>OY728140.1:1907145435-1912145435 GCA_963277665.1 Viscum album
TAGTTTTATTATTTTGAGGAATTATTGAGGCTGTCACCAGAGAGGAATGTCGAATTCATTGTTGGGATCATATGGGGGTTATCCAGTTTCAATTACACCATAAACAATGGCACCTACAAAGAATAAATATCTCAAGACTCAGTTATTGTAGTATTAGTGTATTGTAGCAACGTCGGGCATCGTAGTGGTAGTAGGATACTGTAGCACTAGTGGGCACTGTATGGTACTATAGAAGGCGCGTACTGTAGCAGTACTATTCACAAAATGGGATTTGGTCCAACAATTTGGTCTTATGGGCCATGTATTTGGCTAAATTCCCACTGATAGTTTGGGATATATAATGGGTATCCCTCTACCCAGTTAAAATAGTTCTTTACTTTTCTTTAACAATAAATGAGGCTTCGGCCCCAACCTTTTAAAAAATGTTAGAGGATAAGGGATATTTCTGTCTGAGTACGTCGCCTTTGGGTTCACCGGTTTTGTTTAGAAATTTTTTTAAAGAGAATCTATGCAAGTTTTTTGATTATCAAAAGTTGTACCAGATGATTATGGAGAATTATTATCCTTTTCCACATATCAATGATCTATTTTTCCAATTGAGAGGTGATTTTGTGTTTTCGAAGGTAGAATCGAGATCAGGTTATAATCAGCTGCTTGTTCGGACTTCTTAAATACTAAAGATGTATTTCAAAATAAATTATATACTATATGAGATTTCCATAATGTCGTTTGGTTTGAGGAGCACACCAGCAGTGGTTATGTACATTATGAACATAATATTCCATTCATACCTAGAATAATTTATTGTATTATTTTTGGATGACATCTTGGTGTAATCAAAGACTCATGAAGATCATTCCAAAAACCCTAACATGATCATGAGTACAATGAGAGAGATTAAGTAATATACCAAACTATTTAATAATATGTTTTTGATTAATTAGGTACACTTGTTGGGGAACATCATCTAAGAATAATGTGTTTCATTAGACCCAGAGTAGGTTTGGCAAATTGTTTTTTGGGAGAATCCTAATTTCATTTTTTATATTCGTAAAATTATGGGTTTAGTAGGATATTATTAGAGATTCATTCAAGAATTTTCCCATTTGGTAGTGGCTATTTTTGGTTTTACCAAAAAGGTGATAAAATTTTAATAATTGTAATCATTTTATAATTCTTTCCAATAGTTGAATAAGTTCTTGACAATGACACTAATATTGATCCTACTCAATCTAGGTGGGAGAATATGGTGTATTTTCATTCTTCTAGGATTGGTTATGGTGTTGTGTTGAAGTAGGGGGATCATGTTGTGGAATACAAGTCTCAGTAGTTGAGGTGTCATAAATGGAACTACCCTATTAATGAGCTCTATTTAGTGGTAGTTGTTTATGCCTGAAATTGTTGGTGACATTACTTGTTGGGTGAGAATTTTACTGTGTTTACAGATCACAAGTGCTTAATGTATATATTCATTCAATGAGATTTAAATATTTGGAGGAAGATATGGCTTGAATATATAAAGTCATTTGATTTTGAGATAGAAGTTAATCCCATAATTTGAAATACATTGGATGATTCTTTGAGAAGTTAAAAATGGAGTCATGTGGTTATGGAGTCTATTTTTTTGTGGATGATTATGACTTTATGGTCTATGATTCATATTGTGGCTCAGAAGAGTAAATTGAAGATGAATATTATATTAGTGTCAGTGGATTAAGAATTGTTTATTAAATTAGAGATAGGAAGTATGAGGATCATGAGTTCTTGACCATGAGGGAATGATTTGAAGGTGGGAAGTCACCGTCTGACTAGAGCATAGATAAGGACAAGTTCATTTACATCAAAAATCAGGTTTTTGTTCCTATAATAATTCTATTAGAGTTAAACCGTGAATTTAATGCCTCAATGTGGGTGGTACATCACTATGTGTCCAAAAAGTCTCATGACGTACAATTACAGTTTTTGTGTCAAACCATGAAAAATGAGAGAGTTGGGATTGGGACATGCTTTTTTAATCAATATGCATGTGAATCCAAAGCATCGACAACATAGAGGTTTGATGAAACCATTTCCCCTTCCAGAATGGGAGAGGGAAGATGTAACTATGGGAATTATGGTGTGTATATGAAATATGGAAAAGAAGAATGATTCTATCTAGGTTATTGTGGATCAAATGAAATATTTTGAGTATTTCATTCTAGTACGAGAGTTTTTTTGAGTGGAAAAGCTACGGGACTTATATGTATGGGAGATATTTTATACACATTAAGTTTTTTAGACTATAGTTTTAGGCCAAAACTAATGTTTTACATCACACTTTTGGAAATACTTTCAGAAGGGTCTTGATACATAAGGATTATTGAGTATGGATGTCCACCCATAGACATATGGTATGTTGAAGCATATAATAAAGGTTTTTGATGATATAATGTGTGCATTTTTGCTTGACATTATTGGGTCATGGGAGAATCACCAATATTTTTTGGTGTATTCTTATAAAAATATTTATTTGGAAACTATATAGATGGAACCATACGAGGAACATTTTAGTAAGGCATGAATATCAACTTTTTCTGGATAGGGGTTAGTGAGTCAGATCTATTGGCACTGAGTCTCATGCTGGAGACCTTAGAGCATGTACAACTGATTAAAAAATGTTTTCCTCTATCTCAGAGTAGAGACCATTCATATGCTAATAAATAGAGATGAAACCTAGGGGTTACTAGGGGTGATTGTGTATTTCTTACTCTATCATCTAAGTTTGGTAACTACAAGATATAGAGGCATGAAATGTTGTCTTCTAGGTTTGTTATAGATTTTGATATTCTTCAAGAGAATCCAGCCAATGGCATACCGATTAGTTCTTCCATAGGAATGAAGCACTATGCATGATTTTTCCCATGTATCACAAGTACGGTGGTGTATCCCTAACAATTATAATGTTATCAATTTGGATGATGTAGATCAAGAGGTATATGTCTCCATTGTGGAGTATCTGTAATGTGTATTAGATAATTGTGGGATTGCATTGCAAGGAAAGACCATACCGATAGTCCTTATGTTGTGGAAACATGGGACGGTGAAGGATGGAACATGTGAAAGGGAAAAAGATATATATTCTCAGTGGCCCACTCTTTTTTTCTAAGAATAATATAGATTCTAGGGAGTTCATATAGTGTCAGAATTTTTATATGGTGTGAATATTGTAAGGTCTTGAATTTTATGAAGTTGACATGACCTTCATTTCAGATACATTTTTTACTTATATGAGTACATTATTGGTTTGAAACAAGGAGTGTGTTTAGGTAGAATTTTTTGGAAAATTTAAGGAAGCATGGTTGTGTACGGTTGGCAAATAGTTAGAGAAAACCTTTTACCCCATCCCACCATAATGTTAAACCCTGGACATTGGGGATTTGAGTGTTTAGCACATAATATTTCAAACTGTGAGACCTAAATGGAGAAACCATGAAACCCTAAATTAATAGGCACATGATTTAGGTACATGTTTAGGGAAAAATAAGCACCACATCCCATAACACCATTTACAATATTTTAAGTCATGAAAAAATTAAATTTTAAATCCCCTAATACATCAAGACTCACCCTATTTGACCACTATTTGATCCAAGGTAGTCTTTCATTAATTTTACTCTATCCGAATGAATTCCAAGAGATCAAAACCTTTTTTCTTCATAATTAAAAGAACCTATCATATACACACAACCCACCCAGTATGTGGATCATATATCATTGGTTCCTCAATCATCCTCCTCTCATCACTCACTCATTTGGTGGGACTTTATTATAATTTTTTCTAGATATAGTCTTTTGGATATAGATCTTGAATTATGAGATATTTATTTTTTTAATCTTGAATTAGGGTTTTAGATCTATATCACGATATATGTCATTACACTTCTCAATATTAATGATTTTCATTGTGTGGTCACTTGTCAATGAATTTATGTAGGTGGAATTTCATTCAAATCCAATAGCCTTATTTTCAACTATGTGTATGTTATTGTATAATTACTAGGGTTCATTTTGTAATTGGAATTAAAAAAAAATTGATTAATTAATATGTCCAGTTAATGAATTTATAAATATGGGATTTTATTGAATAATGGAATTGTGGAATTGGGAAAATTAATTTATGAATTAATTATCATGGTATTGAAATGGAGAAATCAGATTGATTAACTATTAAATTAATTTATAAATTATTGATCTATTGAATTGTTGATTGAGAATATTTAATTTTTGAATTAATTATTGGATTTTTAGATTGTGGTATAATTAATTAATTTTTGAAATAATTAATGGACAATGTTAGGTTAATTAATTATTGAATTTAATAATAAATGTTATATGACTAACTAAATGGTTAATTAATTAAAGGGATAAATTTGGTTAGTATATTATCTAATTGATTAATGGACTTGGAATAATTAATTTATGAATTAATTAATGGAATTTTTTGGTGGTTAATTGTTATAAGAAGATTAATATTGATCAATCTTGGTTGACATGACATTGTGAAAACCTATGATAATGGGATACATATGATATTGTGATGTGTTATAACATGTATATATGATTGAAAAATGGGTTTCTAGTCACAAGTTTATATACCAAACACATATATTTATGATTGAGAAATGGGGGGCTATACATGAAATTCTTTGCCCATTAAGTGTAAGTATGATTGAGAAATGGGGTTCCTGATATGACATTCAACACCCATGACATATATATAATATTGAGAAATAGGGTAATAGACATTATGTTATATTCCCATGATATATATGTATATACATATATGGCTGTGTGTGTTTGTCTGTGATTGATAAATAGGGTGTTATACCTGGTATTGGACACTCAAGCATTCTAAAATGTGTGAGATAGTGACTGATTCTCCAAAAACTGATAGGGAGCCTCACATGGCATTCTACACCCAGAATATTGGCATTGGAATATGGTTCTCTATGGACATAATAATTAGTGGGAATGAAATAGATAATGTAATCCCATGTGTTATAATGAAATTTTAATTGATTATGTGACATGGTTTAGACACGGGGCTAACAAAGGTAGGCATTGAGGTATTGGTGTTCTTATGAATAGAGTGATTCATGTGGTTTTGTAAATATTAATTGATAATATGATAATTGATTTCTTATGAATTATAATTATTTATTTATAAAAATTAATACACTTTTTATTGAATGGATTTTTATAGAAACCATTGGCGGTGACCAACTTTGTTTTACTCACATCCTACTCGGGCTGCCATATCGTTACCATATTATATATCATTTATGTAGAACAAGTTAATGGAAAAGGCCCTGTTCTAGGTTATTGAGTCGGGATGGAGCATGGATGTGGAAACCATACATGGTTTGGGACATTTTTGGAGTCGTTACATCTTTCATTTTGTTTCAATATAGATACTTGACATGTACATTATCATGGTATTTTGTCTTATTTAGTTGGATATTTTATTCCTTCTTTGATTCTCATGAGTTTTTGGAATTATTATAGTTATATTTAATTCCACTATTATTTATTAATTTATGAAGGAATATTATACTTATAAAAGAGGTTATAGTCTACGCATGATCGACTTATCACTCTCTTATTAATAGTAGGTAGCCTCTTCTTTACAAGGAGGTGTGCTTGAGGTTATGTGGCAGTCCGGCGTGGGGAACCGATGTATGGAACTCGTGTAGGGACATTAAATAATAATGGGTATGAATAAAATTAACTAATTTATAAAATATAGGGTTTCCAGATTTGTATAAAATTAATTATTTGTTTTCCAATTAATTAATAATTAAAATAAAATTCTATTTTAAAATAAAGAAAATTTTTCTCTGAAAATATATTTCACAAAAAAAATGTTTTATGTAAATAAAGTAAACTAACAATAATTAGTTAATAATTTTAATTAAATTTATATATTATATGTTCAATCAAATTATTTACATTCATCTTATGTTATTTCTAGACAATATATTAGACTAAGCCCAATTTTATTTTTTAAAAAAATATTTTTTTTAAAAAAAAAATCGGTTTTGTCTACTTTTGAGAACTTAATTTAAAAATAATTTAACAAAATTTTATAATATTTATTTCAAAAAATTATGTTAATTTTTAAAATAAAAAATTCATAATCATCCTTGGTTTATTAGTTATGAATTCCCTAAAAATTAACTTTTTTTATAAATAGTGAAAAATAATGATTTTTTTACAAATGACCTTTTCATTAAAATAATTTATATAGTTAAATTATGTTTTAAATTTATTTTAAATTTAAATTAGAAAAAAAAATATCTATTAATTAAATTTAGGTCTTAGGTATAATTTTCAAATTTAATTTTGATATAAAACCTTGGTAAATTTCTGAAAAATTTTCCTTTGAAACCCATCTTTCTCATCACATCTCTAAGATTAATTTGAAATTAAAGAATTGAACATAGTTGAATGGAATTTGAAAAATTGGATTCAATATTATAAATAAAAATAATTTATGTTATGTAATATGGTGAACATAATTTGTTTCCCAAAATATAGAGTGAAAATTGTACAAATTAATTACCGAAGCTATGTGAATTTTTTTTCTAGGGGTCAAAAAAAATGATATTGACCTAAAACTCTTATAATTTATATTTTATAGAATTGATTAATGACTGTAATTATAATGTATTAGTAATATTCAATTTTAGACCATTTGGAATGTGAATAACCTAGGTACACCTTTTTCTTTTCAAAACATTACAATTGTGAAACTCACGTCACTTATAAAAGGCCACCAAATATCATATGTTATTCAACCATTAAAACCCATTTATTTCATACAAGAACATATAACATTAATTCAAAAATTAAATCATCTCATTATATAAGATTTATTAATGTCAAAAACCATACCTTGAAGGATTTTGGTGAAAACCTAAAGACATTACCTAAGGAAGATGAAATTTTATTCATCAAGTGTATTTATATAATTTATTCCTTAACAAAAAAATTATTATTTAACAGTGGTTATATCATAAAAAAATAATATTAAAAATATTTAAATTTTTACATGATGTTAATAACCTAAAATTTTCCCCACTTCTATCAAATGGGTTATGAAGTCGTCAATCGTGTGTATAGTAGACTACCGCCTCATGAACAGATGTCATTCATTTTTCTATTATCATCTATCATGGTTAGATATGAATATTGATAATATATATATATATATATATATTATTTATAAAATATTCATAAACCTAGTGTAAACATTTCATACATACCATTTTAACATTCCATTCAATAGGGGATACAATAATGTCAATCATATTTATAGCAGACTGCCGCCTCACAAAGAGATTTTATTCATTTTTACCTACACTTTTAATTGAAATCAATAATTATAATGTAAATAAATATAGCTAATATAATTGGAATAATTATGATATTAATGAAATATTTATAATTATGAAAATATAATAAATTTTTTTATTTCTCACTATTTCTCTCACATAAACATGATAATGTTGTTCGTTTTTGTGTGGGATACCACCATCATGATGGGATATGACAATCTCTATTCATCACCACAAAAAATTAATGATATATATATTTATATTAAAATGGAATAATAAGGTATTTATTATAATATAATAATTTTTTAATACAAAATATTACTTACCAATTTTTCAAAATGATTGATGAAAAATGGAAATGTTACTCATGCATAAGTATGGCCTACCATCTCTATTATCGTAACATACCACATATCTCCAAACCAAAATTAATGATTTGTTTTAAAAAATAAATATATGTAAAAGTATGGAAATTATTTCATGATTATTATTCAATAGATTATAGTACTATGATAAAAATCAGAGTATAGATAATTACAAATCAAAATATATAAAAAAGTTATTATTACAGCAAAACATGGAATTGGTAATAAATGGGTAATGAATGGTCATATATAAATCGTATATGGTATAATATATATATTTATATGAACATAATAAATCTATAATTTTTATACAGGATTTTTGAATGTGTATGATCAAAGTAGAGACTTATGGTATGGGATTTATAGTCATTATTTTATTTTGGGAGGAATATGAAAATTAAAATCTCATTTCATTTTTGGGTTTAATATAAAACCCATTTTACAGATTATATAATGAATATACTCATTTTAATAATAATTAATGTTTTATTTTATGTTATTATTTATTTGGACTTATGATAAAAAAGATTACTAAAGTGATAATTTATTTTCATCTAACATTTATTTTCTATGAGACAAAATCCATATTCAGTACATGCCTACATTATGTGGTATATACAATTACCTTGATTTTTTTTAATATTTACACTTAATAGTATGAGAAATTGCATACTAATTTTAGGAACCATCTTTATTGTGGTTTATAGATAAAAATGCTCCAAATAGGTAATAGATTTTTGTCTCAATTTTATTTCCTTATAACATAAGTTATGTTATTCCCAAATACTAATTTTTAAGGTATGTATAAATCCAAACTAACATTAATATATTTAATATATTTATTGTTATGATATTTCAACATTCATTTAATTTTATTCCATCTTGTGTCTTAGACTTCAATGTTACTAAAGGGGTAATGATTTTATAGTACAATATCATCATTTATCAGAACTGTTTATGATTATGTTCTAATGTTGAAATCACACGATCCATTTATTAATAAACCCATTAATTTTCATATCCTATGGAGTATGTAATGAGAACATATTCTTTCCCTTCATTTTCCTCTTTTTAATAACACAATATTTCAATAAATGTATTTTTAAAAATTCATATTTATTTATCTATTTTTTTTAAAAACTATTTTTTCTTCTAGAACCATGTTTTCTATCAAAAATTTCAAAAAATTATTTTATCATTCTCAAATTTATTTATTAAAGGAATTTTTACCCATGTTTGACTTTTTTAAAAAAAAATTAAATTAATCATCATTTATTTTTTCAAATAATTCCAGTTTTTTTTAAGTTTGAAAATACTTTTTTTAATTTGTACGACATGATTTTAATTTTCTATGATCATGACCATTCTTATAATTTAATTTGTACGACATGATTTTAATATAATATTCACATTAAAAACTTAGTATACCAAATTATAAATTTTTTATTATGGAATGTGTATAAGGTTAACCATTTTTTAATTGTCGATGTGGAATTTCTAATAAGTTTTTATATATTAATGTAGTAATTTTCCACATAAATATTTATCCATATTGGATAAGCAATGTTGACATTGTTTTAACTAGAGATAGATTTAAAGTCCTATTATTTTTTAAGTATCTTATTTAGATATTCATACAAGAAAAATTAATCTCATATAGTATTATATGAATTGGAAATATATCAAATACCAACCACAAGATGATATTGTGCATATGAAATAAAAATAATAAATGTAGGTACATTTTCACATGTTCTCTGTCTATGTGGAAAAGTAATTCCCCAATATTAGGAAAAGGATCTTGAAATAAAATTTTCTCCTATTCTCCTCACTTTTTTGGTTATAATAAAGCATTATCAATCCTCTTTATTTTATTTCTTTATGGATATTAACATTATTTTGAGTAGGTTATCTATAACTCTCTATCACTATTTGGATGATTGTTTTCTCTCATATGTGCATGTTTTCACATTAATCATACATTATCTTACAAGTAATACAAGAATTTGTTATTATAGATAATTTTTTAACATCTAATTATCTTTTCTTATAGGATTATTATGAAACATTTTTATGATGTGGGATTATATGAAGAAAAATTAAAATGATTAACCTATTATGACTAAGATTAATTTCAAGAGTGAAATTAATTTTAGGGGGTAGAATTTAACACCATATGATTTTGTGAAATTTGATTCAAATGAATTTAATATTTTTGACATATTTATTTATATCAAAAACTTATTTAAACATGTGTTAGATGAATCCCTGAGTTTAAGAGAACCATGTCATATTATTGAAATATTATAACTAGATAATGATATCATATCCATTGGAATTTGATAGATCCCAGCCTTTTATAAAGTTCAATTGAACTTGATTTATGATAATAATTTCTATTTATTTTATTATATTTTTTATGTGTTATAACATGGGGTGTTTTAGAGTGTAATTTTTAGAAATATTGAAGGAAATTGGGTTGGGCATAGTCAACACACATTTAGGGAAAACTGTGTGCCCTAGCCCAGAAAACTATGCAACCCTAGAAAATATAAATTTTCAATTATTGGAACAGTTATATTTTTAAGGGATGCAGTTAGAAAAAACCATATTCCCTTGCCACATAAACCTTGTATGATATTTTATGTCACCCAAAAATTAGATTTTAAATTTTACGAACCCCTTAGACTCACCCTATTTGAACCCCATTCATCCCAAAATGTTCTTTCAGGATATCAGTTCCCTTTGAATTAATTTTAAGCCCTATTGGACTCGTTTAATTGTGATTTGAAGCTCAGATCAATGACCTGAAACCCTCTAGGTCCGTGGATAATATCTTGTTGTTCTCCAATTCATCATCCTCTTTTCTATCATTCTTTTCGTGGAACTTTATTCTCTATTCTGATAGATGTAGATATCAATTTAATTAATCAAGATATATAATTAATATATCTTGTTTTAATTTATAATTATTTCAACGTTTAGATCTTTATCTTGTTCTACGTCATTGTTATTACCACGTGTGGGTATTTCTGTTGGGAAATCTCTCATCACTGAATAGAAGTGGGTGGTCTACCATTAAAATCCTATAGTCTTGTTATCATTTACATGAATTTTATTATGGAATTTCTAGGGGTTTTTTATAAATATTTATTCAGAAATTTTATTAATTTATGTGCCCAATTAAATATTTAATGAATTTGTGAATTGATTGAATAATGGAATTGTGGAATTGGGATAAATAATTTATGAATTAATTATAAAGTTTTTTAATTGGGTAATTGAGGATAATTATTTTTTGATTTGTCTAAAAAAAATTAATTTTTAAATTGTGAATTTTAAATATTTAGTTGGTGAATTAATTATTGGATTTTAATATTGTGATAGGATTAATTAATTATTAAATTAATTAATGAATTTAGTGTGGTTAATTAATTTTTGAATTAATTATTTAATGATATATAGTTACTTAAATGGTGAATTAATTAATAGAAAAATGAGGTTAATTTTTGGTAAAATTAACTAATATACTTGGATTAATTAGAATATTAAATAATTAAAGGATTTTTTTGGTTATAAATTATGATAAAAAGATTACTGTTGGTTTATCATGGTTGGCATGACAATGTGAAAACATGTGACAATGTGATACATGTGATAAAGGAATTTTTATGAAATATATGTATCTTTGAGAAATGGGGTACAAAACATGACATTCTACACTGATTGAATTTATGTTTGATTGGGAAATGGGGTTCTAAACATGATGTTAGAGGCCTATGACATATATGAATGTTTTCGAAATATAGTGATATACATGAAATTATATTCCCATGACGTCTATTTATTATTGAGAAATGGTGTCAATGGAATGACGTTTCACGACCATGATATATATATAAGGGATTGATAAATCGGATGCTAGACATGGAGTTCCACATCCCAGTATGCTAAATGGTGTAAGAGATGGATTGATTCTCAAAATACTCATGGGGAGTATGATATGGAATTGTACACCCAAAACAGTAGCACTGTAATATAGTTCCATGATTTTATAATGTTTAATTTAAATGACATGGATAATGTAATCCCTTGTGTTATAATAAAATGTATATTGAATATGTGACATGGTTTAGACCTGGTGTGAGATTAAGAAGGTATTATGGTATGGGTATCCGAGTTATCCTAATATTTCAAGTGGATAAATAAATATTAACTGATAATGTAATAATTGATTACATATGAATTTTAATTATTCCTTTATAGAATGACATACAATTTTTCATAAATGGATTTATTTTAGACTCCATTGGAAGTGGACTACTGAGATGTACTCACAAGATACTCAGTATACCTGATTGGGACCTGGATAGATATCATTGATGCATGACTGGTGAAGGGAAAAGGCCATTTTTTTGGTGGTAGAGTCATGATAGTTCATGGATGACAGAATGAAACATGGTTTGGGACCTTATTTGGAGGCTTTAGTGTCATTCACTAAGTTCAAGTTTAGAAAATTGACACATACATTCACATGGAATGTTTTCTTTTTTAGTTGGATATTGTATTTATTACATTGATTATCATGATTAGTTGGTATTATTTTGGTTATATGTTATTCTAATTTTGTTTATTCACATATGATGGAATATTATTCGGATAAAAAGTGTATATTCTCCCAATGATTTACTTATCATACCATCACCACTAGTCATCATCCAATGGAATATGGGTAGAAGAGCTTGAGGTAATATGATAATCTGACTCAGGGAACCAGGGTTTGGAACCTAGGTCAGGATTTCAAAAAATGGTAAAATAGTTTTCTTTCGTTTTTTATTTTGACTTACTATTTTGGAATAGTATATAAGAGATTAGGAAAATCCGGTCAGTGTTTGTGATCATGTGAATGGGGTTTGTAAACCCATGTATGGGGGGAGACCCACGTACCTAGGGTGGGAAGGTGATCATTATTGTTTGTAGTTCCAGTTTTATTTTATTTCACCTCTGGTGAAAAATATGTTGGGTGATGAGAATTTTTTTTGGATTTTATAAGAATATAATGAAGGCCTATTATTGAATAAGATATTAGTAGTCATGAATCATTCTAGTCAATCATGATTATTTTCTCACATTCATCATTTTAGGCATGCATTGGATAATGGGTTTTGGGTATATTGTTGAACATAGACTATTTTTCTTTTCTTATAGAATTGATCATAAAAATGGTGCTGAGTGAAAATTTAAAATGGTAAGATTATTTCAAATTGGAATAAATAGTTTTCTAATAGAATTTAAATAATGATAATAGCCTTCTATAACCAAAACCTTTGTGTATGATGGTTAAGGGTAGTGACAGCGCTACAGTTTTAACTACGTAATGTGGTTTTTTGGGAAAGACTTATTGTATATTTTTATGATTTAAATCTTATATAAATATGTTAAGGTTGATTTATATGAGTCCAAAGACATTTTGTTTTTCATATTTTAGAGTTATATTTTCATGATGACACCTATTGAGAGGAAGACAAGTTGATATGGCTAGTTTTTCTATACCAGTAGGGGAATCTAAGGAACCGATAGTGCTAGGTGAGGAAGTATGGGAGTAGTTCAATGAAAGTGAAAATCACTTCATTCATTTCATGGAATGAGACCTAGGGGGGTTTTGAAAAACATGTCTAACCATATGAGGTAGTTTTTATTGTATCATCCTTTGAATATTAATGTAGAGGGTGGAATTGAGAGAGAAGATTTCTGGATTGAGTCTACCCAGACTATACTTGAACATTTGTAGTAACCGATGGAGAAGAGGGTCATGGGTTCATCTTATATTCTATAAGGATCAGTGATCCACTGGTTGGACATTCAGTCATGGATTGGAAAAGATGATGATATGCAGTGAAAGGAATTTTTAGAGAAGTTTCTAGAGCACTTTTTACTAGAGGAAATGAGGTAGGAAATACATGATGAGTTCAATGAGTAGAATCAAGGGATACTATATGTGTGGGACTTTGGTAAATGCTTTACAGAACTGTAGTTATTTTCTTCAGTGTTTGCTGGAGAAGAGAAAACTACAGTGATAAATTTCTATGTCGGAATTATGATTTATATTATGTCTTAATATTACCCGTTCTGGTTATATATGTTCAATTATGTTGTGGAACTAGCTCTCATAGTGGAAGGAAACTTGAGGATAGATTCCTATGCAAGGATGATGGGTTCTTCGACACAGTCTAGAACAGTAGATTTAGTATGTAAGAAGTTTCACTTTTCAAATTTTAGTATGAGAATTGGGAAGCATTGTGAAAATTCATGGGGATAAGTAACTCAAGATCTTACCAAAGTTCATTTCTACAAGTGTGCTAATCGGTGAAACTTTACAAAACATTGTCTCTAACCACCCATAGCGTTTCAATCTTGTAGAATGATAGGACATCTAAATAGATTCGGTTGGATCCTACAATAGGAGGTTAGTGATGGAGGATCTAGATAGAACCATGGCGTGGGAAGGGGATCATCTAGAAAATATCAATCTAGAAACAGAAGTTCTACTTGATTCGAAAATAGAGGTTTTAGATATTGTGTTTTTTGGAAAATAGAGGCCATATCATTAGAGTGGTCAAGCTTAGGGGAGTTAAATATCAATACATGGAATATAAGACGGAAAATTGCCTATGGTAGAGCTAACAATTCTGGATATAAAGGATGGACCATCAAAAGGGATAGATATTATTATTGTAGATTTTATATTATGTTGTTATTTATTTGATATTTGTACCTACAATTCCTTTATATAGGAAACATATGTTAGTGGATTGATACTGGAAGTGGGGTTTGTGAGTGGGGTAATGACTATAGATCCTCATTTAGGAGTACAACCAACTGTCATCTACTTATAGAAGGGATGTTCTCTCGAATTTGGGGAGTATCATTTTCTATGGGATATCTATATCCTTGAAGTGTAGGGATTTAACCTAGTTTTGGGTATGGAATGACCAGTTTCATACCTAGTCCACATTTATTATTACCATAGGAGAGTTATTTTTATGTTTCGTATGGTTGACCATTACATTCACCATGGAAAGTGGAATGTCCTGGAAGGCAGAGTAGGTCTATTAACAAAGAAACTATGAGAGATCACATCCCAAGTTTCTAGTTTATTGTGGGTTTCTACATGTGTAATGAATTATATCATTTCCCCAATGGTGTAATAGTTTTATTCTTTTGAGGAATTATCAAGGTTGTCAACAGATAGGAATGTGGAAATCATTGTTGGGATCAAATAGGGGTTAGACAGTTTCAATTACACCATAAATAATGGCACTTACAAAGAATAAATATCTCAAAACTCAGGTATTATAGTAGTAGCGTATTGTAGCAATGTTGGGCATTGTAGCAGAAGTAGGTTACTGTAGCACTAGTGGGCACTGTGTGGTACTGTAGAAGGCTTATACTATAGCAATACTATTCAAAGAATGGGCATTGGTGAAAACATATGGTCTTATGGGCTATGTAATGGGCTAAATTCCCCCTGATAGTTTGGGATATGTAATGGGTCTCCCTCTACCTAGTTAAAATAGTTCTTTACTTTTCTTTAATAATAAATGATGCTTTGGCCCCAACCTTTTAAAAAATGTTAGAGGATAAGGGATATTTCCGTCTGAGTACGTCACCTTCGGGTTCACCAGTTTTGTTTAGAAATTTTTTTAAAGAGAATCTATGCAAGTTTTTTGATTATCGAATGTTGAACCAGATGATTATGGAGAATTATTATCCTCTTCCAAATATCAATGATCTATTTTTACAATTGAGAGGTGCTTTTGTGTTTTTGAAGGTAGAATTGAGATCAGTTTATAATCAGCTTCTTGTTCGGACTTCTTAAATACTAAAAATGTATTTCAAAAGAAAGTATATACTATATGAGATTTTCATAATTTCGTTTGGTTTGAGGAGAACACCAGCAGTGTTTAGGTACATGATTAACATAATATTCCATTCATACCAAGAGTAATTTGTTGTATTATTTTTGGATGAAATCTTGGTGTAATCCAAGACTCATGAAGATCATTACCAAAACCCCAACATGATCATGAGTACACTAAGAGAGAGTCATTCATATGCCAAGCTATTTAAGAATATGTTTTTGATTAATTAGGTACACTTGTTGGGGAACATCATTTAAGAAGAATGTGTTTCATTGGACCCAGAGTAGGTTTGGGATATTTTTTTTGGGAGAATCCAAATTTCATTTTTGATATTCGTAACATTATCGGGTTAGTAGGATATTATTAGAGATTCATCCAAGAATTTTCCCATTTGGTAGTGCCTATTTTGGGTTTTACCAAAAAGGTGATTAAATTTTAATGATTTTAATCATTTTAGAATTATTTCCAATAGTTGAATAAGTTCCTGACAATGACACTAATATTGTTCCTACTCGATATAGGTGGGAGAATATGTTGTATTGTCATGCTTCTAGGATTGGTTATGGTGTAGTGTTAAAGAAGGGGGATCATGTTATGGAATACAAGTCTCAGTAGTTGAGGTGTCTTGAATGGAACTACCCTATTAATGAGCTCTATTTAGTAGTAGTTGTTTATGCTTGAAATTGTTTGTGACATTACCTGTTGGGTGAGAATTTTACTATGTTTACAGATCACAAGTGCTTAATGTATATCTTCATGCAGTGAGATTTAATTATTTGGAGGAAGATATGGCTTGAATAAATAAAGTCACTTGATTTTGAGATAGAATATAATCCCAAAATTTGAAATACATTTGATGATTCTTTGAGAAGTTAAAAATAGATTCATGTGGTTATGGAGTCTATTTTTAGTGTAATATTATGAATTTATGGTCTAAGATTCATATTATGGCTCAGAAGAGTAAATATAAGATGAATATCATATCAGTGTCAGTGGATTAAGAATGTTTTAGAAAATTAGAGATAGGAAGTGTGAGGATCATGAGTTCTTGACCATGAGGGAATGATTTGAAGGTGGGAAGTCACCTTCTGACTGAAGCATAGATGCAGACAAGTTCATTTACATCAAAAATCAGGTTTTTGTGCCTATAAAAATTCTATTAGAGTTCAACCGTGAATTTAATGCCTCAATGTGGGTGGTACATCACTGTGTGTCCAAAATGTCTCATGACCTATAATTATAGTTTTTGTGTCAAAACATGAAAAATGAGATAGTGGGGTTTGGGACATGCTTTATTAATCAATATTTAGGTGATTCCAAAGCATCGACAACATAGAGGTTTGATGAAACCATTTCCCCTTCCATAATGGGAGAGGGAAGATGTAACAATGGGCATTATGGTGTGTATCTGAAATATGGAAAATAAGAATGATTCTATGCGGGTTATTTTGGATCAAATGAAATATTTTGAGTATTTCTTTCTTGTACAAGAGATTTTTTGAGTGGAAAAGATGGGGGACTTATATGTATGGGAGATATTTCATATACATTATGTTTTGCAGACTATATTTATAGGCCAAAACTCATGTTTTACATCATGATTTTGGTAAGAATTTCAGAAGGCTATTGATACATAGGGATTATTGAGTATGGCTTTCCACCCATAGAAATATGGTATTTTGAAGCATACAATAAAGTTTTTTGATGATATAATGTGTGCATTTGTGCTTGACTTTGGTGGGTCATGGGAGAAGAACATAGATTTTTTGGTGTTTTCTTATAACAATATTTATTTGGAAACTATATCGATGGAACCATTCGAGGAACATTTTAGTAGGACATGAATATAAACTTTTTTCTGGATAGGGGTTAGTGAGTCTTAGCTATTGGCACTGAGTCTCATGCTGGAGACCTCAGAGTATGTACAACTGATTAAGAAATATATGCCTCTGGCTCAGAGTAGACACCATTCATGTGAAAATAAATAGAGACGAACCCTAGAGGTTACTAGGTCTGATTGTGTATTTCTTCCTCTATCATCTAGGTATGGTAACCAAAAGATATAGAGGCATGAAATGTTATATTCTAGGTTTGTTATAGGTTTTTGATATTCTTCAAGAGAATCTGTCCAATGGCATACCAATTAGTTCTTCCATAGGAATGAAGCACTATGCATGATTTTTTCCATGTATCAAAATTAAGGTGTTGTATCCCTAACCATTATCATGTTTTCAATTTTCATGTTGTAGATCAAGAGGTAGATGTCTCAATTGTGGAGTATCTGTAATGTGCATTGGATCATTCTGGGATTGCTTTGCAGGGAATGACCATACCGATAGTCATTATGATGTGGAAACATGGGACGATGAAGGATGGAACATGTGAAGGGGAACAAGATATATATTCTCAGTGGCCCACTCTTTTTTTCTAAGAATACTAGAGATTCTAGAGAGTTCATATTGTGTTAGAACTGTTATATAGTGGGAATATTGTAAGATCTTCACCTTTTATGAAGTTGACTCGAGCTTTATTTCAGATACATTTTTTTCCTTATATGATTACTTTATTGGTTTGAAACAAGGAGTGTGTTTAGGTAGAATTTCATGGAAAATTTAAGGAAACAGGGTTGTGTATGGTTGGAAAACATTTAAGAGGATCCCTTTTACCCCAACCCACCATAATGTGCAACCCTGGAAATTGGGGATTTGAGTGTTTAGCGCATAAATTTTCAAACCGTCAGACCTAAATGGAGAAACCATGCAACCCTAAAATTAATAGGCACATGATTTAGGTGCATGTTTATGGAAAACTAAGCACAACTTCCCAGGAAACCATGTACAATATTTTATGTAATGAGAAAATTAAATTTAAATCCCCTAATACATCAAAACTCACCCTATTTGACCACCATTCGACCCAAGGTAGTATTTCATTAATTTGACACTATCAAAATGAATTCCAAGAGATCAAAACATTTTTTTCTTCATAATTCCAAGCACATATCATAGACACAGAACCCTCCCAGTATGTGGATCCAATCTTGTTTGTTCCTCAATCATCCTCCTCTCATCAATCACTCATTTGGTGGGACTTTATTATAATTTTTTCTAGATATAGTCTTTTAGAACTAGATCTTGAATTATGATATATTTATTTTTTTAATCTTGAATTAGGGTTTTAGATCCATATCACGATCTATGTTATTACACTTTTCAATTTTAATGTTTTGCATTGTTTGGCCACTTGTAAATAAATTAATGTAGGTGGTATTTTATTCAAATCCAATAGTCTTATTTTCAAATATGTGTATGTTATTGTATAATTACTAGGGTTCATTTAGAAATTGGAATTACAAAATTTGATGAATTAATATGGTCAGTTAATGAATTAATAAATAGGGTATTTTATTGAATAATGGAATTGTGGAATTGGGATAATTAATTTATGAATTAATTATCATGGTATTGAAATGGGGAAATCAGATTAATTAACTATTAAATTAATTTATAAATTATTGATCTATTGAATTGTTTATTGAGAATATTTAATTTTTGAATTAATTATTGGATTTTTAGATTGTGGTATAATTAATTAATTTTTAAACAATTAATGGACAATGTTAGGTTAATTAATTATTGAATTTAATAATAAATGTTATATGACTAACTAAATGGTGATTTAATTAAAGGGATAAATGTGGTTAGTATATTATCTAATTGATTAATGGACTTGGAATAATTAATTTATGAATTAATTAATGGAATTTTTTGGTGGTTAATTGTGATAAGAATATTAATATTGATCAATCTTGGTTGACATGAAATTGTGAAAACCTATGATAATGGGATACATATGATATTTTGATGTGTTATAACATATATATATGATTGAAAAATGGGTTTCTAGTCACAAGTTTATATACCAAAGACATATATTTATGATTGAGAAATGGGGGGCTATACATGAAATTCTACGCCCATTAAATGTAAGTATGATTGAGAAATTGGGTTCCTGATATGACATTCAACACCCATGACATATATATAATATTGAGAAATGGTGTAATAGACATTAATTTATATACCCATGATATAAATATACTTATATGGGTGTGTGTGTTTGTGTGTGATTGATAAATAGGGTGTTATACATGGTGTTGGACACTCAAGCATTCTAAATGGTGTGAGATAGTGACTGATGCTCCAAAAACTGATAGGGAGCCTCACATGGCGTTCTGCATCCAAAATAATGGCATTGGAATATGGTTCCCTATGGCCATAATAATTAGTGGGAATGAAATATATAATGTAATCCCATGTGTTATAATGAAATTTTAATTGATTATGTGACTTGGTTTAGACACGTGGCTAACAAAAGTAGGCATTGAGGTATTGGTGTTCTAATGAATAGAGTGATTCATGTGGTTTTCTAAATATTAATTGATAATGTGATAGTTGATTTCTTATGAATTGTAATTATTTATTTATAAAACTTCATACACTTTTTATTGAATGGATTTTTATAGAAACCATTGGTGGTGACCAACTTTTTTGTACTCACATCCTACTAGGGCTACCATATCGTTACCATATTAGATTTCATTGATGTAGAACATGTTAATGGAAAAGGCCATGTGCTAGGTTTCTGAGTCGAGATGGAGCATGGATGTGGAAACCATACATGGTTTGGGACATTTTTGGAGTCGTTACATCTTTCATTTTGTTTCAATATAGATACTTGACATGTACATTATCATGGTATTTTGTCTTCTTTAGTTGGATATTTTATTCCTTCTTGGATTATCATGAGTTTGTGGAATTATTATGGTTATATTTAATTCCACTATTATTTATTAATTTTTGCAGGAATATTATACTTATAAAAGTGGTTATAGTATCCCCATGATCGACTTATCACTCTTATTAATAGTAGGTAGCCTCTTCTTTACAAGGAGGTGTGCTTGAGGTTATGTGGCAGTCCGGCGTGGGGAACCGATGTATGGAACTCGTGTAGGGACATTAAAGAATAATGGGTATGAATAAAATTAACTAATTTATAAAATATAGGGTTTCCAAAATTTTATAAAATTAATTATTTGTTTTCCAATTTATTATTAATTAAAATAAAATTACTATTTTAAAATAAAAAAAATCCTTCTATAAAAAATTTTTTCACGAAAACCAAATTTTTTTATGTCAATAAATTAAACTAACAATATTTAGTTAACAATTTTAATTAAATTTATATATTATATGTTCCATCAAATTTTTTACATTCATCTTATGTGCTTTCTAGGCAACAGATTAGAGTAAGCCCAATTTTATTTTTAAAAACAATATTTAAAAAAAACGGTTTTGTCTACTTTTGAGTACTTAATTTAAAAATAATTTAATAAAATTTTATAATATTTATTTCAAAAAATTAGGTTAATTTTTAAAATAAAAAATTCATAATCATCATTGGTTTATTATTTTTGAATACCCTAAAAATTATTATTTTTATAAATAGTGATAAATACAAGTTTTTTTACAAACAACCTTTTCATTAAAATAATTAATATAGTTAAATTATGTTATAAATTTATTTTAAATTAAAATTAGAAACAAATTATCTCTTAACTAAATTTAGGTCATAGAAATAATTTTAATATTTAATTTTGATATAAAACCCTTGTAAATTTCTGATTTTTTTTTGAAACCCATCTTTCTCATCACATCTCTAGGATTAATTTTAAATTAAAGAATTGAACATAGTTGGTTGGAATTTGAAAATTTGGATTCAATATTATAAATAAAAATAATTTATGTTATTTAATATGGTGAACATAATTTTTTTTCACAAAATATAGAGTGAAAATCGTAAAAATTAATTACCGAAGCTATGTGAATTTTTTTCTAGGGGTTAAAATCAAAAAATAATAATGATATTGACCTAACAATATTATAATATCTATTTTATGGAATTGATTCATGACTGTAATTATAATGTGTTAGTAATTTTCAATTTTAGACCATTTGGATTGTGAATAACATAGGTACACCTTTTTCTTTTCAAAACATTTCAACTATGAAACTCACATCACTTATAAAAGGCCACCAACTCACTTTTGTTATTCAGACATTAAAACCCATATATTTTATCATATAACATATAAAATTAATTCAAAAATTAAATCATATCATTATATAAGATTTATTAATGTCCAAAATCATGCCTTGAAGGATTTTGGTGAAAACCTAAAGACATTACCTAAGGAAGATGTAATTTTATTCATCAAGTTTATTTATATAATTTATTTCTTCACAAAAAAAATTATTATTTAACAGTGGTAATATCATAACAAAATAATATTAAAAATAGTTAAATTTTTATACTTGATGTTAATAACCTAAAATTGTCCCCACATCTATCAAATGGGTTATGAAGTCGTCAATCGTGTGTATAGTAGACTACCGCCTCACGAACAGATGTCATTAATTTTTCTATTATCACATATCATGGTTAGATATTAATATTAATAATATATATATATATATATGATATTAATAAAATATTTATAAACCTGGTGTAAACATTTCATACATACCATTTTAACATTCAATTCAATAGGGGATATAATAATGTCAATCATATTTACAGCAAACTTCCACCTCACAAAGAGATGTTAATCATTTTTACCCGCGCTTTTCATTGAAATAAATAATGACAAAGTAAATAAATATAGCTAATATACTTGGAATAATTATGATAGTAATGAAATATTTATAATTAGGAAAATATAATAAAAAAAATTATTTCTTTCTATTTCTCTCACAAGAACATGATAATGTTGTTCGTTTTTGTGTGGGCTACCCCCATCACGATGGGATATGACAATCTCTATTCATCACCAGAAAAAATTAATGATGTATATATTTATATTAAAATGGAATAATATGGTATTTATTATATTATAATAATTTTTTAAATACAAAATATTACTTACCAATTTTTCAAAATGATCGATGAAAAATGGAAATGTTACTCGTGCATATGTATGGCCTACCATCTCTATTATCATAACATACCACAGATCTCCAAACCAAAATTAATGATTGGTTTTAAAAAATAAATATATGTAAAAATATGATAATTATTTCATGATTATTTTTAAATAGATTATAGAACCATGATAAAAATCAGATTATAGATAATAACAAATCAAAATATATAAAAAGGTTATTATTACAGAAAAACATTGAATTTGTAATAAATGGATAATTAATGGTCATATATAAATCATATATGGTATACTATATATATATTTATATAAATATAATAAATATATAATTTTTATACATGATTTTTTAATGTGTATGATCAAAGTCGAGACTTAAGGTATGGAATTTATAGTCACTATTTTATATTGGGAGAAATTTAAAAATTAAACTCTCATTTCATTTGTGGGTTTTATATAAATCCCATTTTACATATTATATCATGAATATACTAATTTTAATAAAATTTAACGATTTATTTAATGTTATTATTTATTTGGACTTATGATAAAAAAGATTACTAAAGCGATAATTTATTTGCATCTAACTTTTATTTTCTATGAGAAAAAATCCACATTCAGTACATGCCTACATTATGTGGTATATACTATTAGCTTGAATGTATTTTCAAATATTTACGCTTAATATTATGAGAAATTGCATACTAATTTTACGAACCATCTTTATTGAGGTTTATAGTTAAAAATGTTCCAAATTGGTAATAGATTTTAGTATCAATTTTATTTCCATAAAACATATGTTATCTTATACCCAAATACTAATTATTAAGGTCTATATAGATCCAAATAAACATTAATATATTTAATATATTTATTATTATGATATTTAAACATTAATTTAATGTTATTCCATCTTGTGTCTTACACTTCAATGTTACTAAAGGGGTAATGATTTTATAGTACAATATCATCATTTATCAGGACTGTTTATGATTATGTTATAATGTTGAAATCATACGATCAATTTGTTAATAAACCCATTAATTTTCATATCCAATTGGTATGTAATGAGAATATATTCTTTCCCTTCATTTTCTTCTTTTTACTAACACAATATTTCAATAAATGTATTTTTATAAATTCATATTTATTTATCGATTTTTTTCGAAAAAATATTTTTATTTTAGAACCATTTTTTCTATCAAAAATTTCAAAAAATTATTTTAGCATTCTCATGTTTATTTATTAAAGGAATTTTTACCCATGTTTGACTTTTTACAAAAAAAGTTAAATTAATCATCTTTTATTTTTTCAAATAATTCCAGTTTTTTTATTAAAGTTTGAAAATAATTTTTTTAATTTGTACGACATGATTTTAATTTTCTATGATCATGAACATTCTTATAATTTAATTTGTATGAAATTATTTTAATATAATATTCACATTAAAAACTTAGTGAACCAAATTATAATTTTTTTATTATGGAATGTGTATAAGGTTAACCATTTTTTAATTATTGATGTGGAATTTCTAATAAAGTTTTACATATTAATGTATTTCTTTTCCACATAAAGATTTATCCATATTGGATAAGAAATGTTGATATTTTTTTAACTAGAGATAGATGGAAAGTCCTATTATTTTTTAAGTATCTTATTTAGAGATTCATACAAGAAAAATTAATCTCATAGAGTATTAGATGAATTGGAAATATATCAAATACCAACCACAAGATAATATTGTGCATATGAAATAAAAATAAATAATGTTGTTACATTTTCACATGTTCTCTGTCTATGTGGAAAAGTAATTCCCCAATATTAGGCAAAGGATCATGAAATAAAATTTTCTCCTATTCTCCTAATTTTTTTCTTTATAATAAAGCTTTATCAATCCTCTTTATTTTATTTCTTTGTGGATATTAACATTTTTTTGAGTAGGTTCTCTATAACTCTCCATCACTATTTGGATGATTGTTTTCTCTTATATGTGAATGTTTCCACATTAATCATACTTTATCCTACATGTAATACAAGAATGTGTCATTATAGATAATTTTTTCACATCTAATTATCTTTTCCTATAGGATTATTATGAAACATTTTTATGATGTGGGATTATATGAAGAAAAATTCAAATGATTAACCTATTATGACTAAGATTAATTTCAAGAGTGAAATTAATTTTAGGGGGTAGAATTTAACACCATATGATTTTTTGAAATTTGTTTCAAATGAATTTAATCGTTTGGATATATTTATTTATATCAAAAACTTATTTAAACATGTGTTAGATGAAACCCTGAGTTTAAGAGAACCATGTCATATTATTGAAATATTATAACTGGATAATGATCTCATATCCATGGGAATTAGATAGATCCCAGCCTTTTATAAAGTTCAATGGAACTTGATATATGATAATCATTTCTATTTATTTGATTATATTTTTTATGTGTTATAACATGGGGTGTTTTTTAGTGTTATGTTTAGAAATATTGAAGGAAATAGGGTTGGGAATAGTTAACACTCATTTAGGGAAAACTGTGTGCCCTTGCCCAGAAAACTATGCAACCCTAGGAAATAGGTATTTTCAATTATTGGCACAGTTATATGTTTAAGGGATGCAGTTAGAGAAAACCATATTCCCTTGCCACATAAACCTTGTACGACATTTTATGTCACCCAAAAATTAGATTTTAAATTTTACAAACCCCTTAGACTCGCCCTATTTAAACCTCATTCATCCCAAAATGTTCTTTCAGGATTTAGGTTCCCTTTAAATGAATTTTAAGCCCTATTGGACTCGTTTCATTGTGATTTAAAGCTCAGATCAATGACCTACAACCCTCTAGGTTTGTGGTTAATATCCTTTTGTTCTCCAATTCATCCTCCTCTTTTCTATCATTCTTTTGGTGGAACTTTATTCTCTATTCTGATAAATCTAGATCTCAATTTAATTAATCAAGATATATAATTAATATATCTTGTTTTAGTTTATAATTATTTTGGGGTTTAGATATTTATCTTGTTCTACATCATTGTTATTACCACGTGTGGGTATTTCTGTTGGGAAATATCTTATCCCTGAATAGAAGTGGTTGGTCTACCATTCAAATCCTATAGTCTTATTATCATTTACATGAATTTGATTATGGAATTTCTACTGGCTTTTTATAAATAATTATTTCAGAAATTTTATTAATTTATGTACCCAATTAAAGATTTAATGAATTTGTGAATTAATTGAATAATGGAATTGTGGAATTGGGATAAATAATTTATGAATTAATTATAAAGTTTTTTAATTGGGTAATTGAGGATAATTATTTGTTGATTTGACTAAAAAAAATTTAATTTTTCAATTGTGAATTTTAAATATATAGTTGGTGAATTAATTATTGTATTTTAATATAGTGATAGGATTATTTAATTGTTAAATTAATTAATGAATATAGTGTGGTTAATTAATTTTATAATTAATTATTTAATGATATATAGTTACTTAAATGGGGAATTAATTAATCTAAAAATGTGGTTAATTTTTGGTAAAATTAACTAATATACTTGGATTAATTAGCATATTAAATTGTTAAAGGATTTTTTTGGTTGTTAAATATGATAAAAATATTACTGTTGGTTTATCATGGTTGGCATGACATTGTGAAAACATGTGATAATGTGATACATGTGATAAAGGGATTTGTTATGAAATATATGTATCTTTGAGAAATGGGGTTTTAAACATGACATTATACTCTGATGACATTTATGTATGATTGGGAAATGGGGTTCTAAACATGATGTTAGAGGCCTATGAAATATATGAATTTTTGAGAAATATAGTGATATACATGGCATTATATTCTCATGACGTCTATTTATGATTGAGAAATGGTGTCCAAGGAATGACATTACATGACCATGATATATATATGCGGGATTGATAAATGGGATGCTAGAAATGGAGTTCCACATCCCAGTATGCTAAATGGTGTGAGAGAGGGATTGATTCTCAAAATACTCTCGGGGACCAAGATATGGAATTCTATACCCAAAACATTAGCACTGGACTATAGTTCCATGCCTCTATAATTTTGAATTGAAATGACATGGATAATGTAATCCCTTGTGTTATAATGAAATGTAAATTGAATATGCGACATGCTTCTGACCCAATGTGAGATTAAGTAATTATTATAGTACGGGTGTTCGGGGTATCCTAATGTTTCAAGTGGATAAATAAAGATTAAATGATAATGTAATAATTGATTACATACGAATTTTAATTATTTCTTTATAGAATGACATACAATTTTTCTTAAATGGATTTATTTTAGACTCCATTAGCAGTGGCCTACTGAGTTGTACTCACAAAATACTCTGGATACCTGATTGGTACCTGGATAGATTTCATTGATGCATGACTGGTGAAGGGAAAAGGCTATTTGTTTGGTGGTAGAGTCATTATAGTTCATGGATGACAGAATAAAACATGGTTTGGGACCTTCTGGACAGGCTTTAGTGTCATTCACTGAGTTCAAGTTTAGACAATTGACACATACATTTGTAAGTAATGTTTTCTTTTTTAAATAGATATTATATTTATTACATTGATTATCATGTGTAGTTGGTATTATTTTGGTTATATGTTATTATAATTTTGATTATTAACATATTCTGGCATATTATTCGCATAAAAAGGGTATAGTATCCCAATGATTTACATATCATACCATCACCACTAGTCATCATACAATGGAATATGGGTAGAAGAGCTTGAGGTAATATGATAATCTGACTCAGGGAACCAGGGTTTGGAACCCAGGCCAGGATTTTAAAAAACGGTAAAATAGTTTTCTTTTGTTTTTTATTTTGACTTAATATTTGGGAATAGTATATAAGAGATAAGGAATATCCAGTCATTGTTTGTGATCATGTGAATGGGGTTTGTAATTCCATGTATGGGGGGAGACCCACGTACCTAGGGTGAGAAGGTGACCGTTATTGTTTTTCATTCCAGTTTTATATTATTTCACCTATGGTGAAAAATATGTTGGGTGATGAGAATTTTTTTTGGATATTATAAGAATATAATGAAAGCCTACAATTTAATAAGATATTAGTCGTCTTGAATCATTCTAGGAAACCATGATTATTTTCTCACATTCATCATTTTAGGCATGCATTGGAGAATAGGTTTTGGGTATATTGTTGAACATAGACTATTTTTCTTTTCTTATGGAATTGATCATAAAAATGGTGCTGAGTGAAAATTTAAAATGATAAGATGATTTCAAATTTTAATAAATAGTTTTCTAACAGAATTTAAATAACGATAATACCCTTTGATAACCAACACCTTTGTGTGTGATGGTTAACGGTAGTGATAGCGCTACAGTTTTAACTACATAATGTGGTTTTTTGGGAAAGACGTATTGTGTCTTTTTATGATTTAAATCATATATAAATATGTTAAAGTTGATTTATATGAGTCCAAGGACATTTTTTCATATTTTAGAGTTATATGTTCATGATGACACCTTTTGAGAGGAAGACAAGTTGATATGGTTAGTGTTTTTATACCAGTAGTGGAATCTAAGGAACCGATAGCCCCAGGTGAGGAATTATGGGAGTAGTTCAATGAAAATGACAATAACTTCATTCATTTCATGGAATGAGACCTAGGGTGGGTTTTAGAAAACAGGTCTAACCATATGAGGTAGTTTCTATTGTAGCACCCTTTGAATATTAATGTAGACGGTGGACTTGAGAGAGAAGATTTATGGATTGAGTCTACCCAGACTATACTTGACCATTTGTAGTCACCGACGGAGAAGAGGGTCATGGTTGCATCTTATATTCTATAAGGATCAGTGATCCAATGGTTGGACATTCAGTCGTGGATTGGAAAAGATGATGATATGCAATGAAAGGAATTTCTAGAGAAGTTTTTGGAGCACTTTTTACTATAAGAAATGAGGTAGGAAATACATGATGAGTCATGTAGTTGAATCAAGGGATAATGTATGTGAGGGACTATGCTAGATGCTTTAAATACCTGTAGTTATTTTCTTTAGTGTTTACTGGAAAAGAGACAACTACAGTGATACATTTCTGTGTCACAATTATGATTTATATTATGTCTTAATATTACCCATTCTGGTTATATAAGTTCAAGGATGTTGCGGAACTAGCGCTCAAAGTGGAAGGAAACCTGAGAATGTATTCCAATGCAAGGATAATGGGTTCTTCAGCACATTATAGAACAATAAATTTAGTATGTAAGAAGTTTCACTTTTCAAACTTTAGTATGCGAATTGGGATGCACTGTGGAAATTCATGGGGATATGTAACTCAAGATCTTAAAAAAGTTCATTTCTACTAGTGTACTAATCTGAGAAACTTTACTAAACATTGTCTATAACCACCCATGGAGTTTTGGTCTTGCTGAATGATGGGAAATCTAAAGAGATTCGGTTGGAACCTGTGATTGGAGGATAGTAATGGAGGAGTTGGATAGAACCATGGTGTGGGAAGGGGATCATCTGGAAAATATCAATCTAGAAATAGAAGTTCTACTAGATTCAGAAATAGAGGTTTTAGATGTTGTGTTTCTGGAAAATAGAGCCCATATCAGTAGAGTGGTGAAGCTTAGGGGAGTCAAACAACATTACATGGAATATAGGAAGGAAAATTTCCTATGGTAGAGCTAACACTTCTGGATATAAAGGATGGACCATCAAAAGGGATATATATTATTAATGTAGATTTTATATTTTGTAGTTCCTTTTTAGATATTAGTACCTACAATTCCATTATATAGGAAAAATATGTTCGTGGATTGATACTGGAAGTGGGGTTTGTGAGCGGTGTAATGACTATAGATCCTCATTTAGGAGTACGACCAACTGAAATCTACTTATAGAAGGGATCTTCTCTCAAATTTGGAGAGTATCATTTTCTATGGGATATCTATATCCTTGACGTGTAGGGATTTAACATAGTTGTGGGTATGGACTGACCAGTTTCATACCTATTCCACATTTTTTATTACCATGGGAGAGTTATGTTTATGTTTCCTATGGTTGACCATTACCTTCACCATGGAGAGTGGAATATCCTAGAAGGAAGAGTAGGTCTATTAATGTAGAAACTATGAGATATCACATCCCATGTTTCTAGTTTATTGCGGGTTTCTATAGGTGTAATGAATTATATCTTTTCCCCAATGGTGGAATAGTTTTTATTTTTTTGATGAATTATCGAGGTTGTCACCAGAGAGGAATGTGGAATTCATTTTTGGGATCATATAGGGGTTAGCCATTTTCAATTACACCATAAATAATGGCACCTACAAATAATAAATATCTCAAGACTTAGGTATTGTAGTAGTAGCGTATTGTAGCAACGCCGAGCATTGTAGCGGCAGTAGGTTACTGTAGCACTAGTGGGAACTGTGTGGTATTGTAGAAGGCTTGTACTGTAGAAGTACTATTCACAGAATGGGTACTGGGCCAAGCATTTGGTATTATGGGACATGTTATGGGATAAATGCCCACTGATAGTTTGGGATATGTAATTGGTCACCCTCTACCTAGTTAAAATAGTTTTTTACTTTTATTTAATAATAAATGAGGCTTCGGCTCCAACCTTTTAAAAAATCTTAGAGGATAAGGGATATTTCTGTCTGAGTATGTTGCCTTCAGGTTCTCTAGTTTTGTATAGAAATTTTTTTGAAAGAGAATCTATGCAAGTTTGTTAATTATCGATAGTTGAACCAGATGATTATGGAGAATTATTATCATCTTCCACATATCAAGGATCTATTTTTCCAATTTGGAGGTGCTTTTGTGTTTTCGAAGGAAGAATTGAGATCAGGTTATAATCAGCTTCTTGTTCGGACTTCTTAAATACTAAGGAAGTATTTCAAAAGAAAGTATATACTATATGGTATTTTCATAATGTTGTTTGGTTTGAGGAGCACACCAACAGTGTTTAGGTACATGATGAACATAATATTCCATTCATACCTAGAGTAATTTGTTCTATTATTTTTGGATGAAATCTTGGGGTAATCCAAGACTCATGAAGATCATTCCCAAAACACTAACATGATCATGAGTACACTGAGAGAGAGTTAGTCATATGCCAAGCTATTTAAGAATATGTTTTTGATTAATTAGGTACACTTGTTAGGGGACATCATCTAAGAAGAATGTGTTTCATTGGACCCAGAGTAGGTTTGGGAATTTTTTTTTGGGAGAATCCTAATTTCATTTTTGATATTCATAACATTATTGGGTTTGTAGGATATTATTAGAGATTCATCCAAGAATTTTTCCATTTGGTAGTGCCTCTTTTGGTTTTTACCAAAAAGGTGATAAAATTATAATTATTGTAATAATTTTAGAATTCTTTCCAACAGTTGAATAAGTTCTTGACAATGACACTAATATTGATCCTACTCAATCTAGGTTGGAGAATATGGTGTATTTTCATGCTTCAATGATTGGTTATGGTGTATTGTTGAAGCAGTGGGATCATGTTAGGGAATACAAGTATCATTAGTTGAGGTGTCATGATTGGAACTACCCTATTAATGAGCTCTATTTAGTGGTATTTGTTTAGGATTGAAATTATTGGTGACATTACCTGTTGGGTGAGAATTTTACTGTGTTTACTGATCACAAGTGCTTAAGGTATATCTTTATGCAGTGAGATTTAAATATTTGGAGGAAGATATGGCTTGAATATATAAAGTCATTTGATTTTGAGATAGAATATAATCCCAAAATTTGAAATACATTGGATGATTCTTTGATAAGTTAAAAATACATTCATGTGGTTATGGAGTCTATTTTTTAGTAGAAGATTATGAATTTATGGTCTAAGATTGATATTGTGGCTCAGAAGAGAAAATAGAAAATTAATATCATATTAGTGTTAGTGGATTAAGAATTGTTTAGTAAATTAGAGATATGAAGTATGAGGATCATGAGTTCTTGACCATAAGGGAATGATTTTAAGGTGGGAACTCACCTTCTGAATGGAGCATAGATGAGGAAAAATTCATTTTCATCAAAAATAAGGTTTTTTTGCCCATAATAATTCTATTAGAGTTCAACCGTGAATTTAATGACTCAATGTGGGTGGTACATCACTGTGTTTCCAAAATGCCTCATGACCTACAATTACAGTTTTTGTGTCAAAACATGACAAATGAGATAGTGGGGTTTGGGACATGCTTTTTTAATCAATATGCAGGTGAATCCAAAGCATCGACAACATAGAGGTTTGATGAAACCATTTTCCCTTCCAAAATGGGAGAGGGAATATGTAACAATGGGCATTGTGGTGTGTATCTGAAATATGGAAAAGAAGAATGATTCTATCTGGGTTATTTTGGATCAAATGAAATATTTTTAGTATTTCCTTCTTGTATGAGAGATTTCTTGAGTGGAAAAGATGGGGGACTTATATGTATGGGAGATATTTCATATGCATTAAGTTTTGCAGACTATACTTTTAGGCCAAAAATCATGTTTTACATCACACTTTTGGTAAGACTTTCAGAAGGCTCTTGATACATAGGGATTATTGAGTTTGTCTTTCCACCCATAGACATATGGTATGTTGAAGCATACAATAAAGGTTTTTGATGATATAATGTGTGAATTTGTGCTTGAATTTGGTGGGTCATGGGAGAAGCACCTAGATTTTTTGGTGTTTTCTTATAACAATATTTATTTGGAAACTATATAGATGGAATTATATGAGGAACATTTTTGTAGGACATGAATATCAACTTTTTTCTGGATAGGGGTTAGTGAGTCTGAGCTATTGGCACTGAGTCTCATGCTGGAGACCTCAGAGCATGTACAACTGATTAAAAAATTTATGCCTCTGGCTTAGATTAGACACCATTCATATGCTAATAAATAGAGACGAACCCTAGGGGTTACTAGGGGTGATTGTGTATTTCTTCCTCTATCATCTAGGTTTGGTAACCACAGGATATAGAGGCATGAAATGTTGTCTTCTAGGTTTGTTATAGGTTTTGATATTCTTCAAGACAATCCGTCCAATGGCATTCCGATTAGTTCTTCCATAGGAATGAAGCACTATGCATGATTTTTTTCGTGTATCACGAGTAAGGTGGTGTATCCCTAACCATTATCATGTTATCAATTTGGATGATGTAGATCAAGAGGTAGATGTCTCCATTGTGGAGTAGCTGTAATGTGTATAAGATCATTGTGGGATTGCTTTGCGGGAAAGACCATACCGATATTCATTATGTTGCGAAAGCATTGGATGGTGAAGGATGGAACATGTGAAAGGGAACAAGATATATATTCTTAGTGGCCCAATCTTTTTTTCCAAGAATACTAGAGATTATAGGGAGTTCATATTGTGTAAGAACTATTATAAGGTGGGAATATTGTAAGATCTTGACCTTTTATGAAGTTGACTCGAGCTTTATTTCAGATACATTTTTGTCCTTATATGAGTACATTATTGGTTTCAAACAAGGAGTGTGTTTAGGTATAATTTTTTGGACAATTTAAGGAAACAGGGTTGTTTACGGTTGAAAAATAGTTAGAGAAAACCTTTTACCCCAACCCACCATAATGTGCAACCTAGTACATTGGGGATTTGAGTGTTCAGCACATAATTTTTCAAACTGTGAGACCTAAATGGAGAAACCATGCAACCCTAAATTAATAGGCACATGATTTAGGTGCATGTTTAGGGAAAACTAAACACCACTTCCCAGAAAACCATGTACAATATTTTACATCACGAGAAAATTAAATTTTAAATTCCCTAATACATCAAAACTCACCCTATTTGACCACCATTCGACCCAAGGTAGTCTTTCATTAATTTGACACTATCTGAATGAATTTCAAGAGATAAAACCCATTTTTCTTCACAATTCAAAGCACATATCCTAGACACGCAACCCTCCCATTATGTGGATCCTATCTCGTTAGATCCTCAATCATCCTCCTCTCATCACTCACTCATTTGGTGGGACTTTATTATAATTTTTTCTAGATATATTCTTTTGGATCTAGATCATGAATTATGAGATATTTATTTTTTTAATCTTGAATTAGGGTTTTAGATCTATATCATGATCTATGTCATTACACTTTTCAATTTTAATGATTCACATAGTGTGGTCACTTGTCAATGAATTGATATAGGTGGTATTTTATTCAAATCCAATAGTCTTATTTTAAACTATGTGTATGTTATTATATAATTACTAGTTTTCATTTAGTAATTCGAATTACAAAATTTGATTAATTAATATGGTCAGTTAATGAATTATTAAATAGGGGATTTTATTGAATAATGGAATTGTTGAATTGGGATAATTAATTTATGAATTAATTATAATGGTATTGAATTGGGGAAATCAGATTAATTAAATATTAAATTAATTTATAAATTATTGATCTATTGAATTTTTAATTGAGAATATTTAATTTATGAATTAATTATTGGTTTTTTATATTGTGGTATAATTAATTAAATTTTGAAATAATTAGTGTACAATTTTAGGTTAATTAATTTTTGAATTTAATAATAAATGTTATATGACTAACTAAATGGTGATTTAATTAAAGGGATAAATGTGGTTAGTATATTTTCAAATTTATTAATGGACATGGAATAATTAATTTATGAATTAATTAATGGAATTTTTTGGTGGTTAATTTTGATAAGAAGATTAATATTGATCAATCTTGGTTGACATGACATTGTGAAAACCTATTATAATGGGATACATATGATATTGTGATGTGTTATAATATATATATATGATTGAAAAATGGGTTTCTAGTCACAAGGTTATAAGCCAAAGACATATATTTATGATTGAGAAATGGGGGGCTATACATGAAATTCTATGACCATTAAATGTAAGTATGATAGAGAAATGGGGTTCCTGATATGACATTCAACACCCATGACATATATATAATATTAAAAAATGGGGTAATAAACATTAAGTTATATACCAATGATATATATATATATACATATATGGGTGTATGTGTTTGTGTGTGATTGATAAATAGCGTGTTATACATGGTGTTGGACACTCAAGCATTATAAATGGAGTAAGATAACGACTGATGCTCAAAAAACTGATAGGGAGCCTCACATGGCGTTATACACCCAAAATATTTTCATTGGAATATGGTTCCCTATGGCCATATAAATTAGTGGAAATGAAATAGATAATGTAATCCCATGTGTTATAATGAAATTTTAATTGATTATGTGACATGGTTTAGATATGGGGATAACAAAAGTAGGCATTGTGGTATTGGTGTTCTTATGAATAGAGTGATTCATGTGGTTTTCTAAATATTAATTGATAACGTGATAGTTAGTTGCTTATGAATTGTAATTATTTATTTATAAAACTTCATACAGTTTTTATTGAATGGATTTTTATAGAAACCATTGGTGGTGACCAAATTTGTTGTACTCACATCCTACTCAGGCTACCATATCGTTATAATATTAGATTTCATTGATGTAGAACAAGTTAATTGAAAAGGCCCGGTGCTTGGTTGCTGAGTCGGGATGGAGCATGGAAGTGAAAACCATACATGGTTTGGGACATTTTTGGAGTCGTTACATCATTCATTTGGTTTCAATATAGATACTTGACATGTACATTATCATGGTATTTTGTCTTCTTTAGTTGGATATTTTATTCCTTCTTTGATTATCACGAGTTTGTGGAATTATTATGGTTATATTTAATTCCACTATTATTTATTAATTTCTGCAGGAATATTATACTTATAAAAGAGGTTATAGTCTCCCCATGACCGACTTATCACTCTCTCATTAATATTAGGTAACCTCTTCTTTACAAGGAGGTGTGCTTGAGGTAATGTGGAAGTCCAGCGAGGGGAATCGATGTATGGAACTCGTGTAGGGACATTAAAGAATAAATGGTATGAATAAAATTAACTAATTTATAAAATATAGGGTTTCCACAATTGTATAAAATTAATTATTTGTTTTTTAATTAATTAATAATTAAAATAAAATTATTATTTTAAAATAAATAAAATATTTCTCTAAAAATATATTTCACGAAAACAAAAATGTTTTATGTCAATAAATTAAACTAACAATATTTAGTTAAAACTTTAATTAAATTTATATATTATATGTTCAATCAAATTTTTTACATTCATCTTATGTTCTTTCTAGACAACATATTAGACTAAGCCCAATTTTATTTTTAAAATCAATATGTTTTAAAAAAATTGTTTTGTCTACTTTTGAGTAATTAATCTAAAAATAATTTAATGAAATTTTATAATATTTATTTCAAAATATTATGTTTATTCTTAAAATAAAAAATATATAATCATCCTTGGTTTATTATTTGTGAATTCCCTAAAAATTAGTTCTATTTATAAATAGTGAAAATATAGATTTTTCTTACAAATGACCTTTTCATTAAAATAATTAATATAGTTAAATTATGTTTTAAATTTATTTTAAGTTAAAATTAGAAACGAATATCTATAAATTAAATTTAGGTCATATGAATAGTTTTCATATTTAATTTTGATATAAAACCATTGTAAATTTCTTAAAAAATTTCCTTTGAAACCCATCTTTCTCATCACATCTCTAGGATTAATTTTAAATTAAACAATTGAACATAGTTGATTGGAATTTGAAAAATTGGATTCAATATTATAAATAAAAATAATTTATGTTATGTAATTTGGTGAACATAATTTTTTTCCCAAAATATTGAGTGAAAATTGTAAAAATTAATTACCGAAGCTATGTGATTTTTTTTTCTAGGGGTTAAAATCAAAAAATAGTAATTATATTGACCTAAAACTCTTATAATTCCCATTTTATGGAATTGATTCATGACTGTAATTATAATGTATTAGTAATATTCAATTTTAGACCATTTGGAATGTGAATAACCTAGGTACACCTTTTTCTTTTCAAAACATTACATCTGTGAAACTCACGTCACTTATAAAAGGCCAACAACTCTCTTTTGTTATTCATACATTAAAACCCATTTATTTCATACAATAACATATAACATGAATTCAAAAATTAAATCATATCATTATATAAGATTTACTGATGTCAAAAACCATGCCTTGAACAATTTTGGTGCAAACCTAAATACATTACCTAACGAAGATGTAATTTTATTCATCAAGTGTATTTATATAATTTCTTCCTTCACAAAAAAATTATTATTTAATAGTGGTAATATCATAACAAAATAATATTAAAAATAGGTAAATTTTTTTACATGATGTTAATAACCTAAAATTGTCCCAACTACTATCAAATGGGTTATGAAGTCGTCAATCATGTGTATAGTAGACTACCGCCTCATGAACAGATGTCATTCATTTTTCTATTTTCACCTATCATGGTTAGATATGAATATTGATTATATATATATATGATATTTATAAAATATTTACAAACCCGGTGTAAACATTTCATACATACCAGTTTAACATTCCATTCAACAGGGGATATAATAACATCAATCATATTTACTGCAGAATGCCGCCTCACAAAGAGATGTTATTCATTTTTACCTACGCTTTTCATTGAAATCAATAATGATAAAGTAAATAAATATTGCTAATATAATTGGAATAATTAGGATATTAATGAAATATTTATAATTATGAAAATATAATAAAAATTTTTATTTCTAACTATTTCTCTCACAGAAACATGATAATGTTGTTCGTTTTTGTGTGGGCTACCACCATCACGATGGGATATGACAATCTCTGTTCATCACCACAAAAAATTAATGATATATATATTTATATTAAAATGGAATAATATGGTATTTATTATATTATAAGAATTTTTTAAATACAAAATATTACGTACCAATTTTTTATAATTATCGATGAAAAATGGAAATATTACTCATGTATAAGTATGGCATACCATCTCTATTTTCATAACATACCACATATCTCCAAACCAAAATTAAAGGTTGGTTTTAAAAAATAAATATATTTAAAAATGTGATAATTATTTCATGATTATTATTCAATAGATTATAGAACCATGATAAAAATCAGAGTATAGATAATAACAAATCAAAATATATAAAAATATGATTATTACAGAAAAACATGGAATTGGTAATAAATGGGTAATTAATGGTCATATATAAATCATATATTGTATAATATATATATTTATATAAATATAATAAATATATAATTTTTATACAGGATTTTTGAATGTGTATGATGAAAGTTGAGACTTAAGGTATGGGATTTATAGTCACTATTTTATTTTGGGAGGAATATGAAAACTCAACTCTCATTTCATTTATGGGTTTTATATAAAACCCATTTTACATATTATATCATGAATATACTCATTTTAATAAAATTTAATGTTTTATTTTATGTTATTATTTATTTGGACTTATGATAAAAAAGATTACTAAAGTGATAATTTATTTTCATCTAACTTTTATTTTCTCTGAGACAAAATCCATATTCAGTACATGCCTACATTATGTGGTATATATAATTACCTTGAATGTATTTTTAAATATTTACTCTTAATATTATGAGAAATTTAATACTAATTTTAGGAACTATCTTTATTGAGGTTTATAGTTAAAAATGTTCCAAATGGGTAATAGATTTTTGTCTCAATTTTATTTCCTAAAAACATATGTTATGTTATGCCCAAATACTAATTATTAAGGTATATATAGATACAAATTAACATTAACATATTTAATATATTTATTATTATGATATTTCAACATTCATTTAATGTTATTCCATCTTGTGTCTTACACTGGAATGTTACTAAATGGGTAATAATTTTATGGTACAATATCATCATTTATCAGGATTGTTTATCATTATGTTCTGATGTTGAAATCACACGATCCATTTCTTAATAAACCCATTAATTTTCATATCCTATGGGTATGTAATGAGAACATATTATTTCCCTTCATTTTCCTCTTTTTACTAACACATTATTTCAATAAATATATTTTTATAAATTCATATTTATTTATCTCTTTGGTTGAAGACCTATTTTTCTTCTAGAACCATGTTTTCTATCAAAAATTTAAAAAAATATATTAGAATTCTCAAATTTATTTATTAAAGGAATTTTTACCCATGTTTGACTATTTACAAAAAAAATTAAATTAATAATCATTTATTTTTTCAAATAATTCCTTTTTTTTTATTAAAGTTTGAAAATAATTTTTTCAATTTTTAGGACATGATTTTAATTTTCTATGATCATGACCATTATTATAATTGAATATTCTTTTAGAAATTTTGATGTTTATTTTCAATGAAAACAATTTCAAATGGATTTATATTTTAAAAAGTGTTTTTATAATGTAGAAATATATATATAATTAAGAAAACATTTATATGATATTTTAAATAATTAATTATTAGTTTCTAATGTTTATTTTCAATGAAAATGATTTAGAGAACATTTTTATGTTTTTTGAGTAATTTTTAATAAAAATTTATCTTCATCATGAAGTGGTCCCAGAGATTTATTTTTAAAAATCATTATCAATGTAAGATGAAATACTTTGATGTGAATTATTGTTCTCTGATGATATAAACCAAGGATATAATTATAATTATATCTCTAAATGGGTTATGAGGACATGATGTTTCTGAAACCAATTTCCATTCCATGAGTTATACCATGATAACATTCTTATGAAACCCACTACTTTTTCTAGGTGTAATGTTATGATGAAATGATGAAATGGTTATGAGACATTATTCTTTTCCACATGTTATGATATGATAAAATGTAAATGAAAAATATTTTATATTGTGTGTTATGATATGATGAAATTATTTTGACATTAGCGAACAAAAACTATGATCTTAATTATTTGATGGGTGAGACCTATATCTCTCTCCAGCACTTTGGGTAAATATGGATAACTCATGAGTAAATAAGTTATACCAAAACCTGATTATGTGTTCATTATCATATACATGAACATGATTAGATGTTCCCAATGTTCTATGTGAACATTATTACATGTTCAAAAATTTTTGTGTGAACCTGATTACGTTTTCACAGTGTTATGATTGGACATATCTTTCATGTCTATAATGATATATGTGGACCAGGTTGCATGTCCAAAATATAATGTGAGTTCCAAATTTCATAACCTTAACATCGTGAGTGAACATGTCTCTATTTATAAAGGTTAAAAATGTTATAAGCTGATATGTATGCCGAAAATCTATGTCTTATGCCAATGTTATGATTTCAGGGATCGTTTTCTTTGATTCCCTTCCGATTCATGTCTTATGAACTTCCAATCATTATTCTATTACTCAATATTATGATCTATGATATGCAAGGTAAGGTTTTTAAATTTTATGCTCATGTTCTCATACACTAATGTTTATGTTATAATTAAACATATCCCTTATTTAGCCCTTTTAAGCATCTAATCTCACCCTTTACAATGTTTTATTTCCTCAAGTTATGAATAAATGTTTTCAGTTCATTTTTTGTGATGATTTTTAAAGGATAATATATTTAGGAGAGATTTTTATGATCTTACAATTAAATATAATATTGTGTACCTAGTCTCCAAAGACACTAAACAATTATAGTTCTAAAAAAATTATATTTTTAATATATTGAATATTCTTCTAAAAAAATAAAATATCTATATATGCCCCACCTGGATGAATATAAAATGGATTATTTAAAACAATTATTGATAAATATATGATGTAATAGTGCATTGGTATACCACGAATAATGTTGAAAATCAATAAGTGATACAACTAAAATCTTTCAAGTATGTACTATGGAAAGAATTACATAATAAAGATTAACTATATAACATAGTAAATCATCATCTATGGAATACATTGGAGTACCATGTTTCATACCTATGAGGTCTATGTTCCATTTACATTGAAAAAGGAAACCTCTTTTAGTCCACATTGATTATACATAGAAAAATTAATATATTGTAGAGCTACATTGGTTAGGACCAAAATCCATATAACAAAGAATCCCATTCTAGTCTATGGATCTTATCCACAACAAAATCAGTATAAACCTTGATGGATCCCAATGAATAATTCTAAGGTGGTCCCTGAAATCCAGATCCAAGGTAATAATCCAAGGTATCATATGCAAAATTTCCATTATGTCACACCATGATGTTGGTTCCATACCATAATGTCAATTTCATACCAAATTGTCCATCATGAACACTTTAAATATGGTTTAAAGTTAAATTTTATTATCTATGAATTTTGTAACAATTTAATTTCCATATACAATTTGTTTATTAATTCACTCACCATTGATAAAGAGATATATAATTTTAGTTACAATTCTATATCATTATGTATTTAAAAGAAGTTCATAATCCAAGTGGTCATCCAATAATTCATAATTTCTAATTAATATATTTTATCCTCCCCTCTAATTTATAGATGAAAAGGTTACATAAGAGTTATTTTACCTTTCACATTCCCTTTTAATTAAAATATGGATTCCACTCATAGGTGGAAAGCCCTACTCACCCAAAGTGTTGGAATAATCACACAATTCTAATGAACCTGCCTCAATGGGTGCTTTGGGATTACATTTTCATCCTCCAACCAATTCAAAGTGGCCAAGGTACATCAAATCATTTTTTTACTGAATTTAGGTTTTTTTTCTTATGTTATAAAAAATTCACGTAATGTATGGATTTTAAAACTATTTAATGATCTATAAACATAATTTATTTAATTGAAACTATATAGAACTTATACCATAAATGGGTAGAATATTCATCTTTAGATATCAGCCTCTAAACTGGGCATGAATTGAAGAAATTGAAGAAATAGCTGAATAACATGAAAATATTGAATATTAGATCACACATATATGTCGTTCCGTGTAGAAATATAAAATAAGAAAATAGAATCAAGTGGATTGATGAGCTTATGTATAAGAATCCAATTTGACTGGAATTGATTGGTTTTGAGCTCAATTGAAGCAGATACAAAAATTATTCAGAGGAGACAAGATAGAGATTTATGGATTGGGGACCAGCTATAAAAAATAGAGGATAATGGTTTTTTCAATCAGTAATGAAGTCGATGTAAAATCATCATTTCATCTATTTTTTAAAGATATGATGGTTTTCCCAATCAATGTTCCAACCATTGGGGAAAATTTCATAAGTGGAAATAGTTTTGTGTCTGTCCACACAATTCGCTAAACCATTAACACACTATCTAGAACACCTTTAAAACTCACCTATACCAAAATTCAAAATCTTTTGGCCTCCCTCACATGGGTTTTCAAACAATTAACCTCTGTATATGGTTCACATTGTTAAGCTACACACATACAAAAAATTATATACAAACCAAAATCCCTAGGTTTTTTCTCTAAAATGTAGTGCTCCGGGCTCTAAACAAGCCCCATACACTATCACACAACTCTTTTACCCTTTAATTAATTCCATTAAATGAAAAAACCTATTAAAATTGAAAAATAAAGGATCTATACCTCAATAAAAATCTAGGACATAACATCCTCCCCTCCTTAAAAAATATAGTCCCTGATTTTCCATCTGAGGGGGGTAAATAGTTGTCTATGAATTACTACATCCAATGAGAATGTACATATGCCTCTTGATCTCAGATATCATCTTATATGTGGCTACACTACCATATCACCAAAAATAGAGAAACTGACATGCCATGCAGATCCTTCATGATATGATCAATAATACAGATGGGATATTTAATATGAGAAGAATTAATCCCCATCTAAAACCTATCAAGATAAAAAAAATTAGATGGAAATGAATTGTAATGTTGATGATGTGATGAAATAAATACTTTTTTCATGAAACTATTCCTATGAGTTGGCATCAACTAATAGGTGATCAGCCTGACTCTCTCTAAAATATCAAAGTGTTCAATGAAACTATGGGTCATCTTCCCTTGTGGCATGAACCATCGATGCCTTAGTCTAATAAAAACATGAATGAATAATATATTCCAAAACATAAACTCAAGATTTCCTTGACAATAATCGACATATGAGTTCAAACTATACTAAGAAATTACCATATATTTCTTGATAATTTGTACACACCCTAAAGTATCCTGAATAAGATGAGGTCCCAGTTGTGCTGAATCTCCTACCTCTAAATAGTATTAGGGTGATCGACATGACCATCCATATAAGGATTCATAGGGTGAGATATGAATAGTCACATGAAAGAGTTTATTATAATAAAATTTAAACATATTTATTTGTGTCTCCCAAGAACATTCAAAATATATGATTCAAGGCCAATAATATCCTTTATAACACATATTTGTCTACTTAGACAGAATATAAATCTAAGGGTTAAATGTTTTACACAAAAATATCTATGATCTCAGAGACTTGTACAACCCCTTCATGAACAATGGAGTGAATCAAACATCTTTATCCGATATGATAGTGTGTAGAAATCCATAATGACTTATAATCTCACTAACATTCATCCTTCCTACATAATCCATTAAAAAGTTCACACTGATAAGTAATAAGTGATAGAAAATTTTCAATATATCTATGATCACCCATACTAAGTCATATCCATGAGGGGATATCAATAAAAAATCATGAAATCCATAGGGACATTTTACCATTTTCAATCAAGAATCGACAACATATATAATATACCTATTGGTCACTAGTGCTCCACCTTTACCTACTAACAGGTGGAACACCATGTGACAAATCCAACAAAATATCTTTTCATCATTGGCCATCAGTATTGGAATCCTATGTCTTTGTTCAAATTGGTATGAAAGGGACCCACTACCTAGCTAGAGGCATGATATTATAACATCAATTCCTACCATATATCTTCATGATTCCAGATATTCCCATGAATGTGAAAGACTTTATCCCCGTCAATAAACCATCTAGGCTATGGTCCTCACCTGAAACACCCTCCCATTAGACCAATACCTTGGTATTTGAATGTTTCCAATAGCTTTATTCTATCCAACAATGAATTGGACACTTCCAAGGATCTAAAAATTAATAATTATTGGTTTAACTAGTCCAATATGTGTATCTTAAAAAATAGATACATCAACTACCACTCACTATAGGAATCTTTAACTTCTTGTTTTTTTGTATTTCTATCTTAGACAATCAGTCACAAGATTACATTTCCTATGTGTATAAGAATGATCAATGATGAATGAATAAAGGTATTCAATGAACCTTCATTATTATTGACATATGCTAAACAATGTAAAGATGTAATTTAGTTTTCTTGTATTATTTCACCACAAACCACTCTGAAATAATGTAATGCCTCCAATAATGAATGACATGAACCACATCTGCTAATTTGAGATTGTATGTGGTGTAATTACACTCAGGAGGCCTCACCTACCAAGACCCGTACAACATGACGCAATACACATGAATCATAATAGAGACCAAACGAATGCCTAATGCATCATAGTATATCATATAGACTCATATAGGAATATAAAAATTATAATTGACACAAAATTTAGCCTTTTTCAGGTCTTGAATGGATACCTAACAATCTTTAGACAATGTAAATATGAAACCATTCATAGTTAAGTGTGTCAATGGTGCTATAGGGAATGATAAATCATGTATAAATATACATTAATTTCAATATAACACATATAAAAATTCTATTTAAATGAAGTCTTTGGGTGATATGATGAAATTAAAACACTCTCTTTCTCTAGGTACATGGATACTCAAAATTCTATGATAATATGACATAAGAAGTGAACCATATCCATCAAAAAGTGACATTTTTTATCTTATCAAACATATGGCGGTCTCTCAGAATACTGAATAAGATTTAATGTTTTATTTCATGCCTAAGTTGTCTATGTTCATACTCCATGATTTTATCCACAATGACTAACCCAAATAAATCTAGATTCATGTTGAAACCCCAATTAAATTGAGACCTGAATACTGTTGTCGTGTTCATGACACTAAATTTCATGAACAAATACTCATAAAAGCCATATATAGTATGGAATATTTTATTTTTTCTATTGGATGGTCTAAAAATAACCTAATAGAATCCTAGGCTCAAATAATTCTTTGAGAAAATTGTCGATCCTCATAATTTGACAATGTGGATAGCAATATGTGGTAATTTTTAACTAATATACATCTGTTAGTTCAAATAGTGATAATACATTGAATTTCTAAGGGAACCATAAACATTCCAAGAATCAAATTTTGGTATAACCCTTATATAAAAGTACTAGGTAATTTAAAACTTTTATATTCTATGTACTCTAAAAACCTCTTGGTATCCTTCAGATCAGTAGTATCTATTCACTAAGGAGGAATGAAAATTAGTGCTTTTCATAGAACTAAGTAAATTTTAAACACTGCCTATCTCATAAAAGGTATCCTAATATTCAAGAAAGAATATTTCCCTGAAATGATCCACTATTGAATGAAAATTTCAAAATTGTGTTCCCTGATCATCTAGAAAGAGAATAGAAATCTGGTATGTCACTCAACCTACCCCATATTGTTCAAGTCCGTCTCTACTTACCAGGACATCTTATTTACCATCATGAACATAATTAAATCTATTTGTTGTTGTAAAAAACCCTAGTAAATGATAAAAATAAACATATTCATTCTATGGAATCAACCATTACATCTCAAGAATGATGTCAAAAGTTGTAATGTAGAAGAAGAAGAGGTTGCACATAAAATGATAGTCTCATACCTTAATGGGGAACTCCATGTACTAGAGTTCACTTATTTGATTGAATTACCCAATGTGTATCATGTGTACTCACCTGACAAATATAATTAATCATGATCCAAATGATATCTAATATTCCTATGAATATAATGGATTTGGAATATCCTAAGTAAAAAAATAGACCCAAATGTAAGCCTATAAAAATATTCCCTCTAACAGTAGATGGTATGGAACTCTACTATATGGATATCATCTACACTATGTTTATCTAACCTAAAATATGGCCTTAATAAATACCCAAGAAAACCCAAGGTAGGCCCACTCTACTGGAGCTGTAAATTATATCTATCATTCCCTAATCAAATACCACCTCCTTGACCAGAATAATTTTGTAGTACTCTCTCTTTCTTCTGGGTGAGGAGCTACTAAATCCTATCTTTAAGGATGAGATAGTGTAGATAATATTATATATGAAATAGGAATAATATTTAGAAAACCTCTGAATATTTTTTATGGAACATCATTATCTAAACTCTCTAGGAAATTTATCACACTGGGGTCTCGGATAACCCTTATTTCCACACTAATGACAGATCAAATGATTATTTCAGTGCAATTTTTTTCTATTGTTTTATCCTTGGTAATGATTAAAATGATTATATCTTCTACTATATGAATTAAAAAGTTATTATGTTATTTTGCTACATATTCCCACACGTTCACTTTCTCAATGGTTATTCTTGGTGATGAAATTTTGGTTTACTATCATACTGATTGTAGTAAAACAAAAAATATTCAACGGAGACCCAATTGTATATATAGGCCCATACAAAAAATGTATAACTTTGGGCTGATAAAAACCAAGGAGACATAGAACAAAGATCTAAATATCCATGAAACAAGAAGAATAATCAATAATAGATAGAGTGATCTACATTAGGTATATAAAATCCCTCACTTTTCCAGATCTCAATATTATAGAAATGAAATAATCAAAAATGGTTTTATAGAAATCAATCCATACCATAATTTGATGTTTTCTATCCAAGGTCAAAACATCCCTCCAAATCATGGATGAATCACAAATCATTTACTTTGAAATATTTATCCTTTTATTTGGAGGCATAAATTTATTTTAGAGGATAGATAACATGTCCTATGTCCATTATTCACATACAAGAGGACTTATATTTGTTGAAAACATAAGTGAATGATATTACTAAAATTCCCATGTCAAATATTATATAGTAGGGGAAAGTAGTAATGATACCTTCTTAGTCTAAAAATTAATAGGAAACCCCCTTGAAACTATAAATTGATGACCATATCATAATTAGGGTGGGTTTCAACAAGTGGCATTACATGTGTTATTACAAGTAGATCAGGGCCCACCACCTACAAACAAAAAATGATTAATAAAAACATCCTGGATCATGAATCAAGTACATCAGGTTTGAATTTTTATAAAAATTAGAAACAAACACCACCAAAATTATTTAGACATTTAATGGTCCAAAATAATAAATTGGAAACGTAAAATATTTCCTATGAAATGACAAACCCATTTTCCTACTCCAATAGTTAAGTAAAGGTGATATAATAAAGCATAAAAAAACAAAAGTTACACTCCCAAATTCACACTACTATGGTTGGGTATAATTCATGTTCAACATTTCATGCCTGAGGTTCTGGAATATCGAATTTCAATTTAATGTTATAGGTAAAAATAGCATTTATTATGCAATTGAAAAACCCATATAATGAAAACTGTATTATTCCATTTCCATGAATCATAATATTTATATGTGTATTCCATGGGGATATAGATCATAGTATAATTATATGATGTTTCATTCCCATTTTATTATATCATAATCTTTATATGCAATAATGGAACATTATCTCATAGTGAGTAATCATTTACAATGTTTCAATTGTATGGTTCATGATTCCAAATTTATAGAGGCCCACACGCTCTTTAAATTTCATTTGAAATGCATTTAATTGAATGAAATAATATTTAATATCACGTGACTTATAATTACATGGATCAAATAATATGTAGTTGATCAATTTATTCTTCCACCATAAATATATACAAGAAAACATAATTTTTTTTATAACATTAATTGATAAAATATTTATCTCATTTATCAAGTAGAAATTTTATTCAGATAACAGATATATCAGACAAAGAACAACAACATGATATAGGAAATTCATGCCTTACAATATATTGGAAATGTTATATTCATCGCATGTGAATAATAAAGTTTCTACTATGATACATGAAATAGATCATCATTACTAAACTAGGAAAAGGGAAAAGATAAACCATAATGATAATAAATTCCAAAAATCAGGTTCATTACCCAATTGTTAAATGAATATGACTGAAATAAGCATAATACAAAATACACATTCACTTCCAATGTAATTTCAAGTTTTCCCTATACATGAATGAGATTCTCCAATGAACAAGATCAAAATCAAATTACAACACATTCCAAGTCTCTTTTTTATGAACCTTTATAGTAAAACAAAAGTAAAATAATGCTATAATAAAAACATATATCATCCCAGGTCTGGTATACTTTTTTGTTACTGAACAAAATATCCAAAAAGACTCAAGAGTTCTTCTATGTATGCCAAAGGTCCCCAACTTTAAGTGAGGTTAAATGATGAAATAATTGGGAGACAATACCCACATAATATATATGTATCCCAGTGGAATAATAAAATATAAATAAATAGTGGAAAACAATAATATTAATATAGAAGCGTATAATAACAATCAAGATAAATAAATAACTGAAAGAGTACATACCCATAATCATGTACAAAAATGATGATCATATCATGATGCAATGAAAAATATAGAGATACATGGGGAACAATGATGTAAAAATAAACAATATGCTAATCTTTTGTACAAAAAAACTATCTCCACTCGAATCACATGTATTAGCCCAATCCTCTTCTCCCGTGATCCATCGTAGCATCAGAATCAGGAATCCAAAGCATGAACCATCCGTTTTTCGCTACTTGAGATCATAAATAATATCAATGTACCAATTTGAGGCCCAAAGAGTTGATTTGATTTACTTATTTGGCCACCACCAATGTTTTCATTAAAATATTTAGTTTATGCATATAAGGTATAATAGTTTGTAGTTATATCATCAATAAGGAAATAAATTAATAAGTGATACAACCGAATTTACATATACATACTGTGAAATAAGTCTATAATTAAATTTAACTATCTAAAATATTAATCAATCATCTATGGAATATGCTTCAATATCAACTATTAGACCTATGAGGGATAGGTCCTTGGTCCAATACCTAAGACAACTCTTCAAGTCCACGTATCTCATTAATATAAAACCTAGTATAATGTAGGATAATAGAGTCTTGGACATAAATGCATTGAAAAAGGAATCCTCTTTATTTCCAAGGATAAAATCAGTAAAAAACATGGCACAGACATTGGTGGAGTGCGAGGATAAAGTCCATGGTATTTCAAGATAGGTGATTCTAAGGTAATAATCCAAGGCATCCAAAAAATAACTCATTAGGTATACAGTGTGATGCATATTATATATTATATGTTTGGTTTCATACAGAAGTATCCATCATATAAAATTTAGAAAAGGTTCATTGTGACATGTTAGAGTCCATGGAATTGTTTACAATTTATTCATCATATTCAATTCATTTATAAATTCACTAAAACATGATTGAAAAACCATCATTTTAGTGTCCATCACACCACTAGCTATCTAATTGAAGTGAATACTAATACTGTTCATCCACCTAAATTTATAATTTGCAATTACTTCCTTTCATCATCCCCTTCCGTTTATAATATTTAAGGTTCTATTGAATGTATTTAACTATCTGCATAAAATTTTAATTTATATACATATTTCATTGATATGTGGAAAGCCCAGCTCCCCCAATGGGGTGGAATAGTCATAGAAATAAAAATAAACCCACCTCAAGGGGTGGTTCAGTTTGAAATTAGTGAAACAAAACCACATGAAAGTGGATAAGGTACATCAAAATGTGTTTTAAAAAATTTAACTTTAAGGTATTTTTTATTTTAGAGGAAACACAAGGAAATTCTGGAATTCGGTACAATAATTTGAGGTATAAACATAAAGACCATATGGGAAATGGTTTAGACCATCTATTTAGATGATTTTTGATTTCCTCTACTATTATATTCATATAATCCATTGTAGAATGGGAGAAATCAATGGACTAGATAAATACCTAGAAATAGGTTGTATTATCTCACACAGAATTATAATTTCTTAAGAAGAAATTAATAATTAAAATATGAATGTGGATTTAAGAGCTTGATGATAAGGATTCAACGTGATGAACAATGATTTATTCTGATCTCATTCAATGGAGATACCAAAATTCCGTGGTGGATAGGAGTAAGATCATCTTGTGTGAGGCAGTGGGTATGAAAGGGTTGTGAAAGTTGGGATAAATAATTAAATTTGAAAGGGGTGAAATTTTCATTTCACCATCCTTTAAATGGGTACATTGTTTTGTGTCATGGTTTTGCCAAACCATGCGCCAACCATGCATGCTCACTAATTAATTGGAACTATCCATGTGGCTAGGCACACAGTTTTTCTAACCGTGTTCACACCATATTGATCACCTATATGACACACCTAAACCAGAATTTACAATTTTACATCCTCCCTCATACATTTTTCAAATTTAAACCATCAATATATGGACCACATAGTTTAGTTAATCAATTACAACTAACCATGAACTAACCATGCACCCTATGTGGTTTCTTTGAATATCTAATCTCCTGGCTATAGAAACACATGGATGCTCTTAAACCCTTCATGAAACCATAAATCACTTCCAATAGAATAAAATAATAGTTTTAAACTGAAATTTAATGTATAAATTCCTCATTAGAAATTTGGGATGTCACATCATTAAACTAATCAAACAAAAACATGTTTTAATAATGAATTTTTATGAATTTAGGGATATATATGTGTATTGTTATTTCTATTGAAGAAAAATGATGTCAATAGAAAATCATTGTAAAGTAGAATAAGATATAGAAAGATATGGAATGTGTAATAGATTATATATCAAACCATTTCCTCCATATAACTTAAGGTATAGATTTCACTGTAATATATTCTCAATAACATTTATGTTTAGAATTTTAGATAATTAGGATAAAATCAGGGACTAAAAATATATTTTTTATGTGTAATAAATATTTCTCCTTATGTATGAAAATAACTTAATCCAAAATTAGTCTTTAGCATCACTAATATATTAATTAGATAAGAAAATATTCTATATATTTCATGCTTATATTATTGTCAAAACAAGGGGAATAGAAGAATAAAAATAGGATTGATCCAAAATTATAATTAATGGTAAACATGTGAAAGAACAATATAATATCACTAGTGAGTATAATATGAGCATATGTATATAATAAATATGCATAAAAATATACCTAACAAATAATTTCTCATATGTAATGGAAAAACACTTGGAATAAAATAATAAATTATTGAGATAATAAAATTGATACATGAGAGAATAACATAATAATGAGAATAAATATAAGTCTATAGAATATATTTCAAATATATAACAACCACTAGTATTGGGAAATAATACATTCATGATCCACACCAACAATTCCCATGTTTATGAGAAACTAAAAGGTATTGGTGGGTACTTACCTCCTGAGATAAAAAATTTAATAATACAATGGATGGAGATATAGGACCCCTCCCATTATTCAACCATACTTATAAGTTCCACTTGAAAATATTTATCTTATCACATCATAAATAACCCCTGCAAAAAAAGTGGTTTTCATAAAACATTTATATGAAAATAAATAAATTTTTGACAATAAATAACCCATTGAAATAAATAGGGTTTATATCCATTCCAAATGGGTTAACATGCATAAAACATTCGTAATTTGATAAATAATAATAACATGAATTAATGATGGATAATAAATTGGTATCCAATGAAATCAAGTAACTTTCAAGGAAAATTCCATTTAACAAAGATAATAAATATTATGGTATTTACACTATATAGATAAAGTGTATATGATTAATATAATAATTTATCTAATAAATTGATGTATATAATCTAAGTGAAAAAAAATATATAAATTGAATAATAAGATATTTCATTTATAGAGGGAGGTAATTTAATGAAAAACCATGTTTGTTAACATTAAATGGCTAGGCCAGATAATGGAAATGATGGATCATTTCCATTATAGAAAAGAGAAATCATAATACTTCTAGGGGAAAACATTTCATGAAATCATTTTAATAATTAAGATAACAAATAATAATATATATAAAATTATCATGACATAGATGGAAGGTAACAATTATAACTTTTAGAAAAACCACATTGTAAATAAGAAATATTCATGGGATTTAGAAAACATTTTAAACAAACAAATTTATAAAACTAAGAGTGATATACTTTCATCTAAAAACAATATATATAATAAGTTTCATATATAACATCAATATTATGGAATAATTTGTTCACATGGCTGGAAAATAAAAAGATATTATATAAAAAAGACAAAATTATAAGAAAAATCCAAAACTACTGGTCTCCTTCAAAAGTCATTTTTGAAAAGGGTGGTTTGAAAAAAATTAAAAGATTTAATTTTGATAATGAAACTTCAATAATGGATTCTTGAATATATATTATTTATATCAAGACAAATTTATAGTGGAATATAAAACATTTGATTTAGAATGGATGGAAACCCCCTTTAATTTTTTTAAAATCCATTTTTTCGAAATTACACATCACAAAAAGAGTATTACATTTTCTTTTTAAAATGGGGTAGAGTGAATTATGATAATTATAATAAATAATAAATATTATCCTTCCCAAAAGAGGGGATAAAATTGGTGGAATAAAAAATATGGATATGGATGAAAAGATTCATTGGTACAGATGGTAGTTATTCTTACAAATGTTATAATTTTATATCAGAACATATTGTCAAAGATGTATATATAAATAATTGAAATTAATTTTACCAAATAAAAAATTAAATTTAAAATTAAAATATTTATAATTATGGATCAAATAATTAGATAAAAATATAATCATAAAATAAATAATATAACCCTATGTATCAGAAATTTAGTCGATGAAACTCTCACGACAATATAACATTAAAAATGAAAACCCCTTAGAGGATAAAATTTAAAATTAAACATAAAATATAATGAAAAATTATAGAATCACAGTTTATAATATTAAATATTGAGTATATATACCATTCTAGAAAACATTTTGTATAATAATAAGAATATATCTAGGATTGAAAATTTGAGATAAGAAATATTTAACTTAATTTATCCCTATGTGAAATGTCCTCTAACCTTATGATTAAAAAAATTTAACAATAATAATCACCAATTTGAGAATAATTTTAAAATCTATAAAATTTTATAAATATAGTTTATTATTATTCTCTATGTATATTAGATAGTTATTATATACTTTTGGTATTCTGTGTGCATAATATTCATCTATTTTGAACTTGTATCAAAATATATGTGTTGTTTTTATTATTCTCAAAATTTTCATAAATTCATAAGCAAAAAAGGAAATATAATTTATTTTTAATAACAATTTACAATACTAAAATTTCATTCTAAGGTATTTTTTATGATCCCAAATGTTGAAATCGGCAATGTGCATGATTCGATGATTTTTAACAAGCATAAATTGTTATCTTAACTCTTAATTATAATATTAATATTAACCTCATATAACAAAAGAAAATATTTATTTACCTTTTCATATCATATATTTATATACATTAAATTATTATATTCATTAATGGTATAAATTTGTGGAACTATTTAACTATGTGGTTAAATCACACAGATAAGAACATACTATAACTAATGGATGATTATGAATTGATTTAGTTGTAATATCACTATAAAATCAAATTGATGATCATATTTAGTTATAAAATTATTTATATTTTATTATTAAATTAGATGAATAATATAAAATGTAAAATATTATTTCATATTAAAAAAGAAATAAGGTTTTCTATATAGATGGTCTTTTGGATGGTTAAATTTACTACAATTTTTCATTACTCATATTGTTAATATATTATCTATTTTCTCATTCTAAAAACATAATAATTTAATAAAATTTATATTTATAAATTAAACCCATTCTAATGACCACCCATTTAACACAACTATGAAAATAAAAAATATAATCAATCCTTTCATGGAGGTTGTAGTCCACATAGAGTATGGATTATGATTTTGTTTCTATATAACGGTGAAAAATAGAAATATGGTTTACAATTTAAGAAATTTAAATATTTAATAAATATTATTATTAAGTATTTAATTTACTTTACTGATCATCCTTGTAAATATTTTATGGAAAATGGAACATGATGTGTTTTGGGGGCAGTTTTCCACATGACATATGAATGCTCGTTTATTTTTTGTTAATAGAAAAAGAAAATATAGTTAATTATTACATGTAACGACCCAATCTTTTTGAGTATTATATTAACTTACTCTTAATGATTTAATAAGACGTTAATGGTTAATGCAGAAAGGGGTGTTGATGGCTTCATCCAGTAGACTCAACCCTTACGAAGCCCACTTATCAGAGCTTGGGAAGGAGGTAGCATCTGTGGGCTTCGCTTTGGACCAAGCCCAAGCCGAGCTCCAGTGTGTCAAGCTTGAACGAAAACGCTTGCACGAGAAGTTCAAGTTAGTGGAGATTGCTACTAGGGCAATGTTATCTGAGACTCCCTCAGATTCTCTCACCATAGCACACCTTACACTTAGGTCTTATGCCAGTGTTATAAGGGGCTATGTGACGAGACCCTAGTTTCCTTGTGTAATCCTTTCGGGTGAATAAATTGAGATTTCTTCCTTTAGTGATGTTTGTGAAATTTCAAATGTCTAGATAATTTTAGAATGTATTTTATTGATGAATTTTGAAAAAGGGATATTTTGAAATATTTATGTAAACCCTAAATAACTAATGATGTGTAATGATTTTCAAAAAATGGTCTTCTACAAAAGTGTTCATTAAAGAATTTGGTGTCTAATAAGATCAACATAATTTTTGATGAATAGTAAATTATGAATAGTGATTTTATGCTTAGGATTAGTAATGTGACCAAATGGATTAGTAATTTTCACTCAAAGAAAGTTTTAATATAATTTAGACACCTTGATTAAGTAATGTGATTCAATAAAATGGTTAAATAACGGTTTCATAAATTATTATTCATGTATTAGTTTTTTCGGATGAATAGTGTTTTTTTTAATTAAAAATTTAATTAAAAATAATTAGAAAATTATTTTTATAAAAAGGACATTATTTTTGAACTCAGAGAATCGATATTATGTTAAGGTAATTTTTGGGGATTTTTCTGAAAAAAGTGAATTTTCGATGAATAGTGTTTTTATTTAAAAATTAAATTAAAAATATTTAGAAAATTATTTTTATAAAATGGATTTCATTTTTGAAATCAGAGAATTGATATTTGGTTAAGGTGAAATTTTGGGGTTATTTTGAGAAAGTTGAATTTTCAGTGAATAGTAAAAAATATAGTTTTAGGGTTTCGGTATGTTTAATGACATCATAACGGTGTCATGATGATGTCATGAGATATTTTGAGGGTTGGCCGGCCAAGGGTGATGAATTATTGTTTTGGGGGCCCCATGTGGCCTAACTCCATGATAAATTCCAAGGGAGAGCACATGGGTTTGAGAAAAGCACATGTGAGGTGTCCCTTGGCCATTAATGCTTTGTCCCCTCACTTTCCCTATAAATACCCACCCTTTCCTCCCTTAGTTTTCACTCCCAACTCTCCCCCAACGAAGTTCTGGTATTCTTACCTTCCAAAGAGTCCTCCCAAGGTTCCCCCAATCCCTCAAGGTCCAATCCTTTGAGTTTCAAGAGTCACATTTTAAGGTAAGGGATCCGAGCCCTCTCTTTCTTTTCAAGTAATCTCTTTTATGTCATTTCTTTTATAATCCATGTTCTTATGTTGGAGGATGTTATTTTATATTCATACTACTACCCATTTCATGTTCATATGATGAGAGACCCCCCTTTCTCTCATCAATTCATTTTAAGAATGTTTAAGTGACGCCGTTAGGTTGCCGAATTTTTAAGGGATTCTTTCACCCTTCTCATTTTTCAAGTTCAATTTTCATGTCAAGTCTTTCAAGTTCCTTTTTATTATGTTGGGGTATGATCTCTATATCTATCATACTGATCTCTTATGATCATATGATGAGGGACCCTTTTTGATCTTGTCAAATCATTTTCTTTTGAAGTTAAGTGACGTCGTAATGCTGCCGAATTTTCATAAGAGAAATCTATTCTTTTTTCCTTCCATGTTTTTCATTTCAAATGGCATGTCCCTAAAATTTCATTACCATGTCCATATGTCCTTCTTATTCTTTCACCCTACTGTTTTATGGGTCATTTATGAGTGGGTGACCCATGTCCCCTCTCATTTCAATGTTTTCTAAAACCCCGAAACTTAGCCGTTATGCTGCAGAATTTTCCCCTCAAAATGTCTCTCTCTTTTCTCAAAAATTATTTTATGTTATAAAGTGAATACTCAAAGCTCTTATTTCTACAAGGGTATTCACATATATATCAAAATGTTCCATTTTAAATTCTGGGATTTACATACATGAGACCCGCTTTCCCTTTCTGTGGGTTTAAAGTGACGTAAAGATCATGTCTTTAAAGCAGTTTTTAAAACGTTATGATTATGAAATGAAACCCATTTATTTTATGCTTTGTGGGTTATTTATGAAATGTTTGATGATGATATATGTGGCTCACATGATAATAAAGGCAAATTTAAGGGTGCGCCCTGATAGCACTCCAATGCATTGGGTAATGATGTAACCACTAGAGATTACAATTTTCACGATACCTTGGTGAATAACATTGGTTATTTTCAAATGACACCTTGGGGATGGACCTTGGTGATATGTTCATGATTGTCTATGTTAAATGATGTAGCCACATCCTCAAGTTATGAAAAATGTTATTTTTATTATGAAATGCCTCCTGATTTCTTTCTCATGCCTTAAAGTTCTTTTCATTTCCTTATTGAAGTATCTCAAGTTCACATGTAAAATGTTCCTCTTGTTTCCCTTACTGGGCCTTCTGCTCACCCTTTCTTTTGATGTATGTCCCCAGGTTATGAGATGCAGTAATGAACCTAGAATGAACTTAAGAAGACGCCTTTCAAGTGTTTAAGAAGATTGTTTTATGTTGTTTTCATGTATTATGTTCCTGGTTTCCAAGACACTAGACCTTAAAGATCCTCAGTTTTGTGTAATGTAATGAAAGTTTATGTTATAAAATGGCGGGATTCCATATTTGGTATAAAAGGATGGTTTAGTTATTTGTGGAAATTAGGATATAAAAACTTTAGGAATAACCCTATAGAAAAGTTTAAATATAGGAAAACTTCCTGGTATTTTGATAAGTATTGAGTAAGTGGTCTATCAAACAAATACATCCATGTCTGGATACGAGCAGGTAGAGGCGGCTCTGGCACAGATGTACATAGGGGTAAAACCCGAAAACACTACTTTGAGATAGACTCTAATGGGAACTGGTGCACGATAACGGGCCTTGCTGCACTCTTGGTTACGACACTCCCGGGGGATATGTTTGGTTAATCACATGCTTTTTATGAATCATTATGAAGGAATTATAGAGAACTATAATTGTCTAAGCACGAAGTCTTAGTTAAAAGATTCATAAATGAAATAAGTTTCTCACTAAGGTTTTATTCTTTTATAAAATGGCAGGCAATAGGAGAAACTGTGCCGATGGTGACTGCAATGCACCATGTGCTGACGGCCCTCCGATGGAAGCCGGAATGGAAACATTCATGCGAATGATAAACCAACTGACTCAAGTTAGAGTAATAACTTGAATCAAGCTGAGAGGCCGACCTCACCACGAAGGGAACAACTTTTTGTTGAGTCCTTCATGCGTCAACGACCGCTAACATTCAGTGGATCTACTGACCCATTGGTTGCGGAACAATGGATAAGCTCCATTGAAAAGATCTTTTCTGTACTTCATTGTTCGGAACAAGAAAAAGTCACCCTTGCTGTTTACCGCCTAGAGGGAGAAGCTGATCAGTGGTGGTCACTGATCAAAAACATGAAGCCACGAGGAGAGATGGAAGCTATGGAGTGGGAAGAATTTCGGGGGATTTTCCTTAACAAGTATTTCCCTCGTTCCATGAGAACGAAAATGGAGAAAGAGTTTCTCGAGCTGAAGCAGAAGGAGAACGAATCTGTCGGAAGCTATGAGATGAAATTCACAAGGCTTTCCCGTTATACCTCAAGCTTTGTCATGGACAGTAATGGTAAGGTTGATATATTCTTTGGCGGACTACGACCACATCTGTGGAAGAATCTAGCCAACAGGGACTACGATAGCTATGAAGAAATAGTTCGAAGTGCTATGAAAGTTGAACTAGAGTTTGGGGAGACACAGTGGTCTCACAAATCTAATGAGAAGAAGAGAACTCTAGAACTGAGCCTGGGAAGAAGTTTTGATCAGGAAAGAGGTGGAAAGCATATGCAACATTCCACATGCAATAAATGTGGGAAGAAGCATCCGGGGAACTGCTTGATCGGAAGTGGCAAGTGCTATAGGTGTGGAAAAGAAGGCCATATTTCTCGGAATTGTCGTGGTGATTTGAAGCCTCAACTTCCCAACACTAACGACAGAGGAAAGATGGTTCTGGCCCTACCCTAAGTCACATGCTTCAAGTGTGGACAGCTTGGGCACTTTGCTAATCAATGTCCAAATCCGAGGGCGGTGGAGGGGAATCACCATCAACCTTAGCATAGGCCAAGGGAGTAAGGTCGTGCTTTCGCTATCACAACAACTGAAGTTGAAGTTCTGAACGATGTGGTAGCAGGTACTCTTGTTGTCCTCTCAAAACTAGCAAGTGCTTTATTTGATTCTGGTTCTACGCATTCCTTTATTTCTTCCAAGTTTGCAAATAATATAGAATCAATCCCCGAATTTCTTGAGATAGAGTTGTCAGTCAAGACTCCACGTGGGATTATCCATGCATCAACAGTGTTTAGAGACTCTAGTGTTTACTTTGGTGAGCACAATCTTATCGCAAATCTAGTAGTCATTCCCATGATGGAATTCGACGTTATACTAGGGATGGACTGGCTCTCAAAGTATAATGCTAAGATCAAATGCAGAAGTAAGGAAATCTCAGTAGTCTTGAATGAACGACCTACAGTTATATTCCGAGGAGAGATATCCCGAACTGATCCCTATCTATAAGCACCTCCTATAGCTTTCTTTATGGAGTTAATCGGTGATGAGGAAGAAGGGAAAGGGAGCATACAAATTGAAGATGTTCCGATTGTTCAGGAATACATGGATGTATTTCCTGAGGAGTTACCTGGACCTCCCCCAGAAAGAGAGGTAGAGTTCTCCATTGAACTCGTACCTGGGTCTCAACCGATATCAAAGACTCCGTATAGAATTGAAAATGTGGAGCTAGAGGAGCTAAAGAAACAACTCCAAGACTTGTTGGAGAAGGGGTTTATCCGACCGAGTGTGTCTCCTTGGGGAGCACCAGTTCTCTTTGTGAAGAAGGAGGATGGATCAATGCGGTTATGCATTGATTATAGCGAACTGAACGGGATCACAGTGAAGAACAGATACCCTCTTCCAAGAATTGATGATTTATTTGACCAACTTCGTGGGGCTCAATTCTTCTCTAAGATTGACCTTCGATCTGGTTATCATCAACTGAGGGTGAAGAAGGAAGAAATTCCAAAGACTGCCTTCCGATCAAGATATGTGCATTATGAGTTTACTGTTATGCCCTTCGGCTTGACTAATGCTCCTGCTATTTTCATGGATTTGACGAATAGAGTCTTTAGGGACTACCTTGATAACTTTGTGGTAGTTTTTATTGATGATATTTTGATATATTCAAAAAGTCATGAGGAGCATGAAAATCATCTGAGGGTTATTTTGAAAACTCTACGGAAGGAGAGGCTCTTTGGGAAGTTCAGCAAGGGTGAGTTTTGGTTACAATAAGTGGCTTTCTTGGGGCACATCGTAACCAATGAAGGAATCTCGGTTGACCCTGCAAAGACAATGGTTGTGGAGGAGTGGCCTCAACCCACAACAGTAACTGAGATTCGTAGTTTCCTTGGTTTAGCGGGATATTATAGGAGGTTTGTGAAAACATTTTCACGGCTTTATAATCCACTAACCAAGTTGACTCGAAAAGGGGTTAAGTTCATCTGGACAAAGGAATGCGAGGAAAGTTTCCAAGAGCTGAAGAAGAGATTGGTTACTGCACCTGTATTAACACTACCCTCTATCGGAGAAGGATTCGTTATTTTTAGCGATGCATCTCTGAAAGGGCTTGGGTGCGTCCTCATGCAAAATGACAAAGTAATTGCTTATGCATCTCGACAGTTGAAGATTCATGAGCAGAATTATCCTACGCATGATCTAGAGATGGCGGCAGTTGTTTTTGCTCTAAAGATATGGAGGCACTATCTTTATGGGGAGAAATGTGATATATACACTGACCACCAAAGTCTAAAGTATATTTTCACACAGAAAGAATTGAACATGAGACAAAGGAGATGGTTGGAGCTTATTAAAGACTATGATTGTTCAATTCATTATCACCCTGGAAGAGCAAACAAAGTCGCGGATGCGTTAAGCAGGAAAGATCATGTTGTTCTGGCAACAATGAGGATCCTGGGAGATCCCTTGATTAAAGATCTAGTAAAACTGGACATGGGAATTATAAGGAAAGGGACATCATCAACCCTATACCAAATGATTTCTCAACCTTCATTACTAGAGAAGATCAAGAAGGCTCAAAAAGAAGATCCTTTGCTGCAGGAGAAGTTCGAGGCTGTAAAGGATGGGAAGTTCCCTGATTTCAATATTGATCAAGAAGGTGTATTGAAATTTCGTACAAGACTATGTGTTCCATCTATTCTGGAGATAAAGAAAGAACTGATGGATGAAGCTCATAGCTCTACTTTCTCTATACATCCGGGAAGCATTAAGATGTATAGGGACCTTCGTGATCATTATTGGTGGGATAACATGAAGAGGGAGATTGCTGATTACACTACAAGGTGCCTGGTGTGTCAGCAAGTAAAGGCAGAAAGACAACTTTCTAAGGGGGTATTACAACCTCTACCCATACCAGTATGGAAGTGGGATAATATCACCATGGACTTTGTAACTGGTCTCCCAAAAACATCCAAAGGAAACAATGCGATATGGGTTATTGTGGACCGTCTCACCAAGACAGCCCATTTTATCTCTATTCGGGAAGATTTCTCTCTGGATCAGCTTGCCAAGATATACGTGAAGGAAGTGGTAAGGCTGCATGGGGTACCACTATCCATCGTATCTGATCGTGACCCAAGATTCACATCAATATTCTGGAGAAGTCTTCAGCATGCTCTGAATACTGAATTGAATTTTAGTACGGCCTATCATCCTCAAACTGATTTCCAATCTGAAAGGACTATTCAGACACTCGAAGACATGTTGAGATTATGCTCAATGGAATTTAAAGGTGGATGGGATCAACACCTCCCATTAGTGGAGTTCTCCTATAACAACAGCTTCCATGCGATTATTCAGATGGCACCCTATGAAGCTCTGTATGGAAAGCGGTGTAGAACTCCTACTTGTTGGGATGAAACTGGTGAGAGGAAGCTTCTTGGGCCTGATCTTGTGCAAGAAATGACAGAACAAGTTTATGCCATCCAACAACACATAAAAGCTACTCAGAGTCGGCAGAAGAGCTATACTGACAATCGACGAAGAGACTTGGAGTTTGGTGTTGGTGACAAAGTCTTCCTTCGAATTTCTCCATGGAAGAGAGTCATGTGGTTTGGGAAGAAAGGGAAGCTCAGACCTAGGTACATTGGCCCCTATGAAATCCTTGGTCGCATAGGAGCAGTGGCCTATCGTCTAGCACTTCCACCGAACCTAGCTCAAGTTCACAATGTCTTTCATGTATCTCTCTTGAGGAAGTACATACCCGACCCTTCGCATGCACTGAACCCAGAGGTGGTACAACTTGAACATGACCTCTCTTATGAAGAGAAACCAGTGGAGATCTTAGACCGTAGAGACAAGGTTCTAAGAAACAAGACTACCCACCTTGTGAAAGTGTTGTGGAGGAATCATAAGTACGAAGAAGCGACTTGGGAGCCCGAGGAAACGATGAAGCAAAAGTACCCTCACCTTTTCGGCTAGGCCTCAAGTATAAAATTTCGGGGACGAAATTTCTTAAGGGGGGAAGAATGTAACGACCCAATCTTTTTTAGTATTATATTAACTTACTCTTAATGATTTAATAAGACGTTAATGGTTAATGCAGAAAGGGGAGTTGATGGCTTCATCCAGTAGACTCAACCCTTACGAAGCCCACTTATCAGAGCTTGGGAAGGAGGTAGCATCTGTGGGCTTCGCTTTGGACCAAGCCCAAGCCGAGCTCCAGCGTGTCAAGCTTGAACGAAAACGCTTGCAGGAGAAGTTGAAGTTAGTGGAGATTGCTACTAGGGCAATGTTATCTGAGACTCCCTCAGATTCTCTCACCATAGCACACCTTACACTTAGGTCTTATGCCAGTGTTATAAGGGGCTATGTGATGAGACCCTAGTTTCCTTGTATAATCCTTTCGGGTGAATAAATTGAGATTTCTTCCTTTAGTGATGTTTGTGAAATTTCAAATGTCTAGATAATTTTAGAATGTATTTTATTGATGAATTTTGAAAAAGGGATATTTTGAAATATTTATGTAAACCCTAAATAACTAATGATGTGTAATGATTTTCAAAAAATGGTCTTCTACAAAAGTGTTCATTAAGGAATTTGGAGTCTAATAAGATCAACATAATTTTTGATGAATAGTAAATTATGAATAGTGATTTTATGCTTAGGATTAGTAATGTGACCAAATGGATTAGTAATTTTCACTCAAAGAAAGTTTTAATATAATTTAGACACCTTGATTAAGTAATGTGATTCAATAAAATGGTTAAATAACGGTTTCATAAATTATTATTCATGTATTAGTTTTTTCGGATGAATAGTGTTTTTTTAATTAAAAAATTAATTAAAAATAATTAGAAAATTATTTTTTAAAAAGGACTTTATTTTTGAACTCAGAGCATCGATATTATGTTAAGGTAATTTTTGGGGATTTTTCTGAAAAAAGTGAATTTTCGATGAATAGTGTTTTTATTTAAAAATTAAATTAAAAATATTTAGAAAAATATTTTTATATAATGGATTTCATTTTTGAAATCAGAGCATTGATATTTGGTTAAGGTGAAATTTTGGGGTTATTCTGAGAAAGTTGAATTTTCAGTGAATAGTAAAAAATACAGTTTTAGGGTTTCGGTATGTTTAATGACATCATAACGGTGTCATGATGATGTCATGAGATCTTTTGAGGGTTGGCCGGCCAAGGGTGATGAATTATTGTTTTGGGGGCCCCATGTGGCCTAACTCCATGATAAATGCCAAGGGAGAGCACATGGGTTTGAGAAAAGCACATGTGAGGTGTCCCTTGGCCATTAATGCTTTGTCCCCTCACTTTCCCTATAAATACCCACCCTTTCCTCCCTTAGTTTTCACTCCTAACTCTCCCCCAACGAAGTTCTGGTCTTCTTACCTTCCAAAGAGTCCTCCCAAGGTTCCCCCAAGCCCTCAAGGTCCAATCCTTTGAGTTTCAAGAGTCACATTTTAAGGTAAGGGATCCGACCCCTCTCTTTCTTTTCAAGTAATCTCTTTTATGTCATTTCTTTTATACTCCATGTTATTATGTTGGAGGATGTTCTTTTATATTCATCCTACTGCCTATTTCATGTTCATATGATGAGAGACCCCCCTTTCTCTCATCAATTCATTTTAAGAATGTTTAAGTGACGCCGTTAGGCTGCCGAATTTTTAAGGGATTCTTTCACCCTTCTCATTTTTCAAGTTCGATTTTCATGTCAAGTCTTTCAAGTTACTTTTTATTATGTTGGGGTATGATCTCTATATCTATCATACTGATCTCTTATGATCATATGATGAGGGACCCTTTTTGATCTTGTCAAATCATTTTCTTTTTAAGTTAAGTGACGCCGTAAGGCTGCCGAATTTTCATAAGAGAAATCTAATCTTTTTTCCTTCCATGTTTTTCATTTCAAATGGTATGTCCCTAAAATTTCATTACCATGTCCATATGTACTTCTTATTCTTTCACCCTACTGTTTTATGGGTCATTTATGAGTGGGTGACCCATGTCCCCTCTCATTTCAATGTTTTCTAAAACCCCGAAACTTAGCCGTTATGCTGCAGAATTTTCCCCTCAAAATGTCTCTCTCTTTTCTCAAAAATTATTTTATGTTATAAAGTGAATACTCAAAGCTCTTATTTCTACAAGGGTATTCACATATATATCAAAATGTTCCATTATAAATTCTGGGATTTACATACATGAGACCCGCTTTCCCTTTCCGTGGGTTTAAAGTGACGTAAAGATCATGTCTTTAAAGTAGTTTTTAAAACGTTATGATTATGAAATGAAACCCATTTATTTTATGCTTTGTGGGTTATTTATGAAATGTTTGATGATGATATATGTGGCTCACATGATAATAAAGGAAAATTTAAGGGTGCTCCTTGATAGCGCTCCAATGCATTGGGTAATGATGTAACCACTAGAGATTACAATTTTCATGATACCTTGGTGAATAACCTTGGTAATTTTCAAATGACACCTTGGGGATGGACCTTGGTGATATGTTCATGATTGTCTATGTTAAATGATGTAGCCACATCTTCAAGTTATGAAAAATGTTATTTTTATTATGAAATGCCTCCTGATTTCTTTCTCATGCCTTAAAGTTCTTTTCATGTCCTTATTGAAGTATCTCAAGTTCACATGTAAAATGTTCCTCTTGTTTCCCTTACTGGGCCTTCTGCTCACCCTTTCTTTTGATTATGTCCCCAGGTTATGAGATGCAGTAATGAACCTAGAATGAACTTAAGGATACACCTTTAAAGTGTTTAAGAAGATTGTTTTATGTTGTTTTCATGTATTATGTTCCTGGTTTCCAAGACACTAGACCTTAAAGATCCTCAGTTTTGTGTAATGTAATGAAAGTTTATGTTATAAAATGGCGGGATGCCATATTACACATTCCATATAATGGAAAACTGTTCACTAATGATACTTAACATATCATTTAATATTTTTTTTAGTTAATTTGAGGATGATTAAGTGCACATGATGTGATATAAATGAGAAAGGACTGGTTAGAAATATAAACACTAGTTCATGGATTATGTCTATTGTAATGGGGGTTAATCATTTGAGGGGTGGTATTTTCATAAAACCAGAACCTCGTGAATGTTTTTAGGAATTTTTATGAGATGGTTGGTGGGATTTTGGGAGAACCATGTGGGTTATGGCGTAAGGGTATGTGAGGATATGATACCCACTTTTTTAAGTGAAAGGAGATGGAATTTTTGTAAATAAAAATTGTTTTAATAATATGAAGTCACTCTCAAGGAAAATGGCTCAAAAGTAATGAATAATGTAGAAAAGAAGTAATAGGATCACTAAATTCCTTATCCATATATATCAACACATGTTTTAATCATGATTGAATTCGTTTTATTTTAGATATTTACTTTTACCATTTTACATTTTTCTGTGAAAACTAGTTTTTTCTTATGTAAATCAACCTTTATGATTGACAAAAAAGTGTGCGTTTTATATATTTTCAAACAAAATTTTAAAAAATTTAAATAATATCTACTATATTTTTTTTAAAAAATTGATACAAATATATTTTAAAATTATAAATTATTAATCTATTAATTTTTTTTGAAAAATATTACATCAGCTCTAAAATGTCAAATATTGGTCTGTTAAATTAAACATAAAATTCTTAAATTTTAAATCCACTTATAAATTATATATTATTTCATAAAAAATGTTTAATGAATTAAAAATTCATAATAATATACTAATCATATATTAAAATTCATGTTATTTTTAAAAAATTTATATTTAAATATTCACATAGAATTCAATTTTTGGAGAAAAAACTAAAAATTTATTGTAAGAGAAAACTGATCCGATTAATTGAAAAAAAATTAATTTTTTAAATTTAACACTATAAATTTATATAATTTTAATAATTTTAATTTTAATTAAATATAAAAAGCAATCTTCACCTCCTGACCTAGATATTAAGGAGGCTGTATTTAGCCTCAAAGTCGGTAGCTCACCTGGCCCGAATGGTTTTGGTAACTTCTTCTTTCATACTTTTTGGGATCTCATTAGTGCTAATGTTTTCAGGTAAGTTATTCCATTTTTAAGAGGAGTATCTATTCTAAGAGGTTTGAATTATCATTTTCACGCCCTTATTCTAAAATAATAGAATGCTAATGAAATTCATCTCTTCAGGCCAGTTTCTTTGGTTAACACAGTTTACAAAATCATTTTCAAAATCCATGAAAATAGGATTTCCTTCATTTCCTTCAGAATTGTTTCTGCAAATCAGTTTGGCATCATCAATGGAAGATCAATCCAAGATTGTCTTATCACTGCCTCAGAGTGTGTTAATACTCCTAAAAAACCCATCTAAGGTGGTAATATTGCTCTCAAATTGGATATTATGAAATATTTTGATATAATGGATTGGGGTTTCATCTGGAAGATCCATGTCATATATGGGTTTGATGATGATTTCATTACTTGGGTCTAAACCATATTATGTTATGCTCATATCATTGTCCTTATAAATGGATCCCCTGAAGGATATTTGGATTGTTCGAGGGGTTTTATGCAGGGTTATCCTTTATCCGCCCCCATTTTTTCTATTGTAGAGGATTATCTCTGCAGGATTCTTTCTACCATATCTGTAAATGGTAAACTAAATTCTATACATGCTAGAAGGGGGGTTGTTGCTCCCTATCATATTTTATATTCTGATGATATCATTCTTTTCACACAAGGGGATAAGGGAAATATCATGAATAAAAAGAGATCCATATTGTACAATGAATTTTATTCTGGAAAGTGATTTGTTGAGGCAGGTCCTTTTATTACATTGGAAGTGGATCTTCATCAATCAGGAGAAATTCTATCATTATAGAATTGGGAATTTGTGGGGGACATCTCCCCTTAACCTATTTGGGAGTGCCCATGTTCTGGGGGAGACCAAAGGTTTTTCATTTCTGTAGTATTGTCATCAGGATTAAAAGGAAAATTTCCACATGGAAGGGAAAATATTTATTCATAGCTGGTAGGGTTTTCTTGGTGAAATCAACCATTATCTCGAAATTTTTGTAATATATTATGGTGTAAAAATGGATTATTTCTTTAATGACAAGAATCAATAGATCTTTTATGAATTTTGTTTTGAGTGGCAGTATTTTCTAAAGGGGGTTGGAAAAGATTCCTTGGAATGATTTCTTCGTGTCACGTGATGAGGGTGGATTGGGAATCAAGAATCTATTGGGTTTTAATGTCTCTTTTTAGGCTAGGTTTATATGGAATATTATTAACATGCAATTTGAGGCTACTGGTTTTCTTCAGGAAAAGTTTATTCACAGGCTTAATATTGATAATTTTAATTATTTCATATCTTCGGTATGGATTGACTTCAAGAACATTTTTAAAAAAATTGATATTTACTCTTAGTGGCTCATTTCCAAGGATTCCACTCTTCATTTTTTAAAATTCAAATGGATTGGGGATTATCTGATTGAATTCATCCTTGAGGGTGATTTAAACCCATATTTTAATTTTTTTACCAAGGATCATCTTGGTAAGATGGATAATCTTAGAGATTATACCACTTCAACTATGGATGAATATTGTTGGTCCCCTAGGGGTGACTTTTGGTCTTGGTAGCCTGATGCCAATGTAATTCTCTCCTACAAAGGATTTTATAATAACTCTATTGGTAGATCAATTTAACTAAAATGGATTGTTAACATGTAGAGAATTTTTTTAAGGTCATCTTGGTCTATTCTTTCATGGAGGTTAGATCACAAAAAAATACTTCCTGGTGAATTTCTATAGGAATGTGGTATTTCTCTTTACGACATTTTTGCTTTGTGATTTCAGAATATGGAAGATGTGGAAAACCTTTTCCTTAGTTTTATTGTGTATTTGACAATGTGGAATGAGATTTCTGATATATTTTAAGTTCTTATGCGTTTTTTCAACTCAATTATAAATTTCAAAAGGAGTTGGAGCTCTTTGAACTTGTCACCGCAGCTCTGAAATCTATTTCAGACTACTATAGTGGTGTATGTTCCAATAATATAGAAAAAAATAAATAAGTTCATATATGACATGCATTGTTTTCAATTTGGTGCTCATCTTTTAGGGATGCTCGTAGCTATCTGAGAGGAAGAAACATTCAAAGGTGTGTTTTGATCAATCTCAATTCATGATTTTTCTATTCTTAATCGGATTGGGGTGAAGGGAAAATTTTGTTCTCCGCATAGTACAATGGAAGTCATTTGGTAGGACCCTTTTCATTGGTGGATTAAAGTCAACTTTGATGGTGCTTTAAGGGGAAATCTAGGTCCCTCTGGCATTGGTGTTTTCTATAGGGACTATCAGGGAAACGTTCTTGGGTGCATCTATGGATCATGCGGTATTGCTTCTGCTCTTGAGGAAGAAATGTTTGGTGTTATAATTACGGTTGAGAAAACTAGATGGTGGGGTTGGAACAAGCTTTGGATTGAATGTGACTCCACTATTGTAGTATCTGCTATTTGAACTGGGTCTTTTCCTCTTTCTTGGATGCTACCTAATCACTGGCCTAGATGTCCGGAATCTCACTACTCAAGAGAACACTTTGTTACTCATGCTTATAGAGAGGTAAATGTATTGGTGGATGGGCATTCCAATAAAGGTTTTAATAGTACTGATTTTCATTATGTTGATCATGTTCCACATGATCTCCGTCCTTTTTTTAAGGAAGTATTTTTATAAATATTTTTCTTTAAGACTTGTGTATGTTTTTTTTCAAATAATGGGATCTTGCTTTTCTGGGAAAGGTTTTAGTTTCTCATAAAAACGAGAGTATATTTTTTTACACTATTTTTTTTATTTTTTATTTATAATGAACACTAATAAATATCACATTAATCAATAAATATTACATTATTTAACAGATTTATTATTTCTCATTGAATATTAATTATATTGAATAAGATGATAAATTTTTAAAAACAATAACTATTAATGTAAATTTTAAAAAATTATATAAATGTATATATATATATATTAAAATATTTTTTAATTATTTCACTCATACTCATAACTTCAAATTTAATGGATACATTTAGAGGCCATATATAATATTTATAATAAATATATCATGGTTTCTTTATAGGTTGGTGTTTTGTGTGGATAAATCTATTGAAAATGTTTAACATAATTATAGGGAAGGATATATTAAAATTGTTTGTCATTAAATTCTCCCCCCTTAAATAAATTACATCCTCAAAATATCATACTAACTAATGAAATTCTCCAAGGTTATTCTTAAAATATTAATCATCTAGAATATTATTTTTAATATTATATTTAACTTACTCTTTTAGGGTATATCATGTTACTTATATTTCACCAAGAAATAATATCCATTTATATCATCATATATCCTAATATTTTTTACCCTAATCATAAATTTTTCATAACATGCCTCTCCCCAAACCTTTTTAATCTCCATGAAATTTAACCCCAATATGATTAAATATTCCTCCCAAAATTATATATATGTTAAACTATAAAAAGTATTAATCACAAGGTCATACTGTTATAAACTAATAAATTTATATCATAATAAAAAAATGATTTAATAATTAGAAAAAAATATCAAGCATCAATTATTCATAAAATCAAACAAGTGGGAAAAAATATTTTAGTGTCAGTTTTTTTGAAATGGTGATGTGAATCTGTAAACAACTTGTACGCATGTGACATAAAAATTGGTTTTTTGTCTGTTTTTTGAAAACCAACATTGAAACAACCAATAACACTGAAATTATGTGATGTATTAATTTGGTTATTCTTTAAAAATTGATTTCAAAAAAATAATTCAACATTTGTTTTTTAATTTTAACAGACATGGAAACAAAAAAAATTCATTTTAATGTTTTTTATAATAAAACGGAGGTGGAATCCATTTCATAAATCATTCCATTTCATTTTTAACCAATAAATGTTGTATAATGATTCTTTTGATGATTTTTTTTTACTAAAAATTGACAAAATAAGTTAAATTATTTGGTTTCCAAATCAGTTTATAAAAATATTTACATAGAAAGTGAAAAAAATTTATTAAAAAAATATATTAAATTACTTATGTCCCAAAAATAGAAAAACAACGTATAAACAAACAGAATATAAAAACATAATGTGTAGAAAAATCAAATGAAAAAAATGAAAAATTCCAACTAATTATTGTTTAAGTAATAATTTTTTAACATTTAATTAAAATATACATACTTGATAATTAATAATTTTTTCATACATAAAATATCGTATGAATAAATTCATCGGATATGGGTAATATCTTCATTTTTATATGACTCACCATAATTGATATTCTTAAACAAAAATGAATTTTATAAGATTAAGAAATTGAATATTTTGATATAAAATGTTAATCTCATAGTGGATATACATGGGGATATAACTTCTAAATTTCATTTCATTTGGTCATGTTTTGTTATTATTATCCTCAAAATTTATAGTATCCTCTTCTCTCTACGAGTAAGTGAATTCTTTGGTAAATGATCCATCCCACATCATCGAACTGTTGGAATAATTTTATCCATAGGTGAAGAAGAATACTCCACCATAGGAGGTGCACTAGTATTGCTGAAAATAATTTTTCTAAACTAAAAGATTACATTCATTAAGTAATTTTACTATTTAAAATTTAATTATTTAAAGAAAACTAGTTATGTATCTAGATAAATGTTCATCAAAGTATTTTTGTTTCATATAAATAGAAAGATGTAATGATATTATTTTATTATTATTTTTATCAGAATATTCAATATTTAAACAAAATGAATGCATAAATCTATAAGTAAAAATATAGTGTCACACTTGTGAAAGTGAAAAAAATGATTTCTTGATTTATAACTAAAAAATTTAAAACATAAACAATTAAATATAAATATTAAATCTAAAATTTTAGAAATTATAAATGTTAATAAATATAAATATGATAGTTTGAAAAATATGTTTTTATAAGTGAAAATTTAAATAAAACATAATGATGTATGTCAGCTTTGTCATTTAAGTTTTTTAACTATAACCATTGAATATAAAATTCAACATAAAAATCACATAAATAATAAATATATGTAGATTTAAAAATCCTAATTAAAAAGGTTTTTTTAATGTAAATATTAAAAAGAAATAAAATATAAATGTTTATTTGAATAATTATGAGAGTAATTTAGTGTTTCCCATGTCACTTCACCATGATCATTTCACAAATCATGGAAAATTACTATATTATAGTCATTTCTTTCATCTCAAAATAATGTAATTGGTGATGAAACCTCATATAAATCTATAACATTATCATCATCCTCATCACCCAAATGAATTATCATCCCTTGAAAAATGAAGTATCACAGATAATTTGATGAATCAATGTCATTAACTATTTTATTTTCATGTGTCTCCATTATAAATGGTTCCTCATTTCCACTAAAACATTTAAAACAAACCATTGCAAACTTATAATCATCTTATTACACACCACAAGTATTGTCAACTATGTTGCACTTAAAATTTTTACTCAAATATTTGTATAATCAATTTCATATATATCCTCAAAAACTAAAAAATATGTCATTTGTGTAGAAATTGGGTTTTATACTTTTTTCTAGAAAAATGGCATTCTTCAAAGATGGCTATTACCCTACTATATTAAATATTAGTCTTATAATATCGATTTTTGATCTAAAATTTATACCCAAAAATATCAGAACAAAACCATGTGATCACATTAATAGATATCCTTCCTATCAACCATTTTAATGGTTATAATTCATATATATATATTTTGACTTCCCCTTTAAACCATGAAACAAATTACTTTTTATGCTCAATCATTAATCACTTATCATTTCTTTTCATATATCATACATTTAATTCAATAATATGTGATGATATACATTAATTAACATTATCAATCACCTCTTCCAACACATATTTTTGAACTCAAGAGAGATATGATCAATGATTATTATTAATGGATCCATTTAAACTGTTCATATATAATTTAAGTACAGTTGAAAATATCATGAATTAATAAGAATAATCATGTAAAGGTAAGTAAATAAACACGAATTCCATTTCAATAAATTGACTAAAATAATATATATGGAATGGAAAATTGGTGAAAAAAATATATTTCTTAAATAACATACTTATGATTACTGGATTAGGAATAATCATTATTGAAAAATAAATAACCGAAATAAAATTCCCATTAATCAATAAACCAAGGATGATATGTATTCATTGATAATATCATTAGGTAAATTTAATGGATAATAATAATTGAATTCTAAATGAAGAAAATTCATAATTATTAGATTTCATGATCTCATGAATCATGAAACTATCTACTGTTAATACGTTTCTCAATACAATTTTGAAATGATTTCTAGGTATACACCAAAAACCCATTTAAGAAAGGCTATCCACCTAATTTGTTTCATGAGATAATCTATGTATTGAGAGGATATCTACAACCAAAGCCTCATCCCGATTTTCATGTATAAATAATTCCATATATATCAACTAATTAGTTTAATTCATGTACAATATACCTTAACATTAAATATTAGTATTGAAGAATGAATTTGAATTAACAATATTCTTTCAGTGAATAAAATAAAAATAAATGTAGAAAATCATAAGTATAAATGAGATATATCTTAAGAAATTATCATATCCATGATCAATAATATTTATATTTAGGGGAAATTAAATTTCCAATGATCATTTTAATGTGAATAATTAAGGGGATTATAAAGACTACAAAATGGATAAATTAATTCAATCTCATAAAAATTATCATAAAAAATATATTGGAAGAATAATTATTTTACTAAAATAGAATATACCATGGGGAGTATATGAATAATAAGGGGTATTTTCATTGATGAATATAAATAACATAAAAATATTTTTGAAAATATTTTTTGATGAAAATATCATTTTTATATTCAAACGCACCATTTAAAAACTAAAATTTAAAACCATATTTTGAAACAAATTTTAAATTAAAATTACCATTGACACTTTTTAAGTGTTATTTATAACATTGAGTATTCATGAGGGAATAAAATTCCACTCATGTTGTACATTTAAAAATAATTATTCCATTCACTTTTTAATTAAAATCCAAATTAGATTTGAATGTAAAATAACATAATCGTTACAATAAAAATATTTTGAAAAAAATAAAACATATATAAACATTTATTTCATAATTAATTTGGTATAATTTAAAAAAAATTAATTTTTTTTTAGAAAACATGGTTTTGGATGAAAAATGATTTTCGACCAATGAGAGAAATGAATTCAGATTTAACTAAAAACATTTTATTAATAACTAAATGTTCTAAAGAGTGGGAAATTATAATAACTAACTCATGAATAACATGAGGAGAATAATATATAAGGGTTTTATTATAATGTAATCAAATAATTTCCTTTAATGAAAACTCAATTATAAAAATCACTTTTAAAATGTTAATGTGAAATAAACCCTTAAAAAATCAAAACGTTAAAGTGAAAATTAATCAATGAATCAATTTTTTTGACAAATATAAATATAAATTACGAAAATGTAAATTAAAAATAAGATAATGAAAACAAATGAAACAAATATTATAAGAATAATAGATACCATAAATATGTAATTTAACCCACTAAAAAAATTATGTTATGTATTTGATTACCACTTGGTAATTTTCATGTCCAATCCCATCGACTGAATTAATTTTAATTGAATCTCAAAACAGCATGAATCATTTAGGATTCATAATATTAGTTGTATAATGGAATTTATATACACCATATAAAATAAATTATGTAGATTACATTATAATAAGCCTCAACAAGGGGAAATTGAGATGAAGTCCCTTACCTCACACTACAATTTAGATGAATGTTCTTTAACCTATAGTTTAATTGTTTTGAGATTTTAATTAATTTATTATATTACCATATTTATATTTATCATATAATATCTGAAATTATTAAAACATTTGACATCCTTTTTTCTAAAAATATTTCATTATTTTAGTGGTTTCATGTGTTATTTGCATTGTTTTCTCATTCGCATTTTATAATGAATGTTTTGGTTCTTGCTAATATTATATAGTCTAATCCCATTGACTGAATTAGTTTTAAATTGTATTAACAATGCATGACTAAAATATGTTCTAAAAAATACATTTTTTCAATACAATTATTTTTCATTTTAATGATTCTTATTTTATTTATAATAAATACAAAATTAATGTGTCTTCTTCTACATGTGAAAAATAATTATTTTCATAATTTAGATTCTATGATTCGTACTATCCATTTTAACATCATGGATATAATGGTATACTATATTATTGTTCCTTTGGATTTTGGTATGTGTGTTCTGCATGCCACTAAAGAGATTAAATTTAATGAAATGTATTTCATTGTATTTTTATGATATATTTTTTTATCTAATACTCTATATAATAAAATTATATTATTCTATAATTTTAGGTGGTCAAATTCTACATACCATAAATAAATTTTATGCTCGCAATATCATCTTGTACTCAATTATAAAGGGTTTTATTTTTAAAACATTTCTATCAAAAACCTACATCATAAAAGGGACCCTCCATATCTCTCTAACTATTTTCCAAAACAAATATAGTTATCACAAGTAATCCAATATAATACATGAATACATAAAACTCAATAGTAACACCATCGGCTCATCATTAGTATTTATTTATCATATATTTTATCAAATAATAGTGAATGATTATCCAAAACATCATGGAGGATAGTGCTAGATGTTAGACCCTTATCTTCCATAAATTTTGGGTTTAATCCATACGACTTTTCTAGAAGCGATGGTATGTCACTCAATATGTGGGTTGTCCTTTATATAAGACAATATTAATATATTTGAAATATCATTCAAAAAAATTTAACGACACATTGTATCATCCTGAAATAGGTGCCCTAGAGAGATTCCTCAAGGTGGTCGGTCATATTTCATCAAGACCGCCTCCCAATACACCAGATTCTACCAACTAGCATTAAGGGTCTAATGTTAGTCACAAGAACATGATACCCTTTTTTTAGAGTAAAAATCCAATATAAAATACATAATAAATTACCAAATAATAATAACCACAAAAATAATAAACCAATATCAATATAAGGCTAAAACCGGAAATACAAAATCAAAACTATGTAATAGATGTACGATGATCAAATACATGGCATGTGTCAAAATTAAACTCAAATGAAAATACACTAATGACTTCCAAGCATTTATCAAACCATTACCAATTATATAATTCATGATTCATCCCATCTTAAAAATATAATACATGGAATTTACATGTATCCTGTCTAGAAAGCATGAAATCTATTGAGGTACCAATCAGAAAGCCAGAGTAGGGTGTGAATATAACTTAGTAGGCCACCAACAATGGTGTTTGTGATAATATCTGTTCATTAATGTGTATGAAGTTCTATAATGAATAAATCATAATTACTAAATAATTAGTTATCAACTTATTAGTTATTCACTATTTAGCCACATTAACTCTCGGGATTCCTTGAACACATGTTTTTCAATATTTTCTTCATCCCATGCCAGTGTCTGAACAATCACAAAGAGATATCATATATCAGAATTCCAATATTACCAATTTATAATTCATACATGAAAGCCCATGACACCATTAATACTTTATACATGAATACCCATGTTAGGATTTGTCATTTACAAATTTAATGGCCATGTTTCCATTCATAATATAACAAATTTTGATTGAATTTCTTTTATACCATTCATCAACAAATAATTAATTCAAAAATTAATTATCAACATAAATTCCATTAGTTATTTCAATAATAAAATGATCACACCACTAAAATGAATTAATTCAAAAAATAATAAATCACATCAATAACATTAAATAATTAAATAATTAATAAATCACATCAATTATTTAGTTCATTCAACAACTAAATAATATCATAAATAACATCAATTAATTCAACAATTAATTGATAATTACAAGAAAATTAATTAATTCAACAATTAATTTATCACACCCAATCCTATAGTTAATTAAACAATTGACTAATAGCATAAATATAATTAATTAATTCAACAATTCATTAATCAAATAAATAAAATTATTTAATTCAACAATTAATTAATCACATTAATTATGTTATTTAATTCAACAATTAACCGTCCATATCAATAAAATTTTTTAATTCAATAATTAATTAATCAAATCAATTAAATTAATTATTAAAACAATTAATTAATCACATCCTTTATTTAAGTTAATTCAAAAAATTACTAGTCACACAAATAAAATTAATTAATCACATTAATGAAATTAATTAATTAAATGAGTAATTAATCACATAAATTTATTTAGTTAATTCAACAATTAACTAACTTCATTAATAACATTAAATAATTCAATCATTCATTAAGAAAAAAAATTAATTAATTCAATAACTAATAAATCACATCAATTCTTTTACTTAATTAAAATATTATCTAATCACTCCAATAACATTAATTGATTCAATAATTAATTAATAATATTCCATTCATTGTGTAAACATTATTATCTCTATTAGTAAATTCAAAAATTAATTAATCAATTGAAACTTCCAATGTACTATAGTCAATTAAACACTTAATTATCAAATTCCCATTCCAATTTAATAAAAATAATTCAAACTTTAATTATCCTTATTCCATATTCACAATAACTTAAAAGTTAATATAACAATTAATTATCTCAATTCAAAAATTTCAATATCTCATAATTAATTTAGCAATGAAATATATCAAATAAATAATCTCAATATTTCCTAATTAATTCAATAATTGATTATCTATTCATTAAATTTCATCAACAATTCAATCCCCATTAACTAATTCAACAAATTAGTTAATCCAACTCATTCAATTTCATCAATGTAACAATCCCCATTAATTCACAAATTAATTAATCCAACTCATGTAATTTCATAAGAATAAAACTTATCACTATTTAATTCAAGAAAATAATTAATTCAATTCAACAATCATGACATTACATCGATGAATAATTTCTATAGAAAATTAATCACATTCGATCCCTTCAATTATTTAACTAATTAATTGTTCTTGTAAAATCCATTAATTAATTCCACAATTCATTAATCAAATTCAATTCCTTCAATTAATTCACCAATTTATTGTCTATGTATACTTCATTAATTAATTCCATAATTAACTAATCACATTAAAATATCTTCAATTAATTCACTATTTAATTGTTCATGTATGTTTTATTAATTAATTATATAATTTATTAATCACATTCAATTTGTTCAATTAATTCACCAATTAATTGTTCATGTAGACTTCACTAATTAATTCCACAATTAATCAATCACATTCATTCCATTCTATTAATTAACAAATTAATTTTTCATGTTAACATTATTTATTAATTCCAAAATTAATTATTAATATTCACAATCACAAATGTTCCCATAATTAATTCATCAATTAATTATTCGAGATTCACTATACCAATAACCCCATAATTAATGCATTAAATAATTATTCCAATGTAACTTCCTGAACTATATTCCATTAAACTGTTGATCCGAGCCATTGGGTCACAAGGCCTCAAGTGGACCACCATGTATTTTAGGGGCTGGTGACTAGCAACGAGGGCCTAGGAGGTGATAGTGGGGATATTATGCCCTCATATCAGAGTAAACAAATAATGGAAATAACAAAGTGTCCTATATTAAGGAATGTAAAAAGTGTGTAGAAGCAATAAATTGAATAAATGGAATGTGCAATAATAATAAATGAAATGAAGTAAAATCCCAAAAAACTATGTCATACAATAAAACACAGGTCATCCACTGGGCTGACTGATCAGATACATGAATAAAAAAGAAACTGAAAGTAAAAGTACATGGCTCTACCACTAACGTCATTCCATACCTCGTACCAGGTCTCTAAACCCTGTCAAGTAGCATCAGCCCTGTCAAGAACAATACAAGTAGCTCTGCTCTATCAGGAAACTCTGGGCGTCAACCCAATCCCCAAAACAACTTGTGATCAACCAAAAAAATACACATAATGTGTACACGTACACTGAGGTTTTGGTTCAGGGGTGAGAAAGAATCTCAATAGGAAACCCCATCAAGTCACATGTCATTGTGCTGCTAAAAGTGTATGCAAAAACAACATTCTCATCCAAGCTACCGCACAACCAAATGGTATTCCAAACCAAACTTGATCCTACAGTCAAACTCATGGTCCATAATCCCTGTTAAATGGTAATGATCCACCATTGATGTCCATAACTATTTACTTATAAATTTATAGTCCCATACCTATACATAAAAAGATAGTTATGAATATTTAGTGGTATGTGAATCAATAACATGAAATTACATCATCAATTTAACCTCAGGTCCATAATCATACACATCTAGACATATTGTGAAATGGAATTGAGCTAGATTGCATGCCACACAAGTCATGTAATGACCACTACCCACAAAGTGTACCCCTCCTAGGCCAACAATGTGAAAAGAGAGATAATGTCCCCCCTTAAGTCCCGCCTCCAGTATGCCCTGGGTTAGGGACTTGCACTGAGGGTATTGTAAACACACTGATTAGAGGCATTTACCTCTAAGATAACACATGTGAAAAAGAGATATAAGATATACAAAAAGCAAATAAATCTCCTAATATATTATAAAAATAATCCAAAGTACACATATTAAATGTAATGAAAAAACAACTTCAAATAAAGGGGAAAATAACAAGTACGAAAATAAAGTAAAACAACATCAACCATAAATCCCAAACTACTCCTATAAGCCCCAAGATATTTGTAACAAGCCTGTTCTCCATCATTTTCCATGTTACCAAAAAATAATTTATATAAATTTAGGGTGAGTATGACAGTATACATATTAGGATCCTTCTTGGATCATATCTTGGAAAAGTAAACAATCATGCTAAATCAAAGTAAACAACTAGAGAAACACACATGTCACCTAAACATGTATACTAGGTTCCCATCCTCACCATGGATACTATCACCAAGTATTGTATTTAAGAATAAATAATATAATAGTGAATATAAATGGTACCCTTCTACCTCTTCCCCATTGGTTTTACACTTTTCCATAACATCGCGTGTCCTGAGCATCTCTCTAAAAAAAAGTGGGTCCGAAGACACTTGGGAATGAACGACAACATGCACCTCCTACAACACAAATTCTTTCCCACAGACACCTAAGAAAATCACCACACCATCCAAAAAAAAGGTAACCATTTAGTTTCAATGAGCCACCACATCCTACATAATGTGTATCAAGCATCGGGTATTATTCCTTAATCCACTATAGACCATAAACAGAGTAAGGATCCTCAATCCATCACATCATATACACATCATACCCACATTAGCACATTGGAATAAATATTCATAATATAGGTGTGCAAAATAACCACATGCCATTACAGTTATCTATACACATATATCGGGAAAATTGATCATCAAGAATACTAGCACATGTAACTAACAAGAGAAGAGAGTTGGGACGAAGGGCGATATAATCCATCCATCTCCCCACTAGGTCATTGGGGAAAACAACCCAAGGGGGTCATTATCCCTAACCTAAATGGTGGAGTAGCATAAGGAAACTCAAAAGGTAAAAATATAATATATCTCACAACCAAACTATGGGAATAACATAGTCTTAGACTCAACTATAGCTAACATCTCTTAGACTCTACACTTCGATTACTAAGACTCTATATACTATGATCACACAACCATTTAAAGAGATAAATTATGTCAATTTATCCATTCTCAATAATTATAATATTTGTTATTTATTTCTTTAAAATTAAATTAAACATTATTAATTCCACAATACATTCTATTAGAATCAAAACTATGTTCTATTCCCCCCTAGCATAACCAAACAAAGTCTACAATTACATAGATGTAACCACAACATTGCATCCCAAAAAACTATAACCCCATGGGTTCAACATCATTTATTCAGTCATTTAATAACATCATTATCTCTTTTTAAAAATTCTAGGTAATCAATGAAATCCTTCTATGATACCAAACACAAGGGTCTCAACAAGTTGAGTAGATGAACTGCCTATCGACTTTTCACCAATTATAGTAGGAACGTGGACCCATACATCCTATATAATATAAACACAAAAACGACATGGCATCACCCATTATTATTCACCTATATTGGAAGAAGGTTAGGTAAGACCATATACATAATGCATTGGTGAATGTAATGTAGATAAAAAACAATAGATTAACATGAATTCAACTTTCACAACTATAGGCTACCCCAGCTTCGACCAGTTCCATCATCCCCTATGTCTTCCCTGTCACCCACATGCATAAACTACTACATCTCTCCACTCCAGGCTCCAACTACTACAATAAACACAAGGCCTAACTACCCCATATACCATAACAGGCTTCCAATATTATCCATTCCTAGCTCGCAGCACAACAGCAGTAGCGGGAAATAAACTACAAGGAAACTGGGATATTATCCCCTATAAAGGCATCCATCCTTCGCACACAATGAGCACTCATGGACACAAAGAATAACGATCTAGACCTATAAAATAAATAGGGTAACTTATAACCCTACATAGCATTATCAATTATCAATCAATAGGTTCATAAATAGATATTGAATTAAATGATTCACTATTAGTATTTTCCAAATATAGGCATCCTATACAGTAATCTATAATATCTATCATAAATTATTTAAATAGTTAATTGAAATTACATTAAACCGTTAGTAACATGAATCAAAATGCCTCTCTTCTATCATCCAATTTCATTAAAAATGTACATCTGTATTAATTTGATTAAAATAAAATTACATCAACAACCTAGTTCATTAACTTACCTCTTTATCTTTGGACACTTAATTTACAATTAATTTTGTCTTCATATTCTTTACTAATTTAAATTAAGAAAAAAAAGATCAATAATAAGGCATAGATATCACACTATCATGAAAAATCAAGAGGCAACAATATATGATCAATACCAATTATTTTAATTTAGTTTAAATAATCACTATAACCATTACATTATGTTCTAGTGGGGTAAAACATGATAAATATACTACCACTTGTAAATATAATATAGAAGCCAAAAATATCCTAAATAAAAAGGGTTCCCACATTCATTTCACAATAAAAAGACAACAAAATATACCATGAACACCTATATTGTAAGATTGCATCCACCCAAGGACACTGACATCAACCAACAACCATGAAAGATCCCTTATAAAGATAAAGATAAGATGTCATCACATGGAAATTTTATATAGTAAAAAACATACCATTGAACCCATAATAATAGAGGTAGAACATTACTTATCAAAGACAAATAGATGGTTACTAATTTCACGAAAAAATGGGTTGTGCATGCAGATGAACTACAAGGAAAACACAATCATTGGATACAACACTACGTATGTCTCATATGGGGAGGAAGGATGGGTTTGATCACCTCGCACCAGGGGAAAAGATGGAAGAACAAGGGGGGATGATATCTCAACCCTTTTAAAAAACAACAGAAAATAACTTTTTATGTCAGTCTTGATTTTCTATTAAGATTAGATCTTTCAATGAAAACAGAGTTTAACTGAGTAAAGGTACCTAATCACTTCAATAAGTTTATATAGGAGTAAATGGATATTAATTAACCTCAAAACCAATAAAACAGGGATTTTAATGAATTTTAGATAAAAGATAACCTTAAAAGGGTAATTTTATAAGAATTTGGAAACATTTCTCTTGAGTCACATCCACCATCGGAACAAGATAACATCACAGTTGGAAGAGTCTCCATTACCATTGGGATGATCTACTATCACCATTAGAAAAGCCACCACCACCTTTGGATGAGCTATCGTCACCATTGGGTGAGTCACCATCACCATTGGATGAGCTACCATGACCATTGGATGAGATAATACCATCATTAGAGGAGCTACAACCACCATTGGATGAGCTACCCCCACAATGGGAACAAGCTACCATTTCCATTGGAATGAGATACCATTTCCATTAGAACAATATGCATTTTCAATTGTAATGATCTACTATTACCATTTGATTGGGCTACTGTTACTGTTGGAATGATCTAATTTTGTCATTGGAACGATATACCATTTTGGAATCACAATTCACAAAACTATAATTTTTACAGTGTGTTGGGATTAAGTCACTATGACAACCCAAAACACCCCTAATGCCAGATTTTAACAATAAAATGGACATGAGTGGTCTGGGCCATTATATTAGGTACCTCTCAAAACATTCTCATCCTAATAAATTCCAAATAAACCTCTATAGAAAACAAAAAAGGTTCTGAACGACCACCCTTGGAGATACCTCTCAATGCTCTCGCCACTAAAAGATCCCAACCACTTTTGTCAAAGGAACAACACGAAACACTGAAAACCCCAAAAAAAAGCTCCTAAAACTCTCCCGAGGGATATACCTATCAAAATATATAAATCTACAACAATCAAAAAAAAAATATACCTCATAACATGGAAAATGTTTATAACCACTAAACAATCAACGTTACAATAAAAGAGATAAAAATCATATTTCTCGTGGTATTGTGTGTGTATTTGAGACTCACGTTCCCATGTACTCTCCTCCACACCACCATGATCCCACAATATAGAAACCAAGGGAATATCATGCCCACACAAAAAATTATCCTAGCGGTCCTAGATCTTTACATGCTGCTTTAGAAGGTTGTATCTTCATCAACATCGATCTCACCCAAATTGATGACATGAGAGTCATCATAAAGATAAAGATAGATATGTCACTCATGGAAAACAAATTTTAACTAGATAATATATAGGGGGAGTGATACCCGATATGACACAGCTCCAACCTGATCCAACACATTGAATGGACTTTGATGATCGAAAGAAATCTTACCCCCATGACCAAACCTCTGCTTCCCATGACAGGGAGTCACCATCAGAAACACGTGATCCCCAATGAAAAACTTCAAAGTTCTACTCCTTTGATTTTAATTGGATATATGACAATCCTGCACTACCTTCATCCTCTCATCAATCACCTATACTATCTCTGTCATGTTCTACACAAGTTCTAACCTGAGAATTGTTGACTCTCTAACCTCTGTTCAGCACAAAGGAGAATCGAGAGGTTGGAAATACAAGTAATCAAATGTCTCCTTCATAATGGTAGTGTGAAAACAATTGTTTTATGATAATTCTACCATGGGAATATGCCACATCCATGAACCTATAAAACATAAGATTGAAGAGTGCAACATGTCTTTAAGAGTTTGGATGGTCTGTTCAATCTAACTTTCCATATGTGGATGGAAATCAGTGCTAATGAATACCTGAGAACCAAAAGCATGATGAAGACCACTCCACACCCTGGAAGTAAAATTAGGATCTCAATTAAAAAGTATCATTCTAGGGACTCCATGGAGTCTCACAACCACTTCTATATACTACCTTGAAAGAAACTCCACTAAGCATTACTCCTAGATTTCAATAAAGATGGATGATTTCATCGAACGATCCATTAATAACCATATATCATCACAACCCCCATGATCTAGAGGTAAAATGGTAACAAAGTCCCCTGATATTTCCTCAGACATTTGATATGGAACATCTAATAGTTGGAGCATCCCACAAGGAATATGGTACTGGACATTTACCTTTTAGCAAACCAAACATCGAGAAACAAACACTGAAATAGAACAGTCATCCTAGGACACCAAAACTAACTGATAATTGATCGATGTATATTTTTCAATCCTGGATGTAACACTATGGGTGAACTATTGAAATCTATGAGAACCATCCCACAAAACACCCAAAGGTAAGAACAACCTTCCTGAGTATAACACCTGATGTTGTTCATCCTCTAACCAACCCTCACGGGCCTCACCACAGTCAACATGGTCTATCCAGATATCTACCTCTGGAAACACCATCTATGACTCTTATACCTAATTCACTAGATATGACTACACTATCATCTAAAAAAGACAAATTAATCCCATAAATTCTCTTATATCAAGATGTTGTGCTGCTATTTCTTCCATCACTCTCCAGGAATCACCTGATTCACGCACTGACATAATATGAGTATTCCTTCTTAGTTAATCGACTAAAAAAATTCCCCTTTCATGGTTTATATGATATTTTGATGTCATAGTCATTTTATTAACACCATCAATCGATGTTGTCGCAAGTTCAAGTCAGGTTGGGAGAAAATATACCTCTGTATCTTATGGTCAGTGAAGACGGAAAAACACTCCCCAATTGGGAAATGTCTCCAAAACATCTGGGGAAACACCACTTTCATCAACTAAATATTTTTGATGTCATAGTTACATCATGGAGATGTAATTGTTTGGATACATAAGAAACAACTGATCTCTAATGAATTAGTACACAACCTAGCCCCATACACGAAGCATCATAGAAAACCTGGAACTGAACTCCTTCTACTAGAAGTCTAAGAACTAGAGAACTAAACATATTATCATTTAGATACTGAAAAGAATCTTGACAATAGTAAATCCATACCAATGCCTTATCCTTTCTGGACAATTCTATCAGAGGATTCACAACCCTAGAGAAATTGGAAAAAATTCCTATAATATCCCGCACTTCCAAGGAAACATCGTACCACATCCACTGTCTGGGGGATTCCAAATAAAAACTAAATTTATCATTGATGGATCTATAGGTACACCCTATTAGGATAAACAAATTCCCAAATAAATGGACTTCTTGACCCTAAAACTTGCACTTTGAAAACATCCCAAATATCGTTTGTCGACAAAGAACACACAAAAAGGCACGTAGATGCTCGACATGGCCCTCATCAAACACAGAGTACACAGGGAATTCATTGATGAAAACCACCATGAAATTATAAAGGAAAGCATGGCACACATTTTTCATCAACCCCATGATCATATCTAGAGCATTTTTTCACAGCAAATGGAATCACAATGAACAAGTAATGATCATGATGACTATGGAAAGTATCTTAAAAATATTATCATCCTTCACTTGAATCTGATGATATCCTGACAACAAATAAATCATAAAGTACAAAAATTCACCCTTCAGTTTATAGGATAAATCATCACTCCGTGGAAGAGGAGAGAGATTATTCACTATCACTTTTTTAAGCAACAATAATCGACACACAATAGCAAACATCTGTCAGAATTATTCCCAAACAAAACTGGTACACCCCACGGTGACACACTTGGTAGAACAAAACCACACTTTAACATATTATAGAGCTATATATAGAGCTCTTGAAGCTCATAAATTTCCTTGATATATGGATATATCAAAATAAGTGACACTCTTCACTATAGATCAATCCCGAACTGAATTTCTCGTCGAGGGGGTAATGCTACAAATTCTTCAGGAAACACATCAGGGTAATATTCTATAACCTTCGGAAATGAAAACTTTTAAACCTCCAATGAAATCAGAATTAACTCATCCATCATTGATGATAAGGACATTACATGCCTCTGACCCATCCCAGGGTCACACTCGCCAATAAACACTACTCACTCTCCATCTGCATCGATGAACACCACCTGCCATATGAATCTACCCAAGATAGCCGAAACTGAATAAAAAAAATCCATGATGAGGATGAAATCATATGGTTATATATGTAAACATAGAAAATCACCCCAATATCCATCCTTCCCTAGAACTAGCTCAAAATCTTTACATATTTCAAATAAGTCAGTTAAGACTCCGATTGGCATAGTCTATGCTAAAGGCATAGGAAACCTCTCAACCTCAAGTCCCAATGCAGGGAAAACAGATGGGGATTTGATTTAGTGTGTCTCTCCTAAATCAAATAAGGAGTACTATCAAGCAGAAAACTATAAAATGGTACATTGAACGACCTATGGGTCGCTCCACACTGGTGACGATATATCATGATGTTGACCATGACGTATCTAACCCTAATGATGCCCACCACCATGGTCATGATCTTCACTATTAGAAGGGAGAGCATCTTGTGTTATCTTATGCCTACACCATCTTCCCTATACTAATCCAAAGCTATTAAAACTGGGCACTGGATCTCTGGAATCAATGCCTCCACAAAATTCCAAGCCCTTCCCTACTCATCTAGCAACAGTTCTGAAGCATATCATAGAAGGTTCCTGAATTGTAACCCAAAATCTCTCACACAGGAGATTCCCTATGGAAGACTAAGAAGCTCCTGGAAACAAGACAAATTGGAGGTCGAAGAAATATACTCTACTCTGGAATACTCTTGCAACTTCTACCATGTGATTTTTGACTCATCATGATCCCAGAGGAATATGATCTGAAACTATCTCACTACCCCACACAACATCATCACAACCAATGATACACAATGCTCCTTTTGAGCATGGATCAAACTAAATGTTATCTCAACCTCATCCAACTACTATTCCATGTCCCGATATGAAACCGAGTCCTCATACTTCTATATAATCTTGCACTAAAACAATCAAAGTTTCCTCCTCCATGTTTCATTGTTGTCAACCTATAATCTGTGTCGATTGGATGACACAACCTGTTGAACATCTTCTATGAGAACCTGACAAGGATGTTGACCTAGTGTTGTACCTGGAAAAGAAAAAATTGTTAGAGCTCTTAATATTGTAATATTAAAGACATTAACATTAATTAATTTAATCCTTTTATTCATTTTAGGTTATCCAAATCCATGGTCTACCAATTAAAACATAAGCATAATGAATAATGATGCATGATCCTTTCCTAGGTCTCCATAATATATCCAGTATCATCTCATTTATTACCCACTATAAACTTAATGGTTTTTTCATCAGATCAAATGGGGGCCTAAATACCTATGTATCAACCGATGTCCATTTTTTAAAACAATTTCTAAACATGACTGACACAATTTCTCTACCAACCCATGCCACCTCACATATGGCTACCTTCAAACCCCATCTTATTCGTCAACCAAAGCACTGATACCAATATTTAATGACCACATTCCCAAAAATTGTACCCCTCCTAGGCAAGAAATAGATAATAGATATGATGGACCATGATTCCTTCCATTAGGATGCCTCGAGTTGGTGACTTCCACTAAGGGTATTATAAATACACCAATGGGTGGCATTACCATCTAAGAGAACACTTGTGAAAGAGAGTGATAAGATAGTAACCAACCTAATCCTGATTAGACTACAATATAGAAATAAACCCAAGTACACATGTGTAATTTCATGAAATAACAATTATAAATGAAAGGGAAAACAGTAAATACCAAAAAAAAGTAAATAAAACACAAATCATAAACAACTCCTGTAAACCCCTAGATATTAGTAACTTTCCTAGTATCCAACCTACTATAAGGGACCTAAAAATAGTTTATATAAATAGAGGGTGATGGTAACAGATTACTTAGTAGGACCCCCCCTTGAGGATCTCGTGCAAAAGTAAAGAAAGAATATTAATGCATATTGAAGAACAATTGAAGATAACTCATCACCTAAACAGGTAGACTATATTCCCAGATTCACCAGGAAATCTCTCACCAAGTATCTCATACAAGATAATATAATGTAATAAATAATATCAAAGGTACTCTGCTAACACATCCCAATAGGTTTTTTTATTTTTTCCAATGTCTCATATCCTATGAATATCTCTCCAAAAAAGTATGTCCAGATGACACCTGGGCGAGCACCACAACATGCACCTCATGTAACACAAAGGCTTTCCCATAGTCACCTAGGTAAAGAGCCACACCATCCAAAAAAACATAGGTATACATATAGTTTATTAGGTCCACCACATCCCACTTAACGTGTATCAAACATTGGGTATTATACCTCAAGACACTACATTCCATACATTGAGTAAAGATTCTCAAGCCATCACAACCTATAAACAACATACCTATATTTTCACTTAGAAAGATATATCCAAAATATATGTGTGTGAATTTTAAAGAATCTATTATATCCCTCTACATACATATATCGGAATAACTACCCTTCATGCATACTAACCCAAGTAACTACCATGAGAAAAGTGAAGGGACAATGGGGGAAGTCGGCCATCCATCCTCCTATCGGGATGTTGTAAAAAACACACCCTAGGGATCGTAATCAAGGGGGTGTTAGTTTATCTAACCTAATGGGTGGATTAGTTTAAAGAAATAGAAAAATTATAGAATATAATATAGATCACAAACACAATATAGGCCTATCCTAGTCTTATACTCAACCGAAGCTCACGTCTCTTGGACTCATAGTTGCCACTATTAAGACTATATATGCTATAAGTACAAAACCATTTAAAGAGATAAATTATTATACATTATCCCTTCTCATAAATTACACATTATGTAAAATTAATTCTTTAATAAATTATTAACCATTATCAATTCCACATTACATTCCATTACAATCACAACAATGTAACATGCCCTCCCAAAACAAAAAACTCATGTTCAAAGTTCCTCAGAAGTAACCAAAACATTGAATCCTAGTATTCTCCAACCCCATGGGATTATCTTCCTTTATTCGATCATTTAATAATAGAATTATTAATCTTCCAAAATTCCAATTATTCAAAGAAAACATTCTAAGAAACCAAACAAAAGGGGATCAATGCGGTGAGTTGATGAACTACCTTTAGAGTTTTCTCCACTTATAGAAGGAGTGTAGACATATCCATCCTATAGAATTAAAACATTAAAATCAAATGGAAAAATCGATGTGTCTTTGTCTCTTTTGGAAGGAGGGTAAGCAAGACCATCTAACTAAATAAGTGGGGAATGTAATGAAGATAAATAATAAAATGGATTAACAAGCATTCAACATTTACAACTACATGAATGACCAGCTTCAACCCATTACATCATCTCTGGTGTGTTACCTAACACCCACATGTATAGAACACTACATCTCACCACTACATGCATCAAAGGTTACCTTTATAACCATGCATTCTTTTTTCATACACCACAACAACCTTCCAAGATCATCAATTCTAGGCACACACCACAACATAAGAAATAGGAAACCAACAATAAGGAAAATTGGATAATGGCCCCATGAAAGGAATCTAGCCTTCACATAGAATGAGAACTCACAACTCCAAATCATAAGGCTCTTGGAATTCAGAAGAATTATGGTAACTAAGAACCCAACCATGAAATATCTTACATCAAACATCATTAATCAATCTTGAATTAACCAATTCATTATTATTCGATTCCCTCTATGGGAAACCAATACAGTAGTTTATTGTATCTATCAAAAGTTAATTACATATTTAATTAAAATTTCTTTAACCCATTAGCAATATGAATCAATATGCCTCTATTTTATCAACCAATTCCATTAAAAAAGCACATCCAAATTAATTTTATTATCATCATATGATAACCAAAATCATATTCATTTACATGGATCTTTATCTTTGGAAAATTAATTTAGAATTAATTTAGGATTAACATTCATGGTAAATTACTATTATGAACAACAATCTTTACAACAAGGGATAAATATTACACTATCATTCTAATTAACAAACTAAAACATACGATCGATACAAATTATTTTAATCTTGTTCAAATATTCATTATGAAAATAACATTATATTCCAGTGGAATAAAACATGCTAACTCAACTACTACATGTAAATAGAATAGGGAAACAAAAATTCCCATACCAAAAATGGCTTTTAACATTCATTGAAAAATAAAATGCCAACACAATGGATCACAATCACCTATCCTATAAGACTACATCCACCATAGGACACCAACATCAACCAACATCCCTGAATGATCCATTAGAAAAATGGAGATCACATGACATTACATGGAAAGGAGAAATAAATGTAAACAAATGAAAGAAACCATAAGAATAAAGGTATAATATTACCAATCAAAGATGGATCGATACTATAATTCCTTCACCAAAATATGGTGTGTTCTTTCATTAGCATTGTAGGGAAACACGATCCATGGTTACCACACCATGCATGAATCCTACATGAAGGATGGAAATATTTTATCATATCTTACTTGGGATTAATAGAAAATATGAAGGGAGTAAGATATCTCATCCCTTTTGAAAATAAAAACAATGCAGTGGTTCATGATATGCCTGATTTTCCATTATAATTGGATTTCTCAAAGATCACATGGTTTGACAAAGTAAAGTCACCTAGTAACTGAGGATAATTTAGATAAGTGTGGAGAGATTTTAATCATCCATAAAAACCATAAAACAAGGATTATAGTGTATTTTACATCACTGATAACCTTAAAAGTGTTAATTTTTTGGAATATGGAAACACTATTCATGAGTCTCTTCCACCATTGGAATGAGAAACTATCACCATTTGATGAATCATCATTTCTGTTGGGATAAGCTACTTTCACTATTGGATGTGTCTACACCAATGATAGATGAGATACAATCACCATTGGATGAGGCACAACCACCGATGGATGATCTACCACCACAATTGGATGAGTTATCACCAATATTGGATGAGCTACCACCACTGTTAGACAAACTACCGACATAGTTAGAATGAGCTACCATTTTTTTTGAATAGAGATATTTTTGTCATTGGAATGAGCTATCAATTCCATTTCAATGATATACCATTATCACTGGAATGAGATACATTCTTCATTGGAACAAGCTACCATTCTGTAAACTCTATTCACAAAATTAGAATTTATGAATAGTGTTTGGAATAAGTCTTCATGACCTTCCAGAACACCTCAAACACCGTATTTTAACAATGTAATGGACCAGAGAGGATTGGGCCATTACATGTTATGTACCACCATTTCGATAACTGGGTCTGTAATCCCAATTGACATAAACCTATTTTGGCTAATATGGGAAAGTCTTTAAGAAAGATATGTCACTAATGGGGAGTACTCTTCCAACACCTGGGTTCACACGTACTCACCTACAATCACTTGAGACAGGTTTATGTATACTAATGGTCAATATGGAAAATAAATACTATAGGAAAAACATACATGCTTCTGGTGAGATGCCATGCTACACCCCTTGAGTCCCATAACTGATCTGGAAGATAGTAATAACTCTTATTATATAAAATACAGCCTATAAGCCCATCCAAGGAATTCCTACATAGGAATCCAAGTATCAATCAAGGCATAGAAGTTATCAACACACCAATCATGTCAATGGATTCCCTCAACTGTGTCAAAGTATCACTCAGGGTACATATTTATATAACCCACTCAGTCCATCCAAGGCATCCCTTGACTGGATCCCAGTATCACTCAACATACACACGTATCCAACCACTAATTCCATTAATGGTATTGCTCAACTGGATCCATGATTCACTCAAGGATTAATTATATTCAAAATACCCATAAGGTCATCCAAGGAATCCCTTAAATATATCTGTGTATCACTCAAGGTATATAAGAAATAAACCCATTGATCCCTTCCATGTAATTCATACAACGTGAATCTAAGTATCACTCAGGGTATATGAATCATTAAAACCCCTTATCCTTTCCTAGTCCTTCCTACAATTCGAATCCATGTATCACCTAGGGTAAAGAAATAAATATCCCACATAGCCTATCTAAGGAATTCCTACAATGGGAATCCAATTATCACTCAAGGAATACAAATCAACACAAAAGGCTCAATATCCAAATACTAGGAAACCCCATAAGAAATACACAAAAATATCACATTATATATATAAATATATATAAATCCAGGCCTGACATCCATGTCCAAAGAAATACATCTGGGTATCAGTGAAATATAGGATATAACATGGATCAGAATCTAGATCCTAGGAAAGAACGTATGATCATCCTCATAAAAAAACAGATCCTTGGATAAATATTTAAGAGTCCCAAAATAAGATAGATGGCTCGCATTAGGATCAACATCCACCAAATGGGATGTACCTCTAGTAAATATTGATGCATCAAGAAAAACCATAGAAAGCATAAACAATGAGAGAGGGTGGCCCGAACGCCCAACCCAACACTCCTTCCACATCCCCATGGGCTTACAAGTTTAGAAAAGGATCTATGGTGACATTTCACCCCCATCTCCATGCAATCCCAATGTTCAACTCATGGTCTTTCATGAAACGAGAACCTTCTAGGTCCCTCATTTCAAACACTCATAGGCATCCTACTTAGGATCCTCTAGGTAAACTCTCAAGAAGATTCATCCTGAAATAGGGATCCTATAGAAAATAAATGAGTGAAGGAACCCTATAAAGGGACTCCCTCTATTAGCACATAAGAGAATGCATCCCACAGGGGATCCTTAAAGTCATCTAGTTGCATAGCCTCATAGTCTAGAATAATGTTTCTTACAATGGGAATGTCATCAAAAGAATAGGTTATGAGAGATAATGAAAATATCATCTATGATCAAAGGCCTCAAATTGGTTGGTATGAACACCTATGAAATCATTCAAACTATGGACTCACTCTCATGGGAAAAATAAATTCGATAACTAGAGAAAAAACTATCTATTTAGATAAAATCCCTAAAACATCCATTAGGATACCTTATATCGCTCATTAGGTATCACCGTCCCTATCTACACATAGTCCACTCAGAATAGACTACTATCTAGTTAAATTCTGGCATCGGGGCAATAAAACATCGAACCACCCCCCCCCCCAAGGGTTATTAGGGGAAAATACATAACATGTATCCTCGGTACATATAATGTACTTCCCTTGTGCCACATGAGCACGTACTCCCACCGGCGTAGACATGTAACATGCCAGGAACATGACATGTAACATTGTTACAAGACATGTTCCCTACATAGTGTACATTACCATGTCCCTCAACTGTCTAGGCCATCTATGAGGCCATGAGAGGTAGTGTTCCATGGTGTGCTACCCACATGGTTTCTTTCCATGTACTCTACACTTTCATGTACCCCTATACGGGTGGACATGCTCAGGTACTCAACTACATGGCCAAGTACTAGTACATGAAATGTATTTCCCATACACGATGTGTACTCAATTGAACATAATCTTCCTAGAACATGATGAACAGATAGTGTGTCACCCAGAACAATATGTCGTGTATCCCGGTTTCCCCTAATGAGAAACACTCACATAACCCAAAACCCCCATTTAAACATACAAAATAATAGATCTATCCTCAAGAGGCCACAAGAAAGAAATATATGTCTGCAAAAACTAGAAACTATTAATTTTATGTTTTTTAGGGTAAAAAGGTGAATGGGCCTACCTTTGGGGTTAAAACATCGAAGCTTCAGTTGATTCGACGGTTCATGGATGATGCACGTTAAACTAGCATGTTGAGGGCACTGAGAGGGAACCAATCTTCCCTTACCCCCTCTCTCTCTCTCTCCCTGTCTATTTCTCCTTCCCCTGTTTCTCTCCATGTCAAATGGAATAGGTGGATCTATAAGAGAGGTGTGCATGAGAAAATTAATTAATGTAGAGAAATGAAATTAACGAATAAAAGGAGATGAAATGAAAAAGGGGATTGGGACAACCCCGATGCCCTACTCAAGTCTTTGACTCACTTAGGCTAAAATCCCAATTCCAAGTATAATGGCGAAGATGGAATCTCAATCCCATACTACATTCAAATGTTATTTCATAATTAACCTATATGAATAAATTTATATTTTATTTAAAAGATATAAATTTTTAATAATTCTTCTAAAATTTGAATGGCTCATATTTCCACCCAACTTTTGTCCTATGGTAAACACCATATTATGGGACCAACAGAGTGGTCATAAAAACTAAATGAGATCATCTACTAGGGATAAATCCCATTTTACCACATTTAAGCATAAAAAACAAAAATTTAAATTTTATCTCAAAACTATAGTCTGAAAAAAATACGGTACCATACAAACTCCCCCCATAAACCTTCTCATCCCCGATAAGCCTGCTGAAATGAATGGAATCCATTATCTCAACCTGAGCCTCAACACAAACATGATTTTTGGACTATCTGAAGAAAATACACATAACATCAACAACATCCTTCAACATAGAAGGCATTTAACTATAATTGATATGGTACTCCCCACAATAGGAATACCCAAATCGTCATATTTAAAAAACTCTGATTTCATTAGCCCACAGAAAAACCGAAGAGAAATAGAAAATAAGGTTCACCATCATAAAATGTGTAATGGTGCACTCACTACTATATGTCTTTCCTTACACTACTCCTCGAGTGTAATATATATAGTTTTCACCTTCCACAAGAGTTGAAGAAATTTAAAATTAAAAAGAATCTAGGGGTAGGGCCGACCCTCTCATAGCATACTCTAGAAGAATCCAGACTGAGCTTCATCGTCTCTAAAATGAGTACACCAAGATTCCACCAATGGTGTTTAAATATCTCTCTGAACCACACTCTCATCTAGTCAAAACTTGACTATGATTAAAACATGGGTCAACCATGTCACGGTACCCCAACATTTCATGGTTCCACCTCAACCATAGTGGGACATTATAACACAACATTCAGAATCCAAGGCAACAAAATTTATGAAAAGAATCGGTCCGCAGTTCACTCCCCGCCACACGCAGATTTAGATTCAAACCACATCATGGGAAACAAGCATATATCCTTATCACGAGACTCGTAATCCAGCAATACATCCAACAACAAGGCTATGTTGACCGTGAAACATGGAAAGTCAATTTTAGTAATCAATAAACTCTATTGGAACTCCATTTCAAAATTGAGCACCTCACTGGTGCCATAATTTATTCCATGACCGCCCACCACACGGCGTCGTTCTATTCACGAGCATTTACACACGCTTTGACTACATTAGAAATAGCGAAAACACTGGTTGACTAGGAAATGAACCCAAAAAATTCATGCCCGTCAAATACAGTCCAAAAAATCCCCCAAAATGCTCCATCAAAAGATGAAGGCATCAACATGCATATAAAAAAATTCGACCACCTACAATTCCATAATCACAAAATGAAAAAAATAAATCTCATAATCTAAATAGGAATTCAATAACATTGGATAACCTTTCACATAGCCTAACCTCAAATAATATAGACATCGACCAAAAAGGGTCTTAGTTTAAACCAATGAACTTTTGGTCTTCAAACTATGGAGATGAAACAATCCTTACAACTAGGTAACAAGGTCTAAACTCCTAGACCAAAATATAAAATCCTTTCAAATGAAGGTAAATAATGCAACTTTTAATGAAGTTCAAATCAAAAAACATGGCCTATGATGGCCTAATCCTATACTATAATCCTAAAAAAGAACTACTTCCAAGAGGTCACAAAAACAATGCTAAAGAGAAACTGAACTGACAATCCTTGGGAATCATTATATGGTAATACCACCTAGAGGACCAGTTCCTAAGAAAATTCCAAGAATCTATTAGTACCATACTCATAGATCCAACTGGATGACCACATACATGAAAAAATTCTCCCGATAAGGGGTTTTACCATAGGGCCTCACGTGACAAATTGAACTTCTAGGGTCACTGAACCACTTGTTCATGAGGAATATGTCATCTAGATGACTATGAAATTCCTCAACATAGATCCACATATCCTTCCAATAGAGTGAAATATATAAGAAATTTGGCCCAATGGCATCAGTTTTCATTAAAATCACACACTAGTTGGCCTATATGATATGAATCCTACATTCCAAATAAGATGCATTAGATGCATATTTCCTTTTCCGTCCAAGATAGAAAAACCATCCATGGCCTCTCACCAATGTAAAATATCTTGAGATCTATAGTAAATTATAACTTCCACACAACATGTGTATCACACAATGTGAAAGTATATAAAACTGTAACATCCCAAATTACAACAACAATCCCAAACCCTAGAAACCAGGACATCTTATCAGAATAAGTGTTCTCGGCACAGTAGTCCGATATCTATCATAGGTTCCAACAAATTCCTAATAATCATGTTTACCATATCAGAAATAGTAACATTTGGGAAAAGAAAACATTTCTAATATAACTCTGTAATGTCCTGACCCATATGCCAATAAACCACTACTCCGAGCCATTGGGTCACAAGGCCTTAAGCGCACCTCCGAGTATGCTAGAGGATATAAAATATTAGCGAGGGCCTATGATGTGATATTGTGGAGACTATTCCCATATATCAAATTAATGAAACAGTGGAAATAAACATGTATCATACATAGTATAAATTAAACAGAGTTCACATGTAGTAATGAACTGAAATATAATGTGGTGTAATAATTTATGAAATACTATAAAATCCTGAATATGTATTCTATACAACACAACACTGGTCTCCCATTGAACTATCTATATAGATATAGGAGTGAAAAATAATCTTAATGTAAAAGTAAAAGATCTACCACTACCCTCTAGACAGACCATGTACCAGGTCTCTATACCATGTTGAACAACACCATCCTAATCAAGAACCACACAATCTGCTCCGCTCAATCATACAGCTTTGGGCCTCATCTTTATCCTGCATACAACTCATTCTCAACCTGAAAAGAAAACACAATGTTCACATGAACACTAAGGTGCATGTGAAGGGGTGATAAATAATCTTTGAAGGCCACCCTAATATGAAACCTGTAATTGTGCTGCTAAAATTTAATGAAAATGCAACATGCTCAAAAAATCTTTAGCCCAACCAAAAGGTAAGCGAAACCCAATGTGAGCCCACAATAAAACCGAGTTACCATAAAATCTGTAAACTAGGCATTTAAAAAATTTATTTCTATAAATATATTAATATTCATGTATAGTCTCCCACCTATGAATATATACTTCCATATAAATATTATTTGGTTAGTGAATAGGGAACATGAAACCAAAAAAGAATTTTAACCTCAGAGCCACAACCCAAATCAAATGGACATCCCATAAAGGGGAATTTATCGAGACATTGTACCACTCAATCTTGTACCTCTAAGTCGATCATTGGGTTTGTAATCCCAATCGACATATACCTGCTTTGGCCAACGATAGAAACTCTCGGAGAAATCTATGTCACCATATGGGAGTACACTTCCTACACCTTGGTTCACACATACTTTCCTCTAATCACTAAATCATAGATTACATTTATCTTTGGTCAATCCTGTAAAGAATGATTCTCTGAAAAACTTATGTACATCGGTTGAGATACTAGGATACACCTCTTAGGTCTGATAACTAATTTGGAAGAATGTAATCACTATAATCATATGAAATCATTCCTATGATCCAGTACAAGGTATTCCTACTTGGTAATCCAAGTATAACTCAAGGACTATGATTCATCAACCCACTGAGCTTGTCCAAGGAATCTCATAACTAGATCCAAGTATCACACGGGATACATAAGTCTATCTGCCCTAGAGCCCATGCAAGGAATCCATCGACTGGATCCCAGTTTCATTTAGTGTATAAAAATATCCAACCAATGATCCCATCCATGGAATCCCTCAACTGAAACCATTATTTACACAAGGTTTAATTATATCCAAATTCTCATTAAGGCCATCCAAGGCCTCCCACATGTGGATCCATGTATCACTCATGTCATATAGGAAATCAACCCACTAATCACATCCTATAAATTCCTACATTGGAAATACAAGTATTAATCAGGGTATATGAATCATCAAACCACTGATCCCATCCAAGGCATTCCGACTACAATAATCCATGTATCACTTAGGGTATGTAAATAAACAACCCAATGAGCCCATCTAAGGAATTACTACAACAGAAATCCATGTATCACTCATGGAATACATATCAACACATAAGGATCAATATCTTGATACCAAGAAACACCTTTAAATATCCCATCAAAATATATATCTCAATATATGTATATATATATATACATCCATTATCAATAGCCAAGTACTTGGTAATACTTCTATGTATCATTAAAATATAATAAATAACATGGATCAGATTATAAATCCCATGAAACCATGTTTGATCATCCCAATGAGTAAAATGGATCATATAAAAACATATGGGCATCCAAAAAGAAGAAATATGCCCAGCATTTTTCTCAATATCCACTAAAAAAGATTCACCTCTGGTAAACATCATTGTATCAGCAAAAACCATGTTAAGCAATAATAATGGGTGAGGGTCAACCAAACTCCCAATCCAACACTCCATCCACAACCCCCTCAGTATAACCGGTCGACACAGGTTCTATAGTGAAATCTGAACATCATCTCTACCCAAACCCAATGTACAAGTCAGGGTCAGTCAAGAAATGGGCACTCATTGGGTCCCTCATGTCAAAAACTAGGTGGCGTCCCACATAGGATTCTCTAAGTAATCTCACAAGAATAGGAATCCTATAATAAGGATCCTATAAATGATACTCTTGTGAATGGATCCTTCAAATGGACTCCTTATATTAAAACATAAGCAAAGGCTTTCATTAGGGTATCCTTAGAATCATCTAGTATCACAACCTCATAGGCCAGAAGGGCATGACTCAAAAGGGGAACATTCTTGAAAGAATAAGTCACAGATGAAAGCTCCTGTAACATATCCAATAAAAGGTCTCCACTAGGTTGTTCTGATCACCCAATATGTAATTCATGCAACTATCTCACTCTTAGAAGATAAATAAACATAATAATAAGAGGGAAAACATATCTATTTAGATAATATACCTAAAACACCGATTGTGAGACATTAGATCGCTCAATTGGTTTTTTCATCATGTTCAACATAGAAAAAAAATCATAATAGACTACTCTCGGAAATAATTAGGACATAAGGGAAAGAAAGCACAGAAATACACCATAGGGTTACAAGGGTACAATACACAGCTTGTAACCTCAGTACACAGGGTGTACTCCCAGCATGCCACATGAGTATGTACTCTAGCTATCTTGGTGGTGTAACTTGCTAGGTACTCATTGTGTAACATGGGTACACAGTTTGTAACCTACATGGGGTATATGCTCATGTCCCTCAACCAGCTTTCCAATCTATATGGCCAAGCTGTGTAGTTTTACATAGCGTGCTACCTGCAAGTGTTGTGGTCGTGTTTTATACATGATCATCTACCCTACATGGGTAGACATGCCTAGTTACTCATCCACATGGTGAATTACAATTAAATGGAATGTATTCCCCATACATGGCATGAACTCCCTTAAAATTCTTCTTCCTCAAATGGGAAGAACACACGACATGTCACCCAAGACTACATGATGTGTAGTCATGCCTCGGTACTAAGCCACATAGAAAAGTACTTGTACATGAAATGTATACCTCATACAAGAACTTTACTCCCTCAAAATTCGTCTTCCCAAAATGAGAAGAACACACAATGAGTCAAACCATAAATAAATGATGTGTAGCCTAGTTTATTGAACCGAGAAACCAGTGGATTGCCCGAAACCACTGTCTAAACACCCAAAAATACAGATTGGGCCCCAATAGGACCCATGAAAGAAATATATAGCTATAAAAGCATGAAACAATGCATTCATAGGGTATCTACATTGAAAATTAATATGAGACTACCTTTGGGCAGAAACCACTGGAAATTCGAATGATTTGACGTTCCACATATGTCGTACATTGAACCAATTGGTTGAGGGCTCGACAACGGTACCTTTCTTCCCTTCCCTATATCTCTTTTTTATTTTTCTCTTTTTTTCTATCTCAGTTGAATGTTATAGGAGGATCCATATGAGATGCATGCGTGGGAAGGATTAGGAAAGTAGATAAAAAACAGAAATGTGAAAGAGTAGGTGTCCTAGAACCAACATGTTTTACATTGATTACATGGATATTTAATGTATTATAACATATTTTTCATTATTCTGCATGACTATGATTTAATAATGTACTAGAGTATTTGTTTCATTGAAAAGGTCATTGTAGTTCCATGCTATGAATTGAACCTTGAAATGCTATTACATTATTTTTAAATATAGTTATATGGTTGCATGACATGCTATGATGGGACACATAGCTTGCAGACCGTCAAATGAGATTACTCATAAGTAGATGAGACTTCCTCTCATGAAGTTCGCACTTTGTAATATCCAAGATACGGGATTACAAGAATAGACCCGCTAGTAGGAATTCCGCATGTTTTGGTGTCATAAGATATTTCTATCTGCAAGAATGTGTAATTATCCTTAGACATTAAGATTATCATTAATACGTCTCATGACTTATGCACATTGATTTACTGACCAAAACTGTCAGGCTGAAAGTTGGAAGGAAATAGGTTATGTTGGCTGTGTCACGAGTGGCATGTTATTAATGGATATATCGAGGAAGGATTTGTACATTCAATTTATGGAAGTTAACATCTCAACCCTTTGATTAAAAAAGAACATTTGTGTGAAATCCCTTGGCCAAGGTGTAACGACGAGTTTATTTCTGGTAGTCAAAGAACGGCCTATCAGTCATAAAAGTTGATGACATAATCATGAACCCCCTTGATGAGATATTGCAACAAAGGGATTATATTACACAGTGAGCGTTTGTATGTTGATGTAGTTGTAGAGAATTTACATTATTTCTTTTGGGTGCCTTGACCCATTGCTAAATAGTACTCTTAGATATTAGGAAAGCCCACCTAATTCCAACGATACAGAATCCTAGAGCCTCACACTATGTGTTTTTAGTGGCCTTGATTAAATTCTATTTGACTCTAATTAATGAAATAAATATTATTCCCACGACCCTGGAATAATTTTATTCAAGTTAAAATGCTCACATAAATTAAATAAAATGTATATAATTATTTTATTGAATATTTAATAAATATTTATTTACAATTTTTAAAATAAAATATTTATTTAATAGAATAAATTATTTATTTATTCGGGTGTTCAATAAATGGAAGTGGAGTTCGAGTAGACCAAGGTCGGCCAGGTTGTAAAATAATTATGTGTAAGATGGTAAATAATTATTCAACTAGTGGGAAAAAATTAAAATAATGTTTCTATTATTTTATGACACTGAATTTAATTTTTAATTCTGTTTTGCACAAGTTGGCGCACCATAAATAATGATGCGGTATTATTGTTAAATTCATGGATTTTCTTTAAGTTCATGAATGTATTGAATTTGTGCTTTGAAATTAAATATTGTAATGTAGATTCGATGTATATAAATAAGAAAGTATGCCTATTGTGTTATACACCACACCACATGCCTGGTGAATGGAGAATTATTGATCCAAAAAATTTCTCTCTTGAATCCTCTTCTCTCCAATCTCAAGAACACGAGATATTCTTCAAGTCTCAAGATCAAGTAATCAAGAAGGACCAACACAAGACATTCGATTAAACGCGCTAGCACCCAGAGAATGAGCGGTGTCAATTGAAGGCCATCAGTGCATGTGTGGATCACTACTAGAGTGATTATAGTTAGGATCATTACAATTGAAACGAGAAAATTCATAAGGGTCATTTCGGACGATCAACATCATCCACGTAGAAAAATACCAAAGATACATGAATTTTTTTTATATGAAATTAATTAAATTAATTATAAACATTATGTGCAAGATCCTCTCTATGGTTTCGGGCCTCATTCTTCTTTATCTAAATATTTGACTATATTCTATGGATACTAGTCTTCATCGTCGTAATGATCCTAGAATAGTCATTGATCATGGTTGAAAACAAAGTTGGTTTCCGTCCCAGTCACGCTTTTACGGCACCCAGATCCTTCAAGTTGTATCAAAGGGGTTACATCATAGTTAATAATTATTTAAATATTTATTTGAAGACATACGAATTTAATAATTTATTTTTTTCAATTCAAGTTAATTGTTCTACAAATACGAATCATGAGATCTATTCCTCCACTTTCGTTTCTCGTTCACCTTAGAGTAATTATATTTTATTTTAATTTTGATTAAAATAAAATTTCCGATCTCATACAGATGTTCCAAAGATTCCTTTCTATACAATACCAGAACACACGGCATGTATTCAAAAGTACACACTGTGTATTCAATATTCAATGCGTTCGACCGGTCAACCAAACCTATCCATGTGTTGGAGTCTTTCTATGTAATAAATTACTCCATGTGTTGACTACGAACAGGTGGAAATCTATTTTCGAATTACACACTGTGTGGCCCAATAGACATAGCATGTAATACCTTCGTGTTAGGGTTGGATTGTGTACCCTATACATGACTTTCCTGATTGGAGATCGTGTAATGAGGAACTACAGAACATGTGGCCCACTGGACACATCGTGCACTCCAATGATTTCTGAAGTATAATCACACATAGTTTCATCGGGCGTGTACTTCAGATAGACAATGAAAAATAATAAACACTATGTAGTTGTATCTATATGTCATGTACTGATCCAAATTATGAAGATTTATTAAAATTTATTATTATATTATACAAATCTTTGAGACGTGTACCATAGTCTGGGTGTAAAGGTGAGGCACAAAACATGATAGGTGTTTTATATATGTGTGTTTAATTTGACATCTGTGTAATGGTCATTTATACTCATTGGGTTGTTAAGAATATGAATTCACCGGGTTTCCTCCATAGAACAAGTTACGTACAAAGATAATTTTAAATGAATTTATCTGTTTAAAATTATTATGTGAATCTCAAGGAAATTCAGAAAAGTGTTCAAGGTAAAAGGGTTGATTAATTAAAGATGATTATTAATTGATTCGATCTTGATTTATCATAAACAATAATTATTAAAGAATTTATTGCGAGTTTTATTTATGTGTAAATATCATTGTCTGTATAGATGATCATGAGCTATCCAAAAACCTGTGTATGTGGATGGTTTTTTTTAATTTATTTATTTGAATTAATTTTTTTGGCCTACAAGCCTTCTCATAATTAATATGTAGGGTCTGCGTGCCAGATGATTCTTTTATTTAAAACCTCTTTTTTCCCTAAACCTACATGTGAGTTAAAAATAAGGCATATGTAATAGATGGAACTCCCTAGCTAGTGTAGGTGGTTCAAGCTGGAGTTGAGGTGAAACCAATCCCAAGAGATACAGAGGTGGGCGAGTGGAAGCTGTAAACATTAACCTAAAAGGTTCAAGGTGTTTCTCCCCTAGGTTAGGGTTAGTTTATGAACCGCTAGATAAACTAACCATTATAAAAGCCCATGATCATGCCATTTACTTTATATAAATTCAGATAGTTTCATGGTTTATCATTATGGATGTGTTTTCACAATCACATTATTAATGAATTAAAAAAGAATGCATGATGGAACTAAAATAAACTTGACTAATGCGTAAATATTATCAAGACATGGTTAATCACTTACGTAAGTTCCACATAATATTAAAAATCATGGGATAATGATAATAATAAATTCACGCATAAGAGTTAAAAATCCCTCAAATAAAATATTATGTCACAACAAATCTTCAGTTAGATGGTTAAGGGAATAACTCAATAAAACTATGTGTTTGACCAACCCTTGTTGGGGCACTTACTTTCATAATGGATTCCCTTATGAAAGGTTTTGGGTTGAATTCACTATATTACATCAATAGGAGTATCCGTAGCTGGACTTGGTGTAATATAGGAGGCATGAGTTGTGGAAATCCAAATTCTTGATTTCGGGATTGGGGAGTCCACTCAATATATCAAGGAGATGCAAGCCCACAGTTGGTATAGACCTGCCTACCTAAATACCTTCTAATAGCTTGACCAACCCTTTTTGGGATTACGTGAAGGGGAATATGAATCAATTCCACTAGAATGTCTTGGAAACTGGCCATTCTTAGTTCAATTGGGATGGCTATTACGACTTGATAAAATATAGGGAGACATAATACAATTTATTATTTCTTATACAATGTAATCAAGAAAGTAATAGTGATCTTATCTTTTAAATGTAGAAACAAAATGACAGACTTATCAACCACACTATCCCTATGGCCAATTCACGATAAAGATTACACCCTCACCAGTACTAACTTCCAGGAATGGATTAGATTCCATTTGGTTATCCTACGCCATGAACGGAAGTCTTATGTGCTGGAGTCAGCATTACATGATCTTCCTACCAAAGAGGCGAGTGATGATGATTTCTTGGTCTATGAGAAACATATGACCGATGCGGTGGACATTCATTGTTTTTTCTATCATCAATATCTACAGAGCTCATGAAGTCTCATGAAAACATGGATTCTTATAGCATGCTCGAGCACGACCATGGTCTTTACTAGGAGAGTTCAAGACATGAATGGTTTGAGATATCTTAGGAACTCTTTTAGAGTATGATTGGAGAATGTGACAAAGATAGGCCTCATGTAGTCAAGCTCATTGGATACATTGATCACCTAGAGGTGCTAGGGTTTAATCTCCTTTAGGAACTAGGAAGTAATCTCATTCTGGCATCACTCCCTCAGAGATTATCTAACATTATTGTCAATTTCAATATTAACAACATTCAGATGTATCTATCTGATCTTATTATCCTCATTCGCCAAGTGGACAAAGATAGGAATCCTGAAAATCCTTCTGTCCTTATAGTGAATAATAGAAAGGGGAAGAAGAAGAGATTTAAGCCCAAATAATATTTACGACCTTCAATGAAAAGGAAGGTCAAAGGGGAGGCAAGGGAATGAGAGGCTATTTGTTTCACTTGTGGCAAGAAGGACCACTAGAAGATGAACTGAACCCATACTAAGAAGAAAGGGGAAGCATTAGGTGCATTTGTTATTGAATTCAGTCTATATGTTTCTACAAATTGGGTATTAGATACAGCTTGTGGTTCTCACATAGGTATCCAATTCTAGGAACTAGGTAGATTAAGGATGATTGAATGAGGGGAGGTAGATCTAGGAGAAGCCAATGGAGCTAGACTTGTTGTTGTAGCTATCTGGGACTACCACCTCACGTTTCCAACAGGGATGATATTGGTGTTAAAGGGTTGTCATTATGTGCATTTTTTTACTGAAAAAAATATTTTTGTATCCACATTAGATACAGATGGATTGGTTTTCAAGTTTGGAAATTAATGTTGATTCTTTTACAAAAAATATCATTTGTTATTTTAGGGAACGTTTATACAATGATCCTTATGTGTTTGACTACAGAAACCAAGTAATGGCAATAGATAACAAAGAAACTTCACATGACTCATAAAAAACAAACTTTGGAATCATCAACTAGGTTATGTAAATGAGAAACGCTTGACAATGTTACATCAAGAATAATACTTAGATAATTTCAAACTAAAACCACTAAGCATATGTGATGTATGGTTATAGGGAAAAATGAACAAATCCCCATTTTGTGGGAAAGCTGAAAGTGCTAAAGAAATTATTGAATTGGTTCATACTAATGTATGTGTACCATTTCTAGTTGAAGTAATGGGAGGGTACTCATACTTCATTACTTTTACTAATGATTTTAGTAGTTATTGATATATCTACTTAATGTGGTATAAGTCAGATTATTTTGATATGTTCAAAGAATATAAGAATGAAGTTGAGAACCATATTGGTAATAATATTAAGAAAATCCACTAAGACCATGAGGGAGAATAACATAATCATGACTTATTTGATTACTTACGAGAGTATGGGATCTAATATAAACTCACTCCTCCAAACACGCCCCAGTGGAATGGTGTGAGTGAAAAGAGGAACCACATCCTATTGGACTTGAAGAGATCAATGATGAGTCATGTGAGTCATCCATTATCATTTTGAGGATATGTTTTACAAAAAACAACACACATACTAAACTAAGTACCTAATAAATTGATAAATGGTATTCCATATGAGTTTTAGAGTGGATGAAAAGCTATGTTATCGAATTTACATGTGTGGGGTAGCGATGAATTATTTAAGGCCTCTTCAGGTAACAAAACTTGCACCCAGAGGCACAATGTGTAACTTTATATGATAGCCCATGAAAACAGGGGGATATTACCTATACAGCCCCTTAGACAAAAAATTTATAGTGGAAAGACATTCCATATTCATTAAGAGGGATCACATATACAAAATAGATAGTAGAAGTGAGATAGACTTCAATGAAGTCAAGGCTCAAGGTACACAACAGTTGGAACATGAACAGATTCCACGAAGCCCCATTGAAGAAGAATCAGTTCCAGAGATATAAGTACTATGTAGGAGTACAAGAGAGTTTAGAGAAGTAGAATGGTACGATTTTCTAGATACTGAGGATGGTGACTCATTATAAGTTGATAATAATGATCCACTAACCTATGAGGATACAGTAAGTGGCACATACATTGTCCATGTTTCAAAAATCCATTAATTATGAAATTTATTCCATGTACCAAAAAAATTATGAATTTTGGTAGATCCTCTAGTTGTTGTAATGCATTTTGGTTTGAGAATGTGAATTCAAGAAGAAACTGGCCATTGAAGGAAAATTTAGTACCTATACGCCACGATTGGTTGCAAAAAGTTTTAAATAGCTCCAAGGAATTGAGTACGATGAATCCTTATCACCAGTTTCAATGCTGAAATCCATCCGAATTCTACTGGCCATTATGGCTTACCATGATAATTAGATTTGCAGAATTCATGTCCAAAAAATATTCCATAATTAGAACCTTCAGGAAGATATCTACATGACACAACCATATGGTTTTTTTACTTCAAATGATGCCAATAATGTATGCCAGTTGTAGAAATATATTTATAGATTAAATCAAACATCCAGGTCATGGAACATTCATTTTGATGAAGCCATAAAAGAATTTGGTTTTATTAAGAATGAATGTGTGCCCTGTGTCTACAAATAGTTTGGTGGGAGTGAAATCATTTTCCTAATAGTATATGTTTCTGACATATTACTTATTGATAATGGGATACCATTCTTATATTCTATTAAGGAATGTTGGAATCAATGCTTCTCCATGAAATAATTGGGGAAGGTAGCATATATTCTTGGTATCAAGATACATCATGATAGATCCAAGAGATTTATAGGCCTAAGTCAAAGTATAAACAATGATAATATGTTGAAGAGATTCATTATGGGACAATTGCAGAGGGTATTGTTGACAACATCACATGGAATTCATCTTTCCTAGAAAATTTGTCCCCATACACAAGTGTAATGAAAGATAATGCATGGAATTCATATGCATCTGCGATTGGCTAAGTCATGTATTTCATGCTATGTACTAGGATGGATGTCTCCTATGCATTGAGTGCAGTAGCCAGATATCAGGAGGACCTAGGTGACCACTATTGGATGGAATTCAAGAGTATACTAAAGTATCTAAGGCATACTAAGGATATTTTTCTACTTTATGGAGGATATGAGGAACTAATCATTAGATGATATGTATATGACAGTTTCCAGACTGATCAAGATGACATGAATTCCCAAACGGGATACATCTACACATTGAATGGAGGTGCATTGAGCTATAAGATCTCAAAGCAGAGTGTATTCACATATTATACAACAGAGTCTGAGTGTATTAGAGCTTCTAAGGTAGCTATAGAATCATTTTGGAAGAGAAGCATCGTCCAAGTGCTAGATGTGATACCTAGTATTAAATATACCATCACACTGTACTATGGTAATACTGCAGCGGTGGCTCTTGCAAAAGAGCCAAGGTCACATCAGCGGATGAAGCACATATATTGTAAGTATCATATATTGAGGGATTTTTTTCAGAGACGTGCAGTTATAGTGAGCAGTATTTCAACAAAAGACAATATGGAAGACCCCTTGACTAAATCCTTGACTCACCAGAAACATGATCATCATGAGAGGACTACCGTAATGATTGTATTAGGAAGTTGTCTCTTGTTAAAGTGGGAGTTTGTAAGAGTTGGTTTCCAAGAAAAAAATGGATTTACTTTGATTACATGTATATTTAATGTATTATTACATATTGTTCATTGTTCTGCATGACTATGATTTAATAATGTACTAGAGTATTTGTTGTATTGATAAGGTCATGGATGTTCCCCGCAGTGATGAGAACATTGAAATTATATAAAAATATTCATAAATTTAGTTTTTTGGTAGGATGAAATTCTATGATGGGGTACATAGCATGCAGACCATCAGGTGCGAGTAATCATAAGTAGATGAGACTTCCTATCATGAAGCTCGCGCTTGGTAATGTCCATAGTAGTAGATTATGATAATAGACCTACAAGTAGAAATTCCATATGTTTCAGTGTAATAAAATATTTCAATCTGCGAGCATGTGTAATGATCTTTAGACTTAATGATTATCATTAATATGTGTCACGGTCTATGCACTTTGATTTACTAATGAAAACCATCAGGAATACAGCTGGAGGGAACTAGGGTATGTTGGGTGCATCACGAGTGGCATGTTATTAAAGGATAAGTTCAGGAAGGATTTGTCCCTTCCAATTATGGATGTTTATATCTCATCCCTTTGATTGAAATAGAACCATCGCACAAAATTCCATGTCCATAGTGTAACGACGAGTTTATTTTAGGTATTCAAAGAACGATGTATCAAGCATAAAAGTTGATGACACAATCATGTAACATGATTGATGAGATATTGAGATAAAGAGATTATATTACATAGTGAGCATTCGTATGTGGATTTCATTGTTACGACATTACGATCTTTCACTTGGGTTCTGTGACCTGTTTCAAGATAATACTCTTAGACTTTAGGCATGCTCACCTAAATCCAATGAAAAAAAATCCCAGTGGGTGACACCCAATGTGTTTTGGGTGGTCTTGGATAAATTATATTTGAATTTAATTAATGAAATAAATATTATTATCAATACCATGGAATAATTTTTTTTCAAGTTAATATGATCACAGAAATTAAATAATATTTATTTATTTATTTTATTGAACTTTTAATAAATATTTATTTACTAATTTTTAAATAAAATATTTATTTAAGATATTAAGATATTTATTTATTTATTTATTCGAGTGTTCAATAAATTGAAGTGGTGTTCGAGAAGACCAAGGTCGGTCCAGTAGTAAAATAATTATTTTTAAGATGGTAAATTATTATTTAAGTAGGTAGCCCAAATTAAAATAATGCTACTATTATTTTATGATTTAGAATATTATTTATAATTCTGTTTTGTGCATGTTGGCACACCATAAATAATGACACGGTATTATTATTAAATGCATAGGTTTTATCGAAGTCCATGAATGTATTTAATTGTTTCAATGCAATTAAATATTGAAACTGAAATTCCATGTATATAAATAGGAAACTACGCTAATTGTACCATACACCACACCACACTCTTGGTGAATATAGAATTGTAGAGCCAAACAATTTCTCTATTGAATATGTTTCTCTCCCATCGCAAGAACGAGAGTCATTCTTCAATTCTGAAGAACAAACAATCAAGAATGAACGAAACAAGACGCTCACTTCTCCGTGCTAGCACCCGGAGAATGATTAGTGTTGATCAAAGGCCTTCAGAGCACGTGTGGATCACCACTTGAGGGATTCTTGTTTGGATCCTTACAAGCGCTACAAGATAATCTGGAAGGGTCATTCTAGATGATCAACATCATACGTGAAGAAAAATACCAAATATACAGGTATTATTTTTCTTTATGAAATTAATTAAATTAATTATAAACATGATGTGCAAGATTCTCGCAAAGGTTTTAGGATTCTTTCTTCTTTATCAAAATCTCTGATTATATTCCATGGAGACTATCAAACATAACCATATTCATCCTACAATAAACATTGATCATGGTAAAAATCAATTTTGGTTTCTGTCAAACACACGCATCCGTTGCGCCTAGATCCTTCAAAAAGAAGGAAAAGAAAAGAAAAAAAGGAAAGAAAAGAAAAAGGGGATCTAGATAACCCTGACGCCCTTCTCAAGATTACACCTCTTTTAGGATAAACTCACAACTATTGACTCAACAAATGATATTGAATCTCAATCCAACACTCCGTTCAAAAGTTACAGCTGAACAAACCTATAAGAATAAATAAATATTTAATTTAATAATTATTAAATATTAATAATTCTACCAAAATTAAAACGGCTGTGATTTCTACCAAAATATTGTCCTATGGTAAACACCCTATTCTAGAACCAATATGGTGGTTTTATAAATTATACCTGATCACCTTCAAGTGTAAAAAAGACAATTTTACAACTTTTAAGAATTAGATATAAAAAATTCTAATTTCTTCTCCAAAATGCAGTCTAAAAAACATGGACCTTAAATACAACATAATAAATGAAACATCTAAATTAATTCATCACTTAATTGTTCTATTTTAATCAACTCAATATCCCAATTATTTCATCAACTAATTTTTCTAACTCAATAAATTAAATATCCCCAATTTTTTTCAACCTCAATCAATTTAATATATCCAGTTAATTCACTAATTAATTGTACCAACTCAATAAATTCAATATCACCAATTAATTAACTATTTACTTGTTACATCTCAATAATATTACTATTTCAATATTTAAATCACAACATTAATCCCCTTACAAAGCTAACTAGTTAAATAAGCACAGAAATTCCATTAATTAATTCTAAAATAAATTAGTAAATATCTACAAACAAAATATAAAATAATTAATTCAATAAGTAATTATTAAACTCAAAATCCAAGATTTGGTTATTTTAAATCAAAAAATAATTTTCCCTAAATAAAAATTCAATATTTTTATAATTAACTAAACTATTAATTATCCTAAAATCCAAATTCCTTAATTAATTAATTCACTTAATTAATTAATTAGATTAATAATTAAATAACAAAACAAACAAAAAATGTTGTTAAATTACATACATGTAATTGAAATAATTATTATGGGACTTTAATAATTTTCCACCATCCTCAACTATTTGAAGATAATTCTCCCAACAAAAAACAAAAAAAAAATATAACGGAATAATGATTTAGAACGAGATCTAGATCATTATCCGGGGAAGGTCTAGATCATAAATACAAACATTGAATAGCCCTGAACAGAGGTATGGATTGTGAAGGAATACTATAGGAGCCTCTAAAATCATGATGAACCATTAGGGGATGAGTGGGTGTTTATTTAGTCTTAATATATGGGTTCATGTATTTTAAAATTGAAATTTATGGTTAATTAAAACCACAAATACTGTTTATTGGGAAATGGTTCATGGTCTCCACTAACCACGTGCCTCTTGGGGTGGGTCATGGTGTACCCTTTTATGGAACATGCAGTGAAAAACAGTGCTCAGTGATTCAAACCTTATCCTTTTGGTCTTTAACATTTTTTTGATCTAAGGTGAACAATTTTGGAAAACCATGCACCAAACAAGATTTGTCCAAAATTGTTCAAAAATGATCAATTTTAACCCCAATGAACCCCAATGTAAAACCTTGTTATATTTATTCTCAAAAAAGAAAAAAACATTAAAAATGTCCCGACACACCAATACAATAGTTTAGGTTCTTATAATATCTTCATTATATAATAGCTCATCCTTGAACTATACTTCCAGAAATCTCTAAGATTCCAAATCAAAATATCGGCCCACTAAGCCCTCATATCTTCTTATCTCCCCAATGTTTTCTCCATTTCATGTTTATATTTTCATAATACATGAACTATCAGAATGGTCTATCCCCAAAACACTTTCTCACTATAATCCAACACATGTATCAGATGCTCCATAGAAGTCGCATCTATTACTAAAAAAACACCACCCACCTTATGTGTGTTATTTTCATCACATTAATCAATAAATTATCAACCAATAATGCTCAATCCCCCTCCCACATAGATTCTAAGAAGTGGGAATGACCATCTCATCTTCAATCGAGTTTCAAAATAATAAATTACACAGTCACATATTCATGGCTTCGAGGAATGAAAACCTTAGCATTTATTGATACAAAATATACTTACAACCCTCACTTGGGTACGAAAAGTGGTTAACCGCCCACTAGATGGTTTACCCTTTATATTTTTCTATGGATTCAAACATTAAGATGCATCATTTTATCCCACAAAAAATGTTGTTAAGTGGTATGGCGTATAACCAATTCTCCCTCGGTGTACCTAATATGATGTTAAGGTATAAGACATGATCGTCTCTTGTCTAGAAGTAAAACATGTTTTTCATTGATGAACACAATCCATTCATATAACAAGTCTTTTTCATGTTCCCTGTCTAATATAGGGTAAAAAAAGGATTACTCAATCTCAAATTCCATGTTTGTCATTAGAAACAAATTTATTCACATCTTTGCACCATTTTAAAATCCCTCTCAATTTTATATTAGGAACATTTTAATCTCAATTTTATAATCAAGGAATAGTAGTTCAACTTCAATAACATACCCAAAACATATTTTCATGTTCATGCCTAAAATGACGTATGTCACAAAATAACCTTGATTTATTAAAATGATGCATTCATACTCAACTCTAATGCCTTACGAGCCCATGAGTCAAATACCAAAAACTCAGAAAAAATACTAACAACACAGAACAAGTGAATTACCCAAGGGGAAATAATATTAGACTATAACAACAATCAATAATAACAATAATCCCACACTATGTACTTGGGTTCTCCCATGTACATGGGGTAGCTACCTCAATTCATATAATCATATCAATGGCCTCAATATTCCTAGTCTCACGTCTACCATTCATAATAGTAAAATAAAATAAAATAAAATAAAACTGGTTGGACACCACTTGGTAATGTCCTGATATGGGTACCACACACTAGTGTCCCTATCCTATTGATCACATGACTTTAAGCGCTTCTCCCCATACACCATAGTACGTCGACTAAAAGAAAGGGTCTAATATCAGTCATAGGGAGACTATTCCATCTTTTTTTAGTAAAACGTTTGTGGAAAATAAATAAAAAAACAAATAATAATTACCTCAACCAGAATAAAACAACATCAAAAGATTTCCAAAACTGAGAAAAAATATCAAAACTAAGTAGTAGATATTCCATGATAAAATACATGTCATGTGTCAAAATATAACTCTACTGTAAAGACACTAATTAATCCATAGAGGGTATCAAACCACATCTAGTTTCCTCATTCATGATCCATCCCAATGCATGCATCTAATACAGGGTTGTTTCCCTTATATTGTCCTACAATCATGAAATCTATTCTGGTATTGATCAGATAACCCAAATAGGGTGTGATTATAACTCACTAGGCCACCAAAAATAATGTCTAAAAAATATCTAGTCAATATATTTTATGCAGTTCTATAAATAATAAACCACAATGCATAAATAAAAAGCTATCACATTATCAATTATTTTTTATTTAACCACAAAACCATCATGTTCCAATGTACACTCATATCTCAATGCCTACTTCATCCTATGTTAATGTCTAAACTATCCCCAAGTTATATAAAATCTCATAATTCCATTATTACTATTCTTTAATCCATTTGTTAATTCTTGTGTTACCATTCATACTTTATAATTCAATACCCATGATACCATTGATCCTTTTAAAACTGAAAGCCCATATTTCTATTTATTATATCAAAAATTATAACTGAATCTCCATGTTACCATTCCCCAACACATAATTAATTCAATAGTTAATTATCCAAATAAATTATGTTAGTTAATTCAACAATCATCCAATCACATTAATAACATTAATTAATTCAATAATTAATTAATCATATCAATAAAATTAATTACTTCTAAAATTAATTTATCATATCAATTCCTTTAGTTGATTCAATTATTAACTAATCACATCGATAACATTAATTAATTCAAAAATTAATTAATTACCACAATAATATTAATTAATTCAACAAGTAATTATTCACATAAATTTCTTCAGTTAATTCAATAAATAACTAATCACACCAATGACATTAATTTATTAAACAACTAATTAATCACATCATTAACAATAATTAATTCAACAATTAATTACTCATGTTAATTATTCTATTTAATTAAACAATAAAATAATAAAATTAATTAACTCAAACATTAATGCATGTCATGAATTAAATTAATTAATTCAACAATTAATTAATCACTTTAATTCATATAGATCACACAAAAATTAACTAATCACTTCAATAACATCAATCAATTAAATTGTTAGTTAATCGCCTCAATAACATTAATTATTTGAAAAATTAATTAATCACATAAATCCCATTAGTTAATTCAACAATTGAGGAATCATATCAAAAACACTAATTAATTAACAAATTAACTAATCAAATCAATAAAAATAATTAATTAAATGAATAATTGATCACATTATTTCTTTTAGTTAATTAAAAAATTAAAAAATGACACCAATAACATTAATTATTCAACAATTAATTTATCATATTTTATCAATTGTCTAAACACAACAATCTCCATTAATTAATTCTATAATTAATTAATCAATTTAAAACCCTAATATACTATAACTAATAGAACATTAATTATCACATTCCAAATTTTAGTATAACAACAATTAATTTACCAATTTACTATCTTGATTCCATATTAACAAAATCATGATAATTAATTCAGTAAATAATAATCTCTATTCAATAATCTTAATACCTCATAATTAATAATGCGATTAAATACCTCAATTAAATAATCTCAATTTCTTATAAAAAAATAAACCATTAATTATCTAATTCGTTAAATAGAATCTACACAAGAATCCCCCTCAATTAATTCACCAAATAATTAATCCAGCTCATTCAATTTCATCAACACAAAAATCCCCAATAGTTCATCAATTAATTTATCCAACTCATTCAATTGTATAGTCTTACCAATTCAAATTAATTAATTCATCAATTAAATAATCCAGTTCAACCATCATAACATTACCTCCATTAATTAATTCCATTTTTATTTAATCACATTCAATCCATTCAATTAATTCACCAATTAATTTTTCACATCAAATTCATTCAATTATTACAAAAATAATTAATCCCATTCAAACCTTTCAATTAATTCATCAATTAATTATTCATGTCAACATTATTAATTAATAAACATACTTAATTAATCACATTAAATCCCTTAAATTAATAATCCCATTAAATTTTTTGATTCAATTCTACAAATTAATTACATGATTAATTAAGTATATTAAATCTTTTTTATTAATACACCCATTAACTTTTCGCATAAAATTCATTAATTAATTACAAAATTAATCAATCACATTAAATACCATCAATTAATTAACCAATTACTTAAACACGTCATATTTGTTAATTAATTCCATAATTAATTAATCAGATTCACAATCATAGAAATTTCTCTAGTAAGTTCATCAATTAATAATTCAAGACCCACTATCCAAATAACACTATAATTAATTCATCAATTCATTATTCAAACTCGATTAATTCAATAGACCAATTCATTCATCAATTAATTATTCCATCATAAACAATTCAATACCCCCAATTAATTCATCAAAAATTTTTCCAACTCAATCAATTTAATATCTCCAATTAATTCCTGAATAAATTGTTCCACCTCAATCAATTCAATATTCCCAATTAATTCACTAATTAATATTTACACATCAATCAATTCCATATCCCCAATTAATTAACAAATTTATTATATCATATCAATATCATTATATATTAAAAAATTAATTCATCCCATAAATAAACTTAATTAATTCAGTAATTAATTATTCACAGAAATCCAATAAATAAATTCTTTAATTAATTAATCAATATCCATTAACTCAATGTCCCACAATTAATTAAACATTTAATTATTAAAATCAAAGATAAATATTTTCATAATTAACTCGACAATTTATTATCACAAAATAAAAATCAATATTCAGATAATTAACTCAATAATTAATTATTCCAAATCAAAATTTCTTATTTTATTAATTCACATAATTAATTAACCCAATTAATAAATTAAATCGATAAATAAAACATGCCAACTCTATAATTAATTTAATGTAAATGAAATCATGATTATGGGATTTTAATAACTGACCACCTACCGTAGTTACTTAATGAGTGTTCTCCCAATAGAAACCCCAATTCTGAATAGAATAACATTGTAGAACAATATCTGAAAATTAAATTGGGGAAGTTGAAGATCTTTAATTAAGAAATTGAATCACCATGAACAGAAGTTGGGAGCCCTATGAGATCACCCTAGAGACTCAAAAAATAAGAGGAAGGCATAGGGGTGATTTGGGGTAGAATTATGGTAAATACAGGGATGTGGGTATTTTAAACTCTAATTATTTGGTTAATTAAAACCACTGCACGGTTTGATGTGAAGTGGCAGACAGTTTTCCATAACCATGGAACTTAACCATGTGTATCTTCTATTTGGTGAATGGTGTCTTCTTTCAAAGGCCATTATTTTAAAAATTGTGAACCAGATGTGTAAACCCAATCTTTCATTGGTTACATAGTTTTCTTGGTTAGGCGCATAGTTTCAGAAAATTGTGCAGCAACCATGTTATTCCCAAACTTCTTCCAAAATTAACATTTTTTACCAAAATTTACCCCATGATAAAACCCAATAAAATTTATCTTCAAACAATGAAAAAATGAATACCTAAAAATGAACTCAATACATATTAAGAAAGGTTTCGGTTTGGACACCCATAATTACTACAATGTAAAAGATGGGATCAATAATAACCATTACTGAGACATTGAATCTTATGTCCAAAATTTTTTAAAGGAATTACACATCCAAACATCCCTTTCATAAAATTATCCAATTTATTGTATTCCCCATAATGCATAATAGAAATTCATTAATATTTTTAAACTACCATCACATAAAACCTAAAATGGGGTGATTAAAAATTTGGACTTATGATCAGTGATAATCTCATAAACAATGAAAGTATCCACAACTCTTAGTTAATGAATAACTATAAACTTCTTATATTTTAAAAAAAAATTATATTTTTCAATGTTATTATAAATAAAATTTTCAAGGTAAAAAACATCTACATCTTAATTATTTAATTTGAATACATAAATAATTATTATGATTTATTGTAACCTAAGTCCTTTTTAAAAATAGGGTTTATATTTTAAAGGGGATATTAAGATAGATAATTCAAAGTTTTTCCACATTTAGGGAAATGAATAATTAATACATCCCTATATTGAGATTTATTTCCCTATATTATACACTTCATTTTCCATAGGAATTTATTGCTTTATGAACTTCTTTTCCACACATTAATCATTTTCCCATTCTTTTGAGACACCTTAATAGGTGTCACTTTCCACATTTATCACTTGATGTAATTTTAAATTCATTCCTCCTTGGACTCCACCACTCGGGCACTTGAAAAAATAATCATTATATTTTTTGGGGAGTCTCACATTTGGTTAAGGTATGGGTTGTTAGTAATATTTTTGGATAACTTATTTGGAATAATCATGATATCTTTAACTCATGTCATCAACCTATTTGTTTTCACAAATTCAAAACATTTTCATTATAATTTAATCTTAACATGATTCCATTATGTTCCCGCCTTTTACAGAAACCAAAATTCCCAATGTTATAAAAAATAATCATATTGTGAAAAATATCATTAAAGGAAGTTTAAAACCTCACACAATTGATTTTATCTAATAAAACATAGGTTTAACCTATGTGAATCATTACCTTCATCTATTAAATTCTTTATAATGGTATATAAATAAAATCTGAATTATCCAAAGAAAATCCCCAATTAGATTCAATACAGTTTTGTAGTAAAGCCTGTTTTCAAGCACCATGTGGCAATTGGGTCAAGCCTAATGTGATATTTTTTTAGTTTTTAGTCCTCAGTACAAGTGTAACATAAAAAAATATAGTTGTAGTATCCATAATGGGATGTTTTTACATAAAACAACCAAAAAATATATTCCTTATTGAAACTTAAATATTTTCTTTTATAATTATCATGAAGGATTACCAAAGCATTATGTTTTCTAATATTTATTTTCCACAATCTAGTTCCCATGGGGTCTATTAAAAATCCTCTGATTAAAAAATTATTGATCCTAAATTCATGAAATCCATAGTTTGTATCTTAATTTATTAAATTAATATAATATATAGGGCATCCCATCCTAAAGGACTAAATAGTTAATAACATTTGTAATCAAGATACATACATGATTCCTAGATTACATTTTGAAAGAAATTATTATAACATTTATTTATAATAATTATATTCCCTTGTGAAAATAATTGAATATTAATCATTTTTCACTTAATGTATTCATGGGAATGGAAAAATATAATTGAGAGATCAAATGATCAATTAGGGTTAAGTACAAAGAAATCCACCAAGAATCAATAACCATAATCATTGAATTTTAAATGACTGAACACACATTCCATTAAAATAATTTTATTAGAATAATAAATACACAAAAAATGACTAAATAGAAATTCCATTTAACAAATAACATGACTATCATAAATAGATGGGAAATAATAAATATGGCCTATAAAATAAATGAATATATATTATGTTTAATCATTAAACTAGGAATGAAATGAATCCAAAGATAATATCATTGCAAAAATCTCAATGTTAATAACAAATAAAATATCAATGAAATAAATTCTTAATTTTTGTGTTCCATGATATTATGAATAATGAAGTCATCTAGTATCAAGACCTTCCACATCAAAGATTAACACTGATTGGTTTATATACACCAGAAACTAATTTAACTAAGTACATTAAACTGAATCATCTCAAAAGACTACAAATGCATAGAGGGTATATCTATAAACTATCCCCAACCATATTTTTAAGTTCAAATAATTCCCTATATTTTTAATAATTTATTTAATTCATGAACAATATGCTTTACCACTAAATATCAATATTTAATAAGTAGTATAGATTTAAAATATATCCTCAGTCAATCAAATAACAATCAAAGTAAAAAAATATATGTATAAATTGGATATAATTTAATAAATACACATATCCATGATAAGTAATATGGATATTTAGTGTAAATGTGATGACTAATGACCAATGGAAATTAAATAGTTCTCTGTAATGTTAATGAATACAAAATTGAATCAATGAAGTGAATGTCAGTACTCTCCTTGGTCAAAAAATTCATAAAACATCAAGTGTAAAAAAAATGGTATAAATAAAACCTATCGCTAGTGGATTATAGGTAAAATAATGGGTTTATATCATTAATGACTATAAATGTGGTGAAAATATCTTTAATAAAAGACTTGATAAAAATAACATTCTCTTTTTAAAATTTTTAATTTATAAATAAAAGTTCAAAAATTTTAAAATAATTTTCCCAGAAAATAAATATTGAAATATATAATGTAATCTTTAAAACACATAGAGTTCATGATTGTACGAAATTATGTACATGTCATACACAATAAAAGGAATATTTCTTTCCTTTTTCGGTAAACAAAAAATTGGAATTGATAGGAAAACAACATGAAGATTCATTTAAAAAAATTAGAACTAAATCATGGGTCAAACACTATTTAGTGAACAATTTTTATTAATTATTCAAAAAATTAAAATATTTCATGTAAAAACTATTTTTTAAGTAGACTGCTTTTTGACTAAAAAGAGGGATGATGTCACGTTTTTCAAAACACATTTTTTCAATAATTTTTTGTAACAATCCATAGGGAAATGGTACTATTACATAAAAAATTAATGAATAAATATATTAAATATAATTAATTTTTATTATTTAAAAATAATAAAATAATTTCCTTCAATGGAAACTTATTTATAAACAATCCCAATTAAAATTAAATTGTAAAATAAAACCTTACTTAGATCATAATAATGAATTGAGAATTAATTAATGAATAATTTAAGTGTTTCGAATGTAAATCCACCTAAAACATGGGTAAATAAAACATATTATAATAAGATATATTTACATACATATTCTTAAAATAAAAATGTCAATGAAGAAGTGGTATTACCCATTGAAAATAAATTGAGTTATGAAATTCATTACCACAATTTATTTTTAATGTCATATCCCCATAGAATAAATAATTCAAAATCGAAACTTGAAATAACATGATATATTACTGATTAATTTTATTTAATGATATATTGAATTTATATAATCCATATAAAATAAATTAGGATCATAACATTACAACATTCCTCAATAAAGGGAAATTGAGACGAAGTCCCTTATCTCACGCTTTCCGTAGTTGAAAAATATTTAAACTCATGTGTAATGGTTTTTTGAATGTTAATCATATAAAAATGACAATATTAATATTTATAAAATCATATATTATCATATTAAGAATATTTTCACCCGGTTTCTAATAGTATTTAATAATATTCAATGATTTAGGTGTTAATTAAATTTTTTTCTCTTTCAGTATTTTTCATGAATTTTCATCTTCTTGTGAATTTTATATAGTTTCATAATATCTAAAATTATATTAATTTCATTAGTTTCATTTAACTTCATCATATAAATTTATATAATCATTTTTTATTCTTTTATAAGGTCAACTGATCACATCACTTCATTAAGATGATAAGTCATACGTATGGATGAGAAAAATTATCATTTCCATAATGGGTGAAAGGGTAAGGAAGGGGGAGATATATTAATATTATATAATCAAAATAATCTCATATATATCACATATATTCATCAAATTTATCCTTATTACTTTCCATGTATAATGTATGTGTGAAATGAATCACATCGCTTCGTGAGGTTGTAGTTCTAAGTACACATGAGAGATATTACTATATTTTAAACCGAATGAAATGTAATAAATTATATATAATATAATAAAATCATATGAATAATAAAATCATATTTATAATATATATGTGTTAAATCAATCATTATATTTATCCTTAATAGGGATAATTGAAAATCAAATTTCAGTGGATCATAAGGTGGTAATTCATCACACACATGATCAATGATTTAATTAACCATTTGATATAGAAGGAGACAAAAAAAATTAATCCATCGACATTTTAACATAAAAGTATATGTTAAATATTTTCTCTATTATATTGTAATTTATAATTCATAATTAATTATATTAAATGAATAATTAAAATGAAATATTTTAACAACAAAATTACATTCTCTATGAGAATCCTCCTTTGGATATACACTTAAGCACCTTAGGGTTGGTCATTGGGTAAGATCATAAATTATAAAATGTTTATAAGGATCTTGGGGAGGGATTTTTCTACATTTCTCATCATCTATAGGGATTTATAGTAGAGTATAATTGTAAGCAGTTTGAGTCATTTTATATGTTGGGAAAGCGAACATTTTTGGAATTTAGATGGATGCTTCTAAAAAGAATCCAAAATTATAAATAAATTCCAAATAACAATTCCAATAAATGGTCTTAAAATTGTTTTTTGGTTGTAAATGGTTGGGATATGGGTATCAAATATGATTTTGAAAAATTTATTGGACATTTTACCCTTTATCGTAGTAGTTAAACCCTCAGTAAACCAATTTTTTAATTAAACATAATAATTAATTTTTATCATTTTCACTATTAATAGTGTTCAAAATTTAAGTTGAAATAATTTTATAATATACATTTTTTTATTCAAAATATGGAATCTTTTTTCCAAATTCAATTCATATAAGTGTGAGAATTCAATTTAAAATTATTCCTGTAGACGTTTTTGAAAAGGTGGGGTTCCAAAAACAATGATCTTGTATGCATATTGTAATGTCCCATGTTTTTAAATAGTGTTTAAATTAAGATGTTTGTCAATTTTTTCCCATTTATCATTGTTTCAGTTTTTAAACTGAGAACTGGATCATTATTTATAGTGTTGGAACATAAAAAGGTGTTGTTTTTAGACTTGGTTGAATACCTGATAATTTTCATGGGTGTCCTGATATGTCTTGGGAGCACTGGTTCTGAAATAGTCTACATTAATAGATCATCATGGGCTGTGCATGATTACGATCCAACCAGTGCAACATAACCAGATAAATATTTTATTAATTTTAATAAAATAATATTAAATGAAAGATTTGTGTTTAAATATAAGAATGGGTTAATAATAAAAATTTTATTATTAATATTATGGTGTTATAAATTATTTGGATGTTAAAAGATTTTCATTTCATGATTAATGTGGGGTAACATTTATGTCAAAATATGTTAATTGCATTATTAATGGGGTCTAACATTCAATTAAATTAATGTAGCCTTTGGGTATCTCGATGATTTTTTTTAAATGAGGGGTTTTTGATTTCATGAATATTTGTTTAATTAAGTAAGGAGTTTCAGAATTAATAAAGAATAATTTTTATTTAATAGTGGTGTTGGGTTTTATCTAAGGTTGAATAATGATATTATTATTATTATTATTGTGGATTTACGTGTATAACAATAATGAATAACTATAGTTGATTTACTATTACGAAGAATAACAATAATGGAATAGGGGGATTTAATTAATTATTTCGAAATAATGGTTTCATTAAATTAAATTGAGTTACACGGAATGAAATTAAAAGATTTGTAGTGGGGATTTTTTGGATTTATCAAAGAGGTGAAATATTATTGATAATGATGATTATTGTTATTGAGGTTTCATTTATTTAATTTGTGGTTTAAATTAATTTATTTAAAATAGTTTTTGGGGGTTTATTTTAATTAAATTAATGTTTTTATAGTTTAATTAAATGACATGTAAATGAGGAGTTGGGTGTTATCATAAAATGGTAATATTAAATTGTAATATTAAATGATTTGTAAATGAGGAGTTGGAGGTTTTCAAAAAATTGAAACAATAAATTGTAATATTAATTGAGGAATAAATGTGATGTTTGATTTAATAATATTAAATTCAATTTAATAAGTAATTTAATTTATAAAGGCGAAATTGAGGTTTTTTAATTAATATTTAAAAAGGATTTAATTAATCGTTGCGAAGTGGGGGTTTTATTTAGTTAATTAATGTTGGAATAATTAATTAATTGAATTTTTAAGAGTTTTAATTAAATTAAATTCTGTTGGAGTGAATTTAATTCTTTTAATATGTTAATAAAGTGTTAGGTTTTACTTAATAAAGTTATAGAATAACTAATGAACTAATGTTATATTAAATGAGTATGATAATAATATTAAAGTTACTATTATTATTTACAAATCAATTCATTTCAGATATTAGGTTTTTAAATTTTTAAGAGTGAAAATTAGAGGAGAGGTGCATCAGGCCAGCGTATGACCCCCATGTTTTCTTCCTCCATGTGCAACGTGCACCAGTGGAATACTATGTGATCTCTTACTCACCCATGGAGTGGCCCCATATTCCTACAGTGACTTCATGGCTACATCATCCGTCGGTTGGACCCCCTACTACAACACACGACACCCCTGGGCAAAACCCCGGTAGCAGCGCACCCCCCCCATTGGCGCACCACCCCTTCTTCCATACTACTCTTTGTACGTGACGCTTCCTCTTAGACTCTTCACGAATCTTGTCTTCCTCTTCATGCTATGTTGATTTGTGTATATTTTGTGATTTTCACCAGCCATTTAAGTCCCCTCTCCCCAGGTTTTCTTGGCCAAAACCCAATGTTTCAGGTTTAATCTGATTGTTGTGTTCCTTTTTTTAGGGTATTTGAATTTTGACACGGGGCCCGTTAGTCCATATCCCAGCATCGACTACCAAGGGCGAGGTGTATGTAATTGATTTATGTTATTATCGTTGCGCCTAGTAAGGTTTATTTTATGCTATTTGTTTTTTACCATATAAAGTAGAGTCTATCAATTTACATCAGACCTTGGTATAGAGGTGTAGGTGTGTAGACCTTGCTGCACTGGTTCTAGTCTCTTCTTAATGTTTTCATAAATTATTAATCAATTTTTTAGAAAATGCATACACACACACACACAAACACACAAATATATATATATATATATATTTATATATTTATGTGTGTGTGTGTGTGTGTCAATGAATCTCTGTAATGCCCCGACCCTAGAAGCCTAGAGTCGGTGCATTATTACGTATCATTGTCATGATAAAAAAGTTCAAGTCTCGAAAGACCGATTAGTTTAGTAGCCTTGGAAGTTCTAGATACATTCATGAGATATACATAGCACCATAAAATAGAAAACATCAACAACATTTTTTCCATAGATAACACCAACATCCCGTATATATCCCTATAGGTCAGTCATAATATACTTTTCTCATCCTGTGAAAAATAAAACATAGAAATGGGTGAGCTCAAATGATCAGTAAGGATAACAATATAGAGTAATCTTTCATAAATAACCATAAACATTAATGGCGATGTATAAAAAACAGAATCCTTTTCAAAATAAAATTCATCATAATATGGAAAATATAAATCAAAATAATTCTATTTAATTACTCACATTGATATTCTAATAGTCGAATAATCACATGAAATATCAATAGAAACTTTCATAATGATTGAATAAATATTGGCAGACTTTCATAACCACATAGTCAAGGCCTTATGCCAAGACTACAAATAAGATTTTGTCAAGGCCTTGTTCCAAGACACTAGTTTGTCTAATGAGACCTACCGATGCATCAAGGATCTATAGCAAGCTCCACCCATCACTTACAAAGTCCAATGCATTCCTCATATGAAAATTTTTAAACATAACATAAACATTCATATTAAAACTAACATATGAAATGTCAATACTTTATCCATAAACCATGAATGGTATAAAAACAACACATCCACAGTCAAACATACCACAAAACCTTAAATAAAATATGGTATATTTGTATCATAATAAATCAAATTCATAAAAGTTTAAAATCCATGAAAGGATGTTGACATAGATGAAAATGATTTGTAAAACTCTTTGAGAGAAATATCCCTTTTTCAGGAAAAAATTTAAAAGTCCCACAATTTAAAAATGAAGACATTTAAAGACATTTTTTAATCAATGTTTTCCATATCACTTTGAAATGTTTTAATGGAATTAACATTTTAAAAATATTCATGTCCATATAGATGAATCCTTAAAAACCATTTTGAAAAAATAGAAAATAATGAGAATGATTTAGAGGAATAAATATTTAAAACATTCAGAATGATTTTTTATTAAAAATTACCATATAATAATCCCTTTAAAAACTCTTTCATGAAACATGAAAATGAATAATAAATATCTCCCAGTAGATACTTAGGTAAAAACAACCTCGGATAATAAAGATATTGTGAAATTTACCCTTACCTTGCACTTTCCTTTGGTCGAGGGTACGTTTAACCTCTTGTATAATGACCATTGTATGTTATTAAACTATACCAGAATCATATTAATGTTTATGATATCATACATTATTCATTTATGACTTTATACTACCCATTTAGTAATAATTTCCATTTTAAATTAACATTTCGGGTAATAATCGCTTTCTTTATCGTACGTGTTTTAACTTGTTACTATTGATTGTATCACATAGAGAAAGATTTATATAAATATACATTATAAAACATTATTTATATATCATATATATTTAGAATATAAATATGTATAATATAAGTATATATGAAATGAAAAACACTTTTTATGGAGAGGGTAGTCCGTACGCACGCATAAACACTGTTTCTATTTTCATATCATATTGAACGGAACTAAGTGAATAAGATGTATATAAGTACATATGTATATATATATATATATCAATTATTATTATTATTTCATATATTAAATACTTATTAATGATATTTATTTTATAATCATCGTTGAATCGTGAACGTGGAAAAGAATCTCATCACGTCCTGGAGACGATAATCCGTACGTACGCACGAGCGATAATATAATTTCCTTAATAGTGTTAAATTGGATTGTATATAAATTTTACAGATACATTATCATGTCATTTTCATTATTTATATACATAATACTCATCATTATATACATCCAAATAACGTTGTATTGAATAACAAATTACACCACGATGTGGAGACGGTAAGTCGTACGTATGCACGCATAGTGACATTATCATTCATAGGATGGATAGAATAATGAATATGGTTGTTCCGTATTTATAATAACATCACAATATATATAAGGTATTGGATTTATTATTTTATAATGGAAAAACAGAGAAATAGGATGTGGAAGAAGAAAGTAACTTGAAAGAGGTGATGAAATATTTACCTCTTCTTCGAGTTCTTCCTTTTGATTTGATCAAAAGAGCTCTGTAAGTTGGCTTTCTGACTAAAGTAATGCCTCTAGGATAAAGGGAGGATAGTTTAGAGGGTATTTGGGCAAGGTTTGGCTGAGCCAAATGGATTTTAAGGTGTGAATTAGAGAGAAAGTGGAGTTCCCTTTTATAAGATGGGTGATGGGCACCTTAAGAAAAGATAGAAATATTATATTATAAAAAATCATTTTAGGTTTATAATGGCTCAAAAATAAATTATTTAAATTATAAGGTGTGTATGGGTCAAAAAACACTCAACCAATAGGTTTTAGACAGGTTTGGTTCACTATATTAACTTTATCTTTTAGATTTAACTCTTTGTTAAATAGTTTCACCTTTACCATGTATGTTTCTATTTTTTTATTATATACTTAATAAACATACTATATATATCCAATGGAACACCAAGTGGTATATTATTTAAATATACAATAGCATTAAATCCTTTCTTCGGATCCATAGATTTCTAGGAATAGAATACTAATTAATAATATAACATTTGTTTTAAATACTCATTTATGTCAATTTTTTTACCTATTGGGTATTTTGTTTTTGTTAAATTCATATCAGCATTATTACTTCGAAAACAATTCATTTAGTCAACCCTAGCATGTCATGTTAACCTATAAAATTATTGTCATTCATAAAAAGTCCCAAATTACATTTATTTGGGCATTTATAATATCAATTATTTTTATATTTCATTAATAAGGTAATTAATGCATCATCATTGTGTCATAAATAAATTAAATTATTTAATGTCTAAAAAATATAAATAAAATCCATTATATAGGAAATAATTTTATCTTTTTAATGTATATTTATAGTCAAATTTTTCTTATGTGTATTCCAATATTAAAAAAGGTTTAGTTATTAATCATTGAATTTTACACTTTTTACTCTTCTTTGAATAATAATAAATGTCTTAATCTAATCCATGAAGACATGAATGATCATATTTTATTTATAAGGTTGTTTTTGGTCTAATTAAGCTTATCCAATAGAATTACGACATGTTTTAAGGTAATTATGATATCATTTTTACCGTTAATTACCATATTTGCTTTTAACCATGTTAAATAAAAGTCAAAAGTTATTATTCACCAAAAATTATTTTTATCTTATTGAACAAAATTTTACTTTCTGATATCAACGGTGTCTCTCAAATTTTTGAAATTCAACTCAAAAAAGCTAAAAACTATGTTTTATGCAAATTTGTAAATGCTGTAAGAGGTGGGAAAAAGATGGTAAAACCTTCGATAAAATTTTATACATCTAATTTTATTATAAAATTACTTTAATGAATTACATTGAACTTATATAGGTATTATTTATCTATTTTCAACTAAAATAAATTCAAATAAAATAAATAATTATTTAAATAGAAAGTCAGTTTTAATAAATAATTCGGTGTTTTTTTACTATTCTTCAAAAATTGAAACCTTTTAGAAAAATAACAAAATTTCACCCTAAGCTAATTTTAATATTAGAAATTCAAGAATTAAGTCTATTTTACCAAATTCAAAACACAGAAGTTTCCTTTATTAATTTAAAATGAATTCATGTTGTCAATACCAAAAAACTTGTTTTTAAGAAATAATAACTAACAAAAGATTTCTACTTGTTTATGTTCAATTTCAAAGTGAAATTATTTCCAATGAATAAAATGGGATTAAATAGAAAAATAAAGTCTATTTATACTTCAAAACCATTAAAATTCATAATTTAACACTACATGTTATTTTGATTGAAAAATTTGTTTTTAGTTAAAATATAATATTTTTCACTATTCACACAAATATAAAAGTTATTAGAAAAACACAAAAAATTTATTGATACTATATTATTATGTCCCGATTCTAAAGAAGAAGTTTATTTTGTAAAATTTAATATATAAATGTTTCAATTATTGGATTTAAAATGGGTTTTCTCTTAAAAGGCGGTAAAATTTCATTTTTTGAAAAATACTTCTTTTATCGGAAAAAATTAATTTGTTTTTACATTATGACTAAGAAACTCATAATATGGATTCTAAAATTATAAGGATTATATATAGTTCAAAATTCAGTTAATACTATTCATAGCCTCTTTTGAATGGCTCGTTTGGTAAGTCATGGTGCGCTTGAACTCAGTGTTGCGTGTAGTCCTTGTTATTTAATTAATTTGAAGAAATAACATACTATGAAATCATGGGGTATTACATTATTCCCTCCTTCAATAAATTGTTTCCTCTCAATTTTAAATAGTTCTTCAAAAATAAAAGGTTTAAAATATAAAATACTTTTGTGGGAAAACCCACATCAGAAATTGGGTTAATAAAATTTATTCTTAATAAGAGGAAAAGGGGAATGAAAAAGTCACCACCAAATTATGATCTCAATTAACAGAACATTGGTTGAAATTTTAGACACATAATTATAGGGAAAACATAAATATTTATAGGGTGTGATTGAGGTCATTAGTCACAAAAATTGCAGAATTGAGGGCCTCAAATCCATCAATCTATGATGATTTAAAATATCATATGTTCAAAAAAACATAAGGTATTAGGATAACACATTTTTCGTTTTAAGATCCCTTACCTAATGTTTAAGAATTAATTTATTTATAGAATAAGAGAATAAAAAATATATACTTGACTTGTAGAGTTCCATCCTTTAACTAATTTCTTCCACAAACTCATCAATCACTCTAAAAGATAATAGAACTTAAAAAATATATTCTATTTATCCTATTCGTTTAGGGTTAAAAAAATGAATTTATAATTCACCTATCACAACCTTTAAAAAAAACTATATTATACAATCCAGAGACTTCATGCAGTCCAGTGGTAGGTGATAAATCCCAATCGCACTATGGTTGTTGGTTCAATTCCTGCAGCTTTGTCTGACGTGATGGATTGTCACATGGTCTGTGTGTTGTCCTTTTTATAAGAACCCAAAAATAACCATAACAATAGTATCCAATTTCAAACATATTCCATTCTAACCTTTAGACTTATCCAAAATACATCTATCTAGACTACCAAAATTTATAAGGAAGTTAAACACAATGAAGATCCTTTTTTCTATTTAATAACATGTGAACACCTTCATCATGTATTAATTTAAAACATGGTAACACCCTGAATTACCATAAAACCTTATTTATTACATTCAATAACTCTTAGTCCTTATAAAAAAATGGATATACTCCTTCTATAAAAAAATTTGTAAACTACAACAATGATGGAATATACAAATCATTAATTAGTTTCAAGGTAGTCAAGAATATCCAATATAATTTATCCAAATCAACCATCTCTTATTCCAAAATCACTACCTCATTATCGGGACCATATTAACCATTACCTTTCCTTCAACCATGTATTTTACAAAAATTTTATCTTACTATTAAGTCACTTTTCTTAGAACCATATAATCTAAAATCCTCAATAAAATTGTATTGTAGTACAATTATTATTTATCTCCATAATTCATATAACCAGTATATTGCTGATACAACACTCAAATGCAATACTTCTATAATAACAACATAATAACAATAGTATTTCCTCTTCATTTGAGGTAGTATAATAACTTGATTATTATCCAATAGCATCATTAGCGGTATACTCTGATGACTGGGAAATTGATTCGCATAGTGTCCCAATGCCTTGCAGATGAAGCATTTTACATTTGAAACCTTTTTTGACCCATGAAATCACGTACTTGGTGTCCTTTTTCTCCACCCTTACAACAAACTCCAATTCCCTTCAAGAATTTACCAAGGTGATTATTACCACATTTATCACATATGGGAAAATCTGTCTTTCCCCTCTTCCCTTAATCCATCTTCTCTCCACCATCATTTTATTCTCTTTCTTACCTTCAAAGCCATAGGACTCAGAGGATTTTTTACTTATCATATTAACACATGATACTATTTCTTCATATGTTGAGAATACATGGGAGACTATTTCCCTTCTAAATATAGGATTAATACCAGGAAAGATATGATCCCTTTTTACTTTTTGGATCATAGGAATTGCTGGAGTTCTCATTCCTTCTACTGGGAGCCATTTCTTAACAATGGAATACACTATCCCAGTTTATGAATCACAATTCATATTTTCAAACTTGTAAGATACTTGACATAAATTGAACAGATTATGGATATAATCTATAATCATAAAAAAATTGAATAATTATTTACTCTTAAATCCTTCATAATGGATTGTAATGAATATTTAATTTATCCTATGTGTTGGTCGGAGTAGATACTCAAGAGGGGGTGAATTCAGTTCCAATTAAAATTTCTATTAAGAAGTATTTCTATTAAAATCCCCAAAAGTTATAAAACCAGTTAAACTGTAGTGAATTTGTAAAACTATAAAGGTTCAACCAGGTTCTCAAAGATTGATTAGGTCTCAGTTAATTTAATCAGATGATTAAATTATCTTTTCAAACTAATCTACGGATTTACAATAGTTTCAAACACTTTCTAATTTAAATATCAAAGTAACTTTCAAATATCTTTTTATTTCAAAGTAATAGCAGCAGAATATAAATTAGATACTGTATATTTTGAATATAAACTAAAAATGCACAGCAGATTTAACCAAGAGGTTCAGTCTCAAGACGAGACCAAGTCCTCTCAAATTTATATATAAATTTCATCCACACCCTGCATCAGTGTTTAAAAATAGTACAAGACTATCTAGGGCACACAGGGACCTCTACCACTATTCTTCGTGGGAAACAAAAATAAAGACCAGGCCACACAGGTACCTATTCCACAGTTGACTTGGGTAAACAAGAATAAAAAGTTTGGTGTGAGGATTTTGATATCCTCCAGTTCAGTGTAGGAGTCAGTGTGTGTGTGTAGAATATACAGAGTACACACAATGATCGAAAAAAGTAAATAATAAATCACTTAGAGATAGTATATGAAATTTTAGAAAGATCTAGTGATTGGCAGTGTAACTCTGGACTCGTTGGATTCAGCAGAAATTCTTCTGAGTCCTTCTCTGGATTTTCTGTTGAAAAACAGAGTGTTGTGGTTCAGTTTTTGTTTCTCTAGGAGATAAGATGTTCTCTTTAATCTAGAGTACTTCATGTGTTCTTCAGTAATGTAGAATTTCATGTTTGGAACTTCTTTGAGGATTGTGCAATGTGTTCTTCACAATTGTGCTCTAGATTGTTCTTCGGTTCAGTACAGAGCTCGGGTGTACTGTAGTATGTGTGTCAAGACATGTCGAGCGTGAGCGTATCCTCTACTGCAGCTCCATCTTCTTTATATTCCATGAGATCCAGCAATAGGAATGATTTCCTTTCTATAGGTATGAGGTACGGTTTCCTGACATGCCAACAACTATCATTAAATAGAATTAATTGCATTAAAAACATCAAATATGACCGTTAGCAATATGTAAATAATATTGACAAAAGGTTAAGAAATGGTGTCACATTAGTTGTGCAAATGATGTCTCTTTGAACCGGTGTCCCCTTCACGGTATGTGCTTCACGGAGTGTCCATGTCACGGTGTCTAGCTCACGGTTTCTGAGTCACGGTGTCTGACTCACGGTGTGTCATTCACGGTGTCTGGGTCACGGTGTGTCCTTCACGGTGTCTTCTTCCCGGTGTGTCCTTCACGGTGTCTGGGTCACGGTGTGTACTTCACGGTGTCTGCTTCATTGTGTCTGTCTTACACTTCACGGTGTCTGTGTCTTGCACACAGTCTGTCTTACTGTGTCAAACTTCACGGTGTTTTGATACTTAGACAAATAATTTTTATTCAAACTTAAACAGTAATATGCATAATATGAATTAAGCTTAACCATTATAAGGTAAGAGAACTTGAAACATAAATACAGAGGTTTGATAAGATATGTAATATTTGTGATCATGCATAATATTTGTAAATAATAATGAGATTTAGTAATAGTAAAGAGATTTTTGATCATTAAAACATGATTAATACACGAGGATTCCAACAATATCCCCCTTTTTTATGATCAAAAATCATGTTCGTCTAAAGTAAACATTAAATGAAATTATATAGAAAATAACATATAGAATAATAACAGATAAAAGACTAAGAAATAACTCTTCCCACTGATTATCCCCCTTTTGAGATTATCAAAAGGTAGATGGAATGAAGTGAAACAATGAATTTTTCATTAAAAGCGTTTAGACTACAACACACAGTAGAAATACAACATACAAAAACATCCCATCAAAAAACAGTTATCACTAGTTGACATCAGGGATTGGCTTTCTCTTTGCCTTTAGCAGCAGCAGGAGCTGGAGCTAATGTAGAAGAAGGCATGGAGGTAGTATACAATGATTTTAAAGGTATACCTTCAAAAATAGATGGATCCAAAGAAGGTACAGTAGCAGATCTAGTCTGTGGTTGGTCAAGAATGACTGACCGAATCTGAGAGAGGGCTTGACTGACTGACATGGTAGTTGAGCCTAGGGCAGGTAAACTAGTTCTAAGGGGTGTAGTAGCTAGAGAAATTATAGAAGTACTCTACACATGAAGATACAACTTCAAAAGATTGATGAAATCAGTAATGATTTCTCCACCATATTGCATAGCCTTTTCCAAATCATCCTTATTCTCCAAGAATTAGTCCAACAATCTGGTGAACTATGTAAGTTTTTGAACTTGCACTTTAAAAGATTGAGTCACTGGAGGGATTTTCAAATTCTCCACAAGATACATAAAGTGATTTGTCATGTCACTTTTGGGGGAAATCCGGTTGAGATAAACATCTATCTTCTTGGTGATCTCCTGTTGAGTATCATTGGAAATCTTAGAATGAATTCTAACCAGGTCCAAAGCTCGATCGCTGTTCTTAACCACTTCTGACAAAGGAGACAGATCCAAGACCCTGAAGGCATTCTGAATTTATTCCTTGATTATGGATCTCAGTAGAGAATCATCCAAAGAGGGAACAAAAGTCTGAGCAGAGGGAGGAGAAGCCTTTACAGCTATGGTGAGAACTTTGAGCTGTTTCTAAACCTTTTGAAGACAACCAATTTATTCTTCTGTGAGCTTATTCCTATTTTCTACAAGCTCCCTAATGCATTGAAGCATCTTTGTGTGTCTTGTTCCAATCATATCATCAAACTATAGTAGATATGGATGAACATGAGATACAATCACTCTTGAAATGTTGCAAACATTTGGTTTAGGATAAGTAACAATAGGTGTAGGAGAAGAAACAAGAGCAGGCTCTGATCTCGAAGTTATTTCTTTCTTCATGTCTTCTACCATACTTTTCAAAGTTGCAACATCAGCACTTAGAATCTTATTTTAAACTCTAACTTCTTGAATTTCACGGAGCATCTTTGGTTGAATATGCAGAATGATGTTTTCCAAAATAATCAAGGAATCATCCTGACTTAGCTGAGTCATAGGACAAGGTTGAGAGGTTAATATCTTCTCCACTCCATCCAATATAGTCTCCCTAAATACTTTCAAATAATATTTAGTTACAAATGACTATTGGTCAAGTAAGGGAGTAGGTGAAGGTAGTGGTACAGATTCTGGTTGAGATTCTAGTTGAGGTTCTGGGACAGAAGAAGGTTCAGGTTGAGGCTCTGGGACATGATGAGCGTCTGACTTCAAAAGAAATAGAGAAGACAAGTCAATTCTAGTTGCAGTCACTTGCCTTGATTCACTGACATCATAAAGAATTTGAAACTCATACTGAGTGTACACAGAATCTGAGATAGTGTAAGGAGGTGCATCACCAGGTTCAGAGCCAGATTCATCAGACTCAGCTGCACTAGTCTCAAGATTTTGAGGTTCCTCCCCCTCAAACTGTGCTTCCAATTCAGATTCTTGAGGCTCAGAATCATGATCAAGATCCACTGGATTAACTCTGATTTCTTCATCCATTTCTTTCCTTGCAAACTGAAAGGAAATTTCTATCCTCTCTTCCGCAGAGGGAATGTATGCAGGAACAAATTGTTTCTAAGGCAGTGCTTCCAGACTTGCTTCCTTTTCAAAAGGGATTTCTTCTAGACTAGCTTCTAGCATTACAGGTAGGTTCTCTACACCACCAAACTCTTCCATGTCTTGTTTCTCTAAAACAGGGATAAAAAAATCTCTTGTAGCCTCAGTTTGAATTTCTGGATCAACAACTTTTCTAGAAGTAGGATCTTTTTCCTCTCCAAGAATAGCATGAGGTTCTTCTTCTCTAAGAACAACAGAAGCCTCTTATCTAAGAGATATTTCAGCAGAACATCAGCAGGGACAATATTCCTTTCCTTATCAATTGGAGTTGCTTCCTTTTGAGGTATTTCAGCCTCGTCTTATTCTTCTTCCTCTTCTGGCTACTCAGCCACTTCATCTGGTTCCAAACTAGGATCCATTATATTCTTTGGCCTTCTTGGATAATCAACAGGATTATACTTCTTATACAGTTGACCATTATCCTCAATCCATTGCTTCTTCCAAGGGTTCCAATTAATTTTCATCCTTCTAAAGATAGGCTTGGATAGGCAGAAATAAAAATCCATAATTACTTCCTCATTCGGTGAAACCACTCCTTTGGAAACTAGAATAGCAACATCATCCTTGAGTAAAAAAAAGATGTGGATTTGGAAGTGAACTTAATCAATTCACACATGTGGTGAATGAAATAATTGCATAGGATGATTTTATGGCCATTTTTCATCAAATGAATCAGAAACACATCATGATACTTTAATAAATCAATGTCACCCTTCCTTGGGATAATCAAATTCTGAACAAACCTAAACAGGAGGATTGTCTCCCCATCCAGCTCTACATTTATGGCCCTTCGCTTGATGCCATTTCCAGTTAAGATTTCCATGGCATTTTCCAGATCTAAGATCTTGGTTGTTGGAGGAGGGTCTCTATTGTAGTAATTACAAATTCCTTCATGAGGAATCCTTAGGCATGAATCCCATAACCTCGAAGTGAAGGAGCATTTCATACCATTGACCCATCTTGTCACCATAAAAATTTCTTCAGCATCAAAGGAGAACTTTACATACTGGTGAAACTGAGATACCAACCTCGGGTATATAGTTCTATCTTTTCTAGAAAACCATTCGATCCATCCTCATTATCTTAAGAATTTTAAAACCAAAGACTTACTTGATATAAGACACTCAGGGAAAATCACTTTTTTAGGTACTACACTACGGCTTACAAGTTCGGATTTAGAGGTCCTTCGGGTGCAATTTTCAGTGCTCTTTTCTGTTTTTTCGTGTGACGCTTCTCATATGAGGGTGAAGATGGATGCTTCATCCTGGAAATCTACTGAAGATTTGAACAAGAGAGACAAAGAGAATTTTTTCAAGGTAAAGAGGGTTCGAGAGAGAGAGCAGAAGAGTGTTCGGGTAAGTTTTCGAGTGAAAACTTTATGTTTTATCATTTGGGAATGTCAAGCGTAACAAAAATAAAAATGCGGGAAATAAAATAGCATTGAAATAAAAATTACCGCAATACGAGTTAAAATAAAAGTATAAAACATCTTCATAGTGCTACCCTGAGTAGGCATTACGGTACGATGAAAATCAGTCATCACGGTGAGACAGTTGGTGGTCTTCACGGTGAGACAATGACTATTATGTGTCGTCACGGCGAGACAATGAGTGAGCTGATCTGTCACCATGAGACAGTTAGGTGAGAGACCGTGAACACAAGGTGTTAACTGTGAGACTGTAAGCATGAAACAGTGACTGAGAAACTGTGAATCATGAAACCGTAATGTAAAATATAGTAAAATATTAAACAGTAAGACCAGTAAGATATCTATTTATGATTAATCATACCAAGATCATATATGATGTAGTCTAATCTCTCAGAATTTAATGTTTTAGAGAATATATCAGCAAGTTGATATTCTGTACCAATGAATTCCAAAGTGATATCACTTTTTTGATAATAATCCCTCAAAAATTGATGTCTTACATCAATATGCTTTGTCCTAGAATGTAAAAAAGTATTCTTTGAATTGTTGATAGTAGTTGTGTTGTCACAATTTATTGTTACATGTATGAATTGATATCCATAATTTAGTAATGTTGGTTTCATCCACAAAATTTGTGCACAAAAACTTCCAGCAGCTATGTATTCAACTTCTGTAGTAGATAATGCAACAAAATTTTGTTTCTTACTACACCATGATACTGGTGACTTACCTAAAAGGTGACATGTTCCAGAGGTTTTTTTTCTATATAACTTACATCCAGAAAAATCTACATTAGAATAACTAACTAATTCAAATGATTGTCCTTTGGGGTAGAACAGTCCTAAATTGGGTGTATGCTTGAGGTATTTGAAAATTCTATTTACATCATTTAAATGTGACTCTTTAGGGTTTTCTTAAAAACGATCACCCATACACACACTAAACATTATATCAACATGAATAGCAGTTAAGTAGAGTAGACTTCCATTCATTCCTCTATAAGTGGTTTGATCAACAGATTTACCATCTTCATCATGAACCAACTTACAGGTGGTACTCATGGGAGTGTCACTACTTTTAGTGTTATCCAATCCAAAATGTTTTAAAAGATCACTAGTATATTACTTTGAGTCAGAATAATTCCATCATTGTTTTGAAAGATTTGAAATCTAAGAATGAATTTAAGTTCATCCATTAAACTCATCTCAAATTCATTGTGCATCATTTTAGAAAAATCTATACATAAAAAAGTTTTTGAAGATCCAAAAATAATATCATCTACATAAATTTGTACAACTAAAACATATTTATAAATTCATTTTATAAAAAGGGTAGGATCATCTATACCTTTTTTAAAATATTTAGAGATAATAAAAGTACTTAATCTATCATACCAAGATCTTGGAGCTTGTTTTAAACCATATAAAGCTTTTGATAATTTGAAAATATGATTTGGAAAATGGGGGGTTGTAAATCTAGGTGGTTGTTCAACAAAAACATCCTCAACAATATATCCATTTAAGAAAGAACTCTTGACACCCATTTTATATAGTTTGAAATTTATATGTGCAACATAAGCAAGTAAAATCCTAATGGCTTTTATTCTGGCTACTGGAGAAAAATTCTCCTCATAGTCAATTCCTTCATCTTGACTATAACCTTGTGCAACTAATCTAGACTTTTTTCTAACTAAGTTTCCATATTCACCTACATTATTTCTAAACACCCATTTTGTGCCTATGGTGAAAGTGTCCTTATGTCTTTCAACAAGTTTCCAAACATAATTTCTTTAAAACTGATTGAGTTATTCTGGAATAGAAATTACCCAAAATTCATCATTAATAGCATCATAAATGTTTTTAGGTTCAAGATGTGGAAAGAAGGCTTAATGTTCAACCTGATTTCTAAGAGAAGCTCTAGTCTGTATCCCTCTATCAATATTTCCTACAATAGCATCTAATGGAAGATTATTTAGAATCCTAATTGATCTAATAAAGGTAGGACTAAAAATTTCAGGTTCTTCTCTAGGTTCGGGTTAAACAGAATCAGATTTTGGTAAATTCCAAGAACTGGTTGTCTTTTCAACAGGATTATTGATTTTTCATTATGGTTTAGAATAGATAAATCTTCTTCAATATTTTCAAGAGATGACTTAGGTTCATGTGGATCTATTTCATCAAATTTGACATGAACATATTCTTCCTCACACTTGGCTCTCTTATTGAAAACTCTATAGGCTTTGCTAGTAATTGAATATCCTAAAAGGATTCCTCCATCATTCTTGGAAGAAAATTTATCATGATTATCCTTAGTATTAAGAATAAAGACTTTTAAACCAAATAATCTAAAGTTATTAACTTTAGTTTTCCCATTGTTCCAAAACTCATAAGGGGTCTTTTTGAGAACAGGTATGACTAAGACTCTATTGATGATATAACAAGCTATATTTACAGCTTCAGCTAAATTGTAAATAGGGAGGTCATACCCATTTAACATGGTTATTGAAATATCTTACAGGGTTTTATTCCTTCTTTCTACTACATCATTCTGTTGAGGTGTTCTAGGAGAAGAAAAATTATGAATATAGCCATTTTGTGAGAAGTAAGATTCAAAATCATGATTTTTAAACTCACGACCATAATCACATCTTAGGGTCTTAATCTTAATATCACTATGGTTTTCTACAGACTTGGAGTATTTAACAAAATAAGAACAAGATTAACTTTTGTGAGCTAATAAATATACCCAAGTATATCTAGAAAAGTCATCAATTAAGACATAGACATAGTGCTTTCCATTTGATAAGTTGAAACTTCTTTCTTTTATTTGAAATAAATTTTGTGTTGTTTTCCCTTTTAACATGGATTACAAACTTTTTCATTTGGAAACTCTAGTTTGGGTAAGTCTATAACTAAGTTCTTCATAGGTAGTTTTCTAAGTGAGTGTATATTGCAGTGTCCTAATCTCATATGCCATAACCAAGAATCTTTATGAAAAGCATTTAAACAGGTAACATTTTCCATAGCTAAAGAATTTAAATCAACAGCATAAACATTTTCATTTCTTAAAGCAGAAAATATTAAAACATAGTTAGAATTAAAAACATTACAAGAATCATTTTAAAATTTAAAATTAAAGCCCACATCACATAATTGAGATATACTTAACAAGTTATATTTCTATCCATCAACAAATAAAACATTAGAAATTAAAACTGAGTTAGTGTTACTAATTTGTCCTAGGCTGATGATTTTTCCTTTAGAATTATCACCAAAGGTGACATGGCCTCCATCAATATTAATTAAGATTTTGAAGAATGATTAATCCCCAGAAATATGTCTTGAACATCAACTGTCCAAGTACTATATCTTCTTATGGGAACTCTTCAAGTAGGTTTCCTACAAAACAATTTTAAACAGAGAATTATTTTGGTACCCATATCTTCTTGGGTCCAGACAGGTTAGAGATCAAAAATTTTGGTACCCAGATTTGCCTTATGGGTCTCATATAATTTACAGAGTCAAGAGATTTTGAAAGATAAACCCTATTTGATCTGTAACTATGTGAATAACTGTAACACCCCAACCTTCCACGGTACGCTTCCCTTTGAATAATATAGTAGCGAGTGTTGTACGCAACTTCAAGTTCTAACACACGCCACAACTAATCAAACTAGCTGTTATGAATAGTAATACCCACTTCTTGAGATTTTATAAATTTTACCTCTCAAAATTGACTTCATCTTTGGATTCGCAATATCAAAATTAGCCTAGGGTAAAATTTTGGAACTTTTTGGATAACATTTATATTTTGATGAATAGTGAAAATTACTAAATTTTAATTAAAAACAACTTTTTTAATCAAAATTATTAATAGTGATAAATTATGAATTTGAGTGGTTTTAAAGTATATTTAGAATATATTTTTACCATTTAATACAATTTTGGTCATTGGACATAATTTTACAATTAAACTGGACATGAACACGTGTCCATCTTTTGATAGTTATTATCTCTTAAAAACATGCTTTTTGTTTTAACAACATGAATTAATTTTAAATAAATTTTTACACTTCTGTGTTTTGAATTTGGAAAAATGGATTCCATATTTGGAATCAGGATTTCTAAATTATGTAAATAGGTAACTTTTCTTTTTATACATTTTGAGTAATTACTTCGGTAAATATTTTATTTACCACGGTTAAAGGGTAAATCCGGTAAATAAGGGTTAAAAAATAATATAATAATAATAATAAATAACCCAAAAATGTGTCCTAAACTTATTGGTGGATACATGTCTGACCATGGGCATATTTGGGTAAATTTTGGAACCCCATAGAGCTACTTGTAGGTGATAGGGACACTTTATTTTAATTAAGTTAAAATAAATACAAAAATGACATAAGCATATATCTTTTAGAAAAACAATGTTTACATAGGGTTATATATGTTGTATTTTCGACTATGAATATTCATTATAAAGATAAAACTATTTCCTACATAATGGTGGTTTATTTATAATTTTTAAACATTAAATATTATAAGTCATGTATGACACAATGGTGATGTAGTAATTACCTAATTAATGAAAAATTAGAGTAATTGATATTATAAATACCCAAATAAATGTTATTTGAGACTTTTTATAAATAACAATAATTTTATAGGTTAATATGACATGTTAGTAGGAATTTAATTAACTTTGTTTGAAGTAATCATTCTGTTATGATTTTTTTTAAATCATTTATTGAATAGTGTCAAAATTGACATAAAAGAGTTTTTAAAACATATATTATATTATTAATTGATATTAAATTCCTAAAAATCCATTTTTTGGACAAGAGACTTATATCATGATAGGTGTATCATTAATGGACCAGCTGAGGGTCTCATAGATGTATATAGTATGTTTATTAACCATATAATATAAAAATACAAAGAGACATTGTAAAAGTGAAACTAATTAACTAAGAGTTAATACATAAAGATAAGGTTAATATATTAACCCAAACCTGTCTAAATCCTATTGGCTGAGTGGTTTTCGACCTACCCCCACCTTAACCTTTAAATAATCCACTTTGGATCCATCATAACCGAATATGAATTTATTATAAAATAATATTTCTAGATTTTCAAAAGGTACCCCTCACCCCTTTTATAAAAGGGCACTCCCCCTTCTCATTAATTCACACCTTCAAAGAATTTTGGTTCATCCAAACCCTGCCCAAATACTCTCTCAACTTTACTCACTTCATCCTAGAGGCCTTCCTTTAGTGAGAAAGCCAACCTAAGGAGTAGCCTTGGAATAACTAGATACATTAATAAAGTTTACATTACATCATAAAATGAAAAGTACAACAACATAGTCTCCAAATTACACACTCTTATTCCCTCATACTATCCCTGCAGGTCATTCATAAAATACTTCTTCACATCTCAGAAAAATAAAACATAGAAAGGGGTGAGCTCAAATGCCCAGTAAGGATAACAATATAGCAGAAACTTTCATAAATAAGAATAAACATTTAAGGAAATGTATAACTAAAACAAAATCCTCTTAAAACTTGAAATTCAGAATAATATGGAAGAAATAAAATGAAATAATTCCATATACTTATTCACATAGATATTATAATTGTTGAATAATCACATGCAATATCAATAACCACTTTTGTAATAATGGAATGCATAATTCCAGACTATCATAACCACATAGCCAAGGCCTCGTTCCAAGACTACAAATAAGATTTTGTCAAAGCCTTGTGCCAAGACACTTGTTTGTCTCATGAGACTTACCGATGCATCGAGGAGCTATAGAGGGCTCTACCCGTCACATATTAAGTCCAATGCATTCCTCATATGAACATGTTTAAACCTAACATAAACATTCGTATTAAAACTAGCATATGAAATGTCAATACTTTCTCCATAAAATCTGAATGGTATAAAAATAACACATCCATAGTCAAAAAAATCAAAAAAACCTTCAAAACAATATGGACGTTTTGTATCACAATAAATCAACTTCAAATAAGCTTAAAATCCATCAAAGGATGTTGACATAGATGAAATCAAAACTATCTTTAGAGAAATATCTCTTCCTATTTTGAAATTAGTTAAGAGTCACATAATTATAAAATAAAACATTTACTTTGAAAAATTTCTTCTAATCTTGTAAGGGAAGATTCAAAGATTTTATAACGGTAGAAAATTGCCGCACCCACCATATAAGTTAAAAAACATTCTTACCTTAATTCTATCGAAAAGGTTAAAAAGCACCTTGTTTGGAAAACAATGGAATGATTCCTTTATAAACCTCTTATAAAAAGTGAAACAGGGGTATAAATGACATTAAACCATATTCTTGTAAATAGAAAAAATGTTTTGAAATACATTTTTAAGAAACATGGATGTGGATGATAAAGAAATACCAGTAGATCATTACGCATAAACAACCGCGGATAATGAAGATTTTGAGAAATAAACTCTTACCTTGTAATTTTCCTTGGTTGGGGGTAGATTAAACTCATGTATAATGGTGAAATAATTTTTATTAAATTATACAATAATCATATAAATTATTATGATATCATATATGATCTTTTAACATTGCTTTGTTAATAATATATTAATATTGTTGTCGTTTCGGGTGTTAACTTACTCATTATGTTTTGTTACATAAGCCATGTTTGTTATGGATAGGTTGTATCTTATTCATATCTAGAATGATATTAAGTCCTTAAACATTATTATTAATCATCAAATGAGAATTATACTTGAATGGATACGATGGAGAATGAATCTCATCGCGTTCGTGGAGATGGTAGTCCGTACGTACGCACAAGCGACAATATTATTCTTTTGATATTAAAATAATATTTAATTGGATAGTATATCATATATAAAGAATCATTATCATTTTATATTTATTATTTAAATTATTTTCACATCATTATTATAACTATCCAAATAATAATGTTTTGAATAACAATTACACCACGACGTGGAGACGGTAAGCCGTACGTACGCACGTATGGTGACATGTCATTCAAAGGATGGATAGAATACTGAAATATGGTTTTACCATGTTTATAATAACATCAAAGTATATATAATATACTGGAGTTATTATTTTATAATGGTAATAACAAAGAAATAAGAAGTTGAAGAAGAAAGGAACTTGAAAAAGGGTGGTGAAACATTACCTCTTCTTTGGGTTCTTCCTTTTGATTTGATCAAAAGGACTCCTTAGGTTGGCTTTCTGACCAAAGGAAGGCCTCTAGGATGAATTTAGGGTAGTTTAAGGAGTATTTGGGCAGGGTTTTACTGAACCAAAAGGCTTTGAAGGTGTGAATTAATGAAAAGGGGGATTGCCCTTTTATAAGAGGGGTGAGGGGCACCTTTGGAAAATCTAGAAATATTATTTTATAATAAATTCATATTCGTATTATAATGGCTTAAAAGTATATTATTTAATGGTTAAGGTGGGTATAGGTCGAAAACCACTCAACCAATAGGATTTAGACAGGTTTGGGTTACTATATTATCCTTATCTTTATGTATTAACTCTTAGTTAATTAGTTTCACTTTTACAATGTCTCTTTGTATTTTTATATTATATGGTTAATAAAATTACTCTATAAATACAAGTGACCCACAAGTGATCCATTAATGATACACCTATCAGTATCCAAGGCTACTTGAATACTTTTCCATAATCTTTAAGTAAAATGGGGATCACAATTAGAAACAATCGATAGGGGTACTCCATGAAGTCTCACAACTTTATTTATATAGTCTTGCTAGCCGTTCAAGTGGTAAATCTTCACTTATAGGAAGAAAATGTGCTGACTTGGTAAGACGATCAAGAATGACCCATATTGAATTGTTCTTTCTAGGAGTCTTTGGTAGCCCCATGATGAAGTCCATCATAATATTGTCCCATTTTCACTCTGGTATGGGAAGAGGTTGAATGACTCCGCTAGGCTGTTGCCTTCCAGCTTTCACTTGTTGACAAACCATACATCTTGACACAAAATAAAAAATCTACCTCTTCATGTTGTCCCACCAAAAATGTTCCTTCAAATCTCTATACATTTTGGTGCTCCCAAGGTGTATAGAGAAATTGGAACTATGAGAATCATCCAACAATTCCATTTTTAGATCAGGTATATTAGGAACACAAAGTCTCTTCCCAAATTTTAAAGTTCCTTCTTCATACACAAAGTCTCTCAATCTCCCATCATTCACATCTTTAATCTTCTTATGAAACTCATCATCATCGGTCTGAGAACTCTTTATCCTTTCTAGTAAATATGGTTTGGCAACCATTTGAAAAATCATTGATGTTTCACCTTCCACGGTGATTCCCATATCCAACTTTACTATATCCATAAAAATAGGATCCCTTTCAATTGTCATCATGTTCAAAACTCCATGATCTTTTCTGCTCAAAGCATCTTCTACCTTATTTTCCTTCCCCGGGTGGTAGTGTATCGTGCAATCATAATCCCTGAGTATTTCAAGCAAACTCCTTTGACTCTTGTTGAGTTTTTTTGTGAGAAAATATACTTCAAACTCTTTTGATCAGTATAAATCTCACATTTTTCACCATAGAGATAGTGCCTCCATATCTTCAAATAAAATATCATAGCTACTAACTCGAGATCCTGAGTAGGATTGTTTTTCTCATGAATTTTCAACTGTCATGATGCATAGGCAATATCCCTATCATTCTGCATAAGGACACAACCAAGTCCTTTCTTCGATGCATCACTATAAACAACGAACCCATCATTCCCCGATGGTAGAGTCAATGTAACGACCCAAAGATTCATTAATGGAAATCCCTCTTGATCTAAAAAAATGTCTCTTTATGTTTATATAAAATGTCAACTTCTTTGGTTTTATGTTAAGAATTTTGACCGTTTCTTATATATTCGTTGAACAGTAATCACATGATTAGTATAAATATTGGACTTTAACAAATCCAATTTCCTCAGACAAAGGAAGTGATTGCCTCATCCAGTAGAGTTGCCCCATACAAAGCCCATTTGTTGGAGCTCAGAAAAAAGGTGGCATCCTTGGGCTTCGCTCTTGAACAAGACCAAGCTGAGCTTCACCATGTCAATCTCGAATGGGACCGTCTACGGTAAAAGTGGAAGTTGATAGAGATTACCACTCGAGCGATGTTATCCGAGCCACCCCAATAGTCTGTCACCATCGCACACCTTACCCTTAGGTATTATGCGGCTGATTTAAGGGGTTATTTAAAAAATAAGTAGTACTATGTTCATGGATATTATTTATTTATATCATAATGAATATAATTTCTAGTCATTTTTGATACATTTTAAATAGTTTTTAAAGTACAAATGGTGTTTTTAGTTAGTATTTAATTAAGAAATCTATTTTATTAAATTAAGGGATTTTTGAATTAAATAATATTTTAATAAAATAATATTATTATTATTAAATTAATTTTTATTAAATATAAATGATCTTCTAATTTTATGAATGCAATTAAAATTTTATATTAAGGTTTGAAAGCCATTTCTGTCAAAACCCGTGAATTTTTGAGAAATGTTGGTTTTTATTTTAAAAGTGAAAATTAACATATTTAAAAAAAAATAGATAAAATAAATGTCTTTTCTGGAATTAGGACGTCAAAATTATCCAACGGTGAATTTTTCATAATTTTTTGAGACAGTCAAACTTTTGGGTAAAAAGTAATATCATTTAAATATATAATGTGTTATATAACCTCATAATGACCCAATGGTGATGTAATAAAATACCATAATCTTTATATTCGGACAATATATGTTTTAAAATTAAAATAATGTGATTTTGGGTTTTTTTACTTACTTTTCAAAGCATTAATGGACCCCTCAAGACATATTCAACACTTTTCCTTTTTAAATTAATTTCCACGGGAGTGTGACTCACCTCCACATAAGAAACCTTATTATTTTAAGAAGATCGGACCTGGGAATTATAAAATATTGTTTTCCACTTCCCTTTTCCAAAAAACATGGGCAAAAACCATGGGATAGTTTGTGGTTTGGATTTATTTAATGTAAGGGGACCCAAACCTAAATAATAAAGAATTCTCTCACCTTTCCTATATAAACCCACCCAATCTCCCACTTCTTCCTCACTCAAAGCCCTTGGAGTTAGTCCAACATCTTCCCTACTCTCTCTATAATCCTCCCAAGGTTCCCAAAGATCCCAAGAAGCCTCTCACAAGCCTCTCTCTAGCCTTTGGATGCACACTTCCAAGTAAGGGTTTTTTCTTCCTTTCTCATTTTTGTCAATTTTCATTAAGTTGTATTTCCCTTTTAATTTAAATTATGAATGTTGGGGTATGGTTTCACACCTCCCCCATGCTGGCCTCATATTGTTTGAATGATGGGAGACCCCTTTCTCTATCATTAAATTCCTCCCTTGTACACCCGTTACTATGCTGAAATTCTGAATGGAACTTTTGTCTCTTCTTTTACATTCAACCAATACTCTTGTATCATGACCCTAAATTCCATTAAAATTGATGGGACATGTATCTATATGACCTCCTTACTGTCCATTACATGTAAATATTATTAGGAACCCCTTTCTCTCTCATCAACCTTTTTTTATTCTTACGTCATGCCGTTACGCTGCCGAAATCGCACAGATTTTCTAAGCCATGTCATTGTGTTGTGAATACCATGTCCATTTCTCCATCGAGGGTATTCACCTTTATGCACATTTACGTATTGATTGTAAAGTTTCATGTATGAATTCCACATTCCTTTATCATGTAATAAATGATTATGTTTTATGAATCCATGTTTTATGATCCATGTGGCACACTTATGCATGAAATTAAATGATTAAGAAGGGTGTGCCCTTATAGGACTCCAATGCATTGGGTAAAGTATAGTATCATGATACGTCATGTGCAATGAGTTTTGACTCATGATAATTCAAGTGCAATGAGGGTTTACTCGTGCTTTATGTTCAATGAGGATTTACTCATGCTCTATGTGCAATGAGCCCTGGCTCATGCTAATTCCATGTTAAGTGTTGTTGCCACATTTCCATGTTATGATTATCATGATTTATCATGCATTTAAGTTCATGTTCCTCTTATGATCTATTGATATGCCTATTGTGTAACATGTATTGTACCCCTCATGTTATTCCATGTGTATTCCCTTACTGGGCTTTATAGCTCACCCTTTTTTATGCATGTCCTCAGGTTATCCCATGCAATGCTAAGTACGAGGGAATGTAGTGGTCATGTAAAGGATGTTTTCAATAAAGATGTTGTATTTCATGTTTTAAGTTTTTATGTAATTATCCTATTCCCCAAATAAACTAAACCTCTCGATCTTCTTTGTTGTATCAAGTGATGTTTTATGTAATAAATCATGTTTAAGTTGTAATAAAAAGCAGGGTTGTCATATTTGGTATCAGAGGATAGGTTTAGTTATTTTTGGGATTAGGAAACCCTAGTAAAGCCTTAGATACAAGACTAAGTACAAAAAAACATCCCTATGTTTTGGTGAGTATTGAGTAAGTGGGTTATCAAGAAAATACATCCCTGTCTGGATACGATCAGGTAGAGGCAGCTCTGGAACAGATGTATCCTAGGGGTAAAACCCGAAAACACCGCTTTGAGCTAGACTCGAACGGGAACTGGTGCATGACAACGGGACCTGCTGCACTCTTCGTTATGACACTCCCGGGGGATATGTTTTGATAAATTCACAAGCATAGTATGAAACCTTATTAAGGAATTAAAAAAAATGCCCCTACGAATATTTGTTAGAAAGTAGATCATGAAAATCCAAGATCGAAGCCTATAGACTCATGAGTTAAGGAATGAAAGTTTAGTTATAAGTCATAAACTTTTGTCTTTGGATTACCCTTTATGTGTTACCCCTAAATTTATTTTTATTCCAGCCAATGTCCGGTAATAGGAGGGCTCAGGCTAACAACCGTTGTGAAGATTAGTGTGATGACTGTACTAATGAGATGCTCAATCCAATGGGAGTAGGAATCGCGAAATTTGTCACACTTCTCTCTCAGCTAACTCATGTTTTGAATAGAAACACAGGTCAAGAGGAACATTCAGACCCCCCTAAGAAAGAACAAGTCTCTATCGAGAGCTTCATGAGACAAAGACCTCCTACTTTTAGTGGATCATCCGATCCCGCGATCGCTGAACAATGGATCAACTCCATTGAAAAGATATTCTCCATCCTCTAATGTTATGAACAAGATAAGGTTCTCCTGGAGGCTTATAGTATGGAGGGTGAAGCTAATCAATGGTGGGAGTTGATCAAAAATACGAAGCTTGAGGAGGAGATCGAGGCGTTGTAATGGAAGGATTTCCGGAAGATGTTTTTTGATAAATATTTTCTGCGCACCCTCCGACTTAATATGGAAAGGGACTTCCTTTCCCTCAAGAAAAAAGATGAAGAATCTATTGGATTGTACAAGGAAAACTTCACAAGGCTTGCACAATACGCTTTCGGCTTTGTCGTTACCCCCGAATTCAAGGTCGACCGCTTCTTTGGTGGGATGAAGCCTAGCTTGCGGAAAGCATTAGCGATCCGTGACTTTGACAGCTATGAGGAAATTGTTTGATGTGCCCTCAAGGTAGAAATGGAGATCAGGGAATCATAGGGGTATCATGGGGACAAGAAGCGTAATGTGGACTTCAATGCTGGTGGTCCGATGGATAAATCCAACGGTGCTAAGAAGATCCAGCACCCCACTTGCCAAAAGTGCGGAAAGAAGCACCCTGGAATTTGCCTTAAAGGGACGAGGAAATGCTTCAGGTGTGGAAGAGAAGGGAACCTGGCTGTTAACTGTCGGCAAGAAGGACCTGCGGCTGCGACAGAGGAGAGGAATGCTCCGTTCGAAGCTCAACGAATTGTTCAATGGTACAAATGCAAAGAACTGGGTCATTTTTCAAATCAGTGCCCTAATCCAAGGGTTATCGGAGGCAACCAACAACCTCCAAGACAGCAAGGAAGAGATTTTGCCATCACTTCTGCCGAATTGAACCCCGAAAACGAAGTGGTGACAAGTACGCAAGTTATTCATTAAATAATAGCAAACATACTTTTTGATTCAGGTTCTACACGTTCTTTTATATCTCGAAATTTTAGTAGAACAATCCCAGCACCACTACAAATGATGGAAGTAAAGATGTCGGTGAGTATGGAAAATGGGGCAATCATTGCATCCCATCAATATAAGTCCTCCCATGTTATAATCTGTGGATTTAATTTCCCGGAAAACCTCTTCATACTCCCTCTGGTGGAATTTGATGAAATTATTGGCATGGATTGGCTTTCATTATATAGAGCCAACATAAATTATCAGGAGAGGGAAATCACACTCCATATGGAGAATCGACCCCTGATTCTTTACAAGTGTCAGGAGGAAGATGAATCTCATTTAGCTTCATCATCTCAAACATGGATATTACTGCCTTATGAGCATGCATATCTGGCTCAGATGATTGAGTCCAAGGAAGAAACTATCCTTGAAGAAATGCCTATTGTGAGGGAATTCGCTGAAGTGTTTCCCGAGGAACTGTCTGGTCTTCCTCCAAGAAGAGATGTTGAGTTCTCAATTGAACTTATACCTGGGGTGCTACCAATATCCAAGACTTCATATAGAATGGCTATTGTAGAGCTTAAAAAGCTGAAGAAACAACTACAGGATAATCTGGATAAAGGTTTTATACGCCCAAGTGCTTCACTATGGGGTGCACCAGTCCTCTTTGTCAAGAAGAAGGATGGATCAATGCGGCTTTGCATCAATTATCGTGAACTTAACAAAATCACGATAAAGAACAAGTATCCTCTCCCAATAATCGATGACTTGTTTGATCAGCTTCCTGGAGCACAATACTTCTCCAAGGTGGATTTGCGGTCGGCATATTATCAAGTAAGGGTGAAAAAGGAAGATGTCCCCAAGAATGCTTTTCGTACAAGGTACGAGCACTATGAATTCATAGTAATGCCTTTCGGACTCACCAATGCTCCAGAAATATTCATGGACTTGATGAATAGAGTCTTTAGAGATTACCTTGACAAATTTTTTGTAGTCTTTATAGATGATATTCTAATATTCTCCAAAACTAAGGAGGATCATGAGGATCATTTAAAAACTGTACTAGAGACTTTGCGCAAGGATAATCTCTATGCAAAGTATAGCAAGTGTGAGTTATGGTTGAAGGAGGTCTAATTCTTGGGCCATATCATCACAAACAATGTGATATCTGTGGACCCCTCCAAAACAGATGCAATTGAGGGATGGACGAGGCCAAAATTGGTAAAGGATATCTGTAGCTTCTTGGGGTTAGCTGGATATTATCGACGATTTGTGAGAAATTTCTCACGATTATCCAACCCTCTTACCAAGCTAACTCGAAGAGATTAAAGTTTTCTTGGAGTGATGAATTCAAAGAAAGCTTCAAGGAGTTGAAAAGGAGGCTTATCACTACACCAGTTCTCACTTTACCCACAAGTGGGGAGCTTTTTGTGGTATTCAATGTTGCTTCGAAGAAGGGCTTAGGATGTGTGCTGATGCAGAATGATAAAGTGATATCCTATGCCACAAGGCAGTTGAAAATCCATGAGTGAAACTATCCAACACATGATCTGGAGTTGGCGGCTGTGATCTTTGCCTTGAAAATCTGGAGGCATTATCTCTATGGAGAGAAATGTGAGATATATACTGACCACAAGAGTATTAAATATATATTCACATATAAAGAGCTTAATATGTGCCAGAGAATATGGATAGAGATCATCAAGGATTATGACTGTTCAATACATTACCACCCTGGGAAATCGAACAAGGTGGCAGATGCACTAAGTAGAAATGACCCACCAATTATATCAATTATGATAATTGAGAAGGATCCAATCTTCTTAGACTTGATGAAGTTGGACGTGGGAATCATAAATAAGGGAACATCATCAATCCTTTCACAAATGATTCCTCAACCATCTCTTTTGGAAAGGTTAAAGGATGATCAAAATGATGATGTGGGAATTCAGGAAAAAGTGGAAACTATCAAAAAAGGGAAATCCTAAGAGTTTAATGTTAATGAAGAAGGAATTGTGCGGTTTGGGAAAAGACTATGTGTTCTATAAAGTCTGGAGCTGAAGAAGGAGCTTTTGGATGATGCACATAGTTCAAATTTCTCTATTCACCCAGGGAGCATAAAGATGTATCGAGATCTCTGAGAAAACTTTTGGTGGATAATATGAAGAAGGACATCGCTGAATATACATCAAAGTGTCTGGTGTGTCAGAAAGTGAAGGGAGAGAGGAATAAGTCTAAGGGGATGATGCAACCATTGCCCATACCAAAATAGAAATGGGAAAACATCACCATGGACTTTGTCACCGTACTTCCGAGGACATCCAAAGGCAACAATGCAATATGGGTTATTGTGGATCGTCTTACAAAGACTGCACACTTCATTTCTATTCGGGAGGATTTTTATTTGGATCAACTGGCAAGGATATACATCAGGGAAGTGGTAAGGTTACATGGAGTACCACTATCTATTGTGTCTGACCGAGATCCAAGATTCACCTCTAAGTTTCGGAAGAGTCTTCAACATGCTCTGAATACTCAACTGAACTTCAGTACGGCCTATCATCCTCAAACTGATGGCCAATCTGAGTGGACTATCCAAAAACTTGTGGATATGTTGAGAGCGTGCTCAATGGACTTTAAATGAGGATGGGATCAACATCTTCCTCTGGTTGAGTTCTCTTATAATAACAGTTTCCACTCGAGCATCCAAATGGCACCATATAAAGCCCAGTATGGGAAAAGGTGCAGAACACCGGCATGTTGGGATGAGGTCGGTGAACGTAAGCTTCTTGGACCAGAAATGGTCAAAGAAATGGTGAAGGTGAAAATCATTCAGCAGCATATCAAGGCAGCCCAGAGTCGACAGAAGAGTTATGCAGATAATCGTTGATGATACCTTGAGTTTAAAGTTGGAGACATGGTTTTTCTACGCATATCTCCATGGAATAAGGTCATGAGGTTTGAAAAGAAAGGGAAGTTAAGTCCAAGGTACATCGGCCCTTTCGTGATTCTTGATCGTGTCGGGGTTGTGGCCTATCGACTAGCACTTCCACCTAGTATGGCCAAATTACATGATGTCTTTCATGTATCCCTCTTAAGGAAGTACATACTAGACCCTTCACATGTACTCTCTTCTGAGGTGGTACAACTGGAAGATGATCTTTATTATGAGGAGAAAACCAGTGAAGATCATAGATCATAGAGAAAAACTACTACAAAATAAGACAATGCCCCTCGTCAAGGTGTTGTGGAGAATCTACAAGTTTGAAGAAGTGACATGGGAATCGGAGGAGAAGATGAAGCTGAGTTACCCACATCTGTTTTAGTGTGGGAAAATAAAAAAAATTCGAGGGTGAAATTTCTTAAGAGGGGAATATTGTAATGACCCAAAGATTCATTAATGGAAATCCTTCTTGATATAATTAAATGTATCTTTATGTTTATATAAAATGTCAACTTCTTTGGTTTTATGTTAAGAATTTTGAATGTTGCTTATATAGCCGTTGAACAGTAATCACATGATTAGTATAAATATAGGATTTGAAAAAATCCAATTTACTCCGACAAAGGAAGCGATGACCTCATCCAGTAGAATTTCCCAATACGATGCCCATTTATCGGAGCTCGGAAAAGAGGTGGCATCCTTGGCTTCGCTCTTGACCAAGCCTAAGCGAGCTTCACCATGTCAAGCTCGAACAGGACCGTCTACGGGAAAAGTGGAAGTTGATAGATATTACCACTCGAGCGATGTTATCCGAGCCACCCCAAGAGTCTGTCACCATCACACACCTTACCCTTAGGTCTTATGCGGTTGTTTTAAGAGGTTATGTAACAAATAAGTAGTACTATGTTCATGTACATTATTTTTGTATATAATAATGAATATAATTTCTAGTCATTTTTGATACATTGTAAATAGATTTTAAAGTACAAATGGTGTTTTTAGTTAGTATTTAATTAAGAAATATATTTTATTAAATTAATGGATTTTTGAATAAAATAATATTTTAATAAAATAATAATATTATTATTAAATTAATTTTTATTAAATATAAATGATCTTATAATTTTATGAATGAAATTGAAATTTTGTATTAAGGTTTGAAAGCCATTTCTGTCAAAATCCGTGAATTTTCGATAAATATTGGTTTTTATTTTAAAAGTGAAAATTAAAATATTTAGAAATTTTTCTAGATAAAATAAATGTCATTTCTTGAATCAGGATGTCGAAATTATCCAACGGAGAATTTTTCATAATTTTCTAAGACAGTCAAATTTTTGGGTAAAAATTAAAACCGTTTAAATATATAATGTGGTTTATGACATCATAATGACCCAATGGTGATGTAATAAAATATCATAATATTTATGTTCGGCCAATATATGTTTTAACATTAAAATAATGTGATTTTGGGTTTGTTTTACTTACTTTTCAAAGCATTAATGGACCCCTCAAGACATATTCAACACTTTGCCTTTTTAAATTCATTTCCATGGGAGTGTGACTCACCTCCACATTAGAAACCTTATTATTTTCAGATGTTCGGACCTGGGCCTTATAAAATATTTTTTTCCTCTTCCCTTTTCAAAAAACCATGGGCAAAAACCATGGGATGGTTTGCGGTTTGTATTAATTTAATGTAAGTGGACCCAAACCTAAATAATAAAGAATTCTCTCACCTTTCCTATATAAACCCAACCAAGCTCCCACTTCCTCCTCACTCAAAGCCCTTGGAGTTCGTCCAAACTCTTCCCTACTCTCTCTATAATCCTCCCAAGGTTCCCCAAGCTCCCATGAAGCCTCTCACAAGCCTCTCTCTAGCCTTTGGAATCACACTTCCAAGTAAGGGTTTTTTCTTCCTTTCTCATTTTTGTCAATTTTATTTAAGTTGTATTGCCCTTTTAATTTCAATTATGAATGTCGGTGTATGTTTTCTCACCTCCCCCATACTTCCCTCTTATTTTTTGAATGATGGGATACCCCTTTCTCTCTCATTAAATGCCTCCCATGTACACCAGTTACTATGCCGAAATTCCGAAAGGAACTTCTCTCTCTTCTTTTACATTCAAGCAATAATCTCGTATCATGAACCTAAATTCCATTAAAATTGATGGGACATGTATCTATATGAACTCCTTACTTTCCATTACATGTAAATATTATGAGGAACCCCTTTCTCTCTCATCAACCTTTTTTTTAATTCTTACATCACGCTGTTACGCTGCCGAAATCGCACCGATTTTCTAAGCCAATGTCATTGTGTAGTGAATACCATGCCCATTTCTCCATCGAGGGTATTCACCGTTATGCACATTTACTTATTGATTGTAAAGTTTCATGTATGAATTCCACATTCCTTTATCGTGTAATAAATGATTATGTTTTATGAATCCATGTTTTATGATCCATGTGGCACACTTATGCCTGAAATGAAATGTTTAAGAAGGGTGCACCCTTATAGCGCTCCAATGCATTGGGTAAAGTATAGTATCATGATACTTAATGTGTAATGAGTGTTGAATCATTATAATTCAACTAAAACGAGGGTTTACTCGTGCTTTATGTACAATGAGGATTTACTCACGCTCCATGTGCAATGAGCCTTGGCTCATGTTAATTCCATGTTAAATGTTGTTGCCACATTTCCATGTTATGATTATCATGTTTTATCATGCCTTTAAGTTCATGTTCCTCTTATGCTCTATTGATTTGCCTATTTCCTAACATGTATTGTAATCCTCATGTTATTCCATGTGTATTTCATTACTGGGCTTTATAGCTCACCCTTTTTTTATGCATGCCCTCAGGTTATCCCATGCAATGCTAAGTACGAGGGAATGTAGTGGTCATGTAAAGGAATTTTTCAATAAAGATATTTTATTTCATGTTTTAAGTTTTTATGTAATTATCATAATCCCCAAAGACACTAAACCTCTCGATCTTCTTTGTTGTATCAAGTTATGTTTTATGTAATAAATCATGTTTATGTTGTAATAAAAACTAGGGTTGTTATAGTCAATATAGGATCATTGACTAATATTCTATTCAGTTCTTCAAAACATTCTTCACACTCTTTTTTCCAAACCAATTTAACCCCCTTACGTGTGAGCTTTGTTAATGGGTTATCCAATCGGGCAAAATTCTGGACGAAACGTCGTTAATAACCTACTAAACCAATAAAACTACGTACCTAAGTTATACTCGTTGGTGCAGGCCATTCTTGGATTGCCTTGGTCATAGAAGGATCAACAGAGATTCCATATTTAGAGACAATATGGCCAAGAATAGAAATCTCCTGAATCCATAATTCACACTTGCTAAACTTCCCATGTAATTTATTTCTTCTCAGAGTCTTCAGGATAATGCGCAAGTGATTTTCATGATCTTCATAGCTTTTGGAGTATACCAAGATATCATCAATAAATACCACCACAAATTCATCTAGATATTCCTTGAAAACTCTATTCATTAGATCCATGAATACAGAGGGCGTATTAGTCATCCCAAAAGGCATTACCGTAAACTCGTAATGCCCGTACCTGGTTTGAAATCCTATCTTCGGAATGTCTTCCTTCTTCACACACAACTGATGGTATCCAGACAGAAGGTAAATATTTGAAAAGTATTGAGCTCCATACAGTTGGTATAATAAATCATCAATGCGAGGCAGGGGATACTTTTTCTTTATTGTTATAGCATTAATCTCACTATAGTTGATACATAACCCCGTAGATCCATCTTTATTTTTAACAAAAAGAACAGGGTCTCCCCAAGGAGAAACACTAGGGAAAATAAATACCTTATTGCTCAATTCCTCTAGTTGTTTATTTAGTTCAACTAATTCCATAGTGGCCATTCTATAAGGGGTCTTCGATATAGGCCTTGATCCAAGAATTAAATCAATGGAAAACTCAACTTATCGTTCTGGAGGATGTCCAGGTAAATCTTCCGAAAACACATCTACATATTCTTTCACAATAGGTACATCCTCTATTCGAACATTCCTTTACTCACCAACAATCATTTCATTCTCTTCCTCCCCAATAATTGAATTTAGTTGAGCTACTGGGGGTGGATCTAGATAAGAATTAGGTGGTGACGATTCTGCGCTAAAGATAAGGTGTTCATTATCATCATCATCAAAAATTGTAACCTCCTTCTTCTTACAATAAATCTTCGCATAATAGTCTGAAAGCCAATCCATACTGAGGATTATATCAAACTCAATCATAGTTATGACGATGAGATCACTGGATAAAAAACATTTATGTTCTCTAATGGGGACTAATAAACAAAAATTCGTAGCATTGGAATAACTAGATACATTAATAAAGTTTACATTACATCATAAAATGAAAACTAAAACAACATAGTCTCCATAGTCCACACTCTTATCCCCTCATACTATCCTTACAGGTCATTCATAAACTATTTCTTCACATCCTGGAAAAAATAAAACATAGAAAGGGATGATCTCAAATGCCCAGTAAGGATAACAATATAGCAAAAACTTTCATAAATAAGCATAAACATTTAAGGCAATGTATAACTAAAACAAAAGCCTTTTAAAACTTGAACTCCAGCATAATATGGCAGAAATAAAATGAAATAATTCCATATACTTATCTACATGGATATTCTACTAGTCGAATAATCACATGAAATATCAATATCCACTTTCATAATGATGGAATGCATAATCCCAGACAATCATAACCACATAGCCAAGGCCTCATGCCAAGAATACAAATAATATTTTGTCAAGTACTTGTGCCAAGACACTAGTTTGTCTCATGGGACCTACTGATGCACCGAGGAGCTATAGCGGGCTCCACCCGTCACATATTAAGTCCAATGCATTCCTCATATGAACAGGTTTAAACATAACATAAACATTCGTATTAAAACTACCATAAGAAATGTCAATACATTCTCCATAAACCATTAATGGTATAAAAATAGCACATCCATAGTCAAAAAAATCACAAAACCTTCAATAGAATATGGATGTTCTGTATCGTAATAAATCAACTTCAAATAACCTTAAAATCCATCAAAAGATGTTGACATAGATGAAATCAAAACTCTTTTTAGAGAAATATATCTTCCCATTTTGAAATCTTTTAAGAGTCAAATAATTATAAAATAAAACATTTACTTTGAAAATTTTCTTATAAACTTTTAGGGGAAGCTTCTATGATTTTATAACGGTATAAAATAGCCGCACCCGTCGTATAAGTTAAAAAAACATTCTTACCTTAATTCTGTCGAAAAGGTTAAAAAGCACCTTGTTTGGAAAACGAAGAAAAGATTCCTTTATAAACCTCTTATAAAAATTCAAACAAGGGTATAAATGAATTTAACCCATATTCTTGTAAATATTAAAAAAAAATTGAAATACATTTTTAAGAAACATGGATGTGGATGATAAAGAAATCCCAGTATATTATTACGTATAAACAACCTCGAATAATGAAGAGATTGCGAAACAAACCCTTAACATGTACTTTTACTTGGTTGGGGGTAGGTTAACCTCTTTTATAATGGTAAAATAATTGTTATTAAATTATAAAAGAATCATATAAATTAATATGATATCATATATGATCTTTTAACATTGCTTTGTTAATAATATATTAATATTATTGTCATTTCAGGTGTTAACTTACTCATTTTATTTTATATGTTTTGTTAATTAAGACATGTTTTTTATGGATAGGTTGTATCTTATTCATATCCAGAATGATATTAAGTCCTTAAACATTATTATTAATCATCAAATGAGAATTAGACTTGAATGGATATGATGGAGAATGAATCACATCGCGTTCATGGAGACGGTAGTCCGTACGTACGCACGAGCGACAATATCATTCTTTTGATATTAAAATAATATTAAATTGGATGTTATATCATATATATAAAGAATTATTATCATGTTATATTTATTATTTACATGAATTACACATCATTATTATACTCATCCAAATAATAATGTTTTGAATAACAATTACACCATGATGTGGAGACGGTAAGCCGTACGTACGCACGTATGTTGACATGTCATTAAAAGGATGGATAGAATACTGAAATATGGTTGTACCATGTTTATTATAAAATCAAAGTATATATAATATACTGGATTTATTATTTTATAATGGTAATAACAAAGAAATAAGATGTGGATGAAGAAAGGAACTTGAAAAAGGGTGGTGAAATCATTACTTCTTCTTCGGGTTCTTCCTTTTGATTTTCACAACAGAGCTCTTTAGGTTGGCTTTCTAACTAAATGAAGGCCTCTAGGATGATGTGAGGGAAGTTGAGAGAGTATTTGGGCAGGGTTTGGACGAACCAAAATTCTTTGAAGGTGTGAATTAATGAGAAGTGGGAGTGCCCTTTTATAAGAAGGGTGAGGGGCACCTTTGGAAAAGATAGATAGATTATTTTATAATAAATTCATATTCGGTTTCTAATGGCTCAAAAGTGTATTATTTAAATTTTATGGGGGGATATGTCTAAAACCACACAAAAAATAGGATTTATTCAGGTTTGGGTTACTATATTAACCTTATCTTTAAGTATTAACTCTTAGTTAATTAGTTTCACTTTTACAATGTCTATTTGTAGTTTTTTATTATATGGATAATAAAATTACTATATACATCCAAGTGACCCCAAATGGTCCATTAATGATACAAATATCATGATATAAGTCTATTTTCAGGACCTTATATTATTAGGAATTTAATATCAATTAATAATATAATATTTTTTTTTAAAAACTCTTTTATTTCAATTTTGACACTTTTCAATAATTGATTTTTCTAAAAATCATAATAGAATTATTACTTCTAAAAAAGTTAATTAAATCAATCCTAACATGTCATGTTAACCTATAAAATTATTGGTATCTATAAAAGGTCTCAAATTACATTTATTTGGGTATTTATAATATCAATTATTCTAATTTTTCATTAATTTGGTAATTACTACATCACCATTGTGTCATACATAACTTAAATTATCTAATGTCTAAAAATTATAAATAAACTACCATTATAAAGGAAATATTTTTATCTTTCTAATTAATATTTATAGTCTAAAATCCAACATATATAACCCTATGTAAAAATTGTTTTTCTAAAAGATTTATGCTTATGCCATTTTTGTATTTATTTTAAATTAATTAAAATAAAGTGTCCCTATCACCTACAAGTGGATCCATGGGATCCCAAATTCGACCCAAAGATGCCCATGGTCTGAAATGTATCCACCAATAAGTTTAGGACACGTTTTGGGGTAATTTAGTATTATTATAATATTATTTTTTAACCCTTATTTACCGGATTACCCTTTAACCATGGTAAATAAATTATTTACCGAAGTAATTATACAAAATGTCTAAAAATAAAAGTTATCTATTTACAAAATTTGTACATCCTTATTAAAAATATGGAATCCATTTTTCAAAATTCAAAACACATAAGTGGCAGAAATTTATTTAAAATTAATTCTCGTCTTTAAAACAAAAAGCGTGTTTTTAAGATATAATAACTATCAAAAGATTGACACTTGTTCATATCCGATTTAATTATGAAATTATGTCCAATGACCAAAATTGTATGAAATGGTAAAAATATATTCTAAATATACTTTAAAACCACCCAAATTCATAATTTATCACTATTAATTATTTTGATTAAATTTTTTTTTTAATTAAAATTTAGTAACCTTCACTATTCATCAAAATATAAATGTTATTCGAAAAGTTCCAAAATTTTACCCTAGGCTAATTTCGATATTGCGAATCCAAAAATGATGTCAATTTTGAGAGATGAAATTTATGAGATTTCAAAGGGTGGGTATTACTATTCATAACGGAAAATTTGATTGGTCGTGGTGTGTGTTAGAATTCAAAGTTGTGTACAACACACGCTACTGTATTATTCAAAGTGAAGCGTACCATGAAATCTTGGGGTGTTACATTCTCCCCTCCTTCAAATAATTTCATCCTCGAAATTTCTAGAATATTATTTCATAAAAAGACTTGGTTGTTTCTTCATCATAAGTTCCTCGGGTTCCCACGTTGCCTCTTCCATTTTATGGTTTCTCCATAGAAATTTTACCAGACGAGTCATCCAGTTTCTCAGCACTTGTTCTCTCATATCAAGAATCCTAATGGTCACTTCTTAATAAGACAGATCGAGTTCCAGTTCTAATTCCTCATAGGTGAGTACATGCGTTGGGTCAGGCAGGTATTTCTTCAATAGAGATACGTGGAACACATCATGAACTTTGGAGAGACTTGGCGGCATTGCCAAACGGTAAGCTACAACCCCAATTCTTTCTAGAATATAGAAAGGTCCGATGTACCTGGGACTGAATTTCCCTTTCTTATCAAAACGTATGACTCACTTCAATGGAGATACCTTCAGGAAAATATGATCACCGACTTGAAATTCCAAATCCTTCCTTCGATTATCGGCATAGCACTTCTACCTACTTTGAGCTGTTTGATGTGGTTTCGGATTACCTCTACTTTTTCCATTGTTTCCTCCACCAGTTCAGGGCCTACAAGTTTTATTTCACCAACGTCATCCCAACAGGTTGGTGTGCGACATCGCTTTCCATATAACGCTTCATATGGGGCCATCTCAAAACTCGAATGGAAGCTATTGTTATAGGAAAATTCTACCAGAGGTAAATATTGATCCCACATACCCTGAAAGTCAATTGAGCATGATCTCAATATGTCTTCTAAGGTTTGAATATTCCATTCTGATTGTCCATATGTTTGAGGGTGGTAGTGTATCGTGAAATCATAATCCTTGAGTAGTTCAAGCCATCGCCTTTGCCTCATGTTGAGTTCTTTTTGTGAGAAAATATATACTTAAAACTCTTGTGATCAGTATAAATCTCACATTTTTTACCATAGAGGTAGTGCCTACATATCTTTAAATCAAAGATCACAGTTGGTAACTCGAGATCATGAGTAGGATATTTTTGCTCATGAATTTTCAAATGTCGTGATGCATAGGCAATAACCCTACCATTCTGCCTAAGGACACAACCAAGTCCTTTCTTTTATGCATCACTATAAACAATGAACCCATCATTCCCTGATGGTAGAGTCAATATAGTATCATTGACTAATCTTCTCTTCAGTTCTTCGAAAAATTCTTCACACTCTTTTGTCCAAACAAATTTAACCCCCTTACGTGTGAGCTTTGTTAATGGGTTAGCCAATCAGGAAAAATTCTGGCCAAAACGTTGATATTAACCTGCTAAACTAATAAAATTGTGTACCTTAGTTATACTCGTTGGTGCAGGACATTCCTAGATTGCCTTGGTCTTAGAAGGATTAACAGAGATTCCATCTTTAGAGACAATATGGCCAAGAAAAGAAATCTTTGGAAGCCAGAATTCACATTTTCTAAACTTCCCATATAATTCATGTCTTCTCAGAGTCTTCAGGATAATGCGCATGTGATTTTCATGATCTTCGTATATTTTAGAGTATACTAAGATATAGTGGGCTCCACCCGTCACATATTAAGTCAAATGAATTCCTTATATGAACAGGTTTAAACATAACATAAACATTCGTATTAAAACTAGCATACAAAATGTCAATACTTTCTTCATAAACCATTAATGGTATAAAAATAACACATCCACAGTCAAAAAAATCACAAAACATTCAATACAATATGGAAGTTTTTTATCATAATAAATCAACTTCAAATAAGCTTAATATCCATCAAAAGATGTTGACATAGATGAAATCAAAACTCTTTTTAGAGAAATATCCCTTCCTATTTTGAAATCATTTAAGAGTAGCAAAATTATAAAATAAAACATTTACTTTGAAAATTTTCTTATAAGATTTTAAGGGAAGCTTAGAAGATTTTATAATGGCAGAAAATAGCCGCACCCACCGTATAAATTAAAAAAAACATTCTTACCTTAATTCTGTCGAAAAGGTTAAAAAGAACCTTGTTTGGAAAACGATGGAAATATTCCTTTATAAAACTCTTATAAAAATTCAAACAAGGGTATAAATGAATTTTACACATATTCTTGAAAATAGTAAAAATGTTTTGAAATAAATTTTTAAGAAACATGGATGTGGATGATAAAGAAATCCCAGTAGATTATTACGTATAAACAACCTCGGATAATGAAGAGCTTGCGAAATAAACCCTTACCTTGTACTTTTCCTTGGTTAGGAGTAGGTTAACCACCTGTATAATGGTGAAATAATTCTTATTAAATTATACAAGAATAATATACATTAATATGATATCATATATGATCTTTTAGCATTTCTTTGTTAATAATATCTTACTATTATTGTTGTTTCAGGTGTTAACTTACTCATTTTATTTTATATGTTTTGTTACATAATCCATGTTTTTTATGGATAGGATGTATCTTATTCAAATCCAGAATGATATTAAGTCCTTAAACATTATTATTAATCATAAAATGATAATTAGACTTGAATGGATACGATGAGAATGAATCTCATCGCGTTCATGGAGACGGTAGTCTGTACGTATGCACGAGCGACAATATCATTCTTTTGATATTAAAATAATATTTAATTGGATGGTATATCATATATACAGAATAATTATCATTTTATATTTATTATTTACATTAATTACACATCATTATTATACCCATCCAAATAATAATGTTTTGAATAACAATTACACCACGACGTGGAGACGGTAAGTCGTACGTACGCATGTATGGTGACATGTCATTCAAAGAATGGATATAATACTGAAATTTGGTTGTACCATGTTTATAATAACATCAAATAATATATAATATACTGAAGTTATTATTTTATAATGGTAATAACAAATAAAGAAGAAGTGGAAGAAGAAAGGAACTTGATAAAGGGTGGTGAAATTATTACCTCATCTTCAGGTTCTTCCTTTTGATTTGATCAAAAGGGATCCTTAGGTTGGATTTATGACTAAAGTAAGGCCTCTATGATGAATTGAAGGATGTTTATAGAGTATTTAGGCAGGTTTTTTCCGAACCAAAAGGCTTTGAAGGTGTGAATTAATTAGAAGGGGGAGTGCCCTTTTATAAGAGGGGTGAGGGGCACCTTTGGAAAAGCTAGAAATATTATTTTATAATAAATTCATATTCGGTTTCTAATGTCTCCAAAGTGGATTATTTAAAGTTTAAGGTGGTTATAGGTCAAAAACCCCTCAACCAATAGGATTTAGATAGGTTTGGGTTACTATATTAACCTTATCTTTAAGTATTAACCCTTAGTTAATTAGTTTCACTTTTACAATGTCTCTTTGTATTTTTATATTATATGGTTAATAAACATACTATATACATCCAAAAGACACCCAAGTGGTCCATTAGTTATGAACCTATCATGATATAAGTCTATTGGATGAACCTAATATTTTTAGGAATTTAATATCAATTAATAATATAATATTTTTTTAAAAACGCTTTTATGTCAATTTTGACACTATTCAATTATTTATTTTTGTAAAAATCATAAAAGAATGATTACTTTGAAAAAAGGTAGTTAAATCAATAATAACATGTCATATTAACCTATAAAATTATTTTTATTTATAAAAAGTCTCAAATTAAATTTATTTTGGTATTTATAATATAAATTATTCTAATTCTTCATAAATTGGGTAATTACTGCATCACCATTGTGTCATAAATAACATAAATTATTTAATGTCTAAAAATTATAAATAAAATACCATTATGTAGGAAATATTTTTATATTTCTAATTAATATTTATAGTCGAAAATCCAAAATATATAACCCTATGTAAATTTTTTTTTCTAAAAGATTTATGCTTATGTCATTTTTGTATTTATTTTAACTTAATTAAAATAAAGTGTCCCTATCACCAACAAGTGGCCCAATGCTGTCCCAAAATCGACCCAAAGATGTCCATGGTCGGACATGTATCCATCAATAAGGTTAGGACATTTTTTAGGGTAATTTATTATTATTATAATATTATTTATAACCCTTATTTACCGGATTTACCCTTTAACCATGGTAAATAAAATATTTACCAAAGTAATTATTCAAAATGTCTAAAAATAAAAGTTACCTATTTACACAATTTGGACATCCTGATTCAAAATATGGAATCTGTTTTTCCAAATTCAAAACATAGAAGTGTCAGAAATTAATTTAAAATTGATTTCTGTTGTTAAAACAAAAAGCATGTTTTTAAGAGATAATAACTATCAAAAGATTGACATTTGTTCATGTTCAGTTTAATTGTGAAATAATGTTCAATGATCAACATTGTATTAAATGGTAAAAATATATTATAAATGTACTTTAAAACCACTCAAATTCATAATTTATCACTATTAATTATTTCGATTTAAAAAGATGTTTTTAATTATAATATAGTAATTTTCACTATTCATCAAAATATAAATGTTATCCAAAAGGTTCCAAAATTTTACCCTAGGCTAATTTCAATATAAGAATCCAAAAATGAAGTCAATTTTGAGAGTTAAAATTTATAAAATTTCAAAAAGTGGGTATTACTATTCATAATGGCTTGTTTGATTGGTTGTGGTGTGTGTTATAACTCGATGTTGCATACAACACACGATATTGTATTGTTCAAAGGGAAGCGTACCCTGGAAGCGTGGGGTGTTACATTCCCCCCTAATTCAAATAATTTCTTCCTCAAAGTTTCTAGAATATTACTGCATAAAAAGACTTGGGTGTTTTTGCATCATACGTTCCTCGGGTTCCCACGTTGCCTCTTACATTTTATGGTTTCTCCATAGAACTTTTACTAGATGAGTCGTCCGGTTTCTTAGCACTTGTTCTCTCATATCAAGAATCCTGATGGGCTCTTTGCAATAAGACAGATCGGGTTCCAGTTCTAATTACTCATAGGTGAGTACATGCGTTAGGTCATGCATGTATTTCCTCAACAGAGATACGTGGAACACATCGTGAAATTTGGAGAGACTTGGCGGAATTGCCAAACTGTAAGCTACAACCCCAATTCGTTCTAGAATTTCAAAAGGTCTGCTGTACATGGGACTCAATTTACCTTTCTTACCAAAACATATGACTCCCTTCCATGGAGATTCCTTCAGGAAAACATGATCACTGACTTCAAATTCCAAATCCTTCCTTCGATTATCGGCATAGTTCTTCTAACTACTTTGAGCTGCTTTGATGTGGTTTTGGATTACCTGTACTTTTTTCATTGTTTCCTCCACTAGTTTTGGACCTACAAGTTTTCTTTCACCAACGTAATCCCAACAGGTTGGTGTGCGACATCTCTTTCCTTATAACGCTTCATATGGTGCCATCTGAATACTCAAATGGAATATATTGTTATAGGAAAATTCTACCAGAGGTAAATATTGATCCCACATACCCTGAAAGTCAAGTGAGAATGATCTCAACATGTCTTCTAAGGTTTTAATAGTCCATTCTAATTTTCCATCTATTTGAGGGTGGTAGGCAGTGCTCACATGAAGTTCAGTATCCCAGGCTTTCTGAATACTTTTCCAGAATCTTGAAGTAAAACGGGGATCATGATCAGAAAAAATAGATAGGGTTACTCCATGAAGTCTCACAACTTCATTAATATATATTTTTACTTTCCGTTCAAGTGGTAAATCTTCCTTTATAGCAAGAAAATGTGCTGACTTGGTAAGACGATCAACAATGACCCATATTGCATCGTTCTTTCTAGGAATCTTTGGTATCCCCATGACAAAGTCCATCGTAAAATTATTCCATTTCCAATCAGGTATGAGAAGAGGTCGTAATACACCACCAGGCTGTTTCCTTCTAGCTTTCACTTGTTGACAAACCATACATCTTCACACAAAATCAGTAATCTCCCTCTTCATGTTGCCCCACCAAAATGTATAGAGATTTGAAGGAATATTTTTGGTGGGAGAACATGAAGAGGGAGATTGCTGATTTTGTGTCAAGATGTATGGTTTGTCAACAAGTGAAAGATGGAAGGAAACAGTCTGGAGGAGTCATGCAACCTCTTCCCATACCGGAGTGGAAATGGGACAATATTACGATGGACTTCATCATGGGGCTACCAAAGAATCCTAGAAAGAACAATGCAATATGGGTCATTGTTGATCCTCTTACCAAGTCAGCACATTTTCTTGCTATAAGGTAAGATTAACCACTTGAACGGCTAGTAATACTATATATTAATGAATTTGCGAGACTTCACGGAGTACCCCTATCGATTGTTTCTGATCGTGATCCCCGTTTTACATCAAGATTATGGAAAAGTCTTTAGAAATCCTTGGATACTGAACTTCATTTGATCACTGTCTACCACCCTCAAACAGATGGACAATCAGAACGGACTATTAAAACATTATAAGACAAGTTGAAACCATGCTCACTTGACTTTCAGGGTATGTGGGATCAATATTTACCTCTATTAGAATTTTCCTATAAAAATAGCTTCCATTCGAGTATTCAGATGGCACCATATGAAGCGTTGTATGGAAATAGATGTCGCAAACCAACCTTTTGGTATCAAATTGGTGAATGAAAACTTGTAGGCCCATATCTAGTAGAGGAAACAATGGAAAAAGTAATGGTAAACCAAAACCACATCAAAGTTGTTCAAAGTAGTCAGAAGAGCTATGCCGATAATCGAAGGAAGGATTTGAAATTTCAAGTCGGTGATCATGTTTTTCTGAAGGTATCTCCATGGAACGGGGTTCTACATTTTGGTAATAAGGGTAAATTCAGTCCCAGGTACATCGGACCTTTCGAAATTCTAGAACGAATTGGGGTTGTAGCTTACCATTTGGCAATGACGCCAAGTCTCTCCAAAGTTCACAATGTGTTCCATGTATCTCTATTGAGGAAATACATGCCTGGACCAATGCATGTACTCACCTATGAGGAATTAGAACTGGATCATAATCTTTCTTATTGCGAAGAGCCCGTCAGGATTCTTGATATGAGAGAACAAGTACTGAGAAACAGGACTACTCGTCTGGTAAAAGTTTTGTGGAGAAACCATAAAATGGAAGATGCAATGTGGGAACCCGAGGAACTTATGATGAAGAACCACCTGAGTCTTTTTATGCAGTAATATTCTAGAAATTTTGAGGAATAAATTATTTGAAGAAGGGCAGAATTTAACACCCCAAGCTTCCACGATACGCTTCTCTTTGAATAATACAATAGCGTGTGTTGTACGTAACTTCGAGTTCTAACACACACCACAACCTATCAAACTAGCCGTTATGAATAGTAATACCCACTTTTTGAAATTTTATAAATTTCATCTCTCAAAATTGACTTCATTTTTTGATTCGTAATATTGAAATTATCATAGGGTAAATTTTTGGAACTTTTCGGATAACATTTATATTTTGATGAATAGTGAAAATTACTAAATTTAATTAAAAAAAACTTTTATAACCGAAATAATTAATAGTGATAAATTATGAATTTGAGTGGTTTTAAAGAATATTTAGAATATATTTTTACCATTTAATACAATTTTGGTCATTGGACATAATTTCACAATTAAACCGGACATGAACAATTGTCAATCTTTAGATAGTTGTTATCTCTTAAAAACACGCTTTTTGTTTTAACAACGGGAATTAATTTTAAATTAATTTCTGCAACTTCTATGTTTTGAATTTGGAGAAATGGATTCCATATTTGGAATCAGGATGTCCAAATTGTGTAAATAAGTAACTTTTATTTTTAGTCATTTTGAATAATTATTTCGGTAAATATTTTATTTACCATGGTTAAAGGGTAAATCCAGTAAATAAGGGTTAAAAAATAATATTATAATAATAATAAATTACCCCAAAACGTGTCCTAACCTTTTTTGTGGATACATGTCCGACCATGGGCATCATTGAGTCGATTTTGGGACCCCATGGAGCAACTTGTAGGTGATAGGGACACTTTATTTTAATTAAGTTAAAATAAATACAAAAATGACATAAGCATAAAGCTTTTTGCAAAACAATTTTTAGATAAGGTTATATATGTTGGATTTTCAACTATAAATATTCATTAGAAAAATAAAACGATTTCCTATATAATGGTATTTTATTTATAATTTTTATACATGACATAATATATGTTATTTATGACACAATGGTGATGCAGTAATTACCTAATTAATAAAAAATTAGAATAATTGATATTATAAATAACCAAATAAATGTAATTTGAGACTTTTTATAAATAAAAATAATTTTTTTGGTTAATATGACATGTTAGGATTGATTTAATTAACTTATTTAGAAGTAATAATTCTTTTATGATTTTTACAAAAATCAATTATTGAATACTATCAAAATTGACAAAAAAATAGTTTTTAAAACAAATATTATATTATTAATTGATATTATATTCCTAAAAAACTAAGTATCGGTCAAGGGACTTATATCATTATAGGGGTATCATTAATGGACCACTTGGGGGTCTCTTCGATGTATATAGAACTTTTATTAACCATATAATATAAAAATACAAAGAGACATTGTAAAAGTGAAACTAATTAACTAAGAGTTAATACTTATAGAAAAGGTTAATATAGTAACCCAAACCTATCTAAATCCTATTGTTTGAGTGTTTTGCGAACTATCCCCACCTTATACTTTAAATAATACACTTTGGAGCCATTATAAACCGAATATAAATTTATTATAAAATAATATTTCTAGCTTTTCCAAAGGTGCCCCTCACCCCTCTTATAAAAGGGCACTAACCCTTCTCATTAATTCACACCTTCAAAGCCTTTTGTTTTGGAAAAACCCTGCCCAAATATTCTTTCATCTTCCCTCACTTCATCCTAGAGGCATTACTTTATTCAAAAAGCCAACCTAAGGAGCCCTTTTGATCAAATTGAAAGGAAGAACCCGAAGAAGAGATAATGTTTTCACCACCCTCTTTCAAGTTCCTTTCTTCTTCCACTTATTCTTTCATTGTTATTACCATTCTAAAATAATAACTCCAGTATATTATATATACTTTGATGTTATTATAAATATGGTACAACCATATTTCAGTATTCTATCCATCCATTGAATGACATGTCACCATACGTGCGCATGTAAGGCTTACCGTCTCCACGTCGTGGTGTAATTGTTATTCAAAACATTATTATTTGGATGGGTATAATAATGATGTGTAATTCATTTAAATAATAAATATAACAAGATAATTATTCTGTATATATGATATAACATTCAATTAAATATTATTTTAATATCAAAAGAATGATATTGTCGCTCGTGCGTACGTACGGACTACCGTCTCCACGAACGCGATGAGATTCATTCTCCATCATATCCAATCAAGTATAATTACCATTTGATTATTAATAATAATGTTTAAGGACTTAATATCATTCTGGATATGAATAAGATACAACCTATCCATAAAAAACACGGCTTATGTAACAAAACATATAAAAGAAAATGAGTAAGTTAACACCCAAAACAACAATAATATTAAGATATTATTAACAAAGAAATGTTAAAAGATCATATATGATGTTATATTATTGTATATGATTCTTGTATAATTTAATAACAATTATTTCACCATTATACAGGAGGTTAACCTACCCCCAACCAAGGAAAAGTACAAGGTAAGGGGTTTTTCATCTCACTCCTTATTCCCGTGAGATTCGTGCCATATTGCCACTATTACCTTTTGTGTGGTGTATGTACTAAACATAATTGTATTCTTTGTGTAATACACTTTAATTTATGTGTATTTACATATTAATTGTATGATACCTCTTTCATGGGTTGTATGTTTCGTAAGTAACCAAATTGGTAAGGGTTTATTTCGCAATCTCTTCATTATCTGAGGTTGTTTATACGTAATAATCTACTGGGATTTCTTTATCATCCACATCCATGTTTCCTAAAAATGTATTTCAAAACATTTTTACTATTTAAAAGAATACGATTTGAAGTCATTTATACCCTTATTTGACATTTTATAAGAGGTTTATAAAGGAATCTTTCTGTCATTTTCCAAACAAGGTTCTTTTTAACATTTTCGATAGAATTAAGGTAAGAATTTTTTTTTAAAACTTATACGGCGGCTGTAGCTATTTTCTGTCATTATAAAATATTTGAAGCTTCCCTTACAAGATTATAAAAAAAATTCAAAGTAAATGTTTTATTTTATAATTATGTGACTCTTAAATGATTTCAAAATAGGAAGAGATATTTCTCTAATAAGAGTTTTTATTTCATCTATGTCAACATCTTTTAATGGATTTTAAGCTTATTTGAAGTTGATTTATTATGATAAAAAACTTCCATATTGTATTGAAGGTTCTGTGATTTTTTTGACTGTGGATGTGTTATTTTTATACCATTCATGGTTTATAGAGAAAGTATTGACATTTCGTATGCTATTTTTAATGTGAATGTTTATGTTATGTTTAAACCTGTTCATATGAGGAATGCATTCGACATAATATGTGATGGGTGGGGCCTGCTATAGCTCCTCGATGCATCGGTAGGTCTCATGAGACAAACTAGTGTATTGGCACAAGGACTTGACAAAATCTTATTTGTATTCTTGGAACGAGGCCTTGTCTATGTGGTTATGATAGTCTGTCATTATGCATTCCATCATTATGAAATTGGTTATTGATATTGCATGTGATTATTTGACTAGTAGAATATCCATGTAAATAAGTTTATGGAATTATTTCGTTTTATTTCTTCCATATTATGCTGAAGATCATGTTTTAAAAGGCTTTTGTTTTAGTTATACATTGCCTTAAATGTTAATGCTTATTTATGAAAGTTTCACCTATATTGTTATCCTTAATGCGAATTTGAGCTCACCCCTTTCTATGTTTTAATTTTCCCAGGATGTGAAGAAGTATTTTATAAATGACCTGCAGGGATAGTGTGAGGGGATAAGAGTGTGAACTATGGAGACTATGTTGTTGTAGTTTTCATTTTATGATGTAATGTAAACTTTATTAATGTATCTAGTTATTCCAAGGCTTCTAAACTAATCGGTCTTTCCAGACTTGATCTTTCTTATGATAATTCCAATGTTATGTAATAATGCACCGACTCTAGGTAACTGGGGTCGGGGCATTAAAATAACCAGTTGAAGCATATGAACATCCAGAACTAGACCTAACAAAATTTTGTCCAGATTTGGGAACAAATCTAGTTTTAGTGAACTGTCTTTTTCCAGGCTTATAACCAATTCCAATAGTATACTTTGGTGCAACTTGATTTCCTAGAATTTGAGTTAGAGTGTCTTTTCCATTTGTAAATTTCTCTAAGTCCTTTCTATGTTCCTCATTATACCTTTTCAATTCAGTATTTTCTTTTAACAGTTTAGCATTTTTTTCTTTTTCAATATCAAGAGAAGATTTAAAATTTGAAGTGAGAGCATGTTGTTTCTTTATTGACTTATATTTTTCATTAAGATCATTACATGTTTCTTCCATCATATTACAATATTAAAACAATTCAGCTCTATTCATGTCTTCAGAATCAGAATCAGATTTAGTATCAACTCTAGAATAATAGGAAGTTAAAAAGAAGAGTATATAAGGTTACCTCAGATGTGTTTGTCATGAAACACATATTAGCTCGATTCTTTTCAAAATCAGAAACATCATATTCACTTTTGATGTCTTCTGAATCACTCCAGGTAGGTTTCATAGCTTTCTTGTACTTACTATCTTTTTAATCATGTTTCTTCTTAAACTTCAGTTTTGGATAGTTAGCTTTTGTGTGTCCTTTTCTTTTTCATTCGTCGCAGACAACCTCATCACTTTCATCATGATTTTTCCAATCCTTCACCCAATGTCCCTTATTGTCATACTTTCCTTTGTAATTTGATTTTCTGATAAATTTATTCTTCCTATAGAACTTATTGAATCTCATAGCTATCCGTGTCGTCTCAGCATCACTGTCAGAGTCTGAACTTTCACTTGTTGAGCTTTCAGAAGGTACATGTATTTTCTCTTTATCTTTGCGATTTGAAGCAGTAGACTTAAATTCCACTGACTTTTTCTTTCGTTCATCATCTTCCTCCTTATTCACATAGAGTTCTTCCTCATACATCATAAGCTTACCAATTAGTTCTTTAACAGGAAGAGCTCTAATGTCACATGATTCTCTGATTGAAACAGAAGTGCCTCTCCATCTATCTGGAAAACATCTCAGTATCCTCATGATTTGTTCCTTTGCTGGAACATCCTTTCTAAGTGAACTCATTCAGTTGACTATCTCATTGAACCTGAGATACATAATAGAAATAGGTTCATCAGTATTCATTTTAAAATGGTCATATCTAATAGTATATGTATTCAATATCATTTCCTTAACATTGTTTGTTCCTTCTTGAGAAACTCCCAAAGTATCCCAAATTTCATCGGTGGTTGTACAGGCGGATATTCTATTGAATTCCTCATCTCCTAAAGCACAATACAAAGAATTCATAGAGTTATAATTATTATTATAAGATAATTTAGTATGTTCATCCCAAGTTATTCTTTCCATTTCTGGAATTTTATATTGACTCTCTATAGCAGTCCTGATATCCAAACCCATACTCTCTAAATGTATTTTTATTTTAAGCTTCCACTGAGCATATTTGGTACCATTGAAGAAAGGTGTCATGTCAGTAGCAGCACCTTCTAGTCTATTTTCCATAGTAAGATTTTATAAAGATGAATATTTAAAGAGATAAAATTTGGAACTAACAAAAATTTAAGATCCTTAAAGATACAACTAAAATCACAGTTGAAAAATAGTGTGTTTTGAAATCCTTTAACAAAAACCTCCCTCTGATACCAAATGTTGGTCGGTGTGGATACTCAAGAGGTGGGTGAATTGAGTTCCAGTTAAAATTTATGTTAAAAAGTATTTCTATTCAAATCCCCAAAAGTTATAAAACCGGTTAAACTGTAGTGAATTTGTAAAACTGTAAAGGTTCAACCAGGTTCTCAAAGATTGATTAGGTCTTAGTTAATTTAATGAGATGATTAAATTAGCTTTTGAAACTAATCTACTAATTTACAAAAGTTACAATCACTTTCTAATTTAACTATCAAAGTAACTTTAAAATAGTTTTGTATTTCAAAGTAATAGAAGTGGAATATAAATGAGATAATGTATATTTTGAGCTTAAACTAAAAATGCATAGTAGATATAACCAAGAGGTTCAGTCTCAAGACGAGACTTAGTCCTATCAAATTTATATATAAATTTGATCCACACCCTGGATTGGGGTAAAAAACAGTACGAGATTGTCAAGGCCACACAGGGACCTCTACCACTGTTATTTGTGGGAAAAAAAAGATCAGTCCACATAAGGACCTCTTCCACAGTTGACGTGGGTAAAAAAGAATAAACATTTGGGTGTGAGGATTTTGATATCCTCCAGTTCAGTGCAGGAGTCAGTGTGTGTAGAATATACAGAGTACACACAATTCTATAAAAAAGTAAATAATAAATTACTTAGAGATAGTATATGAGTGTTTATAAAGATCTAGTGATTGGTAGTGCAGCTCTGGAATCGTTGGATTCAGTAGAAATGCTTCTGAGTCCTTCTATGGTTTTTCTTTTAAAAAACTGAGTGTCTTGGTTCAGCTTTTTTTTCTCCATGAGAGAAGATGTTCTCTTGAATCCAGAGTACTTAATGTGTTCTTCAGTAATGTAGGATTGAATGTATGGAACTTCTTTGAGGTTTGTGCAATGTGTTCTTAGCAGTTGTGCTCAGGATTGTTCTTCGGTTCAGTACAGAGCTCGCGTGTATTGTAGTATGTGTGTCAAGACATGTTGAGTGTGAGCGTATCCTCTACCGATGCTCAATATTCTTTATATTACACTAGCTCTAGAAATAGTAATGATTTACTTTCTATAGGTATGAGGTACAGTTTCCTGACATTCCAAAAACTATCATTAAATAGAATTCATTGCATTAAAAACATCAAATGTGACCGTTAGAAATATTTAAATAATATTGAGAAAAAGGTTAAGAAACGGTTTCACAGTATTTGTGCAAACAGTGTCTCTTTGAACCGGTGTCTCCTTCACGGTATGTGCTTAACGGTGTGTCCATGTCACGATGTCAAGCTTACGGTGTCTGAGTCACGGTGTTTGACTCATGGTGTGTCATTCACGGTGTCTTGGTCACGGTGTGTCCTTCACAGTGTGTGCTTCACAGTGTGTCATTCATGGTGTCTGGGTCACGGTGTGTCCTTCACGGTGTCTGCTTCACTATGTCTATCTTATACTTCACGGTGTCTGTGTCTTGCACACATTCTGTCTTACTGTGTAAAACTTCACGATGTTTTGATACTTAGACAAATAAATGTTATTCAAACTTAAACAGTAATATGCATAATATGAATAAATCATAACCATTATAAGGTAAGAGAACATGAAACATAAATACAGAGGTTTGATAAGATAAGTAAGATTTGTGATCATTCATAAGATTTGTAAATAATAATGATATTTAGTAATAGTAAAAATATTTATGATCATTAAAACATGATTAATACATGAGGAGTCCAACAATATGCATATACCCTGGGAGTTTCATAACTAAAAGTGCATCAAGGCCCATTTTCGTTCACCACTTCTAGTTCAAGTCTACTTCAAATAATTTTTTTCGGGTTTTACCCCTAGGTGAATAGTGCTCGATCCACCTATACCTTCTCGTATCCAGATAGAGATGTATAGCATGGAAGAATCACAAAATATCTACCATATAAAAATTAAATGAATTTCTTCTATAATAATCCTCAAACTCTATCTTAGGGTAATGTTCTCTAATCAGAGTTTTTATAAATCTAGATTCCAAAGTTCTTACTAAACTTCATCTGATTCCAACTGTTACGCCCCGAACCCAGAAGCCTAGAGTTGGTGTATTATGAAGTATCATTGGCATGATAAAAAAAGATCAAGTCTCAAAATACGGATTATTTTAGTAGCCTTGGATTTACTGGATATATTCATAAGGTTTACATTACATCATAAAATGGAAAACTACAACAACATTGTTTCCATACACAACACAGAGACCCCATAGACTATCCCTGCAGGTCAGTCATAATATACTTCTTCGCATCCTAGGAAGAATAAAACATAGAAAGTGGTTAACTTAGATGCTCAGTAAGGATAACAATATAGTGTAAACCTTCATAAATAATCATAAACATTTAAGGGAATGTATAAAACAAAAACAAAAGAATTTTCAATATAAAATAATTCGTAATATAGAAAATATAAATCAAAATATTACCATTTACTTACTAACATGGATATTCTACTAGTCTAATAATAACATGCAATATCAATATCCACTTTCATAACGATGGAATGCATAATTTCAGGCTTTCATATCGATATAGTCAAGGCCTTGTGCCATGGCTACAAATATGATTTTGTCATGCCCTTGTTCCAAGACACTAGTTTGTCTCATGAGACCTATCGATGCATCAAGGATCTATAGTGGGCCCCATCTGTCCCTTGCTATGGCCAATTCATTCCTCATATGAAAAGGTCTAAACATAACATAAAAATTCGTATTAAAACTAGCATACGAAATGTCAATACTTTATCCATAAACCATGAAAGGTATAAAAATAACACATCAACTATCAAACATATCAGAAAACTGTCAATACAATGTTGAAGATTTTTATCATAATAAATCAACTTCAAACAAGTTTAAAATCCATCAAAGGATGTTGAAATATATTAAAATTATTTGTAAAAATCTTTGAGAGAAATATCAATTTTTCATGAAAACATTTAAAAGTCACACAATTTAGAAAGGAAGAAATTTAAAGACATTTTTGAATCAATTTTTCCAATACCACTTTGATACTTTTGAAAGGAATTAACATTTTAAAAACATTCATGACCATATAGATAAATCCTTAAAAACCAATTTGAAAACATGAACATTAATTAGAATTATTTAAGGGAATAAATATTTAAGACAATTAAAATGATGTTTTAGTAAAAAGTACCCTAAAATAATCCATTTGTAAACTCTTTCATGAAACATTTACATGGATAATAAATATGTTATAATGGATACTCAAGTCAAAATAACCTCGGATAATTAAGAGATTGTGAAATTAATTCTTACCTTGCACTTTCCTTTGGTAGAGGGTACGTTTAACCTTATGTATAATGACCATATTATGTTATTAAATTATAACAGAATAATATTAATGTTTATGACATCATACATGATTCATTTACGACTTTATACTACCCATTTAATAATAAATTCCACGTTAAATTAACATTTCGGGTAATAATTTCTTTCTTTATCGTACATGTTTTAACTTTTTACTCTTAATTGTATCACATAGATCAAGATTTAAATACTTCCATAATATAAAACATGATTTATATATCATATATATTTAGAATATAAATATTTATAATAGACATGTATATTAAATGGAAAACACTATTTATGGATACGGTAGTCTGTACGTACACATAAAAAATGTTTCCATTTTCATATTGTATTGAATGGAACTAAGTGAATAAGATGTATGTAAGTAAATATGTATATATATATATATATATATCAATTAGAAATATTAGGTCATATATTACATACTTATTAATGATATATATTTTATAATCATCATTGAATGGTGAACGTGGAAATGAATCTCATCACATTGTGCAGACAGTAATCCGTACATACGCACAAGCGATAATATAATTTCTTTAAAGGTGTGGAATTGGATTGTATATTAATTTTATAGAGACATTATCATTTTATATTCATTATCTATATATATATTGCACTCAGAAATGGTTTATTTAAAGGATATGGTGAAGATGGGTCGAAAACCACTCAACCAATAGGTTTTCGACATGTTGGGGTCACTATATTAACTTTATCTTTTAGATTTAACTCTTAGTTAAATAGTTTGACATTTACCACGTCTCTTTGAATTTTTTTATTATATAGTTAATAAACTTACTATATACATCCAATAAAACCCCAAGGGTTCATTAATGACATATATAATAGTATTTATGCACTTTAGACAAACTTTATAATTATAGGAATAGAATACCAATTATTAATATAATATTTGTTTTAAAAACTCTTTTATGTCAATTTTGACACGATTTGGTATTTTGTTATTGCTAAATTCATAACAGCATATTTACATCGAAAAAATTAATTTAATCAACCCTTACATGTCATATTAACCATGAAAATTAGTGTAATTCATTAAAAGTATCAAATTACATTTATTTGGGTATTTAGAATATCAATTATTTTAATATTTCATTAACTAGGTAATTACTGCATCATCATTGTGCCATAAATTAATTAAATTATTTAATGTCTAAAAAATATAAATAAAAGAAATTATGTATTATATCGTCTTAGATTTCTAATAAATATTTATTATCCAATTTATCTTATGTGTAACCCTATATTAAAAATGGATTAGTTATTAAAAATTGAATTTAACACTTTTAACTCTTCTTTGAATAATAATAAATGTCCTAATATAATCCAAGTGGACCTAAAAGATCATATTATATTCCAAAGGTTATTTTTGGTCAAATTACACTTATCCAATAGAATTATAAAATCTATTAGGGTAATTATGATATTATTTTTACCTTTTATTACCCTATTTAATTTTAACCGTGGTAAATAAAAGAAAAAAGTTACTATTAAAAAGAAATTATTTTCATCTTATTGAACCAAATTTTTCATACTGATATCAACCATATCTCTCGGAGTTTCTAAATTCAACTCACAGAAGTGGAAAAATTATGTTTTATGCAAATTTGCAAATGCTACTAGGAGGAGGGTAAAAGAGGGTAAAACGTTCGATATAATTTTATACATATAATTTTATTATAAAATGAGTATGATGAATTTCATTGAACATATATCGGTATAATGTATCTATTTTGACCTAAAATAAATTTAATTCAAAGAAAACCTTTTTAAATAAAAAGTCAGTTTTAACCAAAAACATAGTATTTTCACTATTCATCAAAAATTGAATGTTTTCAGAAAAGTACCAAAATTTCACCCTAAGCTAATTTTGATATTCTGAATTCAAAAATTAACTCTATTTTATCAAATATAAAACATATAAGTTTCATTTGTTAAATTAAAATTATTTTCTGTCGTCAAAACCAAAAAGCATTTTTTTAAGAAATAATAACTAACAAAAGATTGATACTTGTTTATGTTCAATTTCAAAGTGAAATTATTTCCAATGAATAAAATTGGATTAAATGGAAAAAATATAATCTATTTATACTTCCAATACATTAAAATTTATAATTTAACACTACGAATTATTTTGATTAAAAAATTTGTTTTCAGTAAAATATAATATTTTTCACTATTTACCCAAATATGAAAGTTATCAGAAAAACCCCAAAAAATTATTCAAACAAAATTATTATGTCCCGATTCTAAAAAAGAAGTTTATTTGGTCAAATATAATATATAAAATTTTCAAAAATTGGATTTAAAAAGGGTTCGCCCTTAAAAGGCGGTAAAATTGATTTTTTTTGAAAAATACTTATTTAATCTGAAAAAATGAATTTTTTCTTACATTATGTCTAAGAAACTCATAATATGGATTCTAAGATTATAAGGATTATATAAAGTTCAAATTTTAGTTAATACTATTCATAACCACTTTTGAATGGCTAGTTTGGTAAATCGTAGTGCGCTTGAACTCGGTGTTGCATGTAGTGCAAGTTATTTTATTAATTTAAAGAAATAACGTACTATAAAATCTTGGGGTGTTACAAGCTGTGAGCGTGTGCGACTGCTGACCAGTTGCAGATTGTTTTCCATCGTAAGTCAGGCCGCAGAGTATTAATTTGGTTCCACCCCAAGGAAGGATCATTTTTCAAGTCCCTAACTTTAATAAATTCATTAATAAAATGATTTCTGTAACTTTTTTGGTATTTAAATTGTGTAGCGAAGTATTTATATTGAATTTCATTAATATGTTAATTTTTTAAGTTTGATAAAATTTCTAAATATTACATGTGATATGTCAATTCACAACTTTTGATGTTATTAAATGATGCTTCCCACATGAGATAAATTATGACATGACCATCTGTTGGTTTGGAGAAAGTATTGCCAATTGGATTAAGTTATACAATTAAATAATTCAATTATGTTTTTTTGTTTAATATCGGATAATAAATTTTGTATATTATTTTATGTTCACTAAGAATAGTAAATGTGATGATTCTAGGGGGTAATCATTTTAAGATATTGAGTGATATAAATTGAGATAATTAATAGTGATTTAATTATGTGCATTGAGGATGAAAATAAATAATTAAAAAATTTATTAATTATAATATATTGATGTAGTTGAATGGGATGATTTATTTGGGGTTTAATTACAATTTTTTGTTTTCGAAAAATATATATATTTATTGATAGATTAAATGACATGAATTTTCAGTGATATTTAGGATAATTAATTTAGGAAAATTAATTATGGGATGTGATTTTTTTGTTTATTAAAAAATTGAGGGATAAATTAATGGTAATGTGTACTTGGATAATTGTTGTGTTAGCTAATATTTTTGTTATATTTAACTAATCGATTAGATTAGTAAGGGAATAAGGATAATTGATAGGTAAATTAATTATCTTGTTTTCAGTTAAATAATTGTGATAATTAAATTTTGATTTAATTATTTAGTTGACTTTATTATGGTAAATAATACTTAATTTTCAATTATTGAATAACTATTGATATGTTTAATGGTTAATTAGTTGTTGAATTATTTTACTAGAGTTTTTTTATTAGTTAGTTTTAGAAGTAATTAACAGATATGATTATTTAATTTATTAATTGTTTAATGAATGGTTTTGGAGTGTTAGACATGGAATTATAAAAAATGGATAATTATATATGTATGATTGATAAATGGATTGTGAGATAGACCCAGATGCCCCAAATACTCTATGGGTGCTAGACATGGCATTCAACAACCAGCATGCATGAAGATTTCTCATTTTTTGGACTGGGATTGATGCTCTAAATACCCATTGGGTTGTGAGACAAGGACTAATACTACAAATACTCATGAGGGTGCTATAAATGAAGTTTTACACCCATTAATTGACATTGGACTATGTGTCCAATTGGTCATACATGATTTGAGTTAAATGGATAATGAAAGACGATGTAATGTAATGACTTGTGAATTGAATATGATAATGTGTTCAGATTTGATAATGAATTTGGTGAATCACTGTTTAGTGGAAGGACCGAGGAGTGAATCACTATTTTTAGTGGACAAGATGAGACATATCATATGAAAGAATAAATTGAATATCTTATGAGGAATTATTGAATCCAAACAACATGATTGGATTTAGTATTTACAATGTTGGCTTAGATATTTTTTAGAGACATATTTTGTGAGTGAATTATACGGGGGGTGTTGGATATAGACTGAATATTGAGACTTATAAAATTTAATGAGTCTTGAAAAATTGATATATGGAAATTAATGTGTGTTGATTGATGTTTATGCAGGAAAAATGTGTAATGTAGGTTTAGACACTAGATGAGGGTTGAATTAAGTACTTGGATATATAGATACATTATACTACTTACTTTATTTAGGCATGCTTTCAAACTGCATAAATTATTTATTGAATGTGTATATTTTTGGAAGATATCGATGGTCCCGACCTATTGAGATTTATATCTCACACCCTACTTGGTCCCCCATTGCACTGGGGTACCCAAGTATATTCTGTTAGGTTGCAGGATTATGCTTTTTTCATATACTTAGGAGATAAGAATAGAGGACTGAACGTAAGTTCGGGATGCTCGAGGAGATCTCCCTATGGGCATTGAGTCATTATATTTTCATTTATTTATTGATATATAAGTAATGATGTATTTTTTTTCAATTTCATATTTTTCCCAAAATAATATGTATGCATTTTATAATATGGGAATTTACCATTTTATTTTATAAAAGATTTATAAAATTACCACATCCACTTCTTTATCATTATTCTCACTACCTCTACTATTTTTTGATATTGTACACTATTTTTACTCTAATAAGAGGGTATAGTATACCAACTAACTATCCATAGACCCTCACTACTAGTCTTAGGACTATGGGGTATGGAGAGATGTGCTTAAGGTTATGTGGCGAACGGTTTGGCCACCAGTTCTAAGGTGAGACGAGTCAGGACATTACAAAGTGGTATAAGAGGCTTTTCTTCCTTTTTCTCACTATTTTTTGGTTGGTATATAGGATACTAGGAATTTTTTAGTTCATTGGATAATAGTTGTGCTTGGGACTGATCACCCCCCTACACAGTAAATGACCATGTGTACATGGTTTGGATTTCTATTCATGTTGTCCGTCGTTACAGTTGATAAGACTTCACATTGACTGACTGGTGTATATTCTGCTGCTAATTGATTATGAAAATTTTAAGAAATTTACGTTCACCTAATATGTAAAATAGGTTGTATTAAATGCATCATATTATACATTTCGAGATTATCATGCCATGAATATATGCCACTCCATGTAGTTGCAATAGTAGGATGTCTTCTAATAGGGGTTGTGTGCCTTAAATATATTCCATGTCATTTTCTTATTTATGATGCCTTTTTAGATAGCATGTTTCAGTGATATAATTAACATCCTTGAGTGATAATATGCAATAATTATGTGTCAGGATTTTGTGTTATAGCATGTTTTAGTGATTTCAGCATGTGGAACTGTGTTAACTACTTAAAGTGAATTTTTATCTAGCTGATAAATGATTGGTTTCTTTAAATATATTCATATGGTTGAAATTATGATATAAACCATTTTCAGTTGTAAGGTATATGGGTTCCCTATAACTAAGAAAAAGGGTAACCTGTGTATTCAAGAAATTAAAACGGGACGTTAATGTTAAAATTCTAAATGAAAATTGGATATTTTAAATGGGATCCAAATGCCAGTAGTAAGGTGTATGGGTGACTTGTCGACTGGTAGATGGAAATCCATGTGGCTGAACCATATAACCATTGAATGTTTGGAAATGGTTTTTAATGTAAAATTGTTGAGTTTTGATTATAATGAATTGTTATGGGGTTTCTTTTTTATGAACCCAAATTGAATAGATGGACCTTTGGAGGACTCCATTTTAGTAAAAAAAAAATTTGATGGTACATTGTGGGAAAAAATGAATATAAATTGAATGTTAAATTATTAAAGAGAATATTTGTGATAGCTTGATAATTTTTCCATTGAGCGTTGGTTGAAAACCAAGTGAATTTATGTGACAATGTATTTGGGATAGAATGTCCATTTTTAGTACACATATGATGTTTTGGGAATTAATGAATTTTCAGCTCACTTCTGGAGCTGAATTTTTGGGACTCAGTTGTTTTGACACGCCAGTCGGTTTAAATTTTTTAGATTCGATGATAAATGTATGATGTTTTTATCATGGCTTGAAAAATGCCAAATGTGTTTTTTTGGTATTTGTGAAATAGTGTACTATTAAGTGGCTACTATTTTCATTCTACTTCATGGACAATCATATGGTTGGTAGTGTCGCATCTGGTTCGGTAAACATGTCGGCTAGTGACACTGAGTTTTTTGAACTAATTTGACATATAGTTTTTCAACTGATCTTTTTAGTAACCTGGGATTACTCTTATTTTTATCTTTCAAATGAGCTGAGAATTTCCCACGTTTTTACCTTGCCATGTTGACAATAAGACAACATCGGTCTTATGCCATGCTAATGATTTAAATATTGTTGGGATTGATAAGTGGTCGTTATCCTGTTTTTACATGGAATGTGTGGTTTCTTTTGGCAATGACTTCATTCATGTTTGGGCATGACTGTTTTTTAATATACATGTAATGGTTTGACTCGATAATGTAACCAAATGTCGGGTAAGGACATTGGTATACACGCGGTTGGTGATGTAAAAATTTAAAATGGAACGTATCCTATTTAAGAGTGAGTGTGGGTTTTTGGGACCGTAATGTCTTTCTTCGAAATCATGTGCAACCATTTTATGTTGGTCAGTCAAGAATCAACCTTTTCCTTTAATGAGGACCCTATAATTGTCACATATGTAAGATCTTTTATGGTTTTTAAATGGTAAAATGAGCTTCTGATCCGGTTTTAAAGAATTATGTTTTTGGACTTGTGTTTTGGTTAAAATTTTGTTTTAGAATTGGAAAAATAAATGGGTCTTTAAAATGAATCATTTTTACCTTAGAGGGTCAGATTCTAATTTATTACATACTGATGGCTTCTCTGGGATGATACGTTTCTAAGGTGAGTAGATTGTAAAGTCCTGTGTTTTTAACTAGGATTAAATTACGATGGTTATCGAATTTTGTTTCTATTTATCGATGGGTCATTTTATAAACCAATATCATAAAAATTATTCTAAGTTTCGGAACACTTAAAGGTTTTGTTTTTAGACTTGGGTGAAAACTCAATAATTTCATGGGTGCCCCAAGAAGTCTCAGGAGCACCGAATCCGGAAATGTCCACATTAATGGATCTGTATAGGCTGCACAAGGTTTTGGTCCCACCCATACAACTTACCCAGTTTAATATTTTATTTATTTTAATTATATATTATTAAATGGGAGATTTGTGTTTAAATAGAAGAAGGATTTAACAATAATAATTTTATTATTAATTGGATGCTGTCATAAATTATATGGATGTTGAAAGATTTTAATTTAATGATTAATGGGGTGTAACATTTATAAAAAAATATTTTAATAGAATGATTAATGGGGTGTAACATTTATGTGTAATTAATGTTCCCTTTGGGTATCTCAAAGAAATGTTTTTTAAATGATGAGTTTCAGATTTAATGAATATTTTTTAAATTAAATAATGAATTTTGGAATTAATAAAGAAGAATTTATATTTTATAGTTGTATTGGGTTGTATATAAGGTTGAATAATGATTATAATGTGATTATTGTTATTATGGATTTGTGAGTAGAATAATTATTATTAATTATAGTTTTTTATTATTTTTATGAATAATAATAATGGAATAGGGTGATTTAATTAATTTTATTGATACTGTGGTTTAATTCAATTAAATTGAGTTAAACAGAATTCAATTAAATGGTGTATAGTGATGATTTTTGGGTTTTATCAAAGAATTGTATTATTTATAATAATGATGGTTGTTACTATGGAGGATTCCTTTATTTAATTTGAAGATTAAATGAATTTAATTTAATGAGTTGGTGCAGGTTACTTTTAATTAAATTAGAGTTTTTATAATTTAATTAAATCATATGTAAATGATGACTTGGGTGATATCAAAGAAAGGGAATATTAAATTGTAATATTAAATGATCAATAATTGTGGAGTTGGGTTTAATTTAATTAAATTCGTGGTAATATGAAATTTAATTTATAAAGGAAAAGAGAAGATTATTTCTAATTAATTGTTAAAAATAATTTAATTAATCACTATGAAGTGAGGGTTTTATTTAATTCATTCATGTTAATATAATTAATTAATTAAATGACACAGAGTTTGTATTTTATTAGATTCTGTTGGAGAGAATATAATTTTTTTGATGTATTAATGAAGTATTGGGATTTACCAAATAGCAATGTGGAATAATTAATGAAGAAATGTAACATTAAATTATTATGATGATAATAATAAATTTTATTATTATAATAAGTAAATTAATTCATTTTAGTAATATGGTATTTATTTTTTAAAGAGGGAAAATGATTGGAATAGTGGACAAGGCATGCGCACCACCCCTAGTTTTCTTCATCCATGTGTGACATGCACTAATAGCCTCTTCCACAAGCTCTTCCTCTCCCAGGGCATAGATACGTCTTCCTGTAATGACTCCATGGCCACAACCTCCCTTGGACGGAACCTCTACTGCATCTCCTGACACCCCTGAGCTGAACCCCAATAGCAGCACAACCCCCCTCATTGGTATTCCACCCCATCTCCTGGACTTCTCTTTACATGCGACAATTCCTCTCAGACTCTTCAAAAATCGTGTCTGCCTCATCATGTTGATTCTTTCTGCATATATTTTGTTATTCACATCATCTATTTGACACCTCTCTCGCCTTTTTTCTCAGTCGAAACCCTAAAGTTTGGGTTTAATCCGATTGTTTTTTTCCTCTGTTTTTTGGGTATTCTAATGATGACTCAGGACCCATTAGTCTATAAACCCGTATCCACTACTAAGGGTGAGGCCGATACAATTGATTTACCTTGTCTTCATCGCATTAGGTAATATTTATATTCCACTGTTTTTGCACCATGTAAATTAGAGACCGAACTTTTATCTGAGTCCTTGATATAGATGTATATGTTCGTAGACCTTGATGCACTGGTTCTAGTCTCTTATTACTAGTTTGATGATTGTTAATCATTCTTGTAGACAATGCACTCAAATATATATATATATATATATATATATATATATATAAAGCTGTGACCGCATGCGACTGCAGACTAGTTGTAGATTTGTTGTCACTGTATGTCAAGCAGCTGAGTATTAATCTATTTCCACCAAATTGTAGGATCCTTTTTCAAGCCCTCTAATTTAATAAATGCCTTAATTAATTGCTTGATGCACCTTTTTCGGTATTTAAATTATGCAGTTAATTATTTATATTTAATTTCATTAAAATTTAAATTTAGTGAGATTGATTAAATTTATAAATGTGATGTGTGATGTGTTGATGAAAAACATTAGATGTTATCAAATGATGTTGTCCATGTGAGATAAATGAGGACATGTCCTTATGTTGGTTTTAAGAATGTGTTGTTGAACTAGTTAAAGTGATACGATTATATAATTAGATGATGTATTGTTCTGGCTAATATAAGATAATAAATATTGTATATTAATTATGTGCCATGAGAAATGTAAATGAGATGATTATTTAGGGGAATAATTATGAGTTATTGAGTGATGTAAATTGAGATAATTAATGGGGATTTAATTATGTGCATTGGGACTGAATAAAAATAATTAATCAATGGATTAATTATAATATAATTATCAAGCTGATTGAGATAATTTATTTGGCATTTAATTGAGATATTTAATGTTGGCTAAATAGATATATTATTTGAAGTATTAAATGACGTTCTTTGGAGTGATATTTTGCATAATTAATTCTAGAAAATTAATTATGGGATGTTATCTGTTTTTTAGATTAACTAATGGAAGGATTAATTAATGTTAAGTTGTACTTAGTTAATTGTTTAATTAACTCATATTTTTTGTATATTTAACTAACATTACCACAAAACTGGGCAAGGCATGCGCCTTCCTTTATCAGCGCTAATGGAAAAGCGCTGATAAAGGTCCTCCCCTTTATCAGCGCTTTTGTTAGTGCTGATAAAGGTTTTATTTATCAGCGCTTTTCATTTTAGCGCTGATAAATACACCCTTTATCAGCGCTTTTTACTAGCACTGATAAAGGGTCCCGCGGGTCCTCTTCCTCCTCCCCGCACACAATCAAGATCTCGCGGAAGCCCTCGTCTGCGCCGCTGCTGCCGCCTCCTCCTCCTCCGCCGCGGCCTCCACCTCCTCCTCTGCTTCTGCTCCTCCTCCTCCTCCTCCTCCGGTGCCTCCGCCGCCTCCGCCCTACATCAGCCCTGCCTCCGTGCCGCTGCCGCCGGTGCCTCCTCCTCCACCGCGGCCTCCTCCTCCTCCGCCAGTGCCTCCTCCTCCTCCGCCGGTGCCTCCTCCTCCTCCGCCGGTGCCTCCTCCTCCACCGCGGCCTCCTCCTCCACCGCGGCCTCCTCCTCCTCCGCTGGTGCCTCCGCGGAATCCTCCTCCTCCGCGGCCTCCTCCTCCTCCATTGTGCGGTATGCCATGCCCAATAATTGTAATTTGATTTGTTTTTTGTTTTTGTTCTATATTTCAACTATCATGATTTGTGTGAATCAAATTTATTTGAAGTGGGGGGGGGTGCAGGTGATGCGGGGGTGTAGTGGGTGGGGGGTGTGCAGGTGGGGGTGTTAAGGTGGGGGAGATATGCAGTGGGTGAACTTGTGTAGGTGGGGCGTATAATGGGCGGTCTATTGGGTGTGAGGTTTGGGGTGTACAGGTTGGGGGTGGGGGGTGTAATCCACAATAGCCCGCTAATTGCAGATACTCAACTTCCGGTTTTCGATGAACAATGTTGTTGTTTGAAAAACTCATACATTGTCATCATTTTTTTATAAAATTATATCATAAATCTATATATTGACTCAATACTAAAAATCTTACAATATAACTATTTTGGATTTAAATCATTTTAAAACCCAATGTAGACTCACAAAAATAGATTTGATTTTTTATAAAACAAAACTAAATTTAAAAGTAATTACACATTAAAAAATATAATTTAAGAAAAATTCAAATATTCCTTGGATAATTGGATAATTTTTTTAAAAAAATATGTATAGAATTTAAAACATCTTTAAATATGAAATTTCATGACAATTAATTTTTTTTTTCTATTTCCAATCCGTTATGGCTGACCACTCTCCCCACGTACTCCCTTCCAACCCTAGCATCTCCCTCCTTCTGACCACTTCGATCCACTTAGATCCACTTCGATCCTCTTCGATTGTAGCCACCATGATCTCCATTTCATCGCCACCGCCATCCAACACACCATTTCATTGTACCGGCATCCCCCCTCCCTGTTCTGCATCCAAACCCTAGCCTCTTCCTTCAGCACGGTTCCAATTTCTTCGATCAACGCGACCTTCCTCCGCTCAATTTCACCGCTCCCAGCATCATCCCGACAAGTGATTCATCCTATCAAGGTCACCTTTTGGTTGTTGAAATACGTGAATCATCAGTTGACCCCTCTCCAAATACTGTATCTTCCTCATCCTAAAAGGTGCGATCTTTTTCAATACCATTTTATTTCACTGTCCGTAAAACATAGCATTCGCCCGTTTTCTATTTTCCCATCCAACACTACCATATCCAGTACCATTACCTATAAAATAACACATTATGCATGAGTTCTTAAAAATATAATAAGCGAGTAGTAAAACTCCGCCGCCTCCTCCTCTGCTCCTGCTCCTCCTCCTCCTCCTCCTCCACCGGCCTCATCCTCCTCCTCCTCTGCTGCCTCTGTCGATGCCTCCTCCTCCTCCGCCGGTGCCGCCGGTGCCTCCACGGCCTCCTCCTCCTCCGCCGGTGCCTCCGCGGCCTCCTCTTATTCCGCCGTCACGCAGTGGTCACGCCGCGGTCACGCCGTGGTCACGCCGCGGTCACGCCGCAGTCACGCCGCGGTCACGCCGCCGTCACGTCGCGGTCACGCCGGTGCCTCCATGGCCGCCTCCTCCTCCTCCGCCGCCGCGACCGCCGCCTCCTCCTCTGCTCCTGCTCCTCCTCTTCCTCCTCCACCGGCCTCATCCTTATCCTCCACCGGCCTCCTCCTCCTCCACCGCGGCCTCCTCCTCCTCCACTGATGCCTCGTCCTCCTCCACCGGTGCCGCCAGTGCCTCCACGTCTCCTCCTCCTCCGCGGTCACGCCGCAGTCACGCCGCGGTCACGCCGGTGCCGTCGCGGCCGCCGCCTCCTCCTCCTCCACCGCGGCCGCCGCCTCCTCCTCTACTCCTGCTCCTCCTCCTCCTCCTCCACCGGCCTCATCCTCCTCCTCCACCGGCCTCCTCCTCCTCCACCGCGGCCTCCTCCTCCTCCGCCGATGCCTCCTCCTCCTCCGCCGGTGCCGCCAGTGCCTCCACGTCTCCTCCTCCTCTGTGGTCACGCTGCGGTCACGCTACGGTCACGCCGCGGTCACGCCGCGGTCACGCCGCGGTCACGCCACGGTCACGCTGGTGCCTCCGCGGCCGCCGCCTCCTCCTCCTCCGCCGTGGCCGCCGCCTCCTCCTCTGCTTCTGCTCCTCCTCCACCTCCTCCACCGGCCTCATCCTCCTCCTCCACCGACCTCCTCCTCCTCCACCGCGGCCTCCTCATCCTCTGCCAATGCCTCATCCTCCTCCGTCAGTGCCGCCAGTGGCTCCACGTCTCCTCCTCCTCCACGGTCACGCTACGGTCATGCTGCAGTCACGCCGCGGTCACGCCGCGGTCACGCTGCGGTCACGCCGCGGTCACGCCGGTGCCTTCGCGGCCACCGCCTCCTCCTCCTCCGCCGCGGCCGCCGCCTCCTCTTCTACTCCTGCTCCTCCTCCTCCTCCTCCACTGGCCTCATCCTCCTCCTCCACCGGCCTCCTCCTCCTCCACCGCGTCCTCCTCCTCCTCCGCTGATGCCTCCTCCTCCTCCGCCGGTGCCGCCAGTGCCTCCACGTCTCCTCCTCCTCCGTGGTCACGCCGCGGTCACGCTACGGTCACGCCGCGGTCACGCTGCGGTCACGCCGCGGCCACGCCGCGGTCACGCCGCGGTCACGCCGCGGTCACGCCCCGGTCACGCCGCGGTCACGCCCCGATCACGCCGGTGCCACCGCGGCCTCCTCCTCCTCCTTCGTTGCCTCCGCTGCCTCCTCCTCCTCCGCTGCGGCCGCCGCCTCCTCCTCTGCTCCTACTCCTCCTCCCCTCCACCGGCCTCATCCTCGTCCTCCTCCGCTGCCTTCGCTGCCTCCGCCTCCTCCTCCTACTCTGCTCCTCCTCCTCCTCCTTCTCCTCCACCGCAGCCTCGTCCTCCTCCTCCTCCACCAGCGCTTCCTCCTCCTCCTACTAGTCTGCTGCCTCATCCTCCTCCTCCTCCTCCTCTGCCTACTCTGCTGCCTCCTCCTCCACTGCGGTTTGAGAGGTGCCTCAAGTGATTTCACCATCTTCTTTACCATTTTATTCTTTATATTTAGTTTCTATTGATTTTTTATTTATCTAGATTAGTTTTTATGGGTGATTCAACTGGCGCACGGTGGTATCATATTGATGTGAGGCTTGGGGATTGTAGTGGTTCCCAATATATTTTTTATTTTGGTATTTATTTATTCCTTTATTTCCTTGGAGTATCTTGTTTTTTATCTAAATTATACTCATATTCCTTATCCTTTAACCTATATACTTATCCTATGGATTTTAAATAGGATGAATATAAATAAAGAATGGGTGAATGCCAATCGGTTGACAAAAGAGTATGAAGAAGGCGTGAAAGAATTTATCAAGTTTGCAATAGATCATGCATGTGACTCTTCTCAAATCCTTTGTCCGTGTTTACGCTATTGTTATTCAAAACAAATTAGTCCAGATGAGTTGGAAGAACACTTGATCTGTCACAGAATAGATCAATGTTAGACATGTTGTAATAAACACGGGGAAACAACGAATGTAGGTAGTGACTGGGGTGACACTGCGTTTTATGGATCATCTGATATGATTACAAACATGAACAATGAAGATGACCGTATGGAGGATGTGATTATAGATGTGAATGATGATGAAGATCGTATTGAGAAAATGACAAGGACCTTCGAAGATGAACTTCGTGATTGCCCAAAATTTTTTGAGAAGTTAAAAGGTTGTGCAAAGACGCCATTTTATGCTGGTTGCACTAAATATACAGAATTTTCAGCCGTACTGAAGCTGTATAATTTGAAATCAGATAACGGGTGGAGTGACGACAGTTTTATGAAACTACTTTCCCTCTTGAATGAAATGCTCCCAAAAGAGAATGAGCTCCCGAGCCGAACATACGATGCCAAACGAATGCTACGCTCTATGGGTATGATCTCTGAAAGAATACACGCCTTCCCGAATGACTGTATACTGTTTCGCAAGGACCACAAATCACTTAAAGAATGCCCAAAGTGTGGTTCTTCTCGATACAAGAAAGATGAATCCAGTCCTACTAAAGTTGTATGGTACTCTCCAATCATTCCAAGGTTTAGATGCCTATATGGAAGTGAGGAGACTGCAGAACAATTTACCTGGCATGCAGATACAAGAATTAAAGATGGGATACTACGTCACCCGGCAGACTCTCCTCAGTGGAAGAGAATCGATCATGAGTATCTTGAATTTGGAAACGAGTCGAGAAACCTTCGTCTTGCGTTATCTACAGATGGAGTGAATCCTTTTTGTTTTCAAATCAGCAGTCACAGTACATGGCCGGTTATGTTGATAAATTATAACTTACCACCGTGGTTATGCGTGAAACAAAAATACATCATGTTATCTATGCTTATATCCGGACCAAAACAACCGGGTAATGATATTGATGTTTATTTAGCTCCATTGATCGAAGATTTGAAATTATTGTGGGATTCAGGTGTTACATTGTATGATGCTTACAGAAAGGAAGATTTCACTTTGAGATTCATGTTGTATGGGATAATAAATGACTTCCCAGCTTATGGAAATTTTTTAGGATATAGCATTAAAGGAACTCAAGGCTGTCCCGTTTGTGAAGAAGGTACACAATCAATTAGGTTGAAACATTCATCAAAAACCGTGTTTCTAGGACATCGCAGATTTCTACCGCGATGACATATGTACCGTTCTTAGAAGACATCATTCGATGGAAGTTCAGAAGAACGTACAACACCGTCTCCACTAACAGGCGATCAATTGTTTGAGAAAGTTAATAATTTGGACACTACTTTTGGTAAACCGGCTTCGAAAAACCTTACGAAAATCGGTTGGAAAAAGAGATCAATTTTTCTGAATTACAATACTAGAATTGTCTGTATGTAAGACATTTTATTGATGTTATGCATGTAGAAAAAATGTATTTGACAGTGTTATCGGCACGTTGCTAAATACATCTAGAAAAAACAAAAGATGGAATTAAGGCTAGGTTGGACATGGTTGAGATGGGAATACGAGAAGAGTTGGCACCAGTAAAGGGTGAAAAACGAACATTTCTTCCTGCTGCTGCTTACACTCTTTCCAGGCAGGAGAGATATCAGTTTTGCAACTTCTTGAATGACGTAAAGGTTCCAGAGGGGTATTCGTCAAATATCAGTAACCTTGTGTCAATGAGCGACTTGAAGTTAAAAGGTCTGAAATCACATGACTGTCGTGTTTTGATGCAAAATCTCATTCCAATTGCTTTACGTTGCATTTTTCCCAAGAATGTCTGCCATACATTAACGAAACTATGTTTCTTCTTCAAAGCTCTATGCAGCAAAGTTATAGACCTGGCGAAATTGCCAGCTATGGAAAAAGAAATTGCCGTCATATTATGTGAATTAGAAATGTTCTTCTCGCCTTCATTTTTTGATATGATGGTTCATTTGATGGTCCACTTGGTGAGAGAGATTCGACTATGTGGTCCTGTACATTACAGATGGATGTACCCCATTGAACGGTATATGGAGATTTTGAAAGGGTATGTCAAAAATCGAAGTCGTCTAGAGGGTTGTATTGCAGAGCGATATATTGTTGAGGAAGCCGTTGAATTCTGTACCGAATACTTGTCTGGTGTGGAAAGCATTGGCTTACCGAAATCTTGTCACACTGGGCGGTTAGAGGGTGAAGGAATTTCTGGAAGAAAGGTTGTCACAATCAATTTTACAGATCGGGAGCAGGCCCACCTTTATGTTTTGCATAACAGTTTGGACGTTGACCCATATGTTGAAATCCACAAAGAAATTCTTAGGCAATTGAATCCATCAAGGGATGAAAAATGGATATCAAATACACATAATCGACAGTTTATAGGATGGTTTCGAGATCATATTTTTAAGAAGTTAGATGAAAATCCAAAGTCTATTTCGGAACGACTTCGATGGCTAGCCAGAGGACCAAGTGTGTATGCATTATCTTACAATTCTTATGTAGTTAATGGTTATATATTTTATACTAATGAACATGATGAAGATATTACCATGCAGAATAGTGGGGTTACACTTGTGGCTGAAGCGATGCATGTTTCCGGTGCTAAGGACAGAAATCCAATTTATGCGAATATGTCATACTTTGGCATCATCAAACAAATATGGGAGTTGGATTATACGGAATTTCAAGTTCCGATATTTCAATGAAAGTGGGTTGATAACAGGAGTGCTGTTAAAATAGATGATTTGGGATTTGTGAAATTTGATTTCAGTAAGGAAGGGGAGAAATATGAACAATTTATAATGGCATCACAGGCAGTGCACGTATTTTATGTTCCTGATTCCGCAAACCGAAACTGGTCAATTGTTCTGTTATCGACCAAAACAGCTGAAGGGTCAGATGAAAATTCAACAGAAGATGATCCTTTCATTGGGATTTTGCAATCATTTCGCAGTGGTCCCAATGTAGACAACGTTTTGTATGTCAGAGGAGACCACAATTAAGGGATATGGATAGTTGATAGAGGGGTAAAATCCCTTCAGCCTTTTAAAAAAAAGGGAGTTCAATAATCAGGTTATTGATTTTTATTGTAATATAGATTTTGTTATATTATGTTATTATCTGTTCGTTGCTGCTTTTATGTGATCTAACTTAAATTTTAAACCAGTTCTGCAGATAATGACTTCTTCACCTGCTGATGCACCCAATCCCGAGACACAACACGTCTCTCAACCTGTTGAAGCTGGTCCCATTGCTGAGAGACAACAGGTCTCTCAACCTGTTGCAGCTGGTCCCACTGCTGACGTACAACAGGTCTCTCAACCTGTTGCAGCTGGTGTCAGTGCCGAAGCTAGTGCTTCGGAAAAACATAATGATGATGCAGAAACTGAGGAAATGGTAGGCGATGAAACCCCAGCGACACAAAAAAAAAACAGGTGCGCCGTAGTTTGACAGTTTTAGCAAAAATCTTTAAGGCAAAAGAAAAAGGCATCAAATATGAGGTGGGATGGAATAAGCTAGGTCATCATGTAAACCCCAACAAATCCATGTTTAGTAGCTACATTGGAATCTTCACTCGACAACGCGTGCCGATTGACGTAGAGTCGTGGCACCATGTTGTCAGCGGGTTGAAAACATTAATGTGGGAAGAGATTACGGTAACATTACGATATCATCTATTTAATTTATTAAAATAAAATAAAATATTGAAATATTGACTAACCCTTCATCATCTCTTGTAGAGTGCATTTATAGTAGATGTTTTGCACAAAGAATATGTTTTCAGACTGGCAGGAAGGATTCATAGAGGCTTTCGCACCATTTTAACGAAAAATCATATGAAAGATGCCGAAGGGAAAATCAAGCCGCACCTGCCTCCTCTTTATGAACACTTGATATCCCAAGGAACGTGGGATGCGTTTTGCAACCGTCGTGCGGAAAAGAATTTTCAGGTTCATTGTGTTTGGTTACACGTTGTGTAACATTGCTTGTATTCATCACATTGATTGATAGGTTTTTATTTATGAAACAACAACTGAGTGCTGAAAATAAAAAACGGGCAGCAAAACCAGCGAACCCCTACCGTAAAGCAAGGTTGGAGTACGCTTCAATTGAAAAACAATTGGTATGTATTTTAAAAGTACTGTAATAATTTTATGTGACATAAAACAACACTGTAACCATGTTTCTCTGTTTATAAGCAGATTGATGAAGCAAAATCTCAAGTCACTTCCATTCCACGCCATGTGCTATGGAAGGAGGCTCGTGTTAATAAAGAGGGGAAACTGATAGCTGAAAACACACAAAAAGTGTGGGAAACATGTGCAAGTATGACATAATATAAACTTGTTTTGCTTTAAATCACTATTACATAACAATGCTTACTTGTTTTTTCATATTTTCTATTTGACATAGTCACAGGAAACATCAACACCCGCACCGGATGCAGACATACTTTCAACGGCCTTGAAACAGCCAGAACAGAATGGCCGCGTCAGAGGTGTGGGTTTTGGGGTGTCACCCAAGACATATTTTAAGAAAAAAAACAAGAGGATGAACAAACTAAAGAATTGCATGTAATGAGAGATAGAGTAGCTACCCTTGAAGAACTAATCCAAACTCAGGGAGAGATGCTAAAGAGTTTGATGGAGGAGAGGCGAAGAGAACAAACAACTCAAGAACAACCCCCGCGAGAAGATCCACCCCTCACCAGCTTTGAGGCGAGCCATTCCCCTCAAAGACCTGACTTAACTGAGGTACTCAATGTTATAATATTGGTTTTTGTGAGATGTGAATCACATAGACACTGATACCTTTCATTTAATGATATTCCGCAGGGTGAACATGACTGTGATTTATATCTGTTAACTCCCACCCATCGCCTTGTAGCGAGGGCTACGGTGTTCAATATGCAGAATGACACGCTACACTCCAGACCACATCCAACCGATCATGTCAAAGTGTCGATTAACGTAGCTCATGAGCCGAGCGCCGAGCTACCCGTTCCAAATGGAGATGACGACATTCATACGGTGGAAAAAGCTATTGGAACATTCGTTGCATGGCCGTCGAATCTTGTAAAAAAACACGTCGAGCAGGAGGTATTCATTTCCAGTTCATTTTTCAAGAAGAAACTTTAACATTAAATTAGAAAATGGCTGAACCGATGAATGTTATTACAGAAGGATAAAATGGAGAAGCTAAAATGAAAGACCGGCTCTAATATTGGATCAACCAACCGATCAAAATGATCTACTGAGAGCACGTTCACCCCGCCCGTTCTATATCCACATTTAATATCATTGCAAGCTCATGTGGATATGAAAATGAAAGACGGAAAGAATCATACAATTGTTTGTGAAAAAGATATGTACGGAGAGGAAAAAATGGATTGTGTTAGTGCAGATGTTGTTTCTGAGATCATCACATACGACTGGCTAGGCGCCTCAGTTATAAATGTATACATGAGGTATGTTTTCATGATTTGATTTTACAGAAGCTGATATACTTTGACAATTATGGATAAATACATCTCATATTTTTCACAGGCGTATATATGAAAAACAGTTGAAGGTATTTGCCCATGAATACAAATTTGGACTCGTTAGTCCTCACACCATTTCTACACAACGAACAGAAATAGATTCTAATTTTCAGGCTGAATTGATGTCAAATTTGGTCAGAACGTTTCAAAGAAGAATTACGACTGACAGGCTCTTTTTAATACCAACGATGCAAGGGTAAAACTCTACATTTTAATCATATCAATTATATTTTCATTTCTATCAGTACTTATTTCTTTTTGTGTTTTTAGGGAACATTGGATGCTCATTGCAGTCAATTTGGATACTCTAAAGATTTATTTTCTGGATTCACTGCATGGATATCCAACTAACCGACCACACATGATGGAAATTTTCAACTTGTAATACACTAGATCCAACATTTTAGAACTAAATATCTAGTTATATAATTTATATTATCTTTTAATGAGGATTTTTTTATGATAGGGTGGTGTATGAATATCATCTAAAGGCTGGAATGAATCCAGGGCGTAAGGATGACAATGCCCACAAGATCTACAAATGGAGAAGTATCTGGGTATATATAATTATATTTCACTATCCAAATACATATCAAAACAAAATACTTATTTTTCTTGATGTTTCTGCAGTGTCCGAAACAAAAAAATGACAAGGACTACGATTATTATGTTTGTAAATTTATGAAAGAGATCGTATTTCATGGACAAACTAGCATCCCTGAAGAGGTATTTTTGAAAATAATTACTACTTTATTTAAAATAATTATTAATCCTTTGTGTATTTATATTTTTTCAGTACTACTATGACTGTCGCAAAAACTCCTATTCAGAAGATGATATAAATGTCTTTAGAAACGAATGGGAAGCGTACCTAATCGAAGAATGTAAACAAATAAGACAATAAAGGTGAATTCCTAATACTTATGTTATCTTTATATGGTCATTGATATCTCCCTTTACACTTATTGAGCATCTATGATCTCCCTTTATTATGTTCCATATCCTTAGATTAGTGAATTCCTACTACTTAGTTTGAAAATGACATAAACTTTGGAAAACAACACCAATGAAATACGCCAAATCGAGCAAATGCCTTCGGATTGTTTTGATACATTAGGAAAACAATCCACGAGTCATTTGTGACGCGTACGAATCGACCGCACCTCAATCCGACGCACGGTGTGACCGCTATGGCTAAAATTGTCTGATATCAGTTTGAAAATGACATAAACTTTGGAAAACAACACCAATGACATATGCCAAACCGAGCAAACGCCTTCGTATTGTTTTTATACTTTAGGAAAACGATCCACGAGTAATTTTTGACGTGTACGAATCGACCGCACCTCAATCTGACACACGGTGTGACCGGTATATCTAAAAGTGTCTGATATCAGTTTCAAATTGAGATAAACTTTGGAAAACAACACCAATGACATACGCCAAACTGAGAAAACGCATTCGGATTTTTTTTGAAACTTTAGGAAAACGATCCACGAGTCATTTTTGACGTGTACGAATCGACCGCACCTCAATCTGACGCACGGTGTGACCGGTATGTCTAAAAGTGTCTGATATCAGTTTCAAATTGAGATAAAATTTGGAAAACAACACCAATGACATACGCCAAACAGAGCAAATGCTTTTGGATTATTTTGATACTTTAGGACAACGATCCAAGAGTCATTTGTGACGTGTACGAATCGACTGCACCTTAATCCGACGCACGGTGTGACCGGTATGGCTAATATTGTCTGATATCAGTTTGAAAATGACATAAACTTTGGAAAACAACACCAATGACATACGCCAAACCGAGCAAACGTGTTCAGATTGTTTTGATACTTCAGTAAAACGATCCACGAGTCATTTGTGACGTGTAAGAATTGACCTCACCTCAATTCGACGCACGGTATGACCGGTATGGCTAAAATTGTCTGATATTAGTTTGAAAATGACATAAACTTGGGAAAACAACACCAATGACATACGCCAAACCGAGCAAACGCCTTCGGATTGTTTTGATACATTAGGACAACTATCCAAAATTCATTTGTGACACGTACAAATCGACCGCACCTCAATCCGACGCACGGTGTGACCGGTATGGCTAAAAGTGTTTGATATCAGTTTCAAATTGAGATAAACTTTGGAAAACAACACCAATGACATACGCCAAACTGATCAAACGCCTTCGGATTGTTTTGATACTTTAGGAAAACGATCCACGAGTCATTTGTGACGTGTACAAATCGACCGCACCTCAATCTGACGCACGGTGTGACCGGTATGGCTAAAAGTGTCTGATATTAGTTTTAAAAAGAGATAAACTTTGGAAAACAACAGCAATGACCTATTCCAAACCAAGCAAACGTGTTCGGATTATTTTGATACTTTACGATAACAATCCACGAGTCATTTTTTATGCGTACGAATCGACCGCACCTCAATCTGACGCACGGTGTGACCAGTATGGCTAAAATTGACTGATATCAGTTTGAAAATGACATAAACTTTGGAAAACAACAACAATGACATACACCAAATCGATCAAATGCCTTCGGATTGTTTTGATACTTTAGTAAAATGATCCACGAGTCATTTTTGATGCGTAGGAATCGACCGTACCTCAATCTGACACACGGTGTGACAGGTATGGCTAAAATTGACTGATATCAGTTTGAAAATGACATAAACTTTGGAAAACAACACCAATGACATATGCCAAACCGAGAAAACTCCTTCATATTGTTTTCATACTTTAGGAAAACGATCCACGAGTCATTTTTGATGTGTACGAGTCGACCGCACCTCAATCCAACGCACGGTGTGACCGGTATGGCTAAAAGTGTCTGATATCAGTTTCAAATTGAGGTAAACTTTGGAAAACAACACCAATGACATACGCCAAACCGAGAAAACGCCTTCGGATTGTTTTGATACTTTAGTAAAATGATCCACGAGTGATTTGTGATGTGTACGAATTGACCGCACCTAAATCCGACGCACGGTGTGACCGGTATGGCTAAAAGTGCCTGATATCAGTTTGAAAATGAGATAAACTTTGGAAAACAACACCAATGACATACGCCAAACCGGGAAAACTCTTTTGGATTGTTTTGATACTTTAGGACAATGATCCACGAGTCATTTGTGACGCGTATGAATCAACCTCACCTCAATCTGACGCACAGTGTGGCCGGTATGGCTAAATTTGTTTGATATCAGTTTGAAAATGACATGAACTTTGGAAAAAAACACCAATGACATACGCCAAACCGAGAAAACGCCTTCGGATTGTTTTGATACTTTAGTAAAACGATCCACGAGTCATTTGTGACGTGTACGAATCGACCGCACCTCAATCCGACGCACGGTGTGACCGGTATGGCTAAAATTGTCTGATATCAGTTTGAAAATGACATAAACTTTGGAAAACAACAACAATGACATACACCAAACCGAGCAAATGCCTTCGGATTGTTTTGATACTTTAGGTCAACGATCCACGAGTCATTTGTGACGTGTATGAATCGACCGCACCTCAATCCGACGCATGTTGTGACCGGTAAATCTTTTCATTAGATAAAGAATTAGTATTTATTAAATGAGATAAATCAATCAAAAACATATTTATTTTACATTATTCCCTTTCATTTTTATGAAAATGAAAACTTTTGAGTTTAAAATTTAATATTTTAGTTTCACATTTCCATATTAATGTATTCTTTCATATTACTGTTTTAATTTCTTTCATTATTGCATTACTAACATAATATTTGTTTTCTTATATAGGTGAATTTTTTTCCTTGAGTTCGGATGCTTTGTTCGGCAACAAATACCATCGAGAGCGGATCACGGATATCAAAGGATGAAACATGAATGTTTATAACTGTTGTTGAATAATTGTAAATGTAACCATGTAAAACAATGTTTGAAATGTATATAGCAATGCATTTTTTTTGTATTCATGATGTTAAGTAAATGTATATACCATTGTCAGTCAAAATGTGCAGGTGTGCATGTGATACTTTGTGCAGGTATTCTGGTGTGCAGGTGTGCAGGTACTATTTTTTAGGTGCAGGCGCTGGGGCCTTTATCAGCACTTTTTTAGCGCTGATAAAGGACACCTTTAACAGCGCTAGAGGAGCGCTGATAAAGGGACCCTGTATCAGCGCTCCGACAAGCACTGATATAGTTGTTCTTTATCAGTGCTCCACCACGCGCTGATAAAGGACCCCTTTATCTACGCCGGAATTAACAGCGCTTTTCTAGCGCTGTTAATTCTGGTTTTTAGCGCTGATAAAGGAGCAGGTTGTAGTAGTGTAATCGATTGGATTGTTTAGGGGATAAGGATAATTGAATGTTGAAGTAGTTATCATGTTTTTGGTTAAGGAATTGGGATAGTTAAATGATGAGTTAATTATTTAGTTGACTTTCCAGTGGTTATTAATATTTAATTTTTAATTAATTACTAACTATTCATCTTTTTAGAAGTTATTTAACTATATAATTATTTGAAGGGATGTTTTTTGTTAATTAGTTATTGTATTAATTTACAGATTTGGTTAAATAATTTATGAATTAATTAATGAATTTTTTTGGGTTGTTAGACATGGAGGTCTACACCAAAGATAAATATATATGTATGATTGATAAATGAGTTGTGGGATAGGGACTGATTCTCTAAATATTTATGGGGTGATAGACGTGGTGTTCTACAACCATCCTGCATGAAAATATCTTTTAATTGGACTTGGACTGATGCTCCAAATACCCTTGGGTTGTGAGACAAGGATCGATGTTCCAAATACACATGATGGTGCTAGACATAACATTCTATACCCATTAATTGTCATTTAGGTGTGGGTCTAATTGGTCGTATCTGATTTTAATTAAATTGTTAATGAAAGATGATGTAATGTAACGATTTTTGAATTAAATATGATAAAGGGTTTATATTTGTTAATGAATTGGTTGAATCCCAGTTTAGTGGATAGACCCAGGAGTGAATCAATATTTTTAGTATATGGTCTCATACATAGAATACGAAAGATAAAATTAAATATCTTATGATGCGTTATACAAGCCAAATAACATTCTTGGATTCTGTCTTTACTTAATCTTCTTAGATTACCTTTAGAGACATCATTTGTGAGTGACTTATATGGGGGATGTCAAACGAAGGCCATATCTCTAGACTTATATAATTTAATGAGGCTTGAAAAATTGATAAATGAAATTGAATGTGTGATGATAGTTGTGTATGCATGAAAAATTGATAATGTAGTTTTAGATACCAGCCGAGGGATGAAGTATGTGCTTAGGTATATAGTTTCATTGTACTGCTTACTTTATTTATGCATGCTTTCAAAATGTTTAAACTATTTTTTAAATTTATAAATTTGGGTTAGAAAACAGTGCTCATATCCTACTAAGATTTATATCTCACACCCTACTCGGATAACCATTGCAATGAGGTACCGAAGTAGATTCTAGTTGGTTGTTAGATTGTACTATTTTTATATAATTTGGATATTTGAAAAGAGAACTGAGCGGAAGCTCGAGAGGATTGAAGAGATATCCCTCAGGGATTTGAGCCAATATTTATTTATTTATTTATTGATATGTAAATCATGATGTATTGTTTGTCTCTTTTATATTTGTACCATCATAACATGCATACATTGTATAACATTGGCATTGACCATTTTTTGATACATGGTTTTTAAAACTATGTCTTTCACTACTTTATCTTTATTCATATTGATTATACTATTTGATGATATTATCAACTATTTTTATTCTAATAAGAGGGTATAGTATCCCCACTAACAATCCTTAGACCCTTGCTGCAATTCTACAAATTCTGGTAAACGAGTAGATGCGCTTTAGGCCATGTGGCGACCGGTCCGGCCATAGGTTTAGGGGTGAGCCAGGTAAGTACGTTACTTATATATGGTTTTAAGATCACTATTAAACATAAAATTTAATAAAATAACATAAATTAGTTAAATTCTATTATCTTTGAAATTATTTTATTTCAGAATTAATTTAAAATTTAATTCAACGCTAAAAATTATATAAATGAAAATGCATGTTTTAGTATAAATAAGATTTTTTACTATTCATCAAAGAAATGAAACATTTCATAAAAATACCAAAACATCACCCAAATTTAATTTTTATATTATTATATAATAAATGAGTATAATTTTATCAATTCAATTTTATTACAGTGGAAAAATTAATTTCAAACTATGTGTGCAATGAGAAACTATTCCATCTTTTAGAAAAAATATATTCTTCTAAAAGCATTTATTTTTTTTCAAATGATTATTATTTTATTTGTTATTAATATATAATAATGATGTTTATTTAAAATTTTAAAACATTTAATTTTCTTGATTTAGTTTTTACAATTCATTACATCCAACTTCATGTATATATTAAAACAATATACTGTATTATGGTTTATTTGGACTCGTGGTTGTGTGTTCCCCATGCTATCAAAGAGAATATATTTATACAAATGTATTCCACAAGTGTTTTATGAATTTTAATGAGTTTCATAAGATTTATCAAGTTAGGTTATCTTCTTTTATAATTATTATTTCTTACAACATTCAATGTAAATAAACAGGACCACATATTATTATCTCATGAACTAAATAAAACACTAGTTGAACAATTATATAAAAAACATTGTGGGAGATGCATTTCTAGATGATAAATTATGAGTCAACTTATATTCTCCGACAAATACAAGAAAATTGCATTGAATACTTTTCTTAATATTTAATTTAATAAATAAAATAACCTAATGATGTCCTTTTCTTATCGTCATTGGCAATATACCATTCAGATCCATTATTAACAGTTGTATCATCAACACATAAAGGATAATATCCTACATTGTGTATGAGATTTATTTTTTGTTAACAATTTTCATTGAATGATAATTATGATTAATAAAAGATTTTGATTTCATTAACGTCAATATGATGAATAATTTCCAAAGTTAATGGTTCTTGGAGGAATTCCTCAAGTATTGGTATTTTAGGAAATGTGTGTCGAATAATTTGAGTTTTAAGGTGATGTTTGGAGAATTTTCATGGATTTAGTAAATGAAATTTGATGTCATGTTTGAAAACTTATCTTAGATCCTAAAACAATTTTTGAATTGGTTTTATGTTCAAATTCATGTGTCAAAAGTGATAAAATATTTACAATAATGAAGAAGGATATTTTAGAACCTATAAAATTATTTGGTATAAATATTCCCAAAATAATAGAGGAAGTAGAAATTAAGAAAATCCTTTAAATTTTTTTATTAAATGAAGAAATGTTGACTAACGTTTAATGGTGACCATGAAAAAATAGATGTTCATATAATTTTCATATAGATATAAGAAGAATTTAAACACATAGGATGTTTGATTTATTTTTAAATAAAACCATGAAAAATAATATTATGCATATTGATTCATGAAGAAATATTGGTGTTCAATTTTAATTATGATAGGTGTTATTTCATATGATAATTATATATATTTAAACAAATATGGTTCATCCCTCCGGTCAAGAATTGGTTAGCTCAACCCTAAACACTTGTGTAACTGAAGTGAACCACACTTCATGTAGCCATCCCCATCCAACCAGGTGGTGCTAGAGGAAGGACATGAATAAGGACAAAAATTAGTGGGTAGGCAGATGTATAAGTCACATATAGTGCATGCACAAAAATGAGAAGAGGGTTTTCAAGAGGCCGTAAAGAATCATCTGGACTGTGGAGTGGGGTGTTTCCCATGTGGGCATGAAGTACTATGATTCCGGGTTCCAAACCCAGTGTTGTCTATATAAAAATATGAGATCAAGAACATTGATACGGTGTAAAAAAACTGCAATAGAGTTTGAAGTGGGATGGATGTGTGAATGATACATTTATTTCTATTTAAACATACAAACAAAAAATTATTCAGTTTGATCGGTGTGATCTATGTTGTTCATTAAATCCCTTGACCTTTTATTCAAAATCTGCATCCCATGAATAGCTCAAAAATCACGGTCATCTTCTACCTCTCGGTGTAGGTTCTTTTCAAATGAGGATATGGCCATGACACCATCAATTAATTTAGATGTCTCCATAACTATTCTAATGTTGAAATGTTTAGATGAACTTGATCAAAACATTTATACACCTTCATTTTCTTGATTAATACGATGATTCTTCAGCCGAAGTGAAAATGCAGTTGTAGGAGACCATTCAAATGTTCGATCATTATGGATGAGTTCAGGGAATGAAAGGGAATATGTATTATGATTTCATTCTTGTGATACACTCACTAAAATAGAGAATACCATATTGAAGTAAAAACACGATGTTTTTTTGGAATCATGTATCCCTCATTTGAAGATTTCAGAATATCTTGTTCATTCGGAATTTAATTTGCCGATTACCATGTCTTAACTTCCATAATTTGATTCAGTTATCAAATGAGGATGAGGCAATTACTCTTTACTTAGAATACCACATCTCAGAGGCTAATCAAGTTGAAACTATCATTAATTAATTGTGAAATCATTTTATCAGAACAAATAGAGTATCATTCAAAGATTAATATCACACAAATTAGAAGACTACCAATAACCTTAAATGATATCGTGTAGAATCACTACCAACAAATGAGGCAAGGGAAGTGCGTCATTTTTTCATCGCTAAGAAGAAAGCAATGATAAGGGGGGCTTTATCAGCGCTAAAAAAATCCACGATACATGGTAGATTTATTAGTTCTACTCTTAGCACACATAATTTTTTTAATAATAATTTATATACAATTATTATGTTAATATTAAAAAATAATGTTTATTTGTATATTTTTAATGAACAACGAATGTTTGTAATTAATATATATTTTTTAATAATTCAATAATATATTTATAATGTTATAAAAAATTATAATATTATAATTTAATATATATGTGTTTCTAATCAATATTCACTATTAATATGTTGATCATGTGCCCATATAGGTTATGTATCACCATGAATGTTCATTTATACATTTCAATCTTCTTATAATTCATGTTTTCTATTGAAGGATCATTTTTTATTATGTATATATTAATATGTGTATATGATAAATTCTTGTTTCCCATATATATACTATATAATGCTCCCAATACTTATAAAATGACATTAAATATATTTAATGAATAAATATATTTATTATATTTATAATTATTAAATTTTAAATATAATTAAATACATTTAAAATATATTTATTTGTAATTATAATTTTAACTATGCATACATATTTAAAGAATTATAAAATTATAATTAATACATATATTATATTTTTATAAATATATATATATATATGTATATTTATAAATACATACAAAAAATTAATAAATATAATAATTTTTAGTTATAATTATAACTATATATATGTCAAAAATTTAAAACAAATATTTAATATATTTAATATCCTACTTATAAAGTTATAAATATAAAAATAAAAATATATATTTATAAATATCTAAAATTATTTACAAATAAATTCAAATAATTATAATTATAAATCCAAAATAAATATAGATATATTTAAAAAAATTAAATAATTATATTAAATTTATTAATTATTTATATTTATATACAAATATCTATAAATAAATACAAATAGTTATAAATATAAGTCTAAATAAATGTATATGTATTTAGTAAATTAATTTTTTTTAATAAATATAATAATTATATATATATATAAGATAATAAATATATTTTTTATAATTTTATTAATATATATAGATATATATTTATAATTACACCTAAAAGTTATTTGTTTATTATAGTATTTAATTGCAAATAAATATTTATTTATTTATTAGTTATAAATATAAATTATTATTCATTTATGTGAAGAATTATTAAATCATAAAAAATATATTTATTATTTTTATATATAATGTTATATATAATTAAATAACTATATACAAATGATGAAAAATAAATATATACATTTATATTTATAGTTATAAATTAATACAAATATATTTAAATAATTATAATTTTATTATAATTATATAAAATATAAATATTAATTAAATTATAAATATTAGAAATAATAATTTTTTATAATTATTTAACTATTTAAATAAATATATATATATTCATTTATAGTTATCAATAAATATATATTCATACAAATAGTTATATGATTATAGTAAATGTAGATATATACATCTATAAGTTTATAAGTATATATAGTTTATATACTTATTATATATATTTGTAAAATTATAAATATAATAAGTATATTAATAAAAAGATTATAATTAATTAAATTATAATATTATAAATATAGATATATATTTATCATGAATATAATTTTATAAATATATAAAAAAAATAAATTATTATCATTATATATTTATCAACATTTTTTCGCACCGATAAATTTCTTTCTTAATCAACGCTATATTTTCAATGCAGATAACGGAATATTTTTTAGCACTTTATATTTCATTACTAATAAAACATACCATTATCAACATTTTTAGCTAGTAATGATAAAAGTTTCATCAGGTTTTATAAAAAAACCCTAATTGTATCCTCCTTCCTCGCACCCCTCAAGCTCTCGTGGAAGCTGGTTGCTCCAGCCACACCTCCTCCAACTCTCGATCCCCCTCCTCTTACTCCTCTCGTGACGTCTCTCCTCTATCGTGAACCTCACCTCCATCATGTTCCTCTCCTCCAAATCAAACCATATTATCGTGCGCCTCTCCATAGTCGTGCACCAAAGCTCCCTCATGTGCGAACAATCCATGTGCCTATCCTCCATCACGCGCCACAACTCTACCGAATTTGAAACCTCCATTGTACGCCGAACATATATCAGGTGCCTCCCCTACATTGGAGGAATCCTCTTCTATGCTCCCCTCCTCCGTCGTGACCAAAAATATGTCGTACACAAAACAAAACCTCCGCAATTTGATTTCTCTTCTTTCTCTTTGTTTGATGGTGATGTTGGGAATTCTATGGTAAACACTCCCCATGTAAAATAATTTTTGTTGGTTTTCCTTGTTTTTAGTCTAAATGAATTGTATATTGGTTGGTAATTGAAAAGAAATTGGTTTTCCTCTACTGAAACATGATCATATATTGTTAGAACCACTTTTTAATTCACTGTATGTGTTTTTGTAAATTCCTTATGTTCGATCTTCATGCACGTATATTTTAAAATTGTTTTTCAAGCCACCTAATGAACATGACACATTTTATATAATTAATAAATTTAGAATTATACGTTATTTTCTAATTAAATCTCACATTTTTTGGGGATTTTATTATTATTCAACTTTGGTTTTCTTTTGTTAGCATTTATTGAACACAATATATTAATTTGATTTAGTAATATGTAATGATATAATATGTGATTTTTGGACACCTCGTTATGTTTTTTTTGATATATTCATGTGGGAATTAAATTTATTTGTTATCTAATGGAGTTTTTTTATTAATTTATGAATCAGGTTTGGTATCCAATAAAGTATTTTATGTTTTAAACTTCAGTGAAATAATTAAGGATCTTTTGGAATGTTCTTAGAAGTAATTTCATGTTTTGGTTATCAATGAATTCTCATAGGGTTGGTTGGAGCTTTATAAAAAGAATTTTTGATTTTGGAACTTGTTTAATATATTATAATTTGAATATTGTTGGTTATATAAAGTGGGATTATTTTCTATTGGAATGTGTTATACATGGGTAAATAGGGGTTGATTTAATAAATGTAGAATAGAGGTGAGATGAATAGTTTTTTATTTCATTCATATTTTATGTTATTGACTTCATGCTTTATTTGGGTCCCCTCCTTTTCAAATATCATGAGAAACCCAATTACATAGGTAGGACTTAGGTCATGTACTTTCTAGAAATTTATCTTCCCTTCATAGTAGGATATTGCATCCCTACACTTACTAGGAATCAATATTCTCTCCCCAGATATGGATCAAAACACTTCAAATTCAAGGCGTTGATACATTCTCACTAAGATCCACTATTGCACCAAAACCTCAACCAATCATACTCCTTGATCCCTACCTATACTAAAAATCCCCCATTTATGCTCAACATAATTTAGGTAATTATTTTTTCCCTCTTCTATCTAGATTCTCTTGGACACACCATTTTAATAAATTTATTATGCTTTCATCTCATGGTTACCCATTCTGATGAACACCTCACTTTTGAATAATTCAAAATCAATGTATCTTTTGAACTCTTAATTAGTATGAAGGCCATTTCCCCCCAAAGTCTGAATCCTCCACCACTGAATATCAATCAAACCTTACCAATTTCAATTGCACCACAAATTTTTTACTTGTTCAATTTCACCAAATCATAGAAAACCTCTTCACAAGTGGAAACCTCATAGTCTTGAAACAATGACTTTCTATAGAGTTTGGATAAAATAATCACCATATGTTATGTATCCAAGCTTTAATAAAACTTTTCTGTAACTGATAGTGGAATAATAAAAAGTGGTGATACCACTGGATTCATTAGGTACAAATTCACAATCATAATGTTAAAACCCCAAAACCGAAATTATTCACCTAAAACATGAAAACAGTGGATGAAATTCTAGAACATGACTGAATTGAAACAAAGCACTAAACCTCATATACCATAACATAGAAGTAAATATTCAACTATGTCACTACATCTGACCTCTACCTTCTAGTTATAGTGACCTCATAGTTTTGAAAATTCCTCCCCCATAAGAAAATGAGAAATAAAGGATAATCACATTACATAAATGGAATAAGCACACCATATGAAATTTATGTTATTTTTTTGAAAACCTATATCATAGGAAAATACATTGATATTTTTATAATTGGATAACTTGAGTTATAAGGGAAACAAATATTATAATATCCCTACCTATCCATAGCTACATGAAACACGTTTTAGACACCGTAGTAAAATAACCATAACAACACATGCAATAAATCCTTCCACCCACATGCACATTATAGGGAATACCCTCAAAGGGGAAAATGATATATTTTATGTGATTATCAAATAATATTTTCTTCTCAGCATAATTTTATATCTAAATTTAAAAATTATTTTTTTTTACGACATTAAAAAATTATATGAATGAATTATTATGTAATTATATTCAATTTTATGAATGGGTCATGAAATTTAGGCTGATGCATCCATCAATGGTACCAAACCTATATTTTCATTATGAAATTTTCATTGAATGGTTATACACTATTGTGGGACATGAGCTTGTTATCCTCAGGAATGAGTTCTGGAGAGGTAAGAATTAACTTAAGACATATAATGATACTCATATCACCTTGATTCTAGAGGTTACTGATATGAATTTTGTTAATAATTTTTGAATGACTTGTCATTGTATTGTAATTTATAAATTTTTTTCAATGATTTTAAAAAACTGATTTTAAAAAATATTACCTTCTTTTAGTTTAGAATCAAAGGTATCTTCTTTTTTTGACTTGAGACTTGATGTATATAAATGTTTCGGTAAGGCAACATAGTTTCGTCTAATGATGAGTGGATAGATAATATTTTTATGTCAATGGAATGGCACTTGAGAGATTTTTGATAATGTAATGAGATTATGACTATATATTTTCATAGGTGTATTTATATAGAAAGAAACAAATATTAATTCATGCGAGATACATATACATTGTTATTTGGGTGTATAACCAATTGAATTGGTGTGAGCCAAGGATCATTATGATAATGAAGTGTTTGTAGAACACATGAACACAAGTGTTTCATGGTTGTGTGAGTGGTCACTGACTATAAAACATATCCATTAGAAATCTGTTGTTGTGGTGAATGATAATTGATATAAATATTAAATGGAATCATGGATAAGTGGTATCCAATTTTGGGGAGCACAAAATAAAATTCTCCTGGAAATTATAATTATTACATCTACCTATGGAATAATGTTATGGAATCATAAAATAATGATTGATTTGGGATGAATCAAGGGGTTTTCTATTTACCTTTTATAAAGTCTCTCGTTTAGGATTTCAGTCTTTGTGAAAATTATTATGTGGGTCTATTAAAATGATTCATGTGTTTTGAAATGTTTTATTAGAGGGATTTTTCTCATTTTTAATGTTTATGATTATTAGGTCAGGAAGTTTTCATGTATGATTTAAAAAAGGAATTGTGGTTTTGAGAAATCTTTTTTGCAACTGATTGAATTAGTTTAAAAAGGGAATGGTATTTTAAAGAGGAATTTGTGTAAATGTTTGGTATTTTTAATTGGATTTCAAGTATGTTTTTTTAAATTGTTTTCAAATGAAATTAGAACTATAGTATTTTCATAATATTTTACCTTTATTATTTTTATATAGTTAGGAAAAAAATTACATTGTATCAATATTTTGTGTATTTGTTTTGTAAAATAAGAATATCACTGAGTAAAATATTATGGATATGAATAAAGAATGGATGGATGCAAATAATTTGAAAAAATATTATGAAGATGGAGAGAAAGAGTTCACCAAATTTGAAAAATATCATACGTATGACCCTTATCAAAACCTTTATTTGTGTTTATTCTTTTGTTATTCAAGGCAAGTTAGTCTAGAGGAGTTTAAAGAACACTTGATATGTCACATAATATATCAAAGTTATATATGTTGGAATAAACACTGGGTAAAATGGAATATCTCTAGTGGTTGGTATAACAGTTCATTTTATGGTTCGTCAAATATGATTATAAGTGTGGAGAATGAAGAAGACTGTTTTAAGGACATGATTACGGATGTGAATGATGATAAATATATTATTGAGGAAATGAAAATGATAGTTGAAGATGAACATCATGAATTCCCAAAATTGTTTGCGTAGTAAAAGAGTTTTGAAAGGACTCCTTTGTATAGTTGTTTCACTAAATATACAACATTTTCATCCATACTAAAGGTATATAATTTCAATATAGGAAGAAAAAAAGAGTGACTCTAGTTTTACAAAATTACTCTCTCAATTGAATGAAATGATCTGAGAAGATAATGATCTCTCGAGCTAAACATATGACACCAAAGAAATGCATATTTCAAAGGGTATGATCTATGAACCAATTAATGCCTACCCGAATGATTGCATATTGTTTCAAAAGGACCATTAATCACATAGATAATTCCCAAAGTGTGGGGATTCTCATTAAAAGAAATATGAAATCAGTCTGATGAAATTTTTATGGAACTTTCCAATAATTCTATGGTTTAGGAACCTATATAGAAGTGATGAGACCACATGGAAATTGAAATGACACACATATAGAGTAAATAAATATGGGAAACTATGTAAACCAGTAGACTATTCTCAGTAGAAGAGAATCAATCCTGAGTATTCTGATTTTGGATATGACCCGAGAAACCTTCGTATTACATTATCTATAGGTAGAGTGAATACTTTTATTTTTCCAAGAAGCACTCATAGTACATGGCCGGTTATGTAGATAAATTTTAACTTGTTGATGCTCTTATGAATTAAATGAAAAAACATCATGCTATATATTATTATATTAGGACCGAAACAACTGTGTACTAGTATTGATGTTTATTTGGATCCATTGATCAATGATTTAAAATTATTGTAGGATTCATGTGTTAAATTGTATGATTCTTATAGAAATGAATATTTCCTATTGAGATCCTTGTTTTATAGGATGATAAATTAATTTCCTTCTAATGTAAATTTTTTAAGATATATCATTAACGGATGCCATGGAGATCTTATCTACAGACAATTTACACAGTCAATTAGGCTGAAACATTCATCAAATACCATGTTTTTTTCACATCATTTATTTCTACCCCAATAACAAAATTACCGATCAAGGATGAAGTCATTCTATAGATGTTCATAAGAATGTACTACACCGTCTCCACTAACAGGTGATCAGCTATTTGAGAATATAAAATATGTGGACACTTTTTTTGGATAACCATTTTTGAAAAACCTTATGAAAATCATTTGAAATAATATATCAGTTTTTTTAATCACCACACAAAAAATCTATATACATCAGACACCTTCCTAATTGTATGGATGTTGAAAAAAAATGTATGTGACGGTGTCCTCAGCATGTTTCTAAATGTACCAGTAAAAAAATTAATATAATTAAGTCAAGATTAGATATGGTAGACATAAGAATTCAGGAAGAGTTAGTTCTAGTGACGGGTGAAAAATGAAATTTTCTTACTCTAGTTTCTTACACTCATTCCATGTAGGAGCGATATTAGTTTTGAAACATCTTGAATTATGTAAAGGTTCTAGAGGGGTACTCATTGAATATACAGAACATCATGTCAATGAAGGATGTAATGTTAAAGGGTATTAAATCACAATACTACCATGTTATGATTCAAGATCTAATTCTTGTATATTTACAATGAATTTTTCCCAAGAATATCCATTATACATTAATGAAGCTCTATTTCTTCTTTAAATATATATGCAGAAAAGTTATACACCTATTGAAATTTCCATGTATGGAAATTAAAATTTCCCTCATATTATGTTAATTCAAAATCTTCTTACCACCAATATTCTTTCATATGATTTCTCATTTTTATGGTTCACTTGCTGTGATAGATTTGACTATGTGGTCTTGTACACTATTAAAGGATATACCCCACTGAAAGATATATGATGTATTTGAAAGTGTATGTCAAATATCAAAGTCAACTCGAGGGTTTTTTTGCAGAATGATATATTATTAAAAAATCCCTTGAATTATGTATGGAAAAACTTTCTGGAGTGGAAAAAATTTGTCTTCCGAAATCTTGTCAAATTGGGTGGCTTGAATGTAAAGGAATTTTAGGAAGATTTCTTGAGAAATCAATATTATAGATCGAGATCTAGACTACATTTACGTTATTCATATAAGTATAGATGATGACCCATATGTTGAAACCCACAATGAAATTCTGAGTCATTTAAATACATCAATGGATGAAAAATTGATATCAAATAAAATAATTGATAATTTATCAGATGGTTTCAAGATCTTATATTGAAGGAATCATATGAAAATCTAAACTCAATTTCAGAACGACTTTGATGGTAAGCTGAAAGATTATGTCTGTAAGTATTATCATATAATTCTAATTTCATTAATGGTTATAAAGTTTACACTAATGAACATGATAAAGATAGTACCATGTAGAATAGTGCAGTTACATTTATAAATGAAGCAATAAATACTTTCGCTGATATGGAAAAAATATATAATTTATACGAATATGTCATATTTTGGAATAATTAAACAAATATTGGAGTCATAATTTTTGAACATCCAAGTATCGATTATTAAATGAATGTGGGTTGATAACATGAGGGTTGTTAAAATAAATAAGTTGGGATTCATGAAATTTTATTTCAGTAGTGAAGGGGACAAAGGTGAACCATTTATAATAGAATCACATCCATTACAAGTATTTTATCTTACAAACCCCGAAAACATAAAGTGGTTAATTGTTCGGCTATCGACAAAAACCATTGATGTGTTAGATGAAAATTAAATGGAGTATGATACTTTCATTGGGACATCGCAATCATTTCGTAGTGGTAAAAATTTAGAAGGAATTTTTTATGTCATAATAGACCATATTGAAGGGTTTTGGGTAGTTTATGGAGGGTTCAAATCCCTTCATCCTTTAAAAAATTAGAGTTTAATAATATAGTTATATATTTTTGTAATATACATTGTCATACCTTATGTTGTTATATGCTAGTTGTTTAATTTAGGAAATAAAAATTAAAGGATAAACTAATTCTATAGATAATGACTTATTCCCGTGATAATGATCCTAATCTTGAGGCACATCATGTTTCTCAACCTGCTACTGCTCGCGGTGCATAGGTACAACAGGTCTCTCAACCTGCTACTACTTGCAGTGTAGAGGACCAATAGGTTTCTCAACCTGCTGTTACTACTGCTCCCAGTGAATAGGTACTGCCACCATCTACACATGCCAATACCAACACTCTATAAGAACATATTGATCATGTTGAAATTAAAGAAATGATAGGCAATAAAACACTAGTGGCATAGAAAAAACATGAACTCCATAGTTTGATGGTGTTAGAAAAAAAATAAGTCAAAAGGGAAGGGTATTATATTCGAGGTTGTATGGAATAAGTGGGGTGGTCATGTTAACCCCAACAAGACCATGTTCAGAAGTTACATTGGAATCCTCAATCAGAAACACATGACGATTGATGTATACTAGGGGAACCATGTTGTCGTCATTCATAATACATTGAAGTGGAGAGACCTTACAATATCATTATGATTTCATTTCTTTAATTTACTAAAAAATAAAATAATGAAAGAATGACTTAGTCTTCATTATTCTTTGTAGAGTGTATTTATATTGGGTGAATCACACCAAGACTATGTATTAAGGGTTTATAGGAGAGTTCATAGAGGCTTTCACACAAAATTAACTGGATTTTTTCTCAAAGATGTTGAAGGTAAAATAATACTTCACCCACCTCTTATTTAAACTCACCTGATAACCTAAGGAGTTGGGGATGCATTTACTATCCATCGTGTAGAGCAGTATGTTCTGGTACATAGTTTTTGGTAATGCATTTTTTAAAGATACATGTACTCATCACTCTGATTGATAAATTTTTATTTATGAACCATAAAGAATGTTCTTAAAATAAGGAATGAGTAGAAAGACCATTATACCTCTATCATAAAGCAATAATGGGTTATGATTCAATTAAAAAAATTTGTACATATTTTAAATCTACCATAATACTTTTCTATGATATAAAACAAGGCCATAATAATGTTACTTTGTTTATATATAGATTGATGAATCCAAATCCAAATTTACTTCCACCCCATGCCATGTGATATGGAAGGAAACATATGTAAATTATGATGGTATACTGATAGATGAAAACACACAAAATGTGTGGGAAACATATGTAAGTATGACAGAATAAATATTTGTATTGATTTAAATGTATTTTACATAACAATTGTTACTTATTTTTCTATATTTTCTATCATACATTTTCACTGGAATCATAAACATCCAAACCAGATGTAGAAATACTTTCAGTGACCTTAAAGCAGGTAGAAATCTATCGTCATGTCAGAGGTGTGGGTTCTGGGATGACCCCCTGAACATTTTTTGAGAAAAAAACAAGTGGAGGATCAATGTAAAGATATAAAAATGTTGAGGTAAAGAACATATATCCTTGAAGAACATATAAAATTGTAGTGAGATGTCATGGTAAATTTTATGGCGAGGGGAGGAGAGAAGAAACAACTATAGAACAACCAGTGCATGAAGATCTCACCCCACCCAACACTATCTTTTGGTCAACACATTCTCCTCAAAACCCAGTCTTAGATGAGGTAATAAATGATCTAATAATTGTTTCTATGAATTTTGAATCATATAGACACTGATACCTTTCCAGTACTGATATTATACAGGGTGAAATTGACTACGATTTGTATCTAACAACACCCACCAATCATCTTTTAGCAAGGGATGTGATATTCAAAATCCAGAAATCCATGCTACACAAAAGACCACTTAAAATAGGGTATATTGAAGTGTTTATTAACATATCCCATGAGTTGAGACATGAGATACCTATTCCAATGGATGATGGAGATATTCATAATGTTGAACAAGATCTTGAATCATTCATCGCATGGCCATCATAGCTTGTAAAAAAACATGTCGATAAAGAGGAAATAATTTTCAATTTTTTTCAGATAAACCTTTAAATTTTAAGAAAAAATGGTCTAAACAAATGAATTTTATTACATATAGGCATAGATATGGGGTGAAAATAACGAATCACTAAAAAACATCTCAAGGATAAACCATCGATCGAAATAATCTACCTAAATCACCTTAAAACTACCCATTTTATAGATGTATTTATTATCATTACAATATCTTGTGAATACAATGTTGAAAGATAGTGGTACTCACACAATTATTTTGGATTAAAATATCTACAAAGGTGATGATCCATATTTCATTACTGTTGGAAATTTAATGGAAATCCAAGTGTATTATTGGCTAATCAGCATAGTTGTAAATGATTACATGAGGTATGTTTTCATGATTTGATTTTCCAAAAGTTGGTATACTTTATTAATTATAGATAAATACATTTATTATTTTTGTTAGAGTATATATGAAAGAAAAAATTGAAGGAATTTACCCAGAAAAAAAAACTTGGACTTGTTAGTCTCCATGACACCACTATAAATTAAAAAATATAATCTAGAAAAGTGGGTGAAATAGTGGAAATCCTGGTCAAATCGTTTAATAGTAAAAATAGAAATGACAAACTCTTCTTAATAGAAATGATGTAGAGGTAAAACTCAACAATTTAATCATATAAATTATATTTTAATTTCATTTATTACATATTATTTTTTTTGGATGCATTGGATACAAATTGTGGTCAATTAAGATACTCCAAAGATATATTTATTGGATTCAAGGCATGGATAATCAACAAGCCAACCACACAAGATGATGTTTTTCAAATTTTTATAAACTACATCTGATATTTTAGAACTAAACATATAGTTTTATAATTTATATTATATTTAAATGAGGATTTTGTTATGATATGGTGGTGCAAGAATATCATCTAAATCATGGAATGAGGATAGGGGAAAAGGACAATAAATATTACAAGTAAAATAACTAGATAAGTATCAGGGAATATACAATAAGATTTATTTTTCCAAACAGATAAAAAAATTATTTATTTTTCTCAATGTTTCTGTTGTGTCTGAAATAAAAACATAGAAAAATGATCATGAGACAGACTAAAAACCATGTAATATACTTAAAACTAATCAAATGCATTAGTATTAATTTGATATATTACAAAAATGATCCATAAGTCATTTTTGACGTGAATCAATCGACCGCACTTAAATCAGATGCACGGTGTAACCGTTAAGACATTAAGTGTATATTTATATACTAAATTAACAAAAAATTTAGAAATATGATCATGAGGCAGACTAAAAATCATGAAAACTTATTCATATTGTTTTAATAATTTATGAAAACAAACCATCAATCATTTTTCACATGTTGGAATCCACCACACCTCAATCCAACAAATAGGGGGAATGATATGACTAAAATTTTCCATTGTCAGTTTCTAATTAGCATTTTAGCTTAAACATGTCACTCATTAAAAAATAAAATTTTCATTATAATTTAGGAAAAAATTCCATATGTTCATTATGACATTTATAAATCATTCTCATGTCAAACCAACACATGATGCAAACCAGTATGACAAAAAATGCGGGTTTCCAATTGAAATGATATTTTTGTTAAAAACACACAACTTACATACTAAAATATGAGAAAACACAATAGAATTATTTTTGATACTTTATAAAAATGATTTATATATCATTAATGATGTATATGAATAAATTTTACCTATGTATAATACACGGTGCAACCGTTGTGACTCAAATTTTTGATATTTATTAAAAATCGACTTTAATTTTATTAAAAAAACACTACAGGAATATAAAAAAATGAGAAAACACATTCATAATGTTTTGATAATATAGGAAAACGAGCTATAAGTCATTTTTAATGTGTAGTAATCAATCCGACATCAATAAAATTAAATATGTGACCATTATAAATCGAAATGTGTCTTTTTATTCAAAATTGTCATTAATTTAAGGAAAAACAGTACAAATGGTGATATGGAAACTGAGAAATGAATTTTAATTGTTTTTATACTATACGAAAATGATCCATGATTCATTTTTTATGTTTAAGAATCAAGTTTACCTCAATCTTATGCATATTTTGACTAGTACGACTAAGAGTGTCTATTATCAGTTTAAAACTTAAATTTTTTTCACAAAAAGTTTCACTCACTAAAAATAATTAAAACGTTATTTTATTGTATAAATAATTTAAGACAACGATTATAAATTCCTTTATGATGTGTATAAATTATTCTCACATTAAATTGATTCATTATGTTACCGGTATGACTCAAAAATAATGTTTCTAGTTTAAAATGACATTTTAGTAAAAAAGAACAACTAACATACTAAAAACTAAGAAAACACATTTTTATTATTTAGATACCATAGATCAATGATCCATGAGTCATTTTCAATGTGTAGGAATAATCCACACATCAATCCGATGAACGATGTGACCGATATAAATCCAAATGTGTTATTATTTAAAATTGACATTAATTTAAGTAAAATGAATATGCGACATACTAAAAACCAAGAAAACTAATTCTAATTGTTTTGATACTTTAAGAAAATTATCCATGATTAGTTTGTTTTTTTAAGAATCAACAAAACCTCTAAATGACACAAAATGTTACCAGTATTACTAAGTGTCCATTATCTATTTAAAATTTACATTTTAGATCAAACTTTTTTACTCACTAAAAACATGGAAAATTCCCTCTGATTATATTCTCATTTTAAGAGAGTGTTTTGTAAGTCCTTTATGACATGTATGAAGTAGTCTCACCTCAATCCAATCCCTGAGGCACCCGGTATTACTAAAAATGGATGTTTCTGGTTTGAAATAGTATTTTAGTAAGAAAACAAAATTGTCATACTGAATACAGAGAAAACCCATTTAGATTGTTTTGATACTTTAGAACAATGATCCATTAGTAATTATTGAAGTGTAGGAATCAAACACTGCTAAATATGATGAATGATGTGATTGGTATAAATTCAAATATGTAATTAGATTTTATATTAATTTTATTTAAATATATGTTAAATACTCAAAACCATGAAAACCCATTCGGATTGTTATGATATTTTAAGAAAATAATCCATAACTCATTTAAAATGCGTCAGAATAAACTAGACCTCAATATAATGCATGGTGTAAAATGTACAAATAAAATTGTGTCTTTTTATTAATAAATGAAAAATTATTAATATATTCTTTCATATTATTATTAAATTTATTTCATTATAGTACTATTAATATAATACATTTTTTCTTATATAGGTGGAACCTTTTTCATGAGGTGATATTATATATTCAGAAAAAATACCCTGGGTGGACATTTTTGACAGTGGATCACAAATTTCAAAGGATGAAACATTCATGTTGTTAAAAATTTGTATGATAATTGTAATGTTAATTATATAATTTTTTTGAAATGTTTATATAATTGTTTTCCAAACATTTTTGTGTTCTTCTTTGTTCTTGTGTGCACTACTTTGTTCTTGTGTGCACTGCTCCATTCTTATGTGCATTATTTAGGTGGTGCGTGTGTTTTATAAGTAGGTGCTGGTGGGTGTGCTATAATATAAACAACATGTAACATTCAGTTAATCCTTTAGAAATGCTATTTAGACCACAAATAAGGCCCCTTTATAAGCTCTATTTAGAGAGCTAATAATATCCCACATTATCTTTGTTATTTAATGAAATGATAAAGGCCCCATTTATCAGTGCTAAAAACAGTGGTGATAAAATGTTTCCTTTATCTATGCTATAATATCACAAATAATAGGGGGGCTTTATCGGAACTTTTTGTCACGGATAAAGGCCACACTTTATCAGCTTTTTTGTTCTATTAAAGGGGACTTCCTTTATCTTCTCTATGATTAAGATTGATTTCATAGCATTTTTTAAAGTGTTTTCAAGGACTTTTAAATGTACTATCTGTATTAGTGAATGATACATTCATGAATCTTCATGGTTTCATGAAGATGCTTTAAAAGACATTCAACTTGTGTTATACACACTCAGAATCCTTAAAAAAGAATGTGTTCTGTGAAGAAGTAGCTTTAGTGGAGAAAACCCACATCCTCTGGGAATTCAAATAATTCACTCAAGTGTTTCTCAGAGAGATTGATATACTGTTCTTTAGTAAATCATACAATCATCCATGTGTGAAGAGTATAGAGTAAAGCTAGGTGTTTGTGAAGTCAATTCCACTATGTTTCATGTATATATTATCCATATATAAACCCTTACATGAGGATAATATGTATCTGATTGATAAAATATTAACAGTGAATAAGAATCACACATAGTTGTGTTACATTAAGAAAGAATAGGTAAGATAATACATTTTTCGGAATGAATAAATAGTCAGGTACCTATTCGTTTTTTTTTATTAAAACATGTTTATGAATGAATGTTCTATTTATAATGGCAGGTTGATACCCAATCCTATTTATTTTTAGAACAGAGTGAAGAGGGAGGGAAAGTTTCTTGAACAGTGTGCATGTGTACATGTACAGGTGAATTCTTAAGAGCATGTGTACTGTGAATTGAAGTAGTAAGTAAAAACATTATATATATACTTCTAACAGGTGTGCATGTTATCATAAAAAGAAAACATACAATCATGAAATCACACATAAAAAAACACCACATAAAGTGATAAAGATAAAAATGGAGATGTGCAGCAGACATGCACTATACATGCACTATGTTAAGTATTCAAAAAGATAATAATCTGACTGTGTGTAATATTATTATTTATTGAAATTACATATAATGTATAGTGAAATATAGCTAAAAATATATATAGTAAACCAAAAAATAAGAACTGATTGAAAAGCCTCTGTTTATATTTTGTATCAAAGAAGAAGAATTTAATAGTGATGATGCTAATCTAAGATAATATTTATTTTTTCGACAGTCGCAATGGATTCTTTGAATTAAATGAAAAATCATAAGTAGTTTCAATATAGTCTATTTTATTACCGAATAAGAATGTTGTAATTACACATTTATATACAATATTTCATATTATTGTGTGTAAAATATAAATGATAGAAGAAGTGTTTGTGTATAAGTTGATATTAGTCTACCATCAATTGTATTTGGAAGATTTTTTTGATGATCATTCCACAACCTAATCAAACCATTATAAATGATATAAGAAGAAGAAAGTGCATCATTTCGTTATCTACGAGGACAAAGAATGTTTCTACCCTATAGTTTTGAAAGTGACCAAATTAATAAGAAGAAATTTTTGGAAGAAAAAAGAAGAAAGGTGGCATCCAATAGATATCTCATCGGGGGTAATACCTTCTTGATTTTACCAAGTTTCTTAAAAAAGAATGTTAATACTATATATAGATGGGGTATAATAAACCAACAAGGAGATAAAAGTTGGACCAAGTCATCTCTAGTCTAGGGAAGAATAATATTTCATTCCCCTTCTTATAGTGTAAGGAGAAACACTTGTTAAGAATGGTCTCATATCCACCTCATTGAAACATAAAACTACATTATAATTTAGAATTAGTATACTGTTCATCACCATACTTGGAATGGACTAGCAACTCTAATTGATTAGTGAACCTCGTAAAATTATAATGTGTTTTCTTGTAAAAAATTCATATTATTGCATGTCATTGGTTAAAAATAGTAATATAGTGAAGATCACAACCTATCAAATATGTAATGGGATGAGAAATATTATTGGGATAAAAGTTCTCCAACCATGGTTCAACCTCCCAGTGTTTAGCATAACCCAAAATAATTTTTTAAAGTGGAATAAAAGGATTGGTTCACCTTTGTTGTATTTTTTACAAATAATGTATTCCATTGAGAAGATTTAATATTACTTCCTATGTCATCAATAATGTTATTTTTTGTTGAGTATTAGGTTATGTCAAATAAAAATTATATATCCACCAATACCATGAAGAAAAGGAAAAATAAAGGGAAGATAAATCAAAATAATACATCACTCTCATATAAATAAGAGTTAGTATATGTTTCTCCATTCCTTAGAAATAATGAAGAAATAATAGGATTGTGAATTAATTAGTATGGGATAATGTTTTGATATGAATTTTTGTAAATATTGAAACATTAGTGATCAGAAGTTAGGTGTTAGTACATTTTAAAATTTTCCTCAATTTGAATATATAACAAAATTTGTGATGACGACCAATCTATAACTTATCTAGAATTATTGGATTATAGAGTATGATTTAGTATTCATGCTATTCCTAAAGAATTATCCTCCTCTATTGGAGGTTTATTTCAATGTATATATGAAGGTATCACTCAGTTTAATGTAGATGGTGATGCTTTAGAGAATGTCTTTTAAAAAAATATAATGGTTAAATTTACTCCATACAACGTGAAACCTTTAAGAAACAATGTGGAAACATAAAATATGTTCCTATAAAAGGATCAATTATTTTTCATAGAAATATGGATTCAAAAATACTTTTGATTAAATGAACCATTTAATTGAATAGAAATTAAAAAAAACACTGATATCGAGAATTCACAGTTGGATGAAAATCCCAAAAAGCTATAGAAACTTGACTTTTTTATTCATAAAAATGGTACGTTGTATGAGGATGAATTTCAAACAACGAAGAAGGCCTATGAAGAAAATATGATTATGATTCAAGAACATAAAATCATATTCAATATGAAATGTCTATGTTTGGCCATTTATTTGGCCAATATCTTGAAGAAACATATTGAAACATCATAAATAGAGATAATTGATGTGTCACTCAAATATCACAATAGGATTATACATTTAAAATACCTAAATAATGTGATAACGTAATCAAGAATTCTTCAAATTATCTATCACAAGAAGAAATTAAGAAAAAGGAACCCTCAATACCATCTTGTACTAATGTCTATAAACCTATTACACCAAAATTATAGGTTGGAAAAAAAATTCTAGTCATGTATGTGTGAAAGAAGGTGATAATAAACATACCACCAAGACTAGTGTGGATAGAAAAAAGAGGTTGGAAGAAAGTTCCCCAAAAAATCACACTAATCTATGAATAAAACTAAAAAACATTATACAATATAAATAAGAATATCAGGGGGTTTTGCTTAATGATGGTGATGTAACATATTAATACATTGTTCATTAGATTGTGGGTATAATTATTAAAATGTAAAGCATAGAGGAACCCTATCTCAAGAAGGAGTAATTGAAAGATTAAAAATAATAATCCATAGTTATAGAAGAATCTATATATTGTAAAAAAGGTTGGAAGGTTCTGAAAATATTTGTGACGTATTCAATAGATGTGGTCACAAGTCTAGTTCATGCTCATCTAAAAATTTATCTAATGTTGATAAGAAAATAAGTCTCTGTATGATATCTTAGAATGAAAATAGGTACCATGGGAAGATATCATAAAAATATTATCAACACAAATTCTCCCTGGAAGATTTAATGGAAGATAAAAATACCATGGATATCAAATCCATGATTTTGATAAAAATTTAATGATATAAAAGAAAAAAGAAAAATGATTTTACTCAGAACAAACTATGTGGAATATATAATATTGCATAAATAGTTCTTAATGACATGTTATTTATCTGGACAAAAAAATTATAAATAATATGGAAAATGGAGAAAAAAATCTATGGCCAGTAAAAAAGGAATATAAAATATCCCAAACCTAGAAGAAAATGTTTATTATTGTTTTCTAACAAAAAGAAACTATTTTGATAATGTATTTATGTGTGAGGGGTGTAAGAAATATGGTACTATTGAAAAGGGTTATTAAAAAATTATATGAGAGAAAGAAGAAATCCATAATAGGGATAATAATGGATCATCAATGAAGGTTGATAAGAATAGAAATTATCAACATAATGAAAATGTTATTTTTTAAGAGATCTTCTATTCTCATACGTAAATCAGAATTGTTGTTAAGATGTGCAATCATTAAGATGAGATTAAATGGAGAAACATGGTTGAGGAATACATCTCAAAATTTTATTTCATATTGATGAAGTAATATGGATACACCTTATTCCCTTTATCATTTTATTTGTTCTTATAGTGAGGGTAATTTATGGTGAAGAAAATTCCCAATGTAATAATATGAGAATTGGTGAGTTTTGTTAATTCCTAATAACATGATTAATACATTAGCATCCATAATTGATTCCTCAATTGATATTGAAATATAAATTTATTATCGGATAATATTTGATGAAGTTTAAGAAAATTATTTCCTTTTATGGATACCCCAGATAATTATTGACCATCTTTATTTGATTTTATTTCATGGTACCTTGATGAAAATGTTTTTAAGAAGATTATCCATGGTGAAGTGGTTAATGATTTCTAATCCGGACAGTCACAAGATGAGGATCTATTCCGTTGTATTCTCCATATTTTAACTTCTTGAAATATTGTCTTGATGAGGTCCATCATTATAAATATTATGAGAATAATTTTCCTTGCAGGGGAGAAAAATTAAAATGATTTCAGAATCATTATTTGAAATGGTATCAAATAAAATTATTCAACCAATTTCATAATGATTATGTCATTGTAAAAGGTATGTCTCTTTTAATCTATCATCTGTATTGTCTCAATATAAAGTTCATTTTATAAAGGGGGATGACATTAATTAATATATGGAATAAGAAAAATGGCGATTCTCTGAGGCCACTTATCATACAAGCTGCACTTGAATGTTTTTTGGTATATTTCTTGAATTTAATATAGGTGTTTTAGGTGGATTACTCAATAAAAATGTCATATGAATGTTAGTGCCTTAAACCTAGAAAGAAATTGAATAACCCCCAAAGACATGTATATGAGTTCTCATCTCTTTAGGTACCATGGTATATTGGTAATGGAAACAATGATTTTTTATATCAAATCCTATTGTTTTCTATAACAATTACATCTCAATTAGAGGTAGAGTGAAATTACATATGACACATTTCATAAGTATGGACTGATATCTGTTTCCAATGAAAATTTTATTTTCATTTCAAATAACTGTGAGATAAATTGATATGAAATTTGAAAAGGTTAATAGGAAAGAGAAGATTCAAAATATTGACACATTCATTGGGAATAATAATTGAACGTATTGCAAACTAATAAAGTGGTATATTAAAGATCTCACTATAAGTATGATTTGTATTTATTGTCAAGGATTTTCATTAGTTAAAAATGGTCGTCAATGATCTAGGAAGATTTCATTGATTCTAATATGATTAACATGTTCCATAGTTAATGTATATTAGATGAATTAATAAATTATTAATATTTCCAGAAAGATAAATTGAAGACATTGAGTCTCAAAGGTGATGATTTGAGATTTTTAATGGATTAAGTTAATGTAATTTGATTTCATGTTCGATAAATTAACCTGGTAAATATGATGATTTTGAAGTATTTCTATGTTTAATATTCTTGTGTTAATGGTGAAAGGTTTTTTATAATAGAGAAAAATAAGGATTTAGAAACTAAAGATTTATTTGTATTTAATAATCCGTAAAGAATAGGTGAATAGGAATTGAATAAAGTCCTTGAAATTATCTAATTTCATAAAGATACATTGAATAAGTTATGATGGTGACCATGCACAAATTTAAAATCATGTAATTTTCATGGAGATAGAACACAAGGTAGCATGTATTTTATTTTTGATATTTATTAAAATAAGACCATGAAATATAATACTTTTTGTGTCAATACATGAAGAATAGATTGCAAAAAAAATTAATTTTTCAAGGTGGTATTTCGTTTGATACTTATAATTACATAAAAAATATAGATCATAACACCTTTCAAGTTGATGATTGCTCAACCCTCATCACTTGGGGGACTAGAGTCAACCATGCTTTAGGGGGTTGTCCCCAACCAACCAGTGGGCAGTAAAGGATGATCATGCAAATTTACTAAATGGAGTTGGTGGAACCATGTATAATGTCCTCATAGATCATGCCCTAGGCATAAATTGGTTGGGATAAATACCACAAGGAAGCTCCTAGACCCCATATTATGATACACCCCATATGGACGTGTTGTGTGGCAAATTTGTTTTTCGACCATGGTGGTGGCTTAAAACAAAGACTAGATCAAGATCGTTGATATAGCATGACTAAACCACACTAGAGTTTAATATTGGATAAATATACATGAAATATTGTTAGATAAATTTAAATATACTTACATAATCATGTATATCTGATCAATGTGATCTAGGTCATTCGTTATATCTAGTGCCTATTTTATTCAAAACATGCTTCCCATGCCTTATTCAAAAACACCCTTCATCTAAAATCTCTCAATATATGTGATGCTTTCTATATAATATGATATATATGCTATCAATAAATGTTTATGTTTCTTTAATCATTATGAGCTCAAAATTTTTAGATGAACATGATCAAATGTATCATTCATCTTTTTTCATTATAAATATGATGATGCTTCTGTTGAAATGTAAATGAAGTTAGAAGAGTCCAGTAAATTGTTCTATGTTCATGAATAATTTCATGGAATGAATGGTAATGCTTATTTTGATAAAATTATCATGATATACTCTCCTAAAAGTATAAGCCCTTCATGAATAATAAATTACATGTTTCATAGCTTTACATATCACATTATTCAAGAGTTAAAAATTCTGAATCGTTTGGGAATTTAAACATGTGATTATCAAAGCATATCTTATGGTATTTTATTTAGTTATTAAGGGTAGAACATGTGGTTAATCTCAACTATTAATACAGAGGACATGAGTGTGAGAATCCTTTTCTCACATTATTTACAAGTTCATATGTTTTCTCAGAAAAAACAGATTACATCTCAGAGCATTCATTCATGCTAAGTAGCCGAGTCCCATGTTCCTTGAATGGATCACGAAGAAGAGGAGTCCGTTTAAACATCTTAGTATCCAAATAACATTTACAATATTATTGACCTATTTTATTCATACTAAGATTATTTCACAAATAACTTGTTTCACAAAGTATTTTCTTTCATTATGAAAAACCGCAGCCACAAGATATGAGAATTAGTCACTCAAGTGTTTATTGAAAAAGAAGAATCACTCACATACCTATTTGGGTTTTCTTATGACATCTTGTGCATAAATTACCATCAGATTTATAAAAATTGGTTGATATTTGACCAAGTTATTTTGTGAATAATTTGAAGAGGTGGGGAAAAATAATTGAATAATATCAATTTGTAAATGAATGAGTTATTTCTTAGGTACTTTTTAAAAGTGAACTGAGCCAGTATGTGTAGATAATAAATATACATCTTGAAGTAGTTCGTGTCATTTTTTGAAGATAAAATACATGAAAGAAATATTAATTCTAAAAAATACTCATCATGTAAAATTATAAAGATAAAAAGGATATTTTAAATAAACATGAAAAATGTATGTATTGAAGTAATAGTTCAAGAAGATAATAGTATGAGTTTGAAAAAAAAATTCTGGCATGATGTGACATTGAATGAATTGTGAAGACTAATTAATAAATTATAGACTACACTTATAAGAATATATAAGAACAGATAAAAATAAAATCATTGATATTTTATATTGAAGAATAATAATTTAATTGTGATGATACTCACATTATACATGAATTATTATTTCAGGAATCGCAAATTAAATTTGTGATTCAAGAAATTAGGGGAACTATCTTTGTTAAATCTATATATTGATTAATGAATAATGATATCAAGAATATACTATATAACATATTTCATATTATTGGGTTTCAAAGATTAGTGACAAAAGAAGTATTTGATTCCAGGTTGGAATCAGTAGATCTTCCCTTGGTTTAGGATGAATTTTGTGTTCATAAATCCACAACCTATTGAAATAATTGTGACTCATAGATGAAGAAGAATGTGTATCATTATATATTTTTGGGAAGATGAATGTTTCTTGCTCGATTATATACAAGTAAAGAAGTTAAGGAGATGATATTTATAGAATAATGAAGAAGCATTGTGGCATCCAATTGATGTTTCATCTTTTGAAATATATTCTGGGTGTAAAAAAGTACCTTAAAAATATGGTGGAGTTTGTCATTAGAGTACCTCTTTTGAATGATCCTGGAGCTATATTTTGGACCAGGTCCTAATCCTTAAATGGAAGAAAAATTGGTTCATTACCCTACTAATGAGTAGAGACACACAATGGACAAATGATTTTCTTCTTTCCATGCCAGTATAACATGATACTAAATTATTGTGAAGAATTTGTGCGCTAGCCATCCCCAAAACTGGGAATGAAAAGCTACTCTATTTGAGTAACAATACATGTAAAAATATCATGTTTTATCTTTTACTATATTCATATTACTGCATGTGATAGGGAAAATAGAACATTAGAATAAAGATTCAATCAGTTCAAATACGTAAAGGGACAATTTTTTTTTATTAAAATGTTTCCTACAGTGATCCCATCTTCTTAGTGTTAGGAATATCCCAAATTTGTCCCTTTAGTAAGTCATTATATATCACTAATATTAATTTAAAATCCATCAATGAAAAAAAATTCCCCATTGTTGAATAATATCCAAATAATACATTAATTCCATAAAATCACTAACAAAAATTTAATTTCTCACTCTTTCTTAATGTGTGACCAAACGAAGATAAAAAAATTATGTTTCCATTCATTGTGGGAGATAACTCCTAACAAATTCTGATGGATATTAATTCCAATATAGAATGATTTTAATATTTTTTATTTCTTTTTTGGTCTACAAATTTTCTAATAAATCTCCTTCATATTTTTACCTCATAATTAATAATTTCATTTTTATTTATATCTCAAAAAATCACAAATAAGGTAGTTCGAATATGATAGAAAATTGCTTCTAGATATTTTTTGATGACCAAAACATCCATTATTTAAAAATATGAAAACTATATTTTTCACCTTGTGCTGAAATTCTTTAAATAACAATGTTTTTAGGGGAGATTATATTCTTATAAACTATTAGATTATTTTAAATATATGAAAACGATGATCAATTCACAATAATATTCAATGTCCCATTTAAACTATATTTCTTACATTTTGATATTGTTAATATGAAGACTGTTCTTCACAAATTAAACATGATTTATTTCCCTTAATATTATAACCAGATAAGTTTCCATATTTTTGATATTGAATTATAGTGAACATTATAATAACAGAAAAATAAATATAAACATTATTTTTTATAAAATATCATATCATTTTTCTCCTATAGAAATATAGAATCATTAATCAATGCTAAAATTTACAAATAAATATAATTTATATGGAAACACCGGTCTAGAAATCATTAAGATACTCAGAACATTTTTTTCTTCACACATATTTGTGGGTTAAAGATGTAAAATACCGAAAAAATATTGCAAGAACTATATTGGTTGTTGAGGATATGGTGTGGATTTATTCCATCTATGCATATTCCCATTCTGAGATTTTAATCATTGCTACCAGATGCATGAATGTTTTATCAATTTTCATCCACTATGTTCAATCATCTTGGTGACATAAGTTAGCATTAGATATTTTCACTAATATATGACAACTTATCATTATTGAATCATTTTAATATTCAAATGTATTCTCAAAAGAGGAATTATTAGAATATAGAAATTTTATTTATCACGGTGTTTGATTTTGATACCTATGAATGATTTAGATGTGAATATTTTGTCCATAATTTATTGTGATTTCCCAAATATAGGAAATTTTGATAGACATTCATATTCTATATTATAAATAAAACAATAATTTGGAAATTCTTATATCCTTTTATACCGCTTTTCCATTGGTCATAAAATTTATCTTTCCTCATAATTTGAATTTGGATGCCTATTTCTCGCTTGATGTATCTATTTTAAATGTTCAATAAATTTAGAGAAACTATTATCACTCCACCAATTTCTTTCTTTCATGTTAAATAAGATTCGGAATGAAAATAAAATTGTATATTTACTGAAACCTGAGAAAAATATCAATGAATCATCAAATAATTCTAGAAAATATTTTGTTTTTTTAACGGTTCAAATACCAAAATCATAAATTAATTCATTAGTACAATCCTATTCCTAAGTTTGAATATATTCATCAATATTAGATGTTGAATTTTATATTATTTCACCATGTGAGATATATCTTGTATAATTTTGGATAAAACTATAGAAAATTAGATAATCCATTATTTCATTAAAATTTGAATTCCATATAATCCAATAATTCATGCGTGGACAGAAAATCAAGTCTTTTTTAATATTCCATTTAGATAATTCCAATAAATCTCAAACTCATTTTTTGAATTCATCAGTGATAATTCATTAATTTATCTTATTCTAATCCATTAATTACCTTATATCATTATATAAATGATGAATATATTATATCATGTAAAATTTTTAAAAAATATTAAACAGAAAAATTTTAAAAATAAAATTATATAATTAAAAGATTAAATTATTGTAAACTATTCGATCATAAAAAGAAATTATATATAAATAAGAAAACATCTGATTGAAAATTTTAAATAATAGTGATTTTCAATATATAAAAATAGATAATTTAAATATGCATAATTTGTTAACATATAATTTTTATTAAAATTTTGTAAAAATAAAAATAATTAAAAAAAATAAACAAAGTAATTATATCCACAAAAAATTATTAAATGAAAAAAATGCAAGAAAAATATTTATTTCAATAAAAAAATTCTAATGATACAAAATTTATAAATACGAAGAGTTAAATATAAAAATTTTCAGGAAAAAAAAAATTATATTGATAAATATGTAAAAATAATAAAAAAAATTATAACATTAAAAAAACTAAACAAAAATAAGTATAATTTATAATGAAATGTATACAAACAAATTAAGGAATGAATAAAATTTATAACTAACCAAAAATTAATATATCTAAAAAAATAAATTGAAAAATTTAGAGGATAAAAATTGAAAATATATTTTGTATTCTGATAAAATCAGTCGAAGTTTTTTGAAATAGGGGTTACACTACAATATTGAAGAAAAACATTTTCCAAAACATAGTGGAAAAATTACAATCAAAAATCATTCACTATAGAGTGTGGTATTTAGAAATTGTGTTTCCTTGAAATTAATAATATTGATGGTCACTAAAAAAGGACGTGGGACAGAATATTGAAGAAAAATAATATTTAAACATGTTAAAAATTAACTAAATATAGAATATTAATCATTGTTGAGGGAATTGGGTGTCATTACATCCCTCAAAGGTTGAGAGGGGATGTGGGTTTTATTGAAAATAAAATAAGGTTTTTTTGTATTGATATTATTTTACATGAATATTAACATTGGTTTTTTAAAACTGCCGTTAAACGATATTTTTGTTAACTTTGGATGTGTATTTTTTAAAAACACATATGAAAATTTTTTTGTTTATTTTAACATCAGTTTCAAAAAAACCAATTTTAATAGTTTCACTGAATCATTAATAACATTTTTTTCTAAGAATCCAATTTGAAAACCTTTTTATTGACACTATTTCTTCGAATAGTGATAATTACAAATTCTAAGGATATAAGTTCTATCAAAATCAATCTTCTCAAAATTAATCTTTCCTTTATTTACTCAAAAAAAATAAAATATTAAACCTAAAAGATTTCTATACCTTGATCATGTATTATCAAATAGTTATCCCCAAAAACAAATACTTGACTTAAAATCACATCACAAGGTTATCGATACCATTTAATATTTTTTTCCATCCCATTAAAGAAAAAATAATGATTAACAATTCTTAAATATTTTACATAATCCACATATCTTTTGTAATATACCCCAATATCATTGACAAATATAATTCATTAATTGAAATATATAATTGTACCAATATATAATTTCTATTAAGATATAAAAATCACTACCTTTGGTAAGACTATAAAACATGAATTTATTATCATAATATTCATATATTAAAATTCTCATCCATTTATGTATGATCCCTTATTTGGTTATAGAATCTTGTGGTTTCTAAATAAACGCCATATTAATATTCACTTTCATTATCTTGTTTCAACCAAATACTGAAACCAAATGGTTATAAAAATCATGAAAATATGAATATGAAAACATAAATATAACGATGCCTTCTCTAATGATACATTCATTTAACCATTACAAAATTTTAGTTAAATACAGATTTATTTAAGTTAGGTTCGCTTATAATTTTTAACCCAATCCATTAATTTAAATTGGAAATAAATACTTCATCATAGTAGATAAATAGTATGTGATAGGCTCGATAATATCCCCTGAGAGTATCAAACATGTTGCATTGTTAGGCTTCATTATCATCTACCAGGTAATGTTTTGACCAAAAATCAGATATATATATATTTTAAGTTATCCCCACTATATATAATTGTACAAGATCCTGCACCAACTTATAGTATCCATATAGGATGTTATTTCTGGGAAAATCAAAAAATATATTATTTAACAAAACATCATGATTATATACATGGAATTATATGTATGATTTATCCATATGGTTTTAATTAATTATATCCCATTTAAATCACAAAAATACAGGTAATTCCCAAAAATAACCTAAAAGGCTATCAATATATTTTAATTTTTTGATCAATCATATATTATCAAATGTTAAGGATAATTTAACTCCAAAATAATCCTCAAACGATAACATCCTAATCTATAATGTTTTTTAAACCATCATATGATAAAAACTATAATATCTCACAAACATAACCATATCATCCAAATAACATAAATCCAATATTTTATAATAAGACATTACCATGATATTTAAGATTTAGATTTTTTGGGTGTTAGGATAAAAAGTTACTAAAAACCCATGTACTTTGTATCATTCAAAAACATTTCTCATTTTGTAAAAATCTACATAATCCATGATACATTTCTTACATCTCCAAAAAATTATACACATATGAAACTATAATATATATTTCATACATTTCTTACCATCAAAACTAAGGTAAATAGAAATATATAAAAAAGGGTGATATAAGAATATCAGTATGTTTAAACATAAGATATAACAATCAAATCTCATTAGTTAGAATAATATAAGAATACATGTATAATCAAGATAAATGTTAATGTTATACCAAAAAATGAATAAGGCTTGGAATATAATAATAAATAAATGATTCAATAAATAGATCCATGAGATAAAAAATTATATTAACAATAACTATAAAACTTTTGAAAATAATTCAAATATGAAAAAACATTAGTATAGGGAAACAATACATTAATGAGAAACCCTATCACTGCTTGGGCTTTGAGAAACTAAAATTTACTAATGAATAATTTTCTCATGACATATAAAATTTTAAACTATTAATTAGATGGATATATATAACCAAACATATCAATCATTTATACTTATGAGTTCCACTAGAAAATGAAATAGATAATAAAATTATATGTTTTAGAAAACCAATTTTTAAAAATAAGAAATATTCATGATCTTTTTAATGATTCATAAAACAAATATTTTATGAAATAAAAGAAAATAGTTTTTTAGGTCCCATGTAATAATATGTTTCATATAAAAGAAAAATATAAAGGAATTATGTCTTAACATATTAGGAAACCTAAAAAATAAATCACAAATCATTTTTCACATTCACATAAAAGGGATATGTTTTTGGTAACATGAAAAAGTTATTTTTAAAAAGGGTTAATTAAAAAAATAAAAAATGATTAATTTTAAATTATAGAATTAAATAATTAATCTTGGAAAGTATATAATATTTAAGATTATAATTTTTGGTTTGATGATAAATTATATGATTTTTAAGGATTTATTAACCTTTTTTATATTTTAAAAAACATTTTTTTGAAAAATAACATTAAAAAAATAGTATTAGATTTACCATTTTAAAAATGGTATATATAATTATTATAATAATATAATGTTATACATATTATTTTTATTAAAAATATAACAGGACATAGGTAAGAAGGAAAATATTTAAGTAGAAGAAAAGATTTTTTTGTAAGAATCAAAGTTATTCTTACCAGTGTTACACTTTTATTTTAGAAAAAACATATAAATTAAGTTATTACTGATGATGAGAAGAAATTTACTGAATGGAAAACAATTAAATGGAATATAGAATACTAGAATGGAAGGAAAATTTAATTCATTAAAATTATAATCAGGTATGTAATATTATGACCAAATGTATATGAAATTAAGTCAGGGTAAGAATTAATAAACTGGTAAGATTCTAATAAAGACCACAAAAAGGGTAGGTCATACAATGAAACATAAAATATCATTAATAATGATATAATATTGATAAAATAAATAAATATTGGTTAGATACACTATTCTAAATAAAATATGGTGTATATAAGAAATATGTCTTAATGAGTGACATATCGAGATAACATACCCTTACCATAATTCATCCTTAGTAAAAATACAATATAATTCCCTTTATAAAAACATAAAATGTATTAACCACTACATTTCTAAGCATTTTCATATATATTAACCTTTATGATAGACATTTATAATCATTCTCTACATGTATATTAGTAATTTATTATCTATTTTAGTATTAGTTGTGGGTAATCCTGTTCATTTTAATCTTGTTTCATAACAGTAGTGTTGATCTTTGTTATTATCCTAAAATTAATCATTGTTATAACATAAAAGTTCATATAATTGATTTCAAAAAATTATTTATAATTCTAAAATTTCAATCTAATTTATTTAAGATTATGATCCTTAACGATGAAATCACTGATGTGCATGTACGAATGATTTATTACAAATAGGAATTGGTAACAAAAAATAATGATATTAATAATAACATAGTACCTGACCTAGGAGTTTTCATGGTATAATAATTTAATTCAAAATTCACATACATACACTCATAATATAGAGTTACTAATAACTATAGATAAATTCAATATTAAATTATTTAGTTTCATGAAAAATCAATTCAATGTGTGCAATAGAAAAATTCAATCTAGATAACCACTATAAAAAAAGGGTGGATCAAAATATTATATATGAAGACACAATTATAGAAAATGACAGCTACCAATTTAAAAAAAATTATAATTATACTTAATTTATTATAAATCAAAGGAAGAATAAATTTTAATGATATCATGAATTATATGAACATAGAAGAGTATATTTAGACACTACAGGACACAACTTGTCATGGGTGTTTCTAACTCTGAATGAATGCCTCTATATATTAAAGTAGAAAATATTTACACACTAACAATTCTAAAATGTGGTCCATTTTTTGATGAGTCCCCTGATTGAATATGCCTGGGTCTTGGGGTATTCTACATGTTTCTAGAAATATTTAAGGAAGTGAAATCATATTTCTCCCTGTATACTTATACTATAAAACCAATAAAATTCTTAATAAACTATTCCACTTAGAATCTGAACAAACATGGTTCCTTAAAGAATCGTCAAATTCATCAACAGATAATACAATGAAATAAATTAATGCAATATTTATTATATCATAGAAAAATGTTTTCTAATTACCTTTTTTCCTCTATAGTAGAATCATTTTTAATATTTGATAATATTCATTTGATAACAATTATTAAAAACATATAATTTTGTTATAACTTCATCCAAAATAACCCACTTTACTAAAAAAAATCCACCACTGAGATGTTAGATCTTTCCAGGTCTCCACTACCATTGAAATATGTTCCATTTTTCTTTGATACTGGTCAGGTTCCCTGTACTATAAGATCTATTTTCCAGAAAATATGTTATGTATATATCAATGTTCCCCATTAGAAGAATTATTTTTAGTAATTAATAATGTTTTTACGATAAAACTTATTAATATCCAAAGTGAATTTTATAACATCATCCAATATAAACTTATTTCCTAACAATAAGTCCCTTATAGAGATGTTATAGCTATTCAGGCCCCCTCTACCGTATAATCATTTTCCACCATTCTTGGAGAAACATTATTCTGAGTCGGATGGATGTTATAAACAATTAAAATTGCTTATCTTAATGTTTATGAAATAACATGAGTTAAGGAAATTTTCATTTATTCAATATGAAAAAAACAAACAAAAAATTATTTTCAATCCACTTATAGAAAATATTATTTATCTGCAAATATTCCCCAAATAAACTTGATTACCACTATCCATTTACAATGACTAAAACATAAACCAAATAAAAATTACAAATAAAAACGTGAGGAGAGTGTAATTAAGGATCTACTAAATATGTGGATCAATGTTATTGTTTTATGGGGTAATGAGGATAGATATCACATGAGAAAACACAATATTAATTATAGAGAATTATCATATTTCTTTAGAGGATTCAAATTCAATTATTTAGTTAAATAAAATGCAAACTATGTGCAAAAAGAGTAAATATACCTCAGGGTAAAACATACATACATCATTATAATAGTAATATACCATCATGGTAAATGAATTATATGACTAATTTTACAAATGATATTTAAATGATACTGAATCCAATTGATCATCATCATAATGGATCATTCAAGAATAATCACGTAAAATCTCGGGAGTAAATACAAAAAAGAAAAAAACCCATTTGTGGGATCTAATCTCTTAGTTATATTATATTAAAAAGATACCTAAAATAAATATATCAAATCTCAAATTAATTATGATAATCATATGAAAAAATTGTGGGATATTTCTAGAATCTAATTTCCTCATATCTTTGATGTCATAATTCTTTATGGTCAAATATGAGTGATTACCTTTTAGTCAGTAAATCATGTTATAAAAAATATTATAAAAGATCCAAATCATGAGACTTATATTTGACCAATTCCAAAACATGTTGTAGATTTAATGTATTATTTTCAACCATTTTTTGTTGATATCAAAAAATCATTAACAACTAAAATGAATAAGAGTCTTTAAAAGAAAAATGGGAAAATAAAATCAAAATGTTAAAGTATAAATAATGATATGTAATTTAGAAATATTTATTTAAAATATAAATTAATTTTCGAAAGTAGTTAACTGTACTATTATAACTCTACCCCTTTTATGAATAGTTGTTATATTAGTGAGAAAATATGTTGATTATAAAAAAATGAAAAAGAAATTGAATAAAATTTACAGATCAAAAGAATGACGTGTTGTAGAATGTAACTAATATAATTTTAAGTAACAAAAATACTTAGAATAATTGTATTATTAGTTTTTCAATATTTAATATTACATATATATTTAAAACATATAATTTAATTGAAAAAAATTAATGAAAAAATAATTAATATATATATATGTAATTATTTTTAACTATTATAAAATTCTAAAAAATAGTGTTGATAATAGAAATTTTTAAACAATAATCTTCTGAAAATGTTGTAGTAAAAAAATATGGTGATAAAATTTAAATTATAAACTTATTTATATGTAGTTGAAATAAATAAACAAATAATTGATTTTGGAAAAATAAAATATATTGCAATTACAATACCTGTAATCTTGAAAGTCACTGTTACATGATTAACTAATAGAGAATTGGTGTTTCAGAAAATATAGGTGGAAGAATTGTTTCATTAATTTAATGATATTAATTGAAACCAAAATATCATGAATTAAAATAATTTCAAAACCATATAACTCCAAATATAATATATACCACATGAAAATAATGGCATGCATGCTGCATGAGATGTCTTATTGCTAACCTTCCCAAACCACATGCTAATTTCAAGACAGAATAAATGAGATTTCCAAATTTATGAATTTATTGAGAAATTAATATATATGGAAAATTAAAATATAAGTGAACCAAAAATAACATGAATGAAAAGAATTAAATTCTCACCTAAATCCAAACATCAAAAAAGGCATCAAAATAATCACACACATGCCTCATGAGAAATAAAGTGGTTTTCCTTCTCTAGTTACAAGTGAATTCTAATAAACCCATCATGAGAAGTCCAAAACAAATAATTAATTAAGAAAAAAATTGAAAATTTATAATAACTGATGAAATGAGATAAAAATAACATTTAATATAATAATTACACCATTTATGTCCAAAAATATAATAGTATACATGTCATGACTGCCTCCCCAAAAGGCGCACCCCTTCTGGGCTAGCTATGTGAGAAGGAAGATAGTGACCCCCGAGTCCCACCTCCAGTAGGCCCCAGGTCAGATACTAGAACCAAGGGTATATTAAACACACAAAATGAAGGGAATTGCCCTCTAAGAGAACACATGCGGAAGAGAGAGATAATATAGACACTAACAAACTACAAATCATATTGAAAAATAAAATAATTACCAATTACACAAATGTAATGTCATACAAAACTACTAAAACTGGTAGGGAAAACTACATGTACCAAAGGAAAGTAAAAAACAACAACGACTATGATGCTTGAAAAGCTTCTCTAACCCCAAGCCAGTAGTAACCAGCCTCATTTCAAACCTTCTCCATGTGAACTAAAAAACTTTTTAAATATATATATATATATAAGTTAATTATAAAAGTATACTCAGTAGGATCCTCCCTAGAGACTCTTATGAAAAAGTAAAGAAAGAATGCTAAAGCACAAGGAAAAACTATTGAAACTAACTTGTTAGCTAAACAGGAATACAAAGTACCAGCCTCACCATGGAGTTTCTCATAATGTATCGAATACAAGAGTGAATAATATAATAAAAAATATCAATGGTACCACACTACCACATCCCAACTAGTTTTATGCTTTTCCGAAACATCGCACGTCCTAAGCATCTATCTCAAAAAGGGATTTCTTGTAAACACCTCGGTGAAGCTCTACAATATGCACCTCGTGAAACACAACCAATTTGTCCACCTAACCAAGTTAACAAGTTAGTTTTTTGGAAGCCACCATAGATTTCATTATGTTAATCATATGTCGGGTATCAAAACACAATACATTATAGCCCATACACCGATTAAGCATCCTTAAACCATTATATCCTGTACATGTTACCCATATAGTATTCAATATGAAACTATATCTAGAATATATGTGTGTGAATAACACAAAACCATAAATTCCCTCCATAGACATATATGGGAAAAACTAATCGTTGTGCCTACTATCACATGTAACTACAAAGAGAAGAGAGCAGGGAAAGAAGGGGTAGCAAGCCATCCATCCTCCCACGAGAATATTGGGGAAAACATCCCCCAGTGCTCAAAAACCCTGGGGTGTCAATTTCCCTAACTTATGGGGTGGATTTTTGTATTGAAAAAAAAAACGTAAATATTATATTATAGCTCACAACAACACTAGGGGAATAACCTAGGCATAAACTCAACTATAGCTAACGTATCTCGGTCACTTGATAACCACTACAAAAACTAGGTATCCTAAAAGCACACAACCATTAAAAGAGATTTATATATTAATTCATTCCCTTTTTATCAGTTTCACTTTACATTAATTAATTATTTAAATATTAATTAACCATTACCAATTTTATATTATATTTCATGATCATCAATCACAAAGTCCATTGTTCCATTAAATTGCAACCTCAACAATGTGTTCCAGTAAGCTTTAACTCCATGGGTTAACATAATTTATTTATTCATTTATTAATAGAATTAAAACATTCCCATATTCCCATTCATTCTAGAAAAACATTCTAAACATATATACATAAGGGGGATAAACAATGTGAGTAGATGAACTACCCATCAAGTCTTTTCCACCTATAGTAGGAGCATAGACCCATCCTCTCTTGAGAAGTTAAGCACAAAAAGCACATGGCATACCACGCACGTCTTCTCCCCTTTTCAAAGAGGGTAAGTAAGAAAATATTCCTTGAAAAGGCATTTACGTAATGTAGATAGAAAGCCAACAAGATTTAGTAACTACCCAATCTTTTATATCCATCATTTTTCACCAACTTTAGTGTCCTCCCTGGCACTCACATGCTTAATCCAATGTATCTCACCACTCTAGCCATCAACTGCTACCACAACTACTAAGCCTCCCCACCCCCACATATAAAAACACCATTAGCAAGAAAAAAATATCATATCAATTATGCTCTTGGCCCTTAAACAAGGCATCCATATTTCATACATAATGAGCATCCACAGTTCCAAAGCACAATTTACTCATCCTTTCAAGCAAGAGAGTAACTGAGAAACAAACTAAGATTTATGTTTTATCAAACAATAGGTTCATTAAACCATCGGGAATTAGCCAATTCATTATTTTCAGGTTCCAACTATGGGAAATGTAAAATTCAAGCTATCATAGCTACCAAAAATAATAAAACATGCTTACTACAGCAATTTGATTAACATCATATTACAAAAACAACAACAATATTCTTTTAAATGACTCTTAATATTTGATAAAATAGGTACAATTAATCCCAATTTACATTATTAACTAACATATTTCATGATTGATTTGCTAAAAAAGGAAAGCATTGAAATCACACTATCTTGAAAAATAAGATGCAATAACATTAGATCGATAACAATATATTTATTCTGTTTAAATATGTTTTACATCAATTAAATTGTAATCCAGCGTCTAAAACATGATGACTCTATAGTTTCAAGTAAAATAATAGAGAAGACATGAATCCCCAACCTCAAAAGGTTTGGGATGTTCTTTTAAAGAAGAAGATCTATACAACGGATCATGATCGCCTCCCACAACGACAATTGCATCCACCTGAGGATTCCGTAACCTGACTGCACATATCGAAACCCTTAAAAACTATATTAGGAACCTAGAGACCACATTACATAACATGGAAAGGATAAAAAATAGAATAAGGATCAAATATAACACTAGAATGGGGGTATATCTTACCTTCTATCGATGGTAGATAGAAACTTGCTGCATGCTCTGAAATATGGGTTGTGCAGGCAGCAGGAAGAAACATTAAGGGGAAACAATCTAGGGACTAAGGTTCAATTACCCTACCCCTATGGGAATAAGGAATGGTTAAATAATTTCACACTAGGGAACAAGAAGGAAGAACATGGGAGAGAGATATCTCGTCCCTTTAGAAGATTTAAAGAAGGAGTGGTTTAAGATATTATGGATTTTATATTAAATGAGGATCAAATTATAAAATATTGTTTGACCATACAAAATAATCCCAATCCTTATAAAAATTAATATAGGAGTTATAGGCTCTAAATCAGCCTTAAATCCATTAAAACAAGGCTTTGAATTCATTTTTTGTTAAAGAATATGCTAAATGGGTGAAACTGTATGAAGCTGGAAAAACTGTACACCTACCGATGGATAGAAACGTTGTACACCTATAGACCCCGACAATACTAATGACTCACTAATGCCTACAGTAAAAATAACTCACTAATGCTGATAGTTCAAATAAAGAACCAATGCTGATAGTAAAAATGAGTCATCGACGCCAACAGTACCAATGATCACCAACGTGGATAGTACAAATGACTCACTGATTCCAGGAGTACAAATGACTCGCTGATGCAGATAGTACAAATGAATCACTAATGTAGTCATTACAAATGAATCAAAAACACTGAAGGTACAAATGACTCACCAAAACTGACAGTAAAAATGAATCTCCAGGGATAATGTTCACATCTGTGTCACTCATGAAACGTTTCACATCTGTCTCACCAAGGACACTGTTCACATCGGTCTCACTAAGCACATTGTTCACATCAATCTCACTAATGACAATATTCACATCTATCCCACCGATGACATGGTTCAAATCTATCCCATCAATGAAATTGTTCACATCTGTCTCACTGATGACACTATTCACATGAGTCTCAACGATGACACTGTTCACTCCCATCTCACCGATGACACAGTGCACATCTATCTCACAGATGGTACTATTCAAATATGTCTTACTGATGACACAATTCACATCTTTCTAACTAATGACATTGTTCACATATGTCTCACCGATGATGATGTTCACATCTTTCTCACTGATGACACTATAAAAAAAAACTGTATGCACTATTCAGAGAACTCAAAATTTTTAAATGTGTTGTAGATAATTCATCTTGACCTACAGGAACACCCCAGATACCGAATTTTAGAAATGGAATGGACTGGGTATGTTCGTACCATTAAATCAAATACCTCTCAACCCTTCTCGTCATCGAGAATTCAAAACCAACCTAAAGCGAAAAACAAAAGGGGTCCAAACAAGCACCGATAGAGACACATCTCAAAAGATATAAAGAAATAAAATATTCAAAAAGAAATCCATCTCATAAATAGTAATGTTCTAAAACCACAAAGCGAAAATAATTACATGAAAAGGGTTAAACATTAAACAACTTGGCGTACTGAGCATGTATCTATGACCAACATTCCTATGTACTCTCCCCCATGACACAGTGTCATCACAAGCCACAAACCAAGTGAATTTAACACCCACGCGACACATTATCCTTGTGGTCTTGGATCTCCACATGTCGCTCCTTGAAGGTCTCATCATCATCCACATCGATCTCACCCCAATCGTTGACGTGAGAGTCATCATGAAGATAAAAATGGAGCACTCACACATGAAAAACATAATTTATCTGGTTCATCAATGGGGGATGTTCTACCTGATATTCCACAGATCCACCATGAAACAACACCTCGAATGAACCAAAACACCATTGAGAAAGCTTACTCCCACGACCAAACTATTGCTACCCATGGTGGGGAGTAACCATAAAAAACACATGATCCCCAAAATAAAACTCTAAATGTCTTCTACTTTGATAAAAATATGATTTCAGCCAATCATGTTCTGCCTTCATACTCACATGAATCATCTGAAGCATCTCTGTGATTTTTTGTTATTGTTCTGGCCTAAAAATTAGTGACTCTCAGACCCCAGTCTAGCACAACGAAGAATTGAATGGTTGGAAATACAAGATTTTAAATAGTGCCATATCAATCATGGGGTATAAACTATTGTTGTAAGGGAACTATAGCAAGTGTATGTGACTCATCCATGAACCTAAAAAATCTAAGTAACAAGAGAACAACATATCTTCAAGAGTCTATATGGTCTACTCTGTCTAACAATCCGTATGCGGATGAAATGTAGTGTTAAGGAATAGTTGAGAACCGAAGGCATGTTAGAGACATCTCCACACCCTCGAGTTAAAAAGAGGATCTCAATTGGAAATGATCATCCTCAGGAATTCATGGAGTCTCGCCACCTCCTCCAGATATTGCCTCAACAAAACCTCCACTGAGCTCTAATCCTCTATTGCTTTGAAGTGGGTTGATTTCGTCAACTGATCCACTACCACCCACATAGTGTCATGGTCTCCATGAACTAGAGGTAAACTTATAAAAAATCCCATCGAGATGTCTTCCCACTTCTATTAAATAACATCTAACAACTGAAGCAAACCACTGGGAAAACAATGCTTGGTCGTCACCCTCTTGCATACCAAACATCGAGACACAAACTCCACAATTACCCGCATCCACCCAGGCTTCCAAATACTGAATCCTCAAGGCTCGGTACATCTTTTTGATGCTAGGATGCCCTGCTAAAGGTGAACTATGGAGCTTTCTGTGAACCATCTCATTTATCACCAAAATAACAAAAAGATTTTCTTGATACAACACCAGTGTTTTTCATCCTTAGAACAACCATAAGGGCCCTCACCAAAAAAACTAAGTCTCTCTAAGCCTCCACCACTAGATCCCACAATTGGGACTCTTCCACATGTTGAACCAGAGTTAACTCAACTGTCATTTGAAAAAGGAAACATGTTTCCCCAAATTTTCCCATGTCAAGATGTAATGCTCAATGATCTTACATCACTCTCCAGGAATCCCTATATTCAAACACTACATCACCACGTGACTTCCTTCTTAGTGCATCGGCTAGAAAAGTAATATTTCTAGGTGTATATGATGTTTTGATGTCATATACCTATAAGAAATCCATCCCCAAGTGCTGATTTAAGTTTATGCAATGCTAGGATAAAACATACATTAGGATCTTATGATCGGTGAAAACCACAAGCCCTTTCCAATGATGTAATGTCTCCACAACATCATAGTAAACACCACTGCCTCCAACTCATGATTAGGGGTGGCATAGTTATATTCATGGGGACACAACAACTAAGACCCATAAGAAATGAATGATCACTACTACATCAGTACACATCCTAGTCACAAATGTGAAGCCTGACAGAAAACATCAAACTAAACCCCCTAGGTTGGAATACAAAGAACTTGAGCAATTACCATCTTACCATTTAGATACTCAACATCAGCCTTACACTGATCAGTCCACATAGATTCCTAATCATTCCTAGTCAATGTTTTCAATGGACTCACAACCTAAGAGAAATTTTCTACGAACATCCTGTAGTAGCCTATGAGACCAAGGAAACTCCACACCTCTTCCACTATCTGGTGGGATTCCCAAGACACAATTGATTCTATATTCGACGAATCAATGGATACGACCTACTGGGAAACCACATATCCTATGAAAAGAAATTCTTGATCCCAAAACTCACCCTTTGACATATTCTCAAATAGCTATTGTTGATAAAAAAACTCCCAAAACGGCATGTAGATGCTCTGCATGCTCCTCCTCAGACATGGAGTATATAAGTTTGTCTTCGATGAAAAACACTATAATATTATCTGGGAACTCACAATACACAATGTTCATCATCTTTATATACATAATTGGAGCATTCATCACACCGAATGGCATTACAATGAACATGTAATTCCCATGATGACAACTAAAAGTAGTCTTCGGGATATCCTCATCCTTCACACTTATCTGTTGATATCCTAACTACAAGTTGATATTTGATAACCAACGTTCACCCTTCAATTGTTTGAAATAATCATCAATATATTGAAGAGGATACTGATTATTCATGGTCAATTATTTTATGACATGTTAATTGATACATAACCAAAAAATGTCGTCATCATTCTTCAGGAACAAAACTGGTGCACCCCATGGTGACACACATTGCCAAGAAAAACAGCATTGTAACAGAACATAATGTTGTATACATAGCTCCCGTAACTCTAAAGGGGATATCCTATATGGAGACAGAGATAGCATATGCTCTTGAATGTAGCTCGATCTCGAACCAGATATCTCGTCATCGAGGTAATGCTACAACATCTTATGGAAATACATCATGGTACTCTTATATGACCATATAAAACGCGAAATGAGGAACCTATGAAGAAATCATTGTCAGATCATCCATCATGTAATGCAAGGATAGAACATGCCTTTGACCCATCTAAGGGTCTTGTTCACCAACAAACACCACCAGCACACCATCATCATCAAAGAACACCACCTGCCACCAGAAGAAATCTATGATAGCATTCACTAAATACAACAAATCCATGGTAAGGATGATATCATATGGATGTATCCCTAAACATTAGAAATATCTTCATGAGTAGTGCTACCCTAGAACTAGCTCACAGTCTCTATATACTTCAAACAAGTTAGCATGACCTCCATCTAGAGTAGTCAACGCCAAGGGCACTAGAAGCCTCTCTACCTCAAGTCCCAAAGAAAGGAAAAGGAAAATTGATATTAAGGAGTTTTTGTCACCTACGTCAAACAAGACAAACAACCATGTAGAAAACAAGAAAAGGGTACCTCGAATGACGTATGGATCTCCAGGAACTGGAAACACTATAGCATAAAGATGAACATGACCTCCTCCACAACCTATCTAATCTAGATGAAGAACACCACTACACTAGTGATCTTATCTCTGAGGATGTGGAGTGTCAAGGGGTCATCCTACACCTTCCCCATATACTCTTTGCTAATCCAAAACAGGTGCAACCTACTGTTTCTACCTCGGCTGGAACTGCCTCAACATTGGAACCTGGAGAAGAACATCTGGTGAATGATGACCATATTGAAAGTTTGGGCATTCTCGCTACTAATGAACTATACCTCCATAGGAAAATCGTAATAGTTATACCTTGTCAAAGCCCTGAGAGACACCACCAAAAGAGCAATGAGACATAGAGGGATGAGACCTACCCTTGAACGAACAAATACTCTTCTGCCTTGAAATCTAGGTACCTCATACCACATCTCTTCTTCGTGAGAAATACTAATGACTCCCTTTCAAAATGATCCAATTCTGGATAATGTCTTCTTGATGACCTCTACCCTCTCCCGCACCTCAAGATATTTCTTCAGCATAAACCGAGTGACCAGGAATTGTATCTCTAGATACAAGGTACCCTCAAAATTCCTCACCTTAGCCTTCTTATCAGTAAATATGTCTGAAACATATCGTAAAAGTTTCATGAAATGGATTCCAAACTCCTGTACACTGGAGATCCCCTGTCGAAGGGTAAACAACTCTTGGTGAGTTGACAGCTTCATGGTTGATGATAGAATCTTGACTCTGAACATTTCTCATAACTCTTCTCATGAGATTACAATCTCTTCATAATCTCTAATGAAAAAGAATGGCCATTGCCTCATGGAACCATGAAAAATTGTCACAATTAAAGACACCCAGTGCTCCATCTAATCACGAATCAAAATAAAGGATATATCAACCTCCTCCAACTAGTCGTCCAAGGCTATAATTTAAACTTACCCCTTATAGTACTATAGACTCTAGCACTGAAACTCTCTGAGTTTCCTCCTCCAAGTGTCACCATTATCAACCTCTACCTTGTGGCAATATATAGCCAATATTTCTGGACATCTTTTGCGCGAACCTGATGAGGATGTCGACCAAGAGAAATAACTACAAAATAAGAAATAGTTAGATATCCTAAACCTAGAAAATGGATGACTCGACATTAATTAGTTATTTTTTTGTTTCATTCATTTTAGGTTATCCCATCCCAAGGTCTACACATTAAAACACAAGAACAAAGAAGAATGTTGCATGATCATTTTTGGTCTCTATACTAAATCCAGTATTACCTCATTTAGTAGCCAATATAAACATAATGTTATGTGAATCAGATCAAATGGGAGCCTAAAAGCCTATGTCTCAGCTGGTCTCTAGTGTTTACATCACCTTCTAAACATAACTAGTATCGTTTCCCTACTAACCCATCCAACCTCAGCTATGCGTTACAAAAAAACACCATCATATCCCTCAACTTCACCTCTAATAGCACTCTATCGCATCCCCCTCCCCACATAGTGTACCCCTCCTAGGCCAGAAATATGAGAAGATAGATAGTGACACCCAAGTCCTGCCTCTAGTAGGCCCCATGTTGGTGAGTAGCACAGAGGGTATTGTAAACACACAAAATGGGAGGCATTTTCTCTTAGAGGACACATGCAGAAGATAGAGATAAGAAAAACACCAAACAACTCAAAGTAAGACTTCAATATAAGAGAAATTACATATACACACATGTAATGTCATGAAAAAATACTACAACTTGAAGGGGGATGTAAAAGTTCCAAACGAAAGTACAAAGATCTGCCACTACAAAGCCCGAATAGCTCCTATAACCCCAAGGTAGTTGTAACCAGCCTGATCTCAAACCTTTTCCAAGTGACCTGAAAAGAAGTTTAAATATTCATAGGGTGAGTATAATAGTATACTCTATAGGATACTCCCTAGATCCTATCATCTAAATTTAATGAAATCATAATATAGCATAGTGAACAACAAGTGAAACTAACTCGTCAGCTAAATATTAATAATAAGTTCCCAGCCTCACCATGGTTACTCTCACCAAGTATCACATACAAGAGTATATAATATAATACTGAATAACAAGGGTACCACACAACTACTTCCCCACTGGTTTTTTGCTTTTCCCCAACGTCGCACGTCCTAAGCATCTCTCTCAAATAAGGCTTTCCCAAAGACACTGAAGAGAAGCACCACAATATGCACATCGTGAAACACAACCACTACTTCCACATTACCAAATTAACCAGTTAGTTTCTATGAGCCTCCACATCTCTCATAACGTGTATCATATGTCGAGTATTAAACATCAAGCCATTATAGCCCATACACCAAGTATGAATCCTCAAGACACCATAGCCTATACATGTTACAACTATAGTAGTCCATAAGAGACTATATCTAGAATATATGTGTGTGTGAATAACCACAAGCCATTACATCTTTCTACACACATATTTGGGGAAACCTACCCACTAATATTACCAGAAAATTTAACTACCAAGAGAAGTGAGTGGGTCCAAAGGGGGTTCTCATCTATCCATCCTCACACCAGAATGTTGGGGAAAACACCCCCAGGGATCGGAATCCCTAGGGTGTCAGTTTCCCTAATATATGGGGTAGAGTATCATAAAGAAGTGAAAATGGTACAAAATATATTATATCTCACAACCATAGTATGGGAATAACCTAGTCTTAGACTAAACTATAGATAACATCTCTCGAACTACCGGCTGCCACTACTAAGACATGCTATCCTATAAACACACAACCATTTAAAAAGATTTAAATAATACTTCATTAAATTATTTATCTATTTCACTTTAGGTTAATTAATTAAATAAAAAGTAATTAAACATTATCAATTTCATAAAATATTTCATTAGCATCACACCCAAAGTCAATTGTTCCTTCAAATTGCAACCTCAGCATTGCATCCTAGCTTGCCATAACTCCATGGGTTAACATAATTTAAACAAAACAGTATTAAAACCTTCCCATATTACTATGAATTATATGAAAACATTTAAAGCTAATAAACATAAGGTGGATCAACACGGAGAGTAGATGAACTACTCGTCAAGTCTTTTCCACCCATAGTAGGAGCATAGACCCATCCGTCCTCAAGATGCTAAACACAGAAATCACATGGCATTACATGCACGTCTTTGTCCCTTTTGGAAGGAGGGTAAGAAAGACCAGATTCCTTGAGGATTGGGGGAAGTAAAGCACCTAAAAAATAAAAAATATTTATTATGAATCTAATCATTCATATCTATAATGATTCATCATCTTCAGTGTCCTCCGTGACACTCACATGTATAAACCGATGCATCTCGCCACTATAGTTATCAACTGCTTCCACAACCACTGGGCCTCCCTACACCCACATATCACAACCCAAATAGTATGAAACAAACATCATATAAATTGGGATGTTGTATCTTAAAAAAGGAATCCAGCCTTTATTCTTAATGACCATTCATGGCTCTATGGCAAAAGGAACTCAGCCTTACAAGAAGGAGGATAACTCAGAACCCTAGCAAGAGTTACCTTTTATCAAACAACTAGTTCAATAATACATATTTAATTAATAAATTAATTATTTATTAGTTATAAATATGTTAATCCTAAAACAATATCTATCATAGCTATCACAAATAACAAAACATGCTTACTACATCAATTTTATAAACATAAAATTACTACCACAACATGATTCTTTTACATGCCTCTTTATTATTGAGAAAATAATTACAATTAATCCTAGTTTACATTTATTTCCAATTTATATCATGGAATACAATATAAACAAGTAAATAATAAATAACACACGTTTGAGAAAAACAATTGGTAATAACGTATGATCGATACCAATTTATATATTAAACATAAATATTTATTACATCAATTGCATTTTGATCCAATTACTAAAACCTGATAACTCTATTGTTTCAAATAAAAGAATACAGAAGACATGAATCTCATGCCTCAAATGGTTTTGTACATTCTTTATATGAGAATGATCCACACAACGGATCAAGGTCGCCTCCCACCGTGACAACTACATCCACCGGAGGACGTATCAACATGACCACACAAATTGAAAACCATGAAAAATATATTAGGAACATAGATACCACATGACATAAAATTCAAGGAGAGAAGGGAGAAGAGGGATTGAATAAAAAACAATAAAAGAGGTAGATCATACCTTCTACTGATGATTGATCTACACTTGCCGCTTTCACAAAAATATGGTGTCCACATGCAGCAGGAAGAAAATTCAATGGGAAATGAGTGAATGATTAAGGATCGATCACACCACTCCTATGAGAATGAGGAATTGTTTGATCATCTAAAAATAGTAAACAAGAATGTAGAATATGGATGGAAGATATCTCGTCCATTTATAATATTTATTGGAGAAAAGGGTTATGATACGTGGGACTTGCCATTAAAAGAGGATCACATTGAACCGTGTAGTTTGACCAAATAAAGGCATCTAGAGCCTTAGGAAAATTGATATATGAGTTATGGTATTTGAATTGGCCTTAAATCCCATAATACAAGTTCATTAATGTACATTTCATTATTGTAAAGACTAAATGGGAGAAATAGTAGGAATATGAAAACTTTGTACACCCACTGATGATTGGAAACAGTATACACCTACCAATGGCTGTAAACACTGTACACATATAAATAGTTGGAAACATTGTACACCTACCGAAAACGACAATAAAAATGACTCACCAATGCTGACAGTACAAATTAGTCACCAACATCGACAGTATAAATAACCCACCGACATTGTCAGTACAAATGACTCAATGATACTGACAGTACAAATGACTCACTAATGTCGACATTACAAATGAATCACTGAGGACACTGTTCACATCTATCTCACTGATGAAACTATTCCCATCTATCTCACAAATGATATTGTTCACATTTTTATCACTAATGACACTATTCACATCTGTCCCACTGAGGACACTATTCACATATATCTCACCGATGAAACTATTCACATCTGTCTCACTGATGAAACTATTCACATTTGTCTCACCGATGACATTGTTCACATCTTTCTGAATATTGACACTCCTCGCATCTATCTCACCAAATACATAGTTCACGTATGTCTCACTGATGAAACAGTTCAAATTTATCTCACTAATGACATTTTTCACATATGTCTCACCGATGACACTATCCACAAAACTAGAAACATTGTTCAAAGAAATGTAAATTTGAAAAATTATTGGGGATAAGTAACCTTGACCTCCTAGAACACCTCAAACACCATATTTTAGAAAAAGAATGGATCAGAGAGGTCCGGGATATTACAGTACATGAAAATCCTGAACTTCCTTCCACACAAAAATGTCATGTTTCTGAACTTCTCTAACAACATGTGAATTCCATGAGAAATAGCATGTGAATTTCAAACCATGGCCGTATCATAGGAGAATGATGTATGTTTTTCAAAAAAAGAACATAGAATAACTTTTTAATATGACAGTAAACAACTCACCTACTCAACCATTGATAGTAAACTTATAATGGCAGTAATCAATTGTAGATTATATGATCCCTTCCTCTTCTAGATATCATATACTTTTATTATTATTTCAAATTATTAATAAATCCCACAAAAATATATGTGCATTCAAAAACTCTGATAGATGAAATTTATTTTTTGGAATGACGCATTAGATTATTTTGGGGAGTGTCAATCAATTTTACAAGTCTAAATTTTTTTAAACTAACAAAATGTATTAAACGAAAAAATAGCACCATTACAAATACACTTATGATAATTAAATTTCATAAAATTGAAAAAACAAATTTAATTAGGTTTGATACTTATAGAGACATATAATAGAGAGGATATTAATACAAGGATAAAAGTTTAAAAAATTATGAAGATCAAATAAAAATGAAAAACAAATATATAAATAGTTAAAACAAATAAAAAATATTTCAAAAAATATAAAATAATTCCATTAGAATACATGTATGAATGAAGGATACTACTATATGATTTAATAACTATACATGATTAAGCTTTATTTAAATAGAATACCTGTAATATTGAAGGTAATTGCTCCAAATTTTTTATTTTATAAAAAATATAAAAATTTATTATTTCTATAATAAACATTAACTCCCCATCACATGAGTACCTATTATTTAATAAATAAAATAAAATATATTATAATGAAATTGCATAACTAATTAATTTTTTTATAGTAAAACATATCTGAGATGTATAATTGTAATGGGTACAATAGTAGAAGAAATATTATAATAAATTACAAGAAACATAATAAAGAATCCATTAAGTTGCAATATAGGTGAAATTAGTTCTTTCATAACTAGAAAAATCCCTATAGTTCATGATATCAACCTTAGGTTCTAATTATTTATGAACATCTCTATTTTTTATTTTCACATAAACATTCTCCCTAGAATAAAAATAATAATTTATATAATTTAATTTTAATTATGAGAAGTGTTTTTTCATATAATGTTATAACATAAATGTATCAATAGCTCAATAAAAAAACATTATGTATAACCACTATAGATGAATATTACACCTCATGTGATTGTATAGATAATTTTTAATGTTTAGACCATAAATAATGAAAGTCCATATTTGAATGCAATAAGAAATGAAATGCTTAGAAAAATATCCTATTGTCATTATCAGTATAATTTCTTCAAGATAATTTATAGGTTGTTGATATGAAAAAATAAGATAGAGTAAGAAAATATAACATGGAATGGAAAATAGGGAAATTAAATTTATAATAATATGTAATATATAGAGTAGAAAATGTATATATAAAATTGAACAACACAGTTTATAAATAGGAATTAAAGCATAAACTTTTTCTTCCAATAACACTAAAAAGATGAAATTATTAATTATGGATATTATCATTAATACTAAAATTAATAATATATAATTAAAAATTCATATTAAGTTTTTAGGATGAAAATAATAAAGTAACACTAAAATAGGATTCAATGATTAAAACACATTTAAATTCATGGATGGAACGGTTTTGAAGGAAAGTATAAGAGGTATTCTAATAATCCCGTTGAATCTTGGGATCACATGGGAGATGATCAATACTTTGGAGATTAAACATATAAAATTTTTCATCCCCAAATTCTAGATAATGTGATGTTAGGAGTGAATGTATATACAGGATATAAGTTATAAATAAAATTAAAAGAGCTTATTAATATCATTTTTTCTTTAATGTATACCAAGGACTCATCCAAGTGGCTGTAAATAATTTCTTGTAAAAAACATGTAAAAATTGTTGATGAAAATCATGATTAGATAAAATTCAACCATCGATTTGAGAGACGAAAAAATTTGATACCTAAATTGAACATTGGAGAAAAAAATTATAATATAGTACCTATGGGGAAAAGAGGGAAACCCCTAGAAAGTAGGATCATTGATGGGAAAAGATAAATGAAGATGAAGGAAGGATATCAGAGGTGACGATTGAAGTTGGGGCAGAGATTGAGGTAGATTTAGAAACTAAGGTGGTGGTATAGATATAGGAAAAGGTTAAGGCCGCAGTGGATATAGATACTGAGGCAGAGGACGATATGAGTATAGAGGAGGTGTTTTTTATATGAAGGGCTTGGATGAGAAGTGTTTGTTTGGGATATAGGGGGTGAATCCACATTATATAAATTTGGAGTATGTTGTTTTGGTAGAAACTAAATTGGTATCAAGTAAAATAATGAGGAATACATATAATGAGATTCATTAATCATGGAAAAAATGAATCATGAATTAGTATCACTGATGAGATATATGAATAGGTATTGTAATAGAGTTGGGAACTTTTGAGAGATGGGAACATAAGGGAATGAAATATGGTGTCGACACATGGAAATAAATGGCACAAAATCCAGTATATAAAATATATTTAACTACTATAAATTTAAAAAGAGTTGTGTATAAAAGTATAAACTAATCGTGACTATATGTTTCTGAAGCTTCATGTATATGAATGTTTATTATAAAAAACTTCCTATAAGATTACAATGTTTTAAAGGTGGGAAACAGTAAGCCGAAGCATTTTTGTTAAAAAAATAACAGTAATTCATAATTATTTAAATGAATATTGTATTTAGAAAATATAACATGTGATCAATTAATGAAATAGGATCTAAATATACTTTAATAATGATATTATAAAATTTACAATACCTTGATGCAACATTTCAAATATCCTAGAATAAATGAAAATAGTGTAGACTAAATCTTTATGTAACATCATGTATTCCAATAAAGTAATATTTTATTCCCATGTTAGGTGTTGGAATATTATATACTAAAGATTTAAAATTTCTAATCTCGTAGAAAATTCACATGTTGTTAGTTTGAAATATATTATTGTAAAATTTTCTTTGGTATTTTCTTATGCTGGAATGGCATAACAGCAGACATAAAAGTAATGAAAATGATTTCAGATAATGAACAATAATTGAATAAACATGGTCAAATCTGTAAGTAATATTTACTGGTGATATTTTATGTTTTATAAAATTATTTAACATGTCTTCCCATATTCCGCAAATAGTTATTAATAAATGAATGATTTCACTGTCAAAAACTCAATAAGAAATATTTAGTGCATAAAAGGATAAATTTATGATATAATTTGGTATAAACAATTTTAAATTCCTATAGGATACCTTTAATCAGTAATTTAAATTTAAAAATGGTGAATATCTCAAGTAGTGACTTAAATAACATGAAGTGATATACAAGAGGTCCTCACTTTAACCATACTTCTGATCATAGGATACATCTTTTTTCAGGTTGATAGTTATAGGAGTTCCTCGCCTGAAAGTAATAAAAATCGTCATCTTATATGAAAAATAATACACATAACAATGAAAGATTAACTGAACATTGATTATTTGATATCTTATCTTTTCCTAATATTTTTGAGACACTCATAAATCTAAAATGAGAATGATATGATATAATAAGGGATTTTATAAATGAAAAAAAATATATAGATTTCAAATTTATATCTCCTTAAAAATATAAAATACACTGTCAATGTATTTTCAATAAAAAAATAAATGAGAATCTTATAAAATTCTCATCCTTAATAAGTTAAAATTTTTCTTATTTTATATAATAATAAAATAAAATTATAGAACATGGAATTGTAAAAATTCACCATCTATTATATTTTGATGGCCAATATAAAAGATGATTGAACAAATATAATTTGGTTCAATATAATTCATTAATGTATATTTCAATGCATTCACTTTGATAAAATTATTACATAAATATTTTAAACTCCACAAGAGAAGTTATCTCTCACAAAACAACATGCTATATCATTAAAGTATTAGTTTTTCTATGTATTAATACATTTTTTTCATCAATCCCACTTACCATTCAACCATACACTTGAAACATTTGACTAAACTATTGAATTAATATGATAGGTAGAGTTTTATTTATTTATGAAAACACTATAACATGATATTTATAATAAAATAAAAATAAAAAAAATTATTTCCAATAAATAATTCACAATAAATTAAAAAAGATACTTATATTATTTTCTTATGAAACCTGATTGAAAAATTTTTAACCAACAAATCACCCATGATAAACAGTTTGACAAAAAAATAATGTTGTTTTAATTTTGAAGAGACAGTAATTTTATAGAACTTAATAGGAAGCATGGAAAATATGTCCACTAATAGAGGGTAGAGTGGTCATATGTGGGAATCAATGGAGGAAAAAGAAAAAAATATTATTGTGTATATATATACATGTTTTCCTAAAATATTTTTTCCTGTAAAGGGTGAAAAGAAAGTTTCATAAATATAAATAAAAGGAAAATAAAAAAAATATTACACTTTAGAATGTGATATCCAAGGTTACACATGGAATGCTTGCAATTGAAAATGGACAATCAATCGTGGTGTAATATATGAAAACATGAGATCAACATTAGTTAAAATAATATAGTAGATGAAATAAAATTTAGGGAAAATGAAATAAAATAATGTGAAAAAAAATTAAATATATTAGAAAATATAAAAATATTTATTTGATAAAGATTAATGATATGAATTATAATATCAAGAACTTTTATATATAGGGAAATGCAGTGAAAAAAATATGTAGGGGGAATGAATTTAAATACTGATAAATGCATATAAAAAGATTATATAAAGTGAACAAATATGAAAAAATATATAAAATAAATAGATTTTATGTTGATAGATTCAATATTATTATAGAAAATATATTTTGAACAAATACATATGAGAAATTGCATACACTATAAATTTAGAGGATATATTTTGGAATAATAATACAACACATAAAGAGCCAATAATTAAAAAAAAATTAATAAAATTATAATTACAAAATTAATTAATATTGAAATTCATGATTAATTAAATGAATATAAAATTAACATAAATTAGAACCATTAATTTAAATAGAGGATCAAGTCTGATTTTTTTCAAAGAAGTTGGTTTCTACAATAAGAAATAGGGTGAAAATATGTTATATAAGAAAAAAATAATTTTAAATACATATACTAATCAACTATAATAGAATTATAAATCAATAAACATACATATTATGTTTCCATTCTAATCAATTCAAAAATTATAAAATTTTGTAGTTATACCTATAGTAATCTATAGATGAAAGCACTATCATGACTAGTTACACTGGTTCAAAGATCATTCTCACTAATTTTATATCTTCCCTAAAGTAAACCTATCTAAAATCATCAATTTTATCCCAAATTTAACTCTATAGATAATTAGATGAATGATTTTATGTGATTTTAAATATATGATTTTATTATTCCATTCAAATGTGAAGAAAAACGTCATAGAAGAATCCAATTACTAATAAAAAAGAAAAATATATAATACATGGTGATATAAATATTTCATGGCATGAGGAAGCTATAAGTTGAGGCCTATATATAATATAATTTAATAAGAGTGGTAGATATTAGTTATAAGGATGAAATGGATGGTGTTGTTGGATTTTTTTGAGGAGAAAGTGGAGATTGAGGCAATAGGTGACCCTGAGATATATGATGTATGGTAAGCCATATGAATTTTTAGGTTTTATGGATTTTGATTAGATCTAATGGTATTTTAAAGATGAAATGGTGATGTTTTTTAATAATCTTAATAAAATAAAATTTAGTTCGTTTAAAATAGAATTAATATTTTTCTAGGAAAATAGATCTGAGGATGTGATCAAGAACATGGGGGGAAATAATTTGGGGTGGTATCTGCGGGCTGAAATGAAGATATGAGGAGAAGGATATGGTAATTTTTGATGTGATCAATGCTAGAGGGATGGGTATTTATATGATAAGGACTTGAAGTAGGTGTTATTGAAGGTGAAGGTTTTTTATGAGAAGGATTTGGTGTAGAGCGAGGAGGATTTACAAGAGATGAGTTTGGAGAATACTGAATCATAGAATTAAAGACGGAATCACTGAGACAGAATCATAAAGAAGAGGAGATTGTATTCTAGAGAGGATGAGAGGATGATATTGAATCAATGATAGGATATTGTATTGGTATCTAGTATAATAAAGAAGAAACAATATTTTTAAGGAGTTAAAAATAATATATTGAAGAGGACATCAGGGAAATCAATATGGTGTCGATGTGAGTATTGAAAATTCATAAACATTAGTATATACAATACATTATATATTTTTCTTCTATAAATTATAAAAGTGTTGTGTATTATAATATAAACTTTTGGTGACTATATGTTGGTCAAACTTCTTATCCATGAATTTGTATCATAACAATCTTCCTATGTGAAAAATAATGGTAATAGTTAGAAATATTTAGAACATTTGTTTTTGTGATAAATATTTTAAATGAATTCATATGTAATTGTATGATACATGGATTTTTAAATTATATAATGTGTAAAATTAATGATATGGGTTCTAATTATACTATAACAATCATATTTTAAAATATTAAATTTATTAACGCACCATTTCTAATATCCTAGAATAAGTGGAATATATTGTAGAGTAAAGGGTTTTCTCCTATCAAGTATTTCAGAAAATGAAGTTTTTACTCAAATTTATTAGTCTAAATATAATACATTTTTGTTTCACTATTTCTAAAATTCATTTCTATTTTTATATAGATTATAAGAATACTTTATTTTAGAATTTCATATGTTGTAATGGTTAAGTGACTACCTATAAAACCCTTGAATGAAATGAAAATGAATAAAGTTAATTAACCATAATAAAATACACTTGATATAATTTGGAACACATTTTTACAAATTGAATTTTCATGTTTAAAAGAAATCAAATTACTGTCCATTGCATGTTTAAAAAAATCATTATTCAATTAATGATTTCATTAAAAAATATAAATAAAAATTGTTTAGAGAATAAAAGTTTATATTTATGTTTTTATTGAGTATAACAATATGTTAAGTAACTAAACACACCATTAATATGCAATTCCGAATTTAAAATAGTTAAAAACATAAGATAATGTATTGAAAACCATGATGTGATATACATGAGTTACTCACTTGAACCCCAATTTTGATCATAGGCAACACCATTCTTTAGGGTTCCAGGAATATGAGTTCCTCACCATAAATTAATAAAAAACATTCATTCATACATATAATAATACATAGAAAAACACTATAGTTACTGAACATTGATGATTTTATATATAATCCTTACATACTTTTTGTAAAAAAACTCTTAAATATATAATTAAAATTAAATTATATATGAATGGAGCCTATAAAAGTAAAAAAAATTAAATTGATGTTATAGTTACCTCACATTAAAAAAATCCTATACACTATCAGAGTCACTTCTTCAATAATTTCAATGATAAACTTATAAAACTTGCATCCTTCAAATGTTAAAAGGAATAGTAGTTTTTACTACGATTAAGAAATCATTGGATCATGGAATGATATACATTCCCCATCTATTATAGTTTGATCAACAGTAAAAAAACATTTTATTGAATATAATTAGGTCCAAAATAATCCAAAAAGTATTATGTCAATGCATTAACTCTGATAAAATAATACCATAAATATTTCATATGTAATGAGTGAATATAACTCTCAATAACCAACAAGATACATTGAGGAAGGATTGTTGTGTATGTTTGGATTAATACCTTATTCCACTAATCCCATTAATCATTCCACATTATACTGGAAACAATTAACAAAATTCTAGAAACAATTATATAATTGGAGTTCTTTTATTTAATAAAACATGGAAACAAAAAATTTATTATAAAATAAAAAAGAATAAATATTATATCTAATAAACAATACACAAACATATTAATTTATTCTTTTATTTCCATAACACATGTTATAAAAAATTGTATGTCCCATGTATTACATGTGATAAATAGTTTGAGAAAATAAATGATAGAGTTTTATTTTTAAAAAGACACTTATTTTATAGCTCTTAACATAAATAATGGAAAATATGTGAACTAATTGTGGGTAGAGTGGTCCCCTATGGAAATCGCTGGAGGTAGGTAAAAATAACTTTATTACGTGTTTATACATGTGTACCTAAAATATTTTGATTTATAAAAGGTGAACATATAGTTTCTCCCATATAAATAAAAGTAAAATATTAATATGTAATCTTTTTTAATTTGATGTCCCAGGTTGAATTGGTAATTATTGAATTTGAAAAGGATAAATCTTTTATGGCGTGATGTAAAATATTATATGGTTAGCATTAGTCAATGAAAAAGGTAGATGCAATCTAAGTAAAGGAAAAAATGATGTAAAATACAAGAAAAAAATTAAAATTTTATGAAATATAATTAAATATATTTTTAAAAGAATATTGATATGAATTATTATATGAACATGTTTTATATGTAGGGAAATACAGACAAACAAATAGATATACAGTGGTGAAAAAAATATAGGGAAATGCATATAAAAAGACTATTTATTTGAAAAAACAAGATAGAATATAATAAAAAACATAAATTTTACAGAGTGAAAATATTATAACCACAAACATGCTGTGAAAAAATACATATGAATAATTTCATACTATAGTAATTTATAGGTTATATTTTTGAAGATGAATATAATAAATAGAGTCAATAATTGAAAAAATAGAATAAAATGAACATCAAAAAAATTTATATATATAGAACATTATGTTCAAAGAAAGACATATAAAATAAAAATAAATTGGCACTATTAATGTAAAGAGAGGTTCAAGTATGGATTTTTCAAATAACTTGGTCACTATAATAGGGAATAATGTGAGAAATATGTAGTAAAAGAAAAATTATTAAATATATATAGTAGTCATTTAAAAGACATTATGAAATAAAAAAACATACATACAATATCTCTAGTATCATGCATTTACAAATTATAAACCATTATATTTAACCCTATACTAATCCATAGATTTCAGCACTATCATTCCCAACTACACGAGATCACGTATCATTCTATCGGACTCTATACATTATCTGAAGTAGACCAATTGAAAATAAATTGTATCCTAAATTTAATGAGAATACATATTATATGAGTGAGTGTATATGGTTTGAAGTATATGATTGGATTATTACATGAAAATATGGAGAAAAAATTCAAAGATGAAGTCAAATAAAATGAAGAAAAGGAAAAAGTAAGACATGTATAATACATAGAGATATAAAGATTTAGTGGTTGGCGGAAGCTCCATGTGGAGGAAGATATGTAGTTGGATGGATCATCATAGGTGAATATGAGACTTAAATATGAGATGGAAGGTAGAGGCAAAGTTAGAGGTGGTGGAGGTGGAGGTGGAGGTGACAGGTGAGATTGTGATGGATGATAAAAGGAATGATTGAGTGATTTTTAGGTTCTTTGAATATTGATTGGAGATGATGGTCTTGTGATGATGTAGAGGTGATGATTTTTTAGAAGCATAATCACATTCGATGTGGTTGCATTGAAATATAATCAGTATGTTTAGAGTAAAATGGATCTCGGGATGTGATCGAAAATGTGAATGAGCGGGAATTTGGGGTGGTATCTAGGGGTGAAATGAAGAGAAAATGTGGTGGATATTTTAATTTCAGACATGTTTAATGAAAATGGGATATGGTTTCGGAGGAGAATGATTTGTATAAGGTGGGTTTATAGCAGAATTTTCTAGATGAGAAGGATTTTTTATATACATAAGAGGGAAATTTATTGGAGATGGGTTTGGAGGAGACTAAATTGTCGAGAGTTGGAGTCTGAATCATGGAGGCTAAACCACGAATATGAGCAGACTATATCATGGATAAGAGGAGAGGAAGAGAATAAATTACATAGAGGATACTGAACCATTATGAGGCAATTTAATGAGGAATCTATATTCTAATGGATTTTTAAATAATGGAGATAAGATCATGTCAAAGAAATCAATATTATGTCGTCACATATAATTAAATTGCATTTTCTTTAGTATATATAATAGATATTACCATCCCAAAAATAAAATTAATTCATTATTTAAATTTTTATTCCACATTTTAAAGGAAATTATATTCCCATAGTCACCCTTGATTTGAATTTATTAAATTATTCATGTACGTTGTTTAACCAACCCAAAAAATAACATACCATAATATATAGTTGATTATGAAGTGATTTTATTTTAATTTCACTATAAAATAATAATAATGTTCATATTTATTTTTTATTAGTGTTTCAAGTCATAACATGATTGAATTATTACAATAAGATATCATATATAATTTTTTTTATTATATGATGAATTAATTCTTTTCTCTAAGGATAATATTTTGTACAATTGAATTTACCCTAATTTTATAATTCTAATATTTTTAATAGGTTGTCAATTTTTTTTAAATAACCTTAATATTTGTTTAACGATCATATTTTTCCATTATAATCATTTTCATGACCATCAATGATTTTTTTTGAATATAATTATCAAGAATAATAATTCTATGGAGATAGTAGTACACACGTAAACATGGATGGCGATTTCATTTCCCATGTAATGAGGAAAAGAAATAATATGGGTTTCCATTAAAGAATCTAAAATATTAAATAAATTTATTAATTTTTTATTAAATTATATTTGTGGGTTATTCTATATGGAATTGACTGATAATGAACCATATTTAGTCATGGAGGTGGTAGTCCACACAACAAACAAATGACAATTTAATTTTCTAAATTGAAAATGGAAAACGAATATTTTCTTATACCAAGATTATACTAACATATTAGTATAGTAATGATAATAAATTTATCAATTTAATTTTACATAATGGAATTTTAGGATTATTATGTAAACACAAATTAATATAAATGAGAAAGTAGATGTTATAAGTATTTACATCCCTTGATTGGTTATGTCCTTTGCAAGAGGGGTTATGCTTCTGAGGGAAAGTGTTTTGAGAAGAAAATAACCTATTTAATGTGTTTATGAATTTTTTAAAATATTTTTTATGTGTTTTGGCAGAAAATATTTCGTTTTTATGTGAGTGGAATTGAGGATAGAAGAAACCCTTTTATAATTGAAAATGGTTGAAATTTTTAAAAATTTCCAAAACATTTTAATAATGTGAACTGAATATCAAGGTAAATTAATCCAAAATTTTAAAATAATGGTGAAGATAAGTGATAATTTTTATCAAGTCCACAACCACATATTCTAATATATTTCATTAACATGTTTGGGTACATTAAATCTTAAATTTTTTAACTTTTACCATTTTCAGATTTATCGAGGTAAATAATTTTGTTCTAAGTGATTTAGTTTTTATGAAAGAAAATAAAATAATGATTTTTATATAATTTTGACTCATTGATTAAAAAAATTTAATAAATTTAATTATGTTAATTTTCAAAATTTTATAATTATCAATTTTAAAATAATAAATGTATGTATTTTAAAAACTAATTTTTTAAAAAAATAATTTATTTTCTAAAAAGTCAAATGTGGTTTTGTAAATTAAAAAAAATATTTTTAAAATTTTAAATTCACATATAAAATTTATATTTTTTCTTGTAAAATTATTTCATGAGTTTTGATTTTAAACTTATATAATAATAAAATCATAAAATTTATGTCATTTCTAAAACCTGAATTTTACACTATTCCCCTAATAATCGATCTTTTAAAAAATATAAAAAAATTATCCTACCCAAATAGAGATATAATGAATAAAAAATGACGTTTAACTATTTATTTTAAAATTTTATAATATATGAATTTAACATTTAAATAAAATTATAATGTATAGGTAAAAAAATTATGTTGGAAATTAACATTTCATAAAATTATAGTTGTTATTATTCATAATTTCTATAAAACACTAATAAATATAAAATTAATAAGTCGCTAATATATCATTTTTTAATAATATAATTTGTTTTCTTCATTAAAAGGTACACAATACACAAAATATAGATTCTTAAACACAATTATTAATTAAGAAATGTTGTAAAAAATAACCTATATATAATAACATATATCATAATTCGGTCACTCCAATTCATTACTACTAATTGAACAACTACTTTAAATAACCATATTAAATATTTATAATATATATAGAGGTTTCATTTTAGATCAGCAATTCAGGTGGATAAAACTATCAAAAATATTTACAATAATAATAAGAAAACATATATTAAAAATATAGGTCATTATAAGATTGAAATTTTATTGAATATTTTAAATAAAAATATAAACACTTAATGTATATATTTTAACCTTATGAACACTTTTTCCTTTAGAATAAAAAATTAAGGACTTATTATTAGACTTAAAAGGTTTTTAACATTAATGAATTATTTATGATATATTAAATTATTATTTATCAATGAGATAATCGAATAGTTTTAGTGTTTTGGAAGGTGTAGATAATGAATCATTTTATAAGTGATTTATAATGGTATTTCAACAAACATTACTTCATTTTTAAAAATGTTGTCATTTAAAAATGGAAAGTGTATAAAAAGTAGAAAAATGGATATGGTTCATGAATCCCTACAACCATAAAATTTTGATAAAAATCATCTTGATATTTTATTTATTTACCACATATTTTATCCCTTATTACCACATTTTAACTTTACAGGTGTGACAAAAATTTTACACAAATAACTAATTATTCTATCTATCAATGAAATTTTCCTTATAACCCGGTTTTCACATGCAGATTAAAATTCTCTGTCTATTTAATCAAATTTAATTCATAAATAAGAAAATTTTAAATTTAAATTGAAAACACAATATATAAAAAAATATACATTTATATAAAAATATTATTTTTTAAAAATTAGGTGTTCTTCTTATTATTTAATATTATTTACTAATCAAATTAATGTTAATATTTTTTTATATAAATTTAAAATTTTAAATATATTAATTATAAAAAATTGAATCAAATTAATTTATTCATATAAAAATACAAATCACATGAAAAATTTCATTAAAAATGTACTTTCTAAACAATTTATTATTTATATCACATCCCATTAAAATTAATTATTTTTCATGTGAAAATTAAATTTTATCAATTCATATGAATTGTAATATTTTTATATATACATCAATTCATTTACTAATAATATTAATATTAATAGTAATAGGTTACTCAAAAAATATATTTTAAAAATATATTTTTTAAATATATCATTTTAGTATCATTCTGTTTTTACTCATTATTTTTGAATTATATTACTTACAATTTGTTATAGAGAATTTTAAAAAAATCATTATTCCTATTGGATGCTTGCATACTCAAAAACCACATATCAAATGACACTATTTCCACTGACCACAAATCCAATGGACGTATTTCATATGACCATATATATAATGAATATATTTCATTCTTATTCATAAATATAAAAATTAATATTTTTTATTAATTTACATCTCTCAAAAAAATATTGGATTTATAATTATTTTTCTTGATTTCATTTTTATATTCGATGTTTTCACCTTCACAGAAGACCTCTAGGATAATGGTTTTTAAAATGGTATTTTTACATTCATGTTGTTTTGTTCCTAATGAATTTTTTTAATGATGTTTCTAACCACATTCTTATATTATATAAACGTTTTTCCATATTGTAAAATATTGTTGCAAAAAATGTAGTGAATTTCATTTTAGTTATGTGTTTCATAATAAGTTATTAGGAACAACATCTATTTATATAAAAAATTTATAATAAAACCATGGGGTGTCACATTATACCCTTGTTAAAATAATTTCACCCATGAAATTTTGTTACTCAGATAAAAATGATGATACTTATTACATATTAAATCTACATTTTCCCATGTTTCTTCCTAAAACATATTATTACTAAAAATAATAATAAGCAGGTATGCCATTATGTTTTACAAACATTATCTCTATGATATAAGATTTATACATGTTATTCTTTATAGAGGATATCATATTCTAGTTGTATTACATATGACATTAGTATATTTTAAAGGTTGGGTAGGTACTTCCTCAAAAGTGATACATGGAACACATAAGACACTTGAGAGAGGATATGAGGAAGTGTAATATAGAAATACAATGTCTCTATATGATAGGGTATTTTAAGTAGGGAAATGTATATAGGGATAAATTTTCCCTTTTTCATGGATCTTGTAACCCTATTCCACTGTGTTATTAAAAAGAATAGATTTTCTCAAACATAAAACTCCAAATCTCACTCAATATTATCAATGTATCTCATCTATGAAGATTGTGGATTTTTTTATATGTTATTTAATGGTTTAAATATTCTATAAAAACTATTAAAAATGATATAGTACTAGTAGCTTACAATCTCCCAATTCATCCCAACATGTTTCTATTCTTTACATATTCCCATACAGAGACTCATATGGTGCCATTTGAATACTATAATGGAAACTGTTGTAATATGACAAATACACTAAGGACTTTTTTTTATCCAAAGATCCTTTGAAATTCATTGAACATGGAATCCTAACATCTTCCAGAGTTTAAATGTTCCATTAAAATAGGTAATAAATCTGAGGATGATAACTATTGTAGCAACTCATCTCTATATCCAATTCATTTTAGAAACAACCCTAGAATTCTAGGTAATCCTAATATCTTGTTCCTATAAAATTCATATTTTCACTCAACATAGTCATGCCACTTATTTTAGGTATATCTACGAAGATTGATTGAGTGAGAAATCTTCTCGATATATAATGAAATATGATGACTTTGTATGATGATCAAATACAAGAAAAATTTTATTATATATATTAGAGGTTTTAGAAAACCCACAAATAAAATACATGGTGATGTTATCCTATTTAGAAATAGGTATAAGTAATGGTTGTTCCATCCCTTTTGACTTATAACATTCATCTTTAATTTGCAGGAACATGATGCATTGAGATATAAATTATAAATTCTCTTTCTTCATGGTTTCCTAACCAAATTATACTTATTATCTCTTAACATCATTGTTCTTTAATCATATATAGAGAATTGGAAGCTATGATCATCATCCAAAAACACCTTATTCAATTAATATTTTTATTTTAAACTTATTAGTTTCCTAATAATTATAATCCATAATTTCAACATTGAACACTATATGATTTTCTACCTTATTTTTTGTAACTAAATATCCTCATTCAATTACCCGATGATCATTATTTGGATTGATGATTGATAATTTATATGGGAAATATTTCATTTCTCCCCTTATCTTATGATTTCATGGATTTTCCTTTTCAAATATATGAGTATTGGATCTCTTTAAATCCTCATCATGGATAAGGTTGCAATATCCTTCCATATTAGAAGATCATTCAGCTTATTTTCCATCCAAGGGTGGTAATGTATTGATCTTTCATAGTCTTTGATTAACTCCAACCATATCCTTTGGTGTATATTCAACAAAATATATGTATAAATATAAATTATATTATTATGATCAATATAAATATCACATTATTCACAATATTTCTACTGATTCTATATCTCTTATTAAAATATTTTTACTACAAACTCCAAAAAATGTTTCATGTAATTTTGATTGTGAATATTTAATTGATGTGTGGAATAAGATAATACCATGTCATTTGTTATGAGAACAATCCCAACCCCATCATTGATGAATCATCGTATATAGAAAATGCTACACCATTATAGTTTAATGTGAGTATATGTGTATATAAAAACCTTATCTTGATCCTGATAAAAAAAATTTCGTTCATATATATATATATATGAACTTGACTATCATTCTAGTTAACCTAGTATGTGTATTTGATATTTGAGCTAAATATATTCAATCAAATTTAAATAATCGATCCAATCTAAAAAAAATGAATACATGTTGCAGTTATTACTATGGACAATTCTCTAATCACCATTATCATTAAATGATAAAAAAATATACCCTATTTTTTTACGTGACCCAAGAATGATACTTTCATTAGACATAATTCACACTTTCTAAATTTGGAATATAGCTTATCCTTTATTAAGTACTTTCAGTAAAATCATAAAATAATTTTTATGCTATTTCTTTCTATAAGAATATATGAAAATATATTCTATCAATAATTTAAGAAATTGATATAGTTAATTTATAGTGGATCTATTCATCATATCACTGAATATTTTGGGGTAATTTAAATGTACAAATTGTTTCACATTAAAATAATAGTGTATATGTCTTTTATGAAATTATTTCATTGATATATACATCCTTTTGACCCAGAATTGATGATACATAGATCAAATTTCAATATTTTATAAATATTGTTCCCCTCATAGTTGACTAAAATGTTAATAGTATGAGTTAGAGGATAATTTCTCTCGACCATTATCTTTTTATGATCATGATAATCTACACAGATACAAATTGATCCATAATTATTCATATTAAAGAGGATTGATGCAACATGTGGAGAAGCACATAGATCTATCAAATCCTTATAATGATTACTTTTGATTCTCTCATTAAATTCCTAATATTCAATTTGGATTAATATATAAGGATTTAATGATATTGTTTTAGAACAATTTATGAATTCTTTTGATATATATACCTGCTAGTTTGTGGGAAGATAATGTTTATCTTTTGGGACACATATATATATTCATATGACAGGCTTCCTTGTCGCGATGATGGTCAAATTTCTATTTATTAAGACCCAAAATATAGCACAATGACTAACCTCGAGGTCGCTCTCAAGGAAGCAGTGTCGAGAGCCAAACTGGTTGTTCCGAAAATCATGTTTTTTAAATACATTGAAAACATAAAAACACACTCCAATAGAAACACTAATTAGTGATGAAGAGAACAGTGGAGAGGGAAACAGAGATGAAAAAGTGAAAAAAATGTAGAGACATAGGACAAAACCATGAAAACAAATGACACCAAGACACATAAGAAGAAATTCAGTGAGAACAAGGCCGGAACCAGGTTAATCCACCCCTACTCTCTTTCCTAGATCAACTTAATAAATTGATTATCAATTATCAAATTTGCACAGTGCATGATTGATGTCTCGGATCACACACCAGTCTCACCTATAAATTAAACACTCAAGCATTAAATTCCATCCCTGCTCATGAATTCCTTCAAACTAAAAGTGATTCACTCACCAAGATCATTCCAGACACACATTATCACTCGGTGAAATGATCCTGCTAAGATAATCAAATTTCACAACCAATATTGATTCTCAGTTCATGAAATCAAGATAGGAAGGGGAGAAGTAATTAAACAATAAAGTGGCAAATCGTCCTATGCAATATCTCACTCTCACTTAATCTTACTCGCAGACGCGATCAACCAAGGTGAAAAGAAAGAACGTGATCGCGTTGATGTGATGATCTACATATCGTTTTGGGTTTTATAAACTAGATCTGGACCCGCAAATTAGATCTCTATTTCTGGAGATTCGAGATCAAGATACGAAATAAGGATGAATGAACGACACAAGACAAATAAAACAAACATCACAATTCAATTGAAAAAACACACAGAGACAAGTATTTACAAACAAAATTGAAATTAAAACTAGAACAGAGCAATGGGGGTGAGGTGGAGAATGGAGGATTAGGTCCCGTCTCCAAGTCGAATATGGTCCAAGTTCGTAAGCTGTGGAAGGAATGGATGTGTGAATCTGGTGGAGTCTCCTCCTCCCGCTGTGGAATGATGCCCTTCCCCCCAGTCCTTCTTCCGGCCCCCGACCTTAACCCGGTCTTGGCCACCCCTGAAGAGATGAGTCTAGGGTACTCTTATTTTAGAGACGAAAACAGAAAACTAACCCAATAGGAAGTGTCTATCTACATGGCACGCATTAAGTGCACTCGTCGCCAGCTCTCGAGTGAACTCCCGGAAAGGCGGGTTCTTGCGCGAGGATAATGGTGGTTGAGCCATGGAGAGGGGTGGAAGAGTGTGGCAGGTGTGCAAGGTGAGTTAGGGTTCAGTGAGTTTGTCAGAGATTAGGGGAAACGAGGGATGAGGAATCTTCGGGCATTCTAGCCGGGGGTGACAGCGAGCATCGACGGGTGCTGAGCTGTGGTTCCAGGTGAGTCTAGGAGGTGTGGTCGCGATGAGGTGCGGGTTCAGGTATGGATTTCAGCGGCGGGGGTAGAAGAATTTAGAAAACAGTTCAGAAATGGGGGGTTCTATCAGGGCAGGCCGTGGTGGATTCAGTTTGAGAAAGGGTGAGCCTTCGTTGAGGGGTTCTGGCAGCACGGATGAGGATGCTGCTTCGAGTTCTGATATGGGCTAGAAGGATCTCGACCAAACTTGATTTAGTCTGATTTTCAAGCTTGAACTTGCTATTTAAATTTGAGTGTGTTCCTGTTGATTAGTTATTGGTTCACGTTGATTTTATTATTGCAATTATTTTCTTGTTGTGCTTTGAATCTGCAGTTGTTGATTGGTTAAGATATTATTATTGTTGTTTTAACGTTGGTATATTGTTGTGGGAGAGGAGGATTGACGGTGAGACAAGAATAGCAGGAAGTGCTGAGACAAGGCAGAGGCACCGTGAGTGGAGCGGTGGTAAGGGAAATGGTACCAGGAAGAAACGGTGGTAGGGATGAGGTGTGCCACCGTGATAGAGGTGGGGAGTACGGTGAGACCGTAATGAAATGGTAGATGGGGGTGAAATTATGACTGGTTAGAACGATGAGACAGTGAATCTGTTGCGGTAGCTGGGAAAACAGTTAGACATGCCACCGTTCTTGAAACAGTGAGACAGATTGGATGCAATACGGTTGCACTGTGACTCTGAAGAAACTGTGGCGCACGCAGTAACACCCAGTGCACCTTGTCTTAGATACACAACGTGGGATACCATTTTCCCATTTTACTCCAGTTGCAAAGGACTTAATTAAAAATCATTCAAGTTGACTTCCTAAAGTGATTGAATATTATTTAATAAAAATGTGAGTCCCTTGGGATCCAGTGAGAACATCAAGTTACTCCAAGTAAAGATCATCATCCCACAAAACATATCATGTCATACTCTGATCCTCAGTTCCTAAAAAGAAAGATCCATAGAGACACTGAACAATTGCACTCAACAATCATTCATACTTAATTGTTTCTGACTAAGTGTCACTCTCAACATCCAACAATAGTTATCCACTAAATAGGAAAAAAATTAAGTACCATCTAACGTCCAATGACCATCAAGTGATTAAAGAATTTTAAAAAAATTGATGGAATTTTGAACCATTTTTTTGAAAAAATGAAAAAAATTAACCATTTTTTTTAAACAACTACAAACTCAGGTTCAAGAAGGGGGATTTCAATATGACACTAGAGTGAACCCTCTCCCCCAAACTTAAAACCCAACATTGTCCCCAATGTTGTATTCTATGGTGTAATATAGTTTATGTTCAAAACAGATGGACATTTCAGCTGGAAAAGGGTATGGAGGGGTATCAAGGAAGTTCAAAATTTTCTTTTCCACAGAACAAGTGAAACAAATAAAAACAAAAATAGAATAACCCAACCCCACAAACCATCACCAGAAAACAAGTGTATTTCCTTTTGAAACATTCATGATTTAAATTTTTAAAGAGCAGGCAAAGGATTTAATCAATTAAATTCAGATAATAGCATGATAAATAGTGATGTGCAGCAGCATCATAATGAAATTGAATGCAATGGGTGCAAGCATGTTTTACAAATCAGCTCAAAATAATTTTTCAACTCTCTAGATACTAGCATCTAAACACCCTTTAAAAAAAGCACAGTCATTTTTTAAATATTAGGGGAAAGTCCCCCACACTATGGTCACAGTGGCATGAAAAATGGATGACTCAATATGAAAGAATTAAAGTAAGAACTCCCCTGAATGAGTAGCTTATCAAATTTACAAATGTCTCCCTTTGATTACTTTGCATAGTAACTCTGGATACTCCAGTCTAGCACCTATATGATTAAACATTTTGACATTAGTGTTCCAGATTTTATGTTTAAATAAAAAGCAGCTAAAAAGTGTGAGTTAGGGAGTGTTATCCATGATCTTCAGTGTGCTCTTCCTCTAGGACTTGAATGATAGCCACGTGGAATCTACATCCTGTTTATTGTCTATTAATTCTCAATTTTTTAATAAAACATCATGCAATAAGTAATTAAAGCAGGAAATTAAAAAGGATAATCCTGAGATAACCCCCCATGGGGTGCTGTAGTTTGACTGTCCATAGCTGGACAGTCCTCAGATCAACCCCAGTCAGATTGGGGAGTTGTCTTCTAGCTCAAGAACCACCAGGTGTGATTCCTTCCGACCTCAGTCACTAACCATCTTTGGAATATCCCATGTGCACCTTCAACCAAATTCCCCTTATTGGCAATAAATTACATCCTATTGAATAGTGGAGGGGAGAACAATATATATGGGTAATTCCCCTCTACTTCTGCTTGAGGTTGAGTGTGCTCAATTTGGAATGTTGGAAAACATGGACGTGACTTGTATTCTGGTTGAATCCAATAAAACATTTCTCTTGGAAAAGAATTATTTTGTCACCATCCACTCATGTTGTAGTACACAACTCTAATAATTTATCTTCAAAAATAACTCCCAAACTAGAATTGTCATCCAGAATTGGATGTTCCATTAATTCTTCAACAGAAGAAACCGCAACTTCCTCACTCCCCAGGAAATCAAAAAAGTGAGATGCATCTTCAATACCTTCACACGGAGAAACATAATTAAAGTCAGCTTTAATGTAATCCATATTGAATAAAAATACAACTTCTTCCATAAAATTGTCAACTCCCTTTATCAATGAAACTTGTTCCTCCTTATGAAGGAATAGTGATCCTGGGAGAGGGTCCGGGGCATGAGCGAGGTAGTCAACCTCCTCCATCCACTCTTCAAAACACACCACCTCACTTGCTGAATCTTCTAAGGATAATGATATAATTTCATGTGATGACTCCACCTGTTAAATCATTGAGAAGTCATTAAAACATTTATTACAAGAAAAATCATTAGAATGGAAATCAGAGAAAAGATTATCATCAAAGAATTGCCCAGCATCATGAATCATTGAATTTTCCATCTCCTGCCATCCCTTGAAAACATCCTTGGAAATTGGTTCTGGAATTTTGAGCTTTGACTCCATGAACAAATCCATACAAAAGCTGGGAAACTCCAACTTTTTATTTCTTCTGTTTCTTTTTTCTTACCTTCTCAACTGTTTTCTAGAATGTTGGGCTTCAATGGGAGGTGGTAGTACTGCACTATCTTCTTGGTATCCCTTGACCTTATCCATGACTTGTTGCATCAACTGCATAATCTCATGAGAATAAGTTGTCTCCTCGTCAGTAAGTTTTTGATGTTGTCTTTCATGCATTCAACATTGAAACTTAGCAACAACCTCCTCAAGATCTTGAACGGGGTCAAATAGTGACACTATATCAGATTGGTTAGAGTTCATCACTGTGTGTGTGTAATTTTTTTTTGTTTTTTATATGTTTTTGTGTGTTTTAAAATAAAATAAAAATTTGAAAAACCACTCAGACACTCGTTGCCTCCCCGGCAATGACGCCAATATTTAATGGGAATCCTCGTCGCAAGGATGGTCAAATTTACATTTATAAAGACCCAAGATATAACACAGTGACTAACCACGGGGTTGCTATCAAGGAAGTAGTGTCGAGAGCCAAAGTGCTTGTTCCGAAAATCATTTTTTTTTGTATTTTGAAATACTTTGAAAACATAAAAAGACACTCCTACAGAAACACTAATCAGTGTTGAAGAGAACAGTGGAGAGGAAAACAGTGATGAAAAAGTGCACAAACGTAGAGACACAGGACAAAACCAGGACCAAAAATTACACAAAGACACAAAAGAAGAAAGTCAGTGAGAACAAGGTCGGATCCAGGTTAATCCACACCCTACTCGCTTTCCTAGATCAACTTAAGAAATTGATCCGCAATTCTCAAATTTTCAAAGTGCATGATCGATGTCTCGGATCACACACCAGTCTCACCTAGAAATTAAACACTCAAGCATAAAATTTCATCCCTACGCAAGCATTCCTCCGAACTAAAATGATTCACTCAGCAAGATCATTATAGCCAAATATTATCACTCAGCAAAATAATCCTGGTAAGATCATCAAATTTCACAACAAATATTGGTTCTCAGTTTGATAAATCTAGATAGGAAGGGGAGAAGAAAATAAACAAGAAAGTTGAAAATCATTCTATCCAAGATCTCTCTCTCACATAATCTGACTTGCAGGCGTGATCTACCAAGGAAAATAAAAAAAATGTGATCGCGTTGATGTATGGATCTCTAGATGGTGTTGTGTTTCATAAACTGGATCAAGCCCGGCAAATTAGATCTCCATTTCTGGAGATTCGAGATCACGACACGAAATGAGGATGAATGAATGACACAAGGCAAATAAAACAAACAATACAATACAATTAACAAAACACACACACACAAGTATTTACAGACACAATTGAAATTGAAATTAGAACAGAGCAATGGGGGTGAGGTGGAGAATGGAGGAGTAGGTATTGTCTCCAGGTCGATGACGGTCCAAGTCCGCGAGATGTAGAAGGAATGGATGTGTGAATCAGGTAGAGTCTCCTCCTCCCACTGTGGAATGATTCCCTTCCCCCAGTCCTTGTTCCGGCCCCGACCTTGGCCCTTTCTTGCCCTCCCCTGAAGAGATGAGTCGTGGGTCCTTTTATTAAGAGACGAAAACAAAAAACAAAACTAACAGGTAGTGTCTATCCACATGGCACGCTTTAAGTGAACTCATCACTAGCTCTCAAGTGAACTACCTGTAAGCACAAAAAATCCCTGCAATGAACTCATGAATATTCTTGCTCTTTTCCCGCGAACTTCTTTCATCCCTGTTTCTACCGGTAGCTCCCCCTGCACAGAACAACAAAAACAAAACCAAAATAGTTAAAAAAATAAAACTAAACTAAAATAACTATGTATTAATATTATTACTTATATTAAAAATATATATTAATATATATATATACACATAATATTATAATTACTATTATATGTAAACATAATTATTATATTTATTAATATGATATACTAATATTACATATAAGCTTATATACAATTATTAATATAACTATAATTATTGTATTATATGTGATATATATATATATATATATATATATATATATATATATATTAGATAATATAATTAAATAGAATAAAAACTAAAAAAAGAAGAAACGAAGTGGGTTGGGGGAGGTTTCGGCGCAAATGAGAGGGGAGAAAGGGGGAAAGCAGGGGGTCTCAACGAAGAGTTGGAGAGATAGACGGTGGTGGCAGGGTCGCTGGAGATAAGGTGGTTTTTTGCTCAAGGAGAATAGAGGTCGAGACGCGAAGAGTGGTGAAAGAGTGTGGTAGGTGTGCAAAGGTGAGTTACGGTTCGGTGGGTAGGTCGGAGTGTAGGGGAAACGAGGGCCGAGGCGGCTTTGGGAATTCTAGTAGGGGGTGACGACGAGCAACGAGGGGTGCTGAGAAGCGGTGCCAGGTGAGTCCGGGAGGAGAGGCCACGGCGAGGTGCGGGTTCAGGTTTGGATTTCAGTGGCGGTGGTAGCAAGATTTGGGAAACAGTTCAAAAATGGGGGTCCGATCAGGGCAGGTCGTGGCGGCTTCGGTTTGAGAAAGGGTCTGCCGACGGTGAGGGGGTCTGGAAGTGCAGCTGAGGATGCTTCTTCGAGGTCCAAGATGGGGTAGTTGGAGCTCGTGCAGACCGGATTTGGTCTGATTTTCAAGCAAAAACTTTCTGTTTAAATTTGACTGTGTTCCTGTTGATTAGTTCTTGGTGGGTGTTGATTTTGTTGTTGCGTTTATTTTCTTATTGTGCTTTGAATCTGCTACTGTTGATTGGTTAAGATATTTTTGTTGCTATTAGAACGTTGGTAGTTAGTTGTGGGAGAGGAGGATAGACGGCGAGATAGGACTAATAGGAAGCGGTGAGACATGGAAGAGGAACCGTGTCTGGAGCGGTGGCAACGGAAATGGTGGCAACGGAAATGGTAGCAGGATAAAACGGTGGCAGGGATTGGGTGTGCCACCGTAGAGGAGGTGGGGAATACGGTGAGACAGGTTGCAAGCAATACAGTGGCACCATGACTATGAAGAAACTGTGGCACACAAAGATTATTCAATATCTATCCATTACTGTGGTTATTTGATATCCCTAAAAAATATTCAGTTGTAAAATAGTTATTATAACATGAATCAACTAAGGAATGATAAAATATATAGTTGACGATAAGATTACCATTCACCACTTCATTATCAAAAACCAATTTTTTCGTTGTGATTTTTAGTCTATTCCTTAATCACTTGTATTAATACGTTTTTTCCATTTATTATCCTCAATAGACCTTGGTTTGGTTCTTTTATTAGTATAATTATCAGACTACTTTTAATTATGGCATTGGAGGGTAGGTGGTGCATTAGGATTAACTTTATTACATGGAGATAGTCAAGGAAATTCTTATTCCCAACTAATTTGTATCACAAAATTTGAATCCTCTCTCCTCCATGGGTTTTATCATTAGAGTTTCCATGAAAAATATAGTTCCCACAGCATATCTCAAAAAAAATATATTAATGTGACATTCCAATGTGCATTTTCACCGTTAGATTATATAAAATAATATAATTTTATATACAAAACGAGTTATAGAAAAATAATCTCTTAAACTTGGTTTTATGACAATAAATTAACTATCATTTTTTTCAAGGAAATGAAAAAACATAATAGTTCCACAATATTATTTTTTTTTTTTTAAAACATTAACAATGGATTAATTTTTATTTTGTTTTATATCAAGTAATACTATCATAATTTTAGTGTGAATAGTCTAGGGAAAACATTTTTGTAAAAATACATTTGTGTACTCTTATGTTTCTATGGATTTGATTTATTCCTCCACTCTTGTATGGTTAATGATAGGTCGCTATTGATTTTCTTCACCTTCCAAATGGTAAATTGTTAATACAAACATTTCATACATTTATAATTGAATAATAGATTATATCATTTCTATTTTGTAGATCTAATTCTTGGAAATTAGTTGATTACAAGACCCACGAATGTAGGGTCTGTGTTTCCACAATAAGTACTCAAGAGAGATGTATTATTTCCTTGGAATATTTGGATGTTTATCCAGATTTGTGGTATTATTAATCACTTGGGATATTTATGTGATAATATCCGCTAGATTATTCACTCTAACACTTATTCCATTTGATTTCTCATTAAGATAACCCTTAAATTGTCCACCAGCCTACCCAAATGTCCCAAAGGCCTTCATTTTTATATATTTTTGATGACCCCCATTTAAAGGGTTGGGGGTGAACCCTTTCAAGGCCCGAAAGTTTAGTGATTACATGTCCTATTGGATTAAGAGATTACATGCCATGATGGTTTTTTTTGGAATTCAACCATACTATAACTCCAAGGATCAGCCCCTCCCCAAAATTTTCATCATGATGGTAGGCCTCCACCTTCGCATGGTCATCTGGCTTGGCTTCTAGTGCAAGCATAGGCTTGTCTTGATGGTGTAGCCATACCCTCTCATTATTCGATATCCATTTGGTTCTACACTGGTGACTGCACTTTCTCTAAATCCTCCTTTGGGGCTTCTCCTTTTTTGTAGAGTCTATCTATGGTAACTGCACTGATCATGTGTCTTGAAGGCCTTGAGGTGGCCCGATGGTATTAAAAGTGGCCTAATGGCCTTACTGGCCAGAAGGACTGGGTGGCTCGATGGCCTGAAGGACACCAAGCAGAAACCAATGGCCCAAGGTGAATAGTTCCATATACTACAATACTGAACAGTACCTACTATAGTTACTGCTAATATACATACTATAGTACCCCCACAATACTGATATTGTGCCTACTAAATTACTACTACAGTTCCCAGAAGTATGCCTCCACCTAGATTTGAACTTGGGTCTCAAGGATGTACAAAAGAAGTCCTCACCAACTGGGATGAGGCTCCTGTGAAATTGTCCATCAGCCTCATTTTCTACTTTTCCCCTTCTAGTTCCAGCCACTATCAAAAACAAAAAAAACTATATTTTACCTAAAAACAGTCAATGTAACCAATCATTTTATAAGGAAAATGAATATTAATATGTCCTAAATTGTTACACACTTATTTGAAAAAGTGTTATTTTTAGTTAATAATACATCACTTTCGGTTAGTGAAGTTTCTATTATGCTTCAACCGCTAATTCATATAAATATAGTAACCTTAAATATTTAAACGTCATTTGGATTAAAATTTAGGTGACTTGAGAAACCCATACATATAAATTAAATAATTTTACATGATTATTCATTAAATATTATAATAACAAAAACCTCTGAACCTATTGGTTTAGTATAATGGGATACTAGATACATAATTAACTTATTTTATAATTATTTTTCTATATATTCCAAAATAATTCATCACAAATTATTCCCATATAAACATATCATATATATCATTCTTCCCCACATCCTATATAAGTTTAATAATAAGAATGTGAGATCTTAGATGCTCAGTCAGGGGTACCCATAAGAGATATCAATCAAAAATCAAAATGGTAAACAAGATGGGAATGTTGGTATCAGAACATACTCATTGTTTATGAACATAACGTATGGAAATCATTCCCCATAAAATATTTTACGAAAAACATGATTCCTAAAATATGTTTTTTACAAGACATAGTAAATGACTCTGATGTGTATGGAGTTATGAGTCAATCGTCATTAGCAATGAGGAAATATCCTAGGTACATTTTGTAATATAAGAATGTGGAATAAAGGTAATCATAAAAATCATAAAATATTCCATGGTTAATACCATGAACTAGCCTCTTTAATTATTTTTATGGACACCTGATATAAGCACAATCATACCCCTGGAGAAACCCCAATGGCCATAATATAATGAAAAACATTGAATGAATCATAAGAAAACATTGGGAAAGTTTTTACCAACAAAATATTTTTATATGAAATGTAAATTATTTAGAAATTCGATCATGATACATCCATACATTGGAAATCACTTACAATAAAATTAATTTAATATAAAATATCACACAAACAATAGAACTGTGATAAAGTGAAATAAAGGGAAAAAATCCTTCAACTCTACCTTACTTCCATGAACACAGTATCCCATGACTAGTCATCTATAACTACACATTTAATGTGAAGTTAAATTAAATTAAATTAATGTTGTAAATTTTTTATTATATTTTGATGATGATATAAATGTATAAAAAACTCTGATACCATATAAATCAATCAAATGTGACTTGAGCTCACACTCCCTCAGTCTACTCAAAAACATGTCATGGCAATAGTTTAGTTATAGTTTTCTAATAGGTGGCACTCCCATGAGTTAGAAACTAAACATATAAGAGCCACATAGTCTACAAACACAATTTTTTTTAGAAATATGTGACCTCAAATCCCAGTATGTAAGAAACAAACTATCCATGCACATTCCATCACATAAAAAATCACAAAATATAGTTTTGAATAATAATTAGAAAAAATATTTTTATTTTATAAGAAAAAAATTACACCCTGTCAACCTTTATAAAATTATATTTATTTTTATTTTTAAATGTAAATTTTTAATTTGGAAACAATTTACTGGCCAATGTCGCTATTATTGAAAAAAATAATTTTAAAACCACATTCTAAAAACTTTTGGAATATCCCTTTTCAAAAAATTGAATCAATTTAAATAATCAACAATGAACCAAAAACAATAATGACAACATGGAATTTTTTAATCGAATAATAGAAAATTTGAAGTATATATAAAGAACGAATAAGTGAAAAGTATGAAATAAAATGCGTGATATTATGTGAGATATAAATTATATATGTAGTGCGATAAAACCAAATACAAAATACATTAAATCAATCACCATGTGAACTACCTAGTCATATAAAGTTATTGAAACCCAAGATAATCCTATATACTTGTAATCTAATTATTCAATAATTTAATGTGGGTATGAACTACTAAAGAAAATATTTCTATGAATAATAGAATGGTTATTTACATCTATATAACCACTACTAATCAACCATGAGAGAGTAAAGGTCATTTCCTAGTCATGTGGGGACATCACTCTATCGAACCATGAATGTTATACATGTCGATGTATTTTCTCAGTGTGGATTAATTAAAAGTGATACATAACCTAATATTCCCCTCTTATATACCTAGAATCTCATGGGTTATTCCCAATTTAAAATTATTACATTTTATTTGAAGAACATTATTTTACAAAATCCAAACCATTTCATTTAACATATTAAATAATAATTTAAAACCAGTTCTTTTTTCAAACTAGGGGAAAACATTAAATAATCATGATAAATGTATAATTCATTAAAATTCATCACTATTAAAACAAATATCAAACATTAATACATGATGCTTTAGGAAATGGTGTTAATAAATTAAAATATAATTTACACCAATTTATAACCAGGATTTAAAATTATTCTTCTGAAAACTCAAAAACATGAAAAAATATTTAAAAACCAATTCATACAACAGGTTTTGTTTTCTAATTTTTTTAATAATATATATATATATATATGAAATAAATTATATATATATAAACACCTCTAAATACAAAAAATGGCATTTTATCATTTTATTATATATATATTTCAATATATATACACGTGCATATGTATATTATCCCCAAAAATGAGAAACTAAATAAGAAAAAACATAACTACATAAATATAAAAAGGATTCACTAGATAGACTTAGTAAGATCACAAATAAGAAAACACTTAAAATATTATCCCCTAGAACTCATGCGTCACCCAATAAAATTTCATCAACAACCAAAAATAATTTTAAAATTTCCAATTCTTCTAGGAGGTCCACCATATATTATTTTTCAGTAAAGAAATAATTTATTATTTATATTCTAAAAATAAATTTTTTTGTGTACTTAAAAAAATTAATTTGGAATCAATTCAAATTCCATAAAAACATTGAGTAATATAAAATATTAAAATTTAATTGAACTTAAATGGAATTCATAATTTTAAAGGTAACTAATTAGAAACCCAGAAACACTTGTGGAATATTAGGTAAAACAAAATCATTGTAACACATACCAAGAACTATCATATATGATATGATTCCTCAAATAACATCAATGGGAAAGCAGGAAATGTACCAACACACATCCTAGAAAAAAGAACAACATGAACATGGATTTAAACCCCCCAATTAGGGTTTTATTATTTATTGGTATATCGAACCGTAATATGAAAACCCGTGAGAAAAATAGAGGAGGGAGAAGGAATAGAGGAAGGGATAATATTCATAATGATTTCCACTAGAAATATCAAAATAATGTACCAAGGATCTGTATAGGAAAGAATAATAGAGGTCCCCATATGGGGTGATTAGTCGTGTAATGAAAAAGAGGATGTCGAGGGATAGGTTAAATGACCTATGAAAAAATTAGAGGGAATTTTTTTAATTTTCTATTTTCCTAATTTTTATAAATATAGATGCATTTCTATATAGTCGCAGTATTTACAAAAATTGTTAACAAACCATTAAATCTTTAATAGGAATATATAGTGAGCTTCATTTTTTAATTATATGGTTTTCAAAACATGTTAAATCCATTAAAAATTCTTCTATAAACCACTATCTATATTTTCATGGTTGCTGCATGGTTTTCACTAACAGTGCACTAACCATGTAGAAGACTAAAAGTTGTCTTCTACATCAAAATTGTGAATGCATCGGACTCAAAACCTAATTATAAAATTAAAACACAATAAATAAATAATATAATGAAATAAATTATAGTTAGGGAGTGACATAACTGTAAAACATACAAAATTATACCCCAAGAAATAATTAAATTTCAATTTGAAAAAATATAAACATATTCTAAACCCGTAAAGAATAACTACTCAAAGGACAATGTCTAAGAAAAACCAAAACAAAAAGATATTTCCAAAAATGTATTAATACACAAAAATTCGCAGCTAGCTAACTAAGGAAGTATCAAGAATATTACTAACCATGAGGGTCTCCCAACCATTTAGAAACTCATTGACTTAGAGGGTGATAAAGCTACAAACAAAGATATACCACTATATAAAAAATACATTAACTCCAAACAAAAGGGACTCAAGTGGATCAAAAAAATAGATCTCATATTTTATAAGGTAATAATAGACACATCTCAAATATACTTCAAAATTTATGATTTCCAAAACCACAATCCATTAATAAATACAAATAATAGGGGATGATAAACAAAAAGTTGTAGGAAAATGAATAAAACAAGGAATGAGTAATAATTAAAACCTAATATCACATAATAACCAATAAAATAAATAATAAGAGATTTTAATTAAATTTAATTTTCTCCATGGAATTTCCCATTTTAATTATATAATTGTGTCATTTATAGTCATGTGGATGCCTCAGGTGTGAATCAGAGGAATAGGACCCTGTGATTTCTGTCCTGGTATCGACATTCACAAGAAGCATCAGATCTTCTTAGGTGGACTTAGATATCTCTATTTGGAATAGATAGGCCTCCAATGGGATTATTTTAGAAAATTATCTACTCTGAGGGCCTGGAGAGACCCTCCTGAGTCTCTAAAATCTACAATAAATCCTCCTATATTTTCCTAGATTCTAAGGAGGAAATTGTTAAGGCTTGGTCTGGTAACCCTAAATCCTAGAATGACTGGAGATTCCAGCTCTCCCCCTGGCCAGTAGAGGTCTATCCTAGCCCATAATCCCCTATTTTAGTAGTTTGGATTAAACATCATTTATTACCTACTTCTTTTCAGAAATCTTGTATGCTATAAGAGATTGGTGACATACCATGGTGAGTTCTTTTATGCGGATGAGAATACCCTTGTTCTCATGGATTCTATGTTACCTCAGTTCTGTATCACCATGGATCTTTTTTTACCCCTCCCTTTGGAATGCCTTCTTTGAGTTTAAGACTATTTAGAATGGTTGCAACCCCTATTTTACCCAGGGCTGCCCTGCTATTGTTTTGGATTTCTATTTCATGGCCATTCATTGTCACAATATCATAAGTAGTCTGATCGGTTGTTACCTCATCAGAAGATTTAGGACAACATTTTCAAATATCCACTCATATCATCTGATTTTGTCCGTCTGGTGATATTTATGGATATGGTGGATTGTGAGGCATGTAACACCCCAACGACATCAATCGGGCATCCCCCCTCTCCACGTTAGCCTTGTCCTAGTAGGTGTCCCCCTCCTCTCCTCCCCCATGCATGAAAATTATCCCCTTTTTTAACCTTCTTCATATGAATCTGTAAGCCTCTATCCCTATTTACTTTTCTTTCTATAATATCCCACATTATTCTGGTCCTATGACCCTTTGTTATAGGCATTATGGTGGATATGATAAAGGAAAGGATCTCATATACACTGAAACTCTTGCCTTCTCAGTGGGTTCTAACAGACTTACTAAGGCTGAGCTTGTGGTGGGTTGTTTTTCTTCACTTATTTTTGGGATAGATTCATTATCTTCATTGGATCCACTGTCTATAAACATATTTTCTTTAGAATATAAGCACAAAATCCATCCTCCACACCCTTTAGGTAATAAAGTTGTTGGTTTCTATCCCCTTCCCTTAGTAAAGGATATCTGATCCCCCTCCACTCAATCTTTATCCTCAAATAGAGCATGCACTAGATCTCAAACCAAAACTTTGTTAGCTGGTTATTCTTTAAGAAACAAGGGGCCCTTCTCACCTAGGTCCAGTTCCAGGTGAAACCCCCTCAATTATCTCCCACATTATCTATAATGACTAGGTCTTGGGTGCCTAGGTGAAAAAATACTTCCTCTATAATTAGGTGTCTAATAATAAAGTCTCTATGGTTTTTGTCTTAGAACCAAATTAATGGTCATCCATGATATGAGAATTCTCCAAATTAATTGTGTTTCACCATTCCATGCATGGAGAACCAGATAACCAGCATATTTGGTTTTTTTGGAATTCCTCTATTTATGTATCATCTTGTGGTCTTTTCTCATCACATATCTGTTAGGATGGAGGCAAGTAATGGGTTTTGATTCTTTTCATTTTTCAATTCTAAATGCGATAAAAGGATTCATTAAGTCCTATGGTATGAACTCATGTCTTTCAATCCTCGATACACACCCTGGATGGTGGGAGGTGATTTAGACACTATTGTGGATGATTTAGGGAAATGAGGTGGAGGATTCTCTTCTAGAAGAGACAAGATTTCCTTTGTGTCCATCATTTCTAAAAAGGGCCTCATTGATTTGGGGTTTTTAGGGGATAAATTCAATTCATTATATAATAAGAGTGGTATCCAGTAAACATGGTGTAGATTGGATCGATGTATTAGAAACATCCATGATATTTCCTTTTTGGAAATAACTACGGTAAACAATATGGATTGTGTGGATTTTTACCAATAAACCTTTCTCATCAGTCTTAATAACAGTCAGGATTTGGAAGGTCACTTCTTCTCCTCCAACTAGTGGTTTTTCAATCATGATATCATGGCTATGGTTTGTGATTACTTAGAGATACTAACTCAAAGAAGATGCTCTATCAAACTCCAAAACATGATGTTTCAGTTAAAAAAAGATCTCAATTATAGGGCCATCTCATTTCCATCTCACTATCACAACATTAACATAATTTAAAATAGTATTGAACAATAATAACTCAACCTGGAGGAGACTTGTGATAGATAATAGTTTATTTCTCTCAGGTCTATGAAGTAGCATTTCAATGAGGTTTTAGATGATCCAAAATAGTGACCCTGTGAAATGTTATTTGACGTCCTGCTCAGGTAAGGGGAATATAACACTATATTCATCCTTGAAATCCTAAAGGAAAAACATCATGTTAATGGTCTAAATATTCACATGGTTGATGAAACTTACACTAGTGATCCATACGTGATTTGGGGGGGGGGTAGTTTCTCAATTTAACTCATTAAGAAATCCTAACCCATATATGTATAACGGTAACCCAGGTGGGTAAGATGAGGTTTTCAACTCAATTCTGTGAATGGTATCATCTAATGTAAATGATTTCATAGAGATAACACTATAAGAAGAGGAGGTCTGGGCTACCACAAAATCAAGAAACCTGTAGAGTGCACTAGGCCCAAATGGATTCCTGTGGTCCATCATTATTAAAACCTTGGACATCTTTAAGAAGGGTATCATTCAATCTATTCAAGACTTCTTCTAGGGTGGAACCCTCCTTTAGGTTGAATTATATACCTTCATCTCCCTTATCCTGATGGTGAAGGACCCATTTCCCATCTCTCAATATAGACCCTTCAGCATGTACAATGTGACCTATAATATCCTACCCTCTAGCATCAATAGAAGGCTCTCCCATTTCTTCAATTCATAGATATCTGAAGAGAAACACTCTTTTTTTCAAGACTAATCCATCAAAGGTCAACTGGTCATTTCCCATGAGATAGTTGGTGACATCAATTTGAATATGGTGGGGGTACATAATTTTAAACAAAGTAGATATGAACAAGGTCAATGATCTTATTTAATTGAGAATAATAATTAGGGTTACGGGAAGCATGGGGTTCTCAGAATGGATCGTTGATATGTTTTTACAATATTATAGCTTTTCGTAGTTCAATATTACTTCCACGGGATAGTTTCTATGGTCTTCTTGGAAAAAGAATTTGAGTCCAGTGAAAATTGGATGTATCAACGTTCATAATGTGATAGAGATAATGTATCACCTTCAAGGTAAAATCACATGGGAGGTCATAAAGGTATGATCCCTATAGAGTCAGTTTACTAAGAGAAAATATGGAATTGACCAATGAAAAAACAGTATCCATCCATCCTCCTAATGGATTTTCCAACAAGTTCATTTTTTGGTTCTCCTACGACACTCTCGTTGGCTTGAAGGTTGTGGACACTTTAGCTTTTGGGATTGAAACTGGGTTAGAATGGTTATGGGATATCCAGGTTTCCCCATTCCTCAACTAATCTCTATCTAGGACATCTCCTTCCCCTATTTTATTCATCATATTATGGATTCCACCGAAAGGAGGGACTTTGACAACATTTGAATGGAAGAAAAACATGACATCTAAATTTTCACAGGTTCTACATCAAACGCTTTCACTACTAAAGACTATAGGAAAGAAATGTATTCAAATCAGGTTAGTGATTTTTTGGGGTGATGTTCTTTGGTGAAAATCCATTCGATCGAAATTAAACTTTCTTATATGAAGGATTTTGAATTTGGCTCTTTCCACTGAAGTGGAAATCAAATATAAAGGTATCTTCATGGCCCCCTAATGCTCCTACTACCAGTATCCGATAGAGGAAACTACAACCCACATTTTTTTTCAAAGTGAGCAGTCCAGGAAGGTGCGGAGAATCCTTGTTGAGTACATTAGTTATAAATTTGTAGTATATTCTACTAAGGGTTTACTACATCATTGTTTCAATTGTTTGAACATAAATAATCAAGAGGTGAGAGCATGTTCTTTCTTGCTCGCTACGGGATGTTCGTTCATCATGGATGAAAGGAACCACTCCCACCACAATTTACCACCCACTAACATTGGTATGATGGTAGACACTAAATGTTCTTTAGTTAATCGGGCCAGTATAAAGGATCAATGGGGTGATTCACTTTCTCTCAAGTGATTCATGACTAGAAGACAAGGCCATGTTCATTCCAGTCACCAACCAGTGGGTCATTGGGTGAAATTGACACCCAACCCTTGGTCTTAAGTTAAATACGGATGACCCAAACAACCAAGGAATCATACAAGGTGTTGGTGTGGTCCAAAACCAAATGGGATCAGTGATTCATGGTTTCAGTTATTTTTATGGGGATGGAAAATTGTTAAGTGAGGAAGAAAAGGCCTTCCATAGTGGTATTTATTTATGATTCTCCACGAATATTTCTCTATCAGATATTGAGATGGATTTAGAGATTATATGGAGCTCTATCAAATTCATCTCTCCCTCTCCTAAGGAATTATTTATTTGATCTGGAAATGTATGTAAAATTACACCCATGACATAAAGATTTCACATACACGGATAGAAGGAAATCAGGTAGATATCTTTTGGCTTGAATGACTTTCAAGGAGTTCTACCTCATGGTGTTAGATATTTTTGGTTCACATCCCCTAAGGGGTGAGGACATTTCTATCAGTGATGCTCTAGGCCTCCATTTCTACAGACACCCTTCATGACCTTGTTTACACGATCTCTACTTATTAATGAAATTATATATTTTTAGTCAATAAAAAATGAGGTATTTTTAGGAAGTAGGTAACCCATATAACAATTAAGAATCTATCCAATTTAATAGTAATATGATTGTTGGAATACTAATTTGATGGTTATAATAGTAATTTGACAGTTAGAAATATTAACATGGCTGTAAAAATAGTATCTATGATTATATAAGTTGTAAATTTATTTTTAGTTATCTGAAATTAATAAAATATATCATATTAATATCATGATACAAGTAAGTTAATTATTTTAAAAAATAAAATAATTGTTTGTATATTTGTAAAACATATATGTTTCATTAATATTTTTTTATAAAAAAATATTGATTTTAAATAGAAATTATTTATGAAAAATGGTACTGTAAATCAGTATTATATTTTATTATAATGATTATATTATTTTATGAGATAATAAAAAAATTTCGAAGGGGGTAAAATTGACCATAATATAAAAATAATTATTTTCAAAACAATTAATGATTTTATTTAAAAATTTCAAAACTCATATTTAAAAAATTGTTTTAAAATAAAATTTCATTCATATTTTTATTCTTCACATCATAAAATGGTCAGTGTGAATTTTTTGTTTTTTCTTAAATAGTTAATTTCTTTGGTGAATAGTGAAATATGACATAATGAAATATTAAAAATTATAAGATAAATACCTGAATTTAAGATAAATGGATGATGTAATTATACATTAGATCAAATAAAATATATTATTTACTATATATGGTATTAATATTTATCACTATTTGTAGCCTTGATGTAAATTTATAAACTAATGATTATATTATTCATAACCACCCCCATCTCGCTTTAAAAATACCACTCCTTCTCCTCACTCATTTTAATCCTTGATGATTGAAAAGTTTACCTTATTCTTGCCTCACAAAAATGAAAAACCCAAAATCATTGAGGTGTATTTTTGAAGGCAACAATTATGAGGTAGTATTCTCAATATATCCTTAAAAATGTATTTTTTTTTCTTTTATATCCTCCTCATGTCCCCCATCCTTCAAAAAATAAGGTCTATAGTATTTTATATATAATAAAGTGTTATAATTTTAATGGGATATATATCATCAATCCTCTTATATTCTCCTCTAATTCTAATAATTGAAAACATCATCCATATTATGTCGGTTCACTACATATATTGACATTGAATTTTAGTTTTCCATTACCAATATCATGGTAGGTTTAAATTCACAAATAATGGAATAAAATTAACTAAATATATATAAAATCTATTTTTCACATTCTATAATGAATATATATCCATAATAATAAATATAATGGATATTGTTCATAATAGTCAGTAAAACTGACTAAATGACCAAACCAAATTGCGTTTATATTTTAATTAAATGAATAACCGCTATTCTAGAACATGTATGGGTATTTTAGGACATTTTAATTTATATAAATAAATTAATATCATTTCATTTCACTTCTATTGTTATATTCCCATTTGAAAATAGATCTAATAATTATCCATATGTTATCCTACCATGGAACCATGAAATGAACCCCCATAAAAGGGAATGTAAACATAATATATCATATAAATGATTGTAAATTAACAAAAACTAATTATTGTAATTAAATTATATATGAAAAATGTTATGAATTATGTAATTAATGAGTCTAATCAAATGATTTAGTATATTAAGTGCGAGATCATATTGAATCCCCACATATGGTAAGAGATCTCTAAAAACTACAATATATTTTTAGGTTGTGACCATCCAATATATAACTTGGTTATATCTATAATTGATGTTATGGGATAATTATAAATTCCTCATATTTTTTTTCTGTTGTTACTACCATGTTTACCTTACCTTTCATTTTTGGTTAATATATTCTATAATTTTACTTTTCAAATTCCATCTTTAAAATCAAACCTATTATATTGAATCATTCATTTCGTTAATCCCAAAATATATAACTACATTTAAGTATTTATTAAAATTTATTAATTAATTAAATAAAAATATATTTTAGGAATTTCTATGCTAGTTTTTCTTTTGTTTTCATAGAAATCGTTTGGATCAACATTTCACTAAAATTCATTAAATGATTCCTTAAAACCCCATTTTGAATGTTAATTTATGTATCAAATTTTCTTCCATTCTTCATGAAATTTTTATAAAAGAATACACAATTTGACACGTATAATTAGTTACCCATATATTAACATAAAAAATAATTAATTATATCTTATTTTTTAAAATAATATGTCATATCATTTGTTTGTGATATGATTTCAAATGATAAAAACTATTTCTATCCATGGGTAATCCTTATGTTTATGTCTTACATTTTATTTCAATTTTTGGCACTCATAATCTTATACATGTTATGATGGGTGATCCCATATATCACTTTGACAATTTCGATAATGTTTTTTCCTCATGAGATGATATGTCTGAAATTTTCAAGTAAACAGAATCCAAGATACGACTAAGTCTTCCATGAGATATTTTCAAGGAAGGTAACATTAACTTGTACTTATATTATGTTTCATGTTGTTAATACATTACAATTTTTCTATGATATTATGATTTTATGATCATTAGTTAATTCTTCTATATAATTATTTATTATCATATCCATTTATGATATAATGCAATTCCATTTAACTCATATGTTATTCTTCATTATCAATTTTATTACGGTGCTATGCTTCATAGATCAACCATTTTTTTATATATTCCCCCAAGTTATTATATGATTTTTTTAGATCAAAGAGATTTATAAGCTCAATATATATAATAAAATAATGATTTGGTGTTAATTCAGGATTTTTATATAATATGAAACTAGTATTCTAGATAAATTATGCCTCTCATGTTTTGTTTGTATTTATAGGTTACTACCTAGTGAAAGACAAAAATTCCTTGATGTTATCCAAGTTGCAAACTCTTGTGGGATATGAATTTCTAAATTAAATAACTTTTTATGAGTAATAATAAAGGACAAGATTGATTGTTAGGTTTTAAAATATAATAGGAAAATTGCAATGGATAACCTATATTGAAAACTAGAGACTCATTAAATGGAAGATACATGTCATTTATAAGTTATTCCTTTTTTATTCATAGTTTCCCTATATATATTCTTATTAATATAAGTATTTTCATCCCTGAGTTTTTTTATTGTAAATTACTTGAATATGAATCATATAGTTAGATGTATTCTTATTATCCATTTATATGATTCAAATATAATATAAGATAATAGTTTTACACATTCCTTCATATAATTAAACTTTATTACAGCTATTCAATCCCCACATAAAAACATACTAGTTGAGTTATCTGTGAGAATATAAAGTGGGGAAATTTTATCATATCAATTTTATAAATTTTCTTCCATTAATGTTTGTGGAGTTAACCTCCCATAAAATCTTTTCATACATCCATTATTGGAGTTTAATAATATATTTGGAATTTAATATATATCCTTATATAAATAAATCATCAACAATTGGGAGAGGGATATCACTTTTCACTTCTCGTGCCTGCCTCTAATTTTTTACACGTTTATGGATGGATATAAATATTCAATGGAATATTATTCTCAAATGTGGATATTATTACCTTATAAAACAACATAATTAACTTTAATGACTAATAATATGGATATAATTATTCTTAAATACATTCCCATTATGGTAGTATATAACAATATACTCCCTAATTATTTTCTTATCTTTCCTCTTCATATAGAGGTAGAGTTCTAAAATGAAAATATACCTAGTTCGTTGTCCTTATTTAAGACTCCTTACATAATGCTCACCACTAAGTTAGAAGAACTAAAGAAGAAATAAATATTTATAATGTGTTTTTCACTCTTTAGTGGTCATCATGTGTTGATATTTTCTACCTCCTCGAGAAAAAGGATGGTCCAATGAACCACTTTATTTAATATTATGGACTCAATAAAATAATGATAATTAACAATTATTAATTACCCCTGATTTATGAAATGTTCAATTGACCATATGGGTTTCAGTAGTTCTCTAAGGGTGACCTATGATTGATATATCATTAATTGAAGGTGAATAAGGTTGTCATTCCCAATTACTCCTTTCAAACATGATATGGAAACTTTAAATTCGGAGTGATTTTCTTCAGAAACACAAATTATCCAATAATCTTCATTACTGTAATATATATATTCTTTAGAGATTACCATGAATAATTGTTATTAGACTTTATAAATTATTTTTTGATATACTCAAAAAGATGGGAGGAGAATTAGGGGATTTTAATATTCTATTTAAGACTTTTTGAAATGAGAAACTATATAAAAAATAAGGTAAATGCGAGTTTTTGATGGAAGAATTATCATTATTATGCTATGGTATCAAAATAAAAGGGATATCTATAGACCCTAAAAAGATAACGATAATGGTGTAATTTCTTAGAACATCATCTCTAATGGATATCCATTGTTTTCAATGAAAATTTGTGTATTATGGATGATTTTTGATAAACTTATCCCAATCGTTAAACCCACTAACCAAGATGAATCAAAAGGGATTTAATTTCTTCTAGAGCAATGAATGCGAAGAGATTTAAAAAATTTAAAAGGTGGGTTGCCACTATACCAGAACTTACACTACCAGAAATTGGGGAACATGCCATTGTATATAGTTATTATTTAATGAATGTATTGGGTTGTATAGTGATTCAAAATGATAATGTGAGAGAATACACCTCAATTTAGATGATTTTTAATGAGAAAAAGTATCCAATTTATTATTTTTGTTGGTTTTAGTGATATTATAAATGAAAAATACGAGGAAACATCTTTATAAGTAGAAGTTTGAAATACGTATTTATAATAGGAACCTCAAGTATATATTCGCATAGAATAATAATTATATAATATAGAGAAGTAGGTTAGAGGTTGTGATTATTCAATACACAATAATTAGGGGAAGGAGAATAATGTGGAAGATGATATATGTACTAATGATCTTGTAAACATATCCATGATGAGAATATCGAAGGATCTGATCATCTTAGACATAAAAATAATGGACATCAAAGTTATAATAGATAGAAAACATCAATTACTTCCTCAAATTATTTCACAACCATCCCTTTTATAGAATATAAAGGATTATCAATGAGAGGATATAGACATAAATAAGCAAGATGAAGCTATAATAAAATAGAAATATTTAGATTTAAAATTTTTATAATGATGGATTTGTATGATTTTGTTCTTGATTATGTTTTCTATTAAATATAGAGATAAATAAGGAGTTATTGAATGATTCACATTGTTGAACATTACATATAAACCCAAGGAGTAAGAAGGTGTATTGTGATATTTGAGAGAATTGGTTATGGGATAATATTAAGAAGGATATCAATTAATAAGCATAAAAATTTCTAGTATATCAATAAGTGGAGTTTAATATGAAAAATTTAAATAGAGTTAAGAAATAATTACACATGCCTTTATGGAAATCAGAGATTAACACCATGGAATTTATCACTAGTCTTATTATAAAATATAGAGGAAATGATTAAATATAGTTTATAGTGGATTTTTTTATAAAGACACCCACAACATTTATATTCGATAGAACTTATGAATCAATCAAATTTAATGTATATATATCAGATAAGTGTAGATGATACATGGAACACCAAAATCAATTTCATCCAATTAATATCCAAGGATTACCTTCATGTTCTAGAAGAATATTTAGTATTCTCTAAACAAAATTTTAACCTCAGTATGACTTATCACCCCAAACGTATGGACAATATGAGTGGACTGTCAATACACAAGCAGAAATATTGAGATAATTATTGATGGACATTAAAGGGGTATGGGATTAAAATCTTACTCTGGTGGAAATCTCATATAATAATAGTTTACACTAAATCATATAAATTAATTAATTTAATTATATTTATGGGAAGATATGTAGAACACTTTTGTGCTAGGATGATGTTGGTAAATTCATGTTCTGTGACAAAAATTGTTAAATATATTAAAAAATGTTTATGGACATCTAACATCACATTAGGTCTTCTAAAAGATTACTATAGATCTATATTGAAAATAATTGATGACAACTGGAGTTTGAGGTTATAAATAAAGTGTTCCTATACAAATATCAATGTAATAGAGTCATGAAATGAGGGATGAAGGGAAAGCTATGTCCTAGGTGCATTTTCCCCTTTGAGAGTCTTGATCATATTAAAATTGTATCCTTTCCCCTAGTACACATAAAATCCCAGTCTCATGTACATGATATATTCCATGTATCACTATTTAGGAATATCATTACAAATAACATACATGTATTGAATTTAGAGGGGGTATTTATAGAAAATGATATTTCTTTTGAGAAGAAGTCTGGTATGATCATAGACCATGGAGACAGACTTCTACATAACAAGAAAACTCACATAGTCAAATTACATTTGGAGAAATCATTAGTACAAATAGTTAACATGGGAACCAAAGGAATTAATGATACAAAAGTACACTAATTTGTTCCCATCATAATGGGTGAACTAAAATATCATAGGTGAAATTTTATAATTTTGTAGAATATAATGATAGATAATTTTATAAATGGAATTTCTGATTCTTATTATATAAATATATAATATTTAGTAATGCAGTCTTATATAATGAATATTATTGATATTATAGAAACCATAATATTTTTTTATTTGTTTGATCATTAAATTTAGAGAATAAATATGACTATTAGAATTTAAAATCATACAATGGTATAAAAAAAAGAAAATTAGATAACAAAAATATGAAACTTGGGGTCTCCTTCATTCATGGGAATAAATGCATCCACGATAAAAATGTAGAAAAAATTTAGAACATTAGTCAACAAATATTCATCTTCAATATAAAAATATTTATATACTTGTGGAAAATATTATTGAATTAATAAAAAATAAAAAATAAGGTAAATATATAAATTAATAAATCCATTTGACAGTTAAAAAAATGTCTGTTGGAATAGTAACATTATATTTGGAATAGTAATGAGACTATTGGAATAGAAAAATGACCACTAGAAATAGTAACCTAATCATTATAATATTAATATTAATTATTAAATTACCAAATAATTTTATGTTTTCTTCTAAAATGAAAATTTGACTTCATTATATCATGACACGAGCAAATAAATATTTTAAAAATAATAAAATAAGTGTTTGTGTTTTTACAAGACATAAACATTTTATTTTCATTCTATAAAAAACATTAAAGACACAAAATAATATTTATTTTTATAAAATGGTATTTTAATTTAATATTATTTTTCATTGAAATGATAATATAATTTTATAAGACATACTAAATTGTTCAAAAGGAAAAAAATTAAAATCATAATTAAAAAATTAGTATTTTTTTTAATAAATATCTATTTTAATTAGAAGTTAAATTTTATAAAATAAAATAATAATTTTCCTAAAATAGATTTTTTTACTTTAAGTATATAAAAATGGTTAGGGTTAAATTTTAATTGTATTTTACTAAATAATTTAATTTATTTGGAAGAAAAAAAATAGAAAAACGATATTTAACCTAAAAGAAAAATACCTGCATTTATGAGAAATCGATACTATAAGAACCCATTAGTTAAAACTAACATACATTAGTTAAAGTATATTCTAAAAATATTCCCCACTATTTGTGGTGTTGTTCCAAATGAATAAACCAACATTTATAATCTGAAAAACACATCTTTCCTTCCCAAACAAATACCACTGCTTCTCCTTAAAATTACAAATCCTTTGAAATTTCTCAATTTCTATCCAATAATCTTCTAAAAATCACCCCCTCCCTATCAAAATTGATTCCACACACCATAAGTAAAAACCAAATTTCCCCATGGTGTATTTCATGAAATGATGTTTAAGAGGTGATATTCCAAAAAAATTCATTCTAAATTTCTTTAATTCACCAACAAACACCTAAAAACATTCATAAAAAATGAAATAAAGACTAAAATATTATAATTTTTTTGGAATTTTATTATGTTAATGGGATGTATATCATCCATACTTTTCCCTTATCCTCTTTTTCTAAAAATATTAAAACATCATTCATAATTTGTCTGTTCATCACCTCCATGGATGATGAGTTTTCATTTTGTATTATGACCTTCATTATAAGTTTACATTAACTTAGAACGGTTAAAAATGTCATAAAAATGAATATCATATTTATTTACAGTCTGGAAGAAATATATGGGAATAATATTTAATTAATCAAATTTAGTTAATAAATGTCAATTAAACCGCTAAAATGAACAAACCACATAACATTACCATTCTTACTAAAGGAATCATAATTATTTTATAAAACATACTAGTATTTGAGACCATTATAATTTATATAAGGAAATTATTTTCATTTAATTTTACTTTGGGAGTTTCAGTCCCATTTTATAAGAACTCCAATAATTATCCACATGTGATTTATCATTGGAACCACAAAATGATCTCCCTTTAAAAAGATAAGTTGAAATTTTTATTGAATTTAAATGGTTTTAAATGAATGTAGTATAAATTTATTAAATCAAATATTTATTGACAATATTTTAAATTATGTTATTAAATAATATAATTTTCTTTTTTATGATGTTAAGTATAACTAATGAATGAAGTTAGACACATGGTAAGGGATCTGTCTGAACAAACTTATTTTCTTTCTGTCATCACCTTTCTCTCTATGAATATCTTTATCTCTCCCTAATTAAAGTTATAGAATGATTCTACTTTCTTAATATATTACTATTAAATATATATAGTTTATTATCTTTTCTTTTATCATGGTCACACATACCATAAGTTCATTTCTCAAATTCCCTATTTAAAATCAAACTGGATTATGAAGAACATTTATATACCTTAATATTTTTATGAAACACACTTTTCTCATAATTATACATATTAATGATTTCATAAAATATAATAATATTTTATCGATAACCATTTTTGTTTCCCTATAATTTTCAAAGAAAAAACCATGATCATTATTTCATAAATAATCCTTAACCCACTCCTCAAAAACACTATTTTGAATGTTAATTTATATAACCAATTATATACCCTTTCCAATTATATTTTAAAAACCCAAATTAGAGACCTATAATTATAAATATAGATATTATTATCAAAAATATTTAATTCATTCTTTTATTTTCAATATTTATATAATATCTTTTAATTTTGAGTAGAGGAAATATTATGTTACCTATTTATTTCCTTGGGTAATTATTATGTTTATGCCTTACATTTGACTTCAATTTGTATTGAACATAATAATATAATGGTTTTTATTATTGCACCTAGATATCACTCCATTGAACTGGTTAATTTTTAGTTTTTTTCTCATGATGATAATTGGATTATAGAGTAAACCTAATAAATGGTGGGACTTTGTCAACCATATGATGTTCTCTTGGCGGTTAGTCCTGGCCTATTCTTATACCATATTAATTTTTTTTTTCATATTTCTAGTTTCCTTGGTATTATGATTACTTACTCTTTATTCTAGGATCCCAAATGATTATTCTTGAGTATTGTATTTAATTATATCAGGTTATGCATTTTGACTCATATATTATGCTTTGTAACCATGATTATTCCCTTACATGGGTTTTTATCTCACCAATTATATTAATGTATTCCATAGGTTATTATATTATGTTTTATAATTTAAAATGTATTTATGATCTCATTATGGGGAATAAAGTACTGATTTTGTGTTTTAGACTCATTTTGATATATTATGAACCTCGTCTTCCAAAGAAACTAGGTATCTCAATATTTCAACTGTGTTTATTAGCTATTTATGTTAAAAATAATGTAATAATATGTATAAAAGGTTTGTGTCACTACAGAGAGGTCACATAAAACTATATCATACTAATCCCAAGAAATGGAATATACATAAAACTTCTCGCCAACCTCAAAATCATACTGACCACAATGCTGTATACTACACTCCAAATCATAGATAACCAAGTTTAAAATATAATAAACCACAAAGATACCTCATCAAAAATTTATGGGATATTACCCAAGATAAATGAAAAATGAAGGTTTCTCTAGTACCTTTAATTTTCCATGATATTCATGGTCATCCCAATAATTATCATATTATCACTAACCATTTTGTAAACTAGACTGGTTCTACATCATTACTTGATACCCAAGGAACAAGCCTAAGGCTTCTCCCTATACTAAAGAGTCATGTAAAATATAATAAAACCAATGCCACATAAACTTTTTAGAGGACCAATTAATGTAAATAGTGTAAAAGTAAACCTTATATATCATGATCAACAAAACAATTATAAGAAAAAAATGAAACCTACCTAATCCGAATCATATATAACATTTTTTTTCATAAATGCACTCAAGGCCATTCTAGGAGGCCTAATCAAAATAATAAGTATTCATGTTCATAATTATAAAATCACTACTACAATCCAAATAACCAAATGAAGGACTAATTCAAAAATGTCTATTAAAACCCACGTAAAATTCACCCATATTAATTTTAAAACATTGAAATCCCACTTGATAACCAATTTTAAATACATAAGTCCCTTTAATAATATTATTTACTCAAATTCTATAATAAATCTATTTTTAATAGGAAACCCATTTCTGAAATATCAAGAATCACTTTTATGAAAATATATTCTATAAAATATTATTAAACACATTTTTAAAATCCACATATAAATTACAGATCCATATAAATATTATAAAATAAAATAACAGAACCAATTTCTGAAACCAGTAGAACCTTTACTAATCGACATAATTTTCCTTTGAAAACATTCATTCATTATAAAATACACCTATATAAATATTCATATACAAAACCCTTTTATTTTAGAATCAATTATCGCATTGCAAATGAAAAGAAAAGAACCAAAAATATATATTAAATGACACTAAAACATCCTTTTTTGTTACTAGTGGTTATTCATCCCATTCCTATATAGTTTAGAAAAACATATTCCAATCATAAAAATACAACATGAAGTCTTATTGAATCATGATCTAAAGCTCCCCAAGGTTTTATTGAATAAGAGATCTCATCAAAGGACCCTAGATTAACTCTCATTTTCATCCAAAAAAATGTAAACATACATAGAATAATCCTTAATAACATAAATAAAAAAATAATGGAAACCCAAAATTGATGTCCAATAGACCAATTTACTATAGAAACATGAAGTTTAGTACTATAAAGACTAAGATACTTTCTTCCATTACATCTAGATCGAGCATTCATAATACTATTAAAGTATACTAAACACCATAAATAACAAAAGTGAACAATAAATAAGAGGAACTCTTTAGAAACATGGCTCTGATACTATTTTTTCATGATCAAGCTCATTTTATCTAGTCACTAGACACTTGAACCACCCCAGGATATACATTAGGGTTATCCCTTATCCCCTCTAGATGCGTACAAGGGTCAAATTCATCCCAATCCATAATTGATGATAATTTTTCCAATAAATATATATTTTATATGAAATGAAACTTCTTTGGAATTTTTTGTAAGACCCAACTATTCATTGGATGGATACAAAAAAAATAGATACGTAATCTTAAATAAAAACCTAATAGAAAAAACAAGACAAAAAAAATAAAGGAAATATAATTTCCCTCAACTCATATCCAACACCCTCTCACACAACATTCCTTAACCTATCATCTATAACTATAAATATAAAATGCACAATACATAATGAAAATGAATGAAGAAAAGGGGTGGAAGGATTGAAAGATGTTTCAAATTCATAACAAGACAACAATTATAGCTAAAGAATCATTCCAATGTGACATGATGTCACACACAATCAACGAATAGGAAATCACACTCATAGAATAGTCTCATGGAAGGATTCCAAGGGATGGAACTCCCCTAATTCAGAACAGGAACATGAATGAGACACTCAGTCTACAAATATAGAGTTCTATGAGTAGGGGTGAGATAAAATTCACATAAGTTATAACTATTGGGTCCTTTAATTTACACTCCTTTAACAAAAAACAAACACAATTTTGAAAATTGAAATAGAAAATAGGTTTTCCATTATGAAATATAATAAAAAATCCTATTTTTACACATTATAAAATTCAATTTATTTCAAATTTACATGAAACAGTAAATTTAGAATCATGTCAATGGACTATGAGGCTGTTATTGACACACATCCTTTGAAAACCACTTTACAAACTATTTTTGGAACATACATTTTTAATATTTTGAGAAATAATTTAAATAAAAAGACAAAAACAAAAATTATAATAATGACAACAGGACATGGCATGTTTGAAAAATAATTAATAATAAGTATGTAAGATAAATGTATAATTGAAAAGTAGGAAATACAAATCATATAATCATTGGAAGAATAATGTAATTACAAAGTGATATAAAATCATGCAATCAATGCTTTAAATATACAAACCATTATAGAACCCATGGTCTTTGAAGATTATGGTCTCCTTAGATACCTGTATTGAATCATGGTCTAATCAATCAACAATCCAATTAACCAATATAGATTATATTTCTTGTCCATGTTGTGTAGTGATTCTTTTCAATGTAAACGTGATATTTTTCTAGATCTATGATTTTTTTACTATGGAGTAAGCTAAATTCATACACAATATAGTATTCCTATGATTGAAACCCAAATTCATATGTTTCATTTTGATTTCAAACACATAAAATTCCATTTTAATGGATTTATATTAATAAATAGGACTATTTTCATTTAACATATGAAAAATATATATTAAAAACTTTTTATTTTCTTAAAAATGGAAAATAATTAAATACCCTTGAGATATATAATAAGTAGTTAAAATATATATATCATTAAAACACATCAAACATAATTCAATGGGGCATTATTAAATGGAATCAAAAATTTAAAATGAAATTTACTCATCGATAAAAGAAGACCTATAATTTTTACATTATATAAAACATATAATTTATATAACAAATATATTTGATGATAAATAATCTTCAATATGTAAATATACTAGTTTTCAAATTTATTTGTTTCGACCTGAATGTGATGATTGTTCAATGTTGTGGTGGGGGATCCTTCTGTAAGTTGAGTTTCTGTTCATGTTAACATAAAAGAAAAATGTGTCCCAAAATATTTCCGCCTTCCAATCATCAAGGGAAAAACATTTTGGGAAGATCTTTCTAGATTAGATTCCTTGACTAATGACATTTTCAACCTTACCATTATAAAAATATAGAGGATGAATCAATTTCTATTTCCATTTATCCAGTTGTGCTCCATGAAATAACTAAACAATGTATGTTTTCTATAATTTTTTGTATCTCTTACAAGAAAGGGGACACTACCTAGTCTAAGACAATTCTAAAATACATAGTATCTCACTTAGAGGACATAATGAATTTGGGGTTTGTTTTTATTAAAAAATGATACTTTCATAACATCTTAGAGCATTAATAAAATTTAAATATTGTTTAGAATATTAAAAATTTAAACTTTTATCCATGAATCATTATTTTCTCGAAATGGGATGTGGGATTAAATCTCTTCAACCCAAGGCACTATAATGCAAAATTCTGTTCAAGGATGGATAGGCTTCCTTGGGACTTCTGGTATCTCATGATTTATAACAATATAACATCATTTATTGGTATCCCATTTAATATTTCCCTTAACACTCTCAACAAGGACCTCAACCTTATGATCGAGACATTATTGAAGTAAAAAAGTTGAATCAATTCCCCTAGATATGATTTATCTCATTGAAAATTTACAAAAATTCAAGGTGAATGTTGAATATGAACATGTTCCATCTTACTGTGAAATTTTCCATATGGTGGGATGCTAAATTATAAAGTGTAGAGTGTTACACAAGTAGGTGAAGGCTAACCATGAACCCAATCATAGAACTAGGTCCCTAAAATTGAAAAAATAAAGCTACATGGACTAAAAAGGCTGAATCATTACAACAAGGTGATAGTGTTAAATTGAAAAAACATAAATCTAATCATATATTTTCTTGGATAGTGCTTCTTGAGGAAGAATAAAATCAACTGAATCTCCCTCCCAAAATAACTAACCCTGAGAATGAATTTTTCTCTTGTTTTATTGATAAAGAATACACTTCTTTAGAAGAGGTTTTTCACTCTTTTCTATGAATTTCCACTGAAATCACATTCCTTGTGACATATTTCAATCTAAGCAGTTATTAATAAGCATGGATCAAAATGATTTTGTTTCATCCATTTTAGTACCCTATGGGTTCATAGATACATATGAGGATTCTCTTCAACATGATATTTCAATCACGAACCACCCCAAAAACCCCTATAAACTCAAGTTCATACCTGTACATGTATAAGGAATCTATTTGGAACTACTCTAAAGGATAATGAAAATATCTTATTATCAAAAAACAAACCTAATACTATAGACACCAAGGTGGTGTACTTCACATCAAATTCTAAAAAACATGAACCAACCAAGAGATCAAGTAGAATAAACAATTATGGAGTATAATAAAAGGTAAAATAAACCCCCTTAATTAGACATAAATGAATCTCATTTTTAATAACTATCTAGATTAAGCCAGCCCTAAAACCATAGGTTCCCTACAACTACATGTAAACAATCTCAAATAAAAATTTATTGTTCTTTCTAAACCTATGATATGTTTCTCTAATAAAATTTTCTCTTTTTAAAATAGGCGATACCAATTTGTTGGGATGAATAACCCCCCTTAAAATATTAATAGGATTTTGACCCTTGGTCATGTTAATATTTATAATCCAAGAATTTTCAAAGAAAGTGAGAAGTGTAATACATTATTTTTTTAGGGAATGAAAGAATCATTTCAATCAATTATTATGACTTTAAGCGTTAGATTACCATAAGTCCACTTCGGCTGGAAATTAATAATCGTTTTAGTACCCTCAATTACACATGGATCCTCATTAAAGACTTCAGTTCAATTATTTATTATGATGGAAATTTTATTCTAGTTTCTCAATCTCCTTAAAGTAATGATTTTATAGTTTTCATTGAAGAATGAAATCTGATTAAGATAAATCTAGTTGAATATAAATTTCCTTGGTATAAAAATAATCTAAATAGAAATCATACTAGTAAAATTGATATATGTGTTACCAATGAAGACTCATTAGATCCTAAGGATCCATATTTTGAATTTCATTAAAAATATCTACTTTTTATTACCAACCAATACTTGTAATTTTTCGATCTAAATAAAAGAAGCCACCACATTCATTATTATTTAATAATGTTTGTACTAAAAATTTGGAATATTAAAAAAATTCATGATACCTGGTCCTAAGATTATTATAATGACAATTAATTTCTATCATTATTAAACTTAAATTTCATAAAATAATTATGAGAAATTAGACTAGAAAAAGTTTCATCTTTATAAGTAAGGATATTGACTGTCTTGAAAAATATTTTCACCTCCTTAAAAAGAACATAATATGAAAAACATCATCAGAATTCATTAAAATAAATTTTTGTTGTCATCAAATCTCAACAACCTCCCCAAGTTCAAAGATACAATTCAGTAGGGTATAATTATGAATAGTTTTCTTATGTGTGTGAACATAAATGCTAAATATTTTAATTCTCCTTAGAGATTTGGAAGGGTTAGTAAATAACTCCCACATATCTAGGATGGTTACGACCACTTTGAAAAAAAAAATATATTTCCAACCATTTTGTCTCAATCTATAAGAACCCATATAATGCCCATCCCAGATTCTGGGAATTTTGGAAGATATTATCCATAGATTAGTAACTGATGAATACAATGTCATTATTAATATAATTGATAAGAACATTAAAATTATGGATTCCGTATTTGGCCTCAAACTAGGGAGCTCTCCTAGACCATATTATTTGATAAATAATTTCTTCCAAACCTACAAGGATGTTTTATAACATGATATTTTTATATTGGTAAATCATTTTTTCTAGGCTGGATCTCTCATATAGTGTACTAATACTCAATTCATTTACCTTATTCCAAAGTGCTAAATGAATGTGATATTATCCAACTATAACTAATTTCCCTTTCCAAAACCACCCAAAAAATAATGGAAAATATTATTTCTATTACAATTTTCATTATCTCAGCCAAAATTATTTGTTGGAAACAATTTGGATTCATTTTAGGGAGAAGTATTAACAAATGTCTCATCACCACCACTGAATGGGTGAATCTTTTTATAAAACTCTCAAGGGAGGTAATATTTATTTGAATCTTGATGTTAAAAATTACATTGACCCCATGAAATGGGGCTTCATTGGGAAGGTATTTATCAGTTTTGGATTTAATATAAAATTTTCTTTGTTAGATTAATTTAATTTTACGATATTCCAACATATAAACTGTTATTAATGGATATCAATAATGTTATTTCACATTTTCAAGTGGGTTAAGGGATTGTGACCTCCTCTATACCATTTTTTAAATATTAGAAGACTGTTATAGTACAATTATCCTTGATATGGTGTATAAGGATGATTTGAATAACATTAGGTATTCCAAAGGATTATCTACTAAATTAAATTTATTACTTGATAATAATATTATTCTTTTTACCCATGTTGATAGTAGAAACATAAAAAAAATTAATAAGGTAATACTGCATTGTGGAAAACTGTCAGTTCACAAAATAAATTAGAACAAATCATTAATTTATTTCGGTAAAAACATTGATGCAACTTGGAAGTTAAGAATGATTAGGGAATTTTAAATCTGAGAATGATCTCTTCCTTTCATCGACTAAGTTTTACCTTGATTTGGGGAAGACCCTATTATAATTACATTAATCTTCTCATTATGAAAATTCAAATATTCTTGCATTTAAATAATTTAAAATCTCTTTCAGTGATAAGAAAATTTTCATTATGGAGAAAAACATTGTTTCTATGATTTTGTACTCTTTTATGGTATATCAATTTCCCACATCAATTCTAAATAAAATCAACACCTCCATGATTTTTTTTTTGATTAGAAGAATTCTTGATTGAAATGTCATCATGGTTTCAAAAAAAAAAGTTTTGTAAATGTCATGTACTTTGGGGTTCATGAATTAATAAAATCTACATATTATATCAATCACATAAATATCAATTTATTTTGAGGCTTTTCAATGAAAATTGAGATTCATTAAACATTATCATATTAATATTCATGTCCAGAATAAAATTAGGAACCCCAAATAATGTCAACTTTTCCATTTGTCCTAGCTTTAAATATATATTTTCCCAAAAGGTTTCACAATCACATTGGTTATCTAATATTAATTCATCTCTTAGCTTTTGGTTCGATAATTTGACATGGATTCAAAGGGGGGATATTCTCAACTCCTCTATACCATGGATAGATTAACGTAACACATTGGGGGATCAAATGGATTATCTTAACTCCCTCATTGATGATGTCAGATCAATTGATTCCAATTATGTTTTTATAAATCATGGGTACTTACTTATTTGGAAACATAATATATATTGAATTCTAAACACTAAACTATTATAAAGAAATGTAATATAGGGATGTACAAAATAAATCATGTTCCTGAATAATAAATGGATTTCTATATTAATATATAATTTTTATTTATGTTATCCTCTCAAATATCCCCATGGATTCAATCCTTGAAATGTTAGGTATATCAGTATGCTCTTAGTCAACTTATTATCTAGAAAAAGGATATATCTTCTTAAATTTTGATATGGTATTAGTACTATGGAATTAAATTTGTGATATATTTGAGTATTATCATAAGCATGTTAACATGATCATCAATCAACTCAAAGTGTGATTCAAACTCTCACTATCATACCAGCTTATGAATATATTTAATTTGGAATTTTTGGAGCTCGTCCATGCCATATGGAATGAAAGGATCATGAATATTTTTTAGTAATAATATTTTAGTTCTTCCTCATCCATATATATAATTATGGTGGCTGTGAAAAATGAAAATACCCATAGTGATGGTATTGAAACCATTCAGTTCTTGATTATTAATTTCTAAGAGAAATAAAGATTGTAGGAAACGTCCCCCTCCCTTGGGTACCTTTGATGTTATAATGATATCACTATTTTTGGATTGTTTAAATAAAATTAAGATGAATCATGCAGAGAAAATAATGATCCTCTAGGATTCAGATCTAATTATAGATACCATAATGATGATATCATGTAACGACCCAAAATTTCATTAATGGAAAATCCCTCTTGATCCAGTTAATATGAAAAATGTTTTTATAAGATATCAACTTTTTTTTAGTTTTACTTTAAGATTTGTGACCATTACTTTTATAGCCGTTGAACAGTGATCATCTGGGTAGTTTAAATATAAGGCTTTAACGAACCAATTTTCTACTCAGACAAAGGAAGCGATGGCCTCATCCAGTAGAATTGCCCCTTACGAAGCCCATTTTTCGGAGCTCGGAAAGGAGGTGGCGTCTTTGGGCTTTTCCCTTGACCAAGCCCAAGCTGAGCTTCATCAATTCAAGCTCGAACGTGATCGTCTACGTGAAAAATGGAAGTTGATAGAGATTACCACTCGAGCGATGTTATCCGAGCAACCCCAAGAGTCTGTCACCATCTCACACCTTACCCTTATGTCTTATGCGGCTATTTTAAGGGGTTATGTAACAAATAAGTAGCACCATGTTCATGTACATTATTTTTGTATATAATAATGAATATAATTTCTAGTCATTTTTGATACATTGTAATTAGTTTTTAAAGTACAAACGATGTTTTTAGTTATTGTTTAATTAAGAATTATATTTTATTAAATTAAAGGATTTTTGAATTAAATAATATTTTAATAAAATATTATTATTAATATTAAATTAATTTTTATTAAATATAAATGATCTTATAATTTTATGAATGCAATTAAAATTTTTATTAAGGTTTGAAAGCCATTTCTGTCAAAACCCGTGAATTTTTTATAAATGTCGGTTTTTATTTTAAAAGTAAAAAATCAAATATTTAGAAAATTATTTAGATAAAATAAATATTATTTTTGGAATCAGGACGTCGAAATTATCCAACGGTGAATTTTTCATAATTTTCTGAGACAGTCAAATTTTTGGGTAAAAATTAAATACCATTTAAAAATATAATGTGTTTTATTACATCATAATGACCCAATGGTGATGTAATAAAATACCATAATCCTTATGTTCGGCCAATATGTGTTTTAGCATTAAAATAATGAGGTTTTGGGTTTGTTTGACTCACTTTTCAAAGCATTAATGGAGCCCTCAAGACTTATTCAACACTTTGCCTTTTTAAATAAATTTCCATGGGAGTGTGACTCACCTCCACATAAGCAACCCTAATTTTTTAATAAGTTCGGACCTTGGCCTTGTAAAATATTGTTTTCTTCTTTCCATTTCCAGAAACCATGGGCAAATACCATGGGATGGTTTGTGGTTTGGATTATTTTAATATAAGGGGTCCCAAACCTAAATAATAAAGAATTCTCTCACCTTTCCTATATAAACCCACCCAAGATCCCACTTCCTCCTCACCAAAAGCCCTTGAAGTTCGTCCAACCTCTGAACTACTCTCTCTAGAATCATCTCAAGGTGCCCCAAGCTCCCAAGAAGCCTCTCACAAGCCTCTCTCTAGCCTTTGGAAGCACACTTCCAAGTAAGGGTTTTTTCTTCCTTTCTCATTTTTGTCAATTTTCTTTAAGTTGTATTGCCCTTTTAATTTCATTTATGAATGTTGGGGTATGGTTTCTCACCTCCCCCATACTTCCCTCTTATTGTTTGAATGATGGGAGAACCCTTTCTCTCTCATTAAATGCCTCCCATGTACACCCGTTACTATACCGAAATTCTGAAAGGAACTTCTCTCTCTTCTTTTACATTCAAGCAATAATTTTGTATCATGAATCTAAATTCCATTTCTATTGTTGGGAAATGTATATATATGATCTCATTACTTTCCATTACATGTAAATATGATGAGGAACCCCTTTCTCTCTCATCAACCTTTTTTATGAATTCTTATGTCACGCCGTTACGCTACCGAAATCGCACCGATTTTCTAAGCCAATGTCTTTGTGTAGTGAATACCATGCCCATTTCTCCATCATGGGTATTCACTTTTATGCACATATAAATAATTATTGTAATGTTTCATGTATGAATTCCACATTCCTTTATCGTGGAATAAATGATTATGTTTTATGAATCCATGTTTTATGATCCATGTGGCACACTTATGCATGAAATGAAATGTTTAAGAAGGGTGCACCCTTTATAGCACTCCAATGCATTGGGTAAAGTATAGTATCATGATACGTTATGTGCAATGAGTGTTGACTCATGCTAATTCAAGTGCAACGAGGGTTTACTCGTGCTTCAAGTGCAATGAGGGTTTACTCATGCTCCATGTGCAATGAGCCTTGGCTCATGCTAATTCAATGTTAAGTGTTGTTGCCACATTTCCATGTTATGATTATCATGCTTTATCATGCCTTTATGTTCATGTATCTCTTATGATCTATTGATATGCCTATTTCCTAACATGTATTTTACTCCTCATGTTATTCATTGTGTACTCCCTTACTGGGCTTTATAGCTCACCCTTTTCTTATGCATGTCCTCAGGTTATCCCATGCAATGCTAAGTACGAAGGAATGTAGTGGTCATGTAAAGGAAGTTTTCAATAAGGATGTTGTATTTCAAGTTTAAAGTTTTTATGTAATGATCCTAAGCCCCAAAGACACTAAACCTCTCGATCTTCTTTGTTGTATCAAGTGAAGTTTTATGTAATAAAGCATGTTTAAGTTGTAATAAAAAGCAGGGTTGTCATAGTTGGTATCAGAGGGTAGGTTTAGTTATTTTTGGGATTAGGAAACCCTAGTAAAACCTTAGATACAAGACTAAGCATAATAAAAACATCCCTAAGTTTTGGTAAATACTAAGTAAGTGTTTTATCAAACAAATACATCCCTGTCTGGATACGAGCAGGTAGAGGCGGCTCTGGCACAGATGTATCCTAGGGGTAAAACCCGAAAACACCGCTTTGAGCTAGACTCGAACGGGAACTGGTGCACGAAAACGGGTCTTGCTGCACTCTTGGTTACGACACTCCCGGGGGATATGTTTTGATAAATTCACAATCTTAGTATGAACCCTTATTAAGGGAAAAATGCCCCTAAGAATATATGTTAGAAGGAAGATCATGAAAAGCCTGGATTGAATCATATAGACTCATGAGTTAAAGAGATTAAAGTTTATTTATAATTCATCAACTTTTGTCTTTGGATTACCCTTTATGTGTTACCCCTAACTTTCCTTTTATTCCAGCCAATGGCCGGTAATAGGAGAACTCGGGCTAACAACCGTTGTGAAGATCAGTGTGATGATTGTACTTATGAGATACCCAATCCAATGGGAGCGGGAATCGCGAACTTTGTCACGCTTCTCTCTCAGCTAAATCAAGTTTTGAATAGAAACACTGGTCAAGAGGAACGTTCAACCCCCCTAAGAAAGAACAAGTCGCTATTGAAAGCTTCATGAGACAAAGGCCTCCTACTTTTAGTGGATCATCCGATCCCATGATTGCTGAACAATGGATCAAATCCATTGAAAAGATATTCTCCATCCTCCAATGCTCTGAAAAAGAGAAGGTTCTCCTGGCGGCTTATCGTATGGAGGGTGAAGCTGATCAATGGTGGACGTTGATCAAAAATACGAAGCCTGAGGAGGAGATCGAGGCTTTGGAATGGAAGGAATTCCAGAAGATGTTTTTCGATAAATATTTTCCACGCACCCTTCGTCTTAAGATGTAAAGGGACTTCCTTTCCCTCAAGCAGAAAGATGAGGAATCTGTGGGAGCGTACGAGGCAAACTTCACAGGGCTTGCACGATACGCTTCCGGCTTTGTTGTTACCCCCGAATGAAAAATTGACCGCTTCTTTGGTGGGCTGAAGCCTAGATTGCGGAAAGCATTAGCGATCCGTGACTTCGACAGCTATGAGGAAATTGTCCGATGTGCCCTCAAGGTTGAAATGGAGATCGGAGAATCACAGGGGTATCATGGGGACAAGAAGCGGAAGGTGGACTTCAATGCTGGTGGTCCGATGGATAAATCCAACGGCGCTAAGAAATTCCAGCACCCCACTTGCCAAAAGTGTGGAAAAAAGCACCCTGGAAATTGCCTTAGGGGGACAAGAAAATGCTTTAAGTGTGGAAGAGAAGGGCACCTAGCTGTTAACTGTCAGCAAGAAGGACCCGCGGCTGCGACGGAGGGGAGGAACGCTCCGTTCGAACCTCAACGTGTTGTTCAATGCTTCAAATGCAAAGAACCGGGTCATTTTGCGAATCAGTGCTCTAATCCAAGGGTTATCGGAGGCAATCAACAACCTCCAAGACAGCAAGGAAGAGCTTTTGCCATCACTTCTGCCGAAGTGAACCCCGACAATGAAGTGGTGACCGGTACGCTAGTTATTCATTCAAGAATAGCGAACGTACTTTTTGATTCAGGTTCTATGCATTATTTTATATCTCAAAAGTTTAGTAGAACAATCCCTGCACCACCACAAATCATGGAAGTAAAGATGTCGGTGATTACGGCAAATGGGGAAATCATTACATCCCATGAGTATAAGTCCTCCCCTGTTATAATCTGTGGATTGAATTTCCCGGCGAACCTCGTCATACTCCCTTTGGTGGAATTTGATGCAATTCTTGGCATGGATTGGCTTTCCTTATATAGAGCCAACATAAATTGTCAGGAGAGGGAAATCACACTCCATATGGAGAATCGACCCCCGATTCTTTACAAGTGTCAGGAGGAAGATGAATCTCCTTTAGCTCCATCATCTCAAGCATGGATATTACTGCCTTATGAGCACGCATATCTGGCTCATATGATTGAGTCCAAAGAAGAAACCACCCTTGAAGAAATGCCTATTGTGAGGGAATTCGCTGAAGTATTTCCCGAGGAACTTCCTGGTCTTCCTCCAAGAAGAGATGTTGAGTTCTCAATTGAACTTATACCTGGGGTGCTACCAATATCCAAGAATCCATATAGAATGGCTGTGGTTGAGCTTGAAGAACTGAAGAAACAACTACAGGAGAATCTGGATAAAGGGTTTATACGCCCAAGTGCATCACCATGGGGTGCACCAGTCCTCTTCGTAAAGAAGAAGGATGGGTCAATGCGGCTTTGCATCGATTATCGTGAACTTAACAAAATCACGATAAAGAACAAGTATCCTCTCCCAAGAATCGATGACTTGTTTGATCAGCTGCGTGGAGCACAATACTTCTCCAAGGTCGACTTGTGGTCGGGATATTATCAAGTAAGGGTGAAGAAGGAAGATATCCCCAAGACTGCTTTTCGTACAAGGTACGGGCACTATGAATTCATAGTAATGCCTTTTGGACTCACCAATGCTCTAGAAATATTCATGGACTTGATGAATAGAGTCTTTAGAGATTACCTAGATAAATTTGTGGTAGTCTTTATAGATGATATTCTAATATACTCCAAAACCAAGGAGGACCATGAGGAGCATTTAAGAACTGTACTGGAGACTTTGCGCAAGGAGAAGCTCTATGCCAAGTACAGCAAGTGTGAGTTCTGGTTGAAGGAGGTCTCATTCTTGGGCCATATCATCACAAGCAATGGGATATCTGTGGACCCCTCCAAAACAGATGCAATTGAGGGATGGCCGAGGACAACATCGGTAACTGATATCCGTAGCTTCTTGGGGTTAGCTGGATATTATCAACGATTTGTGAGAAACTTCTCACGATTGTCCAACCCTCTTACCAAGCTAACTCGAAAGGGAGTAAAGTTTGCTTGGAGTTATGAATGCGAAGAAAGCTTCAAGGAGTTGAAAAGGAGGCTTATCACTGCACCTGTGCTCACTTTACAAACAAGTGGGGAGCTTTTTGTGGTATTCAGTGATGCTTCGAAGAAGGGCTTAGGATGTGTGCTGATGCAGAATGATAAAGTGATATCCTATGCCTCAAGACAGTTGAAAATCCATGAGCAAAACTATCCAACACATGATCTGGAGTTGGCGGCGGTGATCTTTGCCTTGAAAATCTGGCAGCATTATCTCTATGGAGAGAAATGTGAGATATATACTGACCACAAGAGTCTAAAATATATATTCACACAGAAAGAGCTTAATATGCGCCAGAGAAGATGGATAGAGCTCATCAAGGATTATGACTATTCAATACATTACCACCCTGGGAAGGCGAACAAGGTGGCGGATTCCCTAAGTAGAAAGGATCCAGCAATTCTATCAATGATGAGAATTGAGAAGGATCCAATCTTCTTAGACTTGATGAAGATGGACGTGGGAATCATAAAGAAGGGAACATCATCAATCCTTTCACAAATTATTGATCAACCATCTCTTTTGGAAAGGTTAAAGGATGCTCAAAAGGATGATGCGAGAATCCAAGAAAAAGTGGAAGCTATCAAAAAGGGAAAATCCTCAGAGTTTAATGTTACTGAAGAAGGAATTGTGTGGTTTGGGAAAAGACTATGTGTACCATCATGTTCGGAGATGAAGAAGGAACTTTTGGATGATGCACATAGTTCAAATTTCTCTATTCACCCAGGGAGCACGAAGATGTATCGAGATCTCCGAGAAAACATTTGGTGGGATAATATGAAGAAGGAGATCGCCGAATATACATCAAAGTGCCTTGTGTGTCAGCAAGTGAAGGCAGAGAGGCAGAAGTCTAAGGGGATGATGCAACCATTGCCCATACCAGAATGGAAATGGGAGAACATCACCATGGACTTCGTCACTGGACTTCCAAGGACATCCAAAAGCAATAATGCAATCTGGGTTATTGTGGATCGTCTTACAAAGACTGCACACTTCATTTCTATTCGAGAGGATTTCTCTTTGGATCAACTGGAACAGATATATATCAGGGAAGTGGTACGGTTGCATGGAGTACCACTATCTATTGTGTCTGACCGAGATCCAAGATTTACCTCTACGTTTTGGAAGAGTCTTTAACATGCTCTGAATACTGAACTGAACTTCAGTACGACCTATCATCCTAAAACTGATGGCCAATCCGAGCGGACTATCCAAACACTTGAGGATATGTTGAGAGAGTGCTCAATGGACTTTAAAGGAGGATGGGATCAACATCTTCCTCTAGTTGAGTTCTCTTATAATAATAGTTTCCACTCGAGCATCCAAATGGCACCATATGAAGCTCTGTATGGGAAAAGGTGTAGAACACAGGCATGTTGGGATGAGGTCGGTGAACGTAAGCTTCTTGGACCAGAAATGGTCGAAGAAATGGTGGAGAAGGTGAAAATCATTCAGCAGCATATCAAGGCAGCCCAAAGTCGAAAGAAGAGTTATGCAGATAATCGTCGACGAGACCTTGAGTTTAAAGTCGGAGATATGGTGTTTTTACGCATATCTCCGTGGAAGAAGGTCATGAGGTTTGGAAAGAAAGGGAAGTTAAGTCCAAGGTACATCGGCCCATTCGAGATTCTTGATCGTGTTGGGGCTGTGGCCTATCGACTAGCACTTCCACCTACTATGGCCAAGGTGCATGATGTCTTCCATGTATCCCTCTTAAGGAAGTACATACCAGACCCTTCACATGTACTCTCTTCTGAGGTGGTACAATTAGAAGACGATCTTTCTTATGAGGAGCAACCAGTGAAGATCTTGGATCGTAGAGAAAAAGTTCTACGAAATAAGACAATGCCCCTCGTCAAGGTGTTGTGGAGAAACCACAAGTTTGAAGAAGAAACTTGGGAGTCGGAGGATATGATGAAGCTAAGTTACCCACATTTTTTTTAGTGTGGGAAAAGGAAAATTTCGAGGGCGAAATTTCTTAAGGGGGGAATGTTGTAACGACCCAAAATTTCATTAATGGAAAATCCCTCTTGATCCAGTTAAATGTTTCTTTATGAAAAATGTTTTTATAAGATATCAACTTTTTTTAGTTTTACTTTAAGATTTGTGACCGTTACTTTTATAGCCGATGAACAGTGATCATCTGGGTAGTTTAAATATAAGGCTTTAACGAACCAATTTTCTACTCAGACAAAGGAAGCGATAGCCTCATCCAGTAGAATTTCCCCTTACGAAGCCCATTTGTCGGAGCTCGGAAAGGAGGTGGTGTCTTTGGTCTTTGCCCTTGACCAAGCCCAAGCTGAGCTTCATCAATTCAAGCTCGAACGTGATCGTCTACGGGAAAAATGGAAGTTGATAGAGATTACCACTCGAGCGATGTTATCCGAGCAACCCCAAGAGTCTGTCACCATCACACACCTTACCCTTAGGTCTTATGCAGCTATTTTAAGGGTTTATGTAACAAATAAGTAGCACCATGTTCATGTACATTATTTTTGTATATAATAATGAATATAATTTCTAGTCATTTTTGATACATTGTAATTAGTTTTTAAAGTACAAACGGTGTTTTTAGTTATTATTTAATTAAGAATTATATTTTATTAAATTAAAGGATTTTTGAATTAAATAATATTTTAATAAAATATTATTATTAATATTTAATTAATTTTTATTAAATATAAATGATCTTATAATTTTATGAATGCAATTAAATTTTTTATTAAGGTTTGAAAGCCATTTCTGTCAAAACCCGTGAATTTTTTATAAATGTCAGTTTTTATTTTAAAAGTAAAAATTCACATATTTAGAAAATTATTTAGATAAAATAAATATTATTTTTGGAATCAGGACGTCGAAATTATCCAACGGTGAATTTTTCATAATTTTCTGAGACAGTCAAATTTTTGGGTAAAAATTAAATACTATTTAAATATATAATGTGTTTTATGACATCATAATGACCCAATGGTGATGTAATAGAATACCATAATCCTTATGTTCGGCCAATATGTGTTTTATCATTAAAATAATGAGGTTTTGGGTTTGTTTGACTCACTTTTCAAAGCATTAATGGAGACCTCAAGACTTATTCAACACTTTGCCTTTTTAAATTAATTTCCATGGGAGTGTGACTCACCTCCACATAAGCAACCCTAATTTTTTAATAAGTTCGGACCTTGGCCTTGTAAAATATTGTTTTCCTCTTTCCTTTTCTAGAAACCATGGGCAAATACCATGGGATGGTTTGTGGTTTGGATTATTTTAATATAAGGGGTCCCAAACCTAAATAATAAAGAATTCTCTCACCTTTCCTATATAAACCCACCCAAGCTCCCACTTCCTCCTCACCCAAAGCCCTTGAAGTTCGTCCAAACTCTGCCCTACTCTCTCTAGAATCCTCTCAAGGTGCCCCAAGCTCCCAATAAGCCTCTCACAAGCCTCTCTCTAGCCTTTGGAAGCACACTTCCAAGTAAGGGTTTTTTCTTCCTTTCTCATTTTTGTCAATTTTCTTTAAGTTGTATTGCCCTTTTAATTTCATTTATGAATGTTGGGGTATGGTTTCGCACCTCCCCCATACTGCCCTCTTATTGGTTGAATAATGGGAGAACCCTTTCTCTCTCATTAAATGCCTCCCATGTACACCCGTTACTATGCCGAAATTCCGAAAGGAACTTCTCTCTCTTCTTTTACATTCAAGAAATACTTTTGTATCATGAATCTAAATTCCATTTCTATTGTTGGGACATGTATATATATGATCTCCTTACTTTCCATTACATGTAAATATGATGAGGAACCCCTTTATCTCTCATCAACCTTTTTTATGAATTCTTATGTCACGCCGTTACGCTGCCGAAATCGCACCGATTTTCTAAGCCAGTGTCTTTGTGTAGTGAATACCATGCCCATTTCTCCATCAAGGGTATTCACCTTTATGCACATATACATATTGATTGTAAAGTTTCATGTATGAATTCCACATTCCTTTATTGTGGAATAAATGATTATGTTTTATGAATCCATGTTTTATGATCCATGTGGCACACTTATGCATGAAATGAAATGTTTAAGAAGGGTGCGCCCTTTATAGCGCTCCAATGCATTGGGTAAAGTATTGTATCATGATACGTTATGTGCAATGAGTGTTGACTCATGCTAATTCAAGTGCAAGGAGGGTTTACTCGTGCTTCAAGTGCAATGAGGGTTTACTCATGCTCCATGTGCAATGAGCCTTGGCTCATGCTAATTCAATGTTAAGTGTTGTTGCCACATTTCCATGTTATGATTATCATGCTTTATCATGCCTTTATGTTCATGTCTCTCTTATGATCTATTGATATGCCTATTGCCTAACATGTATTGTACTCCTCATGTTATTCATTGTGTACTCCCTTACTGGGCTTTATAGCTCACCCTTTTCTTATGCATGTCCTCAGGTTATCCCATGCAATGCTAAGTACGAAGGAATGTAATGGTCATGTAAAGGAAGTTTTCAATAAGGATGTTGTATTTCAAGTTTAAAGTTTTTATGTAATGATCCTAAGCCCCAAAGACACTAAACCTCTCGATCTTCTTTGTTGTATCATGTAAAGACCCGTAAAATTCAAGGAAAATTTTTTCTTAACTTTCTTTAGAATTTTACAAGAGCGCGGTTTCAGACGGCACCTGATTCCGAGGCCCGGAGTGCCCGGAATCAATTTCCGAAGTTTGGCTCGGGTACGTTCAGTGAACGAACGAGCGGGAATTCCTAACTTTTGATCCGGTGCTCGGAATTGAAATCTGAGGGCACCGATGAACTCGCAGCGCCGATATTCGCTTAAAGGGACCTTTTCGGAAGTTGCGTTTGTTGCGGGTTGAAAGTTAGTTTTTGGGTTTTTAGTTTAAGTTAACTAAAATTTGTGAGGAACAAATTTTATTTTAACTAGTTAAATCCTACCAAAGGGAGTTGGGAGTGGGACCCACATCCACTTAACCTCCCTTGGGAGGATTAAGTGAGGTGGGGTCCACACGAACCCCAACTCCTCAAATTCTCTCAAAACCTCCCCTTTAACTCATTTCAATTAATGTTGTCAACTTGACTTAAATAATTGAAGAGGGTTATTTTAAATTTCAAACTTTTGAAATTCTAGTGAGTTGTTGTGTTAATAAAATAAGATAGAGTCTTATTTTATTTTGGTTAATAGCTTTGGCCACCTTGAGAGCTTTTGGGAGATTTTCTTCTTCTTCTTCAACTCTGACGAAGAACACGAAGAACGCTCAACTTGACGAAGAACGCTCAAGTTCCGACGAAGAACGCCGCTCCGCTCTTCTTCGTCTTCCGTGTCAACGAGAGGGAACACCGCTTCCTCCTCGGATTCGCTTCGTCGACATAAGAGGTTTCGCCAACAACGTATCACATCGGACACATCTCTTCGTCAACGGAATTGACGAACGACGACCGCGACGCCCGATCTCCGCGACGTTGACTTCCGCGGACGTTGTCAAATCTTCGAACCTATACCCGAGGTAGGGGTTGTTGATTATTGTTTAATTATTTTATTCTTGATCATGAATTTAGCAATTCTAACATGTGGCTTTGAAATATTTAAAGTTGAGTTATTGCTTAACGTGAGGGGGCCGGACCGCATGAACACGGCCGAACCCCCTCCATCGTTCTTATTGATTTATCTTGTGGGAGGAAGCAAGGTGGCGTGGTGCCGTCGCACCACGTGAATAATTGTATGTTTATTTTGCGCGGCGCCGTCATGCCACGCCGAGGAAGAATCTTCAAGAACGCGACGCCGTCGCGCCGCGTTGAAAGGAATCAAGGCACGGTGGAGGGGCGCGGTGCCGTCGCACCGCGCCGGACGACGAACACCGCGGCCGGTTCTGGGCCGCGGCGGAACGAGGAGACCGGCGGCCGGGCCGCCGGCGTCGGAAGCCGAAGAGGGGACCGGAATTTCCGGTCCCGTTGGAGAAAACCGGCCGGCCAGCTGGCCGGCCGGATAACGTTAAACTGGGGGAATTAATCCCCCGGCCAGTGCATAAAAACCCCCCTCTTTAAGAGGGGGGCGGTTTCCATGTAGGGGGGGGGGGCAGCAGCCCCCCGGTTTTAATTCAAGCCGGCCCCCACGTGGGGGGGCCGTTTTCTTGCAAAGGGCGCGGCACAAAGGCCGCGCCGCCTTCCAATCAGCGGGGGAATTAAATTCCCCCCGCGCAGCCTCCTTGCGGCGACAAGCCGCCGCGGCCCCCGCGCCGCCGCACCGCCGGCCGCCGCGCCGCCCCAGGGGGGGGGGGTCGGGCCGGGTCGGCCCGGACCCGGACCCCCCCGTTTCGAACCAGTTCTGGTCTTTTGGCCATAACTTGAGCCTCGGACCTGCGATCGACGAACCGTCTGCGGCAACATGATCCTTGGATCGAGACGGTCGTTTCGGTATATCGCACTCAAGGTTTCGGATTACTTTGAGTTCGGCCGGGTTGGTTCGTTCACGAAACCAACCGGGCCTTCGGAGCGGAAACGCTCATATCTTGAGCTACGGACGTCCGATTGACGTGCCGTCAGCCGTGTTGTGTTCCTCTTAGTGAGTCGGATCTTTTGGCATACTCCGCCCGAGGTTTGGACGTAGGTGGAGTACGGTCGGGTTGGTTTTGCCTTAAAAACCAACCGGGCCCCGGAGACGAAAATGCCAATAACTCTCAGACCGGGCGTCCGATCGACGCGCCGTCTGTTGCGTTGAGTTCCTGTTGACGTTACGGAACTTTTGGATACATCAACTCAGGACTTTGTGACAGTTGATGTATCAGCCTCTCGGCTCATGGAGCGGACCCTCCGAACGAGCTTGCTGTGTGCGGGAACCATAGTGCTGGCTGCGACTGTTACTGCGACTGTTACTGTGACTGCTACTGCTACGACTGCTACTGTAACTGCGACGACAGTACAGAGATCCTGTGTGGATTCGACGACGACAGTACAGAGATCCTGTGTGGATTCGACGACGACGACTACAGCACTGAGCGATCCTACGTGGATCAGTGCTACAGGTCCTGTGTGGGCCCGATCCTGTGTGGGTCCGATCCTGTGTGGGTCCGCGCTCAGCGGTTCTGTGTGAGCCAGCGCCTACAGGTCCTGTGTGGGCCCGATCCTGTGTGGGTATTTGCGGGGGTTAGTTACCTATTGATCCTTCGTGGGTCCGACGACTTAGATGGATCAGTGATCATCTTTATCATCCTTTGAAGAAGTATACCTATGTGAGCTGAATCCTGTTGCTTTCCTGTGTGGATTGTGTTGTGCAATCCTGTGTGGATTATGTTTTACTTTCCTGTGTGGAATACGTTTACTTTCCTGTGTGGACTGAGTTGTACTTGGGCTCGGAGGTTGGAGCATATTTGAATTGATGACTTAGGTATATGTATGGGAATATACCTAAGCAGTGTCGGTTGTTACTTTGTGATTGTACCTTTCTTCGTGGTTTATCCTTAGTGGATTTGAGAGACCTTCAGGGGTCTCGGGGTCCCTACTGAGTAGCTTATACTCACCCCTGCACGGGCTTTGCCCGCACTACGTTGTGTTGGTTGCAGACGACGGACAGCGTTGACCTTAGCTGGGGCTTGCAGAGCGGGACGGTACCCGGAGGTGGACCACTGGGCGGGACGTACTCGGAGCGGACGGCAGGACCCGTGGAGCAGAGGAGCTATCTGTACCCACTCTTCAGGTGGGATTTCCAGTGGACAGCTCGGAGTAGCGGCTTTTACTTTTCAGTTGCTGTTTTCCCTTTCGAGTTGTACTTTACTTTCGGTTTGGGTTTGTATTCTGGCCCATTTACTTTTCCGCACTTTCAGTTGTACTCTGCTTTTGTTTAGTGTTTACTTTCCGCTTGCTTACTCTGTGGTGTTTGTTTACTTTTCAAAGGCAATGCCTTCCCTTTTTATCGGGATTTACGCCTTGGTGCTAGTTGCCAACCCCTGGCCTATGGAAGGCGGGCTTGGGGTAGTCACGGCACGGATCCCGAGGGCGGGTCGTGACAAATTGGTATCAGAGGAGTTCGGTTCTACCGTGAACTCTGATCTTTTCTATGTGAAGCAATAATGTTTAAGCGTATTGAGTGTGGTTATCAGTCCAGGGAGTCCAGTGTTGGTGCGGCGGCCGACGTATCCGTACACCAGGACCCTGACTTCTGATTTCCGACTTAATGCACGAAAACATTGACTGCGTGTGTATTTCAAAGTTTTCTTTGTGATTACTTATATCAGCTCACCAGGTATACTTTTCTGACCGTGGCGCACCTTTCCTTTTCAGGATGGCCCCACGACGGCAGCCAGCTAGGGTTCCAAGAGTCGAGCGTGACGACAGCCCACCGAGCGACGAGGCCTCGGTGCAGGGCCCTTTGCCAGCAGTGGCACCGGTGGTAGCTCTACCCGCCGAGCCCCCGATGCTTCCAGAAGCAGCCGTTGACGATGCACGTCGCCTCAGCGCACTGCATGAGTTTCAGCAACAGCGACCGCCCAGGTTTCGCGTGGAGACGGATCCCCAGGCAGCCGAGGACTGGCTGGAGGCAGTGGTACGTGTGTTTAGGCTAGTGAGGACACCAGCAGACCTCATGGTGATCCTCGCTGCGAGCCTACTACACGCAGCAGCAGGACGATGGTGGAGCTTGATGCTCCAGGTGCACGATGAGGCATCTATACTTTGGATGGACTTTGAGAGCCTCTTCCGCTCGGAGTTCGTCCCAGCCACCCTTCGTGCGGTGCGTATCCAGGAGCTTCTTCAGCTGCGGCAGGGCAGCATGACGGTCGCTCAATACTCGGCGAGATTTACCGATCTCTCGCGCTACTCGACCGACATGGTACGGGACCCATTCTTCCGGGCCCGGACCTTTGAGCAGGGTTTGAGACACGAGATCAGGGCATCGCTGATCTCCCTCAGTATACCGACTCAGACAGGAGTACTGGAGCGGGCCCTTCTGATCGAGAGCTTCCTTACTGAGTCTACACCAGCACAGAGACCCACCGCAGGGCGGCACGTGGCAGAGTCATCGGCAGCAGGCAGTCGACGGATGACTCAGGGGTCCAGACAGACCAGACCTTCGGGCAGACGATCTCAGGGCACTGGCTCAGCAGTGCGGGGCACACAGCGCGGAGCCAGTCTTACGAGAGGCAGACAGTGCTACTCATGCGGCGGGCAGGGCCACATGGCTCGTGATTGCCCGACCCGCCGTGCCGAGGAGCAGCAGACGGTTGAGGGACCACCGAGGCAGAGGCAGAGGGTCGACCGTGGCGGTCCGCAGGGAGGAGGCGGACGAGGCAGAGGAGCTGGACGAGCAGCCGGTGGTGGCCGACGCTTTGAGGCTCTACCACCACCACCACCAGGAGGTCCACCCCGACCATAGGGAGCTGGCGGGCAGCGACAGGCACAGCTCCAGGCAGCAGAGACCTACGACCACGGTGCACCCGAGATGATTCGAGGTACTATCTGTGTCTATTCCACCCTTGCTTCGGTTCTTATAGACACAGGATCAAGTCACTCTTTCATAGCCACTGCCCTTGTTCGGAGCTCGGAGATTCCGACAGAGCCGTTGGCTCGATCCTTACGGCTAGAGACTCCTACGGGAGCAGACTCGACGATTACGCACTGGTGCCGGCAGTGTGAGCTTACTCTAGGAGGCGAGAGCTTCGGCTGGGATCTTCTTGTAGCAGCTTCGAGGCCTTACGATGTCATCTTGGGCATGGATTGGCTATCTACGGTCCATGCACAGATTGACTGTTTTAGGCGCAAGGTGCGATGTGTACGCACCGACGGGAGCAGGTTCACCTTCACCGGCGAGAAGGGAGCCTTAGCAGAATAGGATGGACTTCCGCGGAGGGGAGGACAGCCCATCACTCATCAGTTGGCTAGCCTTATCCTTGGAGCAGTTGACGTGCGGAGTCCTGGTTTTCCTGCAGTGGAGGATCAGTTTGCGGACGTTTTTCCCAACGACGTCCCAGGGCTACCTCCTCGTAGAGAGGTAGACTTTTATATTGACTTGTACCCCGGTACAGCCCCGATATCTACTCCAGCATATCGGATGGCCCCCGCCGAGCTTCGAGAGCTACGGGTACAGTTGGAGGACTTGCAGGGCAAGGGGTTCATCCGACCCAGTGTTTCACCCTGGGCTTCACCGATTTTGTTCGCCAAGAAGGCGGACGGGAGCTTGCGACTTTGTGTTGACTATCGTCGCCTGAACCAGGTGACAGTGAGGAACAATTATCCGCTACCGAGGATTGATGACCTCTTTGATCAGCTCAAGGGAGCACGGTGGTTCTCGAAGATAGACCTCAGGTCAGGCTATCATCAGATCAGAGTCAGAGACGAGGATGTGCAGAAGACGGCCTTCAGATGTCGGTATGGCCACTATGAGTTCTTGGTTATGCCTTTCGGTGTAACCAATGCTCCAGCAGTGTTCATGTCTCTCATGAACAGGATCTTTCAGCCATACCTCGATCGGTTTGTCGTGGTCTTCATCGACGACATTCTGATTTATTCTACGACAGAGGAGGAGCACGCCTATCACTTGCGAGTTGTTCTTGACACACCCTGAGAGCACCATCTTTATGGTAAGCTCTCGAAGTGCCAGTTCTGGATACGTGAGGTCCACTTTTTGGGACACGTTATCTCTGAGGCGGGAGTTGCAGTGGATCCCGCAAAGATTGAGGATGTGTTAGCTTGGGAGCCACCCAGGAGCGTGACTGAGGTTCAGAGTTTCTTGGGACTAGCTGGATACTATCGGAGATTCGTGCCAGACTTCTCTAGAGTTGCGGTACCACTCACAGCTTTGACGAAGAAGGGGAAACCCTTCGTGTGGTCAGACAGATGTCAGCAGAGCTTCCAGGAGCTGAGACAGAGATTGACTAGCGCACCCATCTTGAGGTTGCCCGAGGAGGGAGTAGGGTACGTAGTCTACTGCGATGCATCAGGGACCGGACTTGGATGTGTTCTGATGCAGGAGCGGGCAGTGATCGCCTATGGATCACTTCAGTTGAGGCCGCATGAGCAGAACTACGCTACCCATGACCTGGAGTTAGCAGCAGTAGTCTTCGCTCTGAAGACATGGCGACACTATCTGATGGGCGAGCGCTTTACAGTCTTTTCCGATCATCAGAGTCTCAGGTATATCTTCTCGCAGAAGGACCTGAACCTGAGACAGCGGCGATGGCTCGAGTTCCTCCAGGACTATGACTTTGAGATAGTCTATACTCTTGGGAAGGGGAACGTAGTAGCCGATGCCCTCAGTAGGAGGACGGGCATTCAGCTACTTGAGGAGGCGACAGAGCAGCTAGCCTCTTTACAGATATCCTTCGTGGATAGTGATGGAGCAGCCTTCCTTCAGTCTCTCACAGTCACTCCTCCACTTCAGCAGTGAGTCAGGGAGGCACAGCGTGAGGACGCTGACTGTGAGACACAGCGTGCTCAGATATCCTCGGGACATGCACCTGATGGTTTCTCCCTTGGAGCGGAGCACGACATCCTTTTCAGAGGACGTACCATGGTACCAGTAGCTTTGCGAGAGGAAGTGCTGAGAGAGTTTCACACTTCTCCATTGGCGGTACATCCTGGAGTGGCGAAGATGTACCAGGACCTCAGACGACAGCACTGGTGGCCGGGCATGAAGAAGGCTGTAGCAGAGTTCGTTTCTCGATGCCTTACCTGCCAGCAGGTGAAGGCAGAGCATCAGGTACCAGCAGGCTTGGTACAGCCCTTGGAGGTTCCGGAGTGGAAGTGGGACGGCATATCTATGGACTTTGTGACTGGACTTCCACGCACTTCCAGAGGTCACGACTCCATCTGGGTGATTGTTGACCGACTCACCAAGTCGGCACACTTCTTACCCATCAGAGAGCAGGGCTCAGTAGAGATCTTGGGACGTCTCTACGTTCAGGAGATTGTGCGGCTCCATGGTGTACCATCATCTATCATCTCCGATCGAGATGCCCGCTTTACTTCCCGGCTTTGGAAGGGGTTACAGGAGGCGTTCGGGACGCAGCTACGTCTTAGCACAGCCTTCCACCCTCAGACGGATGGTCAGACGGAGAGGACCATTCAGACTCTCGAGGACATGCTCCGCGCATGTGTCCTCGACTTTGGTCGTAGCTGGGAGGACCACCTACCCTTGGTGGAGTTTGCGTACAACAACACCTACCACTCTACCATCAGGATGGCACCGTACGAGGCATTGTACGGCCGACCTTGTAGATCTCCTTTGTGCTGGACAAACCCTGGAGAGTCAGCACTCGTGGGACCAGAAATGGTCCAGGCCACGACAGAGAAGGTCCAGGTCATCCAGGAGCGGATGAGGAAAGCTCAGAGCCGACAGAAGTCATATGCTGACAAGAGGCGGAGGCCACTAGAGTTCGAGGATGGCGACCACGTCTTCTTGAGATTCTCACCTCGACGTGGTATTCGGAGATTTGGCCGAGGCGGCAAGTTATCTCCGCGCTTCATCGGACCCTTCCAGATTCTCAGCAGGATTGGTGAGGTGGCTTATCGCCTGGCTCTACCACCTCAGTTGCACCGGGTGCACGACGTCTTCCACGTATCTCAGCTGAGGAGATACGTGCACGACCCGACGCACATCATTGACCATGGGGAGCTTGACGTTGACGATGGGGCGACTTTTACGGAGGTCCTGGTGGAGATAGAGGATCGACAGGAGCGGGTCCTGCGTGGGCGATCGATTCCTCTTGTGCACATCAGATGGCAGCACGGGAATCTCCAGGAGAGCACATGGGAGCGGGAGGCTCAGATGCGTGCTCAGTACCCTCATTTGTTTCCCTAGTTTTTGATGTATCTTTACGGGGATGTAAAGCCCTGAGGTGGGAGTAATGTAAAGACCCGTAAAATTCAAGGAAAATTTTTTCTTAATTTTCTTTAGAATTTTACAAGAGCGCGGTTTCAGACGGCACCTGATTCCGAGGCCCGGAGTGCCCGGAATCAATTTCCGAAGTTTGGCTCGGGTACGTTCAGTGAACGAACGAGCGGTAATTCCTAACTTTTGATCCGGTGCTCGGAATTGAAATCTGAGGGCACCGATGAACTCGCATCACCGATATTCGCTTAAAGGGACCTTTTCGGAAGTTGCGTTTGTTGCGGGTTGAAAGTTAGTTTTTGGGTTTTTAGTTTAAGTTAAATAAAATTTGTGAGGAACAAATTTTATTGTAACTAGTTAAATCCTACCAAAGGGAGTTGGGAGTGGGACCCACATCCACTTAACCTCCCTTTGGAGGATTAAGTGAGGTGGGGTCCACACGAACCCCAACTCCTCAAATTCTCTCAAAACCTCCCCTTTAACTCATTTCAATTAATGTTGTCAACTTGACTTAATTAATTGAAGAGGGTTATTTTAAATTTCAAACTTTTGAAATTCTAGTGAGTTGTTGTGTTAATAAAATAAGATAGAGTCTTATTTTATTTTGGTTAATAGCTTTGGACACCTTGAGATCTTTTGGGATATTTTCTTCTTCTTCTTCAACTCTGACGAAGAACACGAAGAACGCTCAACTTGACGAAGAACGCTCAAGTTCCGACGAAGAACGCTCAAGTTCCGACGAAGAACGCCGCTCCGCTCTTCTTCGTCTTCCGCGTCAACGAGAGGGAACGCCGCTTCCTCCTAGGATTCCCTTCGTCGACATAAGAGGTTTCGCCAACGACGTATCACATCGGACACATCTCTTCGTCAACGGAATTGACGAACGACGACCGCGACGCCCGATCTCCGCGACGTTGACTTCCGCGGACGTTGTCAAATCTTCAAACCTATACCCGAGGTAGGGGTTGTTGATTATTGTTTAATTATTCTATTCTTGATAATGAATTTAGCAAGTCTAACGTGTGGCTTTGAAATATTTAAAGTTGCGTTATTGCTTAACGTGAGGGGGCCGGACCGCATGAACACGGCCGAACCCCCTCCATCGTTCTTATTGTTTTATCTTGCGGGAGTAAGCAAGGTGGCGTGGTGCCGTCGCACCACGCGAATAATTGTATGTTTATTTTGCGCGGCGCCGTCACGCCACGCCGAGGAAGAATCTTCAAGAACGCGACGCCGTCGCGCCGCGTTGAAAGGAATCAAGGCACGGCGGAGGGGCGCGGTGCCGTCGCACCGCGCTAGACGACGAACACCGCGGCCGGTTCTGGGCCGCGGCGGAACAAGGAGACCGGCGGCCGGGCCGCCGGCGTCGGAAGCCGAAGAGGGGACCGGAATTTCCGGTCCCGTTGGAGAAAACCGGCCGGCCAGCTGGCCGGCCGGATAACGTTAAACCGGGAGAATTAATCCCCCGGCCAGCGCATAAAAACCCCCCTCTTTAAGAGGGGGGCGGTTTCCATGTAAGGGGGGGGGGGCAGCAGCCCCCCGGTTTTAATTCAAGCCGGCCCCCACGTGGGGGGGCCGTTTTCTTGCAAAGGGCGCGGCACAAAGGCCGCGCCGCCTTCCAATCAGCGGGGGAATTAAATTCCCCCAGCGCAGCCTCCTTGCGGCGACAAGCCGCCGCGGCCGCCGCGCCGCCGAGCCGCCCCAGGGGGGGGGGGGGGGGGTCGGGCCGGGTCGGCCCGGACCCGGACCCCCCCCGTTTCGAACCAGTTCCGGTCTTTTGGCCATAACATGAGCGTCGGACCTCCGATCGACGAACCGTCTGCGGAAACACGATCCTTGGATCGAGACGGTCGTTTCGGTATATCGCACTCAAGGTTTCGGATTACTTTGAGTTCGGCCGGGTTGGTTCGTTCACGAAACCAACCGGGCCTTCGGAGCGGAAACGCTCATATCTTGAGTTACGGACGTCCGATTGACGTGCCGTCAGCCGTGTTGTGTTCCTCTTAGTGAGTCGGATCTTTTGGAATACTCCGCCCGAGGTTTGGACGCAGGTGGAGTACGGTTGGGTTGGTTTTGCCTTAAAAACCAACCGGGCCCCGGAGACGAAAATGCCAATAACTCTCAGACCGGGCGTCCGATTGACGCGCCGTCTGTTGCGTTGAGTTCCTGTTGACGTTACGGAACTTTTGGATACATCAACTCAGGACTTTGTGATAGTTGATGTATCAGCCTCTCGACTCGTGGAGCGGACCCTCCGAACGAGCTTGCTGTGTGCGGGAACCCTAGTGCTGGCTGGGACTGTTACTGCGACTGTTACTGTGACTGCTACTGCTACGACTGCTACTGTAACTGCGACGACAGTACAGAGATCCTGTGTGGATTCGACGACGACAGTACAGAGATCCTGTGTGGATTCGACGATGACGACTATAACACTCAGCGATCCTACGTGGATCAGTGCTACAGGTCCTGTGTGGGCCCGATCCTGTGTGGGTCCGATCCTGTGTGGGTCCGCGCTCAGCGGTTCTGTGTGAGCCAGCGCCTACAGGTCCTGTGTGGGCCCGATCCTGTGTGGGTCTTTGCGGGGGTTAGTTACCTATTGATCCTTCGTGGGTCCGACGACTTAGATGGATCAGTGATCATCTTTATCGTCCTTTGAAGAAGTATACCTGTGTGAGCTGAATCCTGTTGCTTTCCTGTGTGGATTGTGTTGTGCAATCTTGTGTGGATTATGTTTTACTTTCCTGTGTGGAATACGTTTACTTTCCTGTGTGGACTGAGTTGTACTTGGTCTCGGAGGTTGGAGCATATTTGAATTGATGACTTAGGTATATGTATGGGCATATACCTAAGCAGTGTCGGTTGTTACTTTGTGATTATACCTTTCTTCGTGGTTTATCCTTAGTGGATTTGAGAGACCTTCAGGGGTCTCGGGGTCCCTACTGAGTAGCTTATACTCACCCCTGCACGGGCTTTGCCCGCACTACGTTGTGTTGGTTGCAGACGACGGACAACGTTGACCTTAGCTGGGGCTTGCAGAGCGGGACGGTACCCGGAGGTAGACCACTGGGCGGGACGTACTCGGAGCGGACGGCGGGACCCGTGGAGCAGAGGAGCTATCCGTACCCACTCTTCAGGTGGGATTTCCAGTGGACATCTCGGAGTAGCGGCTTTTACTTTTCAGTTGCTGTTTTCCCTTTCGAGTTGTACTTTACTTTCAGTTTGGGTTTGTATTCTGGCCCATTTACTTTTCCGCACTTTCAGTTGTACTCTGCTTTTGTTTAGTGTTTACATTCCGCTTGCTTACTCTGTGGTGTTTGTTTACTTTTCAAAGGCAATGCCTTCCCTTTTTATCGAGATTTACGCCTTGGTGCTAGTCGCCAACCCCTGGCCTATGGAAGGCGGGCTTGGGGTAGTCACGGCACGGACCCCGAGGGCGGGTCGTGACATATCAAGTGAAGTTTTATGTAATAAAGCATGTTTAAGTTGTAATAAAAAGCAGGGTTGTCATATATCATGGGATGAATTTATGGTCCATAAGTAGTTTCCTCTTCTTTGGATGTTTAAATACTTGGTTTGATTAGTACAGTGGAATGGAAAGTCAATGGTGGTAGAATAATTTACTGTTCGACTAAAACTCAACCCTAGTTGTGTAGTCTGTTAGTATTGTAGGTACTCACCTTTCCTATAATTGAATACTAGATGGTTCGTATGTCTAGATATTCACTCCTCAATGAATTTCATCATTACACATGTGTGTCATGAATCTTATTACCTTGATGATGGCCTTGTGAATAAATGGGTGAGTTTTGGTGACTTCAACTTTGCAAACACCATAACTATCAAGATAATGCCTCTATTTCTAAGTGAAAAATGTAAACTACCCAACATTAGAATATTGCAATTTATTTCTTTTAATCCAGAGGAAAGTATTATAAAAAGTGTCTCATTCATTCAAAAAAAATTTCATGTTTATATATAAACATAACTCACTGAACATATTAACATTTTAACATGTGATTATGTGAAAATGTATATATTTACACACGCACACCCATACTAATTTGTAAAATCCCCATACATGATAGGGGAAATCCATAACATTATGCCTAAACAAATAACACCCTAATGCAATAAATAAGCATAATTAGGTTCTAAAACAATAATATAACTGATTAATAAACACATTGAAATCATATTTCAACCTCTAAAAATTTAAAAAAAATGTTAAATATTTTTATAATACATTATTCTTCTATTAAAACCATCATAGATAATTTTAAACCCTTGATAAATATATTTTTATAGGCCACCAATTTGAAACACCTAATCACATGTGTCATATTAGTGAAATGAAACAATTATGGAAAAATCAACATATCGATAGAATGTATCAAAATTTTTCTCTAAATATGGGAAGAGGATTTAATGAAAAAAACACCAGTCACGTTGGAAACATAAACCACAAAAAATTATAACCAAACCCTCAATTGGTGGTTCATCTAGGGAATTATGGATAAATGTGAGGAATGCAAAACCAAAAAATGTGGGTAGGGAGAAGGAGGTGAGGAAGGGACCATGCCCAAATGGATTTCTATAGAATATCTAAAAGGATAGTGATAATAATTAATGGATGGATGGAAAATAAAGGTTTATATTGGGAGGCTTCTACCTTATGATGTGATAGAAGGGCGCAGGAGTGGAGTACTGAGTTCAGGTTAAATTATTTGGGATGTTTTTTTTGTAATTCTTCGATTTAAATGATGTTGGCCGTATTACATGGTTACTACATAGTTTACCAAAAATATGCACAAAACATGTTCCTCTTAGTATTAATTCATGTTCACCCAAATTTTTGGGTCACATTGTTAGAAAAATGAACTTCGAAACATGAAAAACCCCTTTGTAAACCATGGATATGATTTTCACAATCATCGAATGGTTTGAACTAACCATGTGGAAGCACAAGTTATTTCTTATTATTCAATATTTTCAAAGGATTATAACTGAATCCAAATTAATATTTTTATCCAATAAATATATAAAATAATAAAATAAAACAATTTCATGGTGTTATAGATATCCACAAAGAAATACATATCTTAATGCACTAGGCTAACCTCTTCAAAAATATAGTGGAATTAGGATAACCATATAAAAGAATAATACGTCTCCCATTTTTATCACATTACGTATAAAAATTTAGAAATTTCATATTGGATAATATCAGTACAACCCCTAAAATAAAGATAAACCATGCATATATGTTCTATGTGATCATCAAAATTTTCATAGTTCCATCGTAGATTAATTATTTTTGTAAAAAAATAGGTTCCATAAAAATTTACCCATAACATTATCTAAAAAAATCCACAAGGAGAAGTTGGATGGTATCATAAAGTAATATTCAAAAATTTTCATACGTTACATTAATGTATATTAATTTTAATGAAAAACACTTTATAATAGCATTAAAATATGGATTTTCAAAATATGATTAAATTTCCATTACATTATAATAATGTTTTTGTAAAATATAATATTATTTTAAATAATGAATATATAAATTACATTTATAAATCCATGGAATATTTTTATGATATATTTATTATGAAAATTGAATATAATTGTGTGAAAATTAATTCATGTGAAAGGTATTTTAAAGTATGATTCTTTTCATGCTGTTGTAAATAACATCAAATGAACCAAAAAGGGATCATATATAAAAATAAAAAATACCTATAATAATGTGTAAATTAATTTAGTGATGATAGAAATAACCTTAATAAATCATTGGACTATAAACCATGATATTTCGGAAAAATAAAAAATATAAAGATGTTGGAAAGAGATACCTGTTTAAAAAGAAGAGATAAGGATGGACATTCTAACAAAAAACCTTTCTATTAATTTGTGTAACAATGAGAGATAAGATAATATGAATACATGAAAAGTTCATAAATAAATAGTGGGGAAAATATATGGGGAGATATAGATAAATTAAATTTAATTTTTTCTATATTGGAATTTAGTCATAAATAATCTATAATTCAAAAGAATGATTCAAAAAGAAACCATTAACTTTAATACGTATTTCACAAGGGGTAATTAACATTAAATGTAACAAAAATAACTATATTAATAAATTATTTTATAACATTTTCCATATTTATGACATTTTATACTATTCAATTATAGTCAATTATAAGCAATAAGTTAGTTAGAGTTATAATTTTCTTAAATGGTCATCCACCATCACTTAATCACATTTAAAACACATTCGTTCTGATAACTATTCATTTTATCTTATCTCAATCTATAATATCTAAATATATATATTATAATTATTTAATAATAATCATTAAATTAAATTCAATAATAATTATCCCCTAAAAACTCATTGAGTGGTATCTACTCACCAAAACCTCAAAAATGGGGTGGTTTCTATTCATGAAATGTACCTAAAACAAAGACACAAATCAATTCAAAATTTATTCAAAAAAATAAATGAAATAATAAAATTCAATTTTAACATAAACCATTAAATAAATTCATTAGGGAACATATCTCAACTAAAACATTGAGAAAATACAAGTGGTAATTCTTCAAATACATAATGCATCCACTATCCATAAAATCCACGTTATATTGGAATGATTCTACCATTCTCCAATGAAATCAATGTTAAGAAATAATTTGAATCAGCACAAAATAAGTGTAAATAAAATTGGCATAATAATAGTAAGTGAAATAAGAAGTCCATAAATTGATGAATATAGAAAATTCCTTAAAGAACACCATATATCAATATGGGAACAATATGGGAAAAAGGGGGAGAAACCATCTGAATTCCCTTCCCTAAACCCCTACACAATAAAGAATCAAAAGGGGAATGACCATGGAAAGATGATTCATTACATATTAAACTAAAAAAGTAATAGCATTGGTTAGTCTATGACTACGCCCAGGAAAAGGGATTGAAATCCGTTCATATCTCCATTATGGCATGACCCCTATAGGTTGTGGATTTATTTCCATATATAGAGAAATACACATTTGGACAAATACCATTATTTGAAGACCCCTATGGTTTAGTAATTATTTCCCTTATCTTAGTGGGGCCATAACTTCACAGTATGGCCTATATTTTACATAGAATGGTTCTCAATAATCATTCCATGACACCCCTTTCAAGAAGTCATTGTGACCATCTATCCTCTTTGAAAAAAACATTCCAAAAAAACCAATAGTTCCTCAACTATTTTTTTAAGAGTCATAGTATTTTTATAGATCCTCTATGTCACATTGAAATACCCTTTTCTTAAGGGTTTTTTCAATTTCCAAAAAACAAATACTACCACTTCATGTATTGAATCCCATAGAAGCAATGTGACAGTTCTTTTCTCAATACACAGTGCATAGATTCTTATAATCATCATGGTTTGACGATCAATTTACATAAAAAATTGGAAATCAATGGTCACTCGACCCCACTCATACATTCATCATGTCACACAAAAAAACTCTCAAGCCTCATTCCACATCCAAAAAATCCCTTTAAGATATTCGAACCCTCTTAATTATTAGAGAAATACAGATTCTCAAATCATTCCATACATTATAATGAAAATTCAAATTCCATATTAATTTCAAAAATAATAATAACTTAGGTTATTTTTACAAATCATAAGAATCATTGAGGTAGTGAGGGTAGAATAGAGTTTGAGAATAATTCCTTCTGTAACTTGCATCCCCAAATTTACCAATATTCAATAAATCCAATCAACATAATAATATGATACCTAACTATAACTCATTCTATTAGTTTTCTTTAAAAAGGGTTTCATTGTTATTTAATACATATTTGTTTCTACTCATATAGATTACAATGATTTGATAACATACTGTACACCACCATTATCCATTAATATTTAGAATCTCAAGAGTCAAGGATGATATCTTGAGGTGTCAGACATCCAATTAATCATCCATTTTTTTCAAGAAGATGTTTTATTCATTCTCACATGCCTTTTGATAGAGAGTAGTGAGGATAGGGGACTCTAATACCAAATTTTTTCACCTTTTTTAGTAAAATTCAATAACCAAAATATAATTTTTGGAAGTTACCACTAGTCAAGTAATTATATTTCTCAAAAATATATCACTTCTATAGTGACTGTGTCAAATATATTTCTATTTCTCTATAATATATTAAATAAGTTTTTCAGTACATTATCATGATTACCATATATTAAATAATTAATTATCTTTACTATCCTCCTACTATTTTATAATATTTTAATAACAATCCCCATTGAATTTGATATATCTAGTCTCATGGGTATTCTATTAGTAAGGATCCATATTTCCCTTTTTATAACCCAAATCTAAAACCAAGAATATTTATCAAAGGAACTATGTTAGGATTGACTATCAAATACTATTAACTCATAATTAGTTGATCTGTTTAGTGGAATCCCCAATTCTAAAATCTTATATTTGATTTCTCCAATTTCATCCTCTAAATTTTATTAAGAATATTATGTTTATATCCCTAAATAACAATTTGGTTAATTCAACCCATTATCATTATAAGGGCTCCCTAAAAATTGAATATTCTTTTGACTATTATTTAACCAAGATAGTAACTATGCTTAAATATTAATTGAATTGATGATAATAATTTTCAAAATTAATGTTTTTTTGGAATTTTATTTATCTTATGCATAAATATTAATTATTTTTCTATTGAAATTTCCTTTAATATTATATGGAATGAATATAGTTAATTAACCATGTTTGATAAAGTAACTTTTTCATAATAAATTTATTTTATTATATCTTAGGATGTTCATTAATTTATATTCTGAATATGATAATTATTAATCAATAATATTACTAAACCATACATATAATAAATAAAGAAAATTTATGTACAAAAAAACATAATAAAAAAATGTGATATGAGCATGATCTTCGTCTAAATGATGGTTTTTTGAGTGGTGATAAACTCTGTTGAACTAGAATGGGTCAACCTATCACATCAGTAGGTAAAATCCCCACAAGTCCTCAAGCATTAATCCCCTCCAATTAGAGACTTCATTTAAGATTCAAGGGTTTGAACGATACAAGGGAGATATTATAGTCTCATTTATATTGAATTAAAAGTGGTAATAAACAAAAAATCCATAAAAATAGACATTGAATCATGCATAATAAATAAATCACAAAACATCATACAATTGTAAATTAACTGTTTTATATATTCATACATAATCAAATATCACTAATATAAAAATTTACCACCCACTATGAAGATCACATGCATAGAATAAATTTAACCTATAAACAATTACACAAGGTTATACTACCAACACGTATTTAAAAAACATACCAAATCACAAAAACAATTAAACTACTCTAGAAGAATACTAAAACTATTCCAGAGTAGCTTTACTCAATCATGCAGCACTGGGCCTTTTCCATATCCATTATTCACCATTTGACCCACCAAAAATAAAACATTAGATCATTAAATATGTAAATGTGCATATACTAGAAGAGAAATAAACCTCATAAGTCAACACCCAATGTTATCATTTTAATATACTATCATAAAAAGTATATTCACATTTTAAATGATCAGATTAGTTGACAAAAATAACACATGGAATAAAATAATGAACTATATAGATAAAACAATGGGAAAAACAAAATCAAAAAATAGATAACATCATGTTTTGTCCTAACAACATAGGTAAATCATACCATGCCCCAACCTATCCTAGAGAACATATAACATAGGGCTCACCTAGAAACACAACATCAAATGTGTCCTCCAGATCTGCAATAGAGCACCAAGACATCTAGAAATTGACATCCATAATATTCAAACCCAACGATCACATACTTCGAATTCACAGCCACAATTAACAAATCTATTTGTATCTAAGACATTAATAGAATGATATCAAATAATTATAAGATCTCTTCTAACATGGATATCCCTTTATTCAAAGATTGATAGTCCATAAAACTAATAGGTTCCATAAATTATACAATTCAAGATGGGAATAACCCTCAACTAGGGACCATTAAAATGTTGGGAACCATAGAACCCCAATCCCTATTTGGGTAAAAATAAACTATCCTAGGATGGATATACTCCTCTAGATCACCGATTGACTCCTTATATAATTCTAATGAATACAGTCTTATATAAGAAAAAACTAGATAAATATAAGTCCCAATATCTATTCCAAAAATATCCAAATTTCCTCCTCCATCATCCAATGCTATGTAGAAACAACCTCAAACATCCTCATCCATATTACATGGAGGAAAGGTTATATGAAATCTCAAACCCATCATCCAACCTATTGAATCGTAAGCACCAATGACCTCATGGAAAATGAGGCAGAAACTCCCATCATCCCCTAAAACACCAAAACTAAAACAACAAGATCATAACACAATTATTTGTGATATAAAGTGACTCCTGATGTCACCAATGTCAAAATAACATGTCCCTAACTTATGATCGATGAATCATGGGGATAAAAAAAATCCATAAGATGGGATTCCATATGAAACCACCGGCCATTTTCGATGAAAGTATCATCAACCAAAGGCTCATTAACCAACCCATCCAAGACAATAAAATTTAACACAATGACATTTATGATGATATAATAGTACACCCTAGTAGGAGCTACTCTATATCCTTAAAAACATGAGACAACCCTGTTATAATAAACATCACCAACAATCCCTCAATGGCCAACTACATATCCTTGATCAAAATAATTTCAACTGGGGCATCCAAAATTGTTACAATTCACATTAGGAATACTCTCAACCATTTTCATGTTACACCCTACTAATACTCGATCCTAGAAACCATCCCCCTTTAGCAACCTCAAGATCCCTATGACTTTTATAAAACTCCAATCAATGAAATAAATAGTACCCAACCTACCTCAGAATCAACCCATCACAAAGGATCCAACTGATGGGATCCTCAAAAACATGATATCAACATCAATCACTATAACTTAATAAAACTTTCCCAAACTTGATGGATTATCAATGAACTCCTTGATGATACCATATTTTCCCTTCTTTTGAAACCATCTGAATGAATCTCCAACAAAATAAAATTTTCATCGATAATCAAATAAGTACAACATGATCACATCCCTCACTCATGGCTTCATAGAACATCCAAACCCGTTGGAGGATCCTGACTTAAATCCTCATTGAATCCCTTCTTCTAATACTCTCCAAATAAAGAATACATTTTAAATGACTCTTTATACCGAATGTATTCCACCATCTTGATCGATGTGAAAAACAATGAGAATGGATAACACAAAGGGGTAATTATTAATATAAGAATATTATAATTGAATAAATCCTAAAAATGTTAATTACCTGGTTGTACATAATGTACATGTAATGTACCCTATAAAATAAACACAATTCATGATCCTCTATAAAACCGATTATGTACTTCCCATGTACACAATTTATAATACCACTACATGACATACCACACTCATAGGATTCCCATACATATTATTGGCCATGTACCCCACATTTGTATAAGATAACTATAGTAAATCTAAAAATGATCATGTACCATGAAATTTGTCGAGTTTTATTATCTATATAGATACGTTCCCTAAAATGAGGTGTATGATCATGTATCCGACCACACCCCACATCTCTTCTAAAAGGTGTATCTGGAACACACATGTCGTGTGGTCCACATCATCAACCTTATGGCCAAAAATAAGAAAACGTGTTGTGTGTTATCTATACAACGTACCGTTTAAGTAGATTTTCTAAATAAAAACACATTAAAAAAATTAAAAAAAATTATTATATTGGAATTTATGAAATGAGACATTAAATATGGCCTTCATACAGTTATAGAATACCAATGCTTCCCTCTTGGAACCATATCACACTACCCCCAAACTCGTAACCAGGCCTTGATGACCTCCCCAGAATGATAACTCTTCACTCTCCTCATTACTCACTCCTTTTTTCTTTTGGTCAAGCATGTCCCATTAGGGGGAATATGTGAGAAGTCACATGGTGGAGGAGAAAATAAATGGTTAAAAACCCAATGAAAATAAAGAAAATATATAAATTTTAAAATAGAAAAGGGAAAGGGGTTTAGTCTAAAATTTAGAATGCAAGAAATTTTTATTCCTATTATTGGGAAGAAACTCGATTGCAGACTTAGCAGAGGTGATATGGTGGTGTGGCATAGGATCGATCAATGGTAGGTGCTGAATCTACATTATTCAAAAATGACAAATAATGCATATGATTCAATTTTACATGATTTTAGAAGGCCCTAATCCCATAAATTTGGGTTTATAGTGACTAGATGACATTTAATATTGTGTTTTAATGAGAACTGAGCACGAGAACGAGATCTAGAGATCAATCAGTGTGATAGGAGGAAGAACTCGGATTTGTGGTGAAATACAATACACAGGGAATGTAGTATTTTCTACATGGGATATGTTCATTTCTAGGTTTCATCCCTATACATGTGATTTTCACGTACACAGGATGGAGCACATGGTATGTCTACATGTTGTGTACTCCCCCACATGGCATGTCCTAAACCAAGTACGTAGGCTACCCGTATACTAGTACACGAACAAGTGTACACGATATGACGTCATGTATTGGCACAGGGCCCTAACACATGTGTAGATCCCATATGGATGGACATGTTATGTGAGTTCTTCTACATGTTGTGTACCAATCATCTACATTAAATGTTATAAGACACTAACTGTGGTACACGGGTTATACCCAGTCATCAGATAGGGTATGTGACACTAATAAATGTTTTTGTACCACTTTCTACAAGGCTTCATTCTATTTTCCTCTGTATAATAGAATTATTTTTAGGGGTTTATCTCTTTATCATTTCCCTAATGGTATGGTCAAACAATTTTTCTACCTCATAATACTATGATCCCTTCAGTAAGACTTTCTGGATAGAGTTGTTGAAATACCTTGAAAGGTTTGAAGCAGGATTCTCTATCAATTATTCATTCCACAAGTGGAGTTCTTAGAATCAATGAAACCAAAACTACAGGGGCACCGATCCTTAACATTGACTTTTATAAAAGATTTATTTGTTGGTATCCACCCCATGTCCCTAGTTTTTATACTTATATGTTGTATCATATCACTCTCTTCAGATATCATCATATATTTCTCATGGTGAGAATGGATGAGTACTACAATTTGGATAAACATCATCAATGCTATCAAACTCAAGAGGGTGTTCCCCCTAGTTGAGTGATTCATATAATCTTTTATCTAAATTCCAAGGATTGGTATGCAATAGTTGTGACATACCTCTAAACTCTATGACTTTGTGAATTTATAGGTATATTCTTGTTATATGTGTTTTAGACATATACATTTGGACAAATGACTATATATTCTCTTTTTCGTATTTATTTGTTGTTTTGAGGTGTCTTATAGAGTATTATTATACTCACCCCTATATGGGTTTCCCACATACATGCCATGTCATGTGCATACAATCATCCTTTTGACGGAGTCCTTGGCAGACCTGGACTAGATGGTGCTTTGTGTGACATAGTAGGCCAAAGTGTTCCTACAGCTACATATATCAGTCCCAGTACCATTAAATTGATATTGATTTTGTGGTTATATATTCTTTTTGGTTTAATTGTATTTTATCAATATTCACATTATAATACTTTCTACCGTACTCTGATTGTGGGATATAGTGGTATGCATGCATTGTTTACGTAATGGTTTATACATTTCAGCATTTTGTGGGCTTGGATATGTTTAGTTGTGTATAGGTAAATAGTAATCACATCCTACTTTACTGATATTCCTAATAAGTTATAGTTTGTAGTCCATGGCTTATTGAAGGTGGGCTTGGAGAGTCGCCATGCGGGCCCCATTGGGACGGGTCGTGACATAAAAGGACACACATTATCTCAATTAATTAACACACATTGATCCATATATCATGACCAATTCATTCAAAATTACATTCTAGAAAACATTATAAATGTTATGTAGCTTCTATTATTCATAAAATTACCACCCGACGTAACCTCAAATAATATTTAAATGAGATTTTTCAAAGAAGAGTTTATCATCATTACTGACACTTTGAAAATTAATTCTTCTTCAACTTCATAATAATTTGTTGTAATGTAACGCCCCGAACCTAGTTACCCAGAGTCGGTGCATTATTACATAACATTGGCATGATCAGAAGAAAGATCAAATCTCGAAAGACCGATTGGTTTAGAAGCCTTGGAAACACTAGATATATTCATAAGTTTCACATTACATCATAAAATGAAAAAATACTACGACAACATATTGTCTCCATAATCCACACTCATATCCCCACATAATATCCCTAGAGGTCATTCATAACTTACTTCTTCACATCCTGGTCAAAATAAAACATAGAAAAGGGGTGAGCTCAAATGCCCAGTAAGGATAACAATATAGCGGAACATTCAAAATAAGCATAAACATTTAAGGCAATGCATTACTAAAACAAAAGCCTTTTAAACTTGAACTTCAATATAGTATGGCAAAAGTAAAATGAAATAATTCCATTTACTTGTTCACATGGATATTCTACTAATCGAATAATCACATGCAATATCAATAACCACTTTCATAATGTTGGAATGCATAATGCCAGACTATCATAACCACATAGCCAAGGCCTCGTGCCAAGACTACAAATAAGATTTTGCCAAGGCCTTGTGCCAAGACACTAGTTTGTCTCATGAGACCTACCGATGCATCGAGGAGCTATAGCGGGCTCCACCCGTCACATATTAAGTCCAATGCATTCCCATATGAAGAGGTTTAAACATAACATAAACATTCGTATTAAAACTAGCATATGAAATGTCAATACTTTCACCATAAACTATGAATGGTATAAAAATAGCACATCCACAGTCAAACATATCACAGAACCTTCAATACAATATAGAAGTTTTTTATCATAATAAACCAAATTCAAATAAGCGTAAAATCCATAAAAGGATGTTGACATAGATGGAATCAAAACTATTTGAGAGAAATATCTCTTTTTTTGAAATCATTTAAAAGTTAACATAATTATAAAATAATACATTCAATTTGAAAATATTCTTATAAGCTTTTAAGGGAAGCTTCGACGATTTTATAACGGCGTAAAATAACCGCACCCGCCGTATATGTTAAAAAAAACATTCTTACCTTAATTCTGTCGAAAAGGTTAAAAAGCACCTTGTTTGGAAAATGATGGAAAGATTCCTTTATAAACCACTTATAAAAAATCAAACAAGGGTATAAATGACTTTAACCCATAATCTTGTAAATAGTAAAAAGGTTTTAAAATACATTTTGAAGAAACATGGATGTGGATGATAAAGAGATCCCAGTAGATTATTACGTATAAACAACCTCGGATAATGAAGAGATTGTGAAATAACCCTTACCAATTTGGTAACTTATGAAACATACAACCCATGAAAGAGGTATAATATAATGAATATGTAAATACACATAAATTAGAGTGTATTACACAAAGAATATAATTATGGGCAGTACATACACCACACAAAAGGTAATGGTGGCAATATGGCATGAATCTCACGGGAATAAGGAGTTAGATGAATACCCCTTACCTTGTAATTTTCCTTGGTTGGGGTAGGTTAACCTCCTGTATAATGGTGAAATAATTGTTATTAAATTATACAAGAATCATATACATTAATATGATATCATATATGATCTTTTAATATTGATTTGATAATAATATCTTAGTATTATCATTGTTTCAGGTGTTAACTTACTTGTTTTCTTTTATATGTTTTGTTACGTAAGACATGTTTGTAAAGGATAGGTTGTATATTATTCATATCCATAATGATATAAAGTCCTTAAACATCATTTTTTAAATCATCAAATGATAATTATACTTGAATGGATACGATGGAGAATGAATCTCATCGCGTTCGTGGAGACGGTAGTCCGTACGTACGCCCGAGCGACAATATCATTATTTTGATATTAAAATAATATATAAATGGATGTTATATCATATATACTGAATCATTAACATGTTATATTTATTATTTACATGAGTTAAACATCATTATTATACCCATCCAAATAATATTATATTGAATAACAATTACACCACGACGTGGAGACGGTAAGCCGTACGTACGCACGTATGGTGACATGTTATTCAAAGGGTGGATAGAATACTGAATATGGTTGTACCATATTTATAATAACATCAGAGTATATATATGATACTAGAGTTATTATTTTAGAATGGTAACAACAAAGGAAGAAGAAGTGGAAGAAGTAATGAACTTGGAAAAAGGGTGGTGAAATCATTACCTCTTCTTCGGGTTCTTCCTTTTGATTTGATCAAAAGGGCTGCTTAGGTTGGCTTTCTGATCAAACTAAGGCCTCTAGGTTGTAGTGAGGGAAGTTGGGAGAGTATTTGGGCAGATTTTTTCTGAACCAAAAGGCTTTGAAGGTGTGAAGAAATGATAAGGAGGAGTTCCCTTTTATAAGAGGGGTGAGGGGATCCTTTGGAAAAGCTAGAGATATTAGTTTATAATAAATTCATCTTCGGTTTCAAATGGCTCAAAAGTTGACTATTCAAAGGTTAAGGTGGGGATGGGTCGAAAAAAACTCAACCAATATAATTTATACAGGTTTTGGTACTTATATTAACCTTATCTTTAAGTATTAACTCTAAGTTAATTAGTTTCACTTTTATAGTGTCTCTTTGTATTTTATATAATATGGTTAATAAACTTACTATATACATCCAAGAGACCCCCAAGTGGTCCATTAATGATACACCTATCATGATATAATTCTCTTGGCCGAAACTTAGATTTTTAGGAATTTAATATCAATTAATAATATAATATTTGTTTTAAAAACTCTTTTATGTCAATTTCGACACTATTCAATAGTTGATTTTTGTGAAACTCATAACAGAATGATTACTTCTATAAAAGTTAATTAAATCAATCCTAATATGTCATATTATCCTATAAAATTATTTTAATTCATTAAAAGTTTCATATTATATTTATTTGGGTATTTAAAATATCAATTATTTTGATTTGTCACTATTATAGTAATTACTGCATCATCATTGTGTCATAAATAAATTAAATTATTTAATGTCTAAAAATTATTAATAAAATATCATTATGTATTAAATCTTTTTATCTTTCTAATGAATATTTATAATCTAAACTCCAACATATATAACCCTATGTACAAATTTGTTTTCTAAAAGATATTTGCTTGTGTCATTTTTGTATTCATTTTAACTTAATTAAAATAAAGTGTCCCTATCACCTACAAGTGGCACCATGGGGTCCCAAAATCGACCCAAATATGCCTATGTCCGAAAATGTATCAACCAATAAGGCTAGGACACGTTTTAGGATAATTTAGTATTATTATAATATTAATTTTTAACCCTTATTTACCGGATTTACCCTTAAACATGGTAAATAAAATATTTACCGCAGTAATTATTCAAAATGTCTAAAAATAAAATCTACCTATTTACACAATTTGAACATCCTGATTCCAAATATGAAATCCATTTTTTTAAATTCAAAACACAGAATTGGCAGAAATTAATTTAAAATTAATTCCCGCTGTCAAAACAAAAAGCGTGTTTTTAAGAGATAATAACTATCAAAAGATTGACACTTGTTTATGTTCGGTTTAATTGTAAAATTATGTCCAATCACCAACATTATATTAAATGGTAAAAGTATATTCTAAATATACTTTAAAACCACTCAAATTCATAATTTATCACTATTAATTATTTTGATTAAAAAAGTTGTTTTTAATTAAAATTTATTAATTTTCACTATTCATCAAAATATGAAAGTTATCCGAAAAGTACCAAAATTTCACCTTAGGATAAATTTGATACTCCGAATACAAAAATGAAGTCCATTTTGAGAGATAAAATTTCTAAAATTTTAAAAGGTAGGTATTACTATTCATAACGGATAGTTTGATTGGTTGTGGTGTGTTAGAACTCGAAGTTGCGTACAACACACACTGTTGTATTATTCAAAGGAAAGCATACCGTGGAAGCTTGGGATGTTTCATTTTAAATTTTTTGATGTCCCCATTTAGTCAAAAAGTTTAAAATATTGTATTTAAAAAGGTTTCACTATTAAAAGTTGATATAAGTGAAATACTGAAAATGAATCTGTTCTTGCATTATGTCTAAGAAACTCATAATATGGATTCTAAAATTATAAGGATTATATAAAGTTTAAAATTTAGTTAATACTATTCATAACCTCTTTTGAATGGCTTTTTTTTGGTAAGTCATGGTGTGATTGTACTCGGTGATGCTTGTATTGCAAGTTATTGAATTATTTTGAAGAAATAACACACTATGAATTCTTGGGGTGTTACATTCTCCCCTCCATTAAATTGCGTCCTCGCAATTTGAAATTGTTCTTCGAAAATAAAAGGTTGATAATATAAATATATTTGTGGGAAAACCCACATCGGAAATTGGGTTACTAAAATTTAGTCTTAATACGAGGAAAAGAGAAATCAAAGGGTCACCACTAAATTATGATCTCGATTAGGAGAACATTGGTGGCAATTAGAGACATATAATTGGAGGAAAAACGTAAATATTTATAGGTAGTGATTGAGGTCATCAATCACAAACAAGTATGAAATTGAGGTCATTAAACTCATCAATCTATGATGATTTAAAACACCATCGGTTCAACAAAACATAGGGTATTAGGATAACACATTTTTGACGTTTCAAAATATCTTAGTTGAAATCCCACATCGAAAAATGAATTAATGAGGCCTCTATTTAAAATAAAGAGTGGAAAGTATGAAGATTACCGAAAATAACACATACTAGGGTTCCATGTAGGAAAATATGGATATGGAAGAAAAATCTAACCATCAATTATCTGATGGAGAGTGGTAGAGAACATGGTTATGAAAAGGCCAACAATCCCAAAGCCATAAATTAGTGATGATTTAAGGTACCATCTAGGACAACATTTTTGTTCTAAGTTCTTTTTCTTAATTTTGAGGAATTTATTTATGAGATTGGCTAAGATCATAAGGAGATATACTTACTTTATAATTAGAGTTTTATCCATTAATAAATTTCTACCACAAACTCATCTTTCACTCTAAAAGATAATAGAACGTAAAAAATTCTATTTACACTATTCATATAGGGTTCCAAAATAAACGAATTTATAATTCATCTACAAGATATTTTAATAAAAACTACATTATTTAATCCAGGACATCTCATGGGCCAGTGGTAGGTGATACACCCTTGTCGCCCTTCAGTTGCGGGTTCAAGTCTCGCAGCCTTGCCGGACGCGACGGGTTGCCGCCCGACCTCCGGGTTGTCCTTTTATGGAAATCCAAAATAATCCAAACTAGAACTATCCAAAATACTTCTATCCAAACTCACCGTCCAAAATTTATAAGGAAGGTAAACATAATGTAGATCCTTTTTACCCCGTAATAGCATATGAATACCTTCATCATGTATTCTTTTAATACACTGAAACATCCTAAATTACCATATTCCTTATTGATTACATTCATGATCCCTTATTCCATATAGAATGCTGGATATACTTCATCAATCCAAAAATATTTTAAACCCCAACAATGATGGAATATACAAATCATTAATCAGTTCCAAGGTAGTCATGAATATCCAATATAATTTATCCAAAGCAATCATGTATTATTCCAAAATCACTACCTCGGTATCAGAACTATATTACGGTTTATCATTCTCTCAACCATATATTTTCCAAAAATTTATCCCGCTATTGAGTCACTTTTCTTTGTTCCACACAATCTCAAGTCCTTAATCAAATAGTACTGCAGTAAAATCCTTATATACTCCATTATTATTATAACAAGTACATTGTTGATACAACACTCAATTGACATAATCAACATAAGAACTCTAATCATTCCTCTTCATCTGTGGTAGTATCATAACTTGATTATTATCCAATAGCATCATTTGCAGCATAGTCTGATGACTGGGACATAGGTTCGCGTAGTGTCCAAACTCCTTGCAAATGAAGTATTGTACATTTGAAACCATTTTCTTACCCTTGCAGTCACGTACTTTGTACCCTTTTCCTCCACACTTATAACAAACTCCCATTCCTCTCAGGAAAGTTCCAGGGTGTTTCTTCCCACAATTATCACATATGGGAAAATATATCTTTTTCCTCTTCCCTTTATCCATCTTTCTCTCTTCCATCCTTTTCTTCTCTTTCTTCCCTTCAAATCCACAGGACTCAGTAAACTCTTTACTTATCTTATCAACACAGGGTATTATTTCTTCATATAACGATAATACATGAGAGACTATTTCTCTTTTAAATTCTGTCTTAATACCATGAAATATATGATCCTTCTTTCTCTTTGTATCATATGCATTGCTGGAGTTCTCATTCCGTCTACTAGGCGCCATTTCAAAACAATGGCATACACTAGATTAGTTTATGAATAACAATACATAATCCCAAACTTGTGAAACACATAACATAAATTAAATAGTTTATGGATATAATCCATAATCATAAAAATGTCTCTTTTGAGGAAGTATATACTCATAAATCCTTCATAATGATTTGTAAAGAAAATGAGAGTTATCCTAAGCATATCCCCCGGGAGTTTCGTAACCAAGAGTGCAGCAAGGACCGTTGTCGTGCACCAGTTCCCGTTCGAGTCTAGCTCAAAGCGGTGTTTTCGGGTTTTACCCCTAGGTACATCTGTGCCAGAGCCGCCTCTACCTGCTCGTATCCAGACAGGGATGTATTTCTTGTAAAACTCACAAAATCTCTACAATACCAAAATTCTAGGAAGTTCTTCTATACGATCCTCAAAATTCATCTTAAATCTATGTTCTCTAATCAGAGTTTATCTAAATCTAGCTTCCAAGGTTTGTACTAAACATCCTCTGATACCAACTGTAACGCCCCGACCCTAGTTACCCAGAGTCGGTGCATTATTACATAACATTGGCATAATCACAAGAAAGATCAAATCTCGAAAGACTGATTGGTTTAGTAGCCTTGGAAACACTAGATATATTCATAAGTTTCACATTACATCATAAAATGAAAAACTACTACTACAACATATTGTATCCATAATCCACACTCATATCCCCACATAATATCCCTGAAGGTAATTCATAACTTACTTCTTCACATCCTGGTAAAAATAAAACATAGAAAAGGGGTGAGCTCAAATGCTCAGTAAGGATAACAATATAGCGGAACATTCAAAATAAGCATAAACATTTAAGGCAATGCATTACTAAAACAAAAGCCTTTTAAACTTGAACTTCAACATAGTATGGCAAAATTAAAATGAAATAATGCCATTTACTTGTTCACATGGATATTCTACTAATCGAATAATCACATGCAATATCAATAACCACTTTCATAATGTTGGAATGCATAATGCCATACTATCATAACCACATAGCCAAGGCCTCGTGCCAAGACTACAAATAAGATTTTTCCAAGGCCTTGTGCCAAGACACTAGTTTGTCTCATGAGACCTACCGATGCATTGAGGAGCTATAGCGGGCTCTACCCGTCACATATTAAGTCCAATGCATTCCCATATGAAAAGGTTTAAACATAACATAAACATTCGTATTAAAAATAACATATGAAATGTCAATACTTTCACCATAAACTATGAATGGTATAAAAATAGCACATCCACAGTCAAACATATCAAAAAACCTTCAATACAATATAGAAGTTTTGTATCATAATAAACCAACTTCAAATAAGCGTAAAATCCATAAAAGGATGTTGACATAGATGAAATCAAAACTATTTGAGAGAAATATCTCTTTTTTTGAAATCATTTAAAAGTTAACATAATTATAAAATAATACATTCAATTTTAAAATATTCTTATTAGATTTTAAGGGAAGCTTCGATGATTTTATAACGGCGTAAAATAACCGCACCCGCCGTATATGTTAAAAAAACATTCTTACCTTAATTCTGTCGAAAAGGTTAAAAAGCACCTTGTTTGAAAAATGACGGAAAGATTCCTTTATAAACCACTTATAAAAAATCAAACAAGGGTATAAATGACTTTAACCCATAATCTTGTAAATAGTAAAAAAGTTTTAAAATACATTTTGAAGAAACATGGATGTGGATGATAAAGAGATCCCAGTAGATTATTACGTATAAACAACCTCGGATAATGAAGAGATTGTGAAATAACCCTTACCAATTTGGTAACTTATGAAACATACAACCCATGAAATAGGTATAATATAATGAATATGTAAATACACATAAATTAGAGTGTATTACACAAAGAATATAATTATGGGCAGTACATACACCACACAAAAGGTAATGGTGGCAATATGGCACGAATCTCACGGAAATAAGGAGTGAGATGAATACCCGTTACCTTGTACGTTTCCTTGGTTGGGGTAGGTTAACCTCCTGTATAATGGTGAAATAATTGTTATTAAATTATAAAAGAATAATATACATTAATATGATATCATATATGATCTTTTAATATTGATTTGATAATAATATCTTAGTATTATCATTGTTTCGGGTGTTAACTTACTTGTTTTCTTTTATATGTTTTGTTACGTAAGACATGTTTGTAAAGGATAGGTTGTCTATTATTCATATCCATAATGATATCAAGTCCTTAAACATCATTTTTAAATCATCAAATGATAATTATACTTGAATGGATACGATGGAGAATGAATGTCATCGCGTTCGTGGAGACGGTAGTCCGTAAGTACGCACGAGCGACAATATCAATCTTTTGATATTAAAATAATATATAAATGGATGGTATATCATATATAATGAATCATTAACATGTTATATTTATTATTTACATGAGTTACACATCATTATTATACCCATCCAAATAATATTATATTGAATAACAATTACACCACGACGTGGAGACGGTAAGCCGTACGTACGCACGTATGGTGACATGTTATTCAAAGGGTGGATAGAATACTGAATATGGTTGTACCATATTTATAATAACATCACAATATATATATTATACTGGAGATATTATTTTAGAATGGTAACAACAAAGGAAGAATAAGTGGAAGAAGTAATGAACTTGGAAAAAGGGTGGTGAAATCATTACCTCTTCTTCGGGTTCTTCCTTTTGATTTGATCAAAAGGGCTGCTTAGTTTGGCTTTCTGATCAAACTAAGGCCTCTATGTTGTAGTGAGGGAAGTTGGAAGAGTATTTGGGCAGAGTTTGGCTGAACCAAAAGGCTTTTAAGGTGTGAAGAAATGAGAAGGAGGAGTGCCCTTTTATAAGAGGGGTGAGGGGCACCATTGGAAAAGCTAGAGATATTAGTTTATAATAAATTCATATTCGGTTTCCAATGGCTCAAAAGTTGACTATTCAAAGGTTAAGGTGGGTATGGGTCGAAAAAAACTCAACAAATAGAATTTAGACAGGTTTGGGTACTAATATAAACCTTATCTTTAATTATTAACTCTAAGTTAATTAGTTTCACTTTTACAGTGTCTCTTTGTATTTTATATAATATGGTTAATAAACTTACTATATACATCCAAGAGACCCCCAAGTGGTCCATTAATGATACACCTATCATGATATAAGTCTTTTGGACGAACCTTAGATTTTTAGGAATTTAATATCAATTAATAATATAATATTTGTTTTAAAAACTCTTTTATGTCAATTTTGACACTATTCAATAGTTGATTTTTGTGAAACTCATAACAGAATGATTACTTCCAAAAAAGTTAATTAAATAAATCCTAATATGTCATATTATCCTATAAAATTAGTTTAATTCATTAAAAGTTTCATATTATATTTATTTGGGTATTTATAATATCAATTATTTTGATTTTTCACTATTATAGTAATTACCGCATCATCATTGTGTCATAAATAAATTAACTTATTTAATGTCTAAAAATTATTAATAAAATATCATTATGTAGAAAATCTTTTTATCTTTCTAATGAATATTTATAATCTAAAATCCATCATATATAACCCTATGTAAAAATTGTTTTTCTAAAAGATATTTTCTTGTGTCATTTTTGTATTCATTTTAACTTAATTAAAATAAAGTGTCCATATCACCTACAAGTGGCACCCTGGGGTCCCAAAATCGACCCAAATATGCCTATGTCAGAAAATGTATCAACCAATAAGGCTAGGACACGTTTTAGGGTAATTTATTATTATTATAATATTATTTTTTAACCCTTATTTACCGGATTTACCCTTAACCATGGTAAATAAAATATTTACCGCAGTAATTATTCAAAATGTCTAAAAATAAAAGTTACCTATTTACACAATTTGAACATCCTGATTCCAAATATGGAATCCATTTTTCTAAATTCAAAACACATAAGTGGCAGAAATTAATTTAAAATTAATTCCCGCTGTCAAAACAAAAAGCGTGTTTTTAAGAGATAATAACTATCAAAAGATTGAAACTTGTTTATGTTCGGTTTAATTGTACAATTATGTCCAATGACCATCATTATATTAAATGGTAAAATTATATTCAAAATATACTTCAAAAACACTCAAATTCATAATTTATCACTATTAATTATTTTGATTAAAAAAGTTGTTTTTAATTAAAATTTAGTAATTTTCACTATTCATCAAAATATGAAAGTTATCCGAAAAGTACCAAAATTTAACCTTAGGATAAATTCGATACTCCGAATTCAAAAATGAAGTCCATTTTGAGAGATAAAATTTCTAAAATTTTAAAAGGTAGGTATTACTATTCATAACGGATAGTTTGATTGGTTGTGGTGTGTTAGAACTCGAAGTTGCGTACAACACACGCCGCTGTATTATTCAAAGGAAAGCGTACCGTGGAAGTTTGGGATGTTTCATTTTAAATTTTTTGATGTCCCCATTTAGTCAAAAAGTTTAAAATATTGTATTTAAAAAGGTTTCACTATTAAAAGTTGATAAAAGTGCAATACTGAAAATGAATCTGTTCTTGCATTATGTCTAAGAAACTCATAATATGGATTCTAAAATTATAAGGATTATATAAAGTTTAAAATTTAGTTAATACTATTCATAACCTCTTTTTAATGGATTTTTTTTGGTAAGTCATGGTGTGATTGAACTCGGTGTTGCTTGTATTGCAAGTTATTGAATTATTTTGAAGAAATAACACACTATGAATTCTTGGGGTGTTACATGTAACATTCATCAAATAATAAATAAAATATCATAAAATTGAATATTTTTTTATGATAATGGTCATACTATTTTCATTCCCTTTTATAACCCATGAAAAAAGGAAACATTGCTTGTGCATATGTATGACATATTATCTGCACATTGCATTGTAATTCATTTTTCATCACCACTTCACTTGTGTTGTTTTAAATATGGAACTAATGAATATATATGATATTTATGACATAATTATTCCTATTCAATTTTAATATCATTTATAACATTTTACCTTCTAATTCATTAGAGAATGATAATGTCACTCGTGCATACATGTGGACTACCACCTCCATGATGCGATGTGATCTTGGTTTCATTTCAACAATACATAGAAGGTAATAAGGATATATTTATGGGGTATATATCATATATTAAAATAATTATTAATTTATTTATATTATGGAACCATAACATAAGAAAAAAGACACAAAAAACAATGACATAACATGTACGAGAAAATAAAGCAGTTAATACCCAGAATAATGATAATAGTGAATGATTTTTGACTAACGGGTGATAAGATATTATAAGATGAACAAATATGATATTATAAATATAAATATGATTCATGTATATATCAATGACATTTTTAATTTCATAATAGATTAGCTTATTCCAAGATCACCAAATTGAGAATGTTAGTTAAGGGATTTTCATCTCAATTTCCACTCTATTAAGACATAATTGGTATTGAGCACATATTTGTTAGTATTATATTTATATAATGACAATATAATGTATTTAACATGAATAATTTTTTTTGGTAATTAATGACTCAAATCAAGTTAATCTTTTAATATTAATGTTTAAAATAATAGATGATATTATTTCTCCTCTTAATTAGTAATATTTTCTTCAATATCAATATTTATCACAATGCATTTTAATGAATCATTTTTTATTACAGAACTGATTTATAATGAATATTTCACATTTTTCATGATCTTTTACATGGAATTAAATGAATATTTCTAATGTTTTATTCAAAATGGTCATTTTTAACATTGTTTATAAAAAAGTCAAGAGGAATAATTTTTAACTTGTAGACCATTATTGAAAATTACCACCACCATAACAATTTAAAACTATTTATATTTGTATATAAGAGTCAAATATTATTTAAAAGAAAATTATTTTGAATATTTTTTTTATTCTCCAAAATAGATGATTTTTTTCAAAAAATATATTCTTCAGGAATTGAGGGTAATCTATTAAATTTTGGTCTTGTTAACATTATAATGAAGCATTAACTTTATTTTAATCATTAATCATTACATTTCCAATAAATATAGATATCATTTATATCACATATATAATTATTTCATAAACCATATACCATTTTTTACATATTGTTTTCTCCATATATTATTTTATTGAATGAGGAAATATTGATATTCCATGTTTTTACACAATATAGATATTTTTTTATAATGCATGTCATTGAAGTATTAAATAGATCATTTGTTATTTTAGGAATACATTGGATATGCAATGATGGGTGGATCCTATAATTTTTTAGCCTCTTAATGAATTCAGAGGGTCTCATGTGAAAATTTGATGTTCAAATTAAATAGTTATTTAACCAAGTTTTAAACTATCATATCATTAGGTCTTGTTAGTAAAAATATCATGATGTCTAACAAAATGAAATATAATATTATGAATCTCCATTTACGAATATTTATTAATTATTATCTATGAGATTATTTAAAAGATATTATCCCAAGATTCAATTCATACTCATGGTATTGATTAAATGACCTATGTTTTCCATTTATTTACCTTTGTATATTTTTTTCCAATGGCCCAAAGGCCTTCATGTTTTATTGATTTTTTATTTACCTTTCCGTGTTTATTATATCATATTTACTATCGAAAGATTATACTCTATGTAAGCATTAATTTTTTATTGAGATTGAACTAATTTTGTTTCCCTTTTCCAAGATATGGTGAAGAAATATTTTATTGATATTAAATTATTATTACCATTCCGTTTTATTATTTTTTAATTAATTTATAATGTAATAAGGGAATCATTTATATATCTAGTTTTTCATGAACAAGAATCTGATCAATACATAGTGATTTGATCCCTTGTATCTATAAAAATGTAATAAATTAGAAACTAAATATGGGTTACTAGTGTTGGGGTTGTCATAGATTAAATTTTTTCATTTAATTTTCATCTCTTTAATCACTCATGAAACCAATAAAATGTTTTTAAAGATAAATGAATTTGTTTTACTATTATATTGAAAATATTTTGCAATATTTCCATATATTTTTTAAAACAATTGAATATTTTTTTACTATTCACCTATGTTTTTAAAGAAAATTTTACCCATGTTTGTGTTCATATAAATAATTAATAGGAATATTCTTTTCATTTTCTAAATGAGGTAATTTTTACTTTAAAAAACTCATACTGGAATCATATGTTTTAACATACATGACATGAATGAAATTTATTGATATCATAAATACACAATATTTTGATGATTCCTTTTCAAGATATAATGAAATTTTTAAATTAAATGGTTTACCTAATATTTTGAAAATATTTATATTTTAAATAATTTATTTCAAAAAGGAAAGGGTACTTTCCTCATGAAATATTATAGTGATATTTTAAAGTCATTTTTCTTCATTGATAACATCCTTTGATATTAATTATGTTTCACTAGAGATATGAGTTTATTACACCATCCTTATTGATTGTCAATGAATTTAATCATTATTAATATGAAATATTGATTCAACACATTTCTTTTCCAAGGGTTATGTTATAATGAATGTTTTCATTATATTATACCAAATATATTATTTGATTAAAAATATATAATATTTGGAACTATATTTATAAATTACACAAATAAATTTTGTAATGATTAATGATTTAGGAGCTTAAAGGGTGTGTGGGAGGTTTTTTCAATCCAATAAATAAAGATTATGGGTTGTTTTCCAAATTATAAAAAGTGTGTACACAAAATGTTTTCCCAAGATCAATGTAGCTACATGGGTGGTTATTACAATAATAACATGTGATGAATTTATTTATGGTAAACTTGACATATTATTTATATGATTATGATTATGACACACTTTATTCCACAAATTAATGAAATGATATTTTGTTAATGTTATACTCTCATGGATTATTTTCTTTTATTTATATATGATTTTTATCCTACAAACTTCTAATAGTTATACCATTACTTATGATTATGATCAATGAATTGTTTAGTATTATTTTTAAAGTTAATATCATGTTATAAAAACCATACGATCATTTTATCATTAAATGATCATTGATATCTCTCTTGTTTACCCTAATTGAGAATATAAGTTCTCCCTTTATCATGTTTCCTCTTTTTCCAATTAATAAATAAAGGTTTTATGTATGATATGTCCAAGATGGGTGATACTTTTTTAGAACTAAGTGGGGGATGATTTATATCATTAATGTACAAGTAGTATTGTATCAAAGATTCCAAATACACTAAAACCTTAGAATTTTTGTTTTAAATGAAATGATATGTAATGAAGAATAATATAATAAGTTTTTTTATTTATTAAATAATGATTGGGTCTCCTCAATTGGTATAATATTATAGTTTAGTTATTTTTGGAAAATAGGATGATAAAACTAGTGTGAGAACATTTAGGAAATGATTATGTATAAGAGAACATGAAAATATATGGTAAATAATGGATTTTTGGAATTCCTATCAAATAAATACATGTAGGTATACTATCAAGTTAATTAATTTGGGTAACATATTCACTTAGGTGTACAAAAACGAATGGGGTAAATTGGGTTTTAACTTAATTACCATCAGTACATAATGAGTTTGACTAAAACTACACAAATGGATGGTCAATACATGTGGATATTCATGAGTTAATTCTCATTTAATTTATGTAATTATATAAAATATTTTTATAGATTCGAAGCAAGGAAGTCCTAGTTTAAACCTAAATTGTGTAACATACCCAAGCAAAAGATCAGGTCTAAATAGGATATCCACATTGTCTCATGAATTCCTCCCCATGGTAATGAGGCTAATGAATAGTATTGAGGGTTTGAGTCCATTACTAGAGAGAAAATACCCTATGTATCATGTCATAAGATAAAAAATTAAATATGAAACAATATAATAAATAATCTGAGTAAACATGTGAAAACTAAATAAATGACATACTTGTCATATAAATATGAATATCTGAATGGGGAAAACATCTCCAAATTAGTAAAAGGTAAATAATAAATGAAATAACTATGGGGTCATACAGAGTCCATCCTGACCCACTTCTAGATCCAGCATACATTTCTCATCTTTCCACCATAAGGTTGATTTCCCTCACCAGATCCCTTATGAAATCTACTTGTCCACCTAAATTCCTTGGTAAGGTGGGAGTATAAGACTCGATAGCAAACCACAAAAAAATCCTTATCCTAATGTTCTCAATTATACAAGTGTATTTCATAATAATAGTAATAATAATGTGTAAATATATAATCATAATATAAAAAACAATGTGGTCAGGTTCTTTTCAAGATTTTATGGATACTAGAATATTATTTCTATCACTCCATGATGGATGAATTAAGAATGATGTCAATAATAACCAAAACATACCCTGTATGGTGTCCTCGTGGTGTTTTGTGAACATAATACCTCGTGTGATCTATCCATATAGAGAATAATGTCAGCTAGAATATTATAGTAGGGAACATTTGGTAATCACATAAACCAAGACACCTTATGGTGCATGGAAGATGGAAAATCTAGGATAAATAGAGTATATATTAAACACTAAACCATGACTACCTCATACCTAAAAACTGTTTAGAGGTCCCTCTATTCCATCATCTCAAAAAAAGATCACTCCCTTGATTTGGGATAAACATATATTCATGTTCCACCTTTCTCAAGTACCACAACCACCAAAACATGGTAAAACTCATATTGGGTGAGTATAAAAGTAGAAACCACATATCATCATGAGTATATAGCATCACACATGATATCATGTGATCATAATAAAAAATGTAAATAATCTATCCTGGTATCACTCATGAAATCATGTATTATAATGGGTCTCAAGGTCTACACAAACACCCTCAAGAGAAAAAAATCAATATCATTATAAAATAATACATCACATAAATAAGGTTATGGAATCATGTGTAAATGAGGTCCTAATAGGTATGTAACTTCCTATAAAATATGTAAACAATTATGTTAAGGATCACTAGGGGCGTTGTTACCTGAACTACACTTTCAAACAAAATAGAATATTATTTTACTAAAATATCTCCTTGATTCATACCAAATTTACTTGGTTTGGATTAGAGAGAAATGTGTAGTGTGGTCACTACTAAAGGGGTTGAATGAAACATATCATGGATCAATAATCATAAAAATGGATCATGTAGATAAAAATATAAAGGGAAAATAAGAAATTGGGGGAAATTGGGGGACTCTATAGTGAAAGTAACATGCATCAGCATTAAGGGTGTATTGGACCAGACACCATGGCACATGCAAGGTGACCATAATATACGATGTACTATAAGAAAGGGTACTGTGGAACATGGTATTATCAACATGGAATAAAAAAAATATAAGAGAAAAATATTTCAAGTCATTCAACTATTGTATGGAACCAATATAAAAGATCATCACTATGGTGAAATTTAGGGTATCGAGGCACGTATCGGCTCTATACCATAACCCGCTACAGTGTAGAGGATGGGTCTAATACATCGATGTATGTCTATAGGTATTCTGAGTTCATTGTTTATCCTTCAAATTTGGAGGGAGAAAATGGTATTTATAATCTATATAGGGTTCAATCTACACAAGAAAATCTCATTTAGGCCTCTTGAAAACAAGTTAAGGGATATTCATAAATTATAAATTGATGTCCATTGTTTAAAGTCTCAGACAGTGAATATAAAATAAATTAAACTCCTTAACTTTTAAATACTAATAATCATTCCAATGTTTGTAACATACATTAAGAAAATAATCTATTGTGAGGTCCAAGTACACATAGTGTATCCTCTATAAAAAACATACATGGTGAAGGATTTGATGCATCCACTATCACACTACACCCCTTTAATTTTTTATCTCCATAATGATAGGGAAAACACCATTATGGAAATGCCACTTGGCATAGGACATGGTACTTTTATTTTCATAGTGATAATTTCAAAACACCTAATTTTTCCTCTATTAGGTTTTATAAGGCCCCAATACTCTTCCAAATAATGTATTAACTTCAATAAAAGTAAAATCCATAATTTTTTAATGAAAAATAATTTTAGGTCTTTGTAATTTGACCACTTTAAATACTTATCCTTTTCAATAAGCATATCAATGGGTCCTACCCGAAAAAACGAGGGCATTAATCTCAAAAGTTATCCTCATTCTCCTTTATTAGCTTAGGAATAGACCAAACAGCCAATGAATCCATAAAAGTGGTACTGTCTTCCCTAGTTGTTCTTTCTCACATTATATATAATGCGAACATGACACATATCATAAGTTGAATTGGTTTGGAGAACAATGTCCTCCTAATCGATAACATGATCTTGGTCAGGTATGTATATACTAATCTGTGCAACAAGGAACATGTCATACATAAATTGGAAATGATGAGGATTATTTAAATGGCATGCCACTACACTATCCAATTTGATGATCATGAATGGTCCCAAAAAATGAGATTCTAGATTTCCCTTATTACAAATATGTTTTCTCCCTATTTGTGGTGTCACTCTAATGAAAACATAATTATCTTATGAGATCACCCAAGCTCTCCTCTTGTAGTCAGTATAAGATATTTGTATAAATTACATAGTTATCAAACTATTCAAAATTAGATACACTTTATTTAAGGTATCCTAATCAAACATGGGACCCACAACTACTGCCTCAATTGCCTCATACCAATGGAGATGTGAGAAACATTGACATCTATAACGTTCTTTTTAAGGCTCCATTTGAATACATTCCTCATAACATATTTTGTATGGAAAATAATACAAGTTAGTTGATCATCCTGTAATCCACCAAGGTATGTAATGTAATATTAAAACATTTCATCCAATATGAAAATAGTTTTCTCAAAATTCATGTATGGATGAGGAAGCTATGATATGCTTAGAAAAAATTAAGTCCCTATGTATATTTGTAGGCCTTTCCAAAACTATGATGTCAAACATGTGTCTCTAACACAAAACATTCTCATGATAACTATGTTGAAGAATAAAATCTATGGGTGTTGATCATTCCTAACTAAAAAACATAGTGTTATTTTCTAAATGATACGATGTGGGAAACATCCCACATCTATTAGATATGACCATGTCAGTGTTATTACTCCTCAGTGGGTTTGTTAACCCCTTAAAATTTTTATCATGATTTCCTTTATCTTATAAACGTTCATAGAAAGTGGATGGAGAAAAACACCAAGTCATTAATGTTCATCATTTACCCTCTAGTAGGTTAGTCATTGGGACACAGACCCTATTATGTCTATACTCATTCCTAACCTCTAGGACTATCAAATGAGTTCAAGGTATATCTTCATTAATGTTATATATACATCCCAAACGGAAGTAAGGTAATCCTTCATCATATCTTCTCTGATATTATTAGCTACTACTACGCTCCCATGTTCCTGGATCATATCATCATCACTTAAGGACCTCAAGGGTATTAGAACACCTTCTTGTAGTTGTTCGGTCACCACAACATACACTGATTATAACTGTTTCCAACTCTTAAATAGTAAACAAAAAAATATGTAACTACTTAAAGAGAAGGTTTAATATAACCCTGATCCTCTAAATCAACCATCCATTAATTATCCAATGGGTTCATCAAGTGGAACTATTTCATAGAAGGTTATCAACTTGCCCATGCTTACCCTATGTATTATTTCTATGAACATCCTTAATGATGTTTCCCTTGCAAGATTCATATTCCATATCAAAATGAAATTTCTATAGATACCCACCCAAGATCCATTTTGATTGGTTCATTTCTCTCATTGAGAAGATATAATAAAGGATCTTATGGTCTATATAGTGCACAAACCTTTCACTAAAGAGATAGTGTATCTAACACTTTAGAGAAATGACCATAAATTCAATATCAATGTTTTTTTGTGTAATTATGATTGTGGGTTCGTAAATAATGACACCCATAGGATAATAACTTCTCCCCCTACATCAGGATCTCTCTCGGAAAATCTCATGATGCATAATAGTACGTGGCATAAATAATTTTAGGCTTACTCCGCGTAATTATTGTAGTTTTCTTAAACCATCTATTCAACAATAGGAATTCATATTCACATTGATATGACTGTTGTGATATAATTCATTTATTCTTCAATGATTTCCTGGGTGTTGATAGTTGAAGGACTCCCAGAATAATACATTTGAATTATCCCTATATATCGAGAAAAATCTTGATATCAGATATAATCTAGGGATGTTTTGAGAACATGACAACCTCAACCTTCTATAGGTCCATGGATATTCCTATTTAGACACCACATGTAATTGGAACATCACCTTTCAAATAAAAAATTAAAACATAAAAAAATGGAATAAATCCTATGTGATTAGTGTACTCATTACAATTCTAGTGTTCTTAACATGTTTCATCAGTGTTAGTGTGTAGATGAGGATGCCATCGATGAAAACTATATTGAATGATTCCAAGTATGGGTAGGAGATATTTTTACTAATATACATAAACACGAATGTTACATTCAGAAAAAATAATGGTATCACCAAGTACTCATACAAAATATACCTACTTTGAAATTCCATATTTTTAATGACCTCTTATCTAAATTATAGTAGGTGATATCTCAATCGAATATATATTTAGTCGAAACATTGGGATCCAAATTATTTGTTGAAGAAATAATTAGTTCCTAGAAAGGGATATCAGTTATTCACTATCACATAGTTCATCATCTGGTAGTAAATTTAGAGTTGAATACTAATTTTTTACTTCTTTGTAAACTACATAGTTTTACCCCATGGAGAAGTACTCAGACTGATAAACCCCTTACACTTCATGTTGTATACTGCACATTGAGATATTTCATCTCAATTGAGAGTATATTATCTGATGGCATCAAAATATATTGTTCACATATTATGAGATCAATCACATATAAATTATCTCTATTTTGTGGAATTAATGTGAAATAATCTGAAAATACATCTATATAGATCTCCCCAATTTGAGGAAAAGATGATAGGGTTTTTTCTAATTCTATCAAAAAAAATCTTTCCATCAATGCAATAATTTTCCAGAGATGAGTCACATATTGTATCAGTATAAATTCTCACATATCACACTATTTTTTTATTACATATTTTCCTCTATTAAATTATGTAAATTACACACATCTATGATAACAGTTAATGGGATCTCAGAAGCTAGCAGACAAGTCCATGTTGAGATTCACATCAAAAGACATTATATCTAGAGTTATGAACTCCAATAGATATACATAGCTAGTGAAAGATATATGAAGTTATAGGAATCCTTGGATATGATCGATTTTTTTTCCAAATGGTGTATCAGTGGAGAATATTTTAGAGGATAACATAACAAGCGGGTCATATCCAACAACCAGTTGTGTATAAATGAATTAATTGGATGAACCTGTGTTGAAAGAAGCACGAAATAATGTGAAAGTGATCAAAATAACACCTTAAACTATATATGGACCCTCTAAACCATATTTTTGGGATCTATTCCATAGCATATATTTGGACATCATCATCATTATTTCACTATCGGTAAGATGGAAGTCTACTTTGGTATTTCTACAGAGAGCCCTGACAAGATCTCTTACTCCCGGTATGTGGGTGTCTCCACCTCCTAGATGATAGTATAGAATAAAAATAATATTTATTTTCTATCATGACACGCATAAGGCCCTAACTCTAGGTAACATGTAATTCATGATTTGAGAGCCCAAATAACAAATATTTGAATCATTGTGGGTCACATTCAAATGGAACCAAAGATAGTGAACTTTGTGTCACATGCATGACACTAGATGGTTGCATCTCTATGTCCTTCCACCAACATACATCAATAGATGAACTCATGGTAGTAATAAGAGGTCCACCCATATCAGTATTGAATTGTGGCATATTATAAACTTTTCATCCATACTCTAAAATCCTCCAAATAGTGAGGGCCTTCCTTAGAACCACTTGGTATGGGGTTAGATCAATGACCTGAACCAGTTGACTAATCACCGACCATGGGTATATCTCAAACTTTCAAGACTTTTATTCATCATTCATATACAATAAGGTAGTAAAACATAACATCTCTGTAAACTGATACATATACATGGATACAACCATAAAACCAAGTCACAACTACATAAACTCATTAGGAATAATTGATCTTTAGAGTGTTAGGGGAAACTCTATAAAAAACATGTATTATAAGAATTCCCATGAGATCTCTTCACAACACCAAACCTAACCCATAACTCTTGAAAAAAACATAGTAGGTCCTTCCATTAAGAATGCTTCTATAACCATCTTCATATGTGACGGTATGTCAATAAGGTAATGGATTCTCTATATGGGGTTCAAATAATCCCTAGCATCACTTGGTCCACTAGTGGCCTAAAAGGATGGAGGATTCTAGAGTAGGAAATCATTATATTGGTCTATGATATATTTTGGTGGTTGATGAAATTTATCACATACCTTCACTAATTGGAAGGAGTGAGAATGTTCTCTAAAGCAGCCTTCACTACTATATGTACCAACAATCCTCAACGAGGAAGTATTTTCTGTTACATAAGGAACATTAGAAACATTAATAGACCATAACTTGTCTATAAGATCACAAAATGTTTTCCCTATGAGTATACCCACATGTAACAATCAGAACAATTTTAAATATTATTCCACTTTTTGTTTTATTTAATTGTATTATTATGTATTATAGTTATGGAAAACACATGCACATATTTGGTATTATTATATCCTATTTAAATGTATATTAAGATTATTTAACATATAAAATATATTTATGTAATATTAATAACATGATTAATATAAATTTACAGTTTGGAGAGATCCAATCGATATAGACAAAGGAAGTGATGGCCTTAAACAATATGATCATACCCTATGAAACACATTTATCATGGATTCCATGACAGATATCATCTATAGGATTTCCCTTCACCAAGAAAAACATTATATCCAACAACATAATAATTAGAGACACCATTTAAGGTATAATTTCATGCTCATCAAAATCATATCCCAGACAATGTTCATCAAACCACCCCATGAATGACTCACTGTCGTGCACCAAAATATTTGGGAGTTTTCTATTGTATTAAAGGTTTATATATCCAGTATATAGTAATATGAGTATGTAAATTATTTTTCATATAATAATGAATATATTTTCATCTAGTTATTGTTACTTTATATATTATTCTATATACAACAATACACAAATTGAATTTTTGGGTAATATTCATTTTCATTTAAAGAATTTATTATGGTTAATTAAGGGATTTCTGAAATAAATAATATTTCAATAAAATATTTCATTTAAATAATGATAATTAAAAATGATGATCATATAATTTTTATTAAATAATATTAATTTTTTTATGGTTTTAAAATAAGTTATTGTTAAAAAAGCCATTATTTTTCAATAAATAATGATTATTAATTTAAAAGTTAAAATTAAAATATTTAGAATTTTTTTATCAAAGTAATGATACTTTTTGAATCAGAACAAAGAAATTATACATAAGTGAATTTTTCATAAATTTCATAGATAGTGTAATTTTCGAGTAATAATTAAAAACCATATAAATATATGATGTGTATTATGACATCATAATGACCTAAAACAGATGTAATAAATAATATAATAGGTATCCATGACAAAATAAATGTTTTTCCAATATAATAATTTCATTTTATTTTTATTTGATTTATTTTGTTGAGACATTATGAATCCTAGAAAACATATAATATATTTTACGGTTTTCAAATCCATTCTTTAAGAGTATGACTTGTTTAGACAATAGTAAGGTTATCATATTATTATTTCCATACCTTAGACATATAATATAGATAAAACCACTCCCATTTTAATGAAACAATGGACTAACCCCATGTTATGTTTTGGGTTTTTGGTTAATTTATTATATAGAGTCCATAACCTATGTATGTGAAATAAATATGAAAATCACACTCATTTTTTATATAAACCCATATAATATCTCATTATTATTAACTAAAATTTCATGAAACGCATCATTGATCTATCATAATATCTATAGATTCCTCTCATGGTTCCACAAGATCTCAAGAAGCTCCTCCCAATCATATAGTGTCACACACTCAAGTAAGGGGTCCTCTTATTCTCTATATTATTAAATTTTCTTTATTATCATATGCTTCCTAATTCAAATTCATAATGTTGGAATATATATTTCCATGTAATATTTATTTCATATTTCATATCTAGATTATTATAGACCCTTACTCTCAATTCGACCCATTTTATGAATTTTTAAGTGATTTCGTTAATATAGAGAATTTACACCATGATTTTCCATGCCAGAACAATTGTGTAGCAAATAACATGATCATATCTTATCATGTTTGATCACATTTATCCACTTATACTTAATTTATTTAGTAATTAAATGTATTTATTCAACACTACATGATCGTGGAATAAAATATGGTGGTGAAAGAATATGTGTCGTATGATCTATGTGGCGCTGTTAATCCTGAGAATGAAATGAAATTGACTTGTGCGCCTATAATTATATAGTTATCCAATGCATTGGGTATTTTTTAGTTTCATGGGATGTCATGTTGGGATAGGGAGTGAGACTGATTCCAATATAGAACTCTTTCCATCACGATTTCAATGCAGTTAACCTTGATCTTTGTTTATGATGAATTGTTTTAAGTTGTTTCCACATTTCCCACATTATGATTATCTTGTTATATCATTTGAAATTATTCATTTGTATGGTTGTCACGAATTATATTACCCATTTATATGTATATTGTAAAACTTGTATCACCATATTCCATTTTTATTCCTTTACATGGATTTATATCTCAGACCTTTCTTATGTATTCCCCCGGGTTATCCCATGTAATTTTCAAATCCATGGAATTTTATTAGCATGTTAAGGATTTTTTGAATAATGTTATTATATCCAATATTAAATGTGATATTATATATACATAGTTTATAATTACAATAGTCTACTTGATCTTTATGTTTGTATTATGTTTAATCATATGTAATAAACCATGTATTAAAGAGTAATAAAAAGCAGGGTTGTAAAAGTTAGTATCAAAAGAAAAGGTAAGTCATTTTTGTGATTAGTATTAGAAAAATATAGAGAAGGAAATAAGGATAAGAATATGTATAATAAATCATCCCTAAATTTTGGTAAGTATTGTGTATGTGTTTTTTCAAGAAAAAAAACAACCATGTCTGGACTCTACAAGTGTATGTGGTTCTTGAACTGATGTACCTCGGGGTATCAACTCTTACATGGTGAGTTGGGCTTGACTTGGTGTAACTTGGTACTCAAATACATGCCTTACTAGAAAACTTTTTTGAACTATCATTGGATATTCCTTATTAAATTCAGAAGCCCATTATGAACCATTATTAATTTAAAAAAATTCTCATAAGAATATATGTTATAAAATAGAGCATATATAAAACATATTGAAGCTTATAAATTCATATGATATAGAAACAAATGTATGTTATAATTTATCCCTTTAATTTAGTTCAATTCATTTTTATGTGTTTAACAGTTTAAAAATATTCAACCATAAATTTCCCATTTTTACGACCAATGAAAAGAAATATGATGAATTGGGTAAACAATCAACACTGTGGGAAATGAGGTGACTATCCCAGTAAGATTCCTAACATGATTGGAATATGAATCAAAATATTTGTGGAATACTCTCTTAGTTGACTACAGTTCTGAATAGAAACATACATCATAAGGAGTACCCTAATACACCTAAAAATTAACAAGATTCAATTAGGTATTTTATGCAAAAAAGGCCCCTGAAATTCAATGGATAATTAGATCTCCTAATTGCGGAATAGTGGATCTATTCCCTTGAAAAGATCTTCTCCTTCCAAAAAAGTTCTTAATAAGAGAATATTGTACAGTTTGTTTATCATATAGATGGACAAGGTGATCATTGGTGGAAATTTATCAATAATATGAATCCGGAGTACGATATCTAATTGACGTGCTGAAATTATTTCAGGAAAATGTTTTTCAATATATATTTCCCCACACATTTCGTAATAAAATGGAATGGGATTCCTTTCCCAAAATAATAAAAGAAAATTTATCTATCAAGATGTTTAAGGAAAAAATCACAAGACTTTCATGATATGACTCTATATTTTTTCTACCCCTGATTTCATGGATTACTGCATCTTTTAGAGGATAAAAACTATTCTATACAAATACATAGACATTTATTACATTAATAGATATGTGTAAATTGTGTGATGTTCCATAAAAGTAAAAATGTAGATCGACTAACTTTATGTGTTTCAAGGGAATAAGAAGTGTATTGTGGAGTTTAATTCTGGTAGACAGATGGAGAAATATAATGGTTCTATGAAGTTTAATCATCATATGTGTCAAAGGTTTACAAAGAAGATCCTTTTAAATTTCCTAATGGAAAGAGGAAAATATTTAGGTTCATGAATAAAGGGAACCTAGATATCGATTACTAATTGGAGAAACCCACTAATGTGATGGATGAAAGGAATACACTAGTGAATCATCACCTCATTGTTCATTGATGCAATTGTAATGAACCAGGTGAAATTTCCAACCAATGCACTTAGTCATGAGTTTTTTTGAAACAACACACAACCACCATGATTTCAAGGGAGATATTTTTCCGTCACAACCACTATGGTGGATCCAAAATATAAGGTTGTGAAAGTTATGTTAGTCATTCATTTAGGTATAGTGGATATAATTTTTTTATTCTGGTTCTACATGTTCCTTTATATCATGATTGTTTAGTATAACTATTCAAACACCACAAATAAATCTTGGAAGTTGTGATATCAGTGAAAATTTATAAAGGGGTAATTATTATATCAAAAGTATATAACTCCTTCCGAATCAAATTTTTTGGGACGAACTTTCTAGTGAACCTTTTCATATTCCATTTCATGTAATTTTATGTAATTACATGCATGAATGGTATTTCCCAACATAAATCAAACATAAATAAATATGAGAAGTAAATCCTTATTTGTACACTGAGTTTTCCATTGATTTTACATATGTGTAGTGCAGGATGAATATAAGTTTGCATCAACATCTAAATAATAGATATTATTTTCCCAGGAGAAAGTGTATCTAGCCATAGTGATTGTGTCTATGGAAATAATAATCCTTTATGAGTTTCACATTGTGACGGATTCTACTGATGTGTTTCTTGGGGAATTTACTAGTCTCCCTCCTAAATGAGAATTATAGTTTTCAATCATGATTATTCATATGGTGTTACCATTATTTGAAACTCCATATACAATTATTCTAGTGGAAATTGATAATCTAAAGAAACAACTATTATAGATTCCTGATAATGGGATCATACAGTCAAGTGCTTCACCAGGGGGTGACCCTGACCACTTTGTCAATAAATAGGATGAGTCAATGTGCCTTTGTATTGATTATTGTGAGATCAACAAGATCATGATAAAGAACCATAATCATCTACCATGTATTTATAACATGTTTGGATAGTAACGTGGAGAACAATACTTCTACAAGGTGGATATGTGGTCGAGATATTACCATGTAAGGGTGAAGAATGATGATATCCTAAAGACTAATTTCAAACCAAGGTCTAGGCACTATGATTTCATAGTAACTCCATTCAGGCTAACTAATGCTCCAGAAATATTCTTGGACTTGATGAATAGGGTCTTCAGAGATTACCTTGAAAAATATGTTGAAGACTTTCTCAATGATATTATAATAATCTTCAAAACCACAGAGGGGGGTGATGAGAATTTGAGCACTATGGTAAAGAACATATGAAAGGAGAATAGTTATGCCAGGTATATAAAATGTTATTCATGGGGGAAAGATGTCTCATTCATGGGTCATATCATCAGAATAAATAGGATATCTATAAAACATTGAAAAATAAAATCAACTGAATGATGGATGAGACCAACATATGTGACAGATAACTATAGTTTCCTTGGATTATCTGGGTACTACAATCAATTTGTGAGAATTATATTATGATTTTCAAACCCAATAACCAAGATAAATCGGAAGGGGTTCTTGTTTATTTTGGATGATGGTTGTGAAGAGAGATTCGTGGAGTTAAAGAGGAGGGTTACCACTACAACTTTTCTCACACAACCTAGAAGTGGGGGAAATTTTGTGGTATTTGAAAATACATCAAAGAAGGGTTTGGTCAATGCATTAATTTGGAAATAAAAATTCATAGCCTATGATTCAAGGTAGATGATTTTTTTAATAGAACTACCCAATACATGATATGGAGTTCGATAAGGTGATATTTTCATTGCAAATATGGGAGTATTATCTCTTTGGGGTGAATTGTGAGATATTTACGGATCACAATAGCATCAAATATATTAACATAGAAAGATATCAATATGCTTAAGTGATGATTGTTAGAGTTGATCAAGGACAATGACTTCACAATACAATACCATACTACTAATAGAAATAAAGTATATGATTCTAAAAGTATAAAGATTCCATCAATTCAATCATTTATGTGAATTTAGGGGGGGTTGATCTACTTAGACTTCAAGAGGATAGACTTAGGTGTCATAATGGAAAGAACATCATCAATCCTTTCACATATGTTTTCTCAACAATATCTTTCGAAATAGATTATGCATTCAAAGAGAAATGATTTTGGAATCAAATAAAAAGTGGAAACATTATGAAAATGAAAATTTTTGGATTTTAATTTTAATTAAGAATGTGTTTTAAGATTTTGGTCACAACTATATGTACCAACCAATCATGTTTTAAAGAATGTTCTTATGAATGACGCACATAGCTCAACCTTCCCTATGAACCCAAATTGGACAAATATTTATTAATATATTCAAGAGAACAATGGGTTGGGCAATATTTAGAAGGTGATCACTGAATATACTTAAAAGTTTCTAATATGTTAGCAAGTGAATAGTGAAATGGATAGGTCTAAGAGGATGATGTAACCATTACCCCTAACAACATGGAGATGGGAAAACATCACCGTTGTATTTCTCACTGGACATCCAAATATATCCATAAAAAATAACTCTATATGGATTGTTTGGGTCATCTTATAAAGAAATATCACTTTATCACAATTCAGGAGGACTTATCACTCGACTAAAATTCATGGATATACAAGAAAGAAGTGGTGAGGAAACATGGAGTACCGATATTTATTTTATCTGATTGATGTCTATTATTTACCCCCAAGTTTTGAAAAAGTTTCCAATATGCTATTAACAATAATCTGAACTTCAGTACAGCCTATCATCCTCAAACTAAGGGCTAGTCTGAGTCCACTACTCACAAATTGGAAGACATGTTCATAGAATGTTCTATGGACATCAAAGGATGATGAAAAAACATATTACCATGGTTGAGTTCTTATATAAAAACAATTCCAATCTATCATCCAAATGGATTTCTATGAACCCATTTTAGGGATGATGTGCGAAACACATACATGTGGGGGTGAAGTTGGGGAATGAAGATGCTAGGTCATGAAATGGACAAATAAATGTGGGGAAATTTTATGACCATTCAACAACACATCAAGGATAATCAGATTTTAAAGAAGTGTTATGTAGAAAATCAACAACATTGAATAGAGTTTTGTGTTTGAAATATAGTATTCCACTATAAATCTCCATGGAATATTGTGTTGTGATTTGGGAAAAGGTAAATATTAGTCATGGATATGTCATCCCATTTGAGATCGTTGTTCACAACAGAGAGGGGTCCAATCAACTAGCACTCTAACATAACATATCTCAAGTACATGATATATTCAATATATCCCTCCTGAAGAAGTAAATACCACTCTACTCACATATACCCAATCTAGAGGAGGTTCCATTGGATAATTACCTTTTCTATGAGGAATATCCCGTGAAGACCATCGATCATGGTGACACTGTTTTGTAGAATAAAAAATTTTACTGTGTCAAAGTGTTGTGGATAAACCACCAGTTTGATGAAGAAACATTGGAATCAAAGAAGATGATGAAATAGAGTAACGCTGATCTATTTTAGTATGGGAAAAGAAAATTTCAAGAGTGAAATTTTGTTAGGTGGAGATTGTAATGATTCAAATAGTTATAAATAAAATTTCACCATTTTATTTATTTAAATGTCTCATTATGTATGATGGTTACATATAACTCATGCACTTAATTGGACTTATTATATCCTATTTAAATTTCCTTCCGCAAAATTTACAATTGATATATATTTTTTCGATATTGATCACAAGATTTTTATAATTTTGGGGTTTTAAAAAATCCAATTAACACATACAAAGGATGTAATGACCTCAACCTGTAGGATCCAACCCTATGAATCCCTCTTATTAGAGCTTTATAGGGAGATGGAATCTTTTAGATTTTCAAATGAACATGTCCAATATGTTATCCATCAACTTAAAACTGATCTAAACCATTTATGGGAGAAGGTCAACCTCTTTGAGATTCTAGACCAACCCATATACGATAAACCACCACGAGAAAGTATCATCATCGGGAACCTTACTCTTAAAGAATATACTAGTTTATTAAAGGGATATATATCTAGAACCTAGAAATATGAGTATTATATATTTTTAATATTACAATGGATCTATTTTCATCCAATTATTGTTACATTATAAATTATTTTAATACCATAAAAAATATCCATATTGGGTAATATTCAAATTCAATTAATGTCTTATTTTCATGAATTTTTAAATTTTTTTAATAAATAATATTTTAATAAAATATTATTAATAATTTATTATTATTAAATATAAAATATCATATAATTTTTTTTAATTCAAATTTAATTTTTTATTAATTCAAAAACATGTATAGTGAAAAATCCTATAATTTATCAATAAATGATGATTATTACTTTAAAAGTGAAAATGAACATATTTAAAGAATTATTTCAGAAAAATGAATATTATATTAGGAATCAATGAAAAAATTATCCAATGGTGAATTTTTCACTATTTTCTGAGATAGTCAAATTTTTCGGTAAAAATTATATATCATATAAATATACGGTGTGTATTATGACATAGAAATTTCCAAAAAAAATTAAATATATACTATAAAAGGTATCCATGTAAAAATATATGTTTTCCATTTAAAATAATCTTATTTTAATTATATTTGATTAATATTTCTAAATACATTATGAATCCTCAAAAACATATCTTATATTTCCAGTTTTAAAAATCCATTCATCAATAGTATGACTCACTTCCACCCTAGAAAGGGTTATATTTTATTAATTTAATCCCATGGATATATTTAAAGATTAAAACCACTCCCATTTTATCATAAAATATGGAGAAAAATAATGGTATTTCATTTTGTTTTCTTTTTCATTTTATTACATATATTCTGAAAGCTATATTTGAGAAATAATAAATTTTGTGGTTTTTTAATTTATTGCACTTATTAATGTGGGAATATGGCATTACATGTACCAATTACTAACCATTTGAGATCAAAATATTATAGAACTGTTTCTCTCTCATAAACCATTTACATGAACTTTCAGGTGATCTTTTTATGATGCCAAATTTTCACTGTGATTTATACTTCCAAAAACAATTATGTAGTGAATACAATACTCATTTCTTATTAAGGGTGCTTGAATTTATGAACTTATACTCCATATAATTGGTAATTACATGTATATATTTTACACTCCTTGATTTTAGAATAATTTATGACTATGAATGGATCAATATGTATGATGCATGTGGAAAACATAAACATCCAAATGAAATGAATGTGACAGGTGCACCTGAAATTATATTTCACTCCAATGCATTGGGAAATGTTTAGTCTCCTAATATTTAATTTTGGGATAGGTAGTGATCCTAATTCATTAATGGGACTTTTTCCATCATTATTAAATTGATTTTAGCTCATAATTATGTTTCTGATATGTGTTTTTTGTTATTTTTACATTTCCCATAATATTATTATCATTATATATCGTGAATTTTTCATCATATTTATGATTCTAAAACCATTAATTCAGCATTGATATTTCTATTTTATAACATTTATAACCTTGTTAAATTTTTATTCACTTACTATGATTTATATCTCACCCCTATATTATTTATGTTCCTAGATTATCTGATTCAATTTTAAAAGCCCAAAAAATTTATAATCATTTTAATTGAGTTTTTAATAATGTTATAGTATATCATGTTCAAGATGTTTTTATATGTATATAATTACCTAATACACTAGACATGTAAATAATATAGTATTTATTAAGTATAATAATATGTAACAAATCTTGTATTAAAGTATAATAAAGATCATGGTTTTCATACCACAACCCATGGTATACAACTCCTAACGTTAACCCTATTCTATGTTCATTAAAGTTAGTTACATTAATCATATATATAACAACACAACAACATTTTAATCAAACTTATTAATTCCCATAATGAAATATCTCATCAAGAAGTCAACATATATAAATATATCACACAATGATAAACTATTCTTAGCATATAGCACAAATCAACACATTTAATTAAAGAACTATTATGCATCATAACAATAATTATCTATATTGCGCATTGACATATGTTCCTTTTCATGATTTATGAAGGAAACAAAAATATAAATAACCACATAACAACATCATGTGAATGAACTATGGTGAAGTTAATCAATGGTAAAAGACACAAATAATGTTAACACATTATGGAAACTTTAAGGGCCTCTGTACATTGTTTAGAGGAACAACCAAGGTTCCTCCATCCAAGTCCCAACCCCTATAGCTCCTTTATACCCAATCCTAAATCAAGGAAATTTGAAATGAAATTTTAGTTAATTATGCTCTAATGATTCCATTATTTAACATCCCAACTAACACCAAAGGGTCCAAACTAAAGTGATACATAACTTCATAAATGGTTATCCATTTGAAAGAGGCTTCTAACTAGAAGCATGTGTCTGAGTGTGTTAGTTGGGAGACTATACCATTTGTATCACATCATAGGTTAAATAATGAAACGATAAACATTATAATAAATAATAATAGTATAAATCATTTAAACTAAATTAATGGAATTCATTGCCTATAAATAAGCAGCTCCCAATGTGGAAATCCTGTCCAAAAAAATAAAATAGAGTAATAAAAAAAATAACAATAAGCCTATCTAGATTACATCTAGGACCACTACTAGATTCATAATCCTATTCTTATTTGTCTATCCTTCACCTTTACATTCACCAGATCCCTCATGGAATCCAAAATCACAATGAAATGGACAAATTTGGTGTGAGTACAAGATTATGTAAGACACCATCAATGAATCCTTAACCTGATTCTATCAAGTATATAAGTGTATTATATAATAATAATAACTGTGTAAAAAATAAACATATAATAAAAAACTGAGAGGTCTGGTGTTGATTATGAAATGGCCAAACCCTGGCCTCACATGTTTTGTCTCTATGTTGGATGGTTATAGGATGTTGTCATTAACATCCAAACACTCTCCAACATAGAATCCTCATAGAGTAATGTGAAAATTAAATATAACATCATCCTTCCCTTAAAAGGACCATTACACAGGGAATCCTCCCATTATGAATATATTGTATGCACATAAACCATGATACAGTGTGGTGTGTGGAACTAGGAAAATAATAGCTACCTTATGTGAATCATCAACACAAAACCTAATATATCTCATAACAATTCCCTATATTTAGTTCCCTCATTACCATCATTTTCAAAAAAGCACACCCCCACTCAATGGGATAAACAAATCATGATTGTCTAACAATATCATGTACCACTAACCACAATGGCATATAAAAAACCTTCAAGGTGAGTATACTAATAGGAATAACATATCAACATGAGTATATAACAGTATACAGAACATCATATAATCACAATCAAACATGGTAGTATGGTACACTAGTATCACTCTTGGAATAAAGTGTCAAAATATGTCTCACAGTATTCCCACACACCAATATGTGATCATAATAAAGAATGGTATAAAATAATCCAATATATAAATAATAGTATTGAGACATGTGTAAATAAGATCCCAAGGGTTAAGGAACTTCCATCTAAATGTGTCAATATTCATGTTGAGGATCACTTAGGATAGCATACCCAAAACTTCTATCACACAACAACTAGAATATGATCATACTATGTGATATCAGAGAACTGATCCAATATACCATGTTATAGGTTACAGATAAATGAATGTTGGAATCAAGAACAAAGGGGTCAAATCAACATATCATGAGTCAATAGTACTAAAAAATAATCCTCATGGATGGAATAAAAACGGAGGTGAAAATATATATAAAAAATGTTGGAATCCATTGTTTAAGGAATTGCCGATGGATTGGAAGTTGTGTTGTAATAGGAATCATGATGAAGGCCTAGTTAACCAGAGTGTTGGGTGCACTAGTAGAAGGCCACTAAATCATAAGAAAGTATCACCATGGTTTAGGGTTGTACATGAAGGACAAAACTGTGGGGAAAAGTGTATGGTTTAGGTGTCGAACCCCCATGCAAGAGCACCGCCAAAGACGGGGGATTTTGGCCTCGAGAGGCTCGACACCATGACGAACTACGGAATAAAGGCTGATCTGGTGACGTGCTGTTATGTTTCAATTAATTTAGTGTTTGGTATTTTTTTCATCGAATAGAGAGGTATGAAATATGTATTTAAGATTCATAGGTAGTTTAATCCCCATAAAAAAACCCTTATTTAATCCAAAAAAATAAATTTAAGGATCCTAATAAATTTCAAATATACCACCTTCAATCAATATTTGAGATATGGAAGATTCAATGCATTCAACAAATTAACTCCTGAACACCGATGACTGGACTAGCATTGTAAGTAATGCAAAGAAAGGTCTCTAAAATGTTGTCTGTGTTACCCTACTTTTTCCACCATAAACATCATTTCATAGAGAAGGCTATAGTTATGTCTTCCTTGCACAAAACCCAAGGGAGATGTTGAGTATCTATGATGTGTGGGATTCCACACTATGTTATAGTAAAATATGGTATGGTATGGTACCTCTTTTTTTGGAATTCAATGTTCAAAAACACCTATTTTTCAACTCTTAGCTTATCTAAGAACCAAATACTCTTCTAAATAATAGATCAACCAAAACAAAGATGAAAAAAATTAAATCATAAGAATTTTATAAAATTTCAGTTATCATATATTTAAAATATAGTGTCATTAAATAGACATCTTTTTTATAATTTTTTGGGATGGATCACTTTGATTGATGTTTCATGGTGTTCATGACAAACATTTTTGTTTTAGTAAATTAATTAATATGTTATGATAAATATGTGGTCGTTACACGTATTATAAAATAATAATGTTCCATATTTGATCCTAGTTATACCAATTCAACAATATTATGATTTTTATCAAGGAATGTTAATTCATATCTTAGTGGATAAGTTGTTGAGTTAGGATTGAATACTCATAATGGTATTATAATCACATCTCAATTCTATAACTCATATCTGATTGGTGTTTATGGGAATGTGTATCCAATAAATATTGTTATTGTACCTCTAGTTTAATTTTTTGTTATTATGAGAAAGGATTATAATTCCTTACATAAATATAATATCAGTTGCTGTGGAGGGGATGTTTTATTTGATATTTCACTCCAACCTATTATCTTTTCTTAGTTTGAGGACAAATACATGCTTTTAATTAGAATTAAATGAATTTTATTGTTCATGATTTCTTCTAAAAAGAGTTACATATCTCATATGGTTGGGAATAAACTTAAAATCAAAGATATTCTTATTTTACGGGAGGTTTTTAGGCCATTTTGAAAGATCATTCTAGTATTTTTATGAATTATGAAGTTGATTTTTTAATAGAACTCATACTAGGTGATAAAAATATTTCAAATATTCTCTATATAATGACCCGATTGAGTAGTATTAATTAATGAATAAGTACCCTGAAAACATTTATAATAGATTCATTTGACTATGTTTGTCACCATGGGGTGCACCTATTCATTTTTAAGAAGAAAGATTGATCAACGTGAATCTGTATTGATTATCTAAACCAAATAAGACCAAAATCAAGAATGTACATCTTATTCCATATAATGATAATCTTTTTGATCAATTACGAGGATCAAGATATTTTTACAAGATTGATATTTGATTTACATACTATAAATCAAGGGTTAAAATTAAATAAATACCATATTTGGTCTCAATATAAAGTATAGATACCATGAATTCAAAGTGATTCCATTTTTCCTTTATAATTAATCTATTATCCTTATGGATTTAATGAATAGAGTCTTCAGATATTATCTTGATCAGTTTTTAGTCATTATAGATGATGTTCTTATATATTTTATGATCAAGGAATAGAATAGAGATCAATTAAGTATTATATTGAAGACCTTATGGAAAAAGAATTTGTATAAAAATTTTAATATGTGTGAATTTTTGATACATGATGCTTAATTTTTGGGTCCTATAATCAAAAGTGACGGTATATTAGTGGATCCATCGAAGAGGAAAGTTATTTAGCATTAGACCCAACCAACCCTTATGACTGATATTCATAGATTTCATGGTTTTTTTGTATATTATCAATACATTGGGAATTATTATTCATTCCTATATAATCCAGTCAACATGTTAATATGTAAGCGACAAAGTTTCTATGGATATATTATTGTCCAAAAAAATTCAAGTAACTAGAATAAAATTTGGTCAATGAACCTATGACCACACTACCCTTCAATTTTAATGGGTCTTGATCTATTGTGATCCATCAAAGAAAGGATTTTAATGACCCCCCCAAGAATAATGATATTATGATAGCTAATGACTCATGATAATTCATGGTTCATGATAAAAATAACCCAAATCATGCCCTAGAGTGAGAAAAGTTATTCATTTCATTAAATATGATGAGGAATTTACTTTTTGAAGAAATGTGTGAAAGATATTCTGATAACAGAATTTAAATGTATACATTTAGATAAAAATAGTTAAATATGCACCATAGAAGATGGTTCAAGTTTTCTAATGATTATGATTGATCACTAAATTACCACTTTGGGAAATAAAACAACATGCTCAATTCCTTATGTTGATAAGATCATGATATCTTATATATGATGACGATAAAAAACGATGCGATATTTATAGATTTTCAATGTGTAGACATTGAAATAATGAAAGAATTGAAGAAATCATATAATTCTCAAATGAGTATTCAACTATCTGTCCATGTGAAAATTAATGTGTGAAGGAAATAATATATAGAGGTAAAAATGATAGGGAAAATGTTTCATAGTTCAACCTTGATTATGATAGAATGGTAAGGTTCAAGAACTATGTATAACTTCCATCAATACCAATCATTATGAATTATTTGTTGGAAAAATCATTTATTTCATCATTCCGTATTCATATTGAATATATGAATTTATATAAATATCTAAAATAGAATTTTTGGTTGGATAAAATAATGTGTGATATTTTAGATTATATGTTTCATGGATTGTTATGTCATCAACTTAACCCTGGGAGATATAAGTGTAAGTGGATCTTATAACCTCTTGAAATAATATAATGGAAATGTGAACATACATGGATTTCATCATTAGAATCCCAAAACGATGTGTTGGAAATAATGTTATTTGGATTGTGGTTGATCGTCTTGTGAATTTAGAACACTTCCAAACTATTATAGAATACTTTTCACTTGATCAGATTTATTGAATAAGAATTTATGTAGTGGTGGGTTTCCATAGAGTTTCACATTATGTTGCATCTGATCACGATCCAAGTACTACCTTGATTTTTGGGTTAAGTCTTCAAGAATCTGTATATACAAAGTTATCATTCATTAATGTCTATCAAATTCCAATAGATGGTCATAAAAAGAGAAAAATTAAAACATTGTATAATATTTCTTGATCATTCTCTCTAGATTTCATATGTTTTTGGGATCAATAACTTCTTATAGTCAATTTTTCTAACAAAAGTAGAGTTCAATTGACCATTCACATGGCTCCTTATTAAGACCACTATAGAAATAAGTTCATATATGTTACATTATAGGATGGTTTTGGAGAAAAAAAAGTTATTAGGACCAAATATATATTATTAAATGGTGGAGAAGGTTAAATCCATTCCGCAACAAATTAAGGAAACTCAAATTCAATAGAAGAGTTAGATTGATAGTCAATAATGAAATCTAGAATTAAAAGTTTGTGAGAAGGAACTCCTATAAATATTTCGATGGTAGAATGTTTTGAGATTTTAAAATAAGATAATGTTAAGGGCTAGGAATAATAGACCCTTTGATACTCTGGATCATGTATTGACTTCAGGTTTTTATTGGTTATTCCACCAAACCATAAATAAGTTCACAATTTATTCGATGTATCACTATTGAAGAAGTACATTCCATATCATTCACATGTATTAATATAATATGTTATAATAATAGATCATAATATTTCATATAAATAATTACTATAAGGAATCAAGTATTGTAGAGATACTATGATACTGAACCAAACTACTCACCTGGTTAAATTTCTATACATGAATTATAAATTTGAAGAAGCAACATGGGAACCAGAGGATGTGATAAAATAGATTTATCCTCATTTATTTCTATCAGAGAAACATTATTTTTAGTGAATAATTCATTTTCAAGGGGCTTTAATCTGGAACCTTGATATTATATATATATATATATATATATATATATATATATTTCTCTGAAATAAACAGGAATTATTAGATATGTTGTTTTACATGAAACACCGAGTCCAAATGAACAGTTATATAGTATACCATAATAGCCTAGATTATAAATTAGATGTATGAATATAAATTACTACATATTGAGAAATATATATAATTGTTTAATATTATGAAAACTTATATATTAATACATATAAATAATTACTTTATTTTTAGTAAATACATTTTATGATTTTAAAATATAATTTTATAAAAATGTCATTTTTGAATTTTTTGGTAGGGACATTATAGCTAATTTCTACCACTTTTAGAAATTTTAATTTTAAAAATTGTATAATTTTCAAAATAATCATATCATAATTATCTTAAGGTAATATCTGGAGATTTTTCTGAAATGATTAATTTTTCAGGGGATAGTAAAAAATTAACATCTTTATAAAAAATAATATTTTCCATTCTAGAATTCCAAAATTACCAATTTTATAATTAATATTGATATTTAATTTGTTACTTTTTTATTAATGATAATGTAATAAATGTCATTGGAATCCACATTGTTTTGAAATTTTAGAATAAAAAAAATTTATCCATAAAAAATATTTTTTTTGGAATGCTTGTTTCCAACTTCTATCGGGAGTTTATTTTAAAATTAATTTTTGACCCCTCTAAAAATTTTATTTGATAGAATAAAATATATATTTTGAATCAAAATTTTTAAATTTGGTAATTAGTTCACTTCCATTTTTGGTAAAAATGGATGTCTTAAATAGTAAAATTAACTTTTAATGTTAAAGTGTGTTTACCTGGGGTTAAAGATGGAGATTGGGGTAATTTATCCAATTAAACATTAATAAATCTTATATTTTTTCATATTTAGCCTCTATATTTACAAACCATTATATTCTTGACCATTTGGAATAATGTTTCTTGAATATGGTTGGATTATATTTTGATCTTTTAAGAAATTCCAACAATGTGCACTCCCTCAGTTAAAAATGATGACCCCACCTCATCTCTTCTCCATACATAAATTGACAGTATTCTCAAATAATAACTTCCAAAATAATTTTATAACAACTATACCATTCCATATGGGAAATGTTTTATTAAAGTTCCATCCCTTTAAGTATTATGGTGTAAGCCAAATACTATTCCTCAGCAAAGAGGTGTAGATCATAACTTAGTACTATCAAATTTATTTCTTATATCAGATTCTAAATCATGTTTTATACGCAATAAAATGATTAATACTGTATCTTAAATATACTTATATTTTATTATGATGGTTTCATAACTTTTCCAATCCTTTCTGTCAAATGGGAAATTAAATTATTGCATGTGTGTATATGTGGAAAACTGTCTCTACCTAGCGATATAATTAATTGTACATAACCATCATTAATGGAGTATTATTATATATATAATATTTATATAATATATTTTTAATATATAAATCGTTAAGTAATGATAAAATATAATTTTACATTCTTTATTTATTTTCTTTGTAAATTTAAAACATTATTTATGCATTCATACCGATTACCATCTACATGAACACTGTAAATCATTATTCTATCCCAATTTTTTATGGATAATTTTATATATGGATATCCTGAATATATATATATATAATTTATATCATGATTAATGTTCCACATATTATAGAACCATAATAAAATTAAAACTACAAGAATTTCAGAACCAAAGATTTTAGAAAAAATGAAACAATTACACCGGAAAATGATAGTATTAATAGTGAATTATTAATAATAGGTGTTGAAATGTTTTTAGTAGAATAGATATGATATTATAAGTATGATTATATTTCTATTATATATATATATAATTTAATATTATTATATATGATTGTAGAGAACTTATGATGAAATTTGAACCTGAGTAAAGGGTTTCACATTACTATCTCATTTATATCGAGATTAATTATGCTTAAACTTATTATGAATAATTTATATGATAGTTTTATCTCAAATCCTTTTTTTCAATATTTATTTCTTCTTATTTCATCTTTTTATTTTATTTTATACTCTTTATGTACTCAACAAACTGAATGATTTTTTTTAATAAAAACATATATAGTTTTACTATTTTGTCGAGAATCATTTTCTTCGATTCACAAATTATCTTTAAAAATTTAAATGAATGTTTTCCAAATTTTCCTATAGTTTTTTAAATTCATTCACAAACATGTTTTACTTTTTATTAAGAATTTATAATGAATATTCTTATCATTTTATGATCGGGGAAGTTTTACTTTTTAGAAAAATGGGAAATAAATCACTATTTTAACATACATAGACTGAATGGAGTTTAAAATAATTATGAACACTCAAGGAATTAAATATTTCTTTTTTAGTTTCTATTTTTTTTGGAATAAATTTTTTCGACCTATTTTTTTGTTGTTTTTTAGAATTCCAAAAATATATTTCAAAAGAAAAATGGTATTTTATTCAACAATATTCCAATGATCTTATTAAGCATGGTTATATCTATAATAATAGCCATTGATGATTCTTATTCTTCACTATGAATATGATTCTATGATATAATAATGATTCATTCTCTATATGTTCTATTAGTATAATGATTTAATATTAATGAAACATGTTTTCTTTTCAAAATGTTAGGTTACTATGAATGTTTTCGCGATATTTTTTCATATATATGAATAAATTATAAATATTTGATGGGTGGTCCTATAATTATATATCCCTTTTATTTGATACGTAAATATTTTTTTATTAGATAAAATGGTACATGGGAGGTTATCCCATGTCTAAAAAATAGGGTACATTGGTGGTTACTGCTATCTCGAAAAGAAGGTAAATGGGAGGTTCTCTAAATCCTGAAGTAGCCACATAGGTGGTTATCCCTATCCTAACATGTGAATAAATCATAATCATATATCTTTTTCATAATATTTCTAGTATTATTATTATTTTACAATTTTATGACATTATAAAATTTAAATGTTATGCTCTCATAGATCATGTTCTTTGATTTATTTATGATTCTTGTCTTATGAACTGCCAAGTTTTATAAAATTAATCTTGATTTTGATAAATGTATTATTATGTACAATTTTCAAATGTTAATATCATGTTATCCTATCATGATTCTCATGTTATTCTCAAATGATCATTGATATCTCCATTTTTACCCATACTAATCATTTGAGCACATTAATTATTATTTTTCAATTTCAAATGGATATAAATATTGGTTTAATATTGTTATGTTTAAGAAGGGATATAGTTAAGAAATACTATGTGGGATATATTTTAAAGAGTTTAGGTACCAATTGTTTATGTAACCATGTTTCCAGAGACACTGATATTTTAAAGTGGTATCATGTATTGAAATGATATGTAATGAATATTCATCCAATAAGATGTCATATTTTTGTCTCTAATTCTTGCCTTTCCTAAAAGGTGTTCTCTCATCATTTTTAATCATATGAATTGTAAAATATTGTTTAAACACATTAAAACATCAATAATTGAAAATCCAAAGCGTCAAAATACAATGGAAATATTTTAATGAATATAAAGTAAAAGGGAATCCCTTACATGATATGATTATTCTAAAAACATGAGAGGATATTCTTAATATATTGGGAACACATTGGTGGAAAATTAGTGATGGATAAGAATGGTATGTTTATGATTCAAGTATTTAGTGTGAAGTGGAATGGGTGGATAGGTTAGTATTTTTATTAAAATATAAGGGTGTTCTTTATTAATTAAAAACATAGGTTTTGGAATCTAAGTTATAAAATAATAAATCCCACAAATGTTCCCTGGGTTTTATCCTATGATTCTTACAAAATATAATTGGATTCAAATATTTTATTAGGATAAAAAATAAAATCATCAAAATAATAATACAATTCATGAGGCATAGGTAAGTCATCTTCATAAATAATTTTCTTTTACCTTAAATTATAATATATGTATTGGTGGATTCATTATTTGTTTTTAAAATTAATCAAATTACTTCAAAAACATGATATTTTAAATGGAGAACATATTTTTGGTCTCATATTCCATTTATATTAATTATTACATCATTCTTATGCCATTACGATGTATGAATTCTTACATTATTTTTATATAGTATTTAATTTTTACCCAAATAATACACTTCCTTAAAAAAACATTTAATAATCACCATTGGGAAATTTCATGCCCAATATAAAATTATACTTTTATTAAAAAAAACTTTCTAAATATATGAATTTTTAATTTTTAAATTAAAAATATTATAAATTATAATAATAGTTTCCATTTCTAAAGAAATAAAATTCCAACCCTTATACAAATTACATGGGAATTCATAAAATTATATTATAATTTATATATAAATAAGAAAAATTGTAATATTATTTTATATAAATAATTTTTATTTCCAATTCTAGAGTTTATCCTATAATATTCTTTCAAATAAAATTATATATTTTCATAAAATACAATCATGGTTTTCTTATTAAAATCTAATTTTCTTGAAGATAATTCTATAATATAGTGTATAAAATTATAATGAAAATTGTTTCAATATTACGATTATATATTCATTAAAAATAGAATAAGAAATAATAATACTTGGGTCTTCATATATAACTCTTTATTAAACAACTGTATTTGACAAGGGTAGGGGGTTCGATGTCAGCACATTCATAGGGTAGTTCGATGATCATGTATTCATTAGTGATATCTATAATCTTGAACATACACCATTAAAGGTTTTACAATAGTTTCTGTTGTTGAATCTCATCATGGGCTTAGTCATATCATATTCTCAATAATTCCATATATCTTAGAGTCTTTGATAAATAGGCTTTATAGGGTCAAATCCTAGTGGTTGAGGTCTTATATTCTCCCTTCTATGTCAATTAGATTTTATAAAAACACTTAGTATATAAAATTAATAATAGTAACTATAAAATGGACATATTAACAATTGATACCATGCATAATTGGATTTCAATCTCGACCACCAAATTATATCTATTTTCTATAATAGTCGACCAAAAATAAAATAAAATTGAATGTGTTTTATATTACTGTATTATATAATTGGGTATATTCATTCATAAGATAATTACACATTTACTCGTCTAGTTTTTACAGAATCCTTGGAAACTATTGCATGAATTTTGTCAAATAAATTATAAAAAATAATAATTTTAAATATAACCACAATGATGCCACATCAAGGTTCTCAGGCACATTAGAAGAAATGGATTAGTGGCCAATTTTAATTTTTATATTTTTCAATGGATAATATTAAATTAATTTGATGAGATAAATCCCATATACTTTTTGATAATATCCTACACATTTAATTTATAATTAATTTTAAATAGAAAATACCTTAAATGCAATAATCATCTTGGTTAAATTCTGATTCCTCCCTTTGTGTAATTTTGTTATGGGTGAAATCCAAGTGACAATTCATTTAGCTCTATCAAAACATGATGCATAAATCACAATATGTCATTCACTGTAATTTGAGTGTTATAAAAAATAATCTAGTGATTCACATCATTCATTGAAGATCAAAAGAACCCATTCTTTTGTTCCCAATACATTCATTATAACAATCCTTCTCTTTATTTACCAAAAAATCTTCATTAATTACATAACATTACACATAATTTAATATGGAAGAATGAAAAGTCTATGTATATTGGAATTTGGTACATTATATAGAAACATAAAATAAGAGGAAGATCAACATTATTGGATTTTTTTGACATGATGATATTGTTCCACCATAGTTAAAACTATATGGGATAACCTGTGGACATATATAAGAAAGGGCTGAGCTATAAATCCTAGTAAGGGAGTAAAAATGAAATATTATGAACAAATTAAGACTTGTTAGAAAATATTAATATAAATGGGTCATAAAATATGAGGGAATAAGAAAATAAACAATAATACATGATATAGCATGATAACATAAAATAAACATGGGAAATACAACAACAACATAAGACACTACATCATAAACATAGGTCAAGTATAACTTCCAAAAAATAATTATTAATAAATTCACATAATTAAATATGGTTTAATAATTGTCCCAACCTGATGTATTATGAGAAAAAACATTAGGCAATTCATTGGGGAGCATTATAATTCTGAGAAAACATATCATAATTATTTCATTCTCATACGTAAGTGGGCCACATAGATCAAAAAACATGGAATAATTTATCGTCAAATTTAATCCCCTATAATGGAGTGTAGAATAAATATATTTAGTTACCCAATAAATATGTATATGTGAATAAATGTTATCACCCTCAATGGAAAATGGGTACGCATAGTCACTACATAATTGATTGGAATGGAAAATCATTGTGGCATTTTGGCAGCCTATCGACGTCACCTAAATATTCATAAAATGGGTTTCTATGAGAGAAATGGATATCTCATAATTTTAATAAAAATTTAATGTAATAGGTATTTGTAAAAACATATCCCAATAATAGTAATTTCAAATAGAAAGAATATTATAATGAAAAAACTTGAATAAAGAGGAGAATGAAAAGATACATTACCTTGAGAGTACGACATAAAATCATTGTTAGGAGATTATTGAGAGCATAAGAGAACCATAGATGGACTCTAGAGAGGTGAGGGAAGGGTAAATATGTTCTCCATGGATATTTATTGATGATAAGTGTGATCTTGAGTGGTATTATATAGAAAATGAGTGGATAATTGTTTATCATTTTCCAAACACTAGTTTTTGGAATTTATTCAATCAAATAATGAAAACCACAAAACATACATTGGGTTTTCACATGGTTTATAAAAATTAGAAGTTAATTTAATTATTTTATAGTTACTGTCACACCCTGACCAATGCATTATTTTAACTTAATTATTTTGGGTCTCGTTTTTGAATTTGTGTTTTGAACCAGTTTTAAATTAAAAGAAAATCTCGTTTTTATACGAACGCGCGAGCGTATGCGCACCCCGCACAGCCCCTAATTTTTGTTAAGGGATTGTTTGTTATTTAATGTGTTGTTTTTGAGACACGCAACCATGCGTGCGACCCCGCGCGTGAGACCGTGCACGATGTCTTCTCTCAGGTGATAATTTTATTATTATTAATTAGGTTAATATTTTAATTAGGGATTTGTTGTTCTTTCAGATTTTATTTATTTATTTTATTTCATTTCATTCACTCTATTTATTTATTTTTATTTCATTTTATTTAGTTATTTCATTTCATTTTATTCATTTTATTTATTCATTTTTATTTCTATTTCATTTAATTAATTTATTTATATTTCTATTTCATTTTACTTAATTATTTTTATTCCTTTTTCCTTTTCTTTCTTTTCTCTCCTTTTCTTTCCTCCCTCACTCTCTCTCGCTCGGGCCTCTTCCCTTTCCCCCCCGTCGTGCAGAAACCCTACGCGGAACCCCCCTTCTCCCCGTCGGATTGTCGGCCTCCCTCGTGCCGCCTCCCTCCCGTCCGGCCTGCTCGCGCAGCCTCCCCCTTTGCTCCCGATCGCGCGGCCTCCCGCGTCCGGCGCCTCCCGTCCCGGCCTGCTTGCACCCACCGCGTCCCGGTCCCCTCCCCGTCTGGCCTCCGCCCCTTCCCCAGGCGCGACACCTCTGTCCGACTCCCGTCCGGCTCGTCATCCCGGCCCCCTCTCCGTCCGGCCTCCTCACCCTGCTGCGGCCGATGCCTCTCGCGTCGTCCCATCCGGCTCACACTCACCGTCCCGACCCCTCTCCTGGCTGCGACCGCTGCGAACGCCGCCCCATCTCTTTGCTTGCGCAACCCCGCTCCGTCCCGGCCTCCCTCCCTTTCAGCGCTGCTCACCTCCGGCGCAACCCCTGGGTAGAGTTTTCTTTCTTCCTTGCTTAGGTTTTTGTCCTTGTTTCTTTGGGTTTTTAGATTTCCAGCAGTTAGGGTGTCAATTTGGGGTTTTAATTTGTGGTTTATTTTTTTCAACCTTATGGATTAGAGTATATTTTGGTTCTCTTGTGGTGCGGATTGGACATGGTTGACGCGTCGCACCATGTTTTGGAGTTTTCGACACATGTTGTAGATAATTTCATGCTAATCCTTTGGGTGGTGCGAAAATGATTTGTGAATGGTATTGAGGTGGTTTTGTTTTAAATTGGTGATTTTATGTTAAACATTCTTTGCTGAAACAATTTTCTTGTCCAATTAATTTACCATGTACTAAAATTAATTTGTTTTGTGCGAAGTTTGTTTGGAAGAAAATTTAGTATGCTTTGATTTATTAGTTTTGTAAAAGGTATTGTGATATCGAGTGTGTTTATTGATAAAAACCCACAATGTGTCATTTACTGGTGTTTTATGAACTGTGCACTGAGTTTATTAAATGATGCAAGGGCTGCGTTTTATTTCGTTGGAGTCTGTTTCGGTATGCTTTTGGCCTTAGAAGTGGTTTTCGGGTGTGTTGTTGTTTTATATTGTGTTATGTCTTTTTAAAATGTTTTATAAGTGGTGCAGATGACTTATTTAATTTGTACAAATTATGCACTTCATGTTTTACAATGATTTTGACGTGCGAGTGTTTTTGAAGTGGCTCTATGATGTAGTTTGGGTGTGTTTCGTTTGTGTAAATTTTGTGGTACTAATTTTGATGTATTGCATAATTTGTTCTTTTAATTTATTGCATGTTTTGTGGAGTGCGCAGGACCCCGCTACAATGGTTTTGGGCCGCGGGTGTCGAGGTACCCCGCATGCACATGCATAAAGTAAAGAATATATATATATGTGCAATTCACCTATGGGTGTGTACATGTATATATATATAAATGCATGTGCGCGTATGCGCCAAGTGTCAGTGTGAGTGATCGTCGACAAGTAGCGACAAGTTTGAGGTAGGTCCCCTATGCCTAAGCTTTTAATTTGAAATTTATAATTGCTTGATTGTCTTAAAAATGTGTTTTACACTATTCTATGTACATATACTATGGAATCTGATTACGGTTTCTAGAAACTATTATGCCTCGTATTTGGAAAATTGAAAAATGTATTTCAAAGCCGTTGGTCTTAAGTGACTTTTCTTGAGAAATGGATTTCTTAAGTGGTTTTAAATTGGTAAGAGGTATTTCCAAAGGTGTTTGGCCTTTTTGTACGGTTGATTGTAAAAGGGTGTTCCTTTTTTGTAGTTAAGCATGTTTGGAATTTTAATAATGTTTTATGCAAAAGAAAAACCTCTATTAAGGCCCATTTGACACTTTGATATTTAAATTGCGAAAATAGAAAACCCCTTTTTAGTCATTCCCCCTAAATTTGAAAATAAAATGTGATGCAAGTGTTTATGAGTGGTTTGTGATATATGTGCCTAGTGTAAAGGCTTGTGCGTGATTTTGTGATGTAAAGAGGGGGAATGCACTCAAGTAGGGAGTGCAGTGGTGAAAGGTTGAATGAGTTTTAGATAAAGAAAGTGTAATGTACTTGTTTGATTGCTTGATAAAGAAAACTCACCACCAGTTGAAATAGAGCACAATGGGAAAACCCGGGTATCTAGGTGGGTGACCAGGACTAGTACGGTAGATGACACGGCAGGGGTTCGTCCTGATTTGTCTAGCAGGATTGACGCGACAACACTAACTAAACATATGAATTTCTAAGGGTCGTGGCCTTCTAAGCCACATTTTCACTGAGGGTCCTGGCCTTCTAAGCCACGTTTTCTGAGGGTCGTGGTCTTCTAAGCCACGTTTCACTGAGGTACGAGGTCTTTAGTTTCCCACTTGTTCTAGCTGCCTATAGGGATTACCCATGGTGCTCACTTTTTGTCATGCTGCTAACGAGATAACTTTCTTTTCAGTTGTTTCATACTTGATGCCTTGTTTGTGAAAACCATATTTTAATCCAAACTTGTTTCTTTTCATTTTGAAATGTTAAATGGATGCTTGAAACCTATTTTGAAAATGTAGTGGAAGTAAAAGGCTTTACCTGAAAATTCAAACTCGTTACTTAAATTTGAAAAGGAGAAACACTATTTTATTATATCTTATTTCCAAACTGGCATTGTGGATTTCTTAATAAAGGTGGAGGCATAGGACGTGGTTGTTTTTGGCTTTCCTACTGAGCATCTCGGTGCTCACGCCTACTTTACTTTTCAGTTGCAGGTTTCATTCTTGGATCGCTTTTGGAAGTGAGTGGTTGTCGTACTGTGGTGATCCACGGGGTCACCTGAGGTATGTCGCGTTTCTTTGTTTATTTATTTTTCCGCTGCCACGTTGTTCATTTTATTTTCTTTTATTTATATGCTGGTTCAGTTTATGTTTATTTATCTTGTTATGGGCTAAACCGTTCCCAACTGGTTTGTTTTGATGCCTGGCACTAGTTGCCAGCCCGTGGGGATCGGGAACGCCCTTCGGGCCATGTCGCGGACCGGGTCGGGTGTTGGGTCGGATGACGATCCGGCCTGGTTCATGAGAAAATGGTATCAGAGGTGCCCTTGTTATTTGGGGTGTCAAGTATCTTGGTGATTAGGTGTGTCGGGACTTGAGAGGTAGGTGTGGGAAGGACGTCATGAACCCTTGCTCGTCCCGAGACTCGAGTTTCCAGGGGTAGTCTAGGATTTGAATTTTCTTCTTTTGATTGGTATGTGTGGATGAGGGATGACCAAGGAAGTGAGCCAGTGTTACGTGGTAGACTTGCATGGAGTAGCAACCCATGTACATCCCTAGTGCACGGTTCGAGATACTTCCTGCGGTGGATACCCGCTCGGAGCATGGTCTGCTAAGCCATGTTACCGGGTTGGCATCGCCACTAGTCCCTTATTTTTGGAAAATTTTGATGTGAGTTATGTTTGACCTTCAATTTGGTTGGTGTGAGTAGATCTTAAAAATGAAAATGGATTTTTGTGAAGGTGGTTTGAATTGGGAATGTGGTGTTAGAGTGGAAAAGTGGTTTTGAAATGGAAATTGTTTTCTTTTAACAAATGTGTGGTTTCAAAAGGGAAAATGAGAGGTGTTTTGGAAGTTGTTTTGAAATCTCAGTAACACTTTTTGGAATGTGAATTGGAAATGTTTTTGGAAATTGGAAATGTATTTCCTTGATGATAAGTTACTTTTTCAAATTGGTTGGGAATTTGTGATGTGTGCTTAATGGTATGTTTTGGAAATGATATGTTTCTTGAATTGACCCTTGGTATTCTTATGAGTGATCACATATATTGAGGTGCGCATGTGGTAAGTGGGGAAATTGGTGAAGTGAGTGGATGGGTGCTTGATCTAGCACGGGGATATGTATGTGTGAGACTTCATGGGATTTCAATGGTGGATATTTAAGTGGTTTTGGTTGCTGAAAAGTGGTTTTCAAAAAGGGTTTTCCAAATGTTTAGAAAAGTGAGTGAGAAATTGTTTAGCGTTCTCTTTTCGTGTTGGGTATTCCTTTTCGTGAGTTCTTGGTTTTGACGTACTGAATTGTGGTTGGAATAGAGATTTGAGTTTGAGCTTTCGTTTGTGATTGAGGTGTGAAATTTTGATTTATGATGAGTTTTGATTCAGATTTGTGCCCCTTGTTCTTGAGTATGCCACCCAGAAAAGTCCCAGAAGGTTCTAGTGAGTCACTTCTAGTTGTTGGTTCTACCTAGACTCTTAGCAGAGTGGTGGAATTGAATTCTTTTCAGTTGATGTCCATCTTTTATAGTGATCGTGATCGATTGAAGGTAACAAAATGGCATGGTGAAGTCATTGGTGTTTTCAGGTTATTGGGAACTCCTAAAGCTAAGAGAGTCTGTGTTGGTTCAGGTCCATTTGAAGGTGCAACTTGGGATTGGTGGAGGAGATAACCCTAGTGTCATTGCATTATGGTATGAATTGGAAGGTTTTTAGGACCACTCTCATTAGTTGGCTTATATTTGTGGAAGCGATGGTGATATAAGCGACAAGTCTCGTGAGTGTCCAGCAATGCCAACGAATAGTGAAGGCCTACGTTGGGCATCTCAAGAAGTTGGTTCCCTTTTCTCCAAAGATGATGTCGCAGAATCAGTTAAAGTTTCTCTTGTGTGGGGTCTTCGTCTATTGTTCAAGGACCAGTCCCCTTTGGTGTTTGGGATGGTTCCCCATTCTGTGAGAGCGAACCGGAGGAACCCATCTTAGACAAGTTTTCTTATCAGTTCCATCTTCTATTAGTCGGGCCACTCTCTCGTTCGCTTCTTGTGTGGCCGGTTTGGGTACTTTAAGTCGCATCATCGTCATCCATTGAAGACTTGCTATCGGTGTGGCTGTTTGGTGAACTTAGAGAGGTTCTGCTAGCGGCTTCGTCAGGAGGAGTCTCGATAGAAGGATGCCATCTCCTGACTGCGGGGCAATAGATGCTTCAAGACATCAGAACTCCAGCCACAGGTCTCGGAGTGAAGCCTTTCACGCAATCAGGAATCGTTGGGTGTGGGTCTCATTGGTCTAACTTTTGTCTCCAGTGCTAAAATAGGGACGATTTAAATTTCTCGGTTCAAGCTTCCTCGTCTTTGAAGGTTCTATTTTTCTGTAAGAGGCGCAAAGGTCTCTTTTTCTCGTTGTGGTCTTTGTTCTTTGAATACCCCACCATGGTTGTAAAAAGGCATGGTGATCTTGTTTTCTTGTAATTCTTGCAGCTGCGCCTCCTCAAGTGTGACCCATTTTGTTTTAATGCATGCTTGTTTTGGAGTTGCTCATCTCTTGTGGAAGTGATGAGTCATGGTTAAGTTCGTCAATTGGTAGAATTATTCTGTGGGTTTTCTCCTGTGTTAGTGTTTTCTGGTTTGGGTTGGAAGTTCTCATGTCGGTTTATACTGGTTGGTTTAAGCTAGTCGGTTCTTAAATGGTGGGGAGACACACCATGAATCTCGTCGTGCCTTTTTCGAGGTTTGGTATGTGTGGCGGTTCCCACTTGGATCAAGTTAGCAGTTCCAGAATTATTTCATGTTAAGAGCCTCAATGTCGGTTGTGCTAGTCGGGTTCTTGTGGTGGGGAGAACCCTCCTCTTTTCCTGATGGTCCTTCTCTTCTCAGTTTCCCTCAGAGATGGTCGGGTGTGACTAATGGAGTGAAAAGTCATACCAAGTTCATGATTTTGTTGGCCTTGTTCAGTTTCGAACTCAACTTTGTTTCCTCGTTTGGCTTGGTGACTTTCTGGGGGCAGAAAGTTTTTGTGATGGGGAGAATTGTCACACCCTGACCAATGCATTATTTTAACTTAATTATTTTGGGTCTCGTTTTTGAATTTGTGTTTTGAACCAGTTTTAAATTAAAAGAAAATATCGTTTTTATACGAACGTGCGAGCGTATGCGCGCCCCGCACATCCCTTAATTTTTGTTAAGGGATTGTTTGTTATTGAATGTGTTGTTTTTGAGACACGGAACCATGCGCGCGACCCCGCGCGTGAGACCGTGCGCGGTGTCCGCTCTCAGGTGATAATTTTATTATTATTAATTCAGTTAATATTTTAATTAGGGATTTGTTGTTCTTTCGGATTTTATTTATTTATTTCATTTCATTTCATTCACTTTATTTATTTATTTTTATTTCATTTTATTTATTTATTTCATTTTATTTTATTCATTTTATTTATTCATTTTTATTTCTATTTCATTTTATTTATTTATTTATATTTCTATTTCATTTTACTTATTTATTTTTATTCCTTTTTCCTTTTATTTTTTTTCTATCCTTTTCTTTCCTCCCTCACTCTCTCTCGCTCAGGCCTCTTCCCTTTCCCCCCCGTCGTGCAAAAACTCTATGCGGAACCCCCCTTCTCCCCGTCGGATTGCCGGCCTCCCTCGTGCCGCCTCCCTCCCGTCCGGCCTGCTCGCGCAGCCTCCCCCTTTGCTCCCGATCGCGCAGCCTCCCGCGTCCGGCGCCTCCCGTCCCGGCCTGCTTGCGCCCACCGCGTCCCGGTCCCCTCCCCGTCTGGCCTCCTCCCCTTCCCCAGGCGCGACACCTCTGTCCGACTCCCGTCCGGCTCGTCGTCCCGACCCCCTCTCTGTCCGGCCTCCTCACCCTGCTGCGGCCGACGCCTCTCGCGTCGTCCCGTCCTGCTCGCACTCACCGTCCCGACCCCCTCTCCCGGCTGCGACCGCTGCGAATGCCGCCCCATATATTTTCTTGCGCAACCCCGCTCCGTCCCGGCCTCCCTCCCTTTCAGCGCTGCTCACCTCCGGTGCAACCCCTGGGTAGAGTTTTCTTTCTTCCTTGCTTAGGTTTTTGTCCTTATTTCTTTGGGTTTTTAGATTTCCAGCAGTTAGGGTGTCAATTTGGGGTTTTAATTTGTGGTTTATTTTTTTCAACCTTATGGATTAGAGTATATTTTGGTTCTCTTGTGGTGCGGATTGGACATGGTTGACGCGTCGCACCGAGTTTTTGAGTTTTCGACACATGTTGTAGGTAATTTCATGCTAATCCTTTGGGTGGTGCGAAAATGATTTGTGAATGGTATTGAGGTGGTTTTGTTTTAAATTGGTGATTTTATGTTAAACGTTATTTGCTGAAACAATTTTCTTGTCCAATTAATTTACCATGTACTACAATTAATTTGTTTTGTGCGAAGTTTGTTTTGAAGAAAATTTAGTATGCTTTGATTTATTAGTTTTGTAAAAGGTATTGTGATATCGAGTGTGTTTATTGATAAAAAACCACAATGTGTCATTTAATGGTGTTTTATGAACTGTGCACTGAGTTTATTAAATGATGCAAGGGCTGCGTTTTATTTCGTTGGAGTCTGTTTCGGTATGCTTTTGGCCTTAGAAGTGGTTTTTGGGTGTGTTGTTGTTTTATGTTGTGTTATGTCTTTTTAAAATGTTTTATAAGTGGTGCGGATGACTTATTTAATTTGTACAAATTATGCACTTCATGTTTTACAATGATTTTGACGTGCGAGTTTTTTTGAAGTGGCGCTATGATGTAGTTTGGGTGTGTTTCGTTTGTGTAAATTTTTTGGTACTAATTTTTATTTATTGCATAATTTGTTCTTTTAATTTATTGCATGTTTTGTGGAGTGCGCAGGACCCCGCTACAATGGTTTTGGGCCGCGGGTGTCGAGGTACCCTGCATGCACATGCATAAAGTAAAGCATATATATATATATATATATATATATGTGCAATGCACCTATGGGTGTGTACATGTATATATATATAAATGCATGTGCGCGTATGCGCCAAGTGTCAGTGTGAGTGATCGTCGACAAGTAGCGACAAGTTTGAGGTAGGTCCCCTATGCCTAAGCTTTTAATTTGAAATTTATAATTGCTTGATTGTCTTAAAAATGTGTTTTACACTATGCTATGTACATATTCTATGGAATCTGATTACGGTTGCTAGAAACTATTATGCCTCGTATTTGGAAAATTGAAAAATGTATTTCAAAGCCGTTGGTCTTAAGTGACTTTTCTTGAGAAATGGATTTCTTAAGTGGTTTTAAATTGGTAAGAGGTATTTCCAAAGGTGTTTGGCCTTTTTGGCCGGTTGATTGTAAAAGGGTGTTCCTTTTTTGTAGTTAAGCATGTTTGGCATTTTAATAATGTTTTATGAAAAAGAAAAACCTCTATTAAGGCCCGTTTGACACTTTGAGATTTAAATTGCGAAAATAGAAAACCCCTTTTTAGTCAATCCCCCTAAATTTGAAAATAAAATGTGATGCAAGTGTTTATGAGCGGTTTGTGATATATGTACCTAGTGTAAAGGCTTGTGCGTGATTTTGTGATGTAAAGAGGGGGAATGCACTCAAGTAGGGAGTGCAGTGGTGAAAGGTTGAATGAGTTTTAGATAAAGAAAGTGTAATGTACTTGTTTGATTGCTTGATAACGAAAACTCACCACCAGTTGAAATAGAGCACAATGGGAAAACCCGGGTATCTAGGTGGGTGACCAGGACTAGTACGCTAGATGACACGGTAGGGGTTCGTCCCGGTTTGTCTAGCAGGATTGACGCGACAACACTAACTAAACATATGAATTTCTGAGGGTCGTGGCCTTCTAAGCCACGTTTTCACTGAGGGTCGTGGCCTTCTAAGCCACGTTTTCTGAGGGTCGTGGTCTTCTAAGCCACGTTTCACTGAGGTACGAGGTATTTAGTTTCCCACTTGTTCTAGCTGCCTATAGATATTACCCATGGTGCTCACTTTTTGTCATGCTGCTAATGAGATAACTTTCTTTTCAGTTGTTTCATACTTGATGCCTTGTTTGTGAAAACCATATTTTAATCCAAACTGGTTTCTTTTCATTTTGAAATGTTAAATGCATGCTTGAAACCTATTTTGAAAATGTAGTGGAAGTAAAAGGCTTTAACTGAAAATGCAAACTCGTTACTTAAATTTGAAAAGGAGAAACACTATTTTATTATATCTTATTTCCAAACTGGCATTGTGGATTTCTTAATAAAGGCGGAGGCATAGGACGTGGTTGTTTTTGGCTTTCCTACTGAGCATCTCGGTGCTCACGCCTACTTTACTTTTCAGTTGCAGGTTTCAGTCTTGGATTGCTTTTGGAAGTGAGTGGTTGTTGTACCGTGGTGATCCACGGGGTCACCTGAGGTATGTCGCGTTTCTTTGTTTATTTCTTTTTCCGCTGCCACGTTATTCAGTTTATTTTCTTTTATTTATATGCTGGTTTAGTTTATGTTTATTTATCTTGTTATGGGATAAACCATTCCCAAATGGTTTGTTTTGATGCCCGACACTAGTTTCCAGCCCGTGGGGATCGGGAACGCCCTTCGGGCCATGTCGCAGACCGGGTCGGGTGTCGGGTCGGATGACGATCCGGCCTGGTTCGTGACAGTTACAATGGCCAAAAATCATAATATAATTTCCATGATTATGTGTAGATGAGTTATACTATTAAATAAATTAATTTTAAAACCTCTAAATGTATCAATGGTTTTGGAGGATTCATAAAATATTTATTAAATTAATTTAATAAACATTAAATCCCATTATTTTAATTTTAAAACATATTTTTGGTATAATAAACCATTTATAGTATTTATTACATCAATTTTGGTTCATTGTGATGTCATAAAAGACACCATATATTTATATCATATTAATTTTTCCCCAAAAATTCAACATTCTAAGAAAGATATAAAAAATTCACCCTTGTGTAATTTTTATATTCTGATTAGAATATTAATATTAATTTTATGGAAAAAATGTATAAATATGCGTATTTTTATATCTAAAATAAGAATCGACATTTATTGAGAAATATTGGGTTTTTAACAATAATAGTTTTGATGCCCTTGAAAAAATTGTATTCGACTTCATAAAATTATGTGAAAATTTTTATTTAATAGAAAATAATTAATAATTTTATATCAATAAAATATTATCTATTTGATAATTTTATTAATTTATCAATATAAATTCCTTAATTTAATTTGAATGTTACCCAAAAATACAATTTATTTTTTATTATATCGAATTAAAAATAATTTATAAAGTCACAATTATAAAATGAAAATATATTCATTATTATATAAAATATACTTATTCATATTATTATTGTCTTGATAAAAACCCCTTTATTAAACCATAAAATACATTAAGTGTAAGGTGCACAATGTGGGACTTTCATGGAGTGGTGCGGCGTATATGGTTTGGGTCATGATCTCGCTGAGCTTTCAATTATATAATATACAGTTTCTCTAATTATTTTGTTTTGGGATCTCATATTGGGCTCAGTCAATGGAAAATACAAGTGATTCTATTTCCCTATGAATATTTGATAGTAGGGCTTCATAGGGCATGATCCCATCGGTTGGGGCTATCAATTCCGTTGTCTGTATAAATTAGATTTGTTAAAACCCTATATTTATACTAATCATATGATCATTGTCCAAAGAATATATAATCTATAGTAATGATACTTAATAGTCTTTTAAATAAAATTGTATATAATAAAAATATTAAATAGGTTTGTGTATCTAATAGATCCATAATATATAATAATACATTTAATTAAAATCTGAGGTGAGTTTTATTTATAAAACATTCTGTCCTTACAATCTCCCCCCATTAACAATTTCATTCATGAAATTTTAATTTCCCACACAAAAAATAGATGTTTCTAATTCTATTTCATCATCTTTTTGGGTTTCCGTGTTACTTCTTCAAATGTGTAGTTTCTTGACATCTTTTTGACCAGGTGCACTGTACAATTTCAAATAAAATTGTCTTTAAAATCTAATAATTTTATAGGCTTCTCTTAATATGAGAGATAATTCCCCAAAGGCAACACCGATGGATTGAGTGCATGTGAGGGTTATTTTATGTATATCCCCAAGTGGTATAAATGGAAAAAATGACTTACATGATACATATTATGTGGTAGTTCTAGTTAATAAGTCACTGCTCCAATGTGATCAAGGTTATCAATGAGACCGGTGTGTCTGGAACTAAGCTTTAATTTAGTCCCAAATATTAGGTATTTATTATATAGAGAAATGTGGTGTAAATTCATGTTTCTAAGATCAAACTCTAGCTCTCTTCAATGAATGTCATCATATAACTTTTTTCAAATCTCAGTAACCTTGATGTTTTGCTAAATCGTCTTGAACTTTTTTACAATTTCCTCAACCATTTTAGGACTAAACAATTTTCTTCCCCAACTTTATCACAACATATAGATGTTCTAAACCTCTTCTCATAAACAGATTCAAATGGGCCCATTTTAATTCAAGATTGTAAATTGATATTTTATGTGATCTACACCAGAGGAATATATTGATCCCATACTCCTTTTTAGTCAACTAATAATGATCTAAATATGTCCTAAGGTTTTTATATTATCTACTCAAATTGGTCATCAATTTGAGGGTGATAATCCCTAAAAAATTTCAACATAGTATTATGGGAGTTTTGGAGTCTCTTCCAAAACATGGAGGTCAATCTTAGGTCTCTATTAGATACAATCTATAGTGGTGATCCAGGTAGCCTTTACACTTCTCATAATTTATATCCATGTATAATTATCGAGTTATAAGTCCTATCGAATTACAATGAAGTTATAAATATTTTTAAGATGATCTAATATATTATATATACATTATTTCTTCTTGCTTTGTTTGTAATACTAGTGAAAAAGTCCATGGTTATGTTTTATCCCATTCATATAGGTGTGGGTAATGGTTGCATCATACCCTTGTATATTTATTTTCACCATTTAGTTGCTGACATACATGACATATTGATATATATTCTTTTATCTCATTATTCATCTTGTACAACCAATAGTGATCTCATAGATCATGGTACATCATTGTGCTTCCAGAATGGATGGAGAAGGTTGAACTATGTGCATCGTACAACAACTCCTTAATTAACATAGGATTTGATGGTTCACATAGTTCTGACCCAAATATTACAAATCATTCTTCACTAATATTAAACTATAAGAATTTATCCTTTCTTATAGCTTCCAAAGTATTATAAATTTTCACATTAACTCATTGATCATCATTCTCCCTCTCCAAAAGGTATGGATGAGAACTAATTTTTAAAATAATTGGTGATGTTCCTTTAGTTATGATTCACATGTCCATCCTTTTCAAATATAAGAATATAGTATCCCTATCAATTATTATCAATTTTACAATTGGTGGATCCTTTCTACTTAGTGCATCTTTCACATTTTTTTTACCATGATGGTAGTGAATTGGGCATTCATCGCCCTTAGTTATATCTAACCATTTTTGTTGGATAATATTCATCTATTTCTATGTGAATATATAATTAAGGATTTTTTTATCTATATACATTTCACACTTCTCCTAAAAGTTAAAATTTTACAATATTTTTAAAAATATGATCACCTCATTAAACTCCAGATCATGTCTTTGTTAGTTTATTTCATGAACATTAAACAACATTGGAGAATATGATAGGAATTTCACATTATTTACTAATACAGAACCTTATCCCTTCATAGAAGCATCACTAAATACCACAAAAAGTTCTCCACTTGTTGGAAGTGTGAGTATGAGGGTAATGATAAAACTCATTTTCCACTCTGTGAATCTGTCATCACATTCAACATTCTAATGAAACATGACATGCTTCTGAGTTATCTTGTTTTTATGGTTTGGTAATAATGATAAATTTATCTCAAATATATTATTATAACCCACTAATCCATAGAAACTATAGATATCTATCATTTATTTTGGAATCATCCATCCTTTAATTACATCAATTTTCAAGGGACCACTGATATCTCATTACATGTGATGATATTCCTCAAGAATTATACTTACTTAAAAAAAAACTCACATTTTTATTGTACTTTTCATAAATATTCTCCTTTCATAAGTTCATTCTCAAAGTTTTAAGATTCTTTAAATTCTCCCCAATATTTTGTAAAATATTTTAATATCCTATATAATGACTAAAACATATTTGCCGAAGAAATATTTAAAGACACTATTCATCACATCCACGAATATTTATATAAAATTAATGAGTCCTAATTGAATTACTATGAACTAAAAGTTCTATTATCTTGTACAAAAACTTAGACTTAGATATATCCTCCTTCATCACCATAACATAGTAATATCCCTACATCATATCCAACTTATGGATTTTATTTTTCTCTATATAGTTAATCTACAATGTCTTCAATTTGTGGAAGATGATACTTGTTCTTTGTCATGATCCTTTTTGGTTCATTATAATCAATTCCAATGTACATAGACCTAGAAATCATCATAATAAAGAGGACATGTGTACCCCCTGGTGAAGAACTCAAGCGTATGAAATAGTTAACCAGATTCTCAAGCAGTTTTTTATTTAGCTCTGCATGTTCCACAACAACCAACCTATATGGACTCTTAGATAATTGTAACTCCCCAGTTATAATCTCTATTGAAAATTCATCATCTCATCTTGGAGAAATATATGGAAATTCCTCAATAAACACATCATCATATTCCCTCACTATGGTAATGTATTGAAAGACAATATTTACCATATACTCGATCATTTGATCTATATACACTTGCTTATGAGGAAATAATATTCATGCTTGACATGTTGGTGCTAAATAAGATTCATTATCCTCTTTTCACAAGTATAGAGTTGGGGGTCTATTTTTGATATGGAGAGTTATTTACTTCTCATGGGAATTAATGTTGGATATATATAGGGAAAGAGAATCAATATCGAGGATTGCATCAAATTCCTCAAAATAGACTATTACATGGTTATTTTGGAAGTTAATCCCACCAATTTTGACAAGTGAGGAGATATATACTTTAGATGAAATAATTTCCTAATTTTGTTAGAAATTTCTCTACTTCCATGCTTTTTTGGAGGTGTTTTAGTAGTTCTACAAAACCTTTTTGAAATGATGGAATGTGTTAAACTGGAATAAAAACATATGTTAAATTTTCTTGAATGATTGACTAACATACCAATATAAAATTATTTTTTAGGATCCACCTTAGTAGTTATGATGAAATTATATAACCCTTTATACCTTAATTTGATGTTGTTGGTAACCTCTGAAAACCATTGGCTTAATGAATTGGTTTGAAAGGTGCTCTGGTTTCTTACAATTGAAGTACTAAACAATGCATAGAGGGATGAATGGAACATTCATTTCCTCCATTACAGTGGTGGGTTTTCACTATCTACAATCGCTAGCTAGGTTCCCTTCCATCCCCCAACTAAATAATTTTTACATCCCCCATCATAAATTTTTGGGGATGTTCTTTCTACACATTTTACAAGTTGGATTTTGAAATTTCATAGAACCATTATATTTCTCCATCAGGCTACCAAAATTAGACTCCACTTTTAACTTCCTATCCCCATGATACTCATGAAATTTTAGTTATCTATTTTGAATTTGAGAGAACATCATTCAATTCACTCATAGATATCAATTTCTTAGTTCATTGAGGATTTACATAGACTAGGTTTTAGCCCTCCAATGAAACGGACTTCCTTAAATTTAGGAATAATGAAAAAGGAAAGGTGTATAGTGAAGGTCTAGTGATTTTTTAACATACACAATGATAGATTCATTATATTTTTTTCATTAGGGTACGAAAATACCTTTCTATTTTAATTCATTGAATTTGAGAAAATTGTTTATCGAAATAAATTTCAAGAATTCCATCCACAACATCACTTTGATCTCTTCCTCGGGCATCGTATTATTGGTCAATTCCAACCAAGGATGAGATTATCCGTCTATATGATAAAAAACATGTAGAAAACTATCTTTATCAAAACATTGATGGAAGCGGATGATTTTCAAAATTGAGTTAATCCATTGTTTCATGATTAAGGGATTGGACGATTAATTGAATGTTAGGGGCCTTTGTCACATAAATCTATCACTTATTGCTTTATATTTCTTTAAGGGATTTAGGTTCTCTTTTTGATCTAGGTTCTTATTAAAAACCAATGTCAGATAATATAGTATCATCAATTTTTTTTTGATTCTCACTCAATCTATTTGGGCATCTCTTTGGGGGATTCATCACAATTTTTGTCATATTGATTATTTACATGATTCCTAAAGTTTCGAGACATTGAATATAATTAAAGGATGATTAGAGATGATTATTTTTTAACCACATAATAAATAAATGGGACTCCAAAAAAACTAATGAAATATCATATAGATTACATGTATTTCCAAAACATTTTAATTTTTAGGCCATAATCTATGTTATCGATGATATATTTCCTAATATATATTAAAATGGATATCTTTTTGTTCCCTTAATAATGGTTTATAATGAGATTATTAATTTACCAAAGAAAGTCTGTTAAGAGTGTTGAACTAGGTGTGTAGCAAGGCCATTGATGTGACCCATTTCTCCGTTGAGTCTAATATAATGTGATATTTTTGGGTTTTACCACTACGTACATCTATTCTAGATCCACACCCACTTTTAGTATCCTAGTGTAGATTTATTTTCATGATAAAACATTTAATCTATACTTTCCAAAACTTTGGGATGTCGTCATAAACATAGTCTTATTCCTATGAATTTTTCAAGAGTTTTCTAATCTTAATCCAAAAAATAACTAATCATTTTCGTTTATTCAAACTATGAAAACCCTCATCTTTACTACAAAATAATTCATGATTAATTACATAATTTTACATATAATAAAACCTAGATGATTTATAATTCATATTACTTTTAGAATTATGTACATAGAATGAAAACTTAAATCATGGGGAACATCAACGTTATTGAAAAATTCCTTGAAATTATGGTATTATTCGATCAAACATAAAACTACATGGAATAAGCTAGGGACATAAAAAAGAAAAGGGTGATAAATAAAGCCTAGTAAGGGAATAAATATGATATTAGATAAAGAAATCAATACATGTTATACAATATTCATATAAATGGGAACAAATATGTGAGAATCATAAACCTCAAAAATAATACATGATATATCATGATAACATAAATGAAACATTGGAAATTTTGAAACAACACAATACTCTAAATAATAAAAATATATCAAGAATAACTTCTAAGACTTCATGATGGAAACAGATCAAAAAGATAATCAGGTTTTCAATTTTTTTGAACAAGGAATCTTGTGAGACTAAACATTACCAAATGCATTGGAACACGATACAATTCTTGGTTCACCCATCACATTCATTTCATATGCATACTTAAGTGTGGAATATAGTTTACAAAACATTGAGTCATTTATCATCACATTTTATTCTATGTAAATGGTGTGTGGAATACATAAATGTATGTTCCCAATCAATAATATTATGATCTTAAAGGTGAACACCCTTGAAAGGAAATTTGTATGGGTGTTCAGTAAACAATTTTTTGGAATAAAATATCGAGGTATAATTTCAGTTGTATAATGACATTATCAAAAAAATTCATAAAATAGGTTGATGAGAGTGAAAGTGGTCTCTCATTATTTGTATAAAAAAAGGACATTAATATGGACAAGTAAAACCTTATTTTTAATGTAGTATTATAAAATAGAAGGTATAAGATAATGAAGAAAGGTGAATAAATATGAGAAGGAAAAGATCCATCACATTAACAGTGCCACATAAAATATTTGTGATGAGTTATTGAGAGTATTATGGAACCATGGGAGGTCTCTAGATATGGGTTCGTAGAGTAATGAAGTTCTCCAGGAATGTTTATTAAATTGAAGGGGTTTATTGGTTTAGTTTATATGGGATATTAGTGGGAAATTCATTATCATTTCTCAACCATAGGTTTTAGACTTTATATAATAAAATAACCAGAACCACAATCTTTCCAATGATTTATCTCCATGGGGCCAACCAAATGAGTGTGGATTTTAGTATTTTATAAGTCCAAGGGAATAAATTAATAAAATAACACCCTTCCTAATGTGGATGTGTGACACACTCTAAATGAAATGATTTTAAAACTCTAAAATATATATATTATTTTGGGAGATTCATAAAGTCTTTATAAAATAAATACAATAATCATAAAATTTCATTATTTTAAAGTTAAAACATATATTTGGTCATGGATACCATTTATAGTATTTATTTCATCACTTATAAGTCATTATGATGTAATAACTTACAAAATATAATCATTCGGTGTTTATTTTTTACTCAAAAATACAACTACCTCAAAAAATTATAAAAATTCAACCATTGGATAATTTAGATGTTATGATTCAAAAAAAATGTTATTCATATTATCAAAATAATTTTTTAGATACTCTTATTTTCACTTATAAAATCTGAATCAAAATTTATGGAGAAATGATGGGGGTTTGGGAAATAACAGATTTTGAAACATTATAACAATTACATTTGACTTCATAAAAATTATATAATAATTTAAAATTTAAAACAAATTATGTAATAATAATAAATAATTTAACTATTTATTTTTTCAAAAAATCTATTAATTAATAAAATTAAAATTGAAATTTAACTTTAATATTACCCAAAAAAATATGGATTTTATTCTATTAATATCAAAATCATTTATAAAGTAACAATAATAACATAAAAATATATTAATTAATCTATAAAATATAAATATTAATATTATTATGGTCTGGATACATTGACCTATATTACATCAATAATATCGACAAGGTTTAGGTGTTCAATAGAGTGACTTTCATAGTGTGATTCGGTCTGTAAGATTTGGATCATGATCTCGATGATCTTAAATATCTCCTATAAATTGGTTTTCTCATGATACTGTTGTTGGATCATAGATTGGAATTAGACACGGTAAAATCCAAATGTATCTATCTTATTTGGATGCTCTTATAAAAGGGCTTTGTATGGTAATATCCTATTGGTTAAGGCCATCACATCTTTTTCTATATCATTTGGATGAGTTAAAACCCCATATGTATACTAATCCTGTGGTCATTATTCAATTGTAATATTATCAATGGAAATGATACATAATTATCTTTTAAATATAATTAGATATAATAAAAACAAATAAGTTCATCTGTTTAATATATTCATAATATATAATAAATCATTTGAGTAAAATTCAAGGGGAATTTAATTTATAAATTTATGGGTAGTTATATTCTTGAGAGAATGGATTGATGGATTTTATCTATTGGTCTCAAGGGAATTTAAGATTAATTTATGTTTTTCACAATAAGTCCCACACTATGAAATGTGATATATTGGTATGTATATAATTAAAGTTAAAAATAGATAATGGCACAAATTCCATTATTAATATATATAATCCAATTAATACCCCATGTAAAATAATAATAATAATAATAATTATTATTCCATGGGATTTTCTTATAAAAAATAATTTGTTAAATAAATAAATTAATATATATTTAAAAGATAATAAATAAGATATATCATTTTCATCGGCCTATTATCATTACTTATCAATACTTCATGGAAATTACTATTCCTGTAATAATAAAATATTTATTCAAATAAATGTTATTCAATCAAAATATAAATAACGATTATATTAAATAACCTGAAATTAAATATATATTTCAACACTAGTATTTATAAATAAATATTTATACATTAATATATTAAATAAATTCCTAAAAAAATATTTTTTTATTTTTTACATTCTAAATATTAAACAAAAGATAAAATTCAACTTGAATATCCCATTATTGAATTCATGTGATAAACTTTACTTGAATACTTTTTATTTAACAATATAGAAATAATATTAATACTTAATTACTAATTCAATATAAATGAATTAGATTTGAGATAAACCTATTATTTGACCCACTAGGCCCATTTATATATATAATTAAAAGATCTTACCTGACTTTCAAGATCAACCATTAGCAACACATATCGGAACCCAAAAAGAAATAATTTGACAAAAAATAAAAAAAACATCCCAATATATGATACTGTGTAATATATTATTGTCTCTACTAATATCTTGTCAAGTATGATGTATACTCATGTCATCACTATATATGCTTGATTTATATTTCATTGACTATATGAAATGGATTCATTGAAAAAAATACCATGGCCATGGATTTAATCAGATAGTTCTATTTTAATAAAAAAGAATGATATATCATCTTCCATTAATATATAAGACACGAATCATTTATTGGATTCATCGACTCATTCCATATCACTTATGATGCACATAACATAAGACACCTCACTAAAAGAATATATTTTTACAATATTTCTTCATAAATAAAATCATGAAGTTCATGTTATACGTTAATAATAATATCAATTCAAATGAATAATAAACTTGTTCACATATATTAATTTCTAATAAAGAATAAATTTTTTGTGCTTCTCATGGTAGGTATGTCCTTAAAACTTTTAAATTAGGGGCCTATAAGTAAGAACATCCTAACCAGAAGTTTCAATGTCGTATGATCCTCAATGTACTGATAGTGAATCATCAAATTTGACCCATTAAATAGAAAATTAATATGCAATATGACATATATTTAAGAATACTATCGTAGAATATTTAGGCTCCAATTATAACAAGATAGTTTTATAACATTATGATGTGACAGATACCCTAAAGAAATTATCAGAGTCATATTATACAAATGAATGGTAATTATGTTCTAAGAAATTTATGAATATTATGATACTCAAAATTATAATCCTATTTGGTTCTATGTAAACAATTCCAATAAATATTACTTTTCAAATAATTGTTGTTATAAGATGTTTTTAGGAAAAAACACTAATCAACATGAAATCAAGAGACTGTGAATTATATTATCAATGAGATTGAAATTAATTGCCTTAACTAATCATCATTTTTTCATGACATTAATGGATAATCAATAGCTTTTTAATTTATCATGGTTTCTCTAGTTAATCTTGTCACTGTTTTTTTTCTATAAATTCCATGGAGATAGACACATATAAAATATGGTGAACCATATTAATTATTGTGATCTTACTCGTTCTTGGATTTCTCTCATGGTGTGATTATAGATTTAATTATACACATATTAGTTATATTATTATTAATGAAAGAGTAAATAAAAAACTTTAAGGTTGACATACACACTAATAAATGTTGGAGGTTGGTTTATTTTAAATAATAAAAAGGTTTTATGAAATAAAGTTACCAATTCATTTCTTTATCAAGTAATCATTAATGTTTGATAGTTTTTTGGTAACAAATAAAAAGTTTCACAATTGGAAAAAACTATAGTTGTGGTGGATTATTTTTAATGGATCAAGGATATTTTGGGCATAATAATTTTTAACACCACCTACTATGTTGTAAACCATATTCCACAACTAATATTAGTAATATAGAAGTTCTTAGATCATTTGGAGTACCATAGAAAGGTAATAAATTAGTGGTATGATAATTACATTTTATTGAATAAAACCCCTTTTACAACATAAGGTCATAATCCACCCTCCAATAACTACTATCTCTATTACATGAAAAAATAATAAAATATGCACAACATATATAAGTTTTTACAATGTTTGGCATTATTATAAGAGATTAATACTTTATATGTTTAGTTTTTTACTCAAGTATATAATATTTTTAAATATAAATCATTTAAGATTACATGTTCATGACAATGATACATAATGCAAGGGATTATACACTTCCTAGAGAAGGTATCATCCACTTCATAAATATGATGGAACATTGATTATATTGGAACAAATTGTCTTTAAAATTCCTTCCTTTCTATTGAAATTGAAAAAGTCCCCCTGTATTATATTTGATGACCCAGCATAACATTTGGGATCTTGTTTCTGAGGGTCAATCTTCAACTACAAGAATAATATCTATAAATATACATACATATTGGATTTCCTTATCATGATGTCAAAATACATGATACTTGTAAGAGATCATGAAAAAACATGGTGGTATCACTCATACTCAAAATCAAGCCTCGTGATGATAATAAAATCACATGGTTTACTTGACATTAAAGATCAATCAAAATTAGACCCTCATCATTGTATTCTTCTTACTCTTTCCTTGATACTGTATTTCTCTCACATCACACAGTATAATCTTCTCAATATTCAAACGTCACGTCTAACTTAATTTTTAACTTTATTCAGGTATTTATATAAATTATTTTATTAATATTGTTTCCATATTCAAATATGTATATTCCCATCAATTCATGGATGCATGTAATTTCTATGTAAATAACTTCCTGAAAAATAAACATTTGTTCAATAATTATGAATTATATACATTTGAATTTCAAATCCCCAGGAATATCTCCACATTATATCATGGTCAACTCCCATGATTCTCAAATACAAAAATAACTATATCAAATGATATTTTTATTTTTAATCCATTTAAAAATACTATGATTTATTATGAAAATCGTTCATACTAATATGGGGATACCACATTCTCTGATTCCCATATCCTAACCTGATCATCATAATTTTTCACAATGTAAATGAACCTTATATTAATCAATATAAGCCCTATGGAGTTCCATGATAAGCCTCTTCCTTTGATATATTTTTTATCTACATCCACTTCACAACGTTAAATAAATTAAACAGACTTCATATTGAACCTTACAAAGATCCAAATAAACACTATAGTTTCCCATATAATCCTAAAAAATCATATTTCCACCATAGTAATTCTAATAAGGAAACTTTAAAATTTTAGACCATTTATATTTTCATAGAAATATGAACAAAAAAAACTTATAAAATATAATGTTAACAATACAAACTATTGTGATAACTTTACAATATCCTGAATCAACATGAAATAATTAGTTATCGTTATAAAGGTCATACCATTTGAATAAACCTTATAAATTCCAATAGAGCTAAGATATTTATCTAATTCACTATTACCTATTAATTCATACCTTTTTATGACTCAATGAAAACCAGCTTATAGACTTTTACAACATTTAAAATAAACTCCTAGTCATCCTAAATTATTTTATATTGATTTTCACATGCATGTATGAAGAAAATACTATATTAAAAAATTATATTTGGTACTCAAATATGAACCATTTAATTTGATCTCAACCTCAAAATATCACATAATAAACACCAAATCATAGAAATTGTCAAAAAAAAAGTCTTGAAACCACAACACTGGATAATTTAATGATTTCTATATAATTAAATTACATGGTGATAATGAAATGTTTTCCATGTGATCTAGGTTTTCACCCCGTTAATTTAAGCACTCAACATAAATCTTTCTCCCCCTTTTTAACAATTATTTATGTGGATTTAGAATATAAAAGTTACAAAGTAGTACCTCTTATCAAAATATAATAACACATTCAAATAAGAGTGGGAGAGTACTATAGTCCCTCAAGTGATAGGGAATCAATTATTATTCACGATCATCCTTATAACATTAAATCGGTCCTTGGGAATTGCGTTGGTGAAGACATTAAAAAGTTTGTCTATCATATATATTAATTTCAACATTATTTCACCATCTTAAAACAAATGTTAGATGATGTGTAAACAAAGTAAAATATATTTATAATTATTTTTAATAGTTTTTAGAGCGGATAATATCATATTTATTTTAACATGAAATTATGAGTGGATTCTCAATCATCACCCTCAAGTATTCATGAAATTATTCATATATATAATTTGAATAAAAACACTTGAAATATATATATATATATATACATATTTAAATTCCAAACATTTTTTATTATATTGCGATCTAATACAGCTTCCTCCTTAAAGAAATACTACACCGGAATTTCATATAAATTCATCGTAGTATCTTTCCCAACAACAATGATAGAAATTCATATATTTATTTTCTCCCTATTCTTATAAATAATCCAAAAAATCAAGGATCCTTTAATGTTTTTAATAAATCGTATAGAATCCATAATGTGTTACTCTATAATGATACTTTTTTCCCTTGCACAGAAGATTAATATATAAAACACATCATGATTCGTTATATTGATATATTGTAAACTCCCAATAAATATTTTATACTGTCTTTGAATCATACTTTCTTATGTATATATATAATGGTTTGGGATATTTTAGCATAGTTGTATTAAAAAAATTACTTTAAATTGTTTTGTTGTATATAAAAAATTATTTTTTTCCTTAAATCAATTGAAATCGTAGAAAATACCTAATTTCTCCACGAATTGACATCTCAAAATGAATATTCATTTTCCTATAATTTTGTTCAAGAACTCTATCTGTTAGCTTTAAAAACAATACCATAAACATATAAAATTAAAATGGGATTACTTGTTTCCATTACTTTTATATATAGTCTGATGTCCACTTTCCTTTTTAAAAACATCCTTCTTCTTGTAAAATTACCATTCATTAAGTATAAAGTTTAATGATCATGTCTTAGCCTATATAGTAACATTTTTAGAAAGCAAACACATATTCAATAAATTTGAATAAAAAAGTAATTCATGATACTCTATATAAAATGTTTCGTCTATTTAATAATTTATGAAGTCCAATATCATATACATTTTATATATTTTGTATAACCAATTGTCCACGATAGATATGAACATTATAAGAGACTATATTATTTCAAACGCTCTATTGGATTATTGAAAATCAACCCCTCAACCTTTGAGTGAACCATGTCAACAGGTATGGGAATATTCATTATAAACTCCCACTTATTATTCTTCTAATTCAAGAATACCAACTTAGTCCCGGTAAAATTTTTATTATTCTATCCTTGGTACAATATCCAATGTCTCTTATTCTCAATTTTTTTCTAGTTCTTCATTAATAATTGGATCCCATTCTTTGATATTTATAGCTTCATTTATTTAAAATGGTTCAATTTGAGGTATCAAATCTATTTTATGGTTATTATTTATCCATATTTTTATCTGAACTATTATAATTTGATCACCAATTAGATTTTTATTATAAATATGTTTCTTTTTTATGTTATAATTCTATTTTACATTTCAAAAAACCATTACACCATTACAAGTATATTCAGAATTAAAACAAGTAACATTTGACTCTTTTTCATGATTTTTCCCAATAGTTTTTTCAATGAACTACTCAATATTATCATTTTCATCTTCAAAATATGATGTGGTAGGCTCATCAAGGTAAATATTATTTTCAGTTACTTTTACATTAAAATTTTAATCAATTTTATGTACGCTTATTTTCTCAGACCCATATCTTTTTCCATTAGATAGGTATCCCATAATGATACCCTCATGTACATTATAGAATAACATCCCTATGTTTTTTCCTAATTTTTATCTAATAAGGGATGAATAATACTCTAACATAATTAAAATTTGGCTTCATTTTATAAAAAATATCACAATAATATATTTTACATTTTTTTATAAAACCCTTATTCTGGATGTGCATTACAATTCATTTAGCATTCCTTTTTTAAAAACATGACATATTGAACTCATTGAAAATATTTCTCCCCATTTCAACAAGAAATATGATGATTCCTTTTGTAAAGAAAATTATACCAAGGAATATAGGAAGTTCTATAATTATTATGAATCCCATGGTTATCCCATACAGGATTAAAATTAATTAAAAGTTAAATCTTTTCTATTTTCTATATTTATGTGAACCTCCACCTCTATTTTATCTTATCATCTAAAAACATTGAAATTATCTTCAACTTTTGACTTGTGATTTATAAGAAATAAATTTCCATTCTTATAAAATCATTAATATATGTAACAAAATATATTCCATGTATAGTTGATTTAATTCTCATAATTCAATATAAACATGGGTGATTCAGTTTAAGATGTATTATTTATTGTATATCAACCCTCTTATGCTTTCCGTGCACTATCTTCTCATTTTAAAATGATATACACACCACATATCTATATTTTCCATGTGTTGTTTGATCACATAAAAAGTAATCTCCTCTGATCATTCTCAAATTTTTTTTTGCCAAGATTACCAAGACTCGTATTCTAAAGATTATTTTCTTCTTTTATTCTAAAGAAGTAGTATATTATTGGACACTAACCTGAAATATTTTTACATCGTCATCCAATAACATTAGATAATAACTCTTTTATTATAAATTATCATGATGTTTCTACTATATAATTTTAAAATAAGATTAATTCCATCATCCAAATAGTTAATCACACACTACACGTTATTTTTTAGCCCATCTATTTATAACACCACTACCTAATCCATATTTTGAGGTTATATCTTTGTAGATCCAATTCCTTTGATCTTAAAAATTTTTTATTTGAAAATTTTACCTAACCATTTTAATAGTATTAAATGTTATATAGGTTCCTCAAATATGTAGTCATATTTTATGATCATTAATTATATGAAATCCAAGTATTTAACCATTTTCTAGATTTAAGATCCACCCAAATAATATGTGACATATCTATCTTGCCTCTCCTCTGAATCATCTACTCTCAGTCAGCCATTTTTTTCCACATATCATGATCATGAATTCTATTTCATAGTAACCTTTATGGTCACATATTTTATTTATCTCTTTAATAAATCCAAATCATTTTATTCAGAGAAAACATAGATGAATATGTTTTCATTTTTCATTTGTTTCCCAGACTTCCTTATTTTGTTTTCTGTATTTCTCCCCCATAATTCTAACATTTTATGGTTCTAGGAGAAAGAAATTTTGTACCAAAAACAAATAAATTCTTTCTAAAAACCATTAAACAAAAAGTACTGTTTAAACGCAATTCTTCTGTTAAACTTCTCACTCTTTATATCTATTATAATATATTTATATAGAATGTCTCCAGATACCAATTCCTCTATGGTTCTTTTCAATATCTATATATGTTCTAGAATTTTTTTGTATAACTCTAGACTTCCATTTATTATGATTATGAGAGATTTATTTTTTTATAAATATTTCTCGTTTACATTCTATAGTTCTCAAATTCCGAGAAATTTTCCCATCACATGATTTCATAGATAGGTCTGGTGAAACAATATTGTAATTTGTAATTGATTTATAACTTTCAAATATCAAAGTTGAAAATCTTTCCTGAACATTTGTACAAAATTTCACATTATTTTTTGATGATTATACATTCACATATGTGTCATTTTCAAAGTAATCTCTACTTTTACTAATGACTTATTTCCTTTCAAAACCCATAACTCAATTAATCTAATTACTTATTATTTTTTTATAAAATTTCATCTCAAAATCCTCTATAATTATTTCTTTCTCATTAATATTCACTTTAAGAAGCATGATCTCTTTAATGTGATAATTTTCTATGTTTTCATAGTCATATTTATTGTTCTTTAACTTTTAAAATTATGTATTAGTATATTTTATTCTTTAATTATATTGATTGTTTCATTCAAGGAACACTTGAAGATCATAATTCAGTATGTTCACCAAGTATGTTTCTTCTCATTGTTCTCCACTTCTTGATATTTTTTATTATCATTAAAAATGGTCCTTAAACATGTTAACAATTATAATACAATACTTTTAAAAATAAACAATAAAATGTGAATATGAATCATCTTATTTACTCAGAATACTAATCTTATTTATTCTTTATATCATTATTTTATCCTCATTTGACTTCCTGTAGTCTGACTGACTGAAAATTATTTTTTTATTAAGAAAAACACTTTTACTTTAGATTTAATTTGAGTAATCCTTTAATCATTTTCATATTCTAACACCTCACTCATCGTTTTTGAAAAATATAATAAAATGTTTCAAATAAATCAAAACTTAAATTAATAAAGTGGGATTTTACATATATAATTTTATTTTCTTTTTTATAAATGTAAAATTGGAGAGCCAATATTCCAGGGTAATCATCATCGCTTTCATTAGCTTCTTTTAAATCCCTATAGGATTCAACTAAATCCTCCTTGATCATCAATTTATTTCAAGGATATGAAATTCATTTCATTTTTCTCTATTTCCTTGAAGTAAGAGCGATAATCATCCCATAGTTGTTAAAGTAATTATTCAACACATTAATAGATAGGTCCACTTTTTACCCATGATATAAATAATTAGTTGAAATATACTAAGAAATAATTTCATTAATATCATAACAATAGTATATTGTTCCAAAATATCATTAAAATCGCTAATGTGACTACTAATTTCATTATCTCTATAAATTTATACATACATGTTTTAAAATTTTGTTATTTTAATGTCTTAAAATTTTAATCTACAAAGATAAAAATTTAATTTTTAAATCTAGAAAATTCTTTTATTCGCATTCTCCATCATGTCTATCATTTCATATGTTATCATGTGTTTGATTAAATTAGTTTATACTTTATAAAAAATATATTGAAATATTATTTTTAAATCTATTTTATCTACATCTATAATCCTAGTATCAACAAATTTTATGGGTGAATTTTTCCCAACGGGTGTAAAACAAACTGTTAAAACATCACTTATTTTATGGCCTTATGGAAGATGATCAAGAAGCATCCAATTCATCCTTCCATGAAATGGTATACCATAAAATATTGTAGTAGAACATATACTGATAGTGTTCGTATTCTTTATAATTCACTAAGATTATAGAAGGATCTACTAGGGAAACAATTAATATCTAATACAACATGAGTTTATATATAGTTGGGAGTAACACGTAGAGGTGGGGTGAATTTGGGGTGTCGGTATTATAAATTCACTCAAATAAAACATCTTTGATCACTTAAGGAAATGATAAACTCTCTATAAATATATTTTTATCTCTCTCCCAAATATGAAATAATAATAAAAGATGCACAACAAATATAATTTTTTTACAATATTAAACCATAATGGGAGATCATTCTTCATCCTACGTTTGGTTAGTTGTACACATCCAGATAAATTTTCACCAATTTTTTTTTTGTAAATGTATGTTATTGACAGTCAAACATAATGGTTAGGGATGTATAATCGACTTCTCAATACATGTATCATATATTTCCTGAATATGATGAGTTTATTTTTATACTCAAATAAAAAAGATTTTCAATTTCCATATTTTCAATTTAATGTATACATGATCACCTATAATTTACTAGATATCTCAGTAATAAATATAATATCTACTACCTCAAGTTTGATCAATGATGAAGAATAATATCAACAGATCCTCATGAATTTTATCCTTCCTTCTTATTTATATTAAATACTTCACATGTACATGAGAACATGAAATCACACTGTCCTCTTTTTCCTCTTAAAAATAAAGACTCCAAATGATTAGTAACACACAAAATTTTCATGGAATATATGATCAAACCAGATGAATCATTTTTCAATATCGCCTTCTTCCTCTTTATTTAATACAAAAGTTTTCTATATTCAGATTTTTAGCTTCTCAATACTCATATATGAAATCATTCTTAATTTTAATCATTTTTATATATTCATAAAAATTTTATTAATAATATTATACCAATATTAAAATATCATATCTTTCGTTGATTAATTGATTCACGTTATTTTCTAGTCAATAACATCCTAAACCCCAGCTGGAAGACCGGTATTTATGAATTTCAAATATTTTAATTTAAAATACCCATGAATGTTACCACATCATCTCAACTTATTAAAACATTCAATAATGTATGATAGAAACATGGATTTGACTGGTTTCCAATTGTATTTTTGATTTTAATTCCAACTAAGAATCATCAAATTTAGTATACAAGTCATGCATAGTGATATGGGGATATTGTATTCTATAGCACCCAACTACTCCATTATTCAAAAAAAAATTTAAAATGTAAATAAACCTTACATTCATTAGGATTGACCCTATTGAGTTCCAATATAAGCACTTACCTTTTTCATATTTTTTATCTGCTTCCATTTTGTAAGGATAAAAAGTTCTAAATAAACCTTAAAAAGAATCACATGAGTTTTTCAATGTCATACTACCACTAAATGAATTCTAATAAAGGACCGTAAGAGATTCATGAAATTTATATTTTCTTGGACATAAAAATATAATCAACCTTATAATGTAAAATTTTAACCTTACGATGTGTTTTTAACCATATGATGTAATGATTAAATGTTATGAAGTTAGTGAACATTATTAAGATCATTCCTTTGGAATAAATGTTATAATGTTTAGTAGGGATATGAACATTTTATAATTCAACACCACCTATACGTCTTATAATTGTTCTAACTAAGGTGAAATAATCTAATATCACTCTCAAATAGTTCAAATCAACTCAATGTATTTTTAAATTACCTTCCAATTATTTTCATATACATGGTAGAAAATAAAAATAATCTTCAAAAATTTCATTTGGTACTGAATATATCATTGACTTATTCCAATAGATAAAACAATTTACTAATATAATGGATTTGTTTCTGTTTTCTATGGATAACTATAGTGATTTACGAAAAAATGTTCCATGTCATTCAAAAAATACTTTTAATTACATCCGTGGGAAAAAAATTCACTATTAGTTCATGAAAATTATCTATAAACAATGTGATTGTTAATTAGGATGGATAAAATCTATCAAAACTATCATCATAAAAAAGTTTCAAATTGTGGTTATTATGTTCATATATCATTTATTTATCAAAAATAACATTCACAGAAAATATTAATTTGCCTACATGATTAGAATTGAATGATTTAAACAGATACGGATGAAACTTTTTATGTTGATGTTTTACATCATAAAAAAGTTACATATATATACCCTTATCCATCTCCACATCCATTAAACTTCTAGATTTCTTCTCATATCTTATTTTTAAGTTAAAAATCTCAAAATCTGAATCTATAGTTCATGATCTATATATACAATGTAATAATTTAGTTAAAAATAAAAATAAAAAAATTAATAAATAATAAAAATTATAGATTATTTAAATAAAGATATTAAATAATAGAATTTTTAATAAATTTTTAAAACTAATAAAAATTAATAAATAATAACTATAAAATAGTATTCCAAATTATTAAAAAATTATTTAATATAAATTATATAAATTATTATATAAGATAAAGTAAAATAAATTACTAAAAATAAAAAAATATGTTAAAATTCCTCAAATTTTGTAAATTTATAAATTTATTATAAATTTATCATTCGTTTTAAAAATATATATTAAATAATGAAACAGAATGCAAGATTGTATAATATTAAATTTTTGTTATATTTATAAAAAATTAAATAATTCTATTAAATAAAAATTTATCTTTAGTAAACAATTACTTATTAATATCTATGAAAAATAAAGAAATTATTTAAAAAAAATATTTTATATAAAGAAAATAAAAATACTTATCTTAAATTAATTGTTACTATAATATTAAATAATAAACTATACATATTTAATTTCAATTATAAAAAATTATTTAGATAACAACTAATTCAATCTTATTTATAAAATATTAAATGGTAATTAAAAAAAATAGAAATATTAAATAATAAATCTTAAAAATTTAATAAAAATTAATAAAAATAATTAAAAAAAATAACAAATAATAAAATATAAATTTTACTAAAAGGTAAACTATTATAAAATTTAATTTATATATTTATATATTAATTGAACACTAAAATTTATATAACATATAAATATTATTATTTGATAAAAACAATGAAATAATTTTAAAATAATCATCTATCTATAAAATACCATAGTTCAGCCTCAAACACAATGTGTGATCCATTGAAGTAGTGAAAGGTATACATGATAAATCACATATTGTTATTGGATATTACTTTACAACCAGCTAGTACTAGGGATCCAATCATCACCCTATCCACATTCAATTTTATGTACAGTGGAATATGTGGGATTTATCCAATGTATTTCAACTGAACCGGTTCTAGGAATGAAATACACACCCCAAAAACAAAAGATAATAATATCACTAAAATAATAATTTATATTCTCAATTAGTATTTTGGAATCCATCTAGATGTCCCTACTAATATGAAATCGTATCCCCCAATGATTAAGAGGCTGAATATTAAAAATGATGGAATTCTAAGATTTAAAAATATAGAAATATAAAGTATCCACATTATCAAGAAGAAGATTGTGGATTATATGAATTAGTTTAAGATCAATAATGGGCACCATTAATATTTTAATATCTATCTTATTATCCAAGTAATTAAAATATAATTATATATAATTAATTTTAAAATAGAGAAATAAAAAATGATATGATTTATGTAATTAACATATAATTATTTTATAATAATATCAATTCTATAAGTACACCAATATATAAAAAAATATAATTCATGACCTTAATTGATAAATATGAATGATGCTATTAATATTTTAATTTTTTTCCAAAGTAATCAAGTTAATATTATTATAATATTTATAATTAAAAATATTACCCTAAAAATAAATTATTGGTTGTAGTGGGACACTCAGGAGGGGGGGTGAATTGAGTTCCTATTAAAAATTTCTGTTTAAAATATTTCTATTAAAATCCCCCAATTTAAATAACAATCTAAACTGTAGTGAATTTGTAATACAGTAAAGTTTCAGTTAAATTCTCAAGAAATGGATTATTTCTCTGTTATTCTAATATGATGATTAGATTAGCTTTCGAAACTAACCTATTAGTTTACAGTAAATACAAACACATGATAGTTTAAATATTAGAGTAACTTTAAAATAGATTTATATTTAATGTACTTAGCCGTGGAATATTCAAAATAGATTAAACTAAAATAAAAATTCCCAACATTTTTAAACAAGAGGTTCAGTCTCAAACAGAGACTTGGTCCTCTTAAACAATTTTATATAAACTATGATACACACACTATATCGGGGTTTTACAACAGTGCACAGACTATCCAGGTCCTCAAACCTCTACCACATTTCTATATGGGAAAAAACAATAGCTCACAAGCTATCCAGGTCACACATGACCTCTACCACTATCTATAGTAGGATATAAGAGTGTAAGGGAAATATTGAGTGAGGATTTAGAAATCCGTCAGTTCATCACAGGATACAGTGTGTGCTTAAAATACAGAGCACACACACTGCTCAAAATGTAAATAAATAAAACACAATAGATCTAAACAAATAGAGATGATTTTAGAATGCTCTATGTGTTTTTCAGTGAAGGTCTGGACTCCTTGGATTGATCATAATTTTCTATGAGTACTTCCCTGGTTTTTTTTAAAAGAGTGTCGTTTTTTCTTTGACTTCCTGGTCTAGCTAGATCTGGGTGATTATCTTGAGTTTAGGTGTAGTTATTGAAGCTCTTAAATCCTTGAATGTTCAGGTTTTATAGGTTCAGCATGTGTTCTTCCTTCCTCTTCTATGTATGTATGTCCTCGTGTATATCCAGAAACATGTTTCTTATGTGCATTTAAGGACTTGTTTTCGAGTAGCTCGAGGTTACCTTTTATACTCCTTGAGCTCCGACAATTGGAATGATTTGTACGAGGTAAGGTTCCTGACATTCCAAAAACTGTCATTAATTAATATAAGTTGCATTAAAAGCATAAAATATGAACATTGCTAATGAACAAGTTGAGATAGATTTTAGAGATATAGTGACTGGTTTCCAACGATAGCTCTTTTTATCATTGAACTTGTAGTGGTGGACTTGTAATGGTAGATCTTGCATCAATAGCTATTTCTACATGTAATGGTATCTTTCTTGTATTGGTAGATTATTTTGTTTTGATAGCTCTTTATATCGCTAGCTCCATGTATAAGTGACTATATGTATTGGTGACTTCCTTCAGCAGTAGATCTTAGTAGCGGTAGACTTATATAATAGTGAACCATACAGGTGATCATGTAAAGGTAGACTTCATAAAAACAACTTTCACTCTATATTAGTCAACTTGTGCATACCGGTATACTTACTCTATATGTAGATCAGGTGTAACAGTAACTTTCTACATACCGGTGACCTTTCTCTATCAGTATATCATCTGCATATTGGTGAACTTTATGTATTGGTGTCTCAACTGTATAATGGTGTCTGTTTATAAAAACTATCCACATATTAAGTTAGGATAAATCATTATAAAGTAAATGAAAATTTGATTAACCAAATGTTCTTGAATGAATGATATATCATTTGAACATATTCAACAATATTTATATTTTTAAATTAAGAACATAAATAGTAACTAAACTAAGGAAAATTTTAATCAATTAACATCATTTGGGATTATTAAAACATAATTAATCATTATTGATATTATCAAAAAATAATTATTCATAATTGAGATTATCAAAACAGGTGAGTCCAAAAATCTCCCCCTATTAGATAATCACAAATTATGGTATGTAATCGAAATATATCAGACTAAAATACAATTGTTCTTATTTTTCAATGTCTTCCAACACAGGTAAAATATGTTTCAGAGATAAATTAAAATTATCAAGTTCAAATGTATCCGTGAAAATTTATTTAAAAAAATAAAATATTAATATCAATGTCTGATATATGTCCCTATTTTAATAAATTATCCTCCCCTTTATCATTTCTCCCCACAAATATTTCTCCCCATTTGGGATTATCAAAATGAAGGGATTTATATGATAAGGATGTAAGGAATGTTTCATAGAACAAAAAAGATGGGGAACTAGAGTTAAAAGATAAGAGATAAAGTTGTTTATAAAAGAGAAATTAGACAATACATGTACGAACCAGAGGTAAAAAAAGTGTGAAAGTAAAAGAGAAATTTTTTAAGTAGGCAGCATAGGTAATGATTAAGACAAGGAGATTTCAAAATAGGTATATATTAAGGAGTCAAAATTAAAAAAGGATTACAAAAACAGTATACAAGGTAAAAATGATCCCTATCAAATTCATCTAGACCCACTCAATCCACTTCATGAATGTCCAATTTGGATTTTCCATTGGGATCTGAGGTAGACTCAGGCTGGGTAGCTTTGGTTGAAGGCTTGGGAACTCATGAAATGATAACTAGAGGTTGAGAAACTGAAACTGTTCCTGGCCTAGAGTGGGTACTCCTCGGAGTAATCATTGGTGCCAAGCTTCTTATAGCTTGAGCTGGGATTATCTGAAAAGTAGAAGCAGTAAAGCCAGATGTAGGTAAAGCTGGAGGTAAAATCAATGGATGAGCATCAAAAAGTAAAAAGGTCAGCAAGAGAATTTTTAAATCCATGATAATCCCTCCTCCTCTCTCCATAGAAGAAATGAAGTTATCCTTATTTTCCCTGAATTTTTATAAAGATGGAGTCAGCTCCTTCAGCTTACTCATTTTCTCTCTGAAGGCTTGAGTCACATGAAGTAATTTCCAATTTTCTAACAAATTTTTCAAGTGATTGTTCAAATAATGCTTAGTGTAGACCCATTGAAATTAGTAACCCACCTTTTCATTTACTTCTTTCTGAGAAGCAGTGGCCTCCCTAATAAAATCCTGAACAATTTTTCTTTTATCCCTAGTGGTAGTCACCACTTGTGTCAAGGCAACAGAGTCTATAGAGCCACTAGTGGAAGTCTGTCCAAGCTCTTCTCTCATGATAGCTCTAATCTCATCAACATCTAAAGAAGTCCTGGGAGATCTCAGATGTGCAACAGTAAAATCTAAAGTATCCTCAAAACATTTAGTCATCCCACTAATGTGATTTTTCACAACAAGGTCCTGGGTGCTGACATGCTGCTTCATTGAATTCTTAAATTCCTCAAAAATTGATACCATCTGGCAAAAAATACTTTTCAAAAATGCCAAATAGTTGTATGATTGAGATTTAGAACTCATATATGACTCCATAGAGAAAACTGATTTCTTTATAGATTAAACATCCTCTGCCAAGCATGAAACTTGACTCTGGTAGGTATGAACTTCATCCAAAATACTAGATATAGATTAAGTCATAACAGATTGAATGGATTCCACTAAAGAGGTTTCCATTCTTCTCATTTCTTCCACAAAATTGGTCTTGAGATCAGACTTCAACTGGTATAGGTCAGGTTTTCTTACAAAATTCTTAGGTAATGTCTTAGAAAGGATATTATAACTAACATATGGTCTTCTGATGGGTGTCTCATATCCAGAAACAGGATATTCCAACCCAAAAACTACAAAACATGGGTCTTCTGACTAATCTTTAATATCATGAGCTAATGATATTATACCATGACTGGTGGGATGATCCCCCTAAACTTGTGGATTCTCTTGTACATGTACATCAATATTAGCGTCATCAAGTAGGTCTTCCTCAGAAGAATCATCCACAACCATCTCTATTTCAACAACAAGAGGCTCATCAGGGATAGGTGTAGGTTCTGCCATCTCAACCAATACAGCCTCTATAGGCATAGCAGAACTCCCAATTCGTGCACTCAAACACAAAGTACTCTCATCTGAGCTATCAGAATCAGATTCTCTTCTGTGTAAAGTTGTTGTAGGACTAGCCTCTCCATAATAAATATGCTGAAGTGCAGGGTAAGAGGTAGGTTAGGGTATCCTCCTTCTTCCAATGAAGTCTCTTCATCCTCATTATCAATAGTATCTCCATCATCACTATAAGTAGGTTCATCATCATCAGGTCCTAGACCAGGATCCCTCTCATCCTTAGGCCTAGAAGTATGGTCCACAAGATTAAATTTATCATAGAATTTACCATCATCATTCACCCATTGTTTCTTCCAAGGGTTCCAGCATACTTTCATATACAGAATATAGTCTTAGTAATGCAGAAATTGTCTTCAAAAACAAAAGTTTCATCCCCAAATTCATAAATACCATTGACATTAAACATAATGGAAATCATCTTAGCAAAGAACAAATTATTTTTCTTTGATTTTGGTTTTTTCATATCTTTTATCTGAATCATCCATAATCTACATATATTGACCTTCACTCCATGCCTAAACAAGTGCATCAAATATATATCCTGAAACTTCAGAGTTCCATAATCTCCACTCCTGGGACTAATCACATGTTTAATGAACTTAAACAACAATATGTTTTCTCCTTACATTTCAGCTGAAATCACTTTTCTAGGTGATCCATTCACAGTTAACTCAATAAAAAAAGCCTCATACTCAAAATGGTCACTAGTTTCATGTTCTGATTTAGATGAAAACTCATACTCTCCTTCACGAGGTACTTTCAAACTTTCTACCCATTCAGTAGGTGAAAAAGATATCTCCTTATCATTTACCACATAAGTCATCCTTCTCTCATCTTTACACATTTCAAATCTAACAACCACATAAAATTCCTTAACTAATTTCAGAAAATAAGGCCCATTGTTGTTTTCAAAATAATCTTTCCATCCTTGCTCATCTAAAATTCTAAAAATTAGAGACTTTCTTGACATCAACCACTAATCACAAAGATCCTTCTCAATCACTATTTTCTTCTTTGATAAATGTGGATTCTCTGACTTTATATTCTATTAAATAGTACCACTACTACTTCTAGTGGCTCCAGAACTGAATTTTTGTCACTTCACACTCAACTCATTACCTTCATCAATTATTGGTCTCTTAACTCGGGCCATTTCCAAATAAAAAAACTTACGGTTCATAAGATTTTAGAGGCATGGGTAGGTGATATCTTGGAAGGGTGGAGTTATCGGTGGATTGAATGTGATTTAGAATCAATTTATATCATTTAGGAATCGAAACATAATAATAAATATATACATTAAAATGATAAAGTATCTTGGCTTTGAACAAAAAAATGTAAAACATCGCGATATACTAGTTACCATTCTTATAGTGACGATTATAACGGTAAGCACTAGCAGTGTGGTATCCTAACGGTGAGGTTTCTATAATGTTGAGGTGTGTATAACTATGAGGTTTATCTAATGGTGATGTTTTTCTAATGGTGTGTTTTGTCTAATGGTGAGGTTTTTCTTACGGTGAGGTTTGTCTAACGGTGAAGTTTTTCTAACAATGAGGTTTGTCTAACGATGAGGTTTGTCTAACGGTGATGTTTAAGGGAAGTTGATGATTCCTAATTCATGTCTAATGTAACTTAATCTCTCTAGACATAAAGTCATTGTAAATATATCATCTAGTTGATGTTCAGTTCCTATAAATTCAGGTTTTATATCACCCTTTTGATAGTGATCTCTTAGAAAGTGGCACCTTACATCAATGTGCTTAGTTCTAGAGTGAGATACATGGTTCATAGAGATATTGATTGCACTAATGTTACACAGTTAATAGAAACCATTCTAAAATCATATCCATAGTACAATAAATTGTGTTTGACTAATATAATCTATGCACAACAACTACCAGTAGCTATATATTCTACTTCTGCAGTAGATAATGAAACTGAATTCTGTTTCTTACTACACTAAGATACTAAGGATTTTCCCAATAAATGACATGTTCCAGATGTGATTTCTCTATCTAACTTTCAATATGAAAATTCATCATCTGAATAACTTATTAAATCAATTGATTGTCCTTTTGGGTAATGTAAACCTAAATTAGTAGTATATTTAAGATATTTGAATTTTTTTTACAGTATGTAAGTGTGATTATTTTGGATTAGATTGAAATCGTGCTCAAATACATACACTAAACATAATATCAGGCCGAATAGTAGTAAGGTAAATTAATCTTCAAATCATACATCTGTAATTGGTTTGATCTACTGGTTTCCCATATTCTTCAATATCAAACTTACTAGTGGTACTCATAGGTATATCACATCTATTATTACTATCAAACCCAAAACGTTTTAATAAATCCTTTTTGTATTTACTTTGATTTAGTATAATAAAATACCTATTTTGAAAATTTTGAAATCCAAGAAACTATTTGTGTTATCCTCTTAAGCTCATTTTAAATTCATTTTGCATAATCATTGAAAAATCAGTACATAAAGAATTTTTAGAAGATACAAAAATAATATCATCAACATATATTTGTACTATCAAAACAACTTTGGAAATATTTTTAATAAAAAGAGTGGGATCATCAATTCCTTTAGAAAATCCTTTTAAAAAAAGAAAATTAGTAAGTCTATCATACCAATCTATTGGATCTTGTTTTAAACCATATAATGGTTTAGAAAGTTTAAAAACCTGATTTTGAAAATGGGGATTTGTAAATCCAAGTGGTTGTTCAAAAAAAAAACATCTTGAATTATATAACCATTTATAAAATCACTTTTATCATCCATTTGATATAACATGAAATTCATAAAAGATACATAAGTAAGTAAGATCCTAATGGCTTCTAATCTAGCTACTGGTGCAAAGGTTTATTCATAATCAATTCCTTCTTCTTGAATATAACCTTGTACAACTATCCTAGATTTGTTTCTAATGATGTTTCCATATTCTTCAATATTATTTCTAAACACCCATTTTGTGCCTACGGTCAAAAGTGTCCTTAGGTCTTTCTATTAATTCTCAGACTCGGTTTCATTCATGTTGATTTAACTCTTCTTGCATAGACATTACCCAAAATTCATCATTGATTGCATCATTGATATTTTTAGGTTCTGACTGTGAAATAAAAGCTTGATGTTCAACTTGGTTTCATAGAGAAGGTCTAGTTTGTGTCCCTCTATCAAGATTACATATAACAACATCTAAAAGATGATCTTTTAAAATACTAGTTGACCTATTAAAGGTTGGACTAGAAATTTTAAGTTATTCTCTAGATTCAGGTTCACTAGCAACATATTCTAAAATATTTCCAGATCTGGTTGTCTTTACAACAGGTTCACTGATTTTATCTTTAAGGTTCAGAACAAAAAAAATATTCTTTAATCTTTTCAAGAGAAGGTTTAGGTTCATGTGGATTAGTTTCATCAAATTTGACGCGAACAGATTCTTCCACACATTTGGATCATTTATTAAAAACTCTATGGGCTTTTCTAGTTAATGAATAACCAAGAAAAATTACTTCATCACTTTTAGATGAAAATTTATCCAGATTATCATTGGTATTTAGAATAAAAAATTTACAACCAAATATATTAAAATATATAACTTTAGGTTTTATATTATTCTATAATCCATAAGGGGTCTTTTTAAGTACCGGTATAATCAAAAATCTATTTATAATGTAACAAGTTGTATTTAAAGATTCATCCCAAAAATGAAAAGGTATATCATATTCATTAATCATAGTTTGTGAAATTTTCAAAAGAGTTATATTTCTTATTTCTATTATACCATTCGGCTAAGGAGTCCTATGGGAAGAGAAGTTGTGATTGTAGCCATTGTGTGAGAAGTATGATTCAAATTCATGATTATTAAACTCACAACCATGATCACTTCTCAAGGTTTAAATATTAATTCCACTAAGGTTTTCTACAGACTTGGAGTATTTAATAAACTAAGAGAAAGTTTTACTTTTGTGAGTTAGGAAATATACCCAAGTATATCTTGAAAATTCATCTACAAGGAAATAGACGTAGTGATTCCCATTTAAACTAGAAACTATGGATGGTCCAAACAAATCCATGTGAACCAACTCAAGAGGTTGAGAAGTTGAATCTTTTTTCATTGATTTAAAAGAAACATTATGTTGCATTTCCTTTTGACAGGGATTACAAACTTTTTCAGCTGGGAATTCAAGTTTAGGTAGGACTTTCACTATGTTCTTCCTAGTCATTTTTCTATATGAGTGTATATTGCAGTGTCACAATCTTCTGTTACAAATCCAAGATTCTTTATGAAAAGAATTTAAACAGGTAATATATTTCTTAGTTAAAGAATTCAAATCTACAGCATAAACATTTTCATTTCTTAATATAGTAAATACCAAAACATTTTTAGAATCAAAAACATTACATGAATCATTCTCAAAAATAACATTAAATCTATCATCACACAACTGAGAAATGCATAAAAAATTATACTTTAGTTGTTCAACAAATAACACTTTATAAATTAAAATTGAATCAATGTTACCAATCTAGCCTAAGCCGCAGATCTTTCCTTTTAAGTTATCTCAAAAGGTGACATATCCTCCATAAACATTGACTAAGATTTTAAAACATGAAAAGTCTCATGTCATATGTCTTGAACATCATCTATCCAGGTACTATTTCTTCCGATAGGAAATTTTTTAAACAGCTTTCCTACAATACAATATTAGATAGAAAAAGATTTTGGTACCCAAGTTCTCTTGGGTTCAGAAAGGTTAGCATGCAGAACTATTGGTACCCAGATTTTGCTAATGGGTTTCATATAATAAATAGATTTAAAATATTTTGACCGATAAACATTGTTTGATCTATAATTATTTCATTATCTAGTTGAGAAATAATAATTTCCAGAACTAGAACTAGCATCATATTGTCCAGATCTAGGAATAAATATGTTATTTGTAATCTGTCTCTGTCTAGGATGATATCCTAAACCAGTATTATACTTTGGTGCTACTTATTTTCCTAGATTTTATGTAAGAGTTTCATTTACATTGGTTAATTTTTTTAAATCATTCCTAAGTTTCTCATTAGAAAATTTCAGTTCAGTACTCTCTTTGAGTAGTTGAGCATTCTTTTCCATTTCTACTTCTAGTGCAGATTTTATAGAGACAGTTAAAGCATGCTATTTATTTAAGGCTTTATTCTTGTCTTTCAGATCATTGAAGGTATCCTATAGCATGTTACAGTATTAAAATAATTATTCACTAGACATGTTTTCAGAATCAGAATCAGAATAATCTCTAGAATAATAAGAGTTTAAAGTAGGATTATCCAATGTTACCTTAGATGTGTTTATTAGTAAACACATATTATCTTTTTGAGATTTTTCATCCTGAGTGGAATCAGAATTACTTGAACTGTCTTCTGAAGAACTAAAGGTTACTTTCACAGATTTCTTATATTTTTTCCTTGTACTCATATTTCTTCTTGTACTTTAACATCATACAGTCAGCTTTCACATGTCCTTTCCTCTTGCATTCGTTGCAGACTATGTCATCACTTTTATTAGTCCTTTTCCAATCCTTCTTCCAATGGATTTTATTGTCATACTTTCCCTTTTAATTGGGTTTTCTGAAGAACATCTTCTTCCTAAAAAAAATTCTTAAATCATCTAGCTATTTGTTCCATTTCATCATCACTGTCAGATGCACTCTTTTCACTACTTGAACTATCACTTGCAACATGAATTTTCTCTTTGTCCATGAATTTTGATGCATAGTTCTTTAGGGATACTGATTTCTTTTTTAGTTCATAATCTTCTTCTTTGTTTACCTTCATCTCTTCTTCATACATCATCAACTTACCAATCACCTCTTTAACAGGTAGTGAACTTATATCACATGATTCACTTACTGAATCTGATGTGCCTCTACATATTTCAGGAAGACATCTATATATTCTAATAATTTTCTTTTTTGCTAGAACAACTTTTCCCAAGGAGATCACTCTATTGACTATCTCATTAAACCTGAGATACATATCAGAAATAGAATCATCGTATTTCATTTTAAAATTATCATATTTAATAGTGTAATGTTTTAATCTCCTCTCCTTCACATTGGTTGTTCCTTCATGAGAAAAAGACAAGGTATCCCAGATTTCATAAGCAGTCTTACAAGTATATATTCGATTAAATTCTTTATCTCCAAAAGCAGAATACATGGCCTCCATTTAATTACCATTATTATTGTAGGCAGCTTTAATAGGTTCATCACAAGTAGTTCTAATAGTTTCTTGAATCTTATACTGAGTCTGTATAGCAGTCCAGATGTCTAATCCCGTACTTTCTAAATGATTTTTTATTTTTCTTTTCCATTGGAAATAATTAAAATAATTAAATAAAGGTGGCATGTTGATAGCATCACATTCTAATCTTTCATCCAAAATTAGATTTTAGAAAATTTATTTAATCAGATAAAAATGTATAAATAACACAAATTAGAGATCTATAAGATACAACTAGAATCACAGTTAAAAACTGAGTGTTTTGAAAAAGATTTATGAACAACCTATGATGCCAAATGTCAATCAGAGTGGAATACTCAAAGGTGGGGTGAATTTAGATCCTATTAAAAATTTGTATTCAAAACATTTCTACTAAAAGACCCCAGTTTAAATAACAAGTAAAACTATAGTGAATTTGTTATACAGTAAAGGTTTGTTTAGGTTCTCAAGAGATTGATTAGTTCTCAATTAATCTAATCTGAAGACTATATTACATTTTGAAACTAACCTACTAGTTTAAAATAAAGACAAACACTTTCTAGTTTAACTATTAGAGTAACTTTAAAATAGATTTATATTTAATGTACTTAGCAGCGGAATATTCACAATAATTTTAACTAAAATAAAAATTCACAACAGTTTTAAATAAGAGGTTAAGGCTCAAGAAGATACTTGGTCCTCTTAAAAAAATTTATATAAACAACAATACACACACTGGATCGAGGTTTTACAATGGTGTATAGACTATCCAGGCCCTCAAACCTCTACCACATTTCTATATGGGAAAAGAAAACAACATCTCACAGGCTATCCAGGTCACACATGACCTCTACCACTATCAACAGTAGGATATAAGAGTGTAAGGTAAAGATTGAGTGAGGATTTAGAAATATGTTAGTTCATCACAGGAGACAGTGTGTGCTTAAAATACAGAGCACAAACACTGCTAAAAAAGTAAATAAATGAAACACAATTGATCTAAAAAAATAGAAATGAGTTTAGAATGCTCTATGTTTTTTTAGTGTGGCTCTGGACTCCTTGGATTGATCAGAATTTTCTATGAGTACGTCCCTGGTTTTTGTCAAAAGAGTTTCATTTTTTCTTTGACTTCCAGGTCCAGCTAGATCAGCGTGATTAGCTTGAGTATAGGTGTAGTCATTGAAGCTATTAAATCCTTGAAAGTTCATGTTCTACAGGTTCAACACGTGTTCTTCCTACTTATTCTATGTATGTATGTCCTTGTGTATATCCAGAATCATGTTTCGTATATGCATTAAAGGAATTGTTATCCAGTAGATCAAGGTTCCCTTTTATACTCCTTGAGCTCCGACCATAGGAATTATTTGTACGAGGTATGGTTCCTGACATTCCAGACGCTATCATTAATTAATATAAGTTGCATTAAAAGCATAAAACATGAACATTGTTAATAAACAAGTAGAGAAAGATTTTAGAGAAATATTGACTGGTTTCCATCAGTATCTCTTTGTATCATTGAACTTGTAGCGGTGGACCTGTAATGGTAGATCTTTCATCAATAGCTGTTACTCTCTATAATGGTATCTTGCTTGTATTGGTAGATTTTTATGTTGTGGTAGCTCGTTGTATTAGTAGCTCCATGTATCAGTGACTATATGTAGTGGTGACTTCCTTTAGCAGTAGCTCTCGGTAGCGGTAGACTTATGTACCAGTGACCCATACCGGTGAGCATGTAAATGTAGACTTCAAAACAGCAGCTATCACTCTATATCAGTCAACTTGTGAATACCGGTAGACTTACTCTATCGGTAGATCAGGTGTAACAGTAATTGTCTGCATAACAGTGACCTTTCTCAATCATTATATCATTTTCATATCGGTAACCTTTCTGTATTGGTATCTCAACTCCATAAGGGTGTCTGTTTATGCAAACTATCCAAAAATTAAGTTATGATAAATCATTACAAAGTAAATGAACATTTGATTAACCAAATTTTCTTGAATGAGTGATATATCATTTGAACTTATTCAACAGTATTTATATTTTGGAATTAAGCACTTAAACTGTAACTAAAGTAAAGAAAAGTTTAATCAATAAACATCATTTGTGATTATTAAAATATAATTAATCATAATTGATATTATCAAAAAATAATTAATCATAATTTATATTATCAAAACAGGTGAGTCCAATAATCTCCCTCTATTTGATAATCACAAATTATGGTAGGTAATCCAAATATATTATACTAAAATAAAATTAGTCTTATTTTTTAGTGTCTTCCAACATAGGTAAAATATGTTTCAGAGATAAATTAAAATTCTCAAGTTCAAATGTTTCAGTGAAAATTGGTTTTAAAAAATAAAATATTAATATCCATGTATGACATATGTCCCTCGTTTAATAAATTATCCTCCCCCTTTATCATTTCTCCCCACAAATATTTCTCCCCCAAATATTTCTCCCCCTTTGGGATTAGAAAAAAGAAGGGATTTATAAGATAAGGATGTAAGGAATGTATTAGAGAACAGAAAAGATGGGCAACCAGAGTTAAAAGATAAGATATAAAGTTGTTTATCAAAGAGAAATTAGACAGTAATGTATGGACCAGAGGTAAAAAAAATTGTAAAAGTAAAGGAGAAATTTATTAAGTAGGAATCATAGGAAAGGATTGAGACAAGGAGATTGCAAAAGAGGTATATATTATGGATTCAAAATTTCAAAAGGTTTACAAAAACTGTATACAAGGTACAAATGATCCATATAAAATTCATCTAGACCCACTCAATCCAATTCCTGAATGTCCATTTTGGATTTTCCATTGGGATCTGAGGTAGACTCAGGCTGGGTAGCATCAGTTGAAGGCTTGGGAACTCATGAAATGAAAATTAGAGGTTGAGAAACTAAAACTGTTCCTGGAATAATGTGGGTACTCCTCAGAGTAATCATTGGTGTCAAGCTTCTTATAGCTTGAGCTGGGGTCATCTGAAAAGTATAAGCAGTATATCCAGATGTAGGTAAAGCTGGAGGTAAAATCAATGGTTGGGAATCAAAATGAAAAAAGGGCAGTAAGAGATTTTTTAAATTCATGATAATCCCTCCTCCTCTCTCCGTAGTAGAAATGAAGTCATCCTTGTTTTCCCAAAATTTTTCCAAGGCTGGAGTCAGCTCCTTCAGCTTACTCACTTGCTCTCTGAAGGCTTGAGTCACAAGAGGTAATTCCCAATTTTATAACAAAAGTTTTAATTTATTGTTCAAATTATGTTTAGTGTAGACCCATTGGAAGTATTAATACACCTTTTCCTTTAGTTATTTCTGAGAAGCAGTGGCCTCCCTCATAAAATCCTAAAAATATTTCTTGTATCCCTCGTGGTAGTGACCACTTGTGTCAAGACAACAGAGTCTACAGAGCCACTTTTGGAAGGCTATACAAGCTCTTCTCTCCTGAAAGCTCTATTCTAATCAACATATAAAGAAGGCCTGGGAGTACTCAGATGTGAAACAGTAAAATATACAGTTTACTCAAAAGATTTAGTCATCCCACTAATGAGATTTTTCGTAACAAGGTCCTGGGTGCTGACATGCTGCTTAATGGAATTCTTAAATTCCTCAAAAACTGATACCATATGTCCAAATATACTTTTCAAAAATGCCAAATCATTGTATGATTGATATTTCAAACTCATATAAGACTCCATAGAGACAACTGATTTTTTTAGAGATTCAACATCATCTGCCAAGCATGAAACTTGACTCTAATAGTTCTGGACTTCTTCTAAAATACTAGATACAGATTCAGTCATAACATATTTAAGGGATGACACTAAAGAGGTTTCCATTCTTCTCATTTCTTCCACAAAACTGGTCTTGAGATTAGACTCCAACTGGTATAGGTTAGCTTTTCTTAATAAATCCTTTGGTAAAGTCTTAAAATGTATATTATAACTGACATGTGTTCTTCTGATGGGTGTCTCATCTTCAGAATTAGGATATTCCAACCCAAAAACTACAAAACCTGGGTATTCTGACCAGTCTTTAATATCATGAGCTACTGATACTGTTCCATGTCTAGTGGGATGATCCCCCTAAATTTGTGCATTCTCTAGTACATGTACATCAATATCAGCCTCAGCGGGCAGGTCTTCCTCAGAAGAATCATCCACAACCATCTCCATTTCAACAACAGGAGGATCATCAGGGATAGGTGCAGGTTATTCCATCTCAACCAATAAAGCCTCTATAGGCATAGCAGAACTCCCAATTCTTAGACCCAAACTCAAAGTAATCTCATCTGAGCTATCAGATTCAGATTCTCATCTGTGTAAAGTTGTTGTAGGATTATCCTATCCATAAGAAATAATCTTAAGTTCATGGCTAGGAGGTAGGTCAGGGTCTCCTCCTTCTTCCACTAAAGTCTCTTCATCCTCATTATCAACAGTATCTTTATCATCAGTAATATAACCAGGTTCATCTTAATCAGGTCCTAGACCTGGATCACTCTCAACCTTAGGCCTATAAGTATGGTCTACAATATTAAATTTATCATAAAATTTACCATCATAATTCACCCATTGTTTCTACCAAGGGTTCTAGCATACTTTCATATACATGCAGATAGTCTTAGTAATGCAGAAATTGTCTTCAACAACAACATTTTATCTCCAGATTCAGAAATACCTTTCACATTAAACATAATGGAAATTAGCTTAGCAAAGAAAAAATTATTTGTCTTTGATTTCGGTATGGTCATATCATTTATATGAATCATCCATAATCTTCATCGATTGACCATCACTCCATAACTAAACAAGTACATCAAATATATATCCTGAAACATCAGAGTTTCATAGTCTCCACTCCTGGGACTAATCACACGTTGAATGAACTTAAACAACAATTAGTTTTCTCCTTCCATTTCAGTAGAAATCACATTTCTAGGTGATCCATTCCCAGTTAACTCAATAAAAAAGAATCATACTCAAAATGGTCACTTGTTAGATGTACTGATTTAGATGAAAACCAATACTCTTGTTCATGAGTTACTTTCAAACGTTCTACCCATTTAGCAGATGAAAAAGATATCTCCTTATCTTTTACCATAGAAATAATCCTATTCTTATCTTTACACATTTAAAATCTAACAACCTCATAAAATTCCTTAACTAATTTTTAAAAATAAGGCCCATTTTAGTTGTCAAAACAATCTAGCCATCCCTGCTCATCTAAAATCCTCAAAATTAGAAACATTCTTGACATCAACAACTCATCACAAAGATCCTTCTGAATCACTATTTTCTTCTTCGATAAATGTAGATTCTCTAACTTTATATTCTATTTAATAGAACCACTACTACTTATAGTGGCTCCAGAACTGAATTTTTGTCACATCGCACTCTACTCATTACCTTCATCAATTATTGGTCTCTTATCTCGGGCCATTTCCAAATCAAGAAACTTAGGGGTCATAAGATTTCAGAGGCTTGGGTAGGTGAGTTCTTGGAAGGGTGGAGTTCGTGGTGGATTGAATGTGATTTAGACTCAATTTATATCATTTAGGAATCAAAACATAATAAAAAATACATACATTAAAATGATAATTCATCTCTTCTTTAAACACAAAAATTTAAAACAGTGCGATATATCGGTTACCATTCTACTGGTGAGGATTATAACTGTAAGCACTACCGGTGTGGTATCCTAACTGTGAGGTTTCTATAATGGTGAGGTATGTATAACTATGAGGTTTATCTAACGATGATGTTTCTCTAATTGTGAGGTTTTTCTAACAGTGAGGTTTGTCTTACGGTGAGGTTTGTCTAACAGTGAGGTTTGTCTGATGGCGAGGTTTGTCTAACGGTGAGGTTTGTCTAACGGTGAGGTATAAGGGTAGTTTATCATTCCTAATTAATGTATAATGTAACTTAATCTCTTTGAACATAAATTCATTGTAAATATATCAGCTAGTTGACATTTAGTGCCTATAAATTCAAGTGTTATATCACCCTTTTGATAGTGATCTCTTAGAAAGTGGCACCTTACATCAATGTGCCTAGTTCTAGAGTGAGATACATGGTTCATAGAGATATTGATTGCACTAGGGTTATCACAGTTAATAGAAACCTATCTAAAATCATATCCATAGTCCAAAAAATTGTATTTGATTTATATAATCTATGCATAACAACTACCAGCAGCTATATATTCTGCTTTAGCAGTAGACAATGCAACTAAATTCTTTTTCTTACTACACAAAGATACTAAGGACTTTCCCAATAAATGACACGTTCTAGATGGGAATTTTCTATCTAAATTGCAACTGGAAAAATCATCATCTGAATAACTCATTAAATCAAATGATTGTACTTTTGGGTAATATATACCTAAATTAGTAGTTTGTTTAAGATATTTGAAAATATTTTTTACAGTAAGTAAGTGTGATTCTTTTGGATTAGATTGAAATCATGCACAAATACATACACTAAACATAATATCAGGCCGACTAGAAGTAAGGTAAATTAAGCATCAAATCATACATCTGTAATTGGTTTGATCTATTGGTATCCCATATTCTTCAATATCAAACTTACAAGTGGTACTCCTATGTGTATCACATCTATTATTACTATCCAACCCAAAAAGTTTTAATAAATAATTTTTGGATTTACTTTGATTTATAATAATACCATCCCTATTTTTAAAAATTTTAAATCCAGGAAAATATTTGAGTTCTCCTATTAAGCTCATTTCAAATTAATTTTTCATAATCTTTGAAAAATCAGTACATAAAGAGTTTTTAGAAGATCCAAAAATAATATCATCAACATATATTTGTACTATGAAAACATCTTTGGAAAATTTTTTAATAAAAAGAGTGGGATAATCAATTCTTTTAGAAAATCCTTTTGAAATAAAAAAAATTAGTAAGTCTATCATACCAAGCTCTTGGAGCTTGTTTTAAACCATATAAAGGTTTAGAAAGTTTGAAAACATGATTTTGAAAATGGGGATTTGTAAATCCAGGTGGTTGTTCAACAAAAACATCTTCAATTATATAACCATTTAGAAAATAACTTTTAACATCCATTTGATATAACATGAAATTCATATGAGATACATAAGCAACTAAGATCCTAATGGCTTCTAATCTAGCTACTGGTGAAAAGGTTTATTCATAATCAATTCCTTCTTCTTGAATATTACCTTGTGCAACTATCCTAGATTTGTTTTTAATGATGTTTCCATATTCATCAATCTTATTTCTAAACAACCATTTTGTGCTTATGGTCAAAAGTATCTTTAGGTATTTCTACTAATTCTCAAACTCAGTTTCATTCAAGTTTATTTAACTCTTCTTGCGTAGACATTACCCAAAATTCATCATTTATAGCATCATTGGTATTTGTAGGATCTGACTGTGAAAGAAAAGCTTGATGTTCAACCAGGTTTCATAGAGAAGCTCTAGTTTGTGTCCCTATATAAATATTACATACAAAACATCTAAAAGATGATCATTTAAAATACTAGTTGATCTATTAAAGGTTGGACAAGAAATTTTAAGTTATTCTCTAGATTAAGGTTCACCAGCAGCAGATTCTGAAATATTTCCAGATCTGGTTGTCTATACAATAGGTTCACTGATTTTATCTTTAAGGTTCAGAACAAAAAAATCTTCTTCAATATTTTCAAGAGAAGGTTTAGGTTCATGTGGATCAGCTTCATCAAATTTGATTTGAACAGATTCTTCCACGCATTTTTTCATTTAGTAAAAACTCTATGGGCTTTTATAGTTAATGAATAACCAATAAAAATTCCTTCATCACTTTTAGATGAAAATGTATCCATATTATCTTTGGTATTTAGAATAAAAACTTTAAAACCAAAAACATTAAAATATGTAACTTTCGGTTTTCTATTATTCCATAATCCATAAGGGGTCTTCTTAAGTACTTGTCTAATCAAAACTCTATTTATAATGTAACAAGTTATATTTAATGCTTCGTCCCAAAAATGAATAGGTATATCATATTCATTAAGTATAGTTCATGAAATTTCCTAAAGAGTTATATTTCTTCTTTCTACTACATCATGCTGCTAAGGTGTCCTAGGGGTAGAGAAGTTGTTATTGTAGCCATTGTGTGAGCAGTATGATACAAATTCAGGATTTTTGAACTCACAACGATGATCACTTCTCAAGGATTAAATCTTAATTCCACTAAGGTTTTCTACAGACTTGTTGTATTTAATAAAGTAAGAGAAAACATAAATTTTGTGAGCTAGAAAATATACCCAAGTATATTTAGAAAAGTCATCTACAAGGAAATAGATGTAGTGATTCCCAATTAAACTAGAAACTCTATATGGTACACACAAATCCATGTGAACCAACTCAAGAGGTTGAGAAGTTGAATCTTATTTCTTTGATTTAAAAGAAACATTATGTTGCTTTTCCTTTCGACAAGGATTACAAACTTTGTCATCTGGGAATTAAAGTTTATGTAGGTCTTTAACTATGTTATTCCTAGTCATTTTTCTATGTTAGTGTATATTGCAGTGTAATAAAATTTCATGTACCAAATCCACGATTCTTTATGAAAATCATTTAAATAGGTAATATTTTTATTAGATAAGGAATTCAAATCTACAGTATAAACATTTTCATATCATAATGATGTAAATACCAAAACATTTTTAGAATCAAAAACATTACATGAATCATTTTCAAACATAACATTTAATCCAACATCACACAACTGAGAAATGCCTAACAGATTATACTTTAGTTGTTCCACAAATAATACTTTATAAATTAAAATTGAATCAATGTTACCAATCTGGACTAAGACGATGATCTTTACTTTTGATTTATCCCCAAAGGTGATATATCCTCCATCAATATGGACTATGATTTTAAAACATGAAAAGTATCATGTCATATGTCTTGAACATCAACTGTCTAAGTACCATGTCTTCCGACAGGAAACTTTTAAGCAGGTTTCCTACAATACAATATTTAATAGAAAATGATTTTCGTACCCAGATTCTCTTGGGTCCAGATAGGTTCGCATGAAGAACTTTTGGAAGCCAGATTTGTCTAATGGGTTTCATATAATCAATAGATTTAAAATATTTTTAAAGATATACTTTTTTTGATCTATAATTATTTGAGTATCTAGTTGAGACATTATAATTTCCAGTACTAGAACTAGTAGCATACTGTCCTGATTTACGAATAAATCTATTATTTATAATTTGTCTCCGTCCAGGATGATAGCCTAAACCAGTAGTATACATTGGTGATACTTTTTCCCTAGAATTTGTGTAAGAGTTTCCTTTCCATTAGTAATTTTTTTAAATCCTTCCAAAGTTTCTCTTTAGAGAATTTCAGTTCAGTACTCTCTTTGAGTAGTTGAGCATTATTTTCCATTTCTACTTCTAGTGCAGATTTGATAGCTCCAGGTAAAGCATGCTATTTATTTAAGGCATTATACTTGTCTTTCAGATCATTGAAGGTATACTATAGCATGTTATATTTTTCAAATAATTATTCACGAGACATGTTTTCAGAATCAGAATCAGAATCATCCCTAGAATAATAAGAGTTTAAAGCAGGAGTATCCAATGTTACCTCAGATGTGTTTGTCAGGAAACACATATTAGCTTTTTGAGATTTTTCATCCCGAGTGGAATTATATTTAATTGAACTCTCTTCTAAAGCACTCCAGGTTTCTTTTATAGCTTTCTTATATTTTTGTCCTTGTACTCATATTTCTTCTTGTACTTTGACATCAGACAGTCGTCTTTCACATATTCTTTCTTCTTGCATTCATAGTAAACTATGTCATCACTTTTATTACTCCTTTTCCAATACTTATTCCAATGGATTTTATTGTCATATTTTCCCTTGTAATTGGGTTTTATAAAAAACATATTTTTCATATAAAAATTCTTAAATCATCTGGTTATCTGATCCATTTCATCATCACTATCTGATGCACTCTCTTCACTACTTGAACTACCACTTGCAGCTTGAATTTTCTCTTTGTCCTTGAATTTTGATGCAGATTTCTTTAGGGATACTGATTTCTTTTTTAGTTCATCATCTTATTCTTTGTTTACCTGCCTCTCTTCTTCATACATCACCAACTTACCAATAAGCTCTTTAACTGGTAGTGAACTTATATCACATGATTCACTTACTGAAACTAATGTTCCTCTTCATCTTTCTGGAAGACATATAAGTATTCTAATGATTTTCTTTTTTGCTGGAATAGATTTTCCCAGTGAGTTAATCATATTGACTATCTCATTAATCCTGAGATACATATCAGAAATATATTCATCATATTTCATTTTAAAATTATCATATTTACTAGTTTAAGGGTTTAGTATCATCTCTTTCACATTGGTTGTTCCTTCATGAGAAACAGACAAGGTATCCCATATTTCATAAGCAGTCTTACAAGAATATATTTGATTAAATTCTTCATCTCCAAAAGCACAATACAGGGCCTCCATTTCATTACAATCATTATTGTATGCAGCTTTCTTAGGTTCATCACAAGTAGTTCTAATAGTTTCTGGAATCTTATACTGAGTCTCTATAGCTGGCCAGATGTCTAATCTCATACTTTCTAAATGAATTTTTATTTTTATTTTCCATTGGGAAGAATTAAAACCATTAAAGGAAGGCGTCATGTCGGTAGATTCACCTTCTAATCTATTATCCAAAATTAGATTTTATAAAATGTATTTAATGAGATAAAAATGTAAAAATAACAGAAATTTTAGATCATTAAGATACAAATAGAATCATAGTTAAAAAATAGAGTGTTGTGAAAAACAATTATCAACAACCTCTGATACCAAATGTCTGTCGCAGTGGAATACTCAAGAGGGGGGTGAATGGAGTTACTATTAAAAATTTCTATTTAAAATATTTATATTAAAATCCCCCAATTTAAATAACAAGATAAACTGTAGTGAATTTTTAATACTGTAAAGGTTTGTTTAGGTTCTCAGTTAATCTAATATGAAGACTATATTAGATTTTGAAACTAACCTAATGGTTTATAATAAAGAAAAACACTTGATAGTTTAACTATTAGAGTAAATTTAAAATAGATTTATATTTAAAGCAATTAGCAGTGAAATATTCAAAAAAGTTTTAACTAAAATAAAAATGCACAACAGTTTTAATAATGAGGTTCAATATCAAGAAGAGACTTGGTCCTCTTAAACAATTTTATATAAACTATGAAACACACACTGGATCGGGGTTTTACAATAGTGCACAGACTATCTAGGTCCTCATACCTCTACAAAATTTTTATATGGGAAAACAACAACAGATCACAGGCTATCCAGGCCACACATGACCTCTACCACTATCCACATTATGATGTAAGAGTGTAAGGGAGAGATTGAGTGAGGATTTATAAATCCATCAGTTAATCACATGAGAAAATGTGTGCTTAAAATACAGAGCCCACACACTACTCAAAATGAAAATAAATGAAACAAAACAGATCTAAACAAATAGAGATGAGTTTAGAATGATCTATGTGTATTTTAGTGAGGCTCTGGACTCCTTGGATTGATCAGAATTTTCTATGAGTACTTCCCATGTTTTAGTCAAGAGAGTGTCATTTTTTCTTTGACTTCTAGGTCTAGCTAGATCAGCGTTATTAGCTTTAGTGTAGGTGTAGTCATTGAAGCTCTTCACTCCTTGAATGTTCAAGTTCTACAGGTTCAGCATGTGTTCTTCCTTCTTCTTCTATGTATGTATGTCCTCAAGTATATCCAAAAACATGTTTCGTATGTGCGTTGAAGGACTTATTATCCAGTAGCTTGAGCTTCCCTTTTATACTCCTTGATCTTTGACAATAGGAATGATTTGTACGAGGTATGATTCCTGACATGCCAAAAACTGTCATTAATAAATATAATTTTCATTAAAAGCATAAAATATGAACATTGCTAATGAACAAGAAGATATATATTTTAGAGAAATAGCGACTGGTTTCCATCGGTATCTCTTTTTATCATTGAACTTGTAGCGGTGGACTTGTAACTGTAGATCTTGCATCAATAGCTGTTACTCTCTATAACGGTAGCTTGCTTGTATCAGTAGATTTTTGTGTTGTGGTAGCTCCTTATATTGGTAGATCCATGTATCAGTGACTATATGTAGTGGTGACATCCTTCAGCAGTATCTCTCAGTAGCAGTAGACTTATGTTCTAGTGACCCATACCATTGATCATGTAAAGGTAGACTTCATAACAGCAGCTGTCACTCTATATCTGTCAACATGTGCATACCGGTAGACTTACTCTATCGATAGATCAGGTGTAACGGTAATTGTATGCATACCAGTGACCTTTCACTATCCGTATATCATCTGCATATCGATGAAATTTCTATATCGGTATCTAAACTGCATAACGATGTCTTTTTATGAAAACTATCCACATATTAAGTTAGGATAATTCATTACAAATTAAATGAACATTTGATTAACCAAATGTTCATGAATGAATGATATATCATTTGAACATATTCAACCGTATTTGTATTCTGAAATTAAGAACTTAAGAAGTAACAAAAGTAAGGAAAAGTTTAATCAATAAACATCATTTGGGATTATTAAAACATAATTAATCATAATTGATATTATCAAAAAATAATTAATCATAATTGAGATTATCAAAACATGTGAGTCCAACAATCTCCCCCTATTTGATAATCACAAATTATGGTAGGTAATCTAAATATATCAGACTAAAATACAATTTTTATTATTTTTCAGTGTCTTCCAACATAGGTAAAATATGTTTCAGAGATAAATTGAAATTCTCAAGTTCAAATGTATCAGTGAAAATTGATTTTTAAAAAATAAAATATTAATATCCATGTCTGACATATGTCCCTCTTTTAATAAATTATCCTCACCCTTTATCATTTCTCCCCACAAATATTTCTCCGCCAAATATTTCTCCCCCTTTGGGATTAGAAAAAAGAAAGGATTTATATGATAAGGATGTAAGGAATGTATCAGAGAACATAAAATATGGGGAACCAGAGTTAAAAGATAAGAGATAATGGTGTTTATCAAAGAGAAATTAGACAATACATTTATGGACCAGAGGTAAACACAAAAGTGTGAAAGTAATGGATACATTTATTAAGTAGGCATCATAGGTAAGGATTGATACAAGGATATTGAAAAATAGGTATATATTACGAAGTTAAAATTACAAAAGTATTACAAAAATAGTATGGGAACTCATGAAATGAAAACTAGAGGTTGAGCAACTGAAACTGTTCCTGGCCTATAGTGGGTACTCCTCAGAGTAATCATTGGTGTCAAGCTTCTTATAGCTTGAGCTGGGGTCATCTGAAAAGTAGAAGTAGTAGAGCCAGATGCAGGTAAATCTAGAGATAAAATCAATGGGTGAGTATCAAAATGAAAAAGGGCAGTAAGAGATTTTTGAAATCCCTAATAATCCGTCCTCCTCTCTCCGTAGCAGAAATGAAGTCATCCGTGTTTTCCCGGAATTTTTCTAAAGCTGGAGTCATCTCCTTCATCTAACTCACTTTATCTCTGAAGGCTTGAGTCACATTAGGTAATTTCCAATTTTCTAACAAAAGTTTTAAGTTATTATTCAAATGATGTTTAGTGTAGACCCATTGGAAGTAGTAATCCACCTTTTCCTTTACTTCTTTCTGAGAATCAGTGGCGTCCCTCATAAAATTCTGATCAATTTTTCTTGTATCCCCAGTGGTAGTCACAACTTCTGTCAATAAAACAGAGTCTACCGATCCAATAGTGGTTGACTGTCCAAGACCTTCTCTCCTGAAAACTCTAATCTCATCAACATATAAAGAAGTCTTGCGAGAACTCATATGTGCAACAGTAAAATATACAGTTTCTGCAAAATATTTAGTCATCCCACTAATAAGATTTTTCACAACAAGGTCCTGGGTGATGACATGCTACTTTATGGAAGTCATAAATTCCTCAAAAACTGATACCATCTGGCCAAATATACTTTTCAAAAATGCCAAATCATTGTATGATTGAGATATAGAACTCATATAAGACTCCATAGAGACAACTGATTTCTTTAGAGATTCAACATCCTCTACCAAGGATGAAACTTGACTCTGGTAGGTCTGGACTTTTTCCAAAATAATAGATATAGATTCAGTCATAAAATATTGAATGGATGACACTAAATAGGTTTCTATTCTTCTTATTTGTTCCAAAAAACTGGTCTTGAGATCATACTTCAACTGGTATGGGTCAGATTTTATTACTAAATCCTCAGGTAAAGTCTCAGAAAGTATATTATAACTGACATGTGGTCTTCTGATGGGTGTCTCATCTTCAGAATCAGGATATTCCAATCCAAAATCTACAAAACCTGGGTCTTCTGACCAGTCATTAATATCATGAGCTAATGATTTTGTACCATGTCTGGTGGGATGATCCCCCTAAATTTGTGCACTCTCTTGTACATGAACATCTATATTAGCCTCAGCAGGCATGTCTTCCTCAAAAGAAACATCCACAACCATCTCCATTTCAACAATAGGAGGATCATCATGGATAGTTGCAGGTTCTTCCATCTAAACCAATACAACCTCTATAGGCATAGTAGAACTCCCAATTTCTGGACTCAAACTCAAAGTTCTCTCATCTAATCTATCATAATCAGATTCTCTTCTATTTAAAGTTGTGGTAGGACTAGCCTCTCCATAAGAAATACTATGAAGTGCAGGGATGGGAGGTAGGTTAGTGTCTCCTCATTCTTCCACTGAAGTATCTTCATCCCCATTATCAATAGTTTCTCCATCATCAATATAAGCAGGTTCATCTTCACCAGGTCCTTGACCTGGATCCCTCTCATCCTTAGGGCTAGAAGTGTGGTCCACAAGATTAAATTTATCATACAACTTACCATCCTCATTCACCCATTTTTTCTTCCAAGGGTTACACCATAATTTCATATACATGGAGACCGTCTTAGTAATGCATAAATTGTCTTCAACAACAAAAGTTTCATCCCCAGATTCAGAAATACCTTTGACATTAATCATAATGGAAATAAGCTTAACAATGAACAAATTATTTGTCTTTGATTTCGGTCTAGTCAAATATTTTATCTAAATCATCCATAATCTTCATATATTGACCTTCACTCCATGCCTAAACAAGTACATCAAATATATATCCTGAAACTTCAGAGTTTCAGAATCTCCACTCCTGGGACTAATCACATTTTGAATGAACTTAAGCAACAATCTGTTTTCTCCTTCCATTTCAGTAGCAATAACTTTTCTAGGTGATCTATTCCTAGTTAACTCAAGAAAAAAATCCTCATACTCAAAATGGTCACTAGTTGCATTTACTAAATTAGATGAAAACCCATACTCTTTTTCATGAGGTACTTTCAAACTTTCTTCCCATTCAGCAGATGAAAAAGATATCTCCTTATCATTTACCACAAAAATCATCTTGTTCTCATCTTTACACATTTAAAATCAAACAACCTCATAAAATTCCTTAACTAATTTCAGAAAATAAGGCCCATTGTTGTTTTCAAAATGATATAGCCATCCCTGATCATCTAAAATCCTCAAAATTAGAGACTTCCATAAAATCAACCACTCATCACAAAGATCATTCTCAATCACTAATTTCTTCTTCGATAAATGTAGATTATCTGACTTTATTTTTTATTTAGTAGTACCACTACTACTTCTAGTGGCTCTAGAATTGACATTTTTTTCACTTCTCCCTCGACTCATTACCTTCATCAATTATTGGTCTCTTAACTTGGGCCATTTCTAAATCATGAAACTTAGGGTTCATAAGATTTCAGAGGCTTGGGTAGGTGTGATCTTGGAAGGGTGGAGTTCATGGTGGATTTAATGTGATTTAGACTCAATTTATATCATTTAGGAATCGAAACATAATAAAAAATATATACATTAAAATGATAAAGCATCTCGGCATTAAACAATAAAATTTAAAACAACGCAATATATTAGTTACCATTCTACTGGTGAGGATTATAACGGTAAGCACTACCGGTGTGGTATCCTAACACTGGGGTTTCTATAATGGTGAGGTTTGTATAACTATGAGGTTTATCTAATGGTGATGTTTTTATAATGGTGAGGATTTTCTAACTTTGAGGTTTGTCTTACAGTGAGGTTTGTCTAATGGTGAGGTTTGTCTAATGGCGAGGTTTTCTAACGGTGAGGATTGTCTAACGGTGAGGTTTAAAGGTAGTTGATCATTCATAATTCATGTATAATGTAAATTAATCTCTATGAAATTAAAGACATTGTAAATATATCAGCTATTTGACATTCAGTTCCTATAAATTCAAGGGTTATGTCACCCTTTTTATAGTGATCTCTTAGAAAGTGGTGCCTTACATCAATGTGATTTGTTCTAGAGTGAGATACGTGGTTCATAGGGATATTGATTGCACTAGTGTTATCACAATTAATAGAAACCTGTCTAAAATCATATCCATAGTCCAACAAATTGTGTTTGATTAATATAATCTATGAATAACAACTACTAGGAGCTATATATTCTGCTTCAGCAGTAGACAATGCAACTAAATTCTGTTTATTACTACACCAAGATACTACGGATTTTCCCAATAAATGACACGTTCCAGATGTGATTTTTCTATCTAACATGCAACTGGAAATTTCACCATCTCAATTACTTATTAAATCAAATGATTATCCTTTTGGGTAATATAATCCTAAATTAGTAGTATGTTTAAGATATTTGAAAATCTTTTTTACAGTAAGTAAGTGTGATTCTTTTGGATTACATTGAAATCATGAACAAATACATACACTGAACATAATATCAAGCCGACTGGAAGTAAGGTAAATTAAGCTTCACATCATACATCTGTAATTGGTTTGATCCACTGGTTTCCCATATTCTTCAATATCAAACTTACAAGTGGTACTCATAGGTGTATCAAATCTATTATTGCTATCCAACCCAAAACGATTTAATAAATCCTTTTTTTATTTAATTTGATTTAGAATAATACCATCCCTATTTTGAAAAATTTGAAATCCGAGAAAATATTTCAGTTCTCCTATTAAGCTCATTTCAAATTCATTTTTCATAATCTTTGAAAAATCAGTACATAAAGAATTTTTAGATGATCCAAAAATAATATCATCAACATATATTTGTTCTATCAAAACATCTTTGGAAATATTTTTAATTAAAAGAGTGGTATCATAAATTCCTTTAGTAAAACCTTTTGGAATAAGAAAATTAGTAAGTCTATCATTCCAAGCTTTTAGATCCTGTTTAAAACCATATAAAGGTTTAGAATGTTTAAAAACGTGATTTTGAAAATGGGGATTTGTAAATCCAGGTGTTTGTTCAACAGAAACATCTTAAATTATATAACCATTTAGAAAAGAACTTTTAACATCCATTTGATATAACATGAAATTCAGATGAGATACATAATCAAGTAAGATCTTAATGGATTCTAATCTAGATACATGTGCAAATGTTTATTCATAATCAATTCCCTCTTCTTGAATATATCCTTATTCAACTATCCTATATTTGTTTCTAATGATTTTTCCATATTAATCAATATTATTTCTAAACACCCATTTTGTGCAATGGTCAAAAGTTTCCTTAGGTATTTCTACTAATTCTCGGAATCTGTTTCATTCACGTTGATTTAACTTTTCATGCATAGCCATTACCCAAATTTCATCATTGATAGCATCATTGATATTTTTAGGTTCTGACTGTGAAATAAAATCTTGATGTTCAAACTGGTTTCTTAGAGAAGCTATAGTTTGTGTCCCTCTATCAACATTAAATAGAAAAGCATCTAAAAGATTGTCCTTTAAAATACCGGTTGATCTATTAAAGATTGGACTAGAAATTTTTTGTTATTCTCTAGATTCAGGTTCACCAGCAGAAAATTCTGAAATATTTCCAGATCTTGTTGTCTTTACAATAGGTTTACAAATTTTATCTTTAAGGTTCAGAACAAAAAAAAATTCTTCAATCTTTTAAAGAGAAGTTTTAGGTTCATGGGGATCAGTTTCATCATATTTGATGTGAACATATTCTTCAACACATTTGGTTCTTTTATTAAAAACTCTATGGGATTTTCTAGTTAGATAATAACCAAGAAAAATTACTTCATAATTTTAGATGAAAATTTATCCAGATTATATTTGGTATTTAGAATAAAAACTTTAAAACCAAAAACATTAAAATATCTAACTTTAGGTTTTCTATTATTCCATAATCCATAAGTTGTCTTCTTAAGTACTGGTCTAATCAAAACACTATTTATAATGTAACAAGTTGTATTTAAAGCTTCATCCCAAAAATGAACAGGTATATCATATTCATTAAGCATAGTTCGTGCAATTTCCAGAAGAGTTCTATTTCTTATTTCTACTAGACCATTCTGCTAAGGTGTCCTAGGGACAGAGAAGTTGTGATTGTAGCCATTGTGTGACAAGTATGATTCAAATTCATGATATTTAAACTCACAACCATGATCACTTCTCAAGGTTTAAATCTTAATTCCACTAAGTTTTTCTAGAGACTTGGATTATTTAATAAAGTAAGAGAAAGATTTACTTTTGTGAGCTAGAAAATATACCCAAGTATATCTAGAAAAGTCATCTACAAGGAAATATATGTAGTGATTACCATTTAAAATAGACACTATGGATGGTCCAAACAAATCCATGTGTACTAACTCAATAGTTTGAGATGTTGAATCTTCTTTTATTTAAAAGATACATTATATTGATTTTACTTTTGACAGGGATTACAAACTTTGTCAGCTGGGAATTCAAGTTTAGGCAGGAGTTTAGCTATGTTCTTCCTAGTAATTTTTCTATGTGAGTTTATATTGCAGTGTAATAATCTTCTGTGGAAAATCCAAGATTCTTTATGAAAAGCATTTAAACAGGTAATATATTTCTTAGCTAAAGAATTCAAATCTACAGCCTAAACATTTTCATTTCTTAATGCAGTAAATACCAAAACATTTTTAGAATAAAAAACATTACCTGAATCATTTTCAAACATAACATTAAATCCATCATCACACAACTAATAAATGCGTAACAGATTATACCTTATTTGTTCAACAAATAAAACTTTATAAATAAAAATTGAATCAATGTTACCAATCTGGCCTAAGTCGATGATCATTCCTTTTGAGTTATCCCCAAAGGTGACATATCCTCCATCAACATTGACCATGCTTTTAAAACCTTAAAAGTATCATGTCATATGTCTTGAAAATCAAATGTCCAAGTACCATGTCTTCCGACTGTAAATTTTAAGCAGGTTTCCTATAATACAATATTAGATATAAAATGATTTTGGAACCCAGATTATCTTGGGTCCAGATAGGTTAGCATGCATAACTTTTGGTAGCCATTTTTGTCTAATGGGTTTCATATAATCAATAGATTTAAAATATTTTGGAAGATAAACTTTGTTTGATATATAATTATTTGAGTTTCTAGTTGAGACATAATGATTTCCAGAACTAGAACTAGTAGCATACTATCTAGATTTAGGAATAAATCTATTATTTGTAATTTGTCTCTGTCCAGGCTGATAGCCTAAACTAGTAGTATACTTTTGTGCTACTTGTTTTCCTAGAATTTGTGTAAGAGTGTCCTTTCCATTAGTATTTTTTTTAAATCATTCCTAAATTTATCATTAGAAAATTTCAATTCAGTACTCTCTTTGAGTAGTTGAGAATTCTTTTCTATTTCTACTTCTAGTGCAGATTTGATAGCGCCAGTTAAATCATGATATTTATTTAAGTATTTATACTTTTCTTTCAGATCATTGAAGGTATCCTATAGCATGTTACAGTATTAAAATAATTATTCACTAGACATGTTTTTAGAATCAGAATAAGAATCATCTCTAGAATAATAAGAGTTCAAAGAAGGAGTATCCAATGTTACCTCAGATGTGTTTGTTAGGAAACACATATTAGATTTTTGAGATTTTTCATCTTGAGTGGAATCAGAATTACTTGAAATGTCTTCTAAAGCACTCTAGGTTTCTTTCATAGCATTCTTATATTTTTTTTCCTCGTACTCATATTTCTTCTTGTACTTTTACCTCAGACAGTCAGCTTTCACATGTCCTTTCCACTTTCATTTGTAGCAGACTATGTCAACACTTTTATTAGTCTTTTTCCAATCCTTCTTCCAATGGATTTTATTGTCATAGATTCCCTTGTAATTTTGTTTTATGAAAAACATCTTTTTCCTATAAAAATTCATAAATCATCTGGCTATCTGAGTCATTTCAGCATCCATGTCAGATGCACTCTCTTCACTACTTGAACTACCACTTGTAGCTTGAATTTTTTCTTTATCCTTGAATTTTGATGCAGTGTTCTTTAGGGATACTAATTTCTTTCTTAGTTCATTATCATCTTCTTTTTTTACCTTCATCTCTTCTTCATACATCATCAACTTATTAATCTTCTCTTTAACAGGTAGTGAACTTATATCACATGATTCATATACTGTAACTGATGTGCCTCTCTATCTTTTTGTAAGACATCTAAGTATTCTAATGATTTTCTTTTTTGTTGGAACATATTTTCCTAGTGATCTCATTGTATTTAATATCTCATTAAACCTGAGATACATATCAGAAATAGATTTATCATATTTCATTTTAAAATTATCATATTTAATATTGTAAGGGTTTAATCTCATCTCTTTCACATTGGTTGTTCCTTCATTAGAAATAGACAAGGTATCCCATATTTCTTAAGAAGTCTTCCAAGAATATATTCGATTTAATTCTTCATCTTCAAAATCACAATACAGGGCCTCCATTTATTTACAATTATTATTGTAGGAAGCTTTCATAGGTTCATCACAAGTAGTTCTAATAGTTTCTGGAATCATATACTGAGTCTCTATAGTAGTCCAGATGTCTAATCTCATAATTTCTAAAGGAATTTTTATTTTTATTTTTCATTGGGCAGAATTAAAACCATTAAGGAAAAGTGGCATGTTGCTAGCTTCACCTTCTTATCTGTTATCCAAAATTAGATTTTAGAAAATTTATTTAACGAGATAAAAATGTATAAATAACAAAAAATTTACATCTTTAAGATACAACTAGAATCACAGTTAAAAAACAAAGTGTTTTGAAAAACTTTTATCAAAACCTCTAATACCAAATGTTTGTCAGAGTGGAATACTCAATAAGGGGTGAATTGAGTTCCTATTAAAAAATTCTATTTAAAATATTTCTATTAAAATCCCCCAATTTAAATAACAAGCTAAATTGTAGTGAATTTGTAATACAGTAAAGGTTTTCTTAGGTTCTCAAAAGATTGATTAGTTCTCAGTTAATCTAATATGAAGACTAGATTAGATTTTGAAACTAACCTACTGGTTTAAAATAAAGACAAACACTTTCAAGTTTAACTATTAAAGTAACATTAAAATATAATTATATTTAAAGTACTTAACAGTGGAATATTAAAAATAGTTTTAACTAAAAAAAATGCACAGTAGTTTTAAACAAGAGGTTCAGTCTCTACCAGAGACTTATTCCTCTTAAACAGTTTTATATAAACTACGGTCCACACACTGGATCGGGGTTTTGCAATAGTGCACAGACTGTCTAGGTACTCAGACCTCTTCCACAATTCTACGTGGGAAAACTAAACAACATCTCATAGGTTTTCCAGGTCACAGTTGACCTCTACCACTATCCACAGTGGGATACAAGAGTGTAAGGGAAAGATTGAGTGAGGATTTATAAATCCTCTAGTTCAGCACAGGAGAAAGTGTTTGCTTAAAATATAGAGCACGCACACTTCTCAAAATGAAAATAAATGAAAAAAAAATATAAAAACAAATAGATATGAGTTTAGAATGCTCTATGTGTTTTTAGTGAAGTTATGGAATCCATGGATTGATTAGAATTTTCTATGAGTTCTTCTCTGGTTTTTGTGAAAAAGAATGTCATTTTTTCATTGACTTCTAGGTCCAGCTTGATCAGCTTGATTAGCTTGAGTGTTGGTGTAGTAGTTGAAGCTCTTCACTCCTTGAATGTTCAGGTTCTACAGGTTCAGCATGTGTTCTTCCTTCTTCTTCTATGTATGTATTTCCTCATGTATATCCAGAAACTTGTTTTGTGTGTGCATTGAAGGACTTGTTATCTAGGAGATCAAGGTTCCCTTTTATACTCCTTGAGCTCTGACAATAGGAATGATTTGTACGAGGTATGGTTCCTAACATGAGAAAAACTATCATTAATTAATATAGGTTGCATTAAAAGCATGAAATATGACCGTTGAAAATAGACAAGAAGAGAATAAGTTTAGAGAAACAGTGAATGTTTTCCATTGGTAGCTCTTTGTATCATTGAAGTTGTAGCAGCAGACATGTAGCGGTAGATCTTGCATCGGAAGCTATTACTCATTTTAAGGGTAGCTTTCTTGTATCGGCAGCTGTTTGTGTGGTGGTAGCTCCTTGTATCACTAGATCCATGTATGAGTGATTATATGTAGTGGTGAATTTTTTTAGCCATATATCTCGGTAGCGGTAGACTTATATACCAGTGACCAATACCGGTGAGGATATAATGGTAGAATTAATAACAGTAGTTGTCACTCTGTATCAGTCGACTTGTGCATACCGGTAGACATACTCAATCGGTAGCTCAGGTGTAACGGTAACTGTATCCATACCGGTTACCTTTCTCTATCGGTAGCTCATGTGCATACCGGTGACCTTTCTGTATCGGTAGCTCATCGTCATACAGGTTTCTGTTTATGCTAACTATCCACATATTATGTTAGGATAAATCAATACAATGTAAATGAACATTTGGTTAACTGAATGTTCTTGAAGGAAAGATATATCATTTGAACATATTCAACTGTATTTATATTTTGAAATTAATCACTTAAACAATAACTAATGTAATGAAAAAATTAATTAATAAAAATCATTTGGGATTATTAAAACATAATTAATCATAATTGATATTATCAAAACATAATTAATCATAATTGATATTATACAAACAGGTGAGTCTAACATAAATATTGTAATCAAGATATAATTATTAAAAATAAATATCTTTTTAATGTAATAAAAAAAGAGTACAATTATCATAATTATGTAAAAATATATCAACAATAACAAAAATAACAATACTTTTTTTCAAAAGTAATCAATTTTAATAAATATTACAAATCTTATTTTTTAAAATAAAATTATTTTTATTTTAATAAAAATTATTGGAAAATAAAATAGATAATATTTTTTATTATAGGATTATGAATGGAAAAATCTTTTGAAAAATCCACATGGTTCTAGTAAAATATTATTTATATTATGGTTTTTATGTGTTTATTAAATCATCATTTTAAAATATATAATTTATTTTGAAATCAAAAATTATTTTTTCTTTATATAAAACATGATTTCAAGAGATATGAAATGATTCGAACATTTGGGTTTCATCTATTATGTTTTGGGTTTTGAGAAAATTATTATTATTAAGATCAAACTAGTGAACATGATTCATAGGGAAATTATTTGTTCCCTAGGTGTTTAAAATTTCAATATTTAGTGAAAAATGTTGTAGATATTTTTTCAAAAAAATGTAAACAATGTCTAATGTTTTTAATTCTTAATTGTAATCATCACTATTTTATAAATTATTGAAATTCATTGATGATTATTTATATCTAGGATGTAATATAAATATATAAAAATTATTATAATATTTATTTATATTGAATCATATTATGGAATGACTAATAACTATTTTGATTGAATAATTTTTTTATTTAATTCTTTTTTTCAAATGATAAATACACTTCTAAAATTAAATGAATTTAAATATTCATTACATAATTTTAGTGTTAGTTATTGAAAAATTAAAGCATATTCAAATGATTAAATCCTATATTATGGTGAATATTAATCTATAGTTAATTTTCTAATATATTGAAAATTAGTTTATAAATAAATTCAACCTAAAAAACGAGGCATGTTCTTGTAAAATAGATGAGGTGTTTTCCTATCACACCAATATTGCATATAATATTTTTTTTCTTACAACAAAACTTCATTCATGACATGGAATTCATATTATATTTCTATAAATATAATGTTAAATCATCCTAATAATGGAATATAATATAAACATTTTTAATCAGTTTCATCTAGCATTTTTACTTAGTGTAGAATCTTCGGTTTATCATGAAACTCCACATAATGGATTTATTATTTTGAAGATATGGGAGATTCTTAGGGGCTGAATGGTAGAGATTTATATGAAATTCATGTTATAATATTGTATTTTTTATTATTATTATAGCACTTGTGTGATAGAAAGTGTTGTGATGTGTGGATTATGCCGTGATTATCTGAAATTCCTCTTATTAAGGATATGAGATCAATTATTGTAGAAACTATTGAGTTATATTGTGAATCCGTTTGTTACTCCATGGAGGTCTTGGTTGTAATTTTTTAGTGTTTCTCTATTCAGGATAATTACACCATGGCTGTTATTGTGTCACCACATTTTGGTTTAGAGGATATTAATCTTGAGTAAGGGAGGATGATCTTATGATTGTGATTTCTTAATGATTGAGTAGTATTAAATGTTCCTTGCCTTTTCACCATGATCACCCTACACCATAAAAAATTTAAATGGTTGTTAGTCATAATTAAAATCAAATATTGTTGGTATTACTCCATTATTCTTGAGGTAGACCCTCATTGTTCTATTATTCATTACATTTCACTATTTGTTTTCATCATCAAAGAATTATTTATAAATTATAATAGATTTATGATTTTTATTCTTTTCTATCAACCTTATTTGAACACATAGAGATTTTGAATACGTCCTTGGAAACATTAAACCACGGTGGTGGAATCTTTTCTCTTTTTTTGATGTGATCAAACACTTTTTATCTAATGTTTTTTCTCCCATTATCTATAACCCATTTCTCATTATTTATTCTTTATTTATCATTCGATTTAAAATAGTAATTTATATGGTTGTGATTTGGTTTTGATAGTCTCATTACATAGTCTTGATGGAGTTCATTGTATAATAGGTTGTTGAGGTATCATTTTGGAATCTTCGTGGTGATGGTTATCATTCATCTTCTCATCTATGTTTAGTGATTTTTGAAGCCTCATTTGAGTTATGGTATTCAAAATCACACGTCATAATAATATTTAATTTATGTAAAATTATATTGATTTTCTCATTCAATAGATGGATAAAGTAAACGTAATAATGATAGAGAACCAAATTGAATGAATTTAAAATAGGGATCTGATTTGTAATATATATTATTTTTGCATGATATTAATCATGTGTTATTTCCGATATTGAGTTTTTTATTATATGATGATCAATTTATATTTCTATATCATTTTCCAAAATAAATAATTATTTAATTTTTCTAATAAAAATGGAGATATTGGAGTCTAAAATTGAAATGTGTTATTGATAATGCATAAATTATTTAATGGGTATTGAAGCCACTACAATAATGGAAAATTAAAAAATAGTTTTGTTGTTATTATCTAATTATTTTATGTTATTATAATGTGTTGATAATTTATCTTTTCATTACCACCATATTTTTTATATTACCATGATATATTTGGTGATATTATTGTTTCCTTAATATGGTGGTTAAATTAATAATACTAGAAATTAATAAACATTTTTAAGATATTAAATGCTAATGGAGAGGGATATAATTTTATTTAGAAGTTATTAAATGATGAAATGTATAGTGGATGGTAATTGAGTAATATGGAAATTATTTTTTATAATTAAATGGATGATATAATATTTTTTGTCTATTGTGGCATTATTATTGCGGTTTTTATAGTATAAATAATGGTGGATTGGTGTGATAGAAAAGTATGTAATGGTTGTATGGAATGTTGTGGTAGTTTTTTGGAGAGATTCATGTTGGTTTTTGGTCTAGTTTATTATGATATAGAATTTATATGAAATATATGTAGAAAATGTGATGTCGTAATAAAAATTTAAAATGGAAATAATTAAAATGTTGTAGAATGAAGTTAATGTGTATATTAATTGATAAAAATTGATCTATTGATGATTTATCACATTTAAATTTTTATGGATTTTGTGTTACAATTTTACTCTTATCATCAAATTAATTTGGTGATAGTATGTGGTTTTCTTAAAGGTAGAGTAAATTTTTGGTATGGGATTGCAATACAAAAGTGACTATTATTGTTCATAATAATAAATTCAACCCATCTTTAAGATGACCCTTATGTTGATATTGGGTTTATAGTTACATATTATTAAAATTTTATGTTATTTTTCAAACATCACAACCAAAGTATGAAAACCATACCAAATACCATATTAGTATTTAGGATCTAGTTGTTTTCCTCAACATCTAGGATAAAGGTAATATAAATAGTTCAATACTCCCCCTTACCAACTCACCATTATTAATATAGTAAGGGTATTTTATTGTGTTTATGAAATGTATATGTATGTTTTATATTGGCTAGAGGTTTTGATATATATATATAAATACAAACAAATAAATAGGCTATCAGGAATATTTGGTTATGTGGTTGTGATGTGGATACACAATGGGTACATTCATAGATGGGGTAGGGTAACTTGTTGATGTCCATTATGATTACATACCTCTCCATAAAACGATGTGATGTTTGTGGATTTGGTATATGGTTGTGGTATAAGGTATGCAGATGAGGATATATGATTGTGTCTATGTTGTGGTTATTGAAATGATAGTAGTTTAATGACAAATTTTAATAGGGCGTGTGGAGATTAGTTCGTTTGGGATGTTATTTTGGTGTACCCTATTTATATGCATTTTCTTTTCATTATGTTACAATATTTTCATGTGATATTTGGTGAGAAAAACGCAGTGAGGTAAGATAGTTTATGACCTATTATACATTCAATGTTGGTTCTTTAATTTATTCATAGAATAATTAGTGTGGTTCTATAAAATTTTTGGAGTGGATTTTTGGGGAAATCCTACTGATTATAATTATACTCTCACATATTTCTATAAATATTTATATATTCACATATCTATAAGTGGTATTTCGTGATTGGGTTGGACCATACAAGATCATGGTGTTCATTGGTGTCTATAAAGTTACTGTTTTAATATTTATATGTTGGTATTATATAATAGAATCCTTTGGTTTTAGATAGAATTATATTTATTATATTATTCATTATAATTTATAATATATGGAATTATTTGATGGTTTTCATCCTATGATCATGTGATATATGAGGGAAAGTTCTCTTATATGTTTGTTTTATTCCCTCAATGATAGTATCCAAACCATGTCCTATAGGAGCGGGGATTTAGAGGTAACTCTCATCATTACAACTAGCCAAGGAGGGGTATCAGTATGTGTGTTTCTTGAAATTTTAGATATTATAAATCATATTCAGGTCTTTCTATAGATGTTATTTTACTTTTGGTGCTTATAATATTAAACATTCTTATTTCCTTATTTTTATAAGTACATACAACTTAACTTTTTTGATATTGATGAAGGGTCAATATATATTTTTCATATTATTATTTCAAAAACATCAAAAAATATATTGTTTTTTAAACCATTGATTAATGAGTTAAAAGTAGTTTGGATTGATGATATAACTACATGTGATATTTTTATACAATAAAAATTACAATATATTGTGTCATTATTCTGGAGAATTAATGACTTTCCAACATTTGGTATGTTATATGGATATATTATACTTGTTCATAGATCATTCCCACTCTTAATGGGTGATAGTAATTTTTTTAGGCGTGAAAATACAAGAAAGAATTATTTTTTTACTATCATCCATGATTCTTTCCTATTCATCATCTAGTTAAAATGAAGAGGGATAAATTTATAAAATGTGTAATTGAATGATATATAACTCAAAAATATATTTAGCTATTAAGGTGAAAAAAATCATTTCTTCATTACCTCCTTTTACTTTTGGACAAACAACAAAATAGTAGAAAATGGGTTTCTTTATGGGAGATCACAACTAGATAAAGAGGTTTTTTGTGGGATTTATATATTAGTATGATTTTTAGTTCATTCTTTACTGGATTTAATGCATGTTTAAAAGTACTATTTTGATAAAATTTTCAATAAAATTTTAAAGCACAGTTATAAGACCCTAGCCTAAATCACTTGGTTTGGGCAAGAGTGTCGCATGACCTCATGTGCGCCTCCACATACCTAAGAGGATGTTGACTAGTGGTTAGGGATGAATACTATTTGGGGGAGGAAATACCCTCAGTACTATTTATACCCTCTATACTAGTTAGTAGCCTCCTTCATATGAAGTGGCACAAATGAGGTCATGTGAAACTCTATCCTAAATTGGTCAATCTGAGTTATGCAATTAAATCTTTGTTTCAAATGGGGTTTAATTTTACATTTAAGTACACTTAAGAATATCTTAAAAAATTTATAATGTATAAAGGCTCTATAAAACTTATATAGGGGAGTCATTCAACTTCATGGATAACATTTATATAATATACCTTTCAATTATCGATGATGGGATTATGATTTCTAATTATGGTATTTTAGTTTCCTATTTATCTTATATACTATTATGATGGTATGGTTTATGGGATTGGGATTAATTAATGTGTCATGAGTAGGTACATAGGTTACCATGTAATATTATTATTTATAGTCATATATAATTGTTCAATTATTTTAATTTTAGTTTTAATCTTTAATCTGTGATATTAGGATATTTTTTTTATAATAATTGAATTAATATAAATTGAGCATTTTATATCTTTTTATGTGTATATGTTTTTGAATAAAATGGTGGTGAAAATTCATTTCTTTGGCCTTGGATGGTACTAATGGGGTTGTGCCATGTAGAAATTGTTAACCACTTTGGGTTATATTTCCTACAGTGATCCTTTGTGGGTGCATATAATTCCTTGAGCAGTGTTGTCATTTAACCTATAAAATAATCATCTAAGTGTTCATTTGGAATTTCAAGTAATTTCTTCATGAAATAATCTTAGAGAAACACCTAGGTAAGGGGATCAGGATTCCCATATAAGGCAGTTAGTTCCTATAGTGCCTCTAGGTGTACCAGAGGGTGTTGTTGAGCATTCTCTAATATCAGCTCTAGTGGTTTAATATAGGAACTGAATTTTCCTAGAGTCTTTTAGATAATTAACTAGAAAGGTGTATGAAAACATATAATGATTTTTAATTATTATTTGGATTTTACACTTTAGTATCCTCTATCCATACAAGTTATTATAGTATTGTAAGTTATTAAGGACGTGATTGATATCATCAAGGGAATATTTTATCTTGTTGAGACTCTAGATGATCGATGGGTTATGATGGATATTTTTATTCTTCAAGTACCTTCTTGGAGAAGGTTGGGTGTTATAAACCATGTGGAGAAACATGAGGGTAAAACATGGGATTCCTTCAAGAACCTCTTCATAAGAGAATTTTTATTGGATACATGGAAGCTAGATCAAGCTCAAGAATTTCCATATCATTTGAGGGGGATGATTGTGGTATTCCATATACTTTTATTTTCCTATAGTTTTATATTTTCAATCCATTTTGTACTAGTAATTAGGTGATAAAGTATTTAAATATTAAGATCTTGTTTGGCCAAATCAAAGGTAATAGATCATAAAATTTGACATAACAACCTATTGTAAAGTGATAATTAAGACCTTGATACTCAAAAATTGTCTAGAAGTAGACCAAGTGGAATGTATCCATTCATCCTTTGGCGCACTAATGATTGTAACCATTACGAACACAATGATATCATTTTATTGTTGGAGGAAGAGGAAGTAATGGGAGGCATGATAGTGTACCAGTTGGCTATAATAATAGAAAATGATTTCTTTTATAAATTTATAGATGAAGATGTGTGATTCTATTCATTAATTATAGATATAGAGGACATTATCACTTGTTTCACCTAATTCAAAGAATAAGGGTCACTAATGTGGAAATATAGGGAATATCAATCATTTATATTCATGGGAACTATGGTTGGTATTCAACAGAGGTGTCAGGAATATAAGTTTTATAAGTCATTGAACTGATAAGGGATCTTACCATCCAAACCAATCTCACAAAGGATAGTGAATCATCTGAACCATGGTTCTCTTGTAGAGAGTTGTGGGATTAAAATAGGTATTTTTTATTCCATAGACTATATTTTGGATGATGGTGTAGAGGTAACTTATATAGTTATAAATATAGTACCGATTACTTATATTATTTATACTAAATTTTTTGATACTATAGATTCACATTATATTATATCATCTTATGTTGTTAATGGGTTACACTTAGCGATTAAATTATCTCTTAAATATTTTTATCTTGAAAACCCCAGAGGAAAATAAGTAAAACATATTCAAATACTTATATAGTTTCTTGTATTAGTTACTAGAATATAAATTTATAGGATTTCATGATCTTAAAGATGACTAGATTTAATGTGATTTTTATCATGGAATGGTTGACTAGTTATCATGTGTATATCAACTATTATATGAGATGAGTCTATATTACCAAGCCTAAGTGGGAGAATTTTTTTCACTGGGGAATGGGATGTTTGAGAAATTAATGGGACTAGAGCTAAGTCAGTTTGGAGAAATTATGACACAGATATATGGAATTGTTCTTAAGGCATGTCATCTAGTAGCTACATCCTATTTTATATTTGAGTTGGCCTGTTATCAGGATGTATTTCTAGATTATATATTAAAACATCATCCTGATAGATGTATCCCGTTTGAGATAAAACTAATATTATATCATTTACTATATCACTCCCTCTATATCATAATGTAAAAATTGAGTTGAAAGGGAACTCAAGGTGAAGCTTGATGATCAAGATGAAAAAGGATTTATCAAACTGAGTACTTCTCATTATGGTGCTTGTGTGTTGTTTTCTTCAAGGTTGTATGTAATGCATCAGCTCTACAAGAAATATAGATTGTTAAATTATGTCACAGTGAAAATAGGTACCCATTATTGAGGATTGGAGACATTTTTTGATCATTTGATGGGAGACTGCTAGATCTCTAAGATATAATTGTGATTATGATACCGCTATCTTTACTTTAGATAATATGATATATCTAATAATCGTTTTATGAGTTTATATCAATAGTATGAGTTATTTCTAAATAAATTTTTGTTCAATAATTCTACAATGGTGTTTATAGATCTTATTAATAGGATCATCCATATATATCTTGAATATTTCTCATTATATTCCATGATGATATCTTGATATAATTATAGACCCTACAGACAAATTCTACACACCAAGATATCGATTCAAGTACCATTCAAGCGCATTATATTAATGCTCAGAATTTGAAGTGTAATTTTGGGTTCCATGTGGTTTTCTTCCTTGGGAATGTTATTAAAATACAAAGAATATTAATTTTCAATATAGGGTAAAGGTAGTGATGTCTTTATAATTACATAGGAAAATTTCAAAGGTCCTAACTTTACTAGTATTGGATAGGTATTGTAAATGGTTTATTAATGAATTATCCTATTCGTATGTTCCTATGGATTGGGTTACCAATAAGGGAGTAATGTTTTAGTGGATATATCAGTATGAATAGATTTTCCTAGAACATAAGAGGATATTAACACCAGCCCTAATTTCAAAGTATCCTAAACTTAGGATTGGAAATGTGGCTTAGTGTGATGCCTTCAATGATAGTTTGGGAGTAAATTCAATTATGAGATATCATTTAGTTACTCATTGGATCATCATCTATGACATAATGATAAATATTGGAATTCTCAAGATGTGTAGTGGTTTATGTGGTTTATTCCCTAAGTTTGTTGTTCCAATATCTCATTGATGAGAGGTTGGTCATTTAAACACTTCAAAATATAGAAGAGACATTGGGTTGAGTATCTATAAACTTATGACATTAATATGGATTATGATATAAGAAAGTGTAATTTTATTGTATATTATCTTTATAAAAACATGAATAATCTTATAAAAAATCATTCAAATGAGGAATATAGGCTCATGAGCTTGTTAAATAAAATGATAATGGGTGGATTTCATGATCAATGGGTGATGAAAAGGTCCCTATTACTTATCATATTTTCCTTGGTGGAATGGGTGAAATCCAGGAAATAAATGGATATGGGTTCTTAGGGACATAGAAATGGTTTTTGAGGAATGGAATAGTTCCAGTGTGGTCTTCAGGTGAAGAATATGTGATTTATGTTTATTAAAGAGTTTTAGTTTCTACTTCAATGAGAGAAGAGTTCATGAGGGACATTAATTATTCATAGTTGGAAATAAACCTAGGTTAGAAGAATATTTATCCTAGTATAAAATTTTGATTCCTATGGTTGAGTACTAAGAGGTACATTACATTATTTTTCTCTAATTTTCCTGACGTTCATAGGTCTAAGGCTGACCATCATCAACCATGTGATTCTATTCATCCTCTTATTATACCCATGTGGAAGCCAGACAAAGTGACGATGTAAATTGATATGAAGATTCCTATAACCCTATGTTTCCAATATGTTGTGTATATTGTGGTTAATAAATTGATGAAGGTTTAACATTACTTTCAAATCCAAGATACTTTTTCCATAAATTAATTAAGAATGATCTATAAGAAATATATTTCTTTGTTGTGTGGAGTGAATATGATCATAGTCACTAACTTGGATGCTCTTTTCATGACATAGTTTTTGAATGGTTTACAAAAATAGATGGGGACTTCGTAAAATATGGCTATAGTGTATCACCTACAAACCAATGTGAATTTAGGGGGGATAATCAAGATTTTTTATGATACAATTTGGGAATACATAAATAATTTAGGGGGATCATGGAATTACAATCTAACCTTTTAAGTGTTTTTATAAAATTACAATCCCCAGTATTATCATTAGAGTGATAGTTGATTCAAAATTGGATAGATACCACTCATTATAGGTATTGATTATATTCTAATTATATGTGACAAACATTAGTGTTAACCGTGGGAAAATGAGTTTTCTTATTGGTGCCAACTCAGTTCAATCATTGACAATTTAGAAATCAAGGGAAGCCAACATCACATTTTTTATATCCATTTCAAATCATTATGTGTGTTGGGATAATGGATTATAAATTGGACAAACCTCCATAGTATCTAGGAATGAATAACATATTCCACATGTCTAGCTATAGTTGTATAAGACCAATCCTCCACATGTGAATATAAGTCAAGCCATTGAGTTCGATCCTAATGCATCATTTTTGGAGAAGTCATTGACTTTTGGTTAGATTGATAAGGTTTTAGGGGGTGTTATAGTAATTTTATATGTTTTTTAATATCATATAATAGTCTGGATGGTGACTCTTGAGAAAAAATCTAGTTTATGGATCAAGGGTCTAATTTACCTAACAATGAACTCTAGAGACACTTCTCTTGGATGGTATGTCCATAAATAATTGTATTATAATAACCCATATTTTTCTAGTATGCTATGACATTCTATTATCCCACATATATATTTTAGTTATTATATACTTGGGTGAAGTGCATGTTATCTATTATATGGTATGGAGTGTTCTATAGTCTTTTAAAAGTGTGTACAGTTTTTGAAAACTATGTTGTATCATTAGGAAACACTATAAATTGTTGAATTGGGAAAATTTGTGGTTCATGGTTGGTGAAAAATTAGAGATAACTATGGGATATTATTAAACAAACTATGTAACTTCAGATAGAGGAAAAATAACCTTTCATGAGTGGTTTTCCAAACTATGTAAAAAAACTATTAAAGTGCCATAAAGAGGCACTTAGCCTCTTACAGTTTGGTATACCATGCATGGAAAAATAATTAGCATCAAATTTTGAATTTAAACATAGAACCTATTTGAAAAACTCCATTCTTACTCCTACATATAGGGTTCTCAAACCTGGGGACTACAATGGTTGTTCATGCTGATTATTCTCCCTCTAAAATCTAATTCAGGTGGATCTAGAGGATTTTTCCTAGGAGAATTCATGGTAAGAGGTCATTATTATTTTATTATTTACATTTCTTATAGATTTCATATCCTATTAAAGGAAATAATCATATATCTAGGCCACCATGGATTGAAAATAGAATTCTATTATTACATAAAATGTATTATCATTTTTCCAAACGATCGGTAGGCTGATCAATAAAATCATCATCTTCCCTCGATTGATATTATTTCTGTTAGTGATGTTTATTATCATTGTGTAATATTAATTTAATTAAAGACCTTATCATATTATTATAATTGTATGTTTATTATAGAATGTTCATGTGTTGAAATGGGGGTGGTTCATGGAATTTTGATGGTGTAGGATTGATCTAGGTGCTATTTCAAAGATTTGGGATCAAAATACATGTTGTAGGAAGTACATACAACATAGGTCCTTTTAATAAGATTTATAAGAATGATTTGGTTGTGGGTTTATGTGTGTCTTTAAAAGAACAAGGGTGTGATATGGTATGTATGTGATTTTTATATAGTGTGAGTCTTTGGCGTGGGATATCTATGCATTCTACACTATGATTTTTCTCTTCTGTTTTATACCATGGTGTGTGTATTCCATTCTCTATGAATGTTTATATAATGTATCAAGTTGATAGGTGGATCATTAGGGATTGGTTATCCCTTATAGAGAGAGTATGTATTAGTATAATGATTTTTGGATGATGATGATGGGACTACAAGACGAGGCATGGGTACGGTGAAATTTTGGATTATCATGTGATAAAGGATGGGGTACGATGAACTTATGGTTTAACACAGGTCTAATCTAGGGTTATGACAACATTATGGCCAGAACATGTAGTGTGAGGGGCCTAACATCCTCATGGACTAGCATAAGGGTAATCCAAGGGTAAAATGGTTTATGGTCTGGCCAATGCCATAATTAGAAAAGGACCTTGATTTGAGACATGTGTTGTTCTATTGGCCTAACCTAATATGTGATCAAGTGTGAGATATTTCTTCCATAAATGAGCTGAATAATTTATAATTGAGTATTGGGGTAGAATATTTAAATCATGTTCCCACAGAATATGATTGTATTTTTTTATAATTACTTGCCATGATGACATACACATTTATATACATGTGCCATTTATTATATGGATGCATTAGGGGTTCCTTAATGGGTTATATTCACACCCTGAATGGAAATCTCAATATGAATATAGATTTCACATTATGGTATATATGTAAGTGTAAGGTCCCTATGTTAGGGAGAAAAGTTCGTGGATCTCAAAGGAAAGAGCTGTTTTCAGGATAGACTATATATTATCATTGTAGTTCTTTAGTTTTTTTTTCAGTAATCATAATTTGGTAATCTTACCACATTGGGAATCTTTTGGAATATATTCTATGAATTGAATTCCTTTTACTATATCATGATAAGTCACTTACTGTTTTCTCAATGTTGTTATGGTATTTTTCTTATATTTTTTAATAATTATTATTTATTGTAGGATCAAAATAAAGATATTGATTATCAATTACAAGAGTGGAATAATTGTTGGTTTAAAAACTTTTTTATCATTTAGAAAATCAATGTTTAACCATATTAAACAATAAGGATTTAGAAACCCTCTTTAGTTATTTAATAAGAAAATATATTGCATAATATCTGATAAGATGGATTATACAAATAAACATAAGACAAGTTTACATAGCGAAATATTCTACCTTAAAGCATATAGAATCTTATTTATATTAGAGTATACAAGTATACAAATGTTATACTCTATTAATTTAACAAAATATAGTTGAATTAAAAATGTGTAACAGAATAATACAAGTTTAATAAGTCATTTAACATGAAGAGATGGGTATCAAAAAACCTTAGATAATGGTCCCTTGATTTATAATTTCATGAAATTATATCTTACCCACACCATTGTAAAACCTCGATAATAAGATCAGAGTCTGTTTTGCTATACCTACAAGCCCTCAATCTCTAAGGTGGTCAGTACCTAAATCTTCCAATCCCATGAAACCCTCGATTGTACACAACAACAATCTAAGTCACACCAAGTAGGTTGAATAATTTTTTATCCAGTATAAATATTTTTTCCCTGAATTCTCACAAGGAATCTTTGAAGAAACCTCTCGTAGAGTGTCAGCTCAGCCAACACTTCTAAACATGTTTCAAACTCTTAAAATAGATAGGGTATTATAGGAAAATATCCCAACAGTTATTTCCTAATCCGACGGTCATATTTTTCCTTGAATTTTGGATGGATGTGGATAGGTTTCTCTCAGCCAATGGTTAGTTAAAAATAGATTGTATGACATATTTCATATAAGAAAACATGGGAAACATTATCTTGTGTAAGAAACAATAATATGTATGATTTTTTTTAATTTTTATGATACATTAACATTCATCAAAACATTACCAAGATTGTGATTTGATAAAATGAAACATTACTTTATGGAAAATATGAAACCTTAAGAAATTTTTTTAATTATATTCTTATAAATGTGAGAATTAGAGAGTAAAAATATTGAAAAACGGATTTTGAAAAAAAAAGAGAATTAGAATCTGAATTCTGAGGAATTTAGAATCTAATTTCATAAAAAAACCATTATCTCATTTCTCATGAAATAAGAGTCTGATATCTAAAGAAATAGGAGTCTGATTTTAGAAGAAATAGGAGTCTTATTTCATAAGAAATTGAAGTCTGATATCAGAATAAATGGGAGTTTTATTTTAGTTGAAATTAGATTCTAATTTTAGAAGAAATCAGAGTGTGTTTTCTGATGAAATTGGAGTTTGATTTTAGAAAAAATAAATGTTTGATTTCCAAAAAAATCAAAACTTTATTTCAGAAAAAATCAAAGTATCATTTAAAAAAATAGGTATATGATTTCAAAAGATATTGGAGTCTAATTTTATGAGAAATCAAAATCTAATTTTAAGAGAAATCGAAGTCTGATTTCATGAGAAACCAGATTCTATTTTCATAACAAATTATAGTCACAATTCTATAGAATCTGAACATTATAGAAAAATAAAAATATATGATAGATGAGGATCCTTTTTCAGTTTATGAAAAAACGGTTATACTAGGTTTAAGAAAAATATTAGATAAAGAATTAAAATCTCAGGTTATGAAAAAAACATTCATAGAGAGAAAAAATTTCATTAAAAAAACATTCTTAAAAAACGATAATTTTCCTTAAAAAATTGTGCATGTTATTTGAAAAACATAAAGGAATGGAAAATTCAGAAGGAAACATATTGACTAAACAGTCTCTAAATTTTTGTAAAGAACAAAAACCATTTCATAAAATAATATAAGCACTCAAAAATATTATTTTGGAACATAAAATAAATACTTATCTCCTATTTACTTTTATAAAGTCTCGTGATGATTACGACTAACTCCCCCTAAAGTTTTCAAATCTCTAAAGATTGTATTCTATTTTTTCTTAGAAAAATTACGTTTTCATTTGTAAGAATTTATTCATAATGTAATATACCCCTTTCATAGGAATTATCTCTCTTAATAATTTTTTTATGATTATTTACCCCCACTTGTAATTTTTATAAAGGAATTTAGGTAATGAAAATAAATTGTACCTAAAAGGTTAATAATATACAAAACAAAGAACTGGAAGGATAAAAAGTTTCCTTAAGATAGGAAAATTTATTACAAGGAAAATAAAATAAAATATCATATTTGAGAAATCATTCATCACTATTTCCATTCAACATCATCTGTTTCAAGGTTGCCTTCATTTTATTCAACTATATTTGATCATCTTTATATATCCTGATCAACTGTTCATAATCATAATTTTTCATTTAGAGATATTTGATTTAGTCTTTTTGATACCTAATAATTTCACCTTGAGAATTCATCTCCTCTTCTTTATATTTTACTTTTTCAATCATTTATTCCATGAGTCCTTTTTCCCTATTTAGATTTAAAGTGATATAATTCATCACTCCATACAGGTCTTCATCCTCTTGAATCTAGCCAACTTGTTCTTGATTAAGCTTCTCTGAAATAATTTTTTAATTGTTTATGATTTTTTTTCATTTCTCCTATTAAAGGAATCCTTAACCGAATCATTGAAATCATCCATAATTTTAAGACGATCAATCACTAACTTAGACCACAATGATATCTCATCAAAATATATTCTATGAGCATCGTAACCAATTTTAAAAGACTTAAATTGGGATTCTTTTTTAAAAACAATTTTTTATGAATTTTTGTTCAATCTAACTTATGATTGATTTTTTTTTGGAGAAATTGGCACCTAGAATCAATATATTGAAATAAGGGAACAGTATTCACAAGCTTCTTCAAGGATAGAACAACAAAATCATGTCCTGTGGAAGATTATAATTCTGAATAAAATTCTTTTTTTGGTGATGGAACATTACCTTTATTATCTTATTTTCCTTTAGATGTTCCAACAACAATAATCATGGATTTTTTCCACTACATATCTCTTATTTGATTCATCAAAAACTTCCTTTTATTTCTCTTTCATTGAATATTTCTTCTGGACAACATGATTTTCATGATTTCTATCTAAAACAAGAATTATTTTATAATCATTATCAGCTTATTCAACAGAAATTTTTTTCACCAATTTAATTATCACCATTTTGATGAATAAAATAATAGTTTCTAAATTCGTCATCTAAAATTTTATCAACCTGATCCTTAGAATCGACATTTTTCAAAATTTATTGTTCTTCTAAAATTATCTTGGATGGTTCATCTAAGTATGTTCTGATTAACAACTTGTTATAAAGACTCTCCACTTATTCGCAATTTTCAACCATCCTTATCACATCATCAATTTATTCTTCCAATTATTATTATTCTTCTTCTTACCATACTTATATTTCTTCAACAATGGTTTTTGAAATAGAAATAACTTTCTTTCTATTTTCTACACCCAAAGCTTCAATTTCCAAGTGTTCTTTCAAGAATGATTCTGGTACCTGAACTTTTTCGGATTCCTTCTTTATATATTTAAGAAAATCATGAACAATATCAATATGTGGAATCTTCTTCTTTAACTTATTCTATTTATCTCTATTATAATGTTCCTCAGATACATGAATCTTTAAGGCCTTATCCTTGGTATATTCTAACCAAAAAACTACATCTCCCTCTTTATTTTTTCCTTCTGCTCTCCCCATTTTGCTACCACATCAATAGAAAATGTTTTTGTTTTTTTCAGGTCAGGTGGACCAGATACTGTCTCATGTTTGGGTACATTCTCTTTCAGTTATGGTTCTTTATCTGTACTTTATTTTGAGTTTTCATGGAAATTTTTCCAACATATCCTTTCTTGCTAGAATTTTGATCATCATTATCAGAAATTCAAATAACACTCCTTGCATAATACTAATACAAATTTTTATACTTTTAGGGTATCTTCCCTCAACAATATAATCTTGCAAACTCTGGCCTTTGAGATGCAAGGTATTTTGAAGGATTCTAAACAGAAAACAATGATCTTGGGAAATATCACATGATACATTATGATATGTGACATGATAGTTCCATTATTATTATTGATGACAGTCAAAAAAAATGTACTTGATGAGATTTATCTTCCTTAGATTAACCAAAAAATGAATCATGGAGATATCACATTTCATAAGGGAATCCTTGTATCACTTTCTCAGAATAAGAAAACCATGAATTCATAGAGATAAAAATTTATGATTGGTTGAAAGATGAGAAATCTTCAGTGAATTTACTCCTCATGTTCAAGATGCTCAATTACCTTATCCTTCTCAAATGCGACCTCTTTTTCTGGTAATTTTTTTTGAAGAAAATATACCCTCTACTTCATATGAAATATCCAAAATATTAGCTTCCTTGTTGAATGAAAAGGAATAAATTTTTCCATAACTATTGAATGAAAAGTGCTCTTGTACTTATTGTTCATAAAAATAAACTATATTATAAAATTCTATAAGATCAAAATGACATACTATATCTTTATTCTTATCCTTATCTACACATAGTATTTCCCAACAATTCTTCTTTATGAATTTTTAAATCATAGTATCATACTTCACAAAGAAATTTTGTTCCACCAACCTTTCTCTATAAATTAACAAATAGTTGAGTTCCTTATTGGATGCCATCAAAGTTTGTGATGAAAATTAAAGAGGCATTTAAAGCTTAAGGAAATGAAGAAAAAATAATGGTATATTTGAAGAGTGGTAGAGATTTTGAGAAAAAAAACTTGGATAACCGATGTGGACAAGAATAGAGGGTTCTTCAAATAGGATTTGTGGTGATGGTTTGTATTCATAAATCAATCCAATGGTTGATATTTTATTGATCTGATATAACCATTTATATCTATGTCGAAGAAGGATTTATAGGTTCTTCTCTTTTGTGGTTTTAATGAAAATAATATTTAAAGAAATTGAATCTGATAAAGTTTTCTCAAAATAATATAGAGATACCAGCAAGTTACAAATGAAATTACAAAGATTTAAGTAAGTAAACATACATTCCCGGTTGGTTTGAAATAATTATCAATATTGATAAGGGTTATTGTTGAAGTAAATAGTTTCTGGAATTTTAATCAGAGAAAGAAAATATTTTTATGTGCCAAAAATGTTTTGTTTCCGTAAAAAATTTAAAGAAAACATAAAAATATATAAACATATGTACTCCCCTATAAAAAAGAGTAACTTAATGTTTATAGATAGTTTTATAAAAAAATAATATGGATGGTTACCCTAGGGTAATCATTCCTAAGGTTTTTCTAATGTATTCAATTCTGTTGGAGGATAATTATTTTATAAAAATCTCATCAAGTTATTCTTTCTATTTGATAAATTTTAAAATAATATCTCATTTAAGTTTGTGATCCCTAAGAAAGTGATGCATACTGTCTATATTATTTTCAAAATAGTGATGTTCATTTTTTTATAAGGTCAATGGCACTAGTTTTATCAAATTTTATTTTTGTTGATATAAAACTCATTCTATAGTCTTTGAGTGTGTGTTGGATCCAAAATACTTGAGTACGACAACTTCTAACTAATAAATATTCAGATTTATAAGTGGATAGTGTTGCTGAGTGTTACTTCATGCATGACCAAGAAACTAAGGAATCTCATATAAAATATCATGTTCTAGATGTACTTTTCTAATCCTTTCTACATCCACCAAAATTAGTATCTAAAAAACCATTTAGTTTAAATTCATTTCCAGAAGAATAGAAAAGTATTAATCTTGTAGTTCCCGTTAAATAGAAAAAAAAATTGTAATTTTAAATGGGATTTCATTGGATTAGATTTATATCTTTTACATTATCATGATAAAAAAATTAATTCAGGAAAAATTGATGTTATGTATGATAAACATCTTATCATACCTCTAAAAGTTTTTTGATCTTCTAGTTTCACAGCTTCATCTAGATCACAATAGTTTGAGGTACCTATTAGAGAACTTATGCATTTAGTGTTGTCATATCCAGGCTTCTTAAGAAGATATTTAATATAAATATGTTTAGATATGTATGTTCCTTGTGGTTTTTGAGAAATTTGAAAACCAAGATAAAATGATAACTTACCCATCATACTCATTTAAAACTCAGACATAATGATATTCACAAATGAATCAGTTAATGATTGTAGAGTTAATGTAAATATAATTTCATCAATATAAATTTAAATTACTAAATATATATCATATCGTTCTTTATTAAATTATTTGGACTAGAATTTCCCATAATAATTTTTATTAATAAAAATTATGTAATTTTGTCACAATAGGATATAAGGGCTTCATTAAGTCCATATAATGCAATGGTGTATTTGTAAACATGTTTAGGATGTTTTGTGTCATCAAAATATGAAGGTTGTTCAACATAAACTTCTTCTTGAACATATACGTTAAGAAAATCACACATCACGTCCATTTGAAATAGTTTAAAATTAAAGAATGTTGCAAAGGCTAGTAGAATACAAAATGATTTAATTCCATATACTAGAGTGAAGAATTCTTTATATTCTATTCCTTCTAGTTTATTATATAATTTAGAAACTAATTTTTATATATTTCATTCAATGTTTCTATTTTAATCAAATTAATTTTTGAATACCCATTTTACACTAATTATAGTTGTTTCTTTGGGCCTTTCAACCATGGTCTAGACATTGTTCTTTTCAAATTCATTTAGATCATCTTTAATAGCATTAATCCTATAATCATCACCCAATGCTTCATCATTGCTTTTAGGTTCTAATTGGGAAATAAATACTCGATGTTATACTTCTTTTATTATAGAAATTGTAGTCCATACAGGTTGATTTACATCACAAATGATAATATCACATGAATGGTTCTTATAAGACAACTCATTCTGGTTTTGTGAAACATTTTCATCAACACAAGGTAAAAAATATACTGGGTTTACTAATTCAGAAGTATTTTCTGGAATATTTTTCCTTATTAGAATAATCATCTCACGAAGGTAGACAATTAGTTTTTGAAAACACATATATGAAGTTAGGTTGAGGTTATTTTAAAAAAGGATTAATTTCATTAAATTTAACTTTTACTTTTTCTTCAAAACTTCAAAAGTTCTTATTTAAACACCTATAATCATTAAAAGTAGTTGAATTGCCTAATAAAATTCATTCATCAACTTTTCTTGTGAATTTATGTATGTTATCTTTAGTATTCAAGAAGAATAATTTTCTCCCAAATATTTTGAAGTAAGAAACATTAGGTTTTCATCCGGTCCATAATTCATAAGGTGTTTTATTATGAAAGGGTCATATTAAAACCTGATATACATTATTACAAGTAGTAATTATAGATTCATACCAAATGTGTTTAGAAATAGTATACTTAATCAACATGGTTCTAGTTATCTCTTAAATAATACAATTTCTTATTTCAATGACACTATTTTTTTGAGTAGTTATTAGAGAAGTAAAGTTATGAGTATTTCCTTTCTTACTACAAAAATATTCAAAATCATAATTTTAAAATTCTCCCACATGATAACAAGGAATAGTTACCAGTTGATTATTTTTCACATTTATAACTTTGGTTGAAAAAAACATAAGCATAAGAAAATCCTCATATTTATTTTCTATAAAATAGACCAACGTAAATAATCAGTAATCATAAACTAAAACAAATATATAGTATTTTTCTCTAATACATCCAGTTTGTGTTGGACTGGAAAGATTATATGCACTATCTATAATTTTGCAGATGTTGATACTTTACTGATTGATGTAATTTTTTACTTATATTGCTTTCTGTATTGAAAAGTTTTTAAAACTTTTGAAGAAACAAATCTATTCTTCAGTATATCCTTAACTAGTCTTTTCTTTGATAGTTTTCATAGGTTTTTGAGGTTACGGTGTACTAGTATCATATCCCATAACCAAGATTGATCTTCCATTTCACTATGTCTATGTAGATCTTCTATCCTAATATCTTCTATGTACAATGTATAAACATTCTCACCCTAATCGGCAGAGAGAATAATCACTTCCTTGGAATTATATACTAGAGAGTTATCATTCATAAAATTCATAAGGTAACCTTCATCACATAATTTGATTGTGCTTATATGATTGATCTTAAGACCTTTAATAAATAAATCATTATAAATTAATGATTTTTTAAGAATAATAATGTTATATATAACAAAAATTCCTATGTGTGCATTCTACCAAAAAGATACTTCTACACCTTTTGTCTTAATAATATATTTAAAGGATTGTTTTTACCGGCCATGTACCAGGAACATCCAATATCCTTGTACAATCTATTTTTGTTGGAACTTACTTTAATATCCTAAAACATAATATTTTTTAACTTCAGAATACAAACATTCTTGGATCTATAATTTTTATAAAGTAAAATATTAGGAATACAAATTTTCATAGAAATGATAGCTTTATGAAAACCTAAGTATTGGATTTTATACAAGGAAAAAAATTCTAACAATGCACACCACATTTATACTTAGTATAAAAAGGAGGAATAAGGGGAACAAAATCGTTTTGACTAAAAACTGATTTTTAATGAGTATAACAAAATCTATAACTATTCTAGTGAGGAAAATGTTTTGAATACATTTTATAAAAATCATTTCTTCCATATGTTAAATTTGATTCATATTTCTTTAACGAAAATATTTTAGATTTTAGAATTATGACTAAATTATTTTCCTCATAGTAATTAGTTGTTGTGTTTGAGTTATTCTCTAAAACTAATTTCTTAGAAATAACTTTTTAAAAATCCATAGAAAGTTTAACCATCTCAGAATTAACTTCCTTAAGGTTTTTAGAAACATTTTAAAAAGAAATGATTTTCTAATCATGATTTATTGAAAGATTTAATACTTCTATTGTTTAAACAAAAATTCTTCAATTTTTTTTCTCTAACTACTTCTGTATCTTACAATTCTCATTTTCATGTAATTTATAAAATATATATAATTCTTAAAATGAAGGTATGTTATTGTCTTTTGATGAGGAGGATTCATCATCTATATATTCATAAATTTCATTATCATGATAATTAGAACTTAAATATATATTGGTTAGATATTCAACATTGTGTACCATAGCCATATGAAATTGATTTTCAATAGGTAAGATGGATATAAGAACAGTATTCCTCTGATTAGAAGTTTCATATTATGAGGATTCATCTTAATATTCACCACTACTAGCACTCCATATGTCATTAGCCTTAATGAAAATCATAGCCTTATATTTATAGTACTTATTTTCATTCATTTCAAAATAATTATCCTTTCTTTCTTTTCTCTTGATGAAAGATAAATCAGGTTCGATATCCATCCCTTTTTCATTCATAACAAGTTACTTTTGAATAATTCTTTTCTTTTCTATATTTCTTCTTATATTGAGATTGAAAAAATTTCTTTCCTATAGTATTATTCATCTTTATATAATTATTTTTTAGTTTATTCTCATAATTATCACTGAGACATGATTCATATATTACAACAAATCTCTTAGTTTTAGATCTAGTAACTCTTTATGGAGTCTTGAAATTATTTATAGTTGTTAAAGAAACATATTCATTACCATTATTATTGTTATTGATGTCTGAATCTCTCTTCATTCATGTTTCATGATGGGGATGAGTTAGAAATAAGTTATCAAAAGTGATGTTATATACATTCATATTTTCATCAATATTTATCCTTTTAGATTCCAACTCATTTGAATGTTATCAATTATCGTTTCCACAAGTATTTCATCATCAAGTCCTTTTTACCCCATATAATGAAGACTGTTGATGATAGTCATAAATCTTTACTTCAGTTTGAAAACAGGTCCTCTATAAGGAAACAGAAATCCATGATATTCAGTTCTTAAAATAGCTCGTCCTTTTTTCTATCAGCTTTGAAGTTCTTATGTGTGTAACTTCATGTTTCTTCCATATACTATTGGAAGCATCCCAATTGGATTTTTGGCTTTAGATATTCTTATTAATGGAATATAAATTATTACTATGTACGTTGTAGTTTAGTTTATATTCTTATTTTTTCATGACTTATAAATTACCTGATTTTTGTTCATGAATCTTGTATTCACCAGTGAGAATTAAATTGTTTTATACAACACATTTAATATAAATGATGTTTATCCCATATCTCAAGTACTCATAATCAATACCATTAGAAATATGAGGTCTGGTATGATTTATATTATCTATAGAACCAATGGTTATTCATGCCATTCTATAAATAAATACATAATATCTTTTCCATAAAAAAGTTTAGTAACAAAAAGTTTATAAACAAAGATTAATGAATCATTAAGAAAAACATGAAAAATAAATGTGACAAAAGAAAAGTTGTTCAAGAAACATATATTTAAGTACAAATATTTGAGAGACCTCCTCTGATACTAATTGTAGGATAAAAATAAAGATGTAGATGATCAATTATAAAGTTTACAGAATTTTTTTAATACTTGAGTATACCTGTATAAGAAAGTTACACTTTATATATTTAAAAAAATGTAGTGTTATTAAAAACATGGAAAAAAACAAGAAATGTACAATGAATCTTTTAACCCAAAGAGGAGGGTATCCAAAAACCATGGATAATAGTCCCTTGATTGATATTTTCAAGAAATTATGTCTTAACCACTCGAGGGTAATCCCTTGATACAATGATCACAATATGTCATGTTGTCCCTCTAATCCCTCGATCTCAAAGGTGATCAGTACCTATATCTTCCTATCTATGGAAGCCCATGATTTTACAAATAAACAATCAATGTCACACTAAGCATGTCGAAAAATTTGTTCTTCTACATGAACTGTTTGTTCACTGAATTCGTAGTAGGAAAGTTTATACAAATCTCTCACAGAGTATCAGATCATCCAACGTTTCTCAACATGTGTCGAACTCTTCAAATATATATGGTTTTTATAAGAAAAGATCCCAACTGTCATCTCCTCCTCCAACATTCATATTTTTCTATGAATTTTGGAGGGACCTGGACATGTCTCACTCAGCCAACGGTTAGTTATAAAAAAGATGGTACAACATCATTATATAAAATAAAACATGGGAAACATTATCATTTGTAAGAAACAATAATATTTAAGAAAAAAATAGTCATGATTAAGAAACATTAACATGTTTAAGAAACAATAACAAGTTTAGGATATAATAAAATGAAATGTTACTTTAGGTAAAAGAAGTAACGATAAGAAAAGAATTTAATCAAATTCGTAAGAAAATGAGAATAAAATTCTTAGAATATTGAATATCACATTCTAAACAATTTGAGAATAAAAGTATTAATTGTGATGAATTTGGGATCTTATTTTTTAAGATATTAGAGTCTAATTTTAGGGGAAATTCGAGTATCATTTTAGAGTAAATCAGAGTATGATTTTAGAATAAATCAAAGTCTAATTTTAGATAAAATTGTACTCTAATTATAGATGGAATTGGATTCTGATATTAGAATAAATATGAGTCTGATTTAAGAAAAAATCATAGTATAATTTCAGAAAAAATCATAGTCATATATTTGATGAAATTGAAATCTGATTTTTTTACAAATAAGAGTATGATTTGAAGAGAAATCAGAGTCAAAATTCTAGGTAAATCAGATTCTAAAGAAATGTAAGATACTATGAAAGATAAGGATCCTATTTTATATTTTATGAAAAAATATAGTTATACATGGGTTAATAAAAATATTAGATAAGTCATTGAAATCCATGGTTAAAATAAAAATATTCTTAGAGAATTAAAAACATTCCTTACAAAGAAGATTCTTAGAGAAAGATAATTATCCATATGAAAATGTGTTTTTGATTTTCAAAACATAAAGAAAGTGAAATGTGATGAGGGAATTTATTGAATTGACATTTATGAATATTACAATATTAGATATAGTCTGCCCATTACATAATTTGGAGACTAACTAATATTCAAAAGACTCTTATATATGGAGATATGTGCATGAGGCCTGGTGAAACTCCATCCTAGACCATGTGATTTGAGTCATTGAATTTTACCATTCAAGTTGAATTATATTATAATGCAATGGTTTTGTTTCAATAAATTATCAGCATCCAGAACATGAGAAATTTAAAATTCAAAATCAAAAATAATATTGAATCCAAATGTAGGTGATGAAATTTCAAATAAGAGTAATTTTGTATTCTATAATTGGTTTCTAAATTTATGGTTATTAAATGTCTATGATTTTAATTTATTATGTTATGTCTAAAAGGAACATATTACTGGGTAAAAAATTCATGATTTTCATGTCATTGTGAAAATATATTTCCCATTGGTCTTATATAATAATTTAATTAATTAAATTTGGATATTTAACCAAAATATAATATATATTTTTTTATTCTTATTACATAAATATCATATGATTATAAATTGAATAAACTGTATAAAAATATTTTTTATTATTTATATAAATTTGAGAATGTATTTCCACTGATATTTTTTTATTCATTTGAATATTTAATATTAATTTTTCAAATAGAAGATAAATTTTTAAATAATAGAAATTTTTTATTGATTTACCAATTTGAGAGATATTAATATAAATTAATGAAATTTTATTTGACAAATCATTTGTTGGAGGATTAGTTTCAGTGGAATTATTACATGATGAAATTTTAGATTTATTTTATTTATATTTTAAATCTAAATATACATCAATACATAATCGAATTGGATAGAAACTGGAAAATGAAAATGGAAACACAAATATTAAATTATCAGTATTTAATCAAACTGGAAATTGTTTTAGTGGGGACCATGACTGATTTATTAAAGATAATGAATAAAAAAGAGCTCATACTTATTTTTTTACCAAATTGTAAATAAATTTAATGATTCATATAGTAATCTCGATTGTAAATTTTTTTATATTTATTTATATTACAAAAAATTCATTTTTTGGATTATATGATAATGTTATCAAAATAAAATTCAAAAAATAGCATATCTATTCTATAATAACATCAAAAAAATTATTTATTGAATAGGTTTCAAGGAATAGTATGTAATGTTTTTTACTAAAATATATATAAAATATATATGCTATTTATAAAAGCAATAATTAATATAAAATTTTTCAGGAATAACATTATGAAAATAAAATTGAAATTAAATTATAAGCATTTAACATGACATCATATAAATTGGAAAATCATATATTGATAATGTAGTTAATGGGTTTTTATTTCATATAATCGCCAATGATGATTCAATAAAATCATTGAACAATGGTGTTTGATTTAAGGGAACACATCATAAATAAACTGTAATTAAATTCTATTTCATGTTCTATAGAATAATTGAGTTATCTTCTCATGGATAAAACAATGTAAAAAATATTAAATTATATTATTTTGATACTAACTAAGTGTAGTTCATTAATAGAGATCATTGTGATTACTAGATTAAGTGTAAAATTTATCTTGAAGAAAATGTACCATTTTTGTAAGTATATCATGAAAGTAAAGTTTTTTATTAAAATTTTTATTCTTCATTGAAACATTTAAATGATTCTTGGAGTGTAATAAATATAAAAACATCGTAAAATAAATTAATTTAACATAAAAATTGTTTTTTAGAGTTATAAAATGTTGAAATTCTTCAACATACATCACTATATATATTTCTTACTTTAAAAATTTTTGTATCATTATTTAGTCTTTCTTATAAAGGGTTTAATGTGATAACAATGTAAATGTTATAACTATCAATTAATTGGAAACAATGGGATATGATGAAATTCAAGAACTTAGAGAAATTAATGATGTGAGGGGAAATGATGAAGGCATTTATGGTGAATAATATGAAGATCAAGTTGAATGATGAGGTGTCACATGCTAATATAATAATTATTAGTATATATTATTTCATTTTAGTAAAAATGTATAATTTCTTAATATTTCATTCTTGTATTGGGAATTATATGTAGTAAATAATATTTAATACTTATAAAAATCTAGAGATGAATTTAATAATTAGATGCATAGACTAGTTGAGGTTGAGCTACCATGTGATAACCTTGATTCCTCATATAATCCACATAGTATGGATAATTCCCCAATAATTTTTACTATGAGGGGTTAAGTCCCTATCAGATTGATTATTTCGATTAATGCTCCTATGTAATGTCCATCACTTTATTTTGATCCACATTTAAGGTAGTATTTTAATATATATATTTTATTCAAATATAAATAAATCATTTCATAAATTATTTATATGAATTTATTTTATTTATTTCATATTTTCACATTTATTCATAATTTAGGTAGTTATTGTTCAAAGGAACCATTTTTCTACTACATGAGTATCATGGGATCAGGTTCCCATCGATATATGTTATTAAATGTTCTACTACTGATGATATATAAATAGGTACTATTTTTTATTTAAAATATAATTAAATTTAAATTTATTTCTATAAAATATTTATAGGGATTATTTGCATATATGAAAGATATAATGAGAACCTCCATCAGGGAGAATTTTGAGGATTTTATGATTAATTTGTTCAGTTGGTTTTTACATGAAATTATGAGAAACTCTCTTTATAGAGATTCTATGACAAAATTTTAAGACTCTTCAATACCTCACCATCATAAATACATCCCCAGATAGTCTTTGGAGGGATTACTCACCTACTATGTAAGAGAATAATTCAAAAGGATATAATTTATTAGTTAAAAAATATGGGAAAAGAAAAATTAAATTCATTGAGAAGAGATTCAAAAAAAATTTCTACATCATCTATAGATGGTAACTAATTTTTATTATTAATTTATATATATATAATGGTATATATTAAATTATTATATTATGAAATTGATCGTGTTGTTACGGAATATAATATGTGTAAGATGATTTTCATTTATTACACTACTAGATAGATTATTTGTGAGATGTAATGGAGGATCATAGTAAGTATTATTCTCATTTTTATTTTTTAAATTTACATAATTATAATAGATTTTTTAAATTTTTATGTATGCGTTCTTGGATAATTAATAATAAGATACCACTAATATGTGGGAGAGATAGTATGAGAGTAACAGTAGATAAAATGACGTGTTGTTATCTTACTAATCAATCATTAACATGGAAGCAAAGCTTCGAAAGGTAGTGACTAATATCAAGAAAGGTTGAGTCAGCTATATTGGTATGAGATTGATTTTGAATCATTGTAATATCAATAAAATAATATCATTATCCTTTATCTTGAATGGAACCCGAGTAAGATCATCATTTTTTTAGCTACACAATATGAGGAGAGGATGAAGGCTCAAGATGAGATTAAACAGTGTTTGACTAGAGAGAAGGAAGATTAGTGGGATTGTAAGCATTATAATTATTAGAATATATTTTAGTACTTGTGACAACTAGTACATTGGTTAGGGATGGAGTTACATCTGCCTCCTGAAGATCATATTAATTTTGATCCCCTACCACCATAGTGAATTGTTTTTTATTTATTATGTAATGATATTTTTGTAGGTTAATTTTTTTAAAAATTATAATAATTTATTTATTTTGTTTTTTTATTTTTTTTAATTAAATTCTTTAAAAAAATTAATTATTTTTTGTGAGATATAATAAATTTTCTATTAATTTTGAAAAAAATATTTTTTACTATATATGCATTATGAATGAATATAATAATAACACATTGTAACCAATTTTTGATTAATATTTGTTATATGATAAATAATTTATTATCATATATTTTTTTGTAATGGATTTTAATTTCTACCACTACAAATCATTCTCCTAACATAATTTGTGAAATTTGATAACATATTAGGTAAATTGTGGTCACATTTTTAACTTTTTATTATATTTGATGGTTTTCCCTCACATATTTGTTTTAGAGATAAAAATTTACTATTTGTGATGTAAATTTTATAAGAAGAAAAAATTGAATTCTTTAGACATCTGATTTTCTAATGGACTCTCTATTTTTAGGAAGAGTGAAATTAACTTTTTATTGTGCATGTGGCCATTTTTTTTTCTTTCACAATTTTTTTAATGAATATATAGTCTTTTAATTCAGTTTTTATAAATGAAATTATAATATCCTATTAGAAGAAATGTCTAATTTTTAAGGAGTTGATGTTTCTATATTTTCTCTCAATCATCATTGGATCATTTAATATTTTCACTTCTGGTTTTATTCTAATTATTTAATTTTTAACATATATTTTAAGAGATATGATAAATTTAGGGAACAATAAGTGAGTTTGGAATGCTATTTTAAGTTCCCTCTGGGAAAAGTATAGCATTAATGTGATAGAAATGAATATGTTATATTGTAATTATGATATGATTACTATTTTCTATAAAGCAGATATAATAATAAATTAAAAAATAAATATTGTCAAATATGATTGAAGAAATAAGTATTTTGAGTTATAATATATTTTTTGAGTTGTTTATTAAGTTGTGGGATATTTCCTTCATGATCAGAGGGGTTAGAGAGAAACATTATCATTACATATTTGTGAATAATATCTTCTGAATTATAGTGAATATATGTGATGAAAAGTTGATTCCTATTAATAATTGTTTGTTGGATTCATTTTTACAGTTTATTTCAATAGTGTTTTGATTGATTCGGAGATGATGATTGGGACTTGGATCCTAGTAAGGTAAATATGTTGACATGTTGATGGTCAAAATATTTCTTTCCCTAATCGAAGGAAATGATCACAGAGAAAATTGATTTCAAAAAAACCTTTTAAATTTTTAATCTATAGTAGTATTAGACATATTGTAGTTATTTTTCCAATGATTAAAGATGAGAAAAATGATAGAGATTAAACTTTAACAAAACAATTATAAAGGGTAATGTTAAATAAAATATTAAAATTTATAAGCTTATATATAAGATTGAAAAATAGTTATTCTAAATTTTAAATATAAAATTTAGTATAAAAAACTGATGAATATATAAGTGATATTAGTGAGAGTGACAGAATATCTAATGATTCATATGAAAACATATTCATATCCAATTTATAATTTATATAAAATAGTTATGATAATGACATAGAATCATTTGGTGATGACGGAATTTAAAATGGAATGATGAAACTCAATTTGAGTTCAAATTTAATAAATATTTTAAGTATTTTATCTTCAAAATATTTTATTTTGAGAATTATAACAGATATTTATGAAGATAATCCCAAGTGAAATGTGTGGCTGAATATATTTTGGTGAAAAAGAAAGAATTTTTTAATGAGAATATTGAAAAAGTGTGTACACAACTTTACTAGGAGTAGAAATTGTTTAATACCTTCAAGAAGTGTACCTCTCTATGTAAATGACACTTCTCACTCAAAATAATAATTTTATAGAAAATAAAAAAAATAAAATTTCAGATTTTATTTTACAATTTCCATACATTAAGTAAGTGTCAATGATAATAAATAAGTGATTTTTATTGTATTATTGGTGAATATTGATAATTTTATTAATTAAAATGACCCTAAAATGAGAAATTAGGGTCTTTGATTAATTATTGAAAAGGATTGGCCTCAATCAGTGAAACAATAGATACTTTTCATAGCATAAAGTTGTTGATTTCATAATTTGTTATGAAAAATAGAAATTATGGTGGAAAATACAATTTTAAATTAAAAATAATGAATATTTACACCTATAAGTGGAGAAATATCATTATATAATAAAATTTTCTTGATTGATTACAATATCATAAGAACATCTAAAATCAATAAAATCACACAGGTTCATATGTTAGAAATAACACATGTTCCTGGGAGGGATTGGTTATATAGGGAAACTATTAGTTTTTTTCAACATTAATAACACATTATGAGATGGTGTTGGATCAATGTTTTTGTATATGATTACAATATAAGTGAATTAAGACACACATTTATACGAATATGTTCCATTAAACTAATAGAATTATAACACCCATATTTTTAAAAGAATTCCTATTGAAGAGAAAATTTTGTATATTCAATGAAGTGTGTGGAATATCTAACCATTCAAGTTATAATTATTAATACTATATTATTATTTTTATTACTCAAATGAATTTTTAGATGATTTCTCATCAAAATTTCAAGATATACATAAAAACTATTCAAGAAAAAATAACGTTCCTAATAAGAAGTTGATGTTTCTAAGTATAAATGTTTTGGAATAGGAAAAATGTATTTTGAAAGAACATATAGGGAATTTTTTTTAAATATTAAACAAATAAATATGTATTCATTATAAATTAGGATTAAAAAAAGGGATCCAGAATTAATAGTAATTTCAATAAATAACCATTTTTATTCAGAAATATGAAAAAAAATTATTTACTAAAGTAAGAAGGAAAATGGTTATACATATTTCATAATATAATTTTCCATTTTTAAGGATAAGTTAGATTTTTTAGTTTTAGGAGGGAGTTTATGGAATTATATTATCAACCAATGAAAGAAGAATTATGAAGGTCAAGGTTCAAACATCCCTAATTTCTGAAACTAGATTAAGATTTGATTAAAAATATATAAAGAAAAATAAAAAAATATTTATTAAAGATTAATTTTCCACTAAAGATAAATTGGAAAAAACTAAATAATTATAGAGTAATATTTATCAATATATTGGTTATTTCATTAGATAAGTTTAATGGAAATATTTTAATCATTAACTCTTAAAGGTTGAGTTTTCTGTTTTCATTCTCTTAACATTATTATTTGTATTTTTGTTTTCAAAATATGGATTATGATATAAATAAAAAAGCAATTTAATTTTTTATAAACAGATAAATTTAATAATCTGGGAGAAAAATGAATGGGAATGTTTTGATTTAATGATATTTGGTTGAAATATTTTTATATGTTTTCCAGGGATATGTGAATATGAATAATGTGAGGTGTTTATTGACCATATGTGTATGATAGACAGTATATGTAGGCTAGAAGAGTGTAGTCCTATTAATAAAGATGTCAATTATGAGTTAAAGAATAAAAAAATTTTTATAAATATTCTTAATGGATATCATTCAGAAAATAATATTTTCCTCATTTTTTACACCAATTTTTCCAATTTAGATTTAATTTTTTTATTTCTAATTATAATTAATTTAAATTTTTGAATATATGTTTAGGTATATTTATAGTTATCTTTATGGAATAATTGTGGTGAATTTTTGAAATACTCATTGATAAAAAATTTAATGGGGGTATTGTTGAGACCAAATTCAACCATGTATGAAGTATTTTTGATACAATGGAGACGATATTTTTTATGGTCTTAAAATTTCATATTGTGTTTGTATTTTTAAAAGAAGATAATTTTTTTAATAAAGTAATTATATATTCTAGTACATTATCTACACATATTTACTTAATTATTCAACTATTATCAACAGTCTATTAGGATTTTTGAACATATGGGGTAAGTCATAGTGTAATAAAATTAAGAGGAATAGTTAATGTTGAAAATGGCGGCTTAATTTTGAGGTTATGATATATATGAAATGTTCCTCCAAACTAATAATGTTTTTATTTAATGGAACTTCATTTTTAATATTTAAAAAAAATGAGGACAATATGTTCAATCTTACTTTTATATTTTTCTGGCCGATATTGGAGTTACAGTTAAAGAAATTATATGTTTTTATTATAATTTTTTTGTTCAATGAACATAGAGAACCCTATATAATTTCAATGCTAAATTGATTAGAAGACCAAATTTATGTGTTTTTTTTAAAAATAAGAGGTTTTCAATTTTCAATATAAGATCTATGGATATACATAATAACAATCCATTTGACTAATATAAGATATATATTTTGAAATTATGATGATCAAGGGATCAAATATTATTAAAGTGGAATGGTGGTTCTATTATGTTGAAAAACATTAATTTGAAATTATATTTTTTAGGGTTGGCTGATTGTTAAATTTGATGATATTTTTTTAATGATCATGTAATGGAATATACTGTAAGAGAATAATAAATATAATATCTTCACATAATTCTAAATGATTCACAAGAAGATGTGGATGCTCAATGTGTGTCCAATAGACATTTTTCTTGAAGTCCTGATTTCACTTGATGTAGGGTGAACATTTTATATTATTTTTCATCAAAGTAATTTTATCATCTTTAAAGGAAAAAATTAGGACACCCATTTCCTGTTGAAAAAAATGAAGAATATTAGTAAAAAAAATTCTTTTTAGAGGTGATATTTAACTTATATAGAATTTATGTTGATATTCATGACGAAACATGAAGATTTTATATTATAATTTTTTCGGTAATTTTAATTTGTTAGGAGACATACTTCATGTTGTTTTATATATTTTTATGTATTATTTTTATGTGAGTTTATCCCAATTTTAAGCAATCTTTAATTCAGAAAGGTTGAATAAGGTATACATACCTTTTGGAATATTGATGATGTCATTTAAAAAAATTATTTCATGTAAAAAACATACCTAATTAAATTTTATTTTGATTTACTTTTAAATCATTGAATCTTGTGTTTAGAGGATAATCCCTTCTTGTTTGTATTCACAATGGTTGTTCTACTGAATCATGTGGTGGGGGTGTTTTCATGTAACACCAACGATGTGTCCACTTACATTGAGTGGTGATCCCTTTGAATCATTTTGATTCCACTATCCTTCGATTGTTATCATTTTTTATTGATATTCCCTAGAAAATCCTGGTTAGAAGAGCTGAGATAGGGGTTTATAAGTTTTAATCAACAACATTCCTTTGAATCTCACATGCATTTATCGGTCATTGGGAGTATATGATTAAGGAAAAAGTTAAATAAAAAGTGATGATGATAGATAGAGATAGATTAATAATAACACATTACATGTGTAAATTTTTTAAGGTTTTCCATTTTATTTTATTCATTGGCTATGTACATGGTCAATTGGTGATTTTATTTAATTTCAAACATCCTTATATTAATATATTAAAGGTATGAATGAAATGGGGCTAGAATATGGAACTAAACTCCAATAAAAAATGATTTAAATAATAATCAATATTGTCAATCAATATTTTACAATCTGCCTCATATAACTAAAATTATGGATAAGGGGTGAACCATATATATTATTTTCAAATATATCAAACATGATATAAAAATAATCCAATTAATATGTGTTCAACTATCTCAATGTTTCATCAATATCATTTAATGTTAATTATCACGTATATTTAAATAAATAAAAAAACATGAAATATTTAGGTAGGTCTTGTAATAGTTTGTATGGTCAAAGTGAGAACTGACAAATATGGTTAAAAATCTATATCTTCCTGAAATCATAAAGGCTATTTTTAACATCCTCAAAAATAAATTTTAAAAACACCATAACGTGGTGACATCCAACCTTAATGTGGTGCTCTTAAATTTATCACTTTAATAAACCTAATGAGAATATTTTTCTCCTAATATATAATATGACAACCATGCTTTTATTACAAACTTACACATGATTTATTACATAATACTTCACTTGATATAACAGGAATATTGAGAGGATTAGTGTCTTTGGGGAATAGTACCATTACATAAAAACTTAAAACATGAAATACTACATCTTTATTGAAAACTTCCTTTACATGACCACAACATTCCCTCGTACTTAGCATTTCATGGGATAACCTGAGGACATGCATAAGAAAAGGGTGATCTATAAAACCCAGTAAGGGAGTACACATGGAATAACATGAGGAGTACAATACATGTTAGACAATGGGAATATCAAAAGAGAATAAAGGAAACATTAACATAAGGGCGTGATAAAGCATGATAATCATAACATTGAAATGTGGCAACAACACTTAACATGGAATTAGCATGAGCCAAGGCTCATTGCACATGGAGCATGAGTAAATCCTCATTGCACATAAAGCACAAGAAAATCCTCATTGCACTTGATTTAGCATGTGTCAACACTAATTGCACATGACGTATCATGATACTATACTTTACCCAATGCATTGGAGCGCTATAAGAGTGCACCCTTCTTAAACATTTCATTTCATGCATATGTGTGCCACATGGATCATAAAACATGGATTCATAAAACATAATCACTTATTCCACGATAAAGGAATGTGTAATTAATACATGAAACCTTGTAATCAATAAGTAAATGTGCATAAAGTTGAATACCCTTGATGGAGAAATGGGCATGGTATCCACTACACAATGGCATTGGCTTAGAAAATCGGTGCGATTTCGGCAGCGTAATGACATGACATAAGAATTCATAAAAATGGTTGATGAGAGAGAAAGGGGTTCCTCATCATATTTACATTTAATGTACAGTAGGAAGGTCATATATATACATTTACCAACAATTTTAATGGAATTTAGATTCATGATACAAAATTATTGCTTGAATGTAAAAGAAGAGAGAGAAGTTCCTTTTGGAATTTCGGCATAGTAACAGGTGTACATGGAAGGCATTTAATGAGAGAGAAAGGGGTCTCCCATCATTCAAAAAATAATAGGGATGTATGAGGGAGGTGTGAAACAAAACGCCAACATTAATAATTGAAATTAAAAGGGCAAAACAACTTAAAGAAAATTGACACAAATGAGAAAGGAAAAAAACCTTTACTTGGAAGTGTGCTTCAAAAGGCTAGAGAGAGGCTTGTGAGAGGCTTCTTGGGAGCTTGGGGAACCTTGGTAGGATTCTAGATAGAGTAGGGAAGATGTTGGACGAACTCCAAGGGCTTTGAGCGAGGAGTAAGTGTGAGGTTGGGTGGGTTTATATAGGAAAGGTGAGGGAATTGTTTATTATTTAGGTTTGGGACCCCTTATATTAAATTAATCCAAACCACAAACCATCCCATGGTCTTTGCCCATGGTTTTTGGTAAAGGGAAGAGGAAATAAATATTTTATAAGGCCAACGTCCGAAATTCTTAAAATATTAGGGTTGATTATGTGGAGGTGAGTCACACTCCCATGGAAATTAATTTAAAAATGCAAGGTGTTGAATAAGTCTTGAGGGGTCCATTAATGCTTTGAAAAGTAAGTCAAATAAACCCAAAATCACATTATTTTAATGGAAAAACATATATTGTCCATAAATAAGGGTTATAGTATTTTATTACATCACTATTGGGTCATTATGATGTCATAAAACACATTATATATTTAAACGTTATTTAATTTTTACCCAAAAATTTGACTGTCTAAGAAAATTATGAAAAAATTACCATTGGATAATTTCGACATCTTGATTCCAGAAATAACAATTATTTTATCTAAATAATTTTATAAATATGTTAATTTTTACTTTTAAAATAAAAATCGACATTTATAAAAAATTCACGGGTTTTGACAAAAATGGCTTTCAAACCATAATAAAAATTTTAATTGTATTCATAAAATTATAAGATCATATATATTTAATAAAAATTAATTTAATAATAATATTATTATTTTATTGAAATATCATTTAATTAAAAAATCCATTAATTTAATAAAATAGATTTCTTAATTAAATAATAACTAAAAACACCATTTGTACTTTAAAAACTATTTACAATGTATCAAAAATGACTAGAAATTATATTCATTATTATATACAAAAATAATGTACATGAACATAGTACTACTTATTTGTTACATAACCCCTTAAAACAGCCGCATAAGACCTATGGGTAAGTTGTGCGATGGTGACAGACTCCTGGGGTGGCTCGGATAACATCGCTCGAGTGGTAATTTCAATCAACTTCCACTTTTCCCATAAACGGTCACGTTGGAGCTTGACATGATGAAGCTCAGGTTGGGCTTGGTCAAGGTCGAAGCCCAAGGATTCCACCTATTTTCTGAGCTCTGACAAATGGGCTTCGTATGTGGCAATTCTACTGGATGAGACCATCACTTCTTTTGTCTGAGTAAACTGGATTTCTTAAAGTCCTATATTTATACTAATCAAGTGATCATTGTTCAACGGCTATGTTAACAACGGTCAAAATTCATAACATAAAACCAAAGAAGTTGAAATCTTATAAAAATATTATGCATAAAGAGACATTAACTAGATCAATAGGGATTTTCCATTAATGAAACTTTGGTTCGTTACATATAATATAAAGATTTATTCAAGCCATTGGATGAAGAATTAAAAACATCATTTTTACACATTGTGGTGGATCCATAACTCTACCCTCCATTCTATAGAATAAATGACGAATAAAACATGGGAATTTTCTTCACAAACCATGATTTTTTTGGTATAAAACATAATTTATTTTATATCTTATAGCCATATAATCGACTGTAAAGAAACCAAAATACTTATAATGGGGTTTTCTCTCAATATAATTACATCAAATTTTAATTCACACTAACAACAATGTGTTTTTCAAACACCATGTTGTAGTTTTTACTATATCAAATTTGTTTATTCATTTCCAAAATATTTACCACTAATGAATATCTCATCAATACAATATCATATTAATAAAACATAAATTATGAAGACATATGTCAATGTTATGAATTATTATCACAAGAATCTATCCATGTTAGGATTCCAATATGAGTGTTATATAAATATGACATGAGTAAAAATTATAGTTTTTTACTTTTTCTCCAACACATGGTGTAACTATCAAAACTATAATAATGAAGTATCAATTATTTAATTCAAAAATAATTATTATTTACTTAAATTCATTAATAGTCATCAATATTAATGGTATTTTAATCTCCCACTTTATTTAAATTAGTAATATTATTAAAACGAATGATCATTAATAATAAGTTTCAAAAACAAAGAAAATCACGTATCCCACATCAAGGAAACTCATTTTCTTCCAAAGTTATTCTACTCTGAAGTAAATATAAACCCTCCCAATTTATAATAATTTATCCCAAAATATTATCACCATTTTTCAAAAAAATTAAATTGAATGATATTAGGAATATAAATTATTTGATTCTATATGATTTTAAGAGTTAATTCACTCTAAAAAACAGTCTTAAATTTCATAATGAGTGATATATCATGGGTTCAAAATGATATCCTCAACATTTTTTTGTTCTTAAAAAAAATTCCATGTTGATCATTCCATGTTTCAACTTTTAAATATTTAATTAATACTTAGAATTAATATTTTTTTACCATAAATGTTGTATTAGATTCTTCAATAAATTAATTCAACATTATTTTTTTCACCCAATAAACAATTTCTGTGTTTCTTAAACCAATATTTCCTTGATTTTTGACTTCATACACATTTCTTTAATATTTAATAAAGTTCTCCAAGAAATCACCCTGAGAAGCATTAAGGGGGAGGGTGAATTTGTGTGACTTAAAATCATTCAATTTAACTCACTAATGTTTTCATAATGATTATAAAAAATAACCCATTAATTAAACAAAAAAAATTGATGATGATGAGGGAGAGAGTTAAAAAATTTACAATATTAAAAATATTTTTCTAAGGTAAACCAACTGTTTTTATTGATTGGATTCATCTATGTTGGATAGTGGTTGTGATCAGGATTCACATTCTTATATTATTTACAATTAGCAATAGAGGATATGTGGAATGAATATGGTCATTTACCCTATTAAATGAAAGAATATATAGTTTTTAACAATATGAGTGTTATATAAAAATGACATGAGTAAAAATTATAGTTTTTTATCAAACTCATCCTTGTTTGAACACCCTTACTATTTCCTCCCATTATATTTTTATACTTCAAATGTTTTATACATCTTGATAATGAATAACATTATTATTTTCGGCCTCAAGTATCAATTAAAAACATCTGAATTAGCATAGGAATTATACAAACATATAAAATATGAGTGTGAACCTCTCTAATTTATATAATCTCCCTATGATTCATTAATATAATTTTAAAAGGAAAATAATATTTTTTATACCTTTATCCTCCAAGATTATCACATCATAGTTTTTAATGATCATTTTTATGTTCATTTTGCAACATTTAAAATTTCATCAACATGGTGTATTTTAAATAAATTTTTCCTTATCATATCTCTCATTAATTTTTTATATATATTGACCATTTATCATGATGTAACTATTGTTGTCTAAAATATTAAAATCTATAAATATGTATATTTACCAATGCAAATCTCAAAATACATGTGGATTGAATTTGGTTGAGGTAATCACTAATTGAGATTGTAGACAGACATTGTTATGGATGGTACCTAAATTAACATTGAGTTTTTTTTATTTTATAACATATTTCAAACCATTACAAATAAAAATTGTTTTTATTAGGTTGTGTATTTATCACTATATTCATGATTTATTCCAAGCTTCTCATGATATGAATCATGGTCTCCCTCATTGTATTTAGATCTATAAATGTATAAAAAAAATTTAATGACATAAATATTTATATATTATCAAACATCTCATGTTCCTATTATTTTAAATACATAAAATTAACATAAATATTATTTATAATATCTTCAAAAATGGTAAATAATAATGTATCTATATTAGCTAGCTTCAAACTCATTGTTCCACATATATTCAAATGAATCAGTTTATGTGGCCTATTCACTTTTATCTCTACCATTTTCAAAACCTACACTATCTAGAACACCTCCTCATCTACTATTGAAAAAATTTGTTACCCTCAAAGAAAAATTAAAATATCCATGAGTTTGAGACTAGACCCGGGGGTAAAAAACCAATATAATGGGATCGATTTTCCTTATAATCCCATGAAAAATAATGAAATCATCATATAATACACTACAAATATGTAATATAATATAAAATAATAACCCACAATGTATATGGTTTAATACATAAACAAGAACAATACATAAAAAATTATCTTATGGTAGTGACTCCCACAATAATGATCACCTTTAGTTAGTAATGTCTCATATAATGACAACCTTTTTCTTAACAATATTCAAGAATTTGATAAAAAAATATTTGGTTGATAATAATATTATACATTGTATGATCTTCTATATACTATATCATTAAAATATTGAAGAAATATATTAAAACCCTTATTAATTAACATTGAAACCAACTTGTTACCTTTACCAGGTGGTCCATCACCCCACCAAACAATGAAACACTCACAAAAAAAATATTTAATAATAGAGTAATATGATAATAAAATAAATAAAAGTAAGGTTCTCCTCACTCACGTTCCGACAAAAATAGTTCCCCTCCTTGACCAATGGTATGCATCCTGGTGCTTTGAACACATCCATATCAACAACTCCACAAATTGTTTACCGCATCAGAACCACAACCACACACCCATAGCTATAGTCTTTTAACAATTTCCACATACCAAATACCATAGCCATATATATTTAATGGTGCCACTATCTTGACATAACCACATATCAAATATTTAGAATATTATATATTATACTAAATCTATAAGATTTAATAGGAAATGGTGTATTCAACTATCTATATCGCCTACATCTTGTATGATGGAGGTACACCTAAAACCCATGATCTTATATGGGTATCGGTAAGGTAACCCAAATTAGGTGATGTTGTGTATAAAATAACACATCTACAATGAATATAATATCAAAATTAACCAATATAAGTGTCAAATCACTAAAATAATCATATCTATAACAATAGTAATCACCACACCATTGATATTTCACATCAACAATCGCTACCACTTATAGGCAAAAAAACCACACATGATTGCATAATGACCATACATCTTCATCCCAATTCAAATAAAATCATTTAATTCCACATTTTTCAAATAACTAATAAAATTAAACAAAATATACCCATACATTTCCATCCACTACAATCTCATTTAATTGTATATAAATTATCATTTATAATTTGATTTACCAAAATGATATTACCCACCACATAATTTATTATTTCTATCGTTTATTTATATCATCATGACTCATCTCCATTATTTATCCCATTTATTTCAACATAATTCCATATTCTCAAGAATATACTATATGAGTTACCAAATAATCACTATAAAAAAACAATGAAGATGTAGTACCATCTCATCCTCGTCAAGAAGTTTAAGAAAATCACAGAATGGGTGGAACATATATCATGGAATAAATTTTACAACCAAACAACAATGCAAAAAAAATTACACCATCGACATAAAATTTGTTTCCCCATATCATCTTTTACCATCCATAAACAACACAAAAATTCAACAAATAAAAATTTCAAACATTTTTTATCTTCATTATATTATAGTAATTATATATTTTAACCAATTTATAAAATGTGGAAGACAACTATGAATAAAAAATTGAAATAATTACATCAAATGACTATTATAATGTTAACAAAAAATTTAAATAATAAGAATATAATCTACACATTTCTCATTGCAATTAACCCATTTCTATTATTTATGTAATTATTTATTACCATCATTAGTTTAATCTTAAATCATTACATAAAGTAAACCAAATCATAATAAATTTAAAAGTACACAATAAATAAAAGGTGAATTTATGAATCATATACCACAACTAAGACTCCCATGACCAAATAATGAGAATAAATTTATGATTAATAACCACCAAACATATAACAATCACACAATTTCTATACAATCCTAAATCCCCCACCAATATTCTACATAAATTCCACTAAAAGTATGAAACATTATAAAAGGAAAACAAGAAGAATAATGAAAGAGAATAGAAAGTGTTCTATGAATTTTAATGAATTTAAACATATGAGAACATGTCCAATGGTACATAATGACATAGTCAACGCGCTCCAAAGGAAATATATAGTATACCTATGGTTTAATGGAATAAAAATAAAAATAAAATAATTCATGAAGATTCTCCAATTTAAAACCAAAACACTATTAGATAAAATTAATGTTTGAAAATAGTCATCATTGTTTATTGGTGGTATGCTCTAAAAATCATTGTGTAATCTCCATAAATATCATAGTCAATGAATGTTACAAAATAAATATAACCAAAGAGAAACATTTGGTGACACTCTTCATAAAAAATAGTGATTGAAACCCAAAATTCATGATATACACCTTGTCATCCTTAATTACCCAAAATTTAATTCCCTCTTCAATTAAAAATAAATAATGGAAATATCCTGATGTTATACCCACTAACTTAGTGAAACCATCTCAGATAAATAAAAACTAAAATATAACTAGTAAGAATTCATAGTATAATGAAATAAATCATTCCACATAATCAGTAATAATAGACAAATGGTCAATTCAAACCAACTATTAAGCTTAATATCAACTAATTGATAAATAAATGTTCAATAGTTCCTATCATTATTTGATTGGTTTTGAAAGATTCTGATTCCACAAAAAAATCACTTCTCCCACCATCATAGTCTGAACTCTTCATTAACAACTATAATTCCCCAAAACCATAATATAGAAGACCATAAAAAATTTGGGACTCTACATAATATTGAACCAAAATGATTTTCATTCATAAAATCTAGTACTATTCCCACAAAGAACAAAAATCTCCTAATAACTGAAAACCCCCATGGGATACCTCTTAAGTAGAAATATCTCCATTGTAAAACTACACTACAATATAAGAGATTATAAAAATTAATCATATCAAAGAAACCTATCATTATAACATCACAATAACTATCAAAGTATAAATACAACAATGGATACTAATAATGAATATGTAAATCATGTTCCAATGTACAGTCCTCAAATCCACAAAGACTCCACAATACATAATCTAGAGGAATGACACACTAACATAGTATAATCTACTGATGAACTTGGATCTCTACTAGTCTCTAAATGAATTCCATATATTACCCAATATCCACCTCATCCAAATAAATAATATGGATTTCATAATTGAGATACCATAAAAGAAACAGTAGATAAAAGACATCATCAACATGATCTATATACTAGGGAAGCTAAAACTAAAATTTCACCACAACCACATAATCCAATCCCATTAATGTTTGATGAACCATGAAGAAATATTACTCCCAAGGTAGAACCTCCATTGTACTCAGCGAGACTAATGGTTTAAAAACTCAAGATCAAAAACCATGAGCTCTAAATGTATACTCTTTTAATAAAAATAATACTTTTAAAAATCATGGGTTAGTATTTTCCACTAAAGAATCACTTGTAAAATTTTTATCACGATCTTCTCAAAATCTAGTGTAAGAGTCACCAACTCTACACAGTTGGTCAAACACAATGTCAATCTATAAAAAATCTCATAAAATATCCAATAATTTTTGGATCATCTACTATATCTAACTATTCATTTGAGGATGTAACACAATGTTAAGGCATAATTGATAGCCAAAATCAGGTTTCAATTTCTTCCAAACATTAGAGGTAATAAAAAATATTTATATTAGAGATGATATTCCTTGAATCCTCATAGATTCTCATAATCTATTCTATATAAACCACCAAAAAATAATAAACTACACTTGACTCCCGGATCAATAATAAGTGGGTCAACATCTTCAACCAATCAAAAATCACCCAAATTAGGTCACATCCACCAAAGCATTGAGAAAAACTGGAAATTAATCCCATATATATTGTATTATATTTATTTTAAAGATCCTCTACTGACTATAGAAAACCAACTAGAACATGATATATGGACATCACCCACTAATAAAAAATTCCCAGATATGAACTCAACTAGAATTATTTTCTATATTAAAAACCAAAACTGAATTCTAAAGGAATACATATAGGATAATATTGGATATACTACAAATATTGAGATTTGAATCTCATAATGAACCACATATCACAATGTAGATATATCCAAAAAATTTTCTATGAAATCATTGTATGTTAATCATCCTCAGACCATTACATTGATGTATCTCCATAAATAGCATGATCTATTTTTAGTCATAATTGTGGATCTCTTTGATGGAACTATTATACCATGTGTAGAATGGAAAATCTATTTTATTATAATATAGAAAAACATAATGACCACCATCCTATATATTGTAATGAAAAGATACATGATTTATTATCATTCTCCACATATATTAGGATTTTTTAGAAGTATCCCCCTGATACTTTATATTCAACACATCATATACCACATTTCCCTTTCCTAGAGGACTTAAGTTTTTGATGTTATATTCCAACAAAAACTTCATCCACATCAATTTATGTAGATACAAATCTCCATAAGAGAAGATATATCTGAAGAAATTATAATCCATGAATATAACAAATCACTATCCAATGTGATAATTAAAATATGAAATCAAATCCAATGTAACGTCCCGGTTCCGGGTGTCACACAACGGGTGCCCCGAACCCGGTTCTCCACGTGACCTCAAGCATATTTCCCCAAATGCCAGAGGCTGACGACTAACAGCGAGGGCCCATGTCTGATAATGGGGAAACTATGCCCTCATTTGTCAAAGTGTAGAACATCGAAATACAAAAATATAACATACAATGAACAGCGGAAGTAGGAAAACATACACAAATGAAATAAACAATAGCAGTGGATATAACCAAAAATATATAAATAATGATGCTACATGTCTCAAGCTCTATGAACACAGCCAGAACATTATATACATCAATACAGTACACCCAAAAGTAGAGTACATCAAAACAAAGAAAAACATATGGCAGCAACATCTTGAGCCTAGGCTCGGTCCCATTCCCTCATACTCTTGAGAAACAGTCAAGTACATGTATAGGGACTCTTTCCCCTATCCACACCTATAGAAACGTATTCTGTTTGGGCCGAAAAATGTGACCCAAACAGGGTGTGAGAAATAAATTCCCAGTAGGCACCCACCAAAGGCTCGTGCCCAACTTCATGTAAGCATGCAACAATATTGCGCAATAGTAAAATGCAATAAAGTAAGTAGTGCTGAAAAGAAACTAACTTAACAATTAAATTTCCATTTTATTATTCGTTTAATCCATTAAATATTAGAAATCACCTCAGTGAATTTCTATGTAAACAGTATACATCCTCAGACAAGCAAAACCTTACCCTCAGGTAAGCAGAATCCAACCCGCAGTTATATCCCGCAGGCGTAACAGAATTTGCCCTCAGGCATAGAAAGTGTTGCCCTCAGGCATAGAAGTAAATCCCTCAGGCATGAAAGGTTGACCTCAGGAGAAATAACTATAGACCTCCGGCTAAATAGTACAATTCCCTCGGGCTAATCACAACAACTCCCTCAGGCTAAATAGGTAACCGGGTCATGCCCAAAAGGTAAAAAAGCAGTAACAAGCAATTCCTCTCAAGGCAATTCCACAATTACTGCTTTAAAGGCATACCCTCATGTATCCTGGCCAAATGGCTAAATAGTGGAACACCCCCCGGTGTGGTCCCAGATCCAAGCAACGATCCCAACCAGCATTTTAATGTCATAATTAAATACCTAATCAATTCTAGGTGTTTAATATAGCAACGACCTCAGCCACATGACACCCCAACATGGGTTCGTGGAACAAAAATGCACAAACCACACAGTAGTTGGAAAACTAAACACCAAGCCACATACCTTATACACTAATGAACGTTATACCCGAACAACGACTCTAGAAACTCCCATGAACGGCCTAGATCTGATGAAGAACAAAACCCGCTTAACCTCAAATAACTCCTGTTAGGAGAAGAATTGTTAAGAAACAAGCTAGGAGAAGAGAGGGCTTACCTGCGCGGTTCCAACGAGATTGTCCGAGGTGGAATCGGATTCCAGACGAACACTCAGTGGATCATCAAAAGTTCGGCCTCCTTCTTTGGCTCCAAAATGGATCAAATGCCTCCTCTTCCAAAAGATGAGGCTACTACCTATTTTAAGCCAAAAAAGTACACGGAATGTACTTCCGAGTACACGGCGTTTACTTCCGAAAATTTAAACTGTTCCTCTGGCGGCTTCCTGCCAGCGCGGAACTGTTTGCCTGCAGACATGACTACACGACATGTACTTCTGAGTACACGACATGTACTGCCATCCAGATGGCAGATACTCCACTTACTATTTTGGCCTACCGACTGACTACACGGCGTGTAAAGGACCACTACATGGTGTGTAGTCGGTCCCTAAACCCTTTGTCGCCGACCTGGCTACACGGCCTGTGTACTCATCCCAACACGGCCAGAAGTACACGACGTGTGGAAGAAGTACACGGTGTGTAGTTCCAAAATTTAGGATTTTTTCCCATTTTCCATATTTTATTAAAATCACATAAGGAAAAGAAAAAAAAAGAAGCCCGTACCTCAAAGAGAAGAACCAGGTTCTTACAAACTTTCCCCCTTATAGCAATTCATCCCCGAATTTCCCTTCCAAGGGTGAAGAAGATATACCTGTGAACAACTCCGGCCACTGAGCACATACATCGGCCTCCCGATCCCAAGTCTTGTCCTGCACTCGACTATGATTCCATAACACCCATACAAGAGGAACTGACCGGCCTCAGAGAACATTTGTGCCCCTGTCAGTGATACGGATATGATGCTCCTCAAAGGATGAATTTGCCTCCAGATCAACCTCCTCGGACTGAAAGATGTGAGATGAGTCTAAATGATAGCGATGCAACTAAGATACGTGGAAGACGTCGTGCATGGCTCGGTACTACTACGGTAACCGCAACCGATAGGCAACCATCCCGACTCTCTCTAGAATCTCGAATGGCCCCACATACAGCGGTGAAAGTTTACCCTGTCTCCTGATCCGCCTGTGTCCTAGCCTCGACAAAACACGCAAGAAAACCTGGTCCTCGACCATGAACTCCAAAGGTCGTCTGCGGCGATCATCATAAGATTTCTAATGAGACTGTATGGTATCCATCCGCTTCTGAATCAACTGGACTTGCTCAGATGTCTCCTACACGAGCTGTGACTCCAGCAAAGCTGCCTCACCTGCCTCTAACCAGCACAAAGGTGATCGGCACAGCCTACTGTATTGAGCCTCATATGGTTCCATCTCAATAGTTTCATAGAATCTTTTGTTATAGTAAAACTCGACTAAGTGTATATGCTTCTCCCAAGAGCCCCCAAAGTCTAGGACGCATGCACGCAGAATGTCCTCAAGCACATATATAGTATGCTTTGACTGTCCATCTATCTAAGGGTGGTAATCTGTGCTCAGAAGCACCTGTGTACCCAGTGACCTCTGAAAACTCTCCTAGAAATGCGATGTAAAGAGGGCATCCTTATCTAAAATGATAGAATGAGGGACCCCATGAAGACAAACGATCTCTAAGATATACATCCTTCTGAGTTCGTCAACACTAAAGGTCTCCTTAATCAGCAAGAAGTGAGCTACCTTCGTGAGTCTATCTACAAAAACCCACACGACATCATTGCCTCAGGGTGACCTCGACAAACCAATCACGAAGTCCATCGAGAAATCCTCCCATTTCCACTCAGGAATGGGTAACTTCTGTAACAGTCCAGCTAGTCTCTGATGCTACGCCTTCACCTGCTGACAGGTGGAACACCTCGTAAAAAAACCAGCTACTTCTCTCTTCATACCCGGCCACCAGTACTGAAGTCTCATGTCACGGTACCTCTTGGTAACCCCGGGATGAACTGCCCAAGTTGAAGCATGAAACTCATGCATAAACTCCTCGCGTATATCCCCTGGAACCCACACTCGTCCATGGAAATGAAGAACCTCATCGTCGCCTTTCGTCCAACCAGGAGAAGGGTCAACACTTTCCACCGAATCCCATAGAACTGGGCCTTCTGTAACAGATAGCTGCCACATCCTCACTCTATCCAGGAGGGTAGAATTCACAGTTAAAGATGAAAGATAAGTCTGCCCCTGACTGTCATTCACTTCCAAATGCATCTCAGAGAACAAGGACATGAACTACCACTCACCGATGGCCTCCTACACTGCCTGTATCAAAGTCTTCTAGCTCAGTGCATCAGCTACTGTATTACCTTTACCAGGTGTATAGGAAAGCTCAAAATCAAAGGACTGCAGGTATTCAACCCACCTCCTCTGCCTCAGATTCAAGTCACGCTGAGTAAAGATATACTTGAGTATTTTTTGGTTTGTGAAAACCAGAAAATGCTCCTCCAAGATATAATTTCTCCAATAGCGCAATGCATGTACAACTACAGCTAGCTCGAGATCATGCATCAGGTAATTCCTCTCATGTGGCCTCAACTGCCGAGACCAGTACACAACAACTTGATCACCCTGCATCAAAACTGCTCCCAACCCAATACCTGATGTGTCACAGTAAACTGTATAACCCTACCCCTTCTCTGGGAGTATCAGGATCGGTGCTGATGTCAACCTTCCCTTCAGATCCTAAAAAGATGTCTCGCAAGATTCCGACCAAACGAACTTCACACCCTTCTTAGTCAGACCTGTCAACGGTGCTTCTAAGCGGGATAAGTCTGGTATTAAATGTCTGTAATAACCAACCAGCCCTATGAAACTCCGTATTTTGAACACGATCTTAGGCTGCTCCCAGGAAACCATTGCTCTTACCTTCTCTAGGTCTACTAAAATTCCTACCACAGAGATGATATGTCCCAAGAAGTGAATCTGGTCCATCCAAAAGTGGCACTTTGAGAGCATATCATATTGCTGATTCTCTCTCAGTGTACTCAATACGATCTCAAGATGGGTTGCATGGTCATGTCGAGTGTGAGAGTGCACCAAGATTTTGTCCACGAATACTACCACAAAAGAATCACGATATGGATTGAACAAACGATTCCTCAGATCCATGAAAACTGCTGCCATGTTCATGAGTCCGAACGGCATAACTGTATACTCATATAGACCATACCTACTCCTGAAATCTATGAGAGGTTTATCATATGGTCTCACGCGCAGCTGATGATATCCTGATCTCAGGTAAATCTTCAAGAACACTCATGCTCCCCGAAGCTGATCAAAAAGATCATCAATCCTCAGTAAGGGATATCGATTCTTAACCGTCAACTGGTTCAGCTTTCAATAATCCACACAAAGTCTGAGGGTACCATCTACCTTATTCGCAAAAGGACTGGCGAACCCCAAGGAGAAGTATTAGGTCGGATAAATCCCTTTGCCTGCAACTCCTCCAACTGCCTCTTGAGCTCCTGAAACTCCGGTGTAGCCATCCTATATGGAGGAATGGACACCGGTTCTACTCCTGGCACAAGATCAATGGTGAAATCCACCTCTATCTCCAGAGGTAGACCTGAAAAGTCATCCGATAAGACATCCCTAAAATGATCAAGAACAGGAGGGAAATCTAACTAACAAGTCCCCTGGTCATCCGGATATAAGCTCGCAATCAGGGCCATGACTCCACCTCGCCCACGATGCTCTGGTCTAGCTTGAATCGCCTGAACATCCCATTCTCCCTATTATAGAAACTCTCCGCCCTCTGGTGATGTGAAACACACCCTATGATGAGAGAAGTCTACAAAGGCCCGAAAGGGAACCAACCAGTCCATCCCGAGAATCATGTCATAGCTCGTCCTCTCTATAACATAGAGGTCCCAAAGGATGTGACACCCACCAAACTCAGTGGGTTCACTCCTTGAATTGATGCACACCAACCATTCTAGTCCCCAATGGAGTGTCTAGCGTCATGATATCAGAAGAAGGAGAAACACAGAGACCAAGGCTCTCTAAAATGGGTACAGATATGAAACTAAGTGTAGAACCCTTATCAAAAAGTACTGATGATAAGACAGAAGCTACTGAAATAGTACCTCTGATTGTAGAAGGTTCAGGATCCTGCTCATGATGGGTCTCTTGCACTACATATGCCTGCCCAGTGCCACAGCCCTGCGACATAGCCTGGCTACCCTGAGCTTTCCCGCCCTTCTGCCTCTGAGATCCTGGTGTCTGGATACCACGACCACGAACACCTTCTCTGCCTGCACGCCCTGACATATTCTAGTTCCTCGACTAGTAAAAAGCCACTGGTCCTTCTCCCGCACGCGGAGTCTGCACAGAACCCCTCTCACTGGCCACTGGTTGAAACGCCCTGCAGAAGCATTGCAGATGACCCATCTTGCGGCAAGCTCAGCACTCCACTGGGTCTCTTGGACACTGCGGTCTCTTGTACCCCTCTCTACCACACTGGTAGCACCTGATCGGGCCACCTGAAGATACTGTCTGGGTGGTACTGCCACCCAGAGAGAAGTTCATCTGCCTCTTCCTCTTGCCAGCAGAAATAGTACTAGTAACTAGAGCTGAACCGCCCTGGTCCACACCAATAGATTCCCACAGGTTCCTCTCTATAATCAGTGCCTGATTTCTAATAGTATGTACTGAAGGAAACCTAAAAACATTAACCAGTGACCAGATGTCATACCGAATACCGTCCTCAACGCGCCTGGATCTTAGCGTCTCATCTCCCACCAGCACGGGTGCAAATCGATGAAGCTCAGTAAAGTGATCAGAATAGTCCATCACTGACATAGCGCCCTGCTATAGATTCATGAACTCTCAAGATATTTCTACCCTCAGTGTCTCGGGAAAGAAGAATTCATAGAAGACTGCCTGAAAATCCTACCACGCCATGTACCTGTGATGCTCTAACTGGGTGGTAACATCCCACCGTCTCTTGACGGAATCACGTAGCATGTATGTCACGAGCTTGACCCTCCGCCCTGGAGGCGTCTCCAGATGCTTGAAAATAGTCTGCATCGACCCCAGCCAAGGCTCCACAACCTATGGTCCGCCATCCCCTGAAAATGTAGGCGGATGTTGCTGCTGGAAGAAATGTGTCAACTCGTCCATAAATGTGGCAGCCTGCGGTGCTCCCTGAAAGGTCTTCATGAACCACAATAAGCCTTCACGGAACTGCGCCTCTGTGCCTGTGTTTGGTATAGAAGCTGGTGCCTCATTTGACACTACTGGATGATTAACTGGTAGCCCATGGCCCACCATCTCTAGAGTATTCTCATTACCTCTCTCATGGAAAACAACGTGTGGTCGTCTAGGTGTCATTACACTAGAAGGTCAAAACACGCCTTAGAACAAGATTATCAAAGACAGAAGACGAAGAAACCCAAAAGGGAACATGAGGAAAAAGGAATTCAAAATTTTCAAAAAAAGACTACACAACATGTATACTGACTACATGGCATGTACTTGACTTCCCTGCCCCTTCCCGGGTCCTTCTGCACAGCTAAGACACACGACTCTCATTTGAACAAATACTACACGGCGTGTAGTTCATATACACGACATGTATGATGTTATTTACAACTTCCCGTGTCATCTGTGACACGGCCGAATACTCGGCTTGACACTACTCGGTGTATTACACCCGCACACGGCGTGTACACCACCCCATTTTCTAGTCACACGGCTAACTCCACACGGTCTGTCCTCGGACAAGACTACACGGCGTGCCCCATAGGTACAGGGCGTGTTCAAGGAGATGTGACACCAACCCGTGTTGTTAGTTACACGGATGAGTCCCCAGGTCACATTACACGGCGTGTTCATCATTAACATGGCGTGTTCTATACATGAGTTCCCTGACCCATGTTGTTAGTTACACGTCCGAACTTCGGTTCAACCCTACACGACGTGTATATAAGCTACACAACGTGTTTGCCGCTAGGTCTGCCCTTCCCTGTGTCGCTGCCAACACGGTTTAGGACACGGGAAGAGACTACACTGCGTGTACTTTGGGTACATAGCGTGTACTCAAAAAGTACATTTTTCTTCCCGAACAGAAGGTCATACATGGCGTTTTTAATGTTCTACATGGCATGTATACTAAGGTTTCCAGACAGTATGCCTCAAAAACATCCCCAGAACCCATAAAATACCGCAAAACAACACCTAAGTGCCAAATTCCTATCCATGAGGGCCCATACTCCCCACGAATCAAAGTTTGACATCTTATCTATGTTATAACAAAATAAATAGTCAATGATCCACCAAATTTCGGTAAATGGGGGCCCATAATCCCCAAAAACAAAAGTTTGGCGTCCATTCTATAAATAGGCTTACACAAAACACCCTATTAAATAGCAATTATTTATCAAGAAACTATCAAAACAACATGATTTTCTAGCACAACAACTATCACAACAACATGCAATTTATAATGCACATACTTGGCATGGAATTATGCATGGAATGTGATTTCTAGAATGTGCCTAAATGATGCATGAGATGGCATACCCTCATCTCATCGGGTTGCAACTAAATAGAATCCATGGATAAAATATAACAGCACAATATCAAGTGCGTCACCCAACGGTGAAATCATATCAACTGTAAAATTTGAAAAATCAGAAAATTAAAAAATACGAGGTAGACTGGCTTTTCCCTGTACGCGGGTTAGCTACACCCGGGCACAACTTATTACTAACTATCATTCTTCCTATCCCTGACTAAGGCACCAAACAGTATGTCAAAGAAAAGAACCCTCTGTTACCACTTTGTAACATCCCGGTTAAGGGTGTCACACAAGAGGTGCCCCAAACCCGGTTCGCCACGTGACCTCAAATGCATTTCCCAAAACGTCAAAGGCTGCCGACTAGCAGCGAGGGCCCAGGTCTGATAGTGGGGAAACCATTCCTTCATTTGTCAAAGTGTAGCACAACAGAATACAAAAATAAAACATACAACGAACAACAAAAGTAGTAAAACATACACAACTGAAATAAACAACAGCAGTGGATATAACCAACAGTATATAAATAATGATACTACATGTATCATGTTCTAAGAAAACAACCAGAACATGCTATACATCAATACAGTACACCCAAAGGCAGAGTACAACAAAACAAAGCAAAGTAGTTGGCAGCAGCATCACGAGCCTATGCTGGGTCCCATGCCCTCCTACTCCTCAGCAACAGTTAAGTACCTGTATAGGGACTTTTTCCCCTATCCACACCTACAGAAACGTATTTTGTTTGGGACAAAAAACGTGACCCAAACAGGGTGTGAGAAATAAATTCCCAGTAGGCACCCACCAAAGGCTCGTGCCCAACAGCGTGTAAGCATGCAAAAACAGTGCACAATAGTAAAATGCAAAAAAGTAAGCAGTACTGAAAAGTAACTAACTTAATAGTTAAATTTACATTTTATTATTCATTTAATCCATTAAATATTAGAAATCACCTCGGTGCATTTATATGTAAACAGTCCACATCCTCAGACAAGCAAAACCTTACCCTCAGGTAAGCAGAATCCAACTCGCAGGTATAGCCCTTAGGCGTAACATAATTTTCCCTTAGGCGATGAAAGTGTCGCCCTCGGGCACGAAAGGTTGCCCTCAGGCGAAATAACTACAGCCCTCAGGATAAATAGTACAATTCCCTCAGGCTAATCACAACAACGCCCTCATGCTAAACAGGTAACCAGGCCATTACCAACAGGTAAACAAGCAGTAACAAGCAATTCCTCTCAAGGAAATTCCACAATTACTACTTTAAAGGCATACCCTCAGGTATCCTGGCCAAATGGCTAAATAGTGGAACACACCCCCGGGGTGGTCCTTGATCCAAGCAACGATCCCAACATGCATTTTAATATCATAATTAAATACCTAATTAATTCTAGGTGTTTAATATAGCAATGGCCTCAGCCACACGACACCATAACATGGGTTCGTGGCACAAAAACGCATAAAACACACAACAGTTAGAAAACTAAACACCAAGCCACCTACTTTATACGCCAACCAACGTTATACCCGAACACCGACTCTTGAAACGCCCAAGAATGGCATAGATCTGACAAAGAAAAAAACCCGCTTAACCTCAAATAACTCATGTTATGAGAAGAATTGGTAAGCAACACGTTAGGAGAAGACATGTCTTACTTGCACAGTTCCAATGAGATCGTCCGAGGCGGAATCAGAATCCAGACGAACACTCAGCGGATCATCAAAGGTTCGACATCCTCCTTTGGCTCCAAAACGGATCAAATGCCTCCTCTTCCAAAAGAGGAGGCTACTGCCTATTTTAAGCCGAAAAAACAAAGTACACGGTGTGTACTTCCGAGTACACGACGTGTACTTACCAAATTTTAAACGGTTCCTTCGGCGGATTCCCGCCAGCGCGACACTATTCGCCTGTCGACATGAGTACACGGTATGTAATCATGAGTAAACAGCATGTACTTCCACCAAGTTGGCGGCTACTCCACCACCTTACTATTTTGTTCTGCCGACTGACTACACGGCATATAAAGGACCACTACACGACGTGTAGTCGATCCCTAAACCCTTTGTCGCCGAACTGGCTACACGCCCTATGTACTTATCCCAACACGGCCAGAAGTACACAGTGTGTGGAAAAAGTACACGGCGTGTAGTTCCAAAATTTAGGATTTGTCCCCATTTTCCATATTTTATTAAAAACACTTAAAGAAAAGAGAAAAGAAGAAGCACGTACCTCAAAGAGAAGAACCGGGTTCTTACATCCAAAACCATCACCACTAACTCAAGATCAATGGTGGAATACATATATAGATGGGACAAAATTTTCAATACTAAAAAGAGATCATCCACATCTTCTATATAAAAGAAAAAGATATTTCAAAATGAGAAGTATAATTGAAAAACCACAACCATAAATCCTTTTTATTATAACTAAAGAAAATGATTATTGGTCAGTTTCTAAATAATTTTTTCCAATGCCCCCCAACACTAATCTCTCCACATAAAGTCGTTATCCTTATCAGACAATGAAATAAAATTTATCAAAATATGAAATAAATTGAACTAAAACTATTTATAATAGTCTGAATGATCAAAAAACTAAGAGACTCTACAATATCATTGGATCCACTAGAGATGAAACATTATCATTATTTAAAGGATTGGATTTTACTCCCTATTAAGAAAAATTATTAAAAAATAATGAACCTCATTGATCCCAAAATCTAACATTGATAAATTCCTATAGAGTGGTTAGTGGATAAAACAACTCCAATATAGTCTTTTAATTCTCAATACGGTCCTACAATGGCATAAAATATATAACAATATCATTGATGAACATAACAAAAATTGAATATAGGAAACCATGAAATACATTGTTCATCAATCTTATGAAAACAAATAGGGTGTTCCAAAAATCAAAAGTAATGGTCCCAAACAACTAGTGTACATAATGATAGGAATGGTGGATTCAAAATAACTTCCCCTTTCACCCTCATATGCTGATACTAATATTATAAATAAGTCTTGGAGATAAAATTACATAACATTAACTATTTAATTAAATTTTCAATGCATTATAGGGTATATAAATTCTTCATTACTTCCAAATACAATCAAAGAACCTTGATTCACAACCATATACTAAAATCTATATTTTTATGAAAACAACACTATAGTATCCTAATGTGCCACAATAGGCTCGATAAAACCCTTATTTAATATATCATCAATGGAAATCAGTATATCTCATAACTCTAATAATATTATTTTGTAAAGAGTTATTAAAATATGGGGGACACTAGGTAGAAACTCTATCTTAAACATGATATAATATTGGGATACTATTATCATGAAAACATTAATAAAAATATCATTTAAATCCTCCATAACTCTAAGTAATTATACTTTATAAACATCTATGAAACCCAATATCTACTTTTATAGCTGATGATAAATAATAACCAAATTTTTATAATCTAATTGATCATTCCTATTATAGAAAAATATTTCAAAGTTTATTTCGCCATCAAGGAATCTAACTCTCGTATAAAATAAATAAAAAGAACCACTCACTGGATACATAAAATTAATTCCTTTAATGAAATCATATGGTTTTATACATAGTAATAATAAATCCCAAAATGACTAATGTTTCCCTTCTATCATCTCATATTCCTGAAAAACCTTAGATATAATAAGTTGGATCTAATTAGTGTTTCTAACACTAAGGTAACTATAATTCCATCTACCTTTTGTTACAACTATATTATAAAGGTAGACTAAAAAATGGATGGAACTGCTCCTAAATCAAAAAAGGAAAAAATAAGGCATATTCTAAAGACATTATTCCTTGGAATACTTATGGTACCCCATAAACTGGTATCAAAATAACATGCATCTAACCATGTATGCATCCTCTAATTCACTATCCCTAATGAAAACCACTTTTGTGACTACACTCATCTCTGTGTTTCTAAAGACAAAGAACATCACAGGGCCACCCTATTCCCTCTCCATATACACACTACTACCCAAAATCCCTAAGGAACTTATTGTTATTGATATTTATAAGGAGAGAACTATTGTTGAGGCTATAAGATAAACAGAAATTCATCCCCCACCTTCACTATTGTGAATGTGGAAATTATATGACTTATATTGACACAAAAACATATGAAAACTAAACTATGCTATTTATTTATGTAGAGTCCAGATAATTTTGATTTCTAGGTAAGTGAGAATAAGAGGGGTGATACTGAATTACCAATAGTCAAAATTGGAACTTAGCAAACAAACCAGATACAATATTCATAGCTCTACACATTGATGAGTTCAGATGAAATATATCTATACATTAATTGGTCCATGTTATCACCACATATATTACATAATCATTCTACATCATCTCAATATACATTGAAAAGTTAAAAGCAGTGACCTATAACTAGATATTTAGATGAAACATCTCATTGATATTTCATTCGCAAGATTGCACATCTGATTGAAGACCAAGATCATAACATAGAATACTCTCAAATTGTATTCCAAGATTTAATACACTCAAAATCCCTAGATATAGAAATTAACTACTACCACTAAATTACGTTTATCTTTGAAAAAATAAATTTGTGAGGGAAATAACTACATAAATTCTGTGAATATTTCTATGAATAAATACAATCACAAAATAATAGGATTTTATACAAACAAGAGAAACTTCTCAAGAAACTAAAAACCAATGGAATCTAATTCTCATTTTATAAATTGATAAAATTGAATAAAATATCTAGATCCACTTTCCACCTATATATCTTATGATCTCTTGAACTCTTGAAGAATCAGTTTAAATTATTTTTCCTCCTCATAGTCTACCCACCTACTGCTGGCGAAAGAATCCTACTGCAATTCTCCCAATAAAAAAAATTGATACCTTCTACTAAACATATTTTCAAAATCTATAAAATTACTTATCCTTATGATATATAATACATTTATGATAATTTCATTTAATTAATTTTAATCCCCTAACTTTTTTTCTCTGATTCAAACATATGCATAAACAAATATGATGCATGTACAACACCATGTTCTAACCCATATAATATGAATCATATCAAATTAGAATGTTAATAAAGAATAAGGTGTTAGAATAAGAAAAAATTCTTTATATGTGTTTAATCTAGTATCCTTTTCTAAAATGACATTATAATTTCAATTAATATTGATCTTCTGCTAAACCAATAAAATAATCCCCAATTCCAAACTCTAAATTCTATCGCTTCCCTCAACCAATGCCTTGATACCACTCTTCAATACCAACCTATACTAAAACCCCTCTTGGTTTTGTTTAAAAGTTGTGTGTGACACCTAAATCCCACTTACAATAGGTCTAGGGTTGGTTAATAACACATACGGTATAAAAACACCATGGGAGGAATTACACTCATAATCCATGGAATAAGAAGAAAGGATCCATCAACAACTCCAACTCAGTAATTTAAAAATAAACCAAAATCCAAAAATACATTTTATTTCATACATAAAAAATATCAAAAAAAATAAAATAAAACCACCTCTTATTGAATGGACTCACACTCCAACAATCACCATGAGATACTAATTGAAAAATAAATCAAAAAACATTATCATTAGAATATAAAAATAAGATACATAATATTAGGATGAGAATACAAGTATACTTAGTATTATTATCTCTAGAATCATTCATTAAAAATGTTGAAAAATAATACAAAATCCTTTTTTTTAGAGGTAAATGGAACTTTTATTAATAAAAATAAGAGGGAAGGAAGAGAAAGAGAGGATTACACGAGTCTGAAGTATGGGTTTTTACAGGCATCCCTAGCATAGATAGGGATGAGATCATAGGGGAGGTCATCCATCCAAAGAAGCTCGTGGCTAACACCAATATTGGCAAGTGCGTCAGCAATGTGGTTGGCTTCCCGATAAATATATGTGGCAATGAAGTTGACGCCAACCATAGAGTTTGAGCAATCTGTCCATCTGGAGGTGAGAGGCCAAGCAAGCTGAGTGGTGTCATTCCAGACTGCTTGGATGATTGTTGTAGAATCACTCTCAATCTAAATATTGTTTCTATACAAAATCCTTTATGAATAAATAGTAAAACGAAATCATTTACAATAAAAATTCATGAATCACTCATACTTATAATGTCTCACTCACCAAAAGAATATAGTAAAAAAAATCAAAAGAATATATTATGAAGTTCCCTTTCACCAACTTCTCATTGAGCTATTCTTCCTCATTCCCCAATGGAATACTTCCTTACACTCCCATACCTTATAAGCCCATATTTTAACATAATTCATACCACATCATAAGCATAACCACTTAACTATGACTAAAATTACATAACCATAACCACATACCACATACAATAGCCATATATACATAACTCGATCATAATCAAAATATCAACACAAGTCATAACCAGAATATACTACATCTTATGCTATATCTATAAGAGATAATTGAGAAGGGGTAGTCATACATTCAAATCACCTATATCATTGACATTAGGGGTACACCCAAAATGAAATAACTTGTTTTTTTATTGGTAATGTTACCCAACTGGGGTATTTGTGAATAATAAACAACATAACAATAATCAGTATAATATTATAAAAGACTCACCAAAGGGAAAAATTTCAAATTAAACACTTCTGCCTCAAAACCATTAGCACACCAACGCCGTAATACATACATTTCTAATTTCTCCTCTACACAACTTAAACAGCCAGAATCTTCCATGAACTAATCATGAATCTTTATCCTACTTCATGTGACATTATTTATTTACACATTAATCATTTTACTAATAGGAAAGAGTCGTGCAGATCATTTGTTTCTACATGGGCATGTCGTATTAAAAATTAATATGTTTCCCATACATTACTAAAAATTATAGAATAGTATAGTAGGCATCCAAGATAGATCCCACGAGGAGGACTCTGATATGTGTGGAGAATAAATCTTGTTTAAATCCTTTGCAGGATTATTTACTAGTTTGAAAAATGATTGAGAGTTTTCTTACTATTTTTGGGTTTTAATTCAATTTATTAAAGAGGGGTTGGGATCATGTATGATTATCTAGATAAAAGTGATCCTAATTCAAACATTGGAATGTTCCAAGCTATTTAGTCTGCGAAGAAAGCAGTAGTCACTAGTTATCCTTGGTTTAGTCTTCTAGTTCTACCAAGGATGTAACACTTCCATGGTTAGGAGGCCAGTTTCAGTCCTGGGTGCATTATATTCATATTCTTTTGTATAAAGATCCTTAATCTACTGGTCAAAGGCTTAATTTACTACAATTATGACATGTCATTTGTTTAACTATCTGATGGTCATGATATAGTCACACGAATGGGGTTTGAGAATTAGTTGATATCATAATTGCTAATGCAATTAGGTTATCCAACTTTATAACTAGAGGTCTAATTAAGCATGTAGATGAATCAAATCTTGATATCTACCCTTGACGCATTTAGCTTCTAATGATGTTAATTAAAGAAATAAAATGGATAAGGTAAATCATAAAAACTATTCTAATGGAATTTGATTGAATAAGCATGTAAAAAATGAAAAAAAAACATTCAACAATAATTTAAATAAACCATATTTTAATGGAATGAAATGGAAATGAAATGATTCCGGAATTGAAGGCTTTGAAGAAAATGAATCCATAACTCTTTTGATTGAAAACCTAAGGAATTACAAAAAACTAACGTGTCTTAAGAGGGAAAAGTGAAGGATAATTCGAAGAGAGTCTAAAAGAGAGAGACTAATAATCCCCATATATATCAAATGTGCTACCAAACTACTCCTTAAATAGGAAAAAATGGTCAGGACATGTACTAAATTGTCACGTCGAGAACCCATGATCCTTGTTTCTTTGACAAGGATCTCCATTGTGGAAATATGATCTTCTACAAATTAATGAAGTTTAAGTATTATCATTTCATGTAAAGGTGGTTCATGATGTATAACCCATGTCGAGTTGGTTTTTTCATGGAATCCTCAAATAATTTCCAACATTAGGACTGACATGAGTCATGATGTGTAGGAGGACGTCATGAAATAAACTGGAAATATCTTCAGTCTTCTTGGTTAGTCACAAAATGGGTTCACAACTTTATGTAGGTTGGGATCATCAATTACATGATGTTAACTTGTATATAACGATGTGTACTTGCCTATTCATGTGGATTTTTCTACCTTTCATCCTTGGAATCTTATGAATCTATATTTCCTGAAATAATGGACATCTACCAAAATGAATTATCTTGTAAATGAATATAAAATAATGGAAAAGAGACAGATATATATATATAACATTTAGGCAAATCAAATCCCCCCCACACTTGAGTCATTTTATTTCCTCAAGAAAAATATCTAATAAAATATTTCAAAATGATAATTTATTTTTAAAGCAAGAAATAAACATTATTTCCATGCAATTAAATTATGTTTAAGAATAAAAGTAGTCATGTTTTAGTTTTAATCCTACATAGTAAATTTGTAATGCCTCGTATTTTTGACTTTAAAAAAAATGTATTCTTATGATCATAATCATTTTACTTTTCCTTAGGTTATATACCCTTTTGTAATTTACCTCACAATGAATTTCTCTCCTCACTCAAGGAAAGATGTAAGTATGGTATTCTTATACCCTAATTCCATGTTCCTAACTATAGGCTTGTACTACTTCCATTATCTCTACTGTGTAAAGATATGTATAAAAATAATCATGAGGAATTTTAGCAACAAGGACCTGATGTCTTTGAGTTTATAGGTAAGTAGGTAAAATGTGAAAATAATTCTCAAAAGGATGGTAATATCTAAATTGAAATAAAAATGCAACAAGATAAGTGTGAAACAATTCCTCCATTTGGGGAGTCAGGTCTATACTCCATCTACTCAGATTGTATCCATATGTACAACAAGTAATTTGAAAATGAAATTATTATATTCCATTCCTTTTTTGTTTGTATTTTTATTTTTTAAAACTTATTACTAGGATAGATCTCAAATCCATCTCTTTACCACTTATAATACTTCAATGGATTCATCAGTCTAGAAAATGGTGATTTTTGACCATCCTATTAAACAACCCATAATTTTTTTTCATTTTAATTTTGAAAAGGAACATAATACGAATGAGATATAGTAAAAGGTATTTGGATAACAGACTTGTAGTCAGGCGAGAGAAACACACATCTTTGAAAGTGGAAGAATCCTAGGCTAGCTGAATTCCTACTTTATACATGTTCAAAAATAATCTTCAATCATTGTGTAAGGAGAAGCTTAGGAAGGGAAATATTCTTGAAATATCTTTTCTTCTAACAAGTCATTCATGGAAACTATGGGCTAAATGAAGTATAGATGTTAAGTGGGTATCATGTAAAATGGATATAAAAGGCTATCTCATTCATTATAAAAATAAATCTATTCAGTCATCATTTTTATAAGATCACAGTGCATGTTCTAGTAGGTTTACATGTCTTAAGTATTTCACAAGAAATATGATCCGAAAAGAAAATGAGATTGAAGGCTTATAATCATCTTGGGTAATGATAATAACAAAGAAACTGTAAATTAAAAAGGGAATATACCCCTTGTAGTGAGTCAATTAATCATAAATTCAAATATTTTTAATTTTAATTAAACATCTAAACACATTAGTCATAATAAAAATTACATGACGGGGAGAAACCTGGTTCTTAACATTTTCTTTTTAACTTTTTTTATTTACATTGGATTAATGGAATTCAAAATTTCAACAAGAATATAAATTTAAAAAATGTCTCCTAGAACATTGAGAATAATAAAAAACCAATTATATCACTAGCGAGCTCATAAGAACCCCCCATCTCCCCCATACACACACACATACACTTAAAAGGAGAAAGTGTCCCCACAGTCTAATTGGTGGGAGTGGTGTGGCTATATATTATTGTAATAGAATTGACATGGAAGTGATGAAATAATTTGAAATGTGGGATTAAACATCTCACATATATGGAGTAGATTTTCGTGGGGTGTCTGAGATTTTTCAAATTGAAATTTTTATGCAGTTGTATAATATGTTAGTAGAGAAAATCATGCGCTATCGAATAGATGATAATTCACAAGAGTAAATATTTGAATAGATGAAAAACAGGTAGCTGGAAAAGTATGGGATAATAGTAACCATGTCATTTATTGAATGTGTGTTTTTATAATGTACTGTAAAGAAACAGAGAAAAATGTTAGCCTAAAAAAATCCAAACAATTATGGGTTTCATCCCATAACATGATAAGTAATCATTGTCCTCCAGATTGGGGGACCGAAAAATTCAATGAATGGGCCCACTGAATTAGTTGCTCCATTTTCACTTGCATTTACTAGTTGTTGTGTCTATGAGTTTGTGTGGTCACTTAACTGGATTCACGAATTCATTTTTAGCTTGACCAAACATTAAATGTAGTTGAAATGGATTCATTTACTGAGGTGGTTGTTGCTGCTGGTGGAGTTAGGGTGAGAAATCCAAAATTTTATTGGGGATGTCTACAACACGTGGGGTTAATCATTGTAGAAGAACAGATGAAGGATTGTGTCTGTTGATAACAGAAGTCGATAGATAGGATAACAACATTTCTATGGGAAAAAAAATGTAAGTAAAAATAATCACACAAGAAAGTTTGAATGAAACCATTGTCTGTATATAAAATTATCCATTTATAGTAAATGAAAGTGAATTCCATCCCACCCCTACAAAACGTTTCTCAAATCTCAAAAAGTATAAAAATAAAAACTAGTGGTCTAGGCGAAAAATCTCATCCATGGTCATACCAGTAGTAGAAGATGACATGAATTAGTCAGTTGAATTGTAATCAGTAGTAGCAGTAGTAGTGATAGGTGGTACTAATGAAGTTGGTCGTGTAGTGGAAGTACTAATCTAGGTTGGGGTGGGGGTGGGGAATCCCTGATCCATACAATGGTCGGGTGTCTTGTAGATAGATCAATAGAAGGGATGTCAGTGGGGGGATCACTATATGGTCCCATTCCCTTCTGGGGCCTTTTTTACGAGAATGTAATACTGAGTAGCAGGTTCTGTGATGTCTGGAGGCATGTTATATGGTATATATAGTGAAGAATGAATGGTGTATGAGGAATGGTTAGTGTTAGTAGGTGAAAACCAGGAGGAAAGGTTGATGGGTGGTCCACCCCTGTCAGCTGAAAAAATAGGAATGTCAAGCTGGATGACGCTGCCATGGGTCCTATGTCATGCGAACCACCTGTGTGCCATGGCCTGATGTAAAATATGTCAAGCTGGACTCTTCAGCTGGGTAGACATCACCAGCCTGCCTTCATGATGGAACTAAGGATCACGATCGATGAGATTCCAAAGGATTGGTGTATCCACATGAGAGATCCTTATCAGCAGGGTAAGATAGATATCTGAGATAATGAACACCTTGGTGTAGATACCGAGTCCTACGCTAAACTATTCCATGGGGAGCTAGTGTGGTGTGCCACCTAGCCAGAAGTGTAGGGAGTCCACTGCGATGACAAAGGTGGCTAGGAACTCCATGAATATCTCCCAGTACATCTCCTCCAAGACATCAATGATGTTGTCAATCTTTAGCATCTCTAATAATATCAGGATGTCTTCTTCAACATTTATCTTTGTAATCATAACCATATTAAAGTCTTGTTGGTCGTCATGGGTTTTTATCGGAGATGAATGAGATTAACCTGGTGTTGTGGGTTAGTGTAACAGAGCTCTGGGTTTAGATGCATATTATCATCTGTAGATGGGGAGGAGCTCGCATCCTGCAATATGAATGGAGAATGTTGGAACATAGAAACATGATGTCGGCACATAAAGGAAGATGGTGTAGAAGATTAAGAAGAAAACGCTGAATATTTACAATGGTCGGGTAGTAGCATATTGTTGCATGCCATGATAGGAGTAGTAGTGGTGGGTTTTTATGACATACAGAAGGGTAGAAGGATGACTTTTTGGTTTTTGAAGAAGAGAGGAAGGAAGGTGTCACATAGTGAGGTTTTAAGGGGAGGGGATGCACATAGGAGATAAGGTGTAAAGGGGAGAGGGGTTGTATTTTGAGGGGGTAAAAGGGTTGTGACCCATTGATTTCCTAAAAACTAACCTGAGATAGGTCACAATGGGTACCTGAGGTTAATTTCATGAACCGGGAAAAAAATAATATTCTAGAGTGGCAAAGGGTAACATCTTGTCCTTTGGGTTCAATATGTGTACATCATTGGTTTCCCCTATTTTTTCGTCTTCGAATTCCCCACCTCTTTATTCTAACAAAAAGAAGACTCTGTACGGAAATTTTTTATTCTAACATAACTATCACCTAACTTGAGTTTTCTATAAGTTAGCACTTCACTTATAGACAATAGTTTGACTCAATTAGGGCCCATTTGTTTACATAGTTCTCATAGAATTGTTTAGAAATCATCTTCCATCCATGACCAGGTAATTTTTATAGTGGTTTATCTATGTATAATTAAGAGTTTAAACTAATGGTTAGGGAGGAATATTCCCCTAAAAATGGGTTTTTAAATGTAATGGGTTGAATGATGAATGTGATAAATAATGAAACATATTTCAGGTCTAACTAAGGGGGTTAAATGATGGACATAATCAATGAATGCCCAACCTATGTGGTGGGTGGTTAAATATAGTTGACTTCAATTAAGTCACAACCTCCTTATTGTTTTCAAAAAGTGCCATCACTTTCTTCTTTTTTGGCTATGGAATCTCTTTAATTATAGGTAAGAGATATGATGTTATAGTCTATGTTTTCATCTCAGTACCGCATAGCTCTAATCAAGTTAAATACAAATGGTTCTTCTCCAACTCTGATGATGTGACTTCCTTGGTTCACGTCGATCAGAGCATTTCCTATTGCAAGGAAAGGTCTTCCAAGTATAATAAGTACATCTCCATCTTATTCCATGTCCAATGATTGGAAATATACTAGGAATATAAACATGCAAACTTTTAATAGATATCTTCTAGAATGCCTCTAGGATTTTTGACCAAGTTATCATCTCATTGTAAGGCTACCCTTGTCTCCTTGAGTTCGTTGATTCTGATATTATGAATGATAATAATTGAAATAATGTCAATATTTCTTCTAAGATCACAGAGTGCTGAATCAAAATTGTAGTTTTATATCTCTCAGGGGATTGAGAAGCTGCCAGGGTTTCTCATATTTGATAGAATTTTTTGTTGTATAATAGTAGATCATTCTTAATTTAGGGATATAACTCCAAGATCTTATATTTTTCTTTTATTTGATTAATAGTCTTTTAGAAACATGGCATACATATGGATCTAATAAATATCTTCTGAAAATTGGATGTTGATATGTAATTGCATGAACTTATCTCAGACATCTTGTATTGTGTCTCATGCCTACCTTGTCTTGCTTTCTATAGATAGGGAAGAGGTGGATTTTATGGAGGTAGAGAAACCTACACATCTTCCTTCTGTTGCCTAGGTGTATGTTCCTTATTAGATGGAACTTCTTCATGATTTTAAGGTGGGAGTGACATAATCAACCTATAAATCAGGTACTGGTTGTTTTCTCTACTCTTGTTCTTGCGTCCATTCTTCTTTGGGTTGTTGGAAGTCTAAAATATTTCTTTTTCTCAGCATTGATTCCTTTGCTTCCTCTCGTGGGTATGTCTCAGTGTTAGCAGGTAGAGTGCCTGATAATCTCTCAAATATGGTCTTTGAGATTTGACCCATTTCCAATACAAGGTTCCATTGACAGCTCTTTGGTTTTTTTTATATTTTTCTAATGGGTCAACATTCTTTGATTATAATTTAGCACAAATTATTCTAGGATTTTTCCATATTTCTTTTCATAGGGGCTTGTTGAGGCCTTGGATGAGGTGATTAAAATTGTTGTGATATTTGATGGAATGGTTGTTTTTGATATTGTGGTATTGTAACATGGTTCGTTAAAGGATAACATGGTGGTCCATGAGCCCTGAAATGGTTCTATTTACCTCTCAATTGAAAATAACACAGATTGTTAGGTGGTATCTGGTGAGAATTCCTCTACTGATAATAACGTTTCTGCTGGAATAGAGGGTTCTACTGATTGTAATTTCCATAATTACAATACTGTTGTGAATATTCATTTCCATATTTGTAGTATTGATATTGATGCGGGAAACTGCACATCTGGAATGATTTCAATTCCATTACAGGGGAAGTATGGGGTTGAGTTGTTGGTATCTGAAATGCTTCAAAATTTTTGTGAGCACTTCCACTTGGGATTCTACCCTTGTGGTCTTATCAGTCTTGGGGATTCCATGCCATGGTGTTCAATGATCACTCTTCCACTGACTGGAATTTTAAGAGACTTTATCATAAATCAATCTTCTAGCTTCGAGAGTATTGAATATGAGACCTCCATTAGTGGCTTCATTTACAACATTAAGGGCCGCTAGTGGGATTCCTAAATAGAGGGTTTGGTGATTTATCCACATATCAAGTCCCTGATGGGGGAACTTCTTCATTGATTCTTTAAAGAGGTCCCATGCTTCCCAAGTATACTCTCTATGAATTTGGTAGAAATTTTCAATTTTCATCTAGAGTTATCAGGTCTGGAATAGTGGGAAGTACTTGTCTAAAAACATCTTGGCCAGTTCTTACCAAGTCTTAATTGAACCGAGAGCTCAACTATATAGCCGATATTTGGAATTGTCTCGTATGGATAATGGGAAGATTTAGATACTTATTTCATTAGAAGAAACTACCTGGTTGCGAAATGTATCACATAAAACTTGGAAATTTTAAATATGTTCTTGTAGATCATATTTTTGAAAACCACTGAATTCCCCCTATTTTGGATCATATAAATGATTCATGGTTTTATTTCAAAATTATTTGCTTGAATATGGGGTAAAAAAGGATAGGTATTGTATAATTGATTAATGGAAATCCATAATCCATGATTGTCTTCTCTACATTAATTATCAGGTGTTCCCTGGGAATGACATCATGGTTGGGTTTTGGAAGGTTTGGTCCTGCAGGGTGGAATTGCTCGGCCATCACTGAGAGGTGAGGAGAAGAGAGATGCCATTAGATCTAGAGATTGATGTGCAAAGGGGAATGTGCATCATGATTCCTTTAGCTAATCAATGAAACTATGTACATACAAGATAAAAATATATGATACAAAAAATCATATAAAAACGAAGGAAAGGGGGCGAGGAAAAGGTAATCCTAGATATAGACCAGTGTTCTAAGACAAAAAAATAGACTATCTTCCCTGTACTAGGAGCAAATTTTGATAGCCTGGAGCCGCACTGGTCCTTTGTTTCCGCACAGACATGTCTGATAAGAAATTTATATGTGTCCCAAATTTTAGTAACCACTAAAAAATAGCATAGTATAAGTCAGGGGCCGATCCGATGAGGAGGAAACTATTCTTTGGGGAGAAGAAATCTGGTTATAAATCCTATGCAGGGGTCCTTACTAGTTTGACATATGTTTGTGTGTATTCCAACAATTTTTGTGTTTTATTTCAATTTATTATAGAGGGATCAGTATCATGTCCGAGTATCTAGATAGAGGTGATCTTAATTCTAATCTTGGAAAGGTCCTAACTTCTTAGTCTAGGAAAGTGGTAGTCACATGTTAAACTTGGTCCAGTCTTGTAGTTCTACCTAGGATGTAACTATTCCATGGTCAGGAGGCTAGTTACAATACTAGATGCATTTAGTTATGCTTTTATTGTAGTAAGTTTCCTAACATAATGGCCATAGTCTTAGTTTACTCCAATTTATTTAAGGTCATCTATATGATTGTCCAATGTTCACAGTACATTCAAACAAATGGTGTTTGAACATTGTTTTTTTATCTTAAATACTAATCTAATTAGGTTTCCCATGTTTAGAACTAGAGTTCTAATTAAGCATGTAGATACATCTAATTGTGATCCCTACCACCGATTCATTTAGCTACATATGATGTCAATTAATGATATAAAATGTATAATGGAAATCATAATTACTATGCTAATGGAATTGGATTTAAGAAACTTGTAAAAATATGAAATAAAAATGAAATAATATAATAAATAAAACTATAATTGAAAAGAATGAAATTTGAAATGAAACAACATCAGAATTGGAGGCATTGGTGAAAATGAATCCACGACACTTCAGGTTAAAATGAAAAGGAATTACTAGTAAATAATGTGTTTTAAGAGGGAAAAGAGAAGGAAATATTAGAGGGAGTCTTAAAGGGAGAGAGAGAAAATACCCATATATCTCAATTGTACTACTGAGATGCTCTTTAAGTTGGTGAAAATGGTTATCATGTGTACTTAATAGTCACATCGAGAACCCTTGATCTTCTTTACATCGACTGGGATCTCCAGCGTGGCATGGTGATCTTCTACGGACTAATGAATTTTGACTATGGGAACATCATGTATAGGTGTTACATGATGTGTACCCCATGGAAAGAAAGTTTTGGTGTTAAATACTCATGGAATTATCATCATTAGGTTTTACTTGAGTCACAATGCTTAGGAGGGCTTCACAACATGAATTGGAAATTTCTTCAGTCATTGTGGTTGGTCACGGAATGGCTTTAGGGCTTGATGTAGGCTATGATCATCAAGTACTGGACGTGAAATTGGACATCATGACATGTACATGGATATTTTTTTATATTTTTCTTCCTTTCTTCCTTTGAATATTGTAATGATCTAATTCCTACAATATTGGACATCTACAACGTGCATTATCTAGTCAGTGAATGAAAAACAATGGAAAAGTGACATCAAAAAATATATAACATTTAGGATTGTAGTTACCAATTTTATTATATTCAGTGAACAAATTTATTTATATTCACAATAATCTCATTTAACCATTTCTACTTTGAAATTTATAATTTTATTTAACATTTATCAATTATCTACCACTTTATTATTTCCAAACAATCATTTAAATCCTCATAATCCATCCTCAATATTTATTTCATTTATTTTAGAAAAATTCCGTATTCTCTATAATCTACCACACAAACCATCTAGAATTACTATAAAATGAAAATAAAACCACAAAACCATCATGTCCTCCTTAACTAGGTCATGAAAATCCTAGCATGGCCATAACTTCTATCATAACAAACATTCCGCAACCAAACAAAAATACAATAATACAAACACCATATCAGAAAAAAAATCCTTATCTCAAGTATTATTAGGTGTAACAACAAAACAATTCTGTAAAAAATAATTTCTAATTTCACAATCTTCATTATATTACCATTTTTATGTTACTTAAACAATTTTAAACTTGTTTCTCTAATCCAAGACTTAAAATTGGAAATCAACACATCAGAAAATCATTAAATGGAAACAATCAAAATAAATTATAATAATGTATTTAAAATCATTCTCATAAAAAATACCGCTTCATTTTGTTTATTCCTATTTATTATCATCATTATTTTAATATCACTCATTACATAAAGTCAACCACATGATGATAATTCAACATTTACATAGTTAATAAAAAAATAAATTTTGAATTCACTACTTCAATGAAGGATTAATTATATTATCAAAAAAATGGGAATAAATTTATGATTAAATATCAACAAATCATATGAATAACTAAAATATCTATACACATGAAAACCTATCAATATTATAGGCAAAATCCAAAAAAATAAGAATAATTTTCTATTATGTACTCTTAAATAAGATAAATACAACAATAATTGAGTAAGAAAATGGAATGATTAACTTGAATAATATAGAATTTTTACACATGCAAAAGTCCTAATATACATTAAAAGATGATGATCAGGAACTTTAGGTGAGCCAACATTTTCCTATTGTTTTAAGGATGATTTATAAAATGAAAAAAAATAATCCAGTTGAGTTTATAATTAAAATATTGATATCAAAAATCACAACATAATGCACATCTTCATTGAAACTCGATGGTCAAGTCCCTAATTTTTTTTTGATATCCCAAAGTCTCACGGTAAATGACAATTTAGAATTAAATATATCCAAAAAATAATGGAGAATCATCCTTCATCACAAGAAAATTTTTGATCCTCTAAAAAATGGAAAAAACCTTGACCTCTTTCAGTACACAAAATAAAATCATATATTCAATTAAAAATATACCCCAATAATATCATAAATCAAGGCCTACCATAATGATAAAATTATCTCTATTTTTGTGATGCATAAATATTATGGAAAAGGATTTATTTTATAATTTGTCCCCACAAACAACAAATTCACTAATCATTATGGAAATGTGAAGACTATCCAACTACTCTTCTCAATCTAGAATAATCAATAAATTTTTTGTAATGGTACCTATCATGGGGTGATTTATTCTAACAGTTTAGAAAAAATGAATTCCTCTCCCACCATCCTCTTCTAAACACATCAATAAAAATTCTAAAAACCTAAAATAAAATGTATAGGCATGGGGGAAATTTGGGAATTATTTACCTTATTATAGAAATTTTTATCCATCATTAAATTATGTCACACATCAAAAAAATTATGTATCACAAAATTAATCATTGGTATGTTACATACTATTTTATATTTGAAATTTTTATCATATTATTTTAACACATATGAAATTTTATTTATAAAAATGCCTATTATTTTACTTTACCCTCAATCCATAGGTTTTTTCATCATTTGAAATATTGGATAGAATATATCTAGTATATTTTCCCTTTATGGTCATTGTGTCAGACCAGAACCTACTAATGTACCATTCATTATTCCTGAACATCACTATATTCCCTTCATCACAATGTTGAAAATTTTCAAGAGATTATGTCTCAACTCCTCAATAATGAAAACAAAATTTTACTCAAATTTACTATCACAATTTTTTTTATCAATAACAAATTTTACATTTATTGAACTAACATTTGTTAAAATTAGATATAATCAATAAAATTTATGGAAATTTGTTAATATATTTTATTACCTTTAATATGTGCTTAGAAATAGATATCCTAATCAAATTTTTTTTTACTTTTTTATTCTCTTTATTCCACCTTGATCACCAGTTATTTCTCTGAACACACCACCCTATTCAACTACATTACTTCTAATGTGATGCATTTATTGGGGGTATATCCTAATTAATAACACCAATAATAGGTTTCCTCAATGGTGATATAAGTTGTTATCAATTTAAACATATCATTTTGTGAATGTGTAATTTCTCTTATTATTTCATCATCTGATTTCCCTCTCAAATAATGACATATATTTGGATAAGAGAATTAAATATTATTACATTATATATATGACTTATATATATACTCTTTGTATAACCCACATATCCAATCATATTTAATTCTATTTATCAATCATTTGTTATATTCATGGAAATATATTCAACAATTTTTTTTGGATTATTAACCATATTTTTATCATTATTCTCATTTTTATAATTTCTCTACTTCACCTTAGATTTTCCCTTAGTCTTAGCCTCATCATTATTCATTTTTCATATCTTACTATTATTGGTATTTTAAGATAAAATATTTTAATATGTAATGGGTGTATCATCCTTCTATGGAGAATACACACCATAATTTATTTATTATTAGTACATGCATATATATTTTTATATACTTGGGTTTCGAGGATGAGTATTTTATACTGAATTGAATAATCACTAAATTTAATTAGGAAATCATAAATTTATTAATTTATTTATAAAATAAAAAATTATATAAAAAAATTATTTAAATCACATTCATATTTTTTCACAAAATTTATATCTTTAATCAAATTTTCTTTAATGATTATAAAACCCACATTCATGGTAACAAAATTTGATATATTAATCTCAACCATCTTGTCCCATGATAAAATAAAGGAATTGAGAACAAAAATCTTACTCAAAAATCCATATTTCTTAATGGAATATTAGTGACATTTCATGAATCAATGGTCTTTTTGAAACAAACATTCTAGTTTTTCAAAAAAAAATTTATATTTAGTGTATTCTATTATTATTCATAAAAAATTCAACTTTATTATAATTACGAAATCCATTATTATACTCTATTATTCATCATCCTCTTTAATGGTTCCTTGTTATTCACTATAGAGATCATGAGAATGAATTGATTAATCCATAATGAATGGGAACCTTTATCCTCTTAGTCCTCTTCTTTATTTTTTATATCTTAATAGGAATATAGAATATCTTATTTTGAGGAAAAAATTCTACTTATTTATTTAATTAGACATTCTATAACTATGAACATTTTCCTCCACTTTTAAAATTTGTCCATTATTTCTCTATGATGATCTATTGAATTGATTATTATATTATTATTATTAATTTTTCATCGTGTAAATTTCTAACAAATAACCAATTTTTCATACATTAAAAAACATATTTGTTTTCACATTTTTTATTTGCCTTTGTTTATCATGGTTTCCCTCATTATCATATAATATTTTATTAAGGAACCTAATGTTTAATGGGAAATTTAGTGACTTGGAATTAAAACAAAACATCCCACTAAATCCAACTATGAATCCATGATCACTCCTTATGTTACACTTCTCAAACATCATGCATCCTTCAAAGCTCCTTTTACAAAACTACCTCCATGAGATAGTAGGCCTTTGTGGAACCCACAAAATTATGCACATCCATGCCCTCTAATCCCCCACCCACCAACAGATAGCATACACTCTGGACCCACTAAAAGACTTGGTAGATAACAAAAGTCATGAAAATGCTATGTCCTTAAGACAAAAAAACATATGTCTTCATAGTAACATTAAGCTTATGGGAACTTGATCCTAATCCAAACACTACCTAATAATATATTCCCTCATATAGATACACATGTTTACATAGTATATACTATACCCACATCAACCCATCATGGGTCTCCATGAATCCCTCGAGGAAGGGTAAAAATTTATATCATAGGTTAGAACCTTTTCACTGGATCCTCATAACATTTCATCTAAAAAAACACATACATGTAAATTAATTATAATTAAATAAATAATATATATTAAAAAACCCCATATATGTTATTTATGAAATAATAAACAACTGAACCATCATAGTTAGTGAAATCACACACGATAAAGAATATTTCATTTGAATCCAATGTGATTAGATTATGCATGAACATTGGCCTTTTTTATCCATCCAAGATAAAAAAACCCAAATAAAACATAAATCCACAATCCCAAGTACCTCACACATGGTAAAATAAATAAATATAAAAAAAATAAGAACATATATTTCATACTATAGAAACTTGGAAATCATATTGGTAAAGGTGTCTCCAATACACTAGTATGATATCCATCACAAACTATTAAGCATATCTATATCACCAATCCACAAAATACCTATATAATATAACTAGAAATCTCTTATACAATTTAATTAAAAACTATATTGGTTATACCTAACACACCACTCAATTTGACTCTTCACGGTGCCTCAGGAATGCATTCTTAGATTCTATATGCTTCTGAATAGTGGGGAGGGTATAAATGACACATTGGAGATACTATAACCTTTTATATATAAAATTATAAATGTAATATCGAAAACATCAACAAGTAAAAACATTAGAGTACACATAATAAATAATAAAACATTCTATAATAAATGAAACGTGGTATAAGGTTATATAAAAAAAATTTATTTTACTATAACAATCAATATCCCACAGGATAATTACATACATAGAATAAAATAAAATTTAAAATAAATGTACATGATTCTATTAACAACATTGAAATTAATGACAAGCTTGACCTCTATAATGGTAGAACTCCTCTAGCTTTATCCTCAGTATCTACATGAGCAACTCAACTCAATCGTGAAAATCATCACCTCATCCACATACACTTTTAACTATATTATCATCCTAATATAATAAAAAAATGTAAACACACACACCAATGACAATATACAATGGGTGATAAATAAGTCTCTATTGGCCACCAATATAGTGAACATATAATATTACATCTTAAAAATTAAATGCACTTGAGATATTTTTATTCATGTTTAAAATGATTAACAATTGTAATAAATTAAAAAACATCTTAAATTACTTGTTTGATAATCCAAAAAACAACCAAATTTAGGTTATGTCCTAAAACATGGGATAAATATACCCTTGATATGGACCATAGTTAAGGACAAATAGCTTTTGGATCATTATCTTTATTTCAAGCATACATATAATGGTGTTTTAATAAATTGATTCCTGTATTTGATTGGTTATTCTTTTACAAATATTTACTTTTTTGAATATTTTTATGTTTCAAAGAAGTATGAAATGGATATTTGGAATCGGAGTTAAAAGAGGTTAATTTTAATGCTTAAAGACACTTGACACCGCAAGTGAAGCAGAGTAGAATAAAACAAAAAATTTTTATATTGTAGGAGAGATAGAAAACTAGAGCAGTAAATCTACACATCATGTATTCCATTAACATAATCTGAGTTTTTTATGGATTTGTTTTTGTAAGAGTTATGCTAAAAATAAAAATTCATTCTCCCGTGATGAAGACTAAAATATTACACTATGTGTATGCTTTATGCATCATGTAAAATCTGGATAAACAATCTATAGAACATCATAAATGTTCTTAAAAAATACACATGGGTTTCAGGATTCCTGAAGCACTATATTTTTAAATTGTGGACCCTAGAATCTCATCCTAGGTCACCACAACAACAACACACAACTGTACCAATATTTAGGGAACCAATAGCATGATCTGGACTATAAATGGGATCTTCACAAATACTGATAGAACGTGTCTATAGAAACATTTACTATAGAACTAAACAGATCCATAGAATATTGAATTAGGGAAGGGAATTTCCATTAACCTAGGACCATCAAAACATCTAGGACAATGGGCACCCTACCCCAAGTCGGATGAAAATATGATGTTTTAGGGTGCATACATTACTTTATATCATTGATTATCTATTTAAACCTTCCTATGAAGATCCATTCAATGCAAGAGAGAACTAGGTAAATCATAATTCCAAATACAATTATTTACAAAAGGTATAATCCTATAACCACTCCTATGAATAAATTTTCTAAGGCATTCAAGGTAATAGTCCATGATAGAATTTGAATATCAACTCTCACACCCATCATCCCAACTACTAAATCATCAGCACCAACCATCTCATTGTCAATAAGAATAATAAATCCCATTTTCACCTATAACACCAAAACAACCACTAAAGGCACTCACCCTAAACATTTGGGTTATAAGATTACATCTATTATTTCTAAATCCCAAACATTAATGCCCCACAATCCGGATCAGTAAAAAATGGTGCTCCAACATTCCCCTAGATCACATCCATCTAAAATTGTGGGCCACACCTGGGGAAAGAATCATTAACTAGTGAGTTGGAACCCAACCTATCTAGGAACAATAATTATACCACACCATAATCTATAAATATCAAATTGGACACTCTAAGAGGGAATTATATGTCACATCCAAACCATGAGACAATCCTCTTAATGGAAACATCTCTATGTGTTCCTAAAAGGAAAAACATTAATCCTAGATCAAAAGCACACTCACGAGTGTATCCACAAGCATTATTGTGTTCATGATGGTAATTCTAAAGGGTACATTCATGAAACCCAAATTATCTATAATAAAAAACACACCCATAAGGACATCATAAATATTGTCTTAGTCTCTTCTCAATATCTACTGAATGGGATATATCTATACCAACCCCCACCACGTTGATTCAACAATGCCCAATGGATTTATCCCACCTGATCTATAAACATGAGATTTAAAACTCAAACATTATACTCATTAGTAATTGATTTGGGCATCCTAGGATCCTCTAATATCTCCTTAGGTATTCTACTCGATCCCACCATATGAAACATTTCTAATAGAACCATTAACAAAACATGCAAGTAAATAATAATCTAATTCATCCAAAAATATCAAAACACTCACTCAGGATTCCATCAACGCAATTTACATGGAAAACCCCTTAGAATAGAGTAATAACATGTCCAATTCTAAATCTCATATGAGAAAATAGAAAAAATACATGAAAATGGAAAGTAGAAAATTTGAGCCTCATGCCCACATCATGAACCCCCAAACATCAACCCAGGTCATGCATCTCTACCCAACCCAACATATAATTCCCCAATTACAATGTGTGTGTTATAGCCACATGTCTTGTCACCCATCTGGGGTGCCCATCCCTATGACTTTCCATGTACCCCACATGGGTTATTCCCAATTACAAAACATATCCACTCACCATATAACTCAAAGAAGTTCTAGACATGTTCTCTATATTGGAAAGTGGCATGACACATGGTGTCAAGTAGAGTAGTATTCCATACCTCGAGTTGCCTCTACATGGTGTGTCATGATCATACACGTCATGTAGTCTTCCTATTTAACTGATTTCCCAAAAAATAAGAAAACAATCCTTTAAGGGGACCCTAATAACACATATAGAGATATTAAAATTAAAACAACCATTATATTAGGATTTGTGGCCAAACAATTAATTATGGACTACCTATGAGTATACCCATGGGTGAATATGATAGATCTCACGTGTGGGAGGTGGAAAATAAAAGGGAAAATGGAAATGGAAAGAAATAAAAAGGAAAAAAGGAAAAATAATGGGGATAGAGGGTTATATAGGATCCCAGTAAATCATTTTGCCTCACTATTGGAAATACCTCTATTGTAAACTCTATAATATAGTTAGAATTTCAATATGAAACTTTGTTAAAAATATTTCAACATTCGAACATGACATAATAATTTATGTTAAATTAAATAAATATTAAATATTCCTCCCAAATTTAAATGACTCGAAATTAAATCAGAATTCATTACCATAGTATAAATTCTATTCTATAACCAATTAAGTGATTCATAAATTATATCTGTGGATAAATTAGTTTTTTACACTAAATAACCTTGGGAACAAAAATTTAAAATTTCTCATGATTTTTCTCAAACTATAACAACACAAGTAAATACATAAACCCATTGTGATGCTAGTGGGAAATCTTAATGCCAATTCTTCACAAGATTTATAGTATTTGTCTATTTTCATGTGTCTATAGTTGGTTGAATTCTCTTTATTTTCGTTCTCAAACATTATCCTCTAACATGGGGATCTATCATTTAAAAATGTCTACACACTCATAACTGAGGTGAACCATGAGTTTAGGGTTATATAAAATAAATCATGGACATAGAGAAATATACATAATAATGTATGGAGGGATGATCCTCATATTATAAAATTTAATTTTTTATAAAATATTTCATTAAAATGTTTAATAAATAAATAAATCCTACACATACACAGATTGTTCATACTCATAATCACAACATTCACATACTATACATTTAAAATTTATATCTTTATTTTTAATTTGTTTTAATGAATATATATTAACATTAATAAATTAATTAATCTACTAATAAGTTAATCTATTCTTTTCATTAATATTAAATTCTAACATTCCTTGAGATATAAAATTCTCATCCCATAATATTTTAAATAAATAAATTTTGTTTTATTTTATCCTAAAATGTTTTTATATACGGTTGAACAATAAAGGCCACATTGAATGAATATTATATGTAGGAATAAATACATTTATTTATTGATTACTTACACACTTTAAACTGTCAGTTTACATGTCGTGTGATCTATGCAAGGTAAAGTCATTAACATTTATTGTGTATTTACGTGGAATATATACCTACATAGAATGTTATGATATAAATGGAATGTAGTTTTATGGGTCAGATCATGTAATGTTTATATCAAGTTGACCATATGACATTTCATTCTTTTTTAGGAATATACCATTGTTAGTGTGACCAAAATTTATAGAAAGTATGATGATAATTACATTAATGATAATAGGTTTTATATAATGAATTTTCATTCTGATAAATCATGTGTTATATTGAGTAATATAATATAGAATAAAACACATACACCACATAATGAAAACTATAGAACTTCAATATATTAATTTATAATATTTATTGGAATAAAATATTATAAATTTAAATCAAAATTAATTAACTAAAAGTGTTAAATATGAAAATATAAATGTTAGATGCCAAAATAATCATGTATTTTTTATAAGACATGTTTATTTTATTTTGATTAAAATATACATTTATTATAAATTTTAAATTTTAAAATAATATTAATTATCATATAATGGTCTTATAAAAAACTAGTTGTTTTTTATGATAATAATATTTTATGAAATATTAAGTATTTTTCGTAGGGTAAACAACTTTATCATTTCAAAAAAATTATTCTTTGTCAATAAATAATTTTTTATTTAAAATTTAAATTTCTCATACATAAAAATTTATTTTTAAAAATTTATATATATTTTCTAGAATTATCATGTTGTTTTTATCTTATAGTAAATTTTTGAAATTTCTCTAAAAAATATTGTTTTTTGGTAAATAGTGAAATTATTGTTTTTAAAAAAACTGTAAATTTTATTAAATCAACTAATATAAGTATAAATTAAAATTTTATGATACTAATTTTTCAGCTAAGTATATAACTAAAGAGTCATATAATTCATTTATTAAATATAATACGGCTTCAGAAACCAAGGTTTTGTAATTTTAGACCCTTAATTATATTTTATTCTAATTAAAAGAATTCCATTTTCCATTAATTATGCATTAAAAATATGTCAATATATTTTGGCTTGATTTTTAAGTAAAATAACAATTTTTTAATAATAACCTACTAAATTTTCTATTACTCATAATTTTCCCTTAAGGAGATAAATAGTCAATATTTTATTCTAAAACACACGTCTCCACCCCTTATAAAGACCACTTATCATCACACCACCTCTCTACAATCCATATACTTATTAAATATATAAAATGAAGAAATACCTCCCCAAAACACATATAAATGGCCTATAGGTTCTAGTATTATGAAAATTCCAACCTTGAAAGGTGTAATCCAATTTGCAAACGAGTTATCCCATGAGTTAAGGAAAGAACTCATAAGAACATTCTTATTTATCTTTAAATATTATTTGTATACTTCCTATAAATCTATTAAACCCAAAAAAATCTAATTACAATATTATTAGTAGTATACTATAATTTTATTATTTTAATTTAATAACTATTATCTACCCCCTCCAATCCATTTTTAAATAAAAAATTTGTCTGCATTGTGGTCAGTTCACCACATCCATGGACAATGCATTTCATTTTTCACCACTAAAGATCATGGATAGATTTACAAAATATATTTAATGATTAATATAATATTTAATGAATTATTATGATTCCAAAAATAAAAAATTTCATTATATGAACAACACTAACAATAAATTATCATAATTTTTTTAACATTCCAAAATGGGCATACTAAGACATCTATCATTATTTCAATCGACATCAGAAAATATATTAATTTATATAAATTTTTTACTATTAGAGTAATGAATAAAATATAACTATTTTTCGATATTAAAATACTGTTTGAAAACACAGTTTATAATTTTTTAATATACTGAGGGAGTTTTGGAGATATCAATAGAACAACCCCAAGTGATCGATTGGAGAAAAAAACAATAGAATAAATGAATGACATATTAAAATAAAAAGATATTAAAAAATATTCATGAAAATTATTATAAATAAATTATTTAATAAGAATAAGTTAATTATTCATCATATTAGATAAACATACCAAGCGATTTGGGACCCGTGTTAAGGGAACTACAGAACCACCCTATTTACCTTTGGGTTATGCGTTCTCTCCCTTTAACTCACATTATCTCTCTAATGTTATCATTCACTAATTATATATTATTTATATAATTGTATTAAATATATATCCTTTTTATTATCCCTTTATTTTTTGAGGTCAAAATGTCTTCTCAAGTTTCCTTCTAAATCATTCTTCAAAACAAACTTGTTTTATAGGGAACTATCATATTCAATAAATCTTTTTTTTGTTTCAATCTATCAAAGTTTGTTTTGTTCCACGATTTCATTAAATAATACATATTTTTGGAAAAATATTCTATTTTATTACTATTTATATATAAAACTCATTTTTATAACCTTCTTCAGATGTTCTTTACTCAACACATGAACTAATATTTAATTAGTTCAACTCCATAAACATCCCCTCTTTTTATTTATGTTTTTTATTAAATTTAAATTTTTATTAAATAGATATGAAAAAGTATCAAATTACGAGCATATAAAATTTCTAAATCCTTCTCATAGTAATAATTATGACATATTCGTTGGTTATATTTTTTGATAATGTCACGACCCGTCCTCGGGGCCCGTACCGTGACTACCCCAAGCCCACCTTCTATAGGCCAGGGGCTGGAACTAGCACCAAAGGCGTAAATCCCAATAACTGGGAAGGCATTTCCTTTATAAAAGTAAACAAAACACCACGGAGTACAAGAAGAAGTAATACACTAGGTACAAAAGAAGTGATGAAATGTAAATGGGTTAGAATACAAACCCAACTGAAAGTACAGCTACAACTGAACGAAAGTACAACAGAAAAAGACAACAACTGGAATAATGGAAGCAGCTCATGGGTCGTCCTCCTCGGATCCTACCTGAAGGGTATGTACAGATAGCGCAGCTCCTGGATCAGCCACCACGGATCCTACCTGAAGGGTAGGTACATATAGTGCAGCTCCTGGATCCTCCACCATGGATCCTACCTGAAGGGTATGTACATATATCCTCCACAATGCACTTGGCCGTCAACCTCCTCCGAGTATCGTCTCGCCGTGAAGTCCACCTCCTAATACTAACCCGTCATGAGGTCCACCTCCGGGTATCGTCCAGTCATTGAACACTCGGCCTCTGTCAGCACTGCCCATCGTCTACAACCAACAGAACGAGGTACGGGCATAGCCCGTGCAGGGGTGAGTATAACAATACTCAGTAGGGACCCCGAGACCCTCAAAGTCTCACTAAATCCAACAAGAATAACCACAAAGAAGATCTCAATAGATAACCTCTACTTAGCTATATGCCCATACATAAGTTAACAAGTAACCCATCTCAATCATGAGGAAACACAAAGATTATGAAATCAACGGATAACCACTACCCAGGTATATGCCCATACATATACCTAAGTTATCAAGTGACCCATCTCAATCATGAGGTAAACACAAAGGTCATAGACTCAGCTCAAACCAGGATTATCATTATCAAAACCGTAACTGCTGAAGATCCCCGTCTCTGTAGAGTACAGTGATCCTGTCACGTCTCTGAGGTACTGCTCACTAACCTAAGACTGTTGAGGTACTCCTCCTGTCGAGTACCGCGGGTCAGCCACCCAAACACAGTAGTGCTTCCCGCCGGGGTCTGCCACCCAAACAAAGTAGTGCACCCCCCCTAATAGCCTGCAGAGGTACTCTCCGGATGAGTACCACGAGTCTGCACACAAACTCAATAGTGCTCCATCTGCCATGGGTCTGCACCCAAACAAATTAGTACTCCGTCCCCTGGGCTAGTCAACTCACTCCAAGTCGAGTCGGTCAAGCAGTCGTCAGGTCTCAGCCGACTACACGGTCTCCGTACTCTTCACGCTCGTCTCCAGGAGGTTCCGCTCCAAGAGCTACTGGTCGATAGTCTAAGTATCACAAAGTCCCACTAAGAAGTATCTCAAAGGACTGCCTCGTCATAGGGGTCTCAATGCAGCAAACAGCGCGTCAATCAGATGCCCGGTCTGTGAGTTATTAGCCTTTGCCTCCCAGGGGCCCGGTTGGTTTCGTGTACAAACCAACCCCTCCATATCTCAACTGCACCACGAACTCTCATAGGGTAAACTCATAGGTACAAATTCTCGACGTGATCACCAATGCCGCTGACGGTTCGTCAAACGGACGTCCGGCCTGAAACTTATCAGCTTTTCCGTTCGAGGGGCCCGGTTGGATTTCGTGTACAATCCAACCCGGCCACTGTCCAAATGCATCCGAATCTCAGTAAAATTATGCCAAAAGTTCCGTCTCATCAAGAGGAATCCCACAAAGTTGACGGTACGTCAATCGGACGTCCGGAGCTGAAGATATAAGCGTTTCCGCTCCGAGGGCCCGATTGGTTTCGTATCCAAACCAACCCAGCCATACTCAAAGTTCTCAGAAACCTTGAGTGTAAGATACCGAAACGAAATTCTTGATCCAAGTATTTCATCGCAACTGACAGTGCATCGATCGGAGGTCTGTGGCCCAAGATATGGGCGTTTGAACAAAACTTTCCAGAATTAGGGGGTTCGGGCCTCGTCCGACCCAGCATGATACCCCCCCTCCCGGGTCGGCCCAAACTAAGACGACCCGATTCGGGTCCGATTCCAGCCCTTTTGGGAATGGCCCGGCCCGGTGGGCATGGCCCGGCCCGGCCTGGGCGGCCCGGCCTGGCGCTGGCTCGGCGCGGCGCCCGCGGACCAAGCGGTTCGTTCGAAACGGCCGAGCAGAAGAAACGGGGGGCTCATTGCCCGCCCCCCTGTTTGGAAACCGCAGAACCCAACATGGGGGCCGTTCCTCTGCCAGCGATGCGGAGGATCGCCCCGTCTCTCCTCCACCAGATTCCGCGGGGCCGTGGGATCCCGCCTCCGCTGCGGCTTCAGTCGCGACGGCGCGCCGACATCACCTTCCGTGAACCACCAGACGCGCTCCGGTGGTCCGATTTCAGTTCTGTCTTCTTCTGTGGTCCTCCCGGGACCTTCCCTTCACTGAAAAGGCTTCAAATCGCCCCTACAGCCAATTCTACCATGGACCGTCAATCTGCACGCCAAATAAAAAAACTGCGTCTCTTCGTGGTTTCCCAGCGCGGCGCAACGGCGCCGCGGCTTTGTTCGACTTCAACGGCACGGTGTGATGACGCCACGCTTCTTCACCCAATTTCATAGCTTCCACGCAGTGCAACGACACCGTGCTGCCTTACAGGTGTCGCAACAAAATCAAACAACCGAGGGGGCGGAGGGTCGGCCGTGTTCATGCGGTCCGACCTCCTCCCATTATTGCGATATCAGGCGGCTCAAATAAGATGAAAATCAGCGATGAAGGTAATCACGAACAAAAGAATACAATTCCCCTACCTTGAGGAAAAGTTGAATGAAGGTTCTTCATGTGATTGCACGTCGGGGAAGAAGGCATCGTGGAAGGAGGATCGTCGCGTCGTGGAGAAAAGATTCGTCGGTGTCGCGTCGTCGATCTCCGAGGATCCGGCGTTCTTGTCGACCTTCGTTGGAGGTCGGCGTTCTTCACGTTCTTCATGAGGAAGAAAAAGGTTCAAGGCTTCGAGTAATTCTCCCATGTCGTCTCTCAACAAGCTAACCACCAATAAAATAAGAGTTTGTCTTATTTTATTACTCATGCCAAAGCTCTTGAAAAGTCAAAAATGAATCAACAATTAATTGAATTAATTGCAACGTTTAAGCCGCTCAATTAATAGAGGCATTTGATATTTAATTAAACGCACGAGTTGACTTTATTTAAAAAGTAATGGGGGGTGCGAGTGCGTTACCTTAATTAATAGGGGTTGAGGAAGTTAAAAGGGTGGGGCTCGTGTGGGACCCACCCCACTAATACCCTACCTAGTGGATTAGTTAGGATGTGGGTCCCACTCAACCACTTAGCTTAGGTTAACACTTCCTTGAATAAAAATAAAATATGTTGCACAATATTTTATTTTATTATTTAGTTAACCCAATTAAGTAAAACTCCACCCGAGAAAACGCAACTCCAGAAAAGGTGTTTATAAGCAATTATCGGTGTTGTGATTCTATTGGTGACCTCATATTTCAATTCCGAGCACCGGTTCAAAAGTTAGAAAAACCCGCTTGTTCATTCACTGAACGTACCCGAGCTAAACTTTGGAAAATGATTCCGGGCACACCGGGCCTCGAAATCAGGCACAGTTAGAAACTGCGTTCTTGTAAAATTCCAAATAAAATTAAGAAAAAAATTTTCTTGAAATTTCAGGGTCTTTAAATTACTCCCACCTCAGGGCTTTACATCCCCGTAAAGCTTTAACACAAACTAGGGATACAAAAGCGGTACTGAGCACGCATCTGAGCCTTCCGATCCCATGTGCTCACCTGGAGGTTCCCATACTGCCAGTGAAAGCGCACCCAAGGAATCGACCGTCCTCAAAGGATCCGCTCCTGTCGATCCTCGATCTCCACTGGAACCTCAGTGAAAGTCACCCCATCACCCAAGTCTAGCTCCCCATGGTCGATGATATGCATTGGGTCAGGCACGTATCTCCACAGTTGAGATACGTGGAAGTCGTCGTGCACCTGGTGCAATTGACGTGGATGGGTCAAGCAGTAAACCACCTCGCCTACCGTATGGAGGACCTAGAACGGTCCGTTGAACCTCGGAGATGACTTGTCACCTCGGCCACATCTCCGTAAACCTAGTCGAGGTGAGACCCGTATAAGGACGTGATCGTCATCCTCGAACTCTAGAGGTCTCCAATTCCTGTTAGAACTGAAACTCAAAACGACTACTGCCACGAGGGTAAGGTTGACCGACTCAAGAGTGATCGGTCGCACCCTCCTATGCATGAGTTTATCTTGTACTGCCTGAGGTTTCCTTTTCTCCGACCAAGAAAATACCCATCCCGATGTCGTAGTTAAACCACAACCTTTTTTCCTAATACCGTCAATTTGTGTTTGAACTGTGACTGCCCAGTCCATACTCAAACCAAAGTCGTAAGGCCTCGACGCTGTCACCATGAGATTCCAACCGAAACTCTCGCCTCGAGGGACTGACCACACCATCGACGTAAGTGTGGTTATCGAGTCTCCTCCCAAGGTATCTCCAGATGTGAGGGTCAATTCCACGGCTTACTGGAAACTCTAGGTCTGGGACAAGATTCGTGTAAGGAAGGAATGATTCATATCAACGTCTGTTACTACGACAGCTAGTAGTGGATACATATTATCCCTTGAATCATTTTTAGAGCCATTGGGTCACACTATTTCACCGCATGCAGCCACACTCTTCCTCCGCCCACCAGCTCCCTGAGCCTGGAGGGGACAACTAAGGCGGGTGGTTATAACATGTTAAAATGTACACCACCTCATACTGGTCTCCTAGCTCTACCTCCACGTCTGCTGCTTCGTAGAATCATCTATCCTTTAAGATTCCTCTTATTGAAACATTTAACATGCCTGAGCCTCTAAGACTGGTTCCAGTTTCCTGTTTCTTACTGCACTGTGTAGTTTTCATCACCTCCTGGATGATGTGAACCTTCTTTTCCTACGATCTGAAGAGCTGCTAAGATTTCTACTTTTCCAAAAAGAGAAACTCGGTCTCATCCCCTAGATGAACCATACCCATTGCCTAATATAGTCAATCCTGACATGAATGATTCATTCATGCCATGGATGACATCGTAAGGCCTCGACGTTACTACCAAGAGATCCAAATGTCACTCTCGCCTCCAAGGGTCGAGCCACATTGTCGGTATCAGTGTGAGGTCACTGGGTCTACTCCAGTAGAAATATCAAAAGTGAGGGTCAAGTCAACAGTTTTTAACCGGGACCTCTCAGTATCAACCAAACAAAAGGACAGGAAAGAAAACATCGCAAAGATAAGTGTCTTTTTATTATTGCATATCATAGTACAAAGACACGAATACAACAGCTACATGGAACTAAAAGTACAAGGGTCGTATCCACTAGTTCCGCTTCTTTCCACCTGCTCTCGGATCTCTAGTTCCTTTTCCACTACTCGACTATTACTCAAGCACCCGCCGCTGCTTCTGCCTCGGTGGCTTCTCCAAAGCCTGCAGATCAACTATGCGGGGGTCGGACAATCACGTGTCAGGGGACCCTTCCTGGAACATTCATAACACTTCCTGCTCCTCGTACGGCTGGCTGTGGTCCTCTTGGTCCTCCACATCATCTGTCTACTGCCTATAGATGACTCGTCTACTGATGGGAAAACATGCGGCAAAGGAAACAGATCCTGAACACGCTCAGGGATTAGAGATATTGGTACAAACTCCACCCTAAATAAGGTCTTGAAGTCTCCCCATGTGAAGGTCATCCAGTCGCAAAACTAGAACAAGTGGCTCCACCACCTGACTGCTGCTTCCTGAAGGAGGCTGGCAGCAAATATCACCATGAAATCTGCTAGCATCCCCACTAGCCTGAAGACTCTCACCACAGCCTCCAGCCAATCCTCAGCCGCCTGCGGGTCCGTCTCTCCCCAGAACCTGGGTGACCTCTGGCGCTGGAACTCATGCAGTGCGCTCAAGCGGCGTGCATCGCCTACTGCTGGGGCTGGTGGCATCGGTGGGCCAACGTATGGTAGTACCACTGGTGCCTCCGCTGGTGCCTCTACTGCAAGAGGGCCTTGTACCGAAGCCTCATCGCTTGGTAGGCTGTCAGTACGCACATCCCTCTGGGCTCTAGCTAGTCGTCTGTGGAAAGACATTCTAAAAGGAACATATGTGACATGGTCAAACGATTTATACCTGGTGAGCTGACCTGGTTTGACCTGATATTAAAACTTTAAACACACACACGCAATCAGTGTTTTTTGTGCACAATGTCGGAAATCAAAAGTCAGGGTCCTGGTGTATGGATACGTCGGCCACCGCACCAACACTAGACTCCCTGAACTGAAGAACACACTCGGTACCCTTAACACTATTTCTTCACATAGAAAAAGATCAGAGTCCTTAGTTCTGCGGCAGAAACAACCTCCCTCTAATACCAATTTGTCACGACCCGTCCTCAGGGCCCGTGCCGTGACTACCCCAAGCCCGCCATCCATAGGACAGGGGCTGGCAACTAGCATCAAAGGCATAAATCCCAATAACTGGGATGGCATTTCCTTTATAAAAGTAAACAAAACACCATAGAGTACAAGCAGATGTAATACACTAAGTACAAAAAGAAGTGCTGAAAAGTAAATGGGTCAGAATACAAACCCAAGTGAAAGTACAGCTACAACTGAATGAAAGTACAACAGAAAAAGACAACAGCTGGAAGAAAGGAAGCAGCTCTTGGGTCGTCCTCCTCGGATCCTACCTGAAGGGTAGGAACAGATAGCGCAGCTCCTGGATCATCCACCACAGATCCTACCTGAAGGGTATGTACAGATAGTGCAGTTACTGGATCGTCCACCACAGATCCTACCTGAAGGGTAGGTGCATATATCCTCCACAACGCTCTTTCCCGTCAACCTCCTCTGAGTATCGTCTCTCCATGAAGTCCACATCCTAATACTGACTCGTCGTGAGGTCCACCTCCGGGTATCGTCCAGTCTTCGAACACTCGGCCTCCGTCAGCACTGCCCATCGTCTGCAACCAACACAACGATGTGTGAGCATAGCCCGTGTTGAGGTGAGTATAAAGATACTTAGTAGGGACCCCGAGACCCTCAAGGTCTCACTAAATCCAACAAGGATAATCACAAAGAAGATCTCAACAGATAACCTCTACATAGGTATATGCCCATACATATACCTAAGTTAACAAGTAACCCATCTCAATCACGGGGAAACACAAAGATTATGATATCAACGGATAACCACTACCAAGGTATATGACCATACATATACCTAAGTTATCAAGTGACCCATCCCAATCATGCGGTAAACACAAAGTTCATAGACTCAGCTCAAACCAGGATTTTCATTATCGAAACCGTAACAACTGAAGAGCCCCTTCTATGGAGAGCACAGTGATCCTGTCATGACATTGAGGTACTTATCACTAACATAAGACTGTTGAGGTACTCCTCCTGTCGAGTATCGTGGGTCAGCCACCCAAACACACTAGTGCTTCCCACCGGGGTATGCCACCCAAACACAGTAGTGCATCCCCCCTAATTTCATGCAGAGGTACTTTCCGGACGAGTACCGCGGGTCTGCACAAAAACTTAGTAGTGCTTTGTCCGCCATGGGTCTGCACCCAAACAAAGTAGTGCTTCATCCCCTCGGCTATTCGACTCACTCCAAGTCGAGTTGGTCAAGCAGTCGTCAGGTTTGAGCCAGCTACACGGTCTCCATACTCCGCACGCTCGTCTCCGGGAGGGTCCGCTCCAGGAGCTACTGGTCGATACTCCAAGTATCACAAAGTCACACGAAGAAGTATCTCAAAGGACCGCCTCGTCATAGGGGTCTCAACGCAACATGCGGTGCGTCAATCGGACGCATGGTCTGTGATTTATTAGCATTTTCGTCCTAGGGGCCCGATTGGTTTCGTGTATGAACCAACCCGACCGTATCTCAATTGCACCGTTAACTCTCATAGGATAAACTAATAGAGACTGATTCTCGACATGATCACCAACGCCGCTAACGGTTCGTCAAACAGACATCTGGTCTGAATGTTATCAGCTTTTCTGTTCCAGGGGCCTGGTTGGATTTCGGGTACAATCCAACCCGGATACTATCCAACTGCATCCAAATCTCCGGAGAAGTATTCCAAAAGTTCAGTATCATCATGAAGAATCCCACAAAGTCGACGACACGTCAATCAGACATCCGAAGCTCATGATATAAGCGTTTCTGCTCCGAGGGCCCGGTTGGTTTCGTATCTGAACCAACCCGGACATACTCAAATTTCTCCGAAACCTTGAGTGTAATATACCGAAACGACTGTCTCAATCCAAGGATCGCATCGCAACTATAGGTGCGTCGATCGGAGGTTCGTGTCCCAATATATGTGCGTTTGAACGAAACATTCTGGAATTAGGGGGTTCGTGCCCCGTCCGACCCAGCCCGATACCCCCCCGAGTCTGGGTCCGGCCCGACCTGGCACTGGCACGGCGCGGCGCCCGCAGACCAAGCGGCTCGGCCGAAACGGACGATCAGAAGAAACGGGGGGTGCACTCCCCCCCCTGTTTGGAAACTGCGAACCCCCACATGGGGGCCGCTCCTCTGCCAGCAACGCGGCAGATCACCGTGTCTGTCCTCCACCGGATCCCACGCGGCCACGGGATCCGCCTCCGCTACGGCTTCAGCCGCGGCGGCTCCTGCCGGCGGCGCGTCGACAACACCTTCTGCGGACCACCGGACGCGCTCCGGTGGTCCGATTTCCATTCCGTCTTCGCCTGTGGTCCTCCTGGGACCTGCCCTTCGATGAAAAGACTTTAAATCTCCCCTACGGCCCGTTCTTCCATGGCCTGTCGATCCGCACACCAAATAAACAAACCGCATCTCTTCGTGGTTTTCCGGCGCGGTGCGACGGCGCCGCGGCTTTGTTTGACTTCAACAGCTCCGCGCGACGGCGCCGCGCTTCTTCGCCAAATCTCATAGCTTCCATGGGGTGCAACGACACCACACCGCCTTACTCATGCCAGAACAAAATCAAACAACCCAGGGGGGAGGAGGGTCTGCCATGTTCGTGCGGTCCGACCTCCTCCTGTTATTGCGATATCAGGTTGCTCAAATAAGATGACAATCAACGATGAAGGTAATCACGAACAAAAGAATAAAATTCCCCTACCTCGAGGAAAAGTTGAAGGAATGTTCATCGCAGGATTTCACGTCACGGAAGAAGGCGTCTCGGAAGGAGGATCGTCGCGTCGTGGAGAAAAGATTCGTCGGCGTCATGTCGTCGATCTCTGAGGATTCGGCGTTCTTATCGACCTTCGTCGAAGGTCGGCGTTCTTCGCGTTCTTCACGAGGAAGAAAAAGGTTCATGGCTTCGAGTAATTCTCCCAAGTCCTCTCTCAATAATCTAACCACCAATAAAATAAGAGTTTGTCTTATTTTATTACTCATGCCAAAGCTCTTGAAAAGTCAAAAACGAATCAACAATTAATTGAATTAATTGCAACGTTTAAGCCGCTCAATTAATAGAGGCATTTAATATTTAATTAAACGCATGAGTTGACTTTATTTAAAAAGGAAAGGGGGTGCGGGTGCGTTACCTTAATTAATAGGGGTTGAGGAAGTTTAAAGGGTGGGGATCGTGTGGGCCCCACCCCACTAATACCCTACCTAGTGGATAAGTTAGGATGTGGGTCCCACTCAACCACTTAGCTTAGGTTATCACTTCCTTGAATAGAAATAAAATATGTTGCATAGTATTTTATTTTATTCTTTAGTTAACCCAATTAAGTAAAACTCCACCCGAGCAAACGAAACTCCAGAAAAGGTGTTTCTAAGCAATTACCGGCGCTGTGATTTTATCGGTGCCCTCAGATTTCAATTCTGAGCACCGGTTCAAAATATAGAAAAACTCGCTCGTTCGTTCACTGAACATACCCGAGCTAAACTTTGGAAAATGATTCCGGGCACACCGGGCCTCGGAATCAGGCGCCGTAAGAAAATCTGTTCTTGTAAAATTCCAAAGAAAATTAAGAAAAAAATTTCCTTGAAATTTCCGGGTCTTTACAGATAAGAACATGGAACACATTCCCTTTTCCAGGGATTATGATGTTTATTTTAGGTTATTTCAACATTATTATGATCAAATGATCATATTATATTAACTTATTTAAGATATTACTATATATGGTTACTGTATTCTATGATAGTTTATTATGCCTCTTGAATAATATACTACATTTCTTTATCATTGGTATTCCATTAATGGGAATTATATCTCACGCTTTTATTTATATATTTCCATAGGGTATCCATTGTACAAAAAAAGAACAAATTGAATTATGAGGGACTTATAAAGATCAAATAATGTTATATTATTTTATTTCATTGTTGGTGTATTATATATCTAATCTCCCAAAGTCACCAGGCCTCTTGATTTATTGGTTTTTTATAATTTTATATTAAAAATAATGTAATAATACATGTATGAGACTTAATACTCTATTATCGGTACTAGATAAAGGTCTTGATAAATTTGGGGATTTGGTTTGAGAACCAAATAGGAAGTAGTCCCTGAATAAGCAATATTTAATCCTTATATTTCATATGTTAAGATATACATGACATTAATGAGTTATTGTTTTTAATGTTCATAGTTTTCTTTTTTGTATTATTACTTATTTTGGTATTCTCATCCCTAATATTCCATGTATTTTGAAATGACTTGAAACAGGAGAAATCATATCATGAATCAATGTGGTGGAGAACATAATGATTTCCCAAATGAGATACCTAATATTACAGGAGTGGGAGTAGATAACCTCATGATGGTACTTGCACAAACAAATCAATTTATGAATAATAAACTGAATCATTTTAAACACCCTACTTATGCTATGACTTTTCAATATGTTTTGGATTCATATATAAGACAGGGGACTTCTACTTTTTGTTGGATATTTTGATCCCTTGATTGTAAAATATTGGATTAATTCCACTGATAATATATTATCTATATTCTAATGGTCCGAGAAATAGAAAATTTATAATTATTTATATCATTTATAGGGAGAATTAAATTAGTGGTGGGAAATAATCAAGACTATTTAACCAAAAAAATATATCAAATTAATTATCCAAAAATAATTCTTTAAAATATTTTTCAATTAATTTTTTCCTCGACATCTTCATCATAAAATTGAGAGGGTGTTTCTTGGCCTCAAGAAAAGGGGAGAAGAATCAATGCGGTTTTATTAATAAAATTTTAAAATGATTTTAATTTATACCTCTTGATTGTTCATTGTCCTTGATAGTGAAATTTATCTCATCTTTAGTAGACAATAGTTATGTCTTTGAAAATATTTAGAAATTTAGGGATTTTACATCTATGAGGAAGTAATTTAAAATTTCACTTTAATTTCAAATGGAGAAGATTGACTTTCATTAGTATCATGTGGATAACGATAAAATAATGACAATGGACCTCAATTAGGGAGGATATATTGATAAATAACTTATAGGGAAGAAAATCCATTTTCACACATGTTATAGATATGGGAAGAATCATCTAGTAAAATACATCAAGTGAATAATGATATGTTAGAAGTACGTCACTGAGGGGCTTCAAGAGAATTATTTTCAAATGGAATTAACTAAACATACTAATATAATATATGAACGGAATAAATTGATCAATCATCCACCTATAGTTAAATATTTCAACTTCAAAAAACATAGCCACCTAAAATATCAGTTTATTAAGAAAAAGGATATTGGGGATAATAGATGACAAAAACCTTCAAGGTCAAGATAGAATATATGGGGTTATGTTTTCACTAGTTATAAGGTCTATTATGAAAATGATTTTGTGATAGGTATAATTATTATTATATTAAGAATATAAAATTTCGTATTTGATACTCTTTCAATTAATTCATTAATATCATTTATGTTTAGTATAAATATTAAATCACCACATCAATATATCAAGTTTAAATTATTGATAAAAACACTGAGTAGTGGAATTGTTTCATTTCGGGTATATATCTCTACACTAGTAATTTTTTTGGAATAATCGCTTAAAAAACCTTGTTATACTCTCTATAGTGTAATTTTTTTGTTCAAATGGGTATTAATTGGGTATCTTTATATAGGTTCGGAAAAAATTGTTGGTAGTAGTAAATAACATTCCATATCCTAAATAATCCTTTTATTTTTTACATGTGCAACGAGGATAATGATTCTTATTTGTAAAATCCTCCTAAATTATAGATATTGGGTTCTTATAAGAAAGAATATGTAGCTAAAATAATTGATTCAAATGATAGGGTCAGTATTTAATACATTCCCATTATAAGAGAACATATAGATGTATTACCCCCAAACATTTATATGTTCTTTATCATAGACGAGAGATTGAGTTCTAAAATGAACATACACCAAGAGTGATACCAAAATATAAATTTCATTGTATAATGGATCATATTGAACTATAAGATCTAATGAATAAATTGTATATTATTCTATATAAGGGTTTCAAATTTAAAAGTTATTAACCAATGGATAAACTAGTAATGTTTTCTAAGAATAAGGATTGATCAATACATCTCTTCATTGATGATCATTAACTAAAATAGATCCTGAAAATGATCAATTATACACTACCATTGATTTATTAATATTTTATTCTACAACATAGGGCCTAGTATATCTTTATAACTGACCTAGAGTGTGAATAATATCAATTAATGTTATATAATTAGGATATTCTTAATAATACCTTTCATACAAGCTATGGGAATAATAAGTCCCTAGGGATTCCATTTGGTATCAAACATATATATTAATTTTCATGGACTTAATTAATAGGGCACTTAAATATTTCCTCCTCAAATTTTTGGTGGTCTTTATGGATGATATTTTTCTATACTCCAAAGTCATCGATTCACATGAGTACCAACTAAGTATGGTGATAAAGAAATTAATAAATGATATGATATATGAAAATTATAACAAATGTATGTTTTTGTGGATAAAGTGTAATTTATAGGGAATGTTATCAAAATAAAAGGGATATTTGTGGGTCCTTGGAAGAAAAATTTGACTAAGGAACATGTCATTAAAATATCTGTAATAGAGATCTATAGTTTTTGTAGCTTATCTAGGTACTATCAAAGAGTTTTTAGAATCTTCTCTCAATTTTAGAACCAATTTACCAAGATAAATCAAAATGGAGTACTATTTTTATGGAAAATTATTGTGAATATAAATTCAGGTAGTTGATGAAAATTATAATCACATCACGTAAACCAACACTATCCATGTTTGGGAAAATATTTTTTAACTATAGTGATACTTAAAAAATGTATTAGTTTTCCCCTATAAAAATTATAAATTCATAGCCTATTCCACAAGACTATTTAAGATTCATGAGAAAAAGTATCTTATACATTATCTAGAGTTTTTTTAGTGAACATTTCATTGAAGATATGGTAGAATTATATTTAAATATATATTAATGAAATATATAGAATTCATAAGTGATTGAAATATATTTTCACAATGTGGGATCTCAATTTGAGAAAATGAAAATTGTTATAGGTGATCATGAACTATGAATACTTGATCCGTTACCATCCTAGGAAAGAGAATAAAGTGGAAGATTCCCTAAGATTAAAAGATCCTGCAAAATTATCCATTATGATATTAAATAAGTATCGAATCTTCTTATACAAGTAATGGATGGACATGGGAATCATAAATGAAGGAAAAACATTCTTCTTTGCTCATATGATCACATAACCATCCATTCCGGAGAAAATTAAGAATGGATAAAGGGATAATGTAGAGATAAAAAAATAAGTTGAATGGTTTAAGAAATGGGAAGGCCTCAAGGTTTAACATTTATGAAGAATAAGCTAAAATATTTGAGACAAAACTATGTGTATCATAAGAGAATGAGATAAAGAAGTATCTATTAAATAATGTTTATAGATTAACATTATTTGTCCACATATGAATCATAATGATGTATAGATGTATCTAATTACACTATTGTGGGTCAATATGATGACTTTACTTTATGAATATATATAAAAGATCATGTTATGTTTAAAATTTAAGTAAAAGAAAAGTAAAATTCACAAATGTATAATGAAAACATTACCTATTCCTATTTAGAAATTGTAGAACATCATCATGGTATTTTGAATATATCTAATTGAAATAATGTTATATGGGTTATAGTAGACTATATAACAAATACTTCATGATTTATCTAACTTATTGAAGAACTATCACAAGATAGAATCACAAATATATACATTATAGAAGTTGTGAGGTTATATGGAACACCATTATTGATTATATCTGATTGAGTTCTAAGGTTCATGTAACATCCCGACATGAACAATCAGGTTTGATCTAAAATGCTACAAGACCACATATCTATCTCCCTGTATTGAAGAGGCTACCAACTAGTAGTGATGGTATGAGTCCTTTACTAGGGAGACTATACCGTAAATATCATGTCATAGGACCTATAATCAATAATAAACAATATGATAAATAATCCTAGTAACATGTAGAAATGTAGAATAAATGAAATACATGTTGTAAATATAGGGATACATTCATAAGTTCTAAGCATGTCCAAAGTAAATAAAAAAGAAAAATTATATAAATAAACAGTAGATCCTCCAAATCCCATCTAGGTCTACAGCTAGATCCACACTCCTCTACAAATCTATCCACCAAAGGGTCATTTCTGTTCACCAGACCCCTCAAGCAATATACAAGTCCATCAAAATGATCGATTAGGGTGTGTTTATAAGACTCTGTTGCACACCACCAATACATACTTAACCGGATGTGTTCATGTATACTGGTGTATTCCATATTAATAAATGTGTTACAAGAATAACAACACCCAATACAAAACATAGGGTCATGAACTAACCAAGTCACCGCAATCCTCAAGTTGTACTTCATCTCCATGACAGAAATATAACATATGTCGAAAAGTATCCAAAAACAGCCATAATGCTATTGTCTCGCCACTTAGAATCCACATGGCATCGAGTAAAAACAACCTAACCAAAATTAAAAAGGCATCGGGCAATATTATGAAACCACAAGGCCTCGAGTATATGTAACCTACCCCAAATCCACAAACAATCTGGTAACACATGGAATCCACATGGATTAATGTGTCAGCTTTCTACTCAAAATCCACATGGCATCGAGTAGATACAATGTTACATTGTTATCATGTTGTTCTTTAATCATAATTTCACATAATTAATGCACCCCACTAGGAGTAATCATACCATGATGGACAAATTTAATGTTTACACATACCAATCATCCAAAAGAAAACATGGAAAGTTATATAATTATAACAAACATAATGCACATCATAAGAAATATAGCATCATCTTATACATTATGATTTGAATCAAAATTCATCATGGAGTCAATCTATAACATTAATCTCATGGAATAAAATCATTCCATATCATGGGCTACATACATACAACATATCATAATAAGTATGAAATCACAATAATACATCTGATTAACATAATTCATGAATAATAAGATACATTGATCACATGGAAACAAGTGTCACATATGGATCTAAGGGACACACACACTCCAACATGTGATTCTAATCTAACACATTCATCACATATGTCTACTCAAAAATCATATTAAGGCCACATATCAATCAAATCCTAAAAAGGTGAGGAACATCCTACCTCAAAAGTTATCAATGTCCATCCAAGGATAGAGCACAATGCATGGTTTATCACACCTCCTGATAGTCTTATTAACAAAATAATCTACACATTAATTATCATTGTTCATCAAAAATTACTTGAACCAATATCATATATTTTTATTTCAAACGGAATAAAATATCACATACGATGATACATTCTTTATCCTAGATACTTTTAAAATTGTCATGTCATAATTATCATTCTATAATTTATCGTAAATTATCCTTTTATAGTTATATTTAGATAATTACTCTAAAATTATTCTTTTATAATTATAATTTGATAATTTATAATAATTTATCCTTTAATTAATATATTTTGATAATTTTTCATAAGATAACATTTTTAAAAAATATTTTGACAATTTCTCCTAAATTATCCATTTATAATTATAATTTTAAAATTTCACCTAAATTATCCTTTAATAGTTATACCTTGATAATTTCTCATAAATTATCCATTTATAATTATATTTTCACAATTTCTCATAAATTATCCTATTATAAATGTATTTTGATAATTATTTTCTAAATTACCCTTTATAATTATATTGGATAATTATATCAGAAAATTAATACTCTAATCATAATTATCTTACAATAATCTCTTATTAATTGTTATATGATAATTTTATATTATTACATTATAATTATCCTTTAATAATTTTTATAAAATTATCTATGATAATATAATGAAAATATTATTCAAAAAATAAATGTAATTATTGTCTTCCAATGTCAATAATTTATCCCTTTATAATTCATGATATTACATGTTGATAATTTTATTTTCTAAATCTTCCTTTGATAATATATTAATTATAATATGATAATTGTAAATAAATTACCCCTCAATAATTCCTCCTGATTATTATTTTATAATTATCTTTGTGTAATTCTATAAAATAATCATTTTAAGAATTTTTAAGAATTACCTTTTTAAAAATTTACAATATTTGCCTTTAGATAATTTCTTTATAGATTATCCTTTGATATTTCAATTTTAAAAGGACTATTTAAATTGTGAGAAATCGGATCAAGGATTACCTTTTCACCTCAAAACAAAAATATTATTTAGCTTATGCTCATAGAGATGCATCCAATGTCACCGATAACATGAAATTTTGATGAAAAACGTAGAAGGTGTTGAATTATCAAAATTGAAAGAAAAATATAATTTAATCGTTTAAAATAAACAAAAAAAATCGCCTTCTTCAACAAAACATCTGTCGCTCCACGGTGGGGATATAGTGACCCATGCTTAACATACATGGATATTACATCATTTTAGATGAATATTCAATACATTACAAAAATACATGCCTGATGATTGTAATAGTTTAGTTTCTTTGGAAATAGGGAAACCAAATCTTATATCCTGGTGAAATATCTTCAAAATCTCCCATAAAGATCTCCACCTTTATTAATTCTACCTAAAACCATTTTTAATACCCTAGAGAAAGGAAACATAATAATGGGGTGAGAATAGACTCTCAATAATGATAAATAAAATAAATGCATATGTATAACATAATGAAAAAGGGCGTGAAACATGACCGTAAAATTTTTACATCTTTCTCTGCATATTAGATAACATAATAAAGAATGGATGTTCATAAATCATGAATCATAAGTAATCAAAGAAAATAGGACAATGAAGCATGACATAGGAAATTAATTGGAATTTGTTGCATGCAAGTTTGTTTATAACATTATGAACATGTATAAGTCTAAATAAGTTCACTCATAAAGTTATGGACTTCAAATCAGGCCCCAACATCATCTTGTGGACATAAAACTAGATCCATGCATAACATTGTGAACATGTAATCAAGTTCACATATAAATTTATGGATGTAAAACCCAGTCTACGAATGACATTGTAAATGTGTAATTAGGTTCACACATTACTTATTGGACATGAAACCAGGTCCATGCATAACATTTGTTGACATGTAATCAGGGTCACGCATAACATTGTGAACATGTAATCAGGTATACTCATAAAATTATGGACATAAAAATAGATCAATTCATAACATTTTTAACATGTAATATGGTTCACTCATGACATTGTGAACATGTAATCTGGTCCATGAATAAAAATATAGACATGCAACCAGGATCAGGAATAACATTGTAATAATGTAACAAGGTTCGTGCATAAAATTTATAATCATGATACATTAATCATTACCCAATGTATTGGATAGATATATAGGTCCCACCCATATCAAAATAAAACTCTTTAAACATGTGTTATAAGATAATAAAAGTGTAATCATATCATGACCCATAAAAAGACATAGGTTTTATAAACATCAAATCATAAACCATGAAATGAAATGGTTACCATTAAAATTTCATCACATAAAACCCTATGGAATATAGAAAAGTTTCATACCATTTTATCAAATCATAACACGTAAAAAGAAGTTGGTTTCATAAATATGTAACCCGTGAATGTGAAACAAGACTCATAAAGACTGTCAGATTATGAAAAACCCATAAATAGAAAGGATATGAATGGAACCATTAGAATATTTCCTAGAAGGTAATGAGTAACACCATCAGATGTCAACAAATATGGAAAATAAATATTAAATATTAATAAAAAATATTTCTTTTAAAAAATATCCATTCTTCTTGGAAAGCTTCATTTTAATAACGTAAAACATTTGAAACCTTTTTTAATATATTTGAAAACATAAAAAGGAAGCTATGAAAATAATAAGAGATTTTTAAAATCCATTTTAATTGAAATATTTCTTCATGGTTATATTTTACACATTTTTTAAACTTTTTTGAAAACTTGTTTTTCGAATATAATATATTTATAAATAAAGAGATAAATGGTTAGATTGTACATAAAACCTTATCTTGTGTACCCAAGGGTGTAAAAAGGGTACTAAAACATGGATATATCTTGAAAATTTAGAGGATAATGGAAAATCATGACTGTTCTTCAAATATGGATAATATTATTTCTTCAATAGAAGCATAAAATAAACATCTTAAAGTGATGATACTACCTTAATAAACTCTTATAATTCAGTAACATGGGATCATATTATCCATGTAATAAAAGTAAATTTCATGAAGCTTAATATGTAATTAAAATAATTAGATTCATTTTATACATTGTAAAATGGAATTATATACACCTTGAAAAATATTTTATGTGCATAAAAAACATGAGTCTCAAAGAAGAAAAACTGAGGCAAGATATTTTTACCGATTTGGTAACTTTTGAAACATAAACCCCATGGAAGAAGTACTATAAAATATACATGTGAATACCCATAATTCTAATTATAATATACAAATAATTTAATCATGGGAAGTATATAACCATCATAAAAGTAAATGGTGGTGACCATAACATGAATCTCACAGAAATTAAAAGTGATATGAAATCCCCTTACCTTATGCCTTTACTCTCATAGTACTCGTATAAGATTCTTGTATAATAAATATAGATTTATTATAAATATTTTATATATGAATATTATTATATATATTAATATATATGTATTTATTTTGACCTTATATTACACATTTTTTAATGATCCTATGTTAAGGTTCCACTTTGGGTAATATTCTCTTTGTTCATTCCATGTGTCTTAATATGTTATATCGTTGGTCCTTATACATATATAAAGATTAAAAAAAATTTAAAATGATATAAATATCATGTATATATATTATATTTATATTATAAAATTTTATATAACAATAAATAATGAAATGGAATGCACTGTTTGTGGAGACTTTAAGTCGTACATATGCATGAATGATGTTTCTGTTTTTATTATCATTTTGATAGAATGTATGTAAATGACGTATAAATATATATATATATATATATATATATATATATTACAGTATAATTACTATATCACATATAACAGTTAATATAATCAAACCCATCTTTAATACATACCATGTGGTGTGTGAATGAACCACATCGCTTGGAGGGGGCGATAGTCCGCACTTCCTCAAATGAGATTATTGTATTACCACCAAATGGAAATAAAATGGAATTCATTATAAAAAGAAATTAGAATGCATAATTACATAATAATTATTTTATATGACATATATAAATATATTTTCCTTCATAAATGAAACCATGATTTTTGGTAAATAAAAAATAAACAATCATCATTTCGTGGGGTAGTAGTTCCTCGTATATAGAAATTTCATGTTCAATATCATTTAGATGGAGGTGTCTGTTTGTGTAGATATGAACTTTTAATAAAAAATCCTATTATATGTAGTATTCTAGTGTTCTCACAAAATTATTTAATAAAGAGATTGGATGGGTGGAGAAGGACAATAAATGGAATGATCTTGAGAGAAGGTGTTCCCTATAAATCTGCTAACTTCTTTTTGTTTGTGCCGAAAGGATTCCTTTAAAGCATTTCTACAAAAATTGATCCATCAAGGTATAATGAAGGATTTTTTAATTCTACATGAGTATATATTATCTAAACATAAGAGGTTTTAGAGGGTGAGGAATGGATAGAGGTGGTGGTCATTTATAGTGGAGGAGTGGCACTCTTCTAAATATTTGAAGTTAGATTCCCACCTTCGTTTTTCATGTTGAAAGTGGATCAAATAGTAAAAAAATGTTGGATAAAATTAATGATAAGTTCGATATATGTCCATCCAATGGGCGTTTTACAAGTACATAAGTCATTTTAGGCCTTAAATTTAAGGTATAGTACTTTATTAACCTAATTTTTCTCTTAACAGATGTATTTAATTTTAATCAATTTCATCAAAAATTTTGCTCAAAAAATTGTTTACCTTATTAAAAATTATAAATTATTATTATTAAAAAATATTTAATCCATTTTTCATAATTCTAATCACATAAGTGGTAGAAAGTAAGTTAAAATCAATCCCACTGACAGGACAACATTGCATGTTTTTAATGAAAAAATGATCAAATAATTGATAGGTTTTTACATCTAATTTCATAGTGAAAATGGTTTCAATGACCTAAATTGGATTAATTGGTAAAAATATCATCTAAATATACTATTAACCCTTTTAAAAATATAATTTATTTTTATAAATAAATTATTGGAAAGAGGATGTTCTGAAATAAAATCCAGTATTTTTAACGATTCATTAAATGATGAAACCTTACATAAAATACAAATAAAATTATCCTTACCAAATTTTTAAGTATCACAAAAAAATATGAAGTTTATTTTGACATTTTATATATGAAAAAGTTCAATAAATTGTATTTAAAAGGTATTTTCAATCAAAAGGTGGTATAAATACCCTAAAAATATAGTTTTTATCCATAAAATTGGGGTTGTTCTTATCTTATGTCAATAGAATCTATGGGATGGATATTAAAAAACATTTTCATGAATATATATCTTATTTATTAAATTAGTGTCACTTAAAAATTGAAATTAATTATATTTTATAGATTAAAATATATTTATGAATATAATAATATTTTTATTTATATTTAATCACTTTTAATATTTATTTATTGGTATTCTATGAATTCACCATATATTCGTATACACCAAATATTTTCATAATTCTATTAATATAATTCATATCTATCAAATTAAAGGATGGGTTATATTCCATTATAATAATTTTTTAAAAATATATAAGAGTTAGGTAACACTCTGTCTTACGTGATACAGAATACATTGAGGAAGGTCAATCTTGCATGTAATGTATGCTAACCATGTTGTTTTGTATAATGTACTCCCAGTTGGGATTGTGTATAAAATATATCAATCCAGTTCTGTGTTAAAGGAATTATTGACTTAGTGAAAAGCTATTTTTATTGTTTTGTAATTTGAAAAATATCAAATGATTAAATTAATTGGAACAAAATCAACAAAATCTCAAGGTGTTACATTCTACCCACCATATAATGAATTTTGACCTCAATTTTTTTCTAGGTTATCAAATTTTTAATACTTGAAATATTCATTGATAAAAACCCACATCATAAAAATCAATACTAAAATATACCTTAAAAAGAGAATGTTAGAAACATAATGTGAACCCAAAGTAACATATAAATAGGTTACCACATATATGAAGATAGGTTGGGAGGTAATATTGGACATTCTGAGAAAGATTATTTATTTATAGGGTCTGATTCTGGTTATCAATCAAAAACAAGTACATTTTCAATAGAATGATGAGGGCCTTAATGTCATAAATTTGTGGTTATCCTAGAAGACATTGCATCAATATAAATTAATTTATTAGGGAAAAACATTTGTTATCTTTATCCTATCATTGAGTAAGTCTATTTAATGACATAGAATATAAGGAATTATACATACTTGGTTTTTTCTTCTTACTTATACACAATCTCAACCTTTGGATATGCCTTGTTAAATTTAAACTTCCTCTATTACCATACAAAATGAATGAGAATTATCTGTTTTTAAGTAATGACAGATCATGAGATCCAAGATAAGTCAACCCATTTATCTTTTGTTACCATCGATTCAAATAAGTTATCTAATATGAAAAATTCATCATGTGGTGAGATAATACATTAATATCAAAAATATTATTTGATGATAGTATTAAACATTCCATAAATTTTTAAAGTTATAACCCTTAAAAAATATAATTCATTGTTTCTTAATTAAATTTTCTCTTATATTTTAAAAAATATTATTGGATAGTTGGGATCATCCTTTCATATATAGAACATTAAATTCAATTTTATTATTCAAAAATCCATGTACAGGGATAAAACATTACCAAATTATGAATTAAAATATTATTAAAGGTCTTATTAATACAAAATCAAACTTGAAAATCCCAATTAGGGAGGAAAGGTTAATATTTCCCCAAATTTCCATTATTCACTTCATCCATTGTGTTTTCATAGGAATTCCCATTTTCCTTTTTCTTTAGATTTTTTTGTGTCTTATAATCCATATTAGCCCCTATATTGGGGAAATGATTCGCATAAAACCCAATCTCCATGCACTTGAAACACAAAATTTTTGGTGGTTTATCCTATTTATATTTCTCTACACTAATTTCATTTACTTTTCTCCTATCATAAATTCTATGATATTTTCCTCAGTGTCCAACCTTCCCACACATGAGACACCAACTTTTTTCGTTTCATGAACTCTCTTAAGTGATTGTTCCCATATTTTTGACAAGTAGGTGTTTGAAACTCTTTCATATATCTATAGTTTCTAGATTACCCTTTGAACTCCATCCCCCTATTCTTGGTAAAACTATGTGATTGATATGAAACTCCAACATGCATTTCAACATTCATCACACAATGCACAATCTCATCAAAATTATTAAACTCTCTTTTGGACAACTCTATTCTGAGACTTGGCGTTAAGACATTGAAGAACTTATCAAATTTACTATTGGGATGGAAGATAAAATCATAAGTGTACATTTCATGTGTTGTGAAATTAGTCTCATAGGTACCGATAGTTTCATCATTTTTTTACTTCAAATCATTGAACTCATTTTCAATCTTTTTATGAATAGCATGAGGAGAGTACTTATTCAATAATAAGTTCATGGTCACATCCCAATCCATGGATTCTATTTCATCTTGATTCCTCATATTCTTGATTATATTCTACCACTAGTATGTTTCACCTTCAATGTGATAAATATCCTGAATGAGTTTTTCATGATTTGAACACTTGAGAATGGAGAATATCATTTCTGTGTTACTGAACTTGTGTTCATCAACAAGTGGATCTGATGACCCACTGAAGGAAGGTGGACAATGCATCATGAAGGACTAAACTAAACATTTTCACCTAATTTTCTCATTTGTAATATTTGCATAATTTATATATTGTGAAATATGTGAGAGTACAGAAATGAGGTTTTGTCTTCGATCCCCAATAGCATTTTAACCTTCAGGGGGACATTCATTGTATTTTTTCCACAATCACCATTAACATTGTTCTTTTGGGATCAAGCCACATACAAAAACCAAAAACATAGACTATGAACATTTATCATAAAGAGGAACCACGTAATCATGAAATGTAGCTTATAGTATTTCTGAAATATGAAACCTTACTTAATCTACGACACCTTAGTTTTATCATAGGTTATTCATAGAAATTTTTTAATTAAATCCCACATATTGTTTGTGAAGAGTTCATGAATTCACAAAGAATATCCCCCTGGAGTTTTAATCTAGGTGTGTTTCAAAGCCCATTGTCGTGTACTGTATGACCCTATGTCAGGCCCAGAACAACTTTTCAGAGTTGATACACCATGGTACATCTATGCCAAATGCATATCCATACATACTATCCATACAAGGATGTATTTTCTGGGAAACCACCTACTCTATTCTTTACCAAAATTCTAGGACATTTTTCTAAATGTGACCTCATCCTTATACTTATCCTTAGAGACATCCCTACACATATCCTTAGAAATATACCTATAGATATCACTATGTTTTTCTCATCCTAGTTTCCAATGGTTGAATAAACATCCCATTGATACCAATTTTAGAGACCCATGATTGATATACATCAATATTGAATCATTTTATATGAATACTCATTAAATTAAAAAAAATACATGCATGAGGATTGTAATTGTTTAGTTTCTTTCGAATTAGGGAAACAAAATATTCTATCCTCATGAAATATATACAACATCTACCATAATGATATCTACCTTTATTACTTACAAATAAAACCATTCTTCATACCATGGAGAAAAGAAAAATAATAAAGGGGTGAGAACAGATTCTTTGTAAGGGTAAATAAAGGAAATTCATAAGAACCACACAAAAAAATGGTATGAAACCTGATCATAACATTTGACAATCATGCCCTCCGAATTAGATAACATAATAAATAATGCTAGTTAATAATATATAAATAATAAGTGAATATAGTACATAGTCCCATGTATCATAGCATATTAAATGACATGGAATTTGGGGCATGCATGTTGGTTTATATCATTGTGAACATGTATAAGTATAAACTGGTTCAATAATTAAGTTAAGGACATGAAATAAATCCCCAACATCAACTTTTGGACTTGCAAACAAGTCCATTAATAATATCTTGAACATGTAATCAGGTTCATTCATAACCATATGAATGTGAAACCACATCATTGCATAATATTGTGAATGTGTAATAAAGTTCACGCAATACCTAATGGACATGAATCTTGGTCCATGAATAACACTGTGAACATGTAATCATGTTACGACATAACATTGAGAACATGTAATTATTTCAATTCATAAGCTTATGGACACTCATCTAGTTCCATTCCTAACATTGTGAACATTAAATAAGGTTCCCTCATAACATTGTGAACATGTAATCAGGTTAACACTGAAACATATGGACATGAAACCAGATCCATTCATTACATTGTTAAAATGTTATCAGGTATACGCATAACATTTGTACTCATGAGCCATCTATAATTACCCAAATCATTTGAGGGAGTTATAGGTCCCACCCATCTTAAAATAAAAATCATTCGTACTTGTGCCAAAATATTATAAAACATTCATCATATCATGACCCATAAAATGAAATAGATTTTATAATCATAAAATAATAACCCTTGAAATGAAATGGGTATCATTAAAATTTCATCACATAAAATCCTTGGTAAAATGGATAGGTTTGAAAACCATTTCATCCAATCATAACCCGTGAAAAGAAGCGGGTCACATAAATATATAACCTGTAAAAGGGAACCGGGTTTCATAAAGACCATAAGTTTAAGAATAACCCACTTATAGAACGGATATGAAAGGAACATTTATATAATTTACTATAACGTAATTATTAACATCAACAGATTTCATCTTAGATGGAAAATAACTTTTAAATATCTTTCATGCACATTTCTTTTGGACAATTTCATTTATTCTTTGAAAATTGTTTTTTTATAATGTAAAATGTTTTAAAACCCTTTTTCCCATGTAAATAGCATTGAAAACATATAAAAGATTCTTTTAAAACAATTAAATATTTTTAAAACACTTATTATTTGAAAATTACTTTCATGTATATTTTGAAAACATTTTTAAAAACATTTCACAAAACATGGTTTTTGAATACAATAGATTTCTAACCAAAGAGAGAGACAGTCATATTTTAAGTAAAAACAATATCTTAAGTACCAATGGGAGGAAAATTGGTACATGCACATGAGGATATTTTTAAATAATATATTAGAAGTAAAATAATTAATTTTTTTGAGATATGTATCATAATATTAAATCAATGGAAGAAAAAACATAAACAGTCTTCAAAAACGATGAGATTACCTCAATAAACACCTTTAATTTGGTAACTTTGGATCATAATCTCCATGTTAGAAAATAAAATGTAATAAACTTTATTATATAATGAAAATAATTATATTCAATATATAACATGTTAGATGATTTTATATACACCTCAAAAAAGTGTTTTAGTGCAAAACAAAACATGAGTCTCAATGAAGACAAATTGAGACATTTTTTTTTAATGATTTGGTATCTATTGAAACTTGAACCCAATGAATGAAGGATTATAAAATAGAAATGTGAATTCAAAAATTTTTAATTATTAGATAAATGTAATTAAATGATGTTCAATACATACACCACACAAAAGGAAAGGATGTTGAACATAACATGAATCTCACATAAATTAAAAGTGAGATGAAATCCCCTTACATTGTGTCTTGGCTCTCTTCGTTCTAGTACAAGATTCATATATTATAAAATATAAGTCTATTATAATTATTTTATAGAATCATATTCTTATCCTTTTTACCATATATGGTTTTATTAATACCTTTCTTTACCCCCATATTAATCATTCTAACTTAAGTATTCAATTCGAGTAATATTTTCTTTATTATTCGCATGTTTCTTAATATATTATAACATGGGACATTATACATATATCGTGATTCCAGAATGCATAAAATAAAATAAATATAATTTTTACTGAGTATATGTATATTATAGTAAATTATAGAATAAATAAGAATGAAATGGATACACCGTTCATGGAGACGATAAGATGTACGTATGCATAAATGTTATTTCAGTTTTTATTATCAAATTGGAAGAATGTATGTAAATGATATATATATATATCTATCTATGTCTGTGTGCATGTGTGAATAATTATTAAATTATAATTATTATATAATATATAACCTATAATTTCAATTAACCCATCCTTAATACATTCAATGTTTTGTGTGAACGAATCACATCACTTTGAGGGGTCTGAAGTCCACACATCCACAAATGAGATAATAATATTACAATATAATGTAAATAAATAGGTATATATTTTGAAAATTAAGAATTAAGCCAAAAGAAATAATAATTATTAGAAATAATATATATATATATATATATATATAGATTTTTCATCATAATGGCTACCAAGATTGGTAGTAATGAAGAAATAAACAATCCACGTTTCGTGAGGTATTAGTTCACCGTACACAGAATGAGTACGTTTGATATCCATCCGATCGAGGTGTGTGTAAGTTTAGGTACAAAAAATTTCATTACAACATATTTGTATATGGAGAAATATTGTGTTTTCATACAAAAATATAATTAAGATATTTGAGTAGTGGAGAAGAAAAATTAATGGACGAAGCTTGGGAAAAGATGATACCTCTAAATCAGGTAACTCATTTTGGTTTATGCCAAAAGTCTCTCTTGAGAGGCTTTATTACCAAAGGGAGGCTTAAAAGTAGAATTTGGTATTGTTTGGAGGCTACTTTGGTAGTGATTTTCCATGTTAAAGATGTTTGGGAAGTGTGAGAAAATGGAAGAGGTGGTGGCCTTTTATAGTGGAGAAGTGGCACTCTTGTAAATATTTGAAGAGAGAATTCCACCCACATTTTTCATGTTCAAATATAACCAATAATGAACCATGGTAAATATAATTTATGATAATGTTGAAATACTTCCATCCAAATGGTTTTTTTCAATTATATATAATGTTTTGGGACTTAAATTTAAGGTTTAGTACTTTATAACCCTAATTATTCTCTTAAACGATGTAATTATTTTAATCACATTCAAAAATATTTTAGGTCAAAAAAAATTTGAACAAATTTGAAATTATATATTATTTATATAAAAAATATGGAATCCATTTTTCCAAATTATAATCCCAAAATTGGATGACATTAAATTAAAATTAATCCTACTGACGGGACGACACTACAAGTTTTTAATATAAAAATGATCAAAATATTGATAAGTTTTTACACCCAATATCAATTTAAAATTGGTTCCAATGACCTGGGTAAGATTAATTGGTAAAATTATTAGTTACCTAAAATATTAAACCATTTAAATATATATTTATCCTTATATATTAATTATATTAAACAGATGTTTTGAATTAAAATCCAGTATTTTTAACAATTCCTTAAAAGATTAATCCTTAAATAAAAATACCAAAAATGTATCCTAACATAGTTTTTATGTATATCCAAAAAAATATCATGTTTATTATGACATCTTAAATGTATATATTCTCAAAAAATTGTATTTAAAAATGTTCCTACACCAAAATGGGGTAAAATGACTTAAAAATATAGGCTTTTTAGCATTAAATTGGGATTGTCCATATCATATGTCTATTGAATTTATAAGATGAATATAAATATTATTATATTGAATATATAACATCTGTATTACATAAATCTAACTTAAAAATTGTAATTAATTAAATTTAATAGGTTAAAATATCTTTGTGACTATAATAATATTTTCTATTATACACAATTAGTTTTCATATTCAACAATTTGTAATCTTTGAATTTACCATATATTTGTATGCCCCACATATATTCATAATTTATTTATTGAAATTAGTATCCATCAATGTACTGGCTAGGTTATATTGCATATTAATAGTGTTTTTAAAAATATATTATAGTTATGTAACACATGGTCATGTGTGTTACGCAAGCCATCGAGGAATGTCAATCTTGCGTGTAATTTACGCTAATCATGTTGTTCTGTACAACGTATGCCAAGTTGTGATTGAATTTAAAATATTCATAGTTAATTACATGCAAATTTAATATTTTACATAGTGAAAATATATTTTCAGTTTTGAGTGAAGTGAAAAATATCAAATTAATAAATTAATTAAAATATAAATTTCACCAAAATCTCATTATGTTATAGGGGGTGAGGAGGGTTATCTGCTTATAGATCAAAATAGAGAATGATTGGTGCTTCCTTGGATACATGTAGAGAAATATTGAAGTTTCTCAATCATGAATGCATCAATATAAAACCACACCAAGATGGATTATCTATTTAGATGAAAAGGCACATTCGTTTGGTATTTCACAAAATCAAAAAATTGAAACAATTAAATTAATTCCATTTTCAATCAAATTAGGATCACATAGACATTAGTTTCACATATAATGGTGTTAAATATACTTTCAAGAGTAAACAAGTTGAATCATATGTTTTTAATGACCTTTTTGGAAATTTAATAGTTTCTAATGCATTATTTTTTTGGGAATATGAATAGTAACTGAATTTTAATTAAATTGATAAAAATTAAATTTTAATATAAGTTTAAAATAACTTCAAATTTCTATTTCACATGAATGTTATACCCTTAATAGGGTCAAACCTTCATTATGAACCGAATAGTGGCCTCATATTTATTATAAGACACATATTTTGGGAGATATTAATTATTTATTATTTAAAATTAGATTAAATAATTAATTAAATATAAAAAGTTTTTTTTATGGATGAGGCGTCCAAAAACCCAACTCATAAAAATGGTATACCCCACTTAGGGTAAAAACCATTTTTCAAATCTAATGGCGGTCTCAATATTTTCATTCGATATACCATTTGAGAAATATTAATTTATTTTAAAAATAATAAATTTAATATTATTTAATAACTATATCTCATGAGCGAGTTATCCAAACGCCTGATGCCTTATATTGTTATATCCATCCTACAGTAAAACCCACATGTTGGACCTATCTATGCTCTCATATTTGTCATACTATGCACTCTTTGAGAGATATTAAATTTAAGATCCTAGGTTTTTCTTGAGAAATAAATCTTCTTTTGGGTTAATTGTGTTTACATTACTTTTGTCTTATACCTGAGCCCAAGTTGTGGGATGGTTGGGTTGTTTTTGGGAAATCTGGTAAAAAATAGGCACAATGCAGGTTGTAGTTCAGGTACACATCCTCTATATGGACTAAACATCACATACTTGCAGTACACGTTGTGTACTCCCAAGAGATGACATGTAGCTAGTCTATCTCAAAAAATAGGATTACATGTTGTGTACATTAGGTACATGTCATGTACATTCCTAGTGTGGGAGTGGGTTTAAAAGAGGTTGTAGCTTGGATTTTTGATGCACAGAACAGTTTCCTCCTTTTTTGAACCTGAAACATCCATAATCTTGTTTTTCTAATATTTAATCCACCCATACTCTGATTCATGTTCCATGTTTCACGTTGGAACCACATCAGAATTTACACGTTTCCTTTTCATTCATTCTTGATTCTTTAAAACAACGACTATGCTAATTGGATTTAGGCTCATATGCCCTAATATCTCAATCTTCTCTTGTTCATCATATTTCGTCCAAAATGAGATGAATCAGGACCTAATATTGGATGAGGTATCTACTACTGAAGAGAGGTAGGTGGTCTATAATTTCTTTTAGATTTTCATGGTGATTTTTTGGTATTCGGCCGATATACTGTCTCTCGAACATTCCAGAAATGTCTCATTTTTAAGCGAGTAGATTTTAGTAGCTCAAGTTGGACCTACTAAGGTTGACAATGGGGTTTTTAGGTGTGTTGGGACCTGTTTCTAGTTTCAAGGTCACCCTTGTGGTGTGCCTTTTGGTTTTAGATGGTTTATTCTAATTTAACTCGCCCAAGGGGTGTGTTTTTGTGCTTTCCTAGTTAGAGGAATCCTGTTAATGACATGATAGATCGATTAGATAGATTAGGAGATTTATTGCCTCCTCGATTAATGAATATCATGTTATTCTAGAACTTTTTTTGATAAATTGGCATGTCAAATGGAAGATATGGGTGGGTATACAAATATGTAAATGATTAATGGAATGAAAAATGGTTTATATGGGAGGGTAGGCCCATATGATTTTGATAAATGGTTTGCATGAGTGGTCATAATCATGGATTGTGCAGGTGGACGTGAGTGTGTATACTCACATATTTATTATTGTTTATTTTGAATGCTTGAATGCTTGATTGAGTGGTTTGATATATTCCTTATACTACTCTAATTGGATATTGAATGCGGTAGTGGATGCCTTGGGTTGAATACTCCCCTTGGGTCTTGATTCCATGCAATGCCTCATGCCTTGATAACCCTTGGATCTGACTTTCTTGGGCTCACATATGATATTCTATTGCCATGATCCTAGGACCCCAACTAGTGACTAACCAAGTTTCCACCAGGGATACCCATTGGACTCAATGGGATGCCTTCGGCATGCTCCATTAATTCGGCCCTCTGTAGTCTAGATATTATTACCTGGATTCCTTAGTCTGTTGACACCTTGGACCCAACCATTAAGGTATTATACATCACAATATGGTGTGGTTGTGGGAAGATACATTCCTTATTGTGACACCCCAACCCCAGAAACCCAGAGTCGATGCATTATTACGTATCATTGGCATGATCACAAAAGATCAAGTCTCTAAAGATAGATTAGTAAAGAAGCTTTGGAAGTACTGGATATATTTATAAGGTTTACATTGCATCATAAATTAGAAAACTACAAAAAAATTGTTTCCATAGACAACACTGATATCCCATAGTCTATCCCTACATGTCATTCATAATATACTACATCGCATCCTGGAAAAAATAAAACATAGAAAGGGGTGAGCTCAGATGCTCAGTAAAGATAACAATATAGCAAAATCGTTCAAAACTATGCAAAAACATATAACGCAATGTATGAGACTAAAAAATAATCCTTTTATACATGAACTTAATCACAATATGGAAAATATAAAAATAAAATAATTCCATTTACATATTCACATGGATATTCCACTAGTCTATTAATCACATGCAATATCAATATCCACTTTCATAATGATGGAATGCATATTGCTGGAATTTCATAACCACATAGTGAAGTCCTTGTTCTAAGAATACAAATAAGATTTTTTCATGGCTTTGTACTAAGACACTAGTTTGTCTAATGAGACCTATAGATTCATCGAGGGGCTATAGTAGGCTCCCCCAATCACTTACTAAGTCCAATGCATTCCTCATATGAAAAGGTTTAAACATAACATAAACAATCGTATTAAAAATAGCATATGATATGTCAAAAAATTATCCATAAACCATGAATGGTGTAAAAATAACACATCTAGAGTCAAAAATATCACAAAACCTTCAATACAATGTGGAAGTTTTTTTATCATAATAAATCATCTTCAAATAAGCTTAAAATCCATCAAATGATGTTGACATAGTTGAAATCAAAACCTTTTTAGAAAAATATCTCTTTATATTTTGAAATATTTTAAAATTCATATATTTATAAAAGAAAACATTTACTTATAAATATTCTTATAAGCTTGTATGGGAAGCTTTGATGATGTTATAATGGAAGAAAGTATCTTCACATACTGTATAAGTTAATAAACACATTCTTACCATAGTTTTGTCGAAAAGGTTATAACGTACCTGGTTTGGAAAGAGACAAAAAGATTCTATTCAAAAACATATTATAAAAAGTCAAACAAGGGTATAAATGACTTTATCCAATAGTCTAGTAAATAGTAAAAATGTTTTAAAATGCATTTTAAGAAACATTTTGTGGATGATAAAGAGGTCCCAATAGATAGGTAAAAACAACCTCCGATAATAAAGAGATTGTGAAATTAACCCTTACATTTTACTTTTCCAGGGTATAGGGTAGGTTAACCACCTGTATAATAGTTAAATAATTGTTATTAAATTATACAATAATCATATACATTAATATGATATCATATATGATCTTTTAACATTGCTTTCTTAATAATATTTTAGTATTATCGTTGGTTCGGGTGTTAACAGATTTGTTTTCCTTTATATTATTTGTTATGTGAGTAATATTTGTTATGGATGGGATGTATCTTATTCATATCCAGAAATATATCAAGTATTTAAATATTATTTTTAATCATAAAATGAAAATTATTCTTGAGTGGATATGATGGGGAATGAATCTCATCACGTTCGTGGAGACGGTAATCCGTACACACGCACAAGTGACAATATCATTCTTTTAATATTAAAATAATATATAATTGGATGTTATATCATATATACAGAATCATTATCATGTTATATTTATTATTTACCTCTTCTTCGGGTTCTTCCTTTTGATTTGATCAAAAGTGCTTTTTTAGGGTGGCTTTCTGACTAAAGGATAGCCTATAGGATGAAGGGAGGACAATTGAGAGCATATTTGGGAAATTCTTGGATAAGACAAATGTCTTTGAAGGTGTGAATTAGAGATAAGGGTGTGCCCTTTTATAAGAGGGGTGAGGGGCACCTTAGGAAAAGCTACAAATATTATTTTATAATAAAATCATTTTCTATTTATAATGGCTCCAAAATGGATTATTTAATGTCTAAGGTGTGGAGGGGTCAAAAATCACTCAAAAAATATGTTATAGACAGGTTTGGGTCATATATTAACCTTATCTTTTAGATTTAAATCTTTTTTAAATAGTTTGACATCTACCATGTCTCTATGTATTTTTATATTATATGGATAATAAAATTACTATATACTTCCAAGAGAACCCCAAGTGGTTCATTAATGATACACCAATCATTATATAAGTATTTTGGCCAATCCTTATATTTTTAGGAATATAATATCAATTAATAATATATTATTTTTTAAAAAAACTCTTTTATGTCAATTTTGACTCTATTTGGTTTATTGTATTTTCCTAATTTCATAAAAGCACTATTACATCAAAAAAAATTCATCTAACCAGCCCTAATATGTCACGTTAACCTATAAAATTATTGGAATTTATAAAAAGACTCTAATTACATTTATTTGGATATTTATAATATCAATTACATTAATATTTCATTAATCAGGTAATTAATGCATCATCATTGTGTTGTAAATAAATTAAATTATTTAATATCTAAAAAATATAAATAAAATTATATTATGTAGTAAATCTTTTTATATTTTTAATGAATAGTTATGGTCGAATTTATCTTATGTGTAACTTTATGTTAAAAATTATTTTGTTATTAAACATTGATTTTAAGTCTTTTAACTCTTTTATGAATTAATTAATAAAAAATGTCCTAATATAATCTAAGTGGAACTAAAGGATCATATTTTACTCCTATGGTTTCCTTTGGTCGAATTACACTTATCCAATAGAATTAGTACATGTGTTAGTGTAATGATAATATCATTTTTACCCTTAATTACCCTATTTACTTTCAACCGTGGTAAATAAAAGTAAAAAAGATATTTTTCATCAAAACTTATTTCCATATTATTGAACCAAAATTTACATACTGATATCAACTGTTTCTCTCGGATTTTTTAAATTCAACTCAGAGAAGTGGAAAAATTAATTTTTATGTAAATATGAAAATTCTTCTAGGAGGCGGGTAAAAGATGTTAAAAAGTTCAATAAAATTTTTATATATCTAAATTTATTATAAACTGAATCCAATGAATTAAATTGAAATTATATAGGTATTATGTATCTATTTTGACCTAAAAAAATTTAAATAAAATAAAAGAATTTTTAAATAAAAATTCTGTTTTAAACTATAACTCACTGTTTTTCTCTATCCATCAAAAATTTAATGTTTTTAGAAAATTACCAAAAATACCCCCTAAGATAATATCTATATTCCGAATCCAAAAATGATATCCATTTTGAAGGATAAAATTTATAAAATTTCAAAAAGTGGGTATTACTATTAATAACGGCTAGTTTGATAGGTTGTTGTGTGTTAGAACCTCAAAGTTGCGTACAAATCAAGCTATTGCATTATTCAATGGGAAACGTACAGTGGATGATTGGGGTGTTAGATTATCCTCTCTATCAAATGATTTCATCCTTGAAATTTCTAGAATATTACTGCATAAAAGGATTCAGGTGGTTCTTCATCATAAGTTTCTCAGGTTCCCACGTTGCCTCTTCCATCCTATGGTTTCTCCATTGAACATTTACTAGATGACTCATCTGGTTTCTCAACACATGTTCTCTTGTATCAAGAACCATGACAGGAACTTACCAATAAGACAGATCGACATCCAGTTCTAATTCCTCATAGGTAAGTACATTCGTTGGTTCATGCATGTATTTTCTCAATAGTGATACGTGGAATAAATCGTGAACTTTGGTGAGACTTGGCGGCATAGCCAAACGGTAAGCTATAGCCCTAATTCGTTCTAGAATTTTGAAAGGTCTGATGTCCCTGAACATAATTTTCCATTTTTACCGAAACGTATGACACCCTTCCAGGGAGATACCTTCATGAAAACATAGTCTCCTACCTGAAATTCCAAATCCTTCCTTTGGTTATCAGTATATCTCTTATGTCTACTTTGAGCAACTATAATGTCTGTTCAGATTACCTTTCCCTTTTCCATCGTTTCCTCCTCAGATACTGGTCCTACAAGTTTTATTTCACGAACATCATCCCAACATGTAGGTGTGAGACATCTATTTTCGTATAACACTTCATATAGTGCCATCTGAATACTTGAATGGAAGCTATTGTTATAGGAAATTTTTACCATAGGTGAATATTGATCCCACATAACTTGATAGTAAAGTGAGCATGATCTCAACATGTCTTCTATGGTTTCAATACTCCATTATGATTGACCATCAGTTTTGGGGTGGTAGGCAGTGCTCAAACAAAGTTCAGTATCCAGGTCTTTCTGAATACTTTTTCAGAATCTTGATGTAAAACGAGGATCAAAATCAGAAACAATCGATAGTGGTACTCCATGAAGTCTTATAACTTCATTAATATATAGTATTTCTAATTCTTCAAGTGGTAAATCTTTTCTTATTGCATAAAAATGTGCTGACATGGTAGGACGATCAACAATGACCCATATTACATTGTTCCTTTATGGAGTATTTTTAAGTCCCATGATAAAGTCCATCGTAATATTATCCCATTTCCACTCAGGTATATGAAGAGGTTTCAAGACTCTTCCAGGCTGTTTCCTTCGGCATTCATTTGTTGACAAACCATACATCTTAAAATAATTTAGCAATCTCTCTCTTCATGTTTTACCACTAAAAATGTCCCTACAAATCTCTATACATTTTGGTTCTCCCAGGCTGAATAGAGAAATTGGACCTATGAGCATCATCTAAAAATTCTCTTTTTAGTTTAGGTATATAGGGAACACAAATTCTCTTCCCAAATTTGAAAATTCTATCTTCATACACAAATTCACACAATATCACATCATTCACAACTTTAATCTTCATTAAAAACTCATCATCATTGGTATGAGAACTCTTAATCCTTTCTAGTAAAGATGGGTTGGAAACCATTTGAAAAATTATTGATTTTTCACCTTCCATGGTGATTCCCATATCCATAATTACTAGATCCATGCATATAGGATCCTTTTCAACACTCGTATAGTTCAAAAAACCATGATCCTTTATGCTCAAAGCGTCTTCCACCTTATTTTCCTTCCCCTGGTGGTAGTGTATCGTGCATTTATAATCCTTGTGTAGTTCAAGCTATCTCCTTTGCCTCATGTCGAGTTCTTTCTGTGAGAAAATATACTTCAAACTCTTGTGATCAGTATATATCTCACATTTTCACTATAGATATAATGTCTCCATATATTCAAATCAAATATTACAGCTGGTAAATCAGGATCATGAGTGGGATTGTTTTACTCGTGAATTTTTAGATGTCGTGATGCAAAGGCAATAATCCTATCATTCTGCATAAGGAAACAACCAAGTCCATTCTATGAAGCATCACAATAAATAGAAAAACCATCAATGAAACGATCAATATTACTTCTTGGGTTACATATATAATCTGCAGCATGCCTCTCTAACATTGTAAATTTAGCTTCAGACTTTGCAACATTCTCATAATCCTTTTGCCTCAGAAATAGAAATTTTCATTCCATATCCACTCGATGGACATGAGGAATTTATTTTTCTCTGAAAATCTCTTTAAACTCCCTCAATTCCATATTTGATACTTCATCATCTTCTTTTGTGTTTTGATACCATGACCACCATTGATCAGCATCTCCAGTGAGGCGGTAAACTGCCGTGACAACTTTTTCCCATTCACCACTTTCCAAGGCTTGGAATATTTTATCTAAGGAATTTATCGATTGCTCAACTACTAGTTTATTTTTACCCCCATTAAATTATGGTTGTTGTTGAATCATGAAGAAATCTAAGATCCTCCAAACTGTGGATCATGGTGCTTCATACGGGTAATGTTATTATTCATAACCTGAGTGAGTTGTCTCAGTTTGGTGATAAGCTAATCAGCACTAGTTGCATCACCAGCTCCACTATAATTATCATGAGTATGAGGGAAATACCTACATAGATTACATGTGTTTATACAGTTTCCATTCCTTCCACTAGGTGCCATTTCTAAACAATGGCATAAACTAGATAAGTTTATGAATCGAAATACATAATTCCAAAATTTTAAAACACTTAACTTAAACTGAAGTGTTTATGGTTATAATCCATAATCATCAAAATGTTTTCTTTGAGGAAGTATATAATCATAAACCCTTCATAATGGTTTGTAATGAAAATGATTATTATCCTAATTATATCCCATGGGAGTGTCGTAAGAAAGAGTGCAGCAAGGCCCATTGTCGTGCACCGGTTACTGTTCAAGTCTAGCTCAATGTGGTGTTTTCATGTTTTACCCCTAGGTACATCTATTCCAGAGCCGCCTCTACCAGCTCATATCCAGATAGGGATGTATTTCTTGGAAAAATCACAAAATCTTAACATTACCAAAATTCTAGGAAGTTATTTTATATTAATCCTCAAAGTCTATCATAGGGTAATGTGCTCTAATCAGAGTTTATCTAAATCTAGTTTCCAAGTTTTGTACTAAAATTTTTCTGAGACCAACTGTAACGCCCCGACCCCAGAAGCCCAGAGTCGTTGCATTATTAAGTATCATTGGCATGATCACAGAAGATCAGGTCTCAAAATATCGATTAGTTTAGTATCTTTGGAAGTACTAGATACATTCATAAGGTTTACATCACATCATAAATTGGAAAAATACAACAACATTGTTTCTATAGGCAACACTGAGATCCCATACACTATCCCTACAGGTCAGTCATGATATTATTCTTCGCATTCTGGGAAAAATAAAACATTGAATGTGGTGAGCTCAGATTCTCAGTAAGGATAAAAATATAGCGTAAACATTTATAAATAAGCATAAACATTTAAGGAAATGAATGAGACTAAAAAAAAGCCTTCTGAACATGAACTTCATCATAATATGGTGAAAATTAAAATCAAATAATTTCATTTACTTATTCACATGGAAATTCTAATATTTGAATAATCACATGCAATATCAATAGCCACGTTCATAATAATGGAATAAATAATGCCAAACTTTCTTAACCATATAGTCAAGGCCTTATGCCAAGACTAAAAATAAAATTGATTCAAGTCCTTGTTCCAAGACACTAGTTTGTCTCATTAGACCTACTGATGCATCGAGGAGATATAGCGGGCTCCACCTATCACTTACTATGTCCAATGCATTCCTCATATGAAAAGGTTTAAACATAACATAAACATTCGTATTAAAACTAGCATATAAAATTTCAATACATTATCCATAAACCATGAATGGTGAAAAAATAACACATCCATAGTCAAACGTATCACAAAACCATTAATACAATATTGATGTTTTGTATGATAATAAATCAACATCAAATAAGTTTAAAATCCATCATATGATGTTCACATAGATGAAATCAAAACCTTTTTAGAGAAATATGTCTTTCTATTTTAAAATATATTAAAATTCATATAATTATAAAAGAAAAAATTTAATTTTTGAAATATTCTTATATTCTTGTAAGAGAAGCTTTGATGATGTTATAATGGAAGAAAATAGATGTACCAACTATATAAGTTAAAAAATACATTCTTACCTTAGTTTTGTCGAAAAGGTTATAAAGTACCTTGTTTGGAAAATGACAGAAATATTCTATTCAAAAACATATTATAAAAATTAAAACAATGGTATAAATTACTTTATCCCATAGTCTAATAAATAGTAAAAATGATTTGAAATACATGTTTAAGAAACATGGATGTGGATGATAATGAGGTCCTAGTAGATACTTACGTAAAAACAACCTCGAATAATAAAGAGATTGTGAAATTAACATGTACCTTTACTTTTCCCTGGTCGAGGTTAGGTTGACCTCATGTATAACGGTGAAATAATTTTTATTAAATTACACAAGAATAATATACATTAATATGATATCATATATGATCTTTTAACATTTCTTTGTTAATAATATCTTAGTATTATCGTCATTTAGGGTGTTAACAGATTCGTTTTACATTATATTCTTTGTAATGTGAGTCATATTTTTTATGTATGGGATGTATATTATTCATATCAATAATGATATAAAGTCTTTAAACATTATTTTTAATCATAAAATGAAAATTTTTCTTGAATGGATACGATGGGAAATGAATCTCATCGCGTTCGTGGAGATGGTAATCTGTACGTATGCCCGAGTAACAATATCATTCTTTTGATATTAAAATAATATATAATTGGATGGTATATCATATATAAAGAATAATTATCATGTTATATTTATTATTTACATCAATTACACATCACTACTATAACCATCCAAATACTAATGTATTGAATAACAATTACACCACGACGTGGAGACGGTAAGCTGTACGTACATACGTATGGTGACATGTCATTCAAATGATGGAAATAATAATTAATTTGGTTGTACCATATTTATAATAACATAACAGTATATAGAATATACTGGAGTTATTATTTTATAATGGAAACAATAATGAAATAAAAAGTGGAAGAAGAAAGAAACTTGAAAGAGTTGATGAAATAATTACCTCCTCTTCCGGTTCTTCCTTTTTATTTGAACAAAAGGGATTCTTAGGGTGTCTTTAGGAATAAATAAAGGAATATGGGATGAATTTAGGATATTTGAGAGGGTATTTGGGCAGGATTTGGCCGATCCAAATGGATTTGAATGTGTGAATTCGAGAGAAGGGAGAGTTCACTTTTACAAGAGGGGTGAGGGGCACCTTAGGAAAATCTAGAAATATTATTTTTAAATAAACTCTGTCTCTATTTATAATGGCTCGAAAATGGATTATTTAAAGGATAAGGTGGTTATGGGTCTAAAACCACTCAACTAATAGGTTTTAGACAGGTTTTGGTAACTATATTACCCTTTTCTTTTAGATATAACTCTTAGTTAAATAGTTTTACATTTACCATGTCTCTTTGTATTTTTATATTATATGGTTAATAAACTTACTATATACTTCCAAAAAACCACAAGTGGTTCATTAATGATACACATATTATTATATAAGTCTTTTTTCCAATCATTAGATTTTTAGGAATAGAATATCAATTAATAATATAATATTTTTTAAAAAAACTCTTTTATGTAAATTTTGAAACTATTTGGTATTTTTTTTCCTAAATTCATAACAGCATTATTATTTCAAACAAAATTCATCTAACCAACCATAATAGGTCATGTAAACCTATAAAATTAGTGTAATTCATAAAAAGTTTCTAATTTCATTTATTTGGATATTTATAATATCAATTATTTTAATATTTCATTAATTAGGTAATTACTGCATCATCATTGTGTCATAAGTAAATCAAATTAATTAATGTCTATAAAATATAAATAAAAAAAATTACTTAGAAATTATTTTTATATTTTTAATAAGTATTTATAGTCTAATTTATCTTATATGTAACCTTATATTAAAAATGTTTTATTTATTAAACTTTGATTTTAACTTTTTTAACTCTTCTTTGAATTAAATAATAATAAATGTACTAATCTAATCCAAGTGGGCATAAAGGAACACATTTTATTCATAATGTTGTTTTTGGACAAATTACACATATCCAATATAATAGGTACATGTTTTAGGGTAATACTAATATCATTTTTACCCTTAATTACCCTCTCTTCTTTTAACCATAGTAAATAAAGTAAAAGGTTTCTATTCACCAAAAATTATTTTCATCTTATTGAACCACATTTTACATACTAATATCAACTATGTCTCTCGGATTTTTGAAATTCAACTCATAGAAGAAATAAAATTAAGTTTTATGTAAATTTGCAAATTCTCCAAGGAGGTGGGTAAAAAATGGTAAAAAGATCAATAAAATTTTAATATATCTAAAATTATTATAAATAGACTCCAATGAATTACATTGAACATAGATAGGAATTATATATCTCTATTTACCTAATATAAATTTAAATAAAATAAATTATTATTTAAATAAAAATTATCTTTTAAACTATAACTAAGTGTTTTTCACTATTCATCAAAAATTGAAAGATTTCAGAAAAATACAAAAAATTCCCCTGAAGCTAATTTCGATATTCAAAATCCAAAAATGAAGTCCATTTTTAATGATAAGATTTATAAACTTTCAAAAAGTGGGTATTACTATTCATAACGGCTAGTTTGATTGGTTGTGGTGTGTTAGAATCTTGAAGATGCGTACAATGCAAGCTATTGTATTATTCAAAGGGAAACATACCGTGGAAGATTGGGGTGTTACAACCATTAAGTGTGGCAATGTATTTCTTGATCTATTTGTAAAACAAGGATGTATTTTTTTTGATACAGATGGATGTACGGCGTGGTTGAGTGACCAACTTGTTTACTTTTTATAGATTCATTGTTAGGAGATGACTCCTTTTTTCAGGTATCTTTGAGGGTTGTTCTGTTTTTCTTGATATAGGAGACTTATTCCAAGGGATTACACACATACTTAAATGGTTTTTTACACTTCTCGAACTTTTTTAGAGTTGTTGATAGAACTATATAGACCTGGGTGGTTGCCTACTCGGATATTTATCTAACACCCATTTTGGGGTTCCTTAGGGACCCAAAGAGATTATATGATTACAGGTGATGATATGGTCAAGCTCCCTAATATAGGTTTTTGATTGTGACTTAGAGCGTGGGAGCATAGGACCATGTTGAGGGTTGCGATGCTAGGCTACGTTTTCGATCTTTCTTTCTTTTTGGGATACTTGTATTGTACTTTATTTCCATGTACCTATTTGGTTACATTATAGATACTTATGCCATATGCGTAATTTGGTATATGAGACAATTCATTCTATTGAGATGTATTTATATTGGGATTAACTTTATTCGACTGCTTATTTATTCACTTCTGCTATTTACTATATGTTTTAATTATAATGTCATACTCTGTAATGAAGGAATAGTCTCCCCACTAACTCACCATGGCCATCGCTACTAGTTGGCAGCCTCTGGGGTTTGGGGATATGCACAATAGGCCATGTGGACCACCGAGCTCAGGGCACCATAGAGTGGAATATGGGTTTGGGATATTACAAAGTGGTATCAGATGAGTTTTTCTTTTCTAGTTTGAAATACTATTTTGAAACAATATAACATGATATGAAGGAAATGGAATTTTGTAATAAACAGTGCCGAGGAGTAGCTACCTCGTATAGAGGGAAAATCCAAATTTCCTCAAATTGAGTTTTGATTTTTTGGATTTTGTAAATTGCACTTGTTTTTTTTTCACTATTGGGAGATGTACTTGATTTTTTCCACTACTATTGATGCAATTTTGGGTTCTGTTTCAGTGAAACCTGGTGATATGAGGGTGTTCCATCTCATGGATCATGTAAGAACTTGTCATAATCACATTCCATTCATTATGACATTCAATATAGGATTCATTAGATATTTCATGTTATTGTGATATTGGATATGACAACTATGCATGCTGTTCTGTTATTTGGGCGTACTAGATAAAGGTGTGATGCCATCGTTTAATCTATAAGAATTATGGGCCCTTATGAATTGGGAAATGACGCACCTATAAATTATAAATATTAAATGTACTTTCTATATGTATGGTTTGAAAGGGAGCCAAATTTTGGGTTCATGAGGAGTTATGGGCCCTTCGTTATTCACAAATTGGTAAACCCTAGGTAAATATTCATGAATAACTGTATTTTAAATGTAAATGGAACTTGATTTAGTGAATAAACACTCTACATAGAGCTGGATTTTAAGTGGGAAAGAGGAACAATTTCTAGTGGTTCGTTGGCTATTCATTATACTATTCTATCTTTAGGAGCATTTTGTGGGTTTGACACTGTTTCTAGGAGGGTTTTGACTTGTCCAATGTTTTTAGCTTTGTGCTTTGTTGTTTTTCTTTAATGAGGAGTTTTTTGGAATTATAGAGACATGCCGCCAGGAAGACCTCCAGTGGTATGCTACGATGGAGGTGATAACCATACTTCATAGATGGTGGGACACGACCTACCACTTGAACCTCTTATAGTTCCATCTACGGCACCAGAGGTTGTTCCGAACATAGGTGTTGAGGCACAGTACCACGAGGTCTTCTTTATCTATATTCAGACTTTCTAGGGAGCATCGTAGTCATCTTTGACTAATTCTGAGAAGACACAGGTGTTCTAGAAGTAGAATCATCCTACATTCATAGGGGATGGCAGGCTATAGGGTATTGAGTTGAGGCTAGAGACCATGTTGTTGATTTTTGAGTATCGGGATATGCCTTTGGAGTGGAGGGTCATGATCTCGACATACATTCTATGTGGAGTGGAAAAGCGCTACTGTGATTTTTTGAACCAGGTTGTTCAGTTGCATAATATGGGTTGGGATAAATTCCAAACTTTATTATAAAAATATTTTTACCATGCGACTATTCTATTAGAGCGGGCTAATGAGTTCATGCATCTAGAGCAGAGCGCGATGAGGGTTATGGAATACTCGGAATGCTTTACAGAGTTGCAGTATTTTTCCATGATGTATCTTACTGAGGAGATGAGGAGGGAGAGGCACTTCAGGGAAGGTATTAGACATGCTATTATATCTCAGGTCAATGTTTTAAGATTTCCTTCTATCATTGAGATTGTGAATCAGGCTTTGATTATAGATCGGAACCTGAGAGAAGATGGGGGTACAGAATATGGGAGTGTTGTTTCTTGTACCATTGGGTTTAAATCTTCAACCTAGAAGTTCCAATTAGAAGCCTCCCATGACATGAGTTCTAGTCAGGCTCTGGGTTAAGGCAGCTTTTTGTTTTTCCATTAGTGTGGTAGTCAAAGATACAAGAATAATTAGAGCGACTACAACCCAGTTGAGTTTTGAGATTGCAGCAGAATGGGACAGATTCATCAGGTTTGCAGGAACATCCCGTCATCTATGAGTGGTAGGGGTTCAGATCCAAAGTCATGTTTAGGAGAAGGTTCTCCATCTCCATGTTAGTATCAATGTTGAATTAGTATAGGTTGGTCAGGCCAGGGTAGTGGTGGTCATGGGAAGGGTAGCCATGCACAAAGTTCTCAGAGATATGGGGAAAATCAGCTCAATGTAGCTAGGTAGGTTTATAGGGTTGTGGTGCAAGAAAAACATATGAAATTAAATAAATCAAATAGTATAAGGATCTCGAGATGTCATTAGTGAGAGGAAAAATCGTTGTAGAACCTAACATTGCATCTTCTCTTTTTGATACAGGTTCCAATCATAGATTTGTCTATGCACAAGTGGTAAAGAACTTTGGAATGTTGTTCTTATTTTTTAGGACATTTTGATGCTAGACACACCATTGGAAGATAGATTTGGGGATTTAAACCAGTGTGTGGACTGTCCAGTTGAATATGGTGGGTTCCACTTTCTCTGGAGAATATATTTCCTCAAAAGGATTGGGTTAGACGTTATTCTTATAATGGACTGGCTCATTACTTATCGAGCATAAGTTGATTCTATCACTGGGTGGGGTGTTTCAAATCACCAGAGGGGAATTATTTATTCACAAGAGTTCATTGGATTTCTAGGAAAGCAGAGATGGACCAGGGCATCAATTTATTGGTGGAATGAAAAACTAGATTTCTAGTGTTTTTAATAATGATCAAGTAGTGAGTTTGGTGGACCTTCCTCTGGTGGTTGAGCGCTTCTAGGATGACTTAACTAAAAAAATATCTGGTTTACCTCATGAGATAGAGGTGGAGTTCTCTATCAAGCTTGGGCTATGAGCTATTCTAGTATCCATTCCTCTAAACATGATGGATACAATATATTTTTAGGAGCTCAAGAGGCATGTAAGGGATTTGGAGGCATATGGGTTTGTTAGACCTAGTACTTCTCCATGGGGTTTGTCAGTCCTTTTTTGGAAAAAATGAGGATGATACACATAGGATATGCATGGATTATCAGAAATTGTACAAGGTAGAGATTAAAAACAAATATCCCATTCCACAGATAGATGACCTTTTTAATCACCTACATGGATCTTGAGTTTTCTCAAAGATAGACATGAGGTCAGGATATCACCATGTGTGTGTTCAACCTATTGACATACCTCGTACAACCTTTCAAATAAGGAATGGGTTATACAAGTATCTAGTTATGTCTTTTGGTCTCACAAATGAGCCAACGGTTTTGATGGAACTAATGGACTAAGTGTTCCATCCTTGATTGGATTTTTTTGGTGGTTTTCATAGATGATATCGGGCCGTATTCTCACAATCAATAAGACCTTTCTAACCATCTTGAAATTGTTTTGCATACTCTGAGAGGGAATCATTTATATTCTAATCTTACAATGTGAAACTTTGGGAAGGATAAAATTCACTTCCTTGGTCACATAATCTCAGAGACATGAGTGTTAGTGGACACATAGAAGGTGAGATTTATAGTTTCATAGGAATAGCCCGAAAACGTTTTTGACATACAGAGTTTCTTAGGGATAGCTAGTTACTACATGTGTTTTATACTAAACATTCAGGCGTATCAACAACATTGATGGCCATGACTAAGAATTATGTGATGTTTGTGTGGTCAGAATCTTATGAGATAGTCATTCAGGAGCTGAAAGGGAGGTAGACATCATCACCAGTCCAGAAACTACCAAAGCAGTGCTAGAATTACTTAGTGTATTATGAAACTTCAGGTATTGGGATGGGGAAAGTACTGATGTATGGAGATCTAGTAGTGGAATATGGATCTCGATAGCTAAGTCATCATGAGAATAATTTCCATATGCGTGATATCATGTTAGCTATGGTTGTTCATGAATTTCACTGTTAGAGGAAGTATTTACTAGGAGATCATTTAGGTGGTGTGTACGAACCAATGAATCTTCAATTATATCGTTATGCAGCAAGATCGGAATTCGAGTCATTTATGGTCGGTGGAGTACCTATATTACTTTGACTTAGAGAATTCCTACATGGTTGGTAAGGGAAATGCAGTGGCTGATGCACTGAGTAGGAGGATTCAGATACAGGAAATGAATTAGGCAAGTAGCAAGTCGCAGCTTATGGTGTTTTTTTCTAAGATGCATCTGGTGGAACACAATAGGCAGGGAGACTATTCTTTAATCCATAGTATTTAACTCTACCCTGCATGATAGATTTAGGATGTGGCAGGTATCAGATTTATAAGGTCTAGTTATATGGGAAGTTGTGACATGTAAGGACCCTCCTCTTGGTTGGATGGTGGGTGATGACGATATCCTACGTATCCATGGAGGTTTCTTCATTCTTGTGGACATATGTGAGGAGTTGATGTGTGAGTTTCATGCATCATCTTAGGCAGTGTATCCAGAGGTCACCATGATTTACCATGACATGCGATGATATTACTGGTGGTTCGGAATCAAAAGAGAGGTAGCTGAATTTATTTTGAGCCATTCCACCTATCATGAGGGGAAGACAGAACATCAGTGAACATCTATGCTTTTACAACAATTACCTACCCGGAGTGGAAATTGGATGATGTCATGATGGATTTTGTTACTAGTTTTCCATGATATCTTTGAGGTAATGATTTTGTGTGGGTTGTAACATATAGGATTAAAAAGGTCACAAACATATTAATTATCTACGAGACCTTCAGTGATGATGATATTATAAAGTTGTATGTTTGAGTTCTGGTACAACATCATGGGGTCCCATGCACTATCATTTTACATAGAGTCACCTGATTTATGTCCCATTTCTAGAATAGTTTTAAGAGGGCACTGGGTACATATGTGTTTCTGAGTATAGCATATCACTCTCACACTTATGTCTAGTCAGAGCATATGATACAGGTTATATGAGACAAGCTGTCAGAATACATCATATATTTTGGGGTCTCTTGGGAGAGGCACATTCCCCTTGTTGAGTTTTCCTAAAATAACAGTTGTCATGAAATAATACTGATGGAACCTTAAAGGGCATTATACAATAGGCCATGTAGTTCTCCCCTATGCTGGTTTGAGGAAGGTGAGGCCGAATTATTGTGATTGTGTCTCATACAGGAGACTTCTGAGCAGGTCCAGTTGATTCAGAAGTGGATGGAAACAACACAGTCATGTCCAAAATCATATTTTTATCACAACTGATGACCTCTGGTGTTTGAGGTCAGGGATCGGGTTTTCTTGCATGTTTCACCAAGGTTGGGAGAAAGGAAGATTAGAAGACAAGGTAAACATTCACTGAGATATGTCGAGCCATTTTAGATTATGGAGAGATTCGAGTCAGTTGGTTATCGGTTATAGTTACCTCAGAGGTACCAATCCATGCACAACGTCATCCAAAAATCTCAGTTGTGCCGCTATCACTCAGACCCCTATCATGATTTTCAGCCTTGGGAGGTTGAGATTCATGTTGATTCATCTTTTGAGGAGCATCTGATTTGTATCATTTACAGGAGCATGAAGGTTCTCTAAGGCCAGATAGTTCCTCTAGTATGAGTGCTAGGGAAGTATGTCCATTTATAGGATGAAACATGGGAGAGGGAAGATGACGTACGTACTCAGCGGCCAGAGTTGTTTTTCATATGAATCATGACCACTAATCAATGTGCAATTGAGGGATGAATTGCTATACAGGGGTGGGTATCGTAAGATACTAAGATACTAGGTTTTTCATAAAGTAAATACCTTTTTTGGAGTTAAATGTGTTTACTTTTCATTTTGTCTTAGACCCTAGGTTAGGTCATGGGTTGGTTGGGTTTTTTTGGGAAAGAAGGGGGAAAATAAGCAAAAGGATGGCTACATGCCTAGTACACATCATGTACTTGGACTACACATCATGTACTTCAAGTAAACACCATGTACCAGCCAATCACGACCTGTAGCCAATCTTCCTCATAAAAAATAATAAATTGGAGTACATGCCGAGTACATGGAACTATGTGTAATTACCCAGTGGGTATTTTTTTATAAATGATGCTGTATCTTTGATTTTTGACGCACTGAACTATTTCCTTCATTTTTTAAACAAAAACTCCCCTAATCTAGTTTTTCTTATATTTAAGCCTTTTAGAATCTGATTCAAGTTTCATATGTCCCTTTGGAACCGCATCAGCATGTAATCAGTCTCTTTTTATTTATTTTTAATTCCTAAGAACAATGACTATGCTAATTAGATTTCGGCTCATATGCCCTAATATCACGTTCTTTGTTTGTTCTTTAGATATCTTCCATAACTAAACAAATTAGTACATGATACTAGAGGAGATATAAACTATTGAGGTGACGTAGGCGTTATATTCATTATTTGATATTTTCTTGGTGTTTTTCAGGTGCTCGGTCGACATTCCATCTATCAGAATTTTCAGTGATGTCTCGTTTTTCAGTGAGTAGCTTTCAGTAGTTATAGTAAGACCTAGTGAGGTTTCACATGGGTTTTGTTTAAGTGTGTTGTCACATGTTGCTCATTTAATGGTCACCCATGGGTTTTGACTTTTGTTTTTATCATGTTTATGATAGTTTAAACAACACAAAGTTTGTGTTATTGTGCCTTCCTAGTTAGAGGAAGCATACTAAAGACTCGATAGCTTGAGTAGCTAGTTTATGAGATGTTCTGCATCCTTGATTAATGAATATCAGGTTATGCCTTAACTTTTTTGATATCATGTCATGTTAAATGGGCTATATGGTTTGATATACATATATGTAAATGATTAATGGAATGTAAAATAGAATGTAAAATGGTTTATATGGAAGGGTATGAACATATGATTTTGATAAATCGGTTTCATGAGTGGGTATACTCAGGTCTTGTGTTGGTTGATGTGAGTGGGTATACTCACCATGTTATGAATGTTTAGTCTGAATGCTTGATTAAATGGTTTTATTGAAGGATTGAACTACTCCCCTAGGATTTGGACGGCGGAAGTGGATGCCTTGGGTTTACTCTCCCCTTGGGTCTCGATTCAGTGGGATGCCATGGGCCTTGCCATCCCTTGGATCGGGATTGCTTGGGATTGCATAGGTCATGCTATTTCCATGTTCCTAGGATACCAACTAGTTCCAAACCGAGTTTCCACCAGGGATTCCTATGTGACTCAATGGTATTCCTTGTACATGCTCCTTGGATCTGCCCCTCCATGGTCTAGATATTTTTACATCGATTCCTTGGTCTGTAGTCACCTTGGATATAGCCCTTGAGGTCTACTACATCATTGTACAACATGGTCATTGAATGATACATTCACTATACGACATGTATGTGGATTAATTGATATCTCTATATAGTGAGGCTGTGGATTTCTTGATACAGATGGATGTACATTGTGGATGCATGAATACCTTGTTTACTTGTTATAGCTATGTTATTATGAGTTGACTCTCTTTTACATGTAGCCTTGAGGTTTGTTCTATTTTACATGATACAGTAGACTAATGCCATGGGAATACACATTTACATAAATGGTTTTTTAAACTTTCTAGAAATATTGTAGAAATTATCTTAGAACTGTATAGAACCGGGTGGTTTCTTACTGGGATGTCTATCTCACTCCCTATTTGGGCCTCCATGGGGGCCCAAACATATTATATGATTGCGGGTGATGATAGGTGCATGTTCCCTAGTACATGTTGTTGATTGTCTCTTGGAGAAGGGGAATACAGGTCCAAAATATGTCTTGCATTGCTGAGATACCATTTTGACTTTTTTTTCTTTTTGGGATACTTGTATTGTACAGTAATGACTCTACATATTTGGCTACTTTATAGATACTTTTATTATCTACATCATTTTGTATATGGGACTCTTCTTACTATTGATATGTACTATAATTTCCTTATCTTAAGTTGACTGCTTGTTTATTCACTACTACTATTTACTATAGGTTTCAATTCCACTATGATACTTTGGTAATGGGGGAATAGTCTCCCCTCTGTCCCAACTCGGCCCTCACTACTAGTCGGTAGCCTCTAGAATATAGAGAGATTCCCCTGAGGCCATGCGTCCAACCGGGCTTGAAGCACCATAGGGTGGAATCTTGGTCTGGTACGTTACATTAAATTATTTAAAAATAATATATTAAAAATCATTTAATAACTTTATCTCATGATAAATTCATCCAAATATCTGACATATTCGAATGTTATACTCATTGTAGGGTAAAAACCATGATTTAGAATTAATGGTTGTCTCATATTTATCATATGATGAACTATTTTGTTTTCATTCAATTATTTTGAATAAATTTTATGTACATAATGTAATATATTATTTTTTTTATTCGATATTAGTCGAGGCTTATGAGCCTTAGAATCTCTCACTAAATTAGTGTATTACTCTAAAAATATTCAATTGAATATTCTAAAGTTCTAACTGGGATTTTACCCTTATATAATTTTATTAAAAAAATTTAAGTTATTTTTCACTATTAAATCATTTTTATCACATATAAATTATATAATTTATCAAAATGAGTTCATTTATTCTCATTGTAACAATCAAGATATTAAAATTATCCTCCTATATCGACTTCTCATCCTCGAGAAGTTTATCTAGAAAGATTTATCAAACAAATTAGGCAACAGATCTTGAAAAATAGTCTCACGCATCCACATCACTTCTGGGATCCATGCATGCAATCTTTGAATCTGAAATAGTGTCATTGTCTTCCTTCATAATGTCTTCTCACTTCAATAAATGATCAACACCAGACACTCCTCAAATTATGTATCAGTATCCATCTCAATTTCCTCACATTAAATTACATGTGTAGGGTTTGGTATATAAATTAGTAACTATGAAACATGCAACACACCCTGCATACCTCGAAAGTGATAAGGGAGTTCTAGAAGATATGACACTTCCCCTATATGCTCGGTGATCTCAAAGGGTCCAACAGAATATGTGATATATTTCCATTCATTACAAGATATCTACTCCCCAACCATGGAGTCACTCTCAAGAAAACATAATCTCACATAAAAAACTCCATGGATCTCCTCTTATGGTCAACATATTATATCTATCTTTACTAATTGGTTATCTAACTATTCTATTTCTTCTACACACTCCCAAAGGTCTCTGGATCCATCCTTGGTCACACTACCATTGTCTCACCTGCCTCATTCCCACACAATGGTGAACAATATAGCCTCACATAAAGAGCTTCGTAGAATTCCATATTAATCGAATCCTGATAATGTTTATTTTATGAAAATTAATTCAATGCTAAGGGTTTATTTCATTCTCTACTAAGGTCTAGAACACAATATCAAATCATATCCTCCAATATGAATATGTTCTGTATAGACTGTTCGTCAATATGATGATGGTACGTAGTATTCAATCTTAGTTGATTTCCTAGATTTTTTTGTAGACAGTTACAAAAATTTAAATGTAAAACATGGATATATATCTAAAAAAATGCTCAATGGGAATCCTGGCTGGTGAAAAATATCTCAGACATACAGCTTCCCTAGCTCTTCCACTGAGTGACTCTCTCTGGTCATTAAGTAGTGAGAGAATTTCTTAACCGATCAACAATCACACAAACTGTGTCATGACTCCTTGGGGTCCTTGTTAACATACCACTAAGTTCATCGTGATTTTTTCCCACTTCCACATAGGTATTCAGAGTGGTTTTATCAACCCACCAAGACACTGGTAATCAACATTCCCCCTTTGACATGTGAGACATCAAGAATCAAAACCAAAAATGTCTCTCTTTATTTGTAGCCACCTAAACTACCACATGAAGTCAGGATACATCATGGTTATACCATGAATTAATTCCCTTCTAGAGGTACAGTAATCCCTCTTCATCTCTTCTCAAATGGAAGTAGGTACTACTAATCTCCCATTTACGAAGAACATTTCATTGTCATCCATTGACCATCCGGTCATCGAGTCATCACAAACTAGTTGTTCCCTCTTTACCATACACTATGAGTCTAACACATGTTCAGCTTTTACATGGTCCACAAGTGAGGATGTGACTATCAATGGAAAAAATTGACATTGAACCATTGTTATAAAAGGCATCCATCTACTAATCATCCAATAAACTCATCAAATGCCACTTCTCCTCTAAGTACCTCTCACATAGTTCCTGCTCAACTGGGGTCTTTCATCTAAGGGGGTCTTCTATTAAATTTCACTTTCTTTATGAATATTCCATATCAATGTCAAATTTATGCAGATACTCCACCCAGTGCCTCTGGATCAAATTTAGGCCCCACTAAGTGAAGATGTAGAGAAAGATCTTATAGTCCATGTAAACAATAAATCTCTACCTGAAGTGATATTGTCTCCAAAATTTTAGATTGTGGATGACTGTTGTTGGCTCCATGTATTGTCTAGGATATTTCTTCTATAGGGGTCACAAATAATGAGACCCACATGCAACTACATGCTCTATTTGAATCAGCTCCGCTTCCAGACCAACACCTAGTGAATCCGAATAAACTATATATACAATCATGGGATCAGGGAGTGTCATTAAAGGATCTAGAGTCATCCTTCTCTTTATCTCAAGGAAATGCAATTAACACGGATTTGACAACGGGAACATCAGTCAATTATTTTTCAGTGTTATCATGGGAGAAGATAGTCAGGATAATTCTTAAATAAACCATCGGTAATATCCTTTCAATCTCAAGGAACACCACATCTCAACAAAGTTTCATGGATGTGTCCCATACATGAATTCATTGATCATTTTTCAGTTTACTAATATATTGGTCTCATAAACCACATGTCCTAGTATTTTTACCTCTTTAATCTAGAAGTCACATTTAGACATCTTGGTGTAACACATGTGTTCTTAAAGAATACTCATCACTATATCAAGGTGCCTATAATGTTTATATGGTATTGGTGGTTAGAAGAGGATATCATCAATTAACGTTATAACTAATGTGTACATGTATGTATGAAAGGTCATGTTCCTGAGATCCACGAACAATGCTACTACATTAGTCTGTCTGAACAAAATAAAAAAGAACTCATATCGTCTACAAATTCTCTGAAATGTTGTCTTCAGAAATTCCACTTCTCTAACTCTCAAAGAAGGAAATCCTAACCGAAGTTCCTTATTTGGAGGACCACCAGGCTCCCCATCGAAAATTAAAATAATCATTGATTATAGGTAAAAGATATCAGTTCTTCATCATCACATGATTCATCTTCTAGTAATTGATTCATATTCGAAGAATACCACTTGATTTCTTGGAGAATAGAATAGTTATACCCCATAGTGAATCACTATGTCTGATAAGTCCCTGCCTCTCTAGGTCATTATGTAGAACCTTGAGCTCCGTCAACTCGGTTGGAACCATACGATATTGGGGTATCAATTTGGGCTTCAAACGTGGAATGAAATCAAAATCTTCTTAATGTGTCATTCCTTTAGAGTCTTTACTAGGTCGAAGATTCCCAGAAATATCACAACTCATTTTTCAACATTTGGAGATCCATTGATTCTCTCAAAGGATGAAAAATTATGGAGCTAAAAATCATGGAATATTTGACCTTATTTTTATATTCTTATGCTTAGAACATGAAAAAAGGAAAATACATAATGTTGAGCCAACGCAACTACCTATACCATAGAGTAGGAGTGATAGGAATCACAACTTCCTTCCTCTACACGTCAAATGGTAATGGTGATGCCTCCCCCATTGACGATGTGTTTCAGCCTACTTCCCAAGTAGTTCTATAAACTACATCATGGAAACAATTCTATAGAACGAAGGAAGTATTCCATAAAACAAAAGAGTTGTTATGAAAAATATTATGAATTATATGGGATCACACAATGTTTATCATAAGTATATTACGGGATCAAACAATGTTTTCCTAGGAGTCTACCCTTAACCCACATTATATCCCTCCTAGGAAGAACACATGTTTCTATCCCTATACATTAGTCCCAATCATGATATATATATATATATATATATTTATTTATTGAAACCACATAATTCTTTGTTCAACTATTTTATACCAATAATGATGCATCACAGAACAAGAAAACACATATATATCACATAGAACAAACAATCCTAAATTGATAGCACAAATCAAGGTAGTATATTAATTAATTACTATGCATCACAACAATGGGTATATATATGGAATATGATCCATTGTGTCATGATTCATGAAAATATGTTAAAACTCATAAGTCACATTTAAAATCATGTGTGTCATCCAATGTAAATTTAATCAATGGTAAAAACAAAATACAATTTCCCATTTATGGAAACTCGGTGGTCCACTATATAGGGATGGCCATGCACAATCATAGTTCCCCTACCTGAGTCTCAACCATCCTAACACTAGTATACCCTATCCTAATAGAATGCAATATGAGAAATAATTTAGTGACTCCATATCCTTTGATACCATTTTTAACATCCTGGCCTGAACCACTGGGTCCGATCTAGAATTCCATGTTACTACATCAAAGTCTCCCCATACACAAGAGGCTTCCAACTAGAAGGAAGGGTATGCTTCCATAAGTTGAGAGACTATACCCAAGATATCATGTCGTAGGACCTAAAATAAAAACTAAAAAATATAATAAATAATCATAATAACATGTGGGAAAGTAAAAAAGATGACACACATTTAATATATATAAATCAACTCTCATAAGTAGTTAGAATTTATAAAGGAAATAAATTAGACAAATTAAAAAAAATAGACACTGGATCCTCCGGAGTTTTTCCAGGTCTACTACTAGTTTCATGCTCCTTTGTACATCTATCCACCATTGGGTCCTTTCCCTTTTCTAGATCCAGCTTTCAATTTACAGGCGCCTCAAATTACTTAAGTACGGTGTGAGTACAAGACTCTGTAAGACACCGCCTATTCATCCTTAACCTGATGTACTCAAGAATTAATTTATATTCCATAATAATAGAACATTTTTAATATACATTGTAGCGCACAATCCAAAAATGAGTGATCGTGTGATATCCAAGTCTCCAGAAATCTATAGTTGTATATGCTTTGGCTCATTGCTGAAAATATACTATATTTGGATAAGTATTCCAAACCATCCATAAGTCTAGTGCCGAGTTACTCATAATCCACAAGGTTTCGAGTGGAAGAAACATACCCAAAATCCAAAATTCATTAGGTACTAATAGGAATACCCAAGGCATTGAGTATCTATTACCTACCCTAAATCCACAAGGCCTTAGGTAACACTCAGAATCCATAAGTCATTAAGTGTTGTACATTTACTTGGAATCTACAAGGAATCGAGTAAATTCCAGGTTATAAAGTTATCATGTTTCACTGTCATCATCATCACAGATCCTGAGAATACCCCATAAGTAGTAATCATACCACGCCACAAACCTATCATGTTTTCATATACCAATCCTCCAAAGGAAAACATGACAAGTCATATCAACATAACAACCATAGAACACATCATGAGAAATATAGAATTAGCATATACTTCAACATGTGAATCAAAAATCATCATGAAATCAAGTTATCTCATCAATATCATTGAATAAAATCGTATCATATCATGGGATACACACACAAAACACATCATAATAAGTAAGGTAGTACCACAATACATGTGATCAACAAGAAACATGAAAAAAAAGTTACAAGGTACTCATGGAATCAAGTGCCACATATGTTTCTCATGGATACATACACCTTCATATGATCATAATCTACCATTATCATCAAATATTTCTATACATAAATAATATTAAATAAATATATGAAACAAAGCCCAAATTTCCAAGGAAATTCCTACCTCAAATGTCATCAATGACCATCCTAGGAAAAACCACTATGTCTGGATTTTCACACCACCTAGCTATCTTATTAACATAATTGTCAACACATATATTCATTATATTTTTCCAGGGTTCCTAGAACCAGTACAATAAATTTTTTTATTAAAATAAATAAAATATCACAAGAAATGATACATTTCTCCCCTATATAATTTTTAAATTATCATGTTATAATTTTCATTTGATAATTTCTCATAATTTATCACATTATAATTATATTTAGATAATTCCCCTTAAATTATCAATTTATAATTATACTATCATAATTTCTCATAAATTATCCTTTAATAATTAAATTTTGAAAAAAATATAAAGTATCCTTTTTTGTAATTGTATTTTTATAATTTCTCATAAATTATCCTTTTATAATTTTATGTTGATAATATATCAAATATTATCCTTATATAATTATACCATGATAATTTATTTCAAAATATCTTTTTATAATTATATATTGATAAATTATCATAATTTACATTTTTATAATTATATTATGATAATTCATTTTTTTAAAATTATTTATAATTATATAAGATAATCATCTCTGATAAATAATTTTCCACTGATAATAATATTATAATAATATCTTATTTATAATCATATAATAATTTTATATTATTAAATTATAATTATCCTTCAATAATTTTTATAAATCATATTTGATAATATCATGAAATTCTTCTTTGACAAAATAAGGTAATTATTTTCATCTAATTTCAATAATGTTTCCCTTGATTATTCATGAAATTACACATTGATAATTTTATTCTATTAATCATCCTTTGATAATATATTAATTATCATTTGATAATTTTTATGAAAAATATCCCTTCATTATTACATGTGATTATCATTTAAATTTATCTTCATGTAATTCAATGAAATTATAATTTCTATCATTATTAAAAATCATATTTGGATAAATTCATTAAATTTTTCATTATATAATTTCTTTAAGAATTTTACTTTAATATTTTTATTTTATAAGATCCATATAAAATGTTAAAAATCATATCGAGGAATATATTGATTCCTTCAAAAAAATTGTTTTTAGCTTCTAGTCATCAAGACAATTCCAATGGTACTGACAGTAAATAATTCTAGTCAATAATGTTGATGATATTGAAATATTAATATTAGAGTAAAAAATGTTAAGAAATTAAAAGATACAAGAAAAATAACACCACCTTATTCAACCTCTCATCGGGTGCACCAAGGTGGGGAGGATGAGGTTTTTTCACCTCTAGATCAATCCCAAGAACGTTTGGTGATTCAATGGAAACATTTAGAGCACTACCAGGGTTACTCGAACTCAAATGCATCAACCTAGTACAACACTCGATAAATTATCTCTTTAGAATCAAAGATGTGTTCCTCTGGTATTTCCAAAAACTAAAAAATTGAAAGAGTAAAATTAATCTTATTTTCAATCAAATCATAATGATAAAGACATTAGTTTCAGACATTAAGGAATTAAATATATTTTTGGCAGAAAACTTTTGGTATAAAAATTTATAATGTCCTTATTGGCGTGTTTATGGTTTCCAAGGGATGAATTTTAGGGAAGATGAACTGTAAGAGATTTTTAATTAAATTAATAAAATTAATTATTTAACAAAAATATTAAATAATGAAAATTCCCTATTGTGAATAAAATTTATTCCATGAAAATGGTAAACTCCCCATTTTGGAGCCATCAGTTGTCTTCAAATCACCATTTGAATGATATTCATTATTCATCATATAAAAATTAAAATTAAATAATTTATTAAATATTGAATGATTCATTTCATGAATGAGGCATCCAAATACCATATGCATGCAAATATTATACCCTTTATATGGTAAACAATATGTTTCATATGTAACGTTGGTCTTAATTTTTTTGTATGATGTATAGTTTGAGAGATACTAAATTATTTTCAATATAATATATTAAGTATTATTTAATTACAATATCTCATGTGTGAGTCATCCAAATATCTGACACCTTCAAATTCAATACCCATCCATGGTAAATATATTAAATATTATTTAATATATTTGTCTCTCAAGGGTGGCATCCAAGCGTCTGAGGTCTCTATATGTTAAACATGTCATAGTGTAAAAACAATGTTTTTGACCTGTTGGTGGTTTCAGATTTCTCATTCGACACACGAATTTAATGTTATTAAATTATTTGGAATAAATTGTGTACGCTTAATGAAATATATTAAATATTTTTATTCTATCTTCATTGTTGATTTTCAAGACTCAAAATCTCACAATAACTCAGTGTCTTAATGTAAAAATATTTGGGTAAATATTAAGAAGTGTTATCTTAAATTTTACGCTTTTGAAACTCATTAAACACATTTTAAGTTGTTTTTCACTAATAAATCATTTTTTCAAGGGTAATATTTTTAATTCATAAAAAATAGGGATTTTATTCTCATTGTAAAAATTAGGTTATAAATGTTCACCTCAAAGATCTGGGAAATTATTTAGAATTTCTTAATCACATAATTTAAACTTTTTTGAATTATAACACACCGATTGATGGACAATATTAACAAACTACACATAAATTTGATATTATACTAGGAGATTTACCAATGTCTATAAATAAGGTTTGTCTCAAAATCATCCTCTAGATGAGTTCTCATAAAACAATTACTTCCACTTATGAATTTAGATGGATCCTTATGAATACCTCTAGTGATATAGATATATAACTCTGACATATTGAGAGGATTTTTGAGATTATGAGCTATTGGTACCTGACCCAGTAAAAAAATGGAAGAGAATTTCAAAGTCATTTAGTAACACATCAAGGTAACACAATTTTAATAGAAGTGATAGGATGAAAATCATTGAAGATACATAGTGTTTGGTGTTTGTGATAAATTAATCCTTTTATTTCCACATGGAAAAGATTCGCGAGGTTTTGGTATAAGGGAATGAAAATTCCTAAATATATTGGCTCCTTTTATATTCTTTATCACCTCAGAGTTGTGACTTATTTAATAGAACTCCCACCATACCCATATCATGTGCAAGATGTTTACAATGTTTCCCTCTTAAGTAAGTATATAATAAATCACTAAAATGTGAAAATAATATAGGTGGTATAGTTGGAACATGATCTTTCTAAAGGGGACAAGTCGTTAAAGATCATTGATAGTAGTGAAAAAATTATATTACACAAGATAACTCATTGTGTTAAATTACAATGTAATAACCATAACTATTATGTAGAAACATGGGAACAGGAGGGAGCAATAAAATAGAAGTAACCAGTAATATTTTCATTGTTTTGTGTGATATGAAATTTCATGCCAAAAATTTATAAAGGGGGAAGAATATAGGAAACCAAAATTTTATAAAAGTAATTCATTTTTGGATTAAATGTGTTATATATATAGTATTATAGTATAATATAAAACACCAGCACCAAATAATTAAAAAATAAATACACATCAACAGATTAGTTTATAAAATTATGGAGAATAAAAGTATAATAATTTTAAATAATTATAAAATAATTAATATTCATAAAATAATTGTTTGACATAAAGTATTTATACATTTATTTTTTGGTAAAATATAGACATTTCATTTTTGTTAATATATTTTTTAATGAAAAATTTAAAAATTATAAATAAAAGTTATTTTCTTAAAAAAAAATTATAAACCCATGGTTATTTATAAATAAAGGAAAACATAAATTAATGAAATCATAAGTATTCTTATAATAGTCAAAAATTTGAAAATGTTAAAATAATTAATAATTTTTAACAAATAATTATTTTTTTTAAAATTAATTTATCATATTTTGAAATTTTTTATTTATAAAATGATTTTTATTTTTAATATCAGAATTTTGAAATCATATTATGGTGATGTTTTGTCATTTTTCTAAAAATAAATTGATATTTTTGTTAATAATGTGGATATTGTTTTTACAAATACATTAACTTTTTTGAGCTCATCATTATATAAAAATAAATTAAAAATTAATAAAACATTTTCCCTATACATATCTATCTATTTAATGCGTAAAATAAGGTATTTTAAAATGATATATTGATTTTTGATACCTATTTATTAAATTTTTGAAAATTGGTAATATTATAGTCTAATAAAATACTATTATTGGTCATCATCCTTAAAATAAGTATTAACAATATGTCATTCAGTTATTTCATGTTTTTTTGTCCAAAAACCCTCTATTTAATCATAACCCAATAAATTGCATACTTTTCGTAGTCTATTTATTAAATGATAATATAATGAATATGTTATTCTAAAACACCACTCTTCTCTCCATATAAATAAAATTCATCACCACCTCACCACTCCTCCAAACATAAGCTTATTATCTTGACCAAATGTTTCAAAAATACTACCAAATACTTTTATAAAAATACTAGAGGTTCTATTCTCATAAAAATAACACCCTTGAAATACATTATTTAATTAGAAATGGAGTAAACCCTATAATATAGTTAATAAATCCAAATCACTTTATCATTTACATACCTTAGGTTTTTTTTTATTTCCTTATAATATAATTTAAACTACCTAAAATAATGACATCAATATCAATTTTATATTAATATTTTATTATTTTAATGGAATACCAATTATCTGCCTCCCATTAATCAATTTAAAAATGAATGAGTCTCCCGTATTATAGTTGGTTATCCACCTTTATGGACAAAATATTTCATTTTTTTCATTTCCTTACTAAGATGGTTTTAGAAGAATATTTAATGAAAATAATATAATTTTTATTAAAATATTAATATTTGTGAAATGTTACCTTTACATAATATTAGTGATGTCAAGAATAAATGTTCTTCGTGATAATAGTCTTCCAAAATGATTATACTGATACATAATTCATAATTTGTATCTATTCAAGAAAATCTATTATGATGTATAGATTTTGTGCCACTAGAATGATTAATAATCTATAAATATAAAATTGTTAGGATTGGGGAACTCTTTTTCAACACCATTGATAACATTCAACACACTAAAGCAGTTATTGAGAAAATGACAGAATAACCCCACGTGGCGGATGGGAGAAAAAATATATAAAATAAGTGATTAAAAATGATAATAAATGGAGAATAAAAATTTAATATATATGTAAATGTTCTAAATAAAGAATGAAATAAAATTATAATGATTACTTATGAGATTAGATGCACCTACCAAGCGAGTTAGAACCTAAGGTAAATGAACTTATGAACTAACCGATATTCCATTGGACTATGAATTACCCCACTACCATCCTCACTTTATTTATCAAAAATTTTAATTTAATCCTTTTATTATAAATATTTTCGATTGTTTTTGTGTATTAAATATATACCATTTTTATTATCTCTTTCTTTGTTGGGGTTATATCTGTTTACCATGTTCCCTTCTCATTTATTCTTTAAATCAGACATGTTTAAAGGATGATATCCAATTCATCATTAAATTTAAATAGTTAATATTTTAAATATTATTCCCATCTATAATTTTGAAAATTAATATGATTTTTAATTGAAACCATTCTAGATTAATTTTTTCTAATAAATACAATATGTGATCACCTTCTCTATAGTTTCTTTACTCATCTACTATAACGTTGTTATTGAGGTCAAATTTTATACATACATATCCAATACATTTTATGGATTTACATCAATAAAAAATTATATTTAAGAATTATTCATTGATACTTAAATATGAGCACCTAGAAGTTTTTATTCATTCTTCTCTTTTGAAAAATTATAATATATCCTTTGAATATATTTAGGGATAAGATTTCAAACACATTGCTTTTTTAAAGGGGTTTTCTCATCTTAATACCCTTGTTATAAATTCATTTTGTAGAACACATTTTTGTGTGTATATATATATTCGTGTGTGTGTGTGTCTATATAATGGATTTTACTATAATTTCACGGCAACACAATGCGTTAGGTAATGTTTTCATTTCTTGAGATACCATATATGGAGTATGTGCAATAATCCCAGCAATATTTTTCATGTTTTCTTACAATTGGGATTTTGATTATGCTTTTATGATTTCATTTATTGTACATTTTACACATTATTATGATGCTATTATATATAATTTTTTATTCAATAACACCATAACTTTACCCACTCTTTTGATATCGTGTTATGCCTCATGACTCTTATGTTACATTTTATTATCATGTTTATTCACTTACCCGGATTATAGATTACCATTCTCATTATATATATACCCATGATATTCTTAATTTTAGTTAAATAACAATGTGACTTTAGAGAACCTTTTGAAGAAAAAAATAAATTTAAATTAGTTTATTTCTATGTATATACATTTTTTATCTAATCCCAAAAATACACTAGTCCTCTAAAATTATCGGACGTGATCGGTGTAATTTTATATTAAAATTTTGCACAGATATGTACATTGTACTCATTATTATATAGTTACACATTATTTAATGACATATTTTTTATGGATAAGAATAATTAAGCATGAGTACCCACAGGATGCACACAAAAAACACCCAGTGTCTACTTGATGCAGAATGGTACCTATCACACAATATGTATAACTGATGCACATGTATGGTGTTGTCGTTACTTCCACTAGCGTGTACCAAATTTAGAATTAATAAATTGTTCCAAATGTTCACTAACTATAGAGACGTAGTGTAGTGCCAGTATGGGTTCAAATCAACAGGGAGACTACTATTTGATTTTGGGGAAATCATGTTTATATATCTGTAAGGGAGTCCTTTTTATATGTATCAATATGGGAGTTTGATCTATGTTCTATTTTTGGATGATGATAATAAATTAAATATTGTTCATGATCAATGTGAGTATCTATGTGAAGAATTATTTTTAGTTCTAATCATGGAAAGTTCATTCAGCATAGTCTATAATGAAAACAGTTATCGCTCATTGACAATTGTCTTGGTCTCCTAGCTCAACCTAGGAAGTAACTATTCTACGGTTGGGAGATATTTAAGATCCTCGATTCATTACGTTTGGATTCAAAATAAGATAGTGTCCTAGGATAGTGTTTGGAGATGAGTCTACTACTATCAAGATAGGTTCATTTTCATGAATGTCATGTGCCCCGGTATGTTCTCACAAGTGTGATTTCCAATTATGTTTGATCCTAATTACTAATCCTAATAGGTTTTATATGTTTATAATTGATAATTTATTTAATCATGCGGATACATCAAACATGATCTATACCTTTAAGAAACTTATCTACTAATTATGTGGTAGGATGTAATTAAATAAATGATAGACAACAAATTTGATGGGATGATTAATGGAATTTAAATCATGAAAAGGTTTGTGAAATAAAACATGCACTAAGTAAATCATAATTGTAAATAAATACATATTTGAGAATGAAATTGTAAAACTATCAAAATGTGGATATGGAATTGGAAAGTCATTAGAGAATTGAAGATATGTGGATCTTATATTAATAAAAATTCAAAATCATGTTTAATATTTGAGTTTAAAAGGGGAAAGGGTGAAAGAATTTGAAAAGGAGATGAACATTTGAAGAGGAATCACGTTTGGAAGTCTATGAAATGATCTGCCTCACCACTACTTATATAGGAATATTTTTTTAGGAAGTGTACTTGAAGTATATGTTGTGTAGCCTCGACATGCATTATTTTCCATGGATTTTGGTTCTCCATCATGGCGTGGATGTCTCTAACAAATTTAATAGGTTTTACTAGGTACACAATGTGACCTAGGAGTTCCAAACATGTACCACGCCACCATATGATGTTTTCATGGATTCTTTAAGGATTTCTAACTTGGGGTTTTGATTGGTCATCACAATTTGAATCGGTCATTCATCACGTGAAGTGAATTTTTCCCCTGTTTTCTTCGTTGCTTGGTCACTACTTGGATTCACTACTTGAATAAGGCTCTGATTTGTAGGTTCATGACATGTACTGGTGCATCACAACGTGTACTTGGATTTTTTCACATTTTCTTCCTATCTTCCTTGGAAACCTATGAATCATTTATTCCTAAAATATTATAAAAAACCATTTGAATTATCATTTAATTTAATGAAAAATATAAATAAATGACTACAACATGTATATATAAATTAGGCTTATCAAATCCCCCCACATTATAAAATTTTATTGTCCTCAAGAAAGAACTCCTCAATAAATTTTTAACAAATGATATGAAATTTGTAATGAAATAAATAATTTTTATATCCATGAAATTAAAATAAGGTGTAAGTGTAGAAATATCATCTTATAGAATTAAACCTTCATAGAAAGTTGGTCATGCCCCCCAGTCTAGTTTTCAAAAAAATTCTAGTCTTCTAATAATAACCTCTTAATCTTTCCTTGTTTTATATTCCCAATTGTGATATACCTCACCGTTGTTTTTCCTCATTGATCAGGGTACAAAATGTAAGTAGAGGTATGCTCGTACCCTGGTTATATTTTCCTAACCATTGGATTCCACCGGTTCTATGAACACCACTATTTAAATAAATGTATAAGATTAATCATGAGGGATTAATAAACACGGTTATAATGACTCTTTGGTTGTGGGTAGGTATGTAAAATGTGAAAAATCATGCTCAATTAGGAGGTTCAACTCTATAGTACAATTCAAAAAGTGAAAAAACAAGTGTGATTATGTTCTTCCATCTGGCTGGTCAAATATGTACTCTGTGAGCTCAGGTTGGATACACAAGTGCATCAAGTATGTACATAAAAATGAATCTGTTTCATTCTTTTTTATTATTATTTTTCATTTTTATTTTTCAAAATCCATTCATATGACATATCTAACAACCATCACATAACCATATTTGATCCTTCGAGGGATTAATTGGTTTGAAATATGTAAATTTTTTACCCTCCTAGTGCACAAAATAAATAAACTTTTCTTTTATCATTATATTTTTAAAAGAAAATTAATAATAATTTAATGTGACAAAATAGATATAGATTAAAATCAAGTATTCTTATGATCACACTGTACATCTCTGGAAATGGAAGCATCTCATGCTGTCTGAATGACTCCCTCAAACTTGTTTAGAGATATCCATATGGATTGCACAAGATCCAGGGTATGATGGAAAATAGGATTAAAATAGAATCATTCTAATAGGTTATCCATGGAATCTATGGTTTGAATGAATGATAGATGTTAGGTGGGTCTCAGAAAAATGGACTATAAAATAATATTCTTAATCATTTTAAATCCATACTTGTTCAGTCATCATTTTGATAAGATCTCAGTGTATGTTTTGTCGGTTTTCATGCCCTAGGGATCTCTCAAGAAATACCCTCAAATAAGAGTAATAAATTGAAGGCATAGAGTCCTCCCAAGTAGTGACAATCAAATAAAACTGAAAATTGAAATGAACATATATAATAATTAATAGTTCAATTAATCCAAATTTCAATGATTTAGAATTGGAAATAATTATATAGCCTCCGAAATAATTCTAAACAAGTCTAAAAAGGATTGAACAATGTTAATTAACACATTTCAACTTATGTTTTTATTTAATTACAGTGTAATAATGATATTCAGGTTTAAATCATGCTTATTATTATGAAAATTGTCTCCTAGAAAAGTGAGAACAATAAAAAATATCAAGTGTAATGCTACTAGAACTTTGTGAAGACCCCCCTCCCCCACTTAGAAAGATATAGTTTCCAGACTATGAATATAATGATTTTTGGGATAGGTATATAAGTGAATTTAAAATAATTGGAAAATTCATATTGGAAAAAATTAAATTAAGAGGGAATTGAGAGCTCCCTATTACTAGTGATATGCCATGAGGGATGTTTGAGTTCTCGTATCTTAAAAATCCAATATAACAATAAAAGTGTTAGAAAATAAAAGCTTACACTAGATAACAAACACTAGTTCATAAGTATAAAAATTTTCAATAGTAATGAAAATAAAAATGCATACAGAGTGAGAAAGTGGGATATTCATTTTATTCAAACTGTGATAGTTTTTCAATATAGCTTCATAAAAAACATAAAATGAAGAATTAAAATAAAATGAAAAGGACATGGTAGTGATGACTCAAAAAAAAAAAGATGAACTATGGGTTTCTCCCATAAATCACTGACTAAACATCCTATGCCAGAAGGGTGGGTGGGGATTGTTGTTATCTGGTCCACTAGCTCAGTTGCTCCTTCACCTCTAACATCTGATAGAGGTTGGGTCATCAAGCTCACACGATCACTTCAGTGGGTTAATAACATCAACCCAAGTTTTATTTATATAATCCATAGAATATTACAAAAAAAAATTACATGATTTTAATCCTAATGAAACATCAATCTACATTCCAAAGATGGTGAGGTATGTTTTCTTCAAATACTAGGAACATAAAACATAAAACACGGTACTAAATAAAACATTTCATTATTTAATCTTCATAAAGAGCTTTTAAATTCAATTGTTCCCTTACTTTTGAAAAGGGTACCATGTGTATCACATGAACAAAGGGGCGAGCTAAAATACTTGAAAGAGAATAAGCATAATAATATAGTTTTAGAACATGGGTTAGAAGCCCTAACATAATGAAAATAAAATGGCATAGAACATATGGAATCATAACATATAAGCATGGGAAAAAGCATGAATTCATAGTGTTGTGGTAGTAACATAAATCATGACATTATCATGAGTCAAGGCACGTGGCAATTAGAGGAGCATGTGAAATGGTTAACGACCAAGACCATGGTATAGGGTAGCATGAGTTAATGCTAAGCACCATGACCATTGCACATGGCATATCATGAGACTAAAGTATACCCAATTCCTCTGAGAACTATATGGGTGCACCCATATTATAATATTCATGAATATGTTTTCCATAGGAAGAATCATACATAATAAATCATACATAAACATAAGGGTACACATGGAAGGAAAAGAGTATCATATCTATGTCATAAAGCATAATGAATGTGTGTATCATACAAGGTTCCATGAAAAAAATGAACTAAAGACATTACATGTAAATTCATAAGGTAAAATAATCATATATCCTGGAAGGTTATGTCAAACAGAATTGACATCATAAATGAATTGTATTTAAGGAATTTAACCTACAAAACATTTTAGTGCAGTTTTAAGGAAAATACTAACAGGCGTTTATAATTGAAAATGTAATAATATATTATATAAAATAATAAGTGATCCTAGAATGTTTTAATAATAAAAAAATTATTTTTATAGAAACCATGGTGACTTAAAACATATGGTAGAGTGCACTTGAAATTGGGTATGAATTTGGGAAGTTCCATTAAAATGATTTTCCTTATCGAAAAGTGTTGGGGAGGGAATCATTTAATAACATGTATATTGTCATAAGAGAATGAGGTATGGATGATGAAACATGATTTTGGAGCATATAAATACTTTTTATAGGTTTTACTTCAAAATAAAATACAACTTCATTTGGGTAAAAAGAATGATAGATCAACCCGAAGGAATATTGGAGGTTTGGGTAGAATCCCTTACAGAATATCGTAATGGTATCAGGTGTACTTAGGAGGGTTTAATGAGGTATAAATGTGTTATAATATTTTATAAATCACGAGGGATGTATGGAAATGTGATAAATCATATCCCATCACTATTAATCACACATAAAATATCATAACATAGAGTACATTCCAGAATAAGAGTGAGATTAAGAGGATCCATTACCTTAAGACCGATGACATTCTTCTATTGATATCAATGAAATGAATTATCAAATTAAGTTAATTATTTAAAATTTCATGAACTTACACTAAATTTTATTTATTTGGTATAACCTTTTTGAGTTCATAGACAACCTTGTTTATTGGTTATGAGGTGTAATTTCATTGTTCAGGGTCTATTTGTTTCCTTAGTTTTAATGATCAATTCACTTATATTCATGTTCAGATACAGATGAATGATGAGAGTGGTTTTCCAGAATATAAGTTATATGACATTAGTGAACATACATAAAATTAAATGGTTATAAAAATCATTTGGTTATTTAGAGGGAATGTGAATCAATATAGAAAAAATTAATGATAAATTCTAGCATTAACTTTCCGATTTTTCTCACAATTAATTTTTTTTGTATTATATTTTTACATAATGTGTGAAAAAGGATTCCAGAAATTCACATAATATAAAATAAATATATTATTATCAGGTTAAACCATTAAAATGTATTCCTGACCAGTCTAGAGGATAGTAATATAAATTGATATTTTTTCTTCCTTGAATGTGATAAAATTATCACATCTTTGATGATGTTTTCGTTTCTTTCGTAAGAATGAAGGGAATAGTAGATCTGACAATGGATTTTACCATTATAATAACAAATCTATAGTACATATATTGTGTTAGATTTTTCATACCATTTGAATGATGAGATTTCAGGAAAAAATAGAAAAAAAGAACATGAAAAGAAAATGAAAGAAAAAAAGAGAGGAATTTACCTCTTGATTAATCATTATGGAGAGCCCCTTAATGGGAGAGAAAGTGTCCATTTGATGAGATCAAGGGAATTTTAACGTTTATAAGTTTATTTGGGGCAGATTTTGGTAGAATTTATGGAAGGGATATGGTTTTAGATGTGTGAAGAGAAGTGGCGAGTGTATGTGGTTTTTAAAGTGGAGGGGGTGGTTTTATTAATATTATAATCATTAGTTTCTTATTGATCCATATGAAAAAAATAGTAATGATTATTGTGACACAAAATTTTAATATGTGAATGTGAGTTAAAAAAAATTCCATTGACATCGTCCATGACTCCAGCATGATGCATAAATTAATGTTTTAGCATTTATCGTGAATTATCGTATTTTAAATTTCGTCAAAAATTCAATTATTTTTGAAAAATCCCCAAAATTCACCTTACCTATTATTTTATGTGTAGAATCCAAAAAGGAAAATAATTTTTCAAAAATAACTATATATATATGATTTATGTAATTTTTAATTAAAACCATATTTTACTTGATATATACGGATTTCGAAATAACAAGTGATATTATAATGCATTCAAACATTACATAAGGTATTATAAAATTATCATAAAACACGAAGACATAAAATTTTTAATTTATGAACACCTTTTAGGGAAATAAATTTTCATTTAAATTAATTAATTAATTATATTTAATTATCTATGATATACAAAAATTATAATACTTTTACTTTGGTCATAATATCAGTTATAAGATGCATAAATATTTTTTATCTATTCAAGGGTGAGGTTACTATTCTTATGGATGATGTACGCTTCATAAGGTTAATATTACTATTAATAAGGGTAATGTTACTCTCCATACGGGGTAGTTACCTTTCAATGGATATTTAGATTTTCTTATCAGAGTCTAATCATCTAACATATCACAACCGTGTATGTTAGATTTTTGAAATTCAAATCCCATAGATGAAAATATAAGGTTTAAAGCTCATATAGTACTTAGTAGTTCATTTTTTGTAATTTAATGTGATTATATGACATAAATATAAGAATAAAATATCCAATGATAAAACATTGGGTTATTACATTATTTCCCTCTTAGGAAATTTTACCCCCGAAATTTATTTTTTACATTCTAATCTATAAACAGGTGCCAGTACTTTTTCTTTCCTGGATTCTTCCGGTTTCCATGTTGCATCATCATACTTATGGTTCCTCTAAATTAATTTTTTAGGTTAGTAGTCTTGTTACGTAGAACATAATCCTTATGATCCCTGATCTTTACTGGCTACTCCTCATAATAATTATCATTCTCCAACCATGACACCTCAGAAGAGAGTACATGTGAAGGGTTTGGTATGTATATCCTTAAGTTTGATACATGGAAAACATCATATACTTTAAGACATGGATGGTGGTAGTGTCAGTCGACTGGAAACATCACCAATATGATCAAAAATATCAAAGGGGCCAATGTACATAAGACTTTAGATTCATTTCTTCACAAACCTCATGACCTTTTCCCATGGAGATATGCATAGATATACAATGTCTCCACTTTGAACTCAAGGTCTCTTAAATGATTGTTTACATATCTCTTTTTCAACTTTTTTATTCCTTGATGTGCTACTATATTGTATTAAACTTCCCCACCCTTTCTTATACCATTTCAGGTCCTAGCAGCTTACACTCACCAACATCATCTCTTCACACTAGTGTTCTGCACCATTTCCCATAACGGGTTTTGTATGGTGTCATTCGGATGCTGCAATGGTAACTATTGTTGTAAGAGAAATCAACTAGTGGAATATTTTGGTACCATACTTCGTTGAAGTCCATATAATATTCTCTCAACATGTCTTCCAGTGTCTGAATAGTTCGATCAGACTGGCCATTAGTTTAATTATGATAGGCCCTACTGAAGATCAGTTTAGTGATTTGAGAATGTTGAAGAATTTTTGAGAACTTCAAGTTGAATCTCCTATCTCTTTTTGGATATAAAAGATAGTGGTAATTCATAGAGCCTTACCACATATTCGATATATATCTGTCCATGATGATCAAATTTTATGTCCTATCGAATCTCGATAAATTTTTTTGTCTCATTAAGATGATTTAAAATGACCCATATAGTGTTATTTCCTCTGGATGTACTTGGATGTCCAATGTAAAAGACCATGGGGATGTTCTCCCACTTCCATGTAGGTATGAGTACTGGTTGCACCATCCCCTTAGACTACTTTTATTCAGACTTCACTTATTGACATACAATGAACTTTGATGTATACTCAACAATATCCTTCTTCATATTGTCCCACCAAAATTTCTCTTAGGGATATTGATACATCTTTATGCTCTCTAGGTGAATAGAGAAAGTTGATCTATGTGTGTCATTAAAAATATCCTTCTTCATCATCGGATCATAAGGTACATATAATCATGACCCAAATCATACAACTACTTCCACATCAATCTTGAAGTCAGGTGATTTCCCTTTTCTAATTCCTTCCACCCTTTTCTAAATTTCCATATCTTATCTTTGATCATCCTTTATTTTCATCATGAGGGATGGTTGATAGATCATCTGAGAAAGGATTGGTGATTTTCTTCCATTAATGATTATGATGTCCATCCTTAGTAAATCATTGAAGAATGGATACTTTTGAATTCGCATCATTGATAAAGATGGAGGATCCTTTCTACTCAGAGCATCCCCCACCTTATATTCCTTACTAAGACGATAGTGTATTAAGAAGTCATAATCAAGAATGAGATCTATCTGTCTTCACGGGTTCATATAATTCTCTCTTTCTGTGAATATATATTTGAGACTCTTGTGATTAGTATATATCTCACACTTCTCCCCATTGAGATAGTGCCACCAGATTTTTTATGCAAAGATCACAATCGCTAACTCCAAATCATTCATATGATATATTTCTCAGGGATTTTCATCTTCCTTGAGGCATGGGATATAACATTATCATTTAGAATCAACATACATCTTAATCACTTTTTTGAAGCATCATTGTACACCACAAAGTGTTCTCTACATTTTGGGAGATTGAGTATTATCACAATGATAATCATCTTTGTCAGCTCTTAAAAGAATTATTCACATTTTTATTCTATAAAAACTTCAATCCCTTTTGTTTCAACTTGGTCATTGGGTTTGAAAATCATTGCAATTTCTTCAAAAATCATCGATAATAACTAGATAGACCCTGAAATCTACGGATCTCCATTAGAGATGTTGTCCTGGGCCACTATTCAATTACCATTGTATTGGAAGGGTCCACATATATCCCTTTGCTGGGGATAACATTCCCCAAGAATGATACTTCCTCTATCCAGAACTCACATTTACTATACATTGCATACAAGTTATCCATTTGCAAAGTATTTAGCACTATATTCAAATTCTCCTCATCTTACTCTTTGAACATGATGTATATTATGATTTCATCAATAAATACTACCACAAATTTGTCGAAGTAATATCTAAAGACTCTATTCATTAAATCCATGAAAATTTCATGAGAATTAGTGAATTTGAATAGAATCAATATTAACTCATTGTGTCCATACCTCATTCGAAAGGCAGTCTTGGGAATATATTCCATCCTCACCTTTAATAGGTTATATCCCAACCAATGGTCCACCTTATTAAAATAACTAGCCCCATGAAGCTAATTGAATAAGTTATATATCCATGGAAGATGATTCTTTTTATTTATCGTGATTTTATTGAGATCATAGTAATCAAGGTCAAGGTGAATTTATCCATCTTTCTTCATGATGAAGAGGACTGGAGCAACCCATATCAAAGAACTAAAGAGTAAAAAACCCTTCTCCAGATTCTCAATTATCTGCTTCTCTAGCTCTTCCATATCAATGGTGTCTGTTATATAAGGTGTCAATGATATAGGAAGAGTTCCTATAATAATTTGAATTTAAAACACAACCTATCAATCTGGATGAAGAAAAGGAAATTCTTCAAGTAATACATCTGTGTAATCCCTCATTATGGGCATGTCATTAAGCATGATTCTCTCCTTTATATCATTCATTTGAGCTAGACATTCTTTCTCATAAGGAATTAATATCCATACAGGATTTACTAATTCAAATGTACATTCATATCCCTCTTTAATCTTCTAAATCATTGGAGGATTCTTTAGTATATGAAGAATGATATCCCTTTCCAAAGAATTGATGTTGGATTTGTATAAATATAGCCAATCCATGCCACATATAGGATCAAACTCCACAAAAAGAAGTACGGTGATATTTTTTGGGTGGTTCAGTCCAAAAACATTAAATAAGGAGGAGTTACACACCATGGACACAATAATTTCCCCATTCACTATTCTCACATTTAACTTATCCTCCAAATTATTATGTGGTGTTTTAATAGTTATAATAAATATTCAAGATATGAATGAATGAATAAAACTGGAATCAAATTGTATGTTCTCAATTATTTAATGAATAACTGTTGTACCTATCACCACATCATTGTTCGACGCCACCTCAGCAGTCGTGAAAACATAATACCTTCATTATTTCTTTGGAGGTTGTTGTTGATTTCCTCTAACAACCCTCATCATAGGGAAATTTTTCACATAATTCCCATGATATTTATAGTTGTAACACTGAAATACATGTTTAGTGTTGATATGAATATTCCTATACTCTTCCACATTAGTTTTATTTTCCATATCTCGTCTACATTTTTTGGCCATATTCCCCAAAATTCCACATTTTATGTAATTCATGGTTCCCTTTACAGTGTTTCAGGGATTTTCATACCATAATTTTCACACATGTAATGATCGGGATTCCTTCCATCATGAAATTTAATTGCAGGACCACCCACATTAGATTTATATTTCCTCTACTTGTCACTAGGATAAGGATACCACTATGAGTCTCCAATCTCTATTTTAACCTTGAGGGAACAACATACAATTTCCTCATAACTGTAAAAGGATAAAATCACAAATTATTTTCATAGACATGTATATATTTTGCTAAAGAATTGATCCACCATGCTTTCCATGTTAAAGACAAAGACAATGGATTACATTTCATTCCTTGAGATGTTTTATTCATACGCACAAATTGGCTCATCATTGTTATGCTTGAGTTAGTGGAATCATCTTTCCATCTTGATAAGGAGGGTTTGGGTAAAATATTTATTGAAAAACATTTTCTTTAATTCCTCACATTCCATGGAAGAAATTGTTTCTCAGGGATTCATATTCTTGATCAATGTCGGCCACTAATCACCTTCCCCAACAAAATCATAGACCACTAGTATGAATTTCTCTTCTATTGTGCACTATATGATAGAGAATATCTTTTCAATGGTGTTGATCTACTATTTCACATGGAGGGGATCAGAAGATATACTAAACATGGGTGGCCTTTTCCATATGAAGGATTCAAGGGAAAAGTGATCATTCCTAGGAAGAGTATGGTGTTCCTCAATATTCATTTTAATATTCCTAACATGAGCCAACTGAGCAAGTATTTCCCTCATGTTTTTAGAACCTACGCCCATCATACCAGGTATATAATTAGAGAAATATTCACATTTCATATCACATTGATTGGTTTCACATTTTCTACTATTTTCCTCCATGAACTATGAAAAATAACGTACACTTATTGGGCTTGAATACTTAACTATTGAGCATAAAAAATAAAATTTTAACATAAAATGATAAACACGTAAAGGAGAAGTATATCCCAACATGTGATTTGCTTGGTTTAAATCTATTTTATCCTTAATCTATTTCATAACTTATATTCGTATGGGTTTCTTTATTCCATTAATAATGGGTTGTTCTGAGAAAATGAATTTACCAAATCATATCCATTGGGAGTGTCAACCCAATAGTGTAGTAAGGCCTGTTTCCATGCACCGGTTCTTGTTTGAGTCTAACTCAAAGCGATGTTTTCATGTTTTACCACTCGATACATCTTGGCCAAATCCACCACTACCTTTTTGTATCTGTACAAGGATGTAGTTTCCTGATAAACCACTTACTGTATACTTAAAAATAATTAGGGGTTTTTTCTTATATTTAGTCTAACTTTTAACGTTATTACTAATTTTATCTTTTCCTAATGTATAAAAATAATGAGAACACACATTGATACTATCTATAGAGACCTTATATGTTTACACATAACATTACATGATTTAAAACATAATTAAACTTCAAGGTACAAGCCAAGGATTGTGATGTCCGGTGTCTTGGAAGACTGGTTACATAAAACTGAAAACATGGGAATAAATAAAACATTTCTTTATTCAATATTTATAGAGAGATCCTAACTTCATTTGAGCCCTTACATCTACATTGGGTACCCTGGGATCACATGAACAATTGGGTGAGATAAAAATCCCAGTAAGCGAAAAATAATAGGAATAGAGCTTTAAAACATTGTTTAGATGGAATAAAATAATGAAAATAAAATAGCATGGAACATATGGAATCGTAACATATAAACATTGTATCATATAAACATGAATTAATAGTAATGTGGTAGAAACATAAATCAGGAATTTATCATGAGTCAAGGATTGTTTCAAAAAGATGATCAACAGTTATGGTTATCCAACAAGACCATTGCACATGGTTGCACGAGTCAATGCAAACCGTCATGACCGTTGCACATAATTTCTCATGAGACTAAAAATTACCAAATATATTGGATCACTATCTAGGATCACCCATATTAACATTTTCATAAATATTTTTTCCATTTTAGGAAACATTAATAATCAATTATACATAAATATAAGGTTACCCAGGGAAAAAATGGTCTCATAATCATGTTATAAAGCATAATGAATGAGTGTATCATAAGAGCATCTATGAAAAGGGAATAAAATAAAATAAATGGATATTAATAAGTTAAAATAATAATATATCATGTTAAGTGGTTTAAAACCTAATTGACAACATGAAAGAAGTGTATTTACATATTATTATCAAAACAACATTTTAGTGCAGTTTTAAAGAAAATAATAACGATCATTTAAAATCGAAAAGGTAATAATATTTTATATTAAATCAATAGTGATCCAAGAAGGATTTCATAATAAAAAAATTGGTTTTATAGAATCAAAGGTGGATTAATATTTATGGTAGTCTGCACTTTAAATTGGGTATGACATCGATAATTTCCCTTAAAATGGGTTTACATAACGAAAAGTATTATGGAGTAAATCATTTAAAAACATATATATCCCCAAAAGGGAATAAGGGATGGATCATGAAACATTAGTTTAAATAAACTAAACATTATGTATAACTTTTATATTAAAATAAATTACACCTTCATTGGGGTAAAAATATTGATAGATTAACCTATTGGAATATAGGAGGTTCAGGTAGAATCCCTTACAGAATATCAGCGTGGTATCAGGTGTACATAGAAGGTCTTAATGAGATATAAATGGGGTTATAATATTTTATACATCATGAGGGAATTATGTGGGAGGTTGAAAATTGTAACCCATCATTAGTAATTACACATAAAAAGGCATAATATATAGGACATTATTGAATAAGAGTGAGATAAAGAGGATATATTACTTTAAGCCTGATGATGTTATTTGCATGATCTTAATGACCTGAATAATAAAATTTTGTTCATTAATTAATAAATCTAGAACCTCCAATACATTTTATAGATTTATTATAACCTTTTTGAGTTCATTAATGACCATTTTTCAATGGTTATGAGGATCAATTTATTTGTTCGGGTCAGTTTGTTTCCATGGTTTTAATGATCGGTTCACTTACATTCATGTTCAGATACACATTTATGATGAGATTGGTTGAAAGTAATTTAATTTATATGAAATTAGTGAACCTACAAGATATTATATGGTTATAGAATTCATTTTTTATATTTAGAGTAAAGGCGAGTCATTATATAAAACATTAATGAGAAACCATTGGATTAACATTGCGATTTTGGACACAATAAACCTGTTTTTTATTATTATTTTACATCATTTGTAAAATATGATTCCATAAAAAAACTATAAAATACATATATTAAGATATGTTTCAACCATTAAAATGGTTTCATGACCTGTCTGGATAATGGTAATAGAAATTGATAAACTGTTATCCTTGAATGTGATAAATGAACACATCTGGGGCAGTGTTTTCGTTTCATTGGTATAAAACAAGGGTAAAGGAGATATGATAATGAATTATACCATTACCATAAAAAATTTATAGTACATTTATGAAATGGGATATTTCATACCATTTTTATGAGGATATGTTTGGAAACAAAAGAGAAAAAATGAACTTGAAAATAAAATGAATGAAAAGAAGAAAAGAATTTACCTCCTGATTTATTCCATTGTGAGAACCTTTTAAGGGGAGTGGATTTCGTATTTTGAAGAGAAAAAGGTCTTATAGATGTTGAATAGGATCTTGGGGAGAAATTTGGGCTGAATTTAGGGGTGGAACAAGTCCTGAGTGGAATGAAGAGAAGAGGGGAGTGTGGGTGGGTTTGATAGTAGAGGGGAGGAGGGTTTTCTTAATATTTTAATCATTAGATTATTATTTTTCCATTAAACAATCAATAGTAATAATTAATGTGAAAAAAATAGTAACATGTCAATTTTAGTTTTAACCAATGGACATTTACATCATCCATGACTCTAGCATGATGTACAAATTCATGTTTTAGCATTTATCATGAATTAACATATTTCACTACTCATAAAAAATTCAAGGATTTCAGAAAAATACCAAAAAATCACCCTAACCATATTTTGATGTTTATAATACAAAAAAAATCCATTTTTTAAAAATAGTTTTATAAATATTAGTAATTTAATTTTAAATTAAAATCCTAATTTACATGAAAAACACAGATTTTAAGACTATAACTGATATTATAATGCATTCAAAAATTAAATAAGGTCTTATAAAAATATATTAAAACCAGAAGACATATAATTTGTAATTTATTAACACCTTTTTGTAAAATATTTTTTTTTAAAATTAATTAATTAATTGATATTAATTATTTACAACATACAAAAATACCAATACTTTTAGTTTAGTCATGTTATCACTTATCAGATGCATAAATTTTATTTATAAATTAAAGGGTCAGGTTAATATTCTTTGGGATGATGTACTATTTATAAGGGTCATATTAATATTCTTACGGTTAACATTACAATTCATACAGGTTAGTTACTATTCACCAAAAATTATGTATGCCTTATCAAACTCTTAACGTCTTATTGATCACAATCGTGTATGTTAGATTTTCGAAAATCAAATCATAGAGGTGGAAATATTATTTTTAATGGTCATATTGTATTTAAATGTTTATTGTTTTGTAATTTTATGTGATTATATGAGATAATTATAATTAAAAAAATCTATTGAAAAAACATTGTGTCCTTACATCATGAGTAAGAATGGGGTGTGGTAATAATAGAATCATTGGCCACCACTAATTCTATTGGTTGTGAATTGTGAGTGATAGCTCGTGAAGTTGTTGGGAAATTTCGATGATGTGATGAAGTACCTGTTGTTCCAAGACCTTTGGTTGAACTAGATAATCAATAACGGATGATGATTATGAGGAGCTTGACATGCTGAAGATACAATGTAAAGACATGGAAATCATAACACAATAAAACATACAAATGAAATCTCATGAATATATATATAGCAAAATTTCATACAATTGTGGGAAAAAAATGAAGAAAACAACATCCCTCCTTGTACTTTGAAAGAGTCCCAAATATTCTTGAAGGTTGATTTAAATCAGATCATATATATGCCCCAAAAGTCTCCTCGAGCGTCATCCCAATACTTGGTTTCTCGATCGACTATCCAGGTATATCTATGCCAGTATCAACACTAATAGAGGGTGGAGGTGTTGCAGCGGTGGGTGGTGTGGTAGTGGAGGTAGGGAGATGGGATGGGGTGGAGGTTGGGGGAGTACTGATTCATATTGGGGTCGTGGGTCTGGCAGCTCGATTAATGAATGGTACCTCAGAGATGGGCTCAGTGGCCAATACAGTTCCCCTTCTATCCTGCTCTTCCAGAAACACCTAGAAATTAGAAAGGTTGGTGAGATCAAGAGGTTAGTCAAGATGGTCGAAAGGGGTGCGCGAATAGTGGAGGATGAAGGTCCAGCTGGGGTGGTAGATAGTGAAAGGGTAAATGTAGTTCTCCCCATGAATGGGAGATGACGGTGGGTTGAAATTTGGTGAATATTCACCAAAAAATACTAGATTTCGCCCTTTAGAATGGTGAGTGTGTGGAAGGATGGTGGTGGTGTTGTCGAAGGGGCTGCAACTGAGGTTGTGGTGGGTATGGATGTAGAAGGTGTAGTGGTAGAAGGAGGATGGAGGGATATGTTTCTGCTACTCCGACTGACAACTCTTGAGGTGCGACCTCCTGTATGCGCAGTGCCAAGAAATAAATGTCGTCCTCTATCATGAGCATAATCATCTTGTGGAGAGGCACAATATCAATCTTCTCGATGTGTCAACTGGATGTGAGGGTCAAAGATACATCAAATATTCCCAGGTACTTGGACATGTGGGTGATGAAGGATGCACCAATGTGTGTTCCCCGCTTCCTCTAGGTCAGGAAATTAAAGTATGAAGCGAATTGGTCATCCATATTGATAGGGCCCACCCATTAGAGCTACTAGAATCAAGACGTCCATCCGACTATCACTACCATGGTTCTCTCCTCATTCAAACCATCCATTCTCTATGGCTCTATGAAATATGTGCATTGTTGGGGCCCTTAGTTGAGTCAACATTGAGATTCGAAGGCCATGATACGATTTTGGGCTAATAGGCGATGAGGGGACATAGGATTGGTGGAGTCTCTCAGGATTGAAATGTCTGTAGGGTGGGGTACAACTAGAGATAATGAAATCCTCAGTACAGATTTAGAGCCTCACTCCAAATTTAACTAATCTAAGCTGGTGATATTGGCCACCAATCAAGAAATGTAGGCAGTCAATGGTGATCTCAAACATGACTAAGAACTCGAGGAATATCTCTTAGTATGTCTCCTCTCACATTGAAATATTTTTTTCAATATGTAATATTCTTAAGAGGTGCAAGACATCATCTACAATGTTCAAATAGGATAGAACATCCAATTCCAACGTTTTGTTGGTTCCCATTGGATTTTCATGTAGGTGAAGAGGATTTAACTGATCACATGGGTCGCTGAAGAAGAGAATCAGGTGAAAATGAATGTCTCATTGGTGGATGTAGAGTTGGTGTCATCTTATTATTTGAACTTAGTGTGGTGGCATTTAGAATTAGGTTTCTAGCTCTCGGATTCGTAAGAGGAGATTGTGGGAGTCGGCTGACGCATGGGTCGCTTGGTGCACGCCATGGATGTAGGAGGGTGGTGTGTAGAGAGGGTGCGGCTTGTGCACTAGGGGAGAGGAGGGTGGATGGTGGATTTAGAGGATATGAGGGGTGTGAATTCCTGAATAGGGAAGGGGTTTGGGTTTGAGAGTAGAATATGGGGTGGAGGCGTTGGTTCAGGTGCGATGGGATAGGGGAAGTCGGGGGAGACAAGGGGTTGAGGTGAGAAGGGGTGTGGGTCATGACATGTAGGTCTTGACCTATGATTTTTAAAAACCAAACCGACCCTATATATAATATGTAAAGGTGATTCACATCGTGTATGAGGAAGAAAATTTGTAATTTTAGGAGAAAAATAGACAATTCTGGAACACATAGTACATGATGTGTACTGAACTATGTTTAGACCAATTTTTTATTCCTTCCACACCTTATCCTCCATAATACAGGAGAATAATAGGAAAAAATCCTAATATAACTTATCTAAAACATTCATCACATGGTTTTCCTCCCAACCAGAACTTCCTTTATATTCGGGAGCTTTACTCTTTCAATGCATAGTGGAAATTGAGGCTAATGACACAACCATCATGGAATGGCTCCAAAAATATCTTCAACCTTTGACCATTATCCATGAATGCTGGTCCTACATATAATTGGACTTCAATATTTTCGTATGGAAATACATGGAAAAAATCAAAAGGACTAGATCATATCGAATTTAGATTTCTTGGAAATAGTTTTGATCTAGAATTGAATAGAAAAACAATGTTTCCTTGGATGAATGTACATCTTGTAATTCTATGGTCATTCTATTTTTTCATTTTTTTTTCATGTAAATCCTTTCCATTCCATACCCATCTTTTATTATGTCCTATAATTCAGTTAATTGTAATAACTATTTCTCTCAATCATTTTTTGTATCTTCATTCAACTTTTTAATTGACCAAAATGAACAACGTTCTAGCTTTACCTGAAGATGAACTGGTTTACTATAAACCAGTTTAAAATGGGGTGGTTCCTATGGGTGTTTTGTATGGAATTATATATTCCAATAATGCATCATTTGACACTAAGCTCTAATAACTTTTTTGTTGTTTATAGTTTTTCCTATGATATGTTTCACCTTCATGTTTGTGAATTCAACTTTCCTACTTGTTTGTGTGTAATTTGGAGTTCTAGTGTTGTATTGAATACTATATCATTCAAGAATATTTTTTCACTGGATGATTATAGAAATGTTTTCCATGAATACTGATGAGTAATTGTGGAAATACATAACATTCAAAAACATTATTTTGATGAAAATTATTGACAACCTTTGTGGTATCATATGATGTGGCTTCAAATTCAACCCATTTTGAGACATAGTCTATTGCAACCATAATGTAACTCTTTCCATGTGATGTAGGAAATGGTTCCATAAAGTCAATACTCCAGTTTTCAAAAACATACACTTCTAGAATGGGGTTTTTTTCATCTCATTTATTTTATTGGTGTTCCTCGTTCATTGAAATCTATCACATCGATGGAAAATCCCATTGCATCACTATGCAATGAGGGATAAAAAAATCCTTTTGTAGGATCTTTTACACACTGTGATCATGTCCCTGATGCCCTCCATTTAGTGATGTGTGGCACATTTCGATGACACTCTGTAACTCTTTCTCTATAATGCATCATCCTAAAAGGCCATTAGCACAAAACATGAATAGAAATGGTTCATCCCAAAATTACTGTTTGGAATTAGATAGAAACTTCTTGTGTTGCTGGTATGAAAGGTCATGGTGGAGATATCCAATGGCATCATAGTTTTCAATGTTTGAGAACCTGGGCAGGGTGTTGACACTAAAAAATATCTCATATGGAAAATATACTTCAATATCAGTATCACTATCATCTTTTTTAATGTCCATGGGTAATCAAGAGAGGTGGTCTATAATGACATTCTATTTTCCTTTGGTTTCCATGATTATGATGTCAAACTAATATGACAAAATAATCCAGTGTATCAATAATGGTTTTTCCTCTTTCTTGTTCATTAGGGATCTATAGGTCACATGATCTGTATGGATAATGACTTTTTATAGAATATGGTATGAACATAACTTTTCAAAGACATATACAGTGGCAAGGAATCCTTCTCTGTAGTCATGTAATTGACCTAGGCTTAATTTAATTTATGAGTAGCATAATATAATGGAAATAAGGTTTTTTCAATGTGTTTTCTGAGCTGAACTCCTACAGCTATGTAGCTGGTGTCACACATATGCTCAAACTCTTTTTTCCTAGTTTAATTCAATGATAACTAGAGACACAATCAGACTATTTTTCTATGTTTCAAAATCTTTTTGATAGTCCTCATTGAATTCTAATGGAATTTCATTTGAAATAAAATGTTTCAGTGGACATGAGACTTTTTAGAAATCATTTGCAAAGTGTACTAGAATTCCCAAGGAAAATTATGATCCCTTTAACAGTTGATGTTTCATATAGATCTTTGATAAATTTTATCATTACCAGATCAACCTCAAATCATTCTTTGGAAAAATGGTTTCCCATTACAATTCCTCCCAATACAATAAAGTGATATTTCTTCCAATTTGGTACTATGATTCTCTCCTCACAACATTGATGAATCAGTTTTAGATTTCATAGACATACATCAAATGATCTCCCATAGAATGTGAAATCATCCAAGAATATTTCGTGAAATTCATCATCTATATCATGAAAGATGTGCGTCATGCATATTTGGAGTTTTTTTGGTGCACATCACATAACGAAAGAAATGAGTATATATGAAAAATTACCAAATGGGTGGGTGAAGTTGGTTTTGGGACAGTTAGTATGGTCTATTGCAATTTGATTATATCCTAAATAACCATCTAGGAAATAGTTGAAATCGTGCACTACTTTTCTCTCTAGCATTTGATCCATATACAGTAAGGGAAAATGATATTTCCTTATTTCTAAATTAAAAAAATAGTAATCCATTCAATCTCTCCATCTAGTGATGGGGCCTATTGTAATGAGTTCATTATCATCTATATTTTCTATAGTGAGTCCTCTTTTTTGGAAATGACTTAGAGGGGACTCACACATTCGCTATCTGATGTAGGAATGATTTTTTCGGAATCCACAATTTTCCTTTCTTCTACCATGAAGTCACTCTTCATTGGATTCATAAGACACCTTTGAAGTTGTCTTTATAGTTTTTGAATCTCTTCAAATAAAATTTGGTGGGTTCAGTCTGAACGATTGATTCACTTACTCATTGTCACTCCCTCAAAAATTGATAGTTTGATTATTTTAGGACATTAAAGAGTTTTTCTTCCTGATCTTGGGATAATTATGCATTGATAATTATGGTTAAATAGAATGACTCTCCTATGTAAGAATACTTCCACATACTAGGTATGGGTTTCAAGTCATACTGGGGTGGTTGAATGATGGATGGGATAAATGGTACCACTATGTCTCTAGTGAGTGGATCAATAAATCTAACTTCCTCAAAGTCACAGACTTATTCCCTTTCTAAACATGAATCATCATCCTCTTCCTTAATAGCCATGTACTCCTCTCATTGATGAGCCCGATAGACGAAATTACAGTCCACCATATCATCCATATTTTGTACAACCTTTATCAGGTTAAAAACTAATTGTTCTTCTACAACTCTGAAGATGTTACGTCCTTGATTTACATTAATCAAGTAATTTTATATCTCCAAGAAGGGTTTTCCAAAAATTATTGGTACATATCCTTCCTCTTCTATACCCAAAACTAGAAAGTCGTCTAGGAATATGAATTTTCTGAATTTAACCCGAAAGTCTTCAAGAAATCCTATTGGGTAATTAACTGAACGATCATCAAATAGTAAATTTCCCCTTGTTACCTTGAGATATTAGAGTCATAGATTGTGGAAAACACTCATTGGCATCCGGTTAATGTTGGCTCCCCAGTCACAATGATTTCTTCCAAATTTTCACTATCCGATAACATATGTGATTTAAAAGCTTCTAAGATCTCTCATATTTGGGGGGATCTTATATTGTACAATAGTAGAGCATTGTTTTTTAATGGTATGAGTCCTATATCATCCATCTCACTCTTGTTTGATATCAATTCATTGGGAAACTTTTCAAAGATAACCATTTGGGTTAATTATTCTGCAAAAGGAACATTGGTATGAAATTTTATGAATTTTTCAATGAATGTTACGTACTGAGCCTCCTGACGCACTTGCCTCTATAATTCCTACAAGGGAAGAGGTTGTTTTTATAGAGGTGGTTCTACATAAATGGGTTCCTTCTATTTTTTTATGGTGTGCTCCTTCCCTGCTGGTATTGCTTCTTTTTGTGTAGTGGAATGGCTTTATATAGATCATTATGTGTTTTCTTGGGCTATTTCAATGTCCTTGTTTTCATTGTTTGTTGGAAATCTAACACATTAACTCTCCTCACCACTATATCCTTATCTTACTCTCATGGCTATGTCTTAGTGTTACCTGGTAGTGTACTTGGTAATCTTTCAAGTGAGGTTTTTGAGATCTTACCCATTTCAATAACCAGGGTTTTTTATGATTCTCACTGGTTTTAAATCATTGTCTCTTATGTTGTCATCCATTGATACTACTTTTTAACGAAGGATGTTCGGAGGTTCTCCAAGTTACTCTTTATTGGTGGAAGTAGTTGTTGTGTTCATAGCTAAGCTGGTGGAAATTTTGACACTACTAGGGCCTTAGAATGAGTTTTTGAGGGTATTTTTATTGTTTTGATCATGGGATAGGGTTTATTTGGGGATTCCTTGGTGGAACCTAGTTTTAAAATAATTATGGACCACCAAACTACTAAAAATATCATTTATTGTTTTGAGGTAACTACAGAGCAGGCCATTTCTGATAAAATGGTTGTTGTTGCTACTGTTGAAATGGAAGGTTTTATTGATTATAATTAACATAATTAAAATTCTATGATTTTTCATATCCTTCTTTTCAATCTTGATACAAGTTTGGTCCACTACACATCTCACATGACTGAATTTCCATGGCTGGGGTAAGAGGGGGTTGTGTGGTTGGTATTTGAAATGACTCATGATTATTGGGTAGTGCTTGAAATAACATTGATAATAGGGAGGTCTCATCAACTTTGTGGATTCAACATTGCAATGGTCCACTATCACTTTACCACAGACATGCATTGTGGGGTACTTAATCCAAAATATATCTTCATTTATTAGGTGTTTTAAACATCAATCCTCCCTCAGTGGAATCATCAATGATTGTTTGTGTCAATGTTTGGAGTCCTTGATATAATTCTTTCATTTTAATACATGTGTCGAGTCCATGATGTGGAAAATTACTCATTGGTTCATTTAATCGATCACAACCTTCCCATGAAGATTCTCTACCCTCTTGTTCAATGTTCTTAATGTCATTATAGAGCTTCTAGGTCTGAATCAATGGAATGTATTTATCGAGAAAACCTGTTCCAAGCTCTTCCCTCATCTTAATTGACTCCAAAACTTGGATTTGGTGCAATTTTTTTCTTAATATATGAGTTAAAAGGGGAAGGCACGAATTTTAATAGAATTAGATGATAATCCCTCATTACAAAAGGTGTCATAGACTTCAAGGTAGTTAGAAATGTGTTCATGGGGGCATTACTTTGGATATTTCGGAACTTCCCATTGTTCTAGATAATGTGAATTAGTCCAGGATTAATTTCAAATATGTGGTATTTGATAGGTAGGCCTAAAATTCTTGGAATTACACCTTGGATCTACGGTAAAAGATAGTCCATAGTGTTATTTTCTAGGTGAATCAGGTGATCCATAATTTGATGGGTGTTTGGATGTTTTGGTCTCGCAGGGTGATGATTCTCGACCATCACTAACTAGTGATGTGAAGACAAACACATTTAGACCTATGGATCAAGGTAAAAGGGTTATTGGGATTCTAAGTTACTTGATCGGGTTGTGGGTCCTTGGTAAATGCAATAAAATGATTCAGGAAGATACAAGGGCATCAAGAAAAAGGGGATGAGGGAATGTTGAATTGAGGGTAGAAAACCATATTAATTTTCTTCCAAAGTTGTGTTGCATCTCTTGTTATAGCGCTACAAATTTCATGTTCCCAAATGGTGGTTTCATTACTTCCTTCGGTGTGTACCAAATATAGAATTTATGAAGTGTCCTAATATTTCACTAACTATAGAGACATAGGGTAGTGGTAGTATGCGGTTGAATCCAGTGGGTGACTACCCTTGGATTTTGGTGACTTCAGGTTCCTAACCATATAAGGGATTATTTTCTAGAAATCCCTATTTGGGAGTTTTATCTAGATTCTGTTTTGGGATGGATTATTAATTAAATAGATTTCAGGATCAAGTCAAGTATCTGGGTGAAGAATGGTTTTTAGTTTTAATTTTGGAAAGGTCCTTCATCTTTGTATGTGAAGACAACATTTTCCACTTATTGACCATGGTCTTGGTTGCTGAACTCTACCTAATAAGTAACTATTTCATGGTCAGGAGATAGTTAATAGTCAAGTTGAATTGTGTTTATCTTAAAAGTATGAATGTTTACTAGGATGGTGTTCTTAGTTGAGTCAACTCCAATCATTATGTGGTCATTTTCTCAAATGTCTCGTGATTAGGCATGATTGATCAAATGAGATTCCATATTATGTTTGATCTTGATTACTAATACTATTAGTGTTGGGATGTTTACGATTAATGAATAATTTTATCATCTAGATACATAAAAAATTATCCCTACCCTTAATAAATTTAGCTACTCATTATAGGGTAGGATGTAATTAAATACATTAACTACCAAATATTTGATAGGATGATTAATTGAATTGTGATTATGAAAAGGTTTGGGAAATAAAAAAAGCACTATATATATAATAATTATAAATAAAATACTTACTTGAGAAGGAAATTTTAATTGAATCCCAATTTAGAAATAGAATTGGAAAGGCGTTGATGAACGGAAGCTCCATGGATCTTGGATTAATAAAAATGTAAAAGAAAGAATAATTTTAGAGTTTAAAAGGGGAAAGTGTGAGAGAATTACCAAAGAAGAAAAAAGGGAGAAGAGAATCATGTACGAAATTATATGAAATTATCTCTCTCACTACTTCTTATATTGGAATCTATCATCATGATGTGTACCTAATGTACACATTGTATAGCCTCGATCCATGATATTTTTCATGGATTTTGGATCTCCTGCATGGCGCACGGGTCTCTCTCAAATTTAGGAGTTTTTTCTAGGTAAATGAAATGACCTGGGAGTTCCCGATGTGTACCTCACCTCCATCTAACTTATGCTTCAATTCTTCGTAGATTCCTCACCTGGGGATTTGACTGGTCATCACGACATGATCAGTTCACTCACTACGTGAAGGGTATTTATCCATTACTGGCTTCATGGCATGATCATGAGTTGAATTCGTGACTTGAGGTAGGCTATGAATCGTATGTACACGATGTGTACTAAAGCATCATCTTGTGTACTGGGTCATGTTTTCATCTTATCTTCCTATCGTCCCTAAAAACCTATGATGTTTTTATTCCTACAAAATTAGACACAAACCAAGTGCATTATCAAGTAATTTAATGAAAACCCATAAACAATTGGCTGCAATATGTATATATAAATTAATCTTATCAATAACCATAAAAATTATGTTTAGTTTGCGTCACTATTTAATTCATCTATGTGTTGACCCACCAAATGTGAAAAAAAATATTCATCTTGCACCTTGCATGGATTTGAACTTGTTACACATCATGTACATGCTAGATACATGCTCTGCAGTCCATGTTTGGAAACATTTCTAAGCTAGATATAAATATGTGGTGTGTAATGAAATCATGTAGTGAACACATGAATTGGATAAACATATTCTAGGTAGAAACCATTTGGGGTAGCATAATGTATACACCAGCTTCTATCAAACTACATGTCATGCTGGTGGTCAGTTTACAGCTTATAATGACATCATGTTCTGAAACAAACTGAATTCCAAGATTAACACATGTAACTGACACATTCCTATCATGGGGTGTGGGAGAAATAATTATTTTATAAGTTAAAAAGTAGTATATTGAGTAAACATGGTTGTTTCCAAAGTGTATCACTCAATAATCAATCCATCATCTTAAAATCATATGGTGATTAGGTTAGGGGTCAGTTTTCATATTGTAATTATATCATAATTCAAATCATCCAATTATTTTATACTAATTCAATAAAAGTAAGTGTCCATATTGATTTATTCTCACTCCCTTGGTCAAATAATAATGATGATAAAAAATATTACTAATATATTGGTTTCGTCTACCCTCTTTCTATTGTGTGATAGAGTTGTAGAGAGTCCTCTAAATTGACTTGTGAAATTCTCAATTGAATCTTCTTTGTCCTAAAAAATCTAGAACTCTCACTACTCCTCACACACATACTAGAAATCAACACGTCATTCACCACTAAGAACTGATCCATTCCATCATGTATAGACCAGATCATAGTGGAGGGGGAAATTTAACATTTAGCATATTAATAAATAAAATAGAATCTAAAATCAAATACAATCATACAATTGGATAAACCGATTTCTTATAAGATAGAAAATGATCATAAAACATTACGTGAAATATCTCATGAACGACACAAATGTAAAACCTCTACTTCCCCAGTCATTGAGAGGTTAACCCCACCATGTAAAGCATAATTTTCAGTAAGGGGGGAGTAGAATTTATTAAAAAACTAAGTGGAATAAAAGATTGAAAACAAAGAAGGGAAATTTTGCCTCTCTATAATATGTCCTCCTGATGGTCTCTACTGTGCTTCACACCACCCTCATTGGAATCAGAACATGGTACCTCTAGATAGGATTATTTAAATCAACATTTCTTTTGTTCTACCAAATCTAAACTTAATTGTACATTTCTAGAGAACAATATGAAATATTTATTGAGGATGACTTTTTGTGAACAATATTTTATAAACTCTTATTTGAATGTGTCTCATTCAATATCTTCATTAATAAAACCAAATCTCTATGATATTCTCCATAAATACGTGACATTTATTTTTTGTTAAATTACAATTAGAATCATCTTAATTGAGGGTGTGATGACCAATTTATGAGTAATTCACTTAGTTGGGGTCCACATAGTCGCCCTGAATATTTCTCCTCCTTGATTGAATTTTTCGGGTCCCTATATGGCCTAATAAGCTTATATACCCGAAGTCAATGTTGTATCCCATCAATATAGGTACCCTAAAAAAAATATTAACATCAATTGGATATATATTCTAAAATATATGATCGAATTACTAAAATAAACAAAATATATAAAATTTCTAAAATTTCAAAACAATCGAATTTTAGCACAAAACAAACCATAAAACCAAAATTGATGCAAATAAACTCAAATTGATGAATTTAGGGGGTTTAAATATTTAAAAAACATATAAAAAATGTTGAAAATATTATCTCTATCATTATCCTCAGATTTATATTTTCTACTTCAGTACAAGTAAGCATTAAAAATAAATCAATTAAAATTTAAAACACATACCCATGAGATTCACCAATTCCACACTATGAAATGAAAAGATATCTTGCATCATCAAATAAATTATTTAATGTTATCCATTTAGATCATTTAATATTTTTCCAATTCTTTTCTCATCCCATAGACACACAAAACCTACTTGACATGAATTTTATCTCATTTCAAAAATGTGAATTTTCAATAAGGATTTTCTCATCCAAACTCATGAAAGAGTCACCATGGGCTTGAAAAATTCATATATATCCACCCGATGTAATTTAATTACTTATTTTTATCCTGGGGACTTTGTAGGGGTTATTTTTGGCTTTCGGTTAGTAGGGTTTAGATGTTAAAAATATTGAGGCCAAAATGGAGGGCTTGGCTCTTTTTGAAGAAAATTTGTATGATTCTAAATTTTCTCTCATGAATGATCTCATACTCTCCCCCATTGTAGCTAATCAACTCCATCATCATGAAAACACAAGGAATGTTCACTCCACTTAACATTTCACCAGAAAAATATCAACATGATCAAAAATAATTTTTCTTGAGAACTCCAAATAGGAAAATCTTTCTTTCTCCATTCGATGCTCCCAAAGGGCATAAATTATCTTACCATGAAAGCTCCTGAAAGGGAACAACTTTCAACAGAATGATTTTTTCAGAAACAAACACATCTTATAAATATTTTATTTTCCATTCAAATTACCACTAAATGAGGTACCACAACACAAGACATCTTCCCCCCACAATAACGTTCAACTAGATTATGATATTCTACTTCAAGAGAAGGATGGATATGGAAAATTGGCCAATAATGTGGCTAACCAAATAGGATATTCATTAGCACTATTGGTTACAAGGATTAAATGTACAAATTAGTCCGGAATAAAAGGGGTTTTTAAATGGGGCTTTAAAACCAAATTGATTCCTTAATCATTTAAAACACAAGTTCCTCAAACCCTTATGTTTTAATAGGAATAAATAAAATTCTAGTTAAAGAAAAAATGGTCTCTTTCTCTTAATAAATGAGTTTAATGTTAAAAATATGGTAAAATGGATTATAAGCCTCACAGGAAATTAATTTCAAAAATTAAGATGATGGACTATGATAAGGGATTCAAAAAACTAAGTAATTTTCATGAAATTCCAAATATTTGAACCTGAAATAAAGTCATTTTCAATATTCATTTAAGCTATGTATCAAGGAATATATTGTCTCACTCAATGACATAGGTTTCAAAATAATAATGATACAAATTCCATCTCAATGTTTCAAAAACACACCAAAATATGAAAAAAAAATATTCTTTTTTAAAATAATAATAATAAAAAAATTGAAATCCTAAACTACAAAGCTTCCCCTCCCACACACATAAATTATGTGGTGTCCTAAATCTATTAAAATTGTTTAAACATTTAAGTATATTTGAAAATGAATCACAACATGCAAGAAAATGACAATGAGATGTAAAAGCTAACATATTTGGAGTGCAACATTGACTTGAGCTCTAAAGTGTTGATCCATGGAAAATAAAAAGAAAAATTATAAAAAAATAACATAATAATTTTTTTTAAACAAAATAAAATGGATATAAAGTGATAAAATATAGATAGATCTTGGTTTAATCCCTCATATGGACCTTGGGGTTTGACTGCATCCAAATGGGAATTTTTAATTAGTTATTCCCAATCGGGTGGTGGAGAAGTTTATTTCCCATTAACAAAAAACAATTCTCCATTCCAGCATGTACTTATTCCTTTTTATTGAGGTATCTATGGATACAGTGTGACAAATAGGCCTTAAAGGGTATGATATTAAACTTGAATGGTGGATTTAGGATAATAAATGAGTAATCCTCTTTCTTGGTTTCCACTTTAACAACTTCTTCATAATTCTACAGTAGTTTCTCATGGTATGCTGTCAAAATATAATAATGAAAGGGAAAATAAAAGTTTAATTATATTTGAATAAAATAAAATTAAAAGGAGTTAATATCAAATTATTCCTTTCTATGTAAGAATCATGTGTATCATTTTCCATATGAATGTCAACTTTGGCCTCCTCATGTAATCCCTCCAATAAATGTTCAAAAAGTTCAAGAAGCTCTATATGTTCCTCATCATATGAATATTTTTTTTATTCCTCATCCACTGAGGCAATTCAAGTGTTTTCTAAAATGAAAAATCTATAAAAGGGGATGTAGTACTCAATTTATATTCTATTAATTCATAATGAAAATAGTTTAGAAAAAGATTATCTCCATTAAGAGTCTCGACAAAAATATATTTTTCCGTGGAAATTGACTCTTGTGGTTGAATTTCACTGGGTAGAGGTAGTTAGTCATGTAACTCAATTTGAAATATGAGTGGGGAAATCAATTCCATTGTGATATTGTATTTTTTTAGGTTGAGGTCCTTTATCCAATATAACATCCTTCTTGGACATCAGTCTTTGATAATCGAAGATAACTTGATTAACCATTTCAATTAGTTCATAAAGGGAGATACATGTGACCTAGATATTCATCATTTTCTGGGATAAATAATCGAGTTCATCAAGACTTTCAAAGTGAGATTCCTCATCATTATGAACTATTTATCCTTGCACAAAATATTATAATTAGATTATTGGCCCAACCTCCCTTGAAACAGAACCATGTCTTACACACACAAATCTTGGGATGTATAGGAAAAAATATTCACTATGTTAAAATGCAATATTGTGAATAACCAAGGTTTTCTTCTAATTGGAGCACACAACAATCAGGATTTCACCATAAAACTAGAGAACTAAGTGATATTGTTTTATTTCAAATTGGGTGATTTTGAAAATTCATGAAAGAAACTAAACAAATGAAAGAAATTATGATCAACTTTATAATACATGAGATTGTTATATATTATATGATATGGTGATCAGGTCAGGGTTAGTTTTCTAATTATAATCAATCACAGTTCAAATCATACAATTCTCTTCTACTAAGTCGATAAAAGTGAAAATACATAATTGTTTATTCTCACTCCCTTGTTAAAATAATAATGGTGACAATAAACCTTATTAAAATCAAGGATTTTCCTACAATCCTTCCACTTTGTGATAGAGAGGTAACAAATACCCTCAACTTACTGAGGAAATTCCCAATTGGGCCTTTTTTGTCCCAAACAGTCAAGAACGTTCACTAGTCCTCACACACGTACCAGCGATCACCAGGTACTTCATCACTAATAACATATCTATTTAATTTTTTATATATTATAATAATGTGGAGGGAGAAATTTATCATTGACCAAAGTAAAAAAATTAATTTAATCTAAAATAAAATACAATCATATATGATAATAAAAACTGTTACAAGAAATTGAAAGCAATATGGAAGAAGAGAGAAAAAAATATTAAAACATTAATTAAAACAAGTCATGAATTTAGAAATGGAAAACCTATCCTTCCCCAATTATAGATATTTCTACCCCACTATGGTAGGGTATTTTTAAATAAGGGGGAATAATACTTCATATAAAATGAAAACGAATAAAAGAGATAAAACAAAGAACAAAATTTTTTTTCCTCCAGATGTTTGCTTCTATTCTTCCCACCACTATTATTAGAATCACCCCGAGGACTCTTCTTATAGGATGATAAAAATAGAACTCATCAAATTAATTTGATGTTTCTAGAAAATAATATGAAATATTAGTTAATAATGACTTTTTATGGATGAGACTTTTAAAAAACATCTTTGAGTGTTTCAAATTAAATATCTCTCTTAATTAAATAAAATCTCCATAATATTCACCAAAAATACCTAAATTTTAATTGGCATTATATTCCAATTAGAATCACTTTAATTGGTGGTGTGATGACCGATGTATGGGTAATTCACTTAGGTGGGGTCCACATGGTCGCCTAGAATTTTTCGCATCCATTATTGATTTTTTTGGGTCCTTATATGGACAAATCAGCTCTTTTCCAAGAATACAATGTTTTATCCACTAAATATAGGTATCCTACAAAAAATATTCACATCAATTGGATATAAATTCTAAAAGTTTTTATCAAATTTTCTAAATACAGAAAATCTATTAAATTTTTTAAATTAAGAAACTTCTCAATTTTAAAACGAAACATACAATATATCCCAAATTTTTCAAAAAAAAAATCAAATTGATGAATTTAGGGAAAATGATGAAAATATTATCTATATCACCCACCAATTATACGATCAAATAACTAAAAAATCATTTTCTATCATACCTCTCCACATATTCTAAGTCCTTTTTTGATCATTTTCCCATCCCCTAAAATCTTGAGGAGTATCCCAATGGAGGTTTATCAACAAAGAGGTATAAATCTTAACTAAGAACATTCAATTTTATTTCTTCTTACACTAAACATAAAAAAGTTGTAACTATAATAATATGAAGAATATAATATCATAAATATATTTATATTTTATTATGAGGATGGAATGGTATTTTTCAAATCATTTCCATCAAATGGTAAATTAAAGTATTGCCTCAATATACATGTGTAAAACAGCCTCCACGTAGTGATATAATTAATCTTCCAACACCATAATTAATGATTGATTATTATAATGTCTTTATTATTTTCATATAATATTTATAATAATGTTTTGGTTTTTTAATGATAATTTTTTTCTTTTTTTCTTTATTTTCCTTATAAAATGAATATAGTGTTCAAGATTATGTATGAACTAGCGACTCCATGAGTGATATAATTCATTTTTAAATATATACACTTTATAGATGATTTTAAATATTTATTTTATGAACATATATGAAATTTTTACCCTGATTAACATTATATAGATAATGGAAACATTCTTCAAGTACAATTAAAGGATCATTCGAACTTAAATTTTCATTAAAATATAATTAACACCGTTAAACGATTATTTTTATAAAAAATTATTAATAAATTGGTGTTAAAATTTTATAAGTGGTCATATATGATATTATAAGTTTGAATAATAATATATTATATATGTATAATAAATTTAAATTTATAGTATTAGAGGTTAGATCACATAAAAAAAGTCAAACATGATGTAAGAGTTTTATGTTTCGAACTCATTTCTTCTTGGGTTTTTTATTATTAAATTTCAAATGCTGAAATTACCATATATTTAATTCCAAAATAATATTTACTTTCTTCTCAAATATTTATTTATAGTTATTAAATTTTTTTCATTCATTTTCCCCTCTTTATGTACTCAATAGACCAAAATAATGTTTTTAAGGAAAACCAATTTTTTTTTATTATTTACTCGAAAATATATTTCTTGAATGAATATATTTTTGTTAAAACAATTAATGAACATTTTTGATATTATATAATCATTCTTTAATTTAATTTTTACTCGTATTTTTCATTCTATAATAATGTTTTAATAGAATATTCTTATCTCTTTCGAATATGGTGCTTTTGACTTTTTACTGATAATGTGAAAGAAATATTCATTGAAACATAAAAATAATGAAAATAATTTACTATTTTTGTGAATGATAAATTATTTGAGGATCCCATTTCAAGTCTTAATTTTTTTAAATTTAATTGTTTCCTTAAATTTTTTATATTTTTTATATTTCAACTTTGTGGTTTCAAAATAAAAAAGGTATTTTCATAAATAAATAATAAATTGATCTTTAAAAGGTTCATTTAATATATAATAACATCCTTTAATGTTAATTATTCTTCAATATAGATATTATTATATAATAACATCACTATTCTTTCTCTAGATGGTTTACGATTATAAAGATATGATATTGATGAAGCCTAATTTCATTTCCTTGTGTTATGTTATAGAGAATGTTTTAATGATGTTTTAGAATAAAAGTAAATGGATTTTGAATATATGAATTCTAGGACTATATTTATATATCACTATCTTTTATTTGGTAAATATTAATGTTTTGAAATCTCAAACAGTACATCAGAGGTTATCCCAAGACTGAAATATATGTTCCACTGGAGGTTATCCCAATCCCAAATATAGGGTAGGCTCGAGGTTGTCCCAATCCCCGTGTTGGAACATGGGTGGTTATCCCAAGAATAATATTTGAATAATGTATTGGTGAGTAGCCTTGATATATTTTTTCTATGATTCTTAGTATTCCACTCTTTTATGACATGATCTAAGGCTAATATTATGCAATCCTAGCTCATGTTCTTCGATATCTTTATGATTCATCTCTTATGAACTCCAAATAATTATATCATGACTCATGATTATAATCCATGAATTATTTTATATAATCTTTAATTGTTAATCTCAATTTCTCATACCATTATGGTTATTGTTTTATTTTAAGATCATTGATATCTACCTCGTTTACCCACAATGAGTATCATAGATCACCCTTTATAAATTTTTGGTTTCCTTGGGATATGAGGTTAGGATCTAAATATGATATGTCTAAGAAGGGTGATAGTTGTGATGAAATTAATGAAAGATGATGTTATCATTTATGTACCAGTTTTTAACATATTCATGTTTCCAAATATAATAGTCCTTTATGGTTCTGATGTGGATTGTAACGATAATAAATGAATACTTATCCGATATGATTTCATATATTTGTATATAATTAATGGTTCTTCAAAAAATTGGGTTCTCATTACATGGGAATCATAATTACAGTAAATATATGTGTTAAAACACATGAAAATATGAGGAATTTCCAATCAAATGGCTAAAATAAAATATAATTACATGATGGAATAAGAATTGGTTGAGATTCTCTTACATGAAAGGGGTCCTCTAAAAACATGGGAGGAGGTTATTAAGAACTTTTTAACACCATGGGAGAGGATTATAGAGTTATTGGAAGAATAATTATTTGATTAAAATTTTTTTTTGAATATGAAGTGGAGTTTTGGTTAGTATTATAGAAATGAAAGGGGAATTATTTATTAATTACTAAATACAGTTTCTAGACTCTAATTAATAAAATAATAAAAGGAAAACACCTTCCCACAGTTCTTCCAAAATAAAATTTGTTTGAAATGTTTTTTTATGAACTGAAATCATTAAAATAATACCATTCGGGAAGTGAATATTGGTTGCGATTATATAAAATTGTTATTTAACCTTAAAATAATATATGTGTTTTCTTGGATTCATTACTGGTTTTGAAAATTATTAAAATTAGTTGAAAAACACATTATTTTAAATGGAAAAATAATTTTTGGTCAATGATTCCATTTTATAATATTTATTAATTCACTTTAATACCATTATGATGTCATTGTACTAGACGTGTATTTATATCATATTTAATATTTAAAGAAAAGTTCCATTATCTCAAAAAAAATTAAAAATTCACTATTTGATACTTTTGAGTTTATGATTTGAAAAATGATATTTTTCCAAAAATATGTTTCAGAATAATTTAATATATACTATTTAAAAAATTATTTATTGAAATCTATACTTTTCATTTCAATTAAAACAATATTATTACCCATATAAAGATTACATGGGACTTCATTAAATTATATTACCATATATATATACATAGAAAAGTAGTTTTTATTTATATTTTTTGAAAATAATATTAATTTAAAATTATTCAATTTATCATAAAATAATGTTTTAATTGACAATACATATTTTCCAAAAAAATTATTATTTGATCATATTTTATTTTTTATCAAATGTGATAAATATTCAAGTGTGTACTGTAATAATGAAACTGGTATAAGAATAACCGTCATTTTAACATTAAAAGAATAATACAAAAATATATACTACTAGGGTCTTGATACAAAACCCTTTATTACACTAGCATATTCCCTATGGGAAAGGTGTGTCATACTTGTACATTCATAGGGTGGCTCGATGAGAGTGGATTTAGTGTTGAACTATATAATCATGAAATTATCAAAAAATAAATTTATCATGTTTTAGTTTTTGAATCTCATAATGTAATTATTCTTGGGAAAATCCCCTTAACACCTCCTCACTCAGAAGCTATGATAAATGGAATTTATAGGGTACGATCCTAGTAATTGAGGTCATATCCGCTTCATTCTGGGCAAATAAGATTTTATAATAACCCTTTAAATACTATAATCTTAAAAATCAATGTAAAATTGACATATTAACAATGGATATGATGCTTAATGGTATATTAATCCCGAAAGTCAAATTATGGATTATTTTTATAATAGTTTAAAATAATAAATAAAATATATTTTATGTGTTTAATATATATTCAATATTTAATAAGGGATATATTCATCTAGGATATTATTTAATTTAAAAAAAGTCAAGGTTTTTACGGAGTCCGAAAAATGAATGCAAGAAATTTATCAAATAAATTATATTTATTATTTAATTTTAATATAACCACATTGATTCTAGTTCATGGTTTTGGGGCATAGAGGAAATGGTGGGTGGGAGTCCAATTTTCGTTTTACATTAGTTTTAATATATTCAAAAAACATGATTAATGAAACTATGAACACTTATAAATATTATCTTCCATATTTAATTTGTAATTCATTTTAAAAAATAATTATCTTGAATTTAATAATTCTCTAGATCTTATTATTATTCCTCTCTTCTAAAATGTTGTTGTGGGGGGAATCTTGGAGATGATTCCACTACGTGTATCCACACATGATCCAAAAGTCTTTCGATGATGTTCCAAGAATTTTGGATGTTATCATATAAGAAACTAGTGCTTCACATCATTAATTGAGGATCACAACAACATATTCTGTTATTGTTACAAAATTCTTGCGAGGAATAATTGAATGATTTTCTCTCTATGGATTGAGAGGATTATAAAGTGGTTTATACAATGCACAAATAGTCCCATGTAACGTCCTAGATCTGGGTGCCTCACAACAGGTGCCCCAAACCCGGTTAGTCACATGAACTTAAGCGCATTTCTCAAAATTCCAGAGGCTACCGACTAGCAGCGAGGGCCTAGGACTGATAGTGGGGAAACTATTCCCTCATTTGTCAAAGTGTAGTGCAGTGGAACAAAATATAAACATACAAAAGAAGAAGCAGTAAACATTATAGACCTCAAATAGACAATGGAACTGAAGTAAAAGATAACAACATCGTATTATATATGATGATGCAACATGTCTCTAATTCTACGAAAGTAGACAAAATAGCTTACAGTAAAATCTAATATAATACATCACATGATACAAAGTACAGAAAAACAAAACCAAAGCAATGCATCTGGAACTCAGCAGCATCGCAAGCCTACGCTAATTCCCATGCACTATTACTCCTCTGCCACAATCATGTACATGTGTAGGGACCCTTTCCCTTTTTAACACATGCATAAAAATAATTTGTTTGGGCCCAAGACATCACCCACACAGGGTGTTTGAAATAAAACCAAGTAAGAAACCACCAAAGGACAGTTCCCAATTGACAGTGAAAATGTGTAACAGTAATGCACAGTAAGGAAATGAAGTAAATATGAGGTAATCAAATGTAACCATTCTACCAGATATATTTCCATTTTAATAATTATTTAACTATTCATTGTACTTGAATTCTGAATTCTCTTGAGACTCGGCCTCGACCAACAATCTCTTATAATAGTGCCACAACAAAAAATACAATAGGTAATCCAAGAAGTGAAAGATAATAATAATACCAAGCATGTTCTTTATCTTTGTAAGTACAACATAAGATATCACCGCTGTGAAAATGTAAAGTAAGCATTGTCCTCAAACATGCCAATCCTTACCCTTAAGAAAACAGAAACAAAACCCTCAGGTTAATGCCCTCAAGCATAATGAATATTTACCTCGGGCATATGAGATATTTCCCTCAAGCATGGAAGATACTTCCCTTGGGCATTAGAAATTTTTCCCTCATTCTTAACAAAACCTTGCCCTTAGGCTAAACAAACACTGCCCTCAGGTATAAGAAACATTACCCTTAGGCTAAACAGAACCTTTCCATCAGGCTAAACATAAGAAAATCAAGTAACCAGGCCAATCCCAATGCATAAGAAAGCATTTTATATATTTTTCCTCTTATGAAAACTCAAAACATGCTAATATCATGGCATACCCATGGGTATCCAATACAAACGGCTAAACAAGGGAATTACACAATTAGTGTGGCCCTCGATCAAAGAAATGATCCCAAATAGCAGTTTATACTTTTTCATTAGATTACTTATGCAATTATAGGTATCTAAAAAGTCAAGCCCTCATCTATACGACACCCCGAACATGGGTGCGTGGAACAACGTTACACAAAATCAACTCGACCATTGGAATTAAACACAAGGCCACCTAACTCAATCTCCTCTACTCGATATACATGAAAGTATCCCCCAGAAATGACAAAGAACGATATAGATTTGAGATGAATTATTACTCATTCAAACCTAAAAAAAGTCCCTCAGGGAAATAATTAGAATGAAAGACTTAAGAAGAAGGAATACCTTACCCGCATAGTTCAAACATTATCAACGGCGGAAGAATCAGAGTCTCGGTGAGCGATCAGGAGCTCATCCATGCCTCGACCTCCTCTTTTATAGCTCTTGTGAGTTCTCTGCCTCCTCTTTCGAATGAGGAGGCTAATACCTATTTTTATCGAAAAAACATAAATACACGGCATGTACTTCTCATGTACACAATCTGTAATTTCCATTATAAATTATTCCTATGGTGGAGACTCTCCATCGACTCAATGTTCATATACTGAATTACTTACATGGTGTGTAATACTAAGTACATGGTGTGTACTACCATTCCACTAGTGGAAACTCCCACCGCCTTATTGTTCACCTACTGACTGACTACACTTCGTCTATTACTAAGTACACGACGTGTATTTAGTTTTTACACAATTAATCACTGACAAGCCTAAACACCCTGTATCCTCATCCCACATGAACAAATTACACGGTGTGTGTACAAATGTACATGGTGTGTACACATAAATTTGGGATTTTTCCCACATTTCCTTTTTTCCTAAAAAATAATTATGGAAAACGGAAAGGAAGAACCAATTCCTCAAGAATAAGAACAAAGTTCTTACAAACTTCCCCCCATAAATCAATTCCTCCAAGAATTTCCCTTCCATGGGTGGACAAGATAAAGCTGAGAACAACTCTAGAAACTGTGCATGTACGTCAGTCTTCTACTCCCAGGATTCATCAAATACTCTTCTATGCTGCCATGGCATCTGTACGAGAGGAACTTTCCGGCCTTGGAGAACCTTCATGCTCCTATAAAAAAAACTAATCGAATGCTCCTCAAAGGATGTATAAACCTGAAGCTCAACCTCCTCGGGCTTAAAAACGTGAGACTGGTTTAACTGATAACGGTACAGATGAGATACGTGGAAGACGTCGTGCTTGGCCCGATATATCTATGGTAACTGCAAATGATAAAAAACCACTCTGAATCTCCCCAGAATCTCAAATGACCCTACATACCTTGGTGATAGTTTACCTTGTCTCCTAATTCGCCTATGTCCAAACCATGGTGAAACACACAAGAAAACCTGATCCCCAACCATGAACTCCAAGGGTCGTCTGTAGAGATCAACATAAGATTTCGGACGATACTGTACGGTAGAAATCCTCTTCTGAATCTACTAGACATGCTCTGATGTCTCCTGTATGAGATGTGATCCCAGCGAAGTTGTATCACCTTCCATGAACCTGCACTAGGGTGATCAACATGGATTACCAAATAACTCCTTGTAAGGTTCCATTTCAATAGTTTCCTGAAAACTATTATTATAGGAAAAAACAACCAGGGGTATGTGCTACTCCCAAGAACCCCCAAAGACCAGGACGCATGCACACATCATATCCTCTAGCACATGTATTGTATGCTCGGACTGGCCATCGGTCTGAGGGTGGTATGTTGTGCTCAGAATCACCTGTGTACCCAGTTCCCTCTCAAAACACTCCCAGAAACAAGACGTAAAACAGGTGTCCCTATCTGAAACGATTTAATGAGGGACTTCATGAAGATGTACTACCTCACGGAAATTAATCTTCCCAATCTCAACAACACTAAAGTTCTACTTGATAGGGTAAAAGTGAGCTACCTTCGTAAGTCTTTCCATATCAACCCATATGGCATCACTACCTAAAGGTGATCTTAGAAAGTCGGTCACGAAGTCCATCGCAACATCATCCCATTTACACTTCGGAATGGGTAACTATTTTATCAGTCTAGCAGGCCTCTGATGCACCACCTTCACTTGCTGCCATGTGGAACATCTCTTAACAAAACTAGCTACCTCTCTTTTCATACCTGGCCACCAATACTGACATCTGAAGTCATGGTACATTTTGGTAACTCTATGATTCACTTCCCAAGATGAAGCATGAAGTTCTCTCATCAACTACTCATGTATATACCCTAGAATCCACACTCGTCCATGGATATGTAGTACCTCGTCCTCACCTATCATCCAACAAAGAGGAGGTTCCTCACTTTCCACTGTCTCTCATAGAACTAGGCCTTCTGAATATGATAGTTGTCTCATCCTCAATCTATCCAGGAGGGAAGAATTCATAGATAAGGATGAAAGATAGGCTCACCCCTAACTATCGTGCACCACCAAATTCATCTCAGAGAACAAATCCATAAGCTACAGCTAACTACTGGCCTCCGGCACTGCCTGTATATGAGTTCTCCTACTTAGTGCATCTGCTACTGCATTACCCTTACTAGGTGTATAGGAAAGCTCAAATTTGAAGGACTTAAGGTATTCAAACCACCATTGATATCCCAAATTTATGTCACATTGGGTAAATATGACTTTAAAACTTTTGTGGTTCGTAATGACAACAAAATGTTCTCCCAAAAGATAATTTCCCCAATAGTGTAAGACATGAACAACTACAGATATCTTGAGATCATGTGACGGGTAATTCCTCTCATGAGGTCTCAAATGACGAGACCCATATGCAACAACTCAATCACACTACACCAACACTACTCCTAGACCAATACATGATGCATCACAGTAAAATGTATAGATCCCCCCTTTATCTGGATGTATCAGGACTGGTGCTGATGTCAACCTTCCCTTCAACTCTTGAAATGTTGTCTCACAATATTATAACCAAATGAACTTCATAACATTCTTAGTAAATCCTTTCAACGACGCTTCTAAGTTAGATAAGTCATATATTAAGCACCTGTAGTAACTAGCCAACCCCAATAAACACCATATTTCAAACACTTTCTTCTACAGCTCCCAATAAACTACTGGTCTCACTTTATCTAGGTCTACTGCATCTCCTACCATTGAGATAATATGACACAGGAAGTGAATCTGGTCCATCAAAAAGTATCACTTTGAGTGATTATCATATAAATGATGCTCTCTTAGTGTACTCAGTACGATCTCATGATGGGAGGCATGGTCGTGTTGAGTGTGAGAGTACACCAAGATATCGTCCATGAATAATACCTCAAAAGAGTCCAGATATGTGTGGAACACACGATTCATTAGATCCATGAAAACTGCTGGCATGTTTTTGAGTCCGAATGGCATGACCAAGAACTAGTATAGACCATATCTACTTCCAATGTTTGTAAGTGGTATATCTGACGGTCTAACATGTAATTGATGATATCCGGATCTGAATTCAATCTTTAAGAACACTCGGGCCCCTCATAGTTGATCAAAGAGATCATCAATCCTTGGTAAGGGATATTGGTTATTAACCATCAACTGGTTCAACTTCTGATAATCCACACATAGTCTGAGGGTATCATTCGCCTTCTACGCAAACAAGATAGGAGAACCTCAAGAAGAAGTACTGGTTTGGAAAAAACCCTTTCCCTGCAACTCCTCCAACTACTTCTTACGCTCTTGAAACTCTGGTGTAGCCATCTCGTAAGGAAGAATGGACACTGGTGCCACTCCTAACACAAGATAAATATAGAAATACACCTCTCACTCAGGAGGTAAACCGGAATAGTCATATGTTAATATATCCCTAAAATGATTAAAAAGTAGATGGAAAGCCTTCTAACAGGTTCAGCGGTCATCCATATATAAATTCGCAATCTGGGATGTCACTCCACCTTGCCCACGATGCCCGGGTCTAGCTCGGCCCGCCTGGAAATCCCATTCGCCCATGTATAGAAACTCTCCACCCTCTGGTGACGTGAAAATCACCCTACAACGATAAAAATCCATAAAGGCTCGAAAGGGTACCAACCAGTCCATTACATGAATGACATCATAGGCTATCATCTCTAAGACCTAGAGGTCGCATAAAAAGTGAAACCCACCATCCTCTTGGGGGAACTCCTTTCACTAACGCACACCTGCCATTATTGTTCTGAACAGAGTGACTAGCGTCATGATATCAGAAGAATTCGTAACACAGATCCCAAGGCTCTCCAAAATAGGCACATATATAAATCTATGCGTAGCACCAGTATCGAAAAGTACCAAAGATAAAATATAAAAAACTAGAATAGTACCTCTGATAGTGGAAGGTCTGGGATCATACTCATGTAGGGTCTATTACACTGCATATGTCTTATAAGTGTTGCGGCCCTAAGACATAGAATAGCTACCTTGAGTTGACCCGCCTTGCTGTCTCTGGGATCCTTGTTTCCGGATACCACAGCCATGAACACCACCACGGCCTGAACGTTCTGATGTATTCCAATTCCATGACTGGAAAGAAGCTATTGGCACTGATCTTGCATGCAGAGCCTATACAGAACCCCTCTCACTAGTCACTGGTTGAAAGGCCCTGCAAAAATGCTGAAGATGACCCATCTTGCCGCAAGCTCGACACTCCACTGGGTCACATGGACAGTGAGGTCTCTTGTTCCCCACTTTACCACACTGGTAGAACATTACCAGGCCACCTGAAGAATCTTTCTAGCTAGTAATTCCTTTGTGAATGAAATATACCTAGATCTTCCTCTTACCGATAGAAATAGTACCAGAGATTGGGGTCGAACCACCCTGGTCCACACCTCTAGCTTCCCATAGGTTCTGGTGAGTAATCAATCTCTGGTTCACAATAGCATTCACTGTAGTCAACCTGAAAATAGTCACCAGTTCTCGGATTTCATATCGAAGACCATCCCCAAAGCGTCTAACCCTCAACGTCTCATCACCCTCCATAACAGGTGCAAATCACTATAGCTGAGTGAAGTAGGTAGAATAGTCCTTCACTGACATGGCACCCTGCTGCAGATTCATGAACTCTCGAGCTCGATCTACCCTCAGCATCTCTCGAAAGAAAAAGTCATAGAAGACTGCTTAAAAATCTTCCCACGCCATGTCTCGTTGATTCTCAGTTTGAGTGGTATCATACAACCAACTCTTGGAGGAATCACACAGCATGTAAGTAGTGAGTTTGACCCTCCTCCAAGGATGCATCTCCAGATGCTCAAAGATTATCTGTATAGAACCTAGTCATGAAACTGCAGGATATGGTCCTCCATCCTCAGAAAGCATAGGAAGATGCTTCTTCTGGAATATACATGTCATCTCTTCCATAGATGTGGAAACCGGTGGTGCTCCCTAGAAGGTTTGCATGAACCCATGAAACCTTCACCGAACTGCGCATCTGCGCCTGCGTCTGGTATAACGGCTGACACCGCATCTTTCACTACTAGGGGATCCATCGGAATCCCTTGATCTATAGTATCTATAGTATAATCACCACCATTCTTTGGGTGAAAATCTCGAGGTCGTCTCGGTGGCATGACTCTATAAGTTAAAACACACACCTTAGATCAAGATCATCAAGGACTAAGAACTTGAAGCATAAGAAGGGAACAAGAGAAAGAAAGCATTCATGTTTTACAAAACAAGACTACATGGTGTGTATAATAACTACATGGAATGTTCCCTTATGTCTTTCACATGGGCATGTACTTATACAAAAAATGGTCATGTAACACCCCAAACACACGGCGTGTTGTCCCTATACATGGCGTGTACTTGAATTTTCTTCCACTACCCAAGTCCTTCTACACGACTAATCCAGAAGATTCATGTTAGAAAAAGACGACACAACATGTATAAGGTTTACAGGGCATGTACCCGTAACCCCTTACATGGTCATGTTCTGATGCCGGCATGGGCATGTCTCAACCCTAGGTACACGGCGTGTTACACCCGCACACGGCGTGTACACCAACTTATTTCCCCAGACACACAACCATGTCCATACAGTCTCTCATCGGTCAAGACTACACGACGTGTCCCTCAAGCACGCGATGTGTACTAGACGACCTTCACAAACCCGTGTTGTTCGAGATATGGCTCGATACACGGATCACACTACACAGTGTGTTCTAGAAGGACATGGTGTGTACTTGAAAAGATAACTCTGACCCGTGTTGTTAGCTACACGGCCAGATCCCAAGATTACACTACACAACATGTGCATAATTTTCACAGTGTGTATAAGTTAATATTTCTCTGTCCGTATTGTTAGTCGCATGGGAAAACACCAGGTGCACACGACACGTCATGTACAACCGGTACACGGCGTATTCTCGGTAAAAACTAGAAGACCTGTATTCCCCCCCAAACGGTGGGTTTCATATCCTTATACTATAGGGCATGTACATATAAGTACTATGCGTATACTTAAAAAAATTTCATTTCTTCTCGAAAACAAAAATACACGACGTGTAGTAAAAAGTACATGACAAGTATTCAGGGGTTTTCCGGACAGTAAGCCTCTGAAACTACTCTAGTGCCCCCTTTTTCTTTAAAATTAAGCATCAATATGCCAAATTATGATCCGAGGGGGGACCATACTCCCCTTGAACCAAAGTTTAGTAACCAACCATTCACATTATTTCACTAAATACAACAAAAGGCCGGATCATTATCTGCTAAATTCCGGTCCAAGAGAGCCCATAATTCTCAGAACCAAAGTTTAGCGTCCATAAACCCAACCATAACAAGTACCAATACCCTATCAATAATAGGAATATCTAACTAGGTACCTATCCCAACATCATTCATTTTCAATCACAACATCTATCACAAAAACATGCAATTTCTAATGCACCTATATGGCATGGAATCTTTGAATGGAATGTGATTCTATCATGTGCCTAAATGATTCCTGAGATGGCATACCCTCATCTCATTGGGTTTCAACAAAATAGATCCCAAGCATAAAAATTTAAACAGCACACCACAAGTGTGTCACCCATTGGTGAATATCAAATCAATTGTAATAATCATAAACAAAAAATCACAATTTAATTCGAGGTAATCTGGCCTTTACCTGTACACATGGTAGCTACTACCGGTCAAAGTATATTAATGAATCCCATAACAATCTATCTCTTTTCATTGTCGCCAAATAATAAAAAAACTCAGAGAAAAAGAAACTTTTCTGATACCACTTTGTAATATCCCGGATCCGGGTGCCACACAATGGGTGCCTCGAACTCGGTTGGTCACATGACCTAAAGAACATTTCCCTAAACGCTAGAGGCTTCTGACTAGAAGCGTGGGCCTAGGACTGATAGTGGTGAAACAATGCCCTCATTTTTCAAATTTTAGTGCAGTAGAATAAAATATAAACATACAAAATCCAAAGCAGTAAAACAATATAGACCTTAAATAGACAACAGAACTAAATTAAAAGATAACCAACAGTCATATATATGATGATAAAAAAAGTCTCTAATTCTAAGAAATCATCCAACATAGGATACACTGCAATCTAATATAATACAGCACAAGGTAAAAAGTTTAGCAAAACAAAACCAAAGTAGTACCATAGGAACTCAGCCTCATCGCAATCCTATGATTAGTCCCATGCTATCATAATCTTATGTAACAATCATTTTCCTATATAGGGACCCTTACCCTTATCAACACCAGTAGCTATATAATCTGTTTGGGCCGAAGAAATGACCCAAAAAGAGTGTGAGAAATAAATCCCAGTATGCAACCACCAAATTCATGTGCCCAACTATCAGTAAAAATGTGTAATAGCAGTGTGCAATAATGAAATGTAGTAAACTATGAAGTTATCAAAAGTAACAATACTAACAGTTATATTTCCATTTTAATAATTATTTAGCAATTCAATATAATTGAATTCTGAGTTTTCTCATGACTCATCCATGACATACAATATCCTATACCAGTGCCACATTAGAAAATACAACAGGCTGTCCAACAGGACAAAGATAGTAATAATAACAAGCATGTGCTTTAGCTTCGCAGGTACAACATAAGAAATCACCACCGTGAATTTTTAAAGCAAACATTGTCCTCAGACATTCCAATCCTTGCCCCCAGGAAAATAGAAATGAAACCCTCTGGTGACTGCCCTTAGGCATAATGAATATTTCCCTCAGGCATAAGAGATATTTCCCTCAGGCACAGAAGCTACTACCCTTAGGCATAAGAAAGTTTTCCCTCAGGCTAAACAAAACCATCACCTCAAGCAAAACAAACACTGCCCTGAGGCATAAAAAAATTTCCCTCAGGGTAATCATTTCCTTGCCCTCAAGCTAAAAAAATCCTTTCCCTCATGATATGTAGAACTTTTCCCTCAAGCTAAACATAAGAAAAGAAAGTAACCGGGCCGATCCCAATGCATATTAAAGTTGTTTACATATGATCCCTCTCATGAAATATTAAAACATGCTAATATAACGGCATACCCATGGGTATCCTAGCCAAATGTCTAAACAAGGGAACCAAACCCTCGAGGTGGAGATGGATCAAAGCAATGATCCAAAATAATAGTGAATGAATTAAATACAAGACTGCCTACCTCGATCTCTTCTGATCGATATACGTGAAAGGTGCCTCCCAAAACGACCAAGAACGACATAGATTTGAGATGAACAATTTCCCATTAGAACCTAAATAACTTCTCATAGGGAAATAATTGGAAGGAAAGACTCAATAAAAAGGAATACCTTACCCAAACGGTTCAAACGAGATCAACGACGGAAGAATCAGAGTCTCGGTGAGAAATCGAGAGCTCCTCCAAGCCATGCCCTGCTCTCCTGCAGCTCCGGTGAGTTCTCTACATCCTCTGACGAATGAGGAGGATACTTCCTTTTTTAAGGAAAAACATAACTATACGGCATGTAATTCTCAAGTACACAACGTGGAATTTTCTTTTTAAACTATTCCTCTGGCGGTTACTCCCCACCGCTTCACTATTCATATGCAGACTTTCTTACACAGCATGTACTACTAATTATATGGTGTGTACTATCGTTCCACTAGAAGCTACTCCCACTGACGTACTATTCACCTACCGACTGATTACATGGCATGTATTACTAAGTACACAGTGTGTGATTAGTTTTTACACCCTTAATCACTGACAAGCCTACACGCCCTGTATTCTTATCCCAGACGGCCAAACTACACGGCTTTTGTACAAAATTATACGGCATGTACCCATAAATTTGGGATTTTTACAACATTATCTTGTTTTCTCAAAAACACTTATGGAAAAAGGAAAGGAAGAAACCCATACCTCAAGAATAATAACCAGGTTCTTACATCTCATACCATAAAAAGGGAATATTTTCTTAACATACATATTATAAAACATATATTATTTCAAAGAGACCCTTGTCAATATATTTAATCTGATTAATACCCCAAGTAGAAAAATAATGAAAATGTTTTATTATATCCCTTGATATGTGATAAAAAAATATAATTTATTAAATAGATGAATATATTTATATTTAAATGATATTAAATAAAGTATATCATTTTCATTAGGTTGTTATCTCAACCTGTTAATTGTTTATATAATTTATTAAACGTTCAAAAATAAAATATTTATTCAAATAAATATTAATTTTTAAATATAGAAATAAATCTTATATTCATTCATCCTGAAAAAAAAATTATGTTATTATTCACATAATGAATAAAACATTATATATTAATATATTCCCTAAATCGAAGAATAAATATTTAATTATTTATTACCCTATTAATATTATACAAGAGGAAAACATCAACTCAAATATATGGTTATTTAATTTATTTTATCACCTTCATATTAATAATTATTATTCCACAATCAAGTAAAAATATTTATTATTAATTTTAAATTCAATATAATTGAATTAGATTCCACATACACTTTGTTTGTGAGCCACCGTGACCCTTTCTCTGTGGAATTGAAAAATATTTCCTAAAGTCCAAGTTCAAACATTTAGCAACACATCTAGGCTACCATATAATGATATTTTGATGATTAAATGATAAAAACCTACCCATGTATGTTACTATGTAATATAAAAACGTGTGTAAAAATATATTGTCAAGTGTGATGTATACTCATGTCATCTCCATATATGATTAAATTATATTACTTTGAATATATAAAATGAAATCTCTAATTAACTACCATAAAATTAGATTTAATTAGATAAACCCATTTTAATCAATATTATGGAAGTGGAAATCATTTCTGTACATATCAAACTAATTCTATATTACTTATAATGCACACAAAATATGATAAATCACCAAAATTGTATATTTTCATTTGTTTTTTCAAACATAAAATTATATGATTCATGATATAAAATACTAATAATCTCAATACCATGTACCAACACACATGCTTATATATAAATATATCTAACGACACAAAAATATGTCAAATTGTTTTTGGTTGGTTTTCTATTAAAAACTTTCTTCATAGAAATCTCTAATAGAGAACTTATTGATAAGAAGTATCATTGTTTTATGATCCTCCAACAACAGATAGTAAAACATCACCTTTAACCAATCAAATAAATATTATCTATAGCATAGGAAATATTTTTAATAATATTTTCATCGCATCTATAGCCTTCATTATAGTTGGAAACCATTATAACCTTATGATGTGACGAATAACCTATGGAAATTATCACATTAATGTTATATAGATGAATGATCATTTTGTGGTAATAAATATATTAATATCATGGTATTGAAAATTATATAGTCATTTAGTTTTAGGGCATGAATTCCAACAAATTATTTATTTAATAATTACATTGTTATTTGATGTTTTAAGGAAAATACTAATTGACTTGATGTTAGGAGACTATGTTTTATATTATCAATGAGGTTGAAATTAAAATACATTTATCATTCTCATTGATTCAGGAGTATATAGAATAATTCATAGTTTTTTAGTCAGGATGTTTTCTCTAGTGAATCTTATGGTGTGGGATGTTTCAGGTAATGCCAAGGACATGGAAACATACATAATGTGGTGAACCATATAAATATGTGTGTTATTACTATTCCTAGATAACTCTCATGGTTTAATTTTTTTAATTTTTCACAAATAACATCGATTAGTATTAATGAAAGAATAAATATAAAATTTTAAGGTGATAATTAACATTAATCAGCATTTGAAGTTGATTTTAGTTAAAATAAAAAATATTGTATAAAAAATAAATTTTACTATTCATTTCCATCTCATGAAATCATCATGGTGGAATTGATATTTATTATTACTCAGAACGATTCAAAATAGGATAAAAACATAGTTTGGATTCATTAAGGATTTTTCGTGAATAATAATTTTGAAGACCACTCACTATGACGGGAAAAATTCCATCATAAATATAAGTAAAATAGATGTACCCAAATCAGTATGTGTACCACTAAGATAGGGTAAATTAGTCATATGAGTTATATAAATTTTTTCAATATAACCCATGTGACTGCATAAGTTCATCATCCATCCTCTATAAATATATATTCTCTCATACAAGTAATAATATTAACAACAGAATCATAGCATAAAAGAGGTTTTTATAAGGTTTTATCAAATTGTTAATGAATACTACATTCAATGATTTTTTTTTAAATATAGTTTATTTTTAAATATTTCATTTTACAAGTTCTAGTTCTAGATAATCACACTGAATGTTTGTGTGGGTATCACCCACTTCCAAGGGCAGGTATCATCAACTTATTGAATATGATTGAGCAATTATTATATTGCAACCAATTTTATTTAAAATACCATACTTTATACTAAATGTGGACAAGGTCCTCCGTAATATTTGAGATCTGTCAACATAAAAGATCAATTTTTTTTCCTTGGGATCTTTATTCATCTTCTAGAAGAATTTTGATATGTCAGTATTTATATTGGACTTCATTCTCAAGATTTCAAAATACATGATGCATGAATGAGAGCATGATATTCCACTAAGGAATTTCTCCTCCTCCAAATAAAAACTCTAGATTATCATGAACTCGTATTATTTCATCAACATAGATTATAAATATAGATTCATCCCTTTTCATTCTCTTCTTCTTCCTCTTTCTTTGATACTAAATTTCTCTCTCTTCACATAATATCTTTATCTCAACACTAAAATATAGAATATATCTTATTTTTCACATATTTAATATTTATAGATAATATTTGAGTAATATTATTTCCATACCAAAATATAAAAAATATCCTTTATTTTTGGTTTCATGGTATTTTCTTATTAATAGATTCTTGAAAAATATGTGTTTCAACGATAAAAATGAATTTAAAATAATTTAATTTTAAATACCCATTTATATCTCCAAATGGTGTCCACTTTAAACTTCATTAAAACACACAATAATCTCATCTATAATAAAATTTTTTGACTATTATCCACAAATTTTTATTATATGATTTGTTCTAATCATATATGAATTTAATATGATAATCATTCATAATTATATGGTCAAATGGTATTATATGACTCCCAAATCCTCCATTTATGATCATTATATTACATTATGAAAATTAACCTTGCATTCTTCATGGGGAACCATACATATTTCTATGATAATCCTCTTACATTATCATATTTTCTACCTATTTCCATTTTTAAGGTCAAATAAAACTTTTAATCATCATATAAAACATCAAAAAGTTCTAAATAATCCCTTTAGAGTCTCGAATAAATATTTATGAATTAGAATTCAACCTTAAGAAGTCTGTAAAATAACTTTCTAAGGTTCATTCATTTTCTATTTTCCCATTCTTTTTAAAAGAATCAGCCTTATAAATTCTATATTTAACCTTGAATTTTTTTCCAAACATGATATATCTTTTAAAAACAGTACTACGTTAGTGGAATTAATGTTGTTTATTCCTTTTTAATAATTCTTATGAATTCTAGTATAGATAAAAACAATGTAAAATTCACCATAACATTAAATTTCAAACATGTTCTAACTCAGTGAAAATAATCTCAAATACTTCCATGTCACTAAAAAAAACTCTCAATCCTTAAATAATTCATTCTGATGTTTTTCACATTCATACATGACAAAGAATATAAAATCTACAATAATTATATTGGGTATTTCAATCTTCATCATTACATTTTTTTCAAGCACAAAAAGACCCTTATGAAACAAAAAATCACATCCCCTATAAAAGATAAAAATATTGACACCACGCCACTATATGAATTATTTTTTTCGGTATAATTTAACCCTTCCATGAAAAAAAAATATTATCCAAGGGATTATGAATTTCTCCCCCTTAATCTCAAAATACATCCAAACATTTTCTACCCATTTTTCACAAAAATATTTCTGGATTCCAAATTGAAAAGGTATATAGTTTCACCTATTTTACCCCTCATAATATATATTACAATCATATTGTATGTTAAATATAGTCACATAAGTGAGCGGAAATTAATGAAAATTCATGATCATACATAAAAAAATTTTCTTATGAATTTACTTGGAAAATATATCCATAGTTTTATCGCTAGTATAAACGATCACCAGATTTATATTTTCATTGTAATATCACTATGTCCTGAAGTATAAAATTATATAATTGTTCTTAGACCAATATTTTTTTATATGTTTTAGAGAGGTCTATGTTAATTTTTTTGTCATGCGAAATTATGGGTGGCCTCTTAATCATCACTGAAAATTATTCAAGATATTATTTCATCCTGTTCATCTAATTAAAATAGCTTTTATAACCCACATAATCAGCTTATATAATGATTGATGTAATTAAGTTCTATTTATTTTAGTTATATCGAACATATATTTCTCCTATAATAAAAACCTGACCTGAAGTAGACCACTATTAATCACATTCTCAAACCAAATCAGCATCAGAATAATTGGTTGGATTTTGGTTCTCGCCTTTCTTATATATGATCCCGAGGTTCATGATTCCATTAAATTATTTTATAAATAAACTAGTATCCATAAAATGTGTTTTTTCTGTCACTTTGGTACCTTTGAAAAAACTTACTATATTAATGACATCATATTTTGATTTAGTGAGACATAGTAAACTACTAATTAATCTTTTAAATTTACATTGATTTACACATTCTCATATATCATCCTTCCAACACATCATTCCTACCTATATGGGTATATTTAATGGTTCTGTATCTTCCATTGTAAACATCTGCAATAATTCTCTTCTATAATTTCTTATGTAGGAAAAATAAATTCAATCTTTTCCAGCACTTAAAATCCACGAAAATAACAATTTTATCCCATCATGGACATCTCAAATAATTATTAATTTGTTTAAAAGTTTTTTTAATATACTCTCATGGTATCCTATTATTAAAATATCATCAAAATATACTATTATAACAAACTACATATTTATATTAATTTTATATACAGGTTGGTTTCCCCATTTTCTTTCATAAAGATAATTCTTCATAGATAATCATATATTTTTGAGTATTAGAATTTAGTAGATTCTTTTATCCCTTAGATGGTGTTTTAATTATACATACCAATGTTATTCCATTTGAATTAAAAATCCATTGGGTAACATAATATTTTGTTTATTTCATCACTTAAGATGGTTGAATTCACATCCATTTGATATTTTTTTAATATCTATGAGCTACAATATCTTGGAAAATTATTGTTGCCTCAATTCATGGAATTGGGAAATGGTTTATTCAAAAAAAAAACCTTAAACCTATGTGTAACCATTGTATATAATTATATCCTTATTCATTATAAAATTCCACTTTATCTTTCTGCTTATTCTTAAATAAATGATTATCCCAATCACATTTTTAAGGTTTTCACTTGAGGCAAGATCCCATGTGGCATTATTTTGATTTTTTAGTTATTCATTCATTTATCCCCACCATTCATTTTTCTTGATCGATCCCACCACTGAATGTGGCTCAATTTAAATAATTGGATCTATTTAGTATTAAAACCATGTGTGGCTTCTTATTTATATTGTTATACTTTGATCATCAATTTTATTTCCAATGTTAATTTTATTATTATCTAATACTTCTATTTCCCAATTCCAAAATCTCTAATTCATCACTATTATATTTGTAATAAACAATAGTAATATGGGGCCCATTTTCAATCTTTACCTCACTAGAGTTTTTGGAAAATACTCATTGTTGTCATCTTCAACATTAATATCTTTTGCAGTAGTTGTGTCAGTATAATATTGACATTCTGTTACTATTACATAAAAATAGAGAACAATTTTTTTGTATCCTTTTGTTCTAGAAATTTTATATTTTTCAATCAAGTTATTATCCTACATATATACCCTCCTCATCCTTCTCACAAAATTTTACAAGGTTTTACTTGTAAATATTCATCAAACTGGGGCTATGAATCACACTAAAGTAATTAACATATTGATTACATTTATACAACAAGTCATAAAAAATCAAGTTATATTAAGTTCTTATAAACTCATATGTTATATTTTCACATCTACGCACAAAACATTCCTCCATAATAATCAATACATATTGTACTCAACAATCATAGTCATCCAGATTTTAAAAAGAAAATTATTCATTATTTCAGAAAAAAACTTATAGGGAGTAGAGGGAGTAATATATTGATTTTAAATCCCAATATTTTCAAGATATGATTAAAAATATACCAATAAATAATATTAAATATTAAATTATTTCCCTTTTGAAATGAACTCCCATAACTCCTTTTTATATTCTTTTAAAAACTTTGAACATCTCTACTACTTATAACGTGTGCAAGAGAAATACTACAATTTTAAATATTATAAATTCATAACCTAATGTAATAAACTATATACACATTTAGTGGATTTATAATAAATAGTTTCACATAAATTTGAGTTCATTATGTTTAGAGGTGTAATTGATTTTATATGAACTATGGTATTCTTTACATTCACCATCTTCCCCTTTGAGAAGGTTGCGCATGCTACATATTATTCTTTTCGTAGTTGGGGTAGGTCCGTTATACAATTTTCTATTGATATTTTTTTCATACATTTCTATCCAACATGACCAAGTATCCAATTTTATGTATTACTTTCTTATTTTGTTGTAAGGTAATAGGGATTTCTCTAGTAATAAATCTAAAAAAATCCCACCTTTCCTCTCACCATTAATAATGACTCTTCTGTCCTTAATTATCTAAATAAGGAAAATATATCACTTTAATTTAAATTTTTAACCTTAATTATATATTTGACTCACACTCATCAATTTATGTTATATACCATCTATAAAAATCACCTCTTTAGACTCCAACTTTTGAGGTTCTACATTATTCAAACTAACTCAATTGATTTTAAAAGAGATACCACTTACAAAATATACTGAACTACCATTAAGTTATTAAATTTACTTTAATATCATTACATATCCATTAATGTTTGGTTATTTTCCAGTGTCAATAATTTATGAATTTATAGAATTATTAGCTTTTACATCCCCCTCAACTATAAGAGTATTCTCCATCATGTCTTTTTTTTGTATTATTTTATATATTATTTTATTTTCCCCCCAATAATTTTCATACTCAACTATATACAATTAACCTCATAGTAACATCTTCGATATCTCTTCAAAATAACCAATACTATTTTAGATAGATAACACAGATGAACTTCCACTCATTATCAAATTTTTTATAGGCTTTATTATTTTGTTCTAAAGATAAATTCTCTTAATGTTGGCATTCTATTTTAACTTGGTATAGATATGTTCTATGAAAAAAAACAAATTAATTATACCCAAAAAATATAAAACACTAATAGTACATTCTAAACCTAGTTCATCCATGAAATATTTTAGTATATGTATCACTTCTAACGTATTGTTTTATTAAAACTTATTTATACCATTGCATAGGTTTAGTAGATGTTTCCATAATTGTATTTTATTCAAAATTATTTACAATATACGTTATATTCTGAGAACTTTTATCATCCTAGTCCTTCCTAGATTTATTTTTGTGAACATACACTATTAGAGGAAAAATATTTCAAACTTTCAAGTATTATAGTTTCATATTTTACCTGTGTTTTTATATAATATTTCTCATTCTTTTGGAATGACACTAAATTTTCATATATATACTCTTAATAATCATATCTAACTTTTCTTAGTTTATTCATAACCTTAGACACTACGACTTAACCATTTTGATTGCTTCTTCTTTGTGTAAAATTTACTTTTAAAACTCCTTTATAATCATTTACTACCCAATAACATTCACTTTATGAAGATTGATCATTTAAATATGATCATTTTATATATTGTTGAGATTATTTTCTTTCCATCCACTTTCAACATCCTCTTTAAGATAATATTTTCATTTATTATATTGAGTGTCACCTTTGTAACACACTTCCTACTCGACAATCAATATGTTCTATATAATGGATTGTTCTCCTTGTTCACTGATACTTGATATTTATTTTTTTTATTTAAAAAAAAGTTATATACCATTTATAATCATTATAGTATATCCCTCCATGAAATATCTATTAAATATGAGTTTTAATTTTCTTCTTTTCTTAGTAAAATTCATTACATTATTATTGGAATATTCCAATTACACACACCTAACTTCTTTTATTCTTGTGAATTTTTTTCTTATCACAATTTTTTGAGTATTTGATTCATCTTTTTAATATTCATACTTCACACTCTTCTATCATGGATAATATACTACAAATTGTCTAGTTCCTTCACACTTAACATTGTAGAGTGTAAGGTTAAGTTTGTACTTTCCTTTTTGACTTTTATATTTTTAGAGAGAGGATCCATTATTACTTATTAATCCTTATATCATTCTTCATATTATTCTAAATCACTAGAGGATTCAAATATATTATCCGTGATATTAAATTTTTTATCTATTTGAAATACATTTCCTCTATATGTTTGTTCTTGAAAAAAAAAGTCTTTCTCATCTCATAGCTTAAAAATGTATTGTGAAACTCAGGAATAGATTGGTCGTCCATTTATTATAGGGTTGAAATATTTGTATTATATACATATATATCAATAAATATTATCAATAATTTCATAACAATGTTATATATTTAACATCACTTTATTATATGTGTTTTAATTACCAATAACTTGTATTACTGATTTAAACATTCCATTTAATTAGATTATAATATTTCTATTTAATAATGATGATAGGTTCTTAATAGAACCAAACAAGGATTTAAATTGAATAGATAATACAAAGAGGAGGTTTCAAATTATTTATCACAAATGGATACTCAATTGAGTGTCATCATCAAGTTACTCACGCTTGTTAAAATCTATTTAAGAGTCGGTGGTCCACCAGCAACCCAATGGAATATCATTCATCAGTCAGTGGCACATGATGAAATCATCAAAATTGTAGGTAGATCATCGAATACATGGCGGAATCCAAGGGATACCTAGTAGAATATACATTATCCATGAATCTAGTAGAAATACCACTAACTAGCTGATTCCATTAAATAGGCAGTCGGTAGTGTTGGGTTGGAAAGTCAAAATACACATTAAATATGTCCCCAATGGATACCTTAACCCATATACCCTTTCAATTTGATATTTGTAACATTGGAGGTGATAAATAAAACTCTTGAGAGTCATGGGAATAAAATATTCTGAAACATTGTGAACTAAAATAGTTTATAGTAAAAGGAGACGAACAACTTCTTCAAAATTATTTCCATTATTCCTCTTTTGGAGATCACCTTATATTTATTTCTGTTAAATCTCGGATCTCTCTCTCTGTAATTAACTAAATATTATATTTTTTTATCCTTATTAGTAATCGATATTTTTTCTACCAAGGTTTTCCACATTAGTAAATATCATTTTCCCCATCTCTTCTATTTCTTCATAAATTTCTAAAACTAAGGTATTTCTCTTCGGGTTCATGGGAAACCACTAAATACAAGTTCCTTTTATAGGTTGTCTGGATACTGATAAATTCATGGGTTTGAATTCATTTATTTTTTCTTTGTTACCACTAATGTTATGTTCTATTCACTCATAAAACCTTAAGACATTTAGGTAGGGGTGTAGGGGAAAATAATTGAGATATTGATGAGCAACCTCACCAAATTTTGTGTGTTATCATATAATTTCATTATGTATATTTAAATTTTCATTATATTTCATTATTTTATAAACAAACCCTTAATCATAAAAATAACTTAATCTCAAAATTAAATTTAATAAATCACTCTCGTTATTATTATTTTACCATATTAATATTATACTAAATTTTATATATGATTTTCATTTTATTGAACCAAATTTTATCATTTCGATTTACCACATTATTTAATATTTTAATCAAATTATTTCAGTTGTTTAAATTAAATTCACCCCCATACATCAATCTAAAATAAAATAATAGTTTGTATCAAAGGATACCGCTTTTTAAATATTTTTTTGGATGATATTCTGATTGTTTGGTTTTTAAATTCATAATAAATTTCATGGAATGATAATAAAAAATGTCATCTAGAAATAACACCCATGTTATGTCAAAAGTAGAGTATGTAGGATTAGGCCCTTTAGTTTATCTAATGGAATGTGGTTATTAAAAAACATGCATGTCTAAATTTCTTTGAACATTTGATTTAGTGCCTCAATCTATGTATGATTGGAGACAGTGTCTACTATCAATAAATTAGAATGGTTATGTGGAATAAAATCCTAAAGGGACAAATATTTTTGTATTCTTGGTAATCCAGATACATATATATTTCTGGTATTGTTAATAAATAAAATATTTAAAACATTATTTTTTAGATAATAGGATAACATTACTCCATCGATGATATCATGTCCTATATTTATTAGTACACCTCATGGAATCAGGGGAATGGAATAACATAAGGGTGATCTCAAATACTCATTAAGGGTTACGAATAGCATAAAAATAATAAATCAATGTCAATAGTTAATATATAAAATCTATAAATGAATAAAAATTCCATGTAATCAATAAAATGAGAAGGAAATACTTAAAAAACATAGAAATTAAAATAATTGATACATAAAAAATTCATCAATGAAAAGAGAATAAAATTCATCTATAGAATTTTTCAGAGTAGGAATATAATGGATAAAAAATAATTAATCCAAATTAAGGAAATGCTAAATTATTTGATAATATGTCTCAAGCACATGAAAACCTCTATTATCAAGATATATCATATAGATAGTTTAAAAATATATGTAAAAACATATTTAATTTTCCCAACTAATTTTTCTTATTATAAAATTTTGATGCATTGAGGACTATATAAATTATGGACCCCACCCATGGCTTCATGTCCAAATCATTCCCCATACCTAGTAATTAATTTAATAAATAAACACAATGCCTTATCAAATATCTGTATTGAATAAATAATATGGATTTAACAACATTTCCCTATATAATCAAATAACTATTAAAATTAACACCAAATGTAAAAATGATATATGGTTTATGTTATAAACATATCCATGATAAATTATATATATAATTTATGGGAAATTTAATGTCTAATGATATTAGGAAATTGAATATTTCAAGGGTACTAACAACTGAATAAATGATGTGAATTGCAATATTATTATTTGAAAAATTAATCACAAACAATTAAAATAAGAATAAGGATTTTATTAATATAATATATCCCAAGTTGAGTAAAATTATAGTTTTTTTTCCATTGATGAATGGAAATAATATTAAATTCTATTTTAAAAATAATGTTGACGAAAATATTTTTATTTTGAAAAACAAATTGAAACACTTTTCATTGATAATCACTTGTAAAAACAATTTGTTAAAAATTAACTTTTTAGACTTTCAAATAAACCATTAAAAAAATTATAGAGAGTAATTCCATACCTATCATACAAGGTAAAAGGAATATTTCTTTTATGAGGTAATAAAGTTAGAAAAATTCTGTGTTCGGAAAGTGACAAGAAAATTCACATGAAAAAAATTTTGTAAGAAAAAATGTGTAAAAAGAAATTAATATATAATTTTAGAATGTTTAAAATAGTTTTTAAGAAATTTTTAGAAAACATAATTTTTAAAAGAAAATTGGTTCTACAACTAAAGAGATAAATAAAGCCGATTTTTCATAAAAATATTTATTTAAACCATCTGAAGAACCCAAAAGTGTAAAAATGGTAATATTACATGAAAAAGTAAATTAATAATGGTAGTATAAGGATATGAAATTATAAATTCAATAATAACCCGATGATTTTTTTTAATGTAAATTTAAGTTTAAACAATCATGAACAAAATGAGATTGTCAAGTAAACCCTGGAAAAGACCTTAATATTATGTGAGAATAAATCAATGAATATACTATTTATGTCAAATTAAAATTCACATACAACTAGTTTAAATACAAAAAAGTATATTAAAAATTGATTGGACACATAATATTGGAATATTAACGACAAAGAGGAAGTAAAATAACCCAACAAAAAGGAATTGAGTTATGAAATTGTCTACCAATTGGTAACCTCTAATTCAAATACCATTAAAATAAATATTTAAAATTTAAACTTAAAATACCATGAATATATAATAATTAATCATATGATATATTAAAATTGGCATTATATACACCACCTAAAATAAGTGAGTGGTAAATATTATATTCATCTCACAGATGTAAAAAGTGAGATGAAAACCCCTTACTTTTATTTTCCATTCACAATAACATCATTTATCCTCTTAAATAATGGGTTTAATCATGTCAATAACTTATAAATGAACCGTAATAATATTGACAATATTATATATTATCTTCTTATAATATCTTATTACCCATTTTTTATAATCTTTTATTATTTTAATTATTTTGGGTGTTAATTTCTTATTCGGCACGTATGTTTAAATTTGTTTTTTTTTCTTCCTATTACATAGTTTATGATTTAATATTATCCAGAATTTAAAACATGATGTAAATTTTATATATATTAATTATATATGTATTTAGAGTAATCCATAATATTTTGATATTGGAAATTAATTGGACCCTTCAATGTGATGGTAGGTTATACGCATGCTTGAACACAACTTCTATTTCATAGTCAAAATTTAAAAGACTAAAAAATAAATGACATATATGTAAATTATAATTAAAATATAATATTTATTTAATATATATCACATATTTTTATTAAAAACATCCTTAATACATTCCATGTTCAGTGTGAACAAATCACGTCACATTGAGGATGCGACAGTCCACACATCCACAAACGGTGTAATTTTATATATACAAAACGTAAATCATTAAGGTGCGGGTAATATAAAAATTAAAAAAGTATTAAGAACACATAAATATAAAATATAACATATATAAACATGGATACCCCCATAATTCCCAACCATAAGTGGTGGTGAAGGAAAAATGAATGATATCTTTTTGTGAGGTGGTAGTTCATTATACTCAGAAATAGTATGTTTGTTAAGTATTCAACAGGATTGTGTGTAGGTGTAGTTAGAACCCATAACATAAAAAATATAAGTATATTTTGTATAATTTTTTATTATATAATAATTTAATTTTCCTATTTTTATAGGAAGATATCGAAAATAAAACAATGGTGCTTGGGGAAGTATGTTACCTCTTTTCGGGTAACTCCTTTGGGTTTATACCAAAATTCCTCATTGATTCTACTTATTCACATCTATTGGACTATAAGTTTAGTGGTCTATATTTGGATATTGTTTTATTATATTTTGGTTTAGACAATGGGTTTATAGGAGTGAATAAGCTTGAGGGGTGGGTGCCTTTTTGTAGTGAAGGAGGAGTGACATTCCTGTAATGTTTCTAAAAACAATTCCACCCATGTTTTTTCAATGAAATTTATCTCAAATAATGGTCCAAGTTAAATTCAAGTGATTAAAGTGTCTATATATTTACCTTTAATTCTTTTTTTATATGTTTTTTGGTCATTTTAGCCCCTAGGTGTATGGTTTAGACCCCTGTTATGCTTATTTTTTTTCTTCATCGATGTAATTAATCTTAATTAATTTCACTAATATTTTAGATAAAAAAACTAATTTCAAATTCTAAAAAATTATAAATTTTTAGGATTCTAAATATCGAATCCATTTTCTCAAATTAAGTTCATAGAACAGTAAGAAATTAATTTAAATTTAATCATATTGATGGGATGACAATGTTGGTTTTTAAAGTAAAAGGTTAAAAAACAACTATGTTTTTATATTCAATTTCAATGACAAATTTATTAAAATGACTTAAATTGGATTATTATATGCATAATTTATATAAATAAATAATAAAAACAATATAAATATTATTTAAGTTAATAAAATATTCGATGAAAAATCAATTTTGTATTAAAATTTAGAATTTTTCATTATTCATCAAAAAACTATAATGCACAAAAAATACCACAAATTACCACCTAATATAATCTTTATGATTATTTTTCTATAATTAAATTTAATTTTAAATATAATATTTATAAAAGTTCCAAAAATTGGATTTAATATAATTTCTTCACTAAAACGCAGTAAAAGTTCCTTTATTAAAATATATGTTTTTATGTGTAAAATTTGGTGTAATCTTATATTATACTTATAGAATCAAGTGGATGAATATAAAACAAAATTTACTAAATATATAATATATATATTTAATTACTATCATTCTCCAATTTTCAGTAATTTAATTTGTAATGAAAATATTCATTTAGGAGCATAAAAATAAAAAACATTCCTTAATATTCAACTGGTTTATATTCCCTTTTTCTAATTAGTTAGTAACTATTGAATTCATATTATATTTTTATAAACCACATATTTTTAGAATTTTGTTAAAAATATTAATAACCTCTAATTTAATGGCTCATTTTTATCTTATTATAATAATATAATATTGTTTTATTAATTTATTGTTGTTCGGTAAAACTCAGTCTTTCATGTAACACAACTGATTATAGAAACTTGTTATCGCATAAGATACATGATAACTAAAAATCATGTATATTGTAAGCTATATTATAGATTAATTTTATTAAAAATATTAAATATATTATAAATTATTATGATGTTATATTACCTTTTCTGATTGGTTTTGTGTGTCATATATGATATTAAATACAATGTTTTTACTTTATAATTTCAGGTTGTCACATTCTCCCAAACAGAAATAAATTGTGTTCTCACAATTTAAACTTGAAATTGATAATCAACGGATATATATTTGAAAATTTATTGGATGAAATCCCACATCATGAGAATATTTGATAAAGTATTCCTTTAATAATAGAAAATGAGAGTTACAAAGGTGAAATGGAAAAATATATTAATAGGTTTCTACATCGGATAACATTAGGGGAATGTGAAAATATTGAATTAGAAAAATGCTTAAGTATTTATAGGGGTGATTGAAGTCATCCATCACAAACAATTTAATGATCAATGGAAAGTTGAGGGCCTCAAATCCATATGTCAATGATTATTAAAAGGAAAGAAGTTTAAAAAATAAAAGTATTATGAAAATGTATTTTAAGAAAATTTTACTCATGTTGAGGAACTCTTTTATTGAAAAAATAAAATATAATGAAATAAATTTACTCTATAAGTTTCAATTCTAAAGGACCAATTTCATATTTTGGCTGCACTTCAATCAAATTCTAATTTACTACCTACTATTTGAAAACGATATACTCAAATGAAAATTAAATTTATTTATGAGGCACAAAATTTACTTTTTCGGATTTTAAGATATATAAAATAAGTCTTTATGTTTGTATATAACTATTTTACAAGAATAATATGGTTAATATATTAATATATATACCCCAAAATTAATACTATTGTTTAATAATTACTATTTTTTACAATTTTTTTTTCTAACTATAGTGATATATTAACTAGGACATCAGGTAGGCCAGTGGAAGGCGGAAGAACCTTATTATCATTCAGTCATGGGTTTAATCCCTAAAATCATGTTGTACTTTATGGGTTGTCACCCGACATACAGGTTATCCTATTCTAAAACTATATTAATATAATTACTATGACATTCCCAAAAATGTGATGGTCATCCTTGAAATAAGGATAATCACTAAATATCATTTCACGTAACATTTTCAACACAACCTCAAAAATTAAATACATCATTCATTTTTTTCAATATTATTCCTCCCCTGATCTAGGTTTATCCTTGGACATTTATTTTCATTACCTATTGCAATCCATCATAATTGTTTGTAAAAAATGTAAATTATCATTATAATATCCCCATGGAGTGTCAAACCTGGTGGGAAATATGGCATATTGTCATGTACCAAGTTAATCTAGAGTCAGGATCAACACACCATTTCAGAGTTGATACACTAAGGTACATTTCTTCAAGAAGAAAATTCACTTGTTGTATTCATGTAGGGATGTATTACTTGGAATACCCAGATAATCTCTACCTTACTAAAATACTAGGATTTTCTTTTATACTTATCCTTAAATTATATATCGGGGATATGTTTAGAAATATATTTTTTTCCCAAAATATAGTTTCCAATGTTTCTACTAAACTTACGATGATACCAACAATAATAGAAGTAATATTTAATAAAGGATAATAGTAAATATGGAAAATTAATAACTGAAGAAACACACCATGTAATCAATAAATTTAGAAGGTAGTGAATAAACAATATTGAAAAAAAATAAAACAAATGCATTCCATTTAATCAATGAAATAAAAATAAAATTCCTCTATAGACAATTTCATAGTTAAAATATCATGGATAAAAAATACTAAATAAAAACTAAGGCAATGTTTAATTATTGGAAAACATGTCTCAAGCACATAAAAAACTCTATTTTCAACATATATCCTTTCGACCATTTAACACTATAGGTAGAAACTTGTTTAATTTACACAACTAATTTTAATCATGAGATCCTATTGATGGATTGATGTTCTATATAATGTCTAGGACCCATCCTTCACAACTCATCTAAATAGATCCTTATATCGAGTTATAGATTTGTTTAATAAATAATATGACTTATCCAATATCCATTCAAAATAATGAATCAAAATTAATCAATAATTCCCCATATAAATAAATAACCATCAATGTAAACACCATATGTATAAATTATATATGGTTAAGACAATAATCTTATCCATGATAAATGACAGGGATAATTAGGGGAAATTTAATGTCTAATGACTACAGGATATTGAATATTTCAAGGGTACTAACAAAGGAATCAAGGTAGTGAATGTAAATACTATTCTTGGAAAAATAATTCATAAACCATCTATAGGAATAATAATGAAAATATAAATACAATATATCCCATGTTGAGAAAAATAATGGGTTTTTTCTTTAATGAATAAAAATACTATAAAAATATATTTAAAAAAACATTATTGAGGAAAATATCATTTTTATTTTGAAAAACAATTATATATCCTTTTAATTGAAAATAAATTTAAATTAATCATTAAAATTATACCTTTTAAACATATAAATTAAGCTTCAAATAATAAAAATATTGTAATTTCGTTTGTGTTAAATAAGATAAAAAAGAATATTCCTTCTGTAAGGAGAAAAGGATGAAAAGTGACTTGTTCAGAAAGTGAAAATAAGATTCCTTTGAAAAACAAAATTTGATACCAAATGGGAAAAAATGACTTGAATAACTCATTTTATAAATGATAAACATTTTTTAAAACATTTTTATAAAATGGGGTTTTTATAAATAAACAGGTTCCCTGACTAAAGAGTGAAATGATGTTGGGTTTTCTTAAAACAATTCTAAGACATTTTCTGTACCAATGTGTGGGAGAATTGTACTATTTCATGATATTTTCATGAATTAATATAGGATAATAAATTTAAATTACTTATTAAATAATGATCTAATAATTTTCTCGAATGGAAATTCAAGTGTAGACAATCCCGAAAAAAATGAGATTATGAATTATACCCTTAAAAGGACCATAATGTAGATATGAAAATCAATAAATGAATATATTTTTTATTTCAATTTTAACATCACATAAAAAATTTTAAATACAATAAAAGATAATAAAAATTTATTACACACATAATCCTACAATATTAATGACAACGAAGATGTAATGTGACCATATGAAATGGAATCGGGTTATGAAATTATCTATAACTTGGTAACATTTAATTTAAATCCCCTAAAAATATATAATTAAAATTGAAACTCAAAATACAAGGAAGATAAATTAATTAGTGATATAATAAATAAATATTTTAGGTAGATACGCCATTCAAAATAAGTGAGTGGTGAATATTAAATTTATCTAATAGATTGGAAAAGTGAGATGAAAATCCTTTACGATGAATTTTCATTCATGTTAACATATTTTATCATCAAGTATAATAGTTTTAATCATGTAAATAACATATAATAGAACCATATTCATAATTATAATATCATATTTTAACTTCTTATAATATCTTAATAACTGTTAGTTAATAATCATTCATTATTTTTAGTATTTCATGTGAAATTGCCTAGGTGTCACGTATGTTTTATCTTCATATTTTTTTTATATTACTTAGATCATGAATTAATAATATTCATAATTTTACGCATAATGTAAGTTTCATATACATTCATTATATATAAGTATTTATAGTAATTCATTTTATTTGGAAATAGTAAACGAAATGCACCGTTCATGGAGATGGTAGGTCGTACGTACGGATGAGAGCTACTTACATTTCATTTTCATATTTTAATAGAATTGTGAATAAATGATATATGTGTATATTATAATTAAAGTATCATATTTTTGTCATATATGTCACATATTTCTATTAAAACCATCCTCAATTCATTCTATGTAAAACATTAATGAATCACATCGGTTTGAGGAGGCGGTAATCCGCACGTCCACAAACAATGTTATCGTATTTACAGAATAAATAAATATTTAAGGTATGTATTTTATAAAAATTATAGATTTATGAAGAAAAATAGTTATCATATATATCATATATAAATATTTTTTCCATCATAATTCCCAACCATGATAGGTGGTAAAGGAAAAATGAATGACAACGTTTTGTGTGGTGGTAGTTCGTCGTACACAGAAATTATAAGTGTGCTACCCATTCAGTGACAGCGTGTGTAGGTGCATGAAGAACACTTAAAAAAATAATTATATTTAGGATATTTATTTTATTATATAATAGGTTATTAGGATAGTTAAATGGGTGGATAAGGAAAATAAAACAAAGTATCTAGTGGAAGTATGGTACCTCTTTTTTGGGTAACTCAATATGGTTTATACATAAATATTTCCATAGTTTTATTTATAAAAACTTTTAGGCATATATTTTTAGTTAAGGGATATTGGGATATTATTTAATCTATGTTTTCGTGATCTAATGGGATTTATATGTGTCAGTAAGTGGGATGGTTGAGTGTTTTTTATATTGGAGGAGGAGTGGTATTCATATAAATTTTTTAAAATGGAATTCCACATTTGTTTTTCCAATGAAAAGTGGATAAAATAAAAAAATAAATAATATAAAATGGATTATTGGGTCAGAATATAGATATATAATGGATTTTGGATAATTTTAATTGTCATTTTCTCCCATATGTTAAAGTATAAGTCCCTTTTTAGTATATTATTTCTCTTAATCGTTGTAATTAATTTTAATTACATTCATTAACATTATTAGTCAACAACTATGTTGACCATTTTAGAAATTATAAATTTTGATGAATAAAAATATATAATCCATTTATCAAAATTGAAATAATATAAGGGGATGAAATTAATTTAACCATAATTCTGTAGATGGGACGACAAAGCGGATTTTTATAGTAAAATAGTGAAAGATAAGCTATGTTTTTAAATTCAATTTGAAATTTAAATTGATTCTAATGAACTTATTTGGATTAATTAATTAATAATTTATCTAAATAGACATTAAATAAGTCAAAAATATAATTTAACATTATAAATATATTAGACGAAAAAGCATCATTGGATTAAAATTCAATATTTTTTCACTATTCATCAGAAAAAAGAAACATCACAAAAAAATTCAAAAATTTCATCATGTCATAATTTTGATTTTTCATTTAAAAGAATAATTTTTAATTTGAAATAATATTTAAAATTTTTCCAAAAATAATATTTAAAATAGTTTCACCCTTAAAAGATGGTAAACGTTCCTTTATAATAGTTTTGGATTTTTTTCGCAAAATTGGGTTTGTTATCATCTAATTCCTATAAAATCAATTGTATTAATATGAAAATAATTGATTTAATATATCACATATATATATCATTAATATTTTTCAATAATTGTAATTAATATTATTTATTATAACAAAACTCATTTGCAAGAAAAAAATTAAAAAAATCTTTTATATTCAATTGTTTTATATTTTATTTTTCTAATTAATTACTAACTACTGAATTCATATTTTATTTTTATAAACCATATATTTTCAAGATTTAGTTAATATTATTCATAATATCTAATCTAATGGGTTTTTATATATTTTTACACTAAATAGAAATGTTTTATTAATATATTATTTTTTAGTAAAACTCAGTCAGATGTGTAATATATGACATTAAAGAAACTCATTGTTGTGTATGACACCCAATAACTTGGTATCTCATGCATTGAAATATATATCAATGATTAAATTTATTTAAAATATTAAACATATTATAAAGTGTTTTGATATTATATTCCATTTTATGGTTGGTGTTTCGTGTCAAACACAGTTTTGAATACAATGTTCTTACTTTATAATTTTAGGGAATCACATTGGATATAGTTTTTTAAAAAAACATGATTTTTTTAAACCTATTAAAAAATTAGAAATAAAAATGGACCCTTAATGATATTTCAACTTTTAAACATTATGTAAAATCCAAAAATTCTCTTCATTGTGGTTTAGATTGAAATGAATTCAATCATGTTTATAGACGTAAAAATGAAATTTTATTTTTAAATATGAAATTTAATTAACCTATTTTAGATGTTTTCCCTCAATTCAGCGACATTTAAAATGGTATAATATATATTACTAATGGGATTTTGAAAAAAACTATTATAAAGAAGATTCTTTTGGTTTATCCTTGTTTATGGTCAACCAAGGCAATGAAAAAAAACATTAATAAAATTCCAATTTAATAACTCATTGGATCTCTCTTGACATATGGAATAACTATGTAGAGAAAATATCAAAAACAAGAAAAGTATGTGAAGTAACAGAAGAAAATTTCTTTTAAATCTAGAAATTATATATTATTATGAATTATTATTGAGATGACACATATTTACGATAAATTAAACAAATTATTGAAGAAAAAAGTATATTTACACCGTGTAAAAAAAGAGAATCAATATAAGAAAATTGAGGTATGTTTTACCACTCTATTAAAAATAAACACATCAAGATGAGTCACCCCCTACAAAAAAATAATTTTAGTAAATATAATAAATCCCTCAATGTTTATACATTGAGTATAAGTGAAGATTACCTACACACTTTCGAGAAAATATCACTATATTTTCCATCGTTATTTTTTAGGTTTTCTATTATGTTAAATACTATAATTTTTGTAATTCTAATTCATCCACCACTTCTTATTCACGAATACAATTAGATTATAAATAGTTATTTAATTAATTTTATAAAATTAACACAATATTAAGAGGGATAAAAAATAAATATAATCAAGATTTTTTTAAAAAAATAATGAACTTTATAAAGAAAATAATGAGTTTTATATTAAATTAAAAGAACAATACAATGTTGAAAACTTGAATAAACTATTAAGTATCTTATAAAACTTATTTCTATGTAAAAAAATGTGAGAATAATCTAAATAATATTCTTTGTTTTAAAATGATTTTAATTTTTTTTGGGGTTGATAAGATCAATCTATCACAGAAAAAATTAATTAACTTTTGTAGTAGGATATACTCAAGAACTATTTTTTAATTGTTGAAGAAAAATAAGGAATCATATATATGAATGGGATTATAATGAATTATTTTTATGGAACTGATAATTCAATTAAATATAATTCTAATAATTTTTAAGACATTTTATGTAATAACATATGCTAACCAAGTATAGATTCCAAAATCTCTTTTATCTAACTTATGAGTATCCAAAAATTGGGTACCAAATTCGTTAGTTTCATGATAATTTTTGTATGAAATAATTTCTCAACAGAAAATCCCAGGGAACCACATGATAAAATAATATAATATTATTGATATATATGTGAGGTGACTACTTTGAGTTCAATAATTTTTAAAAGCTTGATGGATGAGACATCCCTTTTGGTGACAATTGAAGGATTAAGATCATAAAAATCATAAATACTTATTTTTTAAATTACACTTTTATTATATATGTTTTATCTATTAATATTTGGAAACATAATTAACTAAATCTTACCCCATTATGGTATTATGGGTTTATTGTATCATTTTATATTTATTTTTTTAATGTTTTTTGTTCCAAAACAAGTTTATTTTCGCTTCTTATTATCAAACATTAATGTAAATGATTTAGAAAATATTAAAATTAAAAATTTTAAATGATGAAATGAAAAATATAGTGAGTCATGGATTTAGAAGAGGTTACTTGGTCCTTATCGCACACACACCTATCAAAATTATTGTAAATCATCTAGTATGAGATTTAACTAAATTCCATTTCCAAATGACATTATTTATGAATTGTTCCATCATTGAAAGAAACAAAAAAACCATCCTTTAAATATAAAATAGATGAATAAACCTTTAAATACCTTTAGCATTTTCATCAAGAGCTTTTTGGACCAACCCAAGTTTCAAGTATTTGAATAAAATATTATACTTTTTAAATTATTGATTATTAAACATGATTTACCAAGGATTATTCCTTGTATAATAAAAATGAGACTTCTAAAGACATTACTAAATATTTAAAAAGGTTGAAAAATATAAAGTCTATAACATCATATTCATCTATAGTGATCTTGGTTGAGAGTTTAATAATAAATATTTTTATGAACTATATACTTCTCAATGTTATAATAATTATTTTTTTGAGACTAAGGACTCTACACAAAAGGGGTTGTTAAGAGATGGAACTGAACTCTACAATAGATTGTAATAAATATCTTAGAAAATTTTAACATCCATCATTAATTAATAGATAATAAGATAATACCATATTTTAACCCCAAATTTTGTTCTCACAAGTCCCTTCTAAAAAAGTCCTCCTATGAGATTTTGAACAAAAATTCTAATGTTGACTTTTATAAAGTGTTTGGATTTAAACGCTTTATTATTAACAGAATAAATAACCTAAGAAAGCTTGACCCTAAATTAGATGAAGGTATTTTTATTGGTAACTCTAAATTATTTAAAGTGTAATGATTGTTTGATAAAATGGCCAAGGTCATAGATGAATCAATTAACATAAAATAATGTCATAAATTTTTTAAATCTCAACCTCAACTTGATGCTGTTGAAGCTGGACTAGAATATTTCGCCTTAAATAATCCCCAAAATACTAAGAAAATTGTTATTTCAGAATAAAAAATTTATGTCCCTTTAAATAAAGAATATGTTTAATTTAAATACCATCCAATGAAAATGTTTTTGGTGTCTTGCAAACCAGTAATCATATTCGATGGTCAGTTTTTAGTGTGGTTTAACATTTTGATTTTTTTCATTCTTATAACCCCTAGACATTTTTGAATCCATTAATGACTTAAATTGGGTAATTTTTACGAAAGCGTTTGTTAAAAAAATAATATTAATAATTTTATGTCTCTTATTGAAATTATATTTGACCATACCATCGTTGGAACTGAATGGTCCATTATTAATAATTTAAATTACCAAGGTAGCATCAGTAACAATAAAGATAAACATGTAACTGAATTATATGATAATGAATATAGAGTTGATTAATGTGAATCCTTCTCCCCCATTTCTATTCTTGTATCCACTATAATCATATTGCAATTAACCACTATTTTAAATTTTAATATTTTACAAATAGATGTTAAAATTTATTTTCTAAATGTTATTTTATGGAATGGTTTTTATTGAACAAAAATATGCTTTTAAAGGTTCAAAATTTCCAAATAATTTTTTTATATTAACCAAGGTTCATTAGAGGATAAATGATCCCCTCACACATGGTATGAATGGATAACAAACTTTATTTTAGGAAATTATTTTAAAATGGGAAAAAGTAGTTTGAATTTGGTTTTTAGAATCTGTTTCCAATGATTTATTAATTAAAATTGTTTATATTGATGAAAAATTTTTATTCTAATAAAGAATATAATTTTAGTGAATTTAAGGATTTAATGATGAGACAATTTTACATGATTATTATAGTAGATCTTATGTTTCTTATTGGATTTCAAATTTCTCAAAATAAAGATGGAAATTTTATAATTAAATGAAAATACACTAATTAAATTGAGAAAAAAGTTGGATCATTTAAAGTAAATAAGTACACTTATGAGAACAGAATTCAACCTATTGATGGATGAAATCATTAAATTACATGAAAATAAGATCCTTCATGTTTTGATTTAGAGCCTTTTTTACCTTACAATGACCTGGATAGTCATCATATTTAGTGTATTATTTTGTGATAATTTTTATTCAAATACAAAATAATCACATTTAAAATATCTTCAAATAATTCTATGATATATAAAAGGTCCTGAATTTTTTTTTAAATTTAATGAAAAAAACAGCTCTATTGAACTGATTTTTTTCTGATTGAGATTTTAGAGCTTTTCAACTAGATAAGAAAAGTAAAATTGGGACTTTTAACCTACATATAAAATCCCTTATTTCTTGGGGTGGTTAGAAGAAAATATTTATTTATATTTTTATATCTGATGAGAAATATCTAGTAATTGGGATATTATGATATAAAATTATTTAGATGAAACACACTCTCTTAGATTATGCTAAAAAATATAATCATGTCCATAAAAATTGTGAAAAAATGATTCTTTTAAAATTTATATAAATTTAATTTAACTCAATCACACTATGAACATTGATCTTAGATAAAAACAATTTGAGATCACATCTAAAAAAGGGATATATTTCTTCATTTCACTATGACCAATATTCTGTTAGTTAAAATATTTACCAAGACACTTTCGTTAGAGCATTTTAATTTTATTTAGGGTCATTTAGGTATGGTATTATGTTGTTACTTATTCTTTAACATTTTAAATCTTTGGTTACTTCCAGAAAATTAAATATTTCATTAAGTTCAAATAATCATTTTTAAAATGGTAAAATTTTCATTATTTCTATCCATTAATTTTGGTAAAGTAAATTTAGTGTATTCTTCCAAGTAAAAAAACTAATTTCTCAATATAAATAAGTGGATGAAGTTATATCATTGATTAACTAAGAGGTTATAACCCAAAAAAAAAGGGTTGGTTGGTTTTTTAGTCTAATATTCAACATGGGAACAAGTAGTGGTCCCCTACTGCAGACCTAGTTTGACACTCCCATAAATTTTACTGAAGATTGTCCAAAAAACCTTTAAAAACCATAATTATGGAATAGAAATTATTTATTGATATTAAAATATTTTATTTTTTTATTATTCATGTTATAAACTACATTGTTTCATGGTAGCCTATATTTTTTTAAATGCATCAATTAAGGGGTATCTTATCTGGTTAATTCTGAAATGTTCTAAGAGAATACACCATTTCTACTATAAATTTTCACATATTTAAAATTTATTTTATTTTTAAAAGATTTATTTCTATATTGAGTATACTTTTTATCTTCCCTAAATAATATTTTATGTCATTTATATACATTAATGTAGTATGTTTGTTTCCAAAACATTTCTATTTTTTCAAATATAAAAATTATTTTTTGTTTTCTTGAATTCTTAAAATATATTTTTCTCTCTCTTATAGGATAATTAATGATTATTAATGAAATATTAAAATATAATATATCTCATATTATTATTTCATCACATTATTTATTCCTATGTTTATTTATCCCTATTTATTCTCTTTTTAATAATCATAAATGGGAGATGATTCTAGTTTTCAAGAAGTATTTGATATCTTTATGATATTTATAATCTATAATTTTCTTTTTTTAATAACATTTAATATTCATAAGAAATTACTATTGAACGTATGTTACCTTATGGTTTTAAAAAAATTACTTTTCAAACTGCCTTTAAAAAGAATTTTTTTTGAACATATATTGTGCTCAATCCTTTTAAAAAAAGGAAATCTATTGAGTATTGAAATTGATTTTATCTTCTCATTCAAATTTCATTATGAAATATTTATATTCCTTTTTAATTTTTCATTCATATATTCCATGATATATTTATTATCAGTAAGGGGGATTATTATAGCTTGGTCTCTTAGATTTTCTTGAATGGTTATAAGAATATAATATTGATCAATACATTACATTTCATGATATTTCATATTTTATTTTGTAGAATGATAATAGTATTTTAATGGAATAAATGAAGGATTTAAATTGAATATAGAATACTAAGTGGAAGTTTCAAATAATCTTTCACTTCCATCAACACGATGAAGCGTCAACAACTAGCTAGTGGAACTAGATATATTTTCTTTAATTATAAGTAACTTATTATTTTACTATAGAATCTAGAAATTATAGTAATCTTTTAAAACCCCCCCTAGGTAGCTAGTGGTTTCAGGTCAGCAAGTTGAAATATGCATTAAAGATGTCTTAAAAGGCTCCCTTAACCCATTTAATCCTCTAAATCAACCCTTTGACCCATTAAGGCTATAAATTAAACCCATTGGAGGATTAGAAATACTTATTTATAAAATTTTATGAAATATAATGATACGTAGATATTAAAACAAGCATTGGATTAAAATTTTATTCTTTTATTCCTCTGCTTGATATCTTGATGTATTCATTTATTAGAATAATTTTATCTCCATATATATTTATCTAATTACTTAAATTTAATCTTCCCTATTCTTATATATAATTGGGTGGTTTTTATAAAGGATTTATGCCTAAGAAAATATCATTTTTCTATCTCACACTCTCTTCAGGTTATTGTTAAATTGAAAAAACCATTATCTCTCTATTGTTTCTTGGGAATCCTCTAAAAACAATTTCTTTTTCCTGGTTTCTTGGTGACCTCTAAATTAATGGGTTAGTTTTACTTTTAGTTTTATTATATACAAATAAATTAGAGTTCCATTAACTCATAAATCCTCAAGTCAGTATGGTTGGAGATATATGATCTCATAATAGAGATATTACCAAAAATCCTTAATAAATTCTGTGCCTTTAATTTTATTTACATCTTATAAATTTTAGTTTCAATATTTATTATTATTTTAAATAATTATCATTTAATCATATCAATTATTTAATATCATAAATCGTTTAAATCAAACTATTATTGGATACTATTTTCTTTCTACGAAACTTATTGTTTTGAATTTAAAATACCTTTTTAAATTCTATTGTTATTACATCAATCATTTTACATTATTTGTTTAATTAAAATTTTAATCCCCACATTTTAATTATTTTAAATTAAATTAACAACCCATTATTTTCATCTTATTCTGACCATCTCGTGATTATCTCAAAAGTCTCTAATGTGACTAAAAATATCATTATGCCCGCTAAACTAATCATCCACTATCTCACCTTTTACAATTTTGTTATCTTTAAATATTTCTTTCCGAAGATAATATTTGGACTTTTTTATTTTCACAATCCCTTAATTCACATTATGTTTTTTTCACATATCATATATTATCTTGAGTCTCATTACCTTAGTTATTACAGTAATAAATACATATAATAAAATTTTATACATGGTTTCTCTATCTAATTATTTTTTCCTCTTGTCTTTAAATTTTGTGGGACTATTTCTTCCAAGAAGAGTAAAAAACCTCTCACTGCATCACTTAGTTCTAGGCCTTGTGATAGAATATTAGTAATAATACAATTTTTTCATCCATGAAAATTCTTATCATCAAATATTTGATCACATATGTTGTAAATAGAATTTATATTATTCATACGTTATCTATATTAGAGAGGGATCTCATAAGTAACATTTTTATCTCTAACACACCATGAATTTCCCAGATCAGTTGTAGTACCGCAGTTTAGGGGTAAATTTGTGGTACTGGTTTTATGAATTACTTCAAAAAAATTATATCTGACAAGTTAAATTCATGATCTTCTCTTTATAAATATATCACTATTCGATATTCATAAATATTAAAATATAAAAATAGAATGGGATTTTTTTACATGGTTCATCCTTAATTTGATAGCCTTCTCCTTAGTGTGTGTGATTTTATTTCTACGATGGAGATTATTTTTACCTATTAAATTATTGTGAGTGAAATTCCATAACATTCATGCTTACTAGTTAGGAAAGCCTCATATAATTCCAAGGGAGTATATCATAAACATATTGAATGTGGTGATTAATTGTTTACACTGGAACCACAAATCATTGTAGTTACATCCTTTCCATTGAATGTGAAAAAGATCTCCTATAATTAACCAAATGTATTAATAATAAAGACAAGATATGCATCCCCAAGATTGGTCTTCTATATCTAAAATAATATCAATACTTCAGCATGAACACCATCCATATTACGATATTAGAATAATTGATTTTTGCATAACATCATGCAAGAATATGTTCACCCTCTTCCTCCTAAAAAAATCTTTCATATGATTTTCTTTTCAAAATATTCCCTGGACACAAATGATCAAACTAGATTAAATCCTTTCAATATCTTATTCTTACTCTTTAATCGATACATATGTTTTGAATCATTACATAATATCGTCTTTCTGACACTCAAACACCTTATAATTATTTATCTTTACCATTTTTAAATATTCGTAATTTTTTTTGAATAATATTGTTTCTATATTCAAACATTTAAACATCGCTTGATTATCAAATACATGGTTTTTTGGATAATATCATTCAAAAAAATAAAACCATGATCAGTAATTATTAATTTTAAATATTTTATTTTGTAATTCTAACGAATATCACAATATGATCTCATCTTCAAACATTATTTAAACATTCAAAAATTTTGGTTAGAATCAATGATTTCACAGTTATCTAGTAAAATTTCAAATTTTTAGTATAATTAAGATTCATAAGATTTAGTATCCAAATTGGGCATAACTATATATGGAAATCATATTGTTTGAAACCCAACTACACCATAGATTATCCCTATTATTCAAAATGTAAATATATATTAAATTTGTTATGATGAACCTTATAGAGTTCCAATATAAGCCTCTACATATTTCTTATTTTTTTTATATGCTTCTGTTTTGTAAGGTTAAATAAACGTTAGATTCTTCAGGGTAATCATTTTAAAGTTATAAATGATACATTAAAAATTATCACAAGAACCTTTTTAAGTCAAATTTGACATACACAACATGGGAAACAACCTTTTGAAGTTTATACCAATACCATTTTCTTAGACACCTGAATAAAATAAACCCTATAAAGATCAATGTTAACCTTATGAGGTATTTTGTCAATATTATGAAGTCCTGAATCAACTTTATGAAGTTGGTGAAACAAATAATATTCATTATAGTGGATTAAACCTTATAAAGCCTCTTACGGGTAAGTACTCTAACAATTCCCCACAATGTAAAAATTTTAAATTATACAAACTCAAGTAAAATTATATCATAACCATCTCAAACACTTCTAATAAACTCAAAGTCATTCGAAATTACCTTCAAATTATTTACAAATGAGTGGATGAAAAAAATATTATGTTCAATTATTCCATTTTGTATATCAAATAGCATCGACATATTATGATTGAAAATAAATCTATCGCTAATATAATTGATGCGTTTCTTTGTTCTATGAAACAATATAGTTATTGGTGGTAGAATAATAAACATTTTTCATGAAGTTTTTTAATAGCATTGGTGGAAACATAATTTTTTATTATTTATGAAAAATAATTATAAACAATGTGGAAGTTAATTATGATATATGACATCTGTATCAATTTTTTTCTAAATATATTATAATTGGTTACTATTATAAGCAATAAATCACTACATGACAAAATTACTGATCACAAAAAAGTTAAATATGCCTTTAAAAATATTCATTATAAAAAAATATCCTTTGAATGTCAAGAATAAAATGGGTTAGACTAAGAGTGATGGAGTTTATTCGATCATAATTTTCCATCATAATAAAGATACTATATATACCACAACACCTCTCTCCCCCCCTTATAATTTTAAACATTTATCATTCTCTTACTTTAATGTTAAGGGGCTTGAAATCTAAGACTATAATTTAGGATATGCATCTACTAATAAAATAATTAGAAAAGAAATAAAAAAATAAAATTAATAATCATTTAAATAATAAATTAATTGAATAATTTCATATTGAATTCTTAAAAACAAGTAAAAATTACTAAAACAAACAAATAATAAATAATTAATATTTAGTGAGAAAAATTTAAAAAATTTAAAAAATAAACAGTGAATTAATATACTATAAATATAACTAAAATACGAAATCTTCTTAAATTTATTAAAGTAAATATTTTATGTTAAAATAACCATTTTATATATATTTTAATAAGTTATAAATTATAATAAATAATTTTTTAAAATTAATAAATATATAATTATTAATATTTAATAAAAATAATGAAATAATTTGGAAATAATCGTTAATTTAAATAAATTAGAAATACTTTTTTTAAATTCAAGTATTACTATAAAATAAAATAAAAAACAAAAACAATTTTAATTTTAATTATAATAAAACATTAAAATAATAAATTGTTAAAAATATATATAAAATGACACATGATAAATATATATAATAATATGAAATATAATTTTAATGAAAATATTGAAAACTAAATTTGATGAAAAAAACTTAAAATTACAAAAAAAAATTATAATAAAAAAATTATAATAAATAATAAAGTTTAAAATTAATAAAATATTAACTAATTTTAAATTTAACATAGATGTGTATAATAAAAATATACTTATATATTAAATATATAGATAAATTATACAACACATAAATATTAATACTTGATAAAAAGTTTGAAATAATTTTAAATTAATATTTTATTAATAATATATTGATAATAGTTACGTTAAATTAAGAATAATCTTAATGTATAATAAACTTTCAAAACATTTAGTAACTATAATTTGAAAAAATGTTTTAAAAATAAAAATAATATTTATAACAAATAAAACAATTATAGTGAATAAATTATTATAACTAATAAACATAAAAATATTAATATATGACCCATATAATGATATAATTTTAAAAATATTACTATGTAAGGTATTTTAGTTAAAATTAATTTATATTATGTGTAATTAGATATATATAAATGCTTTGGGACACTGGACAGATGCCCATTATCCCACAATAAATTAAAACTATGTGAAAGTACAAGGAAATTCCTAGGAGATATGAGTATGAACATAACTTTCCTCATTTGAGAGGTGAATATAAATAAGGCCATCACATAATTAAAGAGACCAAGGGGAATATTGGATCCCCATCACCTTCATTAAGATTTCATTTTCAACCATATTAGCTACCCTATAAATATGAGAGGTAATGAAATTAATATTTAAAATCTAATCCAAGTAGGTAATCTAAGTAGAATAATATTTTCAATGCCCATTATAAGTTCTCTTTTGGAAAAATTTGATGACCAAAATGGAGTCAGTTACAATCCCTAAAAAATGACATTTAATGTTGCTTTCTTATGACACCATATAAATAAAATCACAAATTTCTGCCTCAAATGTAATACCCATGGAAGCAGTGGAAAGTAACTGTGACAAAGACCATTATATTAATGATTATTCCTCTATAAGCATCTGGTCTTGGGGATCCCATCACCACCCCCATTAAATTTCACTTTTATATACAATGATATATGTGGGATCTATATAACATATTTTAATTGAACTGGATAACTTGTAATTCAGGGAACACCATGTATACAAGATATTATGATATCGTTCAAAAAATTATTCATGTCCCCTAATTATATTTTATAATACATATATATATTACTACTTCTAAGAAAAATGACCCCCCATTGATTTTTTGGATGATTATCAAAATAGATTGCATTCCTATCTTATATAATATATAAAAATAAAGCATCCAAAATTGAAAGAAGTATATTGTATATTTTAGGGTTTTATTTAAGTCATTAATGGGATCCATGAATGAGTGAATCTAAAAATTAATATCTATGTAATTAGAATATAATTCTATCAAAATAATTTCCAAAAATACAATAAAAAGATTAAATAAGTTAAATTAAATAATCTAATTATTTTAAAACAATATCAATACTAGAAATACACAAATATATGTCAGAAAACATATAAATTGAAAAAATTAGTTGATAAATATGAATGGTGTTATTAAAATTGTAATTTTATTAATGTAATCAATTTTCTCTTATTATAGTATATATAATAAGAAACCTAAATGAAATAATAATTTTTTTAAGGAGTTGGGTAGAAGAAACTTATTATTATGAAATCAAAGACATATGATTATATAAGGTAGAACCATTATACAACTCATTGACCCATAGATAATTTTCCTGCAAACATGGCTTAAAGGCCCATTGCAGCGTTCAACCTACATCATCTTACATGTGTCACCACATACATAATATATCATCCAAGGGGAATGCCAGGTTTTGAACCCTAGTATTTTGGATATATGATTATAGGGTATACCACTCAGGCTCCACCCCAATTAATAAATAGTAAATAATTTAATAAAAATAATTTTCTTTAAAAAATATCAATTTTAAATTATTCAAAAAAGTATAATTAATATTATAAAATAATAATCTATTTAAAACTAATAAAATATATAATATTGTTTTTGAACTGAACAATTTTTAAAAAAATACTCAAATTTTTTTTGGTATCAGGTAAATATTGACCCTTGTAAAATATAAAAAAAATGAATGGTGAGAAAACACAAGACAGGTTTACATAACCTAATGTGTATGTGACCCCAATATTCAAAATATATATGGTGTAAAAATGTAGTGCAATAAAAAATACCTCTATCAAAGATCTTTATTTATAACTTTATTCGATACTATGTTTGTTACTTTATTGGATTCCCTATAAACAAGATTCTCATTTCGTAATATTTGACCCAAGTGTGCCAAGAAAGAAATCTATTTTGGGAGAAGCCTCCATGAGAAATTCTTTTACTAGTATCTGTTTGATTCCACTTCCAATGTTGAATTTGATTTAATCTAAAGATGGTTCCACCCAAGATATATTGTATACTTAAAGAAAAATATCATATCCCAATACTTTTCATTATTGGAAAATTCAATTCCAGTATATCTATTTAAACATTCCTTAAAAAATAATGATGCATTAAATACACCAACCACATCATAAGAATCTTTGTGAACCTAGAGGTATCCCATAAATATTCAAATTGATCAAGTTTTTTATTAGGGGAATCAATTTAATTGATTAAATAAATAGATTTTTCTTAATCCTTTACGAAGCAGTGTGGATATAATAAATACTGAGGTTGGTGAAATAATTTCTTATACTACCTCATTCAGTATTTTTTCGATACTTGTACTTCTTTGTGGGATAAGAAGATATAGAAAACAATTATCCCTATGATTATCAAATATGAAATCATTCCTTAATATTGAAATTAATGAAGAAATAAATCCAATAGTAATAAGGTGAATGTTATGAATATACTCACTTAACATAGATTTTATAATGTAATTCATCTAATCTAGAATCCCGTCATCAAGTTATAGCTTGTATCTACAGATCTCTAATATATATTATCAAAACGTCTTCAACAAATATCATAAAACAAAAACAATATTATTAAATATATTAGTTTTTCAACATAGAGAATATTCATATTGAAAATAAAATTATTCCATATGATGTTGGTCATTTGATGATAGTTGGTGATTTTAGGAATTTCATAGTAGCTTAATATTTGGTGGAGAAACAAATGGGTTTCTAAATTTATATAACCATTTAGGCACATTTCAATTAATTAGACATGTATCTATGTATATTTTTCTTATAGTGGATTGTTCTTTTCTCTTTCCATATTAGTATACTAGTGATAATAAAGTGTACTTTTTTCCCTACATTAGTATATCAATTAGAAGTAAGTGAAAAACCATTGTAATGTTAAATCGAGGATTAGAAATTATAATTACTTTTAGTTGACATTGTATTTTAAATTTAGTCAAAATAGTCTCCCAATTGACACTATATCTACTTAGTTTAGGGAGGAGTCCCTTCTTACCTACAATATTAAAAAATCCATCAATTTATTATAGGAATAATTGATGGTAGGCAGGACTATTGACATCACATAATGGGGACAAAATTTCTCAATATTTGGAACAAATCGCTCTCCCATGAAGCATTTTTTTCACTATCTACGTTAAGGACCTTCTATATGAACTTATCGATAAGTGCCTCATTAAACATGACAGGATCCTCCACTCTAATATTTCCCATGTTTGAAGGATTAATTTACTCTTTTCAAATAGTAGATACATGAATTATTTCATTGACACATTCGATCCAAATGAAATTAATAATCTTACTATGAATCATGTTTATCAAACAACACATCCATTTGTAGATTGAAAAGTGTTAGAAAATTTGGATTAATAATAGAACTGACCAAACATACATATCTGAATTATTATTACTTATTCCCTTCCACTTGACCACATAGAAAATAACCATAGGCAAAAAAATTCAAGATGGAAAATTTTGAATTTCCCATAGATTAAAAGAATTACACAACAATAATTATTAATTAATAGCATATTCACTACAAAAAACATGGCCACTTTTTATTTAATTGAAAACAAGAATCCATTTACAAAAAAAACTAATGATTTTCTCCAATTATTTTCATAAATGGAAATATCTTGATAGTGTTTAAATATTACATTATATAATAGAGATATATCTTTGAGGATTATAAAAAAATGATAATATCATTAGTATAACATATATGATTGGGGGAAAATAAGATTCTCCCTGAATTAATTTTCATTTAGATTCTTAATAGAGAAATTTTCAATAAGATATCGAATGAGATAGTTTTTAGTAATGGAAAATTGGATCCCCGATAATGGATTTCACTACCTCACCACTATGGAACATCTAAAAAATACACTAGGGAATCCATTAAGGATAATTTATAACACTACTTGAAAACTAACCTATACCAACGGTTTGGAACTATTGGTATAGGCCTCCAAACCGTTGGTATAGCCTATACCAACGGTTTTGAGAACCGTTTCCAAGTAAGTCGTTGAGATAGGTCTATACCAACGGTTTTCCCAAAACCGTTGGTATAGACCTATCCCAATGGTTTTGGAAACCGTTGATATAATTAATATGAAAATCTATACCAACGGTTATGGAACAGTTGGTATATGTATTTCAAAAAAAAACATTTGCTGGGATTTGATCCGAGGACCCCTAGTTTATTATTGAACGACTTAACCATGAACCTAACATGACTTTTTTGAATATAATTACATAAATATATATATGTATTCTCATAATTATTTTAAATTTTGATTTATATAATGTTCTGGGTAAGAAGAAATGATAAAAATCAAAGGATCTATAAAAAAGGTTGCCAAAACCATTGGTATAGACCTATACCAATGGGTTTGACAACCGTAGGTATAGATTTTGATTCTGGATTTTTATTTTGGGTGCAAGGTTGTTTTGTGGGGACCTTTCCCAACTGTTTGGGAAAACCATGGGGATAGGTGTCCACAAAGTGGACCTTTTCCAAAGGTTTGGCCAAACCTTTGGGAAAGGGTATACCTATCCCGATAGTTTTCCCAAAACGTTGGGAAAGGTGGACACAATGTGGGCTTTCCCAATGGTTTGGCCAAACCGTTGGGAAAGGTGGCCTCAAAGTGGGATTTCCCAATGGTTTGGACAAACAGTTGGTATAAAAGCATTGGGAAAGGTCATATTTCTAGTAGTGTAAGTTAAAACTCTAAAGTATTCTATATGTTATTATAATAAAATTAATTTAAATCCCAATGTTCTTAAGGAAATAAATAATGAAATTCCACATCATAGTGTCATAGTCCTTCAATATGTCCAACTTCAAGGACAATTTCCCATATCTGCACTTTCTAGTATGAATTTTGATGAATTTTGAGAAAGTGAGAATATAATTCTGTAAAACTAATCCTTTCACTAAAAGAAATTTATTTGGGGTAATAATAACACTATTAATTTTTCTAAAACTACATTGAAAAAAATTATAATCATCCATGAGAGAGTGTTTCCCATTTCCACTAGTCAAAAGTCCCTAATATCATCAAGGTTATCTTATTTGGGTTATAAATTAATAAATAGTGATTTTTTACAATTTGGCATATATTTAAGGTAGAAAGGAACTTTTAATTTCATAATGACATCATCATGGACAACAGCGCAAAAAAATATAAATTTTTTTACACCCATTGGGACCAGCTAAACATTAAGCATTCAATAATAAAATGAAATCATTAATTTCATATATAGAAGGATACATAATGTTTTTATGTTTTTTAATTTCATAATACAAAATAGGTATGTTATTAATGGGTTGTGATAAATAATATCAACCATCATCATAGTCCGTATTTTCAAAATACTTAATAGTGTACTTAGAGATCCCTTCCTAAGGGGTAAAATGACAATAATTCACCATTATTGTATCGATTCCTTTCATGAATCACTTTTAATTTTAGATATAATGAATAATACTGGTAGTTAAGTATCTACATTTCATTTATTTAACATTAAATTTATTTTTCAAGATATTCTCTTTTAGGGATAGTAATTATTAAAAATTGAATTGAATAGTTTTTTTCTTTTAGAATTTGATCATTATGATTCTGATTTCACACCTATAAATCATTCAGATCTTTTGCCGTAAAATTTTAGAAAAATATGACCCAATTTTTTATTATAAAAAATTATTTTATTTTCTTTTATAGTAATAGACCAAGAAAATATATTACAGTTTTATTTACAAGATCGTGTTTGAGTAAACAATTGAACATTTTCACATGGTCATAGTATAAATACCTTATGTATTATGGTTTTTAATGTTTTTATAACATATTAATTATAAAATATATAACTTATTTTGAAAACTAATATTAGGTTTCATTGTAATAAACATGATCTAAAAAGATAAAAAAATTTGAATCTTTTAGAGTTCATCTATTATGTTTTGGTTTTTGAGATGAATGTGTTTTTCATTACTAACATGATGAACATGGTTTAGAGAAAGAAACTATTTTTTTTCATGGTCCATAATAATTTCTAAATTTATTACATGATGTTTTTTAACTATATCTTCAATTAAAATAAACATAGAATATTGAATTGAGTAATTAATTTGAATCATCTTAGTTTTATAAATTATTGATTTTTTATAAGCCCTTATATATATAATGTAAGATAAATAAATTAGAATTTTTTACATGCATTATGTGTATTAAAATATATATTTTTATGTGTAATGCCTATTTTGATAGAATAATTTATTTTGTATATTCTTTTTTTCATAGATAAATGTGCTTCCAATAAATATTTATCAAGTTAAAAAAGATGATACAAAATTTGGGTCATAGATATCAAAAAAATTCAAACATGTTCAAATAATTTAATAAAATAATATGGTGATTATGAATCATTACTTAATTTAACCACATATATAAAATCGAGTTATATATAAATTTAACTTCAAAAAACAAAACATTTTTGTGAAAATTAGTTGATGTGTTATCTAATTACGCCAAGATTTAACCAAATGAATTTTACTAAAAACACAACGTCATTATTGACATATAATCTATAAAATATTTCTGAAAAGGAATGTTAAATCATCCTTGAAACGAAAATTCATGGAATCGTTATGATCAATTACATTGGAATTTTTTTATTGTAGATGCATGTATTTATCTCAGAACTCTAGAATATAGATAAATTATTCATGATATGGGGAGGATCTTGAGGGTATAATGGTGTGATTTTAGATGAAATTAATTCTAGAATCTTGTGTTTCCTCGTTATTACTATAGTTTTTGTGTTACATGAAGTGTTGCGATATCAGGATTGTTTCATGGTTATCTGGTGTTTCTCTAGTTATGGAGGCTCGATATGTTGAAACATAATGTGTTGGGGTGTATTGTGGTCCTTTTTGTTACACCATGGATGAATTTGACATTATTTTTTAGTGTTTCACTATTGAAGAGAATTACACTATGGTGATCATTGTTATGCCATGATTTGTTTTAGGGGATATTAATTTTTATCTTGGTAGGATGTGGTTTGCATAGTGATTTTCATATTTTTGAGCATTGTATCATAGTGTTCATTAGTTTACCTTTGTCATCCTCAATCATTACATTATTCTTCGATGTATTCCTCACACTCCCATGATTCCTTGCATCATGATGTGGTTTGGATACCATGGTTTGTTTTTTATAATTCCAGATGGATTTTCGATTTCAATTATTTTCAATATAGCTTTTTTAAATCATTTATGACTTTAAATTTTCATCTTATTGATCATAGAATACTATGGTTTATTCTTATGTATTGTCTCATTTGGTCAAATATTTTCAATCCAATGTGTTTTTTCACCAGTTCCCTTATTCCCCTCTTCACTGTTTTATTCCTTCTCTATTATTTCATTTGAAATTTCCATGGATAGGGTTGGAATTTGGTTTTTATAGTCTCTTAACTTGGTTTTAATGGAAATTTATTTATCATAGGATATTAAGGTTTCCACTTGAAATCAGTGTAGTTTTCATGAACATTCATCTTATATTTATTGTGTAGTGATTTTTGAAGATCCATTTGAGGCTGGGGTTGCAAAATCACTCGTTTCAATATTATTTCACTGATGTAGAATTATCAGGATGTTATATTCCATGGTTAGTTCATTCTGATAAACAAAATTATTATAGTGAACTGAGTATAATAAACTAGAAAGGGGGATGTGAACTTCATGTTTTTTATATTTTCTACATGACATTAATCATATGATATATCTTAAACTAATTGATTGTTTTATTTTTTTATAATACAATTATCAGTGGTATTTCTCTATTAGCTTAAGAAATAAATAATTATTTACTATTGGTAATATAAAATGAGATATATAAATCAAAAAATTAATTTTTTCGGTAATGCAGAAAATATTTAATAGGAATTGAACAAACTATAGTTATGGTACATTAAAAATTTTATTGTTGATGTGATTATCCCATTGTTGTATGTTGTTTCAATGTGTGGATAATTTATCTTATTTTTATTTTTGTAGTTATTTTTATAGTTTTGATATATGTGGTATCAGTATGGTTGACTTAATATGGTAATAAAATAAATCTTACAGAAATTTAATAAGTAGCTTAGATATGGTAAATGATAATGTGGTTACTAATAAAGTGGGTTTTCAATGTATATAAAAGTTAGTATTTTATGAAATGTATAGTAGTTAGTAATTAAATAATTTGGAAATGATTATAACATATGAAATGGGAAAATATTATTGTTTATTATGTTGTGGAGTTGTTGTTGCTACAATTTATGTAACAGAAATAATATAATTGTGGAAATATATGGTTATACCAATGTGGTATAGAGGAATTTGATAGTTTATTGGATTTTTGGTTTTTGTTTTAAGGAGTTATAGGTGTGATTTTGTGGTCTAGTTTCCTAGAATATGTTATTTGGTGGAAATATATGGTGTAAATGGGATTTAGTTATATGAAATTAAAATGGATAGAATTAAAATTAAGCATAAAAAATTTAATGTGAATTTTAATTGATAAACATAGAACTAGTAATGAATTATCAAATGGGAAGTTAAAATTTTTTTTAGGGGAATTTTATTCTTTTAGAGTTATGAAAGTGGGAATGGTTTGTATATTAATTAGATATATAATCAATTTTTGGTGTGGCATTATCTTATAAAATTTACTATTATAGGTCCTAGTAATAAATGTAATCCATTTGTGAGTTTACACATAGGTTGGATGAGTGTGTCTGGCTATATATTTTTATACATTAATTTTATTTCTTACACAACACCACTTGAGTAAGGAATCCTTACCAAATCCATAATTAGGTTTTTGGTTCTATGTGATTTCCCTTACATCGGGGTTGTTGATGACTAATCCCCCTTCCCCACTCTCTCTTCCCAACATAGTGATGGTAATTTCGCGGGTCTATGATATATATATATATTGTTTATGAAGTCTATACTTTATTGTACGTATATACATATATGAAAATTTTCATGTGTACATGGTTATGTGATTTTGATGTGCACGTCGGGTGGGGAGATACATAAAATGGTGAGGGTATGAGATTTATGTCCTTCATGATTATATTATTAACCATCGAATGGAAGAGATATGTGGTAATGTGGTATATTGTTATGGTATATATTATTTGGATGAGGATATATGGTCATATATATGGTATGGTAATGTGGTTACGGAAAGGATTGTAGTTCAAGGACAAATGTCATTAAGGAGATCATGTATTTTAGGGGGAAGTAGTTATGGGGTGCAGTATTTAAATCATTTTTCCTAATATTATGTTAGTTTATTATCATTTGATATTTGGTGAGTGGGTATTGGTGTGGTAGTTTAGCTGAGGACCAAACATAGGAGCTGATTTAGTTTTTTTATTTACTCACTAAAGAGTAGTATGCTTCTTTAATATTTTTATAAGATTTTTTATGGAAATTATTATTGAGTATAATTATACTCTCACTCATATATATATATATATATATATATATCTGTGTGTGTGGGGGGGGGGGGTTGGTGTGGGTGTTTGTGTGTGTGTGTGGATCTATAAGATGGATTTGATCATTGTGTTAGGCCATAATATCTCATGGTGTTCATTGGTGACTGTACAACCATTTCCAATTGATTTATATATTTGTATTATATTTTTGAACACCTTTGGTTATGTATGACATTACATACATTGTGATATTTGTTATAATTTATATTACATGAAAATCATTGGTTGTTTTTCATCTTATATTCCAATGGTTCATGAGTGAAATTCCTCCCATGTGGGAGTTTTATACCCACGGTGTTAGTCATAAAACTATGTTCAATTGGAGGGGTATTTAGTGGTCACTCTCTTCTTCAATGCTAGACCAGGAGGGGTACTAGTAGAGGAATTTCATAACATTCAGAATATCTTAAATCCTAATTAGTAATTTTTACATCTAATTTTTTCCATTTTGTTCATACAGTAGTTAGTATTCTTATTGGCCTATTTTAAAAACTCCATATATCATACCTCATTATATATTGATGATGGAACCATATATCTCGTTCATTTTATTAATTTTAAAACATACAAATATTAAAAACAATGTTTCTTTTAACCAATTGATTAATGAGTTAAAATTATTATTGGGTGATGATATAACTACTTATAATGTAGTTATACAATATAATTTTACACTATGAGTAACATTATTATGTATAATTTGTTACCTTCTAGTTTTTGGTAAGTTATCTTGATAAAGTACAAGGGTTATAAATCTTCCCATATGTATTTCGTGATATAAAATTGTCTATTCTTAAAAATAAAAGAAATTTTTTTAACAATCATCAAATGCTTCTTACAATTGATTTCCCTTTTCAATGAAATGTAGAAAAATATAAAAAATATAGAATTGAAATAGAAATAACTATAACATTAATCTCAGGAATTCAGGTGAAAACTATAATTTATTCAATACATCCATTTAATTTTTTACCAAAAATAATCTAGTAGAAAATAAGTGGTTTTAGAAGAGATCAAATTAAGATAAAGAATTTTTTTGTAATTTCTATATTGGAATGATTTTTGGGTTTATTACATACTAGATGTAATACATATTGAGCATACATATTTTAATAACATATTCAACACTATATTAGAAAATCCACCTTTGATTAAAGATATTGTAAAGTCATGTTTAGATCGTATAGAAATCTAAAGCCATACAAAACATGAGTAATTTAATATTTAAAAATTAATGAATTAATTCAATACAAAAGTGTCTTAAAAATTATCAAAATGAAATAATTTATTATTCTATAGATATATTTTTAATTTTAATGCACTAAATTTATACACTTTTAACTATCTAGTTATTTTGCAAGTGGTCAAATAATAAGGTTAAAAAATAATGTTTTTTATGTCATAATGAAAAAGAATACTTCTTATCAGTCTCTGAGGGATGTTGAATTAAACAATATGGGATGTTAGAAAAAATTACATATTATTTCTCAAAATTATTACAATATAATCATACAATCAGATATTGACTAAGACATAAAATGATATTTTTTCGTTTAGGTAAATTAAATAAAATATGTCAACCAAATAAATTTATTCCATAAAATATTTAATTTAACATTTTCTATATAAAGATAAGTGTATCAGTTTTGAATATTTTTGATAGTTATATCCATTTGAGAAATATATATATAATTTTAGGTAAAGTTATACAAAAAATCATTAGTTGTAGGATAAATTATAGAGTTATAATATCATGGGGAAATTTTAAATGTGTTCTCTCTTTATTTGCAATTTGAATACACATCAAAACATAATAGATTTTTTCATAAAGTAGAAAATATGTCATCAAAGATATTCAATTATTACTATTAAATCAACCAATAATTTGTTTCAAATGTGATCATGAACAATATATTTTTCATAAATAACTACAAGAGATCATACATATGTTTATTGTGAAGAAATTGCATGATACATAATTATATTTTATAGTAATTTTTTTATTTTTGACTATTTTGAAAACAAAACATGTTATGGTTTTGTAGATTATTTGATCATAAGAATTTAGGCTCAATGGGAGACCAAATATCACTTTATCAAGGAAATATATGGACATTATAGCTTCAGAATTTTAGTATATAGTTATTGTTTTGTTTTCTCACTAACATCCTTCCATTAAATTCATCATGAGGTCTATTTAAACAATTGGTTTTTTCTCCTTCTATATGGGGAATCATAATTATAGACTCATCTTGGATTATTTTTCCACCAAATATGAATATTATAGATGTTGTTCCCACAATCAGGGTCCCATTCCATGGACTAATATGAAAATGATGAAATAGACCCCATTGATTTTGAAACATATTTTGAGACACTTTTCGATCCTATTTTCTTAGGATCTCAAGGCCTAACCATTCATCTCTTTAACTTAGATTTCATTTCTACCATTTTAATTCTCCTTAGAACTCTCATTAAACTTGTTTCATCCCCTATTAATTATCAAGATCCTCTATTGTGAGGATTTAAATAGAGGTTGGTGTCTCCAAACCTCAAAACACTTTCATATGGATTCAAAATGGGGGAATGGATTTTTTTTAAATGGTGGATTTTTAAAATTTAATAGATTACCAATGAACTTGTATGAAATTTGGTAAATCTATTGATCATTGTGATATAGTATCACTAAAGGATCCCACTTCACTATATCCTCACAAGAAAAAGGAAATCTTCATCAAAAAATGAAAAATTGATGCTCAAATTGTTTTTCAGGATCCCATTATGGTTATGTACATAGACTTATTATAACACCCCATGTTTCAAATCAGTCAAAAATTTTAAAAGAATTTTAAATATCAATTTTTTGGGTAAACTATGTTTCAAATTATGTTTAAAAATGTTTTTGAACAGTTAAGAAAATTTAATGTTTTGTTTTTAGATATGTTTTAGGTCATGAGAGGATTCATAGGATCCCTGATGAGTATAGGGAGAATCGAGCATACATGCCATGATTTTTTGAAAGGCCAATGAGGTGCACAATTAGCGCATCATTAGCGATAAATGTTCCCCCAACCTATGCTGCCTATAGGGGTGTAAATCCATTTGGAAATCTGTGAACCAAAATTTCCATGGTTTTTCATGGCCTATATAGTAAATTTTATCTATAAACTCATGGTAAATGGTTGGTTTTTCTAACTGTTCACATAACCAAATTAGGGGTTTGTCCTGTTGGATAGTGTCACCACATGGTTGGCACTCGTTTATCCAAATTTTGATGAAAAATCATCTTGGTCCTTAAAGGTGATGAAATTTATAAAATACCCATACCATCATTAAACATTAAATATTTACCTTTCTTCCCTCGTTTCCATGAAGACTTCTATCCATGGGTTCTCCTCCCATCCCCCCTTTGGATTCTTTGGATATCCTTTATTCAGGATCCAATTTGAGAATCATTCATCTCAGTAGAACCATCTCATTAAGACTAAAAGTTCTATAGATTCATTTAGTCTTTTATTTCACTATAGTGAACGACATTTCCGTATGATCTCTTAGGCCATATTTCTAGGATTTTTGTTAAATTCTTAATTTTCACTCATTTTGTCTCAAGTCAGAGGTCTATTTTTGATGAGTAAATAATTATGGGAATAAGGTTGGTGGGTCTTAGATATCTCCAAATTTATACATCTATTATTGAATGTATAGTAAATAGGAGTGTGTGGGGTGGTATTAGAGTGACTGATTATAGACTGATTTATATTATATATTGTCACTAGGAGATGATTATGGGTAGTTTTGTTTGTGACAAGATTCATTTGATCCTTATTTGGCATAAAAGGTGGAAAAAATGATTTTTGGTTGGTTGAAAGCATGTTTTCGATATGTAGTTTATTTAATGAGAGAATATAGATATATGGGTTCCATGGGAATGTGTTGGTCGTGTCTTTATGAAATTTGGGTGATGTTTATCTTCAGAATTAATTTGGTATGGATCATTTAGTTAAGCCATATGGTGATGGCCAGTATCTCGGTGGGGTGATGTGGTTATAATGAGGTGATAGAGGTTGTCTAGTGTAGTTAATTAGGATGTTGGTGAAATATCACTCACTATTATTGTCCGAAATTACCGTAAATGTCATGTATACATAGAATCAGGACCCTGATAGGTGGTTTTGACAAATCAATGTTGGTGGAGACCTCTATAGATATATAGGAAGAGGGGATGGTGGTGTACATCAACACAAAGGAGGTTATAACCATATAAATCCCTTATAAATGGTGTGACATACCATTTAATGTGGTATTAGGATAAAAATTATATTAGGACTAAATGGTTGGGGCTGGGGAATGATGGATATCAATATACCATAGGATGTCTATATGATGATCTAATTGTGATTTAATAAATTGATGCCGACGGTACCATAGATATGATTATCGTCCTTACAATGGGTTATCAAATTTAATCATCATGATGTATACATTATAATGGTTGGCATGTGAGTCCATTTGGTTTCGAAATGATGGATAAACTATGAGCTATTCCACTTTGGTTGGTCGTGGATATATCATTCTACTCTAAAGTTGGATGAATCAGGTAAATGATCCTTTATGGATGTTGACAAAAAACAAATCAGGTAATATTATATTTTTGTAGTTTCTATTTAATTACGTTTTACATATGTTAGTATGTTTGTGATTGTAAGATATGATCTAATTTTTGGTGGTGTACGGTGTTAATACTCAGAAACTACATTGGACCCTTAAGACACAATAAGACTTTTTATTATTGATTATCAGAAATCATTCAAGCTTGTGGATTTGAATGTTGTCAGTGGGGATGTGCCAAGGTGCATAAGCTGGATGACAGGGATTTCAAATTTTATAATTAGTGGTTCCTCTACTCTCAACTAGAGTTTCTTTTAGGATTTTTCATACATATTTATCTAATTGACTCATAGGTTATAAGTAATGGTTTTATATGACTTTTATGAAACATATACATTAGATGATATACATAACATATTTTTTGTCACTTTTTACAACTGTTTTTATCATCATTTCTTGTTTTTTGTTTGTTTGAGAACATTCATTGAGCTATATTTATTACCATCATAATTATTATCTCTAGAAGGTGTTGTCTCCCCACTATCATCCAATATACCCTCAATATTATTTATAATCTATTGGAATATATGTGTCTATGGCCTCATGGACTTCAAACCTGGAGCACCAATTTAGTGTCTCTTAGTTTGGCATGTTACATGTGGTATCATTGGATTTATTTTTTATTGTTATTTTGTCCTGATAAATAAGAGACTATGATCATGATAGTAATTATTAAAGATATCATGATTGGGTTCCTCTAGTGGAATGGAATTTGGAGAAACCCATTTTCCTAGGGTCAAGGATTTGTGTTCTTTCTTTGTGGTTTTACTGTTGGTTGATTTTCCCCCAACAAGTTTCACACGTGGATGGTGTGTTTCTTGTTTATGAGATTTTTCTTCCATGGATTAGTATGGAAAGGGAATAGAAATCATGTATCATGATATAAACATAGGTATATATGAAATATTTGTGTGATTATGATTTTTATTTAGAAATAAAAATACAAAGAATTTGTTTGGGTGGATTAAAGTGTCAACAATAGGATAAATAGTGTTTCTCTTCACATACTCTTAGTGGAATTCTAATCAACTAGCCATGGTATGTGGTTCCTAATGTAAACTATTTGTAATCAAATGTAAATATAAAATATTAGGGAATTAATTTAATATGGTTATACTAGAAAAAAATAATGGGTGTGGATTAAAAATAATAGCAACATGCTAAATAGTGATTCCATGCACAACCACTTCATAGAATTCTACTTACCTATCCAAAGCTGGTAGTTTCTAATGTGATTAGTATGTGATGTCTAACTCTGATATGGGTAGAAAGGGGGTCTACGAGGCCAAATGATATGTTATGTGGGTGTTGTAAGGAAGTTCAAGGTTGGTTATATATACTTCCTATTACATATTTTCCTATTTGTGATATGTGGAATTTTATTATCGTTATTGATCTTAGTATATGGTATTCAGAATGATTCCACTGAGACGGAATTCGGTGGACTATCGGGAGGGAGTATATGTGGTTCATCTATGGAATTCATAGGATGAGTAACCTAAGTGAAGTTATGAGCTTGATATATAGATATAGTCTTCGATATAGGAGATAAAACTACGATAGATAGAAAAGATTGGGTCCTGGCTAGAGGAGTAGTTCATGGTGAGCACGATGTGGGTCATTGAGAGTACTGATTAATGAGCTTGGAGAGTTTAGTCATTAATATAATATATAATGTGGGAATTTTAGTCACAGAACCCTACATTGGTCTAGTGTGAAGGTTCATGATAGGTACTAATGTTTTGGATATAGAATATATTTATGATATAAGATATGATGGAGAAACCCCAAGGGTCGAGGGTGAAGTTGGCCATGTATATGCTCATGAAACTAGTGGACTTCTAGAGAGATGAACATGTATATACAAGAACAAATGATATAATAACATGGAAGGACATAGGGTATTGATTCTCTCATTAATTATACTTGGAAATGTTCAGTTCATATCGACATTGTGAGTTCATTAAATTGTAGTAGGGAGACATATAGGTCATGTATTATACTGGGAGGTTTATGGTCCTATCTAGTTTTTTACCCTCTATGGTCAGGGATAACATATAAAAGTATATTTGAATTTAGGATTGTTTTTGACATATCATCAAGGTACAAGATAACATATTTTGGTTTCCTCATCCTCAAAGGATATAATCACGGCACATATAGTTGAATGGAACTTTACGGGTAATAATTATTCGAGTCATATAATGATGTCAAGTGGGAGAAGTGGTTTGTTGGGTATCTGTATGTGTGGATGTGAGTAGATATATTAGGTTAGTTATAATAGACATTTGGGTTGTCCATTAAGGAGTGGATCTTTGAATGTGTGCTTCCAGTGTGGATTGCCTTTTCACATTTCAACTTAGTGTGATTTGCTTCCAAAGGGTTCACAATCTTGTGTTGATAAGGGGAATTTTGTGACTTTCAATTGAAATAGGACTCATAATACTAGGATTAATGGACTACGTAAGTCTCCTGGATCTGAGGTAGGATCGGGGATGTACTAGGAGCTTGTATTCAGGATATGACTACATGTATAGGTCTTAACATGGCGATAGATACCCATCTATGTGGGTAGTGGTCTGTAATGTATACAGATCCTCTAGGAGGAAATGATTCAAGAATTGGAGCTTCAAACTTGGTGTAAATGGGTGATCTATAGGGTTTATAGTAGGATGACGATCCGATAATGGTTAGAGGTGTTCCCTAAGCATAGTCATGTTCATTTGTTTTTTCCATGAAAACCACTACTACCTGATGTGAACATCAAGTAATTGAATTGAAAATGTGCTAGTAAATATGTCATAATCCTGAATGGAACATTGATTTTACATTATGTGTTTGAATCAAGGGATATTTCAAAGAATTATATATATGGTTTGGGATCTTTTGAAGAATATTATGTGATGCGGGACATTTAGGCATCAGTTGTGAGGAAAGACCATATGAGCAGTATATGTGAATAAAATATGATATAATAATTTTATGAGAAGTTGGATTAAGGGTATATTTAAATTTATAAAATCAGGTCTATAATATGTTTAGTATATGACCAACATAAATGTGGGGAAATGGGATTAAAAATGACCTGGTAGGAAATTCCTTAAGTGGGGAGCACCATAAGAGGAATTATTCTATGGGTGAATAATCAGGGTTGTATGGAGTTTTAGTAATGAGATGGGTTGTTCAAAATCATCTCATAATGTGGAGTAATACCTCAGGGATATGTTATGATAAGGTGGATATGTTGTAACACCCTACATTTTGAGTGAGTAAAAAATTTCCAAGAATTCAAAATTTTAGTTTGGTGGGGGTCCTTGTTTCAATTTAATATTAAAAATGTTTTTTTTTTTGCGCTTTTATACACTCTAAGGTTTACTTTTTAGGTTGGTTTTAAGGATCGAGAGGTTTATCAAGATCCACAGTGAGTTTTAGGAGCATCGTGATTCAATGGCACGGGTTTTGGAATGGCCATGGGAACAATATTATCACATGGTTAGTGCTAATCATGCACCTCAAACCATGTGGACCTATATGGGTGTCACATAGTTTTTCAAACATAGAACCTGAGGCACATGGTCATGAAATACATCTGAATTACACTGTAGGAAGAAATGCATAGTTCTTGCATAGTTTTTCAAATTGTATGCCTAGCCTTGTGAAGGTGTTGTCCATTTTGATAGTGGAGCCACATGGTTGGTTCATGGTTAATCAAACCATATATCCAAACTATGAGACTCATTAAAGAGGTTGAAATTATCAAGCATACCCTTTTTATTTAACCTTTCAAACCTATTTTTCCCCCATTCACATATCACCCTCCATCCATGTGATCTCTTCTAATTTTTTCATAGGATTCTCTAGAACTCTATCATTCAGCCTCCAATTCAAGAATTGTTCATCATGTAGGATCCCTCATCGTAATACTATTAGTCATATTTCTTATTTTATTCTTTTATTTCACCATAGTGGCATCTCTTTCGATAATATCTATTATTACCTATTTCCATGTAATTTTTCAGATTATTTGTTTCCTCTCATTTCGGATTAAATTAGAGTATGATCTTTGATGGGTAAATTTATATAGATAAAGGGTATGTGGTTCCATGATTTCTCATAATTTATACATGGGTTATAGAATTAATAGTAAATAGGAATGAATGGGGTGGTCCTTGAATAATTTATTTTACATTAATTTCAATTCTCTATTGTTATTGGGGGATGTTTAACAGTTTTATCATGTGTGATAAGGTGTGATTGAGCCTTTTTCGGCATGAATGTTCTAAAACAAGTTTTTTTATTGGTTGGTTGGATGATTATGGCATGTTGTGTATTTAGAGTGAACATGTTTCTATTCTGGTTCCATAGGAATGTGTTGGGAATGGTCTATGAGATTTTGGGGTGTGGTGGATCACAGGAATTGAGGTGACATTATTCTTTAGGTTTAAGAATATTGTACCTTCTAGTACTATCTTTGGATGAATAGGTTCACATTAGGTAATAGAGATTTTTCGATGTTTTTTACTAGGTTATTAGTGAAGTTATAGTAACTCTTGCATGACGAAATCATGATTGGGGTCATGTTCACTAAGGATTAAGTCATATTGATGTGGTTTTTCTACTCAATATAGGTGGAGACCTCAATAGATATAGTGGAAAAGTGTATGGGGTTGACCACCAACAAGAATGAGGTTCCCGCCATAAAAAATCCATGGGAGGTGGTGTGAATGTACATCATATGGGGGATGAGGATCACTATGATATTGGGGATTATGGGATGGTATTATGAAAGGAAGGAGATCACCATGCCTTGGGATGTTGGGATACCATGCATATGGTGATTTAATAAATGGTAGTCCAAGGGACCGGTGATATAATTTTCAGTGTGTTTAAGGGACATCTTATTTAATAAAAATGTTGTATATGTGTTAATGGGTTCCATGTGATTCCATGTGGTATGAAATTTTTTGAGAAATAGATGTTTCTTCTAGTATAACTAGTCATGGATTCCTCATTCCACTCTAGAGTTGGCTAAATCATTTAAACACTCCCTTAAAGATTTTGAGAACAATAAAAGAAAGTAATGTGGTATTATTGTAGTATATAATTAATTAGGTTCTAAATACATCAAAATATTTATAGATGTAATATAAGAACCTATTGGTGGTGGCCTACTGAGATCATATCGGTACCTAGAACATGCCTCGATAAGAGAAAACATCGTGGGATTAATAGTAGGAATAGGATTAGGCTCATAGACAAGACCTTCATGAGATGGCATACACAAATGTGCACATGATTGATGTTGTGGTTTTTGAAAGCTGGACCTAGTGGTTCTTCATTTCCAAACATGATTTTTGTTCAGCATTTTCATACGTATTTATCTAATCAACCTTGGGATGGTTTGATATTGTTTTATTTGGCTATTGTGGAGTATATACATTATATAGTTTATATACTTTATTATAATTGACTAGTTACTACTTATTTTTATAATAAATTATTCCAATAAGTTTATTTTGGTACTTTTAATGTATTTATATTATTAATATTATCATTATTATATCCAGATGGTATAGCCTCCTCAAATTCACAAAATAGGCCCTCATTACTAGTTGGTTTCCATTGGCATAACGGGGTGTGTTCTTATGTCCATGTGGCCAAAAACAATATAGTACCAGTTCAATCCCTACATAAATGTGGTGTTTCATTTATATGGGGTTGTCTATCAGGATTTAGTTATGAGTTATTAGCTCCCATACAAGCATAATTCGGAAATATATAATGTAGAATGTTTTTATAATTTTTTTTGTTTTTAATGATGCACATCCCATCGTTATGGAGGATGAGTATCATGAGGACATAGTTCTAATGAGTGTAATCATGAAACACAAGAACAATATTACCAAATAAAGAAAAAAATACGCTCTAGTGATACAAAAGGTACGAAATGTTTTGTAGATTTGGATGGTTTTATCACTCAACATCTTAGAAGGAAACTCAAACATAAGGAATACTCTAAATTGAAGAGGACCATTGTAACTAGACAATTACAAATTCATATTGGGGTAAAAAAATAAATTCCTTATCAATTTTTTTGGGAATACTCCCTCATCGTATGATGAATCATCCTCTACTGATTAATATATTTTCAATATCATAAATGACTATTATAAAAGTAAACTTGGTATAATAGAGAACATCTTCTCCGGGGGTGATAAATATATTTTGTCGTATAAAAGATATAAATGGTAGATATTTATATGGATCAGTACCTATATCATAGAGTTATCAAGTTTTCTAAAGTTGATTCAAATTTTGATAAGAATCCAATGTTTGATTTCTAGAATATCCTTTGTGAATAATTGGTAATAATGATTTCATTCATAAGATTTATCCTTATTTCTGATGAAACCAAAGCTTATGTTGTTATGAATTTTTTTTATTCACTAATTTGATCGATACATAGATTCATTTCTGTTTTTTACAACCACAAGTTGATGTATAAATAATGTAATTTTTTAATGGAAACATTGGTGAGAGGTTACATTCTTTTATTGTAATCTATTTGATTGTAGGGATTTATATGTTCTTGTAAATCGGTTCTATAGAATTATTTTCATTTACGTTATGGTAGATTAAAGATAATCTTCAACACCATATAGGATGATACTTTATTATAATATTTTTCTTTGATAACCATGTTTGGAAACTCATTATTTGTTCATGTACTGATGAACACTAGCTCATATCAATAATACATTACACTGTCAAGCATTTATTTCTATACCTTCTTATACAATCACTCTTTTCATACTCATTCTAGAATTAATTTTTAAGTGATACACTTCACCATATAAACATAACTAAATGAGTCTATATAATAATGTCTTTTATATCACCTCATTACTTGCATGTGGTGGCTTGAACATGAATGATGATTTGTTTAAAATTTAATTTTTATTCTAGAGTGAGAGGACTATGAATAATAATGTGTTGAAGTGTTGATGTAATATGAACATAAATAATCTTAACCAATATTGAATTTTTAACTCATTTTTTGTGTGTTTTTCGGAGTCTTTTGAATTCATCTTAAAATTCAAGAGTCCACATGAATTTTTACATTCTATTTCAATCATGTTTTTCAATGCTCAAATTTTAAATTTCATTTAATCATCCGAAGCATATTCAAAAACTAGTTTACAGAATTTTTTGTTTTTTCACTTTATTTTTTGTTCATTATATCATGTTTCACCTCATACTTTAACATGTTGGTATTTAATGTTCTCATAAATTTTATGGGGGTGTAATTTGGTCCCAATAATTACATCAACTTCAATTTTTTTGATATTTAGTGAATGGATTTTGATTACATATACACACATATGGTGAGTATAAAAAATCAATGAATAGTGATTCTTGGTTAAAAGAATATCATCACAAAGAAACTAAAATTTACTTTTATGGAATGTTGTAAAAAATAATTGAGCTATATTATATTGGATAAAACTATATAAAAACGTTTAAATTTTATTGGTTTGATACTAATTGAGGGTTTTAAATTAATTTATAGAATGTATTTCTTAATATTAAGAATAAAGTCGTCTTGTGAGAAACAAATCAGTTATGCTGAAACATCAAGAACATCATGTTAATTATGAATATTATTATTCATCAATAATGGACTAAAATTATATTTGGAGTGTGATAAATATGAAATCACAAATAAATTATTTTATTAATCATAAAAAAAATTTATAAAGTTATAAAATTTTGAAATTTTTCAAGAGACAACAATGAATACCAATATTACTCAAAAATATTGATATTGTTGATGAGACATCACAATTAAGGGTTGAAGGTGATAATAACTTCAATAATCTAATAATTACTGAATTTGAAATAGTGATAGATTATAAAATTAAAGAACTCATATAAATTGAGGATGTTGTGGAAAATGTAAATGATATTGATGGTGAAAAATACGAAGATGAAAATGAATAATGAGGTGTTACATTATAATATAATTATGATTAGTATATTAATTTATTTTTAATAAATATACATTAGCTTTCAATTTTACATTATTATATTAAAAATTGGTAGTAGTAAAAATTAATTATATTTTTCAAATATTTGGATATGATTTTGATACTCTGAGGTGTATCCCAGTGTGGGATGAGTTACACCTTGATGACCCATTTCTTATACTACTTGAAATTCGACTACTTTTGATGGGTTATTTGCAATGGGTCTCCATCTCCAAAAAAATAATCTATTTACGTCAGGATGTGGACCCATCAAAAATATTTTTCTTGAGATTATTTAAAAAACATTTTTTACAGGCCATAAAAAAATGTATTTGTGATGGGGACTCCCATTGCAAAATGTCCCATCGTAAAATATTTTACCCTAATTATTTTAAAAAAGTATTTTTGATGGGTAATCATAAATAACATAATGAAATTAAATTAAATTAAGTTAAGTGAAATAATATTATTAATAAAAATAAAGCAATATTAGAAAATAATATTAAAATAATATTAGAAAATAATTATAATAATAATAATAACAACATAAATAATATTTATATTATTCTATTATTATTATTATAAATATTAATATTAGTTAACTAAAGAATTATATAATTATTAATTATTAATTTTACTAGTATTAATTAAATATTAATATTAGTAAAATAAAAAACCACAATATTCTTAAGGATATATAAAAAATAATAAAACAAAATAATAAAAAACAATTAAGAATAAAATAATAAAATAATAAAAATAGTAAATAAACTATTAAAATATTAAAATATTTAAATAATAATAAAAAATTCAATATTCTTAACAATATAAAAATGAAATATAAAAAAATTTAAATAGTTATTATTAAAAAAACAATTTACATTCACATGTTTTGTCATAAAAAATAAATATATCACTAAAGGCGGTCATCTGGATGAGCTGGAGGAGAAGATGGAGGGAACTCCATCCCAAAATCAAGAGTCAAATGTTACATGTACTCCATATACTCATGGTGATGTTGCTTCCATCGATGCATCTCCTACTCCTACTATTGTTTCTATCATCAGAGCTCTTCATGCTAATACTACAACCATGGGAATATCTTGTACTGCTACAATTAACGCATCTCCTCCTACTCCATATGCATACTCTCTATCATCTCACTCTAAGCCCTCAGTTGATCCTAATACTATGTAGAAGATGATTATAACACTCCATGAGCTCCTCTTGAGTTATATACTAACAGCGCGTCGTTATCATAATAACTCCCCATCGTCAATCAAGATTTGATACTAACAACTCGACCCTTCTCAAAGGCATACTAGGACACATGCATCCATACTGCCTTATCAAATCGGTGGGAACTAGTCTGGCCCTTAGTCTCTACATAACTCTGAGTTTGTGTCTCAGACATTGTGGCCTCATATGACTCCTTCAATTTCAATATAAAATTAAAATAGTTAAAATATTATCTATAGTTAATTTTAATACTCAAAAAGAAATAATATTATCCACAATATGACACTAGTGACCAGCTCTAATCTCTCTAGAGACCAAATCTCTATAAATCCCCCTATAAATGTCGAACTCCATAACATCGGGCTATTCGAATACCTATGTGAATATAAAATAAAATGTTATATTTAATTTTAAATTAATTATTAAAAAAATTATTTATTATATATTCCCTATGTATACTAAATGTATGGATATCAGCTTGATGTGTCACCTCTTATCTCCCCCAGTTTTTTCAACCTACTGATGATCTCCTATAAAAACATACACCCAACCAATATGAAGATAATCCATCCCAAAAATTTGACGAAATGTAATAAGGTCAGTGGGTGTGATAAGACTCTTCAAAATATACCACTCTTGGTTTCATCATTGATTTCCTTTAAATATTGTATAAAAAATAATGGAAGCACTCACACATAATCCCCTCCAATGCCTTCAAGATAGAACCAAGCATTCTCTCATCAATGGGATACAATAAATCATAAAATAAATTATAATATTAAGTTATTAATTAAATAAATTCCAAAAAAATATAGTTTATTTTTATACCATCCAATGATCGAACATGGGGTGTTGAAAATCAATGGGAATCTCATCCCATATTACCCATTCTTTAAAAAAACAATTTTTTACTATATGGTTGTCTTGTCCGACAGCTATATGTGAAAAACTGTGAAAAAATAACAAATCATAAAATAATTAGTATATAAATAAATTAATGAAAAATAACTAAAATACACAGGTAAACATACCTCTGTATGCGTAGATCGAGGCCAAGATGTGGATGCCACCCTGGAATATGGTCAGGAATCAACAATCAAGAATGAACATACCCCCTTCAAGTCCTCCTTGAACTGCCCATAGTCTAAGGGTCAGGTGAGCCAACATCCTGCTCATCCAAAGGTAGATCAGCCTATTGCAAATGAAGAAATAGACCCTAGACCACCAGAAACGCGAAATTATTTTTTTCATATAATAGTTAAAAACATTAATTATATATAAATATATATTATATGTGATTATAACATGGATTTTACCATGTCAATCTTCATCTGTATCCTCATATTCAGATTTTATGATGTCAATGTATTCATATTCCTCCTAATATCCACAATTTCTATATGTGTTTCAATTTCATTATCTCTTTCCATTTCAAATTCATTTATAAAATCATTAATGTCATTTTCACTAGATACCCATAACTATAGGGTGTCATCATCGATATTCATGTCTGATCATCAGAAATATGGGTTCAGTTTAGTCTCTTAAAAAATATCAATTCCTTGCACTTCAGTGGAACCACATTCACTTGGATTAAATAGATTTTCCAGAGATTTAATTTTTTTTCATCGCATATCACCCAACTCTATTTAAGTAGAAAAATAATTTTAATAATAAATTTTATGTGTCTGATGATCCATTATAAATTGTTCATTTACAACAAAAGACTTTTATATTCAATATCAATGATTCCATCGATCAGATGGACCCCCAATCCTCTCTCTGTATCCAACCATTGAAATTTAAACATTATTTGGTAATTTTGTCCCAGAAAACACAATTCAATAATTTCTTCAAGCATACAATAATAGTCAACCTCATTTTCTCTATGATGAGATCCTCTCAAGAAGACACCACCATTTTTTTTGATTCCCCATATCAATGTGTATGAAAATGAAAACTATTCATTACATATGAATTATTATATTTAACCATTTTGGATGCAGGGTTACTCAAGACACCCAATCGATTATCAATTTTTTCAACATGTTGAGATACCTGAAAACTTGTAAAAGAATTTTCAATATAATAAGTAATAAATTTATATTATTTGTTAAACCTATAATAATTTATTTAACCAATTTTTGAAACTAGTATGAAAAATTATTTTTTTCCCATTCTCCCAGAGAAGCTACTGTAATTTTTGGAAACTATTTTTTGATATGATTATCAAATAACCTACAAATAAAATTATATCAATTTACAGTAAAAAAAATTATATAATAACTAATTTTATCACTCATAGTAAAAATGTTATCATTTCTTCACAATTGAGAAGAATATATGTATGAGCTCTATAATGTTCATCATCTGAAAGCCATCGTTCAAGAAATCCACTTATTCCGTGTTCGTGCTAATTTAAAACTGATTATTAATTTCTCATATCATCTTCAAAAATTACCTCATTATAGACCATGTGGTTTTGTTTTGAGTGATATTCTTTTTCAAAATAATTAGAGAAGAAAAACGAAATTCCCACATTTTAATAAGATTTTTTAATTGATCCTTCAACCTATGCTTTGTTGCGTAATTTTTTCTTCAATTTATGCAAGCATAACATTAATTGGAATATCTATGGGAGATATACCATATCTTTATATTTTTATTCATGCATAAAATATAATATAAAATGTTCATTTGAGTAAAAGAAATATGGCAGAAAGATTTTTTTTCAGTTTACATAAATTTAAACTATATATTCTTATAGTTTTCATAATATATTTTAGTCTGTTTTTTCCACCAAAATATCATAGAAAAAATATGATATTTATGTTAATGAATCCCAAATAATATAATGCAATAACCCTCTAATTCCAATCGGTAGAATTATTTCCATTATAACATTATAGTGACGATTTTTTAATCCAGTAATATAACCATTTCTGACAAATTTTCCCAGATTGGAAGCATAACCATCATAAAGTCTCAAATCTATAATCCACTGAAAAAATAAAAATTTATTTTCATTGGGTTTTATATAAGATTCTTTTGGCTTTATTGACATCTACGATCAGTCATTTTTAAATGGTTCATGTTTTGGTCGCCTACAAATCTGACTAAGATCTAATCATGCCTTAACATTATTTTTAGTCATACCTAGTGTATCCAAAACTATAATTAATAATTTATCAAAATCATTCTTATGAATATCCCTGACATCCAACTTGTGATGGACCAAAAAATCAGACCAATATGGTAGATCCCAAAAAATTCTTCCTTTTATCCAATTGTGTTCTTTAAAAATGCCATCAATTTTTTATTTGTTTATTATTAGTCCAAATGTGTTGGAGGAAATGAAGAGGGAATTGATTATTCCTTTGTATCTATGATCATTGTTGTAGTTTCATCTCTTTCAATTATACTTTTTCTGAATTGTTGTTTTTTTCTATAAAAAGGATAACCATTTGGATGGAATTTGTGATGATAGTCCAACAAATAGGGTTTTTCCATTAACGAGAATAAATTATATTTTGTCTCACATATAGTGGGACCAGGTGTATTCCATAAAAATAATATACTATATGTTGGGATGTCACTAATTTTCCATATAAATGTAGCTTTCAAAAGAAAATTATATATCGCAACAACATCATATGTACTGACACCATTACTTCATAATGAATTCAACCCATCAATCAATGGTTTCAAATAAACATCAGTATTATTTTTCCGATTTCTTGAAATTAATAAGGTCAAAAAGATAAATAGATCCTTCATCAATATTCATAGAGGAAAATTATATGGAGTTATAAAGATAGACCAATATGAATATTGACTACTGTAAGAACCAAATGGACAGAAATGGTCTGTAGAAAGACCCAATCACATGGTTTGGGATTCTAAAGAAAAATACAGATTCTATTTGTCAAAATGATTTTATGAATCACCATTAGAGGGATGATTTAAGCTATTACCTATTGAAATATTGGTTTTGTTCTATGAAATCAATGTCACTATGTATTGAGACATAAATAAATGCAGCAAACATGGATTAAGTAGGAAATATCTCAACTATTTTACAGGAATCAATCTAGACTCCCTAGTTGAGCCACTTTATACATCACTGTTTCTAATATGGGATAATTATCCATCAACTCATTTTCACCCTACTATAATATGAACTAATTTAAAAATGAAGGAATCTTATGATAACCAAGAGTCATATTACGAAACAACCACTTTCTTTCAATGAAATTTTTAGGCAACACATTTCATTTAGGTAACTATGTTTAATCTAAGGAGAATATCTAATCAAAACCTCTATTTGAAATTACACTATGTGATTTAATAGCCAAAAAATTTTCAACCACTTCAAATTTCCTTATCTTTCATCCTTGATATAAGGCTTCCATAGAGGACCTCAACAACTCAAAAAAAAAAACGATGGTTCCAACTTTGGAGTTAAATCAATATCATCATGAGTTTTAGTTTGTTCAAATGATAGACCTACCATATCATGTACTAAATTTTGAAATTGTGATAGATCGAGAAACCAAATTATTAGTATCTTCTTTGGAACTGCCTTCACTATATTTATACCAAAAAACATAATCTGGAGGAAAACAAAAACATGGTAGGTGACCTCATACATTTTCAAATGTGTCAAACGTCATCATAGAACATTTTTCCCAATGCCACTTAATTATCGAATCTGAAACAAATTTTAGATTTCATTCTGCAAATGATAAGAAATATTCATCACAATAAAAATATATAAGATTTAAACGAGAACAATTTAGATTCCTACATAGATTTATCCACGAAAAATCATCTAACAATGACTTTTGTCTATTTTTTTGTTCAATATTTCATTAAAAAATAAAATACAATTAGTATTTGTTTTTTGAATATGTTGAAATAAGAAAAATCTATCCAAAAACGATAAGAAATTTAATTTCACTTCTCAAGAAATTTATAATAATTTATATTATTTTATAGTAATATAATGAATTATTTTTTAAATTTAGACAAATCTACCTTAATTTATAATAATTTATACTATTCACCTTTAATTATAAGAAAATATAGCGAATTTATACTAATAACCACTAATTATGAGGTAAAATTTCTTTGGGAATAACAACACCTCTTTTGGTCGATGACTCATCTCCTTGCAACTTTCTTTGGCTGAATTCAATTTTTAAAAATCAGCTCTGGTATTCGAATATCAGTTTTTATGCCTGATAATAGAGAGTTAGGAGGCCTCACCACACGTCTCTTCATTCTTGGGCATAGAAAAAATGGATATCTCTATGTCAGAGCATATTTTTTATAATGATTTCAGTTGGAGAATGTTTTAAAGAAGATTCGTCAAGAAAAATAGCCAATTTTGACTAAATGATTATCTCTGATAACTTTATCTCACTGACATTAAATGAAAAATATGCTCCAACATACGCATATAAAATCTCACAAATATGAAAATTGATATCTGTATGTTGGAGTATATTTTTCATAGTGATTTAGTGAAATAATGTTTCAAGGAGATGAGTCATCATGAAAAAAATTATCAACAATCCACTTGAAATTGTACCAATTTATTTGGAATTCATTGCAAATTATTGTGAATTATTGTGAATTATTCTGAATTTATTTCTAATTATTTATAATTATTGAAAATATTCTTAATTATTTCTAATTATTCATAATTATTTCAACTTGTTCTGAATTACTTCAAATTATTCAGAATAATTTAAATTATTCATATTAATGATTAATTATTTATACTTATTGTGAATTAAACAAAATTATTACTTATTATTCTTAATTATTACCAATTATTACTAATTATTCATAATTATTACTCATTAATCCTAATTAATCAAATTTATTACTATTTAATCCGAATTATCACAAATTAATCCTAATTAATATTATCTAATCCTAATTTTTACTAATTATTACTAATTATTACTAATTAGTTTTAATTATTACTAGTTAACCCTAATTAATACTAATTAATCCTCAATATTAATAATTAATCATAATTATTACTAATTAATCCTAATTATTACTAATTGTTACTAATTATTACAAATTATTACAAATTATTCATTATTTTTTCAAATTATTACTATTTATTACTCTTGATTACTATTTATTAATATTTATTACTATTTATTACAAATTATTACTTATTATTACATGTTATTACTAATTATTACTAATTATAACTATTTAATCCTTATTATTATTAAGTAATCCAATTTATTACTAATATATCATAATCATCACTAATTAGTAGCAATTATTTCTAAATATTCCTAATTATTACTAATTAATACTGATTAATACAAATTATTACTTATTAATCTGATTTAATACAAACTAATATTAATTATTAAAATTTATTACAAACTATTACTAATTGTTAATTTTTGTTACTATTTATTTCTAATTATTAATAATTGATCCAAATTATTTCTAATTAAACATAATTATTACTAATAAATAATAATTCTTTCAAATTATTACTAATTATTACCAATTATTAAAAAATATTACTAATTAATTCTATAAATTACTAATTAATATTAATTATTACTAATTAATTATATTTACTTCTAATTAATCATAATTATTACTTATTTATCCAAATTATTACTATTTATTACAATTTATCACTGTTTAAAATTATTTATTAAAATTTATTAGTATTTTATACTATTTATTATTCATTATTACTATTTATTATTAATTATTACTATTTATTAATATTTATTACTATTTATTCCTAATTATTACAATTTATTCCTAATTATTACTATTTATTACTAATTATTACTATTTGTAACAAATGTTCACTAGTTCTTACTAATTCTTACTAATTGTTACTATTTCTTACAAATTCATACTAATTGTTACCAATTGTTTTATATTGTTACTATTTTTTACAAATCAATCCTTATTATTAGTAATAAATCATAATTATTACTAAGAAGTTCTATTTGTTATTAATTATTACTAATTATTACTATTTACAGAAAATTATTACTAATTAATACTAATTAATACTAATTAATCATAATTATTACTAATTAATTCAAATTATTACTAATTGATCATAATTACTACTTACAAATCATTATTATTACTAATTAGTCCAACTAATTACTAGTTATTCTTAATTATTGCTAATTATTCCTAATTATTGCTAATTATTTCAAATTATTATTAATCATTCTTAATTGTTTCTAATATTAACTAATTATTTCTAATTATTCTTAATTATTACTAATTATTCTTATTTATTACTATTCAAATACTATTTATTACTATTGATTACTAATTATTATTTTTCATTGCTAATTATAAAAAAATATTACTATTCAACTCTAATTATTTCTAATTAATCCAAATTATAACTATTTCTTACTATTTATTATTGTTTATTACTCATTATTCATAATTATTACAAATTATTACAAATTATTACTATTTATTATTATTTATTCCTAATTATTTTTAATTACTCTTAATTATTCATAATTACTCTTAATTATTATTAGTAATTCAAAATTATTTCTAATTAATCACATTTAGTCTTAATTAATAGTATTAATTATTCCTAAGTAATAATATTTATTGCTAATTTTTATTAATTATTACGAATTAAGATTATTTTTATTAATTATTTTTAATTATCACTAATTCGTGACAATTATAACTAATTATTACGATTTATTATTATTTAATCATATCTATTTCCATTTACTACTTATTAATTCTAATTTTTACTATTTATCACGTATTATTTGTAATTATTACTAATTATTAATAATTTTCTAATTAATACTAAATACTATTAATTAATAATATTAAAAATAAAAATTAATTAACACTAATTAATAATAATCACACATATTAAAAAAATCAAAATCAAACAATCTAATTCTAATTTAATTTAATTACAACTAATTGATAGTAATTATAATTAATATTAAATAAAATGAATTAACTAAAAAATAAATGAAATAGATAAATACCTTAAAATAGAATCTTTTAGAGGATTTAAGATGTAATTATTACTTTGAATTTAAGATTTTCAACTTTGAAAAATTTGAGAGAGAAAATCAAATTAGGGAGGGGGAGGAGTACAGAAGGAATTGAAATGAGAGGAAAATAGATGGAGGTATATATAGATTAGATTGGTTGCAATGATATTATTCACAACAGGTCTAGTTGTAAATACTAACCCGCCTATTAATTAGGGGTGGATGTTAAAAAAGTATTGGCGATGGGACCAATCACAAATACCATCCTACGACATAATATTTGCGATAGGACGTAAAACCCGTAAAAAATAGTAAAAAATGCCACTTGGTATTTTCAACTTGCTCTTTTTCTCATCACAAATACCATTCCCATGATTTTGCGCGCAACTAGGGCCAATCCTTTTTGCGATGGGTACCCTTTACACATCACCATTAACTAATTATTTGTGACGAGAACCTTCCTCATCGCAATTGCTCTACCGTAAATAACAGTTTTTTGTAGTGTACATTATTTGAGCCACGTATTAGTGAAATTTTCACAACAACAATTTGAAGGAGGGATCAAGTCCATTCCATATTTTTTATTTCGATCATTGTTCTGTGGAAATGTCTTCAACATGATTTAAATAATCATTTGAGGGAGTATTTTAAAATATATATTATTTAATTATAATTATATCATTTTATCATTTATTTATTTTTTGAATGTTTTTATTATTTTTATAGTTTCTCACATAAATTCATCGATCAGGAAGTTGTGATTCAAAGGACCTGTATTTCTACTCTATCACAATCATGGTATTATGTTCCCATAGATATATGTCATGGAATGTTCAATCACAAGGTGGTATGTAAATAAATAATTTTTTGTAGTAAAACATTATTTAATTTAGAACTTATTGTTGTAAATAATTTATAGGGTAAATGGTAAATTACTAAAGAAATCATGAGACCCTCTATCTTGTAGGAATTAGATGCTTTCATTCATACCATTTTGGTTAATTTTTATGTGAAATTTGAAGAAGTGGTATGTCGAAATTTTATAAGACTAACTTCAGAGACTCTTTCATGCTATATCATCACGACTATATTCCCACCTAGTCTTGGGAGGTTTTCATCATCTCCAAGATAGGAAAAATTGAAGATGATTTCATATACTTGTAGACCGAGATAGAAAAATTAATGACATTCATAGAGTTGACATTCATAAATTTTTTCTATATCTTCAAAAAATAATAGGTTACATTTTTTAAATTTTCATATATATATATATATATTTATTTATTTATATTTATATGATTAATGTATATAGTAGTGGACTGATATTTTTTATGGAGTCTTACATTTACAAGATGATGAGCATTGATCATATTACTTGATAGATTATTCATGAGATACAATGATAGATCAAGGTGAATGTTTTTAAATTAAGTTATTATAAATTGATTTTTTTATATCTAATTACACATTAAAAGGATATGTAAGTGGAGGTTACCTCACTAATATAAGGGAGTTATAATGGGAATAATTATAGAGAATATGATTTAATGGTATCTTACCAGTCACACCTTAATTAAGAGGCATGGCTATGAATTACTGTGATTACTATCTAGAAAGTTTCAGTGATTACTCTTAGTATGATATTTGAATTGACCTATTATTATGGTTCTACAATGATTCCATCATCATTTACCTTGAAGGTAATTCATGTAGGATAATAATTCATTTTGTCTATTCAATATAAGGATAGGTTGAAGGCTAAGGATGAGCCTTTACAAAATTTGACCAAATGGAAGGAAGAGAATCAATAATGTCAACAACATTAAATTGAGTTGAAGTTAGAAAACATCCAAAATCGTGTACATAGTTTAGAGAAAGAGCTCCCTCAACCTCTAAAGGATCTTCTTAATTTTGATCCCCTACCTCCAAAGTGAAACATTTATTATTTTTAGTTTCATAAACATTTTACGGATTAACTTTTTTTGGAGAAAACAATTAATGGATGTTTTGGGGTTTTTTTATTTTTGTTTTTTTATATTCTTTACTTTTTTTGTTTTTTTTTGTAGAAATTTTTTTTTGTGATAGCTATTTCAATAACTATTTATTTTTGAAAAAAATATGCTTTTGGTATTTATATTATATATTATATTCTATTAATAACACAGTGTAACAAATTTTTTTGGAATATCAGTTCTAGGGAAATTGATTTATTTCCAAATATATTTCGGAATTGATTTTAATTTATATTACTAAAAACCTTTCTTCTAAAATAATTTGTGGAACTCCATAACAAATTATGTTATTTGAGAGATATTTATTTGATTTTTTTCCATCCCATATAATATTGAGTGATTAAAAATTTTGTATTTGTGATGGAATCTATCAATTACAATAAATATTGGAAAATTGTTATATTTTCCCCTACAATTATCTACTGGGTTATCTATTTTCAATTATAAGGAAATGATATTTATATTGAGTTTCTTAATTATTGTATTTATTTTCTTTCACTAATTATTTTTGATCAATATGTAGTGTTTTAGATAAGTGAACATCGAAGTACGTATTATATCCTCTTGGAAGAATTGCCACATTTTTCAAAAATATATTGACCCAATGTTTTTTAATGTAAATTACTTTATTATAAATATGTTAAAATAACATGAAATCATAATATAATGAACTACCATGTTCTATGTGACCCTTAACCATAATTTTGACAATTCTGTGTTTGGGATTTCAAAAATTTGACATATACGGTTGGGATTAGTAAGTTATTTGGAGTCAAATATGTCCAACATAATTTTTGGTGAATAGTAACGTACACTTATGAATATTAATGATACCCTTATGAATAGTTACATTCCCGAATAAAGAGTGACCTTGCCTATGATGGTATATAAATTAGATTTAAGTGAATTTATGATGTACCTATATTTTGGAATTTCTAAATGAATGTTTTAATACTATTTTTTAGAATAAATTATTATTATAATTAAATATTAAATTAATCATATTTAAAAAATTATTTTTGAAAAATGGATTTCATTTTTCGATTCTAAATGTGTAAAAATGATTCGGGTGAATTTTTGGGATTTTTCTGAAATACTTGAATTATTCGTGAATTGTAAAATACATTAATTTAATGTATATATATATATATATTAAAAGATAAATAGAATATTCCTAGAATCATGGCTGATGTTTCCTTCCTTTATTCGAATACACAATTCTTATTTACTATTTATGACTATGGAATCATTACTATTGTTTGTATTTATGGGAATTAATAAACTAATGATTAAATGTTTTTCAAAACACTCCTCTCCACCACTATAAATCCCCCCTCACTCCCTCTTCTCTTTACTCCTCTCATTCTCTATGTGTTTCCAATAATCTACACAAATCTCTCCCCTAGAACCCTTCCCACATCTAACAACCATTTCTCTCTTAAAAAAAACCAAAACCTCTCCATTTAAGATGCACTCAAGGATGGCTGATTTAAGAGTTCATTAGTAACAACAGGAGAGAACCATCAGACTTAAGGTAAGGGAACCTCTCTATTTAACATTTATTCAAAATTTTCCTCTATGATACACCTTTTTATGTGTAATTACTTTTGATAGGGTATGATTATTTACCTCCCCATATAGACCCCATGATTTATAAGTTATGAGAAACCCCTTTGTCTCTCATGAAGCCCTCTTAAGTACATCTGAAACCATGCCGATAATCCGTAAGGAATTCTACCCAAACTGCCTTTATTACTTCATGTTGCTCTATATTTATTTTTAACCTAATAAATTTGTCTTTCATTTTTATGTAAAAATTATACATGATGATTATATTTTACAAACTAATATTTCAGTATACAATAGTCATTCACTTTTGGGGATATACATGTTTTTTAGTGAATCCCTCCTCGATACATCTCAATAAGAAAAATCATATTAAGGTATCTTCCCAAATTTTTACCCAATATCAAGTGAATTATATCCTCTATTTTATGCCACAATTATCATTAAAAAATATTTCTTTTAATATCAAAACCTTCTATGATAACTTATGGTTTTATATAAATTAATGTTCCGTTTTTTATTTTGAATGCCCTAGCATATTTTCCATTAACCCGCACAAAAATGTTTTAAATGATAAAATTTCTCAAATACATTTCTCACATGTTTTCGACTCTACTGGACATAACATACCATGATATGGGACAATTTTACCTTAAGAACTTCCATCTATGTTCTAATTACTTTCATTCATGGATACTTTTATGATATTCCCATTGGTTGTTCTTTATGTCATGATTGTGGTACCCAATTCATTCCCTAGGTGACCCTTATGTTTATGTAAGATTGATTATGTTTTATTAATTATGTGGAAAACATATTCATGAAATTTAATATGGATGCGCCCAGGTAGCTTTACAACGCATTGAATAAAGTTCTGTCTCATGAGATAGTGTGTGCAACTGTCTTGTCGGTTAGCCTAGGCTCATGCTACTATGGGAAATTGGATTTTCCAGTAGCTTTGACCCGTAATACTATGGGAAATGGGATTGGTGGTCATCCTTGACCTGTACTATAGTAGGAAATATGATTTTCGATTAGCCTTAACACGTACTACTATGGGAAATGTGATTGTAGGATAGCCTTAACTCGTACTAAAGACTTTTTTTATGCTTTTGACACATTTCTAAGGTTTCATCTTTAATGATACCATATTTATATGTAATGATTCCATATGTTACATATATATTTTATCTTCATGTAATTTATTCCCCCCCCCCCATTTTCTAATTTTTTTTTCTAAAGGTTATTCCCTTACTCAGATTTTAGCTCATCCCTTTGTTCATGTTATCACCAGGTTATTCTATAATGATATATGTACATAATGGAAGATAGAAGATCATTATGGATTTTAAATAAAATGTTGTTTTTTTATCATTTACCTAGTCTCCAAAGACACTAGGATTCATGATCCTTGGATTTTACTCTGATGTATAATTATGCTTAAAATCATGTTATATTATATGAAAAAGGCTTGGGTCGATATAGTTGGTATCAGAGGATGGTCTAGTTATTTTTAAAGATTAGGAATATAACACCTTAGTGAGAAGCTTAAGGATGAGATGAAGTATAATATAATATCCCTAAATTTTTCTATGTTTAGAGTTAGTGGTTTATCAAATAAAATAAGTCCTGGTTGGGATAAAAATAGGTAGAGGTAGCTCTAGCATAGATATTCCTAGGAGGGAAAACTCTGACAAGGAGTTTCATGCTTGACATAGTGTATCCTATCATACAACCACTAGCCTTGATGAACACTGGGTTTGAATCTCTGGGGAAATATTCTTTGATAAATTTATGTGCTTAGTAAAAACTGTTATTAATTGAATAAAAATTTCCATAAGAATATAAGTTAAAAAAATATCGATGATAACCTATATTTAAACATAAGGAATCACAAGTTAGAATATAATTCTCATTTACAATCTTATCCTCTTATGTTCAAAGTTTTCTTTTTATTCTCAGTAGCATAGTATACATTCCCTCTAATTAAATTTTCTTTTAATTAGTTATTGGAGGGAAAGATAACAACACATTCCAACAATCAATGTGGTAGACAATGAGATGATTTCTCTAATGATATGCCTGATATGATGAGAATAGGTGCTCGAAACTTCATGATAGTACCTGCTCAGCTATAAAAAGCTATGAATAAAAACATGAATTCATATGGAACTCCCTTCTCTATGGAAGGATAAAGTCGATGTAGAATCCTTAATACGGTAATGGCCTCCCATTATTAGTTTATCTTCTAAATGCCTCCTCACTAAATAGGGCATTAACTTCATTGAAAAGATATTATCTATCCTATAGTGCTTAGAAGAAGAGAAAGTCATAGTGGAAGTCTATCATTTTTATGGGGAAGCTGATCAAGGTTGGAAACTAATCAAGAATACAAAGTTCTAAGAAGAAATTGAATCCATGGATCAGGAGGATATCAAAAGGATGTTTTTTAATAAATATTTTCCTCGAACCCTCCCTCTCACGATTGAAAGGGAGTACCTTGATCTCAAGGAGAAGTAAGATGAGTCTATCAGGGTGTATGATGTAAACACTACAAAGCTTGAAAGGCTTGCCTCTGGCTTTGTCATGAACTCTAAAAGCAAATTCGATCACTTCTTTAGTGGACTAAATCTGAGTCTATGAAAAGTGTTGGTGATTCGAGACTTAGACAGTTATAAAGAGATTGTTCATTGTTCATTTAAGTTTGAAATTTGATATTATAGATTCTCAGTGGTCTCATGGTCCTAGAGGAAAGAAGTGGAAAATAGAGAACAAAATGGGTGGATCAACAAAAAAAATCTGATGATGGAATGAAGCATGACTTTTACCCTTGTAAAATTTGTGGTAATAAGCATCTTAGGAACAGTATGAAACCAACCAAGAATTGCTTCAAATGTGGAATTTTGGGTCATTTGTCCATGAACTGCCGAAGGGATATGAAAAATTGCACTAATATGGAAGAATAAGGAGATGTTCATATCAATACTTAGCTAGTGGTGAAATGTAACAACTACTAGGTGCATGGGAATTATGAGAACAATTTCCCTAATCCAAAGGTTGTCGATGGAAATCAAAAATATCCTCCAAGGAAACAAGGAAGGGATTATTCTATTGCTACTACTAAGTTGGATCCATATAAATATGTGGTTAAAAGTACTCAATTTATTCATTCAATAATATTGAACATACTTTTTTATTTCGGTTCTGTGAATTCTTTCATATCATGGAAGTTTTGTAGAACTATTCAAACAACACCTAATAATTTGGAGGACATGTTATATATGAGAACAACGAATGAGGAAATTATTTCATTAATGGTTTTTAAATCCCCCCAGTTAATGTTTGTGGAGTAAACCTCATAGTAAAACTTGTCATGCATCTATTAGTGGATTTTGATTCCATCTTGGGCATGGATTGGCAATCTTTAAACAAAACCAACATCAACTATCAGGAAAGGGATATCACCCATAACATCCCAAAGAATCTTATGAATCTTTACAAGTGTAAGGAGGAATATTAATATCTTTCAGAATCATCATCTCATTTGTGGATATTTATTCCTTAAGAGAAAGCATATCCATCTCAAATGATTCATAAAAAGGAGAGAATCCTGCTTGATGACTTGCCAATCATGATGGATTACACTAATGTATTCCCAGAAGAGTTATCTAGTATTACTCTTAATCATGAGTTAGAGTTATAAATTGAACTTATTCCTAGACATCTACCTATATCACAAACAACCTAAAGAATGGACACCATAGAGCTGGTTGAGCTGAAGAAGCAGTTACATGAGAATCTTGAGAAGGGTTTTATACGCCCAAGTGCTTCATCATGAGGTGAGACAGAACTCTTGGTCATGATGAATGATAGATCAATGTGCCTGTACATTAATTATCAACAGCTCAATAAAATCATTGTAAAGGAAAAATAACCACTACCACAGATAGATGACTTTTTTGATCAGCTTTGTGGGGTTAGTTATTTCTCTAATGTGGTCCTTCGGTTGGGATATCACCAATTAATGGTGAGGAAAGAAGATATTCCCCATAAATCCATTCGATCAAGGTATGTACACTATGTGTTCATATTGATTTCATTCAGACTCAATACTTCTCTAGAAATTTTCATTGATTGAATGAATATATACTTTGAATATTTCATCGACAAATTTTTCGTGGTCTTTATTAAAAATATTCAGATTTTCTCGAAGAGAAACGACTAACATGAGGAGAATATTAATACTATATTAAAGACATTGCGAAGGGAGAAGATATATGAAAAGTATAGTAAATGTGAGTTATCGATGGAGGAAGTACCATTCTTGGGGCTTGTTATCACCAGAAAAAAGATATTTGTGGAACCTTCCAACATAAAAGCAATTGAAGAGTGACCTAAACCAACTTATGTAACATATATCTGCAACTTTTTTAGGTCTAGTTGGGTATTATCGACAATTTCTGAATAACTTTTCACGTTTTTCAAACCCAATGACCAATATAAAATGAAATGTATTAATGTTTGTCTGGATACAAGAATGTGAAGACTGTCTCAGGGAGTTGAAAAAGAGGTTTTTCACTATGCTAGTACTCACACTCCCAACATGTGGATAACTATTTGTGGTTTATAGTGATTCATAAAATAATGGATTAGGCTATATGAAAATAAAAAATTATAATGCAATACCCTACACCATAAGGAAGCTGAAAATCCAATAGCAACCCTATCCCACACATGATCTGGAGTTCGAAGCAGTGATCTTTGCGTTAAAAATCTGGAGGAATTATCTATATGGGGAGAAGTGTGAGATATATAATGTCTAAAATTGTCTCAAATATATATTCACACAAAAGGATCTTAATAAGATCTAGTGAAAATGGATAGAGATCATAAAGGATTATGACTTCTCAATCCACTATCATTTGAGTAAGGAAAACTAGGTGGTGGATTCTCTAAGTAGAAAAAATCATGTATCATTATTAATGATGATAATTAAAAGGGATATGCTATTATTATATATGTTGAGGACGAACATGGGAATCATTAAGAGAGGAAAATAATAAATCCTTTCTTAAAGGACTATTCAACAATCTCTCAGGGAGAAAATAAAGGATACTCAAATAAAATATATGTAAATTCATAAAAGGATGGAAGCTATTAGTAATGGGAAATATTCCAATTTCAAGATTGATGAGGAAGGAGTTGTAATATTTTGGTCACGATTATGTGTACCATCTGATCCAGAGATAAGGAATGAGATTTTGAATGATTCACAATGCTCAAACTTCTTTATTCACCAAGGGAGCACAAAGATGAATCATGATCTCCAACAAAACTTCTGGTGGGAGAATATGAAAAGAGATATTTTTTAATAAAAACAAATGTTCATGGAATTTCAACCAGTGAAGGATGAAAGAAAAAAGCCTATGTGGATTATGCAACCACTAACCATACCTACAAGGAAGTGGGAGAACATTACCATGGACTTTGTCACTAGAAATACAAGGACATCCAGAGGAAACAATTCTATATGGGTCATTATGGATCTCCTAACAAAGACATATCACTTTATTATAATTTGTGATGACTTCATATTGAATCAAATTTCACGGATATACATCAAAGAACTGGTAAGGCTGCATAGAGTACTACTATCTAGTATATCGGATTGTGATTGGAGACTCACCTAAAAGTTCTAGAAAAGTCTCTAACATTATCTATGCACTAAATTAATCTTCTGTACGGCCTTTCATACTTAAACTGAGGGCCCATCTGAGTGAAAAATTTAGACACTTGAATATATGTTGATATAATGTTCTATGGAACTAAAATGAGGATGGGACCTACATCTTCCACTGGTTGAATTCTCATACAACAACAGTTTCCACTCGAGTATCCTAATGGCACAACATGAAGTCCTATATAGAAAAAAGTGAAAAACATTGACGTATTGTCCATATCACATGATGTCTATCATGTATCCCTCTTAAATAAGTACATACTAGACAATTCACATGTACTCTCTTTAGAGATGGTATAGTTAGAGGATGATCGTTCCTATGAGGATCAACCCGTGAAGATATGGGATCATAGAGATAATGTTATACATAACTAGACTACTCACCTAGTAAAGATACTAAGGTGAATCCCTAATTACGAAGAGGAACCATGGGAATTGGAGGAAGCAATGAATGAAAAGTACCCAGACATGTTTATGGCTTAGAATGTAAAATGAAATTTTAAGGGAGATATTTTATAAGGGGGAAGAATGTAATTACCCAATATTTTTCAATGGAAATTCCTTTCATATAAATATTTCATAATCACATGAAATCACAACATAATGAACTACTATGTTCTAAGTGACCATTAAACATAATTTTTACACTTCTATGTTTGGATTTTCAAAAATCTGACATATAGGGTTGCGATCAGTATGTTATTTGGAGTCTAATATAACCAACTTAATATTTAGTGAACAGTAACATACCCTTATGAATTTTAGTGTTACACTTATGAATTGTGACATACCCTAATTAAGTATAACATTACATATGATATTATATAAATAATATTTAAGTGAATGTATGATGCCCCAATATTTTGGAATAAGTAAATAAATGTTTGAAAACTATTTTTTAAAATAAAACATGATTTTAATTTAATATAAAATTTATCATATTTAGAAAATTATTTTTGAAAAATTGAATTATTTTTTGTATTATAAATTTTTATTATTTTTTAGGGTTATTTTTTGGTATTGTTCTAAAATACATGATTTTTTAGTGAATAGTATCGTACATTAATTTAACATATATATACTTTATAGGGTAAACAGACAATTCCTAGTATCATGGATGATGTCACCACCCTTGGTTCAAATTCAAAAGACCCATTTAATATTTTTTTCATCGAATCATCACTATTTTTGGTCATGAGGGTAATTAATAAACTAATTATTAATAAATTATGGAAACCCTCCTCTCCTCCACTATAACCCATCCCCCCCCTCACATCATCTTCTCTTTACTCATCTAAAGCCTTATTTCTTACCAATATTCGGTCCAAATCTCTCCCCAAGCTCCCTCCCCATGTATAATAGCCTTGGATCTCCAAAAAAGACCATAAACTATCCTCTTATGAAGCTCTGATGAAAGTTTGATTCAAGACATCATTAGTTACAAGGAGATAACACCATCATACTTAAGGTATGGGGCCCTCTCTATTTCAATTTTATTCAAGATTGTTCTCTAAGTTACACCCTTTGATGTGTAATTCATTGTGATGGGGTATTATTACCCACCTCCCCCATACAAACCTCATGCGGTATAAGTGATTATAAACACCATTCTCTCTCATAAATCTTTCTTATGTACACCCAAAACCATGTCGATAATCCATAAGGAATTCTACCTCAACTGACTTTATTCATTAGAGTTGAACTTTATTTATTTTTACCTAAATAAAGATGTATTTTCTTTTTATTTACTAATTATAAATAATTTTTATATGATCCAAACTCATGTTGCAATATCTAACCCTCATTATCATTCGAGGATATACATGGTTTTAAGTAAATCCATGGTCGATACTTCCTAATAAGAAAACACGTTTTAAAGGATATTCCCAAATTGTTATCCAATTTCAAGTGCACTATATCCACTATTTTAATCCACCATTGAATTTATAATATCAGTCTTTTTACTATGAAAAAAATCTTGGTTCCCTTCTAGTTTTATATAAACTATTGTTTCCTTTTCAATTTAGAAAGATCTATAGTATTTTTTATAAAACCGCACAAAAATATTTTAAATGCTAAAATTTCTCAAATATATTTATTACACGATGTAAAATTTATTTGACATAAATTACCATGATCTGTTTCAATTTTACCTTATGAACGTCCATGAATGTTTCTATTCCTTTCATTCATGGACACATTTATGATACTCCCATTGGTTATTCATTATGTCATGATTGTGGTAACATATTATTTACATGGGTAACCCTTATGTTTATGTAATATTTATTATGTATAGTTATTTCTATGGAAAACATATTAATGAAATGTATGATGGGTGCACTTAGATAGAGTTCCAATGCATTGGGTAAAGTTAAGTCTCATGAGATTTTATGTGCAACGGTCTTGGCTGTTAGCCATGGCTTGTGCTACTATAGGAAACAGGATTGGTGGTTAGCCTTGACTAATTATACTATGGGAAATGGGATTGGCAGTTATCCTTGACCCGCACTACTATGGGAAAGGTGATTGGCGGTTAGCCTTGACCTGTAATACTATGGGAAACAGGATTGTCGATTAGCCTTGACTCTGATTAATGACATGTTTTATGTTTCTTCCACATTTATAAGATTCCATGTTTAAAGGATCCCATGTTTATATGTTATGATTCCATATGTTACATGCCTTTTTATATCTTATTTTCATGACTTCTCCCCCATTTCCTAATGCTTATCCCTCATGGTTATTTCCTTACTGGGATTTTAGCTCATCCCTTTGTTCAAGTTATCCCCAGGTTATCATATGCATATGTATGAGAATTATGGGAGATATAAGCTCTTTATGGTGTTAAAATAAAAAGTTATTTTCATGTTTTATTATGTACCAAGTCTACAAAGACACTAGACTTCACAATTCTTGGCTATTACTTTGGTGTATAATTAATCTTAAAATCATGTAATGATATGTGAAAAGGGCTTGGGTCACTATAAAGAAGGGATATTTTATATATTCCCTCAGTCATTGGGTTGCATGGGATATTGTAGCATCTAGTTTCATTCTAATTATTGAATTTTTTGTATTTATTATAGGATATTGCTTAGATTTAGGGAATAATGGGTGGGTGAGGGGTTCTATTATATGTTACATCCATGAGAAATATTTCATGTATGTCATAGGAAAGAATATATTATATTATATTTTTTATAATAATAATATTTAATATAAAGAAGAAAAGAATATAATGTAATTCAAAATTTAAATTTATTGATCCATGTTTGAATATATAAGTATATTGAATAATTATATAGTTGATCAGTTCTTTATTATTGTGAAAAAGTTTTTTTATATGGTCAGTGGATTTAGAGAGAAAATTGATCATTCTATGGTTGTGAAGAATTTATTTTAAATTCTGGTAGATAGATGTGATGATTTTTTGGAATTGGTTGATTGGGACATATATTAATGTGTGATATATTCTTTTGATATTGTGTTCATTTATTATATTTAAAGAAAAGGTAAAATGATAAGATAGAAAAATAAATTTGACAAATACTAGTTGAATTATTGAATAATGCGATGATCCAAGGATAAGATGAAGATTCTAAATATTATTATTTTTAAAATAATGAAAATATGTTATTTAAAATATTTCTTCCACTAGTATAAATAAATGTTTACAAATTAAAAAACCAAATTAAAATTATTTTTTTATAATTTTTCAATAATAATTGTATTAGAAAAATTTTAGTAATTTTTTCAAAGATTGATGTAGAAGAAAATGACAGAGAATAAGTTTCATAAAAAATTTTCTAATGAAAATGTTTTCAAAGTAGTTAACATAGATAAATTAATCAAAAGGATTTAATAAGATTTATTCTGAATTTTAAGGAATAAATTTATTATCAAAATGTGCTAAAAATTTAAGGGATATTAGTTCGAGGGATAGATTTTCAATTGATATTTATGAAAACACATTAATATCCAATGTATAAGTTAATGAAAATATTAATTATGAAGACTCTAAATCATTTATATATTATAAAAGATAGAAATATGATAATGAAACTCACTTATATTTCTTATTGAGAATATATTTTAATGATTTTTTCTTCAATATATTTTACATTGATAAATAGATAAGTTATTTATCAAGAACATACCAAGTGAAAAGTATAAATAAATCAATTTTTGAGAAGATGGTATAAAATTTTTCTAGAGAAGATCAAATAATTTTTTTTATCAATATAATATGAGAAGAAAATTTGAATACAATCAAAATAATTTCCTTTATAAGTAACTGTACATTTTCACTAACCAGGTAAATTTTTTAGAAATAAAAAATAGAAATTCATATTTTTTTGTCAATATCTATGGAAGGATATGGAAAGTATTTCAAGACATTAGAGAAGGTTATTTTGGTATTTGTGACCCTTTATAGTTATATTAATTCCCAAATACCATAAAATTAGAAATGGGCATATGTTTGCTTTATTGAACATAAAGATATCAATTAGATAATAAAGAGGTTAATTTCATAGCCTAGTGTGGTGGATCTCATATATTTTTCAAAAAACAGAAATTGAAGTGAAATATACTATTTTTATGAAGAAAAAAATCCAAAGAAATATATCATAAATATTAGAAATATTATAATATAAAATTGTATTTTTGATCAATTATAAGTTCAAAATCATATCATAAATGAAGAATATCATATATTTTCTTATGTTTGACAGAACACATGATTTGTGGAGAGATTGATTTTTTATGTCCATTTTTTGAGGTGAGAAGGAAAATAACTCATTATGGGATGGTTTTATATCAATAATAGCATATATTTGTCCAATATGAGAGTATAAATACATAACTTTATGCAGATATGTCCAATCCAACTAAAGAAAGTCCATCAATGAGTAGTTCAACAATCATTGTAGTTATAGAATCAATATTTTATTTTAAATGAAGTGTGTTAATGGTATGAAAATACCAATAATAATTATGAATAGTGTTTTTTTAATTAATTCTCGTTGAATGAACTTGTATATTATTTTCATAAGTGTTACATAATAATAATTTGAGTAAATAATAAAATACCACCCTAAAAGGTGATGGGTTTTTATGTAAAGTATTTGGATAAAAAAATTATCATGTGCATGAAAATATGGTAAAACGATCTTATAATGGTTATAAAGATGTATATGGAGGGATGATAAATGAGGAGTGTTAAAAGTGATCAACTGTTTTTTGTAATATCCAAAAAACAAGGTTATTATTTTCTAATAAGTAATGAAATTATTGTGTTATGTAAGAAGGTAAATGGTTCAACAAGTTATAGTGATGAAGGGGTTTAATAATAAGGAAATTTTTAATACTAATGGATAAATTATATTATTGAAGTATCTGTGATGGTTGAATTTTTTGATTTATCAACTCATGAAATATTATTTATGAAGTCAAAGGTTTATGCATCCTAATTTTCTCATATTAGTTTAAAATTTGAAAAAAAAAGTTCTCATGAAAAATGATGAATTTTTATTGAATAAGAATTATTCATTCCTGATAAAGGGGGAAATTTAATGGATAATAAAGGGATATTTCATTCCATATATCAGTTATTTCATCAATGATGGATAAAGGGAATATTTTAGCAATTATTTTTGATGGTTGAGGTTTTTGTTTTCTTTATCCCCACATTATTATTTAGAGTTTACATTTCAAAATGATCTAATGATAAAAATTAAAAGTAATTAAATTTTTATAAAAGGGGGTAGATTTATTAAAATGAAATAAAAAAATGGGAAAGTTATGATTTCATCTGGTTTTGTTAAAATATTTTTCTTGTGCTTTCCAGAAATATATGTATAAGAATTTATTAAGGTGTTTACATACCATATTTCTAAAGGAGTTAGGAATTTCATGTTGTGTTTGGTAGTAATTTCAATAAATAATTTCTTTTTTAGTTAAAAAATAAAAATAATTTATAGTTAATTTTTATGGACAATGTTAAGATTTGGATATTTAACTATTGTTTTATATACAAATTTTTACAAACTGATCTGAATTTTTTTATTAATGTTTAATTCATCAAAAATTAAAAAAACTTTAATAGGTCTTGAATTATTTTTCCAGTCAATTTATTTGAATATTTGAGTTGAATTTTTTTAACATGGGTTGATAAAAAATATAAATGGGTTATTATTAAGAACATATTCAACCATTATTGAATTAATGTTGATAGTATAAAGAATATATTCTTGAATAAATTAAAACATCATGGAGTGTTTTTTATTTTTTGAAGAAGCAAAAAAACATTTTATTTATGTAATTCAGCATACTAGTACCTTATCTCAAAAGATTATATTTTTTTTGTTATTATCAAGAGGGTTATTTGGTTTTTCAATATTTTGGACAAGTATATGTGTAATTAAATTATTAGGATTGGTTAATCTTGAATTTTGTGGCATAATGTTGATATTTAAAAGAAAAGTATATGTTCTATTAAACAATTAAATTTTTTGTAGAATGGAACTAGAGTTTCAATTTTATATATAATGGGGGATTTATTTTAAATATTCCCTTGATGTTTTGGTGTCATGTATCATAGTTTTAGTGGTAGAATCCAAATATTGGTTTTTTATTAGATGTATAAAGTGGACCTTTGGTGTTACCTAATAGAATTTCAATGGTAAATTGAAAAGAAGACCAATATTATGTGCTTTTATAATGAAAAACGAATGGTTTTTAAATTTTTTATACTTTATCATTTTAAATTGACTGTGGACATCCATTTGACTTATACAACGTTGATGTGTGGCCATGATGAAGATTAAAGGACAAAATTCAAATAAATTCTAATGGTGGATCTAGTTAATTGATATTATTTTTATTTAAAATTTATTTTTTAATAATTATATGATTGTTGAAAGTGGTGATATTCTTTGAAAGGACATATCAGAAAATATAGTGTGATGTAAAAATGAAGTGGTACACATTCATACAATAGTAATGAATCAAAAAGCATAATGGACATTCTTGAGTGTATCTAATTTGAATTTTTCGTGGAGTATTGATTTCACTTGATGTACAGTTAATATTATCTAATTTTGTGTATTAAAATAATTTAATTATCTTTGAAGAAGAAAACTTCTCACGCCCATTAATGCTAAATAATAATTACAATAATATTTGTATTATGATATTCCTTTTAGAATTAATATTTCTCATATACATAACTGATATATGTATTAAATAAGAATATGAAGATTATATCTTATAATTGTTGTAGTAACATACATTTATTTAGAGTCATTATTCATGTTTATTTTGATGTATTATTATTTAATATTTTTATGAGATATTATAACAATAAAATGACATATTTTGTTTAGTAATTTTGAAATAGAGACACATTCCTTAATGGAGATTAAGGATATCTGTTCTAATATTTAATTCAAATAAAATTACATACCTATATAACTTTTTGATATAGTTACCTTTCAAAAAATTTAACATGAGTTTACAGTACAATCCCTACTTATTTTCATTCATGAAAGTTTCTGTAATGAATCATATGATTAGGGTTATTCCTTTTTTACATAATGATTCATCTACTTACACTATGCAGTTATCCTTATAAATAATCATGTTTTAAATATCCTAGTATTATTATCAACGTGTTACTAAAATTCCATTGAAAATCATAGTGGGAAAAAATGAGAGAGGTGTAAATCTGTGGGACTCAAAAAAATATTCATTAGGATAAAAATGATTTTATCTGTCAAAATAGACCATATGATCCCTGAACAAAACCAATGAAAATTAATCCTTATTGATTTATATCTATTAATAATGGAACATTACACATTGGAAATTTCAATGGTTTTCCAACTGATTTTATTGAGTGGTTATACCGTTAGTGCTGAGTGGCTCAGATCCAAATTCACACATCCATATTATATTATCAATAGTGAATAAACGATATAGATCAAAAATATAGCACTAAACGAAAATAAAAAAAGATCAAAAAAAATTTCATTCAGATCAATCAATATCTTATAGTCCTCATCAGGTTCATCCAAGTATGGATAAGGTGTGAACTATCAGTCTTATCCTCTAATTAACCCAAAATCTATAAAAATGAACACATACAGATCTGGTCAACTATCTAAATGTTTCATAACTTTTATTCTAAATCAATAATAAATTATATTTATATAAAATAAAACTATAGTACATTTAAGTAGGTTAAGAAATGGTTTTCTGGTCAATGTGAGATCTGAAAACCATGGCTAAAATATATTTCATCCCTAAATCATGGATGTTATTTTTTCCATACTCAAATAGATCATTTACTAGATCCCTAAAAAAGTGATATCCAAACATCATGTGGCTCCATCATCAATAAAACTTTATTATCCTAATTTAATAAATTTATTCCTGGGAATAGAATATACAAATTCTATCAGACTATGAACTAGATAATAAATCGCAAAATTTTCAAACCTTGTGGTGGACTTGTAACTCTACCCCTTATTATCTAGAAACCATGATCAATGAACCATATTGATTTTATAAAAAAACCATGATGTAATGGTATAATACATGATATGGTTATATTGATCATATATATATAATATGATGAAATGAATCCCAAATACCTACAACATCCATATTTCGTGGTATATTTAAAAAAATTCAATCACAAAAACTATAATGTCTTTTGAAAAACAACTTGGTGTAGTTTTTTCTTTCATAAAGATCATTATTCCTTTATATCCTCTTCATATAAAATTAATCTCCCATAAATCCATGATAAATTATATAATATATATAACATGAATCTATATATATTAAAATCATGAGTTATTTTCTCAAGAATCTTGTCATAGTAATCATCCAATGTGAGAGTTATATAATAGACACACCATTGGATATAATAGTTTACCAATATTCATACAACCTATAGTGTTACTATTAATTCAATATTTCTATGAATAAATTATGGCCTGCATAGTTCTTTATTTTTTACTTCTCTTCATTGAGGTTTATATTATTTCAATGGATCTTTAATTGCACCTTTTGCTTTTATTAGGAATATTCTAAAATCAAACGATCATCAATTAAATGATTCCAAAAAAAACTCATTAATTCCCTTTCAATTAAACTCATTTTATTCACCATTAATCAAATCCCTACTAATTATAATCCCACCCCATTTGTAATAATAGATCCAAAAATATTCTCTCGACTTTTTATAGAATGAAAATGAATTATAAATGAACAAAGATAAACAAAATAATTAGTATTTTAGGATAGAATTCAATCAAAAAAATAATCTTATGTACCATATAGAATACTTTATAAATGGTTCATAGAGATATCGACAACTTTATACTTTATAATAACATAATAAAATTGACCCTTTCCATGATAAATCTTCTCTAACATAATATAGTACCTAATATTAATATATTTTGACCTTTAATGCTATTTCATTATTTTTTATAAATTGATTTCATGGTGTTTTTCACACATAGTAATCTATTAATATATGACTTTTAGCCCCATTTCACTGAGTTGAGATAAAATAAGCAGGTCTCTAATACTAAATGAACTACCCCAGGAAATCACAATGAGAAGCACTCAGAGGAAGGGTGAATCAGGGTGACCAATAAACATTACTTTGAACTCAATAATTTTCTCTTGTCAATTAGAGAAAAATATCAATTAATGAAACTGATAAATTATTATAATGATATATAGAGACAATAATAATTTTATCAGATATTATACTAAAAACCTAGGTTTATCCAGCACAAGGGCTTTAACAGTACTATATAAAATTACTGCTAAATACCCCCTTTACCAACACTAGAAAATTCATTGTTACAGGGGGTCTAAAACATTACTTTTTTAGAGATGTTAATGTGGGACATTAACACACTTAAAAAAGAGTGGTTAAAGGGGCCAATTTATCAGTGCTTATAAAAAAGTGGATAAATCCAACTATCAAAGTGATTAAAAAAATTTAATAAGGGGCATTATCAGTGGTAGAAAAAAGTGACGAGAAAGGGGTGCCTTTCACTGTGCATGTAAAAAAACTCAGTTAAAGACCCCCTCCCTTATCAGCACTTTTACTAGTGCTAATAAAGGGTATATTTCAAAAAAACATTAAATATAATATATTTATATATTTATATATTTAAATTGATATAAAAATAATATATGTTTTTAAATAAGTTTTAGATAAGGCAAGATAAGCATATGAACTTAATATATATAAAATTTATGGAAAATGGATTATAAAATAATTTAAAAAATATTTTCAATTAGTAATTTTTTATCTATTATATTGTAATATTCATTTAATAAGAATTTGATGATAAAAAGACAAAAAAAAGATCTAAAGTAACTTGATAACATAACTCGAACATTAAATGGGAATAACTTCTTATTCAGGTGCCTATTTTAACAATACCACATATCAAATCAATGCTTGCAATGAGATATATTCCACAGTGACTGTATGATCACCTGATAATATTTTAATGGCCAAAAAGGCATAGAAGGTCACCCATACTGAGTTTTAAGTAGGCGTACCCAATTTTTCAAACATCAATATAAATTAATCATTCTTTAAGATGATCTTTTTTTCACATTTTTTTGAAGGGATTGATTGTTTCTTAGGACTAACATTCATATTGAATTTATGGTTTATGAATTTTATAATTTTTCACAATGTATATTTATTTATAACTAAATATTTGCATATTTTCATACATTTACTTAAAGAAAATCTCTTGTATAAATACATATATCAAAATATTTACGTAAAATGTATTTAAAAAATATATAAAATAAATATTTATTATTAATTTTATTTAAAGTATAAAATTATCCATTTTATTTCCCTTATAAAAATAAAATAATATGTATATATAATTTCTATATATAAATATGTGTTAGTATTAATAAAGTTATAAATGTGTGTGTGTGTACGTGTATTTGTATTCTAATTTAAATTAATTAATATTAATATGTAATATATTTAAATAAATATAATTATATATATTTATCAATAATTTCAAAATATATACAAATAAATAAAAACAATGTAAAATATAAAATAAAAAATGCATGTTATAGTGGTAAAGAGTGTCCATCAGCATATTGGAGGTCCTATGTTCATGTCTAGGAACGCAATGGTATTTGGGGTAGCCTTCTGTTACATAGGATGGGGGTGGTATTCATGATGGTAGATGGATAGTAAAAATCACTATGAGTGGGGGATATTAGAATTAAGAAATTAGTGTTCGTGGTGAGTGAAAAATATTGTTTTTTTTTAATTTTTTTATTGAAAATTTTGTAGATCTATTAAAAGTCTACCTTCCACAACACTAAAAAGCAATGTTAATGGAAACAATTAATTATTCAAAAAATTACTAATAAATGTAGAATATATCAGTGATTTTTAGAACTACTGAGGTGTTCGATTAAAAATGAATTTTAACATTGTGAAAGGTCAGATTTTAGCATTGCTTGCAATATCAGCACTTTTGAAGCACTTATAAGACCTTTTTTACTTTCACTTTGGAAGTCCTGATATGTAGTGTATATTAAAAAAGATATATATCAACTTCATTACTCTATAAGTTCATCCATGAGACTCGAGATCAAATCCAGGAAGAGACATTATTTTCGGGGGCACCGTAGCAGTACTGTAACAAGAACTGTAGCATTCCAATAGCAAGTACTGTAGTAGTACTTTAATAGTACTGTAGCAAGTACTGTAGTAGGTACTATAGCAAAAACTGTGCAGGTACTATAGTAGGTACTGTAGCAGGTACTGTTAGGCAATGTAGCAGTCGGGAATATGCTCCTGTTTGGGCCTTCAGGCCACGAATTTGGTCCCCGAGTCCTTTAAGGCCTTCAAGCCTCCCTGGTCATCAGGTCAGTAAGGCCTTCAGACCACCTTAAGTGCAGATGCAAACCAGAATAACTACAAGGAACAAGTTCTACATGGAGAATGAGCAAGGAGTTTTCACCACAGTAGTAGCTAAACGGATTGCAGGAATGAGAGGGTATGGCACCTACCATCAGGACAAGCATGTGCATGCACGAAAATGCCTAGCCGAACATCCATTCGAAGGTGGAGAGATGATTTCACGATGAAGATGTTGGGGAGGAGAAATTCCATGTATTTGTAATATTTGAATCCTATGGGAAAATGAATTCCTCTAAGGCATATGGGCTATGTAACACTTATGCCTACAGGCCTTGTAAGTATTCCACCTCACCCCTTGAAAGGTGGATTATCAAAATCAATAAAAAATGAAGGCCTTAGGGCCATTGGAGGATTGATAAGGAATAAAGGATATGGGGTAATAATATAGTTCTTAACTACATTAAATAAATAAATAAACAAGTGTAAAATAAATTGATTAAAAATTTTCAATCCATTTAATGTTCCTCCATGTATGGAAAAAGTGTGAACCTTCATTATTTTTCATGGGATGTGACACTACCTCCAATTTTCCATCCTTATCAATTTGATTTAACTTATCCTTCCTAGAAGTAATCCAATCCTCATATTGTTCTATTTATTATACACTCTTAATTTCATAATGTGAAATCAATCTATTTTGATTGGAATTTCTCAAACCCATCCATGTTTGAACTTCATTATTACTGTATGAATTTTTTTTTTCACTCTACATGTTTTATAAGTCTTGAGAATATACAATATTTTAATTTTAGGAATTTTTTATCATAGGAAACATCTAAATCGTATTAGGAAATATTTCTACATATAAAAAATATTTCTGTACCATACTAATCCTTATATTCTCCTAGAGCATCTTTAATGTTATCATCAAATGGAATTAATATTCATGATATACCAAAATCCGCTAAGAATATCACACCATAGTTTTTAGTAATATTTTTTTAGATTATTTTTATAAAATATGAAATTCTTTCCATAAGGTGTATCTCTAATAAATATCCCTTTACCAACTATATCATCAAATTTTTATAAATATATTCCTTTTATCTTAATGTAGTAATGGTTTTCAAACATCTTCAAACTCTTAAAATTGGAATATTTCCCAAACCCCATATCATATGGAATATTTATTGAATTTCATTAATGTAATCACCAACTTGGAATGATACAGTCATCATTGTGTCTTTTCTGAAAGATAACATTAAGGTTTCATTATCTGAAAACATAGTTCCCCATATATCAAGAAAATATTTCTTCATTATTTCCACTAAAATATTATTAGGGAGTGTACTGAATGATATATTCTATATTTATTTCATGATTCTTAAGATATGACTCAATTTATTCATTATTTTATTCAGATCCATTATCAAATCTAAATATTTTGTTGATAAACATCCAAAAAAAATCGTAAACATCTCAAGTTACTATGATTTTATATATATAAAATTTACAAAAATTATATGTTTGAAATCATTAAAAAATGTAAAAAAGAACTTAACTTGATTGGAGGACTTTAAACTCAACAAACCGTACACATCTAGATGAATTTGAGCAAGTGGACTCTTCATTTTGAGCTCTACCATTATTATAATGTGTTCCCAATATAACCCATCCCTGGTTGGTAGTGATTCCAAGTCTGAGATCAGAATCTCACCAACAATGGCCTATATGTTAGAGACTATAACTGATGGAATAAAACACACTTAATGGGTGTAACATCTCTTATAATACATAAAAAAATTAATATAACCCCCAATCCACTACAACTATTTACAATAAAATATAAAAAATATCTCACAAGTCATGTATTTTCATACATAAATAAGAAAAATAAAAAAAACCATCTCTAATGGAAATGACTCTTACTCTATTGATAAACATAGGCTGGTAATGTCTATCCCTATTACCAAATTCATCCTAAATAACATTAAAAATAGGATATAGAAATTGGTGTGATTATATAACTATACAGATTATGATCCTCCTCAGAATCTCTTATTCAAATATGGAAGGAATATACTAATTCCTATAAAAATAAAAAGTTATAAAAACTTGTTAACTCTACTAGTTTCCATTATCCTAACCCTATAATGGAACACTCACTAAAATCATATACTAATATAATAATATAGCAATGAAAAAATACATAAAAAGAAGGTACAACACACTTGCTTACCCACAGAACTAATTTACCACACACCCTAATGGTATATATCATTTTTGTCCTTACCCTTCCATGTCCATAATTCCACAGATTGAATACCACATCACAACCACATACACATAGACACAACCTCATGAACTTAGCAACATACCATATATCATAGCACATATCCATAATTATATCATTATCTTTCGACAACCACAAACCACAACCATATGAAATTATTGCCTATATTATATCTAGAAGATAGAGAAGGTAAGGGGTAATTAGTATACTGGATCACCAACATATTAGATGTCAAATGTACACCAAAACCCCAATATCTTATATGGGTTTATGTAAGGTAAACATAAATGGGTGGTGGTGAGTAAGAAATTACACAAATATAGTAAATATACTATCACTATATCCCAACCTAAGAGTTTACTCCATTATGACACACATCAATAAAAATATAAATCGTCACAGAATTGACATTGCATAAAAATATTATCTTCCACTCCTTGTTAAAAATTATTATACATGATCGCAGAGCAACAATACATCTTTACCCAATTTCATATGTCATCAATCAATTACACTTTATAAAAATTACTAATTACATTATATAGATTATTCATATTCATTCCAACCCACCAGAATTTTATTTAACATATGATACTTAAACATTTATAATTTCACTTACCATATCACAATTATCAACCACTCAACTTATCATTCCCAGACTATAATTTATTTAAACAACCTATACCTATTTTTCATTTCATTTATTGTAATATCATTACATTTTCCTAAGAATCTACTTTATTTTTTAGTGAAACCTTACAATACCACTGTAATAAAACTATATACTATCTCCTACACTACAACTATGTTAATAAAATCACATCTAGTGCACAACTTCTCTCTATGAAACAATTTTTAAAACAAAAAATAAAAATGAAATAAAAACACAGAATCCCCAAAAAATAACATCTTCCACATATCATGTTTTACCATCCATAAGAAACACAATAATTCATTGAATAGAAATTTGAAGTTATTATTGTCTTTATTATATTACTATGATTATATAATTTACCCAAGTTAAATTATTCTCCATCTAACTAAAAAAAATTGAAAATGATAGCATCATTCAACCATTAATATTGAAAAAATAAGGTAAATAACAAGAAAATCACAAAGATCATGCTCATTACACTTCACTTAATTATTTGATTTATGTATGGATTATTATCTTTATTAGGAAAATCTAGAATATTTACTAAAATATAACAAAATAAATATAATTTTACCATAAAAAAATAAATAAAATTTGAAATTATTAATCCCTTACTTCTACCAACACTTAAAGACTTGTATTACAATAATAAGTGTAAAATGATGATTTAAAACCACCCAATTCATATGAATCCCATAGGACTCATACACACATAAATCACTAATGATTCATCCATGAAAATTCTAAAAAACCCGAGAAAAATCCCCGATAATAGTTTCTTTAGAAAAATGAAAATAAGAAGAATGGATGAAGAAAGTAAAACATTCCCCATGAAACAAAATAAGATGACCACGTAAAACAAAGTCCTATGATCCACCATGAGATTATCAAAGGGAACTAAAGATGATTCATAGTGCACCTATGAATCAAATATAGTGAGAGAAAATAAAAAAATAAGATGCTCAAATTTTTTATTAAAATTTTGAGGTAAAATTTCACCTAGTGATAGCCCTCATCAGGGTTCCATGGTGATCAAATCCAAAAAATCCTATGTAATATCCACAAATATTAGAGTCAATGAAAATTTAAAAATTAGATTAACCAAAAATAATTGTGTATCAACACCCTTCATCACATGGAAATTATTAAACCCCAAAATTAATGATAAAAACCTAAAAATCATTCATTTCCCACAACTAACACCTTAGTTCAATTCAAAATAATTCAGGTCAATATTACAGTTCATCACCAACCATCATAGTGAAACTATATCAGATATATAAAAAGGAAAATATCATTTTCAAGGATTCATAACAGAACTCAACCACCTATTCTACAACCTCACTAATCAATGTTCAATGGGAAATCCTAACCAAATATTCACCACTACATCAATTAATATTTAAATCTTAGTTCAAAGGTAAATGAAATGTTTTTTATTTTTTTTAAGATGAAAAATCATCAAAAATATACTCCTCTCCCAAAATCTTACTCCAATGTCATCCTAAAAAACCCCATAACATAAAAACATTAAAATATATGACCCATAGATGTTTGGTACTCTACATTAGAAACCTCCAAAATGATTATAATCCTTTAAAATCAATACCACACCCTCAAAATAAAAAGACAACATTAAACACCAAAAAAATCCATGAGATAAATCTGAAATAGGAACCTATATATCCTAAATATACAAAAATTTTAAGAGATAAAAACAATTTAATCATACAAGAAATATAGAATCTCAACATAAAAATATTTATTAAAATATGAAAAAAAACTCTAGATACTGAGATCACATATATAAATCATATTTCCACATTTATTCCATAAATCCACCATTCCATTAAAAAATAAAAACAAAAGGAATGAAACACCAATATAGAACCTTCTCTTGATGAACTTGGATATCCATTTATATCTCTATGAATTCCACTTCCTCTAAAATATCAAACTCTCCCATATCAAGGATATGAAATTCATCATGAATATTTAATATATGTCGCAACACATTGAAGTCATAATTTATAGAATCACTATAAATAGGAAGATATAACTGATACTCCACACATTTATATGCTCCAACACAACAAAAGATTAAATTAACCAAGGAGAAATATGACACCCCTAACCAAACCTCCATTGTCATCAATGTGGAGAGACCATTAGAAATAAATAATCAATATCCATGAATTCTATATGTATACTCCATTAATCAATGAAAGAATTTTAATAATATTGATCTAGTTTTTTGTACTCATGATTAACCTCTAATTTATTAAACATTATCTACTCAAAATCTGGTTCAATAATCACAGACTCAAAAACCTTGATCTACAAAAATGGAAATATATAAATATGTTGATAAAATTTCTTGAATGAAGACATACAAATGGAAATGTAATGGATATTATTAAAAGATATATTAAACAAGGGTATTATTTCACCAATTATATTCCAAAAAAATAACACATTCTTGTCAGTTGTTATCAATTATCTAGATCATCTGCTTTGTCCAACCATTCATTAGGGGATGGAAAGAAATATTAATTCATAATGACTTTCATCATTATGTTGCATACTCATCCACAATCAATAGGTAAAACAAGTATTGATATTAGAGATGATAGTAATTTAGAACCCATGAATCCACATAATCCCTTCTATATACAACATCGCCAAAGAATCAACTATATATGACTCTCTACTCATTAATCAATGTCAAATTATTCAACCGATTGAGAATCACCCAAATGGAGTCACTTTCACTCAATGATTGAAGAAACTATTTAATGAAATATGTTTATATTTATTTTTATTTCCTATACAAAACCTCTAATTATTTTTGAAAACCTACGATAACATGATGTCTAGATTTAACTATCTAATAAACTAAACACTGAGACATGTACTCGACCGCCAGTCTTTTCATACTTGACAATAAAAAATGAATTCCCAAGGAATAAATATTGGATATAATTGGATATACTACTAATATAGTACAATGAAACTGTTGAATAACCAATTATCCCATCACATATTGAAAAAAAAACTTCACCCTACAAAATTCATTAGGTTGAACTTCCTCTGACCATCCCACTAAAGTATAACCATGAACCACATGATCTCCCGACAATTATAATTAAATATCTTATAGATAATAATTCTCAATGTTTAGTGGTTGGAGAAAATAATTATCAGCCTCTTATATTTCAAGATAAATGTCTTCAAGATTTCCATCCTATATATATCTCCAAAGTTGTGAACGTTATCTCCATCTGACTTCTTAATCAATGAATCATCTTCTGCATCTATATTTACAAAGAATATAAGATCTTGAATCCCTATGATTGAATGATTGCCACAAATATCTATTTATGCATATTCAAATATATCCTAAATAAGATATATTGTAGTCTTTTATACTCCTTAAATACAACATATAACTCTCTAATGTAATGATTCTTCCAAGAATTCAAATAAAACACCATCTTTTTTAATGCAAGATCAATGGGTTCATAGTTATGTTCATGGGTAAATGAATATTAAGAACCATATGAGATAAAACCATATTTTACATAAAAAACAATATTTATATAAGATATATCTTTAAAAAACCTCAAGCATAAATACCTCTTCTAACACCAAATGAAAATGAGTACAAGTTATTTCCCCCTTAAACTATTCAAATGTTTCCAAACATATATATTTTTAAGTGAATTAATGAGCATTCATGGTAAATGCTATCAAATATGACATAATATAAGACAGAAAAACATACTATAATAGTTTACAAGGACAATAAATCTATGACCCTCATCTGTATTCTTATAGATCCACCTAATAAAAAATTTGCATCAATCTTTGAATTTTCAATTACTACATCCTACTAAGACATACAATACCCAATTAATTGACATCATAACTCCCTAAAGTGCCCTTATATAACATACAATAGAGATTATATTAGTGAAATACTTCCAAAATAGTCATAAAATGTTCAATGTGATCCTTATATGGCCTCAAATATATAATAATATTATCGATGGACATAATAAAAATAAATCCATGATATCATGAAATACATAATTAATCAGTACCACACATATTGTTATATTGTTCATTAAATCAAAACGAATTTCCAAAAATGTTAAGTGTTCATAATGTGACCTTAAAGGAGTCTTTCGAATATATTCCTCAGTCACCCTAATGTGATTATACTCGAACCATAAATCAATCCTTGATAGCTAACTAGATACATTTAAGTAGTCAAATAAATTTTCAATCAATGGGAGGGGATATGATTCTTAATTCATTAATAATTGAATCAATGATAATTAATGTACAACCATAAACTAATTCCCCGATTTTTTGAAAACAACATTGGAGTAAACCAAGATGACACAATGGATTTGATAAAACCCCTATACAATAGATCGTCAATCTAAATATATAAATATCACAACACTAAGTGTGGTATCTAATAAGGTGCCATTGAAAATTAGAGATGTCATATTAAAACTAGACCTCAAAATATAAATCATGTTGAGTGGTATAATCATTGTAATTTCCTCGAATTATACCAATGCAATTTCCATTTCTATTATATAAATTGATTATATTTAGTAATCCCCAAACATGACAAGGAAAAACTAAAAACATTTTATTTTAAAAATTACATTTAATGAAAATAAATAACCTTAATAATTGAAATTATTAACATGGGACCAAAAATTTAAAATAAGACAATAATAATAGAAAAAATTGGATTTTCTCGATCCCCTAGAATTATCAACGTCACAAACAATACGGTAGAAATAAAGAAAAATATTAGAAATTAAATATTCAATTTAAAATTGATGATAAAACCTTAATATAAAATATAATTGAATGAATGATGAATTAAATATGAGTCATTTAAAAAAATTAGGAATCCCATATTTCTATTGAAAAGTTGATCATTGTAATAGTAATTTAATTATTAGAATAAAACCATACCATTGGAATTGAAATCTGGCCGTTAAGAATAGTAACCTGACAATTAGAAAATTATATTCACATATAGAATTGTAAAATAATTTTTAGGCATATTAAAAAATAAAAATATGTCTTATTTATATCATAATATAATTAAATAATTTTTTTCAAAATTCCAATTTAAGATTTCATATTTTTGTAAACCAAAAATGTATTCATTAATCTTTTATAGTAAATTTACTTATTTAAAAGATTATTTATTTTCATATTTTTTTAATGAATTAGTATTATGTTTCATTATAATTATAAGATAATTTTATCAAACTATAAGTAATTTTTAAAAGTTTTGGAAAGTTGATCACAATATTAAAATTTGTATTTTCTATATAAATGAAGATTTTATTATAAAATTAAATCTCCCATATTTAAAAAGTTATTTTCATTAAATAGATATAATTTTTAAAATATAATCATTAATAAATGAATAGGTTTATATTTTAATATTTTTAAAAAATAGTTTAATTTTTAGTGAATAGTGATATACGATAAAATACTATATTTAACATTGAAATCTAAATACATTAATTTTTTTTCAGGGATGATGTAAGAAACTATTATTTCAATCTAACATAAAATATTTATTGTATATAGTCACAATAATCAATACTATTGGTAGTATATTATATATTATATAATGTTATTGTGTAATGTAATAGTGATTATTTATTATCTTCCCGAATCCTTTTATTCTTAAAACCAAAACATCATCTGTTTTATGTCAGTCCATCTGCTCAGTGAATGATTAGTTCTTATTTACCATTAATACCGTAATGGAAGATTCAAATTCACATATAATTCATTAAAATGGCCTAAATATGTAAATTATATATTGTTTGACATTGTGTAATAATTATATTTTAAAAATTAAATGAAACTTGTTTGAGATGGCCAGTAAAATCACCAAAAGAAACTATCAATATAACATTAAAATTTTACTAAAATTACCTTAAATATGTCATAATATGTTTTAATACTTGGGAAAAATAAAATTTATATAATTACATTAATACCATTTCATTTCACTTCTTTTTTTTGTCTCATTTTACAAGATCATTTATAATTTTACCCAAGTGATCTGACCAAGGAACCTTGAAAGAAACACCATAAGAAAAGGAGAAGTTAAAATCTATATATCATGGAAATGGTTATAAATTAACATAATAAAATTATAATAAATAAAAATTATATGTAACAGGATATTTATTTTTTAACTAATAGATTTAATTATGTTTTCTGGTATATTTATTCCATGAACTTAATGATTCCAGAACCAATGTTTTGGGATAGCATTGAACCACCCTTTTCTTTATGTTATGAATTTTTTTTCTAAAAATCACTTTATATATCTCTTTAATGTTATGTAATACTTATAAAATTTATATATGTGTCTCTTAAATATATACCTATCTTATTATTTCTTTCTTTTATGGTGAAATACGTGGCATAACTTCATTTCAAAAATTCTTTCCTTAAAATCAAACTTTATTAAGGGGAACTTTTCTATCCACTAATATTTTTATGTAATTATAATTTAAAAATATTTATTCACAAATAAACACCATATTTTCATATTAATTCTTATGTTCTCTTATAAAAACATACATAATATTTAATTTCTTCTTCTATTTGGAATATTTATTAAATATCATTTGATTATTATATGATTCAAGATTATGTAACCCATTTCCTTCTATGGGTAATTTTTTATTATGAAAAATGAATGATTTCCTTTTGTGGAACACATAATAATCTATATGTTATGATTTATGTTACTAGGTAGTGCTCCAATTCATTAGGTAATATTTTTGTCTCTTGAGACATTATGTTTTGGATTATGGATTAATCATAAACCCTAATGGGACTATGTTTTCCATGTGATTTCATCTTGGTAGTGAGGATTAACATATGATTATGAAATATTATATATTGCATCCATATTCCTTTATTTCCATAATCTTATTATTACATGTTCATAATGTTATTCCTATATATGATTACAAATGATCCTTTTACTTTATGTAATATTGTTATTCCTTCTAACTCGTATTCATTGCAACATTAGCCAATTTATTCCTTTACTAGGATTTATATCTCATTACTTACTTTTATGTATTCACTAAATTATCTTATGTAGTTTTAGGATATCAAACAAATTTAGGATCTCATTTTGGATATTAAAATAAATAAATTTAATTTTATTTTCATGTTGATGTTTTTTGGTTATATTCTTCCCAATACACTCAGCCTATTGATCCATTTCTTTTTTAATGAAATATTTATGTTCAAAATTAGTTGATAATGTGGGTAAATGTTATGGGTTTCTATAGTTGGATCCAATTAAAGGTCTATTAAATTTTTGGAATTAAGAATACAATACATAAATAATAACCCAAGGGATATATCTAAGTATAGGAAAATATACAGAAATTTTGGTGACATATAGAGTGATAGGATTCCAAGAAATTACATCTCCATCTTGATATTAGATGCAGATGTCACTCTTGAATAGTTTTACCAAAGGTTAATAGACTTAAAAAGTAATAACTAGTAATTATGTCAATATATAAATTGTTCATGATATAGAGTCCTTACTGACACCATGTTTGACACTATTGGGGGATGTCATTTAGAACAATCACTAACTATTTATGAACCATTATGAAATACATGAATAGATTGTTTATTTAGAAAATTAAATAGGTAAATTATAATTGATTAGCTATATTGAAATGTAGAAACTCATATGTTAGGATATACATTACCTTTATAATTTATTCCAATAGTGTTCATAGTTTCAATTTTATATGCTAATTAGTCATTGTATCCTCATACTTTTTTTCTTTTGTTTTAATTAATGGTGGGAAATATGATGAACCATTCTAAGAAAATAAATGATGTGAAATTTTATGATTGAAATAATGACATTACAACCATGATGGGAATGGGGGATAGAAACTTTATAGAAAAACTGGCTCACTTGACTCAAGTTATGAATAATAACTTGAAAATGTGGAATTCCCTCCTCCTAAAAACTAGAAACTTTTGATCGAGTCCTATATAAGACAATTTTATCCAACCACTATTGGATATTATAATACCCTCATATTATAATAATTTATTATATCCATTGAAAAGATATTTTTATCCTCCAATTCTTGGAATTAAGGAATTTCATATTGGTATTTTATCATATTAAATGGAAATATGATCATTGGGGGAAACTAAGTAAGAACAAAAATTCCTAAGAGGAAAATGGTTCCAGGGATAGGGAAGGATTCATGAAAATACTTTTCTGTTAAAATTTATCCCAAAAATCTATATCACAAATTGGGGTGGGATTTCCTTGGACTGATGTGAAAGGAATATTAATCTATAAGGTTATATAAGGAAAACATCACAATTCTACCATGATCTGTCTCTACCTACATCATCAATACCAAAAGTAAGTTAGAACATTTATTTAGTTCATTAAAATCAATTATATGAAAAGATTTAGTGATTTAAGACTTTGATTGATAGAAATATATTTTTCATTATTCCCTTATAGTTAAAATGGAGATCAGTTACTCTTAGTTTTCTTATGGTCATTGAGATAAAATTAATTAGATAGAGTCTAACATATAATTATCTATGGATAAATCATATGGAGGAATGAAAATAGGATAACCCATTTTTCAAAAGTGTGGGAAGCAGAATTTTGGAAACTATTTGAAGGGGGATAGGATAAGATTCATGTATTGAAAAGGGGAACTTGAACAATAAATGATAAAGGGATATAATGAATTCCACAAATAAGATAATTGAAAATATGGATTATATGAACACTCATAATGAGGTACAGTGCTTCAACTATAAGAAACGTGGTTATTATGTTAGTCAATACCCTAATCCAATGGTTGTCAGACACAATCCAAGATAAGAACCTCTAATTCATATAATGAAGGTAAGGGCTTATGCCATCACTACTGTTGAGGTGGATCCCGAAAATTATGTTGATAATGGTAATCTTGTAATTCATTCAATAATAGAGAACATGGTTTTTTAATCCAGTTCCATTCATTCTTTCATATCTTCCATGTTTAGTAAAACTATTCAAACACAACCTCAAAACATGGGGTTATATATATATAATAATAATGGTAAATAGAAATATTATTTATTCTCAAGTATATAATTGCTTCCCAATCAATGTATGTGGACTAAACCTCCAAAAAATATTTTTCTACTTCTTTTATTATATTTTTATGCTATATTGGGAATGGATTTGGTTTCCTTATATAAATTCAATAACAACTGTTGTAGGAGGGATATCATTATTCACATCCTAAGTAATCCTTCGACAATGTATAATTATAAGGAGGGGTGAATCTTCTTTTTTATTTGTATTCTAATTCATGGATATTATATCTTTATGAGCAAGCATATATATCCAAAATGATTGACAACAAGAAGATAATCATGCTTGGATACATTCTCACTATGAGGGATTCTACTTATATATTAAATAAATAATTTATTTCTCTTCCACCTAGATGATAGGTTGTGATCTAAATTTAAATTATACAAAGATATCTAGACATATCAAGGACTCTTTATATAATAGAAACTATTGAGTTAGAAGAACTAAGGAATTAGTAACAAGATAATGTGGAAAAGGTTTTTATTTTCCTGAGTGTTACACCATGGGGTAGTTTAGTACTATTTTCCATGATGATGGATGGATGAATGTAACTCAGAATTGATTATCATGAACTCAAAAAAATCATTATAAATTTAGAGTATTACCCACTGCGTATTAGTGAATTATTAAATCAATTATGTGGGGCCCAATATTTCTCTAAGGTGGACCTTTAGTCTGGATATCACCAATTAAATTGGAATAATGAAGATGTTACCAAGACTTATTTCAATCAAATTATGGACTCTATGAGTTCATAGTGATAACCATAAGACTCACTAATTCTATGGAAACTTTCACGGACATAATCAATATTGTATTTTGATATTAACTCAATAACTTTTTGGTAGTCTTTATATATGATATTCTGATATACACCAATATAAATGAAAATCATAATGTTTATTTGAAAATTGTTCAAATTGCATTAGAAAAAGACAATATATGAGGAAGGAAAATTAAATTTGAGTTCTGGATGGAGGAACCATCATTCATGGGAATGATATCACCATTAAAGGGATATAAATGGGCACTTCTAAGAAAAAGGCACTTGAGGAGTGGCCTAGACCAACAGATATAATAGAGATCCATGATTTTCTTAGAATAGTTGGTTATTAATGATGATTTTTGAGAATCCAATAATGATTTTCAATAAGATAACCAATATGACTCAAAAGGGATTAAGGTTTTTATTGAATAATCAAAGTGAAGTGAATATTAAGGAATTATAATAGAGGTTTATCACCACACCAGTACTCCAAATTCCCTCATTTAGAAAACCTTTTATGGTATATAGTTATTCCTCTATGAAGGGAATTGGTTGTTTACTAATGTAGAATTATAATGTGAAAACCTACATATCAAGGAAGTTGAAATTATATGAGAATAAATACCCAAAACATTATCAATAGTTGGTAGTAGTGATCTTGACATTGAAAATGTAGAAATATTATATTTAGGGATAGATATATAAAATGTATATAGACCATAATATCTTCAAATATATATTCACATTAAAGGTGTTTAATATGTGGGAGTGAATATGATTAGAGATGATCAAGGACAATGACTTCTCAATACACTACTATACTAGGAATATAAATAAATTTGTAGATTATCTTACTAGAAATGATATTACAACATTATCAATGATGATAATTGAGAGGGATCCAATGATCATAAACATGATAAGGATAGACATGCGAATCATAATAGAGGGAATATCGTCTCTAAATTCTCAAATTATTGATAAAACCTCCCTTCTATAGAAGAAAAAAGATACTAAAGAGATGATGTGGAAATAAAAAATAATATATAAGCTACAATAAAAGGAAAATCCATATAGTTCAAAATTGATGAAGAATGATTGGTAATATTCGGGTTAGAAATATTTGTATTGTTGAATCCTATGATAAATAAATAGTTGTTGAATGATTCACAGAGATTGACCTTCTCAATCCACTCGGGGAGAAAAAATATGTATCATTTCTTTGGAGATCACTATTCGTGGGATAATATGATCAATTGGATAACATAATATATATGATAATAAATGCTATCTTAGTAGGTGAAGGTAGAAAATAAAAATTCTAAGGGGATGAGGAAACCATTACACATACCTATATGAAATTGGGAATACTGCACCATATATTTTTCACTAGTAATCAGAATACATTAGCATGAAATTATAATATATGGCATACAATGGATCATCTTAGAAGGACTAATCAATTAATTTCAATTTGATAGGACTTCTCACTCAATAACATGCAATAATATACAATAGTGAAGTGGTGATCTTACGTAGAACACCATTATCGATTATATCCTATCAACATCCAGGATTTAGCTTCATTTTATAGGAAATTATCCAACGTGCAATAATCACTGAGTTAAACATTAGTACAAATAATCACCCCCAAAATAATGCCCAATCTATGTAGAATATCCAAACATTATAACACTTTTTGATGTCATGCTAGATGGTCTTAGAAGGAGGATGGGACCAACATCTTCCTCCTGTTGAGATCACATACAATAAAAGTTTCCACTTGTGCATCTAAATGGATCCACATGTATCCATTTATGGGAATATATGTATAATAACTATGTACTGGGATGAATTTGTTGAATGTAAGTTGTTGAGACCTAATTTAGTTTAGGAAATGGTATGAAAGGTCATGACCATTCAACATTACATCAGGGCTTCTCAACATCAGTTGAAGAGTTATGCTAAAAAAAATTGATGAGACCTAGAGATTGAGGATAGCTATATATTGTTCCCCATCCTATCTCCATTGATGATATCTCTGAGTATTTAAAATAAGGTAAAGATAAGTCTCGTATATATCATCCCCATTTATTTTTTAGAGAAAAAGTGTTTTGGCCTACCGAATATCACTCCCATTATCCATCTCTCAAATACATGACGAATTCCACATACCCCTCTTAAAGAAGTACATACCATATCCCTCACATGTATTTAATTTAGAGGTGTTATATCTAGAAAATTATCTTTGTTATAAGGATTATTTAGTAATGTTCATATACCATAGATAAAAATTTCTACCTAACAAGACAAATCACCTACTCAAGGTACTTTGATGAAACCATAAGTATAATGAGGTGACATGGGAACTGGAAAACTCCATAAAGAAGAAGTAACCTCACCTATTTTCTCCTATTATTTAAATTAAAATTTTGATTATGAAATTTCTTAATGAAGAATAATTTATGTCCTAAGATTATATTAATGGAATCTCCCCTCTAATTATATAAATATTTCATATATATATTAAAGCACATACACCACATGATAAAACAAAAAATATATATATTTAAACAAATGAATAATATAATAAAATTTTCAATAATAATTTAAGGTATTAATATGGGATATAAAGTATAAAACAAGACAATAATAATAGTAAAATTTAATCGTCTTATCCACCAAATTAAACACACTCATGAACAACACTGTTGAAATAAAGAACAATGTTAGTAATGTGATATTAATATTTAAAATGATAATATAAACATCATGAAAAATATAATTGAATGAATAATGAATGAAATATGATGTATTTAAAGAAATTATTGATCCCATAAGACTATTGGAACTCTAACTATTGAAATATTAATATGCATATTGGAATATCATTATGATCATTGGAATAATTATCTGACCTTTAGAAATTGTAACATGACTATTGGAAATGTATCCTTTCTTATAGAAGTGTAAAATAATAATTATTCATCATATAAAATGAAAATATGAAAAACTTATATCATAATACATGTAAATGTTTTTTATAAATTTGATGATTTAATCGTATGAATTTTTGTAAAACATAAATGTTTTAATTACACTTTCATATTAAATATAATCATTTAAAAGAATGTTTCTATTCATAAAATAGATATATAAATCACTATATAATTTTATTATAACGTTAATATAATTTAATTATATAATGGGTAATTTTTTAAACTGTTGTATAATTTATCATAATATTAAAATTGGAATTTTTCAAATAAATGAGGATTTTACATAAAAATTAAATTTGACATATTTAGAAATTTATTTTGATAAAATAGATTTAATTTTTTAAACCTACATTTATATAAATGGATATGTTATTTTTTTAGTAATTTTCTAAAATAATTGAATTTTTGTGAACAGAGAAATATGGAAAAATATAGAGTTTAAAATTATAAGCTAAAGAAATAAATTTTTGAGTTGTGGTTAATTTGAGAACCTATTAGTTTAAACACACATGAAATATTAACAATTTAGATTCAGAATAATATAAAAGATCAATAATATTGATCCAAAATAATAAACTAATTCATAAGAACCTGGATCTTCTTTTCCGGTATGTTTTCTATTTGGGTTGTTTTTAAGGGAAAATAGATGTTTCTAGAGATTTCTAGAGTATTAACCATGTAATTATAAGTACATGTCATGTACTCAGTTGCTGAATGTAGCCGTGTGCTAGCCGTTTAATGGTCGATCACACATCTGTGTGTGGTGACCTTGAGACCACATAAATCGGAAGCTAGAAAAGGCAAGTACACGTTGTGTACTTATAAAGAACATGACATGTACCTTTTTCATTAAACAGACCAGGGTCATGAATAATTGGGATAATGCCGTATTTCTAGGTTTGACTCATCCATGAGCATTTGTATACTTAAGAGTCTTATTTGAGCCCCCAAATTGTTATATGTTCCCCGAATCGACTGACGTTGATTGTGTTGGAATCACATCAGTGAGTTATTCATTCTTCTTGAACATCATCTCTTTATTTCTTCTCTCTCAGGAGTAATCCTCGGTTGAAATGTTTTAGCATTTTGTTGTATCTACGGTTTTCTAGGGTGATTCAAGGCTTGGGCTTCATGTATATCGGTCTCATGACACTGAGGTAGGTGGTTTGTGCCTTTCCATAGATAGTTTTGAGTTATATGTGAAGAAGTGCCCAATACCCTTGATCGGGGTATTGTGTGTTAATGGTTTGTATCCCTGATATTTCTTGTTATACCATGTTTGTTTGGATATAGGTTAATTATTTGTGAATAGGGTTAACATTCCCATTTTTTGGATTCTTTTCCCATGTTTTCTTATATTGACCATTTGGTCTAGATTTCATGTTAGGCTGCTTTACTTTACATTACTATTATTGTTCGGATGAAGTGATTTATTTTATCTGATATGATGTGCCAAGACTTGTAGTTTTTTATCCAAGTAGTACTTGAGGTTTACTTTGGCTGATGATTATCATTTGTGTACAATTGCTTTACACAGGGTTGTGGGAACCTATTGTAGTGAGACCAAATGATAAATTGATGTGGATGGATTTCCAAGAGTTTCAGTTATAATTATCATGCTATGAGACCATAGGGGGATTGAAGTTGAGTTATCCCTTAGAGTTTAAATAGATAAGTTACAGGACCATAGGAGGAATTACTGTTGTGTGCTTCCTCATAGTGTCTTTAGTTTACCATTACATGACTACATGTGTAATTGGCGGTGAGTGATTCCTCAGAGAGTCTTCGGTTATATGAGACTATAATGGTAATTTATAGTGAGTTCTTCCTCAGAGAATCTTCACTTTATGCTTCTTGTATATTGAAATAGATGTGTTAGGCTGTGAGAACTACCTAAAGGGTTGCCTGAGATGGTCGGCTGAACCAGAGAGGATAGGTTGTGATAAATTTTCCAAAGGGTTTCTGTATTTATTTTGGAATGGTTGAATTGTAAAATGTAAATTGAATGCATTGAAACCATAAGTCTATTTACTTTTGAGTACTTCCTTGTTTACTACTTCTTTTGTTTATTGACTACCATATATATTCACTGACTATTAGGAACATATCTTTGGTTGGTGGCATACAGGGATTCATCTCATACCCTGTTCTGGTCATGCTTTTGGGAACAAATAGATTATATTTTTGATGGTATAAAAAAGGTCAATCACCCTTCTAATTTAGGTACATGACTACTTGGAGCTCGAGATTATGTGACCAACGTAAGGCTTGCGATGTGGTGGAGTTATTTACTTGACTTTCTTTTGTACTTCATATTAGTTCTGTATTTCCGCATTGTTATATTCTTGGATAATTTCCTTGACATATGTATCATGCATCATTTTATATACGTGATTTTGTTGTTACTACTTCTAGTATTACATTGTTTTTTATTGTATGGTATTGATACTACTTCCACTATTGTATATCTTGTTATTTACACTGCATTACTCTGCTAATTTGGGCATAGTTTCCCCACAATCACTCCCATGGACCTCACTACTATTCGGTAGCCTCTGGAATTTTGAGAAATTAACTTGAATCCAGGGGACCAACCGGGTACGGAGCACCTCTGGGCGCCCCCAAGAACCAGGATGTTACAAAGTGGTATTAGAGGAATTCTGTTCTTCTTGACTTACTATTTGGAGCCTATATCTGGGGATAGGAAGAAATAGGTACACGGTAATATGTTGTTCCTGGGAGTATCTAACACGTGTACAGAAAAAAATCCTATTTACCTTGTATATTGGGATTATTATGGTGTTTCAATTATAAAATTGATTTTATTTCACCATTGGGTGATTCATAAGTTTTGTGATGTTATTGTTGATATTATTGAGGTTCTATTCTGTTGCAACCTGATTAAATGAGTGTATTCTCTCTCATTCATCTTATAACCACTTTCTAGAAATCACATGTCATACATTCTGGATGTTCAATTTAGGATGCATTAGCGATTTCATGTAGTTGTGATAGATGTAGTGTTAGATATCTGATAGATTCCTTGATAGAATACATTATTTTTTATATAGATTTTTATTGGGTATGGTTTTTTTAATGGATTCCATAATTTTGTTCTTGAGGTGTTATGGTCCCTCATAGATGGGAATTTGGTAGATCATAGCTCTGTTAAGTTTATATATAACATGCATAAGATTCCAAGCATTGATTCGTGTGGAGTTTGGGCCCTCAAGGATTGGAATATGGTACTTTAATGTTCATTTCAGTGTTTTTCTAGGTTCCTGAGTAATTTATGAGGCTTACTGTCTGGAAAACCCTAGAATACACGGTATGTACTGATAAATACACACTATGTGTACTTATATTCAGTAAGGAACTATTTTTCTTATGTACATGTCATGTACTATATGTACATTCCATACAGTCTCTAACTGTGTCACTAGTTGTGTGGACAGAGACACGGGGTTGGGAAATCATGGTATAACATGTTGTGTTCTGGACGTACATGTTGTGTTGTGTAGACCATGTGTCCACCCGTGTGACTAACGACATAGATGGGTGAAAAACTTAAGTCAAACACACCGTGTCAAGCTTGAACATGTCGGGTAGTGTAACCCCTATTTCTGGTCATGTAACTAACAAAACAGGTTGGTGGAAATCCTCCTTGTACATGCCAGGTCTGGCAGTATCACTCTGTGTAGTCTTGTTCTAAGAGAACCATGTGGCCTCTCCATATAGAAGAACTTGGGAAGGGGGAAGTGGATTTAAGTACATGTCTTGTGTTAGGACAATACACCGTGTGTATGGGGTGTTACATGACCTCAGTTGGCCTAATTCCATGCCCATGTGAATGTTTAAGGGAACACACTGTGTAGGAATTTTACACGCCTTGTATCAATGTTTTGTAAAACATGAATGTTTTCCTTGTTTTGTTACATTATTACACTTCTATGTTTCAGTACATATTAATATTTACATATGGTGTTCACTTGACCTTGCAGATTCATGACATAGATATGTCCTCTAGTTTCCCTCTAGTTACAGGGCAGTGATCAGACACCAGACATGGATGATCAGGGACTACCAGCAGATCCTCCAGTTCTTCCATTCTAGGCACAAGCCTTTATTAATGACAGAGGTGTTGATGCATAGTTCCAAGAGAAATCTATGAGGATTGTGTATACCTTTCGATGAGTACCACATCCTGCCCCTTCTGTGGCAGAGTTGACGTGAGTTTTTCAGCTGCAGGATCCTCCCACCTTCGTAGGGGAAGGAGGACTTCAGGATGTAGAGTCATGGTTAGAATCCATTATTTCTATATTCAAGCATCTGGAGAAACCTCCATAGTGTAGGGTGAAGATAATAATGTATATTATTCCATATTCTGCTAAGAGATGGTGGGATGTGATCTCATAGGCGAGACGCCAGTGGGTAATGGTGTGGGATGAGTTTCAGCGTGCCTTTTTTACTATTCTTCTTGGATACATTGAGAGATGATCAAGCCTAAGAGTTCATAAGTCTGGAGAATAGTACTCTCTCAGTCATGGAGTACTCTTATCATTTCACTAATTTGTAGTTCTTGATGCCTATTCCATGAGGTGATGAGTTATTCCTAGCATGGAAGATTGATGATGGTCTAAGGCATGACATCTTATCTCATGTGAACATCTTCAGTTTGACCTCCATCAAATCTATAGTATACCTGGAGCTGATCACAGAACATAATATACAGGATTTTGGAGTTATGAGTTAGGGCGGTTCTGCATCCAGAGTTAGTGCCTCTTCAGATGATAGTAGTAAGCGTCGTAGAGAGTCTACACATGGAGATCTGAGTAGGCGGGATGCACCTCCAGGTAGCCAGGTGGTATTCTACCAGTGTGGGAAGGTCAGGAATATGAGTCTACAATTCCTGAGATACCCAATTGAGTGCCTATCATGCATCAAGATGGTCCATACTTAACACTTCAATCAGATATTATCACCAGCAGCTGGTGAGAGGGGTTCTTCTATGACTCCTTGTTCGAGAGTAGCACCACCAGTTTCTCACTGGTTTGGAAACTGAAGTTATTTCAACCGTTCTGGCAGAGGTAGGGGTTGTGGTCGTGGTAGCCACTTGACAGTGTTTCAGTGACAATAGTGTGGATCATCTTATAGTGTTTGGTAAGAGTCGCAGGGCCGCAGTGTAGGTCAAACTTCTGTAGTAGAGCAGACCCAGTAGGAGTAGGATCTCAGACCCTCTATAGTTTGAGTTACGATCCTTGTTTCCTCAGTTTTACCATATTCTCTTTTCAATACAAGGGAATCCCATAGCTTTATATCTATTTCTTTTTTGGAGAGCCTTGGGCTCTGTATATTTTCTTCTGCTAATGTCTTGAAACTGGACACTCATTTAGGGACAAGAACGGCTAGAGTACATCAGTGTAAGGAGATCCCTCTGGAGGTTGGTGGTTGTCACTTCTTATGGGACCTCTATGTCTTAGAGATGACGGGCTATGATACCATTCTTGGAATGGACTATTTATTTCCTTTCTAGGATGTTGTTGATTTCCATCACCGTAGGGTGAGTTTCATATCAACAAAGGGTGGATCATTTCTTAATAAGATAGAATGGTATTTCTAGGCAAGTAGAGTGGGACCCAATCATTAGGTGTTGGGAGGAGTTACAACCCTGTTTTCTAGTCTATATCTGGATGACCAAGGGACTTCACAGATGGACTTTCCACTTGTGGTGGAACATTTCAAACATGTCTTTCTAGAATAATTTTCAGGTTTTCCTCCAGATATTGATGTATACATTTCTATTGAGCTCATTCCAGGAGTAGCATCATTGTCCAGTCCTCTTTATATGATGGATACACAAGAGTTGTAGGAGCTCAAGAAGTTTTTGGCGGAGTTGCAGGGAAATGGTTTTATCCGAACCAGTACATATCCTTGGGGTTTTCCGGTCCTGTTTGTGAAGAAGGTAGATGGTAACCATAGACTTTTCAAGGATTATCGGATGTTAAACCAGTTCACAATTAAGAACTGATATCCCTTATCGAGGATTCATGATCTCTTTGATAATCTTCAAGGAGCCTGAGTGTTCTCAAAGATTGACTTGAGATATGGTTATCATCAGTTGTGCATTATAACAGAATATGTACATCTTATAGACTTCCAAAGCAGGTATATTCTATATGAGTAGGTGGTTATGTCATTCGGTCTCACAAACGCGCTTGCAGTATTCATGGAACTGATGAACCAAGAGTTCCATCCATAGGCAGATTATTTCATGGTAGTCTTTGTGGGTGATATCTTGTTATACTCTCACACTTGACATGACCATGTTACACATCATGATATCATTTTGAGTACACTGAGGGATCATTATTTATATGATAATCTCTCAAAATTCCAATTTTTGATGGACCAAATTCACTTCTTAGGTCATGTTATCTTATAGAGAGGAGTATCAGTAAATCCAAGGAAAGTGAGAGCATTAGTTTCCTAGGAGAAGCCAAAAAATATATTTTAAATACGAAGCTTTCTTGGGATGGCTGGTTACTACAGAAATTTCATTCAAGACTTTTCACGCATAGCAGCGCCACTGACGGGCCTGACTAAGAAGGGTACAAAGTACTTGTGGTCTGATTCTTGAGATTTATCCATTCAGGAGCCAAAAGGGAGGTTGATGTTAGCCCCGATACTAGTTCTGATAGAGCTAGGAAAGAGCGATATTGTGTACTCTAATTCATTAGGCATCGGGATTTGAACAGTGCTTATGCTGGGAGAATAGGTTGTAGTGTATCATTCTTGGCAGTTGAGGCAACATGAGATAAATTACCCAACAAACAATCTCATGTTGGCTGTAGTTGTTCATTCTTTACGCTATTGGAGAAACTACCTATTGGTATAGCATTTTATGGTTTTCACCAACCAAAAAATTCTCAAGTATATCTTCACTCAATGTGACATGAATAAGAGATAGTGATGGTGGGTTGTGTACCTTATGTCTTTTGACTTTGAGATTGCCTATATGCTTTTGAAGGGCCACGTAGTGGCTGATGCATTGAGCAGGAGGACTCAGATACATGAAGTTCAAGAGGAAAAAATTGAATAGAAGCTTATGGGTATGTTCTCTGAGATGCATTTGGAGGTGCACAACAAACAAGGGTAGACCATTCTATCTTCTGTAGCTGTTACCTCTACTCTTCTTGATCGAGTATGAATGAGGCAGCTATCAGATTCCTAAGTCCTTGTCCTATGGGAGAGTGTGTTATGAAATGACCATATTCCTGGATGGAAAGTAAGCTAGGATGATATCAAGAGTTTTCATGGATGTGTATGGGTTCCAGTAGACATACTTTAGGAGTTGATGTTAGACTTTTATTCCTCAGTTTAGGAAGTTCATCCTGGCGTTCTTAAATATTATCGAGATCTACACCATATGTATTTGTGGATAGGTATAAAGAGAGATGTTTCCAGTTTTATCATGAGGTGTTCCACATGTCAGTATGTGAAGGTGAAGCATCAACGACCTGCATGGATTTTACAACAGTTACCCATTCCAAAGTGGAAATGGAACGATGTCGCGATGGACTTCGTGATAGGTTTGTGGTGCTAGCCCCGAGTGAATGATGAATTTTGGGTTGTCATTGATATACTCATGAAGGATGGTTACTTGTTTCCAATAAATGAGACCCCCAGTGTTGATGAGCTGGGAAGGATTTACATTCGAGAGATTCTACATCTACATGGGGTTCCATACTACAATGTTTCAGACAGGGATGCATGTTTTACTTCTCGGGTCTGGTAGGGACTTTAGATGGATTTGAGTACACAGGTTCTTTTGAGTACTACATACCACCCCCAGACTGATGGCTAGTCCAAGTGTATGATTCAAGTGCTCAATGATATGCTTCAAGCATCTATCTTATATTTTGGAGGTTCTTGGGAGAAACAAATACCTCGTGTGGAGTTTTCCCACAATAATAGTTTTTATGAAACTATTCATATGGAACCTTTGGAGGCTTTGTACGGTAGGCCATGCCGATCACCCTTATGTAGGATGGAGGCAGGAGAGGAATCTAGGTTGGGACCTCATCTTGTCCAAGAGTCCACGGAGCAGATAGAGTTGATTCATAAGAGAATGGCTACTGCAGAGTCAAGATAGAAGTCTTATACTGATCTACGGAGACGAACTCTAGTGTTCAAGTTTGGAGATCAGGTTTTTCTACATGTCAAATAGATGTTGGGACATAAGAATATTAGGAGATAGGTCAAGTTTTATTGAGGTACGTTTGACCGTTTGAGATTTTGGAGAGAGTTAGACCAGTTTCCTATCGGTTGTAGTTATATCTGAGGTATCAGGCTGTGCATGATGTCTTCCATGTTTCTCCACTTCAACATTACTTCTCAAAACTGTCTCATGTTTTTCAACCCAAAGAGGTTGAGTTAGAGGTGGAAGCATCATTCGAAGAGCATCCTATACGTATTGTTAATAGAAGTGTGATGGTTCTTCATGGTCGGTCTGTTCCTTTGGTACTAGTTCTATGACAGCACGAGCGATTATATGATGAGACTTGGGAGTCTGAGGAAAATGTATGATCATAGTGGCCAGAGCTGTTCAATGATTCTTCTTCTACTAATCCTTACTAGGTAACTTCAAGGATGGATTTTATTAAGGGGAATGATTGTAAGAACCCATAACTTCTTTTTAGGTATGTTTTTTTTGGGTTGTTTTTGTGGGAAAATAGATGTTTCTTGAGATTTCTGGAGTACATGATGTTTACTTATAAGTACACACAGTGTACTCAGTTTTGACACATAGTCGTGTGCTGGCCATGTAATGGCCAAGCACACACCCGTATGTAGTGACTTAGAGAATGCCTAATTCGGAGGCCGAAAATGGAAAGTACATGCCATGTACTTTTAAAGTACAGACCAAGTACCTTTTTTATTAAAGGGACAGTGATCGCGTCTAATTTGAAGAACGCCCTCCTTCTATGTCTGACTCATCCAGAAGAATCCACAAGACGATGAATCTTCTCTGATCACCTGACTCATCGTTCGTTCTTCGAATTGAATACCATTGATTGTGTAAGAATTGAGTCGAGGAGTTATTCCTTCTTCTTGAACATCATATATAAATTTTGTTTCTCTCATGATTTATCATCGGATGATCATTTTTAGCATTTTTGTAGATCTACATCATTCTATGGTGATTCAAGGCCTGAGGATCACACATATTGATATCACGATGCCGAGGTATGTGGTTTGTACCTTTCTATAGATAGTCATTGAGTTATATGTGAAAAAGTTCCCAATACCCTTTTTTAGGGTATTACATGTTTATAATTTTTATCCCTTCTATTGCATGATATACCTAGTTTGTTTGGATAAAGGTTAATTATTTGTAAATAAGGTTAACTTTTCTTTGCTATGGATGTTTTACCCATTTTTTCTGGTTTTTACTATTTGGTCTAGCTTGCATGTTAGGCTGCTTTACTTTCCATTCCTAATATTGTTAGGATAATGTGATTTCATTTATCATATATGTTGTTACATGCTTTGTAGCTTATAACCAAGTAGTAAATGAGGTTACATTGGTTATTGATTATCGTTTGTGTATTATTTCTTTACATGGGGCTATAGAAACATCATGTAGTAAGAACATAGGGGAAATTGGTGTTGAGGGCTTTCCTAGAGTGTCTGTTATAATTATCATGCTACGAGACCATAAGGGGGATTGGCATTGACTATTCCCTCAGAGTGTCTATAGATACGTTATGAGACCATATGAGGAATTGACATTAAGTGCTTCCTCATAATTTTTGTAGTTTACTATTACATGAATATATGGGGAATTGACGACGAGTGCTTCATTAGAGTGTCTTTGGTTATATGAGACTATAAGAAGAATTGATGGTGAGTTCTTCCTCATATAGTCTTATCTTTATGCTTCTTGTAAATTGAACTAGAGGGTTCAGGCTGTGAGAACATCCTAGAGGGTTACCTGATATTGTCAGCTGAACCAAAGAGGATAGGTTGTGATAATATTCCTAGAGGGTTGTTGTTTTTTTAGGTAGGTAGAATTGTTAAATTTAAATTAAATTCATTGATACCATGGGACTATTTACATTTGAGTACTTCCTTGTTTATTTCTTCTTTTTATTATTGTCGGCCATATATATTCACTGACTTTTAGGCACAGATCATTGGGTGGTTTCTTACTGGGATTCATCTCACACCCTATTTGGGTCAAGATTTTGGGCCCAAACATATTATAATGTCGTAGGTCTAGATAAGGGAATGTTCCCTTCTACTTCAGGTACTTGACTAATTAGTGCTGGAGAGCATGGGACTAAGCTAAGGATTTTTATTCTAAGGAGTTTTTTACTTTATTTTATTTTGTATGTTATATTAGTACTGTATTTCAACATTTTGATATGTTTGGATTCTTTCCTAGACATATATATCATGCATCATTTTATATATGTTCTCCAGTTGTTACAACTTCCAGTCTTCCACTGTTTACTATTTTATGGTATTAGTACTGCTTTCTCTATTGTATATCTATTTATTTCTGTTGTGTTACTCTTCTAATGAGGGCATAGTTTCCCCCCAATCACAGCCAAGGGAATTGATGCTAGTGTGCATCCACTGGCGTTTATGTAAATGTACTTGAGTCCATTTGACCAACCTAGAATAGTGTACCTTGTGATAGCACCTGGAACCGGGTTGTTGCACTAATGAATATAATATTCAAGAACATCTATCTACCCCTTATAAATTCCACCCCTCAAATCCCCTTCTCCTCACACACTCTAAGCCTTATATTTTTCCAAAATTCTACCTAAGTGTATTCCCAATACACTCCACCATTCTTTACTTTATCTATTCTCATTAAAATACCAATCTATGGTGCCTTAAGAGGAATCCAAAGAGGAGACATCCAATGGAGAAGGTATTACCCAAAATCGAGTTTTTAATTTTTCTCTTCCTACTCATCCATTAAATAAATTCCCTTAGATAAGGAATAATAACTCCAGTATCATATGTGTTCTCAAATTTTATCATGTGAATGGAATATCTATCATCCACCATATTATTTTCCCCTCTTAATCAAAACCCATCATCCGTATTTTGTCTGTTCACCTCCTCCATGGATGATTATTTTTTGGTTCTCGTTAACACCTTCATGGAAAGTATAAATTCACTAAATGTTTATCAAAATAAACTATATATTAATATTATATACTTTATCTCACTGTGTAATAAATGTATGGCCATTATAAAATGAATCTTGTTTGAGGTGGTTGGTAAAACACCAAAAATAAACTAACCATATAACATTAACATTTTACTAAATGAGTCATCCATCTCTCAGAACACATATAGATACGTGGGACCATTTTAATTAATTTAATTTCATAAATACAATTTTATTTTACTTATGTATTTATAGCCATATTTCAAAGGAACATGAATAATTATACACAAGTGATCCAGCCGTTGATGTATGAAATAGACGCCCGTAGAAAATAAATATTAAACATTACATCTTTTATAAAAGGGTATCAATGAACAAAATAAAATTATGACAAATAATATATATATAGAAAAAATAATTAATTTTGTAATTAATGAATTGAATTTTATTATCGAGGAATATAATTGCAAGTGCTGAATCATTCTGGATCGTAAGGAAATGGATCTCTCAAAATAACCATTTTCATTGGTTTATGACATTTCTCTCTCTACATCATATTATCTATAGTGTTTAATGTTATTTAATACCTATGAATTATATATATATATATTAAAAATATACCTATCTAATTTTACCTTCTTTTAATGGGGTAATACATTCTATAACATCATTTCTCAAATGCCCTCTTTAAAATCAACCTTGATTATATGGTACTTTTCTATCCCTTAATCATTTTTGTTAATTATAATTTTCTAGTATTTATTCCAAACATAACATAAAATTTGGATTCCAATTCATATTTAATCATATATTAATTTCCATAATATTTAATTCGTTTTTCACTTTGGAATCTTTATGAATTATCATTTTATTATGATATGAAGAAAACATTAGGAACCCAATTTTCTTTATGGGTAATTATTTTTTTTATAAATTATTATTAATATACATCTATAGAACACATAATTATGTACATTTTATGAAGTTTTTTCAGAGAAGTTTTGCCAATTCAGTTTAAAAATTTTCTATCCCATCATATCTTATATAAGGAATCAGGGAGTAAACTTAATATATGATGGTACCCTGTCCACTTTGTAATTTTTTTTCAAAGTAAGCATTGACATATAATTCAATAATGTTATACGTTGATACCAAATTCCTAAGTTTTCATGATATTAGGATTCTATGTTATTATATTATCCCTCAATAGTGTTACTTATGAACCTTGTCTTATATGTAATCATATTATTAATTTTAACTCATATGCCATGCTTCATTTCCATTCTTATTACATTATTGGTTTTTACAACTCAACCCTTTTTTATATATTACCTAGGGTATCCTATAATGTTTTAGGATAATAATGTTATTTTTGATATCATTATTGTGATTAAAATAAACAAATTTAATTTTAGTTTCATGTTGATGTTTTGTGTCCATTTCCATTCGAGGACCCTATGACTCTTGATACATTTGTTGTATTTAATGGAATATTTATATTAATAATCATATAATAATATGTGTAAAAGTATCAACCCTCTTTAATAAAAGTTTATTCAAGAAAAATATCATGGAAATCCTATACAACTCTTTGTATAAGTGCTACCTGAACATCCATGAAACAAAAAATTAACCTTTTAGCTAAGAAGAGATATTCTCCAAATGTCTATCATTCATTTGATGATCCATCTCATAGATTAATATTTTACACCTTCCTTAAAAATAAAGGAAATCAACCCTCTAATGAAAAATATATGGAAATTTTTTTAATATAATCAATTCATTCTAATAATGTAATCATATAGTTATATCCATAGTAAGAAGAAACCTTCAATGGATGATGTTTCCCCAAAATCAAATCACTTCCCAAATACTCCTTTGATAAGATAAACTGACCTCTTATATGCATAGTTAACATAAATAGAACTATAATTCTATCCACATAAAATACCATAGATCAAAAAATGTTATATGAAAAAATAATGTCAAATGTTCATAAATGAATCAAGGAATATACTAGGGTAGAATATAAACCAATTATACAATGTAAAAAATGTCCAACCTGTAACTAATATCACTATACCATGCATATTTCCATGTCTGTCTCCTCCACCTCACCTCCCCTAATGAAAAAAAACATTGTGACTATACACATCCATATGTTCATAATGATAGATAACATAACAAGGAATTCCTACACCTACTTCATCTCCTTGCTGCTGTTTAAAATCCTAGGGACCTTATAGTCACTCATATGGACTGTGAGGAATGTATTGGTGAGGATATATAAGGGACTGACCACCAAACCCACGTTAGACTATTAGGAATTATTATATCAGTGAACTATAAATGGAAATAATATACAAAAGAAAATAAAATCATGATATAGATCCTCATAGAGTCCTAAGAGTTTTGAGCTCTAGGTAAGAGATAATAGGATGGATCAAAATGACTTACCACTATCCAAAACCTTCACTTCCTAAAAAAACAAGATTCTTTATCCATATATATTCCGCTTGATATGTTATAATTTCTTCTGTCTCTATATGGACTTATCCATTTCAATATAATCGCTATTACATTAGACTTGTATATCACATCAAGATACATTGGAAAATCTTAATTAGTGGAAAGGAACTAAATATAGGGAGGAATAATCTATTTTAAATTTTATTTCATATATTCCCCATTTAACATAATACCAGGAGTATAGTAGTGAATATTCTTGAACCGTATTCAATGATTTTATTCAATAAATCTCCCTAGGTAAAGATAATGTAACTCCTACCTATTTGTTGTCTTCTACATTAATGAAACAAACTCAGTTTTGAATTAGCTATGATATGTCTCTGAATATATCTTTTAATCATCACATTTTCCAAAAAATAGTGTCCCCAACTAACAATAAACACTTCTCGACAAACTAATATAAATTTAATATAATTATACATTCATAATTAGATCAAACAAAAAGAACTCTCAAGAACTTCTAGCCACCTCTTCAAATCATGTTTACTAGAAATCAAAAAATAACTTTTTCTAAGATTCATTCTATTTGAGTTCAACCCACCTATATTCTCATAGACAATCCTTTTATAATTATCCTACCAAATCTATATGCAGATTCATTACACTAAATATCTTTATAAAATAAAAAATAACTATTCAAAACTAGATATATAATTCATTTTAGAAAAATTAATTTAATTCATTTTAATCCATTCAATATTATTTCCCTATTTTGATAAAAACATAAACAATTACTATAAATTTAACAAAACATGGTCACTATCTTATAAGACACATCATCTCATATTAGCGAGTTCTAGAAGCCTTATGCCTTTACATAAATAATGGGTGGTTTTTTCTATCCAATATTGACTCCTTTCAAAAAACACATGCTAAATCAATATAATATAGATTTCTCTAACATAAAATAGTACTAAATAATTTATAACTCTAAATTACATACCAACCCTAAATAATCGTTCTAATATTTTTCTCCCATACCCACCCCTACTAAAATTAAACTTGGGTTGGATGAAAATTTGATTGTGACCCATGAATCCCATATAAAATAGGTCATGGGTAGGTGGATAACACTATGTTTATAAAATAGACACTATATGAGGTATTACCATTATAATCTCAAAAAAATGTAATTATCCACCGATCAACTTAAACTCAGTAATATAAAATAAAACCAAGATCCCAAAATGATTGTAAAGTAACACTTAAATAAGAAAAAGACAAAAAAGCATATCATATAGAATGGAATACCACTCCAATGTTCACTATAACAAGTAATTTAAAACCTGATTGGAAACTTCACCATGTAGATCTATAAAATAGGATATATAATATAAGTATATGTGTATAATAATACTTAGTTGTATTATCTCTAATATGTCTCATGAAAATTTTGAAAAGCAATAATAAATAATTTTTGAATTATTAGTAATGCCAAATAATTTCCAATATTAGTTCATTTATCATCTATCTTTAACAAGGTTGTCTCACTAAATTCTCTTACAAATATAATAACAAAATAATATAAAGAATTTAACATAATGGTACCTTGTTCCTACCTCTTCATTGAACTATCACCCCTTGGCCCCGATATCTAACCTCATAATATTCACCTCACTTTTATACCCATATTTACATATATTGCATACACCAATTTATGTATAACTACATAACCATACCCACAATAACATAATCATAACCTCATTCCATATATGATAGCTATATCTGCTGAATGGCCTTATCATCACCATATCACCACAAACCATGACCTCAATCTATTACATATTTTGTAATATCAAAAAGTTATGTAAGAAAATGGAGAGTAGTCATCCATCCATATCAACTATATCTTAGATATTCGAGGTACACCAAGAACCCAATATCATATATCGGAATTGGTAAGGTTATACAACTCATATTATGGTACATAAGAAATAACATAATTATAATAAATATAATATTATACAAGCATAACCAAAGGGTAAACTCTCTAATAAAACTCCTCTACAACCACATCCAACACCATTAAAAATTAATATTTACTACCACTTCTTGAAAACATAACCAACCACACACTACTTCACAATAACCATGAATCTTCATCCCACTGTATATGTTTCAATTTAAATCCACATTATTAAAATTTCTAATTACATAATATTTATTAAAAAAAATTACATATAGCCTCTAAAATATCATTAAACCGCATCTTCATTATATTTTATAAATTCATTCAACATGTATCGACTATCCACTTCTTTATTTATCATTTTGATCCCATAATTTATATCATGGAAACCCATTATCAATATTTATTTATGATTAATTTTATCGTCATATGAATCTATAATACACACCACATAACTTCATTACAACATTAAAGTTAAACTACACAACCATTAAATCCACTTCTACTATATCTTTGAAATCACTATAACACCACAAACACTATCAAAACACAATTCAGAGACCAAATAAAAACATTACAATAAGTACACTATCTCTAAAAAACAATATTATTCTATATAAATTCACTTTTAGATAGTGTAAAAAATGCACAATTTCAAGGAATTATTTTTTCAAATTCTCATTCAATTAATTATATTAACAAATCAATTATATGTAGACAATTTGAAACATGATCCTATGAACCAAAAATTAACAATGGTAATCTTAGAATCAATTAATTATGAATATAGAAAAATCAAATCAAATAATAAGAAATTCTAGTAAATCATTCTCATGACACATGTATCTTTTATTTTATTTATGCGTTGTTTATTATCTTCATTAGGTAAATCATAACACATTGCTAAATGAAAAAAAATCATGATAATTTCATAGTTACATAGTAAATAAAAGGATAATGTTTGAATCCCCTGCCTCTTTTTAAAGATCAACACTATTACCTCAAGAGAGAGATGAAAACAATGATTAAATACCATAAAATTGACAATACTCCCCAAAAACAAACACAAATCAATCCACTATCAATTTTATATAAAATAACAATAAAAACAAAAAGCATCAAATTCATTGCATCTTAGGGATGATTATAATATGATGAATTGTGGATGTGGAGAGAATGAGATCCTTGAATCATAATGAATTAACTCATATGATGCTAAGGCCTATGTTCCACCATGAGATGATTAAATAGAACCATATATAAGATAAAGGATGTATATAGTTTATAGAAAGAGAAATTGAATGCAAATAATTTGAGAATCCATTATAAATAAAATATAGGTAGATGAAACCACAACACAATAGTCATAATCAGTGTACAATGATGGATAGATCCAAATATCATAGTGTGGTTACCCAAAGACACATGTTCAATGGATATTTAAAAATGAATATAACCAAATAAATCCATGGTACATAATCCCTAATCATAATGAAATAATTGAACCTACAAAACCATAATAAAACCCATGGAATCTATCACAACCTAAAATATACTCCTCTATTTAATTTTAAATCAACCCCAAAGAATCATGGTGAAACATTACCCATAATTATGAAATTATCATAGAAAACCCAACCATAAAATAAAATGAAAAATAATTTATATCATAATGTAACCCCTCATCTGACAAGGTAACTAACCAAAGTGAAACTTAAATTCCATCCAACACCTCACATATTGCTAAAGTAATCAATAAATCACAACATAATGGAACCTTTTGTTGTGTGATTTTTTTATCGATGATATTTTGGTAGAACTATTGTATTCTCCCCATCCTCTTTTAACCACATCCTTAAAACCTCCAAAATCGTAAAAAATATAGAATAACGATAATTTCATGCATCTATAGCCATATAATGGACCTTATTATTCATCTTTACATATATCCCACATCAAATAAATTATGTCTCACATAATACGTATTTTATATTTTACATGAAATTTATTTTTTGATATGTTTTCTCATTTTATTTTTTACTCAAATTACTATATATATTATACTAATGGTTTTTTTACGCTGAGACCAAATGTATTTTTACAATATTAAATTAATAATATAATATCTTTTATCAATTTCTCCTTCATGATGATTGGGTTAACCTTAAAACATAAAATTTAAGATACATTTTTCTATAAAATCATCCTAATCCATTTGACATAAATTTTATAAATAGTCAAGATATTGTACCTCAACCCATTGATAATGAGAATATAATTTGATTCTAATTTATTTTAACCAGTTTTGATACTTTAAAACCATATTAAAGTTAGGGAACTATAGTTTATTAAAATGGTTGATCATATATTAAATTTATGAATTTTCATTAAAATATTTTTATAAAAAATCCTGTTTAATAAGTAGTAATTATCCAAATTAATTGGTTTTTTCCTTTTCATGTTTTATAAGAAACCTAAATCGCCATTGTATGATCTTAATCACTCCTCTTTATTAAAATATTTTTTAGTAATGTTAAAAATGTATTGGTGGTATATATGGAATGATCTCACCAATCACATACTTCCTTAAGAGTATCAGAATAATTTTTCAATTTTATATTCTTTCTTAGTTATTGTTTTAGTATTCCTATTACCTATTCATTTTATCTCCCCCCAAAAATAATTACCTCTATTTTTTGGGATAATTAAATATTATACCATACATATATAACATACTTCTATATACCTTGAATCACCAATGTATCAATTCTCATTAAAATCACATTATATGTTAGAAATTATGTTCCTCAAAATCCATTTTATTATTTTTCTTTGAATGATTACCCATATTTTTTTATTATCATTACATTGATTATATGTTCTCTACTTCATCTCAACTCTTCCCATTGATTTAGAATCATCCTTATTCATATTCTATATCACCCTATTTTTTTCATCATAAAAAAAAGTTATCTAACAATGGGTGTATCATCCTTATTTAGAGAAGTTTCCACCTTCTTTCCCTTTTTATCACTAATTCTATATTTTCTTCATTAATAGGTGTTTATTATGAGGGTTTAATAATACATTTAATAAAAATTAATTTTTTTAGGCATAAAAAGCATTATTCGTTGATTTAGAATACCCACCACTTATATTAATATACTTTTTAACTCATATTGATATTTTTTTAGGGAATTATAAACATTAATCAACTTTATCCCAAGTACTTTAAATACACATCCATCATAACTAAATATTTTATATTAATCCTAATCATGTTTCCCTATCTCCGAGAATGAAATTTAGATAACTTATCATACTAAAAAATATCTCTTTCTTGGAATATTCTTTGGTATTTGATGTATCAGGTGAGATCTTCCATGAATCAATCTCCTTTTTCAAATATATTATTTTTCTTTCATGTATCATATTATTATTCAATAATACCATAAACCACATACTCAATATGGACTTTTTTCCTCTACTTTATTTTCCTTTTTTCAACTTCAATGTTATTCACTAGAGAGATAATGAGAATTCATTAATTAATCAATAAATTCGTGAGAACTTTTATCCTATGATTCTTATTATTGTTTTTCAATCTCATTATAGAATGATGAAATATATTTTCTATAGAGAAAATTCTCCTTTTTATTGAATTATAATATAATGCCTCAGCCTTAGACAATAAATTATCTTGAATTATGTTTATAATTTACATTGAGGATCTTTTTCAGGTTTAGAGTTTTAGAGAATTAGGCCATAACTATTACATAAGATCTCAAAAATTAAAAAGTAGACACTTCTGCTCTATAAATTTTTTCATAAAATAAAAACACGTAAAAGTAAACCAGAATTATTTTCTTGATATGAATGTTATTGAATTATTACTTTCTGTTACCCTTCCTTATACCCTATGAAAAACATTTCAAAAACATGGGATGATCATAAAGAGCTCTGTAAGGGTTATAAAATAAAGAAATAAAACATATGTACATCAATACTTACAAAACATAGGCTCTTTGACATACCCCATGAAATCATAAGATTTATGAATAACACACAGAAATAAAAAATAATAAAGGTAACTTGTGGAATCCATATTATACTGGCATTGTAGCTTTCCCAACAACATAGGGAGTTAAGTTTGGAATACAAATCACAGTATATTCCATAAATATATTAGGAGAAACAATAAAGTTTACCTCCAGTACGTTCCCAATTCATTGGAGAGCGATATCGGGCTCACCTGCCCTAGGTTTATCATGGAACCACCCGTATGCATAAACAATTCCCAAGAACCATAATATATTCATAGCATATAACACAATAATAATGGAAAGATATCATTTCAACATTGTAATATATCATTTCAATATATTGGCATAGTCAATCCATTCTCAAAACCATTATCAGTACCAATATACATAAAAAGAGTATATGGTATTTATTTTACTTTTAAAAACATTACGACTTTTTAAGGAATCCAAATAACAAATAATTCTCATAGCGGTGAAAATTTCATTTTCACCAAATACATTATAAAATAAACATTCCTTTTGTATTTTAGTAAAATTCTTCATAGTGAAAAGATTCCTTTTGAAAATCATTAAAAAAAATTAATAAAGATATTTTTGAATAAAAGTGTCCCATAACACTTTAAAATAATAAAGGAATTATAATTTTAAAACATTAATATCTATATAAATATATCCTTAAAAACATTTTGAAAACATGTACATTAATGAGAAATATTTAGAAAATTATATCCTTAAAACATTTAATACAATTGTTTAGTTTAATATTCGTTACCACTTGATAAAATACTTGAATAAAAATAATTATAGAATAACATTAAACAAAACATGTAATATCATGAGAACAATGATATTCATGATATTATATGTCAATGGGTAGTATATACACCTTATAGGATAATAAATTTTCAGAATATCAATATATTCATCAATGAAATGAAATTGAGACATTTTCCCTTACGAAAATTAAGCAGCCTAATGGGGTCAAATTAAATTAATAAAATGATTTGATTGGAGATAGAAGGTTCTCTAATCACTTGGACATGAAATTTACAGTAATAATGGTATAGAAAAACATATCTCAACATAATAAAATTGAAATTAATATTCATAACAAAGAATAAGTCTTTTACTAAAAGAGAACGGTGAATGGTTCTCTAACTAAGATAATTTTGTAAATAAAATAGATAGATTGTGTGTATTCACTATAAGTAAACATAATTAAAGTATAAATACAAGATATTATAAGAAATTTTATTTCTCACATAATCATAGAATGACATAATCTTGAAGTTGAATTTTAACCCAAAGAATGGAAATTCGGTTAAAGAGTTCCCTTACCTCGTGTCTGACTTTTATCGTTTGTTCTTTAATTTCATGAATAATAAACTTAAGTTAATTTATACTTTCAACAGAACCTTTTTCAAGTTTATTATACCCTTTTATATCACTTATCACCTTGCTATAACAATCATATAATCATTCATGTTTATATTGGTCATTTTGTCGATGTTCGGTACTTTAGTGAAAAATGGACTTGTTATAATTACAAGTTGTCCATGAGGTCAAAATAATATTATCTACATAATGATATTCAGGATTTAAATATCATATATATCACATATATCTAGTTAATATGTATTAATAATTGTCCATATCATTTGGAGATAAGAATTGAAAAACATCATTCATGGAGACAGCTAGTCGTACGTACGCATTAACTCTACCTTCATTTCTATTTAATATTTAAAATATTGAAAAAATAATGATACATTGGTATATTATAATTACATTATAATATCATATGATATATAAATTAAAAAATTTCATTAACTCTATCTTTTATATGTTCCACTTATGGCATGAATGAGTCATATCACTTTGAGGGGGTGGTAGTCATCACTTCCTCAAATGAAATTATTTTATTTACCCATTATAGAAACCATAATGGTATGATATAAATGAAAAATAAATAGGAATAAAGAAAATATAAATATAATATTTATCAGATATAAATAATGTTTCATCATAATGGACATTATGAGAGGTAGTAAGAGATGATTGAACAATCATCATTTCGTGAAGCAGTAGTTCGTTGTCCACAGTAACAATATGTTGTATCCATTAGATGGAGGTATGTGGATGTGTAGCTCGAATAATCATCATAAAAACATCCTAGTATATTTTAGATAATGTTTTTTATAAAATAATTTAATAAAAATTTCTTACGGGGTTGGAGAAGGAAAATAATAGAAATGAACTTGGGAGAAGATGTTACCTTTAAATCTGGTAACTCACTTTGGTTTGAAGAAAAAGAATTTCTTATGTGATTTTTGACTATGGTAAGGATTATATGAGGAATATAGTGATATTTATGGATTCTTTTTTCAGATTTTTTACAATCCAATCATCTTGAGAGGTGTTTGTAATGGGTTAGAGAGGTGTCCTTTTATAAGAGGGAGGAGGGTCTCTTTTGGAATGATTGAATGTATTAGTTTACTATAAAAAGATTATCGGTTTCAAAAGTTCCAAGAATTATATAATTCTAATATAATGTTTATAAAATTATAAATAAATTCATCCAATAATATTTGGATTTCTTTTGGATATTTTTTAATCCTTATTGTTTTTATTTTACCCTTTGTTACCTTGTTTAACATTTACCATGTCCTTTTATATATTCATACTATATGGTTAATATATTTACTATAATATGAAAAGTGATCCAAAATGGATCATTAATGAAATTTTTAACATTATATATGTCATTAGGACAAATATTATATTTTTTGGGATTTTTTATCATTTAATAAAATCTTATTAGTTTTAAAAACTCATTTAAGTTATTTTGTACACTATTCATATATGAACTTTTAAAATAATCTATAACAATTTTATTCTTTTGAAGAGACTTAATTAATTCAATGATAAAAGGCCATAATAATCTATAGTTTTCATGGATGTTCTAAAATGTTTCAAAATAAATTTGTTTTAATATTAATAATATCATTTATTTGAATCCTTTATTAACAAAAAATTTACTCCATCAACATTGGGTCATAATTAAATTTATTTATTTAATGTCCCAAAATTGTAAGTAAAATAATATTATTTAAGAAATATTTTTATCTTTATAATGAACATTTATATCCTAAAATATAACTTATATAACATCATATAAGAATTATTTTTACATAGATATATATGTTTATGTTACAATTTCCTTAATATTAAATTATTTTTTATAAAATGTTATTTTCACTTACAAGGGGTTCTATGGGGTCCCAAAATCAACCCAAGGATTCCTATTATCAGAAATGTATCATAAAATATGATTATAACACATTTTTGGGTAATTTAATATTATTATAATATTACTTCTTACACTTATTTACCAGATTTACTTTTTAACCATAGTAAATAAAATATTTACTGAAGTTACTATTCATAATGTCTAATAATAAAAGTTACCTACTTACACAATTTGAAACACCTTATTCAAAATATGGAATCTATTTTTCCAAATTAAAAACATAGAAATTGCATAAATGAATTTAAAATTAATTCCCACTATAAAAAAAAATAGTGTTTTAAAGATATAATAACTATTAAAAGATTAACACTTTTTTATGTTCAATTTCCATGTGAAATTCATTCCAATGATCAAAATTTGATTAAATGGTAAAAAAAATTTATTACACATTATAACCAATTAAAAATATAATCTAACCTAATAATTAAATTATGTTAAAGGGTAGTTTTGAATTAAAATGGAGTATTATTCATTATTCATTTAAAAAAGAACAATATCAGAAAAATACCAACATTTCTTACAAAGTAAAATTCGATTCCCCGATTCTAAAGAATAATTTTATTTTTCCAAATATAACATATAAAAGTAATAAAAAATAGATTCAAAAAAATTTCTCCATCAAAAGGATGTAAATTAACCTTTAAAATAATATTAGATTATTTCATGTTTAAAATAAGATTCATTTTTATTTTAAGACTCTAAAATTTATTGGATTAAAGTAGAAACATTTAAAAAAATTTGTAATCATATTGTAGTTAGTTATATTCATTCCTTCCAATACAACGGTTATGTGTTAACAACAATTTAAAATAATAATATTATACTATTATTTTTCAGTATGACTCAACATTGTTTACAACATAAGATTTCAAAGAAACTCCTCATTGTGTATTTTGTATTCCATTGAACATAGCATGAACATTTAAGTAAAATTAATATTTAATTTACAAATATAAATAAATATGAAAATTTAATGTTCAATATTTACCTGGGATATTACATCCTTCCCACATTTTGGAAATTCTGTCCTCACAATTTTAAAATTGGGCTTGGAAATATCATTGAAAGTCCCTCAGAGGAAAAAGATTCCATTAAAATACAACTTTAAAAGAATGAAAGAGAAGTACAAAGGTCACCAGAGATAACTCAAACTTGGATTATATGTAGGAAATCATGTATATGGAAGAAAAACTAACCATATTTTTCTGATAGAGAATTATAAAAAATATGATCAAGATAATGTTAGCCACCATAAAACCACAAAATTCTGATAGTTTCAACAGTATTTGATTCCCTAGTAGAAATAGTAAACATACATCATTTGTTTTTGTTTTAGATTTCCCTTCATAATGTTGGAGAATTCATTAATGAGATTTACTAAGAACATAAATAAATATACTTACTTTTCAAGTAGAGTTTCATCCTTTAAAATGCTTCCACCAAAAACTCATATTTTCTCCAAATGATGATTTTTTAAGATGACATAGTCACACCTGAAGTGCTAGAATCCACTCCTAGAGAATCACATTATCCACATAAGATGAACCATATATTTCCCTTATATTAAGATAATATCTAAAACCAAAATAGTTAATACAAGATTCAATATTCCCCAAAAGGTATAATATTTTATAAAAATAAATAATACTCATAATCTCTAAAATTGAACAAACAAAAAACCAATGTTCAAAAAAGGCAATTCAATAAACAATTTTCCTTAAAATCCTTAAAAAAAATTCAAACTAATATTGAATCCCAAAACTCAGAAGAATTTAATAACATAGTATTCCATATTAAATTTTAACATTTATCTCCAAATAACATCGACTACTCTTAATCTTTCATGCTGACAAGTAATTAACCCAATCACATATTATCAATGATAAGTTAATCATTTCCATAAATAAACCAAATCTCCATATGTCTATAATAAAAACATAGATTCTCCCAAAATAAAATTTCTACCATTACCTCACAAATGAAATACCATAGTATTCTATTTTCCTTAGGCATATAGTGTTTCCCCAAAAGAGTTATTGTCTCCCAAAATAACCTTTATCGATTAATCATCAAATCATTTTCCTATACTAAAGATATCCATTTTATAAAATATATGTTCCCAAAATCAACATATTGTTGTTCAATAAATTCATTTAACTAAGAATAATAATTCATACTAGCGAGGGACCTCATTTAGTTCAGTGGTAGGCAATAAATCCCAATCACACTTGTATTGTGGGTTCAATTCACATATCTTTTTCTAACATGATGGGTTGTCACACGGTCTGTGTGTTGTTCTTTTTAAAAAAAACAATATAATTTTAAAACATTCCAAAAAATGAGATATACTCCTCAAAAATAACTATAACATGATTTAACCTAAATGGTTGTCTTATACCTCTCATTTTCATCCCAACTCATAATGACATCAATATCTTAATTCATGAAGTCTTATATATGTTGAAATTTTTTACATCCATAAAATAAAATTATTCCCAAAGAAATAACATCATTCCTTGATCATGGTGTCCACCTGGTTTCATCGTCTTTTTGTTAATGTAGATATATGGTCCATGCATTGCAGTAATGATATAGAGAAATTTCAAAATCATCTACTTCCTTTATCCAAATACACCTCATACTAAATGGGCTATATGGGTTCTCAAAGAAAAATAGTTTTTGAAAATAATCATATATGACTTATAATTTTAAAACAACTGATAAAACATGCTTTCTATAAAATGGTTGGACCGATTTTGTGCTGAATCATTCAATAGATGGTCCTTTTAAAATACCATAAGCATGTGTGGAGAGACTATAATTTATAAGAATATAGAAATGGGTTTTGCAATGGTCTCTTTCTTAAGCACCCATTTTCAAAATCATGATATGCTTGAAAATCATGTGATAAGGTAAAACATTTGATAATTAATTGATAATATTTAACATTATTGAAAATATGAGAATATTGAGAAAATAGGATTTTAGTAAATACAACCCATGATCCATGATGGTATCAGGGAATGGTTGAGGGGTTTGATATCTCAAAAAATTTCTTGCAAGTGATTTGTATGTTATAAAATGTTTTAGAATCATCTGCACATGAGTTTGAAATAATAATTGCAAGAAAGTCATCAGGAAGAGATAGGAATGTTGTTTGAGATCATCCTCCTTCCATTTTTAACCAACATTCCATGATCTGAAAAAGTTATAAAACAATTATTTAAATGGGAAAAATAAACATTTTTACTAATCATGTGTTTTACCAAATCTCCTAATCCCTAAATTTGTCTAAACAGGCCTATGATACAATCTATATTTCCCCATCCTTAAACAATACATAATCTTGAATTAAGTTAATAATTCACATTGAGGATATTTTCAAGTTTTAGAGAATTAGGCCATAACTGTTACAATACATCTAAAAATTTACAATGTAGACACTTATACTATATCCATTTTTTCAAAAATTAAATACACATAAAAGAAAACACGAATTAATTTTTTGATATAAATATTCTTGAATTCATCCTTTTTCTGACCGTTCCTTATACACATTGAAAAACATTTCAAAGGCAAGGGATGAGCATAAAGAGCATTATAGGGGTTATAAAATAAATATTGAAAACAACCTTCCATCAATATATAAAAAACAAAAACACTTTAACATACCTCATGAAATCAAATGATTTATGAATAAAACACAGAAATAATAAATCATAAATTTAACTTATGGCATCCATATCTTAAATGCATTGTAGCTTTCAATGCTACATAGGGATTTATGTTTGGAATACCCATCATAGTATATTCCCTAAATCCCTTATGAGAAACTTTAACATTTACTTATGTCATGTTACCCAATTAATTGGAGATATATCTAGGGCTCACCCACCCTAGGTTTATCACAGAACCACCCATATGCATAAACAATTCCCAAAAACCATAACATAATCATAACACATAACACAATCATAAAGGTAATATAACATTTCCAGACTTCACTATATCATTTCAATATATTTACATAGTAAGTCCATTATCAAATTCATTTTCAATTCTAAAATAGGTTAAAAAAGTATATGTTATTATTTAAATTTTAAAAACATTATATCTTGTTAAATAAGATAAATATCAAAGATTTCGCATGTCTACGAAAAGGTTTTTGTCACCGCATACATTAAAAATAATCATTCCCTTTTTCATTTATTAAATAGCTTTGTAGAAAAATTCTTTTTAAAATCTTTTTGAAACATTTAATAAAGATATTTTTTTTAAAACTGTCCCATACCAATTTGAAACATTTATAAGAATTAAAATTTTAAAACATTAACATCCATATAAATAAATCTTTAAATTTTTTTTGAAAACATGGAAATTAATGAGAAATATTTAGAAAATTATATCTTTAAAACATTTAGAAAAATATTTTAGGAAAGTAGCCTTTTACCACTTGAGAAAATACTTGAATAAACAAAATAAAAAATAAAATTAAATATAACTTAAAATATCATGAGAATAAGGTGTTTCCTGATATAATATGTCCAAGGGTAGTATATATACATTATAAGATAATAAAGGTGCACAATATCAATATATTATTCAATGAAATGAGATTTATATGTATTCTCTTTTAAAAATTCGACAACCTAACGATGTCACATAAAAAATAAAAAAAATTAGTTTATGGGAGATAAAAAGGGTCTCTCATCACTTGGAAATTAAATGTACAACAATAATGGTATAGAAGAACATGTCCCTACATTAGAAAATTAAAATTAAAATAAATAACAAAGAATAATACTTTGACTAAAAGAGGACGGTGAATGGTTCCCTTATAAAGATCATTTTATAAATAAAATAGATCGATTATGTGTAGTCAGTATAATTACACATAAAGAAATTATAATTAACAGATATTATAATAAAATTTATTTATTTCACAATTATGGAATGACATAATCGAGAAGTATAAGTTCAACCCAATGAATAGAAATTAGGTTAAGGAGTACCCTTACCTCGTGTCCGAAATTACTCGTTCATTTTTTAATTTCATTAATAATAAACATAAAATAATTTATATTTTCTAAATAAAATTTTTCAATATTATTATACCCTTTAATATAAATTATCACCTTTCTATAACGATCATATAATTATTCATGTTTACATCATTTGTTTTGTTGATGTTTGGTACTTGAGTCCAAAATAAACATGTTTTAATTACAAGTTGTCCCTGATGTAAAAATTAAATTATCTCCATAATTATATTCATGATTTAAATATCATATATATCATATATATCTAGTTAATAATTATTTATAATAGTCTCTAACTTTTGGAGATAAGAAATGAAATGCACTGTTCATCGAGACGGTAAATCATACGTACTCATAAACGATGCTTTCATTTTTATTTCAAATTTAAAAGAATGAAAACCTATTGATACATATGTATTTTATAATTAAATTACAATAACATATGATATATAATTTACATATTTTTATTAACACCATCCATTATACGTTCCACGAATGGAAAGAACGAGTCATATCACTTTGAGAGGGTGGTAGTTTGCACATCCTCAAATAAAATTATCATATTTCCCATTATGGAATCCATAATGTTATGATATAAATTAAAAATAAATAATAATATAGAAAATATAAATATAATATATATTACATATAAATGTAGTTCCATTATAATTTCTAGTAGGAGATGCGGTAGAAGAAAATTGAACAATCATTATTTTGTGAGGTCGTAGTTCGTTGTCCATAGAAATAGTACATTCGTATAAATTAGATGGAGGTGTGGGGATGGGTATTTAGAATAAACCTCATAAAAATACTATTATATTTAAGATACTATTTTTGTTATAAAATAATTGAATAATGAGAGTATAGGATTTGGAGAAGGAAAACAAAATAAAAGAACTTGAGGGAAGATGTTACCTTTAAATTGGGTAACCTCCTTTGTTTTGAACCAAAAGGATTTATTGAGGTGATTTATGCCAAAGGTACGGCATCTTGTAGGAAGATAGGGATGTTTAGGGTTCTTGGAGTATGTTTTGTATAATCCAATGGGATTGCACTACTGGGAAACTAACCTTTACCAACAGTTTGGAACCGTTGGTATAGGCCTCCAAACCGTTGGTATAGCCTATACCAACGGTTTGGAGAACCGTAGCCAAGTAAGCCGTTGGGATAGGTCTATACCAACGGTTTTTGGAAAACCGTTGGTATAGGTAATATGAAATCTATACCAACGGTAATGGAACCATTGGTATATAAATTCCAAAAATAAAAAATCCGCTCGGATTTGATCCCAGGACCCCTCTTTTATAATCGAACGACTTAACCACTAAGCTAACATAACTTTTGTAAACATAATTTCATAAATATATATATGTATTATCATAATTATTTAAAATTTTTATTTATATAATGTTCTCGGTTATTATATCTGGAAAAAAAATAAAGAACCTATCCCAACATTTTTCAAAACCATTGGGATAGGTTAGTGGTGGGTTGAATTGTTTTTGGCCGAATGTTGAATTCTTGGATGGTGTTTCCTAACGGTTTTGGTGAACCGTTGGGAAAGGCCACTCTTTCCCAACGGTTCACCAAAACCGTTGGGAAAGAGGCTCAAAAGACAGCCTTTCCCAACTGTTTTGGTGAACCGTTGGGAAAGAGGCTCAAAATACAGCCTTTCCCAAGGGTTTTGGTGAACCGTTGGGAAAGGGTAAATCTTTCCCAACGGTTTTCCAAAACCGTTTGGAAAGGTGGGGAAATCTATGGATTTCCCAACGGTTTTGGTGAACCGTTGGGAAATGGTAGCTATACCAATGGTTTTTACACACCGTTGGTATAGAAGTGTTGGGAAAGATCATCTTTCCAGTAGTATTGAAAGGTGTGTGTAATGGGATAGAGGAGGTGGCCTTTTATAAGAGGGAGGATGGGCCCTTTTGGACTGTTTGAAAGTATTATTTTATTAGAAAATTATTTTCATTTTAAAAAGGTCAAAAAATTATTTAATTTGAATATAAGGTGAATATAAGTTGAAATAAAATCATCCAATAATAATTGGACATGTTTTTGGATATTTTTCAGCCATTTTTTTTATTTAACCCCGTTTAACTTATTTATCTTTTACAATCTCCTCTTATATATTCATACTATACGATTAATATATTTACAGTAAAATTCCAAGTGATACAAAAAGTATAATTAATGAAATTTATAATGTTATATATGTTTTTTGGACAAATTTTATATTTTTAGGATTATTTTATCATTTAATAAAATAGTAAAATTTTTTAAAATTCATTTATGTCAATTTATAAACTATGGATATCAAGATTTAAACAAATTTATAACAATGTAATTATTTAGAACAACATTCATTAATTAAATGATAAAAAAGTCATTATAATATTAAAAATTCATTTATGAAATTAAATGTTTTAAAATAAATTTATTTTAATATTTATAATATCCATTATTTGAATCCTTTATTAATGAAGAAATTACTACATCACCATTGTGTAATAATTAAATATATTTTTTTAATGTCTATAAATTATAAATAAACATCCATGATTTAGGAAATACTTTCATATTTCTAATCACTATTTATAGTTAAAAATATAACTTATATGACATCATATAAAATCATTTTTCTTGGAGATATATGTTTAGGTTACATTTTCCTTAACATTAAATTAATTTAAATAAAATGACATTTTCACTTACAAGTGGATCTAATGGGACAAAAAATCAACCCAAGGATTTCCATGGTTGGAAATATATCAGACCATAGTATTATGACACTTGTTAGGGTAGTTTAATACTAATATAATATTATTGTTTTACCCCTTTTACCAGATTTACCTTTAAACCATGGTAAATAAAAAATTTACGGAAGTTACTATTCATACTATCTAAAAGTCAAAGATATATATTTTCAAAATTTGGTCCTATTAATTACAAATATTTAATACATTTTTCCAAATTCAAAACACAGAAGTTGTAGAAATTAATTTAAAATTAATTCCCAATGTCGAAACAAAACGCATGTTTTTAAGAAATAATAACTATCAAAATATTAACACTTGTTTATGTTCAATTTCAAAGTGAAATTACTTAAAATGAAAAAAATTGGATAAAATGGAAAAAATATAATATAATTACATTTTAAAGTCAATTAAAAAGATAATATAACAATATAAATAAATCAGATTAAAACGTAGTTTTGATTTATAATTGAGTATTCTTCACTATTCATAAAAAAAAGAACATTATCAGAAAAATATAAAAATTTCATCCAAACTAATTTTTGATTCCCTTATTCTGAAGAATAATTTTATTTTGTCATGAATAACATAACAAATTGACAAAAACTAGATTGAAAAAGGGTTCTCCATCAAAAGGATGTAACTTGACCTTTTAAAAAATATTAGAGTATTTCATTCTTATAATCAAAATCATTCTTATTTTAAGACTCTAAAATTTATTGGATAAATGTAAAAACATTTAACAAACATGTGTAATAATATTGTAGTTAGTTTTGTATAATCCCGCCAATAAAAAATTTAGTCATTGACCACTATTGAAAATAATAATATTTTATTATTATTTTTATTTTGACTCAATGTTGTGTGCGACCTATGATTTCAAATAAACCCATTGTTACATATCGGGTACGCCATAGAACATAGAATAACATTTAAATTAAAATTAATATTTAATAAAAAAATATTAATAAATATGAAAATTTTATTTTCATTATTTAACTGGGATGTCACATCTAATCTTCCTTTCCTTTAAAAAAATCCCTCCACTTTTACAACACTTCATCTTTTTTCTCTATGATTGAATAATTAATTAATAATCGTCCTATTATTTTTAATATTTCATTGTTCAGGTGATAATAAATAAATAAATAACTTCAATTATTAGAACACTTTAATGTTATCACCTTTTAGTATTGGCCTTTTTTTCTTCATGTTTAATCCCTATACTCATATCATAGGCTACCAATATGATTTTGAGCTTGTTGATGGTGAATTTTTCCAAGTCTAGATAATATAAAGATTTTTTAAATTTCGATCTTGTTTAGTAGAATTATCATTAATTTATTAATAATGAAAGATCCTTTAATAACATATCCACAACTGTGTATTGACTAAAAAATGTCCTCTTGAACAAATAATTCATCATTTAATTCTTCTTCAAAAATTCATTTATAATTAGTTTAAGTTTCTTGGTGTTTTATGGGGATTTGGTTTCTAGGAATTGGTTATAAGTGAAAAAATAACACCAAATTATAATATATGGAAACAAAAGTCAATACATCCCAGGCACTCTAGGCCATCATTAAATTTTGGGTTACACATTTTATTTAGGTTCTTGATCCTTGGTTGGTTTATGTATTCCCTTATATGTTAATTTTTGTCTTTATTGAATTTTGTTTTATTGTGATTATTTGTTTTAGATTTTATTTACATGGTTTACAATTAACCAAAAAGGTTTAATTGTTTATAAAATATAAAAAATATTAATTGATTTGTATGATCTCCACAATAGATTTCACAATCTACCCTTCAAATGGATGTCACTGTTTTGGAACTGATAACTCATGTTTACTCATTCTCGGAGAAGGGTTTGAGTAATGAATTGAAATATCTTCTACTATATTGAATATTATTCTTATACTCTACAGTAATGGTTTCTCTAACTTCATGAATATGAAAACCATTCTCAATGGTTTCATGTTTGTCAAAAATAAGAGACCGAATATATATAACCATCCTCACATTAAAACGGTAAAATTATTTCCAATAAAAAAATAAGAAACCAAATTTTTCATATTTAATTCATAAATTCCTAAAATGATAAATAAAAATACAAAATTAATATTAAATAACATCTAACATCAGGAACAAACCTTTTTATGATACCAAATAAACCAGAGGAATGCATAATGACACGAAATAAGAGGGGGATAATAATTGAGACCAAAAAACATTATTTTGAATCTCAGTAATGTTATTATATTGGTTAAATCATAGGATCCAAGAAAACTAATTGACTTTTTAAATGATATAGGCAATGGATATGAAAAACACAAGATGATTGATATTTTACAATGTACTTCCAACACATTTTTTCAAGTTGTAATGTCCTTGGTGCATAGAATTTGTGATCTGACTTCACTAGTCATTTTAATATTATTTGTAAGTAACATTGGATATAGAGAAATATTATATTCTTCAACTCCCATATAATAATGATCACAAAAATCATTAATATTGTTACTAATGTGTTAATATTTCTCATGTTCCTATAATTGTGTATCAAGAGTTAATTATCATTCTACTCTTTAAACCTATCCTATATTCTCTCAAAATTATCCCAAGGAAAATTGGTCAACCATATAAATGTTTTATCACTATCTTTTAAATTTATATATCACTTATATTTAATTAAAAGAGAAAACATGGTGTATTGAGGTCAGCCATGATGAGGTATTTCTAGTCAAATCATGATCCAAAAATTATGCTAAAAACTATATATATATACACTAAATCATGGAGTTCGGTTTTCTATTCCTTGAAAATAAAATTGAATACAACCACAACATTTTAATATCACACCATGTTATGGATTCCATGGATTTGGCACTATAATCAATTATCCTTGATAATTTTCTTCTTGAGTGTGACATTCAAAAAAGTCAGTGGACTACAATAACTAAAATTTAGGTTTTCAGTAGACCAAAATGTGGGTAATAAAATAGGATTTCTTTTAATTCCTAGTGGATATAAAACTCCAACATTATTTATATAGGAATTATATATAATAAAAAATGGGTTTTTTCTCCCAAAACCATGATATAGTAGTATAAACCATGAGGAAGTTTGGTATTCTATGGCCACCTGATAGGATATCATGAACCATTGTCCCTACAACAACTTTTTTAAAATTATCTTCACAATAAATTTTTAGTCACACTAACCAAAATGTTTTTTATGAATACCATGGTGTTTTTTATACTTTAATATGATTTATAAAATCATTTGAATCCTCTTTATTCTAAAAATATTTCCTATAAATCCATGAGAATTTTGATAAAAAATATATCATAAAAACATATATCAAACTCATGAGGGATCATCTAAAAAAATAGTCATAATATACTCTAAATGTGAGAGTTATATAACCACCACATTATTAGATGAAATAGTAATTTTTAGAGTCCTCCAAAACTAAGTGTAAAGGTCAATACAATATTGGACAAGTCTCAATTGAGTTCATCACAACTCTCCCTTTTTCCCTTCATCTCATGAGGGTTTGTCAATATTTAAGGGATATTCATATAAGTTATTTCATAGCACATGAATTTTTATTAATGAAAGAATAAATATAAATTATCATGATCATTATACATATAACAATTAGTGATGAAGAATTAATTTTTTTAGAATCATAAAAATAATTTCATAAATAAGTTAATTGAATCTCCCCATATCAACGAACAATCAATGTGGAATTAAAAAATATAAATTTATTCTATATAATTAATAAAATATATTTTCAATAATAAATATAAGTAAATGTAATGACTAAAAGTTAGATTAAAGGTCTCACGGTCCCCTAAAAATACAATAGTTTTAATAATAATTTTTCAAATAAAATAAAATTTTAGAAATAAAATATGAATATAATAAAGTAAATAAAATAAAATTTAAAAAATTTAAAGGCTGTGAAGAGTAATCTAAGAATTAGTATGACATATTTAATGGGTAAGGTAATCATTGTAGATATGATCATTGGATTAGTAATATTTACACTTAAATAGTAAAGGGATAATTATGTGTAATTGTTAAATTTTTATTATAAATAAATATATATCGTTGATAAAAAAGAATATGTAAATATAAAAATTATATAAACGAATATTCAAATTAATTAATATTATTTTTTTATTCAGATAACTCAATGAAATTTTAAATTCATAGTTATTGTTTCAATGTTGTTACACTTATGTGTGAATCCCTAGTTTTTTATATAATATAAATTATTAATAAAACTCATAAGGAAATTTATTTTGATAAAATAACTTTAATTTTTGAAATAAAGACATTGAAATTTGATAGTGGGTGTGTAGTAAAAGTTTTAGTAGATAGTGAAATACATAGGTGATAGAAAAAATATAACAAAATAAAGTATATGGTTTAATAAGTGATTATTTGACTAAATGGTTTCATCTAGCTTTTAATGTTATGTTTTTTCAACCTCACATGTCTCAAATTAGTTTTTTGGTTATAATAATCAATATCAATGATATTCCTAATAAAAAATATTATTATGTTCAATATTGTAATCATTTTTAAATTTAGAAAAACTCCATTAATCACTAATAAATAATATCCTCTTCCCATTATTATTTAATTTAAAAACATATATTAGTTCATAAAATCTAGAAAAATTATTTAACTCGTCCTAAAATTAATTTTTTTGGATATTGTGGTCTCACCCAAACTCGTGGAATCCAAGAATAAGTCACATAGAGAAAGGTAAGTCCCAAAAAAGAGTTAACTCTATTTTATCAAGAACATTTCTTATTTATTTTAATTAATCGTTTTATATATAATTAATCATAAAAATAACATGAAATAATTTTTATAATAATTAAATAATTTGATCATAAATGATAAATATTTATTCCATTTTATTTTATATTTACAAACTTTGATCATTCCATAGTGGGTTTATACCACCAACATTGAAGATGTTGTGTCATGTCTATCAACACCATTCATAGATATTTTACGATCTCATGTAATGTAAATATTAAATATATTTCATTCCTTATTAATATTCATTCAATGTATATTATAGAGCTATATTCATTATAAAAATTTTAAGCAATGTTTTCTACAAAAAAATGAAATATTTTAATTCTTACAAAATTTCATTTAGGTATTATGTGGTTTTATATAAATATGAATTTAAAAATATTATAATTTTAATTTTAAACTTTCAACATTATTTTTTAAGTCATCATATTAGAAAAATTTGTAGTGTATTTTTGGGAAATTTTTAAAAAAGTTATTTTTTCAGTAAATAGTTGAAAATTGTTATAGGAAAGAATATTTCCTTTCATTTTCATGTATTTTAAAGGAAAAGTTATACATTGTATTGGAATTAAAATTTCATTAGTTTTTTTATTAAAAATATCCCAATAAATTTCAATGTAATTAATATTAAACATTATTTTTTTAATAAAAAAATTTAATACATAAAAATGCATTTATCTGGAAAAATTACTTTCGCTGATTTTTGTGGATTTATTTAAAAAATAATTTATGCCACATATTATTATTTAATTTTATAAAAAAATATTGTTAATAAGGATTTTTAACTTTTTTAAACATTTCCCTTCTAGTTTTGTTCATTGAAAACAGTAACGCTTGAAAAAAAAATCATTCACTGTTGCATGATTAAAACATGTTAAGAGGGTTAAAACTATAATTATAAGGGATAAACTAAAATAATAACTTGTCTAAATCCTATTTTAGGGTCATATTTATACGCTATTTCATATTAATTTTTATATTAGTCATTTTAATTCAAATTTTTTAGTAATACATTAATATATTTTAATATTTTAAAACATTCATTGTGTGTCATTGCCCTCACTTATAAAATGGAATATCCTGTCCTATTTTCTCCACACTTCAATATAATTTTATCATTGCAACATCAAGAAAAATAAATTACCAAAATCTCTAACCATGTCCTAGAGGTGTTTATTTATCATTTTATTATCCTAATATGGCTATAGGTATAAGCTTAAAGAGCTTGTTTGAATAAGAGGTATAGTTTTTTATCAAGTGTTTTCTTGTTTACCTATTTTTTAAATCACACAAACCTATCCAATACATTATTTTATAATTATAGCATATTTTAATATATATTTTATTGTAATTATTTTTATTTTTTAAATCTTTATTCATCTTTTCATCCATCAAATAAGAAGCAAAACTACTGTTTGTGCTTATGTACGGACTACCAAATCATGAATCAATGTAATTTAATTCCTATCACCAAATATCAAGGATGGTTATAACCAAATGATATATATATATATTATATTAATTATATAATAATAATTTTGTAAATATAATGGTTCATCTATTCTCTTAACATTCCATCCGTTAGAAAATCACAATGATGGTAGTGTATGCTTGTGGATTACAACCTCCATGAAGTGATGTTAGTTGTTTTTCATAAATGGATCACATGGATGGTATATATAATTGGATTTAAAGAAATAATATTATATCTATTATAAAATAATAATTCTTGAAATATAAAACAATACTTACCTTCTTCCACTCACATTCGTTGAAAATATGATTGTTACTCATTTGTGTGTATGGGATACCATCTCCATCATGTAATATAATTATTTATTCATAACCACCATACATGGTTGGTTATAAAATTATAATAAATGTATAAAATTTATAATTAAAACATTAATAATATTTTTATAATGATTTAATCGTGATCCAATTTACCATAGTCCACCAACAAAATTCATTGTGGACATATTACACTAATACCCTCAAAATGCTTGATGTGAACTTAATTTATTAATTAATTGAATATGAAATGGTTATAATTGAAATATATGTTATAATAAACATTAAAAATAAATTTTAGTAAGTAAAAAAAATTAATATATGATTATAATTCAATAATATAAATAACTTATATGATGAGCCAGACTTTAGGTATGAGACACTTTACCTTAAAACCTCATTTTAATTTTTTTAATGATTTTTTTTCAAAATATTTTTCATCCATATAAATATTCTTAAAATTAATTTATCTCTGTATTTATATTGACATAAATAAATTATAAATTAAATATTCTTTACATTCCATTAATTTTTTTAAAAACAAATTTTTTAAGTATTTTATACGGAACGTTTTGAATTTATTTACAAAAAGGTAAGGGGGATATCCTATTTTTAAGTATATAGATTAAAATCATTCTCTAATCATCAAAACAATTATTAATTATTTTTATTCCATTAAATGTTACCATATTTTATCAAAGAGAACTCTTACACATTTTTTAGGGTATTTTTAGTTTTTCAAAAAAATGGGGGTTTTGAAATGATAGGATATTTCAATATCTAAAAGTGGTTTCCATGTTGGTTCAAATGAGTTTTTCAAGGGGGTTGTAATGGGAAAGATCAGTATTTAAAAAATTGTTCGTGATAATTTACTTGATCAATAGAAATGATGATAGGTGATCCCAATATATGTTATATGATTGGTGATCCTAATACAACTTATAAGATGAGTGATTCCAATATATCTCTCAAATAAATTGGATTATGTTCCCTGTATTCATAGGGAATATAGATGGAATTAACCCAAGAGGATTCTCCTATGATTTAATTTAGCTTCAACTATTTATAAAATTATTTTTCATGGATTATGAATATAATTAGAAAAAATTCTTAAAAGGGTTTTAACATCATTATTATGTGTATTTTAGGATTTATTAGATAAAAATGTTTTTCCTCATATAGATATGATTTATTTTATTTTATTAAGTAATAATTTGGAAAGGAAATTTTTTTTATGTATTTTCATGTTTTTAATAGGATTAATGAATTTCATTATATTATATACCTTACTGAGCTCTTTACACTCATCCCATATTTCTTAAAAACAAAGGGTTTAGTGATGAGTAGGAATAACTAACAAATAATTTTTAATATCATGAATTCTTTTCTAGAAATCTAATGTGTTTTGTTTTAAAATTGTTATATTGTGCTAAAAATAGACACTTAGTGGAAGTGTGCAATTTGAAATATTTGGTTTTATTATATAATTGTGATGATATAATTCTTTATAAAGATGGTATTATTTAATGTTTTATGGAAAGGTCCATATAGTTTGAATTAATTAAATGGTTTATATAAATTTTTAGGTAAGGATAATGTTAGTAGAATACCATTGAGATGTTAAAATTTATAGTCATAATGAAATTATAAATTAGTTGAATATTTAAATGTTTCTTCATTTAAAATATGTTTCTCATAATGGTTTTCTACAGAGGAAACAGGGATGCTTAAGTAGAAAGGTATTAGGAGGACAATATCCTTCCAAATCAAGAACATTAAATTGTTGGAATTAGAACTATGTAGTTTACTATTGTGATGGTTAAGTTGATATGTGATAAAAATGGTTGTATAATCTATGTTAAAGAGAAACAAAATTAACTGTACAGTAACATATTGACAGTGAATAATTTTATTAAACAACACCCATTTGGATTTTGGTGGAACCTCATCTCAAGGGATAACAGACATGTGGATCACTGATATAGAAAATCTATATGAATTCATGGGATATTAGGAACGTCAAAAGTTAAACCTTTATATTTTCCATTTTGATGGTGATGATGATTATTGGTGGTCAATGTTTAGGAATAATATATAGATATGATCTTTATGCCAAATAATGGGATATATTTAATAATATTTTCATTACAAAAATTTCTGTAAGGTTTTTTGGATTAGAATGGATGAATAATTCAAGGAGTTTAGGAAAAATGAGTATGAATCAGCAGTTTTGTATGATTAATATTTTAAAATATTGGCCAAGTATGTATCGTATTATATTTGGGACCTTTATAGTAAAATTAACATATTTTACTAAGTATTGAAACCATGTTAATGAAGAGTACCGGGCTCATGCTAATTTTAATGTTATGAGATTTTTTTGCTGGGATGAGAAATTTGAGATAGATGTTTCCTATAAATTATGTGCCTTGTGATGATAAGTGTATGAAGTTGTGAATGTGGAAATAAATGGAGAATATATCATCTAATAAATCCTTAGGTAATCCCCCATTATGTTCCATGTGTAGTGAAATATATTTTTGGAAATGTTTTATATGATCTAGAAAGTGTAACTGATGTGGTAATTTTGGTCACAAGGATCTTAATAGTAAATAAAACAATGTAAATAATGATTTAAGTTGAAAATATTATGTATTATTATTAATTATATTTTTATAAAATGAACCTCTACTTAATTAATTAATAAATTACGACCTAGAAATTGTTTTTGTGGGAACATTGACTATTTTACATTAGGTGTTAGTATAATAATCATTATTAGAAAGAATTATGCATGGAAATAAGGAAGATTTTTAATTGAAATAAAATGTGGAATTAATAAAAAAATCAAATTTCCTGAATTCAAAATGGCAAGGAATGTGTTTATAGATTTCAAAAAAATGATGTATATGCTAGTTATCTTGAAGTTGAGAACATAATTGTTTAGAGATGCTCATAGATGACTTTTTTCAATTCATCCTAGTATTATTATGACTTAGATATTCCTTTGGGAGTATTACTAGTGGGATGGAATGTAGAAATATATTATATATTTTAAAAAAATAAAATTCAACAGGTTAAAGAAGAATGAAAATCAGAAAAATTGATGTTTCATCATTTTCCAGTACTTTTGTGGAAATGGTAAAGTATATATTTGGATTTAATGGTGTGATTTCCAAAGACAACTCTAGGTAATAATGTGATTTTTTTATTATTACATGATTGACTAAATAATCACATTTTATTCATATTAAATATACCATGTCTTTATATCAACATTATTGACTATTATCAATGAGATAGTCATGTTTCATGGGATACCTCTCTTTATTGTATATGACCATGTTCCAATGTTTAATTCTAGTTTTTGGAAAGTCCTTCATATTTTACTGGGTACTGAATTTATTTTTTGTAAGAAATTTCATCCTCCATTTTAGGGATAATCAGTGTGAATTATTTATACATTGAAATACATGATTCAAGCATTTTCAATGGATTACTAGGGAATTTGGGATCATCATATATCATTTTTTGAATATTATTATAATAATATTCTTCATCCCAATATACAGATGGAATATTTTGAGTAATTATATGGAATGTTATGTCAAACTATCACTTGTTGGGATAAAGTAGGTGTAAGTAAGTTATTAGGATCAAATCTGGTAAAAGATATGGATGAGAAGGTAATGATAATTCAGTAGCATAAAATTATAGCTCAGATTATGAAAAATTGGTATGAATATAACAGGATAAAATATCATTCATTCAAGGTAGGTGATCATGTTTTCTTAAAAGTATCTCAATGGAAATGTGGTATGTATTTTGGTAAAACGGGAAAGTTTAGTACTTGGTTTCATAAACCATATTAAATTTTTGATTAGGATGGATCAGTTTCTTAAGAAGTGGCATTTCTTCCAAGTTTATCTAAGGTACAAGATTTTTTCTATTTTTTATTATTAAGGAAACATGTGTCAGATTCATCACATGTTTTTTTCTTGAAATTAGAATAGTTGGAGGAGAATATTTCATAAATGGAAAAACTAGTTAATATTATTTATCAAATATATTAGGTGTTTCAAAATAATGTGATTCATCATGTTAATGTTTTATAGAAAAACCATATGGTTAAATAAACAACATGAAAATCATAAAGTTCTTTGTAGGAAAAATAACCCTCCTTATTTATGAATTAAATAAAAATTTAAGGAATCTTTTTCCAAAATAGGGAAGAATATAAAAACCCATGTAATTTAATTATTAAATAAATTACATTACTTATTTATATTCTTGAATTATATTTTATTAAGTCTTATTCATTATGGGAATATAGAGTAATTTTCCATTCTAAAGGCAAATAGATTATTCATACTAATTTATTTTTCATGTATTATATGGTTTTATTAAAAACATTAATGAAAAAAATTTAGAAATTTAATTTTAATAAATTAACTTAATTTTTTAAATCATCAATTAAAAATTATCTTAAGGTGGATTTTTGGAAATTTGTTTAAAAAGGTTTATTTTTTGGTAATAATAGAAAATACAATTTTTAAGAAAAATATATTCTATTTTAATATATTTAAAATAACCAATGATATTTTTTATTGGTTTTAAATTTTCATTTGTTATTTTCTATTAATAATAATTCAATAAATTTTATTGGAATCAATATTACACCTGATTTGAGTATGAAAATATTTTAAAGAAAACTATTTTTTATTCTTATTTGCATTTTTATTTTAAAAGTATTTTCATCCACTTATAATAATTGAATTATATAAAATATATTATATATTTTAAATCTTAATATGAATTTTTTTTAAATTGTACCTTTTCATTTTGGTTATTATGAATAGTAACATTGATAAAAAATTCAGTTAGCACGGTAAGAGTTAAAACATGTTAAAAATGATAAAACTAACATGATAAGCGTTAATATAACATAAAAATGTGTAAATAATATTCTGTGTTTATATTGATACCCAATATCATATAATCTTCAAATATGAGTCATTTTTAATCCAGTATTCATGAGTAATACATTAATAAATTGTAATCTTTTGAAAAATTCCAATTACGTCATCTCCCTCAGTTATAAAATGACACCACTTATCCTCTCGTATACACACTTAATGACCATAATATATTATTAAATCATTTAAAAAATACCATTAAAACATACCTTACAACATCCTAGATATCATTTTGGGATCATAATAGCATCCTAATAATGATTTATATATAAACCTAAGGAGGTTTTCTGAAGAACAATTATTGTTCTTAACCAAATGTTTTATTTTTTACTTTTTAATTTAACTCATTAAAAATTTTCCTAAACATTATGATATTACAACATCATCATATCACATAAAAAAAATTATTATGTTTATGTTATAACCATTTATTTATCTCTTTCTCCCCCAAATTAGAAATAAACATATCATTCTTTTGTACATGTGGACTACCACCTCATGATTCTTTGTTGTTCATTTTCCATCACCACCACTTGTAGATGGTTATAATGATGAATATAATGTATATATATTATATTAATTAAATAATTATAATTTTTTCAAAAAAATATATCATCAACATTTTTACCTTTCTATCCATTGAAAACTGATAATATTGTTCATGTGTATGTGTTGATTGCCACCTCCATGAAGCGATATCATTATTTTTTCATCACTACCTCACATATATCATATATATAGATGTACATAAAGATATAATATCATTTTAATGACATAATCACCATTCATGAATGATAAATTAATACTAACCTACTTTCACTCACATTCGTTGAAAAATGGAAACATCGCTCATGTGTATGTTCAAACTATCATCTTCATGATGTAATGTAATCCATTTTTCATAACCATATTAAATATTTGGTTATAAAAATATATTTAATTTACCCAATGATAGTTATAAAATTTTTAAAATTCTGTAAATTATATAATCATGGACCATTTTACCATTTTCAGCCAATCAAAGTCTTTTTGGACATATGAGTTGAATATCCTCAAAATGTTTGATGTGAAATAAATTGTTTAACTAGTTTAATGAGACATTAGTAAAAATAAAATAAATGTAATGATAAAATTTAACAAATTTATTATGAAATTAAATAATTAAAATAATTTTATTATTCCAAATATAAACAATGTACGTGATAAATAGAACTCAAGGAAAGGGGTAAATTTCCTTAAAATATTTCTTATATGTTTTAAAGGCATATTTTCAAAAAAATCATAAATTTGAATATTATTAAATATTTATTTTGATGAATTTATATTTTAATAAATAAATTGTTAAGTAATTTGTTTTAATTTTATTCAATGTTTTCAAAATGATTCTTTATACATATTTTATACAGATCATTTTGGCTTTCTTTTCCTAAGGAAAAAATGTTCTATTTTAATGTATAGATATTGAACACCTTTTTTACCATCATTAAAATTATTCATTATTTGGATTCATTTATAAGATTACATGGTGCTTAAAAAATCATTTTCCATTTTTTTGGGAATCCTTGGAATTAATTAAATGATTTTTAAAAGGAAATAGTGTTTCTATATTTAAATTTATTATTCATGTGGTCCCAAAAAAGTTTTAAAGGGGTGTGTTATAAAAAGTATAAACATAAAAAATCATGATATGGCACATGAGTGTTATCGATGATGAAGTGTTAGCCCAATATATCTTATATTATGGGTGAAATTGATACAAATTATATGATGGGTGAGACCGATATAACCCTCAAATGCATTGGGTTGTGTTCCTTGTCTACAAAGATAATAAGGAAGGAGTTATCCAAATTGGTATACCTTGTGTATTTAACTAGGATCCAATTATTGTTTACACAATTTAACATTGGTTATGAAAATAATGCTCTAGAATTCTTAAAATTCTAACAATTTTTAACTTATAGGTTTTAAAGGTTTTTCTTTGAGACTAAAGTGTTTTCCCCGGGCCGATATTATTTCTTTTATATGCTCAAAGAAAAATCTTAAAAATGTAAAAATATTATGGATTTTCGTGTTTTTCATTGGACTAATGTATTTATTACCATTATATTCATTACATAACGTTTTAAATGTTTCTCATATGTTATAAAGATTAGTAGGAACAAAGAACAAATCAGGTGTAAAGTCATAATGATTTTTCATGAATAGAAAATTTGTTTCATTTTAAATGTTTTATATTGTGGGAAATATATAAAATGAATGGAGGTGTTTTCTTTATAATACATGGGTTTGTTATTTAATTTTGATAACTTACATCACTAAAATTATAAAACTAAATGGTATTCGGGAACGAATGAAAATGATATATTATTTAAAAACTCATGATTATAAAAAAATTATGGCAGTGTAGTTATATATAGTTATAAGTATTTTATTTATACATAAATATATCAAAAAAAATTAATTTACCAAATGATTAATAATATATAATGTTTAATAAATATTAATGTTATTATATTAAAATAAGTCATCATAGACTACAAACCCCACAAAATAAACATGTCTTATAATAATTCAATTATAAGATTAAACCATGTATGATATAGAACGTCCATGGTACTATATAAATTTTATAACCATATTAAGTTATTACCATTACATAATTTTATTTGATAATTTCTTTGATAACGAACAAATTTTAATACCTCCATATCCATGTAATGTTGTAATTAATGGGATAGACATCATAGAAATATTTTTACGAATGATAAATTAATAATAATTAATTACTAAAAATTAATAATTGAATAATAATAAGTAATATAAATATTAATATGGTCTTTAAATAATTGATTAATTAATTAAATTTTATTATGTGGGAAATTTGTTATTTGTCTTATGTGACTTGGGACTAGGGGTAACTTGCGATCTTATATATCTCATTTATTATTATGATGTAAACCTATTTTTTTACCTTTTTGTATGATTACTATGTTTTATTATTTTAAAATCTAATATACATTTTCCTCTTTTTTTAGATTTTTATCTCTATTAATTATCCTTTTATTTATCAATTCTTAGTTCATGCCTAATGTAAACCCCCAAATGCTAATTAAGGTATATAATTGTTTATGATTCAGTCTATGTATCTTTGTTTTGGTTAATGAAATGTTTATCAGTTGTGTGAGGAGTCTCGGGGGTGTTTTGAGGGTTTTGGGCATGAAATATGGAAAAATGGGGCCATCCAATTTATGTCACATGGTTGGTACCAGGATAGTCCTAACCACGCACCTTAAACATGCTTGCCTAGGTATGTGGAGCATAGTTGGTGAAACCGTGCCTGGGGAGGATCCAAACCATATGGAATTAGATAGATCAAATCCTCATGGTTAATACACCTTTATTCAAACTGTACGGTCTTCCTAGTAAAATGTTCCACTTGGCCCCCACTTGTATTGGGGTGGCACATGGTTTTTTCAACTATGTGGAAAAACCATTCATCTCATTAAATAGGGGAAAATTACAAATTTTCGGCTCATTTTTTATGAATTCTTATGCGTTTTTCTCCTATATTATTCTTCCATTAGCAAGATTGATGAACCAAATCATCCTAAACTTCTCATGGATTAATATCTCTAATTTCAAAGCCATTTTGAGGGTCATTCACTATGAATTGATTCTCTGAGTGAGTCTAACACTCCTCTTCATCCCTTTTTTATAGATTAATTCTTGTCTAGTTGTTCTTGTTATTCTGAATCCCTAAAACCCACATTTTCTAGTGGATCATATTTTTGGGCTTCAAGGAGTGTTCTAATCTAAATAAAATTCTAGGGTTAAGTTAGTGTTCATCTTCGAAATCAATATAGGTGGTATACAAGTTTTATCTTATATTCATGATGTTGGATTATGCATGTGTGGTTCTATTTTTGGGTTATTCCTTTTGTGATTTTGTTTCCCATAGTGATAAATTAGAAATTAGTAGGATAAATGATGAATAGAACCATCATGATCCCCATGGGATGCATTGAGGATGATTAGACCTGAAAATATGACACAACGAGATAATTCTATTTTTTGTGAACTTGGGTTTTGGTATGTGAAGGTTAATTTGAAGGGTCTCTAAGATAAACCATATGATAGTTATGTTTAGCATGTTAACAGAAGTTATGACAGATAATCTAAGATATTTTTATTTCATTTGTTAACATGAATTGTTAAATGAAATTATTATAATTGTGTTTAATTGATAACATATAATAAGGGTATGTTGGGTATAATGTTAATGTTTTATGAGTTGTGAATTGTAAATGGTCAATATTTAAATAGTTTAATAATTAAATAGGTTAATTAATGTAGATGAACTATGTGTTGAATGAAATAAGAATTGTAAGTGGTATGTGTGTTTGATGATTTAGAAATATGAATTCTTATATGTGTAAAATTATTAATGAATATGGTGAAAATGGCTTGGTGGTATGTGTGGGATATTTGGCTTGTGGATCTAATCCCAAGTTCGAGTTAGACTGAGGATCTAAACCACAACCCATTTAATTCATGAGTAAGGGAGTTAGACTGAGTCTCTATTCCCCAAAAGGTTTCATGTTATTAGACTAGATGGACTGAGGATCCAAGGTTACTATTACATATTTTTGGGGAATTTTTTCCCCGAGTGATATAGAGAACCTAGGTCTCGCCGTTATTCATTTTTTATATGACCACCATTGAACAAAGTGTATTTTATTAAGATTCATAACCTATAGGATAAATTAAAAAAATGGTTTCAGTGAACATTACATACTAATAAAACCCGACTTACCTTTTCTAATATTTTTATTTATTTAGTAAATACATACAACATCTATTTAGAATAAATATTTTGTGTATATTGTTGGTGTTTTCCTTCTATGTTGTACTCTGTCATGAACTGACCATACCCGAGCTCGAGCCGCAACTACCCCAAGCCCACCTCCATAGGCTAGGGGCTGGCGACCAGTGCCGAAGGAAGAATAACTCGGGGAGGCCTTTGCCTAAGTACCTGTACACACACACACAACACACTCAAGGCAAAAGTGCATAGTAAAAAAGAAAAGCAATGGGAAACTACTATAAATAACCACAAGAGTTCATGGACCTCTAAACAATACAAATAAAGTTCTGGAATGGAAAACGGGGCAAAACACGTGCCTGACTAGAAAAGGTGCCACAACCCGGCAACAGGTAAACAAAAAGAAACAGCTGACGGGTCTCCCGCCTGGAACCCGGCTATGACCACCACACATGGTCCAAGCTCCCGAACTCCTAAGCTCCTCTGAAGTCACGACCAACCTTTTCGTCGTCTTCAAGGGCACACCAAGTGCAGGCAAAGCCAAAGCAGGGGTGTGTATAAAAATACTCAGTAGGATACCCTGAAGGCTCGAGGGAGCAACAAAGGAGGTACCGAAGGGTTAGTAGTAGCGCGAATAGGAAAAGCAAAGGAGTGCAACCAAAAGTGCAGTAAATAGTACAGATCAACCCAACAAGAGGTAAGAAGTAGACTCGTCCAAACGCAAGGAGCTGGAAACAGTGAGAAGATGAGCTTCTCGTCGAGTCTTCTCTACCTATAGAAGGAGATTAGACTCGTACAACCATGAGAAGTTATGACGGAAAGAACGTGGCATACCCCACGCTTCTTCGCCTTTCCAGGAGGGAGAGTAACCAAACCCAAGAAGTGGGTACTCGAACAAGGTATATACAAATACATATGCTCAATCAAGAAGCCCGAACAAGGTCTTAAGGGGATCTCCATCCCGTAGCTCAGCCCAAGAAAATTGGGTAGCCAAAAGTCCCATAAGTAACACCATCGATGCCCAGCATCCCACACGTCTTCCACGAACTATAAGTCAAGGGCTCAATCACCGCACCTCGACACTATCCGCTTTGGGTGGCACTGACTTGACCGCACAGTTTTGGGTCGCATCACAAGGATGCGTCTCAGTGGGGAAAGCTCTCCTCGTACTTGAGAGTTCTGGGGGAACGTCAAACCACAACTCGTCATTGCCACGCAGTCGAGAGGTATCCTCAAAGTCAAGATCGTTCCAACATTGTCCCGTACAACCAAGGGTCCCGCTCCGACAATCAAGGAGGAAAGCCACATACTAGCCTAGTAGAATGGACTACGTCTGGAATGTCAACGGGTGTCACACTGCCCAGCCTTGCTGGAGGTTAATTCATAATAAGATATCGGGTGACCCACTGCCCAGCCCTACTAGAGGGTAAACCATAATACATCATTAGGCGACCCACTTCCCAGGCCTGCTAGAGGGTATACCTTAATACATCATCAGGTGACCCACTGCCCTGCCCCGCTAGAGGGTAGACATTAATACATCATCAGGCTAACCACTGCCCAGCCCCGCTGGAGGGTAGACCTTAATACATCATCAGGAGACCCACTTCCAAGCCCCGCTGGAGGGTAGACCTGGTATAAGTCGACAGGCGACCCACTGCCCAGCCTCGCTGAAGGGTATACCTGGAACTAGACGACGGGCGACCCACTGCCCAGCCCTGCTAGAGGGCAGACCCTAAGAGGTCGTCGAGTGACCCACTGTCCAGTCTCCACTGGAGGGTAGCCTAAGAGTGTTGGGTGACCCACTGCCCAGTCTCGGCTGGAGGGTAGACCCTAAGTATGTCAAGTGACCCACTGCCTTGTCTCTACTAGAGGGTGAACCCTAGAAGACAGTGAGCAATCCACTTCCCAACCTTGCTGGAGGGTAAACCCGGAACAGTTCTGGCCATCCCTACTAGATGGTAAAACACTGACCAACCGAGCACTGAGTGGGTACCGCACAACCACTCAACTCCAGAACAACTCACCCAATAGGGGTATATCGCCTGTTCCATCCCTGTGTGTCACTAGAATCGCTACCGGCCAATCCATCGAGGGCGAAACCAGGGGGATACCACTCAACCCTGATGGTCAAACAAACGAGAAATGAGGGACCCTCTACGTTGCGAGAGGTCAAAGGTACGCAAAGCAGAATACGTCACGCACATGGGGCCCACACGATGTGTGGCCCCAAGTCAATCCCCAACCAAGCGCACAAACAGACTCAGGTACAAACCACATGTACCTCCAAGTGCTCTCGTATACTCCCAGAGTATACCACATCTCCAGCCCTAAGGCTATCGTCCACACGGAACCCCTTCATCAATGTGAAGGGCGTAAACCCTACTCCGCCAACTTGCCACCTCATCAGCCGAGGCATAGTCCACAACATCTCATTATGAATTTACTCCACTCGCACAGGAGTGCATGCGATCACATGCCAGGGGTCCTCTATAAACACATTAGAGGAACTGCCACTGGGGCACCTTCACATTTCCACATTTAATAAGACAACGTTTGACGCTCCTCACAACCAAACGGATCATACCGTTGTAATCCTTGCGAAAAAACACACGAGATCGACTACTTACTCTCCTCAAAAGGATATCCAATGTAAAGGTCACCAACCCGGCCTCACGCCCAAACGGCGTCCCGTGATCCCAAACCTGGGCCCCGAAAACAGTCGGGTGCATCCCACCAATGCGATTCCCTCAGGAAAACACGTCAAAAGCACTACTCACATGAGTGCAACGGATATCCGGAGAAAAACGTGTATTCCGGCGCACCGCACACGAGCGGTGCTACATGGAACCCACATCCCGGTCCCGAAACTCAATGGACGGATTGCACCATTGCGATCCTCTCGAAAATGCACACAAGGTGGACTATTCACTTGTCCAAAACGGTCGCCCGGTCATAGAGATGTAAAATCACCGTCGACGCCCAAACGGCCCTTGAGGGGCTCGCACAATCATGCAGAATTATAGTAGGAAGACTGTGCCAACTCGATGCCCTCAGAAAAAGACTCAACAATGACTGCTCGCACGCCCCGAACGGACGTCCGATGAAAAAGTCATGAAACACTACACGCAGCTCGGAAGACGGGCCGTGGGGCCCGCACATCAACTTCAGCCTTAACTCCCAAAAACACCTTGGAAAGATCCACCCCGGCGCCAGGGTCCCAATACCACTGACAGCTCTCAAAACAGACGTCGGATGCGTCCGCGCCGTCCAAAACAAGAACTCCCTGAAAAAACGTCAAACCACTTAACATCATGACATGCCCCGAGCCCCGCGTTTCGGGAATTAAAAATTCCCTAAACCATCTCAAAAAGTTCTCCTTGATGTAATGTCTACGTTGTTACTGACGGTACGCAAAACGGACGCCCATTGCTAATGATACCGGCGTCTGAAGATAGAAGGGAAGAATCCCATTGGGCTGGACCGACCCAGTCCGGCCGGTCTGCCCTGCTCGGGCCGGCCCGCTAGTACCGCAGCCCAACCGCATGGGTCCAGGCCAGCCGAACCCATGGCCCGCCGTGCGCGACCCGCCACCTCGTGCGCACCCACCTCGCCCGCGCGTTGCGCGGGCGCTTCCTCCACCGACCGGCCGACATGGCCGGTCCATTTTCCACGCTGAGACCCACATCACGCGGGTCTCGGTGTCCCCGCGGGGTCGCGTGCCTGTGACCCCAGTCCCCCATCCAACTCACCCCTCGCCGGAAATCCCGAGCCACGCCACCCGCCTGAGGAACTCGGACTGCCGCCGGGAGCTGCGCCACCCTCACGCCCAGCTGAGCCACTGTCGCCGCCGTCCCTGACCGTCGTCCACCGCCTGGAATCGCCGGAAAACCAGGAATTCGGCCGGAACTTCTTGGGGATGCCCCGGGCACCCCGAGACTCGGATTTTCGATCCGAGAAGAGCGTTGGAAATATTAGAAAACGTGATATGCGATTTTGGACTTTGTTCTACGATCGGGCAACAAATTGACAGGGGAAATCGGGCTCAAAGATTGCGGGAAATTGAAAATGAAAATGATAAACCCCTACCTCAAAGGGCGTAGCCCGACGCTTTGTGTGCGGACCGTCGGAACCACTGCGCCTCGCCAGAGGTCGCCTCGCGGGAGATGGTGGAGAGGGGAGGGTTATCGCCTGCTACTGTCCAGGTGAGTGATTAGATAATCAAAACACATTTTATAATTACATGTTATTGGGATTAAAAGTTCGTTTTTGATCATATAGGCCTGAGTTAGTACATTTTAATTTTAAACATCCACTCTCATCAATTGTGCACTTCATGCCTAATGTACACCAATTTAGGCCCAATGACTCATATGATTTTATTGAATGTAATTATTCATGTTTTAATATTATAGTTTTGGAAATGTATCTTCACTTCAAATTTAAATGTTTCTCATTCAGGGAGCAAGGAAAGATTCATAAAGGATGATGAAGATATTTGATGATGAAAGGAGACAATTCTGGTGAAGGAAGATTGGACACCAACCCACTGTTGAGGATGTGGGTCCCAAAATACTAGACCAATGAAGCCCACATTTCTTCTGATGATAGAAGACATATAGGGGAACAAATAATTTTTTAGTCCAAAGTTCTAATTCGGTCTCCATGATGGTGATCAAGGCATCCCAAATAGAAGATTAGAATCTGGGCCAGAATCTGCGGCCCAGAATGTCAGCCTAATGAATATTCCATATCTCCCGAACCACAATGTAAATTGGGCTGATATTTTACATTCTGTTAGAATACATCCTGGGCTTCATTTGTGCCATCTATGGACCACTCCAAATCGGCCATCTAGAAGGACTTTGAAGCGGATCTGTCAAGTGGATGCAAGCTGGATGCCATCTCGGGTCAAGGGTGGAGAAGTCTCCTCTCCACCTACTTTCCACCACCTATGCCTACCCTCATTGATTGAGATGACTTGGACTGTTGGAGCTCTGCCTAAGGATCCAAATCTGCCTATTTAAGGCAGTGGTGGTGATGAGGAACTCATACCTTCTTTCATGTAATGTTATTATGCTCAATTTTTGTTGTAATGCTTTCATTTCCCCATGTAAGTTTCTTTTTGTATTTCTATGTTCTTAATCCAATTCCTTCTCTTATATTCTTCCAATTTCTATACTTAACTCTCTAAAATCACAAAATCACAGTGATAACTTTATGTGTTGGTGATATAGTTCACACATAGGTTTGAATTCCATTCACACACACGGAGGAGTGCTCGTTATTTCCGTGGTTTTAATCTCTTCAATTCAATTTTTGTAAGCCGTCTTCCGCCCACCATTGATAGTATATCATCAATGGAGGGAGAACCCTTTTAATGGGTTGATCTTAGGAAGATTCAAAGGCTGGATTTAATGTTATTTAATGCACGAATTGTTGTTAATTGGTTAAATAATTCAAGACTTCCATTCTTCAATTATTTTTGCTCCTCATCTTCACTATGTTTGAAAAAGCTAATTCCAATTACTAAATTGACCATATACCTTGGAGAGATCATGAATCTGGTACTCTAAGTGTGTTAGTGACTAGTAATTGAGTTTAGTTAGTATCTAACCAGAAAATGATGAAGGTAGTGTTATTTTCAAGAATGGTTTCATCAAGAATTAATAAAACCAAAAATTTGTCTAAAGAAATAAAATTCATTCAATCCACCCAAGCGTAACCCTAAGATCAACCCATTTCATTATAATTGAACTCAACTAAGATTATTAGTCTTCTCCCAAAACACTTAAAAACAAATCCAAGTTGGCCACTTCATAGATAAACTTCCATCCCTTGGGTTGTTTATCTTAGGTATCTTCTAAGGTCTCTGTGGAATCGACAACCCAAGCTACACTACAAGGACCGTTCTACCCTTCTTCTCTTGGGTAAATTTGGGCATGAACCAAATTTTGGCGTCGTTGTCGGGGAACAAGTAAGTACCTTAGATCCAAAAAAACCTTCTTTCCTCACCTCCATTCTTCTACTCTCACCCAATATCTCTTATCTTGTTCTTTTCTCGCTTTTTTTTGGCGCATGTCCGCCTACAACAGCGATTTCTCAAACAGACTAGTTAGGGTGGAAAGTCCTAGGATAGGGGAGTCAAGTGCACCTAGGGGATTGTTTAAATAAGATCCAAATATTCTTGAAACCCCAAAGTCAGAACTTTAAACAAGTCCAATGGAGGGTCATCCACAAAATCAAATTGTAAACCCTGGGGGGAATCAAATGGGAAACCAAAACCAAGAAGCTCCAAACTTAGGGAATGTTGTTGATTAAACCATGAACGACTACCTCAGTCCATCTTGGACCAATGCAACCTCATCATTAGACACAATTCCATAGGAGACACCAACTACATATTCAAACCCCATGTCCTAAACCACCTTCCAACCTTTCATGGGATGGAGTCAGAAATGTCATACCTTCATGTAAAAGAGTTCAATGACATTGTTGAAACCATGTTCCCCCACATCAACTAGAATCCTCTAAGATGAGGATCTTTCCTTTTTCATTAAAGGATCGAGCTAAAAATTGGCTAAACAACTTGAGACCTGCATCAATCCAATCTTGGGACTAACTGCAAAGAGAATTCAACAAAAAATACTTCCCTCATCACAAAACAATTGCACTTAAAAAGAGAATCCAAAACTTTTTTGAAAAAGAGGGAGAGTAATTTTATGAAACATGGGAGAGGTTCAAAGACACCCTAAACATGGTTCCACACCATGGGTTTTCCATACCTGAACAAGTGATAATTTTCTATGAAGGGTTGGGTATGGGTAATAAACAATTCATTGACATGATGTGTAATGGAACTTTTAAAAACAAGGCCCCAAATAATGCTTACGAGTATCTGGAAAGTCTGGATGAACAAAACCAAACGTGGGGAACTTCACCTTATTCTGAAAAGCCACAAAGAACCACTAGAATTCATACACTTAGAGAAGAGGAAAGCCTTAGGGCTAAACTCGCAGCACTCTCTAGGAAGGTCGAAGAGATCGACCTTAGGAAAGTCCATGAAATCCAAAATGTAGAGCTTGTTTACAAAATTTGTGACAAACATGACCATAAAACAGAAAACTGCCCAACCATTCCATCCATCAAGGATGTTCTTCTAGGAGGAACCCCATCGGAAGTCAATGTCCTAAACTTTCAAAATCACCAATACCAAAACACCTTCAATCCAAGGTACAATGACCACCCAGGCTTCCGATGGAAGGATAACCAACAACATAGCCAACCACAAGGGAAAAATCCTTACCATCAACAGAACTACCAAACCCATAATTAGTTTCAAACCCAACCTATCCAATACCAATAGCCACCAGTCCATTTTCAACAAACCATTCCACCTTTAAAATATCCCCCAGGGATAAACCAATCTTCTCAAGCACCAACCCAAACTATTCCACAAAGCCTACTAGAACAGCTTTGCAAACAAATGGAAAGGATGAAATCGGAAGTCTCTTCCCTTAAACAAGAACTTCAAACAATCAAAACTGGGAAGGCACCCATGCCTACCCAAGACATTCCACAACAAACAATAAGGGGAGAGTCAAGTTTCACTCAATCAAATCAGGAACAATTGAAAGCAGTGGCAGTCTTAAGAAGTGGGAAATCAATTGAAAAACCTGAACAAACCATTTCAGAAATATTAAAAGATTCAACATCACTTCAAAATGATGAAGAAAAACCCACAGATTCTGAAAAAACCAATGAGAATGAGAAGGAACCACAACCACACCAAACACTCAAACAACCTGCTCCCTTCCCTCAATGCATGAGGGGGAAATCCAATCCTGAACTGAGTGAAACCTTGAGAGAAATCTTATCTCAAGTCAAGATGAACATTCCACTCCTCGATGCAATACAAACCATACCAGCCTACTCAAAGTACCTTAAGGACTTGTGCACTTTTAAAAGGAAATTTTTACATAAAAACCTAGTCCTTTTGGATGCTAATGTGAGTACCACCATTCAAGGGACCATTCCTCCAAAGATGAAAGACCCGGGTTGCCATTACATCAATGTTGAACTAGGAGAGAAAAAAGTTGTCAAGGCCTTGTGTGACCTTGGTGCCAGTGTAAACCTCATTCTTTATGCCATGTATTGTCAGTTAGGGATCAAAGAAATTCAACCCACATCTATCACTCTTCAACTCGTTGATCACAGTGTTCAGGTTCCTAAGTGGATCTTAAAGGATGTTTTAGTGAGAGTTGAGAATTTCATTTACCCTACTGACTTCATTGTCCTTGACAATCATCCAATCTTAGGTTCTAGAGAGAAAACCCCCAATCATTCTTGGTCGTCCTTTCCTTGCAACAATAAACTCTGTTATCCAAGTCTGAAATGGGAACATGACCATCACCTTTGGGAACATGAGTCTAGACTTGAACATCTATAATGAAAGCTCACAAATAGGAGATGACGAGGACAATCATAAAGTAAACATGTTAGGAAGCATTGAAAATGAATCCATAGAACATCAAGAAATATTTGATGGATGTTTAAGTCAGGATGAGATTGATTTCCTTTTTTCACATGAAAGAAGTTTATCTCCTTGGCTCGAATCATTTTCAAATTTATCCTATGATGATTTCTTAGGACCAACAATCAGTGAAACCTTTCAGGAAACCACATTCATGGAGACAACTCAAACTCCCTTCCCTAACCCAGGTCAATACAATCTTGTGGCTGAAACTTCTCCACATAGGGAATCAATTCAATCTGAAAATCTAAGAAACAAATTTGATCTTGATCCAATGTCCCAATATTTTGCGAAAATTCTGAACCAACCGGATCTTGAATTGAAGGAACTTCCTAATTCCCTCAAGTATGCCTTACTAGGGGAAAATCAAACACATCCTATAGTCATATCTTCTTATCTTGAATCCAATCATGAGGAGATGCTTCTAGATGTCCTTAGGAAACACAAGAAAGCCATTGGTTGGACCATGTCTCATATTCCTAGGATTAGCCCACTTATTGGAACTCATAGGATTACTCTTGAATCTGAATCCAAACCATGTCTTCAACCTCAGAGGAGACTCAATCCAAATCTTATGGATGTGGTAAGGAAAGAACTTCTTAAGTTGTTGAAAGCTGGTATCATCTACCCCATAGCTGAGTGTGAGTGGGTAATCCCAATTCAAGTTGTCCCAAAGAAAGCTGGAATCACTGTGATCACTAATAAGGATGGGGAAATTCTTCCAACTAGGGTGAGTTGTGGCCGGAGAGTCTGTATTGACTATTGGAAGCTCAACTCTTGTACCAAGAAGGACCATTTTCCCTTTCCCTTTATTGATCAAGTCCTTGAGCGAGTGGCAGGTCATCAATTCTATTGCTTCCTAGATGGGTACTCAGGGTACAATCAAATCGAGGTCTCCTTAGAGGATCAAGGGAAGACAACCTTCACCAGTCCATTCGGCACCTTTGCCTTCAAACGCATATCGTTCGGGTTATGAAATGCCCCTGGAACCTTCCAGCGGTGCATGATGGGAATCTTCTCAGATATGGTAGGGGATTTTCTAGAGGTCTTCATGCATGACTTCTCTGTCTTTGGGGATACATTTGAGGGATGTATTAGGAATGTGGAGAGAGTTTTGTCAAGATGTGAAGAAAAGAATCTGGTCCTAAACTGGGAAAAATGCCATTTCATGGTAAAAGAGGGGTTATTCCTTGGCCATATATTCTCGAGTAGGGGAATTGAAGTTGATAAAGAAAAGGTTGACATCATTCGTCACCTTCCATCACCCAGAACTGTTAAGGAAGTGAGGTCCTTCTTAGGACATGCTGGTTTCTATAGAAGATTCATTAAGGACTTTAGTTCAATCTCTCTTCCTCTTTGTGCTCTCCTAGTAAAGGATGCTCCATTTGTTTGGACACAATGCTCTGAGGGTTCATTTTCAACCCTTAAATCCTCTCTCACCTCTCCTCCCATTATGAAATCTCCAAACTGGGACCTTCCTTTCGAACTCATGTGTGATGTCAGTGTCTTTGCTATAGGAGCTATGTTAGGACAACGATGTGATAAAACTCCATATGTCATTTCTTATTCATGAAAATCCTTAAATGATGCCCAAATCAATTACACCACCACTGAAAAAGAGTTACTTGATGTTGTGTTTGCCTTAGAGAAATTCAGGTCCTACCTCTTAGGATCACCCATCATTGTCTTCACCGACCATTCAGCTCTAAAATATCTCTTCCAAAAACAAGATGCCAAGGCTAGATTGATTAGGTGGGTCCTTCTTCTTCAAGAGTTCGATTTAACCATTAAGGAAAAAAAGGTGTCGATAATGTTGTAGCTGATCACCTATCTAGGTTGGAATTCAAAGACAACTCACATCACCTTTCTGTGTCTGATTCATTTCCCGATGAGAACCTCTATTCTGTGAGTGATTTCCCTTGGTATGCTGACATAGCCAACATCTTCGTTTCAGGGGTCATTCCAAAATTCATAGGGACCCAAGCTAGAAGAAATTTTTTTTCTGGTGTCAAGCATTATGTGTTTGATGATCCATACCTCTATATGTTCTGCCCTAACCAAGTCATTCTGAGGTGTGTGCCAGAATCCGAACAAGAGTCCATCCTAATGTTCTGTCATAGTGAGGCTTGTGGAGGTCACTTTTCCTCTAAGAAAACTTCTTCCAAGGTTCTTCAATGTGGTCTCTTTTGGACCACCCTCTCAAGGGACTCCTACACATTTTTTCAAAGCTGTCCTAGGTGTCAACAAGTAGGGTCCATCACAAAAAGGAATCAAATGCCTCTCACTCCAATATTAGTGGTTGAAATCTTTGACTGTTGGGGAATTGATTTCATGGGTCCCTTCCCAAACTCTAGGTGATATCTTTACATTATCTTGGCTGTCGATTATGTCTCAAAATTGGGTTGAGGCCATTCCTACAAAATCCAATGACCATCAAATTGTGATTAGATTCCTTAAAGAAAACATCTTCTCTAGATTTGGGATTCCTAGGGCTATCATTAGTGATCGTGGAACTCATTTCGGCAATCTCCCATTCTCATCGCTCATGGAGAAGTATGGAATTTCTCACAAAGTGTCCACCGCTTACCACCCACAAACCAATGGTCAAGCTAAGTTAGCCAATCGAGAAATAAATCAAATTCTTGAAAAAACTATTAATCCATCTAGGAAAGATTGGTCGAGCAAACTTTTAGATGCTCTTTGGGCATATCGAACAGCATTTAAAACCATCCTAGGAATGTCCCCATATAGGTTTGTTTATGGTAAAGCATGCCATTTTCCAGTGGAGATTGATCATAAGGCCTTTTGGGAAATCAAAAAAATGAACTTTGACATTTCTTTGGCCGGAATAAAGAGGAAATTGGATCTAAACGATCTTGAGGAACTTAGGATGGAGGCTTATGAAAATTCAAGGATCAATAAAGCTAGAGTTTAATCCTACCAGTCTAGGAATCTTAAAACTAAACACATTGAACCAGAGAAACCTGTGCTTTTGTATAGTTCTAAACTTCATTTGCACCCGGGAAAGTTGAGGTCTAGATGGTCTGGTCCATACATAGTGCATAAGGTGTACCCCCATGGGGCTGTTGAAATTCAAGATCCCACCAATGGTCAAATATTTAAAGTTAATGGTCATAGAGTCAAACCACTCATAGAACCATTCCAAAAACATGAAGTTGATGAAGACCTGAGTGAACCTACCTTTGATGAAAAAACAATTAATGAATTAGGGGTTTAAGTCGAGCTAACGACGTTAAACAAAGCGTTGAATGGGAGGCAACCCCTGATTTTTAAATTTACAATCACTTTATTGTTTTAATAAAAAAAATTAGCAAAAAAATTTGATATAATTTTACCTCATATTGTTGAAATGTTCTTCTCTTATGAGTATGGATGGGTATGAATGGGGGTGCCGTATTCATCCGTGTCACGCAGTGTGATCCCTGAGTATTATCTTACCCAGAAATTAAAAAGAAGACAATGTATCAACAATATAGGTGTTTGTAATTTTTTATTTTATTTTATTTTTTTATTTTAATTATTAAAAAAATAAAAAACAAAACAACAAAACAAAAAAAATGTAAAAAAAAAGTGACACGCCGTAGGACGTGGGTCAAACCTCGTCACGGCCAGCGAAGCCGCGGGACTAGAACCCGGGACCGAAGGGAGACAGGGGTGCACGCCTACCACTGAACTACGGCGGGGCTTCCATGTTTGATGTATTTTCAGGGAAATAATAAGAGTACAAGCGTACACTACCGTGAGGATTCTTCAAGTGACATGGAGACCAAGGAATTAAATGAGAGAATCACAAACTTCAACATCAAATATCAGGTGAAATTGTTCTATGCTCCTATTCTCTGCCTCAACCCGTTCTAAATTTTATTTTCTTTAAACACTGGGGACAGTGTTATATTATGTTGGGGGGAGGTGAAAATAAAAATCAATCACATAGAGCAATAAAATGTGTGTGTTAATTGAAGAAAATTTTCCTTAACCTTGAACATGTTATTACACATTGAAAACCTTGAAAACTGAATATTAAATAATTTTGTATTCCATTATTATGATCTTAATACATTTTTAAGTTCATGAGCATAAAATTTTGGAAAGTGTGGCTGTCGAATGTGATTTTTCACTGTTACATTTTCATCCAATTTTTATAAAAAAATTCACAATGCACGTCCGTTGGATTGTGGGGTATTAATTTGAATTATTGGGGTCCCATAATAAATAGAATAGTTTTGGTGATCATTTTAAATTTAATATGAGTATTTTAAAAAATATATATATATATATATAAGAGGTTTAAAAAACACAAAAAAAAAACAAAAAAAAACAACAATAAATTTGTGCATAGAGAAATGAAATGACTTAATGTGGGGCTTTCGGCACTTGGGGATCGTGAATCCATAGTTTTCTGGCCCAGAGATGGGAATTTTATCTCTATTTGTGGAAATTCGAATTTTTTTTTAATGAGTTAACTCGAGCTGATCCCCGAGTGTGTGGGCTTCACTTGGTGCCCTAAAGCCTTTGAGCCTGGGAGTCATCGGCAAAGTCTCGCTACAAGGGTTGACTCATTTGAATGAAATTTCAATAACCATGGAAACATTTCAAAAAAAATAAAAAAAATGAATACTCATATTAATATTAAAATGTGATTCCACCTAGCGCTTCCATCTTTTCCCCCTTGAATAAAAATGAACCCCCATGCCTATTGTGACACACAACACATCATCATGATTAATTGTAATTGGATGAAATGTGGCATTGAATTTGATCAGAAGAATGGGCTTGGGATTGGGTTATGCTTTAGAACCTACATTGTATTAAATTATTTTGATGGGATGCATAATTTTTTGGTATGATGTATTTTGGTGAGCATTGTTAATTAAAATGTTTTTGGAAAAGGGAATTTGATTTTCATAATCTTTGAGTTATTTTTTCGGGACTAGAATATCTCAAGTTGGGGGGTGTGATTAAACAATCAAAACACATTTTATAATTATATTTTATTGGGATTAAAAGTTCATATTTGATCATATAGGCCTGAGTTAGTACATTTTAATTTTAAACATCCACTCTCATCAATTGTGCACTTCATGCATAATGTACACCAATTTAGGCCCAGTGACTCATCTGATTTTATTGAATGTAATTATTAATGTTTTAATATTATATTTTTGTAAATGTATCTTCAATTCAAATTTAAATGTTTCTCATTCAGGGATCAAGGAAATATTCATAAAGGATGGTGAAGATATTTGGTGATGAAAGGAGACAATTCTGGTGAAGGCAGATTGGACACCAACCAACTTTTGAGGATGTGGGTCCCACAATACTATACCAATGAAGCCCAAATTTCTTGTGATGATAGAATACATAGAAGGGAATAAATAATTATTCATGCCAAAGTGCTAATTCGGTCTCCATGATGGTGATCAAGGCATCCCAAATAGAAGATCAGAATCTGGGCCAGAATCTGCGGCCCAGAATGTCAGCCCAATGAATCTTCCATATCTCCCGAACCACAACGTAAATTGGGATGATATTTTACAAGATGTTAGAAGAAATACGGGGATTCATTGTTGTATTCAATGGCCCACTCCAAATCAGCCATCTAGAAGGACTTTGAAGCGGATCTGTCAAGTGGATGCAAGCTGGATGTCATCTCGGGTCAAGGGTGGAGAAGTCTCCTCTCCACCTACTTTCCACCACCTATGCCTACCCTCATTGATTGAGATGACTTGGACTGTTGGAGATCGGCCTAAGGATCCAAACTTTCTTATTTAAGGCAGTTGTGGTGAGGAGTAACTCATACCTTCTTTCATGTAATGTTATTATGCTCAATTTTCGTTGTAATGCTTTCATTTCCCCATGTAAGTTTCTTTTTGTATTTCTAAGTCCTTAATCTAATTCCTTCTCTTATCTTCTTCAAATTTCTATACTTAAATCTCTAAAATCACAAAAGCACAGTGATAACTCTGTGTGTTGGTGATATAGTTCACACATAGGTGTCAATTCAATTCACACACATGGAGGAGTGCTCGTTATTTCCGCAGTTTTAATCTCTTCAATTCAATTCTTGTAAGTCATCTTCCGCCCACCATTGATAGTATATCATCAATGGAGGGATAACCCTTTAATGGGTTGATCTTAGGAAGATGCAAAGGCTGGATTGAATGTTATTTAATGCACGAATTGTTGTTAATTGGTTAAATAATTCAAGACTTCCATTCTTCAATTATTTTCGCTCCCCATCTTCACTGTGTTTGAAAAAGACAATTCCAATTACTAAATTGACCATATACCTTGGAGAGATCATGAATCTGGTTATCTAAGTGTTTTGGTGACTAGCAATTGAGTTTAGTTAGTTTCTAACCAAAAAATGATGAAGGTAGTGTTATTTTGAAGAATGGTTTCGTCATGAATTAATAAAACCAAAAATTTGTCTAAAGAAATAAAATGCATTCAATCCACCCAAGCGTAACCCTAAGATCAACCCATTTAATTATAATTGTACTCAACTAAGCTTATTAGTCTTCTCCCAAAACAATTAAAAACAAATCCAAGTTGGCCGCTTCATGGCCAAAATTCCATCCCTTAGGTTGTGTAACTTAGGTATCTTCTTAGGTCTCTGTGGAATCAACAACCCAAGCTACACTACAAGGACCATTCTACCCTTCTTCTCTTGGGTAATTTGGGCGTGAACCAGTGAGGAAGAAAAAGAGGGAGTGGTGAGTTAAGTGTTTAAATAGAAAACGCTTAACCACCCGCCCGTCGGCCCAAACCCAAACTCCCGACGGGGTCGGGATTAAGCCTCTCCCAGGCTGAAAACCACGCTCTGAACACAAAGAAGGTCTCATAATTTTAATCTGAGACCCCGTTAAAAAGTTATTAAACTTAGCGCCTGAGCCCGCCAAATTACGAAAATGCCCCCGGGGCCATTTTTCACAGACGGCTCGTGCCTGCGAAACTTATACCCCTCCTAGGTTAAACGGCATTCTCTGAACTCAACGATGCCCTCTGTTTTCCAATACGAGCCACCGTTTAAGAGATACTTACATTTCAACATTAAACAAATAAATTAATTAATTTAATTATCCATTTAACGTTCCGAAAGCGGGCGAGGGGTCCAAACGTCCTGCGCCAACATGTTTTATGTCGTTCCTAAAGTAAAAACCCCATTCTAGACACATGCGTACACTCAGATCTCTGATCCAGATAACCGTTTAGGAGGTATCCCATTTATTTGGCGTTTCGAGTTTGAACGCACTGAAAATTTAATTTCGGCCACACCGGGGCTCAGAATCACACGCCCTCTGAAGACGCTGCACTGGAATAATATCAAGAATATTCCAAATTCTTTCGCAACAAAAATTGGGTTCTTACATAATTCCATCCTTCAATCTTTTCATCCTTGAAAAGCAAAACCAGGGAACAAATCAGGGTACTAAGCCCACACCTGGATCTCCCGTACCCAGAAGAACTCTTACACAGCTCTACGCCATTGTACACAGACCAAAGGATTTGATCTGTTCATACGAGGTCTACCCTTGCCGATGGCGTGCATAAGAGTATGCACACCTCTTCTCGGGTGAGTCACGTGGGAGACGCCATGCACCCAAACCACCCTTTGGGGTTAGGGCAAGGCGGTAGGGAACCTCCTCATCCCTCCGCACGATCTCAAATGGCTCGAAGGCTCTCGGGGGTGTCTCACCTCCCCGATCAAACCTCTACGTCGCACGCCGCGACTAGAATCACCGCCTGCACCTGGAACAAGGCCCGGTGATTCCCTCCTTCAGAATATCCATATGGTGAAGCACCCAAGGATATCTGGTCATGCAAGATTCACAGTCGATGTCTCGCAACCAAGACTCTCTTAGACACTCGGAAAGTGATGGAGTCGACATCATTGACTAAAGAAGAAGGTCCCACGCCTTTCTTCATACCAACACAGGGTTACACCAATGCCTCGTGCCACCCTAGTAACAACTCAAACAAGGAGCTGGGAGAGAAGTATTCCACACACAAAGTCTAACAATTCTATGAAAAAAAGTAGAAGAGCCATAGAGAATACCACTTACCACCACATGCTCTGCATGATCGTAGACATCCAAAGCACACGGCTATCTGTGGTCCCAACTGTCATCTCCCAGAGCCTAACATGGACCACCTAGTGGTGATGGGAAGACCTCGTAAAGTTGTCCCCCACTCCCAGCTCCTCCCGCTCCTCTACTAGCACCACCTCCCTATATACTACTCCGATCACGGCACTGCCTCTGTCGTGGTGGCGCACCTGCTGCCTGCCCGAAGCTCTCCGCATGCCTGGTCGGGCAGTCTTGTGCCAAGTGACCTTTCCTGTCACAAGAATAGAACTGACTCTCTCTGGGCTGCACTGGTGCCCTCCAGCACCACTATGGTGTACGACCACACACCTGAGTCCGGTTGTTAGAAATCCACCTACGTCGAGGTTCTGCTTGTCGTCGCCCGCTAGTTGCGGCTGACGTCTCAGCTCCGACGTGCCTTCTCCCACCACCAACTCTAGAACATGACCGGAAGCTATCCGTCACCAGCGCCTGATCTAGCACCCTGACATATGTGGAAATTCCCAAGGGTACAATGACAGCATGAATCTCCCGGTGGAGACCCTGCTCAAAACTCCGCGCTCAGTTGTCGTCGTCACGGACCAAGTCTGGATAAAAGCGTGCATGGTCTGCGAAACTAGCCGCGTACTCGGCCACCGTCATCCCTTCCTTCTTAAACTGCAGGAGCCCCTGAATCCAAACGAAGCGTAGGCAGGAGGGGAAAAATCCTCACAAAATGACAAAAGAAAGTCACCTTACGAAAGCAACGACTCATCAAGAAATCGAGTCACCAGACTCCACCAATGTCGAGCTACTCCACGAAAAAGTTCGGCTTCCAAAGCCACCATAAGATCTGTCGGCGTCTGCAAAAGCCTAAAAAGGTGACCCACTGTCTCTAGCCAAACCTCTGCTGCCTGTGGGTCTGGCTCACCAATGAACCTCAGCGGTCTCTGCCACTGGAACTCATGGAGCATGCTTAACTGCGCTCAAGCTCAACCTGCTCTGTTGAAGCTGTCTGCTGCTCAACAGGTGGGGGTTGTAACACCCCAAGCTTCTACGGTACGTTTCCCTTCGAATAATGCGATAGCGTGTGTTGTACGCAACCTCGAGTTCTAACACACACCACAACTAATTAAACTAGCCGTTGTGAATAGTAATACCTACTTTTTGAAATTATATATATTTTATATTTGAAAATGGACTTCATTTTTGGATTCGGAATATTGAATTTAGCCTAAGGTGAAATTTTGGTACATTTCGGATAACTTTCATATTTTGATGAATAGTGAAAATTTCTAAATTTTAATTAAAAACAACTTTTTTAATCAAAATAATTAATAGTGATAAATTATGAATTTGAGTGGTTTTAAAGTATATTTAGAATATATTTTTACCATTCAATTTAATGTTTATCATTGGACATAATTTTACAATTAAACCGAACATAAACAAGTGTCAATCTTTTGATAGTTATTATCTCTTAAAAACACGCTTTTTGTTTTGACAGCGGGAATTAATTTTAAATTAATTTCTTCCACTTCTGTGTTTTGAATTTAGGAAAATGGATTCCATATTTGGAATCAGGATGTCCAAATTATGTAAATAGGTAACTTTTATTTTTACACATTTTGAATAATTACTGCGGTAAATATTTTATTTACCATGGTTAAAGGGTAAATCCGGTAAATAAGGGTTAAAAAAAATAATATTATAATAATACAAAATTACCCTAGAACGTGTCCTAACCTTATTGGTGGACACATACCCGACCATGGGCATCCTTGGGTCAATTTGGGGACCCCTTGGAGCCACTTGTATGTGGTAGGGACACATTATATTAATAAAGTTAAAATAAAAATAAAAATGGCATAAGCTTACATCTTTTAGAAGAACAATTTTTACATAGGGTTATACATGTTGGATTTTCGATTATAAATATTCATTAGAAAGCTAAAAAGATTTCCTACATAATGATATTTTATTTATGATTTTTAGACATTATATAATTTATTTTATTTATGACACAATGATGATGCAGTAATTACTAAAATAGTGAAAAATAAAAATAATTGATCTTATAAATACCCAAATAATTATAATATGAAACTTTTAATGAATTAAACTAATTTTCTATGATAATATGATATATTAGGATTGATTTAATTGACTTTTTTTGAAGTAATCAATCTGTTAGGAGTTTCACAAAAATCAACTATTGAATAGTGTCAAAATTGACATAAAAGAGTTCTTAAAACAAATATTATATTATTAATTGATATTAAATTCCTAAAAATCTAAGGTTCGGCCAAGAGACTTATATTATGATAGGTTCCTCATTAATGGACCACTTGGGGGTCTCTTGGATGTATATAGTAAGTTTATTAATCATATTATATAAAAATACAAAGAGACATTGTAAAAGTGAAACTAATTAACTTAGAGTTAATACTTAAAGATAAGGTTAATATAAGTACCCAAACCTGTCTAAATTCTATTGGATGAGTTGTTTTCGACCTATCCCCACCTCATCCTTTGAATAGTCAACTTTGGAGCCTTTAGAAACCGAATATGAATTTATTATAAATTAATATTTCTAACTTTTCCAAAGGTGCCCCTCACCCCTCTTATAAAAGGGCACTCCTCCTTCTCATTTCTTCACACCTTCAAAGCCTTTTGGTTCGGCCAAACTCTGCCCAAATACTCTCCCAACATCCCTCAATACAACCTAGAGGCCTTAGTTTGATCAGAAAGCCAACCTAAGGAGCCCTTTTGATCAAATCAAAAGGAAGAACCCGAAGAAGAGGTAATGATTTCACCACCCTTTTCTAAGTTCATTTCTTCTTCCACTTCTTCTTCCTTTGTTCTTACCATTCTGAAATAATAACTCCAGTATCTCACATATACTGTGATGTTATTATAAATATGGTACAATCATATTCAGTATTCTATCCACCCTTTGAATAACATGTCACCATACGTGCGTACGTACGGCTTACCGTCTCCACGTCGTGGTGTAATTGTTATTCAATATAATATTATTTGGATGGGTATAATAATGATGTGTAACTCATGTAAATAATAAATATAACATGTTAATGATTCTGTATATATGATATACCATCCATTTATATATTATTTTAATATCAAAAGAATGATATTGTCGCTCGTGCGTACGTACGGACTACCGTCTCCACGAACGCGATGAGATTCATTCTCCATCGTATCCATTCAAGTATAATTATCATTTGATGATTTAAAAATTATGTTTAAGGACTGTATATCATTCTGGATATGAATAAGATACAACAACCATGGCTTATGTAACAAAACATATAAAAGAAAATGAGTAAGTTAACTCCCGAAACGACGATAATTCTAAGATATTATTAACAAATCAATGTTAAAAGATCATATATGATATCATATTAATATATATGATTCTTGTATAATTTAATAACAATTATTTCACCATTATACAGGAGGTTAACCTACCCCAACCAAGGAAAAGTACAAGGTAAGGGTTATTTCACAATCTCTTCATTATCCGAGGTTGTTTATATGTAATAATCTACTGGGATCTCTTTATCATCCACATCCATGTTTCTTAAAAATGTATTTCAAAACATTTTTACTATTTACAAGAATATGGGTTAAAGTCATTTATACCTTTTTTTGACTTTTTATAAGAGGTTTATAAAGGAATCTTTCCGTCGTTTTCAAAACAAGGTCCTTTTTAACCTTTTCGACAGAATTGAGGTAAGAATGTTTTTTTTAACTTATACGGCGGGTGCGGTTATTTTACGCCGTTATAAAATCTTCAAAGCTTTCCTTACAAGCTTATAAGAATATTTTCATAGAAAATGTTTTATTTTATATGGATCTTAAATGATTTCAAAATAAAAGGAGATATTTCTTTAAAAAGAATTTTGATTTCATCTATGTCAACATCCTTTGATGGATTTTAAGATTATTTGAAGTTGATTTATTATGATACAAAACTTCTATATTGTATTGAAGGTTTTGTGATATGTTTGACTATGGATGTGCTATTTTTATACCATTCATAGTTTATTTTGAAAGTATTGACATTTCGTATGCTAGTTTTAATACGAATGTTTATGTTATGTTTAAACCTTTTCATATGGGAATGCATTGGACTTAATAAGTGACGGGTGGAGCCCGCTATAGCTCCTCGATGCATCGGTAGGTCTCATGAGACAAACTAGTGTCTTGGCACAAGGCCTTGACAAAATCTTATTTGTAGTCTTGGCACGAGGCCTTGGCTATGTGGTTATGATAGTCTGGCATTATGCATTCCAACATTATGAAAGTGTTTATTTATTTTTGCATGTGATTATTCGATTAGTGGAATATCCATGTGAATAAGTAAATGGAATTATTTCATTTTATTTATGCCATACCATGTTGAAAGTTCATGTTTAAAAGGCTTTTGTTTTAGTTATACATTGTCTTAAATGTTTATTCTTATTGATGAAAGTTTCCGCTATATTGTTATCCTTACTGGGCATTTGAGCTCACCCCTTTTCTATGTTTTATTTTTCCCAGGAAGTGAAGATGTAAGTTATGAATGACCTGCAGGGATATTATGAGGGGATTGTAGTGTGTACTGTGGAAACATTATGTTGTTGTAGTAGTTTTTGATTTTATGATGTAATGTAAAACTTATGAATATATCTAGTGTTTCCAAGGCTACTAAACCAATCGGTCTTTCGAGATTTGATCTTTCTTGTGATCATGCCAATGTTATGTAATTAATGCACCGACTCTGGGTAGCTGGGGTCGGGGCGTTACAGTTGGTATCAGAGGAAGTTTAGTACAAACCTTGGAAGCTAGATTTAGATAAACACTGATTAGAGCACGTAGACCTAAGATGAACTTTGAGGATTAGTATAGAAGAACTTCCTAGAATTTTGGTATTGTAGAGATTTTGTGAGTTTTCCGAGCAATACATCCCTGTCTGGATACGAGCAGGTAGAGGCGGCTCTGGCACAGATGTACCTAGGGGTAAAACCCGAAAACACCGCTTTGAGCTAGACTCGAACGGGAACTGGTGCACGACAACGGGCCTTGCTGCACTCTTGGTTACGACACTCCCGGGGGATATGCTTAGGATAACTCTCACTTTCTTTACAAATCATTATGAAGGGTTTATGAGTATATACTTCCTCAAAGAAAACATATTTATGATTATGGATTATATCCATAGATAGTTCAATTTATGTTAAGTGTTTTATAAGTATGGGATTATGTATTTTGATTCATAAACTGATCTAGTTTATGCCATTGTTTAGAAATGGCGCCTAGTGGAAGAAATGGAAACCGTATCAATGCACGCACTCCATGTAGGGATTGCCCTCCTGCTCAAGATAATTATAGTGGGGCTGGTGATGCAACTGGTGCTGATCAGCTAATCACCGTACTGGGACAACTTACTCAGGTTATGAATAATAACCTTACCCGTATGGAGCACCCTGATCCGCAGCGTGGAGGATCAATGTTAGATCGATTCATGAGACAACAACCACCAACGTTCAATGGAAGTACAAATCCCTTAGTAGCTGAGCAATGGATATTTTCCCTAGAGAAAATATTTCAGGCTTTGGGGAGTAGTGAAAGGGAAAAAGTTACCATGGCAGTTTACCGCCTCACTGGAGATGCTGATCAATTGTGGTCATTGATTCAAAACATGAAGGAAGATGATGAAGTATCAAACATGGAATGGAGGGAGTTCAAAGATCTGTTTTTAGAAAAATACTTTCCTCGCGACCATCGAGCAGATATGGAAAGGCAATTTCTGAGTCTGAGACAAAAGGAGGATGAGAATGTCACAAAGTATGAGGCTAACTTTACAAGGTTAGCGAGGTATGCTGGAGATTATATTCGCAACCCAAGAAGTAAGATTGATCGTTTCTTTGATGGGTTAAAACCATTTCTCCGTCGAGCATTAGTCTCACAATCCTTTTCATCGTACGAAGACATTGTCTCATGTGCTATCAAGACCGAAAAGGAATTCTCTAAGTCTTATGACTTTAAAGCAAAGCAAGAGAAGAAGAGACCTGCTGATCAATCTGGGAATGGAAATAAGGGGAAGAAGGGAAAGGTTGAATATCCATCTTGTGGTAAGTGCGGGAAGAAACACCCCGGTGCTTGCCTGAAGGGAATGGGAGTCTATTACAAGTGTGGTGAAAAAGGCCACCAAGCTCATGATTGCAAGGGGAAGAAGGAAGCTACCAACGTTCAGTGCAACAATTGCAGGGAGATGGGGCATTATGCAAATGCATGTCCTAAGCGTCAGGAGAACTTACCTCAGAAAAGGCCAAGGGATCAAGGCCAGGCTTATTCTATCACTACTGCTGAGGTAGAAACTCCGAAAGACGTGGTGGCAGGTAATTTAATGGTTTCCTCAAGTTTAGCAAATGCATTATTTGATTCTGGATCATCGCATTGTTTCATATCTTCCCAGTTTGCTAAGAAAATTAGATATTTCCAATTTGATTTAATAATGTAGTTGTCAGTTAAAACTCCTAAGGGAAGTATCGTTGCAACAAAGTTTTGTGAATCAGTCCCCATTAGAGCACATAAATTTTCTTTATCTGCTGATTTCATCGTCATACCTATGATTGAGTTTGATATAATCCTCGGTATGGACTGGCTTTCGGACTATGATGCGAAGATTTATTGTAAGAAGAAAGAGGTTACGATTCTTGATGATAATGATAAGGAACACCTTATTTTTAGAGCAGAATCGTCACCACCTAATTCTTATTTAGACCCACCCCCAGTAGCTCAACTTAATTCAATTATTGGGGAGGAAGAGAATGAAATAACTGTCGGTGAGGAAAGGAATGTTCAAATAGAGGATGTACCTGTTGTGAAAGAATTTGTAGATGTATTTCCGGAAGATTTACCTGGACATCCTCCAGAACGAGAAGTTGAGTTTTCTATTGATTTGATTCCTGGATCAAGGCCTATATCGAAGACCCCTTATAGAATGGCCACTGTAGAGTTAGTCGAACTAAAGAAACAACTAGAGGAATTGAGTAATAAGGGATTTATTCGCCCTAGTGTTTCTCCATGGGGAGCCCCTGTTCTTTTTGTTAAAAAGAAAGATGGATCTATGAGGTTATGTATCGACTACAGGGAGATCAATGCTATAACGATAAAGAACAAGTATCCCCTACCTCGTATTGATGATTTATTTGACCAACTGCATGGAGCTCAATACTTTTCAAAGATTGACCTTCGATCTGGATACCATCAGTTGTGTGTAAAGAAGGAAGACATTCCGAAGACAGCATTTCGAACCAGGTACGGGCATTACGAGTTTACTGTAATGCCGTTTGGATTGACTAATGCACCCTCTGTATTCATGGATCTGATGAATAGAGTTTTCAAGGAGTATCTCGATGAATTTGTGGTGGTATTTATTGATGATATCTTGGTATACTCCAAAACCTACGAAGATCATGAAAATCACTTGCGCATTATCTTGAAGACTCTGAGGAGGCATGAATTATATGGAAAGTTTAGCAAGTGTGAATTCTGGCTTCAGGAGATTTCTTTTCTTGGCCATATTGTCTCTAAAGATGGAATCTCTGTTGATCCTTCTAAGACCAAGGCAATCCATGAATGGCCAGCACCTACGAGTATAACTGAGGTACGTAGTTTTATTGGCTTGACAGGTTATTATCGACGTTTTGTCCAGAATTTTGCCCGATTGGCTAACCCATTAACGAAGCTCACACGTAAAGGGGTTAAATTTGTTTGGACAAAAGAGTGTGAGGAATGTTTCGAAGAACTGAAGAGAAGATTAGTCAATGCTCTTATATTGACTCTACCATCGGGGAATGATGGGTTCGTTATTTATAGTGATGCATCAAAGAAAGGACTTGGTTGTGTCCTTATGCAGAATGATAGAGTTATTGCCTATGCATCACGACAGTTGAAAATTCATGAACAAAACTATCCTACTCATGATCTCGAGTTAGCAGCAGTGATCTTTGCTTTGAAGATATGGAGGCACTACCTCTATGGTGAAAAATGTGAGATTTATACTGATCACAAGAGTTTGAAGTATATTTTCTCACAAAAAGAACTCAACATGAGGCAAAGGAGATGGCTTGAATTACTCAAGGATTATGATTGTACGATACACTACCACCCAGGGAAGGCAAACAAGGTGGCGGATGCTTTGAGTAGAAAAGACCATGGAGTTTTGAACATGATGAGAATTGAAAGGGATCCAATTTTCATGGATCTAGAGAAGATGGACATGGGAATAACCAGGGAAGGTGAAACATCAATGCTTTTTCAAATGGTTGCCAAACCATCTTTACTAGAAAGGATTAAGAGTTCTCAGACCGATGATGACGAATTCCAAAAGAAGATTAAAGCTGTGAATGATGGGAGATTGAGAGACTTTGTGTATGAAGATGGAATTTTGAAATTCGGGAAGAGACTTTGTGTTCCCAATATACCTGATCTAAAAAGGGAATTGCTGGATGACGCTCATAGTTCCAATTTCTCTATACACCCTGGGAGCACCAAAATGTATAGGGATTTGAAGGAACATTTTTGGTGGGACAACATGAAGAGGGAGATTGCTGATTTTGTGTCAAGGTGTATGGTTTGTCAACAAGTGAAAGCTGGAAGGCAACAGCCTGGAGGAGTCATGCAACCTCTTCCCATACCGGAGTGGAAATGGGACAATATTACGATGGACTTTGTCATGGGGCTACCAAAGACTCCTAGAAGGAACGATGCAATATGGGTTATTGTTGATCGTCTTACCAAGTCAGCACATTTTCTTGCTATAAGAGAAGATCTACCCCTGGAACGTCTAGCAAGACTATATATTAATGAAGTTGTGAGACTTCATGGAGTACCCCTATCGATTGTTTCTGATCGTGATCCCCGTTTTACCTCAAGATTTTGGAAAAGTCTTCAGAAATCCCTGGATACTGAACTTCATTTGAGCACTGCTTACCACCCTCATACAGACGGACAATCAGAACGGACTATTCAGACCTTAGAAGACATGTTGAGATCTTGCTCACTTGATTTTCAGGGTATGTGGGATCAATATTTACCACTAGTAGAATTTTCCTATAACAATAGCTTCCATTCGAGTATTCAGATGGCACCATATGAAGCGTTATACGGAAAGAGATGTTGTACACCAACCTGTTGGGATGACGTTGGTGAAAGAAAACTTGTAGGCCCAGAACTGGTGGAGGAAACGGTGGAAAAGGTGAAAGTAATCCAAAATCACATTAAAGCAGCTCAAAGTAGGCAGAAGAGCTATGCCAATAATCGAAGGAAGGATTTGGAATTTCAAGTCGGTGATCATGTTTTCCTGAAGGTATCTCCGTGGAAGGGAGTCATACGTTTTGGTAAGAAAGGTAAATTGAGTCCCAGGTACATCGGACCTTTCGAAATTCTAGAACGAATTGGGGTTGTAGCTTACCGATTGGCAATGCCGCCAAGTCTCTCCAAAGTTCACGATGTGTTCCACGTATCTCTATTGAGGAAATACATGCCTGATCCGACGCATGTACTCACCTATGAGGAATTAGAACTGGAACCCGATCTGTCTTATTGCGAAGAGCCCGTCAGGATTCTTGATACAAGAGAACAAGTACTGAGAAACCGGACGACGCGTCTGGTAAAAGTTTTGTGGAGAAATCATAAGATGGAAGAGGCAACGTGGGAACCCGAGGAACTTATGATGAAGAACCACCCGAGTCTTTTTATGCAGTAATACCCTAGAAATTTCGAGGACGCAATTATTTGAAGGAGGGGAGAATGTAACACCCCAAGCTTCTACGGTACGTTTCCCTTCGAATAATGCGATAGCGTGTGTTGTACGCAACCTCGAGTTCTAACACACACCACAACTAATTAAACTAGCCGTTGTGAATAGTAATACCTACTTTTTGAAATTATATATATTTTATATTTGAAAATGGACTTCATTTTTGGATTCGGAATATTGAATTTAGCCTAAGGTGAAATTTTGGTACATTTCGGATAACTTTCATATTTTGATGAATAGTGAAAATTTCTAAATTTTAATTAAAAACAACTTTTTTAATAAAAATAATTAATAGTGATAAATTATGAATTTGAGTGGTTTTAAAGTATATTTAGAATATATTTTTACCATTCAATTTAATGTTTATAATTGGACATAATTTTACAATTAAACCGAACATAAACAAGTGTCAATCTTTTGATAGTTATTATCTCTTAAAAACACGCTTTTTGTTTTGACAGCGGGAATTAATTTTAAATTAATTTCTGCCACTTCTGTGTTTTGAATTTAGGAAAATGGATTCCATATTTGGAATCAGGATTTCCAAATTATGTAAATAGGTAACTTTTATTTTTACACATTTTGAATAATTACTGCGGTAAATATTTTATTTACCATGGTTAAAGGGTAAATCCGGTAAATAAGGGTTAAAAAAATAATATTATAATAATACAAAATTACCCTAGAACGTGTCCTAACCTTATTGGTGGACACATACCCGACCATGGGCATCCTTGGGTCAATTTGGGGACCCCTTGGAGCCACTTGTATGTGGTAGGGACACATTATATTAATAAAGTTAAAATAAAAATAAAAATGGCATAAGCTTACATCTTTTAGAAGAACAATTTTTACATAGGGTTATACATGTTGGATTTTCGATTATAAATATTCATTAGAAATCTAAAAAGATTTCCTACATAATGATATTTTATTTATAATTTTTAGACATTATATAATTTATTTTATTTATGACACAATGATGATGCAGTAATTACTAAAATAGTGAAAAATAAAAATAATTGATCTTATAAATACCCAAATAATTATAATATGAAACTTTTAATGAATTAAACTAATTTTCTATGATAATATGATATATTAGGATTGATTTAATTGACTTTGTTCGAAGTAATCAATCTGTTAGGAGTTTCACAAAAATCAACTATTGAATAGTGTCAAAATTGACATAAAAGAGTTCTTAAAACAAATATTATATTATTAATTGATATTAAATTCCTAAAAATCTAAGGTTCGGCCAAGAGACTTATATTATGATAGGTTCCTCATTAATGGACCACTTGGGGGTCGCTTGTATGTATATAGTAAGTTTATTAATCATATTATATAAAAATACAAAGAGACATTGTAAAAGTGAAACTAATTAACTTAGAGTTAATACTTAAAGATAAGGTTAATATAAGTACCCAAACCTGTCTAAATTCTATTGGATGAGTTGTTTTCGACCTATACCCACCTCATCCTTTGAATAGTCAACTTTGGAGCCTTTAGAAACCGAATATGAATTTATTATAAATTAATATTTCTAACTTTTCCAAAGGTGCCCCTCACCCCTCTTATAAAAGGGCACTCCTCCTTCTCATTTCTTCACACCTTCAAAGCCTTTTGGTTCGGCCAAACTCTGCCCAAATACTCTCCCAACATCCCTCAATACAACCTAGAGGCCTTAGTTTGATCAGAAAGCCAACCTAAGGAGCCCTTTTGATCAAATCAAAAGGAAGAACCCGAAGAAGAGGTAATGATTTCACCACCCTTTTCTAAGTTCATTTCTTCTTCCACTTCTTCTTCCTTTGTTCTTACCATTCTGAAATAATAACTCCAGTATCTCACATATACTGTGATGTTATTATAAATATGGTACAATCATATTCATTATTCTATCCACCCTTTGAATAACATGTCACCATACGTGCGTACGTACGGCTTACCGTCTCCACGTCGTGGTGTAATTGTTATTCAATATAATATTATTTGGATGGGTATAATAATGATGTGTAACTCATGTAAATAATAAATATAACATGTTAATGATTCTGTATATATGATATACCATCCATTTATATATTATTTTAATATCAAAAGAATGATATTGTCGCTCGTGCGTACGTACGGACTACCGTCTCCACGAACGCGATGAGATTCATTCTCCATCGTATCCATTCAAGTATAATTATCATTTGATGATTTAAAATGATGTTTAAGGACTGTATATCATTCTGGATATGAATAAGATACAACAACCATGGCTTATGTAACAAAACATATAAAAGAAAATGAGTAAGTTAACTCCCGAAACGACGATAATTCTAAGATATTATTAACAAATCAATGTTAAAAGATCATATATGATATCATATTAATATATATGATTCTTGTATAATTTAATAACAATTATTTCACCATTATACAGGAGGTTAACCTACCCCAACCAAGGAAAAGTACAAGGTAAGGGTTATTTCACAATCTCTTCATTATCCGAGGTTGTTTATATGTAATAATCTACTGGGATCTCTTTATCATCCACATCCATGTTTCTTAAAAATGTATTTCAAAACATTTTTACTATTTACAAGAATATGGGTTAAAGTCATTTATACCTTTTTTTGACTTTTTATAAGAGGTTTATAAAGGAATATTTCCGTCGTTTTCAAAACAAGGTCCTTTTTAACCTTTTCGACAGAATTGAGGTAAGAATGTTTTTTTTTAACTTATACGGCGGGTGCGGTTATTTTACGCCGTTATAAAATCTTCAAAGCTTTCCTTACAAGCTTATAAGAATATTTTCAAAGAAAATGTTTTATTTTATATGGATCTTAAATGATTTCAAAATAAAAGGAGATATTTCTTTAAAAAGAATTTTGATTTCATCTATGTCAACATCCTTTGATGGATTTGAAGATTATTTGAAGTTGATTTATTATGATACAAAACTTCTATATTGTATTGAAGGTTTTGTGATATGTTTGACTGTGGATGTGCTATTTTTATACCATTCATAGTTTATTGTGAAATTATTGACATTTCGTATGCTAGTTTTAATACGAATGTTTATGTTATGTTTAAACCTTTTCATATGGGAATGCATTGGACTTAATAAGTGACGGGTGGAGCCCGCTATAGCTCCTCGATGCATCGGTAGGTCTCATGAGACAAACTAGTGTCTTGGCACAAGGCCTTGACAAAATCTTATTTGTAGTCTTGGCACGAGGCCTTGGCTATGTGGTTATGATAGTCTGGCATTATGCATTCCAACATTATGAAAGTGGTTATTTATTTTTGCATGTGATTATTCGATTAGTGGAATATCCATGTGAATAAGTAAATGGCATTATTTCATTTTATTTATGCCATACCATGTTGAAAGTTCATGTTTAAAAGGCTTTTGTTTTAGTTATACATTGCCTTAAATGTTTATTCTTATTGATGAAAGTTTCCGCTATATTGTTATCCTTACTGGGCATTTGAGCTCACCCCTTTTCTATGTTTTATTTTTCCCAGGAAGTGAAGATGTAAGTTATGAATGACCTGCAGGGATATTATGAGGGGATTGTAGTGTGGACTGTGGAAACATTATGTTGTTGTAGTAGTTTTTGATTTTATGATGAAATGTAAAACTTATGAATATATCTAGTGTTTCCAAGGCTACTAAACCAATCGGTCTTTCGAGATTTGATCTTTCTTGTGATCATGCCAATGTTATGTAATTAATGCACCGACTCTGGGTAGCTGGGGTCGGGGCGTTACAGGGGTGCTGCTACCGGCCCACCCGAAGAAAAGGGGCTCGCATGATGGGTCCTGGACTTTGACCTCGTAGCTCACAGGGTTGTCTTCATGAACCCAAGTTGGTATCTTGGCTGGCTGGCTTCGTGGGGACATCCTGAATTTTATCAAGGAGTTTCGCGGTCAGATGAGCATATATGTATATACCAACAACAACAATGATGGGGAGCTAACTCAAGAAGGACAGTTAACACTCAGTTCTATGTGATGCACAATCAAATTTTCCCTACAACAAGTGTCAAGCATGCCGAGTCGACAAGTGGGTTATCAAGGTCCTGGTGAATTGATACGTTGTCCTCTGCACCATCATTGGACTCCCTAGCCTAAGAGCCACTCCCAAGACACGTTGACATTGTTTCCTTAAATCCCAACCAATTCCTTTTATTTTAGGGACGTTTGAACAACGTCCCAAGGAATGAACCACCTCTGATACTACTTTGTCACGACCTGACCCTACCCGGGCTCGATCCGCAACTACCCTAAGCCCGCCTCCATAGGCCAGGGGCTAGCGACCAGTACCGAAGGCATAATAACTCGGGGAGTCCTTTTCCTAAGTACCTGTATACACACACAAAGAACATTCAATGCAAAAGTGAAGAGTAAAAAAGAAAAGAAAAGGGAAACTACTATACATAACTACAAGAGTGCATCGACCTGTAAACAGTACATGTAAAGTGATGGAAAGGGAAACGGGTCAAAACACGTGCCCAACCAGAAAAGGTTCCACAACCCGGAAACAGGTAAACAAAAAGAAATAGCTGACGGGTCTCCCACCTGGAACCTGGCTAAGACCATTGCATGTAGTCCAAGCTCACGAACTCCTAAGCTCATCTGAAGTCATGACCAACCTGTCTGTCGTCTGCAAGGGAACACCAAGCTCGGGCAAATCCCAAGTAGGGGTGAGTATAAAAATACTCAGTAGGATACCGTGAAGGCTTGAGGGAGCAAAAAAAGAGGACCAAAGGGTGATAAGTAGATCGAATAGGAAAAGAAAAGGAGTGCAACCAAAAGTGCAGTAAAGCGTACAGCTCAACCCAACAAGAGGTAGGAAGAAGACTCGTCCAAACGCAAGGAGCTAGAAAAGGTGATAAAAAGAACTTCTCGTCGACTCTTTGCTACCTATAGCAGGAGAGTAGACTCATCCAACCACGAGAAGCTAGACACGAAAAGCACGTGGCATACCCCGTGCGTCATCGCCTTTCCTGGAGGGAGGGTAACCAAACCCAAGAAGTGGGTACTCAAACAAGGTATATACAAATACATATGCTCAATCACGAAGCCCAAACAAGGTCGTAAGGGGATCTCGATCTCGTAGCTCAGCCTAAGAAAAGTGGGTAGCCAACAGTCCCAGAAGTAACACCATCGATGCCCAGAATCCCACACCTCTTCCCCGAACTACAAGTCAAGCGCTCAATCACCGCACCTCGACAATATCCACTTTGGGCGGCACTGACTCACCCGCACGGTTTTGGGTCACGTCACAAGTACGCATCTCGGTGGGGAAAGCACTCCTCGTACTTGAGAGTTCTGGGGGAACGTCAATCCACAACTCGTCACTGCCCCACATTCGAGAGGACTCCTCAAAGTCAAGATCGTTCCAACTCTGACTCGTACAACCAAGGTTACCGCTCCAATAATCATGGAGGAAAGCCACATACTATCCTAGTAGAAAGGACTAAGTCTGGAATGTCAACGGGTGTCCCACTGCCCATCCCTACTAGAGGGTAATTCATAATAAGATATCGGGTGACCCATTGCTCAGCCCTGTTGGAGGGTAAATCATACTACATCATCAGGCGACCCACTGCCCAACCCCGCTGGAGGGTAGACCTTAATACATCATCAGGAGACCCACTACCCAGCCTCGCTAGAGGGTAGACCTTAATACATCATCACTCAACCCACTACCCAGCCCCGTTGAAGGGTAGACCTTAATACATCATCAGGCAACCCACTGCCCAGCCCCGCTGGAGGGTAGACCTGGTATAAGTCGACAGGCGACCCACTACCCAGCCATGCTAGAGGGTATACCTGGAACTAGATGATGGGCGACCCACTACCCATCCCTGCTGGAGGGTAGACCCTAAGAGGTCATCGGGTGACCAACTGCCCAGTCTCTATTGGAGGGTAGACCCTAAGAGTGTCGGGTGACCCACTGCCCAGTCTCTGCTGGAGGGTAGACCCTAAGTGCATCGGGTGACCCACTACCCAGTATCTGTTGGAGGGTGAACCCTAGAAGTCAGTGAGAAACCCACTGCCCAGCCCTACTGGAGGGTAAACCCGGAACAGTTCTGTACATCCCTACTGGATGATACAACACTGACCAACCGAGCATTGAGTGGGTACCGTATGACCACTCAACTCCAGAATAACTCACCCAATAGGGGTACAGGGCCTGTTCCATCACTGGGTGTCACTAGCACCACTACCGGCCGGTCCATCGAGGATGAAACCAGGGGAGACCACTCAACCCTGCTGGTCAAACAAACGAGAACCAAGGGACCCTCTATGTCACGAGAGGTCAATGGTACGCAAAACAGAACACGACACTCACATGGGGCCCACATGACGTGTGGTCCCAATTCAATCCCCAACCAAGCACACAAACAAACTTAGGTATAAACCACACGTACCTCCAAGCGCTCTCGTATACTCCCAGATTATACCACGTCTGCAGCCCTTAGGCTATCATTCACATGGCACCCCTTCGTCAAGGCGAAGGGCATAAAAGCTACTCCGCTAACTTTACACCTCATCGGTTGAGGCAAAGTCAACCACATCTCATTAGGAATTTACTCCACTTGCACGGGAGTGCACGGGATCACATGACAGGGGTCCGCTATAAACACGGTAGAGGAACCTCCACCGGGACACCTTCTACATTTCCACATTTAATAAGACCACGTATGAGGCTCTACACAACCAAACAGAATATATCATTGTAATCCTTGCAGAAAAACACGCGATATCGACTACTTACTCGCCTCAAACGAATATCCGATGGAAAGGTCGCCAACCCCGCCTCATGCCCGAATGGCATCCCGTGATCCCGAGCCTCGGCCCCGAAAACATTCGGGCGCATCGCACCAATACGATCCCCTCGGGAAAGAAAGTCAAAAGAACTAATCACATGAGTGCAACAGATATCCGGAGAAAAAGGTTCATTCCGTTGCACCGCACACGAGCGGTGCTACGTGGGACCCGCATCCCGGTCCCGAAACTCAACGGACGGATCGCACAGTTGTGATCCTCTCAAAAAAGCACACAAGGTGGACTATTCACTTGTCCAAAACCGTCGCCCAGTGATAGAGATGGAAAATCACTGTCGATGCCCAAATAGCCCTCGAGGGGCCTGCACCATCATGTGGAATTATAGCTGGCAGACTGCGCCAACGCGATGCCCTCGGAAAAACACTCAACAACGACTACTCGCACGCCCCGAATGGACGTCAGGTGAAAAAGTCGTGAAACGGTGCACGCAGCTCGAAAGACGGGTCATGGGGGTCACGCCTCAACTTCGGCCTTAATGCCCAAAACCACCCTGGAAAGCTCTGTCCCAGCGCCAGGGTCTCAACGCCACTGACAGCTCTCAAAACGTACGTCGGAGGCATCTGCGCCGTCCAAAACAAGAACTCTCGGGAAAAACGTCAAACCACTTCACATCGTGTCATGCCCCGAGCCCCGCGTTTCGGGAATTAAAAATTCCCAAAACCATCTCAAATATTTCACCTTGATGCAAGGTCCGTGATGCCGCTGACGGCACGCAAGACAGACTCCTGTAGTTAAAGATACGGGCGTATGAAGGCAGAAGGGGAGAATCCCCTTGGGCCGGACCGGCCCGGTCCGAACGGTCCGCCCTGCTCGGGCCGGCGCGCTGGGACCGCGGCCCAGCCGGCTGGGTCTGGGCCAGCCAAACCCTGGGGCCGCCGCGCGTGGCCCGCCACCTCATGCGAGCCCACCTCGCCCGCGCGCCGCCTAGGTGCTTCCTTTACCGACCGGCCGATATGGCCGGTCCGTTTTCCATGCGGAGACCCGCGTCACGCGGGTCTCAGTGTCCTCGTGGGGTCGCACGCCTGCGACCCCGGTCCCTCGTCCAGCTCGCCCCTCGCCGGCGAGCCCAAGCCGCGCCACCGTCCTGAGGACCTCGGACCGCCGTTGGGAGCTGCACCACCGTCGCGCCCAACTGAGCCGCCGCACCACCTGGGAAGCCGCCGCCGTCGTCCCGGACCACCGTCCGCCGCCTGGAACCGCCGGAAAACCAGGAATTCGGACGGAACTTCTCGGGGCTGTCCCAAGAACCCCGAGACATGGATTTTCGATCCAAGAAGAGATTTGGAAAGCTTAGAACATGTTCTATGTGATTTTTTGCTTTTTTCAATGATCGGGCAACAAATTGACAGGGGAAATCTGACTCAAAGATTGCGGGAAATTGAAAATGAAAACAATAAACCCTTACCTCGAAGGGCTTAGCCCGACGCTTCGTGTGTGAACCGTCGGAACCACTATGCCACGCCAGAGATTGGCTCACCGGAGATGGAGGAGAGGGGAGGGTTATCGCCTGCTGCTGTCTAGGTGAGGAAGAAGAAGAGGGAGGGGGTGAGTTAAGTGTTTAAATAGAAAACGCTTAACCACCCGCCCGTCGGCCCGAACCCGAACTCCCAACGGGGTCAGGATTAAGCCTCCCCTGGGATAAAACCCATGAAATGAAAACAACGGAGGTCTCAGAATTTTAATACGAGACCCCATTCAAAATTTATTAAACATAGCGCCTGAGGCCGCCAAATTACGAAAACGCCCTCGGGGCCATTTTTCACAGACGGCCCGCGCCCACGAAACATATACCCATCCTAGGGTAAACGACACGCTATGAACTCAACGGTGCCCTCTGTTTTCCAATCTGAGCCACTGTTTAAGAGATACTTTCGTTTCAACATTAAACGAATAATTAATTGATTTAATTATCCATTTAACGTTCTGAAAGCGAGCGAGGGGTCCAAACGTCCCGCGATGATATGTTTTATATTGTTCCTAGGGTAAACACCCCTTTACGGACCCATCCGTACACTCAGATCCCTGATCTGGATCACTATTTAGGAGTTATTCCATTTATTTGGCGTTTTGAGTGTGAACGCACTGAGAATTTAATTCCGGCCACACCGGGGCTCGGAATCGCACACCGTCTTAAGGCGCTGCTCTGGAATAATATCTAGAATATTCCAAAGTCTTTTATAGAAAAAACCGGGTTCTTACATACTCTTACCTTGCTCGGGCCACCATTAGGTACCCAAGAAGACTTCGTGATTGGAGGTTAGTACTAGGGAAAGTTCCATGTCCTAGATTGTTGATTTGGTCATGGGATGTGCATGGATGAGGAATATGAACATGAGGTAAATAGTTGTTTTTAATATTCACTAGTTTTTCATTATTTTGGGTTTCCATACAATTGTCAAGTTATGACCTGACATAACATATTTACTATTTTTTGTGGTATTGTACCTATTTTTGATAAAAGTTTTGTATTGCATGTTCATTGGTTATACTGTTTTATTTAATTCTTATCGTTATATAAGTCGTCTTACTCTGATAATGATTATATAGTATCCCCACATTACACATCAGACCCTCACTACTAGTTAGCAGCCTTTAGCATACGGGGAGGTGTGTCTGAGTTCATGTCTTGACCACACTCAAGGCATCATATATAGGGGATATCATTTTGGGAATATTACAATATCATATCATAGGAGGTTATTTTTCATTATTATTATATTTCAAAAATATTATAGGAAAATATAATGTTTCGGGCCTTGGTAATGATGTGAATGAGAGTAGCTAACCCTTATAGGAGGTAAATCCCACATATCTAGGGGTGGATTGTTGTTCTTGATGTGTATGTATATAGTTGAGTGATATTTCATATTTGGGTGATGTATCTGTTGTGTGATGTGACTATTTTATAGTATTTTCAATCATGGATTAAATGGATTGATGTTTTGTATACATGCATCATTATAGGCACATATGGATTTATTTGACACTAATTACATTAAGAACACACAGGAAATACATGTAGAATCTAAGGGATATAATTTTTTTTTATTTCCATGAAATTTTAAAGAAAAAGTGTCTAAACAATATGATGAAAACTGGAAAATCGGAATAAGGCAATGAAATGGTTAAGTAATAGTTCATAATAATGAGTCATATATAGCTTAAAAACAGGTTGCGATGGATTTTAAAAGATTGAAAGGTTCATAAACAAGGAATATTTGTGGTTTAAAGGTGAAATTGGATAAAAACGGTGTCTGGTAAATGGTAGAGACAGTGTAATTTAGAATACCCAGGATGAACATTGCCTATAGTATGAATAATTAAGGGTAGTGATTGATATTTTATTTTATATGTTAGGATAATGAATGTGAACTGTTTTGTTTATGGATAGTAGAGATCCTTATTTTAAGAAAAATATGGAAGTTTTATATTATATTTTTTGAGATGTTCGTTTGGCATTGTAGAGACATTCTACTATGTGGGTGAGTTTTGGTCTGGAGACATGAGGATATCTTTGAGAAATATCCATCAGTAGTTGAGCAAGAAACACCATTGTTCTAGAGAATCAAATAGGAGGATTAGTTCAATGATCACAGGGACCCAAGGTGGTCTGTGCTGAGAATGTTTGATCTAAACAAATAGTATCAATTATATCACCCTCAGACATCTTCTAGAGTGGGTAGACCAAAGGTAAAAGAGTTCTTGATTGATTCCATCTAGATGATTCTGGAATAGTTGAAGACTCCTCTTAACCGGATAGTTATATTGGCATCTTATACAATGTAAGTACTAGTAATTCACTAGTGGAATATTTTGGTTCAGACTCAGCAAGCGGATGGTATGCTATGGAATGACATCAATGAAAAGTTTATGGAAACTTTCTATATGGATACCTTGAAAATGGATAAGAATATTGATTTTATAAGGTTGACCTATGGGACTATATCAATGGTGGATTATGTTTAAAATTCCACTAACATACTATTCCTTTTTCCAACATTGGCAGGGGATGAGACCGCTTATTAGAGACATTTCCAAGCTTGACATAGACATGAGATCAAGTCCAAAGTGAAAATATTTCTTTTTAAGAGGGATTTTGAGGTGGTGGATCATGCCATTATTTTATAAGGTAATTTAAAGGAGGCTTCTGGTGGTGGATAAGTAGTTCTAGTTTGGTGATCCAGTGGTGAAACATTTGATAGTAAGAAGTTCTATTTTGAGAGTCTTCACTAGGGAGTTGGGGTACATATAACTCAAAGAAGTGGAATATTTTCTCAGGGTAATGACCAGGTGTTTTTCATTCAATGTGTTCAGATGGGAAACATGTGTGTTTTGTACCCCCGACCACTAGTTGAGTGTCGATCATGCATCAAGATGGGTAATGTGCAGAGGTTGTATAGGATCCCTTAATTTGTGGGAACTGATGGAGGATCGATGCAGATGAAATGTGAAAGTAGGTGGTCGGTTTCCCCATACCAAGAAGTAAGTTGGTGTTTTACTAGTCATACTAGCCAAGGTTGAGTATGTGGTACTTAGGTATAAGAGCATCCATATCAGTTGGGTAGTTCCTCACTAAGAACTCAAGAAAAATACCATGATTGAGGTGTGGTCATATTTATAATGTTGAGCCAGGATCTAGAGATTGATGGGTTGGACCATCGCCAGTTTGAGGTATGATTCTGGTATTTTTTTAAGTATTTTATTTGATATATGTGCATCACAATATTTTATAACATCTCAATTTGTGAGTGAGTTAGGTCTAGAGGTGGAACATATGTGGGGGGTTATGTCTATTGACACGCCATTAGGGATACAAGTAGAGAATATCATTAAATATAAATAGTGTGCTCTTGAGGAAGGTGGTTACCATTTACTATGGGTCTTGTTTGTGTTGGAGATGTTTGGTTTTAATCTAATATTGGGTATGGATTGTCCAGTGTTATACTAGGTGTATATTTACTGTTACTGACATAGGGAAATCTTCACATAACTAGAGTGTAATATTTATGATCACTATGGGGAATGGGTAACCCAAAAAGGATGTGCAGGACTAGTGTATCAATAGTTGGGTAAACTCATATCCAAAGTTTATTTCCATGTACATGATGATGGGGGCATAGATATCAAAAATTATTATGGGATTCCATCTAAAACCAAATATAACCCGGTCTTTGACAGGTCCTGAAGGGTGTTCTTGATCCTGATGGGAAGGAAACTATAACCGAGAAACAATGTAATATTGTGGAGAATGATTTTTACCCAAATAAACAATGTTCAAATAAATAAACTGAACAAGGTTAGTAACTAAAAATAATTTAATCTTCATTAAATATAAAACTGATCTAGGTACAATGAAATATGAACAAAACATAAAATTGAAACTAAATACAAATCTAAAACTGAACCATGCTACGATTACCTCCATGTGGCCTCTTGGTAACCCCTAACCACAAGACCAAACTACTCCAACAATGAGTGCATAAACTAGGAACCTGAACCTACAAAACAACTCATATCTACAGACACCAAATGGTATAATTAGGATGTGGCCTTAACAACTCATTAGGCAACCACCATAGAATCCATACATTTCTTTTTCAAAAAACAGTCAACTATCACAAGTTTAATATATATATATATATATATATCTGTGTGTGTGTTTTAAACATTATTAAGAAACATCCCCAATTTTTTCCCCAAAACATCACACACCACATTCCAAATTTAAATAATCTTATGCCATTTTAGAATCCAAATTCTAAAAGTGAATCTAGAACAAATGATACATGAATATTCTGACAATCGAATCAAGAGAGACCAAATAGGGAACCAAGTGTAATTGAAAGATAAAAAATCCCAAACATATGGTAATATATGTGAATTTTCCAAAACTACCTAGAGATACTCCTAGACTTACTGAAATTGGACTCACCTACCGGCATATGGTACTGCTCAGTAGTTTATAACCAACTAGATAGCCTAAACTGACATGTCCAGTGTCACATCCTACCAAGCACTATTATGTCAAGGGGGTACCAAACCTTCTAATCAAGGTTAAAAATACCCCATCACTCAAACCTCTAAAATATTCCAAGGAAATCCATGGTAATAGTATATGGTAAAATGAGGTCCCCTTGCAAGTGTGACTCACCTTACCTATCTCAACTACACTTGACTAGCACAATAACTGACACCACCCACTATGATAACCCATATCTTGGGAAATACTTTATAGGGGGTACCATCATATAAAAAACCATTCACAAGTTCAAAATAAGATTTCACAACACATAATCTTTCAAACCATTTTCTCAAATATATCATGGTTCCAACCGGACATTTTTACTTCTAAAACCAAAATACAATTCCAAATAAATTATAAGGTTCAATGCGTTCTTTTATTTATATTAGTTTCAATATATTAATAAAATCCAAACCATTTCCAAAATTACTTGGGTTCCACTTCCATTTTCATGATTCCAAACTAGAATTTATTATTTCCAAATCCAAATACATTTAGAAAACCATTTTCAAACTAGAGTGGACCATGAAACCTTATGAAACGTGAAAAATAAGACTTTATGATGAAAATTCACCAAATCATGTCTCAATTGACAAATAGGGAGTTTTTTTTAGAAAAAATTTGAAACCACTTTAAAATCACAAAGAAAACTAATACACTATTTAGAACAAAGCAATAAATTTTAAGGATACATTGTGGTCACTCCTAACTGTCATCGTCATCTGTATTCCCATACATGTGTGTACCTAGTACACCCATGGATGTGCCATCATCCAATGAAACAATTAGAGTGTAGTTGATGTCATCCAAAAATACCATATTTAATAAATACCACTTTCTATTAAATCGATACACATGTCACATCCAATTCCAACAACACAAATAATCATTTAAGAACCAAAAGAACCTTTTCAATAATTTTACTATAATACAAAAATCCTTAAGGAGGCTCGCAAATCACGTAACATACCCAAATCATAATTAAGTCAATGCCACATAATATAATCAAAGCTAAATAAAATCATAAGTGATCAATTTCAATTTCATAAATTAATAGATATTTTATAAAAACACCTTATGTGGATAATGATATAACTTTATTAGAAAAACGCCTTTAAAATGACTCAAAATTATTTTTTTCAAAGAAAACACCATACTAAGCCACGAAAACACACCACAATCATGTTAAAAACATTTATATATCATTTAAAAATACCCAGACATAAAATGAAATGCATCATAAAATAAAAATATGGAAACACTTACCTCAATAGTATGTGATTGCCACTAAACTCTAGGATAAGGAAGAACTAAGACCAATAGATGATACACAAACCATGATATCCAATAAATTGAATCATACATAAACCTTAACATATAGGGTTCATCCCAGAGTGAATCCACACCAAGAGAAATGATGAATTTGAGAGAGAAGGTAGAAGGGAGGAGAAAGATAACCAAAAATATAATTAACTCACCTTAGAAACATTCAATGAGCATAAATGGGTGTTATTAAGAAAGAGAGAGGTTTTTGAAGAATCCCCCTTGTGTAACTAGGTCGAAAGTGGGGAGGAAAACATGATTTAGGGTTAAAATGGATGGGAAAACATAGAATTTATAATTTTTATGATACTGATAAGCTTTCAGGGTTTGGTCACAATCCATGTGGGACCCACTATCCAAATGGAATGAACCTCACATAATGTTTCTTCATGGTTTTAGAAACCACACACAACCCTTTAACCTTAATCATGAACCAAAAAACAGGTTGTATATTTATATGGATAAATATGTATGGTTTACCCAAACAATGTACTAACAATGCGTACGCCAAAAACTCACATAAGACTTCCAAAATTCAAAAATTTAAACGGTGGAACTACCTGAACCTCAACTAAAATGATTCCAAGATGATAAAAGAATAATTTAAATTAATTATAATGCTCGAGGTGTGACAATTCTCCTCACCACAGACTCATTATGCCCCTAAAAAGTCACCATTACAAAAGCTAACCTAAACATGATTCCATGCTAGATCAAATTCAAAAGAAACCATGAGGTTCGGGGTGACCTTTCACTATAAATGTCACACCCATCCAATCAAGAAGAAATCACAACACAAAAATGGGGGAGAAAACAATAGGTTTCTCACCATAATCATAACTTATATATCACTATGGCACGACCTCGTACTATCTCAACACAAAAATCATTGTACACAAAAACCCGATCAACCAAGACCCAGGGAACTCCCAACATGAAACAACCAAACTTATTCATACAAGATAAAAACAACACCACCATAACTAAAAATTTCCCACACAAACCAAGCCACCAATTATAGGTGAAACCCACGATAGGAACTCAATTAAAATAGTGAACAAAAACAACAACCCATCAATTTCAAAAAAATAAAGCATCTCCAAATGTGCATAGCCAAAACTGAGACCAACCCCCACTAGGGATAAGCACACTGGAAGAATAAAAAATTATTCAAAGAGCCATATTGAAAACATAAACACATGCTAGAAGAAAGAAGTTTAACTGAGCTTCTTACAGAAACTATATAAGCTCCCAAAAAGTAAGAAAATATTAAAAAAATACTTATGCCATCTACATTCCAACACTGGAGAAAAAATATGGTCCAAGGTCTTCTGCACCCCTAGAAATTCCTTACTATGCACAAGATTCAATCTGAGGCTTGTGGCTATAAACCTGATGACTGAAGAATTCCCTTCCTCACAGTTAGGCACTGATATCCCCGGATCAAGAAATTTTCTTTGGAAAAAAACTTCATACAAAACTTCTATGTATGACCCAAACAGCCGTAATAATGGAAAGTCTTCGGGGGATTATGGCATGACTACTTAAAATGATTGAACTAGACACACTAGTGTCACACAATTGAATGGTCTGGGGAATGAGAAACTGGGACCAATGTATAAGACTCTATAAAGACTGGTTCCTCCGGGATGCACTCCTCGTTATATGGAGAGCCTTCACAAGAAACAAGGGACATCAGATTGCCAAATTCTTATGCTTCATAAGACAACTCATCCAAACACTCCTCATCAAACAACTTCTCAAAATGGAGATCCTTGGAGGATAAGTCTCTCTCTTCGATCTCTAGAGAAAGGCCTATGTTTAATGGAGAAGACATCAATTGGCCCTATGGTGATGCCTTCAGAGAAAAGGAAACCAGCTTCTTGAGGTGGTAAACATAGGCCTTCACTGTCTATTGGCCTTACTAAATAGTCATGAGCTCTTCCATTTTATTTTTCTTCACTCCTCATATATAAACCATTAGATGAAGACATAATTAAACACCTCCCACATCATCCAAATTGCCTCAATAAAAAGCAAACATCTCCAATTCATCCAAAGCAAGACCCTCAAACAACTTGAGGACCACATCGACTGTAACATCTTATAGAGTTCCCAATGATCTAAAGACACTATAAACTTCTTCAAGATAATACACTACCTCTAACTGAAATCAATCACCATGATAAATAGGAAACACTAAAGAAGAACAGGAAACTGTGTATGAATCATTATAAACTTCTAGGACCTTTTTGGGAACCTATTCGAATCAACAAGAGAAACATAAAACAAAAATAAATATTCCTGAAAAATAATACCTCAAAAAAATTCAATCCAATGATATAAAGATCTCAATCAAAAAACATAAAAGCTCAACCAAAAAATTATTTTTAGGAAACCACCCCATTTATTTAAATTTCAAAATATCCTTCTTCCAAGTCAACAATCCTAATATATAAATCTATTATTCAAAAAAAGAACACGCTCATTAAAATATAACCAATCCCAAAACTTTTATATTTCCGAAACACACTAGTAAAATCTTATAAACCATCATATATGTTTCCATACACTTGAAATTATATCAATAATTACCATGATCCAACATGTAATATACACATATACACACACAGGTATGAACATTCACTAGAATTACCACAGTTCAAACATGTATTTTTATTATCAAATATGATCATTATCTAAATTCTCTATACAAGAAACATTCACATTAAAACCCATTTTGGCCATTTCAAAACCATTTTAAAGAAATACTTTCTATTTCAAAAACCATTTTCATTTTAAAATCATCCTCATATCAAAAAAGACAAAAAAACATTACACACACCTTACCACTGGAATAAAGAAATGGTTTTTATGCCCAACTTGTTGACATAGTAATGGGCCATTCCCAAAGTAAGCATAAAAAACTAGAATGATCTTGGATAATGTACTAGGACTTCACATGGGTCACTACTCCATGTGATATCACTACATAGCACCAGATCCCCTCAATTGTCATTCCTCTCTGAAAAAAATCTACAAACCAAAAATATACACAAAACCTAGACTACCCCCAAAAATATGAGGATCAAAATGAGAAATAGTTCATGATGCTCTTCCTGCACCTACCTATTGGGTCCTTAATGTCCTAAGGGAGTTCACAATCCCCACAGGCAAGAAACTAGTGTCGGCAATCAATGTAATCATAGGCGGGTTATTCTTTCCCAGATAAACCAATATCAAATAAACAAAATGAACAATTAGAATACCAAACAATAATTGAATCTTCAAAAAATATAAAAACTATTCTAGGTACAAAATATTCTAAAAAAAATAAAACTAAAATTGAATACAAAACTAGAACTGAACCACCCTACCATGATATCCTTGTGACCTCTTATTCCCCACCAACCAAATTACCAAATGGATCAGTCAATGAGAACATGAACTAGTAAAATGATCCTACAAAACAATTCGGGTCTACCAACACTGAATGGTAAAAGTAAGTTGGGAGCTTAATAGCTTAGTATAAAACCACCAACAAATCTATACATTACCATTCTCAAAAATATTTCACTAAAACTAGTTTGAAATACATATATAAATATATATAGAGTTTTTAAATGTTTTTAAGATCCAACCACGATTTTCTTTCTTCCCAAAACATAACACAACACATTTGATTTTTCAAAATATCTTTACCATTTTCAAAACCAAATTCAAAATATGAATCTAGAAAAAGTGATAAAAGGCTATGTTGAAAACTGAATCAAGAGATACCAAACTAGGAACCATGTGTAACAGAAAAATAAACAGTAAAAAGTAGATATTAATCCATGGGTATTTCCTATACATTACTATAATGATCCCTAGAAGTACTTGAATCGGACTCACCTGTCGGATTATGAAGCATCTGCTTATTCTAAACCAACTGTCCTTCCAAAATTTACCAATATAGTGGCACGTCCTACCAATCCCTTTCAATACATGGGGGTACCAACCCATCTAATTATGTTTCACTGGAAATCATAATTTGACCCTCTAGAAGAATCCTAGGAAACCCTTGGTAATAGTACATTGTGAAAGGAGAGTCCCTCGCATGTGTGACTCACCTTACCTACCACCACCGCACTTACCTACCCCAATTATTGACACTATATATCGTGATAAATCATATCCTTAGAGATCCTCAATATGGGTTCCCATAATATAACAAACCATTCACAACTTCCAACTAGTAAATAAAACCATATAATGTTTGAAAGCATTTTCTCAAACCTATCATAGTGACAACCGGACATTTATACTTCCAGAAGAACATTTCATTTCAAAACATTATAAGATTCCAACCATGACTTTAACTATAATAAATACAATTTTTTAAAAAATGTTCTAAACCATTTCCAAATTGAAAAGGGACACCACTTACTTGTTCACAATTCCAAATATGCCTTTAATATTCCAAAATCCAAATACATTTAGAAAACCATTTCCAAACTAGATTGAATCGTGTAACCTTATGAAAACTGACAGAAGGTCCTTTATTCCAGTAATTCCCCAAAATGTGTCTCAACATCCAAATTGGACAATCTAAGAAGAATAAATTTGAAACCAATTTTAATGGAATAGAGGAACCCATCACACCAATTAGAAACAAACAATACATTAAAAGGAAAGATGGGGATCGCTCTTATGTGTAATAATCATTTGTATTCCCATCCATGTTTGTACCTTCTACACACATGGATGCGATAAAATACAGTGAAACACCTAGAGTGTCCTTGAAGTCATCCAAAAAAACCAACTATAATGAATACCACTTTATTTTAAACCAACATGCAAGTCACATGCATTTTTAAAAATCTCAAATAGTCACTTAAGCACCAAAAGTCCCTTTTCATGAATTTTCCCAAAATTTAGTAAGCTGTAAGTATGCTCTCAAATCATACAACATACAAAAAATGTAATTAATTCCATCAAAAAAAATACAACCAAGGCTAAAAATAATCAACAATTTTCAATTTCACTTTATGAAATTAATATACATTTTATCAAAAGCCTTATGTGCATAATGATATTACTACATTAGAAAACCCCCAATAAAACCACTTATACTAATTCGTGTCAACACAAAAATAGTATAACAAACCAATAAAACACACCATAATCTTGAGAAACACATTTATATATCAATTTAAAAATACCTAGTCATCAAATAAAATGCATTCGAAAGGAAACAGATGGAAACACCAACCTCAACGGCATGTGATCGCAACCAAACTCCAATAGATAGAAGAAATAAGCCTGAGAGATTATTTTCACACCATAACATCCATGAAATAAAATCATACACCAACCCTAACACTAATATATTGTCTATGAGGGAGACCCCACCAAGAGAAACAATAAACATGAGACATATTGGAGAAGAGAGGGGAAAATCAACCAAAATACAAATAAATCACTATATAAACATTAATAGAGCATCAATGGAGGTTGGGAAGAAAGGGAGAGGGGAATGCAGAATCCCCCTAGTGCATGATAGTTAGAGGAGGGGAGGATACCCCAATTAAGTTTAAAAAGATAGTGGGGAAAATTAGAATTATGAATTTTTTAGAAATTGGGATGCTCACATGGTTTGGCTGCACAGTTTAGAAAATCATTCGTAAAAATTGAGGTAGTGAATGCCCAAATGTATAGAACCTCACAGATAGTTTCCATATAGTTTTGAAACCCATTTGTATCCCATGTTCCATTCTCTTATAACACAAAATAGGTCGCATAGTTACCTAAGAATAGCCACACAGTTTACCCAAACCCTGCGCTAACTGTGCATAGGGAAAAAAATCACCCTAGACATCCAAAATTCAAAAATATAGCCAAGGATGAACCTGAACCTCAACCAAAATGATCCAAATTTGAGATAATAATAATATAAATAATTCCATATTATGGGGTATGATAGTAGATAATCGTGTCTTTCCACCTATGGATGATTAGTTTCAAATTTTGTTTCCTAATGACTTCTTGGGGCTTCCACCTAAGATAGATATTGAGGTCACGAATGAGATTCTATAGAGATCAAAACAAGATTCTATTAAAACATATAGAATTTAATTAGTAGAACTTGAAAAACTTAAAACATTTTTGGATGAACTGGAAAACAAGGTGTTTATTCATCAGAGTATGTCATCTTTGTGATATCTAGTTTTTTTTCAAGAGGCCTGATAGGATGTTGTAGTTGTGTGTCAATAACCAGAGTTTGAATCCGATGATGGTTAAGAACTGACACCCTCTTCCATAAATCTATGATATTTTTTACTGGTTGAGATGTGCATCTGTGTTCTCTAATATTTACTTGAGATCATGGTATCATCAACTAAGGCTGAGACCTTATAATATACCATGGAATTCTTTTTGAATTTGGTATGGGTTTTAAGAGTTTATTGTGAGGATGTCCGGTTTGACTAATGTTCCATCACTATTTATGGACCTGATGAACTGAATCATTTAATCATACATGGATCAGTTTGTAATAAGTTTTTTGGATGATATCTTGGTGTACTCCAAGACTCATAATGATATTTCCAATCATCTCATCATATTCCTATGTACACTAATAGAGAATAATATATATGCCAAAGTATCAAATTTAAATTTCTAGATAAACAAGGTACATTTCTTAGGACACATAATCTATTAGGATGGTGAGTCGGTGCACCCAGAGAAAGTGTAGGCATTTTTTTCTTGGGAGTATCCAAATAATGTTTTTTATATCCAATGTTTATTGGGTTTGTAAGGATACTATTGAAGGTTCATCAAATAATTTTCCTTTTTGAAGCATCACTATCAGTATTGACCAAGAATGAGATCAAGTTTTAATGGTATAGAGAATGTGAGGATATTTATCCCGGAGTAAAATAAGTAGTTACCAGCTACACCAATTTTGATCCTACCCATGTCATATAATAAGTATACCTTTTTTGTGATGCATCAGGTGTTGGTGTTGGGGAAGTGTTGTTTCAAAATGATTAGGTTATGGAATATGAGTCATTATAGTTGATTCCACATACATTAAATTACCCTATTCATGATCTTGAATTGGTCTTGGTGATTAATGATTTATATTTTTGGAAACATTACTTTTTTGGAGAATGGTATACTATGAATACCGATCATAAAATCCTTATGATAATTTTTCCCTATCGTGATTTGAATCATAGGAAGTGGAGATGGTTTCAGTACTTGAATTATTTGATTTTGAGTTGGTATACATGTCAGGAATGGGGGATATAGTTGTGGATGGTTTGAGTCTGGAGATTCATAAATAGGTAGTTTAGAAATTCAATTCCTAGTAGAGATTGAGGTCATTGTTTGATGAGATGCACCATGATGTTCGGGATGAACAAGGTTTGATTACCCTAACGTACATGGAAATAGAGTCTATGCTCTTAACCCATATCAAGGAGTGGAAGTTTGGGGATCCAAATTATTAGGCATTAAGGGAATGTCTTAAAGGTGTTAACTCACCTTACAATTGGACTATTGGTGATGTTGAGATCTTTTATTTTTGTGTCCATGTTTTTGTTCCTATTTGTATGTGGGAAGTGATTATGCCTGAGATCCACACATCTAAGTGGGGAGTGAATCCTAGTTTAACCAAAATGTATCAATGTCTATGTAGAATGTATTGGTGGATATGGATGAAGAATGAGGTTATAGGTATCGTGAAGTGATATATACCTATCAACATATGATGGACAGGCATCAGCAACCAAGTGGTTTGTTACAACATTTTTTCATTATAGAATAGAAATGGGATGACTTGATGATGGATTCTTTGGTGGTTCTTTTGAGGATACCTCATATTAGTTATGGTACTTGTGTAGTTGTGGATCATTGGAAAAGGTGGTATATTTCTCACCAATTCAAGAGACCTTCATCATCAACCAGTTATTTGATTTGTACATTTAGGAGATAGTGTGGTATCACGGGGTGCCACTGGATATAGTTTGGGATCATGACACACTTTTTAAATTGTGTTTTTGGAAGGGTTATAGAAGGAGAATAGTACCTAGTTTTTTTAGTATTAATTTATACATATAGATTCACGGGATATCATAGTGTACTATTAATTTAGTAGATGACATATTTAGGTCATGCTTCTATGTATTTGGTGGATTATTGGAAAGAACTTTCCACTTATTGAGTTTTCAAACAACAATAGTTACCATGAAACAAATTAGATGGGACCATATGAATATATCTATGGGATTCCATGTAGATCACTGTAACGTTGGATAAGGGCAGGGGAATTGGAGTTTTTTGGGACCAAGTCTCATGGAGGATATGTTGATACAACATTAGCTAATTCTTAAATGTAGGGATATATATCTGAGTAGAAGAAATTAATATGATGATCATATTTGATGACCTCTTGAGATTCTAGTGGGAGAATGTGTGTTCTTTCGAGTGTCTCTATGGTGGGGTCACCATTGGATTTGGAAATAAAGTTTGTTTTTTCCTAGGTATATGGGATCTTTTGAGACTGTGGAGAGGATCAGTTTTGTGGCATTCTGATTGGATCTGTTTGATTTGTATGGTTTCATGCATGAAATTTTTCATGTGTCACAACTTTGGAAGTATCACCCCAACCCATATCATGTGATTGATGTAGAATACGTTCATCTTGGGGCAGATGCGTCCTTTGGGGAGCACCATGTTGGCATTTTGGATCATTGTGTGAATGAATTATGGGTAAATTGTGAGCCTTTAGTTCAATTCTTATGGAATCCTTGTAATGATTAGTATGTGACTATGGAGAGGGTGGATGATAAACAGGCCTAGTGCCTGGGTCACATTACCTAGGAAACTCAATGATTCTTGGGAGGGTGGATCATGGATGAGCTATTATAAAGTGGGTTGGTTTTAAAACCACAGACTTCCATTGTGGTATGTTCTTATTTAAGTTTGAGTTTAAATATGTTTTTTTTGGTTATTTATATGTTTGCCAAATGTGGTAGGAGTATTAGTGGTGTTCATGAGGGTCTAGATGTGAATAATGGGAAATGGTTCCATCAATTACATGTCATATGGTTAGAACATAGTTAGAATTAACTAGATACTTTAACCATGCTTTCATGGGGATGTGGAACACGGTTAGTGAAAAACTGCCTAGGGGAGATCCAAACCATGAAGAATTGGATAAAGACAATTTCCAAAATCACTGCATGCAACTGGTGTACGGTTTGGAAAACCATGCGGCCCAATAGTCTGCCTCGTTAAAGTGGGGAAAATTTACCACCACCCCCCCCCCTCTAGGTTTTAATAAAACTCACCCAATTTTCTCCCAAATTCTTCCTCTAGTAGAAATCATGACAAGCCAAATCTCCTAAAACTTCCCAAGGATCAATATCCCTTATTTTTAAGTTTTTTGGTGCGCTGTTGGTTTTGAGTCAATGATATGGGAGATTTTAACACTCTACTTTCTTCTGTTTTCCATATTTGGGCTAATGTAGTTTTTCTTCTGCTTCCAAATCACTAAAACACCCTTTTTTAGAGGATATTATGTTTGTTTTTCTAGGGGTGTTAAATTCCAAACCAAGGTTATGTTTAAGCAAGAGTTCATCATAATAATCAATTTTGGTGTTCTAAATATTATATCTCATAGATTTGATGTTAGTTTATATGTATGCATTTATGTTATTGGTTAATTTTATTTTTGATTTCGATGAACATAGTTAGAAATTATAATATGGTTTCTTAAATTATGAATTTAACCACTCTTGATCCATGTCAGATGCATTGGGGATGAGTATACTGAGAAATAGGCCCCCTTAGGTTCTTTAGTATTCATGAACATGGGTTTGGGTACGTGAAGGATAATTTGGTAGTTCAATGAGATAAACCCTATGATAGTTATGTTTTGAATGTTAATATGTGTTATGAAATAAAATCAATGCAATATATATTCGGTTTTTAAAATTAATAGTGAAATTAAATTGGTGTAATTTTGTTTAATTAATAACATGTTTAAAGGGTGTTGGGTATAATTTTAATTTGTAATGACTCATGAATTGTAAATGGTAAATGATTAAATTAGTTAAGGCTTGAATATGATTTTTTTGTTGAACAAAATATGAATTTTAAGTGGTATATGTGTTCAATGAGTATGAATTTTTAATTTTTATATGTGGTAAATTATTATAGAGGCATGTTCCCATCACTTGGTGTTATGTTTGGGGTATTGGAATTTAGTTTCTATAAACACTTGTTAGGTTAGACTGAGGGTTTAAACCCAAACCCCCTTTAATGAATCGATAAAGGAGTTGGACTGAGGATATATTCCCATAAAAGTTGAATGTTATTAAACTATCTAGATAGAGGATATGAGGTATGTGTTTTGTATTATTTTGGGAAATTTTTTCCCCAATAATGTTGGGAACATGATTCTTCCCCTTTTGAATTTTTTATATTATTGGCATTGGTCAAAGATTATTTTATAAAAAATCATAACCCAGGGGATAAATGATGTGAGTTGTTTATGTGAAATTTTTTAACTAATGGAAACCGACATTCCTTTTTTTTGATATTTTTATTTATTTAGTACGTGAAAATGCTATATATTTACACTAGATATTTTTAAGACAGTATTTTTGGTGTCCAACTATTTTTTACTCACACCCTACTATGGCCTCCCTTGGGTACCCGATTAGACTACATGGGTGAATTTCAACACTAGGAAAAGGGCTATATTCTTGATGGTTGAGCTGTGTATGGGTTGTTCATGTAGGATGGATCGAGACGTAGAGGTGGAATTTTTTTTGGAGATTCTTCAATTTTTATTTATTTTGAGCTTCCTTACACATGGAACTATATGACATGAGATAGCATATTTATGATTTGGTTGTGGGATTTACCCCAATTTTGCGAAATAATTATTAATGCCCATTAACTGGTTATACTATTTCCATTATTTCTTATCATTATCTACTGTGATTTACTATTATAAACATGGTATATTTCCACCATATTAAACATTGGTTCCTTGTTGCTAGTCAATAGCCTCTTGAATACGAGTATGTGCACCTAAGGTCAGGTGGTGTCCTGAATCAGGGTGCCATATATAGTGGATACCATGTTGGGGTTATTACACCTTATCCTATTATAAAAGGGTATGTTTCCGAAATCCTTCATGTTTTTTTCTTTAAATTTTTTTCTATTTAATATTTATATATTTTTTTAATATTTAATTTATATTATTCATGTAACATAGTTACTTTTCATTCCCTTATTATTTTGACAATTAGATGCTACTTTTATATTTTTTTATTCAATTATTGTTTATGATAATGTTATATATATCATATGTTTTCGGTGGGTTATCATGATATGGATTTATATTTGAAGTATGAACACTTGAATTTAATTTATCAATTTATGATAAAAATATTAATTTGCATGTTATAATATAATGGGTGGGAATTAAATTATACATCCATCCAATCAATTGGATAACAGTTATATCTCATGAGATGGTATATATGGTGGATGTGAAATATACCTTGCACACATTGTTATGATATCTTGGTAGTAATCCATGAATTATATTTATAATGCCATGATTATTTTTCTAACTCATTTATAATATATGTTCTTTATTTATACCATATTTTGATATACAATTGTGATATTCTAATATACATTATTATCTCTAAATACATCAATTTAATTACTTTTTTGAATTTTACTTTGTATTTTCATACTACTAGGTTATTATAGAACCCTATTGTTTGAATATCTAAATTAATTTCAATTATTTTAGATTAAAATCATGTAATATATTGTAAATCTAACAATAAATTAGTTCTATAGGTTCTATGATGTGTATATTTTCATAAAATCTTGAGGTTTTTATGTAGAAAATATTTCAAAATATGTTTACATGATATTCATCATTTTATGAAATGAATAAGATCAAATATAATTTATCTAAGGAATATCAATAGTTTTTTTGATAAAATTATATTATTAAAATTATCTTAATTTGGTTTAGGATTAATTGTTATTACATACAAAAATTTATGTGTAATATCTATTGGGTCATTTATATATGATTTTTAAGCCCCATTTTTTACTTTCTTAATGAGTAGGTTCTTTTATTTTTTTTAATATGATAATTTTTATATTGAATATATTATGTGGAGTTATCCAAAATGTGGATATGGATAAAAATATGTGCTTAAACCATGCTAAAATGGTGAGTTCTATTTTTTTTAAATCATTATCACATTAGATATTAAGTTAATATCACATTAAATAAATATAAATATTATGTTGTATTGAAAATTTGATAATGTAAAATTGGTTTGTATGCAAACTTATTCCCCCATATGTGTGTATTCATCATCCAAAACCCAAAAAAAGTACCTTTATTATATTATTTCACATATTTAAGAATTAAATTTTATTTTATAAGTGTAATGACATTAAATTATTGACATATATTTTGAGTTAAACTAGAAATAACTTTTTATCCTGATTTCTCTAATAAACCAATATTATCTATATACACTCCGTCATTTTTCATTATAAAAACCTATAAAATTAATTTTATATATAATAAATTTTAATGATTTAGATATTGGGAATCTTTCCAAATATAATGACTAAGTAAAAAAATGAAACTAATGTTTACCCAATAAACATTAATGGAGTATGTTACAATAATCACATTTTCTCTTTTATATGGTTGGTATAGTATTAAATTTATCAACCATTACTATATGAGTAAATTTATATTCCTATATATAATCTGATTCATGATTTTCTATCACATCACTATTCTGAAATCCATAATGATCCATATCTAGAAACTTTTAAAAATATTAATTTTTTAAACTATTCATATCAATATATATTGAAACCAAAATTGATTTAAGTTCTGTTTATTAAAAACAAGACCTATTTATTATAGTAGTTTATTTCTCCAGTTATTTGATCAAGGTTTGTAAATTTATTTATATGGATTTATATCCAATATATAGATTATTAATACTATTTATTAGAGTTCTAAAGGTTTTAGAGTACTGATATTCATGTTATCATAGAAGAAATTATATATAATTTCATAATATAACTAAGTGAAGAATTATACAATTGTGGTCTGGAATATATTAAATAATGATGGATATAAAAAATGTGTTTTAAGTATATTTGAGCTTCGTTAAAAATTAATATAATATGTTTTTATCACAAAATATGATATTGTTCCTCTATAACACCCACTAAAAAGGGAAAGACAAAAAATAGTAGTTGATACTACACTTTTCAACATAGTCAACCATTGTTTTTTAGAGTTTTTATGATAATATATACACTATTAAATAAGTTTTTATTAGATTTATGTGTGTGGGAAACTTCTATATAATTTATCATTTAGTGTGTGTGAGATATAAAAAATCACATTGAAGAAAATGTGTTAAATGGTGGTGATATCAGTTAGTATAACTAGGGATAATATATTACCATTCTGGAATAAGGGAAAAATTTAAATGGAATGACATGTTTCTGTAAGGAAACAATTTTTTCCAGTAGGAAAGGATATAATGACCAAACGGTATCAATAGATTCATGTTCTAGAAGGTAGGGCCCAAATGTTATGAATAGTATTTAAGGAATTACCCACTTAAAGTGTTGTTTCAAGGCGTGATTTTAATGTTTGGGGTCTTTAATTAGATTGCTTTTCTTTAAAGGGGGAATACTACACCCCTATAAAAAATAAAAATATTAAATAGTAATAATCATGTCAATAAGTTTCATCATTATTTTTGAAAGACATTCTCATAAGAACTCCATCATTATGTGTTCTGGGATCTAACTTGTTTTTTATATATAACATCTTGGCATGTTTTCTTAGAGTGTGTGCGAACACTAAAAAAATATTATTTCACTAAAGGGTTATTTTTTGAACTGATAACTAATAATAATATTATATTCTAGCATGAGGTAATTCCAATAAATGGGATGACACATATTGTTTGGGAAATTGGTGGTGTGTAGAGAACAATGACCTGAGGTCCATATAGGGTGGTGGTGGTACATATGCCAATCGAAGAGGTCTAATTTTTATATTAATTTAATTTTAATTTTTTAATAATACCATAAAATAAGAAATTGCATCTACGTGTGCCAATATTCATGTACTTCATCACATGTTGTCAAGATTGATGATATCATATGACAATTTTATCACCATTTAAGAGCATATCTATTGAACAATAGTTTTTAAATACTATAATTTATAGTTGAGGTTATGAGTAAAAAGTTATAAAGTGAGTATTATACAATTAGGATATGTCTGAATTTGTTTTGGTGCAGTGTGGTACTATTATTTTGAAGAAAATATTATGTTAGAAATGGAAAATACCTTATATTATAATTCAGAAAAATGTATTTATGAGACTTTTATCATATATCACTGTTGATTCATATGTTTTTATTGTGGAAAAAAATATTTTAGAATACTATTTATTGGTATACCATTCCATGTGATTATGTTAAGAAAAAATTTATACTATAAAAGAAAATTAGTGTTCATGTTTTTTTACATGAACCATACCATACAATTTGAAGTGGTATACATATAGCTTGAATATCTACATTCAAATATTTTTTATATAAAATTACAACACTATTTATTAAGGATAGATAATAATATAAAGATTCATTTATTGTTAATGCGTGATTTTTATGGATATTTGATGTGGTTTCAAGAAAATCACAATTTTGGATTCTTTTAAGCCTTAATTAGATTGGATGATGACATAAATTGTCTATCTAAAAATATTATATGGATTAATGATATTAGTTCACTTAATAAAATATCAGATAAAACAAAGTAAAAAATATTTATCTATGATGGAATATATATAATTTGTTGAAGAATAACTTTATAGAGAGTAACTATTCATTTAAAGATTAAGGGATCATCTATAATTCGTCATGGTTTAACCAACAACATTGGTTTTTTTATCATTTATTCTTATAAAACATAGAATTTTATTTAGTTTATCTTATAGAATGTGATAAAAAATTATGGTAGTGAAACACTAAATCAATGTAACCAAATTATTATTAAAATTATTGGAATATGGTTATTAACATTGATTTTATCAAATTCCTTTAAAGTGGCCACTAACTTATGGTTAAACCAAGTAAAAAATTTGTATTTGTTTTTCTTGGTTTAAATATTCAATAATATTTAAATGAAATTAAATATTAAAACTATTTCCTATTACAGTGAAAACATGGTCTATAAATATATAAAAACAATTATTAAATAGAGAATAACATATTTTACCAATTCCCCTTCCTCTTATTGGAAATTTCTCACTGTTTAGTACTATAAAATTTATACAAATCAGTATTATATCTTATGGTTTCAATTTAAAATATTTTATAATAATTCCTAATGTATATTAATTTTGATTACTTCATTTTGATTAGTTTTTACCGTAGTGATATATTTTTATAGAAATATATCCAACTGAATTTAAAAAATAATTTTCTTATAAATGATATATTAATGAATGTCATTTAGCGACATAGCTATTATTTTTTCAATAATCCTTTTACCTCACATTTTAGGATTCATGGATTATATTTTCTATAAATATTTATATCATGTAATTTATATTTATGATAATATACATAAATTTATTAATGATAAGGATATAAGAAAATAGATGGTGATGAAAAGACTCATAATTCTATTTGAGGTTCATTATAAAATAATTTATATATAAAGGTAGTGATTTTTTATTCAGCGTAATACATGTGTCTAAAATTATAAACATATAAATTAGATATAGAAAGGTTAAGAAATAAATTAAAAGTTTTTAAAAATATGTTTTGTGGCTTGAAAATGAAATCATGATATCCTATGGAATAAATTTTCAGTAATGAAACAAATGTTATGGGTTCAGTGAGAAATCATTGTAAAAAAATTATAGACGATAACATTTTTAATTTTATTTCAATAATATTTAAATACAACTTTAATCATATTTATTTATGAAAAAATATTGATATTTAAATATTTTATCACGAGATTATTTTCAATGTATTTTTGTTACTTATAAAATTTTTATTATTCTAAAAAATATTGGGGAAAAAATTCCCATGAAAAATAAGTTTTAATAAAATATAGAAAGTAATTTTATTATACATTTCATATAATTATTTGTATGCAATTTTGTCTTTAATATAAAAAATTATTACTTAAATTGAATAATTTTTTTACTATATTTAGGTGTGGGAATATAATACATTTGAAAGTATAATTCCAATTAATGTGTGAATGTGAAGAATGGAAGAATAATTCCTAAAATCTAATAAATAATATAAGTAATAAAAAAAATTAAGATAAAAATATTAAATGGAAAATAGTGTTGATATTCAATATATAAAATTTCATTTTTTTAAATGTTAAAATTCTTAATGATTCAAAATAAGATGTGATGGATGATTCGAGGGATAGTTATGACTATGATCTTATTATTATTATTGGAAAACATGTTGTGCACAATGTTGGATAATTTTATTAAAAACAATTAGGAGTTTTAAATCTTTATGTTAGGCGTGAATATTCTCTAAATGATCTACATTTATAGATAAATAATTATGAAATTTACAATAATTTCATTGAATAATGTAATGTCCCTATCAAAGAGATGGAATAACTTATAAAATTCAAGCCTAGAAAATTACATGATAAAAAAATGATTTATAAATTAAAAACTAATTATAAAGGAACTGTGACATAAAATAGATGATCTCACTACCAAGGTTGAATATTTTAAAAAAGATTAATATAGTTAGATTCAAAAGTAATTTTTGTTTTGAAAACTCTATTATTTACAATTAAAATTTATCACAATTTTGATGTATGTAAAATTTAGTGATTTATTTTTACATTTTGTATATTAAATAAGAGGATAAAATAATTTTATATTAATGTAAATATATTCTAAAACACACTCTTATGGTAATTTATTTTTTAATATTATTTTCAAATAAATAGAATAAAATACTTCTATGAAATAGTAAAAGTATATTTTTATATCAAAAAAATTTAAAAGTAGAATATTAAATTGTCAATTTTCAAAGATGAATTCTCAAAAGAATTTCATTGAAAAGGACTTTTTAAATGTGAGCCACATTGGGGAAGTTTTTAGGTCAGAATAGAAGGGTTTTATTTTATAAATTATGACAACAAAATTTAATTGAACTTAAATAAATAATTTGTAATTCATGATAGTTTGTTTAAATTATATTGGATTAATTTTGTAAATCATATCCATAATGTAGTTTTTTATCAATGAAAATGAATTTTATGGGGGTTCTCAAAGTAAAATTATATCCCCAAAAAGGAGGAGTAGGAAAATAAAAAATTATAATGGAGTAGGATAATATAATAATAAGTAGATCATTGTTTCAAAAGGAATATGAAGGCTCACATAAATGTTCCATTAGTCTGACGACCCTCTTATAAACAGAACATGATCTGTTAAGAAAATAATTTTAAATATATAATCATTAATTCCAATTAAAATTAATGGATTTTTATTCTAAATATTGAGTGTTTATCACACATGATATGAAAGAAGTGTTTGATGAAATTTTATAAGTAAAGTTTAATGGAACATTAATTTTGGTTAAAAATGTTTTCTTTAAATTAAAGGGTAGTGGGAAATCAAGAATTGGAGGTTGTAAAATTTAAAGTATTGTTATATGAAGGAACATGGTATAATGTGTTGAATGTAAGTAAATTTTATTATAGATTCTGTGGAATTAAATTCATAAATTAATGTTTCGAAATTAAAGAAGGAAACTTAAAAAATGTTTAGAAGGAAAATGTAATTTGGTGAAAATTATATCATATTAAGGACATAATAAATCATTCTTCATATCTATATAAATGAAAAAATTTATTCAGGATAAAAGGATTTGATATACTAACTAGTGGTGTGTGGTGAATTAGCTTATCTGAAAGGTACAAGTTGATGTGACAAGTATGAAAAGGACCAGAACTAATACATTTCATGTATACTTAGATGAGAAACAAATAATTAAATCATATAGTTTAATATAATTAAAGATGAAAACTTTAATTAAATTAATTTTTAGAGATGTCTATCTATTTATGAAATATAATGGAATAAAATATTTTTTTTCTTATTCATATATTGTTAAATTATGATGGGTTCTATTATGAGTATAAATATATATAACAAATGGGTTTATAATTGTAATGTGATATATTAAAGATTATAAAAGAACATGCATGGAAATAGGTAAAAATACAGTGTTTATACAATTGAACTATGTTCACATTCCATTAGGTGGAAGTTTATTGAGGAAACTATGAGGCACATAATCAAGTATCATCGATGATGCCACCCCAATAGGATGGGGTGGTTAAGGGTAGAAAGAAAATAATTCATATCAAAGTTTAGAAAATGAATATATAATGTAGGGTACCGATATATTTTTGGAATGAAGTAGCTTCTACTATTCTAATCATATTAAACATAGAGTTATTGATACTTTTATAATGAGTGAAATTTTGAAAAAATTGTATAAAATAAAAATAACATTTAAAAATCATTTTTCTGAAAATTTTTAATTATAAATAAATATGGAGGTTAAGTAATGTATGTATCAAGGAAACTGAAGTCATATAAATAATTTTATAGAACAAACATAAGGCCTATAAGTTTTTTAATACTATATTATAAAATACATTCAAAATTAGTGATGTTATAGTGAATATGGTTTACAATTTTTTAGGAATAAATGATTTTCAAATAGTAGAAAGGGTAAAATATAAATGTTGTTCTAAAATGAAAAATAACAACAAAATTTATTAAAAATTATTCATATGTTAAATCAATTGAATCAATAGATATTAATAATCCTCTATGTAAAAATAAAATCTAATTCTATAGTTAAAATAAATTAATTTTGTTACAAAACAATACCAACACAAATTAGAGGAATGAAATCAATGGTGAAAAAAATTGATTCAAAGGATGAACATGTTACTTTTGTAAAGATAGTAATTAAGGAATTTTTTGTGAAATATGTGTTTTTATAGTTCTGATATGATAAATAAATATAAAAATTGATATTTTAGAAAGGGACATAGATATGAACATATTTAAATCACATTTTGGTTTGAGAAATAAAATAAATAAATAAATTGAGGTAGTAAAATATAAAGAAAAACTTCTTGGAAAGGATATGGTCAAGTGGAGGGTATATATTTTCCTAAAAAATGATCATTTTTCAAATTTCGAGTTATTCATGGATATTATAATGAAAAAAAATATTTAATGTCTATTTGTTATTTGTGAATATAGATTTCAATAATGGAGTATTAAATAGAGTGTTTTATATAGTTAAACCAGATGTGTTCACATGAGTTAAGAAAATATAAAGGGAATATATATTAAAAAAATAAAGACTTAATAAAACACCTAGTGCTCAGTATAATAGGCATGAATCAAACAAGAAAAATATTTTTATTGAATAGAAAAAGTGTAAATCAAAATTTGGTGTGAAAAAATAGAATTAATATTTAGTTGGTAGTTATCATCTTTATTGATGACTATGTATTTAGGAGAGATAAGGTAGAGGTTCTTAGGGATTTTTCTTATTTGATGAAAAAAATATATTTTTATTTATTTAATTTGAGATAATAATTTATTTTTTTACATTAAAGTAACAAAATTGAGTGGAATATATTTTTTAGAAAAAAATACTATAAAATTAATAATAATAAAATTGAAATCAATTATTATAAATTGGTATATACCGCTATTTTAATGGGAACTAAATAGAACAAGGGTGAATTTTGAAATATTTTATATGCTACTAAGTTCATAGAAATTACAGGAATATTATTGTAATTAACAACTAGAAGTCCAAAAATATTTTTTTTATAGTTTAGAACAAATATTTTAGATTTATCTCATGGAACATAATATATTTACAATAAAAAAATTATATGAAAAATAAATGGAAAATTTAAATATGGATTTATTTAAAAAAAATTAGAAAGTAAAAGTTATTAGAATTGAATTAATAGATTTATATTGGGTGTTATTTTTTAATAGATGTAAATCCAAATCATAAGGCTTGTTACATTTGATTAGGAAATGTTCCATATTATAGAATAAAAGGAAATATGGTTTTTATTTAGCAACAAAATAATTGAGAACATAGTAATTACACAATAATGTTATAAATTATCCTGTATAGGATAGTAACCGGTATATTTAAATTAAAATATATCCTCTCTAATATTTATAATCTATAAAAACAACATTGAAGTAAATATGTTAATCAATTTTTTGTGGTATTCTGATGGAAAAAATTAGTATTTCATTGTATTCAATATGTTCATGGATTGGGATATAAATTAGTTGGGTTTCGGCTAAATTTTTGATACTCGAACCCTAACCAATTTATTTTTTTAACTCGAACCCATTTAAAACATTATTTATTTTTTAAATTTACATCCCTAAATCTACCCTCCGATATTTTAAATATATGTTTCACTACTTATACATGACTCAACCCATCGAGATTGCACACATGCCAAAGGTAAGTTATGTGTGTTCCCCCAATCCCTCCTCAATAGCCCATGGGTAGGTGACTAAAAATAAGAAAGAATAACAATAAATGGAGGACATATCCCAGCCCAAAAGAGATGTATATCTTCAATACAAAAAAATAAATAGAAAAAGCTGTAATTTAATAAAATAACCATTAAATTTTATAAAATCCATGAATGATATATCATTTAATATGTACAATGCCGCATAGGAAAACAAAAATGAATAATAGATCTGCATAACACAACATCACTGGGTAAAATTGAATGTAGCCAAGGGAAAACACATCATTACTACAATAACTCCAACATCAACCTCTGATAGAAATGATCACCACATTGCACAATCATAGAAAACCAAGTATATACATGACTATCTCTGCAAGCTCTATACCCACCAAGTCCACCTCCAAACTATGAATTCCAAACAAAAACATAACTTATGTGGGCATGAGACCCATGTAGGTCTTGGTATAAACAATCCCAGCAAGAATACACAAAAACACTAATTGAAGTGACATAATGACTTAGCTAATAATAGGATTGGAGAATAATATTGATAATCCCAAATCACTCGAGATATTCTCTAAGTCCAAGATATCCATGGATGATTGAATAATTATATTCTTTATAACTTACCAACATGATGGATCACATCACTCAAGAAACAAGGGATTCATAAATACTGAAATACCATTATGTTCTAATGTAAATTTCCTAGTTATAAGTTTCATATAGAACAAAACCAGTAGTGTTTAAGGTGTTGTAAGGTTCTAAATATCTAACCTTCTCAGCATTTCTAACTTCCTCATTGCCATTATAAATCGTAGATGTGGACCATGCACAACTGAGGTACACATGTCAGTCGAGGGAGTACATAACATTGTATTCCATAACTAAACAACCATATGAAACCCCATTTCACATCAGATAATATATAGTGGGGTTCCCCCACCTAAATAAAGATTGTGTGTTAGTAAAGGGAATTTGAAACCTAGATATAAGACTCACACCTCGTTGAGAAAATCACACTGAATGACGGAGTACTAAACTCTATATATGAGGGATACTCTTCCTAGGGTATGTGGGGTAGTTCCTAACACTATATGCTATATAAGGTACTTGTGCCTTATTATACCCAAGGGAGTACCACACCCATTCCGAAATGTGGAGGTCCTAAGCCTGATTATGTAGGTGAATTCCAAACACCTAGGAAAAAGGTGGAAAACATGTTCCCATTCATGAGTGAATCTACATGGGAGTAAAAAAATATATGCAGTATGTAAGGATCATTCCCTATCATTATTATTCCTCCAAGGGAGTGACAAACTTCATGTCTACCTTGATTGTCTCCTCTACACCCAGTTCTCTCCTCTTAGGGGTTAAAAACCTTTAATTTAAAAACGTTTCATAGAAGGCTTATGATGGAGAAGGATCATATTATAATAAAATACCAGAAAAAGGATCATAATGGATTATTTTTTCATTTGATTACATAACCAAAAAAATAATATATGAAAAAAGGAAACACAGTACACAACATGTACTTATATATACACTTTGTGTAGTCCCTTCTTTCATATTCTTCCACCATCATTCCATATGGTGTAAAACTACATGACATGTAATTTTAATTATGAAATATATGTTACATGAATACTTAATGTTTTTTCAATCCATTATATAATATTACATGTAATAGTAACAGTGTGTGCATCTAACTTACTAACAATGTACTCAGATCGAGGTAGCTATGTAAAAAAGTGACCAAGTTGAACTGAACCCTTCACCCAATCCAATCAGCCACAAGGCCTGAAGAACATTTTGAATTACTAGGGGTCAAGAAATATTATTAGAGAATAAAAATAAAAAACTTATCTAAATATTTCTTCATTAGATGATAATTATAATGTAGTGAAAACTTCCATAATGTAATGTTTATTCATTGGATTATGATTATTCTGAAATATATGAACCCAATTATATAAACAATTCAAAGATGGAATAAAAAATATACATCTAAATGATACACAACCAATAATTTTTATTTGTATCAATTTTAAATATTCAATTGAAGTAATACATCACATGACCAATATATGAATGGAAACCCACTACAACCCATCAAAATTGGTCAACATATACGTGTACAAAAATAAATAAACAACCCAAACCAAAACTCAATGATGACCTTATGATCCCAGATCACCCACCATATCCAAAACATCAATAAATTAACTAGAAAAATGATATAAAACCCCTGATGAACACATGGGAAACATTATAGAACATGGGAACTGTATACATGCACACTAGTGTGTATATAGGTTGTGAGCTAAGGAATCCCAATAGGATTTCAATAAAGATTCTAGGAAATTACTATTACCCACAATTTCATAAATAATAGTTTGTATATAATTTTGAAAATAATTTTTTTTAAATGTAATGAATACAAAAATTAACATAACATTTTTCCAAAAAACCCCAGAAAAAACATTTTCTTAAAAACACTATTTGGGTTTAAAACCAAGATTTCAAACCCAATTAATAAATCCAGGTTTAATTTATAAATATATTTCAAAATCCATTTTTATATAAGTGTTTGAATGCACAATTTATAGTGGAAAAATATTACAACATTTAATAGGTTATATTTCCAAATTAATATAATCAATACCAAACTATTTTACTTCTTTCAAAACCATTCATAAATTAACATTTTAAAAATATTTTTGAAAATTAAATCACCTCATAATGAGAGAAGAAAAATTAATAATGGTAAGAATAATATCAAGAGGAATAATAAAATTCAACAATAATATGGAAATATTTTCCAAAAAGTCCTAACAAGAACAATGAGATACAAACATGGTCTATATTGTAAATCCTATAAGTAATATAATTAATCATTGATTAAGTGTCACTTTAAATTACCTAGATCCAAATGTTATGTGTTCTCGGACATACTAGATAGATTAAATTTATCAGTAAAGTTGCATTGCCTTACTGAGTAACCAAAATATTACCTTTCACAATGAAACTATGCCACCATCCCTTACAATGTCACAACCGACACAATTTGTCATGAAGTTGGTATATCCTAGACAGAGACCCTCACACATATACCTAGCTTCTTATTACATGTCAATATAGATGTGATATTTTGAAAAAAAACAATTAAAATAAACACATACATGAATATATATGAACAATAACCCTCATCTTTCTTGCGACACCCTCACACAAAATATCCATGTTTCAATAAAATAGTAGGCCATAATGAAAAGAATGAATTTTCATATCATAGAAAGAAAACGTCAAAAACAAGGAATATAATCCAAGGGGATGAAAATTTGATTTCGATAATTATTAATCCATGAATTTTCATTAAATTATTACAATGGATTTAATGAAAACATGGAAATAAAACCTTCTTGAAATGACTTTTAAAAAACTGATTAGGTATATATTACTTTAAAATCACATTTATCTTCTTTAGGATTGACTTAAAGACCAAACAGTACCTAGATCAAAAACCGACTAGTCAAACATGGATTACACCCAAAGGTAATTAGAATAGGGTCGCATCCCATCATTAAGCATTAAAATAATTTAATATAAACTCTTATAAATTGCCATAAAAACAAGGAACACAACATTGTAGACAACAATGATTTTCTAAAAATCCATTTATAAATCCATTATGGAAAGTATTTAAAACCAATAAGATGATTTTTAAACCCCCTAATGTGTCTTATAAGTACATATAATTTCATAATAATTGAATTTAGAAACTCATTCATTTTATTAAATTTCTAAATTTAGAAATTACACAAAATTACCATCTTCAATCCAAGTGAAAATTGCCCACCATCAATGTATGACGCCAAACCATGAAAGGTGATGATATATTCAAGCCCTAAATAACTAAAAAGAAATTATTAAACACATCATGAACCCCAATTTCATTTCACATAGTGAGTTTTGTTCCTTGTAAAAAGAAAACTGAGGAGAAATTGAAGAATTGTAAAGAGGAAGAAATAATCTAATTAAAAAGAGGGATTTACCCCCCCCCCACAAAACTACTCAAAATGGAGAAGAGGATATAAAATAAAAGGGAACCGAATAGAAATTATATAGGTCGCCCACACATATAGTTAAGGATTATTTTAGGGGGAAATAAATCGAAAAGGGGAATAAATCTGATAGGGTTTGAAGTAGAAAATCACCAAAATCTTAGATATGTTCCTCACTATAATGAGAAAATATATATTTTATGTAAATATTTTTAAAAATATGTCATGTGGTCAAGATAACATATATATGATGTGACATAAATTATGTTTGACTATAAATTTTTAGACGCTCGTAAATCATGTAAGCTTCTTCTCAAGAAGTTCACACATGGTGATCTCTGTGTAAGGACGTCATGATGCCAAACAGTCCAATAGGAATCCCACTTGTTAATGCGAAATTGGATATTTCTATCTTTAGACATGTCTATAGACCCTTATATTTGATATTATTATTAATATATATCTTAAAATACATAATTTTATTTGTGGAAAAAAATTGTGACGACATATGCTTGCAAAGTGGTCAAAAAAAATTGGATGTGTCTTACGTAATCTGAAATTTATTAAACAATTCAATGAAGGATTTGTCCACTCTATGTTAATGGAAGAAGATTTATCTACCCCTTTTATTTATATTAATATATATGATTAAATTAATTTTCATGGTAATTAATCTAAGAGTTCATTTAAAAAATTCAAATAATGATAAATCTTGAATATAGGGTTATGGCACAAGTATGCATCATGCATGATTAATTATCCGTACAAATAGGTATTATGTAAAAAAATAGTGTTCATAGGATCTTTTTATTCATTATGTCATATAATTCCTTCTATATGGGTGACTTGATGAGTTTCTAGACACTAATCATAGAAATTAGGTACATTCATGTAATACCATTATGAAATAGTTCTAGAGGGCCACTCATTAAGTGTATCAAAAATATCATAAAATTCTATGAAATTTAATATTAAGAATAATTATCATTCTCTTCATATGTAAAAATAATTATTTATTTTGATTACAAATATTCAATCATGATATATTAGAGTTTATAATTTGTGTGTTGAATTTTATTTGTTTTTTATTTTTCATTTGGTAATAGATAAATGTTTATTTATTTTCTATTTTAGTGAATAGATAAATATTTATTTAATTATTTAGTTATGTGAACATTAAAATAAATATTTTTCTACGAGTTTATTGAATATAAAATTTATTTATTTATCAAATGAAAAAAAATTATCCGAAGAAATATTTTATTATTCAAGAGTTGATAATTTTTATGGGTGGATTAATGGTAAAAGTTAATAGCCTAATAGAAATGATATATTTCATTTAATATCATCTATATAAATATTTGTTTACTTTTTTAAGGAATTATAATTAAATAAGATCATTCCATGGGATATATTAATAATAATACTATTATTTTTAATTTGACATGGGGTATTAGTTATATTAAATACATTTCCAAGGGAATGTGTGTAATTACCTATATTTAACCAAAAGTATATAAATAAAAATGGATCACTTTTTTAAGTGGGATAATTTTCTTGAACAATGAATTGTTCTATAGAATTTACTCATGCCTAGAGATATTAATTCTCATTTTATCCCTCACCAAAATATAGTGAGAACCAGAGAAACGTAGTGTGATCTATATAGAATGATTTGGTATTCTATATTGCTCTATTCTAGGACACATATTAACAAGAAAATTGTCTGTATATTCATGGAGTATTAATAAATACAACTAGAGGAGTCCTGATTTATATTTTCAGTGAAAAATAATAATAACGAATGAGAGTTATTATATTTTGATGAAAGGAATTCACAATTTGAGGAAACTCTATAATTGAATTAATTATTTATTATATGTCAAAGATCCTCTCTAGGATACTCTAGGGTTACATTCATTAATTTATTCAGATATTATCCATTGAAACCAATTTAAAACAATCCATTGAATGTTCACCTCTCCCGCAGCACTTAGGAACCTTCATATAAGGTTAGTGGAATTGGTACATGTGTTTAGTCTAGTGAAAATCATTTAGGGTATAGGTCATTGATGGTCACCATTGTATTCTCGTGGTCTCTAATACTCCTTAGTCATCACTACCACATAGATATAGGTAGTGGGATACTAAGGGATTTGTATATAATCACTCTTATAAAGTTATAGGTTTTAAGTAAACCCTTATAAATATGTAAAATACCTTGTTGTGATAAGGGAAAAGATAATAGATTTGTTCATTATAATATGATACTATGTATGGGGGATATAAAAGAATTTTATAGAATGGGTCATGTGTAGATTGATTGGTGATAACTGATACATCATAATTACTTTGGTTAGCCTGTGTAATTGTCCAAAAAAGATTGCTAATTGAATTCCAATATGAACTGGGCATCTGAGAGAGCTGAATCAGAACCAATTTTAATTTTTTATTTTTATTAAAAATTCGGGTTTATTGATTTTTCTTAAATGTTTAAAATGTTTTTAATATGTGGGTTATCTTGAGGAAATTTCCCAATCTAGAATCACATGTATTGGGTAAATGAGGTGGCCAAAAAGGTGGTAGTAGAAAGCCACCAAAACCCCAGTGGTAGTACATCAATTTTCTGGTGGTAGTCTGGGTGTGTTTATTGCCATTTCAAAATTTTTATTTTCCCCTTGTAAATTAATAAACCATAGGAGGGGATCATTATTGTTTTAGGTGTTTGGAGGTGGTGAGTTTCACCCCCACTATTTTTCTTACATACCCCTCTTCCCCTTTAATTTAGGTAGTATGGATTTCATGCCCCCCTCCACTAATACCCCTCCCAGGTCGATTGTGAAAATATAGATGACCAACGAATTATACACCCTATAGGACATAGTTTACAGACTAGAATTGAGGGTGTTGAAAGCATACAAATGGGAGTCATTAACCTCAATATATACGTTTTACGGTAGAGGATCCGATCCACCTGTTATATTTATCATAAAAATAATTGAGAAATCATCATCATACATGAATTTACTTTCATAAAAGGAGGAATCGACTGAAAGCACGAAGATAAAGTCCTAGGTAGTGAACATAAACTCTAATAATTCAGGAACAAATCCTTGAGATAGTAACTCCTAATTCAATCACCAACCATCTATTATGGGGATTAATTACAATTTTTATATATATTTGGGGTGATTATATAGGTATACTCAATAGTATCCTCCTTGAAAACTATTTTTTATATGTGAATAAGTATATCAAATACCAATAAATAAACAAATAAAATCAAATTGTTATGTGAGTAAGATAAACACTATCGCATACTCATCAAGGCTCACTCACCATGTAATGGATAAAATAAAAAATATATGTCAAAATCATATACCTAAAAAAGGTACCCCCTTTCACTTCCCATTTGGGTTTTCACACTCACACCCAAACACCAAAGATCATCTATTGTGTCCCCTTACATAAGACTTCCATCACCCCATGAACACATACCTCATCCACCTATCATCACCTATGAAGCTAATAAATAAGTATGAATTCCATCACATCATGTGCATCCTACACTATACATTAATATATCACTACCCAAGAAAGAACACATGGGTTAACTACAATTACTATAGAAAAATAGATGTATATGTTATAACCTCAAGAAATTATATCCCACACATACATGTATGGTGAAACTAAAATCCATAAAATCCTCTTTATATAAATACCATCTACCATAATCCATTACAAATAGGATAAGATAATGTATCACGTTATGTCTAATGGAAGTGTGGTGAAGAGAGGGTAGTTATCCATCTATTACCTCACCCACATGGATATTGGAAAAAAATTTAGAAACTAAAACATTTAGGCATCTAATAAATGATTGACTCAAGTGATGGAGTTCAGAAAATTTGAAAATATAATTATTATGATATCACATGAAAAAACTATGTGAATCTTCCTAACCATAAACACAACTTCAATTGTCATCCCACATAAAACCTAAATTTCATCGCTAAGGTCTAGTAAACTAGATTTTATATAAGAACAAAAGCACCAAAAGACAACATAATAATCATTTTCATTTAGTATCATTCAATTTACAACTACTTAGTAACCTAATTACATATTCAGGTATATTAATTCCATTTAATCACAATACAAAATTATTTTATAATTTATATCTTAACTCCCAGATTTATCTCCATTATTGAAGTTAATTAATCCAACCATATCATGGTTCTTATATAATATATATCACTCTCTCCATCAAAATAACTCAATATAATGAGTTCATTTATAATTCTAATAACCATTCCATAACCCGGGTATCCTAGGAATTGACCTTAAATACCACATGAAAGGTGTACTCATTATTTATGGCCAATTACAATAGGTGGTTGGAGATCAAAACCAAATCAATTAAAAAATAAAACCATCAATAATTTAACATTAAAAAATGGTCAAGTTTATCCCTCAACATGTTCTAACAAACTATTCCAGATCCCAATATGAAAATTCAATAATTGTGAATCTCATATCTTAACATATGTTATCCATCACAATATCAAACTCATCATGATGAATAAGAAATAGTAAATCCCAACTCTTAGCTTTTTCCATACATAGGTCTAAAAATATACCAACCATACCAGTTCCACAACACTTCATAGAAATTTTACCATAACATCTCAAGGAATATCTATAAAAAAATATATTTTCTGTACAAAAAATCCAAGGAAAACTAAGGTCATCACACCAATACAAAGAGGCCAAGCATGAAAATTTGTCTTAAACATCCCAAAACACATAATTTAAGAAAAAAAATTATATAATTATCATGAATCTATTTATTAATTATGAGTAGGTTTCACCTGTATAAAACCTAAATACAATTCATAATAGAAAATACAAATAAACTAAACCCATTGTTTGGTAGATATTATCATATTAAAATATTTCTAAGGAAGAGGGGTAATTAATTTCACATGCCTCATAAATAATTCAGTTCAACTTATCATATTTATATTGATTAATCGTTTTTTATTATCAACCATTATAAATAACAACAAGAATAATAGCAATCAATTTTACACTATCTATAAAATATCAAGAGGCATCCAATATAGTATAAAACATATATGATCAATGCATCTGATTACATGTTTCATTATTCCATAATTTTAATATTTTAATTTTAATTAGGTTTATTTTACCATTACCCAAAGAATTAAAACCATGTTAGTCCCATATATCGACATCAAATAAGGTGAATTCATGAATCCCCTACCTCTACATTAGGAGTTCAACATTCTTTGAAAAAGAATAGAAGAATGCATACATATATTTAATCCCTTATACTACAGTGAATATATGATCCCTAAGGATATAATTCCACCATGAATCCACCATCAATAATATTATAGACCCCTTAAAATCAACTGAATAAACTTTTATAACATGGAAGTAGATGATGGGGGATATCAAGAACTAACTTGATGATAAAGTAACCATCGATCACCCCTGAATCAATCACTAGATGTTGGGGAATAAAGATAAAAAAGGATACATAATGGTATTTAAAGGATATACTTTAGTATAATTGGGTTTGAATAAATAAGGATTAAATAAGGAATTTTCTACATTTCTTCTGAACATATACAAGTTTATTTTTTGATCGGACCATAATGTGACACCCCCTGAGAATGTCAGAGTCCCAAGTTTTCTCACTAAAATTGTGGCATGGAAGGGATCTCCATGATGCAATGGTCCTGGATGAAAATGAGGTGACCCAATCATTTCATATGTAAATATTATATCAGTTTTTATTAATTTTCAATATATATCAAAATAATAAATTATCCAAAACTATAAAGGTTTAGTGTTTTTAAATACATTATACATAATCAACTTATTTCTTGATGTATATTTAAAAATTCGACAAGTTTAATCTCAAATAACACCCTTCATAGATATACCATAATTAAAACCTTTCTTAATAGCCTATGGAAATTTAAATATAAAAAAGTGTGAGATTATATTTTTAGTAATGTTAATAGTTAGAGATATAAATAAATGATTATAAATCAGAATAAGATAAAAATAAGTGTATGATAACATGTTAATAACTTATGAAATTAATACTCAATCATTCAAATATCATTAGTAATTTTTCATTGAATATGTATTTTCAATTGAAAACAAATGATAAAAAATAATTTGGAATCTTCAATAACCAATAATGAGACATGAGAACATATCCTAAGCACAAGATTTACATTTTTTTCATACACATAAGCATAAAAAATAATTTCCTTAGTTGAGGTAGAATAACAAAAATATTATAGTGGATAAATATCCATAGTGGATTGGGCTCACTCTTCCTTCCAAAATTTCCTTGGTCAACATTCACTCGTAAGACTATCATAGAGGATGATGTACCTTAATGAATTTGGATCACTCCCCATTCCTGTCCATATTATCTCTTAAGCTAAAAATCATTATCCAATTCAATGAATGGATATATAATTTCTATCCCACCCACCACATTTTGAAATCCATACATAAATGGGATACATGATCATAAATATATACATAATTTCATCATAGAATAATCCATGAAAAAAGAAACATATTTCGTAAACATATCATCATCACTGAATTAATTCAATGGAAATTGATGGGTTTCATAGAATCATCCTAAAAAAAGCATCATCGTATTATATCTAGAGAAATAATTTTGTTGGTATCACACTATAACATCCCCAGGGAAATATAAAAACCATTAAATGATGTTTATATTTATGAAAAAAATAACTTTAAAGGATAATTAAAATATATAATTGAAAATAATGAAAATCTCATTTTCATTTGAAATATTTAAAAACTAAACAATACAATAGTATTGATAAAAATATTTTATTTTAAAATACCCATGGAAAATTTTAAAGAAACATCAAAGAAAATAATTTTCTTGCTGGGGGAAAAGTTATTCATATTTTATACATTAAATGTGAACTTTTTTTTCACACATTTGTAAAAATTCAAAAATGATTCATACATAAAACATTATAAAATATTATTTTTAATGAATTTTAAATAAAGTAAAATGTTAAAAATAATATTTCTAAAAACTTTATGTATAGATTAAAAATTCAAGAAAAAATTTTGACGTACATGGACAAGGAAGAAATTTTTCATCGGCTAAAGTGGAAATAAGGTCACTTTTTCTTCAAATCATTTTCTCCATCATTTTAAGTACCAAAGAGAGGAAACTGGTACTAATTCATGAAAATTATAGTAATAAAAAATTTATATGAAAATATATTTGGTTTAAAGTATATATATCATATAATTTACCTCAATGGAAATTTAATATAGTCAATCTTGAAATCAAAAAGAGATCTTAACCTAGTCCCTTGCCTCATGTCCCATATTCCTTAGAATGCATTCAAAATTCCTATATAATAAATTTAGATTTAATAAAAATACATTAAAATTTTAAATTCAAGTAATTATTACTATATATCATTTACTTATAATTTCAAGTTACCCTTTTATTGAAAATCATTCAATAAAATCATTATGCAGGTGAAAACTGGTCTATTTTCCATTCACGTTTCACTTCGACGGTTCCGATCCTTGAACTGTGGTCATGGATTCATCATATTTGTAATATTAATCATGAAAAAAGTATAATATTAATTCTTATATGCCCTTTTATAACCATTATTATAAATCAGTTATAAAAATTGATTTCATCACTTTGTGGAGACAATAGTTCATGCATACACACGGGTGATGTTTTCACTTTTTAATAGATGGAATAAAATAAAAGTGCATAATAATTCACCTTTACATAATAAAGAATTATATCATAAATAATATATATTCATAAATTATATCCTCATTACCATACATGTAAAGAGTAAATGAAAAAAATGACATAGCTTCATGGAGGTGGTAGTTCACACATAAACACGAGCAACGTTGTCATTTTCCAATAGATAAAAAAGAGATAAAAAATATATATAACATTAACATAAAAAAATATAAGTATATTAATGATATTCATCCGATTATTTTAATATTTTTATAGAATGTTTTTAATTATGTTAATAATAAATAAACATGAAAATGATTAGTATGAATATAAACATATTTTTTGAGTAACCCCCTTTGAAAAGCACATTAAGGTTTATTATACGATTATTTTGGGAAGATAAAAAAAATAAAGGTCATGGATAAGGATTCTAGGAGATTATTTAGGTATATATTGATCCATATAAATGGTTTAAGGGTTGTGAGTTAGTGATAAGAGAGGGTTCCCTTTTATAGGTGAGGTGGGTGGAAAACATATAAATATTCAGAACAATAAAATATAATAAATTCACTATCATGGTAATGGGGATTTAAATTAGATCAAGTATTAATATAGTATGACATAAGATCTAAATATATTTATAAAATAGTATTTATTTTATTTTTAGGCTATTTTAACCTTTATCTCTTTAGTTTAACACCTTCTCGTCCCTTTTATCTTTTACCATATTAATGAATCTTTACCTAAGTTACTATTTATAATGACTAACAAAGAAATTACCCACATTAATAAATTTTTAAATTTTTATTAAAAATATATAAACCATTTTATCATATTCAATTTATATAAGTTGAAGAAATAAATTTTAAATTAAGTGAAAAGAATTAAATGAAACACATTTTTTGAAAAATATGTTTTACAGAAAAATCTGAATGTATTCTTATTCTTTTACTAGTTATGACGTCACAAACCTAGATTCCACTTAATAGTTGTCCCAATCTGGGTGGTCCCCATTTCCTCAAGCGCATCTCCCCAAACACTAGAGGTTGCCGACTAGAAGTGAGGGCCTAGGCTGTGTTCGTGGGAAGATTATTCCCTTATTCGTAGATAGTATCACAATGGAAGTATATAAACTGTGGAATAAATATAAATAAAGAGTAGAAGAAAACTAATGCAACAAGAATAAACATAATTTTATCAAATGAAGTAATGATGATATAATTTTCATGCTACTATAAAATTGGAAAACATATATACAAGAAAACAGGTATAACATGTTCCATAAAGTAAAAGGAATCAAAGGCTAATCCAAGCATCTTGATATCTAACTCATTCATCTACTATCAAGCTCCATCCAATCAGCACGAAATCAAATATTTGAAGTTGTATGCTTTCATTTTTCAACACTTTAATCATGTAATATTAGGGTTTCATAATCCTTATCCTCTGGTACTAGACCTCTATTTTCCATGTATTGAAGTAGATCGTTGTGCATCCAATGTGATGAATAGAATCTCAATCTGATACTAGATGAAGAAGAGCTCTTGATCCTTATCATTGGCCTTTAAAAAGATCCAAATTGATAAAAAGGGCTTAATCTCGTTTGTTCTCATATTAGGGATGTTTTGGGGTAAATCAATCATTAAGGTGATTTTGTACATTTAACCCATAATTTTAGTATGTATATAGTTTTCTGACATGGTTTTTCAAACCATGTGCAAACTGTGTGAGATGGTTTTGTCCAAAATTACTTCCAATACACGGTTTTACCAACCGTGTACAAGCCACGCATGGGAACCTAGGAAAAAGGGCCATTAACATAGTTTTTCCACACAGATGTGCACCAACTTTGTGAGGTGGATCTATTTGAAAAAACAAAATCCACACAATTTACTCTAAACTATCCGCCAAGACTTTTTTCCCAAAAATATGGGTTTTGGGCTCTGAAAAAACCCTGGACACCCATAGAAAATTTACTCAATCCTTAGGAATCAATATTAGGTCCAATGTAATGATTTAGACTGAAAATTAATGGACCATAATAGATTGAAAAGAGTTTCTTATAGTCTACCCCCCATAAAAGAACTCTCTCATGATTTTCTCTTTCTAAGAATAAGGAAACACTATCTGATAACAACTCTAGTCACTGAGAACGTACATCGGCTTACCTCTCCCATGTCTCACCCTTTACTTGGTTATTCTTCTAAAGCACATGTACTAATGAGATATACCATCCTCAGAGATCCTTTTTGATTTGTTCAATGATACACACTGGATACTCCTCAAAGGTAGTGTCTTCATCTAACTTCAATTCCTTAGGATCAAAAATATGGGATTGGTCAGTATTATATTGGAAAAGATATGATAGATTAATGACATTGTTCATGCCACAGTACCTCTGAGTTAGTAGTCACTAATAAGCTACCATCCCAAATCTTTAAAATATTAATAATGGTCTTATATATTGTGGTGACATATTTACGTACTTCTTTGACCATATATTCCTTATACTGGGTGATACCCGAAGAAAAACATGATCCCCAACCTCGAACTCAAGAGGTCTTCAATTGAAATCAGCATATGATTTTTTTCTGGACTGAGTAATGTTAATACTCTTTATCTTCATACGACCCTTCTTTTAGGTCTCTTGATGAGACAAGGGCCTAGTACGGTTGCCTCACCTTCCTCTAGCCATCACACGGGTGAAATAAATGACCTACCATATAAGGCCTCAAAATGATCAATCTAAATTTTTACTTGAATGATGTTATTATAGGTGACCTCAATGAGAGGGGTATTCTTTTCCCAAGAACCATTAAAATGATGGACACAATCTTAGAGCATATCCTCTAGAACCTATATTGTTAGTTCTGATTATCCATCGGTATGAGGGTGAAGATATTTGTTTAGAAGCACCTGAGTTCCCATCTCTTTTTGCGAACCTTGCCATAACCGTGAAGTAAAATGAGCATCCCTTTTTGAAATGATAGTACGTGGAACCACATGAATTCGTATGATATCATGGACATAAAGTCTTCCCATCTCATCCACTGGGAAAGTATCCCAAATAGGAATGAAGTGGGATGATTTCGTTAATCGGTCAATGACTACGTAGAAAGCATCGCTACCCATCGGCAACCTAGGTTAGACGAAAAAATATATATAGTATCATCTTTCCATTTAAATTTTGGGACTAGAAGTGTCTATAACAAGCCTGCAGAACTCTGGTTCTCCGCCTTCACCTCCTAATAGGTAAAACACATACTGGTGAAGCCTGCAATCTAACATTTCATTCCATTCCACCAATACTAGCATCGCATATCTCGATGCATCTTGGAGATGCCCTGATGAAATACCCACTAAGAAGTGTGGGACTCCTTCATCAACTCTTATATAATTTATGTGGGAACCTGGAAACGTCCATGTACATGCATAATGTTGTATCTGTCTATATACCATTGTGGAGGTGGGTTATCTCCTATTATACTCTCATGGAGAACCAATCATTCGAGATCTGAAAATTGTCTACTCATTTCCTTCTCAAAGAGGAAAGAGTTAAATTATAAGGATGATAGGTAATATTTGTCATGACTATAATGAAACTCTAGATGAATTGTAAAAAATAGGTTCATTAACTTTTATTAATCGATGGTTTATTGTACGACCTACATTTGAGTTTTTTGACTTAGTGCATCAGCAACCACATTTCAATTTCTAGGTGTATAGGTAAGATAAAAATTAAAGTATTGTAGATATTTTTTACCCATCTCTATATTTTTAGGTTCATGCGATGATGATAAAATATATACATGATGCTCTTGTGATCTATGTACACCATAAAGCACTCACCAAAGAAATAATGTCTCCAGCAACGTAAGTCATTGACAACTACTTCTAGCTTGAGGTCATGTGTTGGGTAATTTCTATCATGAGGCCTCGACACCCAAGATTCATACCTAATGACTATATCGTACATCATCAACATGACTCCTAGTCTAATAAAGATGCATCATAGAATACTATATAACTATTATAAGATTTGGAAGAATTGCAATCGGTGTTGAGACAAGCCTTCATGTTTTTTTCTTTAATTTATTTTTCTATTTAATATTTTTATTTTTATTTTATATTTAATTTATATTATTCAAGTAACATAGTTATATTTTATTCCCTTTTGATTTTGATAATTAGATGGTACTTTTATATTTTTTATTCAATTATTGTTTATGATAATGCTATATATATCATATGTTTTCGGTGGGTTATCATGATATGGATTTATATTTGAAGTATGAAATATTTAATTTCATTTATCAATTTATGATAAAAATATTAATTTTCAAGTTATAATATGATAGGTGGGAATTAAATTATACATCCACCCAATCAATTGGATAATAGTTATATCTCATGAGATGGTATATATGGTGGATGTGAAATATACCTTGCACACATTGTTATGATATCTTGGTAGTAATCCATGAATTATATTTACAATGACATGATTATTTCTGTAACTCATTTATTTTATATGATCTTTATTTATACCATATTTTGATATAAAATTGTGATATTCTAATATACATTATTATCTATCAATACCTCGATTTAATTACTTTTTTGTATTTTACTTTGTATTATCATACTACTAGGTTATTATAGCACCCTATTGTATGAATACCTAAATTAATTTCAATTTTTTTAGTTTAAAATCATGTAATATATTGTTAATATAAAAATAAATTAGTTCTCTAGGTTCTATGATGTGTATAATTTCATAAAATCTTGAGGTTTTTATGTAAAAAACATTTCAAAATATGTTTACGTGATATTGATCATTTTATGAAATGAATAAGATCAAATATATTTTATCTATGGAATATTAATAAATTTTTTTGATAAAATTATATTATTAAAATTATCTTAATTGGTTTAGGATTAATTATTATTACATACAAAAATTTATGTGTAATATCTATTGGGACATTAATATATGATTTGTAAGCCCCATTTTTTACTTTCTTAATGAGTAGGTTCTTGTATTTTTTAATATGATACTTTTTATATTGAATATATTATGTGGAGTTATCCAAAATGTGGATATGGATAAAAATATGTGTTTAAACCATGATAAAATTGTGAGTTCGTTTTTTTAAATCATTATCATATTAGATATTAAGTGAATATCACATTAAATAAATATAAATATTATGTTGTATTGAAAATTTGATGATTTAAAAAAATTATGAAAAATTATTCCCCCATATGTGTGTATGCATCATCCAAAACCCCAAAAAAGGTACCTTTCTTATATCATTTCACATATTTCAGCATCAAATTTTATTTTATCAGTGTAATGAAATTAAATTATTGACATATATTTTGAGTTGAACTGGAAATAACTTTTCATCCTGATTTCTATAACAAACCAAGATTATCTATATACACTCCATCATTTTTCATTATAAAAACATCTAAAATGAATTTTTATATATAATAAATTTTAATGATTTAGATATTGGGAATCTTTCCAAATATAATGACTAAGTAAATATGAAAATAATGTTTACCCAAGAAACATTAATGGAGTATGTTACAATAATCACATTTTCTCTTCTATATGGTTGGAATAGTATTAAATTTATCAACCATTACTATACGAGTAAATTTATATTCCTATATATAATCTGAGTCATGATTGTCTATCACATCACTATTCTAAAATCCATAATGATCCGTATCTAGAAACTTTTTAAAAATATTAATTTTGTTAAACTTTTCATATCAATATATATTAAAACCAAAATTGATTTAAGTTATGTTTATTACAAAAAAGACCTATTTATTATAGTATTTTTATTTCTCTAGTTATTTATTCAAGGTTTTTAAATTTATTTATATGGATTTATATCCAATATATAGACTATTAATACTATTTATTAGATTTCTAAAAGTTTTAGAGTACTGATATTCATGTTATCATAACAAAAATTATATAGAATTTCATAATATAACTAAGTGAAGAATTATACAGTTGTGGTCTGGAATATATTAAATAATTATGGATATAATAAATGTGCTTTAAGTATATTTGAGATTCGTTAAAAATTAATATATTATGTTTTTATCATAAAATATGATATTGTTCCATTATAGAACCCCTAAAAAGGGAAAGACAAAAAATAGTAGTTTATACTACACTTGTCAACATAGTGAACCTTTGTTTTTTAGAGTTTTTATGATAATATATACACTATTAAATAAGTTTTTATTAGATTTATGTGTGTGGGAAACTTATATATAATTTATCATTTAGTGTTTGTGGGATATAAAAAATCACATTGAAGAACATGTGTTAAATGGTGGTGATATCAGTTAGTCTAACTAGGAATAATATATTACCATTCTGGCATAAGGGTAAAATATAAATGGAATGACATGTTTCTATAAGGAAACAGTTTTCTTTGGTAGGAAAGGATATAAGGACAAAATGGTATCAATAGATTGATGTTCTAGAAGGTAGGGCCCAAATGTTATGAATAGTATTTAAGGAATTACCCACTTAAAGTGTAGTTTAAATGCTTGATTTTAATGTGTGGGGTCTTTAATTGGAATGTTTTTCTTTAAAGGGGGGAAATATTACACCCCTATAAAAAATAAAAATATTAAATAGTAATAATCATGTCAATAAGTTGCATCATTATTTTTGAAAGACATTCTCATAAGAACTCCATCATTATATGTTCTAGGATCTAACTAGTTTTTTTATGTGTAACATCTTGGAATGTTTTCTTAGAGTGTGTGTGAACACTAAAAAAATATTATTTGACTACGGGGTTATTTTTTGAACAGATAACCAATAATAATATTATATTCTAGCATGAGGGAATTCCAATAAATGGGATAACACATATTGGTTGGGAAATTGGTGGTGTGTAGAGAACAACGACCTAAGGTCCATATAGGGTGGTGGTGGTACATATGCCAATCGAAGAGTTCTACTTTTTATATTCATTTTATTTGAATTTTTTTAATCATACCGTAAAATAAAAATTTCCATCTACCTCTGCCAATATTCATGTATTTCATCACATGTTGTCATGATTGATCGTAACATATGACAATTTTATCACCATTTAAGATCATATGTATCGAACAATAGTTTTTAAATACTATAATTTATAGTTGATGATATGAATAAAATGTTATAAAGTGAGTATTATACAATTAGGATATGTCTGAATTTGTTTTGGTGTAGTGTGGTACTATTATTTTGAATAAAATCTTATGTTGGAAATGGATAATACCTTATATTATAATTCAGAAAAATGTATTTATGAGACATTTATCATATATCAGGGTTGATTCATATGTTTTCATAGTGGAAAAAAATATTTCAGAATACTATTTATAGGTATACCATTCCATGTGATTAGGTTAAGAAAAATGTAAAATATAAAAGAAAATTATTGTTCATGTTTTTTTACATGAACCATACCATAGAATTTGAAGTGGTATACATATATCTTGAATTTATACATTTGAATATTTTTTATATAAAATTACAACACTATTTATTAAAGAGAGATAATAATATAAATATTCATTTATTGGTAATGCATGATTGCTGTGGATATTTGATGTGGTTTAAAAAAAATCACAATTTTAGATTCTTCTAAGCTCTAATTAGATTGGATGATGACAAAAAATGTCTATCTAAAAATATCAGATGGATTAATGAGTTTAGTTCACTTAATAAAATATTATATAAAACAAAGTAAAATAATTTATCTATGAGGTAATATATATAATTTGTTGAAGAATAACTTTATAGAGAATAACTATTTATTTAAAGATTAATGGATCATCTATAATTCATCATGGTTTAAGGAACAACATAGTTTTTTTTATCATTTGTTCTTATAAAACATAGAATTTTATTTCGTTTATCTTATAGAAAGTGATCAAAAATTATGGTAGTGAAACACTAAATCATTGTAACCAAATGATTATTAAAATTACTAGAATATGGTTATTAACATTTATTTTTCCACATTCTTTTGATGTGGCCACAAACTCAGGGTTGAACCAAGTAAAAATTTTGTATTAATATTTCTTGGTTTAAAGATTAAATAATCATTAAATGAAATTAAATATTAAAACTATTTCTTATTACAGTGAAAACATGGTCAATAAATATATAAAAACAATTATTAAATAGATAATAATATATTTTACCAATTCACCTTCCTATTATTAAAAATTTCATAATTTTTAGTAATATAAAATAAACAAAAATCAGAACTATATCTTATTGTTTCAATTTAAAATATTTTATAATAATTCCTAATGTATTTTAATTTTGATTACTTCATTTTTATTAGTTTTTACCGTAGAGATATTTTTTTTATTGAAATATATCCAACTTAATTTAAAAAATAATTTTCTTATGAATGATATATGAATGTATATCATTTAATGACATAGCTATTATTTTTTCAATAATTCTTTTACCTCACATTTTAGGTGTCATGGATTATATCTTCTATGAATATTTCTTTGATGTAATTTATATTTATGATAATATACATAAATTTATTAATGATAAGAATATAAAAAAATAGATGGTGATGAAAAGACTCATAATTCTTTTTGAGGTTCATTATAAAATAATTTATTTATAAAGGTATTTATTTTTTATTCAGTGGAATAAATGTGTCTAAAATTATAAACATATAAATTAGATATAGAGAGGTTAATAAATAAATTAAATTTTTTTAAAAATATGTTTGGTGGCTTTAAAATGAAATCTGGATATCCTATGGAAAAAAATTTCAATAATGAAACAAAATTTATTGGTTCAGTGAGAAGTCATTGTAAAAAAAATAAAGACGATAACATTTTTAATTTTATTTTAATAATATTTAAATACACTTTTAATCATATTTATTTATGAAAAAATATTGATATTTAAATATTTTATGATGAGATTATTTTCAATGTATTTTTATTTCTTATAAAATTTTTATTATTCTAAAAAATATTGGGGAAACAAATTCCCATGAAAAATAAATTTTAATAAAATGTAGAAAGTAATTTTAGTATAGATTTCATATAATTATTTGTATGTAGTTTTTTATTTAATATATAAAATTATAACTAAAATAGAAGAAATTTGTTTTTCTATATTTAGGTGTGAGAATATAAGAAATTTGATAGTATAATTCCAACTAATGTGTGTATGTGAAGAACGGAAGAATAATTCCTAAAATCTAATAAATAATATAAGTAATAAAATTTTTTAATATAAAAATATTAAATTGAAAATAGTGTTGATATTCAATATATGAAATTTCATTTTTTTAATGTTAAATTTCTTAATGATTCAAAATAAGATGTGATGGATGATTCCAAGGATAGTTAGGACTATTATCTTGTTATTATTATTGGAAAAAATGTGGTGCACAATTTTGGATAATTTTATTAAAAAAATATAAGAGTTTTAAATCTTTATGTTAGGCTTAAATATTCTCTAAATGATCTACATTTATAGATAAATAATTATGAAATTTACAATAATTTCATTGAATAATGTAAAGTCCATGTCCAAGAGATGGAATAACTTATAAAATTCAACCCTAGAAAATTACATGATAAAAAATGATTTATAAATTAAAAACCAAATATAAAGGAACTATGAAATAAAATAGATGATCTCACTGCCAAGGTTTAATATTTTAACAAAGAGTAATATAGTTATATTCAAAAGTAATTTTTGTTTTGAAAACACTATTATTTACAATTCAAATTTATCACAATTTTCATTTATGTAAAATTTAGTGATTTATTTTTATATTTAGTATATTAAATAAGAAGATAAAATAATTTTATATTAATGTAAAAATATTCTAAAACACACTCTAATGGTAATTTATTTTTTAATATTCATTTCAAATAATTAGAATAAAATACTTCTATGAACTAGTAAAAGTATATTTTTATATCAAAAAAATTAAAAAGTAGAATATTAAATTGTGAATTTTCAAAGATGAATTCCCAAAAGAATTTCATTGAAAAGTAATTTTTAAATGTGAGCCACATTGGGGTAGTTTTTAGGTCAGAAAATAAAGGTTTTGTTTTATAAATGAAGACAACACAGTTTAATTGAACTTAAATAAATAATTTGTAATTCATGATATTTTATTTAAATTATATTGGATTATTCTTTGGAAATCATAGCCATAATGTAGTGTATTATCAATTAAAATGAATTTTATGGGGGTTCTAAAAGTAAAATTATATCCCCAAAAAGGAGGAGTATGAAAATAAAAAATTATAATGGATTAGGATAATATAATAATAAGTAGATCATTGTTTGAAGAAGAATATGAAGGCTCGCATATATGTTCCATTAGTCTGACGACCCTCTTATAAATAGAACATGATTTGTTAAAAAAACAATTTTAAATATTTAATCAATAATTCCACTGAAAATTAGATGATTTTTATTCTAAATATGAGTGTTTATCCCACAAGATATGAAAGAAGTGTTTGATGAAATTTTATAAGTAAAGTTTAATGGATCATTAATTTTTGTTAAAAATGATTTCTTAAAATTAAAGGGTAGTGGGAAATCAAAAATTGGAGGTTGTAAAATGTAAAGTATTGTTATATTAACGAACAAGGTATAATGTGTTCAATGTAAGTAATTTTTTTTATATATTCCAGGGAATTAAATTCATAAATTAATGTTTTGAAATTAAAGAAGGAAACATAAAAAAAATTTAGAAGGAAAATGAAATTTGGGGAAAATTATATCTTATTAATGACATAAAAAATCATTCTTCATATCTATATAAATGAAAATTTTTATTAAGGATAAAAGGATTTGATATACTAACTAGTGGTGTGTGGTGAATTAGCTTTTCTGAAAGGTACAAGTTGATGTGACAAGCATGAAAAGGACTAGAACTAATACATTTGATGAATAATTAGATGAGAAACTAATAATAAAATCATATAGTTTAATATAATTAAAGATGAAAATTTTAATTAAATTAATTTTTAGAGATGTCTATCTATTTATGAAATATAATGGAATAAAAAAAAATTCTTATGCACATATTATTAAATTATGATGGGTTCTATTATGAGTATAAATATATATATATATATAATACATTGGTTCATAAATGTATTATGAGATATTAAATATTAGAAAAGAACATGCATGGAAATAGGTAAAAATATAGTGGTTATACAATTGGACATTGTTCACATTCCATTAGGTGGAATTTTATTGAAGAAACTATGAGGCACATAATCAGGTATCATCTATAATGACACCCCAATAGGATGGGGTAGTTAAAGGAAAAAAGAAAATAATTCATATCAAAGTTTAGAAAATGAATAAAGAAAGTAGGGTATCGATAAATTTTTGGAATGAAGTATCTTAGACTATTCTAATCATATTAAACCAAGAGTTATTGATACTTTTATAGTGAGTGAATTTTTGAAAAAACTGTATAATATAAAACTAACATTTAAAAATCATTTTTAAATAAATTTTTAGTTATAACTAAATATGGAGGTTAAGTAAAGTATGTATCAAAAAAACTGAAGTCATATAAATATATTTTATAGAACAAACATAAGGCCTATAATCTTTTTAATACTATATTATAAAATACATTCAAAATTAGTGATGTTATAGTGAATATGGTTTACAATTTTTTAGGTAGAAATGATTTTCACATAGAATAAAGTGTAAAATCTAAAGGTTGTTCTAAATTGAAAAATAAAAATAAAAATTATTAAAAATTATTCATATGTTAAATCTATTGAATCAACAGATATTAATAATCCTTTATGTAAAAATAAAATCTAATTCTTTAGTTAAAATAAATTAATTATGTTACAAAACAATACCAACACAAATTAGAGGAATCAAATCAACGGTGAAAAAATTGATTCAAATGATGAACATGTTACTTTTGTAAAGATAGTAACTAACGAATATTTGGGGAAATATGTGTATTTATATTTCTGATATGATAAATAGATATAAAAAATTGATATTTTTGAAAGGGACATAGATATGAACATATTTAAAACACATTAGGGTTTGAGAAATAAAATAAATAAATAAATTGAGGTAGTAAAATATAAAGGAAAACTTTTTGGAAAGGATATAGTCAAGTTGAGGGTATATATTTTCCTAAAAATGATCATTTTTCAAATTTCGATTTATTCAAGTTATTCATGGATATTATAATGAAAAAATATTTAATTTCTATTTTTTGTTTGTGAATATAGATTTCTATAATAGATTATTAAATAAATTATTTTATATAGTTAAACTAGATGTGTTCACATGAGTTACGAAAATATAAAGGGAATATATATTAAAAAAAATACTTAATAAAACACCTAGTTCTTAGTATTAAAGGCATGAATGAAACAAGAAAAATATTTTTATTTAATAGAAAAAGTGTAAATCAAAATTTTGTGTAAAAAAATAGAATTAAAATTTAGTTGGTAGTTATCATCCCTATAGATGACTATGTATTTAGGATAGATAAGGTAGAGGTTTTTAGTGATTTTTCTTATTTGATGAAAAAATATATTTTGATTTATTTAAATTGAGATAATAATTAATTTTTTTATATTAAAGTAACAAAATTGAGTGGAATATATTTTTTAGAAAAAAAAATACTAGAAAAATTATAATAAAAAATTGAAATCAATTATTATAAATTGGTATATACCGCTATTTTAATGGGAACTAAATAGAACAAGGGTGAATTTTGAAATATTTTATATGCTACTAAGTTCATAGAAATGATGGGAATATTATTGTAATTAACAACTAGAAGTCCATAAATATTTTTTTATAGTTTAGAACAAATATTTTAGATTTATCTCATGGAACATAATATATTTACAATAATAAAATTATATGAAAAATAAATAGAAAATTTAAATAAGGATTTATTTAAAGAAAATTAGAAAGTAAAAGTTATTGGAATGGAATTAATAGATTTTTATTGGGTGTTATTTTTTAATATAAGTAAATCCAAACCATAATGCTTGTTACATTGGATTAGGAAATGTTCCATTTTATAGAATAAAAGAAAATATGGTTTTTCTTTAGCAAAAAAAAATTGAGAACATAGTAATTACACAATAATGTAATAAAATATCATGTATAGGATAGTAAGTGGTAGATTTAAATTAAAATATATCCTCTCTAATATTTATAATCTATAAAAACAACATTGAAGTAAATATGTCAATTAATTTTTTGTGGTATTCTGATGAAAAAAATTAGTATTAAGTATTATTTTATTAAGTAGAAACATTATTAAGGGTTTTAATTTATTATTAAATTCATATTAGATATCGATTAGTATATATATTTATAAATTCTCTCTAATGAATTGTATTTGAGAGACACTGGTTGAACTTAGGGGATTTGGTCACACCCTCTCACTTCAGTTGATATGTATTGTTATCTTTCCCTGTATATTTAAATGATATATTAATGTTGGTTACTTTTTTCAAGGGATATTTATCACGTAAAGAGAGATATTTGGGATGAAAATTTTAGTTGGATATTATGTTTTATGTTTTATAAATGACACTTATTGATTTTGTTATATCTTATTAGGGATATTTAATTAATGTTTTATAAGTTGAAAAATGAAAATACGTAGTTTAATTTTGTAGGTAATGTTCCAAACACTATGTTAGAGAGATAATATAGTATATTTATTCAGGATGATGTATCAAACAATGGAATGTATTTCATTGTATTCAATATGTTCATGTATGGGGATAAAAACTAGTTGGGTTTCTGCTAAATTTTTGATACTCGAACCCTAACAAATTTATTTTTTTTAACTCGCACCCATTTAAAACCTTATTGATTTTTTAAATTTACATCCCTAAATATACCCTCTGATATTTTAAATATTTGTTTTACTTTATATACATGACTCAACCCATCGAGATTACACACATGCCATAGGTAAGTTGAGTGTGTTCCCCCAATCCCTCCATCAGTTGGCTATGGGTTGGTGACTAAAAATAAGAAGGAATAACATTAACTGGAGGACATATCCTAACCCAAAAGAGACGTATATCTTCAATAAAAAAAATAATTATAAAAACTTATAATTTAAGAAAATAACCATTAAATTGTGTAAAATCCATGAATGATATATCATCTAATATGTATAATGCCGCATAGGAAAACAAAACTGAATAATAGATATGAATAACACAACGTCACTGAGTAAAATTGAATGTATCCAAGGGAAAAGACATCATTAATACAATAACTCCAAGATCGACCTCTGATAGAAACGATCACCACATTGTACAATCATAGACAACCAAGTATATACATGACTACCTCTGCAAGCTCTATACCCACCAAGTCCTCCTCCAAACTATGAATTCCCAAAAAAATATATAACTTCTATAGGAATGAGACCCATGTAAGTGTTGGTATAAACAACCCTATTAGGAATACACAAAAACACTAATTGATGTGACAGAATGAGTTAGATAAAAACTAGGATTGGAGAATAATATTAATAATCCCAAATCACTTGAGATATTCTCTAAGTCCAGGATAACAATGGATGATAGAATAATTATAATCTTTATAGCTTACCAACATGATGGATCACGTCACCCAATAAACAAGGGATTCATAAATAATAAAATACCATTATGTTCTAATTTAAATTTCCTTGTTATAAGTTTCATATTGAATGAAACCAGTAGTATTTAAGGTGTTGTATGGTTCTAAATATCTTACCTTCTTAGCATTTCTAACTTCCTCATTGCCACTATAAATCGTAGATGTGGACCATGAACAACTTAGGTACACATGTTAGTAGAGGCAGTACATAACCTTGTATTCCATAATTAAACAACCATATTAAAACCCATTTCTCATCATGTAATGTATAGTGGGGTTCCCCCACCTAAATATAGTTTGTGTGTTAGTAAAGGGAATTTTAAACCTAGATATAGGACTCACACCTCGTTGAGAAAATCACACTAAATGACGGAGTACTAAACTCTATATATGAGAGATACTCTTCCTAGGGTATGTGGGGTAGTTAATAACTCTATAAGTTATATAAGGTACCTTTGCCTTATTAGACCTAAGGGAGTACCACACCCATTCCCAAATGCGGAGGTCCTAAGCCTTGATTATGTTGGTGAATTCCAAATACTTGGGAAGAAGGTGGAAAACTTGTTCCCATTGATGAGTGAATCTACATGGGATTAAAAAAAATATGAAGTATTTAAGGATCATTCCCTATCATTATTATTCCTCCAAGGGAGTAACAAACCACAGGTCTACCTTGATTGTCTCCTCTACACCCAGTTCTCTCCTCTAAGGGGTTAAAAACCTTTAATTTAAAAACGTTTCATAGAAGGCCTATGAGGGAGAGTACCATATTATAATAAAATACCTAAAAAATGATCATAATGGATTGTTTTTTCATTTGATTACATAACCCAAAAAATAAGATATGAAAAAAGGACACACAGTACACAACATGTACTTATATATACACTTTGTGTAGTCCCTTCTCCCATATTCTTCCACCATCATTCCATATGGTGTAAAACTACATGAAATGTAATTTTAATTATGAAATATATGTTACATGAATACTTAATGGGTTTTAACCCCATTATATAATATTACATGTAATAATAATAGTGTGTTCATCCAACTTATTAACAATGTACTCAGATCGAGGTAACTATGTAATAAACTAACCAAGTTCAACTAAACCCTACACCCAATCTAATCAGCCACAAGGCCTGAAGAACATTTTGAATTACTAGGGGTCTAGAAATATTATTATAGAATAAAAAAACTTATCTAAATATTTCTTCCTTAGTTGATAATTATAATGTAGTGAAAACATCCATAATATAATGTTTATTCATTGGATTACGATTAATCTAAAATAAATGAACCCAATTATATAAACAATTAAAAAATTGAATAAAAAATAGACATCCAAATGATACACAAACAATAATATTTATTTGTCTCAATTTTAAATATTCAATTGAAGTAATACATCACATGACCAAAATATGAATTGAAACCCACTACAACCCATCAAAATTGGTCAATATATACTTGTCCAAAAATAAATAAACAACCCAAACCACAACTCAATTATGACCTTATGATCCCCGATCACCCCCCATATCCAAAACAACAATAAATTAACTAGAAAAATGATATAAAAACCCTAATCAACACATGGGAAACATTATAGAACATAGGAACTGTATACATGCACACTAGTGTGTATATAGGTTGTGAGCTAAACAATCCCAATAGGATTTCAATAATGATTATAGGAAATTACTATTACCCAAATTTTCATAAATTATTGTTTGCATATAATTTTGAAAATACATTTTTTGTAAATGTAATGAATAAAAATATTAACATAACATTTTTCCAAAAATCCACGGAAAAAACATTTTCTTAAAAACACTATTTGTGTTTAAAACCAAGATTTCAAACCCAATTAATAAATCGAGGTTTAATTTATAAATATATTTCAAAATACATTTTTATATAAGTGTTGTAATTCACAATTTATAACGGTAAAAATATTAAAACATTTAATAGGGAATATTTCCAAATTAATATAATCAATACCAAACTATTTTACTTCTTTCAAAACCATTCATAAATTTACATTTTAAAAATATTTTTGAAAAGTAAATTGCCTCATAATGACAGAAGAAAAATTAATAATGGTAATCATAATATAAAGAGGAATAATAAAAGTCAAAAATAATATGTAAAGAGTTTCCAAAAATTCCTAACAAGAACAATTAGATACAAACATGTTCTATAGGGGAAATCCTATAAATAATATCATTAATCATTGATTAGGTTTCACTTTAAATTCCCTAGGTCAAAATGTTATGTGTTCTAGGACATACTAGATAGATTAAATTTATCAGTAATGTCACATTTCCTTACTGAGTAACCAAAATATTATCTTTTACAATAAAACTATGCCACCATCCCTTGCAATGTCACAAACGACACAAGGTTTCATGAAGTTGGTATATCCTAGATAGAGACCCTCACATATATACCTAGATTCTTATGACATGTCAATGTAGATGTGATATTTTGAAAAAAAAACAATTAAAATGAACACATACATAAATGAATATGAAGAATAACCCTCATCTCTCTTGCAACACCCTCACACAAAATATCCACTTTTCAATAATATAGTAGCCCACAATGAAGATAATGGATTTTCATATCATAGAAAGAAAAAGTCATAAACAAGGAATATAATCTAAGGGGATAACAATTTTCATTCCATAATTATTAATCCATGCATTTTCTTTAAATTATTATAATGAATTTAAAAAAACATGGAAATAAAACCATCTTGAAATAACTTCTAAAAACTGATTAGGGATATATTACTTTAAAATCACATTTATCTCCCTTAGGATTTACTTAAAAACAAAACAGTTCCTAGATCAAAATACAACTGGTAAAACATGGCTTATACCCAAAGGAAATCAGAATAGGGTCACATCCCATCATTAAGCATCTAAATAATTTAATAGAGACTCTTAGAAATTACCATAAACATAAGGAACACAACATTTTGGTCAAAAATGGTTTACTAAAAATCAATTTATAAATACATTATGGAAAGTACGTAAAACCAAGAAGATTATTTTTAAACCCCCTAAGGGGTCTTATAAGTACATATAATTTCATAATAATTGAATTTAGAAAGTAAATCATTTTATTAAATTTATAAATTTAGAAATTACCAAAAATTACCATCTTCAATCCAAGTGAAAACTTCCCACCTTCAATGTTTGATGCCAAACCATGAAAGGTAAAGATATATTCAAGCCTTAAATAACTAAAAACAAATTATTAAACACATCATGAACCCCAATTTCATCACACATAGTGAGTTGTGTTCCTTGGAAAAAGAAAACAGATGAGAAATTGAAGAAGTGGGAAGAGGAAGAAATAATATTATTAAAAAGAGGGATTTACCCCCACCCCCCCCCCCCCCCCACAAAACTACTCAAAATGGAGGAGAGGATCTAAAATAAAATGGAACCGAATATAAATTATATAGGTCACCCACTCATATAGTTAAGGATTATTTTATGGGGAAAGAAATCTAAAAGGGGAATAAACCAGATAGGGTTTGAAGTAGAAAATCACCAAAATCTTATATATATTCCTCACTATAATGAGAAACTATATATTTTATGTAAATATTCTTAAAAATATGTCATGCAATAAAAATAATATATATATGATGTGACAAAAATTATGTTTGACTATAAATTTTTAGTGGCTCATAAATCATTTAAGATTCTTCTCATGAAGTTCACACATGGTGATCTCTGTGTAAGGAGGTCATGAGGCCAAATAGTCCAATAGGAATACCACTTGTTTATGTGAAATTGGATATTTCTGTCTTTAGGCATGTCTATCGTCCCTTATATTTTATATTATTATTAATATATATATTAAAATACATAATTTGATTTGTGGACAGAAATTGTGATGCATATTCATGCAAAGTGGTAAAAAAAATTGGATGTGTCTTAACTAATTTGAATTTAATTAAACAAGTCAATGAAAGAGTTTTTTACTCTATGTTAATGGAAGAATATTTATCTACCCCTTTGATTGAAATGAATATATCTTATTAAATTCATTTTCATGGTAATTAATCGAAGATTTCATTTCAAAAATTCAAATAATGATAAATCATGAATATAGGGTTATGGCACAAGTATGCATCATGCATGATTAATTATCTGTAAAAATTGGTATTATGTAAAAAAATAGTATTCATAGGACAGTTTAATTATTTATGTCATATAATTTATTCTATATGGGTGACTTGATGAGTTTTTAGACACTAATCTTAGAAATTAGGTACATTCATGTAATACCATAGTGAAATAGTTCTAGAGGGTCACTCATTAAGTGTATCAAAAATATCATTAAATTCTATGAAATTTGATATTAAGAATAATAATCATTCTCTTCATATGTAAAAATAATTAGTTATTTTGATTACAAATATTCAATCATGAGATATTCGAGTTTATAATTTTTGTGTTGAATTTTATTTGTTTTTTATTTTTCATTAGGTAATATATAAATGTTTATTTATTTTCTATTTTAGTGAATAGATAAATATTTATTTAATTATTTATTTATGTGAACATTAAAATAGATATTTTTCTACGAGTTTATTTAATATAAAATTTATTTATTTATTAAATGAAAAAAAATTATTTGAATAAATATTTTATTATTCAAGAGTTGATAATTCTTATGGGTGGATTAATGGTAAATGTTAATATCCTGATAGAAATGATATATTTCATTTAATATTTTCTATATAAATATTTGTTTATTTGTTTAAGTAATTATAATTAAATAAGATAATTCCATGAGATATATTAATAATAATACTATTATTTTTATTTGACATGGGGTATTAGTTATATTAAATACATTTCCAATGGAATGTGTGTAATTAACTATATTTAACCAATGGTATATAAGTACAAATGGGTCAATTTTTTAAGTGGTATATTTTTCTTGAACAATGGAATGTTCTATAGAATTTACTCATGCCTAGAGATATTAATTCTCATTTTATCCCTCTCCAGAATATAGTGAGAACCAGAGAAACGTAGTGTGATCAATATAGAATGATGTGGTGTTCTATATTCCTATATTTTAGGACACATATTAACAAGAAAATTGTTTGTATATTCATGGAGTATGAATAGATACAACTAGAGGAGTCCTGATTTACATTTTCAGTGAAAAATAATAATAACGAATGAGAGTTAATAGATTTTGATGAAAGGAATTCACAATTTTAGGTAACTCTAGAATTGAATTAATTATATATTATATGTAAAAGATCCTCTGTAGGATACTCTAGGGTTACATTCATTAATTTCTTTAGATATTATCCATTGAAACCAATTTAAAATAATCCACTGCATGTTCACTGCTTCTACATTACTTAGAAACCTTCATGTAAGGTTTGTAGAATTGAAACATGTGTTTAGTCCAGTGAAAATCATATAGGGTATAAGTCCTTGATGGTCACCATTGTATTCTCATGGTATCTAATACTCCGCATTCCTCACTACCACATAGATATAGGTGGTGGGATATTGAGGGATTTGTATATAGTCACTCTTATTAGGAGATTAGTTTTAAGTAAACCCTTAGAAAGATTTAAAATACCTTGTTGTGATAAGGGAAAAGATGATGGAACTGTTCATTATAATATGATACTATGTATAGGGGATATAAAGGAATTGTATAGAATGGGTCATGTGTTGATTGACTGGTGATAACTGATATATCATAATTACTTTGGGTAGCCTCTGTAATTATCGAAAAAAGTATGCTAAGTGAATTCCAATATGAACTGGGCATCTGAGAGAGCTGAATCAGAACCAATTTTAATTTTTTATTTTAATTAAAAATTTGGGTTTATTGATTTTTCTTAAAAGTTTAAAATGTTTTTTAAGATGTGGGTTATCTTGATGAAATGTCCCAATGTAGAATCATAAGTCTTGGGTAAAGGAGGTGGAAAAAAAGGTGGTAGTAGAAAGCCACCAAAACCCCAGTGGTAGTACATCAATTTTTTGGAGGTAGTCTGGGTGTTTTTATTGCCGTTACAAACTTTTTATTTTCCACTTGTAAATTAATAATCCATAAGAGGGGATCATTATTGTTTTAAGTGTTTGGAGGTGGTGAGTTTCACCCACACTATTTTTCTTACATACCCCTCTTCCCCTTTAATTTTGGTAGTATGGATTTCATGCCCCCCCCCCCTCCACTAATACCGCTCCCAAGTCGATTGTGAAAATTAAGATGACCAACGAATTATACACCCTATAGGACATAGTTTACATGCTTGAATTGAGGGTGTTGTAAGCATACAAATGGGAGTCATTACCCTCAATATATACATTTTACGATAAGGAATCTGATCCATCTGTTATATTTATCATAAAAATAATAGAGAAATCATCCTCATACATGAATTTAATTTTATACAAGGAGGAATCTATTGAAAGCATGAAGATAAAGTCCTAGGTAGTGAACATGAACTCTAATAAGTCATGAACAAATCCTTGAGATAGTAACGCCTAATTCAATCCCCAACCATCTCTTATGGAGCTTAAATAAAAAAAATTTATATATTTTGGGTGATTATATAGGTATACTCAATAGTATCCTCCTTTTAAACTCTTTTTTATATGTGAATAAGTATATTAAATACCAATAAATAAACAAATAAAATCAAATTCTTACGTGAGTAAGTAAAACACTATCTCATACTCATCAAGGCTCACTCACCAAGTAATGCATAAAATTCAAAAGATATATCAGAACCATATACCTAAAAAGGTACCCCCTTTCACTTCCCCTTTGGTTTTTCACTCTCACACCCAAACACTAAATATCATCTATTGTGTCCCCTTAAGTAATACTTCCATCACCCCATGAACACATACCTCATCCACATATCATCACCTATGAAGCTAATAAATAAGTAAGAATTCCATCACAACCAATGCATCCTACACTATACATCAATATATCACTACCCAAGAAAGAACACATGGGTTAACTACAATTACTATAGAAAAATACATTTATATGTTATAACCTCAATATATTATAGCCCACACATACATGTATTGTGAAACTAATATCCATAAAATCCTATTTATATAAATACCATCTACCATAATCCATTACAAACAGGATAACATAATGTATCATGTTATGTCTAATGGGAGTGTGCTGAAGAGAGGGTTGTGATCCATCTATTCCCTCACCAACATGGATATTGGGGAAAATTTTGGAAACTAAAACATTTAGGCATCTAATAAATGATTGACTCAAGTGATTGAGTTTAGAAAATTTAAAAATATATTTATTATGATATCACACAAAAAAACTATGGGAATCTTCCTAACCATAAACACAACTACAATTTTCATCCCACATAACACTTAAATTTCATCACTAAGGTCTAGTAAACTAGATTTTATATAAGAACAGAAGAACCAAAAGACAACATAATTAATCATTTTCATTTAGTATCATTCAATTTGCAACTACTTAGTAACCTAATTACATATTCAGGTATATAAATTCCATTTAATCACAATACAAAATTCTTTTATAATTTATATCTTAACTCCCATATTTCACTCCATTATTGAAGTTAACTAATCCAAACATATCATTTTTATTATATAATATATATCACTCTCTCCGTCAAAATAACTCAATATAATGAGTTCATTTATAATTCTAATAACCATTCCATAACCCGGGTATCCTAGGACTTGACCTTAAATACCACATGAAAGGTATACTCATTGTTTATGGCCAATTACAGTAGGTTGTTGGAGATCAAAACCACATCAATTAAAAAAATCCAACCATCAATAATTTAACATTAAAAAATGGTCAAGTTTATCCGTCAACATGTTCCGAAAAACTAATCCACATCCCAATATGAAAATTAAAAAATTTTGAATCCCATCTCCTAACATATGTTATCCATCACAATATCAGACTCATCTTGCTGAATAAGAAACATTAAATCCCAAATCTTAGATTTTTCCATCCATAGGTCTACAAATATACCAACCATACCACTTCCACAAATATTCATAGAAATTTGACCATAACATCTCAAGTAATATCTATAAAAAACATATTTTCTGTACAAAAAAACCAAGGGAAACTAAAGTCATCACACCTAGTCAAAGAGGCCAAGCATGAAAATTTGTCCTAAACATCCCAAAACACATAATTTAATAAAAACAATTATATAATTATCATGAATTTATTTATCAATTATGAGTAGATTTCACCAGTATGAAAGCTAAATAAAATGCATAATAACAAATATAAAAAACTAAACCCATTCTTTGGTAGATATTATGATATTAAAATATTTCTATGGAAGAAGGGTAATTAATTTCACATGCCTCATAAATAATTCAATTAAAATTATCATATTTATATTGATTAACCATTTTCTTTATTATCAACCATTATAAATAACAACCAGAATAATAATAATCAATTTTACACTATCTATAAAATATCAAGAGGCATCCAATATAGTATATCACATATATGAACAATGCATCTGATTCCATGTTTCATTATTCTATAATTTTAATATTTTAATTTTAATTAGGTTTATTCCACCATTACCCAACGAATTAAAACCATGTTAGTCCCATATATGGACATTAAATAAGAAGAATTCATGAATCCCCTACCTCTACATTAACAGTTCAACATTCTCTGAAAAAGAATAGAAGAATACACATATATATTTAATCACTTATACTACAATGAATATATGATCCCTAAGGATATAATTCCACCATGATTCCACCATAAATAATATTATATACCCCTTAAAATCAAATGAAAAAACATTCATAACATGGAAGGAGACGATGGAGGATATCAAGAACCAACTTGATGATAAAGTAACCATGGATCACCACTGAATCAATCACTAGATGTTGGGGAATAAAGATAAAAAAGGAGAAATAATGGTATCTAAATGATATACTTTAGTAGAATTTGGTTTGAAGAAATAAGGAGTAAATAAGTAATTTTTAACGTTTATTATGAACATATACGGGTTTATTTTTTGATCGGACCACAATGTGACACCCCCTGACAATGTCATAGTTCCATGTTTTCTCACTAAAATTGTGGCATTGAAGGGATCTCCATGATGCAATGGTCCTGGCTGAAACTAAGGCGACCCAATCATTTCATATGTAAATATTATATCAGTTTTTATTAATATTCAATGTATATCAAAATAATAAATTATCAAAAACTATAAAGGTTTAGTGTTTTTAAATACAGTATTCATAATCAACTTATTTTATGATGTATATTTAAAAATTCAACAAGGTTCATCTCAAATTACACTCTTCTTAGATATACCATAATTAAATCCTTTATTAATAGGCTATGGAAATTTAAATACAAAAAAGTGTGAGATTAGATTTTTAGTAACGGTAATTGTTAGAGATATAAATAAATGATTATAAATCAGAATAAGATAATAATAAGTGTATGATAACATGTTCATAACTTATGAAATTAATACTCAATCATTCAAATATCATTTTTATTTTTTCATGGAATATGTATTTTCAGTTCAGAACAAATAATAAAAAACAATTTGGAATCTTCAATAACCAATAATGATACATGAGAACATATCCTAAGCACAAGATTTAAATTTTTGTCATACACATAAGCAAAAAAATAATAATTTTCTTAGTCGGGGTTGAATAACAAGACTATAATAGTGGATAAATATCTATAGTGGATTGGGCTCACTCTTCATTCCAAAATTTCCTTGGTCAACGTTCACTCGCAAGACTATCATAGAGTATGGTGTACCTTAATGAATTTGGATCACTCCCCATTCCTGTCCATATTATCTCTTAAGCTAACAATCATTACCCAATTCAATGAAGGGATATATAATTTATATCCCACCCACCACATTTTGAAATCCATACATAAATGGGATACATGATCATAAATATATACATAATTTCATAATATAATAATCCAGGAAAAAGAAACATATTTCGTAAACATTTCATCGTCCCTGAATTAATTCAATGGAAATTGATGGGTTTAATAGAAACATCCTAAAAAAAGCATCATCGTATTATATCTAGAGAAATAATGTTGTTGTTGTCACACTATAACATCCCCAGTGAAATATAAAAATCGGTAAATGATGTTTTTATTTATGAAAAAATAACTTCAAAGGATAATTAAAATATTTAATTGAAAATAATGAAAATCTCTTTTTCATTTGAAATATTTAAAAACTAAAAAATCCAATAGTATTGATAAAAATATTTTATTTTAAAATACCCATGGAAAATTTTAAAGAAACATCACAAAAAATAATTTTCTAGATAGTGGAAAAGTTATTCATATTTTATATATTAAATGTGAACTTTATTTCACACTTTTGTAAAAAATCAAAAATGATTCATACATAAAACATTATAAAATATTATTTTGAATTAAATTTAAATAAATTAAAATTTTAAAATTAATATTTCTAAAGAATTTTTGTATAGATTAAAAATTCAAGAAAAACTTTTGACGTACATGGACAAGGAAAAAAAATTTCATCGGCTAAAGAGGAAATAAGGTCAGTTTTTCTTCAAATAATCATCTCCATCATTTTAAGTACCAAAGAGAGGAAACTGATACTAATTCATGAACATTATAGTAATAAAAAATTTATATGAAAATATATGTGGTTTAAATTATATGTATCATATAATTTACCTCAATGGAAATTTAATATAGTCAATCCTGAAACCAAAAAGAGATCTTAAGCTAAACCCTAACCTCATGTCCCATATTCCATCGAATCCAATCAAAATTACTATATAATAAATTTAGATTTACTAAAAATACATTAAAATTCTAAATTCAAATAATTATTACTATATATAATTTACTTATAATTTCAAGTTACCCTTTTATTTACAATTCTTCAAAATAATCATTATGTAGGTGGAAACTGGTTTATTTTCCATTCACGTTTCAGTTCGATGGTTTCGATCCTTGAACCATGGTCATGGATTCATCATATCCGTAATATTAATCATGTAACAAGTATAATATTAATTCATATATACACTTTTATAACCATTATTATAAATTAGTGATGAAAAACTGATTGCATCACTTTGTGGAGACAATAGTTCGTGCATACACACGGGTGATGCTTTCACTTTTTAATAGATGGAATAAAATAAAGGTGCATAATAATTCACATTTACATAATAAAAAATTATATCATAAATAATATATATTTATGAATTATATCCTTATTACCATACATGTAAAGAGTAAATGAAATAAAATCACATAGCTTCATGGAGGTGATAGTTCACGCATACACACGAGCAACGTAATAATTTTCCAACAGATAAAAAATATATAGAAAATATATACACCATTAACATAAAAAAATATTAGTATATTAATGATATTCATTCCATTATTTTAATATTTTTTTATAATTCTTTTAATTAAGTTAATAATAAATAAACATGTAGAAGATTGGTATGAATATAAACATATTTTTTGAGTAACCCCCTTTGAAAAGCACATTAAGGTTTCTTATATGGTTATTTTGGGAAGATAAAAAAATAAATGTCATAGATTAGGATTATAGGAGAGTAATTGGATAGATATTGATCCACATAAAAGGTTAAAGGGTTGTGAATTAGTGATAATATAGGGTTCCCTTTTATAGGTGAGGTGGGTGGAAAAGTTATAAATATTTAGAACAATAAAATATAATAAATTCAATATCAAGGTAATGGGGATTTAAATTAGATCAAGTATTAATATGGTATGATATAAGATCTAAATATATTTATAGAATAGTATTTATTTTATTTTTAGGCTATTTTAACCTTTATCTCTTTAGTTTAACCCCTTCCTGTCCCTTTTAAATTTTACCATATTAATGAATCTTTACCTTAGTTACTATTTATAATGACTAATAAATAAATTGCCCAAATTAATAAATGTGTACATTTTGATTAAAAATATATAAACCATTTTATCATATTCAATTTATATAAGTTGAAGAAATTAATTTTAAATTAAGTGAAAAAAAATTAAATGAAACACATTTTTTAGAAAAAAAATTATGGATAAATATGAATGTATTCTTATTCATTTACTAGTTGTGTCATCACAAACATAGATTCCACTTAATAGGTGTCCCAATCCCGGTGGGACACATTGCCTCCAGTGCATCTCCCCAAACGCTAGAGGTTTCCGACTAGAAGTGAGGGCCTAGGCTGTTTCTGTGGGGAGATTATTCCCTCATTAGTAGATAGTATCACAGTAGAAGTATATATACAGTGGAATAAAAATAAATAAAGAGAAGAAGAAAATTAATGCAACAAGAATAAACATAATTTTATCAAATGAAGCAATGATAATATAATTTTCATGCTACTATAAAATTGGAAAACATATATACAAGACAACATACATAACATGTTTCATAAAGTAAATGGAAAAAATGGATAATCTAAGAATCTTGATATCTAACTTAGTCATCTACTATCAAGATCCATCCAATCAGCATGAAATCAACTATTTGAAGTTGAATGCTTTCATTTTTCCACACTTGGAATCATGTAATATTAGGGTTTTATGATCCTTCTCCTCCGGTATTGTACATTTTTTTCCCATGTATTATAGTAGATCGTCATGCATCCAATGTGATGAATAGAAGCTCAATTGGATACCAGATGAAGAAGATCTATTGATCCTTATCATTGGCCTTCAAAAATATCCAAATTGAGAAAAAAAAGTTCTTAAGCTCGTTGGTTCTCATATTAGGGATGTTATTGGGGTAAATAGATCATTGAGGTGATTTTGTACATTTAACCCGTAATTTTACCATGTATATAGTATTCCCAGATGGTTTTTCAAACCATGTGTAAACCGTGTGAGATGGTTCTGTCCAAAATTACTTCCACTACATGGTTTTACAAACCGTGTACAAGCCATGCATGGGAACCTAGGAAAAATGGTCATTAACATAGTTAGTCCACACTGATGTGCACCAACTATGTGAGGTGGCTCTATTTGAAAAAACAAAATCCACACAATTTACTCTAAACTGTCTGCCAAGACTTTTTCCCCAAAAAGATAGGTTTTGGGCTCTGAATAAACCCTGGACACCCATAGAAAATTTATTAAATCATTATAAATCAATATTAGGTCTAATGTAATGATTTAGACTGAAAATTGATGGACCGTAATAGATTGAAAAATAGTTTCTTATAGTCTTCCCCCCATAAAAGAACTCACTCATGATATTCTCTTTCTAATAGTAAGGAAACACTATCTGATAATAACTCTAGTCACTGAGAACGTACATCAGATTCCCTCTCCCATGTCTCATCCTTTAGATGGTTATGCTTCCAAAGCACATGTACTAGAGGGATAGACCATCCTCAGAGAGCCTTTGTTATTTGTTCAATGATACACACTGGATACTCCTCAAAGGTAGTGTCGTCATCTAACTCCAATTCCTTAGTTTCACAAATATGGGATTGGTCAGTATTATATTGGAAAATATATGATAGATTAATGACATTGTTCATGCCATGGTGCCTCTGAGTTAGTAGTCACTAATAAGCTACCAACCCAAATCTTTCAAATATTATGAATGGACTTATATATTGGGGAGACATCTTTACGTGCTTCTTTGACCGTCTATTCCTTAAACATGGTGATACCCGAAGAAAAACATGATCCCCAACCTCAAACTCAAGTGGTCTTCAATGGCAATCAGCATATGATTTTTGTTAGGACTGAGTAATTTTAATACTCTTTACCATCAACTGACCCTTCTTTGAGGTCTCTTGATGCGACAAGGGACTAGTACGGTTTCCTCACCTTCCTCTATCCATCACACAGGTGAAAGAAATGACCTACCATATAATGCCTCAAAAGGATCCATCTAAATTTTGGATTGAATGATGTTATTATATGTGAGCTCAACGAGAGGGGTATACTTTTCCCAAGAACCATAAAAATGATGGACACAATCTTAGAGCATATCCTCTAGAACATATATTTTCAGTTCTGATTGTCCATTGATATGAGGGTGAAAAGATGTGTTTAGAAGCACCTGAGTTCCCATCGCTTTTTGCAAACCTTTCCAGAACCGTGAAGTGAAATGAGCATCCCTTTTTGAAATGATATTATGTGGAACCACATGAATTCGTATGATATCATGGAAATACAGTCTTCCCAAATCATCCACTGGGAAAGTATCCCAAATAGGAATGAAGTGGGAAGATTTCGTTAGTCTGTCAATGACTACGTAGATAGCATCTCTACCCCTCCGCAACCTAGGTAAGCCGAAAATAAAATATACAGTATCATCTTTCCATTTCAATTTTGGGACTAGAAGTGTCTATAACAAGACTTCATAACTCTGGTGCCCCGCCTTCACCTGCTAATAGGTAAAACACATACTGGTGAAGCCTGCAATCTAACATTTCATACCATTCCTCCAATACTAGCATCGCATATCTCGATGCATCTTGGATATGCCTTGATGAAATACCCACTAAGAAGTGTGGGACTCCTTCATCAACTCTTATATCATGTCTGTAGGAACATAGAAACGTCTATGTACATGCATAATGTTGTCTCTGTCCATATACCATTGTGGGGGTGGGTTATCTCCTATGATACTCTCATGGAGAACCAAGCATTCGAGATCGAAAAATTGTCTACTCTTTGCCTTCTCAAAGAGGGAAGAGATAAATTATAAGTATGATAGGTAATACTGGTCATGAGTGTAATGAAAATCTAGATGAATCATTGAAAATAGGTTTATTAACTTTTATTAATCAATGGTTTACTGTACGACCTACATTTGAGTTTTTTGACTTAGTGCATCAGCAACCACATTTAAATTTCTAGGTGTATGGGCATGATCAAAATTAAAGTATTGTAGATATTTTGCCCATCTATATAGTTTGAGGTTCATGTGATGATAAGAAAATATATACATGAGGCTCTTGTGATCTATGTACTCCATAAAGCACTCACCAAAGTGATAATGTCTCCAGTAACGTAAGTCATTGAGAACTGGTGCTAGCTTGAGGTCATGCGTTGGGTAATTTCTATCATGAGGCCTCGACAGCCAAGATTCATACCGAATGACTATATCGTACATCATCAACATGACTCCTAGGCCAATGTAAGATGCATCATAGAGTACTATATAACTTTTATAGGTTTTGGTAGAATTGGAATTGGTGATGAGACAGGCCTCCCTTTCAACTCCTCTAAGGATTTCTCACATTCTTCTGACCACAAAAACATAACAACCTTATTTTCAAGTCCAGTAAGAGGTGAACCAAGACATGGTAAGTCCGGTTTGAAATTCCTGTAACATCCAGAAACACCCAAGAAACTTGTGATATCATATATGTTCTTGGGCTACACCGAGGAAAATAAAACACTAACCATTTTAGGGTCAACAGATACTCTTGATTCTGAGATAATATAACTGAATAAGTGGACATTGTCGATCCAGAAGTGGTACCTATAAAGCTTAACATAAATATCATGCTCACTTAGTGTACTTAGAACAATCCCAAGGTGCTTGGAATGGTCGCTACGTGTGTGAGAATACACCAAGATGTCATCCACAAAATCTATGACAAAAGAGTCCCAATAGAGGTGGAACATACTATTCATCAAATCCATGAAAAATCCAGGACTTTTCGCAAGACCGAATGGCATAAAAAGATACTCATGCTGACCATACGTACTATTGAAATTCGTATGAGGTATGTTTGATGGTCTAACTAGTAACAGATGATAACCTGATCTCAAGTCGATCGTAGAAAAGACCTTCACTTCTCAGATCTTTTCAAATAGATCAACTACTCAAGGAAATGGATATCGATTCTTGATCATAATATGGTTAAAAGTTATGTAATCCATACATAAATGAATAGTTTCATCCGCCTTCTTAATGTAATGCTTGGGTGAACCCCAAGTGGATGTACTGAGCCATATAAAAACTTTTTCCTCTTGGTTATTTGTCTACTACTTGAGCTCCTGAAGCTCAATAGGTTCCATAATGTCTGGGGGAATGGAAACTAGAGATGTTCTTGTAACAAGATCAATTGTAAACTCTACCTATCTCTTATGAGTTAATCCATAAAAATCATCAGGAAAGACTTGCATAAAATGATCATCTACTGGAGGGAAATCGGTTTGAAGCAATCCCAAGTCCTCTATGAAAATATATTCAATCTAGGAGGTCACGACACCTATCCCTGGATGCTTTAGTCTAGATCTCCTAGAATATATATCTCACTTACCTTTGAAAATATAATTATTGCATTCAATTGATGTAAAATAGACCATGAGGGGATCAAATTCAACAATGGCATGGTACTGGACTAATCATTCCATCTTGAGAATGACATCGAAGCTTGTAATATCAAGAAAATAGATGTTCCAAAAGAAAGTGTAACTACCTACCTCAAGTGGACAATCTATTCCCCAATGTATACCCTCTATCTATATTCCAAACAGTGTATCAAGGTTCATTATACCATAGTTATACTCTATATCTACTCTGAAACTTTCCATGATATATACAGAAATGTTATGGTTTGAAGAACCTATATCAAAAAAAGCAGAGACAATAGTGGAGGATACTAGAATAGTACCTCATACTATAAACGATCTCGTAGCTTGATCCTCGAGTATCAGCTATAAGGCATAAAACTAACCTAATCCACAACCATGTGTAATAGATGGACTACTGTGATCATGACTACTATGATGGAACTGTTGTTGATCATGGGTCAGACTACCATTACCATGACCTCCTCTTCATCCAGACCTATCGGTGCTATTCCAAATCCATTCCTAACATAGCACAAAAGAACTCACTTCTGAAGGTGGAGATTATTTTGATGCCTTTCAACTCGAAGCTGGTGCTATGTTATTTTAGAAACACTAAAGATAATCCATATTTCTAAAAACACGACGCTCTCTTGGGTCTCTATCACATTGTGTATTCTTTTACCCTGGTATTCCACAATTTTGACATACCATAGAATTATCAAACTAGATAATCTGACTGCCACTTCCCTGATGAGAAAACTTGAGGGAACGTTTCCTTCTACTGGGAGAACTATCTGTTACATGTTCCACCCCTCAGGTTACACTCAGTAATAAGGGCCTGATCAACTATTTCAGAAAAAGGAAGGTAGGAAATGGGCATTCACCTAAGTATTAATGGTGTATTTGATCCCAAACTCAAAACATCTAGCATGCAAAAGCTAATCACCGTATTGAAGTGGTGTAAAGCGCTATAAATCAATGAATTTTTTTGAATATTCCATAACTGAAATAAAACCCTACTCAAGATGCATGAACTATGTGGATTTTGTATCTCCCATTGAATGAAGAAATAATTAATCATAGAATGCAGTCTAGAATCAAACCATAACATGACCTAATGAAAAACGGCTTGGGAAACCACATCCCATCATTGCTTATATGAATCTCGAAGCATGTATGTAGCATGCGTGACCCTCTGCTCTGATGATATTTCTTGATGATCAAAGATAAATATCATGGCCTCTTATAGAGACTCAGAAGCCTAAGGTCTGACATCCCTTGAAATTGTAGGAGGATGATACTACTGGAAATCACAGGTTAGATCATCCATCTTAGGTGAAACCTATGGAGCACCATGCATGGACTGCATTAGATGTAGGAAACTATCATGGACATGGGAATTAGTGCTCAGATCAGGTACAATAGTTTGTTCCTCAAGTGTCACTCTTGGAGGTAAGACTAGAGCCTTGGGGGCACCATTTCTGGATCATGATCATCACCACCATCCAGGAGAATGAAACAAGGATTTCATGGCAACGTTGGTCTAAAAATTCCATGAACATGCCTCATAACAAGATTATAAGACTATGATAGAATCTCTAGAAGAAGATGAAAGTTAGAAAACTCACTACCCAAGGTATACTACTCAAACCACCCACATAGACAACTAGGTATTAGTAAGTACATAAGTATAAGTTTCATGTCATTTTGCAGTTAATTTCTAGGTTCAATCATTTACCTTTAATAGACTAGAATAGGAAGGATATAGATTTAAAACCAATTAATGTAAGATTTAATTATTTACTTTATAATGGATATCCATTTACAATGAATCTGATACCAAACACCTTCACCATAAACAATGATCATTTATTTATATCATAATGGATTGACTTTGTAAATTACTCATCCCAAACCATGAGGGCCCACACACCTCATGAATTGAGACCTTAAATCACTCAATCACAACCAAAGTAATACAAGTACATGAAAACAATAACAACATCACTCAATACTCACAAGTATATCAAGTTATGAAAAGCAGTGAAATTCACCTATATAGCATGGCGATACACATGAAATATAAATTCTAGGTGCCTATAATGATCAATGTAACAATGCTCCTTAGGCTCATATAATTGGGCCATGGATGAAATAAAATCCTTAAATAGAGAAGTAATCAACAACACCATAGAGCATATGTGTCACGCAATGGTGAAATAATATCAACTGTAATAGGCAGAAGTAGAAAATCATTATAATTTAGGAAACATGGTTTTTACATCAATATTGGGTTCGCGATGAACAAGAATGGCTTATAACCAAGTCCCAAATGTTCCTATTCTCTAATATATTGTATCCAAATAGTAATTAATGAAATGAAACCCCGCTAATACAACTTGGTTACATCCCAATCCTTCATTCCATATAATGAGTGCCTCGAGCCCGGTGGGTCACATGGCCTCAAGTGTATCTCCCCTAATTCCAATGGCTACTGACTAGCAGTGAGAGCCTAGGGTGTTTCAATGGGGAGACAATGTAGTCATTTGAAGAGTGTAGCATAGTGGAAGTATACAAATAGTAGTAAAAATTTGAAAAAATATAAATAAACAGTGGATGTATACTGATGCAATAGATAAATGTGAATAACTATAAAAGTATCAAATGGAGAAATGCTAATGTAATGTCATGTTACTAGAAAACTGGAAAACAAGGATACAAGACAACAAGAATAATATATTCCATGGAGTGAAAGATAAAAAAAGCCACTCCATGCATCTTGAGATCCAACTCAGTTATCTGCTATCAAGATTCATCCTATCCGCACACAATCAAGTGATTGAATCTATATGATTCCCTTTCTCTACACCCGCAGTCATGTAATCATAGGGTTGTATGATCCTTATCCTCATGTATTAGCCCTTGATTTTTGTTATATTTTAGTAGATCATTGGACATCCAACATGATGAACGGGAGCTAGATCGGATGTCGGATGAAGGAGATCTCTTCAACCCAAGATTTCACTTTCAAAAATATTCAAATTTAGAGTAAAGGTCTTAATCCTGATTATTCTATAATTAGGGAGGAAGAGGGGCTAACTATATCAATAAGGGAATTTGGGAAGTTTTACCCAAAATTTTAACTTGTACAAGGTTTTTCTAGCTTGTTTTTCAAACAGTGCACAACCCATGTGAGATGGTTCTGCTAAAAATTATATCCTCCACATGGTTTGGTCAAACCATGTGCAAGCCATGAACAAGCACTGAGTAAAAAATTGGTTTTCACATGATTATGTTGCATGGTCATGTGCCAACCGTTCATGGTGGCTCTATTTGGAAAAACAAAATCCACATAGTTTACACTAAACCCTGTCCTAAGAATATTTTCCCTAAAAGATGGGTTTTGGGCTCCAAACAAGCCCTGGACACCCTCTAAACCTTTACTAACTCGTTAGGAATCCATATTAGGTCCAATGAAAATATTTTTAAAAAAAATTGATGGATCTATACCTGAGTGAAAAATTAGGTTCATACACTAGTAAAAAAACATTATATGAATGTTAATATATTTTATTGAATATATTATCTACACCATTAATTTAAAATACTAACTGATTATAATTTATTAAATTTATTAAAATAAAATTCATTTCTCATAATAAAAATCCTTTTATGAAAAAAAATATTTATTTATTTTTAATTTCAAATTATTTTATCTTCATTTCTAACCAATTGATGATCAAATTATGAAAAAAAAATTATTTTTTTATTTTTAATAACAATATATTTCATCAAAATTAAAAAAAATTAGTGTTAAAAATATATTATATATAGAAAAATACAATACTTTGGAAATTGATCTTTTAATGTAAAATCATGTCTTTTTTAACATTTAAAATTGAGTACCTATTTCTTAAATTACCTAAATGTAAAATCATAGAGTTTTTTGTTACATTATTTCATTGGAACTAGATAGAATTAATTATATATTGAATGACCTAATAGTTTATTAGTCCTAGAAAATAGGCTACATACTTGAATCTCATATTAAAAATAAAAACATAAGATACAACATAGAATTTTCTTTCATAACACCTTCATTCCCTTATTCATATACCTTAATATAAATCATAATAAACTTCGAAGAACCCTAGGTAAAGGAAACATTACAAAGAGGTGATCTCAGATTCTTGGTAAGGGTATGTATATGATAGAAGGTAGCATCTAGTAAACGAATCTTGATTAAATATGTCCCAAATAATTATAAAATATTTCACATGACTAATACTATAAAAGAGGAGACTAAATCCATGGATAAAAAAATGTAAATAATCTCATAGTTAATAATAAATACTTTCAAAGTTGTTTAATTCATAATTTCATACATTATAAACATATTATCAAGGCCTCGAGATAAGACATCATATGTAACAAGGTATGACCTCAACCAAATATCCAAATCGTTTTTATCATGATACCTTTGGAGGAATCTGTGGTCTATATCAAGCTCTTCTAATACCTTACTTAGTCCAAATAATTCATCATATAAAAGGGGTGAAACATAATCAATGTAAACATTCATATTAAAAAACTATAAAACGATAGGTTAATAATTTTTCCTATTAACAAAAATAATCATTATCCATCAAGAGTAATCTAGAGAATGCTATAAAATAGTAAATTACTAGTAAATCATAATAATCACCAATGAATGTTGACAAAAATGAATATACTTTAAAAAGATCACTAAAATATATATTGAGGAAAATATGCTTTTAACAATTAAATCAGTTATTTAACATCTAAAATAAATCCTAAATAATCAAGAAAACATCTTATTTTTAAGAAAATATTTAAAATTTTAAATGAAGATTCAATGAAATTATTGTTCATTATGGTGGGTAATTTTTTAAATTTGATTAAAAACATTCCTTTTATGCTATTGTAAAAAGGTCAAGAAGAAACTAGTTTGTAAAAAGAAAAAGAGACTTATTTTAGAACATTTGTTTCAAAAAATTGAAAAAAATATTTAATAAATTATTAGAAAATGATAAAAACATCATTTGAGACATTTTACGAAAAATATGGACATGTAAGAGAATGATTCCTGATTGAGTAAAAAAATATTGTATGTTTTGATTAAAAAATTACTTTGGTTTATTGAGAACCTAAAGAGATTAAATTGAAAGGATAAATTTGAATTTATAAATATAACAATAGTATAATAAAATATAATTGTTATAAGATATAAATATATAATAATTTCTCCATGGGAGACATAAACAATCCCAAATAATGATATGATTGTGAAATAAACCTTTAACACTACGGAATCATTCAAATCATAACCCCCTAAACTCATTAACATATAATTAATATTTAAATACCATGAATATAATTATAATTTTTATATATCTTATAAAAGATCCATTAGACGCAACTCATAAAACAATATAGACATATAACATATTAAATGTCCAAAAGAAGATAGTTTGAGATGAAGAACCCTTAAAAACATCATAATATTAAAGAAATAATTAATAAATAATGTGATTAGGTATAACGAATTAAAATCCACAAAAAATAAGTTAAAACCATACAAAAATGAAAAAAATTCCATTTCACAAATAATCTTGACATAATATAAGCAATTCAGAAGTGATATAACCTAATGAAAGAAAATTGAGTTACAAAACACTTACCACTTGGTAAGATTCAATTCAAAATCCCTTGGATTAAATAATTTGAATTGAAACATAAATTCTCATGAATTATAATTTATTCATGATATAACATGTAAAAGGGTATAATATACACCAAATAAAATAAATTAGGTGCAGAACCTTATAAAATTACCAAATGAGGAAAAATCGAAACTAAATCACTTACCTTAGGTTTGACACATCGCGTTATTTATTTATCATCCTAAATAAAAACATCGTGTTAATTTTTTATTTTCATAATAACCTATTTAATTTTTATTATTACTTATATTTTATTTAATTTCATGTTATATTTTATTACATAATCAATAAAATTTATGTCGGGTGTTTTGATGATATTTAGTTCATATGTCTAAATGACATTGGTAATTTGAATATGGTAAAATAAGTCATTATTCTATCATATCCCCAATAATAATCATGAAATTATTATTCTTTTTAGAAATCAATTATAATTTTTAAAATAACTATGAATTTTGTTTATGAAAAATGAACTACATTACATCCTAGGAGATGGTATGTCTTACATACACCTGAGTACTTTTTTATTTTCAAATGATCATGACGGAAAGAACATAAGTATTATTTAATATTTAAATTATGATAATTATAACATATTTATCATATTATTTGTTTATATATGGGGATATATACAATTAATGTGATACGGTTGTGAAAAAAAATCAAATCGCTTCATGGAGGAGGTAATCCCAACAGATGAACAAACAACATTATCATTAGTAAATAAATGCAAAAGTAAGAAATTATATATTATATTATATTTTTTAAATTTTAAATATTTCATGAAAATGAAATATATATATATATATATATGCATATATATATATATTAAATTCCTCATTAATCCCATCCTTGAGAGGTGGTGATGGAAAATGAATTACATCGGTTTGTGAGGAGGTACTCGGTCGTACACACAAACGACTGTTTTATTTTACATTTGATGGAAGATGAGAAGGATAAAAAGTATTTAATTAAAATAAAAAAATCATTATATGGGAGATAATTATATTATTATATCATCATGGTTTAATATTATTTAAATGAGGTGTAGTAAGAAATAAAAAAAATCTCGTTTAAGAGTGATATATCTTCTTTGGAAAAACTCTTTAGGTTTGCACTAAAATATTTCCTTTGATGGTTTTATAATAAAATATATCCTCTATGATTTGAGGAGGGATATAAATAAGGAAATTGGGTAAGTATATTCTAATAAAAATTTCCTTTTAAGTGTGAAATAAAGATGAGGTGATGTTCCCTTTTTTAAGAGAAGGGGAACTCTTGGAATTTGTTATGGTATTAAATTAATATCAATTAATCTTCATATTTAAATGTATCCATATTGTTATAATTAAAATATAATTTGAATTTTATTATAAATAATCTCGTATAATAAAAATTGGATAATTTTAGTTAATGTTATCACCCTTAACCTTTTTCATTAACCCGTTTAACCTTTTTTATATTCACTATAATATTAATGTTTTTACTCTTTAGGGGTAAATAAAATTCCATTAAAAGTAAAAAATGGAAATAAATGAAATATGGTGGATATTACAAACCATTTTCCATTTACTTGGATGAATATAAGGTTTTTAGTAATTTTAAATCATTTAATAAAATATTATTTATTATAAAATATCATTAATGTTAATCTTGACACAATTCATTTAAGTTGACTTTAAAAATGACAAGATAAAGATAAAATTAAAATATATAGAATAAAAACAACCCTATAATGTTAAAATTATCTAATAATTTTGTGAAAAATATAATTTATTTAGTTATATTACTTTTAAAAATTTAAAAAACGTTTATTTTATTTTCCATTTTAATAAATAATTATTATGTCAATGATACGTAATCATTTAAGGTAATTATTTAATAACTAAAAAATAGAAATAAATTACTATGATAAAAAATATTTTATATTTAAAATTTATATTTTCAAATTGATATTGTTCATTTATATCCCTATCAAAATAATATTATAATTATTAAAATCAATAAAGGGACATTTTTTCTATTTTCTTTACATAACGTTTAATAATTGTCACAATCATAGACATATGGATCCAAAATGGTAAATTTCAAGAAAAAAGATTATATGGGGTTGAAAATTGTCCATTAAATAAAATTTAGATAAGTTTTTACTTCACCTCAACCCTTATATCTTTAGTTTAACCCCTGGTAAATAAGTTTTACCCTTAACCATCTTAACATATTTTTACAGTTTTTACTATTCATTATGACCAAAAAGTATGTTTATCTTATTAAAATATTTTAAATATTAAAATTAAAAATATTATATAAATTTTATGTGATTAAATTCACAATCGTAGAATAATTTAATTTAAAAATAAACCATCAAAAAATGTCAAAAATTATTTGTTAGGGAATGCATTTTTTAAGCGTAATACATTAACAATATGATTAGTGATCATATAAATATTGATTTAAATTTTAATAGTTAGATATATAATATATAAATTATATTTCAATTATTAATTTTTAAATCTTAATTTAATTAATTAAAATTTAAATACATTAAGAATTTGAAAACAATTTTCAATAAAAAATTAATATTTTTCACTATTCATTATAAAATTAAACAACTCAAAAAAATCCAAAACATTTATCCTAATACAATTTCCCGATTCAAAATTGAAAAATTATGTTCATTTAATCAAACACATTTTCTAAAAGAGAAAAAAAATAATTATATTATTTACCCACAAAAAGAAATTAAAATCATTTTGGAAGAAAATGTATTTTTGTAGAAGAAATTGACTTTACTAGAAATTGAGTGATTATTTATTATGAATTTATCAATAAATTTATATTGAGTAGTAAGTTTATATATATTTCAAAAATTATTTAATATTATTCACAATAATCAATTAAATGGATCTGTTATAATGGTCATTTTTAAATAATATATTTCATAGGTAATTCAAACTCGGTGTTGCATATTGTATATGATATAAAATGAAAGGTTATTATTTTAAAATATTAAGGTGTTACATTTTTACTACGAACTAATAAATAAATTTTCATTGAATAAAACTTATATACATACTTTTTATATTTTAGTTATACCAATTCATATAAAAAATCCAACATCTTGGTGATAAGAGACACATTTAATTGTAATAATTTAATAGTATATAGTTGATCATTTAAGATAGGTATTGAATTAAAATAAATATATCAAACACAAAAAAAATTAATGATAAATATATCATATAATATTTGGGTGTTATATTCTTCCCCCTCATAAGAATTTCACACTAAAAATATTGTTCATATGATTTAATATAAAGATGATACTTCTGTCTCATCACATCCATGGGTTTACATAGCTTTCTCAATTTTTTGGTTTCACCAAATAAACTTTCACTGGATGAGTAGTATAATTCCACAAAACATTCTCTCTTCAATCCATAATCGCCATTAGTTTTTCTTTATAAGAGAGATTATGATCTAGTGGTACAACCTTTGTGTTCAGTACATGTAAAGGGTATAATATATACTTCCTCAAGATATATGCATGAAATATTTCATGAATTTGGGAGAGGTTTAATGGAAGTACCAAGTGATAAGATACCATCTCGATATGATCACATATCTCAAAGGGGTTTATATATCTAGGGATCATCCTTCCCTTATTTCTAAATCTCATTACCTTTTTCCAAAGAGATATTCCTATGAATACCTTGTCACCAATACAAAATCTATATCCCACTGATAATTGTAATCAAAACATTTTTTTTCATTCCAAGATACCCTAATATTTTTTTAATGTCCATAACCTTCACTTCTATTTAATTGGTTACCTCAGGTCCCAACAACTTTCATTATCTAACTTCTTTATGTAACATTGGATTTATTCACTTCCTCTCTTAGTGAGATTAATAAGGAGATATTTTAATTCATTATTAAATTTTATTACCATAAGAAAACTCATATTAAGGAAGGTGTTGATCCCAACCCCTTTAAAATCTATAGAATAAGATCTCAATACATATTTTAGGGTTTGACTAGTCCTGTAATACTGAACATAATGTATAATAATGATATTTAGTTCCAATTTCCTACTTCATATTCATATATTTTTGAAAATATATCCAAAACAATGAGGTAAACCTCAATTACTGATAAAATTCAATAAAATTTAGTACCCCATGAATCCTTACCACATCATTGATGTTGTCCTAGATTGATGATAATGTGATAAATCTTATATTATAAAACTTAAATTTGGTTACTTTTTAAGGTGATAAACAACAATCTAATTAGCATTATAGCCATTAGATATTTTAGGGATTATGATGATGAAATATGTGGTGGTGTTTTCTCATTTCAAGTCTAGTATGGGTAACGGTTCTAGCATGCCCTTATATTTATTTCCTTTATCCTTAACTTTATTAAATACCAATAAACAAGAATCATACCCCACAACATCCCTTTTCTTATTTTTCCAATATAGATATTCTTTTAGATCTCTATACATAATCATACATCCAATATGTATAGATTATCATGAACTATGAGATTCTCCCAATAGCTACATAAAATACAGTATTGATAAGACACATAATCAATTATTGAACATTATCATTCCACCAAAATCATATATAATATTATTAATGATCCTCACCTTCTACTATTTTTTCGTATATTTCTCTTAGACCTCTTTAATCCTCATATGGATGGATGGTAAAGCATTCTTCTAATAAACATATGATATTTCCTATTTACTCATTATTTCAAGATAGAACTCTAGTATGTCCATAAGTATTGGATATATTCCAATAATTATCATGGAAAAACTAGTATTTTATTCTTGAATCATAGTATCAGGAACTGGGTTTTCCTTTATAGGGTGGTAATGTATTGAGTAATAATAATCTTAAATCAACTCCAACAATATCCTTTAGTGCATATTAATATCTTTTTATAAGAATTTATACTTAAATATTTTATAATCTATATATATATATATCACATTTTCACCATAAAGATAATTTATCAATGTATTTAATGGAAAAATTACTGATAAAAACTCCAAATCATGAGTCGAGTATTTTCGTTCATGAATTTTTATTTGGAAAGAAGCATAAGATATCAATATATCAATCTTCAGGAGGAATCATACCAAGACCTTCTTTGATGTGCAACTATAGACCCCAAACCCTTCTCCATGTTGGGTAGTGTGAGTAGAGGTTTACTAACCATCCTTATTTTCCTCTACTTAAATTTTTCCTCACATTCATCTATTTAATGTAATGTCACTCCATTTCAAGTAAACATGTTTATTACATTTGATATATCTAATAAATATCACACAATGAATTGATAGTATCCATCTATCCCACGTAAACTATGGATCATAGTCACCAAGGTTAGCTATGTCCATTTCTTAAAAACATCCATCTTTTAAGGATCCACTAATATGCCCTCACTAGAGATTATATAAACCAGTAATAAAACTTTATATATCTAAAATTCACCTTTGTAAAATTTGGTATCTAATTTCCCTTCCTCAAGGTGTTTAACACAATCCTCCAATGATCTTCATGATCTTCCTTACACTTGTAATATATATGAATATTATCTATAAATACTACCAAAAATTTATCAAGGTAGTCTTTTAAGACATTATTAATTAAATCCATGAATAAAATAGGTTAATTGGAAAGTCCAAATGGAATATACATAAATTCAAAATTGGAAAAGCTCGTACGAAAGGCTCTCTTGGGAATATAATATTTTTTTACCTTAAACTAATGATATACAAATTTAAGAACAATCTTTGAAAAATATTTATATCCTAATTTTTAATGAAATGGGTCATATAAAATGGGTAGATGATATTTCTTCTTAATAGTGATCTTGATTAACACACAATAATCAAGAAAAAGGTACATTAACCCATATTTCATCTAAATAAAAATAATAGGTTCAATAAATGGCTTTACACTTAGTCGTATTAATCACTTATCTAAGTTTTCATATAGTTTATTCTTTAATTCATAAAACATAACCATGTCCATTTTATATGGATTCAATGAAATAGGTATATCCCCATGTATTAGTTCTATTAAAAAAATAAAATTCATGATTCAGGGGAGGACTATGAAAGTCAATAGGAAATACATCCATATATTCCCACGAAATAAGAATCTCTTAAATGTTCAATTTATCCCAAAACATTTAAGATAAATACCCCTCTTGGATAGGTATGAAGACCCATAAAAAATAATTAATTCCCTTTAAAAGCACATATTTATACTCACATCATAATATTGTCATAGGCAGATTCATAATATCAAATATGAGTTCCCTTAATTAGTAATTGATATTAAATTTATATATATATATATGAGATCCAATCCATACTGGAAATAAAAAAAAAATTAAATTAAAAGAGAAAAATAAGGTTAGGGGAATAACATTCCCTAAAAATATTATAGAATATGATATATAAACTTTAGATACAATCATAATTCAATTATGATTTTTTACAACAAACTCAGCATCTAACCATTGAGGTGGTGAGATTATATCCTTAGAAAATTATTTAGAAATAAAATTTTAGGTATATCCAAACTCAAATAAGAACTTAGAAATTCTAGAGTGTATGATAAGTGTATAATTCACCACTTCATTCTAATGGACCACTTTAGCATTTCTAATCACATGATATTTTCATTTGTCTCTTGGGTTAAGAGGTTTTTAATGCTTATTGACATCATTAACCCTTGGATTCATGCACTTATTATCATAATATTCATACTCTTTACAATTATATAATTGGATAGTTAGTGGAATATTAATTTGATATTTATCTCCATTCATTTTATTGACACGACTCTTGACATTTAAATTTCATTATATTTCTTGATGACCTTATTTTCAACACAAAATATTTTTACCAAAACACATAAGTAAAATTTACCCATGCTTCCTTCCACACATCTAGCATGAAACTAGATTAATTTTCTTTCCTATATCAGTCCTATTATTACTATTTCATTAAAATTTCATCTTCTTGCCCAAAAAACCATGAGAATAATGAGATTATCTGATCTATATTTTTATATTTTGAGCTTAGTGAACAATTTATTCATATCTATTAATGTCTATTATCTTTAATGCCTTATGTATATTTAGTCTTAGGAAAATAAATAATCAATTTACTTTTAGTTTATGTTCCATGATAAAACCATAATCAGGCCTTCAATGGTTGGGTGAAATTTTATTTATAGGTACAAATTGATCATCACTCTAAATCAATTAAATAAATTCACTATTAATCATACTATGAATTATTCAAGGAAAATTCATGTTCAAAAATATTTTCTTAAAATATTCCCATGGAATGAATTAAATTTACTTCTTTTTCCTCATAATCTTTATAATATTAGACATTTTTTTCAATTTTAGTTTCCAAATGATTTATATATAAAGTAACATTCTCATTGTTCATTCATCAAAGATTTATGAATATATTTTCAATAGCCTTAATCCATATCTCATCAATAATTAGATCTAAGTAACCACTAAATGATTGTGAATTTGGTCTCACAAAAGGATCAATGGTTATTTATTCCTTCCTTTGTCCATTGGTTACTTCAATATAATACATGTTTTTGTTTATAGAATGATATATTATGGTGATTATTTCCATAAGATTTCACATCCAACTCTTATTTAATTTGGTTACTCATTAGGATGTTCATTTCATTGGTTATTTAATTTTTATGCACATTATTCCACCTAATTTCAACCATAAACTAAAACCAAAATGATTAGTGTGAGTATAAAACATTAAAAAATAGTTTAAATAATCATAAAATTATAAATATCATTCTTATGATATCCTAAAATATGACACCTTCTTTCAACCCATGACACTTTAAGTTCATATAATTTCTCTATGTATTATCATAGGATGTAATGTATTCTATATTCTCATTCATCATGACAGTTTATAAAGAGAATATTAATAAAGAAAAGAATATCGCTTGGTTGTTTTGAACTAGGAGTGTAGTTAAGTATCATTGACATGCACTAAGTGAATATGGAGTTGATAACCAACCATACATTTTGTTTTATTACCCTTATTCTCACATAATCTAAATAATGAATCCAACTATTTATATACAAATAGGGATTTCATTGCTAAGAAGCCACACATTCCCTACTTTAACAAAAAAAAGATATTATACTATACATTGACTTATCCCTAGGTTTTTTACTAAAGTATTATAATACTAATATCTATATATAACTAAACCCTTCTCTAATAACAAATAAGGAAACCCAATAATTCCTTACATAAATATTACATGATTTTAGATGAATATTCATTATATCTCAAAAAATACATGCCTTGGAACTATAATGGTTTAGTGTATTTAGAGACCATATACATAATAAACTTATTTCATGATAGATATATAATATCTTTTATAATATTCTTCTCAGAAATAACCCTTTTTATATATACCCTACCTAAAAAATTTATTTATAACCAAGTGAAATAGAAACATAAGAACGGGTGATCTCATATGCACAATAAGGGAAATCATGGGAGATATTGATCGATAATCATAAGTGATCATAACGTAAGCATAATGGTATAATAATGTTATCATATATTACAAAATCCATAACTATTTAGTCAAAGATCATTAATCATTATTCATTGAATAAGGCTTTTTCATAACCAAATGCATAAATCATAAGATTTTAGAATACTAAACATTAAATCATGAGCTATGAGAATATATAACATGCACAAGACATAAATTTTTCACCTACACATAAGTAAAGAAAATCATTTCCTTGGTCGAAGTCCAATTCCAAGACTATCGTAGTGGAAAATTTTCCATATTAGATTGGGTTCGTACCTAATTATATAATTTCCTTAGTCATGTTTCTCTCCTAAGACTATCATAGGTAATATATTCCCTTACTTAATCAGGTCCTCTCCCCAAACTATTTCATATTATCTCATGAGATATAGATATTTATCCAACGCATTAGAGAAATATATAATTCTCATCCCACCCAAAACATAATGGAAATCATACATAAGTGTTCCAAAAAATTCAAAAAATCATCATTTCATTATAGAAAAACCCATGAAAAAGAAATTTATTCCATGAATATTTCATTATTACTTAATTAACCTTTGGGAAATCAATAGGTTTCATTGAATAATCCTTAAAAAATCCTTATCATATATTATCCAAAGAAAAAAACTGGATGGTATCATAAGATCTTATACCCAATGAATTATAATTATCATTAAAAGAAATTTATATGGATGGAACATACATCTAAAAGAGCATCTAAAAATTGCTTCGAAAACAGGAGAATATATTTTTATTTTGATATCTTTAAAAAAAATATTGAGAAAAATATTTTCTTTTAAAATAACCATTTAAACTTGAAAATTATTCTTCAAATCAAAGAATTTTCATGATGGTGGGAAAATGATTTCAGGACATATATATTAAAAGAGAACATTCTTTTCACTTATTTGTAATAATTCAAAATCCAATCATACATACAAATTTTAAAAATATTCATTTTAATCGTTTCTAAATAAAAAAAGGCAGTAAAAATGATCATTATAAAATATTTATATATATATAAAAACATATATAACCCATTTTTAAGGACATGGAAATAGAATAAAAGGTTTATCTACCAAAGTGTAAATAAGGTTGATTTTTCTTAAACACATTCTCGTGATCATTTTAAATTACAAAGAGAGGAAAATAATTCTAATACATAAAAAATATATGGATAAATATTATAAGACAAAATATATGTGTATTAAATTAGAATAATCATATAATTTTCATTAATATAAATTTAACATAGACAATCCTGAAATGAAATGTGATGGTAATATAAACTGTTACCTCAGATCATGAATTTATTCTTACTTGTTCTAACAACCTATATAATAAGTATAGATTTGTTATAAATATTTTAAAAAACCCAATTCAGATAAATATTACTATATATCATTCCTTAGAATTTATTATTACATTTTTATTGAAAAAAATCATAAATATAATTTTTTGGGTGAAAATGGTTCATTTTCCATGAATGTTTCGATTCGATGGTTACATTACTTGCACCTTAGTCATAGTTTTATCATCTCCAAAATAATAATAATTTCAAACTTGTAATAATTATTAATTATTAACACATTAATAACTATTCATTCTATGTGGTGAGGAAAAATAAATTGCATCACTTCATAGAGAGGGTAGTATAAATGTACGAACAGGTGATATTTTCACATTTTGATGGATAAAATCAATTAAAGGTATAAAATTATTCACCATTAATAAATAATTGTATCATAAATATCATATATATTCATTATATTTTTCCTTATTACCATCTACATGAATAGGAAATGAATAATGAGACACATAGCTTCCTGGACCTGGTATTCCAGAAATATATAGGAGTGCAATTATAGTTTTCAAATATAAGGAATAAGTATAAAATGGATATAAAATTAGAATAAAAAATCTCATTACAGTAAATATATGGATTCCACCATTTTAATATGTTTATATAACATTATGTGTGGGCTTAAGATGAAATAAACATGAAAAGGGTCAGTAAGAACATAAACCTCTTATTCAGGTATCCATCATTGAAAATCACCTTAAGTATTCTTTGATAATTATTTTTGGATGAATATAACCTCAAGTTCATGGATAAATATTTTATGGGGTTATTTGGGTTTATATTGGTTGAGATAAGGGAATAATGTTTTGTGTATAAGTGAGATGATGGGTTTCCCTTTTATATGTGAGTTTGGTGGAAAACTTATAAATATTAGGAATGTTAAAATATAATAAAATCACTATCATTGGAAAGTGGATCTAAATGGGATCAAGTTTGAATATGGGATTTTTTCGGATCTGAAAACGTTCATAAATAGTATTTGGATGAGTTTTTAGGTCATTATAATGGTTATATATTTAGTTTAACCCCTCATGAACCCTTTTATGATTTACCATAATAATGCATTTTTACCTCGATTAATATTCTTAACGACCAAAAATGAAATTTTCATCAGTGATATTTATTTACATGATGATTAAAAATATGTAAATAATTTTATAAAAATAAATTTCTATAAGTTTTAAAAATTAGTTTTAAAAAAAGTGCAAAAAATGTAATGGAAATTGTATTTATACAAATACATTTTTAAGTATAAAATTTATTTTATTATTTTTTGTTTTCCAAGTAAAGAATCATTATATTAATTTTAATAAATTTTTCTTAATATACTATAAAAACATTTTATTAAAATCATTAATAAATACTGATTAATTTAATTTATTAAGATAAAATATATTATGCACAATAAAAAAAATTTAAACAAATATGTCTTTCTACATTAAAATGATTTTATCTATATTTCTAACCAATTAATAATCAATTTTTGAATAATATTTCATTTATTAGATTAAATACTAATATATTTCATGAAAATCATATTTATTAGTGATATAAATAAAAAATATATATATCAATATAATACATTGAGAAATTTTTCTTTTAACATAAAATGATATTATTTTTAACATTAAAAATTCAGCACTTACCTCATAAGATTTAATCATTACATTTCCATTGTGAAAAACATTTACACAGATTTTGCGTACATTAGTTATCCATATTTATACCCTTTAATCCAACATCATGGTGATAATATCCACATTTAAAAACAAAATTTTAATATTATATTGTTATTCATTTAAACTTGGTGTTGCGTGGAAAGAAAAATATCAAACCCATGAAATTTATTTAAAATGAAATAAATCATATAATATTGGGGTATTACAGAAAATTCTCTATGAATCCATGGTGAACCCCCCCCCCCCCTCCCGTATCTCCCCTTGATTCCATAAAAAATGGGTAACACCATGGTGATACTAAGAAACTGAATTGAAACACACCCAAGATCAGAAGATCCAAGTTTCTAGGCCCTTATAAATCGATAAAATAACCCATACCCAATGTTATGGTGTCCCTTTTTATGTAATATATAATAAAATAACCCGAAAAATCCACATCGCATTCCTTAGATTACACCTTAATGAACACTGTATTAGTTGAATCCCTAAAATCTACCATATTTGGTGTTATGTCTCTTCCTTCCAATAGTCTATGTGTAAAAAAATTCACCAAGTGTTTAAAAATTTCACATATGAAAGGTATTAACTTCAATAATAATATACTATTGGGAGATATAATGAATTAACCCCATGAAAATCCAACACATAATATAATGGGAAACCAAAATCATACCATAATTCAAGAACAATGTCCAAAATTAATGACAAAAATCTCCAAATAAATACCAAAATATAATTCATATGGAAAAAAATCAACTAAAAGTATAATATCCAAGATATTAATTCCTAGATAAGTCCCTATAAACCTTATAGAAAATTTAAAATAGTTATTATATTCATGGGTCGAGCATGTAATGTATACTCAGTAAGATTACACCCATGGACTCTCATGCACATCTGAAAAGAGCATGATAATGCATGAGTGAATATACAGTAGAACCAACATACACCTAAATAGGATAACTAAAAAATTCCAACCTCACAATGGAACACTCTTCAAATAATTCTTCTAATGTAGTAGTATATTATCAAAATAACACAAAATAATGGTTCTCTAGAAAACAGTTCCCCACTAATTTTTCTACTCTCACTCTCCAATATAAAAAACCATATGCTCACATCCCTTCCAATAATATCTCATCACATGTCCATCCCTATTTGATGTGGGTTCAGATAAATCCCTACCTATCCCACCCACCCAAAGGGTCTAACATGTGGTGCGAAAATTAGTCATCATCACACATGAGAGCCTCATCACATCACAACATCATCCACATAACCACATCTCAAATCAAGGGTAGTTGGGTATCATGAATGTGGTGGAAATCATCCTCATGACATCATCCTACCATGCCTAACCACCACCTCATATCAAATCATAGAAATCCCTAGAAAATCTCTAGCAATAAATTTTATCATCATTAGGTAATCAATTGTAATAACATGTATCATCAATACTACTGTTTAGGGAAGAGTGGGGAAGAGATGGTAGCCATCCATACAATTCACCAGCATCCAAGATATCGGTGAAAACATCCAAAACCCAAAATAATTAGGCATTGGTATTTTTATTCAACTTGAGTGGGGTGTATATAGAAATAACATAAAATAAATGATAGGTAGATAACACATAATACCCAGCCTATTTGTTCACATAAAATTCATTAGTGCACTCCAAATCACCACCTTGATACCATACTACATATATCACAACAGATTCCACCACTACATTCATCACACCTCACAAACACCACCCGTAGCCACACAATTTCCACTTTCCATTTTGGGTTTCATTATTTCAGAATTAATGGGTTCCCTTTTACTCTTATTAACTAATCCATTAAATATCACATTAATACAGACCATTCATTTATCATTTAAATCATTTTATCCTTATAACACACATCAAATTTATCTCATTCTAATTCATTTACCAACCCATGCCATTTAAATTTATGTATTTCATGTTTTTTAGATGGGTAACTGTGTAACTAACACCACCACACCGCACAACAACTTAATCACATCATGTCACCCATCAACACATTGCAACATATGTTATCCCATCTCCCTATAACAACTACACATCACAACCATCGTACATTATCCCAATTACATAATGGTATATATAAAACACATAAACACATAGTGACACTTCTCAACATCCACATTTATTACAATTTAAATTAAATGGATTTTATAAAATCACAACTGCTTTGGCCTTGTTATTATTACACTATTCCATATTTTCCATGGGTAAATAATTCATTAACCATATATAAGTTTTTATCCATTTATTCAAGTCGTGATAACAGAACCAAAACAATAGGGTTTTCATAAACATTTTAACTACAACTCAATAAAGGATCCCAATAGTTGTGATTTTCATAAATGGTAATAATATTGTATCAAAAAAATATAAATATCTTAAAAATTAGTAAACACACACTATTAATATCCATTACTATCAAATTATTATTTATGTAATTAATTATCTCCTTAATCTGACACTTATTATCCACACAAAGGAAGAAAAAAGAATGTAATCCCCACATATTCACATAAAAAGTAGATAATGAGGACCCCCTACCACTAATAAATATTTTCAAATTCGCTATATATAGATGGAACAAGGGAAATACAACTTCCATGCACCAAAAAAAGGGAACATCTTGATAAACCTAGAGCATCGATGCCCCATAAATCTCCCACTATAAAACAACCAAAACCATCCATCCACCAAAGAAATATATTCCCTATAATAAGGAATTGGGGAAATTGAGAAATAAAAAAAATGAGGAATCACTTTATAATTTACAAATCTTGATCTTTCGATTGAAAAGATCAAATCCCACAAATTTTGGGAGAAATACCTCCTAAAGTCACATAGGATTTTCCCAATTATTAATAGAAAATACTAGATGATGATAGGGTTCAATGGGTAATGTGAATTTATAGGCATCCAAGAATTTATAATTCCATGGTGCGGCACTCAACACTATATCACAATGGTGATAACACATAAAAAACCTATCATGTAAATAAATGTTATATGCTATAGTTGCGCTGGACAAACCGAATCTAAGAAACACTTCATGGTTCATACAACATATTTGATAAACCAGTAGAGGGACCATGTTGTAATCCAAACCAATAATCCATAGAATTAAATCTCTAAGAATTATTCCATGCCATACCATATCACTATGAAACGACTACCATAAAAAAGATAGAACCCTAAGAATCCCTCCTCCTAGGCACTATATTATAACCTAAGATACAGACTGCAACTATTCCAAAAATGTAAGAAACACCAAACTCCACCACTAAGACCATATGTAGTATATTTCCTCACCATGTTGCAGACACCCCACTTACATCATTCCATTAGACTCTATTCCACAAAATTCTTCCCTAGCAAAAATTTCATCTAAAACCCCACCATTAATTCCTTAATTCCTTGGGAACATCTACTTCACACCTACACCACCAGAATTACATAAAGTATTTGGCCAAAAGATCTAGGAAATTGTATTAGATACCTCTCAAAAAATTATAATCCTTGAGAACCAAAACCTAACCTAGGAATGGATAGGTAAGGTTCTGAAAAACCATCTTGTGTGATACCTCTTAGGGATCTCATTTCTACCCAAACACTACCACATCACTATCCTCCAATAGAAAAATCACCATACCATATCACATCATCTAAAAGATATATTATTACTCATATCCATTTTCACAACCATTTAATATTTTAAATATTCTAATAAAACAACCACCAAAATTATCAAAAAATACCACCAAAATTACACAAGTCAAGGAAACTCTCACATAAGATATTGTGTGATTTGGGAGGTCCAGCAAAATTTTTATGGTTTAAAAATGTCTCATAATTATAAGTCATATTCATTTGGGAAGGGTTTTTCCTCTCTTATTTTACTTTAAGTGATAACAGATATCACGAGTAAGGAAAAAATCATATTTCAAAAATCAACAAGATACAATCACTACATCATCAAAGAAAAATAGAATATGGAAAACTCAAAAAAATCATGGTACAGGGAATGAATCTACTTATCACACTAAAAATTACTCTAATATAAGTAATTATGCCTCCATAGTACATGAACCGAGGGGATGGTTCATCCATGAAACACTTTCTCCCAACAATTCAAGATCTCCACTAGTCAATCCATGAATGTCTTATTATCCTTAGTAAATGATTGGAAAATAATATTGAACATACTGATGAATATAAGATATGTGGAAGACATTGTGAATCCATTCCCAAAATTCTCTAAGTTTTAAATGAAAATACATCATGCTATATACCTCAACACCTCAAAAGTCATAACAAACCCTAGTAAATTATAACTCCCCATGTCAAGCCTCTGTTTCCCATGACATGGGGAGACACTCAATAACAAATAATCTAAAACCTAAAACACCATGGGCCTCCGACTATGATTTCTATAGTCCTTATGGAGGTCCTAATCCACCCTCATTCACTCTTATACCATCTAGATCTTCTCATTCGTGCTCTACACTACATCAGAACCAAGAACCACTAACTCCCCCAACCACCATTCGAAATAATAGAGAATGAAATTTCTACCCATAAAATGCCTCAATTGGGGCCATGTTAATGGATAAGTGATAGTTTTTTTATAGGTGAACTAAACCAAGGGTATTTTATTTACCCACAACCTACCAAAATCTAAAATGAAAGCTCGGAACATATCATCCATTAACTGGATGGTATGATCCGTCTCTCTATCTATCTGAGGGTGAAAATTAATGCTAAGGAAAAACTGGGATCGAAAGGCCTAATACAATCCTATCTAGACTCATAAGGATAAATGAGGATTTGAATTGTATTAAATGTTCCTAAATACACCCATTAAAACTGACCACATCAACTATATACCACCTTTCCAAGAAAATCTACAACATTTGATTCACATATCACTAGAAAGTGTTTTGATTTAGTCATTCAGTCTACAATCACCCTAAATACATTATACCTACCTGGAGCCCAAGATAACTGGGGGATGAAATCCATTTAAATTTCTTCCTTTTTTCATTTCGGGACATCTATGTTCTATAAATTGTTTTTAGGAAAATGGTGTTCAGCTTTCACCTAAAAAACCATAACCCTTACCACAAACTCCACCACTAACTATTTCATCATTGACCACCAAAACTATATCCTCAATCCATGTTGAATATTATTAACATCTTGGTATATTATTAAATGTAAAGTTTGAAACTCATAGAGAACTCCCTCATGCAATTCTAATGGAATAAATGGACTCCAATGAAAAAACATTTGATTCTTACCATCCTCTAACCACTCTTTTAGAGCATCACCTCTGCCCTAGAGTATCCCCACAAAGACTCCTCCACCTGCTACATTTTGAGATGAAACCACATTTTTTTAATAAATAAATCCACTTAAATTGACATCGCCATCAACAAGATGAATCAATTAAATCTCCTATATCCATCTCCAAATGTCTTAGAACTTCTAAACAATTCCACTTTAGGATATCCAATTTAGCACATCGGCAACTATATTCCCCTCTCTCAGGGTGTAGGATATCACTGAATCATAATCCATGATAAACTAAATCCACCTCCACTGGTGTAGATTGAAATCCCAATGAGAGAAGACATATTTTATGATCTTGTGATTTTTGAAATCCACAAAACATCCATCTATGAGATAACTCCAACACAACATTAGTGGAAACAAAACAATTGCTAACTATAGATCATAGGTGGCATAGTTATGATCATGGGGACTTAAATTACTAAACCAATAAAATATCATTACCCTTTTTTCATCATTAATCATCCCAAACCTACATGGGATATTTTCCAAAACACTTCAAACTTCACACCCTCCTCTTGAAACTGACGCACCATAGAACTATGAAATATCCCCTTGAAGTGGGTGAACACCACCTAGAACTGATTAGTCCATACAAATTTGATTCCTATTTTTTCAAAGATGTTAATGGTTCTATATTATGATAAATTTCAAACATAGACCAATGGAAATATCCTACCAGACCAAGGAAAATATTAACCTCTTCCATTTTCATGGGTGTTTCCAAAAAAATAAGTGCCTTGCTCTTTAATGAGTCAACAACCACACCCTACTGAGACACCACATTCCTAATTAAGTGCACCTTCATAGCAATAACTTACAATTGGATAGATTTCCATAGAGTTGATGGTGTCCTAGAACCTATGATACATCTTTGAGATGATTGACATGATTCCCTTATGAATTTTAGTTTATTAAAAGGTCATCTATGAACATGATAACAATCTGGTCTAGGAACTCAAGAAATAAGTATTCCATGAACCTAGTTGGCACATTCATGACATTCAATAACATGACAATAAACTCAAATTTCGCATATTTTCACCTTACAGTGGTCTTTAGGGTTTTCTTATATATCACCCTCACACGATGATATCTATACCCCAATGTAATCTTTAAAAACCAACTATCTCCCTTCAATTGGATGAAAATATCATCTATACTCAAAAGAAGATAATATTCCATGGTCATCACCTCATTCCAACATAATTTTTCTTTAAAATAACAAATAATACCATTTTATTTCCTAGAAAAAAACATTGTAGAATCCTAATAAGACACACTATGTTAGGTTAAACTCTCTGAATCAGATCATTAACATGTAGCCTTAAATAAAAAAACTTTGTAGGAACCATTTGATAGGGATCCATCAAAACTGGATATGTTCCAAGTTAAAAATATATCCCAAACTCATCGTAACATTGTGGGGGTAGTACTATAACATCATCCTTAACAAATACCATGGAAATATTCCCAATCCTATGAAAAAATATTGTATGACCTTCCACTATCATTTTTTTCAACTGACATAAAATAGGAACCACTTCCCTAACACCCATATAAAAACTCTACTCACTAACAAACACCATTCAATGGGCATCTACATTAGAAACTGAAACCATCCCCTAAAATAAATTAATGACCACATGCACATAATATAGTCAATATCATCCAAGGATAGCATAGTATGGCTGTATTTTTAGAAACAAATATCTCACACAGACCAGTGTTTCCCCATAACCAATTTAAATCCTCTGAACACATAAAAAATCATCATAAACATCAATTGGTGTAGATAACACCAGGGTAATGGGATGTATCTCCACCTATAATCCAAAATCATGTACAAAAGTATAAGTGATAAATGATTGAGAGGCCCCTAAAAAATAATGCACAAAAAAGGGAATATTATAAATTGATTATACCTCAGAAAACCTATGGAACTGTTGTCATTATCAACTTTATCACATATATCTTCTCATGCCCATATCCTCTCCCTCTAGAATCATGGCCTCCACATCCACTATCTTGTCTGGGTCTATGATAAAGGGGGCCTTTGGGAGGTTTCCCTCCACAAATTACATCTTTCATCAGTTTCTAAATAAGAATTTTCAACCCCTTATATTGAAATTTACTCAAATGAAACAATAGATACATCCATAATGGGCATGAACACATTTTTATAATGTATTTCATATGCTATCTAAAACTTATCCTTATTGTGGATATGGACCCCACTCAATTAGAATGAAAACGGAAATCTTCGAGTTGATTATCTAGATCCACCACCCTCATAATTATATGTAATTTTATATTGATGTCAACTCCCCATAGGTAAGAAACAATATTATTTATACATCAACAATCCACTATCTGGTTCTGTAATCATCAATTTACCCTTCTAACCACTCTCTTGATGCTCTCCTCTAAGATAATGCATCTTATTGATAACCATTGCCTTTATTTTTACCTCCATATATGTAGGAAGTATAAATTGGGTAAATAAATACAATACCACTAGGTTAATCACCCCTTATAGGTGTCATTATTTTTACTCTTCATTTTAGAAAAATACATCATGGGAAATGTGAAATAGGTTTTTGATGTTGATTTCAAGTTCCCACACACTCAGGCTCCCTTACTAAATGTAGAGTATCTCCTTCCTCTATTACACCTTCATCATTCATGAAAGGAACTCCATATGAAACTCACTTTTAATTTCATCCCAAAAAACATATTCCTATTTATATTAAACAATATATAGAATCCACCTCTGACATGTGGCTCCTCACACCTGAGTAGTTTCCAACAGTAACCAACACTCATCCTGAGATTAAATCAGACTGAATTAAATCTCAATATCCTCCAACTAGTACTCCATCTATAACAACCATGTTCTTTATTAAATATTAATTCATGATTTATAACATAAAATTAAACATAATATAACATTTATGGTCATGAAGTCTAGTGTTTTTGGGAATTAGGTACATAGCATAGCATCTGGAACATGGGTTACAACAACATTATTAAAAACATCCTTAACATGCATCTAGAATTCCATGTCTTTTAAAATTGTACAGGATAACCTGGGGACGTACAAATGAATGGGGTGAGATATAAATCATAGTAAGAAAATAAAAATTAATTAGTATATACATGTTACCAAATAGGCATATCAATGGGGAATAAAAGTAACATGAATAATAATGCATGACATAGAATGATATTCATTACATGGGAAAAGTGGAAACAACTTTAAACACCAAATCATAAACATAGATCAAGGATAAACCGCTGATAAATCATAGTAGAAAATTTCCCATAATGTAATTAGGTTCACTCCCTATCCCGATATGATATATCATGATACTAAACATTACCCAATTTATGGATCACACCTGTCGCATTAATTTAATTCTCATGATTAAGTGTGCCACATAGAATATACAACATGGATTCATTCGTCAAGATAATTTATTCCATGATAAAGGTGTGTAGAATACATATATTTATTTCCCCAATAAATTAAATTACATAAATATGAACATCGTTGATCAGAAATGGGTATGGTATTCACTACACAATTGTTTTGGAATGGAAATCCCAGGGATATTTCGGTAGCATAACAGTGTAACATAAAGATTTATAAAAATTAATTGATGAGATTTAAGAAGGATTGTGAAAAAATATAAATAAAATTGTTAGTAATAGGGTAATGAAAAAACATATCCCAATATTACAAATTGTAAATAGAATGCATAAGTTAATGAAAAAACATGAATAATGAAAATAATCCAAACTATATTTTTCTATGGTAACGGGTGTACATAAAAGATCGTGTGGGGATTAATGAGAGTGAAAGGTGGATATCATAATTTATTAAGATATTGGACAGTAATGGTAATTTTTAAGAACATATCCCAACATAATAAAACTGAATTTAATAGACGTAACATAAAAGATGTTTTTGAATGGAAATGAAAATAGGGAAATCCAATACTTGAGTGTGTGACTCCAAAATCTTGGATGGAGCTTATTGAGAACTTTGGGGGGCCTTATGAGAACTCTAGAGAGGGTGGGTAATAATAAGGACGATATTCAAGGAGTTTTTGTCAAAAGAAATGAGATCTTGGGTGGGTTTATATAGGAAATGATGGAGGCTTCTTTATTGTATAGATTTTGGACTCTACATAATAAAATAACCAAAAAAAGAAACCATATCATGTTTTTTCCATGGTTTCTACCAAATGGAATAGGTTATCATTATTTTATAACTCCAATGTCCTAAATTTATAAAAAATAATTCCCTTCATTATATGGAGGTGAGCCACACTCTTAACAAAATGATTTTAAAATCGTAAAATATTTTAATAGTTTTGGAGGATTCATAATGGATTTAAAAATTAAATCCAATAAACTTAAAGTCACATTATTTTAAAGGTAAGACATAAATTTAGTCATTTCTACCTATTATATTATTTATTATATCACATTTTGGTCATTATGTTGTCATAATACACAATGTTTATTTATAAAGTAGTTAATTTTTACCTGAAAATTCAATTACCAAAGAAAATTATGAAAAATTAACCATTGGATAATTTCGACATTATTTTTTCAAAAATACTATTATTTTATCAAAATATCTTTTTAAATATGTAAATTTACACTTTTAAAATAAAATTTACTTTTATTAAGTAATGATTATGTTCAAAAAATAATAGTTTTTGAACCCTTATAAAATTACATTTGACTTCATAAAAATTATTTTTTTTATTTTTATTTAATAAAAATTATTTAATAATAATATTTTATTAAAATATTATTTATTTCAAAAAACCATTAATTCATCAAAAAAATTCCTTGATAGAATTTTAATATTAACCAAAAGTACAATTCCTGTTTTATTATATCGAAATAAAAATCCCCAATAATAGGATGAAAATTTATTATTTATTCTAAAAAATGTACTTACTCATATTGCTAGGCTCTTGATAAATATCCCTTAAAAACACATGCAAACTCTTGTAGAGTAATGTTCACAATAGTGAGTCTTTCATGGGGTTGTTACATTTACATGGTCGGTGTCGTGATCTCGATGATCTTAAACTTATCCTATAAATGGTTTCACTCCTGTTTTAGTTGTTGAATCCCATATTTATTTTAGTCAATGGAAAATCCGAATAATTCTACATCACTTAGAAGCTCTGATAGATGGGCTTCATAGAGTACGGTCTAACTGTTTGAGGCCATCACTTCTTTTGTTTGTGTCAATTGGATTTTCTGAATCCCTATATTTATACTAATAATGTGATCACTATTCAATGGTTACATTATCAATGGTAATGATTCATAGTGGAATTTTAAATTGGATTTAATAACACCAAATAAGTGAACCTTTTTTCTATAAACATAATACATAATAAGATATTTAAATAAATCAAAATTATGGATTTTATTTATAATAGTCTGGTTCATTACAATATTCCCTTCTTAAAAAATTTCACACTAAAAATTTTATTTCACTACAGTAAAACAGATGAGGGTAAATCTATTTCATCACATCCTTTGATTCCCATGTTGCTTCTTCAAATAAGTTCTTTCTCCATGACACTTTTACATGGTGCATTTTCTTATTCCATAGAAATTTTTCTCTATGATACAAGATCTTCTCTGGCTACTCTTCATAAGAAATATCATTCCCAAAAGGTACCACCTATGGATTGAGTTCATGTGAGGGGTCTGGAATGTACTTTCCCAATAGGGATACATGGAATATAAATATTACATGATATTTTTTCAGTGGTAGTTCTAGTCAATAAGCCACGGATCAAATGTGATCAAGGATTTCAAAGGGGTTGATGTATCTTGGACTAAGCTTTCCATTCTTCACAAATCACATCAATTTCATCCATAGAGATGTGTAGTGGAAAACCATGTCTCCAACATCAAACTCCAGTTCTCATCAATGATTTTCACTATAGCTCTTCTTTATACTCTGAGAATCCCTAATGTGTGGCTAAATGGTCTTAATTTTAACCACCATTTCCTCAACCATATGAGGGCCTAGAAATTTTTGTTCCCCAACTTCATTCTAGCTTGTAGGTGTTCTAAACCACTTTCCATAAAGGGGTTTGTATTGATAGATTTTTATTCTTGAGGGGAACTTTTGTTTTAAGAGAACTCAACCATAGGTAAACATTGATCCCAACCTCCTTTTATGTCAATTGAGAATTCTTTCAACATGTCCACAAGTGATTGGATAGTCCGTTAAGATTGGTCATCAGTTTGTGGGTGATAAACATTGCTGAAGTTTAGCTCAGTGTTTAGAGCATGGTGGAGATTTTTCTAGAACATGGAGGTGAATCCCAGATCTTGGTCAGATACAATCTATAGTGGTAATCCATGAAACCTTACCACTTCACTGATATATATCTATAAAAGTTGATCCAATGATAAATCAGGTCGAATCATAATGAATTGTGCAATATTTTTATGATGGACATGTTGGGAGAAAATCCCTCAAGGTATCATTGAAGCATTTTTGAGGTGTTTGTGTATGTTGAAAAAGTGGACATCCATGTTGTGTTTGTTGACAAAGAAAACCATAATATAAAAATTTGTTGACAAAGAGGATTTCATGGTGGAATTTCGAGTTCAGGGGATATGTTTAACAATCCATGTTTCATTCAAGAACTTCGATAAAGGAATGGATAATCTAGAGGTGGTACAAAAAGAGAAGATACCAGGTGACGTCGTTTTCTAGTTTTTTCCAAATTATTGGGCCTGAAAATTGACAAATAGAGAAAAGTGGTTTTGGAAAAGGGACTTATGTTCCATTGACTTGAAGGAGAGTAAATTTTCATGCCCTATGTTTTTCAAGATCAGAGCATCAGAATATGGCAAAGGGGTAAGGGGCGCCCAAGTTTTAGATTTGGCCGCACAAGTGACTTGCGCGGAAGAGACTTGTGCGCTGAAACTTGCGCACCAAGGGGATACTTGTACACCGTCATGTAGGGTGTCCAAATTCTTATATATAGAGGGATAACACTCCTCATTCGGCATGAGTTCAACACTTAGAAAAAATCAGAGCTCATGTCGTGTAGGTGTGGTGGTCACACAAGTGGTGGTTGGTCGTGCAAGTATAAATTGCGCGCTAGGTGATAGTTGCGCATCCATGGTGGTTTGGACAAGAAAGGAAGTAAGTCACCCATGTTTCTAGTTGAAGAAGGAGGTGTCACGCAAGTGGTTGAGGTGGACTTGCACACCAGATTTTGAAGAAGCGCGATAGTTGATGGTTGTGCGCCAATATCGGTTTGGGCCTAAAAAGGTGTGAGTCTCGCAAGTTTGGAGTTGCTGAAGATTGTGTCGCACAAGTGGTTGAGGTGGACTTGTGTTCCAGTTATAACTTGCATGCCGATACTTTTGTGCTGTCTTAGAGAAGTGCGCAAGGTAAGTTTGATTCGTGACAGTGATTCAGGGCTACGTGAAAGAAGGAAGATTGTCTAATACCTTCGGTGCAATGTGAGATTCATCTATGGGTGAAAGTTGGACTTCAACAGAGCATCTACATACAAAATATGATGCATTCATTAGTGATAATGAAGAGACCTACAAGTCTATAAACTTTTATTGGATCCTTTCTGGAGTAGTGAGCAAATGAAGAGGAATAAGGTTATCCTCTCTACCAGCAGTGAGACAGAGAGAGAGAAACATGGAGTGACCCATGGGAAAGCAGTAAGATGACCCTAAACATTGTAAAGATAATGATCCTAGGAATAGAAGTGATCTATCCCGAACCTTGTAAAAAGCATTGTGATTTAGTGGATTTGGTACAGTGGAACATCATCGTTGTTTTCTCCTTGGACGTATCCTAGTGAGGGTAAACCATGTAAAAATATTTGTGCCTTCCTGCTTACTTCCCAACATTGCATTTAAAGAATCATCATCAGATAAAGAAGAAAAGAAGTGGTCATAATAAACAAACAAGTGAAAAAAAATTGACCCTTGTAATAAAGAGGTCAAGATCCCGTGGGGCAGGAAGAATTTTGAAAAAGAATATCCATACCCTAATTCACCCCCCCACTCAGGTTATATAGGCCCCTATTGGTCCTAACATGACCACCATAACCTAGATATCATTATTTACTATAAATGTCTTTGTAGGTCTTGTGAAAAAATACATGGTGATGTTATCCCATTTCCATATCATTATGTTTTATGGTTTCATCATCACCATATATTTTTTCCTTCCTATCATCACTTGCTGATATACAAGATATATTGATGTATATTTGGTGATCTCCTAATTCATTTTGTCCCAGCAATAGTGTTTTCAATGTTCTTGATACATCTTTATGCTTCCAAGAATGATAGAGAAGGTTAAGATGTGTAAATCATCCAACATTTCCTTCTTTAATTCACCAATTGATGGTACATATATTCCTGACCCAATCATACAACACCTTCTTTATTAAAAATGAACTATAAAGATTTCCTTTTTATTATAGTTTCCAATTTTTTCTAAATTACCACATTATATCTTTTATCACCCTTTATCCTTTAAAATTGAGAAGGTTTAGAAATCATTTGTGAAAGGATTGATGATATTCCTTACTTTATGATACCCATGTCCATGCTCTTCAAGTTTATGAATATTGGATCCCTCTCAATTCACATCAATGATATAATTGCAAGATCCTTTCAACATATAGTGTCCTCCGCTTTATTCGCTTCACTAAGATTGTGGTGGATTGAGTAGTCATATTCCTTTATCAACTCTAACCATCTTATTTGGTGCGTATTCATATATTTATGTGTGATTATATATTTGAGGATATTGTGATATATATATAGTTCACACTTGTCCCCAAATAAATAATGTCACCACATTTTTAACACAGAGATCACTACATCCAAATCTAGATCATGAATTGTGTTATCTTGTTTGGGAACATTCAACTACCTTAAAGAATAGGCTATGAATTTTTTGTTCGGCATTAATACAAAGTCTAATCCCTTCTTTGAAGCATCACTGAAAACTACGAAAATTTATCCACTTATGGGTAGTATGATAATAGGGGTAGTGATAAGCCTCCTTTTCATATACCTGAAGCTCTCTTCACATTTATCATTCCATGAATACATTACTCCCTTACGAGTAATCATTGTTAGAGGTTTTGAAAATGAAAATAAATTTCTCACAATTTTTTTTGTAAAACATAGATAATACATGGAAACTACGAATATATTTCACATAAGTTGTCCGTACCCATCCTTCAATTACATCTGTATTTGAAGATTCTGTATATATCCCTTTTATTATGATAATATTCCCCAAGAATTAGACTACCTTTGACCAGAACTCTCATTTTCTATACATAGCATTAAAATTCTCATTTTTCAAGATTATTAGCATAATGCTTCATTACTCTTCATGCTCATCCATGATTTGGGAAAATATTAAAAAATAAACTATAAAGACAACAAAAAAATTTCTATGTAATATCTAAATACATTGTTCATCAATTCCATGAATATTTCGTAAGAATAAGTTAGTTCAAAAGGCATAAATATGAACTCATAGTGCCCATACCTTATATAAAAATAAATCTAGGGGATATTCGCTTTCTTCACTCTAACTTGATAATATACCAACCATAGATCCACCTTTTAGAGGTATTGTTCTCCCATTAGTTGATCGATCAAGTAATCAGTCCATGGAAAAGGATACTTGTTTTTTATCATGATCTTGTTTAGCTCTGAATAATCAATTCATATTCATATTGATACATCCTTCTTCTTGATAAAGAGGACTGGCGCACCCCATGGTGTAGCGCTTGGGCATATGAAACCTTTATACAAATTCTCGTATATTTGTTTCTTTAGATCCTCAACATCCAAAATATCTATTATATATAGATTTTTTAATAATAGTAATAACCCATGTACAATATTCATGGATAATTCAACCTCTCATATATGAGGAAGACCATAAAATTATTCAAGATAAACAACAATGTATTATCTCACACTAGGCATGTCTTTTGAGGATGATTATTTCCTTAGACTTAATCATTTCAGAAAGATATGATTTCTTATAGAAAAATAATATATATTCTTGAGATGTTGGTGTTAAAGAAGATTCATCCTCCTCCTTGAACTTGTACATAATCATGGGTTTATTTATAATATAGATAGTGATTTCATTATCGAGGAAATTTATGTTAGCTCTATATAGATATGCCCAATACATACCCAAAATTATATCAAATCCCACTAAAGGTAGAATGAAAAGGTTTTCTAGGAATTTAAGCCATCAAATTTTGAGAGGGGAGGAGTTCTATACTTGGGATGTAATAATTTCCCTATTTTCTGTTTTTACCAATATCTCTACCTCCATGATTTGTGGTGGTGTTTAAATAGTTCTAATAAACATTCATGATATGAAGGAGTTCATAGAACTAGAATAAAAAAGCATGTTCAATATTCTGGAATGAATAACTAGTGTACCAAAAACCACTTCATTATCAGGATCCACCTCAGTGGTTGTGATATAAAAATACCTCTCTTACTTCCTTGGAGGATGTTGGATGTATCCTAAAAACCTAGTCTTTGTGAATCAGTTTGAAAAGTATCTTGGATCCTTACAATTGGATCAATGAAAAATGCACAAATGTTTGACTCAAGAATTCCTTTCCTCTTTTTCATTAGTGGGTTTCTCTTATCAATATTCATTATCTAAGTTTCATTTCCCATTCATAAATCAATTCCTCATCCCTCATAGGAAATTTTTGGGGTGCTTTTTTCCTCACCTTTGACAAGTGAAATGTTGAAATGTCTTGACACCATTATATTTCTTGATCAGACCTCCAGAATTAATTTCAACATTCCTATTCTTATCCACATGATACCCTTAAGATTATATGATCTCCATCTCAACTTTGAGGGTAAAACGAACAATTTATTCATTGTTATCAAAGTCATGGATCGCTAAATATTTTCATTGACAAGTATTATACTGAAACAAATGTGGTAAACATTGAATTCTTGGGTAATGATAAATCCAGAGGCATATCATGAAATTATTTTCATGTTTTCCTTGTACTCCTTGGTATATTTATCATCTTTTTTCTAGAGAGAAAGGAAATCCATTCCTATTTTAAGATGGAGAGTGTGAGGAAAATATTTATCAAAAAGAATTCTAAAATTCCATCTACTCCATAACATCGATCTATTCCTTATACTTTGTATTCATGATCAATTTCCACCACTGGAAATCTTCACCCTCTATACAATAAAAATTAAACTGAAACATATCCTTCTCATAACATTTAAGGATGGAGAAGATATTCTCAATGGGGTTGATCAATTGTTATGTAATTAAAGGATCTGATGATTCTTTTAAAGTCAGAGGCCATTGTTGTATAAAGATCTCAATCAAATATTTTTCTCTCTTAGGGAAATTTGGATTCTCCTCTTGGTTTATGATTCTATTAATAACACAATTTAACTAAGATATTATTTTCATAATTAATTCAATTCCTACCATAACTAGAAAAAATACCTATTGTCATGGTTCAAAACCGTGGAAATAGGCCCCAAAACCGTGGCCATAGGCTACAGCCACGGCTTTGGAAAACCGTGGACGCTATCGCCATGGCAGTAGGTCCCAGCCTATTGCCACGGTTTTCACCATGGCAAAAGCTGCCTATGGCCACAATTTTGAAAACCATGTAAATAGGTCCTAAAACCTGCCACCATGGTAGTTGAACTATGGCCACAGTTTAAACCATGGAAGTAGCCTAAAAATAATATTTGTCTACCCGGATTTGATCCCAGCACCTTCCCTTCATGTTCCAATGCCCTAACCACTACACCACCCAGGTTTTTGTGTATATATATATAATATGTTATATATATTATTAAAACTATGGCAAAATCCTGAAAACCATGGAAATAGTTCTTCCATTCACTATTTTGGCGGGAAATGATTTCTCCCACGCAAGGGCGGGAGACCTACAGCCACGGTTTTCAACACCATTTCTATAGGCCACATAACCATGGCTATAGGTATGAGCTATATCCATGGTTTTTAAAACCATGGCTGTAGCCCATGAAAAAAAACCTATAGACACATTTTTAAAATCGTGGATATATCCCACATAACCATGGTCGTAGCCACCTATTTCAATGGTTTTAAAACTGTGGCTATTGGTCTGTGGTCGTAGGCTATTTTTCTAGTAGTGTACTCCCAATGGTTTGGGTATCTCGTTGTGGTAGTCATCACATGGCTTATTGCATTGATTGTTTACCTGATTACTCATATTTCATTCCATTGACTAGAATAAAAAGAAAATAAGGGATGATTTTTTTAAAATATTAAACACATAAAGTGGAATCTAATGACATTAAAGGGATATCATATAAATTACATATATTTCTTAACATATGAATTTCTATGATTCAATATATGTTATCAAAGATCTATTTGTTAACATATACTGTTATGGGAATTATTGTTCCTTAATAATGGTTCATAATGAGATTATGAATTTACTGAAGCATATCCTTTGTGGGTTTCAAACCAAGTGTGTAGTAAGTCCTACTATCAGGTACCAGGTTACACCGATTCAGGAAAGACACACCTTATTTGAGTTGTTACCCCTAGCTACACCTATTCTAAAACAAATTCCACTTGTAGTATCCAGACAAGGATGTTTTTTCATGATAAAACTCTAACTCCATAATTTCCAAAATTTAGGGAAATCTTCATATACTTAGGTTATACCTAATGTTTTTACTATATTTTTCTAATCCTAATCCCAAAAATAACTAAACATTTCCATTGATAACAACTATAACAACCATGTTCTTTATTATATAGTAATTCATTATTTATTAAATAAAATTACATATAATAAAACATATATGATCTATAAGTCTAGTTTATTTGGTAATTAGGTATATTTCATAACATCCTGAAAATGTGTTACAACAATATTATTAAAAACATTATTAACATTCTTCTAAAATTCCATGTATTTTAAAAATGTACGGGATAACCTGAGGGAACACATATGAAAGGGGTGAGATATAAATTTCATTAAGGGAACAAACATGGAATAAAGTGATACATGTTATAAAATAGGAATATCAATGGTGAATAAAATTAATATGAATAATAAGGCATTATATACCATGATAATCATAACATGGGAAAGGTGACAATAACTTAAAACACTTCATCATAAACTTGGGACAATAATAAAGTACCAAAACATCATATTGTAAAAATTACAATAAATTAATAAGGTTCACTACCTATAGAAAAATTACTTATCATTATATTAAACATTATCCTATGAAGTAGAGTGATATATAATTCCAGGTGGACCAGTCATATTTTTTTATTCTCATGCTTAAATGTGCCACATTGATCATAAAACATGGAATAATTCATCTTCATAATATATTCCACTATAAATGTGTGTGTAATAAATATATATAAGTCCCAAATCAAAAATTATATGTGCATAAATGAGAACACCCATGATAAGAAAGTTGTATGGTAGTCACTGCACAATTTTTTTTTTGCATGAAAAATCCGGGTGAAATTTCAAAAACCTAAATATGTCACTTAAATATTCTTAAAAATAGGTTGATGGGAGAGAAGTGGGTCTATTATAAAATAAACATCAAATGGGAATTATTCAGGACATGTAAAAACATATCTGAACATTAGAAACTAGAAAAGGAAGGTATGAGTTAATTAAGAAACATGAGTAAAGAAAATAATACTAACTATATTTAGGCATGGTAACAGGGGTCCATAAAGGATCATGGGAGTATAAACGAATTTAAAAGTGGGATCTAAACAATTATGAATTATGTTTATAGTAATGGGAATATGTAATAACATACCCCAATATAAGAAAAAGTAATTTAAGAGACATAACATAAAATAAGTGCTTGAATGAAAATGAGAAGTGGGAAATGCCTTACTTGAGTATGTGACACCAAAAGCTTGGATGGAGTTACTTAAGAGATTGGGAGTACCTTTGTATGACTCTAGAAATGGTAGGTCAGAGTGAGGATGCTATATAATGAGTTTTACGGAAGAGAAATTTGATAATGTGTAGGTTTATATAGGAAATGAGGGGGATTTCATTATTACTTAGCTTTTGGACTATACATAATAAAATAACAAAAACCAAAAACAATCCAATTGTTTTCCCAATGGCTTATAATAAATTTGTATGGATATATTTATTTTATAAGGTCAAGTTCATAACATATTAAAATAATTCACTTTCTTATGTGGAGGTGAGTCACATTCTTAAAGAAATGATTTTAAAACAATAAAATATATTAATGGTTTTGGAGGATTAATAGTGGCACTATAAAATAAATAAAATAAACATAAAATAAAATTATTTTAAAGGTAAAACATATATTTTGTTTTTGAAACCTTTAATTTTATTTATTCTATCTATTTTTGGTTATTATGATGTCATAATACACAATGTATATTTATAAGGTATTTAATTTTTACCAGAAAATTCGTCTATCTCAAAAAAATATGAAAAAAAATTTATTGGATAATTTTTAAATTATTATTCCAAAAATAATATTATTTTTATCTAAATAATTTTATAAATCTTTTAATTTTTACTTTTAAAATAAATTCAATATTTATTAAGAAATGCTGGGTTTTTGACAATAACTGTTTTCGAACCCTAATAAAAATTACATTTGACTTCATAAAAATTATATGATCATTTGTATTTAATAATAGTATTTTATTAAAATATTATTTATTTCAAATTTCCATTAATTTTTCACAATTAATACCTTAATTTAATTTGAATATTACAAAAAAGTATTATTAATGATTTATTGTATCCAAATAAAAATCAAGAACAATAGGATGGAAAAATATTTATTTTTATACAAAAAATAATATACATACTCATATTTATAGGGTCTGGATACATATCCCTTTAATACAGCCACTAACACCCTATGTGTAAGTTTTTTGATCGTAAGACTTTCATGGGTTGGTTTAGTGTACATGGTTTGGTTCATGATCTCAATGATCTTGAACATATCATGTAAACAGTCTCACTAATTCTTTAGTTAGTGGATCATGGATTGGTAAAGGTCAAGGGAAATTCCTAGTAATGCTATCTCACTTGGAATCTCTGATAAATGTTCTTCATAGTATATTATCCTAGTGGTTGAGGTTGTTATTTCCATTGTCTGTGTCAATTGAATTTATTCAAAATCTATATTTATAAAAATCATTCAGTAACTTTTCAATAGCAATATTATCAATGGTAATGATGATTAACGAAATTTAAAATAGCATATAATAAGACCAAATAAGTTCATATATTTTCTATAACTCTAATATATAATAATACACATAAATAAATCAAAAGATGAATTTTATTTATAAGAGTTTAGGTCATTACACTATATGTTGATCAAATAAAATACCCTCATAATTCCCCAAGATCTACCACTAAAAGCCACATAATGCCCTTTTTAATGCCTCATGCTTCTCTATTAGGTCAATCCTCTGATAAAAAACTGAATCATCCTACTAAAACTCTATTTCCTATAAATTATATGGAAAATTACTATACTCTATTACAAAAAATCAATTAGAATCCCAAATCCCTTTAGCATGAAATTTTATTAAGGTTCATTTAATATATTCATTTAAATTTCTCGAAATCACCCAATTCGGAAAGAAGTAAAATCAATCATGATTCATGTACCTCTTATATTATTATTCCCTAAAAACATGTCCACTTCAATTGATAATTCAATAAGCTTATATTCCTAGAATCGAATCCTGGGGGATCTAAAATCATTTTTTCCTAGTTGGTATTTCTAGACTATGTCACAAACCAAGATCAACAGGGATTATTTCCCAACCAACCCATTCAATTCTCATTGTTCCTATCTCTAAACTCTATCTGATCTCTCAAACAAACCATATAATTACTCTATATCTTTACCACTCCCTATAAAGATTACTCTCATGGGATTTCAATAAAGGGAGTGAGATAATGACCTCTGATCCACACCTCTAGCAGGCCCCAGGTTGGAAACTGCAACCTTGGGTATAAAAAATCACATATGGAAGGTTTCATCCTTGAGAATAGTATAAGATCATGATACAGAATGAATTAACACCATGAAAATCCAACACATAATATAAAATGTCATCAAACCTATCCCAAATTTCATGAAAAAAATAAAAAAACATAGATAAATGTCTCCATGTAAATATCGAAAGACAATTCTTACATGAGAAACTGAGTTGTAGCTCCAACATCAAAACATATATTGCCCAGATCGATCCTAAAAAACCTACAAAAAACCTTTAAAATAATATATATATATATATATATTGGGTGAACATAACATGTATACTCAGTAGGATCATACACAATGTCACTTGTGCACGTATAAAAAGAGATATATATTTCACCAAAGAATAAAAGTATAACTAACATGCAACTAAATATGATAACTAACCAGTCCCATCCTCACTATGGAACACTCCCCAAATAATTTATCCCATGTAGTATTATAGTATCAAAAGAAAAGAAAACAAAGGTTCCATGAAACTCCTTCCCTGCTAATTTGACATTATCATAATCCCAATGTCAAATGTCATATGCTCCCATCCCTTCCAAGAATATGTCATCGCATGTCCATCCATTTCTGCTGTGGGTTGGTGTACATATCCCTACCTATCCCAACCTCCTATAGGGTCTATCATATGGTGCTAGTATCAGTCATCATCATACATCATAGCCTCATCACATCACAACCTCAACTAAATAACTAAATATCATATCCAATGTGGTAGGGTATCATGAATGTGAAAAAAAACCTCATTACAACCTCCTACCATACATATCCTTTATCAGATATTACATCCTTGACATCCCTGAGATATAACAAACAGAAACTTGTTTCATCGCTAGGAAATCACAAGCACCAACCTATATCATCATCACTACTGTTGAAGGGAGAGTGGTGAAGATGGGGTATTCATCCATCTGATTCACCACCATCATGGATGTTGGGGAAAACACTATCAACCCAAAACATTTTAGTGTTGGTAGGTTCATCCAACACGAGTGGGGTTTATATGGAAAAAACATAAAATAAATGATTTATAGATAATAAAAAACACCATACCTATAGGTTAACATAAAATTTACTAGTGTACTCCACATCACCAACACCATACAATTCAATATCTGTCATAGCAGATTCCATTAATAAATCCATCAGTCCAAATAACCACCACACTTAGCCATACAATTTTCACTTTAATTTGTAGGTTCTACCATTCCTAGAATTAATGAGTTTACTATAAATCTCATTTATTAAGGAAATATATTTCACATTAACATACACCTTTAATTTATCATTCAAATAATTTAACCCATCTACCACACATCATATCCATCCAATTATTATTTATTTAAAACACATGTAATTTTAATTTTAGATTTTCAAGTTCATTAAATGGATAACCAAGAAACTGAGACAAACACACTAAAAAATGTCTCAACTATCTCATGTTAATCATCAGCACAATGAAATGAATTCCAAGACATATTATAATAAGAACCACATATCACAACCACCATAAATCAGCTAACAACATAAGGCCACATTGAAACAGACATCCACCCATAGAAACACATCCCTACATCCACATTTATAACAATTTAAATTTAGGTTATTTAATGACGTCACAACTTTATTAGCATGGGTATTATCCTAAAATTAAAAAATTTCCTAGGGAAACCAATTCATTAAACATATATAAGTTCTTATCCTTTTATTTGGCATGTTATTAAAAAACAAACCAGGTTGGGTTTTCACAAATATATCAACAATAATTCAAGAAAGACTCTTAATAGTTGTGATTTTCATCAATGGGAACATGTATGTAACAACACCACATATATATCATAATAATCAATAATCCCATGTGATAACTCCCTATTCCAATAAAATTCAGATTTATCGAATAAATTAGCAACTTAAGACAACCCTTATTATCCACCAAAATGAAGAAAAGATCAGGTAATCTCAACACATGCACATGAAAAATAGAGAATTAGGATCCCCTACATCAAAAAAGTATTTAAAAATCATTGTTCAATGATGGAATTAGAGGAAGAAAACCACCAAGTAACACAAATAATGGGAAAACCTTGATCAACTTAGAATATAGAAGACCCATTAATCTTCATCCATAACATTACCCAAACCATCCACAGCTCAAATAAAAATCATCCTTGGAATGTGGAATTAGAGAAATATAGAGATCGAAAGTGAGAGAAATGGATTTTGAATTGCCAACACTATATATTTGGTTTCAAAGGATATAATCCCACAAGGAGTGGGAGAAATACTTCATAAAATAACCTAGGAGTCACCAATTTATTAAGATAAGATACTAGAAGAATATGGAGTTTGAATGGGCTTAAAAATTTATATCTAACTAGTAATTTATAAGACTATGGTGTATAACTCCTCGATATTGAATAAAGGTTCTAAAATAGTAATGTATTATGGTGTAAAAAAGGAACCACGCCATAGTGGGGATAGTGAAAACTTCATCTGAGGAACATATAAATTTCTATTCCATAAATCTGAAAAACTTGTTGAGGGACCAAGATAAAATCCAAACAACTTTTTTGTATAAAGAAATATTCAAGAATATATCCAGGATACAGCCTAGAACAATTGTGTAGATACCCTGAAAAAAGATAAAAGAATAAGAATATCTCTTCTTAGGCTCTACATCAATATACATTATAAACTTTGTAGCTATTTAAAAAAGGTATTACCACAAAAAATCTACCTCTAAGACCCTATGTTGCAGTAAACCTCTCCACACCACCGACACCCACTTGATGGAGCAGCATAAGAATCCACATCAAAAAAATCCTTCCCAAGATCAAATTTTCTTTAAAAATCCATCATAAAATCCTCAATTCCCTCATAACATACCCTAGACACATCCACCACTAGAATTACCACAAATAAATGGATCATCAAGTCTAGGATATTATATCTAAACTCTACATTGAAAGGATGAAAAAAACACCATAGACCCAAACCTTACGGAACAACCCAAAACACCACACTTTACACATAGTACTTGGTATAAATTTCATCTCAAAACACACTTATACTCCCATTATCCCATCCCAGACACCTCCAATCACTCCTATACTCAAATAAAATGCTCAGGAAAATATAGGACCTAATATTATATACCTTTTAAACAATTATCATCCTCTATAATTTAAACTAAATACCAAGAATAAAAGGAAAGGTAGAAATATAATAATTCCCCCCCTGTGATACCTCTTAGGGGTCTCTTTATAAAATCCAAAACATTATAGAAACAAAGAACATAAACACTTAGAATCAACCATTATCTCATAAATGAAAAAAAAATCATATCATCTAATAAAATCAAACATTGAACAAATCATGATACTGAGCATGCATATACAACCTATGCTCCCAAGTAAACTCATCCAAGACACCAGGACACTACAACTCACGAACTATATGAATAAAAAGCTTGTGTATCACATTATCATGATGGTCATGGATCACAAAACGTCATTCCTTAATATTCTCATTCTCTTTAACTTCCATATATCTCCCTTCAATGAAATATGAATCATCATGAATATTTTGGTGAATTTATGACATGTGAAAGATGTTATGAATATTTCTTATCTATAGATGAAGTGATAAATTATGCACAAAATATCTAAAATGCATTGACACATCAAAAGGTCAAAACAATTGAGGATAATTCTTATTCGGATGATCGATCCTCCACTTCCCATGATGAGGATATATCTCTAGGAACACATAATATTTAACGTACAACTCTAAATACATTATCATTAGATTACCATAGGCATTCAATGATAATAAAATGATTTCATTCTCTTGTGGATCAATTTGACCTTCCCTTTCATGATCAGCATAAAGTTGTCCCAAATAATAGTTGACTCTACCACATTGATCTAACATAATAGAGATATGAATGGCCATACATACAATTATTCAAATAGGGTCATATCAATGGTAGAGTGATAACTATTATTAAAATAAATCACCACTAATGGTATGAATCTCACCCACAAATCTCTAAAATCTGAAATTCATGCATGAAACATGCTTTTAATATTGTTATAGCATAATCTCATTGACAGTCCTTCTAAAGATGAAAGGTTATGTCAAGCCATATCTATGATCCAAAATAATGTTGGTGGTATCATAAAACTCATAAAGTAAAATATTGATCATGATCGTAGATTATCTTATTCATAACCCCAAAAATCCTCAACAACTCCTCAAGATAATATCTTGACAAAACCTTCACCGAGATGCACTCCATTATAACTAATAAAGGAGAAGACTTCGTCATGTGTTCCACTATCTCCCAATTATATCACATCCTCCATAAGACCAAGGAAAAATAATGATGGCATACATCGAGATATAATCCCATTTCCACTTGGGAACAACAACAAGATTATGCAATCCACCTGGAACATGGTGCTTAGCCTTTACTCTATGGAAAACAAAATATCAAGACATGAACTCTATAATAGACCTCTTAATCCCTGGCCACCAAAAAATGGATTCTCAAGGAATTTTGACTCTTATACAAAGTAGTATATACCTCCAAGTGAGAACTATGGAACTCATGGAGTACCAATTTATGAATTATCAAATGAAATAACAGTCTCCCCTAAAATAATACAAGATAATGTTCATCATATGACCATCCCTTCAGAGTATTTCTACAATTAATCTAATCATTCTAAACCACCTCTTTGTAATCCCCTACATAGGAATACTCCACCTACTATGGAAAAAATGAATTCACATTAATATTATAAAGATACCCTCTACCATCAACTACATACATATCAAGTTTCATCAAGGAGGGATCCTCCATCACTGTCCAAGCATAACTAGACTCACATGCACTATCTTTGTGGGACTTCATACTCAAAACATCAACAATACCTTTAAATAGTGTATAGGAAATATCAAAGTCATAATCCTATAAAAAATCCATCCACAAAAATGGATAAAAATCCAGATCGCATTGTGATATTATATACCTGAACCTCTTGAGATATTTAAAGACCACAAAGAACTTATCAATGATGTAATACCATAAAAAATTCATAAAAAACACAACCCCAGCAAGATATTGATCATGGGTATCATTATTATGTTCATGATTCCATAATTTCTGAGATCCATAGGATATAAATTCTCTCAATTGTATCAAAATATTACATTGTTCATGATACCATGTTTCACAATAAATCTCAAACACAACTCCCTATAGAAACCAAATAACCTAAGAACAAGCCATTTTATCATTTAAATAATCAAAAGTTTCCTATCACTAGTTAGTTTATGTTATTGACTAATCCTTAAATATTGAATATTTAATAGGAATTCCAATATGTGATAATGCAGGCATGAACCTCTAGTAATATCCTACAAGATCAAAAAAATCTACACCTTTGTAACATAATAGGGAGAAACCCAATAAATAAAATAATTATTATTTGAAGTATATATAGCTTATCCATGATGAAAAACAACATTTTATAATAAATAGACCTCATGGACCCAAATCATACATATTTAAATATTCCTAAATAACTGGGGATTCCAAATAACTCCTAAAATTACTCATATATGCTCTACATGACCCTAATCAACTCTGAGTAAACTTGGATATCATCAATGAACACCAAAATGAACTAATCTAATAACTCATGGGACATAAAATACATATCCTCCATCAAAACATAAGGAGTGTTCAAGAAAATGATTTACATTAAAATGAAATCATAATTCATATGATGACATTTTAACAAAATCTTTGAATCATCGTCATTTTTTACATGAATCTGATGATATTTTGACCATATATTGATATTTGAAAACTATTTTGATCCCATAAGCTGATTGAGTAGATATTCAATCTATGGGAGGAGATAATGTTTATTCAATTTCATGTTTTTCAAGTGACATAAATCATTACGGAAGATCATATTGTCATCATCCTTCTTCAAAAATAGAAACGAATCATCCCAATGTGTTACACTAGGGTAAATAAATCCTCCCTATAGAAAATCATCAATCCTAATGTTTACCTCCCATATATCATAAGATCCCATCCAAAATAAGGACACTGTTATGAGAGTGATACCCAACTGTAAATTTATCTTGAACATGATCTCATTTTGAGGGGGTAACATGGGATTCTCTTTAGGAAAGATATCATGGTACTCTATGATAACCATAAGAATCACCCCCAGTTTATCATCCACTAATCTCAAAATCACTTGAACCATCATGGAAGATAAGAACAGAACATTCCTTTAACCCATCCTATGATCATAATTTCTAATAGACATAACATGATCTCTATATTAATCCAAAAATATATTTTACCTCCTGAATAAATCAACAATAGGATTCACCAAAGTCCGAAATTCCATATCAAGGTTGATATTGAATGGATATATCCACAAATATAAGAAATATTCTTAAGGAATAAAATAGGGTGGTTTTAATTAAGGGGTGTGTTTCTTATAAATAAAAAATGGCATATAAATAGGTAGAATATATGTAAATAATACATCACACAACATCTATATCACCTAGAACTAGAAACTATAAGGGATGAATTTGATAATTTATAGCTTCATGAACAATCTAAACTATTGGTGACATCCTCTATTATTATACTCTACTTCTTATCCCTAAGGATGAGGGGTTTTTTGTAGTTTTAATTTGTCTACCACACCCTCTCTCTGCTAATCAAAATCTAGAGCACCCCGTTGTTGAATCTAATTTAGAGGATATTTTTGTAATGGTTTGGCTAAAGAGGGACCCCATCTCTATATTGGTTGTTAAGGAATGTCAGGAACACATTATTTTGATGTCCATGGCCTCCTATAAAAAAATTGTGTTGGATCCACCTGTAGGAGTATGAGAGCTACCAACCTTAGTGAAATATGATGAAGAAGGAAATGAACAAATCCCTAATGTATAAAGAATTATATACCTTAGAAACTAAGTACCTCTAGAAAAAAATATGCTACATTGAGAGTATTATAGGCCTCCCTTCCATGACATTTTGGTTTTATCCAGCATCCTTTCTATAAACATTATATTTTATGGAACCTAAATATACCTCGGTAATGTGAATTAGTTGGACAAGTACATGATATTTAGATGCAAATCATCCTCCAAATTACTCACACTAGCCTCATCATCTAGTAGAAGTTATACAGAATAATGAAAGAGGTTCATATATTGGAAAATAAACTCCCATATGTGAGAAATCCCTCAATAGAGAGAAAGAATCTATCACGGACAATACGCCTCTTTGGTTGATGAAAAAATCACAAACTAAAACTTAAAAAAAAGTATCCATTAAAAAAGTCAAATCCTCATGATACATGAGTAATAAAACCACTAATCTTGAGAAACCCCATGAAGACTACTAATAGGAAATATAACCTGGTCATCCCTAAGAACATTAATAAAATTGAAAGAAATTTCTACCTCCACCAACCAAGACTTGGTCTCCTAATCTGAAACAAACTCCTCATACTTCTACAAATTATTGTGTTAAACCCCTCAATGTGTCTTCCTCCAAGATTCTCGATCATCAATCTCAACTCTACTATTATAACAACCCTGGTTTTTATTACACAATTAAACATAATTTATTACATAAAAATTATTTGATACAACATATAATATCAAGAGGTCTAGTGTCATTTGGGCATAGGATCATTACATAACAATATAAAACATGATATACAACATCTTTATTGAAAACCTCCTTTACAAGACCACTAAATTCCCTCGTACTAAGCATTGCATGGGATAACCTGAGGACATGCATAAGAAAAGGGTGAGCTACAAAACCCAGTAAGGGAATAATCAGATAATAACATGAGGAATAAAATAACTATTAGTTATTAGGCATATAAATAGATCATAATAGATTAATAAACATAAAGTCATGATAAATCATGATAATCATAACATCAAAATGTGGCAATAACACATAACATGGAATTTGCATGAGCCAAGGCTCATTGCACATGGAGCATGAGAAAACCCTCATCGCCCATGAAGCATGAGTAAAACCTCATTTCACTTGAATTAGCATGATTCAACACCCATTTCACATGATGTATCATGATACTATACTTTACCCAATGCATTGAAGCTCTATAAGGGCACACCCTTCTTAAACATTTCTTTTCATGCATATGTGTGCCACATGGATCATAAAACATTGAATCAATCAACATAATCTTTTTTCCACTATAAAATAATGTGGAATACATACATGAAACTCTTTAAAAAATAAGTAAATGTGCATAAATGTGAATACCCTTGATAGATAAATGGGCATGTTATTCACTACACAATAACTTTGGCTTGGAAAAGGGCGGTGCAATTTCGATAGCATAACGACGTGACATAAGAACCCATAAAAATGGTTGATGAGAGAGAAAGGGGTGTCTCATTATATTTACATGGCATGGAAATTCAGTGGGTCATATAGATACATTTTCCAAAAAAATTAATGGAATTTATATTCATGATACAAAATAATTGATTGAATGAAAATGAGGAGAGAGAAATTCCTTTCAAAATTTTACCATAGTAACGGGTGTACATGGGAGGCATTTAATGAGAGAGAAAGGGGCCTCAAATCATTAAAACATAAATATTTCAATATGGGTGAGGTTAGAAACCATACCCCGACATTTATAATTAAAATTAACATTTAATAACAATTTAAAAAATATTGGACAAAATGAGAAAGGGAGAAAAACCCTTACATGGAAGTGTACTTCCAAAGGCTTGAGAGAGGCTTGAGAGAGGCTTCATGAGAGCATGGGGAACCTTGGGCGGATTCTAGAGAGAGTATTTCAGAGGTTTTATTAACTCAAAAGTCCTTGAGTGAGGATGAAGTTGGATCTAGGATGGGTTTATATAGGAAAGGTGAGGGAATTTGTTATTATTTAGGTTTGGGACAACTCACATTAAACTAATCCAAACCACAAACCATCCCATGGTTTTTGCCCATGTTTTTTGGAAAAGGGAAGTGGAAAACTATATTTTATAATTCCAATTTCCAAACATCTTTAAAAAATGGGTTTTCTTATGTGGAGGTGAGTCACACTCCCAAGGAAAACAATTTAAAAAGACAAAATGTTTAATAAGTCTTTATGGGTCCACTAAAGCTTTGTAAAATACATAAAAAAACCCCAAAATCACATTATTTTAATGGTAAAACATATATTGTCCTTACATATGGTTTATAGTATTTTATTACATCACTATTGGGTCATTATGATGTCATTAAACACATTATATATTTAAACGACATTTAATTTTTACCCAAAAATTTGACCGTCTCAGAAAATTATAAAAAATTCACCATTGGATACTTTTGACATACTGATTACAGAAATAATATTCATATTATCTAAATAATTTTCTAAATATATTAATTTTCACTTTAAAAAAACAGACATTTATCAAACATTCATGGGTTTTGACAAAAATGGCTTTCAAACTTTTATAAAAATTTCAATTGCATTCATAAAATTATACAATAATTTATATTTAACAAAAAAATTTAATAATAATAATAATATTTTAGTATAATATTATTTAATTAAAAAATCCATTAATTCATCAAAATAGATTTCATTGTTCAACATTAACTAAAAATACTATTTGTACTTTAAAAACTATTTACAAAGTAACAATAATAAAATGAAAGTATATTAATTATTATATAAAAAAATAATGTACATAACCATAGTGCTAAGGTCTTCTTAGATAATCTCTTATAACACCCGCATAATACTGAAGAGTAAGGCGTGCGATGGTGAAAGACTCTTGGGGTGGCTCTGATAACCTTGCTCGGGTGGTAATCTCTATCAACTTCCAATTCTCTTGTATGCGGTCCTACTTGAGGTTAACATATTCAAGTTCGTCTTAGGCTTGGTCAAGAGTGAAGCCCAAACATGCATCCTCATTTCCGAGCTCTAAAAAATGGGCTTTATATGGGGAACGTCTACTGGATGAGGCCAGCGCTTCCTTTTTCTGTGTAAATTGGATTTGTCAACTCCCTATATCTATATTAATCATGTGAACACTGTTCAATGGATATATTAGCAATGGTCACGATTCTTAATATTATTTTAAAATCCAAAAACATAAGACCAAATATGTTGACATTTTATATAAACATTTTACATAAAGATACATTTAATTAGATCAAAAAGGATTTCCATTTATGAAAGTTTGGGTCGTTACAATATTCCCCCCATAAGAAATTTCTCCCTAGAAATTTCCTTTTCCCACACCAAAATGAATGTGTGAAACTTTTCTTCATCATTTCCCAAAATTCCCACGTCACATATTTAAACTTGTGGTTTCACCATAACACCTTGACGAGGGACATTGTCTTAATTCATAGAACTTTTTCTCTACGATCTAAGATCTTCACTGGTCGCTCCTCATAAGAAAGATCATCCTCTAACTGTACCACCTATGAAGATACTACATGTGAAGGGTACGATATGTAATATTTTAAAAGGGATACATGAAATACATCATGTACTTTGGCCATGGTAGGTGAATGTTCTATTCGATAGGCCACAGCCTCGACACAATCAAGAATCTCGAAGGGGTCGATGTACCTTAGACTTAACATCCCTTTCTTTACAAACCTCATGACCTTCTTCCATAGTGATATGCATAGAAATACCATGTCTCCAACTTTAAACTCAAGATCTCATCAACGGTTATCTACATAACTATTCTGTTGACTATGGGCTACCTTGATATGCTGCTGAATGTTTTTCACCTTCTCCACCATTTCTTCGACCATCTCTAGTCCAAGCAGCTTACACTCAATGACCTCATCCCAACACGCCAGTGTTCTGATCCTTTTCCTATAAAGGGCTTCATATGGTGCCATTTTGATGCTCGAGTAGAAACTGTTATTATAAGAGAACAAAACCAGAAGAATATGTTGATCCCATCCTCTTTTAAAGTCCATTGAGCATGCTCTCAACATGTCCTCAAGTGTTTGGATAGTCCGCTCAGATTGGCCTTTATTTTGAGGATGATAATAAATAATGAAGTTCAGTTCAGTATTCAGAGCATGTGGAAGACTCCCCCAACAAATAGAGGTGAATCTTGGATCTCGATCAGACACAATAGGTAGTGGTACTCAAGCATCCTTACCACTTCTCTGATATATATATGTTCCAGTTGATCCAATTATAAATCCTCTCAAATTGAAATGAAGTGTGTAGCCTTTTTAAGATGATCTACAACAACCCAGATTGCATTGTTTCCTTTGGATGTCTTCAGAAGTCTGGTGACAAATTCCATGGTGATGTTCTCCCATTTCCATTCTGTTATGGGCAATGTTTGCATCATACCCTTAGACTTCTACCCCTCCGCCTTCACTTGCTAACACACCAGGCACATTGATGTATATTTAGCGATCTCCTTATTTATGTTATCCTTCTAATAATGCTCTCATAGATCTCAATACATCTTTGTGTTTCCTGGGTGAATAGAGGAATTTGAACTATGTTCATCGTTCAAAAGATCCTTCTTCAGCTCCAGAATTGATGGAACACATAGTCTTTTCCAAAATCTCAAAATTCCTTCTTCATTAACATTAAACTTCGAGGATTTCTCTTTTCTGATAGCTTCCACATTTTCCGGAATTCCCACATCATCCTTTTGATGATCCATTAATCTTTCCAAAAGTGATGGTTGAGTAATCATTTTTGAAAGGATTGACGATGTTCCCTTCTATATGATTCTCATGTTTATCTTCATCAAATTTAAGAATATTGGACCCTTTTAAATTCTCATAAATGATAGAATAGCTGGGTCCTTTTTACTTAGAGAATCCACTACCTTGTTCGCTTTCTCAGGGTGGTAATGGATTGAACAGTCATAGTTTTTGATCAGCTCTAACCATCTTTATTGGCACATGCTCAACTATTTCTGTGTGAATATATACTTGAGGATTTTGTGGTCTGTATATATTTCACACTTCCCCCCAAAGAGATAATGGCACCAAATTTTAAAAGTGAAGATCACTATAGCCAACTCGAGGTCATGTGTTGGATAGTTTTATTAATGAACGTTCAATTTCCTTGTACCATAGTCAATTACTTTTTCATTTTTCATCAACACAAATCCTAGGCCCTTCTTTAAAGCATCACTAAATACCACAAAAATTTCTCCACTTGTGGGTAATAAGAGCACATGCACATTGATAAACCTCCTTTTCAACTCCTTAAAGCTTTCTTCGCATTCATTACTCCAATAAACCTTTACTCCCTTCCTTGTTAGCTTGGTAAGAGGGTTGGAAAATCATGATAAATTTCTCACAAATTGTTGATAATATCCAGATAACCCTATGATGCTACGAAAATCTGTTACTAATGTTGGCCTCATCCATCCTTCAATTGCATCTGTTTTGGAGGGATCCATAGATATCCCATTTCTTGTGATGATATGGCCCATGAATGAGACCTCCTTCAACCTAAAATCACACTTTCTATACTTTCCATAGTGATTCTCCTTCTGTAAGGTCTCTAGTACAGTTCTTAGATGCTCCACATAATCCCCTTGATTTTGTAGTATATCAGAAGATCATTTATAAAGACTACCAAAAATTTTTCGAGTTAATCTTTAAAGAATCTATTCATCAAGTCCATTAATATTTTTGTAGCATTACTGAGTCCGAAATGCATTACTATGAATTCAAAGTTCTCGTATCTTGTAAAAAAAGCAGTTTTGGGGATATCTTCCTTATTTGCCTTTAGTTTATAATATTCTGACTGAAAATCCACCTTGGAGAGGTATTTTTCTCCACGCAGTTGATCGAACAAGTCATCAATTCAGGGGAGAGGATACTTGTTCTTTATAGAGATTTTGTAAAGCTCGTGATAATCAATGCAAAGGTGCATTCACCCAACCTTGTTCTTTAATAAGAGGACTATTGCACCCCATGGTGAAGTACTTGGGAATATAATCCCTTTATCCAGATTCTCCTGTAGTTATTTCATCAGCTACTCAATCTCCACACATCCATTCTCTATAGATTCTTGGATATTGGAAACACCCCAAGTATATGATCAATTGAGAATAAAAAATCTCTTCTAGGAGGAATACCATGCAATTCCTCCGAAAACACTTCAGCGAATTCCATCACAATAGGCGTGTCTTCTAGGATGGTTTCTTCCTTGGATTCAATCATCTGAGCCAGATACGTGTGCTCATAGGGCAGTAATATCCACGCATAAGATGATGGAGATAAAGAAGATTTATCTTCCACCTTGCACTTGAATAGAATCGGGGGTCGATTATCCACATGGAGAGTGATTTCCCTATCATGAAAATTTATGTTGTCTCTATATAAGGAAAGTCAATACATGCCAAGAATCGCATCAAATTCCACCATAGGGAGTATGAAGAGGTTCGCTGGGAAGTTTATTCGACATATTATGACAGGGGAGGAGATATATTCATGGGATGCAATGATTTCTCCATTTTTCGTACTCCCCAAAATCTTCACATCCATGATTTGTGGTGGTGATTGGACTATTCTACTAAACTTTTGATATAAAAAATAATGTGTAGAATCTGAATCAAAAGTATATGTTATCCATGATCTAATTTCTAACATATATTATTTGGGAATTTTTTTAGTCCCTTAATATTGGGTAACACTAAGCATGTGAATTTACTAAAGCATATCCCCCAATAGTGACGTAACGAAGAGTGTAGCAAGGCTCGTTGTCGGACACCAGTTCCCGTTTGAGTCTAGCTCAAAGTGTTGTTTTCGGGTTTTACCCCTAGGATACATCTGTGCCAGAGCCACCTCTACCTGGTCGTATCTAGACAAGGATGTATTCACTTGATAAACCACTTACTCAATACTCCCCAAAACATAGGGATGTTTTTATTGTACACAGTATTGTCTATAAGTCTTTACAAGGGTTTTATAATCCTAATCCCAAAAATAACCAAATCTATCCTCTGATACCAACTATGAAAAACCTTCTTTTTATTACACAATTAAACATAATTTATTACATAAACTTCACTTGATACTACAGAGAAGATCGAGAGGTATAGTGTCTTAGGGGATTTGGATAATTAAATAACAAATTAAAACATGAAATACAACATCTTTATTGAAAACTTCTTTTACATGACCACTACATTCCCTTGTACTTATCATTGTATGGGATAACCTGAGGACATGAATAAGAAAAGGGTGAGCTATAAAGCCCAGTAAAGGAATAATCATGGAATAACATGAGGAATACAATACATGTTAGACAATAGGAATATCAATAGATAACAATAGAGGAATAAACATAAAGGCATGATAAAACATGATAATTATAACATGGAAATGGAAACAATACTTAACATTGAATTAGCATGATCCAAGGCTTATTGCACATGGATCATGAGTAAACCCTCATTGCATATAAAGCACAAGTAAAACCATGTTTCACTTGAATTAGAATGATTCAACACCCATTTCACATGACATATAATGATACTATAAATTACCCAATTCATTGGAGCGCTATAAAGGCGCACCCTTCTTAAACATTTCATTTCATTCATAAGTGTGCCACATGGATCAAAAAACATTGAATCATTCAACATAATATTTTATTCCACGATAAAAGAATGTGGAATAAATAAATGAAACTATTTAAACAATAAGTAAATGTTCATAATGTTGAATACCCTTGATAGAGAAATGGGCATTGAATTCACTACACAATGACTTTGGCTTGGAAAAGAGCGGTGCAATTTCAGCAGCATAACGGTGTGACATAAGAACTCATAAAAATGGTTTATGAGAGAGAAATGGGTGTCTCATCATATTTACATGACATGGAAAATAAGGGGGTCATATAGATACATGTCCCAAAAAATGTAATGGAATTTAGATTCATGATACAAAATAATTTCTTGAATGTATATAAGGAGAGAGTAATTCATTTCCGAATTTCGGCATAGTAACAGGTGTACATGGGAGGAATTGAATAATAGAGAAATGGGTCACCCATAATTAAAACATAAATAGGGAATTATGGGGGAGGTTTGAAACTTCACCACAAAATTTATAATTGAAATTAAAAGGGAATAACAATTTAAATAATATTGGACAAAAATTAGAAATGAAGAAAAACCCTTACATGGAAGTGTGCTTCCAAAGGCTTGAGAGAGGCTTTAGAGAGGATTATTGGGAGCTTGGAGCACCTTGGAAGGATTCTAGAGAGAGTATTACAGAGGTTGGAAGAACTCCAAAGGCTTTTAGTGAGGAGTATGTGGGAGCATGGGTGGGTTTATATAGGAATGGTGAGGGAATTCTTCATTATTTTGGTTTGGGACACATCTCATTAAACTAATCCAAACCACAAATCAGACCATGGTTTTTGCCCATGGTTTTTGGAAAATGGAAGTGTAATACAATATTTTATTAGGAAAAAAGTCATATCTTCATATAATAATGGGGTTTCTTATGTAGAGGTGAGTCACACTTCCAAGGAAAACAATTTAAAAAGTCAAAATGTTTAATAAGTCTTGAATGGTCCACTAAGGCTTTGTTAAATAAAGAAAACAAACCCAAAATCACATTCTTTAAATGGTAAAACATATATTGGCAGAACATAAAGTTTATATTGTTTTATTACATCACTATTGGGTCATTATGATGTTATAAAACACATTATATATTTAAACGAGATTTAATTTTTACCCAAAAATTTGACTGTCTTAGAGAATTATGAAAAATTCACCGTTGGATAATTTCAACATCCTATTTCCAGAAATAATATTCATTTTATCTAAATAATTTTCTAAAATTTTAATTTTCAATTTTAAAATAAAAATTGACATTTATTGAAAAATCATGGTTTTGAAAAAAAATGGCTTTCAAACCTTCAAAAAAATTTCAATTGCATTCATAATATTATACGAATATTTATATTTAATAAAAATTAATTTAATAATAATAATAATATTTTATTAAAATATTATTTAATTCAAAATTTCATTAATTCATCAAAATAGATTTTTAGTTGAACATTAACAAAAAATACTATTTTTACTTCAAAAACAATTTACAAGGTAACAATAATAAAATGAAAGTATATTCATTATTATTATAAGGCCTGAGACTTAAACCATACTTAATCTTGAGTTATTACAATATTACACATTGAGGATATTTTCAGGTTTAGAGTTTTATAGAATTAGATCATGAAACTGGCATTACATTCCACATTTTAAAAAAAAGTGGTTACATAAAAGACAGTATTCATTCTTCCTATCAACTGAAACATATTTAAAATAAAACATGGATTCTTTCTTGACACTTCCTTAACACTGTCATCACATCATGAACCTTTCCCTTGACCTGTGAAAAACATTTCAAAAAAACTTGGAATGAGTATAAAAAGCCTAGTAATGGATTCACAAAGAAGGAAAACTGTTAGTTTTTCAAAAACAACAAGTAAACCATGAGTAATTTACCAAAGTAATACTTTTCACCTTTATGAAGTAGTAAAAACTCTTCACTGAATAAAAGATCATTTCTTACCCTTTTGTAACCAAAATATTACCATAAAACCCATATAAATAACACATAATATATAAAGGTAACTTGGGACATAAACATACTTAAATGGAATAACCATACGGTCGACTTCCACACATACTTAATGGAATATCCATACGACCGACTTCCATACCCAATGCATTGGAGGATATAACATAACCACCTGTCCTGGTATTCACGGCACCACCCGTCATATGGTTTATCACGTAACCACCCGTAAAATGTCCAAATAACATCATTACACATAAAATATTCAAAATATAAACATTTCAATGACAACATTTCATTTGCAATCACAATAAGTAATTCCCAGATATTGAATTAATAAATCCATTTTCAAAAACCATTTAAAAGAGATTTTTTAATCAAAGTGTCCCATACCACTTTGAAGCTTTTAATGGAATTCTAATTTTAAAACATTAATGTCCATATAAATAAATATTGAAAACCATTTTGAAAACATGAACATTAAAGATAAATATTTATAATAATAAATCATTAAAACATTTAAAACAATATTTTTGTTAAATAGTTTTTAACAAAATGAGAGACTCTTGAATACAAATAATAGCGGAATAACATTTAATTCGAACTTTATTATATCATGAGAATAAAGGGATTCATGATATAATATGTCAAAGGACAGTATACACACCATATAAGAGTGAATTGTTGCATAACAAAAATGAAGTCCCAAAAGAAATGTAAAATGAAATGAAATCCATTATAAAGAAGGTATCCTTAAATTAAGGATAAATCAATCTCATAATTATGTGTTAAAAATATAAATACACCCAATATAAGTGGATATTAAGTGTAAAACAATCAAAGTTTATTCACACATATTCAAAGGATGACATATTCAATAACTACATGTTGAACCCAAAGAAATCGAAATTGGGTTAAGAAGTTCCCTTGGTAAAATTCGACAGCCTAATAGCGTCACATAAAATTTTACAAAAAGGGTTGATGAGAGAGATAAAGGGGATCTCATCACTTGGACATAAAATTTACATAAATAAGGATATATAAGAACATATCCCAACATAATAGTATGTGAATTAAAAGACATAACAAAACAAGTCTTTTAAATAAAGGAGGTTGAAAGGTCCCCTTACCGAATTGGGTAACTTTCGAAAAGTACACCTCATGGAAAAAGGGTCATAAAATGAAGAAGTAAATACCCATAAATGAAATTATACTACACAAAGTGTATAATAATGGGCATTACATACACCACTCAATGGAAATAGTTGCAAACGTAGCATAAATGTCATGGGAATAAATGTGAGATGAAAAATCTCTTATGAAAACTCGGCAGCCTAATGGCACCACTTAAAACTTAAAAAAATGGATTTATGAGATCAAATAGTCTCTACCATAATATGAACATAAAAAGTAAAGTATGATTAATATAAAATAACATCCCCAAACATAATAAATATGGGCTTAAAAGAAATGACATAAATGAGAGTACTTAAAAAGAAATAGAGAGGTTGGATCCCTTACCCCGGGTCCGACTTGACTCGATCATTCTTTAACATCCTAAATAATAAACTTGAGTTAATTTATACTTGCTTAAGAACCTTTTTCATGTTCATTATTACTTTTATATCACTTATTACCATGTCATAAACAGTATGTAATCATTTATGTTAATAATGTTTGTTTTGTCGACATTTGGTTCTTAAGTCGAAAGTGGACTTCTTACAATTACATGTTGTTCATGTGGACAAAGGTTCATTATATCAAGAATGGTATTAATGATTTTGATATCATATATATCATATATATCCAGAATATACACGTATTTATAATATTACATAATCATTTAGGGGTAAGAAATGAAATGCACCGTTCATGGAGACGGTAAGCCGTACGTACTCATGAACGCTACTTTCATTTCTATTTCGTATTTTATAGAATATAATAATATTGATATAAAGATATATTATAATTCCAGTATAATATCATATATAATACCATTAATTAAATCCTTTATACGTCCCACATATGGCATTAACGAATCAAATCACTTTGAGGGGCGGTAGTCCGCACTTCCTAAAATGAAGATATCGTGTTTACTCATAATGGTAACCATAAAGGATATGCCATAAATAAAAAATACATAAGCTTAAGTAAAACATAAACATAATATATATAATATGTAAATATAGTAACATCTTAATGGCCACCTTTTACGGTGTTAAAAGAATATGGAACCATCATCGTTTCGTGAGGCAGAAAATAGCCAATCACAGAAACAGTAAGTTATTTAACCATTAGACGAAGGTGTGTGTAATTGTAGCTCGAATACTTCTTATAAAAACATCCTAGTATATTTAAGATACTGGAGTTGTTACAAAATAAATTAATAAAAAGATTTTAGGGGGTTGGAGAAGCAAAATATAACAAAAGGACTCAAGTGAAGACATTACCTTAAAATCAGGTAACACCCTTTGGTTTGAGATCAAAGGCTTCATTGGGAAGACTTATGCCCAAAGTGAGGCTTCAAGGAGTTATAGAGGGATGTGGAGAGACAAAATGTGCAGGGGTTGGCCGAGACAAAGGCTTTGGATGTGTGGGTAAGGAGGTATAGGTGGGGGCCTTTTATAAGAGGAGAGGAGGGGCACTCTTGGAAAGTAAATAAATGTTACTTTATTTTAGAATGCTTTTCAGATTTTAATGGTCCCACATTGATGTGTTTCGAGGATAAGGTGATAAGGGATCGAAATCCACCCATCCAATCGGTTTTGGACATGTGTAGGTTTTATATTTTACATTATCTATCCATTTTATTTAAATCGTTAAATAATGAGGTCATCGTTGCATCATCATGATGTCATAAATAATTTAATCAATTAATGTATAAAAATTATAAAAAAAACTAATATTATGTAGGAAATAGTTTTATCTTTCCAATGACTATTTATAGTTAAAAATCTGACTTTTATAACCCCGTGTAAAAATTGTTTTAGTAAAACATCTCATGTTTGTGTCATTTTTACTTTAACATTAAATAAAAAGTTATTTATGTCATTTTCCAACCAAAGTGGCTCCATGGGATCCCCAAGTTGACCCATGGATTGTCTTGGTCGTCCATGACACATCCAATGAGGGTAGGATATGTGTATAGGTCATTTAATTTTATTAAAACATTATTCTTACCTTAAACTACACTAATTACCTCTAATCGCGATTAAAAACTTAATAAGTAACTATTCACCAAAAAAATTATTTTAATCCCATTGAACCACATTTTACTTCTTAATTACAACCATGTATGTCGGATTTTTTAAATTCAAAACACAAAGATGGCAAAATTTCATTTAAATGAAAAATCAGTTTTTATAAGTACCACATAGTGGTTTCACTATTCATCAAAAATTGAAGTTTTTCAGAAAATTACCAAAAATTCACCCTAAGATATATTTGATATTCCGAATTCAAAAATTATTTCTATTTTAAAAAATTAAAAACAAATAAGTTGCATTAATTAATTTAATAATTAATTCCCGCTGTCAAAACAAATAGCGTGTTTTTATGAAACTAAATGTATCAAAAGATTGACACTAGTGTAAGTCCGATTTCAAAGTGATATTAATTCCAACAACCAGTATTGGATTAAATGGTAAAAATATATTCTAATTTCACTTTAAAACCAATTCAAAAAATAATCTAATCATATAAATAAATTAGATTAAAAAGAGGTTTTGAATTAAAATACAACATTTTTCACTATTCATTAAAAATTGAACTTTTTCGGAAAAATACCAAAAATTTACACAAAGTAAATTTTGATGTCCCTATTCTAAAGAAGAATTTTATTTTGTCAAATATAAAACATAAAATTGTCAAAAAGTGGATTTAAAAGAGGTTCTCCATCAAAAGGCGGTTAATCGACCTTTTAAAGAATATTAGAATGTTTACGCTTAAAATTGGATTCATTGGTATTTTTAATCCTCTAACATTTATTGTAAAAAGTACAAATATTTGACAAACATATATAATCATTTTTTAGATAGTTCTGTTCATTCCCGCCATTACAACGGCTAGGCGTTAACTACTATTTAAAATAATATTATGTTATTATTAGAGTGCAACGTAAGATTCCCAAGAAACTCGTTGTTGCGTGTTGGGTACGCCATCGAGAATAGTGTCCCCTTTAAAGTTATATTAATATTTTATTCACAAATATGGATAAATGTGAAAAATTTCATACTCTTTATTTACCTGGGGTGTTACATCTTTCCCCCCTTTTGGGAATTGCGTCCTCACAATTTTAAAATTGGGCTTGGAAACTTCACTGGAAATCCCACATCGGAACAAGAGTCAGTAAAACAATCACTTTAGAAAATAAATAAAGATAAGTACAAAGATAACCCGAGTTAACCCATACTAGGATTCCAAGTATGAAAATGTAGACATGGAAGAAAAAAAACAAAGGGTCATGTTCTGATGGAGAGTGATAGTAAACATGTCTAGGATAAAGTTAACCATAAGAAAATCACAAACTTTTGATGGGTTAAACGGTATTCAATTCCCCAATAGGAAAAGTTAATAGACAACATCTTTGTTTTAAGTTACTTTTTATTGAGGAATTTATTCATAAGTAAACATAATCACTTATCATGTTGACTTTCAACTTTTACTAGATTCCTTAATCAAACTCATATTTTCTCCAAAAGACGAGTATTTAGGAAGAATTGTTCGCATTAAGAGTACTATAATCAATTTCTAGAGAATCACCTAATCCACAATAGAGAACTATATACTTCCCATGTCTTTAGACTCTAACCAAAACCAAAACCAAAAAGGTTAGTACAAGATCAGATAATCCAGAAAAGGATAACCCTTTATAGAAAGAAAATCTATTATTAATCTCCAAAATTTGTCCAACAAAATCCAAAGTTCAACGAGGACCATTCGATAAACAATTTGTCCATAAAAATTCTTCAAAGTAAACAAAACTAATATTGAAACCCAAATATTTGAAGGATTTAGTCACATATTCTTCCAAGTAAAATCGTAACATTTATCTCCAAACAACATCAGTTGCTCTTAATGTCTTGTATTGAAAAGTAATTAACCTAATCACATATCCTCCATGATAGGTTAATAAATCTCCATAGATAACCCAAAATCAACTTACTCTTCATTCATAAAATCATCTAACTAAAAAGAATCAGTCAAACTAACCAGGGACTTCACGTAGTCCAGTGGTAGGCGATAAATACTAGTCGCACTTTGGTTGTGGGTTCGATTCCCACAGCTTTGTCCGATGCGACGGGTTGTCACACGGTCTACGTGTTGTCCTATTTCCAAAACTATATAATTTTAAAACATTCCCCAAAATGAGATAAAATCTTCAAAAATGATCATAACGTATTTTAACTTCAAGTTTATCTCATGCCTTTCATTTTCCAGCATATCATATAATAACCCATAATTACCTCAAAAGTAAGGATCATATAAACTCTAATGGTTACCTTTATAATTATTACATGAACTTACACATCGATTGGTTATCTCGTACATGATGCAATACAGAACATACCAAGGTTCAAGTGGTTGACCATGACTCCTTGATAGTTGGTTTAGAACAACCATGAGTTTCCTCATTGAATTCCCCATTTTATCTAGTATCTTAATCAGAGAACCACCACAATTTCCTTCAAACCTATTGTCTCTTCAGTGCCTGCTAGATCCATCCATTCACTAAAAACAGAAATGTCAGTGTGAGTATATCAACAAAACCATCATGTACTAATGAGGAATATAAACACTAATATATACTTACTCATTCACTTTATCTAAAACTAGGACTCTTTCTGAATTCCTAACCATTATGGTAATGTCACTTATGCTTATAGGATACCCTAACCTCTAAAGTTATCTAAACCGACCTCTGATACCAACTATAAGGCCCCGACTTTAAACCATACTTAATCTTGAGATATTACAAGATTACACATTGAGAATCTTTTCAGGTTTAGAGTTTTAGAGAATTAGATCATGAAACTGGCATTACATTCCACATTTTAAAAAAAGTGGTTATAAAAAAGACAGTATTCATTCTTCCCATCAACAGAAACATATTTAAAATAAAACATGGATTCTTTCTTGACACTTCCTTAAAACTATCATCACATCATGAACGTTTCCCTTGACCTATGAAAAACATTTCAAAAAAACTTGGGATGAGCATAAAAATCCCAGTAAAGGATACACAAAGAAGGAAAACTATTAGTTTTTCAAAAACAAAAAGTAAACCATGAGTACTTTACCAAAGTAATACTTTTCACCTTTATTAAGTAGTAAAAACTCTTCACTAAATAAAATATCATTACTTACCCTTTTGTAACCAAAATATTACCATAAAACCCATATAAAGAACACATAACATATAAAGGTAAATTGGGACATAAAAATACTTAAATGGAATAACCATACGGTCGACTTCCACACATACTTAATGGAATAGCTATACGGCCGACTTCCATACCCAATGCATTGGAGGTTATAACGTAACCACCCGTACTGGTATTCACGGCACCACCCGTCATATGGTTTATCACGCAACCACCCGTAAAATGTCCAAGTAACATCATTACACATAAAATATTGAAAATATAAACATTTAAATAACAACATTTCATTTTCAATCACAATAAGTAATTCCCAGATATTGAATTAATCAATCCATTTTCAAAAACTATTTAAAAGAGATTTTTGAATCAAAGTGTCCCATACCACTTTGAAGATTTTAATGGAATTAGAATTTTAAAACATTAATGTCCATATAAATAAATACTGAAATCCATTTTGAATACATGGACATTAAAGATAAAGATTTAGAATAATAAATCTTTAAAACATTTAAAACGATATTTTTGATAAATAGTTTTTAACAAAATGAGAGACTCTTGAATACAAATAATAGCGGAATAACATTTAATGCAAACTTTATTATAACATGAAAATAAAGGAATTCATGATATAATATGTCAAAGGACAGTATACACACCATATAAGAGTAAATTAGAGCATAACAACAATGAAGTCTCAAAAGAAATGTAAAATGAGATGAAATCCATTATAATGAAGGTATCCTTAAATTAAGGATAAATCAATCTCATAATTATGTGTGACAAATATAAATACACCAAATATAAGTGGATATTAAGTGTAAAACAATCAAAGGTTATTCACACATATTCAAAGGATGACATATTCAATAACTACATGTTGAACCCAAAGAAATAGAAATTGGGTTAAGAAGTTCCCTTGGTAAAATTCGACAGCCTAATGGCGTCACATAAAATTTTACAAAAAGGGTTGATGAGAGAGATAAAGGGGATATAATCACTTGGACATAAAATTTACATAAATAAGGATACATAAGAACATATACCATCATAATATTATGTGAATTAAAATACATAACAAAAGAAGTCTTTTAAAAAAAGGAGGGTGAAAGGTCCCCTTACCGAGTTAGGTAACTTTCGAAAAGTACACCCCATGGAAGAAGGGTCATGAAATGAAGATGTAAATACCCATAAATTAAATTATACTACACAAAGTGTATAATAATGGGCAGTACATACACCACTCAATGTAAATAGTGGCAAACGTAGCATAAATGTCACGGGAATAAAAGTGAGATGAAAAATCCGTTACGAAAACTCGGTAGCCTAACGGTGCCACTTAAAACTTCCAAAAATGGATTTATGAGATCAAATAGGGTCTCCCATAATATTAACATAAAAAGAAAAGTATGAGTAATATAAAATAACATCCCCAAACATAAGAAATATGGGCTTAAAATAAATGACATAAATGAGAGTACTTAAAAAGAAATAGAGAGGTTGGATCCCTTACCTCGGGTCCGAATTGACTCGATCGTTCTTTAACATCCTGAATAATAAACATGAGTTAATTTCTACTTTCTTAAGAAACTTTTTCAAGTTCATTATTACTTTTTTATCACTTATTACCATGTTATAAACATTATGTAATCATTTAAGTTAATAATGTTTGTTTTGTCGACATTTGGTTCTTAAGTCGAAAGTGGACTTCTTACAATTACATGTTGTTCATGTGGTCAAAGGTTCATTATATCGAGAATGATATTCATGATTTTGGTATCATATATATCATATATATCCAGAATATACATGTATTTATAATATTATATAATCATTTAGGGGTAAGAAATGAAATGCACCGTTCATGGAGACGGTAAGCCATACGTACGCAGGAACGCTACTTTCATTTCTATTTCATATTTTATAGAATAGAATCATAATGATATAAAGGTATATTATAATTACAGTATAATATAATATATAATAACATTAATTTAATCCTTTATACGTCCCACATATGGCATTAACGAATCAAATCACTTTGAGGGGGCGGTAGTCCGCACTTCCTAAAATGAAGATATCACGTTTACTCATAATGGTAAACATAAAGGATATGCCATAAATAAAAAATAGAGAATCTTAAGTAAAACATAAACATATTATATATAATATATAAATATAGTGACATCTTAATGGACACCTTTGAAGGTGTTAAAATAATATGGAACAATCATCGTTTCGTGAGGCAGAAAATCGCCAATCACATAAACAGTAAGTTCTTTAACCATTAGACAAAGGTGTGTGTAAGTTTAGCTCAAATACTTCTTATAAAAACATCATAGAATATTTAATATACTGTATTTGTTACAAAATAAATGAATAAAAATATTTTAGGGGGTTGGAGAAGCAAAATAAAACAAAAGGACTCAAGTGAAGACATTACCTTAAAATCGGGTAACACCCTTTGGTTTGAGCTCAAAGGCTTCCTTGGGAAGACTTATGCCCAAAGTGAGGCTTCAAGGAGTTATATAGGGATGTGGAGAGACAAAATGGGCAGGTTTTGGCCGAGAAAAAGGCTTTGGATGTGTGGTTAAGGAGGTAGAGGTGGGGGCCTTTTATAAGAGGAGAGGAAGGGCACTCTTGGAAAGTAAATAAATGTTACTTTATTTTAGAATGAGTTTCGGATTTTAATGGTCCCACATTGATGTGTTTAAAGGATAAGGTGATAAGGTTTCGAAATCCACCCATCCAATAGTTTTTTTACATGTGTAGGTTTTAGATTTAACATTATATTTCCATTTTATTTAAATCGTTAAATAATGAGGTCATCGCTGCATCATCATGATGTCATAAATAATTTAATCTCTTAATGTTTAAAAATTATAAAAAAAACTACTATGATGTAGGAAATCTTTTTATCCTTCCAATCACTATATATAGTTAAAAATCTGACTTGTATAACCCCGTCTAAAAATTTTTTTAGTAAAACATCTCATGTTTATGTCATTTTTACTTTAACATTAAATAAAAAGTTATTTATGTCATTTTCCAACCAAAGTGGCTCCATGGAGTCCCCAAGTTTACCCATGGATTGTATTGGTCGGACATGACACATAAAATGAGGGTAGGACATGTGTCTAGGTCATTTCATTTTATTAAACCATTATTTTTACCTTAAACTACACTAATTACCCCTAATCGCGATTAAAAACTTAATAAGTTACTATTCACCAAAAAATTATTTTAATCCCATTGAACCACATTTTACTTCTTAATGACAACCATGTATGTTGGATTTTTGAAATTAAAAACACAAAGATGGAAAATTTTCATTTAAAAGAAAAATCAGTTTTTATAAGTACCACTTAGTGGTTTCACTATTCATCAAAAATTGAAGTTTTTCAGAAAATTACCAAAAATTCACCCTAAGCTATATTTGATATTCCGAATTCAAAAATGATGTATATTTTAAAAAATTCAAAACATATAAGTTTCATTAATTAATTTAATAATTAATTCCCGCTGTCAAAACAAATAGCGTGTTTTTATGAAACAAAATGTATCAAAAGATTGACACTAGTTTAAGTCCGATTTCAAAGTGAAATTAATTACAACGACCACTATTGGATTAAATGGTAAAAATATATTCTAATTTCACTTTAAAACCAATTCAAAAGATAATCTAATCATAAAAATAAATTAGATTAAAAATAGTTTTTGATTTAAAATACAACATTTTTCACTATTCATTAAAAATTGAACTTTTTCGGAAAAATACCAAAAATTTACACAAAGTAAATTTTGATGTCCAGACTCTAAAGAAGAATTTTATTTTGTCAAATATAACACATAAAATTGTCAAAAAGTGGATTTAAAAGAGGTTCGCCATCAAAAGGCGATTAATCGCCCTTTTAAAGAATATTAGAATGTTTACGCTTAAAATTGGATTCTTTCACATTTTTAATACTCTAACATTTATTGTAAAAAGTAAAAATATTTGACAAACATATATAATCATTTTTTAGTTAGTTCCATTCATTCCTGCCATTACAACGGCTAGGCGTTAACTACTATGTAAAATAATATTATTTTATTATTAAAGTGCAACGTAAGATTCCCAAGAAACTCGTTGTTGCGTGTTGGGTACGTCATCGAGCATAACATCCACTTTAAAGTTATATTAATATTTTATTCACAAATATGGATAAATGTGAAAATGTCATACTCTTTATTTACCTGGGGTGTTACAATTATATACAAAAAATAATATACCTAACCATAGTGCTAAGATCATGTTACATAACCCCTTATAACACCCACAAAAGACCGAAGAGTAAGGTGTGCGATGGTGACAGACTCTTGGGGTGGCTCTGATAACATTTCTCATATGGTAATCTCTATCAACTCCCACTTCTCTCGTAAGCGGTCTCGCTCAAGCTTAACATATTCATGCTTGGCATGGGCTTGGTCAAGAGAGAATCCCAAAGATGCAACATCCTTTACGAGCTCTGACAAATAGGCTTCGTATGGGGCATGTCTACTGGATGAGGTTATCGCTTCCATTGTCTGAGTAAATTGGATTTGTTAAATCTATATATTTATACTAATCATGTAATCGTTGTTCAACGACTATATTAGCAATGATCACAATTTTTAACAGTATTTTAAAATCCATAAACATAAAAGCAAAGTAGTTGAAATTTTATGAAAACATTTTACATAAAGAGACATTTAATTATATCAATATGGATTTCCATTAAAGAAAGTTTGGGTCGTTACAACTATGATATTCTGGCATATCTTACTAAACATCATGAGTGAAAACCTAAAATGGATGTCAACATGAATCCATACCTAAATAATAATAATTGTAAGGGACTACTAATATATAATATGTAATATTTAATTTTAATTAATTAAGGTTCAAGAAAATTCACATTATCTACCTAATTTAAATGTAGGTTTAGATAATCATGATGTATAATCCATACCTATGACTCTAACACAAAAGCAGCATCACTTCTCTAAGAATATTCGATAAACATATGTGTTTTCTTATATCATAGGTGGTCCTAGAATCTTATTTCATAGTTAGTATTCTTTACTTTTATAACTTTCAAATTCAATAAAATATTGTTTACCTACCAAAAAACAAAATCCTCACTAGGGAATATCTCCAAACTTCATTTTAACTATGAACCATCAGATCTTATTTTTCTCTATTATAACCTAACCGCTCCACTGGTAACCCTACTATGTTGGTAGTAAATACAAGTATGACCTCAAAATCCAACCACCATTAGTACACATATCAGTGTCTAACTCTAAGGGTATTAAATACCTAAAAATGGGAGGCATTACCCTCAAAAAAAATAAATTATATCATAAGATATAAGATCCACCAAAAAACTATATTATAAAAACAATTGGTAAATAATCCAAATGCATGAATTTTATGTCATACATGTTGGATAAAATTGAAAATATCAAAAATCAATCCTTAAAACAACCATAAACACCAATAGCTCCTAGAAAAATCCACAACATAGTAATTCCCAACTTGATCACCAACCACTTAGAGAAGACCTAAAATATAGTTTATATATATAGAGGGTGTGCTATAGTTTTAATCATTAGGATCATCCCCAAAACATAGCTTAAAAATGTAAAATAATCAGACTCATTCTCATGGAAAAAGATAAAAAAACTCATTATCTAAGCACGTAAATCTATATCGCATTCTCACCACGCATCACTCATCAAGTAACACATAAAAGTGAGTGGATATATATGAAAATAATATACTTGATAAAGTTAACATTATTTGACTTCCCCTATTATTTGTTAATTTGACACAAAACCACTAGACTTAATGTGTTGAAATCACTTTCATAAGTTATCCTACTTCCCATGTACACATACCTCAACTATAACTCATTACATCTAAAACCAAGTAATTAGATTAAAAGAGACCACATACCAGGTTTCATTCATTATAAACCTATAAATTAATAGTAATTATAGTACAAATGTGGTAATTATAGCCATTATAACCATAATACAAGTATATTTTATGACCTTAAGTTACAAGAACCCATACATACATTTATAGTAAAAATGATATCCATCACTACCCATGTAAAAATTTACCTTATACATTAATTGATTACAACATGTATATACCTCTACATTATAATAAAACTAATGGGAGAGTGGGTAAGAGGCATTAGTCAGTCATCTATTCCATAAACATCTTAGATGTTGGGAAAACACCTAAAACACAAAACATTTGGGTGCCAGATTTCAACCCAACTTGGATGGTGGAGAAAATTAAATCATAGAATATAATAACATGAATATCAAACTATCAAAATTGGGAAAATTACTAGATTTAGACTGAAATACATATATAATCCAATATAAAAATCATCTACCACCACTAAAATCTAGGGAAATGGATTGTACATAATCAGAAAAGAACAAAAATCCAACATCATTAACCATTTTCATGTAGTAACTAGAAATTAAAAACTATTTATTTACACTATTTAAAATTGTAGTCTATTTATTTCATTTCATCATAAGAAAACATGCTTTTATAATTCATATTTCAACTACCATATTTTCTTACATGATCTAAGAGAATTAATATAACCATAATATTGTTCTTATTTAATATATATATATATCATTATTCCATCAATATCACCCACTACCATGAGTTCATTTATATTTACATTTACTATTCCATAACCCAATTATTCTTATATTGGACTTAAAATACCAAAAGGAAGATGAACTTGTAGTGCATAATCTAACTGTCAATTGGAAATAAAAATAATGACCATTAATCAAAATATGAATCAATATGAAAACATTAAGAAAAATAAGCAATCCCATCTCTCAAAACATACCAAAAAATAATAAATAGCCCAAAACAACAATTCAGTAATAGGAAATCCCATCTCCCAAACTATATTTTTCATCTCAAAATCAACCTCATCTCAACCGTTACGTAACAAACAATCCCATCTATCAACTTCTAATTCCCATCCCTTTCAAAATATCCCTATCATACTGGTTCCACAATAATTCATAGCATGGGTACTATAACATCTCATATAATATATATAGAAACATACATATTTTAAGTATAGTAAACTCATGGGGAAACCAAGGCCATCATTCCAAGGCAAGAAAACCAAGAAATAAAAATTAGGATCAAATATCCCCCAAATATATAATTTCATCAAAAATATTTTCTCTTTTACAATATTACATTTAATGATTAATTATGATTAGGTTTCACCAATAAAAAACCTAATCACATCCACTAAAAATTGCTGGGAATCATCTAAAAATAGGCTTCATGGAATAATTTTATATAAAAATGTTTTTAAAGAAGAATGGTAATTAATTCCACAAGCCTCATTCATTATTCAATGCATGTTACCATCTTTAAAATTTTTAACCAATTTCAAGCATATCATCCATGTCATGGAATGATAATAATAGTAGAAATAAATTTTACACTATAAAATAATATTAAGTGGCATCCAAAATAGAAAAAACCATTTACGATCACTTCATCCCATTTCATATTTCATTCTTCCTTGAAAATTATATTTTTTATGTTTATTAACATGATTCCACTATCACCAAAATGAGTTAAATCTCCTGCACTGAAATAAATATTTCAACATTATATAAGAAATAATTGATGAGTATATGCATATCTTTGATCACCTATCCCATTAGGAACCTATGGTACCTATAAATATCATCCCATTAAGAATCCACCATCAATCACAAATATATACATTATAAAAATTAATTTAAAAAAACATTCGTAGCATGGAAAGGGAGAAGTGGTTATATAATGAACCAATGGGAAGAATAAACTAACCTTAGATTGATTAGGAATCAACCTCTGCATTGAGAGGTTCAAATCCAAGCCAAGGGGTATTAAAGGGAAGTGGAGGATCACCTATTGATTCATATGGTTTGAATGAAGAGGTATAAAATAATATAATTTTTAATCTACTTCAAAACATATAAATGTTTGGTTTTTAGTAAGACTATGGAATGACCCCCTTGACCACGTTGCAACCCCTAGATTTCTCACTAAAAATACTGCATATAAAGGATAGACATACTGAAATGGTCTAGATAGAAACCAAACGTTGCAATCCATAGTAAAAATACCATGTAATCACACCTGATCATTTAAATAGGGGTTGACACAACCACACATCTTATACACCATGCCACACCAGTCCCTAGATTAATAGTGTGGAGTGTTCCAAATTCCAGAACACTATGGTAAAGCCTATTCCCCACACCATATTTCCCCTTTAAAATGAAAATACAAGAACATGACCATAAATCTCTATGTTACAGCCCTAATATCATGCCAAAACAACCTCCATATTGATAAAACCAAAAAAACTATTCCATATTCAGACTCCACGTCTTAGTAGTGGAAACTACACCAGAAACCCCTGCCCTAGGGAGTAGACAAAAGCACCATGCCCCAAAAAAAGGTCCCTTAATAAATTCTATATCAAACAACACTTTTATTAATCCCGTACCTTTCTAGAGACCTCCAGTCACACCAAAACACAAATTATGCTGTTGGGAAAAGTAGGGGCTTTGCACCAAAACTTGTTCATCACACCAGTTGAGGTAGAATATCTCCCTTATTCCATCACCTATCCTTTTTATTCTTCTTTTACTAATTTTTATGTATATTAACCTAGGATTTGATTCTTATTTTAATGAAGCATTGTGGAATCATGTTTATATGATGGGTATTTCATTCGACATTCCTAGATGAGGTTTTGTGAGAATAAGCACTCAAGGTTTCATTCTATTTTTCTTAAGGAAAATCTTTTCCATGATTTGACATGGTTTTGTATCAATTAAAGATCAAATTGGATGTTGAAGTATTTTCTATTTTTAGGGAGTTTATCTATAGTGTCTTAGGGGATGTTTAGGATTTAGACTAAACTATCTTTGATGATATTTTGGTGTCATTACACCATCCAATGAGTTATCACTTGAATATTATTAATTAATTAATTATAAAATTAGCTGTGTTAATTTATTTTAAATGGTTTATCACTAATTATAGTGGTAATTGATATAGTTATGTACTCATATTGATCTATGGTGACCAATTGAGGCTACTGAACAATGGAATTGTTATTTTATAAGGAAATAACATTAATTGAGGTAGGTGGCCCCTAAATACTATCATTATGGTTATACATATATTTATTTGAGAACTGATATGTTTTTTCACCACTTTTTGGGGACTATACTTAAATTTAAAATTAATTGTTTTTTTTTGACCTGTATGACTGATAAAAATGATTAGGGGGCATAATGGACCCTATATTATTAAGCTTTGATGCCTCCTTCATAAATGGACATGGTATTAACCTTAAGTGTGAGATGTGTGTCATGTAGACCCTATAGAGATATGACTTTTAGGTATAAATAATAGTGGAAAATGGAATTGGTTCCCTTATTCTCCTCTGAGTTGGGGAGTACTATTGATTAAGAATTCTTCGATTTGGGGTAGGCCATAAAGAACATTGAGATTCCATGAATCCTCTTGGATTGTTGTTTAGTGTGTGCGGTATGTGTTTCTACCATATAAGAACATGGTAAATAGGTGGTTATACGTTAGACTTGGACATACGTATAGGTTCAGAGTGAAAATACTGGCCAATTCAGAGTTTTAGAGAGAGAGGGATGTAAGGTCATCCCTAATGTGATTTCCCTAGTTTGTGTGGGTTTCTCAAAATATTAAATAATTATGTGAATGTGGAAATGTTTGAGGGATGTTATTCCCATTGAGCAATGGGACTTGACCCTGATTTTTGGAAATAGACTCAGGGAACCCATTATGGGTTACTTGATTATGATGTGGCATATTGAATATTGAAAATTTCCCCGATTTTATGTTGATTTTAATTTTCAGTGAATTATAATATAAGGTAATCATTGTAGTAGCCTTCGATGGGTGGAATATGGAAATAGGTTTTGATTTGGAGTGACCGGTCATGAAGTAGTGTTTTCTACTAGTTTTGGATGATATTCCAACCCATGTGACATATGTGATATCATAACATGAAAAATAGATTTTAGCGACATTTTTTAACGTTGTATTTTATGAACTTTAACAAAATGTTTCATTTAAATTTTTCTCAATATGTTTTTAATAAATAGTTTCTCAATTGTGGTGGTTTTATAAAAAATTATCAAATTATTATTCATTGATTTTTAAGCAATTTTTTTCAAACCAACTCTAATAAATTATGGGTGGTTTTATTTAAATATTTCATTTTTCATTTTTGAAAATAGATTTTTTATTTTTTACTACCCAACTTACCCGACCCACGAAATATATTATAATTATTAAAAATACATAACAAATAATAAATAATTTATATATATTAAGTAATAAATAATTCATTTTTAAAATTTGATATTTTATAAATTTTTATAAATTACAATATTATTGTTATCATTGATTAATAATTAGTCATTATAAAATATTATATATATATTATTTATTAGGAATTACATATGATTAAAAATAATTAATAATTATTAACTAATTATATAGTAATTATTATTTAAAAAATAATATAAATAATATGTAATATACAATTAATATATCAATATAAACAAATAAATACAGAATAGATTAATATAAATAGATGTAAATATATACATAGGAAAAAATATAAATATATATATACCCATAAATATACAGTTATATACAAATGTATATGATTATATGAGTACATAAATGAGTATATATAAAAATTTAAATATATATATATATATATATATATAATTCTATATAATTATATTTAATTATATAAATTATAAATTTATGATTATATATGTAACTATATATATATTTATATATATGTAAATAGATTTATAATTAAATATATAATTATATCTAATTATGTATATTTATATATATTCTTATATATTTATATAATTAAACGTATATATATATATATTTATTTATATCAATTTATATATTATTATATTTATTTATTTATATTTGTATATAGTTATGCATATTTATATATATTTATAATTATATAAATTTAATATATTTATATATATTAATAGATAATTATATATTTATTTATATTTATAGACATTTATATACATTAATATATATATATATATATATGTATGTATGTATGTATGTATATATATAAATATATGAACATATATATTTACATATACTTGAATCCATACATACATACTAATATGTCTCTATATATATAATTATAAGTATAAATAGAGTCATATATATATATATGCATATCTTTGTATAATTAAATGTATTTATATATATTTAGGTTTTTTTATATATATTTATATATAATAATATAAATTTATATATGAATATATATATTTATATTTATTAATAGTTATATATATGAATTTAAAATTATTTATATATAATTTTAATTATATAGAAGCGTATATATTTATTTACATGTATTTAACTGCAGATACTTATATAATAATATTAAAGTATTCATAATTAACAGATTGTGGATTTTGTGGAGTGGTAATGTTTTTAAAGAATAACCAAGAGGTAAGGGGTTCAAATCCTACCCTACTCATGTTTATAATGCATTTTCATGGTGGATCAAGGCATATGGGTCAAGATGAGAATATGGATTGGGCCAGAAATGTGGGTCAGGAAGGTCAGTCGGGCTAGGCCGACAGGGCAGGCAGGACGACAGAGTCAGGATGGGTGGGTCAGCCAAGTCAGGTTGGGTGGGAGAGGTGGGTCGGGCAGCCAGGTCTTGGAAAGCCGAGTGAGGCTAGTAATAAAAAAATTATCAAAATACATTTTAAAAAAAATATTAAAATAATAAATGTCACTAATTTATTAGTAGTGGTTTTAACCACTACTAATTCAATAGTGGGGTTTTAACCACCATAAAAAATACCTTTAACTGATTAGTGACATGTGTATCTACAACTGTTTCTAGATAATATCGTGAATCTTTTAACTATAGTTCAAACAACTTCTGAATGGAGATTTTTGAATAGTCTATTTTATCGATGACCTGATGTAATGCTTGAGTGTTTAATTTAAAAAATTATTATATTATATAAATTTTAATTCTTGGTATGTAATGTGGCTACGGATCATGTTATAGGTTGGGTGTTCATGCCAACCATACACTCGATATGTAACAAGAAAGTAGGTTGGGTGAGTAAGCCAACCATGGTAACATGTGTTTTATGCTACGGTTTGGGTGGCATGAAAACCATAGGAAAATTATGATATGGTTTTTCTTGTCATTCCAACCATGGATGTGCAAGATGTTGTGAAAAAGAAGTTATGTTATGGGTTGGGAAATCATTCCAAGCAAGGATATTTTTAAGGTATTATTTCAGTTTCATGCCATCTATCGCCTTATAGATATTTTTTTATTGGGTGTTCATGCCAGTCATGGGATATGGATGACTATATTGACATGTTTTTGGGGTTTTATACCATTACAATCATGTATGGTATGTAAAATGTTCATATTAGAGATTTTATAGGTTGGGTGGGATGCCTCATTTGATGCCTCCCAAGGATTTGTGGTGTGAAGTTGGATGTGTGATATGGGTTAGCCATAATGCCTCTTAAGGTGGTTGGGATGTGATGGGTCATACATGATGCCTCCTAAGGGCTTTGGGATACAGGTTGAACATGATACCTCCTGGGATGTTGGTTACTTGTGATTTTAAATAAGATTCTATAAGATATGGTATTGCAATTCATGTGAAGTATATATTATTATGACATGTTGAGGGAAACAATGGAACTGGACAAAGATAGTACGATAACTTATAAGTGGAATAGGCATCACTCATGGTCATGAAACGTATTATATTTACATTTTTTATTTATCTATTCCTAGCATATCACATTGTTTATGCACTGTAAATATTGGATGTGTTATGGACATTGTTGGTGATGGCCTACTAGGTTTTACTCATGCCCTACTCAGGATGCCAAATAAATTTGGTACCTAATTAGGCCTTATGATTTCAATAATAGGTATAGAAGAAGTTCTATGTAGAATATTGAGCTAAATATCTTGTTTACAGTTAGGATATAGGATTGAGTTATGACTCAGGACTAGGAGATGGTTATTTTTTAGTTCTGCTTATTTGATTCAGAGTAGAATATGATTTGGACCTGTGAAATATTATTGTTGTATAGATTACTAATGTGACATTTATATTTATTATTCTACTCTAAAACATGGTATGTTATTTACTTTTGGATGTATTTTCTTATCTTTCTCTTTTATTTTATCGGTCTTTGAGGTGGATAATTAGATGTTACTTTTGTTTTGATTTATAATTGTCAGTACCAAAGGGTATCCAATCCCCACAGTATCACTATATACATTCAGTAAAATTTGATAGACTCTAGAATATGTAGAGTATAACATTAGTTTTTTAGGTTCTCTAGTCTGGTTATAGGCTGATCGTACCACGATTCACTGTGTAATTTTCAACTTCACACCTCTATGCTAAACATGTTTTATATTAAAAATTATAAAAATAATGACACGTTAAATTTCAGGTTTGAATAATTTATTTTGTGTTTATAACTTTCAAAAATATAAATGATATGTCTTTTGACGATTCCATTGTAGGAGGAGGTGATTTGGAGGTCTCATGATGATGTCCTGGAAAAATGGTCCAAACTGCGCAGGATCCAAGCATACCAGTGGATTAATCCGCACACTACTACTAGACCATGAAACCAATTGGGCTGATATTTTTTGGGATAGTACAAATTTCATTAGGCTGCATCTCAAATGAAGGAACCCAAGACTCATTTGGAAATCTAGTGTCCCAACTGACCTGATCTGTCCAGCACACAAAATCTGCATGATTTCAAAAGATGTGTGATGTAATATGTTAATATCTCTGGATGGAGGTGTCCAATTTCTTTTAAACAGTTAGTGGAGACATCCAAGAGGTGGGGATAAATGTTTTTATTTTCTGAAAATCTAAATAAGGTTTTATAGAGGTTGAAACACTTGTGACAAGTGGTTTTATGAATTCTGTGTGCTCAAAACCTCCTTCACATTTTACTATAAAATGGAACCTTGGGCTCCTCATTTGTATGTTCGGCCAGGAGGAAAAGCTCTGGTATTTTAGAGACCAAAATAAGTCAACTCAACATCCAATGAGTTATGGAGGCCCCTATTCTCATAGTGTAATCAAGGATGAATAAGGAGTTCCACTTGAGCCTCCTCCTCCTCCTCTCGATGATGAGTTAAATAGTGGATGATAATTTTGAGGGAGCTACTCAAACATGGGAGGGAGTTCCAACACATGTTCTTCTACTGGTTTGGTGGAATTTTTTTGTTGACTATTTTACTTATTTTTTATATTGACATGATTTCCCCAGATTACATTTCATTTGATATAATTAAGTGGAACACTTTTTATTTCAACGTCGATTGGGTTGAGATTTCAAGTTGGAATATTGGGTTATTTTGATTGGACAGCACAAAAAACCTATTTATCTCAAACATACATAAGATTTATGTATGCTTTGGTAGACCTCTTATTTTATGTTTGATAACCAAATCTTGTCCACATGATTGTTGTGCCAAGGGGTGGTTCTTCAAGCATCATTTGAAGAGGCAAGAGGGGAGTCAAGATCTTGACCACCTTCAACCAAAGTATTTAACAAAACCATGTTAAATTTTCAGAACAATGAACCATACAAGATGTTTAGTGAACTTGAAATGATATTATTCTCTCATAATTATTAATAAACCACCTTTATTTAGCAACTATTTAACTCTTTAATTGAGTAATTTACTTATATAGGTTTTCAAAACATCCCCCCTCTTTAGTAATTCTTAATAAAAATACATACTCAAAACCTATCAATGCACCTCGAGAGACAACCTTGGATCTTCCCTAGACTATAAATCAATCATAAAATCATAATAAATTTGATGTGTCATGACATCTTGGTCATATTTTGTCGTCTTTTTCCAGGGAGTGTTTTGGTTTTAGTGCGTGTTTCTGATATGTTTTTTGTAATTTTTTCTGAATATTTATATCTATACCAATATATTTGTATTCTGGTCTATTTTTTGTGTAGGATTGGTGCATGACATGTTCTACTCTGGGAGACTTACAACCTTTCGAACCTAAACTGGAGAGGATCCTACATTAGCAACCCTGAGATACAAAAGAGGAACCTTTGAAGGAGGACGCACAAAACATCAACACTCATCTTGATCCTTCCACTTATTCTTCTAGAACCCACATTAAAACTGAAATTATCATGAATAACATGGATGAAAACAGTAGAACACTAAAAGAACTTACATCACCTGATGTTGATATCCAACCCACTTATATTCAATTACAAGGCGAGGAACCCAATTTTGAACTAAAATCTAGTTTAATTCATCTATTACAAAGATTCCATAGACTTCATGGAGAGGATCCACACAAGAATTTAAAAGAATTTCACATTGTGTGTTCAACATTAAAACCTGAAAATGTGGATGAAGAACAAGTAAATCTTAGAGCATTCTCATTTTCTTTAGAAGACACTACGAAATACTGGTTTTACTATGTTAATTCACCAATAAGAGGTTGTGCAGACATGGAATACCCTTTTCATGAAAATTATTTTCCTGCCTCTCTAGCTGCAATAATAAGAAAAAAATTTTGTGGGATAAGGCAATCTCAAGGGGAAACATTACATTAATATTGGGAACTCTTTAAAAGGTTATGTTCAAGTTTCCCACACCACCAAATATGTGATCAAGTTTTAATTCAATATTTTTATCAATGTTTATTCCCTATTGATCGAAATATGATATATGTTGTTGTAGGGGGTTCACATTTTGATAAGACCTAAATTGTTGCAAGAACCCTAATTGAGAACATGGCGCAAAACACAAAACAATTTGGTTCAAGGTCCAATGTACCTATTCACGGTGTCCTTGAGGTACAAAGTACTAAATTTGAGAAGAAGGTGGACACAAAGTTTTAAGAGGTAAGTTCCATTCTTCGACAACTTGGTCTTTCCCAAGGGAAATTCCAATCTAATCCTCCCATCCATTGTGGTATATGTTCTTCTGACACCCACTACTCTATCCAATGTTCTCAATTTAGGAAAACATCTAAGAGTTGTGAGGAAATATTTCTAGGTCACCCCTATAACCAACCATTTAGGAATGAACCATAGTATTCATCCAACTCTTAGTGGAAGGATAACCAAGCCTATAGGCATGGGGGTATTCAAACTAACCTCAACAACAATGGAACCAACCGGGGCAGAGTGTTCATCCACCACCACCACCCAGAAATCCCCAACAACCCAAAAAGGCCTTTCTAACAAACCCCTCCAAAACCTGAGCCTATCCTAGAAGATTGGATGAAACAAATGGCTTCCAACAATATCCTATTCCAAAAAACCACTCAAGAATCCATACAAGACCTAAAAACCCAAATATTCCAACTATCTTACTCAGTGGGTGAAATTCAAAGTCACGGATCTGGTAAACTTCCCTCTCAACTAGTAGTTAACCTTAGGGATAAAGATAATGTTACTTCCATCACCCTTAAGAGTGGAAAACAACTAGAAAGTAAGATGAATCATCCATTAGAGTCATCCCCTCATGAGGAAACCTCCATCCCAACCATTTAAAATATTCCAAATGTTTATGAACCTTGTCCTGAGGGAAACCCTTCCAAAGGAAAGAGTGTGTACATTGATAAGTCACCTAGCCCAACCATTCCTCTTCGATTTCTTCAAAGGGACACCCAAAAAATAAATCAAAAGGAAACTAAACTTGATAAAGAAATATTGGATATTTTAAATAAAGTGCAGGTTGATATCCCATTGATTGATGATGTGAAGAAAATTCCATGGTACACCAAGTGTCTAAAGGAGATGTGTACACACAGAAGGAGACTTTGAGGTGATGAGAAAGTGAACTTGTGGAGGAATGTTTCAGCATTGATAGATCCATCACTTCCCACAAGGTGCAATGATCCTGGAACATTTTTAATTCCATGCACCATCGGGGAGTATTATTTTTCTAATGCTATGTTTGATTTAGGTGATTCTATAAATGTGATGCCTCACTCCATTTACTCTAAATTGCAATTTGTGGAACTGAATCCCACTGGAATTTTGTTCAACTGGCCAACCGAAGTACCGCACACCCATCGGGTGTGTTAGTGGACGCTCTTGTGAGGGCTAAAAATTTAATTTTTCCTGCTGACTTTTATGTGTCGACAATGGAGGATGATAGGATGAATGGACATGCCCCGATTATACTGGGTAGACCCTTCCTAAAAACCTCCAAAGCCATAATTAATGTCCATGATGGTACATTATCTATGGAATTTGGTGGTGACATAGTCCATTACAACATCCTTGATGCCATGAATCACCCCTTAGAAGAACATTCCTCTCTCTATGTTAATCAATTGATGTACTCCCTACCCCTAAAAAACAACTTTTCTTTCCCCTGATCCCCTTTCCGAGTTTTCTTCATTGATAGAAATTCTAGGAAATGATTCATGCATTGATTGATGTAGTGGTCTAGAAAAGTGACATGATTTTTCATTGATTGATAATTTCCTAAACACTGAGGATCCACTGACTATCAATGGTACTGATAGTCTTGTAAAATCTCATTCCTCATTCAAGGATGATACCATTGAGTAGTTATATGAGATTAGTGATCTCTTACTTTCACAAAAACACCATAAATCCAAAATCCACCTAAATTGGAACTTAAAAAATTACCTCGAGATTTAAAATATTAATATCTTGAGAATGAAAACAAGTTGCCCAATATAATTGTTAGTTCACTCCATCATGAGCATGAATTGTGACTGTGTGAACTTTTGAGGGAGTAAAAACAATATTTGGGATGGACACTTGCTGACATTCCTGGTATTAGCCCATAAATTTTTACACATCATATTTTATTAAATGATGAGGCTAACCGAGTGAAGTAGCCACAACGTCGACTGAACCCAAACCTCCTAGAAGTTATGAAAAATGAGGTAACAAAATTATTGGCTGCTGGAATCATTTAACCCATGTCTAATAGCCAATGGGTCAGTCATGTTCAAGTAGTTCCTAAAAAGGGTAGACATACAATAATCATAAATGAAAATAATGAATTGGTTCCAAATCATGTGATGAATAGTTGAGGTTTCTGTATAAACTATCGCTGACTAAACCAACACACTAGGAAGGACAATTTCCCACTTCCATTCATTGACCAAATTCTAGAGAGGCTATCAAGTAAGTCCCACTACTATTTCCTTGATGGGTATTCTGGATAATTTCATATCTATATTTCCCCCGAGGATCAGGAAAAGACAACCTTCACTTGCCCCTTTGACACATTTTCCTATAGAAGGATTCCATTTGGTCTGTGGAATGCTCTAGGTACTTTTCAATAATTCATGGTTATTATTTTTTTGGATTACCTAGATAATTGCATGGAAGTATTTGTGGTTTATTTCACTATTCATGGCTCTTATTTTAATGAATGTTTGTGTAGTCTTGGTTTAGTCCTACATCGATGTGTTGAAAATAATATTGTATTAAATTATGAGAAATTCCATTTCATGGTGAGAAAATGTATAGTTTTGGGGCATGTCATTTCTGGAGATGCAATCCAAGTAGATAAATCAAAAGTGGATGTCATTTATTCCTTAACATTTCCCAAAAATGTATGGTTTGTGCGGTATTTCCTAGGTCATGTTGGATTTTATCATCATTTCATTTGTGACTTTAGTAAAATTACACTCCCCCTCTCCCAATTACTCCAAAAGGAAAAGGAATTTGTTTTTGATAAATAATAAGAGGAAGCTTTTAATAAGTTAAAATGGAGTCTCACGTCACCCCCAGTAATCCGACCACCTTAGGGGGGTTTACTATTTCAGCTCATGTGTGATGCCTCTAACTATGCAGTTGGGGCAGTCTTGTCACAAAGGGTCGATCGTTCTCCACATGTAATTGCATATGCCTTACATACTTTGGACCATGCGCAAGAAAACTACACCACAACTAAAAAAGAATTCCTTGCCATTGTATTTTCCTTGTAAAAATTCATGTCATACCTTTTGTGGTCCTAATTCATTGTGTTCTCAGACCATGAAGCCCTTAGGTATCTTTTTAAGAATCTAATAGCTAAACCATGTCTCATTCGTTGGATGCTCCTCCTTCAATAATTCAATCAAGAAATTAGATATCAAAAAGAAGTAGAGAATGTGGTGGCTAACCATATCAGCAGGATTCCCCCATCCTCAGAAATTTACTCATCCCTATGTATTCCCATTAATGACATGTTTCCTGAAGAGCAGTTGTACTGATTTCAAGATGTTATTCCTTATTATGATGAAATTGTAAATTATTTGTTAGCATCTTGCATTCCTACTAATTTCAATAAAAACCAAGCCATTCATCTGAAACATGAGTCTCTTTGGTACATTTGGGATGACCCTTACCTCTGGCACACATTTAGTGATCAATTCCTTAGGCATTGTGTTCCCGATAGCGAGTTTCAGTCTGTCCATAGATTCTTTCACACTCTTTCTTGTGGGGGGCACTTTGGTCCCCAACGGACTACCCGCGAGGTCCTTGATTCTGGTATCTTTTGGCCAACACATTTTTGAGATGCCCCTGAATTTTTTAAATCTTTTCCTCATTTTAAAAGAATGGGGAATGTCTCTAAAAGAAATGAAATTCCATAACAACCATTGTTATTTCATTAAATTTTTGATATTGGGGGCATTGACATTATGGTCTCATTTCCCAATTATTTTGGCAACTTTTACATTCTTCTGGCAGTTGATTATGTGTCAAAATGGGTAGAGGCATGAGCTACAAGGACTGATGATTCTAAGGTAGTTTTGGAATTTTTGAGAACCCAAATATTCTGTAGGTTTGGCTTACATAGGTTCATCATCACTGAGCAGGGTTCTCATTTCTACAACCGAACAATGTTGTCACTTTTTTATCGATATGGGGTTGGTCATAGAGTGGGTACTGCATATCACCCATAGACCAATGGTCAAGCCGAAGTGTCAAATAGAGAGGTAAAACAGATTCTTGAAAAAAAAAATCAACCCAATAGAAAATATTGGAGTCTTCGACTTCATGATTCATTATGGTCCTACCATACTACATTCAAAACTCACATTGGAATGTCACCCTATAGTCTTGTGTTTGGAAAGAGTTTTCACCACCCTGTTGAGATTGAGCATTGGGCCTAATGGGCCATCAAACAATGAAATTCTAATCTTTATGGTGCAGATTATCAAAGGAAGTTGCAGATTCAGGATTCGAAGGAAATGAGAAGAGATGCATATGAAAACTATAGAATATATAAGGAGCGATCCAAGGCTCCCCATGACTATCTTATACTTCATCGTCAGTTCTACATTGGGATGAAGGTCTTCCTTTATGATGTAAGGTTGAAGTTACATCCAGGTAAGCATCGTTCCTGCTGGTTTATCCCATACACTCTTATTAATGTATCTCCATTTGGTGTTGTTCAGGTTAAAAATGAATAAACCAAGAAAACCTTCACTATCAATGGGCAGCTACATAAGCACTTCCACGAATCCCTTTAGGTGTTCCCGATGGAGGAAATCTATGATCAAGAAGCAATATACCAGTGAAACACACCAGGTTTTATATATATTTCTAACCTTCTTAATTATTACAGTGAGGACACTACACATTCTAGGTGTTGGGGGATGGGTACATTACTGGGTTAGATAGGAATTTTCATCATTTTTTCTTTCTTCTTTCGTCTCCTATTCACCTTCTTTATGGTATTTCCACTTTTCTGCATCTTGTTTAGTTTATTAGGATTTTAATTGTCTTTCTTCTTTCTTCTCTTTCTCTCCTTCTTTATGGTATTTTTATTTTTTTTCCCCATCAAAAATTTTAAAGTTCCATGATTTGGTGACCATAAGGGGGAAAGTAGAAATAATATAAAGAATAGAGAAAAATAATATTTGTTTGTAGTTAACATTAGGGAGTGGTTTTTAGTGAATTGTATTTCTGTCAATGATATAAATGGTTGTATCACTATGAAACATTTGAGATGATTGATTCCCCTTGTGTGAGTAGTTATTGGGAAAATTGTTTCACTAATATCTCCTTTAATTTTTTCACCAAACCACACAGCTTGAATATTTCTTACTTAATATATGATAAATATATTTTAAGATGATATTTTTCATCTTTAAATGATATTTTTATAAGTTTGTTCCTTATCTGATCTATTTCAATACTATACCAGATTGACCTATGTGTGTGTACCTAATGTCCGACTGTTGTACTCCCTCAAAAAGAAAAAAAAAATTGTGTCTTGGGTAGGTAAAAATCCACTCCTCCTCATCCTTTGATATTGTTATAAATATTGCAATTACTTTAGTAAGGATATCAAACAAGGGTTGAGAGACGAGTGTGATATTTGTTCCAAATTAAACTTCTAAAAAACAAAAATAATAAATGAGGGGAGTGATGAAATGTACAATATATGGGGATATCGAGGTCAGGAGCTTATGTTTTGACTTCTGGGAATGCTTAAGTGGGTGGGTCTTGAAATATTATTGAAAAGGATGTGGGATAGGTTCGGTGAAAATTCATTTAAAGCTGAATAATTTTAAAATAACCTATATTTATTAGATTGAAAGTGGAAAGAATAGCTTGGAATGGTTTTCACAAACACACATGGATATTTAGTGGAAGTTTTGACTTTTGAATTCCTTTCTCATATTGGTGACATGAATATCTTTGAATTTCATTATGATGTGATTTATGAGACATTTTTTCCATTTTCACTAGGAATAAATCCTTTGTGTGGTTCGTGCATTGATCACATTACTGTAGTGAATTAAAATTTCCTCAAATGTTAAATCTTCAAGATATTTGGAATATATATATGCTTCATTTTATTTGGATATGTCACTTTTCCCAGGAGTGAAAATGTTTAGGTGGGGGGGTGTGATCGTACCACGATTCACTGTGTAATTTTCACCCTTACACTACTATACTAAACATGCTTTATATTGAAAATTATAAAACTAATGACAAGTTTCATTCCATGTTTCAATCACTTATTTTGTGTTTATCACTGATTAAAAGGGTAATGATACTTTTTTTGATGATTCCATTGCCTTAGGAGGTGATTTGGAGGGCCCATGATGATGTCCAAGAAAAATTGGCCAAACTGCGTAGGATCTAGGCACACCATTGGATTTATCTGCACACTACTACTAGAGTGTGAATCCAATTGGGCTGATAGTTTGTGTCCTGGTCCAAGATTTATTGGGAAACATTTATAATTAAGTAACCCAAGACTCATTCAGCTATATAGTGGCCCAACCTACCCGATTTGTCCAGCACATCGAATCTACACGATGTCAAAACATGTGTGATGTAATATGTCCATATCTCTGGATATAAGTGTAAATTTATGCCAAACATTCGGTGGAGACATCCAAGAGGTGTGGCTACAACTTTTTATTTTCTCCAAATCAAGATAAGGATTTATGGAGGTTTAAACACCTATGACTAGTGGTTTTATGAATTCTGGGTGCTCAAAACCACCTTCCCATTTTCCTATAAAATGGCACCTTGGGCTCCACATTTGTAAGTTCAGCCAGGAGGCAATGCTCTGGTATTTTGGAGACCCAAAGAAGTCATCTCAACATCCAAGAATTTCTGGAGGCCCATATTCTCATAGGGGAATCAAGGATGAAGAGGGAGTTCCACCCAACCCTCATCCCCCTCTCAACGGCGTGCTAAACAGTGGACGATCATTTCGAGGGAGCTACACAAACGTGGGAGGGAGTTCCAGCACATGTTCTTATACTAGTTTTGTATAATTTTTGTGTTGACTATTTCACTTATTTTTTATCTTGACATGCTTTCCCCTGATTACATTTTATTTGATATAATTAAGTGGAACACTTTTTATTTCAACACCAAATGGGTTGAGATTTCAAGTGGGAATCTTGGGTTTTTTCGATTGGACAACACAATAATCCTATTTATCTCACACATACACAATATTTAAGTATTCTCTAGCAGACCTCTTGTTATATTTTTTATAACCAAATCTTGGAAACACGATTGTTGTTCCAAGGGGTGGTTCTTTAAGCATCATTTGAAGAGGCAAGAGGGGAGTCAAGATCTTGACAACCTTCAACCAAAGAATTAAACAAAACCATGTTAAATTTTCAGAAAAATGAACTATCCATGATGTGTAGTGAACTTGAAATTATCTTCTTCTCTCATAATTATTAATAAACCACCTTTATTTATCAACTATTTTACTCTTTAATTAAGTAATTTACTTATATATGTTTTCAAAACCTCCCCACTCTTTAGTAATTCTTATTAAAAATACACACTCAAAACCTATCAATGCTCCTAATGAAACGACATAGGGTCTTTCCTAGACTATAAATCAATCTTAAATTCATAATCAATTTAACATGTCACGACATATCAATCATAGGGATAGACATTACAATCATGATGGTTTGCTCATGTGATTAATGATTAGTGACTAGTTGGTGAATATGATGTGTGATGGTTTAAGGGCTGATAGGATTTATTAAACATCAAGGGTTAATGGATCTGGTTTAGTCATTTGGTATAAAAATAATTTCTTAATCTTGTAGGGTGAGGAACTAGAAAAATGGTGAAACCGCTAATAGGGTATTGATAGTCTATAATAGGTGGGAATGTGACAGTCACATTATAGCATGTTTGGTCCAAGGTATTGACATATATACCTTGATACCAAGTGAGAAAATGAATCATTTATGGATTTGGGTAGTTGATGCAAGGAACACTATGATTTCATAGTCCCAATAGAGAGTCATGTTGGGTGGATCTATCATAATGTAACGAGCAGAGATCTTGAATATTGGTGTTCACCTGATAATGAGTTTTGGGTCGGATCGTGCTTGTAGATTAGTGATAAATAATTTACTACGGTGGGGATCACACAATATATGATTTCTGTATGAATTTTTTATCACTAAGTAATCTTCTGACATTTCAAAATAACTATATATTTGATAGCATATACAACACGCAACATTATGAGTAAATAAAAAAATGAAATATTAATATTTAAAGGTTATAGTTATAACCTAGCCCATAAATTAGAAGGTATGAATTATATTAACCAAATTATGTACTTTATATAAATTTACTACTCAATAAAAATTAATTTACAAATTCTTATGTAATATGCACTCAATTTTTTAGTAAAGTTATTTAATGTTTCAAAAATATATTTCCATCAAAAATGGTTTTTAATGATTTTTGTGTGTAAATATTATAATTAATTTAGGGAATTTTTATACATAATTCTACCAAAATAGTATTCTTTTTTATTTTAGAATATCAGAACTTATTTTAGAGTAAAAGTTTGATATTTTTATGAAAATATTGGTTTTTTTGTAAATATTGAAAATACTAATTTTTGTAAATCTGTCATTTGATTTATTGGAAAATCCCCATTATGAATTGAATTTTATTGTAAGGTGACCTATGAATTATTTAATTAGATATAATCTAATTAATTATATTTTAATCATCATTAAACATGATTTTTTGGTTTAAAAACGCTTTTTCCTAAAAATAGTTTTCATTATGTTTTTTATCCTATATTGAATTAATCTCTACCAATTCTCAGAATTTAATATTAAAAAATGTATCTCATACATTGATTTAGGGTGTTTAAATTTTTTAAATAATGGAAATTTATTTCTGTTCATTATTTATACGAACCATACTAACTTTTTATTACCATAGTAGAGGTAAATCTGGTAATTAAGTTAAAAAATAAGATAATTTATCAAAATCAACCCAAAAAAATCATATATTTCATTAGAAAAGTATATTTAATCTATAATAATCTAAACATTATAAATTTAGAAAATTTATTTTCACTTTCCTTTTATTGAAACATTTATATTATTCTATGTAAATATAAATTCACAAATGTCACTCCCTTATTTTAATTATCTATAATATTTTGTGAGAGGGATAAAAACAACATAGGTTAGCTTATAAATATTTATTTGAAACATAAAATATTTTTTATAATTATTATTAATTTTTAATTGTTATTGATGAAATAATTATATTAAATGTTTATGTAATGTCGCAATAGTTCTTGTGCAAGCAGTAAAATAAATAATTAAATGATTTTAAAAAAAACATAAATGTATAATTTTTGGGTGAATTATAGTGCACCAATAATTTTATAAATAAATAAAACATATTATGGTATTTTTTTTAGTGGTTTATGTTTGAAATCCAATACTATATTCTTATATTTAAAGTAAAACTAATTAAATTGATTTAAAAATGACAATAATTTTTTTTTGTTAAATAATTTTTTATTAAATTATTTAAAATTTATAAATCGTTAAATAGTGAAATTATGATGATAAATGGTCTAAAATTTTGTACCCTGGACATTTATTATCCAATTCTCATCTTATAAGTAAAATTATAAACCTTTAATATTGAAAAAGTCATTAAAATAGTTAAGGTTTAAATTGGTTAATCATTGGATTATATACAAAGTTAAGTTTAAAATAATATATATACATATATAAATTTTATTTGATGATTAAATTAGGACCATATACTCATAATTTTCAAATAAATGTCATTTTAGATCCATTTTTTACCAGTTAGACACATTTCATCTTATAATATTTCATGTATTTCTAAAAGGGACATTAATGTTATTTTATAATAAACTATATATTATTAAAAGATTTAAAAATAATTTAAAATTATATATTTATAAAAGTGAATGGGATATGGTTTTAAATATCAACCTTGATCCATTTATTAGTAATTTTTCTTTTAAAGTAACTTTCATCACCCCTAAAGATTAAAAAACATTGATATTGTGGTAATTGTCAAAAGGGTTAACGGAAGTTTAAAACAAATATATAAAGGTGAAAAAAATCAAACTTTTTACAAATAATATTTTATTAGATTATTTAGACTAATAAACATTCTTTATTTTTATTATATCAATTTTGATACAACTTAATAGAAAAATTATTTTTTATTAATTTTATACATTACAATATTATAAGAATTCTCCTCTTTATAATTATAAAAGGGAATCTCATATCCTCTATTACTCACACCATATTAGAAAAATATGTATTAAAATATCTACACAAATACCTTATAATAATCCCTAAAAATTTTATAGAGTTCTTATTTTTTAAATAATACCAACCTTAGAGGGATTAATTGGTAATGAAAAGGAAGTTTTACGAAGAAGAGGTATAGCTTTTAACCAAATATTTTAGTTTTATTTCTTCTTTTACCTCCTCCAATTTTTTAAAACATAATGAAATAAAAACTATAGTATTTTAAATATATTTATATTTTTTATGTTAATTTAATAACCTATATAAATCTCTTTCTTCCATAAAATGGGAAACAAAACCATCGTTCATGTGTACAACGGACTGCCGCCTCGCAAACGGATGTAATGTTTTTCCATAAATACTACTCACAGTTGGTTATAACTATGGATTTAATATATATATATATATATATATATGATATATATGAAATATTTATCATTTTATAAATATAATATATCATCTAATTTATTACATTTACATCAATTGAAAAATGATAACATTGCTCATGTGTAGGTGTGGATTACCACCTCTACAAAATGATGTGATTAATTTTTAATGACCACATAACATGGAGGTTATATATTAGTTTATTGAAATAAACAATCTGATATTTATTATATAATTACAATTATTGAAATATAAAATGATACATACATAATTTTTTCCATGCTCTTTGAAAAATGGAAACGTTATGAATGCATACTTACAACCTATTGTCTCCATGTTCTTAACATAATTTATTTTTCATAACCATATTTCATGGATGATTTAAAAGTAGTAATTTATGGATTAAAATTATAATAATGTATTTATTTTTATTCTATATATGATGTAATAATTAACACTTTGACCATAGTCAGCCTACCGATGGTATTTTAGACATATGAGATGAATATCAACAAAACATCTTACATAAACATTATATATTAAGTAATTGAATATGAAAAGATAATAAATAAAAAAATTATTATTAATAATGGAAAATTTTATAAATAAATTAAATTATTAACATAATTTTATTATTTAGGAAGATAAAAAACATGCTAATAAGTTGGACTCGAGGTAAGGGACACTTTATCTTAAAATCACATTTTAAATGTTTTAATGATATGTTTTTTTATTCCATGTAATTATTATTAAAAATAATTTATGGATGTATTTATATGGATATAAATTAATTATAAAATTCATTTTATGCCTATTTTTAATTTCTTACAAATGTTTTTTAGAAGAAACTTTTTATGTATTTTATAAGGAATATTTTGACTTTATTTACAAATGAAAAAATTAATATTCTATTTTAACATATATGGAATAAAAATATTTTCCTCATACCATAATTCTTATTTTATGTTTTTATTTATTTATAATCTCACTTTTATTAAAATAAAAACACTTATTTTATTTTTGGGGTATTTCAGTTTTGAAAATGGTTTTTTAAAAGTAAAGGGTACTTTGATATCCCAATGTGTTTTTTTATATGGGTTCAAATGTTTTTTAATGGTTTATAATGAAAAGGTTGGAGAATATAATTTTTTATTCACGATATGGTACCTGATCATTATATATTATAATGGGTGATCTCAATATATCTAATAAGAATAAGTGAGCATGATATATTTTATACGAACAGGTGATCCCGCTACAGTGTATATGGATGGGTGATCCCATAACAGCTTATAAAAAGGGTGACCTTGATATAGCTCTCCAATTAATTGGGTAATATTCCTTTACATCAAATTAAATTATAAGTGACTTTACCATAGTGGATTATCCTATGAATTTAATTGGGCTCCATTTATTTCAAACACAATTTTAACATGGGTTAGGAATATAATGATTTATGTTACCTGAAAGAAGTATTTTTTTATTTCTATGTGTTTTAATGGTTTTATTGATAGAGAAAAATCCATGTGTATATTATTTATTTCATATGCTCAAAAAATATTGTGATAAAGTTACAAATTTTGTGGGTTTTCATTCCTTCCACTTGGCTAATAAATGTTGTTACTCTTATGTCCCATACTGAGCTTGTTTTTCTAATCCCACATTTTCAAATGATTATTGAAAGGGATAAAGTATGACTGTTAAAGTTAATAAATTAAGAGTTTTGGATATTGAATTTAACATGAAAAACCCTAGAATGTTTTTGTAATGAAATTGTTTTATGGGGGAAATGGATATTGTGTAGAAATGTCCACTTTGAAAGAGATTTTCCTAATTCTCTAAAACTCTAAACCAAAAAGTTATTTGAAAATATATGTAATCCAATATTTCATTTTTATGTTATTTATTTTGGATCTATAAAATTGGTTAAAATTTTTTAGTATCAAAACCATAAATGTAAATTTGATGTTTTAATACCAGATCTAAGAGTGTAGGTTTAAGATTATTAGAGTTAGTATCAAAGTAGGGTTTGTATAATTTTATAGATTATGGTGTTTCCATGTATTTTTTAATTAAGTGTTTTGAATACCATTATGTGATTAAAAGTTTAAGGATTATCATAAGTTCAAAGGCATAGACACCACCTTTTGAGGTTTTAAGTGATGTAATTTTGAGGTGATTTGAGAGTTTTACTAGTTTTTAGGAAGAAATATCTATTGACGTTTAAATAAACCTTTAGTAAAATATATAACTAGATGATAAGTTAATTGTGTTCAATTGGATAGTTGTATATATATAATCATGATGTTTTAGTAGTGGTTAATTGACAAGTTGATATTTTCAGAGATATTTATGTTCAATCTAAGGATTACCTTTCAAGTTATTATTTAAATTTGATTCATGGTTTTTTAGTGTATTTAACTATGTTATAAGATTATAAAATAATTTATAATGGTAATTAAATTATATTTTAGGAGATTTTTTATTGGTTTTAGGTATATTTAAACCTTAGGTTTTACATGTGATTTGAAATGAATGATTATTTTAGAATATTGGTATTACATTTTTGGTGATAAAAGCAAATAGGTATGGGAAACAATTGAGTTTAAAACTTTTTTTATGTTGAGGTTTTTATGTTTATTTGGGATATTTATTTCTTTATTTCTAGAATGAACTACATTGAAATTTATATTATATTATTGATTTTTAGAAATTCATGTATTATTCCATCATAGGATGGTTTATATATTTTGAATATTCTCTTATCATGTGCTCACCATTTAAATTTTGGTTAATATCAAAGGATAGAATGAATATAATTTTAACCTTTTGTGGATTATGTGATCTATTATAAGTTTATTTTAGTTATTTATGCATGAAAAAATTCATCTTGAGTACTCATCATTTGGATCAATAGATGAGATTCTTGAGTAAATTGATTAAAATATGACATTATTCTTGTCAAGTAATTATATTTTCTTTTTATATTAGTATAAATGGTAAACGAATTCCTAAACTCTATGAAAAGGATCTTGAAACAAAAAATTATCCTATTACATTATTTTCTAATGAATCGGTGGTATATTTCACACCTCATTGTTTTTTGGTTTTTTGGTAATTAACTTTCTCATGATCATTCAATTTTTTATCATTGTTCTCAATCACACACTATCATTATTTGGAAATTAAAATTTTCCACCAAGTCCATATTCTCACTTCCTACTAATGTTCAACTATTTTGAACCTGATTTATTTGTTATTCCAGATGGCCTTCGTATTTTCCTTTCCCTCTTTTCAAGATAATGTTTTATTAACCCTTTTTTTGAGGTGGGTTTAAAAAAAAATATTTTAAAATTTAAAACCCATAATTTTCAATCTCAAGTTTAAATTGTGTGGATAAAATTTATTAAATGGGGTATAATGTAATATCATGATATTTTGAAAGAACTCTATGTTCGATAGCATATATAGTACACAACACCAAGCTTAAACAAACCATAAAATATTAATATTTAAATGTAATATTAATAAAATTGCCATTAAATTATCTATTATAATTATTATTAGTCACGTTACAAAATATATATAAATTTCCCTCTCAATAGAAATTTATTGATTAAGTATTAGTGAATAAACACTCAATTTTTCTGTAATGTTATTGTATTGGTTAAGAAAATGTTTTCAAAAAATGGATTTATTTTATTTTGTGAGTGAATATTATAAATAATTTATAGAAAATTTAGAAAATTTATTTTTCAAAAATAATATCATTTTTTAAAAAAACATATCAAAATTATCTTACCTTGAAATTCTTGGATTTTTTTGAAAATACTCATTTTTTGTTGAAAAGAGAAAAATAACAATTTTTTAAAATAATCATTTCATTCCATTGAAAAGTATTATTATTATTTAAATTTTATATTTAACTAAGATATTATTTATTTAATTACATATTATCTAATAAATTTTATTTTAATCTTCATTACACTAGATTTTGGAAGAAGTTCATTTCTGTGGCTTAAAATAAAATTTTTCTAAAAACTATTTTTAATGGAGTTTTGAGTTTTATTGTTATATTAATTTCATACAATTATTATAATTGAATATTTAAAATTTTATCTTATATTTGTTTATTATTAGGTTCAAATTTTATAAATAATCCCCTTTTATTTATGGTCTTTATGAATTATAACCGTAACAAATTTTTGTTACCACTATAAATGTAAATCGAGTAATTTAGGTTACAAATAATATGATAAGATATAAAAAACAAACCAAAACATTAATATATTTAATTTTTGGATTATAACTCGTTTATAATAATAAAAAAATTAAAACGGGGTAATTTGTTGCCACATTCCTTTGATTATAACATTTATATTATTTTATTAAATATAATATCAAGATTGTGACTCTATTAATTTAAATATCTATAATATTTTGTGATATAAAAATGAAAGAAATTTTTATTTATAAATTTTTTTATCATGGTAATTTATTTTTAATTTTTAGTGATGAAATAATTACCTTAAATTCTAACACAGTGTCGGCATAGTGCTTGTGGAGACAGTAAAAAAATTATGTAAATGATCTTAAAAACACTAAAATTAATATTTTTGGATGATTTATAGTGTCCAAAAAAATTATAGATCAATATAACATATTATTGTTTTTTAATGGTTTATATTAAAAATCTAATATTGTATTATTATCTTTAAATTCAAACAAAATATATTAGGTCAAAATGAAATTAATGATATTTTATGTTAAATGATATTTTATTAAATTATTTAAATTTTATAAAAATATTTTAAAAGAAAAATTATGAATATATACTGTCTAAAATTTCATAAATTTCACACTTTGACCCAATTTTCCCCTTATAAGGGAAATTATAACCCTTTAATGTTGTAAAATTTGTTAAGGCGTTTAAGTTAAAATTTGCAAACCATTGGGATAAAACAAAAGATAAGGTTTAAAAAAAATATAATCCTTATATAAATATAATTTTATGATTATATTTTGAATTTATACCTTTTATATTTGAATACATGAAATTTTTTAACAATTTTACATGAGTTAGACACATATTATATTTTAATATTTCATATATATTTAAAAATGAAATTAATGATATTTTATAATTAAAAATATTTTAATAAATGATATAAAATTCGTAAAAATATTATCTTAAGAAAATTTAATGGTATATGGTTTAAAATATCAACCATTACCAATATATTTGTGATTTTGTCTTTTATGTTATCTTTCATGACCCCTAAAGTGTAAATTGCATTGTTATTGTGGCAATTGTCAAAATGGGTTAACGGGGATTAAAACAAAGAGATAAGGGTGAAGAAATAATATTAACTTTTAAAAATATTATTGTATGACATTATTTAGTCTAATTACCATCCCATATTCTAATTATATCAATTTTGATCCATATGAACATGAAAATAAATTTATATTAATTTAATGCGTTAAAAATTCCAAGAATTCCCCTCTCCTCACTTATAAAGGGGAACCTCTTCTCCTCTCTTCCTGACACCATTTTATACCTTTATATAGGTTTATAACAAACCTAATAACTTGATAAAATTACTCCCCATATAATTTAGTACTTCTTTTTGTAATAATTACAACTTTATATGTATTAAGGTGTAAAGAAAATGAGTTTTTTTTATCAATAGGTATGGATTTTAACTGAATTTTTTAGTTTTATTTCTTCTTATACACCCTTAAAATATTCTTATAACAAGATAAAATAAAATAAAAATATTTTAAATATACTTATATATTTTTATGTTCATTTAATAACCTATATTCGTATCTTCATTCTTTGAAATTGGAAACAAAACGATTGTTTGTGTGTACAGTGGACAGTCGCCTCACAAACTGATGTAATTTGTTTCCATCACCACCTCTCATGACTGGTTATAATGATGGATTTAATGTATTGGGATGATATTAGTGGAATATTTATCATTTTATAATGATAATATATCATCTAATTTCTTTTAATTCTATCTATTGAAAGTTTAAAACGTCTTTTATGTGTATTTGTGGATTACCACCTCCACAAAGCAATGTGATTCGTTTTTTCATGACCACATCACATTGATTAAATATATAATTGTATCTATAGAAATATTATGATATTTATTATAGAATTATCATTTTGAAATATATAATTATACTATCATTTTTTATGACTGACTCTTTAAAAAATAGAAATATAACTCATGTGTGTACGGCCTACTATCTCTAGGGTTGGAACATAGTTTATTTTTTATTAACATATTTTGGGGATAGTTTTAAAAGTATTATTAATAAATAAAAATGATAATTTTTTAATTATTATTATTCTATATATGATTAAAAAATGACCACTTTGACTATATTCAACCTATATACGTCATTTTGGACATATGAGTGGGATATCATCAAAGTATCTAATGTGAACATGATAGATTAATAATTGTATATGATATGATAATGAATAAAATAAAAATACTGATAAACATGAAAATTTTTCTTTATAAATTAAATTATTAACAAATCATTATTATTCCGGAAGATAAATAATGCACTTCATGAGTAAGAATCTAGGTAAGGGATAGTTTAACTTAAAACCTCATTTTAAATATATTAAAAAATTATTTTTTAAATATTTTTATTACATTTAAATATTTTTAAAATATTTTTATAAATTTATTTATATGGACTTTAATTTATTAAAAAAAATAAAAAGGAAAATCCTTTAATTTTATATGTGAAATGTTTTGACTTTCTTTACAAAAGGAAAAAAATGTTCTATTTTAACGTATGTGGCATCAATGAATTTTCACATCACTATGATTTTTATTTTATGTTTTTATTTATTTATAATATTACTTTTTTTTCAATGAAACCCCATTATTCCCTATATTATGGGTATTTTAATTTTGAAAATGGTTTTTTAAAGGTAAAGTGTATTTCGATATTGAAAATATTTTTTATATTGTTTCAAAAATGTTTTTAAGGGTTTTATTAAGAAAAGGTAAAGGAATAAAAAAAATTAATTATGTTATGGTGCTTGATTATTATATATTATTATGGATTATCTTGATACAACTTATATGAATGGGTGAATATGAAAAATATTATAAGATTGGGTGTACAAGATAAATATTATATGAACAGTTGAATCTGATACAGATTATACAGTATGTGTTCCCAATATATCTCTCTAAGGAATTGTGTAATGTTACTTATATTCAAATGCAAGAAGTAGGGATTTAACTAGTGCGGTTTTTCCTACGTATTTAACTGGGATCTAGAAATTCCATGCATGAGTTTAAAACAGGTTGTCAATATAATTATCTATGTTTCCTAAAAGGTTATTATATTTACTTCATACGGTTTTTAAAGAATTTATTTGGAAAAAAGTTTATTTTCATGTTGATATGATTTATTTTATACGGTAAAATAATATTATTATAATGTTAGAAATTTTATGGGTTTCCATGTTTTTCAATAGACTAATGGATTTATTACTTTTATGTACCTTAAGGGGATTTTTTTCACATCATACATTTTCTGATTATTTTTCATTGGACATAATGATGAGTATAAAATTTATTAAATTTAGAGTTCCAAATATATAAGTTACCATAAAAGACGCCAAAATGTATTAATAAAGAATTTATTTTGTGGGTAAAATCTATATTGTGTTGAAGTGTCCACGTTGAAATAATTTTTTATAATTTTATAAAACTCTTTACCGAAAATGTCATTGGTTATGAAAGTAATAAAATATTATTTTTTGATGTTATATGTTTTGGACGGCTAAAATTGAGTCAGGTTTATCAGTATCAAACCCATAGTTGTAAAGATATTAATTTAGCACTATATAAGGGAGTGCAGTTTTGGGACAGTTATACTCAGAAAGGTTTTCGATAAATGTCGGGAGTGGAATATTAGAAAACCAAATATGAATGGGGGTGTGTTTATTCTTATGTTCTGGGATGGAAGTGCCTAAGTAATGTTCTACAAATTAGAAAACCCCAGATATAGGTATTGTTCAATGTGGATTGATTAAATTTTGTGTATTCCATAACTAATAGATATAATATTTTAGGTTACAGATTTTTTCGGTATTCTAATCTAATAAAATGGAAAAGCCTCATGGAATTGTGATTTAGGGTGTGATAGGGTGAGTCTTTATGTTATGAACATTGTCTCAAGATGAGACTATGGGTTCTGTTGAGATTTTTCATGAGTTTTTTGGGTGCGGATAAAGTAGGTGATTTTCTAGTGTAGACAAGTAAAGTCAACTATTATCATCATACATTCCCGAATCTATAATTTACTAGTGCCACAAGGATTGGGGAATTTTCATCTATTTGGTAATGTTATTTAGAACCACGAAGCAAAAGTCATTGGGTTCGTAGATATAATTGATTTAAAAATGTACCAGCTAATTTGTTTCGCATGTGATAGTGTTTGGTGGTTTATTAAATGGTTAAAGTGTATTACTAATAACAAACACACCTTTAACGGTATTGGAATTTATTAGTGTTAGAAAACATCTCGGATAAAGGAATCCCTCTATTTGTGCTTTTTAAGCACTGAAAAATAACAACCATTATTAGCGCTTTATTTTAGCACTGATAAAGGAAACTTTTATAAGTGATTTATTTTTTCACTAATAAATGGTTCCAATTATTAGTTCATTTTTAGAACTAATAAAAGTTTCCCTTTATCACTGTTTTTTAGCGTTGATAAAGGTCTAGAATAAATGAAAATATAAAAAAATAAAAAATAAAATAAGTAAATTAAGAATGATTTGAAAACGTTTATTAATTAAATATTTATGGATAAAATGATTAAATTTAATATACATATATAAAGATTATAAATATTAATAAATATTATATATTAAATATAGATATAAAAAATTAAAATTTTAATATATATATATATATAATGTTAATTAAAAAAACTTATTATTATCTTATTCATTTTAAATATTGTTTGATTTTTCAATTTAACTTATATTAAACATCATTTGTTTCATTTATTTCACGTACATATATATATATATATATATATCTCTGTGTGTGTGTGTTTGTGTGTTAATGCATTTATATACACAAACACACACATAAATATATTTACGAAATATATAGAAACGCATACATGTTATATTTATGTAATTTAATAAAATTTTAGAATATTTTAGAATTTCATAATAACATGATACATTTAATATATATTATGTTTTTAATTGGTCAATTTTATTTATTTATTTTTAATACCACATTTATGATATTCATTTTTGATGTTTTTTATTTTATATTTTTGTAATTTGATCATTTTCTGTTATTTATTTATAAATATTTATTTACTATGTTTTAGTATTTTCAATATATATTCATCCACCTCAATATATATATAGTAATTTATATTTAATTAATAAAACTTATCCATTTTTTCAGTATTTTTAAAGTGTACTCATTTTGAATTATTAAATTTCCATCATTTTTAAAATGATTGTATTTATGATAATATATTCATTAATAATGTTAAAAATATATTTACAATTAAATATTTATAAATAAATATATCTATATATCTATATTTACTATATTTATAATAATTATAAATAAATAATTATTTTTTAAATAAGCATTTATTTAATTATAAATACATAATGTATATATTTAAATAATTATAAAAATCTAATAAATTTATTTAAATAATTATAATATTATAATATTATTATTTAAATAATTATATTTATAAAACTTTTAACATCACTTTTTCAACACTGATAAAAATCATTCTTTATCAGAGCTTATGAATTAAGCACTGATAAAAGTGATCTTTTTAATGCTTTTCTGGAAGCACTGTTAAAAGTTTTCCTGGTATGTTTAAAAAACTCTTACAATGACCCAGTCACTCTTGATTATCAAACTCCTACAGAACTCCTATATTGCTGGCATGACTCAACTATGTTCCGTTAGATTAATCAAGGATGGAATCTAGTGTAAATTATTTTTTACTCTTAATCTAATATTGTTTTATGTTTTGGGTTCCCCACTTTGCATTTTTTTAGTGTTATTAAACATGGTGACCCCTATATATCTTTTAGTTTCTACTAAAATACAGTGAGTGTGGTTATATTTCATCATTTTCTTACATAAACAATGGTTTCGAAGAAAGATAAAGATGTTTTCATTTGGTAAGGTTAGTCACCATATGTGTATGGGCCTGTATGGATAAATAAAATAGATTTTGGATCTACCCTCCCTACACATCATCCCCTCCCCCCCTCCCCCCCCCCCATATTCTTCTTCTTCTCCTTTCTTATGTATTAGAGTGTCCGGCCTATTTGTCCCTAGGGACACATAGATGGTTTACACTCCTCTCGACATTAACAAGGAGACATCTCATCTCCCTTAGTTTTCTCTTCATTTGAACATTATAGGTATCCAAATTCTAGGTAGTTTCTCAAATTTAGTTCATATTATATACTATATTATAGATTATAAAGGCTTAATTATGAGGTCTTTTATGGATTATGGGATACCATGTTGTGGCCCTCATTTATGGGTGATGAACATATAGGGACCAAGGTAAGTGTATAAAAAATTAAAACATGTTTCTGGATTTTTTTTATTCTTTTAAATTGTTAAACTGTGAAATGGGTTATTTAGATTTATTATTTTGATGAATAATTTTGTATTTAATTCAAAATAATATTAAATTAATTAGTCACATTACAAAATTTGGTTTACTAAGGCATTTTGTGAGAGTTTTATTTTTTTAATTAATTCAACATAATTATTAAACATTAACCATGGATTACAAAGGGTGATGTGTAATTTCTTTGGTGTGAAACATTTGCTCAAACAAAATATAAAACTTCTTATGTATGATAGAGTTGATAAATAATTGGGTAAATGGACTTAGAAATACACTACAACATATAAAGAGTTTATTCTCAAAAAGTAAGTGAGTTATCCATGGTTGTTTAGTTGATCAATAAAACTATGAGCTGAGATTTATTAATATATTTACTAATCAAAATAGGGAGATAATTATTTTATAAGATAAAAAGATAATTTTAAAAGTCATATAACTTAGAGAATAACTATATAGAGAATAAAAATTGATTAAAATATACTTTTCAGGGTTTGGATATTTATGTCCTATAAGTCCAATAATTTATTATCCATGTCCTAAATGCAAAAAACAGAGTTATCATATTTGATAATATCCTTGATTCATAAATGTAGATTTAAGTTATATATACTTTTATCAGAGTCTACGATATATGACCAATGTGTATTTTGGTGGGGTATTAAATATATGATATTGTATGAATGAATTTTGATACTTCTACAAAATGGTTTCTAATAAATTATAAACCATAAAGAGCATCTTAGGTTGATTAAAATAATTATTGAAACACTCAATGAAATAAGTACTCCAAAAAGATGAAATAATTAGTTTTTATGCGATTGTGGACAATTCTCAAGGTAGGCTTTTTTAAATGTATAGTCTATATAAAGGGATATGATCCCCCTTTTGTAATTACCCCTTTGTTGAATTCCATATCCAAATATATCATTTTCTTTAATCATTGTTTATCACTAGGTTAAAGAGTTAGAACTCCTTTAGTGATCGAGGGCCCTCAAGAATATTTCTTTGATTAAAGGGTATTGTAATCTCTTCAAAGGTGATAATACATTATTTTTTGCTTTAGTGTTATAAATCAACATATTTTATAGAATCTTAAATATGGATTACACTTATACTATATTAAAAGTATGCCATATGTGTTTTTTTCTTCTTTCCTTTAAAATTTATCCTTGAGATAAATTGGCCCTAGTTTGGGTTTTCTATACCTCTAATGATCATAGGATGATACCCTAAAACTAATAATTGTTATTAGAGACATGCTATTCAATGACACAATGTATTAATCTATTAGTTTTTTGAATAAATAAATGACATATTAGAGTATTCGAATATCATATATTATGATATGAAGGGTTTCTTTGTTCAACCATAACATATGGATATTATATATCATATGGTATGACATATAGAAAATATAAGGATTTGAACTATTTTATCAAACATTTTATGATATAATAAAATATGAATATGCACAGGGTTTGTGTGAAAATAGAGGATCAAATAACATATACAATATCACCTAAATTTTTAAATATGATAAAATAAATAAGAAATATTCAATCATATTTGGTGAATCCAGTCATGTCGTATGTTTAAAGCTTCATCAGAGAATATGATTTATTTGGAAGGATACCTCTCTCTAATATTATATTTCACAATAGATAATATCATTATCAGTCGTAAAGTGGGACATTCTTATAGGTAATTGTTGATCTACTTCAAGCTATATGGTATTATTTTCAATGAGGGTTTCATCTAATATTTTATGGTAATATATAATAATAATAAATTTAGGATTTCATTGAATATATTCATTTCATTTATAAGAGAAAAAAATTCTAGATCAATACTGATAAAAATTTGAAAATTTTGAAAAATTCACCCTTTAATGTGATGTAAGTTATTGGTGGGATATTATGGTGGATTAAAATAATATCCAAAATTGGAAGGTGAGGAATCCTAGAGGAGATAGAATTGATGTCCAATGTACGTAGGTGAGATTCATTTCTTCAAGACCATTAGAATAGAGGTATTCCGATTCCACATCAATTGAGGACACTTTTTCAGTGATTCCATTAGTGCATTTTCCAAGGAAAACTTAATCCTTAGATTTTTTATTGTGTTCTATATCTTGATGATGGATTGGACCCCCTCTTTTAAACTGGAATTCCTCCAATTATTGTGGTTCCAATGCTCATTAATGTCATACCTCCCGAACAGTGATGGGAGGAAGGCTAGTTTGAAAAAGTGAATGAGTAGCATCAAATCCATCATCCAGAGATTGAAGGAAATAAAGAATCTAGGGATGGATTAAATAAAGGTAGTAATGTTTAGTTTAACTATATTATTGAATCATTATATCTATTTTCAATATAGTAATAATTTTTATGCAAGATTCATGAAATTTTTTACTTTTATGTATAGAGTATATATTATTTTTTTTATTTAAGAAAAATTAAATGTTTGACTACTCATTCATATAATTTCTTATGAACATGATGATGTTACCAATATGAAGTTAGAATAGACTGTTGATGATGAAACTGTGGAAATATTAGGGGATCAAAACTTGTTGATGAAAAAACAACAATGATGTAGAATCACAATTTTGAATCAAATTATCATGGAAATAAGTAAGGGTATAAAATTTTAGGTTGGTTGGAATCAATGCGGACAACAAATTGTCCCCAAAAAGTCAACATTAATTAGTTATCTTGGGGTCAAAATAAGGATGAATGTGTCGATTGATATTGAATCATGCTGTTTTATCCAACCTATAATTAAGGAAATATTTTGGAAATATATAATGGTACTGTTACAATATAATTTCCCTATTTTACTGAAAATTTATATAATGAAATGTTGATTTAGTTTTCATTATTCCTTGGAAACATCATTTATTTCAGATTGTTCCCATAATAAATTTGTCTTAATGGCTACTAGAAGATCCCATAGAGGCTTATGAAGGCTTTTAACGAAGTTATATCTTAAATATACTGAGGGGAAAATAAAGTCTCTCCCACCAATTAGTTATGCACACATTTTAAAGTAAAAAACATGTATTTTTCAGTAATATTTTCTTTGAGAAATAATTTCAAGTGGATTACATTTGATAATATATTATTTTAAATTATTTATTTTGTCTAACTTGATTCAAAAAAAATTATTTATGAAATATAAAATGTTTGTTGATAATAAAGAACATGCATTAAAACCAATGTACCCCTATCTCAAAGGATGTATGGGGTATGTTTCATTAAACAATAAATTGGTAAGTTTTTTAAATCCATAATAAATGTTTTATTATGTGATAAAAAAAAAATTTATTTTGATTATATGTGGATTGATGAATCAAAATCTAAAGACATTTCCACCCCATGTCATGTGATATTGAAGGAGGATCATGTAAATTAGGAGGGTATATTAGTTGATTAATATAAAATCTTAGTATGGGAAGCATGTGTATGTATGAATAAATCATAATTTGTTATGATTTATAATAATATTACATAAAAATAAATATGTAAATATTATTTTATATGATTTAGACACCGGAATCGACAATGAATGTTCTAAAATAAATGCAACTTTTAAGATATTTGATGCACATGAACAATATGGTCACATTATAGGATTAGGTTTTGGAGTCTCTCTAAGAACCTATTTCAAGAAGAAAAAACCAAAAAAAGATACATATAATATGAAGAGATGAATTCAGACACAAATAGACTCAATAAAAGATATTATTTTATGGTCTCGTTTGATAGAACAATGTATAAGAAAGGATCAAAGCAAACTGGTAGTGGTGAAAAGATCAACACATGAACCAAATGATCTCACTAGCTTTAATTCTAGTAATTTACCCCAAATACATACATTACTGAAGGTAATAAATTTTTTGATTATTGTTTCTCCTAAATTTAAATCAAACAACATTGGAAAAATTCGTATTACTAAAATTATACTGGGTAGAGTTCTATGTGATTTTTATCTATCAACACCCACATAACATTGTGTTGCGAGGGTTTTAGTGTATAATATCCTATGATAATAGCTACACAATCAAACCCTTCCAAAAAATTACATCAGAGTGGGGATTAAGGTGGATTATGAGCCGACAATTGAGTTGCATGTTCCACTTGATGGTCTAGATATTAAAACGGTCGAAGATACAATTTCAGTTTTCATCACATTACTGTATAATCTTATAAAGATACATAAGGTACGTAATTAAAAAAATTCATATGAAAAACTTGTAAAATTTGATAATAAAAGTTCTGAAGTGAAGTATAATATTACATATGGATAAAGTGGTGGAGAAATTAATGTCAAATCAAGAAAATCTTGGGAATCGACCAATAAAACAAAATGACCTTACGATAATACCTTCTCCACACCTGTTTAAGAGAAACATTTATAATCATTAAAAATTCATTTAAAGACCACATTTACAAATAAAACAATGTCTTAAGTTTAATATGAAAAAGAAATATATGGATATTTTTTTACAGATGGAATTAGTCTTGAGACTCTAAATGATATTCTCAAGAATGAATTATTGGGAATCTCAGTTGTTAATACATATATATAGTACATTGTCATAATACATTTGTCCAAATAGTGATCTAAATATATTTTTTAATGTTAATAACTATTCATATTTGGTATAGTAATTTATATTAAAACTATATAAGGCAAATATCTTGTGAATATTGATTTAAATTCATTATTCCATGTATCATTTCTATGGAATAAATTACTTTAAATAAGGAAAAATTAGAGAAGAAAATTGATGAGTTACTCAAATATTTTAATAAAAAATCATGAGATGACAGATACTTTTTGATTCTTGCATTGAAAAGGTAAAAATATATGATCTAATCACATAAAATATATTTTATATTTTTGAATTACTTAATTGTTTTTTATTTTTTAAGAAGTACTAGATGCTGATAGCAGTCAACATAGACACCCCAAATAATTATTTAATTGATTCAATGCATGGATTTCCATCCAACCCACCACAGAAGATGTGTAATGTGAATATATAATACACTACGATCAACATTTTATAGATAAATATTTAATTATGAGTTCGATATGTTTTTTAATGAGAATTTTGTTATGATAGGGTGGTCTCTCAATAAAGGATAGATCATGTCATAAAGTCAGAGTCTGATATGATAAATCCTATAGATTATTACAAATGGAAACAAATTAAGGTATATATAAAAATATTTAACTATCAAAACATTTCAAAAAAATTACTAATTTTCTTCAATGTTTATTTATTGTCTAAAACAATATGATGTAATATATTGGGGATATTATGTCTAAAAATTTATGATATAAAACATAAATCATGAAAATACCAGCATCCTCCAATAACTAATTTTTGAAGGTAATTTAAATTTCATTAAATATATATCATAATCATTTTTGTCTATATTTTCATTGTACTGTCAAGATTTATGACTGTGTATTTACTCAAAATAAGAAATCAGTTTTTTTAGAGATGAGTGGGAAAAATAAATTTTTTTCATAATGTATGCCAATGGAAAATTTAGGTGATTACCTACAATGTTTGTGATCTAGTACAATTTATGACCTTCTAAAGATACTTGGGTTGTGAAGGATTAGTGTCAGAAATTTTATATATTATTTTTGATATCTTTATCAAGTAGATCAATAATGGAGGAAATGAAGTGATGACCTTTAAAAATAAATTTATTGGGAAATAATGTAGGAGGTGGTGGAGGTAGAGATTGAGGTAGAGGTGGAGGTTGAGATGAAGGTAGAGGACAAGTCAGAGTTGGTAACTGGTGTAGAGGATGAGGAAAAGTCAAAGACCGAGGTGGAGACCAAGGAGGAGAAGGATAACAAGAAATGTCTTACAAACAATAAAATTGATGGAAAATGAAGTAGAATAAGGATCATACCATGATTATGTTTGAGAAAAATTATTTAAAATTTTACACAGCACTTTCCACATAAGATAAGATATATTGTGTGTCTTTCTATTTTAAAATGACACTTTAGTAAAAAAATAGATGTGGTGTGCTCAAAACTGAGAAAACTCATTTGGATTTTTTTGGTGCTTTTATTAAACTATCCATACATCATTTGTGATGTGTAGGGGTAATCCAAACCTCAATATGATGTCTGGTGTGACCACTATGACTCCATGTTTTCTTCATTAGATTAAAATTTACATTTTAATAAATAAAAAGTGTCACTTCCTGAAAACTGAGCAAACATGATGGTATTGTATTTATAATTTGGGACAATGATTCATAATTAATTTGTATGTGTATGAATTATTTTTATTTCAAAATCACCAATGATTCCACCTGTATGGATCAAAGCACGTGTTACCAGTTTAAAATGATATTTTAGTAAAAAAACACACATGGAATTGTCAAAATCGAGGAAAACCCTTCTGATTGTTTTAAAACATTATTAAAACTATCCATGAGTAATTTGGGATGTTTATAATTCATTTACACATAAATATGATGCACAATTGGATCATTATGACTCCAAGTGTGCCTTTTTATTCAAAATTGACATTAATTTTAGTGAAAAAAACAACTGACATACTCAAAAGCAAGAAAACACATTTTGATTGTCTTGTTACTTTAGGAAAATGACCCATAAATCATTTTTGACATGTTGGGATCAATCGCACCTCAATATTATGCAGAGTATGACTGGTATTACTTCATGTTTCTATAATTAGTTTAAAATTGTCATTTTAATATAAAAAAATGTGTCACACACTAAAAACCATGAAAAATGATCGTATAGTCGTAAAAATTAGGAACTATAATTCGTACTCATTTTTAACCTGTATGAATCCGTCTAATATCAAACTGACACACAGTTCCACCTATATGGCTCAAAGTATTTGTTTCGAGTTTAAAATGACATTTTAGTAAAAAATACATGTGGCATACTCCGAACCAAGGAAACACAATCCAATTGTTTTGATAATTAAAGAAAATGATCCATGAATCATTTGGGATATGTATCATTTTTTCGCACCTCAATTGGATGCACACTGTGGCTGGTATGACACCAAGACTCTTTTTATTCAAAATTCAAAATATTTTTTTGTGAAAAAAACAATTAACATACTAATAACTGAGAAAACATATTCATATTGTTTTGGTAATTTAGGAAAACGATACATACATCATTTTTTTATATAGGGATCAAATGTACCTCAATCAAACTCATGGTGTGACTGATATGACTCCAAGTGTCTGTTTTCAATTTAAAATTGACATTTTAATACAAAAAAGTTTCACTCACTGAAAACTGAGCAAACGCACTCAGATCGTCTTGATTATTTGGGATAATGATTCATAAATAATTTGTGACATGAATGAATTAGTATCATGTCAAACCCACATATTATTCCACATGTATGGCTCAAAGTTCATATTTCCAGTTTAAAATGATTGTTAATAAAAAAACATGTGTCAAGCACAAACCCAAGGAAACACATTCTAGTTTTTTTTTCAGGCTTTAGGAAAACAATAATTGAGTGATTTGAGACATGTATCTATAAAAATAAAAAGTTTAATAAATGTAAATTCCCCTAATAAAATTATTCCTTATAGTATAATCACATAAGATTACATATATAACACAATACAAACATTATAAATAAAGAATGAGTAAAACAAAAGATGTCTCTAGATGAAAAGGAACGTATACCAATGAAATAGTAACTTGTCCTTTGGAATAGTAATGTGAACCTTAGGAATAGTGTATTATCCACTGTAATATTAACCTCACCAATTAAATCATAAATAAAATTTATCCATCTTATATGTTAAAATATGTTATAATTATATCATAGTATATGTAAATATATATTTAAAAAATTATTAACAATGTTTTTGTTTGGTTGTAAGCCATGTATATTTAATTAAAATTTTTTGATTAAATTAATAAATTAAATTAAAATTTATTTTCATAAATTTTATTCATAAATAATTATATTGATTGCATGTGATTATATGATAATTTTATGAAAATATAATTAATTTTTCAAAGAGATTAAAAATCAGTTTTAATTTTAAAATTTGTATTTTTTAAGTAAATTATGATTTTAATTAAAAATTAAATATCACATATTTGGAAAATTATTTTCATAAAATGGAATTCATTTTTGAATTCAACAGATCAAAAAGTTGTTGCGGTGAAATTTTTGGATTTTTCTAAAATACATGAATTTTTATAAATAGTAAAATACGGTAATTTTCTTTATATATACTTTTTAAGAACTATTTATTGAGTTGTGGATTATGTAAGTACCTTGGTTTTTAACTCACATGCACATATTAATGTTTTTTTTTACAAGAAACAATTATATTTCTAGTCTTGAGAAAAATAATAAAATAATGAATAAAATATTTAGAAACCCCTCTTCCCCTCCATTATAAGAACCATCCTCACCCCCCCCCCCCCTTATCTTAGCTCCTTTAAAACCTTTTACCTAGTCCATGTTCTTCTCAAATACCTCCCTAATCTCATATCCCATGTCAAATAGACCCTAGTCACTTCAAAAGACCAAATAATCTACCTTAAAAAGGTTCTCAAGGATGATATATTCAAGAGTTAAATTCCTCATTTCATTATTTTATTTTCTTTCAAGTTCCAATATTTTCTTTTTCTTAAATCACCTCCATTCTTCCAAATGTTATTATAGCTAAATTACCTTAAATGTCATAGAATTGTTTTTATGATAATTTAATAATTCATCATCATCTCTCATTTCCATGATTTTATATAATAAATTAAAACTCCATCTGATATGTGTTAATTTCTCACATTCATGGACTACTGGTTTTCAATTTCTATTTCATTCTTGAATTATAGCAAGGAAATTTTTTATGTTTGAACCAAAATTTAATACATATATTATTTCTAAATTAATGTTATGCAATATTTTTTACACATGATGTTAATTTATAAATCAAGATGAGTTCAATGTGATCAAAAACCTCCTATTAACCAAAACGGTTTTCATTAATGTTTTATATAATTATTCATCTTCATTTCAAATATACTAATGAATTTTATAACCATGTAATATAATGGATGTTAACGAATAACATATGAATCCAATTATTTAAAACCATTATCATCTTACATGTTTATCTATATATGTATATAAGTAAACAAATCATAAAAACCAAGGAAACAAACACTCCCAAACAATGAAATTGAACCTCTAAACCCATAAAAAGGGAATGAATGAACACAATAAGGTTATAATAAATATATTTCATGTAAATTAGGTTATATAAATATTAATTAATGAACTTAATTTAATTATTCAGGTTATTAAGATCAATAAAAGAACACATTCAAACTTATGGTAAAGGATTCTACTCAAACCTTCTTTATTACATTGGGTTTCTCTATTTTTTTTTAACCAAATGAAGTTATATTTTCTTATTACGTAAAACTTATAAATTTTTTTTACATGATCTATAATAATGTATCAATTTCAATTCATCATTTAATTTTATGGATATTCGTGTTTGTAAGTATTTCCCTCCTTAATACTTCCCGATAAGCAAACTGGTTTAAAGGAACTTCCGGATTTCATAGCCAATTTCATGTGAACTATGTAATATATTTTAAGAAACCATTATTTTTATAAAAATAATATTTTTGTTGTTAAAAATTCATTGGTTATTTTCTGGATTTATTTAAAATATTATCCCCTTTTCTATTTTAAGTGATCTTGGGTATTTTCATTAAACTGCACTAAAATGTTTTAATTCTAAAGTTTCTTAAATACTCTTTTTGTATGTTATCACATTAAATTGACATAGCTTATCTTGATATATGACTATTTTATCTTATTAATTTCCATGTATTTTGTTGTTCATTTATTTCAGGGATACTTTTAGGATACACCCATTTATTATACTTTATTACATGAATATAACACCCAATTTTTTCCATGGGTAAACCTTATGTTTATGTATGATTTATTGTGTATAATTATATATATGGAAAATATATTCAGGAACATTTTAAGATGGGTGCACCCCAATATCTCTCCATATCATTGGTAAAATTGTATTCTCTTCATATCACTACTGGAAATTTAGGCGATAGCCATGGTTTAAAACTGTGGTTATAGGTCCTCAAACCATGGCTATAGGTAAGATCCATGGTTTGAGAAACCATGGATAAGTTTGGTGTGGATATATTCCAAGACTTATATCCATGGTTTGGAACTGTGGCTATAGGTCTAGATCCATGGATCAAGCCATGGCTTTAGGTATACAGCCACAGTTCAAACTGTGGTAATATCTCTATAGCCAGGGTTTAGAACCGTGGCTATACTAGAGGAGGGACACAATTTATTGTGAGGGTTAAAAATCATGGAATTAGACCTATATCCATGGTTTTTAACCATGGAAATAGACATACAACCACGGTTAAAAACTATGTCTCTAGGGTCTGAAAATACCATAAAAAAATGGCCCCCACCGCCTGCCCCCCCCCCCCGTAGTAGACCACCCCCCTGCAAACCCCTCCCTCTTAAACATTATACACCCCCACCCTATATAAACCTTCCCTCCCATGGATATCCCCTTCTCCCCCTGGTCTGCCACCCCAATAAATCCCCCTTCTAGACAAACCGTGGACCCCCCCCCCCCAGAAAGACCCTAGACACCCCCCCCCCCCCAGACAGACCGTAGACACCTCCCCCCTAGACCCTAGACACCCCCTAGACAGAACCTTTACACCCCCATGACAGACCCTGGATACCCCCCCCCCCCCCCGAACAGACCCTGGATAACCCCCAGATAAACCCAGGACACCCCCCAGACTTGCACACCCCCTAGACCCTGGACAGATCTCCCCGGACAGTCCATACCTCCACTCCCCTAGACTGCCACTCCCCCCAGAACCTGGACACCCCTCCCCCCCAGACCCTGGACACCCCCCCAGACCCTAGACAGATCCCCCTAGACAACCCAGACCTCTACTCCCCTATAAAACCACCCCCACCCCCCTAGATAGACCCTGCCCCCCCCCCAAACCCGGACACCACCCAGACCCCACCCCCCCCCCCACATGTTTCCCCACCCCCATGCCCCTGCCAGTCCCAACTTTCACCCCCTACCAACCCCCACTTACATGCCCCACCCTGCATGTTTCCCCTCCCCCCTACCCCTGTCATCCCCCACTAGAACCCACTACCATCCCCCACTTGCACCCCACTAATAGCCCCCACTTGCACCCCCTGCCAGTCCCCTCCCCCCTTCCAGTTTCCGCCCTACCACCAGCCAGTCCCCTCCAAATTAAATTATACACGAATTATACTTACATAATAATAATTAAACAAATCCAAATATAAAAAAACACATAACTACACTTACATGAGTCTTTTCATAAGAGAAACTGTCAAAGAAGTCTTGAACCAGCTCAAAAGTACCTACAACACAAGGTAGAACATAGTATGGATCATCCCCTAAAATTATGATAAAACAAAACATCTTAGAATATTCACAAAGAATATAACTCAATAAACAAGAATATTTCTCCCCCCTACTAAACCCCCTAGACAGTAGCCCCCCTGTCGGACCCCCCTAGAAAGCAGCCCCCTGGATAGCAGCTTCGCCTACTGGACCCCCCTCGCACCACCACTACAGGACACCCCCCATTGCACCCCTACTAGACACCCCCCCCCCATTTCACCCCCTGGACAGCCACCCCCCCCCCCCCCCTCCCACACACACACATCCCTTGCACCCCGTGCACCTCCTTGCACACCCCTTTCCCCCCTGCTGGACCCCCTAGATAGCACCCCCCTGGACGGCATCCCTCTCTACACATCCTTGCACATATCCTAAGGATCCTTATTTAACCAGATTGACCAAACAGGTGAGCTTCAGGATTTTCCCTTAGATATACCTAACAAATCATAACTTGTAGAGGCTCCTTTACCTAGTTTTGAGAGAGTTATTTCCCCAGTGCCTTCATATTTTGTATCCCTACTATATTTATAATATTTCATAGAAATACTTCTTTTAGATTTCAGTGGAATTTTGACTTATCAAGAACCACCTATTGTTACATCTACATCTAGTGCTCCACCACCCTAGGCTTTAGTTGATTCTGATCTGATCTAGTCTATAGTAAAATAGTATCTCCATGTTGTTATATGTTATTTTCATTCATCTCATCAGGAATAATTGTGGCCAATTCTATTGAATGGGTTTTCAAGGAATAGGTTGACCATTTTAAAGTGATGACAACTCTACTCAAGCTATTCATGGAGGAGAATATTTATTTATTAGTATGGAGAGATGAGGAAATATTATTATAGACTTTTTAATTCTTATTAAGACATTCCTATATGTATCCAATACTCTAGTGGTTGTCGGCTGCACGTCAAAAGTGCAACAGTAAAGTGGACTCCAAAGTCCGCACAACTATAATGGTCAAAGTTGCTACAGTTTCAGAAAATTTGGACCTAAGGCCTTCGGCCCCTGGACCACCGTAGAAGGGTGAATTTCCCCCTCTAACCCCAAAATCAAACCAGGGAGCTCGACCCGTGATAGTTTCGGGCCACAAGCATTCGTCCCAACCAGATCGGGCTACACCAATCCAATAATCTCCCTTGTTGCATCCCTTGATGAGAAGGAGGTAAAGAGTTCCTTTTTTCTCTAAATCATGAGAGTGGGGCTGGTCCTGATGGGTTCCCAAATTAATTATTTATGTTCTACTAGGGCATAGTTTGTGATGGGCTCCTTTTCACTATGAAGGAGTTCTTTATCCATGCCTCAATGCCCTATGGAATCAACTCTAATTTTATTTCCCTGATCCCAAAGAAGGAAAATGTTGTGGATGTAAAGGATTTCAGAACTATTTCTATTGGGAATAAAATTCAAAAAATCATTACAAAAATTATTTCTATGAGGTTAGGTCTCATTTCTCGTGGATTATCTCTTCAAATCAGCCCCCCGAACAGCCCCCCTAGACAACCCACCTACACCCTGCCCCCTGCCCTACAGACCTCCCAACCCCCCCCCCCCCCAGATAGCCCTTGGACAACCCCCCCCCCCCTGACAAACCCTCTTAGACACCCCACATGTACCCTCCCCCTTCCCTTCAGACCCCCAGCACCCCCCCCGGACAGCCTCTAGCCACCCCTGCTAGATAGCCCATCCTCGACACCCCACCTGCACCCTCCCCCAACCCTGCAGACCCCCCCCCCCCCCTCGGACATCGCTTGGACACCCCACCTGGATATCCTCTCCTAGAAAATTATATAGCAATCAGTACCTTCACTTCATTATGAAAGAATGCTAAAGGAACAGTTCCTTGAATCTTTTCCAGGAATATTCTTTTCTGGATTTTTCTGAATAATAGACTTCCACCACTTATAACTTAGACCCTCTTGTAGGATGGTTACAAAAATAAAATTAAGAGACTCATAAATATAAAGCTGGATAAAAATATCATCATCCTTCATTACCAAAACCAATTCATCCTAAGAATCTTGTTACCCAAGAATTATTTTGGGGCTACCATCATGATTCTGGGGTTCCTAGGTGTGCCTTCAAGATTTATTTATTCAAGGATTTTGATTCGGTCAGGTGGGACTTCTTATGGGATGCTTCCGATCTGCTCACCTTTCTGGCTAGGTTCTCGTCTTGGGTTAAAAGATGTGTCTCTACCCCAATGTTCTTAGTGAACATTAATGGCAGTTTACATGGATACTTTTCGGGGAAAAGATGGATCAGGAAAGGGGATCTGCATTCTCCATTAGTTTTTGTGATTTTCATGGAGTTTTTATCATGAATCTTGGAATGCAGGGGATTGGGGGCCGGTGCAGGCAGGAGTGGCTGGTGCGTGCGAGAAGTCAAGTGGTAGGGGGATGGCAGGTGGCTGGTGCGGGATGGAATAGGTGGCAGGGGGCTGGTGTGGGCTGGATTGCAGGTGGCTAGGGGCTCTTGGGTATGTGGAAGGGGCTGGTGCGGGCTGGAATGTAGGAGGCCGAGGGCTGGTGAGGGATGGAACTAGTGGTTGGGACTGTTTTTCAAGTTGCAGAGGGCTGGAATGAGTGTTTTGAAGGAGGCTAGGGGTGGTGGCTGGTGTGTGGCAGGTGCGGGGTGGATTGCAGGTGGTTGGGGGCTGGTGTGGGCTCAAATGTAGGTGGAAGGGGCTGGAATTCTGGTGGAAGGGGGCTGGTTGCAGGTGCATAGGGGATGGTGCGGGCTAATTCAAAGGTGGCAGGGGTGGTTATTGCGGGCTGGAATGCTGGTGGAAGCGGGCTGAAATGAAGGTGGAATGGGGATGGTGTGGGATGGATGTGGCTGGAGCAGGGCCAAATCACAGCATTATAATTAGTGTGACCACAACATGACTGCGGTGTGTTGGCTCTGTCCAGCAACATCTGAAGGGCAGCATCTTCTGGCCATAAGCGAAGGGAGCGGGGGGAGGCAGGGAAATATTCCAATCGTTGCTCCTCCGGTTGAAATTGTGATTAGTTAGTCTCAACATTGATCACAAGACTCGTGAAATACTATCACGGAAAACTATCATGGAGTGTCATCCTCGAGTAGGGCCAAACCACGGCATTACCGCGGTGTGACAGCGACGTGTTGGCCTGGTCCAGTGACATTCATGGAGTAGCATCTTCTAGCTAGGAGCGAAGGGAGCGGGAGGAGGGGAGGCAATATTATGGCCATCACCCTGCCGGTAGAAATTTTGATTAGTCAGTCTCAATATTGATCACAAGACTCATAGAATACTATCACTGTAAACTATTGTGGTGTGTCATCCTAGAGTAGAGCCAAATAAAGGCATGACTGTGGCGTGACCGCGGCATGACCGCGGCCTGACCGCAGCGTGACCGCGGCATGTTGGCCCGATCCAGCGACATCTGTGGGGCAGAATCTTCTATCCAGGAGTGAAGGGAGCGAGAGGAGGCAGGGCAACATTCTGGTCGTCACCCCACCGACATAAATTTTGATTAGTCAGTCTCAACATTGATCACAAGACTCATGGAATACTATCACTCCGAACCGATGTGGGGTGTCGCCTTGGAGCAGGGCCAAATCACGGCATTAATACAGTGTGACCGCGTCATGACCGTGATGTGATCGCGACATGACCGTGGTGTGTTGCCCGGTCCAGCGACAACCATGGGGTAGAATCTTTCATCTAGGAGCGAAGGAAGCGGGAGGAGGTGGGGAAACATTCCAGTCGTCGCCCCACCGACAGAAATTGCAATTAGTTAGTCTCAACATTGATCACAAGAATCATGGAATAATATCACTATGAACTGCCGCGGGGTTTTCTCCTGGAGTAGAGCCAAATCACAGTGTGACCGCGGTGTTACCACGGCATGACTGTGGCGTGGCCGCAGCGTGTTGGCTCGGTCCAACGACATCTGTGAAACTGCGTCTTCCAGCCAGGAGTGATGGGAGTGGGAGGAGGCGGGGCAACATTCCGGTCCTCACCCCATCGACAAAAATTGTGATTAGTCAGTCTCAACATTGATCACAAGACACAGGGAATACTATCACTGTGAACCACTACAGGGTTTCATCCTGGAGCAGGGCCAAATCATGGCATTGTCGCGGCGTGACCGCGGCATGACCGCGGCGTGACCGCGTCATTTAGGCCCAGTACAACGACATTCGTAGTGCAGCATCTTCCAGGTAGGAGTGAAGGGAGTGGGAGGAGGCGGGGCAAAATTCCGACCGTTGCCCCGCCGGCAGATAATAGAACAGATCAACTATTTAATATGCTATAACAAGGGATCGCTAGAAAAGGTTGTAGCTAGCGGCACAATGATGCAACGTCTAAAGGGAAAAAATGACCAAAAATAATCATACAACCTACACAAACCATTTACAAATTCATTCACTTTGCCTAAACATGGAAATTTTATTTATAATATTCCAAGCGTGAAAAGGAAAGTTTCATGGTCAAGGTATATTCCTACTCAAGCAATGTCATTTGAGTTAAACGAGTATGATAAGCCAATTTAAATTATTCAAAGAAAACAAAAACTAACTAGCCAGAAAACAAACACCAACAAGAGGCATATGAAAGACTCAAACCAAATCTAAACATGCTACAAATAACTATCACTACTCTTTGGTATTGAAGACAGCACACCTCCATTGGAGAGGTTTTATTATAAATTAATGGCATTTATTTATCACAAAATTCTTTTAATTATGTTTAACATTTATTCTAAAACTCATTCTTCACAAATAAAATGCAATAATTTAAGCAACTAGATCAACATAACTATCACTGTGACTTTTCGCAGACAGTGCATCTCTGTTGGAGGGGTTTTATTATAAAAACATTACTTTATTTATCAAATGAAACAATTATATTAAAGAACAGTTATTCAATATATGCAATTAAATATAATTAAGTAGAATTAAGAAAGAAGCTAAATTCAATTTAAATAATTCTTCAATTAAAGAGGCTAGAAGAGGGATCCTACCTCAAGGTGGAACCAAACCGTCCACATCGGCTCCTGGAGCTTTCTAACTAAAATTTGTTTCTCCCACACTGGTTATACGCAACTTCACACACATGCAAGGACACATATCCCCTATGCACACACCTGCATGGCCATGAAGATTTTCAAGGGGCTACTTGAACATATGCTTATATGCATATAACAACCTCCACTCACTTGGGTATGCATTTATATATATATACATGGGCACACATATCCCCATACATGCATAATCACTACCATGGTTGACTATACACGTAATGGGGGAACCCAAAAACATATACCTTCTTTCTTATGCACACGCAGGCGAGTCACCCTTAACTTGGATACTCGAAACCAAAAACCAAGGATCAAAACACTACACAATGGATATTAGGAACATTAATACAAATAAAGGATTCTACATAACTAGTGAGAAACCAACCAACGTCATTAAAGCCTTACCTCGACTAGGAGAACCAAATCCACCCGAACCTATGTGAAATGATCCAATGCCCTACTGAAAACATAATATGGAGTCAAAAACACTGAAATCCCCAAATACATGAGGTGCAGGAACATCTTAAAACAGTATGCATTAGATAACACTTTATAATTTAATAAAATATGGTTACCCATTCAACTGTATGTCAATCCAAAATGAACAACACATTTATCCATAAACCAATTTCCATTCACATGAATCATGAATATATTAAAATATTATTCATTAGATAACATTTTCATTTGAAAATTATAACACTCCATTCATATGACAACTACATCCAAAAAGAATCAATGGTATGAATAATTATACACATAAAATATTCTATAAAAATTATGATCTCTAAATGATTTCACATAGAATATGCTATTATTTATGAAACTAGAAACACATCATATATTGTTCACCTAAATCTCAATGAAATAAGGTTCTCGTGGTATCTTCTATGTGGACTTCCAATGATTAATATCTACAAACACTACAGTGATAACTATTTTTATGTTTTGAGAAATCTGAAATCAATCATATATCACAGTATGATATTGATTTTCATGAATTATTATTTGGGAGGGTTTCCCTATGGTTTCTAAAAACCGTATGAAAATATTGTCTAATGTAATCTATTCCAAACAGTTTAATGAAACCTTTGGGAAAACACATCAAATTATTACATAAACCAATAGTTTTTTCAAACCATTGGTATGCATGTATTGGTATAAGTGGTATTTCCAACAGTGAATGTAAATTAAATTATCATATTGAATCTAGATATGTATAGGTAAATTCATTCAATGTGGTAGTGGAATCAACCCACCAAAAATAGGACAGATTAGAGGATCCAAATCTATCTTTATAAGATATAATTAAAAAAAGTGGACATAATGGCCAGGATTTTTAAAATAAAAGGTGTTAAAGCCATACCAATAAAAACTAGTGGTATTATACAAAATCTGTTTAGTTTCAACAAATATCAAGCCATGATTTAGTGAAAGAAATCTATTGTAAATAGGAGGGAATATTCAGAGAAACCTAATCATGAAGAAATGGGGGAGTTAGAGATGGATTTTAATGGTTATTCAATGTTATCCAAGATTAAAGAAACCTATAGAGACTAACTACACCCCCTGCCCCAGTCCCCTTTCCCCACTGCCCCACCCCCCTCTCCCCGGACTGGTTTACCTCCCCACTCCACCCTGCCCCCTCCACCCACCCCTCCCCACCCCCCTTCCCTACAGACCTCCCTGGTACCATACAGACCTCCCCCTCCCCCTCCCCCCTCCCCTACAAACATCCCCCTACACCCTGCCCCCTCCACCCTACCACTTGCCCCCTGCCCCTTGCCCCCCCCCCTCCACCCTCCCCCCTCCCCCTGCCTGCCTCCACCCACCACCTACCCCATGCCCCCTACCCCTCTCTACCCTCCCTCTGTCCCTGCCCCATGCCCCCTTCCCACTGCCCCCTTCCCCCTACCCCTTCCCCTACCCCTGCCCCTGCCCCCCCCCCCCCCCCCTCCACCCTACCCCCCTGCCCTGCCCCCTGCCCCCTGCCCCATGCCCCCTACCCCATGCCCCTGCCCCCGCCCCCTCCACCCTACCCCCGAACCTGCACATCCCCCCTAGCCTGCTCCATTCCCCCTAGCATGTACCACCCCCTAGCCTTCACCAGCCCCCTAGCCTGCACACCCCCCTGTGAGTCAAAAAAAACTGTAGAGATTCCCCTGGTGTCTCAAATGAGAGGAGTAAGGATTAAAATGGAAAACATAAATGAAATGATGTCAAAAAAGCTATATAATCATAAACTACCACAAGAGGATACTTATAAATATGCTCACATTCATAAGAAAGGGCTATGATTTATTGCTGGTTCTCAACATAGCATGAATCCCTATCCACAGACACAACCTATCATATGAAAGCATACACACAAGAAATCCAATTCTTGTAAAGACATTGAGACAAATAAAACCTCATAAAGATATATTCAAAATGAGTTATACTAATAAAAGTTATGAGAAGAATCCCTAGGAAGGAAGCCATTTCAAAAGGACCATCAGTGTTTGAGAAATAATATTTGAAAAATGAGCTCCAATGGCAATTTACTCCAAAAGACTGTACTAAAATGAACAGCACAGTGGTTATCGAACGAAAGGACCAAAAGTAGTATTGAATTGAAATTGATTGTAATTTCCTCTCAGTTTCATAAATGATTGTGATGCTTAATTGCGACTTATAGGCATACTCAAATACCTGAAAATAATATGTGCAAAATATGACTAAAAGTATTAAGTATTCAAGTTGAAAATTCAATAAGCATAAACAAATGGAAACCTATTTGATTTTAAACCTTGAAAATTTGTGCACATTTACTAGCCTCACTCACCCCCAATCATTGATTCAACTGAAACCTAGCTATATAAAACTCAGAAAGAGTTGAAAAAACAAATTGATGCAAGTGAATGCATGTGAGAATGAAAGGAAAGAATGAGAATTTTTAAAACGAACTTAAAATCTTAACATATGTGAAATAAATTTCAATACCAATGGTTCCTGCATAGCCCTTTCCCCCTTCCACCCCCCCCCCCAGCCCCCACTTCCCCCATGTACACCCCCATGCACCCTACCCCCTGCCCCTTCCCCCTACCCCCTCCACCCCGCCCCCTAACCCCCTTCCCTCTTCCCAAGCCAGGAATAAACCTTCCTTGGTCTTGGAGCAGCCAGTGCGCTATCATCATGTTAAAAATAAAATCTCACATGAGGGAAGAATGAAATCCATGCTGGCCAAGGCTGCTTGAAAATCCTGAAGTGCAAGCATGAAGAGTCCATCCAGACTTGGAGATTAATTATAAAGGACAAACTAGTTGAGAAAATTTTCTCAAACCAACATCTCACATTGATGAGAAATGACATCCACCTTATTACATAATTATTTTTTTGTTATTAGTGTTCCATAAAATGAAGGGGATTGAAGGTGAAACTAGTTCTCAAGATGAGAGCAAATTAAGGGAAGTAAGCTGGAATAACTATTCCAGATTTGAAAAAAAGTCACCATCCTGGTATGATTTATCAAATGGAATTCCAAATAACATCATAAGAAAAGAACTTCCTTGATGGAGTGAAGACAGTGTGTCTCCTCAATGGGGAGATGGGTGGAGAAGACCCTTGATAAGCTTCCAGACTTATTTATTCCATGCAAATTCTGGAATTTCTGGAAAGTGCATGAAAAAGGCATTGATGAGGTATGTATTTATCTCATCCCTGTTAATGACCAAATAAAGTCTGATATTAAGGGGTATAAATTTAATTAATCAATGACAAGAAGTTAAGGAAATTTGATATCTCAAGGCTGATTTCTAAATCCTGCTACATGTACTTGAATATTTTCAACATGTGTATTGATATTAGTGCAAGATCTCAGGTTGTAATTCCAAAAACAATGAATATATCAATTAACATCATTTGGTTTCAAATTGAAGAAATTTGAATATCCCCTAAATGAGTCATGGGAATTTGAATCAGTCGGTATCATGTTCAGTTTGTTAATGGGACAACGTTGTTTTATAAATCAAACCTAATATTTTCTACACCAAACATGGATCACATAGACTTTAAATAGAATGAATGATGGAACAATGTTTAAGAATGAAGTGAAACCATCCTCTTTCATGAACTTTGTATTTATTGTTAATAAGGGGAGAAAATAAAATGACATAAGTCAATGAGAAAAAGAGGAGAGAAGAAAATTAAAGAACATCTTGACATACAAATTGCTAGATTGGTATTGACAATAAACACAAAGTGAAAGATTGTTAAATCTTCATTGGGATTGTGTCATAGTTGTTGTCAATGAAGAAGAAAATTTGTTCCATGTCAATATGCATATGATAAATGGCTTGCAATTTTGTTGGTGTAACCATGCATATTGATGAGACAATTGGGAGCTGGACAGCATAGAAGTGAGTTGGAAGTTCCTAAGCTTATTGAGAAAGAATATTAAGTTACCAAGAAAAGGTGTTAGTATGGGAATCTTATATGAGGCTTGAAGAATTATCCTGAAGCTTGGAAGTTATGTAAACTTCCACTACTGATTATTTCACAATGAAATGAATAAAAGAAAGATGTGTTGCCAGTCCCCCCTGCCAGCCCCCCCCCCCCCCTGCGAGCCCCCCTACAGACCCTCCTGGACACCCCTACCAGTCCCTCCTCCCAATCCATATTTATCTTATATAATTAACAAATTCCCATGAATCTTATTCTTGATTTCATCTCCATGTGGACATTAGTTAATAATTTCACTTTCTTCCTTATCAGGGTGAAATCCTAATGATCAAAGTTAACTAGAATTTCAATTACATTTTATATTTAGAAAATCCCATAAATATCTTTCTCATTTCTAGAAATGAGGGAATCATATTCTTGCCACATATAAGTAATGGATGGATCTTCAGTTATGATCTGGGCCAGAAGGCTGTTATATCTTATTATGTCAATCCATATAGACATCTTAGGCTCATAATCTAAGGAATACTATTATAATAACCTATATTATCCTAGCTTCATCCCCAAAGTCATCATAGGTTAGTCACCTGTGGTATTTTAGGCTCATCTCCTAATTAACTGTAGGCTCATCACCTAAGGAATTCCATTATCATCACCTAAGGAATTCCATGATCATCGCATGAGGAAGGATGGGATTATGATGCATTAAGAAAGTTGAATCATCCTATTCTTATAACATAATAAATCATATACTTTTCAAATAAGGAAAGGTATGGTCCTATTATGATCATCACAAAATTCTAGTCATGGTTTTAGGTCTAGTGGGGACTGGTCCCCTTATGCTCATCGCATAAGTTTGGTCACAATTTAAATTCCAGTGTGGAATAATCCTCTTATACTCCTCACACAAGACAAATAATGGAAGAATTGACTATAATATCATCATATAACCTATTCAAAATATTATGGTGACCAACCACTCATGGAAGGTCCATATCATATTTCAATACATTCTGAATGCCAACCCATAATAAAAAACATTGATTCATGTACTTTTTAAATATAATTAAATAAACACTATAAATAAAATCATACAATGATGATCCTCAATGAAAATAAATGGAAATAAAATATTTTATCATCTTTAAAATCTCACTAGTGATTCCAAAAAAAACCCATGATACTAGATGATTTCCACCGTAATCTAGTGGAAATCATCTCCAACTCCATTCTCATTTTCACTAAATTAGTTAGAAGAGAAATGGGAAACTAGAATGAAAGGAAGATGAGATCACACATTGAATCCCCATGGAGGTCCATAAAAACCACCACATTTAAAGTTGAAATTGAAGGTCAATAGAGGATGAAGCTCCCTCAACCTCCCATGATTCGCTCACATGTGTGGGAGGAAGAGAGGAGGGGTGAGTTTTTTATAAACTCAAAGTGGATAAATGTTTATTTACCTTTCTTTGAGTGAGCCTCCATCTTCTTCATTCCAGCATCCATTATAATATTCATTTTGTTGTGTTGGTGTTCTCCATTTCCTAGGGGGAATCCTCAGAAGTACCAAACAAACAAAACTCAATTCCATTCCTCTATGATGTCATAGACCTGTCCAATGAAACCCACATGCCCTATAGACACTATGGAACATAAAAATCCCTTCAACCATATCTAATAATTTTTAAAATGAGAACTAATGAATCCCCTCATCTATAACTCTTTAAAAACTTCTCAACTATAAGGTGATATATCATGGTTGTATTTTCCAAGAAGAACCACTATCACCTAAATTTCCCATCTAGTGCATTTTGACTCGATGTTTCTATAGGTGTGAATATATGGAACCTTAATTAGCCAATCATAGTATAAATGGGCACTAAAACAAGACATCTCGTGCATTAAAATTTTCCACAATTCCAAACCAATAAAAAATGGTAATATTCTTTCTTTTTTAAAAAAGGATAATCCCATGGGACAGTCCCTCCAAAACACCTGACCGACTCACCCAATAAGAGACGAAACAACCAAAACAATGGCCATGGTAAACTGATATTTTAGTATAGGGAGACAAGTAAAACAAAATTTCCCAATTATAGGGAAAAGGACACTCCACCTGGGTATTTTCCCTCCAACACATGTATCTCTACTCTATAGAGGCTCCATGGTGAAAAATCTAAAGCTTAAAATGGTTATAGGTCCACTCATCAAGGCTTAGACACACACTCGAGAGCCTATATCACCCTTTGGCCTCAATTCCCATAACTGAAAATATTATTGAGAATTTCCAAATATATATTCTCTAACCAAATAATGGTTCTAAAAATTACCACATCCTTGGAAAACCAAAATTCATACTTGCTAAGAATTTATCAACCAATATTTGCATGAATATTTAACTTTATCTCAACCATGAGTCATGGATCATGGGGAAAGTTCCAAAGATATAAGGAACACTGTGTTTACTCATTAGACTAAGACCAAAAATAAAAACAATAGCCACGTAACAGAATTAAGTGAATTAGATGGGCCAACGCACCATATAGAGGAGGAAAGTTTGAAGTAGGGTATAGAGGAACCCTTATGTCGACGCACCGATTGGAGGAGGAAGGCCCAAAGAATGGTATGGAGGAAGGGAGTACCGCTCGAGGGATGAAGCAACCCTGAATGGAGAAGTCGAGCCACGATTGGATAATTCATGTCGTGAATGAAGGAACTGCGATGAGGGATGGAGGAACCAAAGCCGGCGAGGATGAGCGATAGAGGAAAGCAGCGAGGGGAGAGAGGAAAGTCGCAAGGGAGTAGAGGAGGGCGCAATGAGAGAGGTCGTCGTGGAGTAGGAGAGGCCATCGGGGGATAATGGCATCGTGGTGAGAGGTTCGTGTATTGGGGATGGAGGAGGAGCCCGAATGGAATCAAAAAACGGGGGGAAGCATATTAGGGATGGAGGTAGAGCCCAACGGGAATCAAAAAAAAGATGGGGGATGGAATTGTGTAGCCATGGATTAAAAATTAAATTGTGGATATAAACAAGATATAGTCACAGACCTATAAAACTATGGATATAGGTCTGTGTCTATAAGTTAAATTTATAGTAGTGGATGTTATGTACAACGGTCTATGTGGTTAGCCTTGACATGTGCTACAATGTGCAATAGTCTGAGTGGTTAACCTTCACTTGTGATCCTCTATTAGAAATGAGCCATGACTCATGCTAAAGTCACGTTTTAGGTTTCTGCCATGTTAATATGATTCCATGTAAATATGATATCATGTTTCATATGTTATGATTAATTTTGTTCTTGGAATTTTTATATCATTATATCATGCCTTCTAACCTATGTGCTAAAACATTATTCTTATGTTTATTCTCTTATTGGGATTTTTATCTCATTCCTTTGTTCATTTTATCCCTAGGTTGTCTTGTGACGATGTAAGAATACAATGGATGTTATGGGATATTTATAAAGACTAAATAATGAGATTTTATATTTTGTTCCATGTTATCAGTTTTATATTCCTAGTCTTACAAGATGAAACACATCACGATCCTTGGCTGGTAATATGATTCTTTATTACAATTAAAATCATTTATTGAGATGTTTAAAAGGCTAGGGTCTCTATAGTTGTTATTAGAGAATGATATAGTTATTTTTAGAGATTAGGAGTAGAGTAATTTTGTAAGAACCTTATTGAAGGGACTAAGTTTAATAAAACATACCCAATTTTTGGTAAGTATAGAGTTAGTGGTTTATCAATAAAATACATCTTTATCTAGATCTGAACAAGTGGATCTGGATCTAGTAAAAATGTATCTAGTGTTGAAACATGAAAACACTACTTTGAGCTAGACTTGAAAAAAAACTAGGGCATGACAACAGGCATTGTTGTGCTCTTTTTTTGATGCTCTTGGGGGATATGCTTTGGTAAATTTATAAGCATAGTATGAACCATTATTAAGTGAATTAAAAAAAGATCCCATTAGAATAAAAGAAACTAAATAGATAAATTATTTCCTATATTTAAACCTATAGAATCCCAAGATAGGATATACTATTCCTTTATAAGTTTATCCTTTTATGTTAAAAGTTTCCTTTATAATTTTTAGCTAAGTATTCAAGCCCCCAAATAGTACATTATTTTTCTCAGTTAATAGAAGGAAATAGAATAGAACGTGCTACCAATAAATGTGATAGGAAATGTGAATACTTATCCAATGATATTCCTGATATGATGGTAATGGGTGTTCAAAACTTCATGATAGTACTTGATCATCTGGATAAATTTATGACTAATAACTTAAATCATGGGGAATTCCCACCTCCTCTATGCAAATAGAAAGTTGTATTTGAATCCTTTTTGCAGAAATGGCCTCCCATGTTTAGTGTATCTTATGATCCCTGCCTCATTAAATAGTGGATTAACTCCATTTAAAAGATATTCTCTATCCTCCAGGGTACATAAGAAGAGAAATTCGTACTATAAATTTATCATTTTCATGGTGAAGATGTTCAGTGGTGGAAATTGATTTAGAATAAAAAGTCCTAGGAGGAAATTGATACCATGGATTGGGAAGAATTCAAGAAAAAAGATTAATAAATATTTTCCCTCAACCCTTCATATCAAGATAGAAATAGAATTTCACGGACTTAATAAATAATAAGATGAGTCCATAGGGGCATATGAATAAAACTTCACAAGGCTTGCAAGATACGCCTCCAGCATTGTCGTGAACACTGAAAGCAAGGTGGATTGCTTCTTTAGTGTACTAAAGCCATGTTTATGAAAAGTGATACTGATTCGAGACTTTGAAAGTTGTGAGAATATTGTCTGTTTTTCCTTGAAGGTTTAAAGAGGGATCAAAGACTCTTAAAGGTCTCATGGTCCAGGTGAAAAAAACTGGAATATTGATTCTAGTATGGGTGGTTTGACAAATAAATCCCATGATAGAAAGAAGATCGAACATACCCCATGTCAAAGTTGTGGGAAGAAGCATCTCGGGAACTATCTACAGGGAACTAGGAACTATTTCTAATGTGGAAAGATGGGAAATATAGCAATGAACTTCCAATGGGATATGAAGAATTCAACTAACATTGAAGAATAACGGAAGGTTCATATTAATGAGCTGCCAGTAGTGCAATGTTACAATTCCAAAGAGCATGGGATTTATGTGAACAATTACCCTTAGATAAGGGTTATTGGAGTAAATCCACAAAAAAAACTCCAAAGAAACAAGTTCTTATTATATCACTACTCATGGGGTGGATCCAACAATGATGTGGTGACAATAACACTGGTTATTCATTCAAGAATAGTGAACATACTATTTTATTCTGATTCTATGCATTCTTTCATATATTTCAATTTTAGTAGAACTATTCAAACACAATATAAAAAATTTTGAGGTTAAGTTATATGGGAGAATAGAAAATGGGTAAATTACTGCATCTATGGTATATAACTCGTCCCCTATTAACGTTTGTGGATTGAACCTCTTATAAAATCTCATTATACTTTCTTCAGTGGAGTTTGATGTTATCTTGGGCATGGATTGGATATCTATATACAAATCCAACATCAATGGTTGGGAAAGGGATATCACTCTACATATCCGAAAGCATCCATAAATTATTTATAATTGTAAGGATGAAGATCAATCTCATTTAGAATCATTGTCTCAAGTATGGATATTATTTCCTACTGAGCAAGCATGTCTAGCTCCAATGATTGAGACAAATTATATTATACTTCTCAAAGATATGCTATTCATGAGGGTTTACATTGATGTATTCCCTTAATAATTTCCTAGTCCTCCTCCAGATCGAGAGTTCGAGTTCTAAATTTAACTTATTCTCAAATATCTTCCTATATCAAAGACACCTTATAGAATGTTCACCATTGAGCTAGAAGATATGAAGAATCAGTTGCAAGAGAATCAAGAGAAGGGTTTTATATGCCCTAGTGCTTCAACATGGGGTGAACCAGTAGTATTTTTTTAAAATATTGATGGATCAATGCATCCCAACATTGATTATTATGATCTCAAAAAAATCACAATAAAGAATAAGTATCCCCTGCCTTAGATAGATGACTTGTTGGATCAGCTCTGTGGAGCCAGTTATTTCACTAAGGTGAACCATTAGACGGTATATCACCAATTAATAGTGAGAAGGGAATATATTCCTGAGAATTCCTTTTGAACGATGTATAGACACTATGAGTTCATAGTGATTCCATTAAGAAACAAAACTTATCCAGCAAAATTCATGGATTAAATGAATATAGTCATTAAATATTACCTCGACAAAATTGTTGTAGTCTTTATCAAGGATATTCTAATGTACTCCAAGAGTAAGGAGGAATATGATGAGCATTTGATTACTATGTTGATGACTTTGCAAAGGGATAAACATTGTTAAAATTATTGTAAATTTGGGTTCGGGATGGAGGAAGTTTCATTATTGGGGCATGTTATCACCAGCAAAGGGATATCTATGGACCCTTACAAGATAAAGGCAATTGAACAGTGGCCTAGGACAACATCTGTAATGGAAATCTACATCTTTCTTGGTCTAGATGGGTATTATCGATGTTTTTTGAAAAACATATCATGATTTTCAAACCCAATGACCATGCTTACATGGAATGGGGTGATGTTTTTCTGGACTTAATAATGTGAGGAAATCTTTATAGATCTCAAAAGAGGCTTAACATTGTGCCGGTAATCACACTCCCAACAAGTGGAGAACTCATTATGGTGTACAGCGATTCTTAAAAGAATGGATTAGATTTGTGATAATGATAAATGATAAATTGATAGCCTATAACTATAGGTAGCAGAAAATCCATGTGAAAAATTATCCCACACATGATCTAGAGTTGGTAGTTATATTTTTGCATTGAAAATCTGGCAGCATTATCTCTATCGGTAGAAGTGTGAGATATATATTGATCACAAGAGTCGAAAATATATATTGACACAAAAAGAGCTTAATTATCATCAGAAAATAGGGTTATAACTCATCTAGTATTATGACTACTCAATACACTAATATCTTGGTAACGTAAATAAGGTTGTGGATGCTCTATGTTGAAATGAACTTTCATCTTTATCAATGATGAGATTTGTGAAGGATCCAATATTTTTAGATTTGTAGAGGATGGACATGGGAATAAATAAGGGGGGAACATCATAAATATTTTCCCAAATGGATCCTCAACCAACCCTCATGGAGAAGATAAAGGACTCTTGAAGAAAAGATGTAGAAATTCTAATAAGGGTGGAAGCTATTAAAAATGGGAAATCCTATATGTTCAATATTTATGGGAAATGAGTTAAGAGATTTTGTTCATGATTATGTGTACTATCCTATACATAGATAATGAATGAGATTTTGAATGATTCACATAGATTAACTATCTCTATTCACCCAGGGAGCACAAAGATGTATTGAGATCTCTGAGAGAACTCGTTGTTGGACAATATGAATGAAGAGATTATTAGATATACATCAAAGTGTCTGGTATGTTCACTGAGTGAAGGCTAAATGATATAAGTATAAGGGGATGATGAAACCATTATCCATACCAATATGGATGTGGAAGAACATCACCATAGACTATTTCACTATAAATCCAAGGAAATACATAGGAAACAAAGCTATATAGGTCAATGTGGAAAGTCTTACAAAGATAACTTTCTTTTCCCCAATTCGAGAGGACTTCTCATTAGATCAACTTGCATGGTTATATATAAAAGAGGTGGTACAACTAAATAGAGAACCACTTTCTATTGTATCCAATAGATATCCAAGATTCAGCTCAAAGTTCTGGAAAAGTTTCCTTCTTTCTCTAAACACTGAACTGAACTTCAGTACGGCCTATCATCCTCAAACTAATGGACAATCTGAGAAAAATATTCAGACATTGGATGATATGTTGAGAGCATGTTATATAGATTTCAGAACAGGGTGGGACCAACAGCTTCCACTGATCAAATTCTCATATAAGAATAGTTTCCACACTAGAATATGAATGTCACCATATGAATCCCATTATGGGAGAAGGTGTAGAACACCTGCGTGTTGGGATTAGGTTGGTGAGCGTAAGCTTCTAGGACCTAAAATGATTAAAAAAATAATGGATAAGGTTAAAACCATTCACCAGCATATCAAGGTAGTCCGAAGTTGACAAAATAGTTATAAATACAATCATCAATGGGACCTTGAGTTCGAAGTTGGAAATATTGTATTCCTTTCCATATCTCCATTCAAAAAGGTTATGAGGCTTGGGAATAAAAGAATGTTAAGTCCCAGGTACATTGGCCTATTCGAGATCCTTAATTATTTTAGAGTTGCGGCCTATTGACTGGAACTCCCACCTACCATGTCTAAAGTACACGATGTATTCCACATATCCCTCTTAAAGAAGTATATAGTAGATCCTTCATATTTACTCTCTTCAAAGGTTGTAAAATTGGAGATTTACTTTTCTTACGAGGAGGATCCAGTGAATATCTTGGACTGTAGAGATAATGTTTTATGCAATAATACTACTCACCTAGTCAAAGTGATACATGAGAGCCATAAGTATGAAGTGCTAACATGGGAATTGGAGGAGGAAATGAAGAAAAAGTACCCACACCAGTTTATGGAAAAGAATGTAAGAAAAAATTTTGCAGGAAAAATTTCATAAGGGGGGTAGAATGTAACAACCCAAAGTTTAATCAATGGAAATTCCTTTATTACAATTATGTATTATATAATAATCACATAATACGACATATAGAACACAATACAATTATTATAAATAAAGAATGAACAAAATAAAAGGTATCTCTAGATGCTAATGAATGTATACTGATGAAATAGTAATTTGACCTTTGGAATAGTAATGTGACCCCTATGAATATTAAACTAGCCAATGTAATAGTAAACTCAACAATTAAATCATAAATAAAATTTAACCATCTTATATGTGAAAATATTGTATAATTATATCATAGTATATGTAAATACATATTTTAAAAGTTATTAACAAGGTGTTGGTATTTTTATAAGTCTTGTATTTTTAATTACAATTTTATGTTTAATTTAATAAATTAAAAGAAACCTTATTTTCATAAAATGTATTAATAAATAATTATTTTTATGAATTTTGATTATATTGTAATTTTAATAGACCTTAATTTATCTTTCAAAGTGTTAAAAAATAAGTTATAATTTTAATATATGTATTTTTCATATAAATTATGATTTTAATTAAAAATTTAATCTCAAATATTTAGAAAATAATTTTTATAAAATGGACTTAATTTTTTAATTCTACAAGTCGAAAAAAATTGGAGATTTTTTGGAATTTTTCTAAAATACTTTAATTTTTTCTGAAAATTAAAATATGGCACTTTATAGTATATATAAATTATATGTTAAATACACTATTTTTTTATTCATGGATTATGTAAACACCTTGGGTTCTATCTCACACGAACATATTAATATTTTGTTCACAGTAATCAATAATATTTCTTGTCTTGAGAAAAATAGTAAAATTATGAATAAAATATTATGAAAACCCTACTCTCCTCCAGTATCCACCATAATCCATATTTTTATATTTTCAAGTGACACATTAAAGGCTAAGTGTGAACCCACCACAAATCCAACCAGATACAAAATCATAACCCACCACTCAATCATCCAAAGAACCGCGGCCAAAAAATTTCATATTTCATATTTCAACTTTCAAAATGAAAACATCCCCAATCTCAGGCCACGTGTAGCCCACTTCACGTGAACCAACACTGCCACCTCTATCCATATTCATCGTCGTCAAATAAAACCACCGCTCGAGACTCCGCAATCATCGCACCACCAACCTTATCCTTACGCCACCGAACTTTCGTAACATCGATCCATCACCGTCGACAACATCGTCGGCGGCGGACACTTCACCAGCGATTGCCACCAGTACCAAAAATCATCTCCGACTCCAATCCGTAAGCATATCTTCATCGATGTCCAGACATCCCACCAAAATAATGAATCCCATCGCCACTATCTCAATATCACGGCACCAACAACCAACACCATAACACAAAATCACAATAGAAGAGCACGAACCACTAGTAAGGAATAAACCCAAAAGATAAATCAAAACCTGAGTAGAACCCAAGATAAACCGAAACAAAAGGACCGGGAGTTGATGCTGAGAAGGAAGCATAGCTGGGGTTGAAACCCTAAAGGAACCCTGGGATGAAACCCTACAAGGAAAGATCCATGACCACTGAACTGAAGACCCAAAACCACTTTGTATCCATCGCTCCAAAACCAACCTGGAGAGGAGCGGTGGAACTCTTGGTCATAGCAAGGTGGGGGCGGATGAGGAATAAAACCTGAGATAAAAACCTAGGGACGAAACCGCAAAATCAAAGGAAATAAACTGGGAATGAAACCCAAGCAAGAAGAACTGATTCCGAATGCACCTGGAAATCTGACGTCCGCAAAACTGCTTTCCCAAAACCTCATAGTATCCCTCACTCCAAATATGAACTGGATAGGAGCAGAGGAACTCAAGGTCAGAGGGCAGTAGAGATGGTTCTGGGGAAAACAAAATTACTTCACGGAGCAGGCAGACAGAGCGAGAAGGGGAAACCCTAAGAGGACGAGTAAGTGAGAAGAAAAAACCATGAGAAAGCAGAGCAGGCGAGGGAGAGAAGAGGGAACCTGAAAGGACCATGGAGGAGGAGGAGTCGCCGCCAGTGGGGGTCGAAACCCTAAGAGGCGAAGGTATGAAGGTGATTTGAGAGCTCGAAATCTCCAGGAGAATGAGGCTCCATTACTCTCATCCACTATAAAAAACACCCTCACCCCCTCTTCTCTTCTCTCCTCTCAAGACTTGCTCCAATTACCAATTCTACTCAAATACCTCCATAATACCGTCTACCACATCCAACTCCCCTTTGTCTCTTCAAAAGACCAAATCCTCTCCCTTAAATAGGTTCTCAAGTAAGATACATTCTAGAGGTAAATTCCTCTTTTCGTTCTTTTATTTTCTTTTAAGATCCATTCTTTTATTTTTCTTTCCTCCCCTCCTTTCATTCAGAAGTTATGATAACTCCATTACCGTACATGTACTATAATTTTTTTATGATAATGTAATAATTCAACATCATTTCCGCTTACCCTCCTTCCTTACCCTCCTTCTATTCTAGAAATGAGAACACCATCTAAGATGTGTTAATTTCTCACATTCAAGGATGATGGGTTTAAATTTTCTATTATAATCTTTAATTTGAGTCATGATAACATTTTTATGGTTTAAAAATACTTTAATATATATATTATTCATAATTTAAGGTTCTGGAATCTTTTGAACACGTGATATTAATTTATAATGAAATATGTGTTTGATGTGATCAAAAACCACCAATTAACCAAAATAGTAATCATTAAAGTTTTATATAATTATTCATCTTCCCTTAAAATGACCAATTGAAATTTATTACCATGTAATATAATTTGCGATCTCTAGTAACATATAACTCCAATTATGGATAACCATTCTCATCTTACATGTTTATCTGCAAATGTATATAAGTAAACCAATCCTATAAAGCATGGAAACAAGCACTCCCAAACAATGAAACCTAACCTCATAACCCTTAAAAAGGCACTGAATTAACTTAATAAAGTTATAATAAATCAATTTAAAATAATTTATGTCATGTAAATTTTAATTAATTAACATAATTTTATTATCCATGTCATTAAGATAAAGGGAATAACACCTTCAGACTTAAGGGAAAGGATTCTACCCGAACCTTTTTTATTCTGTCGGGTTTCTATATCTTTTTTTACCCAAATAGAGTTATATGTTCTTTTTTATGTAAATATTATAATTGTTGTGAGAATTATCCAAACTAATATATCAATTTCCATTAATCATTCTCTTTTAGGTATATACATGTTCTTAAGCGGTTCCCTCCTCAATACTTCCCAATAAGCAAACCTATTTAAGGGAGATTCTCGATTTCTTACCCAATTTCAAGTGCACTATGTAATCTCTTTTAATCCACCATTATTTTTATAAAACCAATATTTTTATTAGGATATCATTATTTGTTCAATTATGTTTTTATATAAATGTTTATCAACCTTTCTATTTTATGATATCTTTTATATTTTCCTTAAACATCACTAAAAGTTTTTAATTCTAACTTTCTTGAATGATATTTTTGCATGTTATCACTTAAAATTAACATCAAATATCTTGATATATTGACATTTTCCTCTATTATTGCCCATTTATTTTTTGATTCCTTTATTTCATGGACACTTTTATGATACTCCCATTTATTATACTTTATGACATGAATATGGTACCCAATTCTTTCCATGGTTAACCCTTATGATTATGTATGATTCTATATGTTCCAAGAATATTCATGAAAATGTTAATATGATTGTCCCCAAAGATATATCCAATGCATCAGGTAAGGTTTAATCTCATGAGACGTTATGTGCAATGGTCTGGGTGGTTATCCTTTACCCATATTACCATGTGCAACGTTCTTGGTGGTAAAACTTTACATGTGCGCCACTATGTGAAATGATCCTTGAATACTACTAAATTTATGTTTTATGTTACTTCTACATTACTATTATTCCATTTTTATATGATCTCATGTTTTATATGGTATGATTCTATATTTTCCATGCCTTTTTATATCACTATGTCATTCCTTCTAACCCATGTGCTAATGATTTTTTTATGTTTATTCCCTTTCTAGTTTTTTATCTCATCCCATTGTTTATGTTATCCTTGGGTTATCCTATGAATATGTAATATCACAATGGATGTTAAGAGGTTTTTATGAATACTAAATAAAGAAACGTTATATTTATTTCCATTTTTTCAGTTTTATGTACCTAGTCTTCCAGGACACAAGACTTCATGATCCATAGATTGTAATATGATGATTTATTATGCTTAAAATCGTGTAATGATATGAGTAAAAGAATAAGTTCATTATAGTATCATTTTTTTGTGCCTCAATCTGATGAACAATGTGATCGGTATGACTCCAAGTGTGTCATTTTATTCAAAATTGACAATGATTTTAGTTAAAAAAACAACTAACATACTCAGAACTAAGAAAATTCTATCGCATTTTTTGGTACTTTAGTAAAATAATCAATATATCACTTTTGATGTTTATGGATCATCCACACCACAATATGATGTATTGTGTAACCGGTATATCTAAAACTGCAACTTTTTATTCAAAACTAACATTAATTTTATTCAAAAAAACAACTGGAATACTCAAAAACTAATCAAATACATTCTTATTTTTTTGGTACTTTAGAAAAATAATCCATAAGTAATTTGTGACCTATAAGAATTAGTCACACCTCAATTTGACTCACGATGTGTTCAATATGACTCCAAGTGTTCCTTTTAATTCAACATTTACATTATATTTAGAAATAAATCAACTAACATACTCTATCATAGTGTTTTATTTTTTCAGTATTTGTGTTAGAAGTTTTTTTCATCTAAATTCTTTATTTATATCTTATGTTGGTGATTTTTTTGTATTTATGTTGATGTAGTGAATTATTGCAGCACACAAAACCTGTTTCTGGTGATGTAGTGTGATGTAGCATCACACTACAGTTTTCACCTTTATCAGTTCTACTAAATGCACCGATAACATTATCATTTATCAGTGATTTTAAAGGCTCTTATAAATCTTCCCTTTATTAGTGGTTATAAAGGATCTGATAAATTCTATCATTATTAGTGCTTTTAAATGTGCTGATAAATCATGATTTTATCAGTTCTTTTAAAAGAACTAATAAATGACACGATTGTTTAGTGATTTTTTAAGTGTGGATAAAGGGTATATTTATCAATGCTAAATAAAAGCAAAGATAAATGGTGTATTTTATCAGAACTTTTATTTGTGTTGATAAATCTACACTTTATCAATGCTTCTTTAATGCTAATAAAATACATGGACTTTTAACTATGCTTTTGTTCTCATCACTTTTCTATCATGGATAAAGGATTATTCTATCATTATTTAAGGCGTTTTTTATAGTGGTGTATCATTTATGGGAAAACATGTGAAATATGCTAGAGTGAGAGTCATCCATGTTTTTTGGGCATTTCTACTAGTTTAGAGAGGTCATGTCCATAGTTGTGACTGATAAAAGATAAAAATTTAGAGTGTTCATCAAGTATTAGGGACCAATGTGGTTAATTAGTGATGCATGAGAAGATATATCAGGGATGAGAAGTGTTATAGTGGAGTGGTTGTAGTTCCCTTCATATTTTTATTTATGAAATTGTTTAAAATTTCTTCAAAACATGAGTTTTTTATGGATTTATTCTTTTTGAGATGTTGGTGGGGGTTAAGGGTCATTATTTTGGAGAGTTGGCCTTAGTTTAGGATTAAATTTTACTATAAGAAAAATTTCACTTCATAATCGGTGGTGTTGAATCATAGTGAGTGGATTCATAATATTGAAATTTTGGAAAATCTTGTTGGTTTCATTGTATCTCATGTGTTACACTATGAAGCTCTACTCAAGTGGATGGGGTTGCACCATAAAGAACCCTACCACATCTTCGAAAGTGATTCTGATATCTTAGTTCTACACTAGAAGGATATTTTCATCATGATGAAGAGGATAACTACATATCATGACCTTGGGCTGGGATAGTCATGGTTTTCTAGTTTTTCATTAGAATGTGGTGTTGTGTTATAGGTCACATAGCCACACCATAATGATTTTATTTTTATTTTTCATGATTCTTGGTGATGGGGTGTTGCACAATGATGCATGAGGTTGTTCCAAAATGTGACCTCTTATAATTTTTGGGATTTCATGGGTAGGGGAGCTTTATTGGGACACGAGGGATTATTCTTCAATGATCTCTTGTTCTAGTTTTTTTAATAGGGGGTTTAATTTGAGAACCCCTTTGAATTTTTTGGTTCATCTTTCTACGATAGAGAGGGGATTTCACCTCCCATATTCAATATTTATCCCTTTAAATCCATTAATCTATGGGGTTTTGGTCTTTTGGATTCTCTGGTGGTGGTGATATCTTTTATCTTCCTCTTCTTCTTCTTCCTTATCTTCTTCCCCTTCTAATTTAAGAGACCTGTATTTAGTTTTTTAGTGGAAATTTCACCAAATCATAGTGGAATCAGGCTAGATAAAAAGTTATTTTGTTCTGGATATATAGAGAAGTATCTTTTTGGATGAATATGTAATGTTTATAATGGTTTTTCTTGAGGTAAGTGATCACACCATGATTCATTGATCCTTTTATACCTTATACCACTATGGTAAACAATTTTTGAATTGGAAACTACCAATGTAATAATCAATTACACTTCTTTTTTTATTTAATAAGTTAATGATAAACACTATAAAATAATTTAATTTCACTTGTTTTTATTTTCACTTTGTAGGTGGTGGTGATTTGAATTTTCCGAGATGAAGTGGGGTGAAATGATCCAAACCTGAATGAGAGACTTAGCACACATGTGGACTAAAATTCAGATTTGGGCTAATCTATTCATACAATTAGGATAAAAATCAATGGATGAATGCAAAATTGTGTGAGATATATGTATTTAGAATACTAGGGATCCAAATTTTTTCATTTAATGGACTGAAATTTACCATTACTCGAGAAAATATTTATTTTTCATAGTCTCAAGGTCACTTTTGTAATTCATCCATATCATGGGATGTATGCCACTAATGGATAAAAAATTATAGATGTTAAATAGGTGTGAAAACAACTTTCTAGTTTTTTCAAAAGATATATAATATTGTATTCTATTCCAAATCAATGATCCATGTGGTTTTTGAAATTATGAATACCCAAAACAACCATCCATATTTCCTATAAATTTTCCCTTTGGGAAACCCATTTATAAGTGCAAGAAATGGAGTGAAGGGATTAAATTTTTTATACTCATTGGTTTTATATAATTATAATATAAATTTGGGATCTCCTTATCTATATAGGGAGATCAGTGATGAAGATGGAGTTCAACTCGAGCCTCCTCCTTGTCTCGATAGAGAGATAAATGATGGGTGATCATTGTGAGGAAGAAACACCCTTGGAGAGGGAGTCTTGGAACAAGATTTTCTATGTTTTTGGTGTATTCTAGGGATTGAAATTTTTGTTCCACATGTATCTTTATTTGTGTTCAATTATTTGATGCATTTTATGGAAATTAATATTAAGGGTGTGAGCTTATTTATTCAGATTGGAAAATAAAAGAATAGTTTTCTTTCCCAATAATTTTATATTTAAATTATATTTGGTAGTAATTTATTTATTCATATATTCCAAAACATTAATACTATATTATTATGTCAAATTGTAGTTCTATTTGTATTGTTTTAGAGTCATTGTGGGTATCAATGATCATGGTTAACTCACATCTGTGGAATTATACTGAAACCTCATCATAATTTAATAATGAGGAACTTTAAAAGTAGTGTATAAACTATCAATAATATCATCCTTAAATTTAATTTTAAAACCTATTCAATTTTTTAACTATTAAAATCTTTAAATTAAGTTGTTTTAATTATTATTTGACCCCCCTTGTGTTTTCAATTTATTTAAAAAAAATATATTGTAAATGAACAATTTAAACCTCAAATTATCCTTTATAGATGACATATTCTCTTCACAATAATATAAAAAACAATAAATTTGATGCTTCAAAACAATGTGGTCAAATTTTGGCTGCATTTTTGGGGAGATCTATAGTTTTTACTATATATTATTTATAAATTTTTTGTGTATTTTGAAAATATTTGTATTTTTTATTCTATTTTTTCTTATTTAGTTGTATTATAATCTCTATTATATATAGGTATTTTTTATAATGAATTATTATTTGGGTGAAATTCCTCCTTTTGAATCCAAACCAAAGAGGATCCAATGTTAGTGACACTAAGACACACCGGATGATCCTTTGAGGGAGGACACACAACCCATCCACAACCATCTCTCAAAACATTCTTATTTTTGAAATAAATTTGAATGTAAACTTCACATTTATAAGTTGGAAAATAATAATTTAAGACTAAAGTAAATTACTTCACCTAATGTTGATATCCAACCTGCATATATTCAAGCATAAGGAGAACCACCAAAACTAAAATTATAATATAGTCTAATTAACTTATAATTAAATTTCATAAACTGGTTATAAAATACCAACATAATAATCTAAAGTAATTATATATTATATAATAAATATTAAAACCTATAAATGTAGATGAAGAACTTAAAAAACCTAGGGATTTTCCATCTTCCTTAGAAGACATAAAAAAATAACATCTATAATATGGTAACTACATAATTAGATGCCAAATAGACATGAAATGTATTTTTCTTGAAAAAAAATTCTAAAACTCTCGTACAAAAAAATAGGGAAAAAATTTATAAAATAATAAAATCTAACGGGGAAACGCTTCATGAATACAGGGAGTGTTTTAAATGGATTTTTTCAAGTATTCCATACCACTAAATAAATGACAAACTAATATTATAATATTTTTAAGAATGTTTAATTAATATTGATCATAATATTTTTGATGTTGTCGTAGGTGGATACCTTATGAAAAATACTTCAATCGCTACAAGGAAAATCATTGAAAACATGGAATATAACACTCAATATTTTAGTGTAAGGTCTATCATACCCATCAAACATTTAAATGAGGTGAAAAGTTATAAATTTAAAAATAAAGGGGATATGAAATTTTAATAGGTAAGTACCCTAATCTTATAACTTTCTCTCTCACTCACAAAATCCCAACCTCCTCCTCCAATTCATTATAGTATCTATGCTATCAACACCCACTATTTAGAACAATTCCCTCAATTGAGAGATCCTTCAGGGAGTTTTGAGGAAATTCTCCCAGGATTTCTATACATGCAACCCATAATAATACTATCCATCGATATACATGTAGAGATATAACCAATATTATTAAATCAAACCAAGCCTTTTACACATATTATTACATTATTTTTATCATAAATATCCAATAATCATATCCCAATGATTTTGAGGCCTTGTCTCTTAAAGACTATAGTCATAATACATAAAAATGATACAAAAACATTAATAATTAATTATTTCTCCTTAATAAGCTTCTAAATCTATATAACTCTTAATACATCATAATATAAACTTGGGGATACATAAAATAAATGGGTGATCTATAAATCCCACTAATTAAAAAAACATGACAACAAAGCATATCATGTTAGTCAAATGGCATAACATGATATCATAAATGAAAATTATCATGATTAATAACATGGGAGAATAACATAAAGAACATGGGATCATAGGATAATGGAAGAATAATAGAGTGGTATCAATATAAAACATGAAAAAAAAAATATAAGTCAAGGATAACTATGAAGGAAACATCAGAGGGTGGATAGAGTCTCATCAGGGATTATGTTTACTCCCTAATCCCATACATAGCATATCATGAGACATAAATGTTACCCAATGAATTGGACCTCAATATGGGTGCACACATAATAACATGTATATTATTGTTTTTTCTACAAATGGAAATCAAATTTCAGTCATAAACCTAATAATTTCCCATGGAATGAAATTGGTTGTATAATAAGGCATCATATTATAATCAAGGGATATTTCATAAGAATTACAAATAGAAGAATTAATTAAATGTTTTGGATGTTAATATTGGATTACATAATAATAGGTCTCAAAATATGGTTTTATTTTGGAAATAAAATAAGGAAAAATGGTTGAGAATTGGGTACATAAATAAACATTCAAAATTGTGTTTTAAGGAATCAATTATAGACTTTTAGAGAAATAATAAGTATTGAATTTTGTTTGACAACAATAAGTAAAATAGAATATTTATATATAAAATATTAATATATTTAATGAAATAATGATTGGGAATAAATAAATTAAATGTGAATCACATAAAACAATTAAGGTTTAAAAAATTTACCCACAATCGGGTTTAATTTTAAAGAAGGCACTTAATAAATGAACATAAGAAATATATTACCACATTAATGGAATAGAGAAAAATAAAGGTATATATGTAATAGAAATATATAAATAATTTATAAGTATTACATAACCTAAAATAGAGAGAAAACGTGATTTAGAGATATAATTTTCATGACCCAATGAATGACGGTGGTGAAGTGCCCAGATCAGTGTGAATCACTGAGAGGGGGAGGGGGTGAATCAGTGATCCCTTAAAACTTTTTACTAATTGATTCTTATCAATTAAACCTCTATGGCTGGTTAAAGCCTCGATCCACTCTTCTTGTATCTCTCAACCTTTCCCGGATAATGCAGTAATGAAAAGGCACAGGACACAAGGATTTACAAGGTTCGGCACCAAAGGCCTACATCCTTGCCATGCTCTCCCAGCATGGATTCTCCATTATAACCTGTTAAAATTACAATGGTCGATACAGAGTCCCACTGTATCTCTCCAGAGTCCCACAGGAGGGTCTTTATACTGCGTCACACAGTGTTACCAGAGTCCCACTGGCCTGCTCCAGAATCCCACTGAAGACTTCTTCTCCCTGAGTCCCACAGGGTCTTCTCTTGGCTCCTCGAGTCGCACGAGTAGCTCTTCTTCACTTTAAGGTCTTCAAGTATCTTCATCAGTCTGGGATAAAGACTGCTGGCCTTGCTTTGTACCTCTGATCACTTGTGATGATCAGGGTCTTCTCAATCTACTGAAAACTCAGACAACCAATCTCTTTAACTTCAGTCTGGCTCAGTCTCAGTTCACTTCAACTTCTCAAATGCACACAAGCAGATTTGACTTGTTTTACGTGTGCACGTGCATGCATGCATGCATGCACTTTCCTGTTCTTCTTCTAGGTGCAGTAAACCCTCAAAGGGTGTATTCAATTATAGCACACACCGTCTCCACAATCTTCACACACTATATTCAAATTGTTCACACACTAAAAGTGTGTTATACTTTAGTGTGGGTCAACTTCTTCCTTCTTTAATGTGTGTTCACTCCACTTAGAGAATACACATAGGTTCGGCCACTTCTTTAATTTGCACACACAAATTCTTCACTTAGCATACACTTGTAGTGACCTTCCTCTTCTTGCACACAATAAATGCCCATAGGGTGTATTTGCACTTTGCGCACACAATCTTGGCTATGACCTCTTCTTTCTTTGACACACACTAACTTAGGTTTAGTTGTGGTCTTCTTGTTCACATAGCACACACACAAGGCTACGGCCTTTCACTGTTTTCTTTTGCATGCAACCAACCCGTAGGTATTCTTCCTTCACTTGGCACACAAGCACAAGTGTCTCGGACTTCTCAATATTCACACACGAGGCACTGCCTCTACCTCCTCTTGCTTATGCACACACTGCCCGAAGGGTGTGGTCTTCTCAACACGAGCTGTAGGGTGTTCTCACTTGAACCCTTTCTACAAGGAGGCGCGCAAGGTGTCTTGTTGCAAGAGCGCGCAAGACCTCCTACCCGTGGGGCGCGCAAGTGCAACACCCGCGAGATCTTCCTCCTGCCGCGCAAGGGTGCGGGCAGAGAGGGAACAAGAGTCTCGAGCGCGCAAATATGCGGCTCGGCTCCTTCCTGTCGCGCAAGAGAGGCGCGCAGGGGATCTCCTCCTCCTCCTTTCTTCTTTCGCGCAAGGAGTGCGCAAAAGGAACACAGCCGCGCAAATGGGTTGCGCGGGGCTTCAACTTCGCGAGGCACAAAGGCTTCTCACGGGTCTTCAAAACTTCAGCGCATCAGCAAGCCGCACAGAGGGCTCGGCCTCATTTTTATAGACAGAGGCTGCCTCGCATCATCTGCGTGAGAAATTTCCAAATCTCCGAAATATTCGGATCTTCAAGATTTTTTCAAATCTTGAACTTTTCTCCTCGGTTCTCCGCGGGTTCTTCTCTTTTTATTTTTGTCTGCGTGCATGCATTTTCGAACGAATGCATGGCCTCTGTTTTGGCCATCCCATGCAAAACACAAACCATTCATAGCCTCGGCAGATTCTCTTGCCTTGGCCGAACTTCGAATTTTCCTCTCGTTGCATGCAAGCCCATTTTTAAGCATGGTTCGGTTCGGTGTGGAGAGACGATCACGAGGGACACCTCAGCTTCGAAAATGGTGGCTGCAATCTCGAAAACCATCTTCGGGAGTCGCCTGGTTCAGCGGCGGTCGTCGGGTGGCCTTGGCATGGCCTCGGCATGAGATCGAGGTAGGAGACGCCTCGGAGCCGTCGGATCAGGTCTTTGGACGGCCTGGATTTGATCGCTAGTGGCGCGATTAGATGGGCGGCTCGGATCTGGCGCGCGATGAGACGGGCGGCCAGGATCTCTTCCGCGGGAAAAATCCACGTCCCACATCGAAACGAAGCCCGGTTTATCCGCGGCTTGTTACCCTGGCGCTGCTTCAACCCGCCAGTTGAACTTCTCCCCTCCCGGTGCCGCCCTGCACCGGGTTCTCTCTGCGGGCGCGCTCTGCGCCCACTCTGCCTCCTGCGGGCGCGCTCTAGCGCCCACTATGCTTCCTGCGGGCGTGCCACTGGCGCCCACTATGCACACTGCGCTCCTCCGGGCGTGCCCCAAGCGCCCATGCGGTGTCCTAGGTGTGCGCCCTGCCGCCCTGGCTCGCCCCACGGGTTCCCCCGGGCGTGGTGCCCTAGCGCCCATGCCTTGGGGTTGAACCCCCAAGGTGCCTTGGCTGGCCTAATTTTTTGGCAAAGAATAGAATAAAGACTTTGTATAAAAACCAGTTTCTCCTCCAAATAAAATATGCCAATTGCCAAGTGCCACTTCTCTAAGCCATCTTCCTTTCTTCTTCTCATCTTCTTATTCATTTGAATTCCTCAATGCTTCTTCTTTATTAGAATTCCTCCAATTCTCTTCAACATTTATTCATTACTTAGGAGTGGAATTCCCGAAGGTTCTTCTTCAACCGAAGCTCCTGAATCAAATAATTCGTCAACATTCTTCAATGATCCAATCAGAGATCAAGTTGGATCTTCTTCAAATTCACATGCACTAAGTGTTAGTGCATGGACTTCTTTAATCCACATCATCCACTTAGTAGTTGTGGATGGATCTTCTTCAACTCCTCATGCATTGTGAAGACAATGCATGGTCTTCAATCAATGTTGTGACTTTGTATCATCAGGATACAAGTTCTATGAACTTAATGATCAGCTCAACAATCGTCTGTTGTTACTAGAGAATGTTTCAACCACATCTCCTATGCCACTTAGTGAATCTCCTAAGTGACATGCCTCTTAGTATCATGGCCATTCTCTATTCATCACCAACACCATCACAACCTTTGTCATTCACATCTTGACAATTCTTGACATCCATTCATTCCATGACAACTTCATGCCTCATTGACAACAAATGCAACACAGTGCACTTCAATCTCCCCCTTTTTATTTGTTGTCAATACACTCCTTCAGCACATATGAATGGGTCAATATGTGTGCCAATATTTTCTCCCCCTTATTGGCAATCAAATGCAAAGGTGTGGTGTGGTTCTCTTTCAAAAATATCACTTCCTCCCTTCGAATAGCATCTTCTTGAAAAGCACTAAGAGAGGGATGATGTCACATGTTCTCTTGAGCAATGAACCTTTAGTAAATCAGCTCTAAGTCTACTTGGGCTAACCCGGTGTAGAAAACAAGAGTGATGTAACCAAGGTACTCAATGCTGTCCATAATTCTCTACACATGTGAGATCATGCTTAGGGGTTTGAAAATTTTTCAGATATAACAATGAATTGCTAAATCCTGCACATACTTCACAAAACTCATTAGAAAGTTCAGTGCAATGATAAAGCTCCCCCTTTCATCCATTTGTCTTCAATCCATACTCCCCCTTAATTGACAAGATAAACTCAATTAAGAAACAAGGGATGAAAGTATGATTGGAATACCTTCACTTTTCTCAAGATGGAATTAAATATCCGAATCCCATCTTCTCCAGATTGGCTCCCCCTCAAGGGGTGCACTCCATTCTGTCCAAACCATCCTCCAGCTGAGAATGATCATCATCTTCAATTCCATGTAATGTCAGCACATGTAAATACCAATAGTATAAGGGAATAAGATGGAACCTCCTTGGTTCATCAATGTGAACAACAAGGTTGAGAAGATTCTCTCAACCGAGATGTCCCATTTTCACCAGTCTTCACACTTGCACATTTGATCTTCATTGATGATTGTGCTGGTGTGGTTCTCAAAACATCTTCATGTGAAACCTTCTTCTTCCCTTTTGCTTTAGAAATTGCCAGAGCTTCATCTTCAACTCTTTGTAGTTATCTGGCAAGTTGCAACTGATGTGGCCATATAACAAGTAAATCATTTGGAAGAGTGGCCTCAGTTTTGGAAGTTCCACATGGTTCTTTGGATGCTGCTAAGCTACCTCTCTTAGGCAACTTATTTTCAATCAATCCCTTCTTGTTCTGGATTGATTGTCTTTTGGAGTTCAGTCTGCTTCTTTTGATTTCCATGGCTTGTTTGCAAAGATCCATGGTATGACCTTTCTTTCCACAGTAGAAGCATATTTTCTTGGTGGTCCTTCTAGATGACTCACCCTTCTTGGATTTAGACTCCAAGGACTTCTCTTCCTTTTTCAACATCTTCTTGGGAGCTTTTTCAGCTTTCTTCTTCTTGCTTCCCAAGGATTCCTTTTTAGCCAGGTTCAGTGATCTTCTCTTCTTTTCATCTTTGGATACAGTTGGAGATTGACATGTATCATTTTGACCACTTTTGAAAACATCCCAGATGTTGTCAAGTAATCCAAATATATTTGCAGTAAACAGATGTCTCTGGACCTGTGGATGTTGCTTCCTTCCTTCTGGCTTGCTCCCCCTTGGCATGGGCTTCCTCTGTTTTTTGGCATTCAGTGGATTGTACCAACAATCCTTTGCACAATGCCCATACTTATTACAACACCAACACTGCCCCACAAATCTTGACCTCTTCAGTCCTTCTGATTGTTGGGTACTTTTCTTGAATTGTTGTGCTGTTTCAGGAGAGCTTTCTTTCTTCATTGTCTTCATCCATACTTGTTTGGATTCATTCTTCCATCCTGCACTTTTTGTGAAAACACAATTAGAAGCATTAGTACAAGATGGGATGGATGGTACCTTCCTTTTAGAAGTTGTTGCCCTTTTATTAGAGGATGTATTTCTTTTAGAATCATCCTGCTTAATGCATACTTGAGTAGCAACATTTCTTCTTTCAGCTGACTGGGAGGCTTCAGCTTTGGGTGATTGCAGATTTTTCAATATCACCTCCAGTTCAAAGCATTTCATGTTGAGGGAGTTCTTCTCATCCTCAACCAATCATAGCCTACCTTCCCACTTCTGTTTCAGCTGTTCCATCTAGTCATCATGCACCTTCTTTATTTCATGCAATGAGTTGTCAAGCTCCTTCACCCTTTTTGCTTTGTCTTCAAGTTGAGCATCTTTGACAACCATTGAAACTCTGTGTCTCTTTTCCAGTGCATGGAAAACATCTTTGATCATTATCAAAAATATTTCTTTCTCAGAAGAGCTCCTTTGCAATTCTTCACAGGTATCTTCATATCTTTCATTGCAAAGGGAAACAGTTTCATCTTTGGCATTTACCATCTTTCTGAGAGTGTTGGTTATGCCAACCCTTTTAGCCAGCTGATCTTCCATAGCATTGGCTTCTTCTTCTAGCTGTGATTTTTCTTCTTGAAGATCAAGGATGCATGTAGCTATACACATTGCCACTTCCTTGGGGACTGTCTTCTGAAGATATTTGATTCCATTTAGAAGATCATTGTTTCTTCCATCTTCATCACAACTAGGACAGGCTTCACCAGAAGAGTGATTAAAGGAATTGTCAGGTGTTTCTCTATCAGCAACAATCTTCTTCTTCATCTTCTTGCCCTGTTTCTTCTTCCTATTTTTCTGAGTCTTGGCAGATATCTCCATTTGAGGCTGGTCGCTCGTTTCCTCAAATCTGCACTTCATAAAGACTCCCTTGGATCTTTTAGAGGTAACCTCCCTCTGATACCAATTGAAGTGCCCAGATCAGTGTGAATCACTGAGAGGGGGAGGGGGTGAATCAGTGATCCCTTAAAACTTTTTACTAATTGATTCTTATCAATTAAACCTCTATGGCTGGTTAAAGCCTCGATCCACTCTTCTTGTATCTCTCAACCTTTCCCGGATAATGCAGTAATGAAAAGGCACAGGACACAAGGATTTACAAGGTTCGGCACCAAAGGCCTACATCCTTGCCATGCTCTCCCAGCATGGATTCTCCATTATAACCTGTTAAAATTACAATGGTCGATACAGAGTCCCATTGTATCTCTCCTGAGTCCCACAGGAGGGTCTTTATACTACGTCACACAGTGTTACCAGAGTCCCACTGGCCTGCTCCAGAATCCCACTGAAGACTTCTTCTCCCTGAGTCCCACAGGGTCTTCTCTTGGCTCCTCGAGTCGCACGAGTAGCTCTTCTTCACTTTAAGGTATTCAGGTATCTTCAGCAGTCTGGGATAAAGACTGCTGGCCTTGCTCTGTACCTCTGATCACTTGTGATGATCAGGGTCTTCTCAATCTACTGAAAACTCAGACAACCAATCTCTTTAACTTCAGTCTGGCTTAGTCTCAGTTCACTTCAACTTCTCAAATGCACACAAGCAGATTTGACTTGTTTTACGTGTGCACGTGCATGCATGCATGCATGCACATTCCTGTTCTTCTTCTAGGTGCAGTAAACCCTCAAAGGGTGTATTCAATTATAGCACACACCTTCTCCACAATCTTCACACACTATATTCAAATTGTTCACACACTAAAAGTGTGTTATACTTTAGTGTGGGTCAACTTCTTCCTTCTTTAATGTGTGTTCACTCCACTTAGAGCATACACATAGGTTCGGCCACTTCTTTAATTTGCACACACAAATTCTTCACTTAGCATACACTTGTAGTGACCTTCCTCTTCTTGCACACAATAAATGCCCGTAGGGTGTATTTGCACTTTGCGCACACAATCTTGGCTATGACCTCTTATTTATTTGACACACACTAACTTAGGTTTAGTTGTGGTCTTCTTGTTCACATAGCACACACACAAGGCTACGGCCTTTCACTGTTTTCTTTTGAATGCAACCAACCCGTAGGTATTCTTCCTTCACTTGGCACACAAGCACAAGTGTCTCAGACTTCTCAATATTCACACACGAGGCACTGCCTCTACCTCCTCTTGCTTATGCACACACTGCCCGAAGGGTGTGGTCTTCTCAACACGAGCCGTAGGGTGTTATCACTTGAACCCTTTCTACAAGGAGGCGCGCAAGGTGTCTTGGTGCAAGAGCGCGCAAGACCTCCTACCCGCGGGGCGCGCAAGTGCAACACCCGCGGGATCTTCCTCCTGCCGCGCAAGGGTGCGGGCAGAGAGGGAACAAGAGTCTCGAGCGCGCAAATATGCGGCTCGGCTCCTTCCTGTCGCGCAAGAGAGGCGCGCAGGGGATCTCCTCCTCCTCCTTTCTTCTTTCGCGCAAGGAGTGCGCAAAAGGAACACAGCCGCGCAAATGGGTTGCGCGGGGCTTCAACTTCGCGAGGCACAAAGGCTTCTCACGGGTCTTCAAAACTTCAGCGCATCAGCAAGCCGCACAGAGGGCTCGGCCTCATTTTTATAGACAGAGGCTGCCTCGCATCATCCGCGTGAGAAATTTCCAAATCTCCGAAATATTCGGATCTTCAAGATTTTTTCAAATCTTGAACTTTTCTCCTCGGTTCTCCGCGGGTTCTTCTCTTTTTATTTTTGTCTGCGTGCATGCATTTTCGAACGAATGCATGGCCTCTGTTTTGGCCATCCCATGCAAAACACGAACCATTCATAGCCTCGGCAGATTCTCTTGCCTTGGCCGAACTTCGAATTTTCCTCTCGTTGCATGCAAGCCCATTTTTAAGCATGGTTTGGTTCGGTGTGGAGAGACGATCACAAGGGACACCTCAGCTTCGAAAATGGTGGCCGCAATCTCAAAAACCATCTTCGGGAGTCGCCTGGTTCAGCGGCGGTCGTCGGGTGGCCTTGGCATGGCCTCGGCACGAGCTCGAGGTAGGAGACGCCTCGGAGCCGTCGGATCCGGTCTTTGGACGGCCTGGATTTGATCGCTAGTGGCACGATTAGATGGGCGGCTCGGATCTGGCGCGCGATGAGACGGACGTCCAGGATCTCTTCCGCGGGAAAAATCCGCGTCCCACATTGAAACGAAGCCCGGTTTATCTGCGGCTTATTACCCTGGCGCTGCTTCAACCCGCTAGTTGAACTTCTCCCCTCCTGGTGCCGCCCCGCACCGGGTTCTCTCTGCGGGCGCGCTCTGCGCCCACTCTGCCTCCTGCGGGCGCGCTCTAGCGCCCACTATGCTTCCTGCGGGCGCGCCACTGGCGCCCACTATGCACACTACGCTCCTCCGGGCGTGCCCCAAGCGCCCATGCGGTGTCCTAGGTGTGCGCCCTGCCGCCCTGGCTCGCCCCACGGGTTCCCCCGGGCATGGTGCCCTAGCGCCCATGCCTTGGGGTTGAACCCCCCAAGGTGCCTTGGCTGGCCTAATTTTTTGGCAAAGGATAGAATAAAGACTTTGTATAAAAACCAGTTTCTCCTCCATATAAAATATGCCAATTGCCAAGTGCCACTTCTCTAAGCCATCTTCCTTTCTTCTTCTCATCTTCTTATTCATTTGAATTCCTCAATGCTTCTTCTTCATTAGAATTCCTCCAATTCTCTTCAACATTTATTCATTACTTAGGAGTGGAATTCCCGAAGGTTCTTCTTCAACCGAAGCTCCTGAATCAAATAATTCGTCAACATTATTCAATGATCCAATCAGAGATCAAGTTGGATCTTCTTCAAATTCACATGCACTAAGTGTTAGTGCATGGACTTCTTTAATCCACATCATCCACTTAGTAGTTGTGGATGGATCTTCTTCAACTCCTCATGCATTGTGAAGACAATGCATGGTCTTCAATCAATGTTGTGACTTTGTATCATCAGGATACAAGTTCTATGAACTTAATGATCAGCTCAACAATCGTCTGTTGTTACTAGAGAATGTTTCAACCACATCTCCTATGCCACTTAGTGAATCTCCTAAGTGACATGCCTCTTAGTATCATGGCCATTCTCTATTCATCACCAACACCATCACAACCTTTGTCATTCACATCTTGACAATTCTTGACATCCATTCATTCCATGACAACTTCATGCCTCATTGACAACAAATGCAACACAGTGCACTTCAGGTGGTTTAGAAAGATCCATTACCTTGTGTTCCAGAATCATTCTGCACTTTCAATTAATGTCATGAATAATCAAATTAACATCAATAATTAATTTATTTAGAACATTTTACATCTACATTTGAATTAATATAATATTATTATGTTCACTTATAACCATTTCATTGATATATAAAGACTAATTCCACTTTTATAATGGCATTTCTTTTATGGTTCCATTGTCAAATAACTTCTATCTAATTATTAAAGTTCTTATAAAATGGGAATAAAAACATAGAAGTGTAAATAAATAGTATACATGACCATAAATAAATTTAAATGGCCCTAAATATCCATATTTGTTTCTACATATGGATGATGTATTTTGTAAAAAAATTAATACTATATGGTTGGTTTATTTTGGACATTTTACAAACCATCATGATATTTTTAGTTTTATTTAACATTATGGCCATAAATTCATTCCATAATGTGAAAAAAAATTACATACTTAAATAATTTTAAACCATTATATGTAAATTTAATCCTTCCATAATGGTGGTAATGTTAAATAAAACTCACCATCCAAGGAGTTGGAGGACCAACATAATATGGATAATGATTTCATTTTTCATAATAAGAGGGGAAGAGAAGAGGATGGATGATATATATTCCCTTATAACCATAAAAATATAGTATATATTTTACACTGGTTTCATCATTACATGTTGGATGATGGAGGTGAGGATAAATTAGAATAATAAAATAATTTGAAAGAGAATGTTTGATAATATTATCTCTTGAATGTCATCTCTTGAACTAAATCATAAGGAACTTTGGTCTTTTATTTTAGTAATACTATCACAATATGTGTTCAGGGGATAGGTCTTGGAAGATAATTGGATATAAAATTTTGAATCTCCATGCCTTAGAAGGTGTGAGGGGAAGTTATTGTGAGGACTGGTATTTATAAGTGGAGAATGGGGTGTTTTAGAATATTAAATTCATTACTCTATAATTTTGGTTCAAGACTAACAATGGTATTGATTAATGTGAACATATATATATTAAATGGTGCATATGATTTTGAATTAATGGGTTCTTTTTCCTTCTATGACTCAAAATTTCATGTATTTAGTTTCTAAAGTTAAATACTGCATTTTACCATATTCCACTATTCACCAAAAATTCAACTATTTTATAAAAAAATCACCCTAACCAAAATAAAATTTATGGATTCCAAAAATGATATCCATCTTATGATAATAATATTTTTAATATGATAAATTTAATTTTTTAACTAAAATCCTCACATATTTTTAAAAGAATAATTTTAATATTATGATCAATTTTATGACACAATGAAAAATTAATTATGGTCTCATAAAATTATATTATCATTATAATGAAAAATAATATTAATTTATAAACCCATTTTATAAAAATAATTTTTTTTAAAACCAATATATATGATAAAAAAATTTGAATTAGACATATACGTTTTAGAAAAATACGTACACTTATTTTATAATTTTTAAAATATTTATTTACATATATCATGTTATAAATATGTCATATTCTTATTTTATAATATGAATAAATAGTATTTTACTTTTACATAGGTGAGATTCCAATTATAACAGTTAGATTACTATTTCAATGGTCAGATTACTATTCCAGTGGTCAGATTACAATTCTAATGGTCAGATTACTATTCTAACAGATAGATTTGTAACGGTCATATGGGTTCCCTACATTATATAAATACCTCATATTTAATTTATTATTAATTCACTTTTAGTGTATATACATGTTATATATATATATATATATGTATTTTCATTTTCAAAATGTATATTTCATTACTAATATTCTGGTTCTATTATAATGTTTTGTTAGTGGGGGCGATTATTCTAGGGGAACAAGCATATCCAAATTTTCCTATTAATTTTTTTATTTTTTTATTTTTTGTATCATTTTAATAATTTTAAATATTATGTCCATTTCTAATATCTAAAAATCATTTTCAAATCAATATAATAAAATTTTATTGGTTTGATCAGGTGGTACATGTGTTTTATTTCGAATTACTAAGTATAAAACAACTAAAAGAAGGAAAATTTCTTTGATAATATTTTGGTTCATCACAATTATAGGCAATATAATTATCCTAACCAACCTCATTAATTATATAACCACCAAGGTAAGGGTATTCATCCTCCACCACCACCTAGAAATCCTCAACTACCAAAAATGGAATTCCAACAACCCTCACCAAAACATAAACGAAGTGTCAATGATATGTTAAATAAATTAGAATCCCATACCCGCGAGTTACAATAAACCACTCAATCAGAAATACAATACTTAAAAACTCGATAAGGATAACTAGAAAACACCATCGGTGAGATAATTTTACAAGGTTTTGGATAAATACATTTCTAATCTATTTTCAATCCAAAATAAAAATCTAATGTATATTCCATCACACTCAATGGTGTTAAATAAATTTATCCTTCCAATTATTCTATACAAAAGGTATGTACTACACTTGAAAACACTCTTTTGGAATCATAAAAGTATTCATATAAAGATAAAAATAACAAAAAAATGTAAAATTTATCATTTAGGATTCCCATGATATATACATTCCACTATCTTTTACCAAAATTATCCCTCAATCTAAGAAAATATTTGAAAATTAAATTGATATATTTTTCATGGATAAATTTAAAATGGTAAAATTTAACACTTCTATCTTGGAAGAAATTAAACAAATTATTTTTTGTCCCAAATTTATTAAAGATATGTGTACTCATAGGGGAAGGATGATGGGTAATGAGGGAGTAAAAATTGTATGTAATGTCTCAACTTTGATGCAATATGAAATAAAAACCAAATGAAATGATTTAGGAATATTTATGATAATTGTCACCATAGTGGATAATTTATTTTCAGATTCAATACTTGATTTAGGTTCTTGGATTAATGTAATGTCTTACTCAGTGTATACTTATTTATAAGTTATAGAGATTTAACTAATAAGAATCATAGTGTTACTTTACCACTTGAGCACAACACATCCAACCAAAGTGATCAGGGTTTTCCTTTTGGGGGTGAATAATCCCATGTTCACTTCAAACAACTACAGGCCCCAAATTTATAATACCAAAACCCAAGGAAATTTTCCTCTCATACTCTAGAGAAAACTTATTAAAATGGAAAATCTAATAATAAATTTTGATATTGGAACATTTTCTATGGATTTTTTGGGATAAAAAGTAAGTTTCAATTCCCTTAATGTAATAAAACACTCTGTTGAAGAGAATTCCACTCTTTAAATCTATCTAATGGATGTTTTTTCCATTGATTGTGTCATTAAAAAATTTTCATCTGATACCATCTCCTCTTTTCTCATATTTTTATATTTTGGTTGAGTATACATTAATAGACTGCATTGCTATTGAAAAATTTCATGTATTTAAGTATATCAATGATTTCTAACATATTGGGATTTTTGAAACCATTTATTATTCTTCAATGACTGATGAATATTTACATTCCCCCTAATGAGAGAAACATTTAGCTTATATATAATATAAATAATATTCTTCCCAAAATAGAATTTCCTTATATTCTCTATCTGCCTTCTATTGAATTTAATCTAATTCCGTGTAACATAAAATATCAATTCCTTGAGAGTTCTGACCAATAAAAAATTCTTATATCTAATAAACTCTCTCTAAATAATGAAATATAATTTCTTGATATTTTGAGACAATTTAAAAATGTAAATTGGATAGATATTGTTTTATATCCCTGGCATTAGGCCATCTGTGTTAATGTATATAATTATCCTTAAATATGAGGATAAACCAATAAAGAAACCTCAATATTGACTAAACCCAAATATTATTTATGTTGTTAAATGATAGGTAAGTAAATTATTATTTTATGGGATCATATAACCTATCTCTCGTAGTAAATGACTTAGTCCAATAAAAATTGTTATTAAAAAAGGACTAGTCCTACCATTGTGGATAATAATAATAATTAATTGGTTCCAACTTGAGTTTAAAATAGTTGTTGAGTCTATATATACTATTTCAAGTTTATTCATCTCAAAAGGACCATTTTCCATTACAATTTATTGACCAAGTATTGGAAATATTTGCAAATTGGTCTCATTACTATTTCATTCATGGCTTCTCTAGATACCTCCATATTCATATATCCAATGAGGATCATTAAAAGATAAAATTTTCATTCCAATTTGGTACACCTTCATATAGGAGTATATTATTCAGCCTATGTAATGCTTCAGGTACTTTCCCGTAATGCATGGTTATTACTTTCTCAGATTACCTAGATAATTACATAGAGGTATTTATATAAAATTTTCCTTTTTAGGGTTTCTCTTTTGATGATTGTTTTTATAATATTATTTCAATGCTACATCTACTAATTGAGAATATCTTGTTTTAAAGTATTTGAAATTTAATTTTATAGAAGAATGGGGTATTTTTTTGGGTCATATTATTTCTAGTGAGTGTATTCATATTGATAATATGAAAAAAAATAAGTAATTTATTAATTACTATGGTAAATGTTTTTTCTATATATGAATTTAGTTTTTGGACATACTATTTTTTATCATCGATTTATTAAATATTTTAATAAATCTACAGGCCTATAAATAAAAAAAATCAAAAATATGTGAACTTTGTTTTTGTTGAAAATTATAAATTTTGATTTGATGAATTAAAACAATTTCTCACTTCACTACCAATTATCCAACCAAAATGGTGGGATATACCCTTTCAAATCATGTGTGATACTTTTAACAATGTTATTAGGGTTATCCATTCACAATGGGTAGATCACACCTCTCATGCTATTTCATATGTGTCTAACACTCTTGGCCCATTAAACTTGAAATACACAAATATTGATAAGGAATTTTCTTCTATAGTTTTCACTTAAGATAACTTTCTTTCATATCACCTTGGTTCAAAAGTAGTGGGGGTTTTTAACCATACATCCATTAATATTTTTTGAAATCATAATTATAAACCACACCTTATATAGTGTATTATCCTAAATCATAAGTTTTGTATCAAAATTTGAGATATATGGGGAGCATAAAATTTAGTAACCGGAATTTTATCTACATAAATGTTGACCTAGAAATGTTCTCATATAATAAGACCCCTATTCCGGAAAACATCATTGATGATAACTTGAAAATTATTCATGAAACCATACCATGGTTTTCTAACATGGAAAAAAATTGTTACATCATAATCACTTTATGAATATAATAAACATAATCTAGATATAATTATGAGTGATTAAAGGTATTAAAATTGAGATAACCCCTATTTGTAGAAAATATATAATGACCAAGTCATAAGATAAGGTGAACCCAAACATGATTCCACGTATGTACTCATATTTGATCTCTCTCTTGTATGTGGGGTTATCTTTGGTCCCTGAAGATCTACATGGAAATTCAAAGAATATGGTAATTTCTTCTAATTTTATTTCGATATTTTCATCAATTTTACTGGACATCTGTATAATTCCAATTTATTGGAAATGTTTAGAAGATGAATGGGATGTTATAACCACCCATTATCTTCTATGAGACAGATTATATTTAAGGTATTGACTTCATAGGACCATTTTCAAGTTATTCTAGATTTTTAATATACTTATTATTGTTGATTATATCTTATAATGGGTAGAGGAAATGGAATAGATCAACAGATACTAAGTTTTTATTGAATTCAGGAAATCTCTAATTCTTTGTAGGTTTTGTTTTTTAATGTTTATCATTAGTAATCAGGTATATCATTTCCATAATCCCAAAATAAAAAAATTATTTAGATATATGGGGTTGTTCATAAATTATTCACTTCATACCACACCAAACTAAAAGAAAAAATGATATTTCAAATCAGGAAGTTAAGAAAATCATGGAAAAATGGTATATCCCAATAATAATGATTAGAGTACATTCTTATATGATGCACTATGGGTGTACCGATTGGTTTTTAAAACCCCATTAGAACATCACCTTATAAGATCATATTTTGAAAAACATATCACCTCCTAATAGAGGTAAATCATGTTGAATATTAGTTTTTTAATCAATGTAATATGGACCTATCATATATAGGTGAACATATGAATGTATTGATTCATGAGTTAGAATAAATGTGATGAGACTCCAATAAGAACTCTGGAATCAATAATGAGAGAATCAAGGTTTCCCATGACAACCTCATACTTCATCATTAGTTCCACATTGGAAAAAAGTTCCTAATTTAAAATGAAAGGATGAATTTTCACCCTAGTAAGATTAATTAGTATAGTTTTTTCCCATATACTATGACTAATTTATTTTCTATTGGTTTTATGGGATTTAAAAAATAAAAATGATTATATTCAATCATTTTCATGGACAACGGAAAAAGAAAATCCATGAAACCCTTCTGGAGTCCCTAGTAGAGGAACTCCTCCCTTAGAAAATGACCTATGAGTAATAATCACTAGGTTTTATCCTTTCTTAAAACCTTCTCTTCAATTATAGTGTGTAAAATGGATTTTCTAGGTGTGTTAAGAATATACATTCATGAGTTTTTAAGGATTTTGTTCTCATATTTCTTCTGTTTTTTCCTTGAAACTTTTTGAATGGTATTTTTACTTATCCCCACTTTTCTAAGTTCATTAGGACATACACTTTTCTTTATCTATTTTTTATTTTTTCCTTGTTTCAATTTATTTTTACTGTCCCCCTTTCTTATTAATTCCTTTTTTCACTTTTAAATTGAAATACTCATTTTCAATTCTCATCGAATCATAGATTTATTGAAAATGCATGTCATAATTCCATATATTATATTGTTTTAACATTTAATGAGAATTCATTTCACATATTTAATGTAAATTTGATAAATAATTTAACATTAATTTTGGATTTTTGTATATTTGGTTTTATTTAATGATATGATCGGTTGTATATCTATAAAACCATTGAGTTGTTTACATCTTTTGGGTGAAAAGTTTATGAGTTAATTTTTTCATTTAAAGTCTCTACACATCATTGCACTAAACTAAAAAGTGTGAATATTTATTACATAATTAAAGTTAAATATAAGTTAAGTTAATGTTATTTTACTTTTAAAAATTATTTTCCATATGTTTGATCCATGTATGATCTCTTTCATTACAGTATCATATTGACCTACATGTGTGTACATATTATTCAACTGTTGTACACCATAAAAAATTAAACAAATGAAAATAAATAATTAATGGGTGAATAAATGTACAACATAGGGGGATATATTTATTGGGAGATTAAGGATTAACTTCTTTGAATACTTAAGAAAGTGGTTCTTGAAATTTAATTACAAATTTTATTGGGTATGTTCGGTGAAAAGAATTATATATGTAGAAAAATATTATAATGACCTATATTTACTTAACAAAGAGTGTAAATAATATCATTAAATGTTTTCACCCACACATACAAATATTTATTTGCATTATTTTATTTTTAATTACTTTCTAATATTAGTATCATGCACCTCTTTGACTTTTTTTCTGATGTAATTTATGAGAATATAACTTCCATGATTATTGAGATTAAATCTTTTGGGTGATTATTTCTTTTCTCACATTTTTATTATAAACTAAATTTACTATGAATATTAAATATTTAGTTATTAGGATATATTTTTAGGCATCATTTTCTAAAATGCAATTTTGTAATTCCAATGTTCCGGTGAGAGGTGTGATCACACCATGATTCACTATTATTTTTCAAAATTATACAAATATGTTAAACAATTTTATATTGAAAATTAAATAATCAATTACACCTATCAATTTATTTAATTAATTTATTTTAAATAAATTAAAAAATATAAATGTCACTTTTTTTATGTTCATTTATTAGGTGGATGGGATTTGAATAGTCTCATATGAATTGGAGGAAAAACTGGTCAGAACTAAAATAGATCACAACCATACATATAGAATGAAATGCACAATTAACCTAATATATTCATCTAATCATTCTTAAAATAGTTGATTGAATTAAAAATCATGTGTTCTACAAATCACTAGAATACCAAGGATCTCAATTCATTCATATAGTTTCCCAATATGTATCATCATTGTTGATAATACGTATTATTTCTAGTCTCAAGGTCACTTATGTAATTCAGACGTATCATAGGTTATAGCCTTAAATGGATAAAATAATTCATTAGAGATAATAAAGAGATTTGGAAATAACTTTTTTAGTTTTTTCAAAAGTTATATAAGACTATTTGTTAACGCAAATCCATGAGACAAGTATTTTTTTAAATTTAGTGTACCTAAAACTACCTTCCACATTTCCTATAAATAGGAATCATTGGAACCCCATTTGTATGATTATCTAAGGGTTTGAACTTATTTAATTTTAGTTAGTTTTAGGTTTGATCTCATCATCATATATTTTTTTTATCTACCTATCCTCGGTCATAGATCAACGATGAAGATGGAGTTCCACCCAATCCTCCTCCTCTCTATGGTAAGCTAAATGCTGGGTGACAATTGTGAAGGAGAGACACACTGGGGGAGGGAGTTTCAAAACATAGGTCACTACACTTTTTGTGTTTTTATTGTTTTGAAATTTTTCATTATGATGTATCTTAGATTGTGTTTAATGGTTTGAATCATTTGATTGAAACAGTTTTTATTTAATCACTGCTCGTTTTTCAATATTAATTGTATTACTTTTATTGTTTTGAAAGTAAAAAAAAATAATCATTTTCTTTCCCAATAATTTGTGATTTCAATTTTATTTGGTGGTCCTTTAAGCATCCATATAGGGTAAAAATTTACTATATTTTAATTATGTAATGGTATACTTCTATATGTATCATTTTAGAGTATTTTTGGGTAACTGAGATCTTGGTTGACTCTCAACCACAAAATTATCCTAAAATATCATAATCATTTTAGAATAAGGAACATTCCATGTGGTGTATAAAACATGAAATGATCTCCTCCTTCCATTTTATTTAAAAACCACATCTACTTTTCAACTATTAAAATAATTAAATTAAATAGTTTTAAGAGCCATTCAACCCCCCCCCCCCCCACCTTTGTGTTTTTATTTTTTTTAAACATATTCGAAATAAAGATATTCGACCTCCATAACTAATTGAGAGATGAAATGTGGTCTACCCTATACTATAAAAACATATTAACAACATAATAAATTTAACATTTCATGACAACACTAGTTATAATGTTTTTGTATATCTATTTCACAGTTTTTTACAAAAGGTTTTTTAAATTAGTCGAATAATTGGATTCATATGTTAAGTGTTAGTTAAAAGGTGGTCTTGGGGGTGTTTTAGAAGTAATACAAACCTATTTTCTTTATTTATTTGCATCATTATGACATTAGATAATTTATCCTTCTCTTAATCCAAATTAAATATTATGAATTAATTTTTTAAATTAATTATATGTTGTTTATAATTAATTTATAATTATTTTTGGATGAGTTACGGTTTTAATGTTGATGTGGTTCTGGGTGATTACTTAACTAAGGATGGGGAGAGTTTGTTTAAGTGGATAACTCTATGATTGAGGCTGGTGGTTCATAATATTATCTCTTTTTATGTGTCCTCATATATATTATGGATTGTAAGTGAGAGGGGGTGAGTTTGATTGACCCAAATGGTAACCATGAGTGGATGCCTTTTTTGAGGTGGGGCTATGGAGTTTTTTAAACTCTTAAAAATTCCATTAGGTATTGTACATTTTTTAATTATTATTTGATGGTTAGATGGATTTTATGTGGGTTTTGGTATGAAAGATATGGTATTTTGATTGGTGTCCATTTATTGATTTCTCGATCTCATTTACTACTATCGTCGTGAAGTGGTAAGTGTTGATCTCATAGAGAGATAGATATGGGTGATTCTATTTTATTATTATAGATTTTTTATATGAGTTATGACCTTGAGAAGGTATGTGATAAAGAATTTTTTTGGAACCACATATGGTTTCCTTATATTTTTATGGATGAGGTGGGCTACCAATATCATTTTATGTCCCTTGAACCATTCATGTTGATCATGTGGGAACTACTTTACATGAATCCTTGGGAAATGGTGAGATACCAAGAGAATGAAATAATGAGGGATGTGTCCCAATCCCCAGTTTATGGTGTGAACCTCATATGGAATTCTCTAGTGTTCCTTAGTGATGGAAATATTGTATTGGTTAAGATATGGGGTGAGATAGCCTTTAGGGTAAGAATTCAGTCACACAAGTGTTGTTTTGGAATAAACCTTATGATATGTGTTGTTTAATAAGATCATAATTCATGCCATGGAAGGTCAGGCTTCAATCATGTATTATATTAGGTACATTGTGGACATTTGTAGCATAGTGATAAATTAGTGTAGTGGGAGAAATGGTTAGGTTGATAACTCATTCTCCATGGATATGTTATATGCTGATATGTTTTTTATGATAGTGATTAGTCAGTCTCTAAAATTGGTATGATTCTAGTGATTCAATGGTCACCTTGTGTGCAGTGTTGGTGATTTATCATTCCCATTTGTTGGAATGATGTTGGTAGATCATCCACACTAGTTTGTGACTCAATATTTGTGGTTAGAGATATATAGAATTCTCTTATTTTCTTATAGTGATAAATTTTTCACCCATTGATTCCTAATTCTATACCATTATTAATGGGCGATGCCTCATTCAATTAGTGATATATCATTCATCCACTTATTGTGTGGTGATACAACATTCCCTTAGTGATACATTATTCACCCAATTATTGTGTGGAGATTCACTATTAACTAGGTGATACATCATTCACCCAATTTTCTGTGGTGTTACATCATTCACCATGAAATACTTTACTTGTTTTATTGGTTTTGGTATTGTATCATCCACCCTAAATGATGGATGGTGATATTTCATTCACCTCATATATAAGTTAGTGATATATCATTCACATTGACTATTGTATTGGTGATGCATCATTCACCCAAATTTTATGATATGATGATAGATCAATCTCCTTGGATAGTGATATGGGTGGGGATATATCATTTACACTCACGCTATGTTTGGATTATGGGAATATAAACTCATTTTGATTATGTCTATAGAAGCTATTTGTTGACCTTTTGGGTTACTCCATGAGTATCCAATGTTGTGATTGGTGTATGCATGTGGTTATTATTGATTACTTTTTCATTCAGTATATACATTCATATGTATTTTAGATTTTATTAGGGAGATTATTGGTATTGTATTGTAATATTTTATACTCACAACCAATATAGACACATTCATACATGTATACATATTCTATTTATCATATAGGTTTAGGTGGTGTCATGGGTATAGGTTGATGAGATGGGGGTGCTCAATGGGGTTATTGAGGTAGGTTTATTGAGATTCCAATGACAGTGGTCGGGTCATCATGTCTTTTATATTCATTCTATCTGGTAATTTTCACAGATGGCCATTGCCTGATTTTACATCTATTTCATGATGGTATTGCCTTTATGAGTTACTTTTTTAATATCATGGTTATGTTACTATTATGGTTTTGTTTATGTTATAATTCCATAATCATCACTCTAAAATGATATCTAATATAGATTTTCATGTTATTGGTTGTTATCATTAAGATGATACCAAATGTTATAGTCTCTCCATGTGGTTTATTAGATCCTCACAATTTATTAGAAGACATTGGTTTATGGGGAGGAACTCATATGGTCATGTTATTCTAAATGGATATAAGTTGTTCAGGTTGTTCAGTCCCAGATTTTACACCCCCACACCCTTTTAGATATTATCAATTAGAAAATTTCTTTTACAGAACCCAATTAATTTCTAATGGGGATATCACTATCTGTTATTTATTTATGGTGGAATACTCCACATCAATAAATGATAATATTAGAAGAACTACCTGAAAATACCTAGTCATATAAAACCCCATAGATAATTATATCAAGATTGGCCTCTCCTAAATAATGATAAGTGTGGGATACCTCATTTTACTAATGATATGTTTCACCTTAATCTGCCATTAAACCCATATTTTCTCTAGCTACTCAGACATATCATACAAATTTTGAGAATGGAATTTATAGTGGACAACCTATAACACTACCTATATGCCACTCAGATCAAAGAATACCACAATAAACACCCCATGAAATATTTATTAATAACAATCCAAAAGTATCAAAAAAACACTATAGTTTAATTCACCTCTCCCATCCATATCAATAGGATTTGAAAATTATCTTAGTTATTCATGGAAACTGCTCATAGTGAATTCTCTTCACAATTTTGAATAAGATTCTATACAGAACAAATTTAAACCTTTAAGAACAGCTTAGTTCATTTCCACCGATAAATGAGGTTATAGAAATTTTTTAAAACCCATTATTTAACAGGTCTCAAAACCACACCAACAGCTCTCCATGCTTATTCAAACTAACCAATAAGTTTAAATGATACTGATACAACCCCAGAATCAATCCAAAATGAAAATTAATCTTTCAAGGAGGGAAACTCTTGAACATTATCCAAAAACATGGTCACATATTACCCCCACTATTATAGGAAACTACTCCCCTATGGAACCACTGCACAAAATGAAAGGCACACCAACTAGTGGAAAATAAAAAAAACATCTTCTAAGGGTTTTCCTACTCATCTTGGATGAGGGTCCCACTCACTATTTAAGGTGAACCATGACTTATATTATCAATTTAGAATCACCTCACTAAACACAAAAATCACAATATATTAAATTAGGATGATATTGAAAGTTTTTATCCCAACATAATATAATCTCATAAAATATCTCTCTCTATCTTGATAAAAAAACTCATACTACCAACCAATGTATGTGAATGGATGATTACATATAATAGGAGTCTCTAGATGAAAATGTTTTACTATGCAGATCCCTATAATATTTCTATCATGAAGAGAAATATAGTGAGAAAGGAATGTCTTATGTTGGTACAGATTAGTATGAGTATTAGTGAAGAAGAAGAAAAACTCAAACCCTACTAGGAACTGCCTTCCTAGAGATAATTATCATGTGTTACTATACATGGACTACTCATCATCACATTGTGTCTAATAAAGACCTCTTTGAGGTAGTGGTGAATATATTATAAAACATTACCTATATAACTCCTCAAACACCACCAAATCCTCATATATAACCTCCTCTTAGAAGTCCACTAAGCCTATAGGAATATGGTTTCTTACCACAATTAAATATTCAACATTGAGGTATATCTAAAAAAGCAATTTTTGAAGACAATAAAAAAATATTGACCTTTTTTAAGGCCAATATTCTAGGCTACTAGTAATTTCTCAAATATAAATTCTTTCTCAAGGGCCCTAGAATAAGTAAGGGATAAAAAATAAATAACCCCGATTTACATCACATATTGGAGGCATCACTTAATCATTAAATATTTAATTAATCATTCATGAATCAAGATAGAGGAGTAATAGATCCATAAACCACATCATACACACAATCAGGGATGTGCTCCAATTAATATGATCCATCAACTCCCTAAATGGAATGCACACAACATAATCAACCAATAGGTAGTTTCATAAAATATAAAGGGAACTACCATCCACTCTATAAGAATTTTTATACTAAGAAAAATTATTGGAAGTAATTCCTTATTACCATGGGGTAGGGATACCTACAAACTTGATATCATAATCAATACCTCATTAATAAACTAATTATCAATGAGTGGATCACATATTGGAATAGTATCATCATGAACCTACATTAGAATCTTGGTTGGATGATTGTGGGTGAAATATTAAATTTGATAGGATAAACCTGTTGTTACTAAAAAAACATATCTGGGTGATCTAACATAGTTAGGAGATGAATGATCATTACTGGACACAATGTAATGAATTTTTCAACTTAATTATACCCTGTAAATAGGTTCTTTGAGATTTGGGTCAACAAATAGGTTATCAAAAACCTATAGATATGATATATTCATTCTTGAACCTACACCATTCTCCCTCAAATGGTAACAAAATTGAAGATCCCATTAACATTGATTTCCTAAATTTTTGAACAAACCCTTACTTGAATTCTAACTACAAATTTTTTTCTATTACTTGAACCACTCTAATTCCACTGAAACATTACCCAACCCACCGATACCTCACCTGGGTTAGGGGTAATCCTAGTGTAACCCTAATCCCATCTCTAATATGTCAGGGGTTGGTGACTAAAACCATGAATGCATAACATACATGGGAGGAATTAACCTTTAACCACATGAAATAGACATACATCTTCAATATGAAAAAATAACATGAAAAACAATAAATATATATAATGGAACAATAAAACTATATATAATTCATGAATCATATGTAATATAATTAGTTCAATGAAAAATTGGAAACCACTAAGAAAGAATTCATATACATAATGAAACAATTCTAGGTAAAAATACTAAATCTTAGTTAAAACACCATCTCACTAAAATAACTCCCTTATCAACCTCCAAAATTAATTATCACTACAATGTACCATTTTACACTACTAATATAGAAAATCAATCTTTAAATACATTTAAATTACATTTTTTTATGAATAATTAATACATTACACAAATTTACACCCAAAGACCGTATTAGTTTAGTGTCCTGGGAAACTTGGAACATAATCTTCTAGCTTGGTGAAAGATCTTCAACATCACCCAAAAGATCTTCCCATTTTATTTTCATACCTAAACCCATTCTTTATATACTGGGGAAAAGAAAACCTAAAAATGGTGAGCTCAAATTCTCATTAAGGGTAATCATGGAGAAGATAAAACAAAATATAAACATAAGAATCTAAAAACATGAAAAGAAAGTTTAAATATCAAAATATTGAGTCATGAAATAAATCTTGGTAGTATGTAAGGCATAGATCATAAAGGAATATTAACCATGATAAAATAGCATTGGAATAAAACTTGGAATTGTGGAAAATAAATAAGAACATAATATGATATCAATAGTAGTCAATAAATTGATTTCAATGCCATTATAATGGAAAAATTCCATTATTGACCTGGGTTTACATGTCGTTATAGCCATGTATTACTAAACCATATTTACTTGTCGTTCTAACCCTGTATCACTGAACCGAAATTACTTATCATTCCATTCATGTAAATCTCATGATATATCAATATATACCTAATTAATTAAAGGGAGATATAGGTCCCACCCATATCATAAAGAAATAATTATTAAATGGTCCATAAAAACATAAATAATTCAACATAGTATAACCCAATCAATAAAATGTGTTTTCTTAAACATAATTCCATCATAATATAATCCATATAAAATACCATTCCATCATTAATACAATAAAATCATAGTAATGATAGGGATATAAACATAACCCTATTTAGAGTGTGTCATCTTATATGGAAGATAATTTTGATAAAACCCCTGAACATAATTCTTGAGGAAAATATCCTTTCTTATTTAAAAACATTTTATTTTCACAAAATGTCGTGCAATTTTAAAATTAATGTATTTGGTTGAGAATAAACATGAAATCTTGTACAGGAAGCTTCATGAAAATAAGGAATCATGTAACTATAAAAATAAATTTGTGCCATATAAGTTAAAAAAAATTTCCTCATACTTTTTCCAGAAAAGATAAAAAGTATCTCTTATAGAAAACAAAATAAATATTTCTTCCATATCGTTTAATAAAAAATTCACCAATGGGTAAAATTGACTTTAAACAATAATATAATAATAGAAATAATATTATATATTTAGGAAACATGGATGTGAATGATTAATATACCCAAGTAAATACTTACAAATAAACAATCATGGATAATAAATAGATTGCAAAGATATCCCTTAACATAGGTCTGATATGCTTTGAATGTATCTAAAACTCCTCCTTTTCGAGTATCTTCATTTGATTTGAAAAAAGGTCACATTAGAATATATTTTTGCCTAATTTGGGGCCTATAAAGGGAATATAAATATTTTGGGAGCTTATTTGAGCAGAATTTGGGTGATCCATGGGGCTTGAAAGGTGTGAGTTAGTAGGTAGAGGTGGTGGCCTTTTATAAGAGGGAGAAGAACCAATTTCGGAAAGTCTTGAAATATTAAATTATTATAAATTTATTTTCCGTTTATAATGGTCCTAGAATAATTAATTTTAATGATAATATGATGATGTGTCAATTTAATCTCAACCAATAGGTTTTTGACAATTTTATGTCACAAAATGAAACTTATCTTTTATCTTTAACCATTAGTTAAAAACATTAACTCTTACCATGTCTTCTTGTATTTTCACACTATATGGTTACTATAGTTACTCTAAAATGAAAAGATAACCCAAATTAGATCATTAATGAAACTTTTTACATTATATTAGTCGTTTTTCTGAATCTTATATTTTTAGGACTATTGTATCATTTAATAAAATTGTATTTTTTAAAGAAAAACCCATTTTTACAATGTTAACACTATTTAGTAATTGATTTTTTTAAGTCATAACAACTTCATTCTTTCAAACCAAAAGCATTAACTCAATGATAATATGTAATAATAATATTTAAATTTTCTTGATATCATCAAAATGTTAAATTATATTTATTTTAATATTTATAATAACATTTATTTGAATCTTTCAATAATAAGGTAATCACTACATCATCATTGTGTCATAAATAAATTTATTTATTTAAGGTATAAAAATTATAAATAAAATAACATGTTATAGGAAATATTTTTAATCTTTCTAATGATTATTCATAGTCAAATAGATCAGTTATATTACCCTATATTAATAATGTTTTCGTAAAAGATACATGTTTATATTATATTTCCCTTTTCTTTAAATGAAAATTTTTAAAAGGTCATTATCACACCCAAGTAGCTCCATAGTGTCTGGAAATTGACCCAAGGGTCCCCATGTCTGGTAATATCTCACCAAATAGTATTATGAAAACATTTAAGGATGTTTTATATTATTATTATATTTTATGTTATCTTTATTTACCTTATTTACCCTTTAACCAGGTAAATAAAAATAATTGCTAAAGTTATTATTCATAATATCAAAAAATGAAAGGTACCTATTTACATAATTTGGAACTTATTATTACAAATATGGAATCCATTTTTCCAAATTCAAAACACTGGATTTTCATAAATTAATTTAAAATTAATCCCTTTTGTCAAAACCAAGAAACGGGTTTTTAACAATTAAAAATTATCAAAATATTAACATGTGTTTATATCAAATTTAAATGTGAAATTACTTCCAATGAAAAAAATTGGATTAAATTATAAAAATATAATCCAATTACACTTTAAAACAAATTAAAAAGATAACATATCTATATAAATAAATTTAATGAAAAGGAATTTTTGAATTAAAATGCAGTATATGTCACTATTCATTAAAATATGAATTTTATCGGAAAAATACCAAAAAATCAACCAGAGTAAATAATGATTTCCCACTTCTAAATAATAAGTTTATTTTGTCAAATGGAATATTTAAAAGTGCTAAATACTATATTTAAAATTGGTTTGCCATCAAAAGGCGGCAAAATTGCATTTTTTTGAAAAATACTTATTTTATCAAAAACAAATTGTAATTGTTCTTATATCATGTTCTAAAAAATTACATAAGATGAATTTTAATGTTATATAAAATTAAAAATTTGGTTAATACTATTCATACAATTTATTTTATGTTCCATTAAATAATAATATTTTAATAGTATATCGTTGTTTCATGAAACTCGGTATTGCGTACAACGCAAGCTATTGAGGAAGGTCGCTCTTGCATGTAATGAAAGCCAAGAATAGTGTTGTGTACACCACAAGCTAATACAGTGTTGCGAATATCTCAAGATAATAATGATATATTGTAAAACACAAGACATCAATGAAATTAAAAATAATTTATCTCATAAAATCGTGGGGTGTTACATTATACCCCTTTAAAATGAATTTCGCTCACGTAATTTTTTGGGGTTATAAAATTTTTACTACTTGAAAGTTTCTTTCATAGAAACCCACATTGTAAAAATGAATAATATAACTTCATTTTAAAAAATTAAAGTTAGAAACATAATGGTTACCCAAAGTAGCTCATCACTGGGTTTCACATAGGAGAACATATGTGGGAAGGGAAAACATGGATATGGAAGAAAAATATAACCGTCATGTTCTGATTTATAGTTATAGAGAATAAGGTTTGGAGAAAGTTAAAAACCCTAAATCCATAAATATTCAATGATTTAATGTACAATATGATCTATAGGATAAGAAGGTACTAAGATAACAATTTTGGTTTTCAAGATACATTCCCAAAATTTAAAGACTTTTTCCAGAGAATAAATACTTACTTGATTTTGGTACAATATCACCATTAGTCATGCATTTAAAATTTTCCAATTCATCGCTTATTTAAATAAATTATGTTGAATTTTTCATTCTTGAAGTGTTATTATATCATGTGATAGAGTAATAGGTCATTTCATTTGTCTCAACAAAAAGGTTATCACAGGAAATCAAATTGGCATAATTCCGCATATAGTGTTGTAACACCTTAATGTAATGAACATAAATCGGAATATAAATTATAATTTCCATAAATTGATAACATTAAAATACTTCCAAATACATAAAATATAAAATATTAGAAAGAGTTTATCTAAATCAACTTAACATTTATCTCCCATATCTCATGAGGTAGTGCTTGGTTGTCACATTCCAATAATGGGAATAAATTAATCATGTATTATCTTGGAACATGATAATAACATGAATTAATGTTGAACCTTAGTGAATACATGAATTATATCAAAATTAAATTTTTAAACACACAAAAAATACCAAAAATTCTATATACTAAAACCCTGATATCAATTTTTCTTTATATCAGTCACGAGGACATTAATACTATCAAACATCTTATTATCTCATTATACCTTCATTATGTGTATATCATGTGCTTTCCAAAAATATTTCAATCACTTTTCATGGTTATTGGTACCATATACTTATGGAGAATGAAAATGGACTAATACATAGATATTCTAATATTCCATAATACTACAAAATAGAATCAACAACATTATTTTGGAATCCCATTACATAAACACTTAATCATTCCACCAATTCATTTTCATACTCAAAATCACTAATAGTTATTTCATATGATTTTACGTTATATATTTCCTTAATAGGTTTCTAACATCGATCATCATCATTAACCCTTGGATTTGGGCATTGGTTATCATAATTCCCCATTTCCATTCACTTGTTGCATTGAAGTGTGGGTGTTTCATTTTTTATAGTCTTTTCTCTATTCACAACATTAACGACCTTTTTCACATTATTTAGACATTAAACTACATGATGAACTTATTTTATACACTTAAAACATTTTTTAGTTCCTTTAATACAATATCCACCACGCTTCTTTCCATGCGTTAATCATAAAAAAACATCCATCTTCCTTTCACTATTGTTTTGAGATTTCCTATTGAACTCCATCTTTTGTTTCTTATAAAAACCATGAGATTGATATGTAACACCAAAATAAATTTATACCTTGATATCAAAATGAAAAATCTATTAATATATACTAAATTCACATTTAGCTAATTCCTTTTGATGACTTGGTTTTAAGCCACTGAAGAATCGATGAACATTACCTTTAGGTTGAATGATTAAACAAGAAGCATACCTTGAAAGTCTTGTAAAATTTTCCTCGTATGTACCAAAGGATTCATCATCCTTTTTCTTAATCTCAATGAACTAATTTCCCATATTTATTTGAATAATATGAGGTATGTACCAATTGAATATTATGTTCTTGAACTCATCCCATTCCATGGATTCAATTTCATCTTGCTGACTTTATTCTTGATTATAGACCACCACAGGTCTGCTTCACCTTATAAATGATAATCAACCAAAATGAATTTTTCATGTTCTAAACAGTGAATGATGTAAAATATATTTTCACTAGAACTAGTCCATTTTTGAGAAACAAGTGGATCAGAAGACCCACTAAAATCAGGTGAACGTTGCCTCATGAATGACTCAATAGAATGTTATTCCCTTCTATGATCATTTAGAAGTACAGAATGATTCATATCTTATGTAAGTATAGAAATAAGATTTCTCATTCCATATACGATAAAATTTGGTTGTTAAAGAGGAAAATAATTTCATTTCCTAGTGCATTGATCATTAGCACAGTTTCTTCAGGTTCCAACCATTGTCTAAAACCCAAAAAACAATAGTGAGGGAGGAAAAAAAACATACTAGGAAAAAAAACATAATCAAGGGGAAGTACATTCAATCCTTATCATCTTAGGTTTATATCCTAGGTTATTCATTATCATTAAAATATTTCTAGGACTGTAACCAATAGTTATACTTACACTTAGGGACATCCCTAGACAAGTCATAGAAATAACTCTAGGTATCTCACTAAATGTTTCGCATCCTAGTTTCCAAAGGTTGACTAAACCATAGATCTGATACCAACTATAGCGACCCAAGATTGACATACCTAGACATTACATTTATTTTGAGGAATAATTAATGCATTACACGAATATATTCCCAAATACTGTATTAGATTAGTGTCTTTAGAAACATGGAACAATATATTCTAACTTGGTGAAAGATCTTCAACATCTCTCAAAAGATCTTCCCCTTTTGTTTTCTTACCTAAAACCTTTATTTATATCCTTGGGAAAATAAAACATAAAAATGGTGTTATCAAATTATCAATAAGTATAAACATAGATAATATAAAACATTCCCTAAACATAAGAATGTAAAAAACATGAACATAAAGTTTAAATATCCAAATCTTGAGTCATGAAATAAATTATGGTAGTATGTAAGGCATAGATCATAAAGGGACATTAACCTTGATATAATAGAATCAGCATAAAATGTGGAATTTTGGAAAAAAAATAAGAACATAATATGATTTCCATAGTAGTCAATGAATTTATACCAAGACCATTAGAGTGTACAAAGTCCATTACTGAATTGGGTTTACTTGTTTTTATATCCATGTATTACTGAACTATTTTTACTTGTTGTTCCAGCCCTGTATCACTGAAATGGATTTACTTTATATTCAAGTCTTGTCTATCTCATGATATATAAATATTTACCCAATTTATTGGAAGGATATATATGTCTCACCCATCTCATAATTAAATCATTCTTACATTTCCCAAAAACAAAAATTATTCAACCTAGAAATAACCCAAGAAATAAAATGGGGTTTCTTAAACATCATTCCATCATAACATAATCAATATAAAACAATTCCATCATAAACACAATCAAATCATAGTGATAATAGGGATTGAAGAATAACCTTATTTAAAGAGTGTCATCTTATATTGAAGATAATTTTGATAAAACACTTGAACTTAATTCTTGAGGAAAATATCCTTTCTTTTTCAAAAACGTTTTCGTTTCTCAAAATGATGTGGAATTTTAAAAGAAAAGTATTTGGTTGAAAATAGACATCAAATCATATAGAGAATGATTCATGAAAATAAGGCATCATTAAACCTTAAAAATATATTCATTTTTTATATTTTAAAAAAAATATTCTCTTCATACTTTTTCCAGAAAAGTCAAAAAGAACCACATAAATAAAATGAATGAAATATTTATTCCATACCATTTAATAAAAAATCACCAATGGGTAAAATTGACTTCAAACAATTGTATAAGAATAGAAATAATATTATATATTTAGGAAAAATGGGTGTGATTGATAAATATACCCCAGAAAATACTTTAAAATGAACAATCTTAGATAATAATGAGATACAAAAAATTATCCCTTACCTTAGGTGTGATGTGCTTTATATGTATCTGAAACTGTTCTTTTTTTACTATCTCCTTTTGATTTGAAAAAAATGACTCTTTAGGATGGATTTATGACCAATTTTTGGCCTCTAAGTGGAATATACAGATTTTGGGAACTTATTTGAGTAGAATTTAGAGGATCCAAGAGGCTTGAAAGGTGTGAGTTAGTGGGTAGAGGTGGTGGCCTTTTATAAGAAAGAAGAGGGGCACTTTAGGAATGTCTCGAAATATTAATTTATTATACATTTATTTGAGGTGTATAATGGTAAAACTATTTTATTTAGAATATAAGAAGATTATGGGTCTAAATTCTCTTAATTAATTGGTTTTAGGCATGTTTCTGTCACAAAATTAACCTAATGTTGTATCTTTAACTCTTAGTTAAAAACATTAACTCTTATCATGTATTCTTGTATTTATATACTATATGGTTACTATAGTTACTATAAAATGAAAATATAACCACAAGTGGATCATTAATGACATTTTTAACATTATTTAAGTCATTTAAACTAATATTATATTTTTAGGACTATTATATCATTTAATAAAATAGTATTTGTTTTAAAAAACTCATTTTTTTCAATTTTAACACTATTAATTGATTATTGTTAAAGTCATAAAAACTTGATTCCATTGAACCAAAATAATTAAATCATATATAATATGTCATAATTTTATATATAATTCTTTGATGACATCAAAATGTTAAAATTATATTTATTTTAATATTTATAATATCATTTATTTGAATCTTTCATTAGTAAGGTAATAAATGCATAACCATTATGTCATAAATAAATAAATTTATTTAATTTATAAAATTTAAAAATAAAATTATATGATGTAAGAAATATTTTTAGATTTTTGATTAATATTTATATTCAAAGATGTTAGTTTTATTACACTATATTAAAAATGTTTTATTAAAAGATACATGTTTATGTTATATTTCTCATTTCCTTAAATTAAATGGTATAAAAGGTTATTATCACACCCAAGTGGCTCCATGGGGTTCTAAAATAGACACAAGGATTCTCATGGTTGTCCATATCTCACCCAACAGTATTAGGACACGTTTTAGGGTAGTTTTATTTTATTATAATGTTATATGTTACCCATATTTACCTAATTTACCCTATAACCTGGTAAGTAAAAATAATTACTGATGTTACTATTCAGAATTACCAAAAATTAAAGGTAACTATTTAAACAATTTTGACCTCCTGTTTCAAAATATAGAATCCATTTTTTCAAATTCAAATCACAGGATTTTCATAAATTAATTTAAAATTAATTCTCATTGCCAAAACCAAAAAACGGGTTTTAAGAAGTAAATGCTATCTAAAGATTGACATGTGTTTATATCAAATTTAAATGTGAAATTACTTATAATGACCATAATTGGATTAAATGATAAAAATATAATCCAATTAAAATTTAAAACCAATTAAAAATATTATCTAACTATAAAAAAATTAGATGAAAATGTAGTTTTGATTTAAAATGCTATATTTTTCATTATTCATTAAAATATAAATTTTATCAGAAAAATACCAAAAATTCAGCCAAAGTAAATTTTTATGTACCTATTCCAAATAAGAAGATTATTTTTTCAAATAGAATATATAATAGTGTTAAAAACAATTTTTAAATGGGTGTACTGTCAAAATGTGGCAAAACTGCATTTTTTTTAAAAATAGTTCTTTTATCTTAAAAATTGAATTTTTTCTTATATCATGTTCTAGAAAATAAATAAGATGAATATAAATGTTTTATAAAATACAAATTTTGGTTAATAATATTCATAAGGTCTAGTTTATATACCATTAAATAATAATATTTTAATAAAATATCGTTGTTTAGTAAAACTCAGTATTGCGTAAAACGCAAGCTATCGAGGAAGGACGCTCTTTCATGTAATCAAAGCCAAAAATAGTGTTACGTATATGAAAAAAAAATATGGTGTTTCATATAGTGTAGGATAATATTGGTGTATCATATAACACAAGACATCAAAGAAATTAAAAAGAATCTATCTCATAAAATCTTGGAGTGTTACAACTAAGAAACTACAAGACATTATATATTATCCCTACATCCATCAAGGTCACCTATAAAATATGCATCAGTTATACAAACACAGAACATGTGGGTATAAATCCTATATAGGGGTGAGTATAATAATTCTCAAAAGGACTCCTGAGAAAAATAATATCAGGTGAAACAGTGAGTCTACTCAAACCCAAGACTGAGGGGAAATGGGTAGAAACACAAAGATTTCCAAATATTATATAAGGTAAAGATATTTGTTTATGATATAATAATTATAGTATTTACAGCACACATCCATACAGAATACATTACCATAAGAAAATAGTGGTGATCAAAATACCAAAATCCCCTTAAGGTCTAAAGTTGATATCCTAGGTGTAAGTTGCATCTCGAAGGTTATAAGGAGTACCTAAGTTATTGTAAAACCTAATGAATTGGAATTACTCGACCTTTATAACTTCATTATTATCACGCAAAACCATGGTTTGGATCCCATTATCTACCAAGTTACATGCATCATTCAAGGGATTACTAAATCATATATTTTATAACTAAGAATCTCAACAAAGGCCACCTCACCTCACCGTATCTATATTGGGGGAACCTTGCCTCACCAAAGTATGTGTGTCATTCATGGGAGTTCTAAACCATCATGGATAAACCATGCCTCATTGAGAAAATCACATCAAATTAAGGATTACTAAACTCAATATATAAATAACTCACACCTCATGTTATTTGGGTGAGTTTTTTACTATATCATTTGTATAGAGGACCCATTAATTATTGGTCCCAAGGGAGTTTTAAACCCAAACCCAAATATGGAGGACCCTAACCCAAATTATGTGGGTGACTGTCTAACTCATTGGAAAAATTTCAAGGACTTTTTCCCTTTCATGAGTGTGTCTTTAGGGGAGTACTAATCCTCAGGAAGTGTGGGGGATCATTCCCTATCATCAGCATGCCTCCAGGGGATTACCAGACCTTATTTCTACCCTTATCATCTCACCCACACTTAGTTATAACCTATAAGGTGATATGAGTCTTAACTACTTAAATTTATTTCATAGATGGCCCCTTATTTCCAAAAGGATCCAAACATCAAGCTCTATGTAGAAAAATGGTCAGAATTGACTATCTACACATCCGATTTAGGGACCAGGGTGAGAAGCTATGAAAAATACCAAAGGAAACACATTATAGGGAATATAATGTAATGTATTGATCTTTTATTCCATCTAGGATTGTATTGTTTCCATACCTCCATGATATTTCAAACTACATGACCTATACTTTTAAGTACATGTTTTCTATATCTCACAAACTTACTTGGTGTGTACTCCAGTACCCATCATATCATGTTATGGTACATTATGTGTACTTCCAAATTACCAACCATGTAATCAAATTTGGATGGATGGGTGTGTACTATAGTACACACCATGTTGAGTGACATAGAATAGAAAAATATGTAATTTTAGACTATATGAAATCTAAGTCACGTGGGGTAATCCGATGTGTACTCTAGTGCACACCCTGTCATGTGACCCATTACTACACAACACATACTTCTAAAGTATGCATTATATTATATGTAAATCCCAATTGGTGACCATATAAGGAATATACTTCATAGTTACACCCTGTGTGATGTTTATCAATTACATATCATTTAGTTATGAACTAAGTGTCATGTAGTTGTGAAATACACATATAACTATTAGAAAAATTATAGAATTCAATATCTTCATAAAAATATCCTCTATCGCTATTTTTTTTAAGATAAATCATCCCCAAACTACCGCTATAGAGATCCAACATAACTGCCACACCTCTGGTGGCCATCGCCTAAGGGATTTAGGAAATACAGAAGGCCTTACTAGGGTCAATCCCAAATCATAAATTTTCATATTCACAAGATACTTCAAGAAATTATATGATGTGGGAGCCATTACCAATGAAATTTTTTCTCAATAAATTTGACATAAATTTCGTTACAAATAGGATCTATCATGTTAAATTTATAATTATTTTAATTAGAACAAAATAAATGTTACCATAGTCTTAAGGTTATTATTTGATGAAGATGTTTATATTTTCAAAACCTTTCATTATACCATCATTAATATTTTAGGATCCATGTGTTGAATACCAATTTTAGTGATTCACACATGATTCTTTGGTCTCTGAACAATGTCAATGGATTTTCTGGTGCTACTGTGGTGTATCAATTGTGTTGTGCTATTCACCTGGATCTCTTTTATGATTCCTTTATGTTTGAAGAATTGTCCTTACAAACTCGTTATTTAGAAGATATAGGAGGTATGAGAATATCTTGAGATTGAGAGAGAGATCTCTAGAGTGTTTTTTGTCTTGAGAGAGAGAGCTCAAGATTTCATTTTTCACCACAATTATTTAAATTTGATTCTTTATCACAATAGACATGAAAGTGTCTTTATAGCGTTTTGTGTTAGGGATAAATATTTTTAATTGCGTATAAGCCCTTAATAATATATTAAACCCTTAAATTACATCATTCCATGTAACAATATTAAAATTATTATTTATCATGGAATGCACAAACTTGCACAATGATAAATATTATTTTACCATCTTGTAATTTAATATTTATCACCAGAACTCATCTTGGTATGTTATTAATCCTTGAATATTTTTGAATAATCAAATAAATATTTTTCTCTTAAATATATATTCATTAATATATGTGTTCAATAAATCTTAAAAAAAATTATTTATTAAATTTGAGAAAAATATTTATTCTAATAATTAAATTCAAAAAAATGAGATCAATGTAAATACTTAGTGTGTAGCCCTCTAGGATTATTTCTCAGTTGAATTAGGTGGGATTACAAAAAGTACAAGATTACTATCTAGAAATGGGCCAAAAAATAGAAGAGAAATAAGTTAATGTCATAGTGTCAACAACTACATATGAGCATGTAATGTATAACATAATACATAGGTCTTGATATCGCATCAAGAACATTGTATTCTTGTTTCATCAACCTTAATGGTTGGTATATATTTCTTTGATTATCCTAGATGAAAATGTCTACATCGCCATAGTCATGGAATTTATTTTGACAGCTCTATTACAATCAATGCATTGAGATATTAACTTCCATAAATGGAATGGATAAATCATTCATAAACTTATTCATTAATAACATATTGATTGTCACCTACCTAATGTATCCTACTTATCATGAACAAAGTGTGTCACAGGTTTTTCAAATGAATCTATGTATTATATAGAAAATATTTTCAATTATTTTATACTTATTTTAAATTATTTAAATCACACCAATGTGTTAATTTAAGGTCAATTTTCACATTTTATGTTTTTGAATCATTTTTAGCTTAATTTAAAAAATAGATTATTTTGGAAATTTAAATTTTTTAATTTATTTCAATTTTTAATCCATATCTTTTTCTATACATATCTAATTTGAAAACATATTTTATAGGTTCCTATGTTTGATGTGATTCATTTTTTTATTCTGTACAGAAATCTCAATCAATCATTTGGGGGTCTAAATTCAACTCACAAGTACAGCGTTGAAAACTATATATAGGACTAGATAATTTTTATGATGGGCCAATATATCATAAATTTAAAGCCCAAATGAGATTAAATTAATCATGGATCATGTAAAAATATGGAGGAAAAACTTAAACTAAGGTGTCCACACATTATTCATTCATTTTAAATGTTTTAAATGCGTTGTAGTCGTAGTTTTTGAATATGAAGAGTCACCAGGTCAGAATAAATGTCTTGAAGTAAATGTAATATATATCTCTCCACACTTGTATAATGTCACTAAAATTTTGTGTGTTGATAGAGGAAAGATTGGTGAACAAATTTGAAGGAGAAAAATATTCATAATTTGGCCATTAAATTTGTATACCATGCGCATAATTTTAGAGGACCTTTTTTGGATAAATTTTTTCAATCTATTTGCCTATAAAAGAGTACTTCTTCTTCATTCCATGGGGTTGAAAACTTAAGGGTAGCCTTTGTTGACCATTTTCTATAGTTTTTTAGTTTAATGTATATTTTAATGGTATTATACATTTTTTTATATGTTTTTATTCTTATTCATCTAATTCTATCATATTTTAATCTTTTGTGTTCTAACTCTGATCTTCTCCACTGTAAACTCTTATTCTCAAGATCATGAAAACCCAACCCAAGGAAGAACCGAGGGGAGTAAACCACTGATAAAACCAAGTCTTTGAGATTTAATTTTTAATATTTCTTATTTTATTAGAGTAATATTTTGGGGGATCTTAGTGGGCTTGGAACCTTTGTGTCTCTACTTTCCACCCAAAGTTTTGTTGTAACTTCTGTAATATTTTTTCTACATTGAGGAGGTGGATGTGCAGTCTCTCAGTGATCATTGATAGAACCGTATATTAACAACCATATGCATTAGAGGATTTTCACTCATATGATGGAGTGTGTTCATTATTTAAATTGTAAAATCATAAAGTGATGATGAAGGTTCACTAATGGTGATTCCCTCAGGAATGTCTTATTTCTTCCTAATATCATTTTGTTTTCATTGCATATGCATATTTAATTTTAGTATTTCATTATAATTTATAAAATAACAATTTATATTATTTTTATTTAATAAATATATATACATCATGTGAATTATAAATAGTGAGTTCTTGACCGCAAAGGATCCTTAAGAGAATGACCTTGGTCAGCCCCTGTATTAAAATTAGTTATAAATATTTTTGAGAGTGTGCACAACAATGATTCATCAAATTAGCATCTTTTCTGAGGATCCAAGTGGTATTAACTCAATATTTTTATTCACTTTTTTAATTAATTTCTTTTTTCATACAATATCACAAAAAAATCATAAATTTCCAAAACCCAAAAAAAATTGTCCATGATGTATTCAAAGTTTGATTATCATGCATGGAATGACTATTCTAAAGTGAAACAAGAAGATAAAATAAAAAAGTATCAAATGATATAATATAAAGATGAAATGAAAAAATAGAATAGCCAGGAGAAATGGGTTGAATAATATATTAATTTAATGGTGAAGCAACTAGAATTTGAACTAGAACCAGAACCAGAACGAGTGGAAGAAGAGATTTCACCAATAATTTTTTATTTTAAAGAACCTAAGGTTGGTGAGAAGGAGATTATAATGGATATAATAACATCATATTATAGTCAACCATTTCTTGAGGAGGTCCATGAATAAAACACTTCAGCTGATGCACTTATGGGAGATCAAAGTTTTTTGGAAAAATCATGGAATCCCTTTGCTGAAGATAACATGCAACTAGAACTTCTCATCCTTGATTATGAAAAATCATCACCCTTACAACCATCTCTTGCTTTGTAATATTATAATAAATATTAACTTGATTATTATTAAGTTTTCAATGGTCTTTACCTAAGAGATTAATTTCCAACCTAACATACTTGAAATGAAAGATTTCTTAATTGATTCATCATGTTTTAATCTTATTCAAGAAGAAATTCTTTCTCACTTATTATTTTCAAAAAAATTGACACAAAACAAATGGATAATAGATTGGATGTTATGTAAGTGACCTCCCATGTGGTGGTGATTGAAGATGAAGCATCAGTTAAGCTGGTGTTGGTGAGACTACCTCCTCTATAGCAACTTGCATACAATATAGAGGATGACACCATAGAAGTCAATAGGGATTACCCCTATCTTATATTCCCTCCCAATCATGAAATAAAATTCTGTCTTTATTCTTTCTTGGGGGTTGGGAATTACCTTATCTTCTATGTGTTTATAATTTTTTTTGTGTACTCATAGACATTTGAAAAAGTCACATGTGGTAGTTTATCTCAATGAAACCACACCCACCTTCTGATTAGGGATAGTCCACTGCAAGTGTCTGACTATGGGTAGTAAAAACCGAGCACCTTTTTGGGGTTCCATACCAAGAATTTTCCCTTTTATTTCAACTTTAAATTTATTTTCCTTTATTTGTATTATGTATTTTAATTTCATTCTTGTAGTAATAAAAGTTATTGCATTTAGAAGCATAATTATGGGCCTCCACTAAAAAATAAATCAGGTAGTGTCCTTCCTTTTCATTATTTTGTAGGATTCCCAATTTAAATTATGTGTGAAAATGTGTCTAGATATGATTTGAACTAAAAAAAGTTATTAAATGGAATAATTATGGGGGAGGGATATCAACCTGTTTTTAGGAATCTTGTGTGTGATTTCATTTTATTTTTCATCTCTTTTTTCTGAATTTTTCATGCCTTCTTTTTTATAATTTTTTTAGTATTCATGAATTGAATTGAATACTTTGTAATATTCAAACCATCTTAGTATTTTGGGAAAAATTATTGATCTTAATATTTTAGTATTTAAATTTTGGTCTAATAGATATTTTTTTCTAATTTATAATATTTTCATTTGAATAATTTTAATTGATTGTGAAACTCATGTGCACTAGTAATGTCCACATTAAATATCATGCCCAACCTGAGAGGTTTCTATACCTATTTTACATCTTATGGAATTTATATTTTTCTTGAGAGTATTGAGACATGTTGTGTGATCTAAAACTTTATTTTATCCCTATTTTTAAATGATGTTAGAGTTAATTGAGTATGTTATGTATGATTGAGGCACCACTTTGAAATCCCTTCTGCATTGAACTCTTATTTTGTCCTACATTTACATATAACCTTTATTAAGACCCCAGGATCCATGAAATACCTTATTATTAATCAATTTTATAAGCCATTTATCCCATTACAACCTACTCTAGAAGATAAATGCATGATTATTATTGAACTCAATTGTGGGGGAGGGAGAAGATCAGCTGTGTTTTTATTTCCTGAAGAATTTGTTTGATTTTAATTAATTGTTTTTCCATATTTATTATTTATTGGGAAGAAAAAATTTGATGATGGAAATATGAAATGGTGGCCCAAAATATATTTACAAATATGGTATGGGTGTTCACCAATTTTTACAGATCAAATGTTGCATCTCATTTCTTTAAAAACATTATTCTGAAGAGAAATCTGTATCTAAATTCAAGCTGAAACAATGTTACAAATTGGGAAAAATAGGGAATAAATCCATTGAAGTAGAAATTCAATGTGTTACCTTCCCAAATAAATAAGTTTCTAGAGTTGATTTATTTTTTATCTGATTTAGGAGCACACCATTATTAAGAAAAACTATTTTCATGCATTTACTTCAGTTTATAGATTAACCCTCCTCATTCCACCTTGAATGTTTTTTCATTTAAACCCCACCAACCCTCAACCTTAGAAAAAACCATGAAAAATACATCATGATTGACACATATTTTTACTATTTAAAGTGGAGATATTGTGAGGATAGCCAGCCTATATAGATCACACATGTTCTTTAGAATGAGAGAAACTCCAAATTAAAAATCCCTTAGCAAAGAGATAAATATTATTTGGGGGTGGTAAGTACGACATGAATGTGATGATTGTAATGATATTGAATGAATTTATATTATTTTTTAGGAGTTATGATATTTTGATCCATGTAGGAGGTATGATGTTTTCTTTGATAGGATAATTGAGTTCTGTTGTCATTTATGCTTTGGGAAGTTTGTTTTGACCTTGCTATAAGATGATAGCCCAAGACGGCAATGTTTAAGTGTGGGGTAATTTATAGAAAAAAAAATTCAATTATTTTATTCTTATTTTAAATGTTTTTAATCCCAAAAATGTGTTATTTTAAGGTCAGTTTTAACATTTTATATTTTCAACGCATTTTTTAGCTTAATTGCAAAATTAGATTATTTTGGAATATTAATAGTTTTAATTTATTTCAATTTTTCAACCATAAATTTTTATGTAATGATCGAAATTGAAAAAATATTATTTTATGTGTTACTATTTTGATGGGATTCATTTTTTTCTTTTGTACGAAAAGCTCAATCCATCATTTGTGGGCCCAAATTCAGCTCACAAGTCAAACCTCAAAAACTATGTACAGCTCTAGATAACTTTTATGTTGGGCCGATATTTCATAATTGGATATCCCAAATGATATAAAATTAAACATTATTAAATTGAACATACTTATTAACAACATAAATTCATGTTTCCACACGTGATTCATTCATTTTCAATGCCATAAATGTGATGGAGTTGGAGTTGTGGAATATTAAGAGTCACCTTGCCAGAATGAGTTTCATGAAGTAGATAGTCTATATCACTCACCAAAGATTCCAATTAAGATAAAATTTTATGATTAGATAAATGATAGATAGCTGAAAAACTTTCATGAAGACAAATTTTCCAATTTTTTCCAATAAATTGGTCTATCACGCACTTACTTGCAGAGGATTTTTTTGGAGCCAATTTTTGACTCCCATTGCCTATAAAAGAGTACTTATTCTTCATTCAAAGGGTTTGGAAACTTGGGGATATCCTTAATTTTCCATTTTATGTATTTTTTTAGTTGAATTTATATTGTAATATTATTCTACATTTTTAGTATATTTTATTCTTCTTCTTCACCTCATCCTCACAAACTTTTACCTTTTGTGTTTCCAATCTATTTTTCCCCACTGTGAACTCTTACACACATGATCATGAGTAGCTAACCCAAGGAAGTTCCCAGGGGAGTAATCCAATGATGAACCCAAGTATTTAAGCTATAATTTTCAATATTTCTTATTTTTCTTAAGTTATACCTAGGGATATCTTAGTGGACTAGGAGCCTTTGTGTCTCCAGTTTCCACCCAATGATTAGCTTTCACTTCGGCAATATTTTCCATCGACAAATGAGGTGGATTTGTGGTCTCTTGGTGATCGTTTAGAGTGCTGTATATTCACAACCATATGTTTAGGAGTATATTCACACATAAAATGTCATGTTTTAATGAAGTAAATTCAAAACTAATTGATAGAAGGTGAAGGTTAAATCGGGTTGATTCCCATTGGAATGTCTCCTTTATTCCTAACATCATTTTGTTTTCATTCATTCTGATTTCATTGCATCCGTATATTGAATTTTGGTATTTCATTGTAAATTATAAAATATCCATTTCATTTGATTTTATTTAATAAATATATATACATAAATTTAATTATAAATAGTGAGTGCTTGACTGCAAAGGCTCCTCAAGAGAATTACTTTGGTCATTCCTTGTGTTACACTTAGTAATAAATATTTTTTAGAGCACACACGATAATGCTTCATAAAATTGTTTCCATTTATATGGATCCAAGTGGTATTCACTCATTATTTTTATTCAAAGTTAGTAAATAATTTCCTTTTTTCTTCGAAATAACAAAAAAATCATAAATTTAAAAAACCAAAAAAAAATCCATGATGTATTCAAATTGTGGTTATTATGCATGGAATGAATACTCTGAGTTGCAATAAGAAGATGAAATCCAGAAATATAATATACAATAACTTAAATTAGATATACAAAAACTGAATAGATAAGCTGAATGGTTTGAAGAATATATTCAATCAATGGTGCAGCAACCCGAACCTAAACTAGAACCAGAACCATAATGAGTTGTAGAAGAGATTTCACCAATAATTTTATGTTAAATAACCTGAGGAGGGTGAGAATGAGCTTATAAATAAACTAATCACATAATCCCACACTCAAAAATTTCATGAGGAGTTCGGAAAAGAAAACATTCCAACTGATGCACTTATGGTAGATCAACAATTTTTAGAAAAACCTTGGAATAACATTTTTGAAGATAACCTACAAATGTATCTTACTATCTTGGGTAATGAAAAATAATCACCTTTACACATCACTCTTTATTTTTCAGATGATGTTTAATATGAACCGGATGATATTGAGTTTTCAATGGTCTTTCCCTAGGAGATAAATTTTCAATCCTAATTACTTTAAGGGGAAGATTCTTTAATTGATTCATCATGTTTTAATCTTATTCAAGATGAATTATTTTCTAACATCTGATTTTTCTAATATTTCTGAAACATCAAGAATGGAGAAGACCTTATATTTTATTGAAGATACCACACACATGGTAGTGGTTGAAGAAGAGGATCTGAATAAGAGGTTGGTGGTTCGACTACCTCCACTACAACAACTTATATACCATATGGAGGAAGATGCCATATAAGTCAATAGGTAGTACACCTATCTTATATTCCCTCAAAATATTGAACTCAAATTATATCTTTATTATTTCTTTTGGGTTTTTAATTATCTTATCTTATATGGGGTTATCTACTTTTAGTGTGTACTCATATACATAGGGAAAACTCACATGTGGTGGTTCATCTCAAAGAAACCACACCCACCTTCTATTTGGGGATAGTCCACTGCAATTTCCTAACTAGGGGAAGTAAAAACCTAGCACCCTATTCGGGGTCCAAACCAAGAAATATACATTTTATTTCGACTTTTAGTTTCATTTCCTTTATTTTTCTTTTGTATTTTAATTTCATTCTTTTAGCATTAAAAGTTTTATCAACTAGGATCTTAACCCAAGGATTCCACTAAAAAATAAATCAGGTTGTTTCTTTCCTTTTCATTTTTTTCTTCCCAATTTAAATTCTATGTGAAAATGTATGTTGATTTGATTTGAGATAAAAAGAGTATAGTAAAGGGAATAAGTGTTGGGGAGGGAATTCATCCTATTTTTAGGAATTTTTTGTGTGCTTTCATTTTTTTTCATGTCTTTTTTTTGAATTTTTCTTACATTCATTTTTAATACATTTTTTAGGATTATTGAGATGAATTGAATACTTTGAAATTTTAAAATTATCATGGTATTTTTGAAATTTTCATTTTTTAAATATTTTAGTATTTTAATGATTTTTTAATGGATATTGTTTTCTAATTTCTGATCATTTCATTTGAAGAAGTTTGATTGATTGTGAAACTCATGTGAACTAGTATTGTCCAAATTGAATATCTTTCCTAACCCGAGAGGTTTCTAAACCTATTTGACATCTTCCTATATTTCTATTTTACTTAAGATTATTGATATAGGTTGTGTGATCCATAAATTTTTGGTTTCCTCTTTTTCAATGTTGTTAGAGTTTATTTAATGTGTTAAGTTTGATTTAGGTTCCACTTTGAAAGCCGTTTTTCATTAAACTCTTATTTTGGACTAATTTTACATATGACATTTATTAATCCTCTCGTATCCTTGAAATATATTTTTAGGAATCCATGTTTGAAGCCATTTATATTTTTTTAACCCTCTCTATAAGTTAAATACCTGATTATTGTTGAACTCGAGTGTGGGGGGTAGAGAAGATGAGTTGTATTTTTCTTTATTGAAGATTTTGTTTGAGCTGAATAGAATGTGGTTGCATATATATTCTTTCTTGGGTGTAAAAAATGTCATTATGGAATGATTTTTGGGTGGCCCAAAATACCATTAAAAATCTGGGTTGGGTGTTCATCAAATATTAAAGAGTAAAAGCTGCCTCTCTTTTCCTAAATAACATGATTCTGAAGAGAAATCCATATCTGAATGCAAGATGAAACAATGTTACAAATTGGAGAAAATTGGGAATAAATCTATTTATTATAAAATTACATGTGTTAACTTCCCAAATAAAGAGGTGTTTTTAGGTTATTTGTTTGCTATCGGATTGTGGAGCACACCATTCTTGAGAAAAACTATTTTCATGCATTTACTTTACATTAGACCTTAACCCTCCTTATTCCACCTTAGATTTACTTACATTTAAAACCAACCAACCCTAAACCTTAGAACAACCCATGAAAAACACCTCATGACTTACATGTTTTTCTACTCTTTTAAGTGGATATAATATGAGGATATCAAGCCTATGTAGATCACACAAGTTCATGAGAATTAGAGAAACTCCACATTAAGAATTCTTGAATAAAGTGGAAAATATTTTTCCTAGGAGGTAGATACGACCTGAATATGGTTATTAACATGATATTGAAAGGATTCATATAATATTTTAGGATTTAGAAAACTTTTATCAATTTTGGATGCATGATATTTTCTTTAATAGGATAATTGAGTTGTGTTGTCATTTATGCTTTGGGAAGCTTGTTTTGAACTTTGCATAAGACGATTTCCCTGAACTATAATGTTTATGTGTGGGGTAATTTATATAAAAAATATTTTAAAAATATTTTATTCTTATATTAAAAAAACTTTAATCCCTAAAATGTTTTATTTTAAGGAAATTTTTCATATTTCATGTTTTTGAAGCATTTTTTAGCTTATTTGTAAAAATGGATTATTTTGGAATTTTAACGGTATTAATTTATTTAAATTATTCAGCCATATATTTTCATTACTAATCCAAATCAAGAAATTATTATTTTATAGGTTCCTATATTCGATGGTATTCATTTTTTTTCTTCTGGACCAAAATCTCAATTCATCATTTGGGGGGCCAAATTCATCTCACATTTCTATACTCGAAAATTATGTACAGATCTATGGAATTTTTATTTTAGACTAAAATATAATAAATTTATTTCCCAAATGAGCTTAAATGGAACAATTATCAATGTAACATCTAGATAAACAACTTCTATTAAGGTTTTCTCTCATGATTCATTAATTTTCAATTACATAAATGCATTGGAGTTGGAGTTGTTGAATATGAATAGTCACCTGACCAAAATAAATTTCTTGGAGTAAATAAGCACCATCTCTCTCCAAAAGTGGAAAATTAAAATCCAAATTTTTTAGTAGAAATAGGTTAGATTTGAAAAAAAAAATCAAGAAGACAATGTTTCATAATTTGTTCAATAAATGGGTCTACCACATGAATTATTTCAGACGATGACTTTTGAATCCAATTTTGCACTCCCTTATCCTATAAAAGGGTACATCGTCATTTCAAGGGGTTGGTAACTTAAAATTATCCTTTTTGGACATTTTATATATTTTTTTAGTTTAATTTTTATTTTAATATTATTCTATATTTATATTATAAGTTATTCTCCTTCTTCATCTCATTTTCTCATATTTTTATCTTTTTTGTTTTACTCCGATCATCTCCAATGTGAACTCTTATACTCAGGATGATGAGTAGCTGACCAGAGGAAGTTCTCTAAGGATTAATCTATTGATGAACCCAAGTCTTTTATATATATTTATTAACATTTTTTATTTACTTAGAGTTATACTGAGGGTTATATTAGTGGGAAATTCACCTTTGTGTCTCCACTTTCCACCTGAATTTTAGCTTTAACTTCTGAAATATTTTCCCTCAATCAAGAAGGTATATGTGTGGTCTCTTGGAGATCATTTCAAGTGATATATATTTATACCTATATAAGTAGGATTATGTTCATACATACAACTTAGTGTTTTTATTAAGTAAATTTGATACTAATTAAGAGATGATAAATGTTCACTTGGGGTGATTCTCTCAGAAATGTCTCCATTCTTCCTAACATCATTTTATTTGAATTCTTTATGTTTTAATTGCATATTTATATTTAATTTTACTATTTACTTATAATTTAGAAAATATCCATTTATTTTATTTTTATTTCATAAATATATATACATCAGTTGAATTATAAATTATTAGTTCTTGACCGCAAAGGCTCTTCAATAGAACAACATTGGTCAGCTCCTATGTTTCACTTAGTTATAAATATTTTTGAGAGAACGCATGATATTGATTCATAAAATTGGATCAATTTCTGGGTATCCAGCTGGTCTTTTCTAATTCTTTTTATTCACATTTTTTGAATAATTCATTTTTTTCATAAAAAGGAAAAAAATAAAAAATTTCTAAAACAAAAAAAATATCCATGATGTATTCAAAATTTGATTATTATGCATAGAGTGACTATTCTCATGTAAAAAAAGATTAAATCCAAAAGGCTCATATGAAATAACATAAAGAATATATACAAAAACTTAATATCCTAGATAAAGGGGTTGAAGAACATATTCTTTTAATGGTTCAGAAACCCAAACCTGAACTAGAACCAGAACCAGAATGAGTGGTGGAATAGATTTCACCAATAATTTCTTATTTTAAAGAAACTGATGTAGGTGAGAAGGAGCTTATAAATGAACTAATAACATCATACTACACACATCCATTTCTTGAGGAGGTCTATGAATAAAACATTCCAGTTGGTGCACTTATAGGAGATCAACATTTTTTGGAAAAATCCTGGAATCACATTGTTGAAGATAACCTATAATTGGATATTCCCATCCTTGATAATGAAAAATCATCATCTTTCCACTTCTCTATTTATTTGTAAGATTATAATGATGATGAAACTTGTGATATTGAGTTTTCAATGGTCTTGTGTAAAGAGATAAATTCCCAAGCTGAATTACTTGAAAGGCAATACTTCTTAATTAATTCATCATGTTTTAATCTTACTCAAATGAATTGTTTTATAACTTATGCTTCTCTAAAAATTTTGACACAACAGAAATGATAAAGACCATTTATGTAATGAAAGAGACCAATAACATGGTGGTGATTGAAGGAGAAGAGAAGGAAAAGATTTTGGGGGTCTTAATTCCTCCTCTACAATAACTTGTGTATCATATGGAGGAGGACACCATGAAAGTCAACATAGAGTACCCCAATCTTAAATTCCCTCCCACTCATTAAATCAAATAATATATTTATTATTTATTGGGGGTTGGGAATTATATTATAACTTATGGGGTTATCTACTTTCATTATGCACTCATGGAAACTGGTTAAAGTCATACGTAGTTGTTCATCTCAATGAAACAATACCCACACTCTGATTGGGGCTAGTGCACTCCAACTGTCAAACTAGGGAAAATAAAAACCCAACACCCTCTTGGGGGGTCTAAACCAAGCATTATACCATTTCTTGAATATTTATCACTATTTTAATTTATATTTATTATATATTTTAAATTCATTAATTTATATTTATAAGTGGTAGTAGATAGGATCTTAACTCAAGTATTCCACTGAAAAACTAATCATGTTGTGCCTTTCATTTTCATTATTTTGTTTGCTTCCCAATTTAAATTATATGTGAAAATGTATCTTGATATGAATATAGATAAAAATATTATATTAAATGGAATAAGTGTGGGAGAGGTATGTTAACCTATATTTTGGAATTTTTTGTGTTCTTACATTTTATTTTCCATGTCATTTTTTCTGAATTTTTCATGCCGTCTTATTTTGTTGTTTTTTATGATTATTGAGATGAATTGAATAATTTATAAAAATTAAAACATCTTTTTATTCTTTTGAACATTTCATGATTTTAATATTTTAGTATTTAAATGATTTATGAATGGATTTTTTTTCTAATTTCTGATATTTTCATTTGAAGAAGTTTGGTTGATTGTGGCACTAATGTGTACAAGTACTGTCCAAATTGAATATCATGTCCATCCTCGGAATTTTCTAAAAATATTTGAAATCTTCTTACATATATATTTTCCTTGAGATTATTGAGACATGTTGTGTGATCCAGAACTTTTTGTTTTCCTCTTTTTCAAAGCTGATAGAGTTCATTGAATGTGTTAAGTATGATTGATTCACCACATTGAAATCCCTTTTGCATTGAACTCTAATTTTGGAACACCTTTACATATGACCTTTATTAATCCCCAAGTATCCCTGAAATACCTTGTTAGGTATACATGTTAAAATCCATTTATCCCTTTCTAACCCCATCAAGAAGTTAAATTCATGATTATTATTGAACTCATGTGTGGGGGAGAGAGAAGAAGAGTTGTGTTTTTCTTTCTGAAAGAATCTATTTGTGCTAAATTGAAAGTATTTCCATATTTATTTTTTCATCTGGGAATAAATTTTATGATGTAAAGATGTATGGGTGGCCCAAAATATCATTACAAATATCGGTTGGGTGTTCACCAAATTTTAAAGATCAAAAGTTGCCTCCTTTTCATGAAAAACCTGATTCTGAAGTGAAATCCAAATCTGAATTCAAGATGAAGCAATGCTACCAATTAGGGAAAGAGGGAAGAAATCCATTTATGATAAAATTTAATGTGTTAAATTACCAAATAAATAGGTGGTTGGGGAGATTTTTTGTTGAACTTATTGTGGAGTACACCATTCTTGAGTAAAACTGTTTTCAGGCATTTACTTCACTTTAGATCTTAACCCTCCTCAATCCACCTTGGATGTTTTTACATTTAAAACCTTATAACCATAAACCTCAGAACAAACCATGAAAAGGAAATTATTATTGAAACATTTATTACTATTTTAAGTGGAGATAATAGGAGGGTATCAATCTAATGGAGATCACACATGTTCTTCATAATTAGAGAAACACCACATAAAAAATCCTCGAGTAATGAGATAAATATATTTACAAGGAGGTAGGTATGACATGAATGTGAGGATTAACATTATATTGAATGTATTCATATGATTTTTGTGGAGTTATGATATTTTGATCCATGTAGGAGGCAAGATATTTTCTTTGATAGGATAATTGAGTTGTGTTGTTATTTATGCTTTTGGAAGTTTGTTTTGACCTTGGTATAAGATGATTTTCTAGGAGAGAAATGTTTAAGTATGGGGGAATTAATAGAGAAAATATTTTAAATTATTTTATTATTCTTTTAAATTTTATTTAACCCCACCAATGTGTCATTTTATTGTCCATTAATGCATTTTATGTTTTTAAACAATTTTTTGGCTTAATTGTGAAAATGGCTTATTTAGAATTTTTACATTTTTAATTTATTTCAGTTTTTCGACCATATCTTTCTCTATACTGATAAATATTGTAAAATTATTATTTTATATGTTCTTATGTTCAATGTTATTCAATTTTTTCTACTGTACCAAAAGGTAAATCTATCATTTTGTGGCCCAAATTCAGCTCACAAATCCAGCCTTGAAAACTATCTATAGATCTGGAGAATTTTTATGTTGGGATAATATCTCATAAATGGATAGCCAAAATGATCTTAAATTCAACATGGATCAATTTAACATTCTAAGGAAAACATCCATTAAGTTTTCCACATGTTATTCATTCATTTTTAATTCCTTAAATTCGTTGGAGTCAAAGTTGTGGAATACGAAGTGTCGCCTATATATAATAAATTCTTTAGAGTAAATAGGTTATATGTCTCTCTACAAGGGTAAAATGAAGCTAAAATATTGTTAGTAGATCTATAGTAGAAAAGTTAAAAACTTTAAAGAAGAAAAATTCTCATAATTCTTCCATTAAATGGGCCTACCACATGCATATGTTCAGACGAATATTTTTAGAGTCAATTTTTATATCTCTTTTCATATAAAAGAGTACTTCTTCATCCCATGGGGTTGGAAACTAATGAGTAGCCTTTTTTGGCCATTTTATTAAGTTTTGTAGGTTAATTTCTTTTTTAATATTATTCTACATTTTTATTATATGTTAGTCTTCTTATTCATCGCATTCTCTCATATTTTTTTATTTTGGGTTTTCACTCTGATCTTCTCCACTATGAACTCTTATGCTCATTATCATGAGTAACATACCCCAGAAAGTTCTTTGGGGATTAATCCATTGATGAAAACAAGTATTTGAGCTTTAATTTTTAAAGTTCCTATTTTATTATAGTTATATCATGGTGGATCTTAGTGGGAAAGGCTCTTTTGTGTCTCCACTTTCCACCCAATGTTTTTCTTCCACTTCTACAATATTTTCCTTCGATTAAGGAGGAGGATGTGAGGTATCCCATTGATCACGGAGAGAACCGTATATTAACAACCATGTGCATGGGATTATGTTCACACATATGATATATTGTGTCCATTATGTAAATTCTAAACTAATTATGAGGCGATGATGGTTCACTCTAGGTTATTATATCAGGAATGTCTCCTTCCTTCCTAACATCATTTTGTTTTCATTCATTCTGTTTTCATTACATCTACATATTTAATTTTAGTATTTCCTTATAATTTATAAAATATCCATTTATTTTAGATTTATTTCCTATATATATATATATTGAATTATAAATAGTGGGTTCTTGAACGCAAATTCTCAATAAGAGAATGAGCTTGGTCAGCCCTTACGCTGCACATAGTTATATATATTTTTTAGAGCATGCACGAAAATGCTTCAAAAAAGTAAGTGATTTCGGATATGTAATAGTAACAATATAAATGATTAAGGATTATTATACATTCTAAAAGATGTTAATATCCAATGACATGAAAAACATGTGGAATCCATATTGGTTGGTCAATCATCAGAGTCTCATATCTTAGAGAACACTAAGTAAAAGCTACATGAAATATTGAATCATCCTCTTATGATAACTCACACCTAAAAAAAACTATGTTCCTCACTATACACTACTGGAAATGTGACTTTTCCCAACACTTCTATACCCCCTTTCCCAACGGTTTTCCAAAACCATTGGGAAACGGTAGGATTTCCCAACGGTTTGGCCAAACCATTGGGAAAAGTCCACATTGTGGCCACTTTTCCCAACGGTTTGGCAAAACTGTTGGGAAAGGTCCAATTTGTGGCCACTTTTCCCAATGGTTTGGCCAAACCGTTGGGAAAGCCTACCCTTTCCCAACGGTTTGGCCAAACCATTGGGAAAGGTCCCCAATATTTCAACATCCCTTCCTAGATTCCAGGGACCTATACCAATGGTTGTCAAAACCGTTGGTATAGGTCCTTTGATTTTTTATCGGATCCTCTTAACCAGAACATTCTATAAATCAAAATTTAAAATAATTATGATAATACATATATATATATATATATATATAATTATGTTCACAAAAGTCATGTTAGGTTAGTGGTTAGGTCGTTCAATGATAAACCGGAGGTCCTGGGATCAAATCCCAATGAATGTTTTTTTTTGGAAATACATATACCAACGGGTTTCAAAACTGTTGGTATAGGTATATCCCAACGGTTTTCCAAAAACCGTTGGTATAGACCTATCCCAACGGCTTACTTTCCTACGGTTCTCCAAACCGTTGGTATAGGCTATACCAATGGTTTTGAGGCCTATAACAACGGTTCCAAACCGTTGGTATAGGTTAGTTTTCCAGTAGTGATAGTTCCCCATCCTGTCAATAATTCTGATATTTGAGAGATGGAATCATATCATCTCAAGATTCATACCATAATGGGAATTACTATGACCTATATTAATGTGACAGATACCCTAGGACATCATAAAATTATTGTCATATGAAAAATGATCAATTTTTTGAATAAAATATTTAATGATTATGTTCTTTGAATAAAACTGATAATCTAAATTATAAACTAGTTGGTTTAAGGTCATTAATTCCAATATCACCACCCTCTAATAAATCCCCTCCGACTATCCTCCATCGGAGATCTGATAAAAATCTCTTTGCATCACACCCCGAATAACCTAAAATATTTTTTTCCATTAGAACTAATTCTACTATGCCTCCAGTGAACTATAATCACTTTACAAGAATCCCACATCACCACTTTACTACTAAAATATCGAAATATTTTTCTTTAAAGTTCATTCAATGCCTAATAATAATCTCAGGAAAGCCTTGTAAAACCTATATCCATCGCGATGTCTTGTGATGAACATGTGAAGTGAAGGGGAAAAGAACAGGATGGAATCAAGGGTGTAGTGGCTGATGTGAATGCCAGGCCACCATTCATTGTGCATGAACCATTAACCAATAAATAATGTGATAAGAGTTATATCAGTGGAAAAAATATAAAAGAACAAGTGTGTAAGGATACGAATATTTGGTAATAAATCCAAAAAATTAATCTAGACATGAATTTGGAAAATAAATTCACAAAAAAAAGTGATAAATTGATATTATAATTCTTTCTACATGGAGTTATCACTGAAACATCTAAGGTTATATGATGGAATGGGTTCTATTTTTCATTTCCATGTATACCTTCTTTAAATCCAATATTTATCCCTCTTCATCATCAAAAAATAAAAACTGATCCCTCATCTCCTACCTCGATCTAGTGTTTATATTGATAGAATAAGTCTCTAAACTTATAGGGAAATCATAGGGAGAGTTTTATAGTTGTGAATTATTTCAAATTAGACTTTTTAAAATAAAGACTCAGAACAGGACAAACCTATGGTCCAAACCCTGAATAAAGGTTACACCTCTCCCATATTTAACCCCTCGATCCAAACCAAACCGCAGTGGAAAAATTCTCATTTGAGATATTGTTTAAGAGATATCACTTCTCACTCTTATGTGATAAATATTTATTTATTTAATAAATTTTAATTTTCCCATAAATTTTGATCTACCTGTCATTCCACCAAAATTCAACTCAAGCTAGACAATGAATTCGGATATCAATGAAACCACTAGTACAAAAACTATAGAAACCGAATCCTTTAACACATATCGTTGCCTGATTTTTGATATAAAAATCCAACAATTACTACCCAAATATCCTAAGTATTAGTTTCTTTAGAACACTACGTACATAAAACCTCAAAAAGAAACAAAAAACATAAAATCATTATTTTTATTATCCTTTGTGAGATCCTAAATCTCTTTAAGATCTTAAAACAGTATCTGATACCTGGGGAATACCTAAATCAAATGGGTGATCTATAAAACCTCGTAAGGGATTAAACATGATAATGAGGAATAACATGATAGCCTAAAATAGAACTCTCATGAATAATCACATGGGAGAATAACAAAAAGAACATGGTATCATAAGATCATGGAGACATATAAATGTGGAAGAGACAAATAAAATGACATAAGCATAAGTCAATGCTAACATACAATACAGTATCTCATGGTGGATAGAGTCCCATAATGAATGTGGTTTACTCTATAATCCCATACATAACATCTCATGAGACATAAATTTTACCATATATATTGGAGTGCTATATGGGTGAAGCCAATATCACATGTTCATGATTATGTTTGACATAAAAGTAAATTAATCATAATTCATAAAAAAAATAATTACCCCTGAAAATAAATGGGTTGAATAATAGTTCCTCATGTCATAATAAAAATTTATTTCTTAAGGAATGCAATTAATAAATGAACTTATAGTATGTATTACCGCATAAAAGGAAGGGATAATGATATAATTATATATTTAGGAGGAATATATACTGAATTTTGAGTCATTATATAACATTAAAGAGATAGGGAAAGTTAATTATAGAGATAATGGTCATAACTATATGAAAAGGGTTGTTTAGAGAGATCCCTTTCACCCATAAGAAAAACATTTCAGTATATATAATAAATCCATTCCATTTAAAACCCTTTTTAAAAATAATTATAAAAAGGGAAAGATATTTTTTAATAAAACATGGAATATTTTAAATAAATAAAAATATCAAATAATGTTTGTGGTAGAATGAAAATCTATTGCATTCATATACGTTAATATAAAACAATCATTTTGTCTTTTGCAAACAAATTCAACATGTTTCATACAAAATAAATTAAAAAACATTATTTTAAAAACATTTGAAAGAAAGTAAAAATATTTATAAAATTTCATTTATAATTCATTTATATCTATATAAAAGCATCAATAAAATAATTTTAATAATATGGACATAGAAGTGAAATATTCAGAAAATAAATCTCCAAAGCCTTTAAAATGAGGTTTTTAAAGTAAAGTGTCCCTTATGTAAAACCCTAAAAATAATCCTTATAAAAAAAAATTTAAATAAATAAAAATATGTTAAAAAATGACCTTTAGGATCCATTTAATGATAAATAATAATTTTCATCAAAAACTTATAAGAACATTGACATGGAACAAAAATTGTTGGAAGGGAAACATTGAAAAAAATTTATAAAACAAATTCTAATGCCTTGAGTCAGAATCATCACATATGTTATTTATATTCCTGAGAAACAAACTTATGATATTTATTTAATTTATTAAGAACATTTTTCAATTTTATTATCCCAATTATTTTATTTATTTTCATGTAATATTCAATTACTTATTCATTTATGTTCACATCAGGTATTTTGATGATATTGGGTTCATAAGTCCAAAATGACTTCTGTCACGACCCGTCCTCGGGGCCCGTGCCGTGACTACCCCAAGCTCGCCTCCCATAGGCCAGGGGCTAGAGACTAGCACCAAGGAGTAAATCCCGATAAAAAAAAGGAAGTCAATGCCTTGTAAATTAAACAAACACACAGAGTGAGCAAACAGAAGTAATCACTAAGTAAAACTGGGTACAATAGTAAGTTCGGAAAAGTAAGTGGGCCAGAATAAAAACCCAAACTGAAAGTAAAGTACAACTGAAAAATGGAGTACATCAACTGAAAATTAAAGCCACAGCATTGAGTCGTCCACTGGAAGTCCCACCTGAAGGGTGGGTACAGATAGCCTCCACGGCTCATCGGGTCCAGCCGTCCGCTCCGAGTATGTCTCACCCAGTGGTCCATCTCCAGATACCGACCTACTCCGCAAGCCACAACCATGATCAGCGTTGTTCGTCGTCTGCAACCAATACAACGTAGTGAGGGCATAGCCCGTGCAGGGGTGAGCATAAGCTACTCAGTAGGGACCCTGATACCCCCAAAGGTCTCCTAGAATCCAGAAAGGAAAGATACAATCATGAAGTAACATCCGACACTACTTAGGTATATGCCCATACATATACCTAAGTCATCAATTCCTATTCAGCTCCAACATCTGAGCCCAAGTTCGATCACGTCCACACAGGATAGCACCAAACAATACACATAGGAAAGTAAGTCAATCATATCGAAGATAATGATTGAAAGTCAAGATTCAGCTCACACATATATACTTCTTTGAAAGACGATAGAGATGATCAGATGTAGCCACTGATTCATCAAAGTTGTCAGACCCACACAGGATCATTAGGTACTAACCCCCGCAATGACCCACAAAGGATCGATAGGTAACTAACCCCCGCAATGACCCACAAAGGATCGATAGGTAACTAACCCCCGCAATGACCCACACAGGATCTGACCCACACAGGATCGATAGGCGCTGGCCCACACAGGACCGCTGAACGATGACCCACACAGGATCTAACCCACACAGGATTGGTAGCACAGATCCAATAAGGATATCTAAGTGCTGTAGTCATCGCTGTCGAACCCACAGAGGATTCACGTATTGTCTTCATCATCGTCGCAGTCGCAGCCAGCTCTAGGGTTCCCGCACACAGCAAGCTCGTTCGGGAGGGTCCGCTCCACGAGCAGAAGGGCTAATACATCAACTGGCACGAAGTCTTGAGTTGATGTATCCAAAAGTTCCATATCGTCAACAGAAACTCAACGTCACAGACGGCGCGTCAATCGGACGCCCGATCTGAGAGTTATTGGCTTTTTCGTCCCAGGGGCCCAGATGGTTTTTAAGTCAAAACCAACCCGACCGTACTCCAACTGCGTCCAAACCTCGAGCAGAGTAAGCCAAAAGGTCTGTATCACTAAGAAGAATCCATAAAAGTTGACGACACCTCAATCAGACATCCAGAGCTCAAGTTATAAGCGTTTACGCTCTGAGGGCCCGGTTGGTTTCGTGTACAAACCAACCCGGCCGAACCCAAAGTTCTCTGAAACCTTGAGTGTAATATACCGAAACGACCGTCTCGATCCAAGGATCTCATCGCAGGTGATGGTGCATCGATCGGAGGTCACATCCCATGTTATGGGCAAAAGACCGAAAGAAGTCCGGAAATAAGGGGTTCGGGCCCGGTCCGACCCGGCCCGATACCCCCTGGGTCGGCCTGAACCGGGTTGACCCGACCTGGGTCCGGGTCCAGCCCATTAGGGCGCGGCCCAGCCCGGTGGGCGTGGCTTGGCCCCGCCGGTGCGGCCCGGCCCGGCAACCCGACCTGGCTCGCTCGACCTGGCCAGCGTGGCCAGGCGGCTCAGCCGTAACGGCCCAGCAGAAGGGGTGCGGTGGGCGCGCTGCCCCCCTGTGTGAAACCGTGGCCCCCATGAGGGGGGCCGCTCCTGCTGGCCAGCCGGGGGTTACGACCCCCGGGCCTTCTTGGAAGCCGGCCGGCCCGGTCCGGATAGCCGGTTGCTGCCGTCGCGGGACTGTCGGGGTCCCGCTCTCCTGCTCCAGCGCCGGCGGTGGGAATCCGACCACCGCTTCCTGCTCCGCCGAGGCCAAAGGCTGCAGCCTTGGCACAACCGGCGCAGCCAGACGGCGCTGCGCCCCTCCGTCGCGGCCCCGCTCCGGCCGCGATCTCTTCCAGGTTCTCCGGCGCGGCGCGACGCCATCGCGGCTTGTTCGACTTTAACGGTGTCGCGCTTCTTCACCCAATCTTTATTATTTTCTGTGTGGTGCATCGGAACCGCGTTTCCTTGTTCATGCCGCAAACAAATCAACAATCAAGGGGGGAGGAGGGTCGGCCGTATTCATGCGGTCCGACCTCCTCTCATTATTGTGATATCATGCAGCTCAAATAAAAATGACAATCAACGATGAAGTAACACTAAAAAAAGAAAAAAAATAAACCCCTACCTCGAAGAAAAAGATGAACAAAGGTTCATCACGGAATTGCACGTCGCGGAAGAAGGCGTCGTGGAAGGGGGACCGTCGCGTCGCGGAGAAATGATTCGTCGGCGTCACGTCGCCGATCTCCGAGGATCTGGCATTATTGTCGACCTTCGTCGGAGGTTGGTGATCTTCGTGTTCTTCGCGTTCTTCATCGAGGAAGGAGTGCTTCAAGTCTTTGAGTAATTTCTCTCAAGCCCTCTCGCACAACGAACCCCTTTAATAAAATAAGACTTCTCTTATTTTATTAACACACAAGCCAAATGTTTGAAATTCAAAATTTGAATCAATCAATTAATTGAATTAATTGAAACGTTTTAACCGCCCAATTAAAAGAGGTGTTTAATATCTAGTTAAACGCAAGGGTTGACTTCATTTAAAGTGGGGGTGTGCGTGCGTTACTTAATTAAAGGAGGGGGGTTGAAAAAGGTGGGGCTCATGTGGGCCCCACCCCGCAAATATCCTACCTAGTGGAGTAGGATATAGTGGGTTCCACTCCAATCACTTAGCTTAGGTTAAACAAATTTAAATAAAATAAAAATTGGTCACTCCATTTTTATTTTATTCCTTTACTTAACCCAAAAAAAATTAATAACCACACCCGAGCAAACGCAACTCCGAAAAAGGTGTTTCTTAGCAATTACCAGCGCTACGATTCCATCGGTGCCCTCAGAATTCGATTCCGAGCACCGGTTCAAAAGTTAGGAAAACTCACTCATTCGTTCACTGAACGTACCTAAGCTAAACTTTGGAAAATGATTCTGGGCACACCGGGCCTCAGAATCAGGTGCCGACAGAAACTAAGTTCTTGTAAAATTCGAAAGAAAATTAAGAAAAAAATTTCCCTTGAATTTTACGGGTCTTTACAACTTCAGCTGGTTGGATATGGTCTACAAGGTCACTATTTAATCATCTATAGAATAATAATCATGAAATAATGATAATTTTTATAAATAAATTATAATTTTAAAAATATCCATAAAATATGGTTAGAAAAAATGAACTATGTTAGAATCTTGGAGACAGTATGTCGTACTTATGAATTAGTAACTTTTCCATTTTTCTAAAATCATAATAGAATGAAAGTAAGTGTTATTTTATCATTAAATAATGATCATTATATCATAAATTTTATTATATTTCTTCAAACACACTTATATATACCATCCATGTAATGTAGTAATAAAAAATGAATTACATCATTTCATGGAAGAGGTAATCTACACATATGCACAAATGATGTTATCATCATTAAATGAATGGGAATGATAGAAAATATATGATATGTTAATTTTAAAGAATTATAATTATATCATGAATATTATATATATATATATATATATATATATGTGTGTGTGTGTGTTTGTGTGTATTAAATCCATTATCATAAAGAGTTCTGATAGGAAATGATGGAAACAAATTACATTGGTTCATGAGCCTGTAGTCTATTGTACATAAGAATGATGGTTTTATCTCCCATTTGATGGTAGAGGATATGGATCTAGGTTATTCCATTAAAATCATAAAATAAAAATATATTGTAGATACTGATATTACAATATCATCATGTTTGAAAATTATTTTAAGGATGTGAAACATAAATACAACAAAAATTCTCGGTTAAGAATGATACCTCTTCTTCAGACAACCTTTTTAGGTTTACACAAAAAAATTTCCCTGGAGAGTATTATAATTAAAAAAGGACTCTGAAATATATTAAGTGAAGTAAATAATTTATATTTGTGGTTATTTTATGAAACAAAATACGTTTATTGAAGTGTGAATAAAATTAGAGAGGAGGTTCCCTTTTATAAGTGAGAGGAGGGTCACTTTTTGAAAGTTCTTAAAGTATAAAAATTAATATATATTATTTTTCCTAGAAAAAAGTATCCAAACTAATATAATTAAAATATAGTATGATCACGGGTATAAATAATATCATCAAATAAATTTTATACAATTTTATATTATGTGTTACACTTATCTATTTGTTTTTAACTGCATTAACCTTTTTTGACAATTACTTTGATAAAAATGTTTTTACTCTTTAGGGGTCAAGATACTTTCTGTGAAATAATAATTATCCATTAAATGGAGAATGAAAGATATTTTAAACTGTATACCAATAACATGACTAAATATATGTTTTTTATGAATTTTAATTTATTTAATAAATTATTATTTATTATAAAGTATCATTAATTTCATTTTTTGAACTATTCATTTAATTTGACTATGAAAACCACATGGTAGAAATATAATTAGAATATAAACCTTTCACTCCTCAATAATATGTTATATATATAATAAATTCATGTAACACAATTATTCATTCAATTTATTTTACTTTTAATATTTTTAAAATCATTTATTTTATTTTTATATTAATTGAATAAAGATTATATCAGTGTTGCATAGGAATTTAATGTAATTATTTCATTACTAAAAATTTTAAATAAATTAACATGATAAAAAAATAATTAATATTTTGAATGAAAATTTATAATCGAACATAATTTTTTTATCCCTACTGTAAAATAATTTAGTTATTAAAATCAAGAAAGTGTCATTTGTCTTTACCTTTTAATCAAATATTATAAAGGTAAAGATCAAAGAAATATGGAACTAAGTAGACATATATTAGAGTACTATATGGAAATAGATGTAGCAAACTCATCAAATAGGATAAAGGTATGTTTTATGTCCAATTTTTAGTCCTTATCGTATTATTTCTAACCTTCCTTTCCAAATTTACCTTTATCGTGGTGATAATTATTTACTGTAGTTTCTATTCATAATGAATAAAAAAGGGGGCTTACTTACCAAATTTGGGAATCTTGATTCCAAATATTTAATTCATTTTTCAAGACTAAATTCATATATGTGGTAGAATTTAATTTAGAATTAATCTCCCAAAACACAATGAAAAGAATCTTTTTATAAAAATACCTTCTTAAGTATAAAAATGTTTTTATACCAAATTCAAGTATACAATTCATTTCATGAAAAATATTTGGATTATATTTAATAAAAATTAACTAATTATATTTTTAAACTAATCCAAAATAGAATATAAAGGTCATCACAAAACATTCACATAAAAAGAGAGGGGGTAAATATGAAGGTTTTCACAAGACTATGTTTTCATATATCTGATCATTAGTGGGAAGTGAATATATAGAAATTGAGGAGAAAATAAATTCCAAAAGACTAATATAGAGTGATATAGAAGATAGTCAAGATATATTTATTTATTAAAAAACCGTAAATCTATGATTGGTGAAAAGACCATCAATTCATCCAAAAAGAATTTAATAGGAAAACATTTTTTTGTTTCAAAATTCATTTCCTTGAGTTAAGAAATTATTTTAACAACTACACTAATAAAATAAGAAAATATACTTACTTGAAAAGTACAATTTCATCCATTAATCAATTATCACCACAGTTTCATTTTTCCTCCAAATGATGAAAATTCAATATTTATGGTGAACTAAAATCAATGTAATGACATTACTTTCACAAAGTTATAGATCATTGTTTTCTAGATTAAATTCCTTTGTTTTTTCCTTTTAATGGTACCTAATGCAGTCATGGAGGTCATGAGGGTCAATGGCGCATGTCAGTTCCTGGATACCTGTAATTTATCGAAAATAGACTGGGTCTCATGGTTAGTGGAAACCATGTGTCCTAGCCCACATAGTTTTCCCTAACTATGTGAGGAATTTTAGAGGGGAGTATGGAGCCACATAGTTGTCTACACCCAAGTGAGATAAGACACATGGACGTGTGATTTTTCTATGAAAAATTGAAGAGGAAATTTTCATGGGTTGTGCATGGTTATCCAAACCGTGAACCATTCCCATGTGAGGGGGCTTCATGGATAGAGCCTGATGCATGGTTTGGCCATTTGTGTAGCCAAAATGTGTGACCTGGTGCTATAGGTTGATTTTACCTTTTCCCCCATGATGACTTTAAACATTTCTCCTATTCTTTCTTCCATTTTTAGTAAATAGGGGGCTTGGTTCTTCTTCGTTTGAGTTCTCTATTTACCTAACCAAGGTTTCAAGGTAGCTTCTTCATCTGAACACTAAAAGGATCACCATCAGAAGCATTGGATGGCTAGAGGTAAGATCTATAATTCTCTTTCTTCCATTATAGGTTTATCTTCTCATCTGTTATGTTATTTTGGTGGGATAACATTCTCCCAATATCAAGTCATTAGACTATATTTCTGATTTTAATTGATCTACTTCAAATATAGAGTTGATATTGGATGAAGATTCATCTATGACCCTAAGGTAGGTGGTCTAGTTTATTTTCCTAAAATTAATTATGTTCTCATAGATACTCCATTATACCACACATAGGCCATTGTCGTTCATTTCCCTCAAATGTGTTATTCCTTTCTAAATAATCATAACCATGTTATTATAAACCTATGGACCCTTACTAAAGGATTAATGGTTGTTGAACTTTTTCATTGCAACCCATTTGGGTGTGATAAATTAATTTTCCCGTATTATATAATTTTTTATTGTAGAAAAATCCTCTTATGTGTTCAAATTGTCTTGAAATGTAATTTCCCTCTTTTATTTCATTATCTATATTAAAAATGAATCTTTGTAGTGTTTGGACTGACCAGGGAATTTATTTGCCTTACCATGATTAATTAAATGGCTTGTTTAAATTGAATGTAAATTGGTGGTAATTCCATGCCTCATGTTTTACAATTATGAACATGAAATATAAGACTTAATAACCCTTTTATATGTGTGTATGTGACTATAAATGTATGAGATTTGATCCCTCAAGGATATTATTATTATTATTATGACTATTAAATTTTCTTTGGTGGGTGAATGATGGATAAGGGACGTGTTGGGAAGGAATTTTCACTCTCCATTACATCAGGTGTTGAGTATGACATCTCACACAATTATACACTTATATGGGTAATTAGCATGGTGTTCCACATTGATTCATATTTTTTGCTCTGTATGATGACTTACCCCACCATCCTGTGTGATGGAAATGATGTCTCTGATTCATATGATGTTATGGGACTGTACCATTTATAGATCTATTGGATCATTAGACTGGTTATGGACACCTAAGTTATGTCTTAGGTCCATTTAGCACCTAATATCCATATATATGGATTTAAACATCCTCATGTAGACCATGGATATACATGTATATGATAAATATGATTACTATGTATATATGATTACTATATATATATATATATATGATTACATTATATATATATATGATTACTATATATATTATTACTATATATGTATGGTTACTAATCAGACTCTTGATTTGATATATGAAGAAGTAGGTAGAGCTATGCAGGTATCATGTATGAACCTGAGCTTGCTGGCATTTTTTTATTCATAATTATTTGTTATTTATTTTACTTATAAACTGGCTAGATTACCTCTAGTCACCATTAGTGTTGGACTACTGATTGTATCTCACACCATACTATGGTCGCCTTTAGTACCCGAGTAGACTTCATGTCTGTAGGTATGGATAAGAGAAAGTTCCTTGCTATTAATTTTTTATTTGTGTTACTTGTATTTTGGATCATGGGAGTAGAGGACCGAGCATATGATCGTGATGCTAGTGGAGTATACTTTTAGTCTTTTTGTATTTTTTATATCTTGTTGTATATTCCTACCCCTTATATCTTTTATTTTTCTTTTTATATATCATCATGTCAGGACATTAGGTCTATGACTTAGCCTATGGGATTTTGTTATCTATTCCTATTTCATGGTTATTGATGCTTACATAGTTGAATATAATTATGTTTCTATTGTTCCATCAATTTCATTATGATTTTTTTCTTGTATGATTTTTTATTATATCCAATATTCCACTCTAATATGGGGTTATAGTATCCCCACTACACCACCTTAGACCCTCACTACTAGTAGGAAATCTCTAGTATATGAGGATGTGAACTTGAGGCCATGTGACCTTCCAACTTGGGGAATTGGTTAAGTGGATCCCTAGTTAGGATGTTACAAAGTGGTATCAATGCTTATTTATTTACATTTGTCTTACTTATTGGGTATTAGATAGGTGAATAAGATTTCATTTGGGAATGATCCTATGTCTAAGAGTAGCTAACCCATGTACAGGGGTAACCCAAATTACATGGAATGGGTTATTGGTGTTATTGATTTACACTAGTGATGGTTGATACAATTTAACCATTGGGTGGAGCACATACCTTGTGATATTATTATTGAGGATATTATTGACACATACATGGTCCTTGGTCTGTTAAAGAATGGAATCAGTATCTCGTGCATCATTATAGGCACTTTAGGACTAGTATACCATGCATTTTTCCATGCCACATCTACTTTTAGTGTTCATTTTCCTACAGAATATGGTTATTTATTTGATTATTATATATTGAAATTAAATGATATTTATTATACATAAAATATAATTGAATTATTTAATGTTCCTAAATCAACCTAAATGGTATTTTCCCACAAATATTAGTGGTGACACGTTATTTAGCCAATTATATCATGTTGTGGGCTCTGAACCGACTAGTTTTGGGCTCTGAACTGTCTAGTTTTGGACTTTGGTATATATATATATATTCATACAAATAATATATACCAAGATGAATTTAATGTCTTTAAAAACAAATGGTAATCGCTAAATGTGACTTTAATTGAAAATTATAGGGCATGTTATTCTATACCTTGCAATTAATAGTCCATAATCGGAACCCCTATCCTATGACAAGAGACCTAGACTAAAACTTGACCATAGTAGTGGGTAGTTGATGGTGTATCTTATGTCATTATGGATTATATGGTGTTTCCTACTGACTTATAACTAGGATTTAAAGTTGTAAGAGAGGTGTGAAATTTTCAAAGAAATGCTATGTACTTATCCCATTACATACCAGTAATATTTTAGACTGCCAAATTCTCTTTTGATACATGCATTTGGCATTTTAGAATCATGTCACCATGACATCCTTGAGTAGTACACCAAGAACGTGTTGACGACCATGAAACAGAGGTGGTGGGACCAAAGTCGCTAGTGATACCTCTTATAGATCTACCTATGGAACCACCTATTATTCATAATTTGTGAACCAATGCCTAGTTTCTAGAGGGATTTTTCTATATGATGAAATATATGAAAGGTGTTGCTTGAACTACCCTGACAATGGCAGATTTGACTCAAGAGTTCCCGTAAAAACATCCTCCCACCTTTTTAGAGGATGGTGGACCACATGATGCAGAGTCATGTCTAGAGGTTTTTATTTGGATCATTGATCATCTAAAGATTCCTCCATGGTGTAGGTTCAAGATCATGGATTATATGATATGCAGTTCATCTACGCGATGGTGGGATGTCATTACCCAGGAAAACCAACATCAGGATATGATCTGGTAGGATTTTCATATGATATTTTATTATTAATTCATTTCACAGATGTTGAGGTCTCACTGGGATACATAGATTATGAACCTATATTAGGGATCCATATCTTTGATGGAATTTTCTACTCATTTTACTGGGTTGCATGATTTCTCCACAAATTTAGCGGGGGTGATATTATGACTACAATGAGATTTAAGGTTGGGTTGGTATACATCATTCAATTATAGTTCAATGTCTTTTGGCTGATGACTATTTCTAAGAAAGTCAATCAAGCGCTCATTATTGGGAGGAATTTGAGGTAATCCATTATTGTGAGCCAGGGAAGTTCAACAACTAGATCTGTTAGTGTTTCTTCTAATGGGTGAAAGCATCACATTGAGGTTTCTCATGGGGGTAGCAGTAGTTAGATGGTTCAAACTAAAACCTCCCTCATATGTCACTAGTTTGGAAAGTTGGGACACATGAAACCACAGTGTATGTGAGATCTAGTGTAATGTTGAGGTTGTGGTAGGATGGGGAATATCCAACACTTTTTTGGGAATTCTCTGATAGTGCCTATAAAAGAGGGGATCTATACCTTCCTGACATTCTAGAGAGGGGCTAGTAGTATCTATCATAGTGGGTATTTGTAATTCCATTTGTTGCTCAGGATGAAGTGGTGGTCGAGGACGAGGTAGTCAGACTTGGGAGTTGCAGTTCCATATGAATGGACATGCTCAAGGAAGTCATACAATGACTCAAGGTTACGATATGGGCTAGTTACATGTACTTCAGCCGACATAGATGTAGAAGAGCTATGGGACTTATACCATTCAAATAACTAATCTAGTAGCCTTCGATTTAGTGGATGATTTATTAGAGACAAGAGCATCTGAATATTTTATATCTAATACAATTCTGGAATGTTTGGGCCCCGATATATAGTTTTACTATGGCATTATGTCACTAGATACCCCATTGTGTATCTGTTCAAGGATAATTTTCTGTTGTAAGGATTTTCCCCATGAGATCGATGGATATCTCTTCAAGTAAAATCTTTTCCGCCTTGACATGACAGGGCTTAACGTAATTCTTGTAATATATTGGTTAGTTTTATATTGGGGCCAAATTTATTTCTATATGTTTGTTAGAGTAGATTAATCAAGTGGGGGTGAATTGAGTATCTATAAAAATTTCTTGTTTAAAAGTATTCTTAAAAAGTTTTCCCCAATAAGGTTAAATACCGCCCAGTTAATCAAGGTTATAATGTTATGAAAGTTTGACTATTTTAATATCTTCTTAGAAGATTGATTAATTATCAGTAATCTTAAGATCAATTATTAATATTTCAGTTAAAATTATTAAACTAAAAAAATAAATGATAACTTCCTTACAAGATTAACTATCAAAGTGGATTTAGTGACTTCTGAATTATACAGTAAAGCAGTAAAACAAAGAAGACTAAATTAAGCAATAAAGTGGATATAAAACTAGTGGTTCAGTCTCAATCCGAGACCTAATCCACTACACTTGGTGATCACCAGTCAACAAGCAGTTTATATAAATTAATTTGATCCACACCCTAGATTGGGGTTAACAACAGTACACAAGACTGTCCAGGTCACTTGACCACTTCCATAGTTCTATGTGGGTACAAACTACCATGCCACACGAGGACCTCTTCCACACGTATCCATGGGTATGAAAGTGTAAAATGATATTCGAGAAATGATATCTTGTACCCTTCAGCTTAATGCTGGAGACAGAGTGTGTTTTTATACAGATACACACACTACTCTAAAGCTAATAAAATGATACACAATAGAGAATAAATATTGAGATAAGTTTATAAGTGCTCTGGGTGTTATTCTTTTCAAATCTGGACTTCTGAGATGAATAAGATACAGAAATCAAGTTCCTGAATTCAAAATAGAGTGTCACAAGTTAGATAGATCCGGATTGTGTTCTTCGTGATGTTCGACATTGCGAAGATGTTCTCGATTCTAGAACTCAAGTATGATTTATGTGTTCTTAAACAGTGTCAATTTACATGTGAAAATTCCTTATTCAAAAATTCTTTGAGTGTGTTATTTGTTATCGTCCTTTTTCCATTTTACTCATTTTTTCTATATGTTGTTTCTGGGCCGCACTACTCTTTTATCTTGGAGTGCATGCGTTAGAGCTGAAAGGTTGCATGTATTCGTCACCTCATACCTTGTACAGTTAGGTGACATGTCTACAAAGAAACATTGATTATATCAGTGCATTTAAAAGATTCAAATATGACCATTAGAGTGTAAATTGAAAAATGACAAAGCATATTAATAAACGGTGTCACAGTATGTCATGGAAACAGTGTCTCCTTCAAATGGTGTCTGGATTACTCATGTTGTCTCTTTCACGGTGTCTCGTTCACGGTGTCACATGGTTCACGGTGTCTCATTCACAGTGTCTCATAGTTCACGGTGTCTCATTCATAGTGTCTCATATTTCACAGTGTCTCATTGTTCATGGTGTCTCGTTCATGGTGTATCATGGTTCACGGTGTTTCATTCATGGTGTCTCATGGTTCACGGATTCTTGATCATGGTGTCTCATGACTTTTCCAGAAAACAAATAACTGGTGGCAGACTCACGGTGTCTCAGACTTAGCCAAATATTTATATTCGGGCTTAATCATAGATATTCATATAATGGGTAAGGCTTAATCATTTTTAAAGAAATTATAAAGTAAAACAAAAGATAGTGTACAATATCCAAAATGATTGTATAGCACTTGATATCTTTGCATAGAGTTTACTAAACAAATATACATTTGATGTGAGATAGATTACAAAGAGTTAATAGTGTTTATAGACTGAATTGGATTTGTGATTGTTAAAACATGATTAATACATGAGGATTCCAACACTACAATTGTAGGGTGATGTTTACATCACCATATATAAGTAGACATGTAAAAAAGGAGAATGAAATTTCAATGAATCTTGAATAGGAAATGAGTATCTAGGGATGAGTAGAGTGAAAACCCAGATTTCCAGTCTTTTATTGGATAATCAGGGGTTTCAATCCACTATTTTCCCTCATTTAGTGGATAATTTCATATATTTATTCCCTAATGATTTATCAGCACTACCATAAATGAGAGAGGTGTAATTAACTATTGATTTACTTTCAGGAGGGGCACCAGTGTCCATTAATCCATATAGGATTCCATCTGTAGAGATTCTAGAGCTCATTAAGTAGTAGGAATACTTAGAGGCTAAGTGTTTTATACAAACTAGAACTTCTCTATGGGGTTCACTGGTCCTTTTTTCCAAGAATTTGGATTGTGACCTTGGTCATTGTGTGTATTACTAACAATTGAACAAACTTATGGTAAAGAAGCATTATCTACTACCTCGAATAGACAACCTCTTGGATTATCTTAGAGGAATGAGGTTGTTTTTGAGGATTTATTTGAGTTCATAATATCATCAATTGAACATCAGTTCATCATACATACCTCGCACAACTTTCAGGAGAAGGTATGGTCTTTATTAGTACCCGATAATGTCATTCAGTCTCATGAATACACTAGATATTGTTATGGATTTAATGAATTGGTTTTTCCACCTGAATTAGTATTCATTTGTGGTACTCTTTATGGATTACATATTATTCTATTCCCATTCTCATCAATATCATTATCAACATCATGATGTTGTGATGAATTTACTAAGGGAGCCTCAGATTTATGCTAATATTAGCAAATTTCACATTTGGATCAACAATTTTCTCTACCATGTCATATTATCTTAGAGACGGTAGGGTTGGTAGACCTAGGGAGGGGGAGACTTATAGTTTCTTAGGGGAATCCTAAGAACATCTTGGAGATATGATGTTTCTTTGGGTTATCGACATATTATAGATTATTCATCAAGTATTTAGAATACCTATAATCACCTCTAATAGGATTGATTAAAAAGGTTTTGTAATTAATATGGTCATAATATTGTGAATAATTATTTTAGGAGTTTAAGGGAATATTGATTTCAAAAATAATCCTGATTCTTATGGATCTAGGTAGGAGTTGTATTGTTCACTGTGAAAAATTAGGTATTGGGCTGGGAGTAGTTCTCGTATAGGATGAGTGAGTTGTGGAATATGGGTCTCATCAGTTGAGGGATCATGAGAAAAATTACCCAACGCATGACTTCTAGCTGGCTGTTATAGTTCATGCATTACATTTTTAGGGACATTATTTTTGGGGGGAGTATTTGTAGTCATTCACTGATCACAAAATCCCCAAGTATATATTTACACAGTGTTATCTCAATCTCATGCAGTGTATATGGGATGAATACCTACAATCCATCGATTTAGAGTTTTCCTATATGCGTTGAAAAGGAAATGTCATGACCGATGATCTGAGCCATAAGAATCAGTCACATGAAGTTTAGGAGGCTGATGGTGAGTGTCATATCATGGCCTTATTTTTAGATATTCATGTTGAGGTTCAGGAGGATCATGAGTAGACTATCCTCTTAGCTCTAGCAATGACCTACACACTTCTGATGTATATGAGAATGAGGTAACTCTCAATACCCAAAGTCCTAATCATAAGGGAATGAATTGAAGATGAAAACTCATCTTTAGGTTGTACCATGTATAATGATGAGACCTTACACTTTCATTGGAATGTTTGGGTCCTAGATGATATTATAGAGGGGGAGATGTGGGAATTTCAGGGCTCATTTTGGATGGTACATCCCGTTTTCACTGAGATATATCAAGACTTACATCACCTATATTGGTGGTCTTCTATGAAATGGAAGATAGCTAGTTTTATCACTCAATTTCCCACCTATATGTATGTGAAGGAAAAACACCAGTGACTAAAAGGACTTTTATCGTTGTTTCACACACCTGAGTATAAATGGAATGGTGCTTCCTTGGACTTCATGGATAGTTTTCCAATATCTACTTGTTTAAATGATACAATATTTGTAAATTTTGATCATTTGATGAAGTTCACACACTTCTTACTTGTTTGATAGACCTTCTTGGTAGATTATCTAGGTTGACTATATTCCGGGGAGGTTAAAAATATTTAGGGAGATCCATGATCTATCATATTTGACATGGAAACATGTTTCATATCTCGGTTCTAGAAAGGGTTGAATACAAACATTGGTACATAGGTGATTCTGATCACGACCTATCATCCTCAAGCCGACGGATGGTCAGAGTGCACGATTTAGGTGTTAGAGGACATTCTCCATGAATGTGTCCTAGAATTTAGGGGTTTATGGGAGGAACACATACACCTAGTTGATTTCTATTATAATAATAACTTATAAACTACCATCATGATGGATCCTTACAAAGCCTTATATGGTAGGCCTTTCAAATCACCTTGTTTCTGGATAAAGATAAGGAAGTAAACTTTTCTTAGACAATGTATTATCTTGGATACTTCTGAGCAAGTCCAATTGATCCGAAAGTTCATGTTGATAGTGTAGTACAGATATAATCCATATCCCAATAGAAAATGGAGACCTCTCAAGTTTGATGTCAATTAATGTTTTTTCATACATGTTTCACCAAGATTATTCTATTGGAGAATTTGGGGGTAGGTTAAGCTCTCACCCCAATTAATTCAACCATTTTAGATTTTTAAATGAATCAGACCAGTGTCTTCTCGGATAAAATATCCTCAGATATACTGATCTATTCATGATGTTTTCCATGTATCTCAACATTTCCATTTTATAAATAACTATTTCATGTTTACATCCTAGTGAGGTCGAGTTTGATGTAAGAGCTTCCATTAAGGAGAATCTAGTGTGTATTTTAGATCATATTGATAAGAAACTCCAAGGAAAGTAATACCCTTTATTATAGGTGTTATGGTAGCACAACCAAGAATATGATTACACCTAGGAGTAAGAAGCTGATATAGAATCCCAGTGGCCAGAACTTTTCTAAAATGATTCATCATTAACCTATGAAGGGAAAATCTAAGATGAGTTTATTTAAGGAGGGTAGGTTGTAATGACTTGTATTTTAATTAAAGTTATGGATCATTTTTTCTAGATTAAATTCCATATTTTTGACTTTGTAAGGATTATTAATGGATTCTTGGAGTTCATGAGGGTGTTAAGGGATTTTTAAGATCTTAGAGCCCCAAAATTTTGTAAAAGAGACTAGGTTTCATGTTTTGTGGAAATCATGAAACCCAGCCCACACGGTATCCCCTAACATTTTAGGAAGTTTCAGGTGGTGTAGGGAGATGCATGGTTTTTAGAAACTGTTTGAGCTGAGGAACATAGACAAGGGATTTTTCACAGAAATATTTCATATGCAGTTTTCATGGCTTACACATAGTAAGTCAAACCATCTACCTATCTCGGGCGAGGGGGTTATTGGATAGATCATAGAACATGGATGAAAAATGGTTTTTCCAACCATATAACCTAGTGTTGGAGTGTTATTTTACCTTTTTCCTAAATTGAAATTAAACCTTACCCCTCTTCTTTCTTTCCTATTTCTAGTGGACATGGAGATTGGTTATTCTCTCATTGAGCTATCCCTTTTCATAACCTAGGGATCAAGGTAGATTCATCATCTGAACTCTGAATAGATCCCCATAATAATCATTATCCTGATATATATATGATCTCTAATCATTTTTATTTCATTCTAAGTTTATGTTCCCATCTCTTTCATTATTTTTTTGCGAGCTCAATCACCCAATTTTCTAGGTGTTGGATTGTTTCTCTGATTTCAACCATTATACATCAAATATGAAGTAGATATTGAATGATGAATTTTATACAGACCTATGTTAGGTGGTATAATTGTTTTTACTAAGATTTGTGATGTTTTTATAGATCTTCCATTGTGCTATAGGCCAAAAAATTTTGTGCATTTCCCCTAAACGTGTTCTTCCATTATAAATAATCATAACCATTTAATTATACTCTCATGGATTCTTGTTAAAGGATTAATGGTTGTTAACCATGTTCTGTACCACCCCCTTGAGTATGATAAAATAATTTCCATCTATTAGATATTTTTTTGGACCAAACAACGCCTAAGTGTTCATCTTGTCTTCAAAATAAGATTTATGTACTTTATTTGAATTTCTGGATGGACAAAATCAATTTAAGTGTTCATCTTGACTAAAGAAATGATTTTTTGTACCTTTATTAATTAAATGGATTGTTTAAATTGAATAGAAATGGGTGGAAAGTCCATGCCTCATGTTTTATAAGTACGAACTACAAATATATGAATTTCTCACCATTTGATATTTGTTCTATGTGACTACAAACATATGAGGAGTGATCAATCATGGTTATTTTTATTATTATGTTTATTCTATTAATAGTGAATAGTGAATGATGTATAGGGTAATTTTAGATCATGGATTTTCACTCTCCCTTACATCAGGTGTTGAGAATGATCTCTCACACATTTATATTCTTATCTGGGTGATAGGAATGACATTCCATGTTCCTATATATCATATATGGGGTATGAAGACTCACCCCACTATTATGAGTGAGGGGCATGGTGTCTAGAGTTCATATGAGATTATGGGATTGTACTCATTCTAGATCTATTAGCTCATTAGACCAGCTATGGGCACTTAAGTTATGCCCTGGGTGCATCTAGCACCTAGTATCCATATATATATATATATATCTAAAATTCCTTACATATAGCATGAATATTCGGGTATATGATATATATTATTACTATATATATTTTATTACAATATATGTATGGTTTGTAATCAGACTCTAACACTGGCCTATGTCGAAGTAGGTAGAGCAAGCCATGTGTCTTAGAGAAACCTTAGCTAGCTTTTATTTATTATTTATAATTGTTTATTATTTATTTTACCTTGACACTATTATTCTGTGTACACTAGCTAGACTATATCTAGACACTATTGGTGGTAGAATACTGAGTTTATCTCACACCCTACTCAGGCCTCCTTTGGTACACTAGTGTACTTTAGGTTTATATGTATGGATAAGTTCAAGTTCTCTACTACATGTGTCTGGTATATTTTACTTATAGGTTGGATCATAGTAGTAGAGGACCGAATATATTCACATAATGGTAGTGGAGTAGTCTTTTGGCCTTTTTTTATTTTGTATATTCATGTCCCCTGTATCCCATATTTTCCTTTTTTATATCATCATTCAATAACATCATGTATATGACATAGCCTACGGGATTTGGGTATCTATTCCATTTTCTTGGTTATTTATGCTTTCATTATTGATTATCATTTTCTTTCTGTTGTTATATCTATTTAATTATGCTTATTTTATGGTCTTATTGTTTATTATATCCCCATTTCCACTCTAATATGAGGGTATAGTCTCCCTAATGTACTGCCTTAGACCCTCACTACTATTTTGCAGCCTCTGGTGTATATAGAGAAGCACTTGAGGCCATGTGACTCGCTAGCTCAGGGCACTATTTACATGGATATTAAGTCAGTATGTTACAATAAACATGTAATGGATCTCCAAATCCACAAAATGATAGCAATCTATTCTTATTTTATTTTCACATTAACCAAAAAATTTATCCTATGGTTAGATATTATCCAAAATAAATAAAACATTTTACTTCAAAATTTATACAATGACACCAAATATTCATCGTAGATTATTCCATAAACATAGGTCCCAAATTCCATCAAAAAACCTCAATATTAAAGAATGTTTTAACCTAAAAGTTGATCTCATAACTTTCAAATTACATAAACAAAATTTAATTTCATTCTTCCCAAATAATATTTTATCTTATACTTAAAGGTAATATTTACCTCAACTCAATAAAATGTCACCTTAAATTTAATTAATATCTTAAAAATCCAAAATTGAAAATTATTTGATCTTATAATATGATTCCCAAAATAAAATTAATATTTATCCATAAAATTGATTATGTAAAAAAACATCATACTATGAAGGACATCATGTAGATCATTGGTTGGTGATGCACCCTTGTCATTATTCGGTTGTTGGTTCAAGCCCTATGGCCATGTTAGATGTGATTGGGTTGTTGCCCGACCTACGGGTTTCCCCTTTTCTAAATCTATATAAATATAATTCCAATAATTACTCCATAAATATGTTTAAAATTATAAAAAATAACACAAATCATCAAATCATTTTTTAACCACTAATGTTTTCTATAGAACTCTTTTATTTATAAATTCAAATAATTATAAATGACCTTAACATCAATGATAAGTTAAAAACTAAATATTATCAATACCTTTAAAATTATGTCCACAAAATATAATGTCGTTATTCACCAAATAAATTTTTTATTACCAAAAATCATATTAAGCCCAATGGTTATATTACCATAAATTTCTTCCAAAATACTCCAAATCATCTTAGGCTTCCATAACATTAAACCTCAAAAGGGATATCTATTCCTTTAAAATTATGAAAACCTTATAATTATCAACCCTAGGCACTTTAGGTTTATCCTACATCACATTGGAATATCATTGTTTTTTATAGGTTTTATTTTATCATAATTGTTTATAAAGAAAATATAAATTAACCAAAGGATATCCCTTGGGAGTTTTAAACAAGGTACGTAGTAAGGGCAAACTCACCATGTATCCAAATAAGGGTTGAGATATACTTGAACTGTTTTGGTGGATATTACATGTAGATCCATCTATTCCAAAACCACATCCACTTGTAGTAGCCATATAAGGATGTATTTTTAGAAAAACTACATAATATCTTCGTTATTAAAAATTAAGGATGTTATAATATACTTCTAATTATCCCAAGGGTTTTTACTAAAGTTCTCTAATCTAAATCCCCATAATTAACTAGACATTTATATGATACCAACTATAGTGTACCAATACTTTTACACATATTATTACATTATTCTTAACATAAAAACCCAATTATTACAACCCAAATATAATTGGGAATAGTGTATTTAGAATACTAGTATATAAAACATCAAAAAAAAATAGTATCTTTATTTTTATTCTCCATAGTGACATCCTGAATACCTTTGAGCTCCTAAAACGACATAGGAAAACTTGGGGAACATATAAAATAAATGGGTGAGCTATAAAGCCCAATAAGGGAGTCAACATGATAACAAGGCATAACATAATATCATAAAAGAGAAGGCTGATGAATAATCACATTGGGTCATAATATAAAGCACATGGCATCATAAGATAATGGAAACATAGGAAGGTGTAAGAAATATATAACACGACATTATCATAAGTCATGGATAACTTCCAAGACAACATCACATGGTGGATAGAGTCCCATGATGGATTATATTTTCTCCTTAATCCCATATATAACATCTCATTTGAGATAAACATTACAATATTCATTAGAGAACTGTCTAGGTGCACCCATCATAACCTGTTCATGATTATGTGTGACACATAAGGAAATAAATGGTAAGGAATAATCATAATAATTTCCCATGGACATAAATGGTATTTATATTCATGCCTCCTATCATAATCAAAGAAGATTTCATAAAGAATATATTTAATAATTAAACTCAAGTCATGTATAACCCCATCAAAGTAAGGGAGAATAAGATAAGTATATTTTTAAAATACATATTTATAGAATTTAGAATCATTCCATTACATTAAATAGAGATATAATGTGATTTATATATAGAATGACTATTACCTAATGAAAAGGGTGGTTTAGATATATCTCTTACACCCATAAGAAAAATATTTCCAGATATCAAAATATATATTCCATTTAAACCCCTTTTTGGAAATAATTTGAACAAATGGGAAAAGGGGTTTTCTTTGAAAAAAATAGGAAATCTTATTATGAAAGAAAAATAAAAAATTATGGATGCGACGGTAGAAAAATTCATTGACGTCGTGTACCTTAAAATAAAACATTCTTTCTCTTTTTTCAGGAAATTAAAAATGTTCTATTTAAATTACATAAAATATCACTTTTAAATCCATTGAATGAAAGTCAAAATAGACTTAAAATTTCCTTTATAATTCATTTATGTCCATATAATTTCATTAATAGAATAATTTAAAGAATATGGCTGTGTAGGAGAATGATTTAGAATGTAAATCTTTACAATATTTAAAATGAGGTTTTTAAAGTAATGTGTCCCTTACATAAAATTTTAAAAAGATTCATTTCTAAAAAAATTATAAATAAATTAAAATATGGTAAAAAAATACCTTCATCATACATTTAAGTGTAAATTATAATTTTCTTGAATCATTTAGAAAAACAGGGATATTAAAGAAAAATAATTAAAGGTGAAACATTAAAAATTGTTTTTTAAAAGAAATATTACCTTGAGAATGACTCAATAAAAACATTATTTATATTTATAAATAATATATTTATGTTAATTATTTAATTATTTTATAAACCTTATAAAATTATATTATTGATTTTATTTTATTTATTAACATCTAATATTCAATTACATAATCATTTAAGTTCATGTTGGATGTTTTAATGACATTCGGGTCATAAGTTTAAAATGAATTCAGTGGGATGAAAATGGTTAAAGAGGAAATTATTTAATAATATACATAACAATAATCATGAAAAAAGAGTCATTTTGATACAAAAATTATAATTTTAAAACCAACCGTGAATTATATTTATGAAAAATGAACTATGTTGCAATCATGTAGATGGTAAGTCATGCGTATGTATGTGTAACGTTTCCAGTTTTCAATGATCATAATTTAAATAAGGTAAGTTTTATTTTATCATTATAGAAAGATATTTATATCATAGATATTATATTTTTTCTTTAAATATAGTTATATATACCATCAATGTGATTTGCTAATGAAAAATAAATCATATCGCTTCATGGTGGAAGTAATCCTCACGTATGAACAGACAACATTATCATCTTCCAATGACTAGAAAGGTAAGAAAATATGTGATATATTACTTGTAAATAATGATAAGTTTTTCATGGATATCATATATACACATTAAATCCAACATCTTAGATTGATGTGGGAGGTGATGATGAAAAATGAATAACATCAGTTTGTGAGGCGGTAGTCCACCGTACACATGAATGATGGTTTCGTTTCATATTTTATGAAAGATTATATGGATTTAGGTTATTTAATTAACAAAATATAATATAATTAGGTTATAATATCATCATTTTTTAATAATATTTTAAGTATGTGTAAGAAGAAATAAAACAAAAACACTCAGTCAAGAACAACACCTATTCTTCGACAACCTCTTTAGGTTTCCACCAAAATCCTTCATATGTGGGTTTTTTAATCAAACCAAGGCCTTTATGTTGTGTAAAAATAATTAATAAATGGATTAGGTCTTGAATTTGATGAACCAAAAGACTTTTTATGTATGAATAAAAGAGGATATATGGTTCCATTTTAAAACCAAGGGGAGGGTCTCTTTTTGAATTTAGTAAAATATTAAATTAATATAAATTAATTTTAATTTAAGAAAGGCATTAAAATAATTTAATTAAAATATAGGATTAATATGGGTCTAAATACTATTATTAAATTAAAATTTTACAATTTTATTTGGGAAAAAATCCCTCAAGGTAACAGTTCAGTGTTTTTGAGTTTATTGTGTATGTTGACAACACAGGTTTCCATGGTCAGTTGTGTAGTTCCATAGAGATTTAAGACTAGGTATGATGACAAATATATGAATAAAATGAATGGATTCCCTATAAGTGGTAGAAAAACTAATTTATATAAGGTGGTGTTGTTTTCCAGTGTTTCCCAAATTTTTAGGGTCCAAAATTTTGGAGGATGGCTCAATCATCCTGAAAGTTGGATTCACATGAATGCCTAATAAAATTATTGTAAAGAAATGAGTTTCATGAATACTGGGTTTCATAAATGTATTTTCATGAAGTCTTGGGTCATCACGAATGATAATCATGAATCTGCGAAGGGTTGATGGTAAATCTTCGTAACTATGAGAATCTTCACGCACATGAAATTTTCCAGGTGCTTTACAAAAATAGGGAGTTTCATGAAAAATATTGGAGTGATTAATGAAAGGGAAATGATAAGGATGGAAGATTTTGGAATAGGAGGCAATGCCTATAAATACCCCCCCCCCAATATAAAAGTATGACAATAATTAATGAAGATTCAAAGGATCCAAATTTGAAATGGTGATTCATGAATGTTTTAATTGAAAAAGGGTTCACAATGAAATGGAATTTTGTGAAGGGCATGAATTTCAACCAAAATTTGTATGCATATAAAAGGTTAAGTGATATTTGTGAAATGTATGTGCTTCACTAAGGCTAAGTGAGCTTCACAAAAGGAGTTTTCATAATGAAGGCTAGTTGAGATTCACAAAAGAGGAGAGCTTCATGAAAGTTATGGGGTTTTCAAAGGTTGTATATACATGTTAAGAATTAGGAAGTTTCATGAAGGTTGTGTGAGCTTCATGAAATCAGTGACCATTGTTAAAGTGATGAAAATAGATTTCTCTCTAAATCTATGGTAATGTTGTATTCATAAATTGGATGAAATTATAAATTAAAAAGTGAATCTACCTATAATTGAGGATGTAGTCATTATTTCTAGTATTGGGAGCTACATTTCCATAAAATATCTATAAATCCTTTTAATTGTAGTGAGCAGAGGATGATGAAAAAGGTGATCATTTACACTAGTAGTGAGCTATCGAAGGAAATACTCAAGGAGTGACCCTTCTGAAGTAGTGAGATCTCCCAAAATAATGTAATGTAGTGAGCCTGGGTATAGAAGTTATTTATCCCTCACCTTTAATTGTAAGTAATCCTTAGTGAATTTAGTACATCGGAACTTTGTCGTTGTATGCTCCTTAGACATAGCCTAATAAGGGTGAACCAATTAAAAAAATTACATCCTTATGATTTTATTCTTGATTTAAATCCTATGAATCATTATATGACGAAGTTGGAAAGGATAATATCATTTTTGGCACTAAAGAACAAAAAAAATAACTATTATAATAAATACATTAATATCATATGGGGTGGAAATAATTTTGAAAAGAATATCCATACCTGGATTCACTCCCCCTCCCTTTAGGATATCTAAGACACTTTTGGGCCTCATAAATTGAATTAAAGGGAAGTTTCTTTTATCATATTTGTTTTCTATGGCTTGATTCTATAGATTGTTAAAATTAATGTTTCAATATAATCTTATTTCAATATTCCATAGAAAAGGGAGAACTTCAAATAAGAAGAATATGTCTGGTGGAATTCCTCAGTATGGAAGTTTCTATAGAAAGAGTGTGATTTAGTTTAAGGAAACCAACAATGTATTATATTTTGGGACTATTTATTCATTGAATGATATAGCATGAATGAATAAAGAACCTAAAATTTCATCTTATTTTGTAATAATTGATGGTAGAGAAATTCCAAGAAGGAAAGTAGTAGATATTTTCTACATGAAAAAGGAATTGGAACAGAAATTAAAATTAGAAAATAAGTGTTAGGATATTTGGATCCAAGTACTATAAATTGAGGTCAAAAAGATATAATATTTAAATAAAAATGACTATTGATGTGGCTACGGATTTGAGGGTGAATAATGATTCCCAAGATGAAGTGCATCGAAAGATTTATAAAAATATAGAAAAACTCAAAATGAGATAACTAGTGGGAAGAATCTGATAAGGGAAGATATTTATCAACATGAATCTAGTGGAAATAAGATTCAAAAATTAGTCTAAGATCTTAAATCACTCAAGAATGAAGTGGGAAAATCTAATTCCAAGGGAAATCCCAAATTGAATGATACATTTCATTTACTATTTTCCAATCTTTTAAAAGGTAGTAATGAAATGAAATGAACATATTCTATTTTAGAGGTGAAACATGAAATGATGGTATCATCCTAAATTCCATTTTGTTTGTAAAAATATGGTATTGAATATGATAAAACCATTACCATAATGGAGAGGAAAATAACTCTGAACGGTTCCAAAAACAAGAAAAATCATGTAGGTTATGGAAATAGACCTAAAAAGACTTATACAAAAATTAAAGACAACATGTGTGATTTATGTGGAATGGAGGCTCATATTTCATGTTTTTTTTGAAGATTTAGAATATATTTCACATTTTAGAGAAATAAATTTTTCTAAATCTGAGAGTAAGCAGTAGCTTCTTGAAAATTATGAATTGAACATCTCTCAGAAGAAATTACCAATCATATGCTATTATTATATAAGATAGAGATGTACTATGAGTATGTACTGAGAATCCCTAGGGTTCAATGTATGAAAAATAATAACTCTATATGCATCAACATCTCATCCGCGAAATGATGTCATAAGGAATATTTTTAATGGGAGAGGTTTTATATGATCTAATCATAGGAATTTGGAATGATTTTGTCGTTGGAAGGAATAAGGGGAGGGAAAGGAAATAAAAATGATATCTCTAACTCCAATGTTGTATAACGGGAAATACTATACTATAATAAAAAATGATAAGTTGAAAATTGGGTTTATTGTCTTAAAGGAAACACAAGGAGCTCAAAGAAAGGTGTATCGAGGACCTCCTCTATTTCACTCACAGCATCTCTATTGGAAATAATATAAACAAACATGGAAGAAAAAGGGATTTACTCTAGTTTTGAGTAAGAATAATTTATGTCTATTTAAGGACCCACCACCAATAAGAATCATTATGGTGAATCAGATAACTAATAAAAGAAAAATGAATAAAAAATGTAATAACAAACTCACATGCCTACCACAAGGAAAGATGTGATGTTTGGAGAAATATCTCTCCAATGGAGGTAGACAAAATATACAATGACTAGTAGAGAGATTCCTACTCAGATAAAGAAACATGGAAAATGGAAGTTTGGTGGAACATCAAAGAATGAAATTTGTACTAGTGGGTTTAAACCCCAAACAATGAAAAAATACTAAGCCTACAGAATCTACATATAAGAAGAATATTGATCTTGTGGGTAAATAATGTCTAGTTATAAGGACAATGCATTTTAAGTTGTATGGGAAATTGGAACAAGAAGAAAAAGAGTACAGTTCTTTGAAAAAAGGTATCAATGGGACGGTCCGTCAAGATTGACCATAATCCTCTTTTGGAGGATTCTAGAGGTACCCCTTTCCTTATGTGTTAAATGATTCTAATATTTTTTAGAAGTTGTGAAGTACTAAGGGGGATATACATTCCATGGGGTGTGTATAATTAAATACAATAGGTTCATAAATTTGAAGGGAGATACATGAAAAAATAAGAATCTAAACTCTTTAAATTCACATATGGTATTATATTAAATAAGTGGTGTCACACAGAAACTCTTTTCTTAAATGTGTATAAAAAATTTGTGTGTTGTGAAAAATGGATATTATATGATAAAGATTCTGATGTGAAACTAAAGAGCTGTCAAATCTATAATTGAATGATCTAGTCATTCTAGGTCACATTAAATATTCAACCATTGGTATCATGCCTCACTTCAAGGGTTATTTTTCCATCAAGAGAATATTAATTGGGGGATAAGGGGAAACATTATTGTAATTCATGATTATCTATATATTTCTAATAATAAGGTATTGGTTAACTATTTTTAGGATTCCAAGATGCATCGAGAGAAGGTCAATAAGTGACTAGGAATTTTTTTATAAAGTAATGATGTGGTTATGATAGAAAATGAATAGAATCCTCAATAAATACTATAAAATTTTCAAGAGTGTAGTGATGAAGAGATAAGAAACATAGGGGGAGTTCCAATAGCATAGGTAGATTCAAATTATGATTCAGATAATAAAAAGGATGAATTTAAACCTATATTCACACAAAGATTAAAGATTCATGCTGAAATTGATAGGTAAAACATAATCAGATATCAAACAATTCTAATGCAGACAAGTAAGATGAAGACTATAAAGAAAACATCATTATTATAACTGGAATAGTGAAAGTGTTTTAAATAAACATCAATTGATGAGAATTGGGTTTAGGCCTGAATGGCCCGAAGGCCTTCATTTTTATTTATTTTTGATAACCCTCCTTTCAAGGGATGAGGGGGAACCCTTACAAGGCCTGTAGGCTCAGAGATTAAATGGCTCGTAGGATTTTTAAGAGATTACATGACCTGAAGATCATTGGGAATTAAACCAGACTATCTACAAGGAACTACCCCTCCCCAGCATCTCCATCCTGATAGTAGCTCTCCACCTTTGCATGACCGTATGGCTAGGCTTCCCGTGCACGCACAGGCTGGTACCGATGGCATAGCCATACCCTCTCATTCTGACAATCCATTTGGCTCTGCTCTAGTGAGTGCACCTGCTATGGACTATAGTAGTGCAAACGAAGTTCAATGCTTTCCATATAGATGTCAAGTCATAATTTCATATTGGTGTTCTAGAATAATAAGTGTATATTGAGTAGTGATATGGATTACTCATTCATGAAGGTGATAACAGAGTTTTTCATCTAATAAAAGTATTGTATGGGTTGAAGCAAGAACCAAGTTCAGGGTATTCAAGGCTTGATCGGTTTTTTAAGACATTTTTTTCAGTATGGTGGAGTTGATTACAATATCTATGTCAAAAATGACAGTAGTGAAAGGATGATGGTGTTGTTTTATGTCAAAAACATAATCCTTGGTGGATCAAAAAAATCACAATGCAAATAATTTTTTGAATTCATGAAAATTGAGTTCTAAATGACAATTATTGGTGAACTGACAATTTTTTTGGTTTATAGGTTACACAATGAAGGAATGGAACATTCATTTCTCAATAAAAATATACTAAGGAGGTTTTAAGAAGATTTGGAATCTATTCATCCAAATAGATGACAACATTGGTTGTTACCTAGTTTAGACAATCATGAGATGATGATGGTACTATGGTTAATTTCTCGGAATACAGGAAGATTATTAGAAGTCTATTGAACTGAATAGTGACACGTCTAGATATGGTTTTTTTCACATTTCTTGAAGTATGGTATCAAAGTAATCATAAATAAATCCACTTTATTTAGTATAAAAATAATACTTAGGTATATGAATGGGAAGATGGATTTTGGTTTACTTATAATAGAAAATATCAGTAAGATTTATTGGTCTATAGAGATGCATGTTGGGATGGTTCAGCAGGTGATAGAAAATAAACATCATTTTGTGAATTTTATATTGTTTTTTTGTGTATTTCTTAGATAATAAAGAAAAAATACTTCATTTCATTGAACACCTTAGAAGTGGATTATATTGTGGCTACCTAAGCAAGAACATAGTTATTGTGGATGAAGTAGCAAATTGATAATATGAGAGTTCAAGTGAAGTCTCTAATTAGAATAATTTGCGATAATTCAAGTGATATAAGTATTAGAAAAAATATATTCCGTCACTCAAGTACAAAGCACATTGAAATAAAATATCACATTATTAAGGTGAAGGTAGAGCAGGGTATTATGAAGTTGGAGTGCGTGCCTACAGAACTATAGGTTGTGTACATTCTAACAAAGACCTTACCCAAAGTGGAGTTTTATATGCATTGAATAGATCTTGGAGTTTAGTCAACACCACACACTTGAAAATTTTTGGATGTAGGAACACCTCTTTCAAAGGTATGGTGTGTTTTCTATATATGATTTTATCTGTTTTCTTTACCCTGTGGTAGACCAAAAAGGTGTGACCTTCAAGTTTGTAAACAAAAGGGGAGAATTTTTTCCTTTAAAAGAGGGATAAAATGTCTTAATAAAGATGATGGGAGAATCTGATAGGAGGAGTAGTGAAAATTGTAGATTTTTAAATCTAAAGATGCTAAAAATGATCAATCAAAGGTTATATATCATAACGGATAGGTTTCCTGGTGAAAGTAGTTGAGTGGTTTTGGAATGAAGTAATTAGTTAATGAACACTACAAAATACTCATGTTTCTCACACTGATCAAGGCTCATTTGAGCTTAGAGAGTGTGTTGGGTAAAATATAGGATCACTATCTGAATCAAAATAAGTGAATATTTGTAGAATTTGGAAGAATATTTAATGTGGTATCAAAATGTGAATATTTCTCAACAAATCCAAAGGGGGATATTGTTGGGGAAAAATATCTCTAGGTAACATTGTAGTGTTTTTGGGTAGAATGTGTATATTGACAAAGAAATTTTTGATGTTCATTTTTGGAGTTTTATAGAGATTTTGGATAAGGGATTTTGACAAATATTGAAGACAAAGGATGGATTCCTCGGAAACTGTAAAACAATTTGTGTATAAAGGTTGATCTTTTTCCTAGTTTTTGCAAAAAATTTAGGGTCCAAAATTTTTGAGGATGGATAAATCATAGAAAATGTTATATTTCTAGGAATGTGTCATAAAAATATTGTAAATACATGAGTTTTTTGAATATTGGGTTTCATGAAGGTAGTTTCGTGATGGTGTGGATCATCGCAAATGGGCATTGCAAATGCGAGAAGTGCTGACAGTCGTAATGTCTTGGTTCTAGAAGCCACCTAAAGGCGCCCCGTACCCATTTGGTCCCATGGCTTCAAGCGCATTTCCCCAAATTCTAGAGGCTGCTGACTAGAAACAAAGGTCTTGGGTATGATCATGGGGAAACTATGCCCTCATTGGTAGAGTACACAACAGAAATAAACAAATACATACAAGGGTGGAAGAAGTAATAATGACATACAACAGTAATAGCAGAAAACTGAAAGTGTAAACTAGAGAACATATATAAAATGATGCATGATACATCTGTCTAGGGAAACAGAAAAACAAGTCACAATGCTGGAACACAACAGTGCTAAACCAAGGTGAAAAAGAAAGCAGATAAACTCCTCAGCATCGCAAGCCATGGCTTGGTCCCATTCTCTCTAGCTCCACAGAAAATCAAGTACCTGAAGTAAAAGAAAGTTTTCCCTTATCTATACCTGAAGCAATATAATCTGTTTGGGCCAAAAAGCATGACCCAAATAGGATGTGAGACTAAATCCTAGTATTCAACCACCTGAAGATCGGTGCCTAATAGTTAGCAAATATATGGGAGATAAATGTACAAAAAATAGTAAATAGGAAAGTGCTTAGTAGTAAACAGTCCATAGTTTCAATATCAAGCAATAAAGAAACAACAGTTAAACCCCAAACAAGAAACCCTCCGGGAAGTACACAAAACCATCCCCTCTGGTCCTACCTAAGTAGTACAAGAAACCCTCTGTGTAGTGCACTCGGCCTAACCCCTTTGGTTCAGTCATAAGAATTCATAAAGACTCTCTGAGGAAGCCCTCACATTCAATTCCCCTTATAGTCAAAGGTAGTCTGGGAATCTCTAAGGAAGCTCACATGGTCAATTCCCCTTATATCCCCAAGGTCAAGGACTCTATGAGGAAGATCACTTGGTCAATTCCCCTTATAGTCTAGAGTAATCAAGGTAATTTAAAGTAAAACAAAGACTCTCTGAGGAAGCTCGCACGGTCAATTCCCCCTATGGTCTAAAGTAGTCAAGGACTCTCTAAGGAAGCTCACTCGGTCGATTCCCCTTATAGCCCCAACTGGTCCTAAGCTCTCTGAGGAAGCTCACTCAGTCAATACCCCTTATAGACTAAAGTGTTCAAAGACTCTCTGAGGAAGCTCACTCAGTCGGCTCCCCTTAATTTCTACTACACCAGGTTCTCAGAACCTTGTGTAGGTCAACGAGAATAATAGTGAAATATGGCCAAAGTAAACCTACATAACTACTTGGCTAACCAATCTACAACATATCAAGCATGTCAGAATACAAACACTTCATCTTAAAATAATAGGCATGGAAAACAGGCAAGGCTGCCAATCTGGCTAAACAGAACCAAATGGTCATAAAAAGAACATGCATGGGAAAATATCCAAAGAATAGAAATCCACCCTTTTCATATCCAAATAACCTCTACACAACATGCGAGCATGACAGGAAATCAACAGGGGTAAAACGGTAAACACGCAATACCCAGTTCAAGGGTATTGGTGGAATGTGCACATAATACTCAAGGAATTTGAACGAAAAGGAACAAACCACCTACCTCGGCATTAAGAGATCACTATACATGAACCTTAAAGCTTTAATCTCTATATAACGTCAAAGATATACAAAAACGTCTAAAACATTCAACCCACGATACCTCACGAGAGATGAGAAATCAGAAGATGGTGCTCTATGAGAAGAGAGAACTCACTGATGCAATTCCAACGCAACTGATGGTGTTTGATTTGAAGAACGGACGAAATCTTGGGGGCCCATCAAATATCTGTGGCTGTACGGAGCTCTCGGTCGAACGAGACCTAAAAGAAGAGCGTTCTGGCGATTAGACGTGACCCCGGTGCGTTTAATGAAAAAAAGTACATAGCGTGTACTTTTTAAGTACACGAAAATTTCTAGAATTTCTTTTTTCAACAAAAATGACCAGAAAAGGAAAAACATACCTGAAAAGAAGATTAGGGTTCCTACAAACTTCCCCCCTTAAATAAATTCATCCCCGAATTTCCCTATAGATGCGTAGAAGAAGAAACTTCGAACAGTTCTGGCCACTATGATCATACGTCTACCTCCCTGTCCCATGTCCCGTCCTATACTCACCCATGCTGGCCAAGTACCCGTACCAGAGGAACAGACTGGCCACGGAGAACCTTCATACTTTGATCCACAATTCAGATAGGATTATCATCAAATGATTCTTCCACTTCCAACTAAACCTCCTCAGGTTGGAAAATATGAGACGGTTCTAAAAAGTAACATCGATGCTAAGAAACGTGGAAGATGTCGTGCATTTCCTGGTACCTCGGAGGTAACTGAAACCGATTGGCAACCGGTCCAACTCTCTCCAACACCTCAAACGGCCTGACGTACCTCAGCGAAAGCTTAACCTGTCTCTTAATCCTCTTGTGTCCCAACCTCGATGTGACATGTAGGAAAACCTGATCCCTAACCTCAAACTCTAGAGGTTATCTTCGCTGATCAGCATAAGACTTCTGTCAAGACTATGTAGTAGCCATCCTCTTTCGAATCAACTCTATCTACTCTATGGTCTCTTGAACAAGGCGAGATCCCAGCAAAGCTGCCTCTCCTGCCTCTAGCCATCATAATAGTGATAGGCATTGCCTACTATACAAAGCCTTATAAGGTGTCATCTGAATAGTTTCTTGAAAACTATTGTTGTAAGAAAACTCTACAGGAGGTATATGATTCTCCCAAGAACCTCTAAAATACATAATGCATGCTCGGACCATGTCCTCAAGCACCTGAATCGTAAAATTGGGCTAGCCATCTATCTCGGGGTGGTAAACTATACTCAAAATTACATGTATACCCAAAGCCTTCTAAATCCCATGACATACCTGAGAAGTCAAATGTGCATCCCTATATGAAACAATGGAGTGTGGAAATCCATGTAGAAATACAATCACTCAGATGTACAACCGTCCTAGCTCATCAACACTAAAGGTCTCCTTGATCGGTAAGAAGTGAGAAACCTTTGTGAGTCTGTCATTGATAACCCAAATTGTGTCATTCTCTCGAGGCAACCTCGGAAAACTGGTCATGAAGTCCATTGCGACATCATTCCACGTCTACGCGGTAATGGGTAACTGTTGTAAAAGACCTGCTGGTCGTTGATGCTCCACCTTCACCTGCTAACTAGTGGAACACCTCATGACAAAACCTGAAGCTTCCCTCTTCATACCTGGCCACCAATACTGATGGTGTAGATCACGATACATCTTGGTGATGCCCTGATGAACTGCCCAAACTAAGGAATGAAAATCCCATATCAGCACCTCACGTATGTCTTCTGGCACCCATATGCACCCCTGGAAATGCATGATCTCATCCTCACCTATTGTCCATCCAGGTATTGGGTCCTCTCCTGACACACTCTCCTTAAGGGCTAGGCCTTCAAAATCTGATAGCTTCCCTATTCGAACTCGATCAAGAAGAGTAGAGGTAACTACTACAGATGATAGAAAAGTCTTCCCCTATCTGTCATGCACCTCCAAATGAATCTCAGAGAACAGAGCCATAAGCTGCCACGCACTGTTGGCCTCCTGAACTGTCTGAATCTGAGTTCTCTTGCCCAACGCATTACCCACTACGTTGCCTTTCCCAGGCATGTTGGAAAGCTCAAAGTCAAAGAACTGTAGGTAATCGACCCACCTCCTTTTTCTTAAATTCAGATCACGCTGATTGAAGATGTACTTGAGACTTTCTTCATCGATTAAAACCAAAAAATGCTCTCCCAGAAGATAATGTATCCAAATGCATAGGTCATGAACAACAACTGCCAACTCCAGATCGCACGTCAGGTAATTCCTCTCATGTGGCCTCAACTACTAAGACCCATACGCAACGACTCTATCTCCCTTCATAAGAACAACTCTCAGACCGATACCTTACACATCAAAATAAATAGTATAGATCTTTCCCGGCTTTGGAAAGACTAGTGTCAGTGCTGATTTCAACCTCCTTTTCATCTCCTAAAAGGCTAACTCATGAGAATCTAACCAAAATAACTTCACGCCATTATTAGTCAAACCTATCAGTAATGATAAGCATGAAAAGTTTTTTATATAACGTCAGTAGTATCCAGACAGCCCTAGAAAACATCACACCTCAAAGATGTTCTTCGGATGCTCTTAGGAAACTACTGCTCTCACTTTTTATGGGTCTACTGATACTCCTACCTCAGAGATAATATGACCCAGTAAGTGAATCTGATCCATCCAAAAGTGGAACATTAAGATCATAGCATATAACTGATGCTTCCTCAGTGTACTCAAAATGATCTCAAGATGGGTAGAATGGTCGTGTCAAGTGTGAGAGTACACCAAGATATTTTCCATGAAAACAACCATGAAGGAATCCAAGTATGGATGGAACACTCGGCTCATCAATGCTATGAAAACTGCTGGTGCATTCATGAGACTGAAATGCATAACCATATACTCAAATAGACCATACTTTCTCCAGAAGGCCATAAGAGGTATATCTGATGGTCTAACTCACAACTGACGATAACCAGACCTCAAGTCAATCTTCGAGAACACCCGGGATCCTCGAAGCTAATCAAAGAGATCATCAATCCTCTGAAAGGGATACTTTTTCTTGACCATCAACTGGTTTAACTTCCGATAGTCTACAAAAAGTCTGATGGTGTTGTATGCCTTCTTCATAAATAGGACAGGCGAACCCCAAGGAGAAGTACTAGTTCAGATGAAACCCTTTTCCTACAACTCCTCCAACTGTTTCATGAGCTCCTACAACTCTAGTGTAGCCATCCTATAAGGAGGAATGAACACTGTTGCCGCTCCTAGAACAAGCTCAATCTGGAAGTCTACCTTGCGCTCTGAAGGAAAACATGAAAAGTCTCCTCGAAAGACATCTCTGAAACAATCCACCCCTGGAGGAAAGTCTAACTGTGAAGTCCCCTGGTTATCCAGATATAGATTAGAAATATGGGTTGTAACTCCACCCAACCCTTGATGATCTGGACTTGCTCTGCTCGCTTGGACGTCCCATTCCCCCCTATGAAGAAAGGACCCACCCTATGGTGATACAAAACTCACCGTAGGATGATAACAATCGAATACTACTTGAAAGGGAACTAGACAGTCTATTCCAATAATGACATCATAGCCTGTCATCTCTAGTACATAGAGCTCCCATAGAAAGTGACACCCACCAACCTCTAGTGGGCACTCATTGTACTGACGTACAATATCTGTTCTAGTCCCCAAAGGTGTTTCTAGCGTTAAAATATCAGCAGAGGAAAAGATACAGAATCCAATTCTCTCCGCAACAGCAATAAAGATAAAGCTATGGGAAGACCCTATATCAAAAGGAGCATAAGCTAAAACTGGGGCTACTAAGATAGTACCTCAAACTGTGGAGGGTCCAGGATCCTTCTCTTGCTGGGTCTGCTCCACTAAAAAAGTCGGGCCAATGTCGCGGCCCTATGACCCTGCCTGACCGCTCAGAGCTGATTCGCCCTGCTGTCGCTGAAGAACTGGTGACTGACTACCACGACCACAACCTCCAATTCGGCCCGAATGGCCATAAGAACTCCAATTCCCAGACTGGTGAGAAACTGGTGGTACTGCTCCTGAACGGGGAGTCATATAAGAACTCCTGTCACCAGCTATTGGTGAGAAGAACTGATATAATCACTGAAGGTGACCCATCTTGCTGAAATATCATCACCCCAATAGGTCTCTCGGGCCACGTGGCCTCGTATGCCTGCTTTTCCCACACTCATAGCACACCACCTGGCTACTGGAAGATTCAACCAACCTACTCTGATCTCCTCATCCAGTCTCCCTACGTCGCTTCCTGCTATCAGCTGGAGAAGCACTAACTCTGGATGTCGAACCGCCCTGGCTCACAGCTCCAGAATCCCTTAGATAGTGCTCGGTGATCAGCACCTGTTTGATGATAGAAGATATCAAAGTCAGCCTGAAGATGTTCACCTGGGATAGAATGTCGTACCTGAGACCATCCTCGAACTTCCGTGCAAGGAACAACTCATCACCTCCTGGAATAAGCATGAAATTCTGCAGCTCTATGAAGCATGAGGAATACTCCATAACATAAATAATACCCTACTCCAGACTCATGAACTCTCGGGCTCAATCGTCCCTAAATGTCTCCGAATATAAATAATCATAGAAGATGTGCCGAAACTCATCCCAAACCATATTTTTCTAGCTGCTTTCTTGTGATATCACATCCCACCACCACTTGGTGGAGTCTCTAAGCATGTAGGTAGTGAGTTTCAAACTCTTCTCTGGAGGTACCTCCAAATGCTCGAAAATATTTAGGGTGGATTCTATCCATGACTCTGCATCCTGGGGTCCTCCATCCCCTAATAAAGTAGGAGGATGTTGTTGCTAAAAGACCCACGTCAATTCTTCCATCGACGGGGTAGGAGGCGGTGCTCCCTAAAAGATCTGCATCATCCTCAGAAAGACCTCCCTGAACTGTGCATCAACACCTATGTCAGGTACAATGGTTGGTGCCACGGCTGGCACGACTGGAGGATCTGCATGTAGTCCCTAATCATCCATGTTCAGTGTCTGATCACCGCTTAGCAATTGGAGCATAACCGGAGGACGTCTCAGTGGCATGAATCTAAAAGGTCAAATGCACACCTTAGATCAATATTATCAAGGACTGAAAACTATAAGCATAAGAAGGGAACATGATAATGAAAGCACTCATGTTTTACAAAACATAACTACACGGTGTGTAAAATGCCTACACTGTGTGTTCTCTTAAGTCATTTACATGGGCGTGTACTCCTACCTAAACTGGTCATGTAACACCCCCAACACATGGCGTGTTGTCTTAACACACAACATGTACTTGAATCCTCTTCCCCTACCCGAGTCCTTCTACACAGTTAAGCAACACAACTCCCCTAATATAAGACTACATGGCGTGTTCATGATAAACACGGCATGTACTAGACAAGCTTCACCTAGCCCGTGTTGTTAGTGACATGGCCTAACACATGGCTCACACTAAACGGTGTGTTCCAGATGGAAAAGGCATGTAAGAGAAAGGATAACACCGACCCGTGTTGTTCGTGACATGGTTGGGTACCTGGGTCAGACTACACGGCATGTTCAAGTAGTACATGGTGTGTACAGCTTAAGGTTTATCCGTCTGTGTTGTTAGTTACATGGGCTAACAGAAGGTTCACACTACAAGACGTGTTTGACTGGTACACGGCGTCTTCCCACCAGACATTCCCCATCCCGTGTCTCTTCCCACACGGCCTATGACATGGTTAGAGACTACACGGCGTGTATATAAAGTACACAGTGTGTACTTAAGAAAAATAGTTTCTTCCTGAATAGAAGATTACATGGCTGTAGTCAAAACTACATGGGGTGTATTCTGGGTTTTTCCAGACAGTAAGCCTTAGAAACTACTCCAGATCCCAGAAAAGCACTACAATGAGCATTGAACGTGCCAAATCCCGATCCGTGAGGGCCCACACTCCCTGAAAATCAATGTTTGTCATATTATACATGTTATGACATGGAAAACAAGGCAATGATCCCCCAAATTATGTTCCATGAGGGCCCATAACACCTCAAAAACCAAAGTTTGGCATTCATTATAACCAAATCCTTACACAAACAATACCCTATCAAACAGTAGGTGTTTTATCAGGGAAAATATCACAACAACATGCATATTTTACACAACATCTATCACAACAACATGCAATCACTAATGCATCCTAGATGGCATGGAAAGAATACAAGACATGTGATTTCTAGAAAGTTCCTATATAATGCATGAGATGGCATACCCTCATCTCATCAGGTCGAAAAGGAAATAGAACCTCAACAACATCAATGGTAATAACACAAAATAAGTGAATCACCCCAACTGTGAAATCAAATCAATTGTAACAATTGCAAAACCATAAAAATTGGAATTAAATGAGGTAGATTGGATTTTCCCTCTACACAGGTTAGCTTCTCCTGGGAACATCTTATTACCAAGTACCTATTCCTTCATATCCCTAGATAAAGCCTCCAAATATTAAATGAAGAGAAAATAATCCCTCAGAGACCACTTTGTAATGTCCCGGTTCCGGAATCCACCTAGAGGCACCTCTTACCCGGTTGAACACATCGCCTCAAGTACACTTCCCTGAATGATAGAGGCTGCCGACTAGCAGTGAGGGCCTTGAGGGTGATAGTTGGGAAACTATTCCCTCATTAGAAGAGTACCCAGTGGAAGTAAACAAATGCATACAAGAGAGGAAGCAGTAATAATGACATATAGTAGTAACAGCAGAAAACTAAAAGTATAAACTAGAGAACATATATAAAATGATGCATGATACATATGTCTAAGAAAATAGCCAAACAAGTCACAATGCTGGAATACAATAGTGCTAAACCAAATTTTAAAAGAAATAAGATGAACTCCTCAGCATTGAAATCCATGGATTGGTCCCATTCTCTCCAACTCCATAGCAAATCAAGTACCTGAAGTAGAAGGACGCTTGCCCTTTTCTATACCTGTAGCAATAGAATCTGTTTGGGCCCAAAAACTTGACCCAAATAGGGTGTGAGACTAAATCCCAGTAGGAAACCACCCAAAGATCTGTTCCTAATAGTTAGTGAATATATGGAAAGTAAAAGTACAGAAAACAGTAAACAAGAAAGTTCTCAACAGTAAACAATCCACAGTTTCAATATCAAGCAACATCGAAACAACAATTAAACCCCAAACAAGAAACCCTCTCGGAAGTACTCATATCCATCCCCTCTTGTCCTACCTAAGAAGTACAAGTAACCCTATGGGAAGTGAAATCATCCTAACCCCTCTGGTTCAGTTATAAGAATTCATAAAGACTCTCTGAGGAAGCACTCACAGTCAATTCCACTTATAGTCTATGGTAGTTAGGGACTCTATGAGGAAGCTCACATGGTAAATTCCCCTTATATCCCCAAGGTAAAGGTATCTCTAAGGATGCTCACTCGTTCAATTCCCCTTATATTCCAATTCGTTCAATGACTCTATGAGGATGCTCACTCAGTCAATTCCCCTTATAGTCTAGAGTAATCAAGGTAATTCAAAGTAAAACAAAGACTCTCTGAGGAAGATCGCACGGTCAATTCCCATTATAGTCTAAAGTAGTCAAGGAATATCTAAGGAAGCTTACTCATTCAATTATCCTTATAGTCCCAAGTGGTCCTAGGCTCTCTGAGAAAGCTCACTTGGTAAATCCCCCTTATAGGATAAAGTGCTCAAAGACTCTCCAAGGAATCTCACTTGGTCAATTCCCCTTATAGTCTACTACAGCAGGTTCTCACGGCCCTGTGTAGGTAAATGAGCATAGTTGTGAATTATGGCCAAAGTAAACCTATAGAACTACTTGGTTAACCAATATACAGTATATCAATCATGCCCGAATACAAATTCTTCATCCTACAACAACAATCATGGAAAACAAGCAAGGTAGCCAAACTGGAAAAACAGGACCAAATGGTTGTAAACAGAACATGCATGGGAAAACATATAAAGCATAGAAATCAACCCTATTAATATCCAAATAACCTCTGCACAAACATGTGAGCATGGAAGGCAAGAAACAGGGGTAAAAAATAAACACGCAATACCCCATTCAAGGGTATTGGTGGAATTTTCAGATAATACTCAAGGACTTTGAACGGAAAGGAACAAACCACCAACCTCGGCATTAATAAATCACTATACGTGAACTTCGAAGCTTAAAACTCTTTAGAACATCAAAGATCTACAAAATATTCTAAAATGTTCAACCCACGATATCTAACAAGAGAGGAGAAATTAGAAGATGGTTCTCTAGGAGAAGAGAGAACTCACAGATGTGATTCTAATGTAACTAACAGTGTTTGATTCAGAGTATTAATGGAGGCACGGGGGCTCGTCAAAGATCTGTGGCTGTATGAAGCTCTCGGTCGAACGAGACATAAAAGAAGAGTGTTCTGGTGATTAGACATGACCCCGATGCGTTTAATGTACATGGAGTGGACTTTTTAAGTACACGACATGTACTCACCATTTTAGTACTCTGATTTAAGTAGCCTCCAAGTCACTCCCACATGGTCATGTGTGTGTCTTCTACATGGATAGCACATGGCCTCCTATGGCATGGCTATACACGGTGTGTATTCATAAAGTTCATGGCATGTACTTAGAAAATTTCCAGAATTTCATTTTTCCTCAAAAATGACGAGAAAAGGAAAAACATACCTAAGAAGAATATTCGTGTTCTTATAATAGTAAATCTTCAGAACTACTAAAATATTCAGGAATGGGAAATTTCCCTGGTGCTTCTTGAAAATATGGAGCTTTATGAATGATATTGGAGAGATTTTTGAAAAGTTGATGATGAGGATGGAAGCTTTTGGAATGGGAGTCAATGCCTATAAATAGGCCTCTACCCCCTCATTAAATTAGGGAAATACTTGATGAAGATTCAAAGGCTCTAAATTTATGAAGGTGATTCTCAAAGGTTGTTCTTGTGAAAAACTAAGGGATTAAGGTGAGGTCACAAAGGCTATTAAGTCCAACAAAAAGTTGTGATCTTTGCAAAAGCTAAGTGAGCTTTAAAAAAGTTGTGTTCTTCATGAAGGATATTTGAGATTCATGAAAGGATTTTTCATCATAAAGGTTGGTTATGCTTCATTAAATAGGTGAAATTCAAAAAAGATGTAAGGTTTACAAAGGAAGTATATATATGTAATGAATTGGGCTGTTTCATGAAGGCTTTGTGAGCTTCATTATGGTAGTGATAATCATGAATGTTTTGAAAAGGGATTTCCTATTAAATATATGGTACAACAGTATTCATCAAGTGGGTGAATGTAGAACTTAAATAGAGAATCTACCTAAAATTGAGGATTCATACAATGTTTCTAACGAAGGGACCAACATGTCTATAAACTGTGTGTGCATCCATTCCAAATTAGTGAGAAAATGAAGAGAAAGAAGGTGATGCTTCCCACTAGTAGTTATCCATCGAAGGAATGATTAAGGGAGTGACCCTTGGGAAGTAGTGATATGTCCCTAAATATTGTATGGTAGTGAGCCTAGGTATAGAAGTGATCTATCCCAAACCATGAATTGGTAGTGAGCCTTAGAGAATTTGGTACATTGACACATTGTCATTGTATGCTCCTTGGACATAGCCCAGTGAGAGTGAAACAAGTAAAAATTTGTGTTTCCTTATGCTTTCTTTCTTGATTTACTTTTTGTGAATCACTATCTGATAAATTTAATAAGGATAATAGCTCTAACTATAAAAAACAAATGATGTAGCACTTATAATAAAGAGTCAAAGATCCAGTGGGGAGGGAAGTATTTTGAAAATAATATCAATACCCTTATTCCCCCCCCCCCCTCAGGGTATCTAATCCCCTTTCTCACCTAACAAGTTTATATTAAGTTTTTACCTTTATCTTTTTGTTTTAACCTATGTTAAATCTTTTTTATAATTACCCTGATAACAAAGTATTTACTCTTTAGCGGTCAAGAGAGTTATTATAAAAGGAAAATTGGGTAATAAAGGGATGATGGTTGATATTTCCAACTATATTCCAATCACTTGGACAAAAATATTTTTTTTTAGAATTTTTAATCATTTAATAAAATATTATTTATTATAAAATATCATTAATGTCATTTTGAACTATTTATTTAATTTTACTTTGAAAATAACATGATAAAATTGAAATATAAATCTAATACATTCACACAACACTATCATGTTATGCTTATCTAAAAAAATTACAGAACTCAATATTTCATTCAATTTAAAATACTATTAATATATGTAAAATCGTTTATTTTATTTTTACATTAATTGAAAAAATATTGTTTCATGGTAACAAAAACATTTAAGATAATAATTTCATTAAAAAAATTAAAAATAAATTACCCAAATAAAAAAAATTAACTTTAAAATGAATAATTATAATTGAAAAATGTTTTTTTAACTCTATCACAAAATATTATAGTTATTAAAAGTAAGATAGTGACATTTTTGTCTAAATTTTACTTAAATTTTATAAAGTTAAAAATCAAAGAAATATGGAACCATGTGGTCATATATTTGAGACATGGATGGAAATGTATGAACTCTACTCATCAAATAGGATAATGGTGACTGTGATGGTAAATTTTTAGTTCTTATCATATTATTACTAAACATAATCACCCGATTTACCATTATCGTGATGATAAGTTTTTACTATAGTTACTATTGATATTGGATAAAAATAAAAAGGGTATATTAAACAAATTTGGGATTTATAATTATAAATATGTAATTAATTTTTCAATATTCAATTCACAAAAATGATAGAATTTAATTTAAAATCAAACCCCTTAATTGTGAAGAAAAGTGGTTTTCCAGAAAAATGGCTTCTATGTATAAAAATGTGTTTATATCAAATTCTAGTATAAAATTAATATCAATGACTATAATTTGATTATATTTAATAAAATGGAACTAATTAAATTTTAAAACTAATCCAAAATTTAATCTAACTTGGTATACACTTTAAAAGAAAATACATTTTTCAATAAAAAATAGTATGTTTTCAAAATTCAATGAAAATTCAAAATTTTTAGAAAAATCTCAAATTTATCCATAATATAATTTTGAGATGTTGATTTCAGACATGATATATTTTGTATTGAATAAAATTTCTAAAATTTCTATAAATTAGTTATAATATTTTCTCACGGAAAGCAATGAAAGTCATTTTTGAAGTAAACGTATTTTTGAAAAATAATTTTTTTTACTAAAAAATTGAGTGATTATTTATTAAGAATTTATTAATACATTTATATTGAGTAAGGAAATTATATATATTTCAAAAATTAGTTAATATTATTCTTACCTACCAATTTAACAGCTTGGTTATAACGGTCATAATTAAATATTTTATAGTTTGTTTAGGCTCAGTGTTGTGTGTCATATATGTTATCGAATATAGTTTTTTAAATATCAGCATGTTAAAAAAACAAGATTAATAATTTCACTATTATAAATGATTTCAAAAAATAATTCTTAATTTCATTACAGTGTATTACCTTTATCAGTGATAATAGGTTTTGATAATGGGGGACTCTTTCTGAGTTCTAAAAATAAATACTGATAAACGGTACCACTACATAACGCCTTAATCAGGGCTAAAAACAAGTGTATCCGTTAACAACTCAATATTAACATTGATAAAAGAAAAACTTCCTAAAAACTCCTTATATATTTTTATATATCATATTATAATATATGAAAATATTTATACAAATATAAATTTATTATATTTTTTTAAATATGATTTACATAATACGAAATATGTATTTAAATTTAATATGTAATATATCTACAAAAATATAATTTATAAAATAATTATTAATCAGTATTATTTAAAATATTAATTAGTATTTATTAATAAATATTTAATAATAATATGAAAACATAAAAAATGAAAAATTAATTTATATAAAAGGGGATGTTGAAAAAGGACTTTCAAATGTCCTTAACTTTTGAATTTTGAGTTTTTTTTTGAGCTCTACAATATATCAAATCGAAGGCTGGAAAAGGAAATAAGTTTTTAATTTTGGGAACCTCTATAACCAATTTTTTCTTGGTCTAAGGAGACCTATAAGGCCTAAAAAATGAGTTGTATGTTATGAAACACTAATTTTATAACTTTTGAGAATTTTTTTCATTTAAGAGGATCTTATTATCCTTTTTTGATATGCTCTTCTTTTTCCCTACGTGTACATTCCATATGATGATTTTGAAATTTAATAATTTTTCATATACTATTATTATTTATAAATAAATACATAACTATATATAAATATTATCATTTATTTATATAAAAAAATAATTATAGAAATAAATATTTAAACAAATAAATATATAAACATATTTATATTAAAAATTCCTATTTAAATATATAAATAATATTAAATATATCCATACACATATATATATATATACATATTGATATGTTTTTGACACTATAAAATATTTATCTTTTTTCAATAGGAGCATATTAGTTGGTAGCAATACTATTTGTTGGTAAATTGTTCTACCAACACATGTGTATGTCGCTAAATTATTGGTAAAAACTCAGTCGTTAAATATTATTGTGATAGATAAAATAATTCTATTTCAATTATAATAATACCAAAAAATAAGATATCAGTTAGTTAAAAAATTCAGTAACAAATTCATACGATAAATGTATCTATTGATAATATTATTACCATTACCCATAATTAATTTCTATTTATAAATTACTATGTTTTAATACAATATTATGTGAGGGTATTTCAATATTTATTGCTAAAATTTTATAACATATTGTATAATATATTTATATTTAATATAATTATTATGTTTATTTGATAATAATTATAGAATTAGTGCATATAAATCTCAACAAACTATGGATTTAATTAAAAAAATGTTCAAAAAAATATGCTCAAACATAATTTAAAAAACATATTCAAACTCTAATAAAAAACTTCTGGATACAAGAATCATGATACAAACATGTTCAAATATATTCATACTCTAAGAAACTTTATATAAAACTTCAACTTCAGAATGTTTCCAACAATAGTTGTCACTTCCACTAACACAGTTCACACTAGCGGTGGGGTCCACAAGTGAATTTAACCCACTCGATTATGATATGGACATAGTGAAAGTGGTCTCCTTTAGTAGGATCACATTGGATATGTAAAAAATATTCATTAATACCCTAGTGGATGGTAGTTTTTCATCCCCTACCTCACATCTACAATAAGAAGAAAATTCTTATAGTAGAGTATATGCATATAAAACAAAATATTACATCAAATGATATAAATGAAGTACAAAACACCAAAGTTTAGTACATAACACAAATTTAAATCACTAAATAGTAGAATTAAAAATTGTATCAAGGTAGAGCTAGAATACCCTAAAAAAATTATTAAATCCTTTGAATCTACCTCATCTCAAATTCAAGAGTTAGATCTGGAGTTGCTTCTAGGTTCTCCAGTTACAAATCTCAGCCCTAATCACTCTTGATAAGTCTTAAAGCCCCATTTTTATGTTTTTGTCAACTACCTTTAATACTCCATATCCAAACACTATTCCAACCACTTGAATAATTATTTCTATCAATCAACTAATAAAATACAACCACCATCCATGTTAGAAACTTAGATACCTTCTTAATCATCAATCATATCCAGTTTTTGTCTAACTAAATCAGTACCAATATAGAACAATATAACTCAAAATCTATTTAAATATGTGATAAATCCCTAAACAAGTACCTCATTTTGAAATAGATAATCTCTACACAAAACCATTTAATCTAAACCATAGAAAATTATAGCTATAACGACTTCCCCAAAACAAATAAAGAGAACCAAATTCATTGGATAAAAATATATAAATCCTTAAGAAATAAACATTCCTAGATAAAAATCCTATCCAAAATTGTACAACAAGGATATCATAAAATATAAGTGAACCTTAAACAATGAACATACCTGTAAAAAATTCTTTCAAATTTTTTTGATAAGGCGGCCATAAAATATCAACATACCTGGATAAAAAATAATGGATAAAAAGGGTGTAAAAAAATTATTCAAAATATACACAACCTTAAGAAATGAACATACCTGTATAAAAAGGATATCCATAATTTGTTCAATAAGGTTTTCATAAAATATTAGTGAACATTCTATGATAACAAGGCTATCCTTGGATTTTAAAAAATTGTTCATTAAGGTTTCCCTATAAGGGAATTATAATATTGTAGATCAATTTATTGATAAGATAAAAGAATAAACATTCAACTCTAACAAAAAATACTTGAAAATTAAAAAGTATACAATGGAGGAGAGAATAAAAATTTTTGGTTAAGTACTTGTAATATATATCACATGCGAACTTTAAACAAATAAGTGATGATTTTTTTATGCTTCAAAAATCACTTATGGTTAAATTCAAAAAAAATAACACTCAATTAATTATTATAAAATCATATTTCACAATAAAACTAAAAAGAAAAATATGTATTTGAATTTTTAATAGTGAAAATAGAAAACAATAATTAAATTGTATCACAGCATCTGAGCATGGATCAATAAATAAGTAAATTCATTTCTACATGCTCAAATAAAGTATTTTTTGTAATGCACTTAAAAACATCAAACATTTTCTTGCACAAAAATTGTTCAAAATAATATCTAGAGAATAGAAACACCATAGTTTGGAAATCAATTAAAGGAAATTGGATGGAAAATAGTTTGGAAAACAACTATACCAAGTCATTGAGGCAATGATATAAATTATTTTATTTATTTCCTCTAGTTTCATACACTGTCAATATATATATATATATATTATGATATATAGAAGTGTTTGTGTGTGTGTGAAAAACATAGATTAATATATATATATATATATATATATATATATATCCAAATAGTAGAGATCACCTATAGTAAGCTCAACATTGGACCAGATGATCCAAGCCACTTTTTCGAGACTAAGAATCGAGATTCTAAAAATATAATGCAAGTCGTGTCATCTAGACTAAAAACCAATCCAAATGCTAATTGCATATGCATCATAGGATCTGAAAAAAATTTAATAAAATGTAATAAATGATACATATATTATAATATTTTACACACATATTACTTAATGTATAATAATATATTATAAATGTTATATATATATATAACATAGATATATTTCATATAAAACACATATATAGATTACACAATAATTTATACATTACACACATATTGAATGATACATATATTAATGCATGAAATAATTAGAAAAATGAATATAGGATTAAAAAATAGAGAAAATAGAATAAGTCGGTCTAAGAAGTCCCAACTGGGAATAGCCTTCATGGATTGTTCAACCATTTTTTAGAAAAGGGAAAGAACTTGAATTAAACTTGAATATTCCTACATTGGAAAGCATGGGAACCTTCAAGGGATAGGGACTCTTCCAATAAAATTTATCTGGAAACCATAAGAAGACCTCGATTTGTATTACTCCGATTCAATTTTGATCATCCCACCAAAAGATTAAGTGAAAAAAATCTACATAGGTGCACCACCAAAATTAGTTTAGTTATGAACAACAATATTGAACTCCAGACGCATGTCCTCTTACCTAAAAATTCCAAACATATGGATGTATAAATAGTGAATTTCATCCTCCACTATTGCAGACAAACATGATCCCATATCACACCTCAGATTGATATTGATCCGGTGTAGAAACAACTGATATAACCATGTTAAACCATCGACCCTCAGATAACATTTTATTGAATTGTAATGATTGTAATTTTTTAATGAATTATAATGAATAATACAGAGATAATATAATATAGAGATTTCACAAATAATTTTTTATCGAGATAACACATATAATTTTTTTAATTATTTATAATGAATGATACACTAATAATGAATGAATTGTAATATAATGAAAATAATGAATGAATTGTCATCTTTTATAGATATTGAATGAATTATAAACTTATAATGGACTTTAATATGTTATAGATGATGAATGAAATGTAATATGGTATGGTTTATGAATGAATTATAAACTATTAATATATTTTAATCTATTGTATAAATTATATATAATTTATTATAATGAATGATACATGGATGATGTTAGATAAAATTTCTTTAATAGTTGTGGTGGTGAATTTAAAGGAGATACATTCGTCTAAGGTGCAAGAAAATAAATGATGTAAGACAAAAATAAGAATGGGAACTGTCATTTTTCCTAGGACATCACACCCACTCGAGCATACACCAAAGAAACAGCCGAGAACTTGAAGCAAGAGAAAGAAATTGAGTGGAATTATTTCCCAATATTGAACCTGTGACCACCTGAATACCAACCCTATAACACCCCAAGATTTTATGAAAAATATTCTTTTTAATTTAATTAATGTCTTGTATTTTATGCTACACCAAAAGGAGCTTTCTCAACACGCATTCTACACTTGCCTTGCATTACATGAAATCGCGACCTTCCTCGATAGCGTGTGTAGTACGCATTACCGAGTTTCACTAAACAACGATATGCTATTAAAATATTATTAAAACTAGCCGTTATGAATAGTAATAACCACCTTTTAAAATTTTGGAAATTTTATCTCTCAAAATGGACTTCATTTTTGGATTCTGAGCATCTAATTTAGCCTAAGGTTAAATTTTGGTACTTTTCGGATAACTTTCATATTTTGATGAATAGTGAAAATTACTAAATTTTTATTAAAAATAACTTTTTTAATAGAAATAATTAATAGTGATAAATTATTAATTTGAGGAGTTTTAAAGTAAATTTAGAATATATTTTTACAATTTAATACAATGTTGGTTATTAGATGTAATTTCACATTAAAATCAGTTATAAATAAGTGTCAATCTTTTGATAGTTATTATCTCTTAAAAACACGCCTTTTGTTTTGACAACGGGAATTAATTTTTAAATTAGTTAATGTAACTGATATGTTTTGAATTTGGTAAAATAGACATCATTCTTGAGTTTGTAATATCAAATATATCTTAGGCCTAATTGTTGGTATTTTTCTGGAAACTTTCATTTTTTGATGAATAGTGAAACCACTAAGTGGTGGTAAAAAATGAATTTTTCATAAAACTTAATTTTACCACTTTTATGAGTGTAATTTCAAAACTTCGAGAGACACGGTTGATGTCAGTAAGTAAAATGTGATTCAATGATATGAAAATAATTTTTTGGTGAATAGTAACTTTTTACTTTTTTTACCACGGTTAAAAGTAAATAGGGTAATTAAGGGTAAAAATGATATTATTATTACCCTAACACATGTCCTAATTCTATTTTAAAAGTGTAATTCGACCAAAAACAACCTTAGGAATAAAATATGACCAGTTAGGCCAACTTGGATTAGATTGGGACATTTATTATTAATTTATTTAAAGAAGGGTTAAAATAATTAAAATCAAAGTTTAATAAGTAAATCATTTTTAATATGGGGTTATACATAAGATAAATTCGACTATAAATATTAATTAGAAAGATAAAAAGATTTCCTACATAATGGTATTTTATTAGTAATTTTTAGACATTAAATAATTTAATTTATTTATGACACAAAGATGATGCAGTAATTATCTTATTAATGAAATATTGAAATAATTGATGTTATAAACACCAAAATAAATGTAATTTGAGACTTTTTATGAATTCCACTACTTTTCTAGGTTAATATGACATGTTAGTATTGATTTAATTGACTTTTTCGAAATAATCATTCTGTTATGATTTTCACAAAAATCAATTACTAAATAGTGTCAAAATTGACATAAAATAGGTTTTAAAACAAATATTATATTAGTAATTGTTATTTTATTCCTAAAAATATAAGGTTAGGAAACATGACTTAGATAAGGTTATATATATTAATAATAAACAACTTGGGGTTCATTTTTCTGCTTATAGTAAGTTTATTAACCTTATAGTATAAGAACACAAGAAGACACGGTAAAAGTAAAATTATTTAACTTAATGTTAAATCTAAATGATAAGGTTAAAATAGGAACCTAAACTTGTCCAAATTCTATTGGATGAGATGATTTCGACCCATCCCCAACTTATCCTCTAAATATATCAATTTGGAGCCATTTAAAACCGAACATGACTTTATAATAAAATAATATTTTTAGTTCTTCCAAAGGTGCCCCTCTCCTCCCTTATAAAAGCGTGCCTCCTCCGTCTCTTCCTCACAACACTTTGAGCCTTCAATATCGTCCAACCTCTGCCAAATTATATTCTCCACTTCCCTAGAAACATCCTAGATGTTCTGGTCTTCCTAAAAGACCAATTTTAGTTCCCTAAAAGGAGATCTCAAAGAAGCGCTTCAAAGAAGAGGTAATGTCTGTTACTGATTCTTTCATATTTATTTCTTCTTCCACTTCTTATTCTTAGGTTTTTTCATTATTAAGTAATAAAATCAGTATCACTTATATACTGATATGTTATTATAATTATTAAACAACCTTATTTCACCATCTATCCATCCTACGGAAAACAAAATCACCGCGCGTGCGTACGTACGGAATACCGTCTCCACGCCGTGGTGTAATCTATTTTCCAACACCACCTTACATGGATGGTTATAATGGTGTACATAATAACTATATATGATTATTGTAAAGTGATATTGATTCTGAAATAGTATACATACACTCCAATACAATTCCACGACCATGAGAACGATATCATCGCTCATGCGTACGTACGGACTACCGTCTCCACGACGCGATGAGATTCATTCTCCATATTAACCATTCATGAATGATTATAAAGTATATATAATAAGTAATAATGAAATATATGACATAATAATGATTCTGGATTTTTTTGTATATATATGTATGTCATCTACTTAATTCCATTCAACTCAATAAGGAAAAGAAAACAGCGTTCATGCGTACGAACGGTCTACCGTCTCCATGAACGGTGTATTTCTTTCCATTTACTGATCTATTATATATATATATATATTTTTTGAATATATATTATATATAAATCTTGTTTTATATTCTGGAATTAAGTAATCATGATATAAGTAATCATATGAATAATTACAAGTCAAAACACGGACGACAAATGAAACGATTTTACTCAAAACGCTCTTTAACATGGAATTTACAAAAGAACGGGTAATATAAAGCCATAAGTGAACCATATATGATATCATAACAATGAGTACGATTCTATAATAAGTCAACGACATTATTTAAATCATTATACAGGAGTTTTGGACACATATGAAGCAAATCGGACCTAAGGTAAGGGAAAATATCACAATCTCATTTTTATCTAAGATTGTTTATACTTTGGAATTTACAAGGGTGTATTTTATCATCCACATCCATGTTTATTCAATATGTAATATTATTTCCATCCACCTACAATTGTTTAAATCCAATTTTACCCTTCGGTGAGTTTTTAGTAAAGGATGTGAAAGGAATCGTTTGTCGTTTTTCGTACGAGGTACTTTTTGACTTTTCCGACAAAAGTACGAAGAATATTTTTTTTAACTTATACGGCATGAATGGATTTTTGAAAAATTATTTCCAAGAAGCTTACTTTACAATTTTTCAAGTTTATTTTTAATAAACTTCTCTTAGTTTAGAATTGTATGACATGTTAAGAAAGTAAAAGTGTTTTTGAAGTAGAAAGGATATTTTCCTCAAGAATGGAGTTTAAGTGTTTTATCAAAATTATTTTCCATCTAAGATAATATAGGGTTCTGTTTATGTCCCTATTATTACATGGATTTGATTATGTTGTGATGGAAATATATTTATGAATTCCTTTATCTTATATGAATTGTTTTATTGTTTAAGAATCCCATTTCTATTACATGGGTTATGCAATGATATATGATTTATGATTTTGTGGCACACATAAGAATGGTATCATTATGAGATGGGTGGGACCTATATCTCCCTCCAATGCATTGGGTAAAGATTTTATATCTCATGAGATAGACATGGCTGGAACGGTACGTTATACCGGTTCAGTGAAACAGGACTGAAACGAGGGTGACTCGGTTCAGAAATGGACTTTGTCCACTAAGATAGTCTTGGCAATGAGTCTTGACTAATAAGATATGATTCTCTATGATTATGTGTGTATGCCACAATGTTTCATGTTTTAAGTTATGATTATTGGTATTACATTTCACTACTATGATTTATCCCATGTTATGATATTATGATCTCTTTTGCAGGTTAAGATTTCTGAAATGTTATGTTCTTATGATGTGATTGATATTTCTTTTGTTTACCCTTACTGGGAATTTGAGCTCACCCTTTTATGTTTTCTTTTTCCCATGATATAAAGAAAGGTTTTAGGTATAAAAAAAGGAATATCTTTATAGGAGATGTTGAAGATCTTTCACCACGATTAGAAGATTACGTTCCATGTTTCCAAAGACACTAAACTATTACGGTCCTTGTGTGTGTGTTTTTGTTATGTACTAAGTATTCCGCAAAAGTAATGTAATGTCTATGTACGTCAAGCTTCGGGTCTCTACAGATGGTATCAGAGGAAAAGTTTAGTCAACCTTTGGAAACTAGGATGCGAAAACATTAGTGAGATCCCTAGAGATATTTCTAAGGTACATCTAGGGATGTCCCTAAGGATAAGTATACGTATAGGATATAGTCCTAGAACTATGGTAATGATATTTGATTAAACCAAAGATGTTATATATTGATGTTACTCCCCCTTTATTATGATTTTTTCCTCTCACACTATTCTTTTTGGGTTTTAGAAAATGGCTGGAAACAAGATGATTCACAATAATGGAGGATATGATGGACAATGGAATGATATTCTTCATGAGAAACCAAATGAAATGGGATTTGGAGGTCCAAACATCATTATTATGCTGAATGATCAATCTCATAATATGATCAATAAAGTAAAATTTGGTAAGTTTCCTAACTTGGCTAATAAGAGAAAGATGGAGTTTCATGATGATTATAGAGGAAAGAAAGTTCAATTTCCCCTATGTAAATCATGTGGGAAGAGGCATCAAAGAGAATGTTTCAAAGGAACTGGAAGATTCTTTGGGTGTGGAAAAGAAGGACACAAAGCCAGTAAGTGCAAAGGAAAAGGTTCAGTTAACACCAGGGATGATGATAATGGTATTGCTACGACATCAACAATGGTTAAATGTTTTAAATGTGGAATGTACAGGCATTATGAAAACCAATGCCCTAAGGGAATTTCTCATGAAGAGAATCAGTATGGTCGTATGGGTAGTATTTATGTTGATGATGATGAAGAGACTACAAATGATATGTGAGATGAAATAATTGTTGAAGCTCGGTCAATGGTTTAAGAATGTAGTGGAATGATTACATGTTTATCATGTGTAACGTTGTATAATTAATCTCATGGTACTATGGAATAAAGAGACATCTAAGGATTGTTACATTGTTGTCTTTCCTTGAGTTTTGAAAGTGTATGATTAATGGTACCAGTATCCATGAAAGGTTATTCAGATATTTTTGGAATGTAGATGATATGCACATAATGAAGGGATAAGGAGAAAATTAAATGTTTGATAGTATTCATGAGCTCATGACTGATATAAGGAGAAGGTTATGTAATGGATTGAGTATATAGAATTTTTGGATTATGGTATGTGGAAAGAGTTAACTTTTGACAGCATTCATGTTTTCACTAAGGTTTAATGGGTATTCATTTTTTCAAGAGAATACATGATTAAGTTATTCACATGATTGGAATGTGACCAACAAGATATATGGGGGATAAGTTATGGTATTCACATGCTTGGTTGATGACATTTCAAGTAATCATTTTCTTTGTATTATGAGCTTGGACCGAAGTATTTTATATAAGCCTAAATATTGGAATGGATTATGTTGGACATAAGTTAGTATTGTTTAAGGATAGAACTTCTGATATTATATAGTTTTAGAAAAAGGACAGCCTGCAGGACGGGCAACAGCCCATCGCGTCGGACAAGGCCGTGGGAATCGAACCCACAACTGAAGTGCGACTGGCCTTTATCGCCTACCACTGGCCTACAGGAAGTCCCTGTTTAGTAGAAACTAGTTTTATTATATTAAGCACTATGATATATGAAGTATAAGTCCATTTTAGGAACCATATATGATTAATCTCACTATAGATCGACTTATGTATATTTAATAACTTTTTCTAACCTTTTGTTTGAGACAGATGGAATAACCTATTGGTCTATCACATGATCTGCTAACACTTCACAAATAACAAATGCAACTTCATTTCTTTAAGAGATGAAGTGGAAATTGTTCAAGGCACGAACAACAGTGAGATTGTACAAAAATAAAGTATTTATTCTAATTCAAATTCTTCAACTTTAGGGAAATGATCTTGAAAACCAAAAATGTTGTCCTAGTGCTCTTATATCTGATTAATAAGATGGTACCTTAGATCGTCACAAATTTATGGCTTTGTGATTGCTGGCTTTTTCATAGCCATGTTCTCTACCACTCTCCATCATAACTTGATGGTTAGATTTTTCTTCCATATCCATATTTTCACCTATGTTCTCCTACATGGAAACCCAGTGATGAGTTAATTTGGGTAACCGTTACGTTTCATACTTTATTTTTTTTAAAGCCAAGTTTTGGTATTCCTTTTTACGATGTGAGTTTCTATTAAAGAAACTTTTGAATAGTAAAACATTTATAACCCCGAAGAATTTCGAGGGTGAAATTCATTTTAAGGGGGGTAGAATGTAACACCCCGAGATTTTATGAAAAATATTTTTTTTTAATTTCATTAATGTCATGTGTTGTACGCTACACCAAAAGGAGCTTTCTCAAGACGCATCATACACTTTCCTTGCCTTACACGCAATTGCGACCTTCCTCGATAGCGTGTGTAGTACGCAATACCGAGTTTCACTAAACAACGATATGCTATTAAAATATTATTAAAACTAGCCGTTACGAATAGTAATAACCACCTTTTAAAATTTTAGAAATTTTATCTCTCAAAATGGACTTCATTTTTGGATTCGGAGTATCGAATTTATCCTAAGGTGAAATTTTGGTACTTTTCGGATAACTTTCATATTCTGATGAATAGTGAAAATTGCTAAATTTTAATTAAAAACAACTTTTTTAATCGAAATAATTAATAGTGATAAATTATTAATTTGAGTGGTTTTAAAGTATATTTAGAATATATTTTTACAATTTAATACAATTTTTGTCATTGGATGTAATTTCACATTTAAATCAGTTATAAACAAGTGTCAATCTTTTGATAGTTATTATCTCTTAAAAACACGCCATTTGTTTTGACGACGGGAATTAATTTTTAAATTAGTTAATGTAACTGATATGTTTTGAATTTCGTAAAATAGACATCATTCTTGAGTTCTTAATATCAAATATAGCTTAGGCCTAATTTTTGGTATTTTTCTGGAAACTTTCATTTTTTGATGAATAGTGAAACCACTAAGTGGTAGTAAAAAAATGAATTTTTCATAAAACTTAATTTTACCACTTCTGTGAGTGAAATTTCAAAAATCTGAGAGACATGGTTGATGTCAGTAAGTAAAATGTTGTTCAATGAGATGAAAATAATTTTTTGGTGAATCGTAACTTTTTACTTTTTTTACCACGGTTAAAAGTAAATATGGTAATTAAGGGTAAAAATGATATTATTATTACCCTAACACATGTCCTAATTCTATTAGACAAGTGTAATTCGACCAAAAACAACCTTAGGAATAAAATATGACCAGTTAGTCCCACTTGGATTAGATTAGGACATTTATTATTAATTTATTTAAAGAAGGGTTAAAGTAGTTAAAATCAAAGTTTAATAAGTAAATAATTTTTAATATGGGGTTATACATAAGATAAATTCGACTATAAATATTAATTAGAAAGATAAAAAGATTTCCTAAATAATGGTATTTTATTTTTAATTTTTAGACATTAAATAATTTAATTTATTAATGACACAAAGATGATGCAGTAATTATCTTATTAATAAAATATTGATATAATTGATGTTATAAACACCAAAATAAGTGTAATTTTAGACTTTTAATGAATTAAACTCATTTTCTAGGTTAATATGACATGTTATTATTGATTTAATTTACTTTCTTTGAACTAATCATTCTGTTATTATTTTCACAAAAATCAATTACAAAATAGTGTCAAAATTGACATAAAATAGTTTTTAAAACAAATATTATATTAGTAATTGTTATTTTATTCCTAAAAATATAAGGTTCGGCAAAATTACTTAGATAAGGTTATATATATTAATAATAAAAAACTTTGGGTTCGTTTGTCTGCTTATAGTAAGTTTATTAACCTTATAGTATAAGAACACAAGAAGACACGGTAAAAGTAAAATTATTTAACTTAATGTTAAATCTAAATGATAAGGTTAAAATAGGTGCCTAAGCTTGTCTAAATTCTATTGGATGAGAGGATTTCGACTCATACCCACATTAGCCTCGAAATAAATCAATTTGGAGCTATTTAAAACCGAACTTGACTTTATAATAAAATAATAATTTTAGTTATTCCAAAGGTGCCCCTCTCCTCCCTTATAAAAGGGCACCTCCTCCCTCTCTTCCTCACAACACATTGAGCCTTCAAGCTCGGCCAACCTCTGCCAAATTAACTTCTACACTTACCTAGAAATATCCTAGAGGTTGTGGTATTCCTCAAAGACCAATTTTAGTGCCCTAAAAGGAGATCTCAAAGAGGCGCTTCAAAGAAGAGGTAATGTATGTTACCGATTCTTTCATCTTTATTTCTTCATCCACTTCTTCTTCGTAGGTTGTTTCATTATGAAGTAATAACATCAGTATCACTTATATACTGATATGTTATTATAATTATGAAAAAAACTTTATTTCACCATCTATCCATCCTACAGAAAACGAAATCACCGCGCGTGCGTACGTACGGAATACCATCTCCACGTCGTGGTGTAATCTATTTTCCACCACCACCTTACTTGGATGGGTATAATGGTGTAAATAATAACTATATATGATCATTGTAATGTGATATTTATTCTTAAATAGTATACATACAATCCAATACAATTCCACGATCATGAGAACGATATCATCGCTCGTGCGTACGTACGGACTACCGTCTCCACGACACGATGAGATTCATTCTCCGCATTAACCATTCATGAATGATTATAAAGTATATATAATAAGTAATAATGAAATATATTACATAATAATGATTCTGGATTTATGTGTATATATATGTATGTCAGTTACTTAATTCCATTCAACTCAATAAGGAAATGAAAATAGCGTTCATGCGTACGAACGGTCTACCGTCTCCATGAACGGTGTATTTCTTTCCATTTACTGATCTATTATATATATATATATATATTCTGAATATATATTATATATAAATCATGTTTTATATTCTGGAATTAAGTAATCATGATCTAAGTAATTATATAAATAATTACAAGTCAAAACACGGACGACAAATGAAACGATTTTACTCAAAACGCTCTTTAACATGGAATTTACAAAAGAACGGGTAATATAAAGCCATAAGTGAACCATATATGATATCATAACAATGAGTATGATTCTATAATAAGTCAATGACATTATTTAAATCATTATACAGGAGTTTCAGACACATACGAAGCAAATCGGACCTAAGGTAAGGGAAAATATCACAATCTCATTTTTATCCGAGATTGTTTGTACTTTGGCATTTACTGGGGTGTATTTTATCATCCACATCCATGTTTCCTCAATATGTAATATTATTTCTGTCCACCTACAATTTTTTAAATCCAATTTTACCCTTCGGTGAGTTTTTAATAAGGATATGAAAGGAATCTTTTGTTGTTTTTCGTACGAGGTACTTTTTGACTTTTCCGACAAAAGTACGAAGAATATTTTTTTTAACTTATACGGCATGAATGGATTTTTAAAAAATTATTTCCAAGAAGCTTCCTTTACAAGTTTTCAAGTTTATTATTAATAAACTTCTCTTAGTTTATAATTGTATGACATGTTAGGAAAGAAAAATTGTTTTTGAAGTAGAAAGGATATTTTCCTCAAGAATGGAGTTCAAGTGTTTTATCAAAATTATTTTCCATCTAAGATAATATAGGGTTCTGTTTATGTCCCTATTATTACATGGATTTGATTATGTTTTGATGGAAATATATTTATGAATTCCTTTACCTTATATGAATTGTTTTATTGTTTAAGAATCCCATTTCTATTACATGGGTTATGCAATGATATATGATTTATGATTTTGTGGCACACATAAGAATGGTATCATTATGAGATGGGTGGAACCTATATCTCCCTCCAATGCATTGGGTAAAGATTTTATATCTAATGAGATAGACATGTCTGGAATGGTAGGTTATACCGGTTCAGTGAAACAGGACTGAAACGAGGGTGACTCGGTTCAGAAATGGACTTTGTCCACTAAGATAGTCTTGGCAATGAGTCTTGACTAATAAGATATGATTCTCTATGAATATGTGTGTATGTCACAATGTTTCATGTTTTAAGTTATGATTATTGGGATTACATTTCACTACTATGATTTATCCCATGTTATGATATAATGATCTCTTTTGCAGGTTAAGATTTGAAAAATGTTATGATCTTATGATGTGATTGATATTTCTTTTGTTTACCCTTACTGAGAATTTGAGCTCACCCTTTTATGTTTTATTTTTCCCAGGATATAAAGAAAGGTTTTAGGTATAAAAAACGGAAGATCTTTATGGGATATGTTGAAGATCTTTCACCACGATTAGAAGATTACGTTCCAAGTTTCCAAAGACACTAAACTATTACGATCCTTGTGTGTGTGTTTTTGTTATGTACTAAGTATTCCGCAAAAGTAATGTAATGTCTATGTACGTCAAGCTTCGGGTCTCTACAAACCCCCTGCCTCAAGCAACTGAATAAGAGCTTATCGATGCACCATCCTCAACATGGTTTCTTACTTCAATGAGTCCATGTATTTGAGGAAAGGATTTTTTGATGTAGTCAAATGCTGAAATATATATTTATTTATAAATCAAATAAAATAATTTACTAAATCTGGGGGTGTTTAATGAATTATTTTTGAAAGTAAGAATACCAATTAATAGAATCATTGGAAGTATCATGACACTCCTATCCATGAACATGAAATTTAATAAAACTCTATTGTTTATGCCTAACATAATAATGTGCCAAAAGAGCAATTATAGGTCATCATAAATCTAAAGAAAGACTTACATTGAAGCCTAAGATTATAGAGGCCAGTCTAGTGTGATGTTTACTGAAGTAAAATTGCCCTACAAACAAAATTAAAGTAAAATAGAACAAATAAAAATATAAAAAAAACACAAACAACACCTCACATTCTATTATAAGAAAAAAAATACATAATAATCCAACAAAACAAATTTAAAACATCACAATGGATACAACCAAACTATCTCAAAATAGAACTGATGGAAAATAAAAAGATAAAAACAACATTTGACTTCTACTTCATAAATCTGTAGAAAAATTGATGAAAAAGGGACCAACTAAAAACAACAGGAAACAAATTAATTAATCTTCTATGTGAATAAAATAAACCTAGTGAATAAGAACATACCAAGAGTGGAAAATGCTAGAAATGATAAAAAATTATGAACAAAATATCTTATGGGTATTTATACAAAAATCAACAAAGGGATTCACAAAATAGCATGATTTTATTAAAATGTCCCAAGATAAAAACAAATACATAGTATTGAAAATTTTCAATTGCTAAAAGGAAAGAAAAAGTAAAATTACGTATCCCTATTAACTGTTAGTCATTGAATAACAGTAAAAAGATATTATAAACATTTTTCATAACAAAAATATACATTTCTAAATCCAAGATGAACACCATTCTAGGAATTACGGAATTCCTCAAAAAAATTCATCCAACCAATGAATTTAATATAACTATATTGAGTTATTTATTGGAAAATAGAGATGCAAAAAGAATGATAAGTCGGGAAATATAATAATAAGAAATGAGGTCTGACAAAAATCACTGTAATTTATTTAGAGAAGTAAAAAAATAACATCTTAAAAATCAGCCAAAAACTGAATCACAATTGAGAAAACTAACAGTGAATGAATTTCATAGAAACCATAAATGGGATACAATTCAAACACTAAATACTCATGATTACAAAATTCAAAATGATTGAAAATAAAAACCACATACCTAAAAATAGGATCAAAGATGGAACAGTATAATGAGAATATTTTATAGGTCCACACTCCCCCAAGCATCTGATCTTTATAGTTGAAAGGGTAAAATTATTTAACATCATTGGATAGGGGTGAGGGCCATAGTGGAGAATCAAGTGTCAGAAACTAGATTTATAGTGTGGGAGACAACAATGAGGATATGTGATCTATAGAACTCTAAAAACCCCCAATTTCATAATCTCACTAAGAAATCGACGAATACTGCTATCTTCAATACAGTCAAGTATATTAGGTGGCTCACACCAAGAATCATCCACTAGCATTCGATGAGATGAAATAGAATGTATTAATCATCCAAATTGTTATTATGTTTAAAATAAGAATGGTAATAAATTTTTATTAGAGCCGATGACTAGAATGCACACTGAACTACAACCCCATCATCGAACGTCTCTCACCCCTGTGATCCACAATCACTAAATTATCATTAATCATCATCAAAATAGAAAATAACTAAGAAACATTGTAATCCATAAGCATTGTTCTCATATAGAATCTTCCGAGAACCCCCTGACCCCTACCCCCACCCACTCACCAAGCAAAGGGTGTGGATCAATGAGAATCAGGGAAATCTGGTTGTTTTAGGTTTTTGACTTTTTTATATTTCATATATATTTTTTAAAATACCGACTAGTTTTTAATACATTCTAAATAAAAAGTATTTAAAATGTATTTTTTTACAAATATAATATATATTGAATTAGTTTTTTAAAATGTTACAATTTTCTATGGAATATATTTAAATTAACTTCAATTGACTCATTGAATTGGCTATGTGACTCATTTTTTCACACATTATTAGGATTAACCTAAAATTTAATAAAATAAATAACAATATTTTCATTAATAGTAACATATTTTTTATTATTAAAATTCTAATTAATGATGATAAAAAAATTGGTTATAAAATATTTATTAATAAAGAATAATTTATAGAAACAGTTTTTTACATTGTTAAATATTTTTTGGTAATAGTTATTATTAATAATAGATTCATGTGTTAGTAAAAAATGTTGGTATTGTTATGATAATGAAATAGATATAATTTTTGGTAAAAGATATATTGGTATTAAATGATAAATATCAATAGATATAACTGTAGGTAAAAATATGTTGTGGTACTTAAAACTAATACCAATAAATCTTAATATTTGTTGGAATTCAACATTTTTACCAGTAGATATATTATCTTTTAGTAAATTATTTTTGGTATAGATCACTTTTTTTGCAGTTTAAATTTATATAAAAATATATAACATTTATATATAAATATATACATACAAATAAATATATTCATAAACACATATGTATTTATGTATATGTATTCTAATATATATAAATATATATTAAAATAATTATATATTTAAAAAATACACAGATATAAATATATAAGTGTATTGAAAGTAAAATTGTTTGGGATAGTGGTATGGTTGTTTGGTGGTTATTTGAATGGCGGGGTTTCATGTGTGGGGTAGCATGTCTGTGGTGGGTGGGGCATGTGTGTGGTGAAAAACATTTTTTTTATCCGAAAATGTTTTCAAAATATTTTTAAAGGATTTATGAGAGTTAGTTTTAGCATTGATAAAATATACTTTTAATAATGATTTTATAATTGTTGATAAAGGACATATTTTAGCATTTATAAAAACACATTTCGAATTAATAAATTGTCAAGAATTTTTTCTAAGGTTGTTGACGAGGATAAATTTACAATTCTACCATTATAGATGAACTAAAACTTCTAGATCAAAAAATGAGTTATGTCTTGATTTGGGAAAATGTGGGTCACAACATATCCTAAAACATTTAAATACCCATTTATAATTATGGGTTTTAAAAAATTATTTATATATTTAAAATTTAAGTATCTCAAATTAAATAAATATATTTTATTATTTTATTATGTTTTGAAAATATATGGTTAGTGAACAAATAATAATTCATTTAACTAAGTTTAGGATTAAAATTAATTTATAAATATATGATAAAAATAATAAAAGATAAATATAGTTTAATATTTTTAAAATTATCTAGAAAAATATAAATAATAAATTAATAATAATTTATTTAATAAAGTTAGGGTTCAGTGATAACTAGATTTATACATAGCTCACCGGACTCTCCTGATTTGATAAGCTTTTCCCAATATAAATTCCTAATAGGGCCTAAATCATTAGGCTCAATTATTAAACAGAACTAAATTTAATGTCTGGTTAATAGGGATTTATTAAATGACTCAGTAAGCGACCCAACTGATCCAATTAAACTATTTTATAATTATATATTTAAAAATATATATTATTATGTATTTAATATTTAAAATTAAATATTTTTATCACAGATGGAATTCAAACCTATATCAAGGGTTCTCCAAACCATTGCGTATATGAATGTATGTAAATTCCTATACCAATGGTTTTTAGTGAACTATTGATATAGGGTCACCATAATTTTGGTTTAACCAATGGTTCACAAGGAAAAATTGGTATAGGTCTGTAAAAATATTTTGAAACTATTGGTTTATCCCCACCCCACCCCCCCCCCCCAATTCCCAAACCTACAACACCCCCACCCTTCCCATAGAACCTACAAAAAAATAAAAAAATCCACATAATCCACAAAACCTACAAAAAAAATAGAACCTGCTCAAATTGTTTCCAAAATCCACACCATCACCCCACCTCAGTCAATTACCTAAAAAAATACATCACCAACGGATATAAAAATAAGAATAACACAAGAAGCTAATTAATGCATTAAACCAATGATAAAACACATTCAAAACATCACACATATTCATTCATAACAAATCATCAAACATCTAAAGTCATAAATATCAATAAAAAATTTAAATGGTCTATTTGCCCTTCATCACCGTCATTATCATCATCTTCATCCTCATCATCATCCTTGGGATCATCCTCATCCCCATCCTCATACCCCCCACCCCTCTTCCTCGCCCTCTTCCTCTCCTTCTACCTCATCGTCATCCTTTTTATCACCATCGTCTGGAATTTCATTGTCCTGACCACCACTAAGGACACAATCTAGTGAACTATATAACACACGCATCATCGATATATATGAATCACAATCTGTGGTGGTATCTTGTGGAAGTGATGCTCATAAAACTGCCATAAATTTCAAAATTTCATTATTGGCCCTTTGATTTCATTCACACTCTTATATGACTATATTTTGGGAATTTTATGTAAGGTCATTAGCCTGTTCCACTCATGAATTAGCTTTTTCCAACTTGGGGCTACCAGAACTAGAACCTAAAGTGGGACAATAACTCATTAGGCCAAAAAAATACCCATTCGACTGGTTATTCTACCATGGTGATCATCTCCCAGAACCCGATGTAAGTGATCATTTGGCTCAAATTTCTCAGCTTCCTACTCATCAAGGCCTCCAAAGAACATTGTTACAAATATAAATGGACTATTAAGTTAATATATATATATATATTAAAATTTTAAATCAAAAAATTAAAACATAAAATTTTTTATTGTGTTGATTCATTTACCATGCTTCCATATATTTTTTTCTACATGATCAAAAAAAATATTGAGGCACACATCCTTCAATATTAAAAACCTACCACTGTAATGAAATTAAATGTAGAAAACCATAACTAAAAATAAGTTAATAGTAACTAATTTCACAACTAAGATCAAATGGATGCTAATTTTAAATGATGTTGAAAATAAAAACATATGGTAGATGAATTATAGTGATAAAAAAGATCACATTCGATGGATTTATCCTACATCTACTTCAAGTGAAAATATCATGTATGTAAAGTCAGTATACCATGGATGGATTAGATGGTTTTATGAATACACAATGAATAGAATTTTAATAAGTGTAACTCTCAAGAGTTAAAACATAGGAAACATAATCAGATATCAGAGAACTGCATGTGATATGGTCCACTACATTGTGCATTTTATCTACCTTATGATTATTCATTATTCACTATTTAATTATGCTTCTCCACCATGAATTCAATCATAATACACAATGTAGTAAATATTCTAAAACTATATAAATTTTATTTTATAATTTATTATTTGATTTTAAATTTCAGCATTAAATCATATGTATTTTTTTGACCTTTATTAATTTACGAACAAATTGTTATTGAATTATCTATGAAAATCATTTAATAATTTATATCGATAAAATTTGATTGAATGAATGAATTTTTAAAATTTCTGATTAATATGAATATCTTATTCAGTAAATATCAACAATTATATTTTATACTAGAATAAAAAGTGGCTTCTAAATTTTAGTAAATGAGAATAGTCATTTATTTTTCATATTTTATTCATTATTAAGTTGAAATATACTTCCAAACACCTTATAAAATTTACATTTTCCAAAAATATAATATAAATATCAATGATACATTTTATATATATAATAATATTTATTTTATTTATTGAGAATACTCAAAAAATAAATAATTTTTAAGAGTATATAATATATAAGTTTAGATATTTGGAGTGATATACTTGAAAATGTAGTTCTTATTTATTAAAATATGCCACTAGTGTCTATTGGGAAATCCTTCCATACCATTTTAATATATAAAATTTATAAAACACGTTTATCTAATAAAATATTCTATTTACCCTTTATTTTTTGGGTATGTGATGGAATGGATCATATTTTTAACCATGTGTTACAAAATCATCTTCTCATTTGTCAATAATGAGAATTGTTTTAAATATAATTTTCTTATAATATTAAACAAGTGTCATACCTACTTCCTCTCATCGTCTCACATCATAGTCCACCCCAAAGTGTGGAGGTTTTTCATAATACCCTTTTTTTATTTCTTCCTAACACTTCCAAAAAAAGTGTTTTCAGTAATTCAAAAGAATGTATTAATGAAAAACATTTTAATTTTCATTCAAAAACTTCAAAATTTATTAATACATCGGACTCATTACTCATCCAATTAGAAATCATTTCCTGATAATATTCCTCTATATGGTCATTCATGACAGGTGTGGCCTCTAAATCCATACCAAATATATCATATTAGCCACTATAAAACTCATTATTATATTATCTTCACAACTCACCTAATTCCCTAATCAATTTTTTCCTCACTACCTCACCATCAGAAAAATTAAAATGAAGATGGAACCAAAAAATTAATTCATATAAATAAAATAAAAATATATAATTAAATCCAATAAATTTTTATACCCATATTTTCACACAGGAATTATCCTTTACTTCATTTGGTAGGTGTTGGTGGGAGAGTGGCCTAATGGGAATGATATCAAAGCATTTGGGATGAGTCTCCATAAAAATCCTACATTCCCATATTGTTTTTCCAATCCTTTTTTTGTATTTTTTGTTCTCTGTCATCATCTATGTATGAAGGTTCCATACCTCATTCATGAGTGTACACCCACACCACCTATTCGAAGATTCAACTGTTAAATAGAAAACAAATAATATATCAATACATCTTATAATGAAAATAAATTATGGTAAAACAATCGAATAGGATTCAATAAATATACATGAGGATTTATGATTAGTGGGTGTCACTATATCCCTAGTCTATGAAGGAACATCAGCCTGTATAGGTGGAGTGGGTCCCAATGTATGCTCTAGAGGCTTAGAATGTGTCGGAGTAGAAGTCGAAGAAAAAGAAATGTAGAACCTCAAGTAAAATGAAGTATATGGAGAATAATATGGCTCAAATGTCTGTGGAAATTCATAATATGGATGAGGAGTATGAACTATCATCAGATAAGGAAAAGATAGTCAAAGAGGCTCAAATGAAAACGGTGTCAAAATATGGGTGACATAAATATCCCGGGTGTCTCCTATGAAACTAATGGATCATAAGGTGTAATGGCCCAATCCATCCCACGATCATGATATTTTCCACTCGGGGCCTCACCCACACGGTTTTGTTTTCCCTGGGATTTGACCCTCAAGAATACCCTAGGAAATGTTCTCATGTTGGGAGTGGTATCCACACCACCTTATAAAGGGTTTCTTCAAGCTCCTCCTCCTTCAATGTGGGATAACCATAATTCACCCCCCAAGAAGGACCTAGAGTCCTCACTGGTACATCAAATAGACACTGGCTCTGATACCATTTTTAATGGCTCAGTCTAGAACAAGATCATGATATTGTCCTCTTTGGGCCTCACTCGCGCGGTTTTTTTTCCTGGGCTCTGAGCCTCAAGAATCCCGCAATAAAGTCCTCATGATGGGAGAGGTATCCACACCACCTTATAAAGGGGTTATTCTCTCTCCTCCTCCTTCGATGTGGTATATCCATAATCAATGGATATCCCACATCGAAGGAGGAGGATCATGAAGCACCCCTTTATAAGGTTGTGTGGATACATTTCCCATCATGAGGTCTTTTCATGGGGTATTCCCTAGGGTTCGAGCCCCGGGAAAACAAAACAGTGTGGGTGAGGACCAAAGTAGACAATATCATGATTGTGGGCTGGATTGGTCCGTTAAAAATGGTATCAGAGGCAGTGTCCATTTGATGTGCCAGTGAGGATGATGGGCCTTTCTGGGGGGGAATGTGGCTATCCAACAATGAAGGAGGAGGAGAACTAAGCACACTTTTATAAATTTGTGTGGATACCTCTCCCATCATGAGGCCTATTCCTATGGGATTCGTGAGGGTCAGAGCCCAGTGAAAACAAAAACTATGCAGGTGAGGCCCAAAGTAGATAATATCATGATCGTGGGTTGAACTAGGCCATTACAAATGGTATAAGCGAACTTATTTTCTTCTTGACTTATTTTTTGGAGGATATATCCAGGGATAGGAAGGAATAGGTACTTGGAAATGAGTTGTGCCCAGGAATAGCTAACCAATGTACAGGGAAAATCCAATTTACCTCATATATGGTGATTTTTCTGTTTTTGTAATTTTTATAGTTGATTTGATATCACCATTGGGTGATTCACATGTTTTTTACTGTTATGATTGATAATATTTAGGTTCTATTTCTGTTGCAACCCGATGATATGAGGGTTTGTCATCTCATGCATTATATAGGCACTTTCAAGAGATCACATTTCATGCATTCTGGTCTTGCCATTTAGGGTGTATTAGCGAATGCATGTTGTTGTGATAGATGTTTCTCTAGATATGCATGTTGTTTTGATATATTCCATGATAGAATACCTTCTTTTTTATAGGGTATTGGTTGTGGTAAGGTTTCGTTTGAATGAATGCCAAACTTTGGTTCTTGAGGTGTTATGGGACCTCCAAGATCGAAATTTGGTGGATCATTTCCTTGTTATTCCTTGTATATGGCATGTATAAAATGCCAAACATTGATTTGTAGGGATTATGGGCCCTCATAGATCATAATTTGGAACATTAATGTTCATTTAATTGTTTTTATATGTTCTGGAGTTGTTTCTGATGCTCACTGTCCAGAAAAACCCAGAATACATGGTGTGTAATAATGAATACACACCATGTATCCATCTATTTGGGAAGTAACAACTTTTCTTAAGTATATTTCATGTACTTTATATACATTCCATATAATCCTTAACCATGTGACTGACTGTGTGTGTAGAGACACGGGGTGAGAAATCTTTGGTGGAACACGCTGTGTACCGGACGTACAAGTTGTTTTATTTAGACCATGTGTATGGTTGTTTGACTAACGACACGAGTGGATTATGGGTTGTTAGTACACACCATTTTTTGAACAAACATGTTGTGTAGTGTCATCCGTCTAACCGAGCGTGTGACTAACAACACGGGTTGTTGAAGTTCTTCTAGTACACGTCATTTTTGGCACAAACATGTCATGCAGTCTTGTTCTAGGAGAACCATGTGGGTTAATTCATATAGATGAACTCAGGCAGGGGAATACAATTATATTACATGCCTTGTCTTTGGAGAACACTTCGTGTGTATGGGGTGTTACCCGGCCAGGGTTGGCAGGAGTACACACCCATGTAAAGGTTTGAAGGTACATTCCATGTAAGGGGCATACACGCCATGTATCCCTATTTTAAAGAACTTGAATGATTTCTTATTATGTTCCACTATTATACATGTACAATTCTATCCTTATTAATCTTGATCTAAGGTGTGTTTTTGACCTTGCAGAGTCATGCCACTGATACGTCCTTCGGTTGTACGCCAGTTTCAGGGCATCAATCAGACACCGGACATGGTAGATCAAGGACTACCAGCAGATCATCTCGTCGTGTATATATTGAAACTAGCCTTCATTTTGGATACATGTATTGATTAATAATTCTGAGAGTGATTCAGGTTGTTTATGTGGACCTTCAAGGGAGTACCGCATCCTTCCCTATCTATGGCAGAATTGACGTGGGTCTTTCAGTAGCAGCATCCTCGTACTTTCTTTGGGTATGGGGGACCCCAGTTATATCTTGGTGTACTCTCACACTCAACATGACCATGCCACACATCTTGAAATTTTTTTAAGTAAAATGATAGAGAATCAGTTATATGCTAAGCTATCAAATTGCCACTTTTGGATGGACCAGATTCACTTCTTGGGTAATGTTATCTCAGAGACAGGAGTATCAATAGACCCAGAGAAAGTGGGAGCGGTAGGTTCCTGGGAGCAGATGAAGAACCTCTTTGAATTAAAATGTTTTTTAGGGATGTATGGATACTATCGAAATTTTATATAGGACTTTTCATGCTTATAACTGCCACTGACAGGCCTGACTAAGAAGCGTGCGAAATACCTGTGATCAGATTCTTGTGAGTCAGCCTTTTAGTAGTTGAAAGGGAGGTTGACTTCCACACTGATACTAGTATTTCCAGAGCCAGGAAAGAGAAATACCTTATAATTTGATTCATCTGGTATCGATCTAGGAGTTGTTCTTATGTATAGAGAAGGAGTCATTGCATACGGGTCTCGGCAGTTGAGTCCACATGAGAGTAATTATCTGACGCACGATCTTGAGATGGTTGTAGTTGTTCATGTCTTACACTGTTGGAGACATTATCTTTTGGGAGAGCATTTTTTGGTTTTCACTGATCACAAAAGTCTCAAATATATCTTCACTCAGTATGCTTTGAATCTGAGATAGTGAAGGTGGGTATAGTTCCTTCAGTCCTTTGAATTTGAGCTTTCCTACACACCTGGGAAAGGCAACGTAGTGGCCAATGCGTTGAGTAGGAGGACTCGGATAGAAACAGTTCAGGAATCTACTAGTGAGTGTTAGCTTATGGATCTATTCTCTAATATGCATTTGAAGGTACACAATATACAGGGATAGACGTTTCTTTATTCTATGGTTATTACCTCTCCTCTACTTGATCAAGTGTGAATGAGGCAGCTATCAGATTATGAAGTGCTAGTCCTATGTGAGAATGTGTCAGGGGAGGACCCTATTCTTAGATGTAAAGTGGGTGAGGATGAGATCTTTCATTTTCATGGGCTCGTATGGGTGCCATTAGATATACGTGAGGAGATGATATGGGACTTTCATTTCTCAGTTTGGATAGTTCATCCTAGTTTCACCAAGTTGTATCGAGATCTGAACCGTTAGATTTGGTAGCCCAGTATAAAGAGAGATATTGTTGGTTTTTTCATGAGATGTTCCACCTATTAGAAGGTGAAGGAGGATCGTCAGTGACCAGTAGGTATTTTAGAGTAGTTACCCATTTCTTGAGTGGAAGTAGAATGATTTCAGGATGGATCTCATGACAGGTTTAAGGAGTTCACCTTGAGGAAATGATGTAGTTTGGGTTTCCATTGACAAACTCACGAAGGTTGATCACTTCTTTCTGATCAAGGAGACCTACTGTGTTGATGAGATGGGAAGTTTTTACATCTGAGATATCATACGTTTATATAGAGTTTCACACACCATTGTCTCATACAGGGATTCCCATTTTATTTCTCAGGTCTTGAAGGGATTACAGAGGGCTTTGGGTACACAGGTACTTCTGAGTATATCTTACCACCCAAGACAGATGGCCAGTTTGAGCATACAATTTCGCTACTATAGGACATGCTTCGAGCATACATCCTAGATTTTGGAGGTTCTTGGGAGAATCACACCCCTCTAGTATATTTTTCCTATAATAATATTTTTCAAGCAACTATTCAGATGGAACCTTATGAGGCTTTGTATGGTAGGTTATTCCAATCACCCTTATGTTGGTTGGAAGAATGAGAGGAAGGTATGCAGGGAATTCATTTTGTCCAAGAGAACACAAAATTGGTATATTTTATTCTGAAGAGGATAGCTATTTCACAATCACAATTGATGTCTAATACTGATCTACAGAGATGACCTCGGGAGATCGATATTGGAGATCAGGTTTTCCTACCTGTCACATCGAGGTTGGGACATAGGAGGATTAGGAGACAGGGAAATCTTTCACCGAGATATGTCAGACCATTTTTGATTTTGGAGAGAGTTGGGGCAGTTTTCTATTAGTTGCAGTTACCTCAGAGGTACCGGGCTATGCACGCCATCTTTCATGTTTCTCAACTACGACGTTACTTCTCAAACATGTCTCATGTTTTTCAACCTGATGAGGTTGAGCTAGTGGTGGACACATCTTTCAAGGAGCATCCTATCTGGATTGTTGGTCATAGTTAAAAGTTTCTTCGTGGATGGTTTCCTCCTCTGGTATGACTACTATGACAGCACAAGTGAGTACAGGATGAGACTTGGGAGAGGGAGCCCAATGTATGATCTAAGTGGCTGGATCTGTTCGAGGACTCTTCTTCTATGCCACCATGCTAGGAAAATTTAGGGACGAATTTCTTTAAGGGGAGATTTTTGTAAGAACCCAAACCTTATTTTTAGGTATGGGTTTTTTATTTTCTGGTTATTTTGAGAAAAATAGTAGAATCTATAAATTTAAGGAGTACACACCGTGTACCCGGTTGCCATAGGTGACCGTGTACTGGCTGTGTAATGGTCGAGTACATGGTTGTGTGGGGTGACCTAGAGACCGCCTAAAGCGGGGGCCAGTTAAGTCAAGTGCATGTTGTGTTCCTTTAAATTACACACCATGTAATTTTTTTATTTCATTAAACAGACAGAGGTCACATCTCACTCACAATTTTATCTTCTTCTCTGCTCATCTCATCCTGGAGAGTCTATAGCCAGCGATTCTCCTCAGAGCCCCCGACTCACCACCCTTTCTTCAAATTGACCGCAGTCAATTGCATTAGAATCACCATGGTGATTTCTTCCTTCTTCAAGAGCCTCTTTTCCTGATTTCTATTATTTCACAAGATACCCATGATTGAAAATTTTAAGAGTTTTTGTAGATCTATGGTGTTCTAGGTCAATTAAAGGCTTGAGGTTCTTGTATATCATCTGTACAATGTCGAGGAAGGTGTTTTCTGCCTTTCTGTAGTTGATATATGAATGTTATGTGTAAATTTTCCCAATACCCTAGAATGAGGTGTTGCGTGTTTAGGGTTTCTAGCCCTATTAATTCTAGTTATTCCTTGAGTGTCTGAGTAGAGGTTTTTTATTTGTGAATAGGGTTATTTTTCCATGATATGGATGTGTTTCCCATGTTTGTTTGATATTGAATGTTTGGTCTATCTTTTCTTGTTTGCATTCCTAGTGTTGTTAGGATGGAGTGTTTTATCTGATGTTGTTATATGATTTTAGCTGTTTAGCCACATAGTTCTTGAAAACTTTTAGCCAAGTAGTTTTTAAGGTTTACTTTGTCTATTGAACATCATTGTGCATGATTGACTTACATAGGGTTGTGGGAACCTGTTGTATTAGACCATAGGGAGAATGGACGTTGAGGGCTTCTCTAGAGTGTCTGTTTACTTTTCATGTTGAGAGACCATAGGAGGGATATACATAAATGATCTCTCTAAGTGTCTATAGTTCCTCGTTATGAGACCACAGGGGGAATTGTACATTGAGTGATTCCCTAGAGTGTATATAGTTACTGATATGAGACCACATGGGGGAATTGATGGTGATTCCTTCCTCAGAGAGTCTTTGCTAAAGCTGAACTAGAGGGGTTAGACTGTGCGTACTTCCCAGAGGTTTTCTTTTATTAGTTTGGTTGAACCAGAGGGTATAGTCTGTGAGTACTTCCCATATAGTTACTTGTTTTTTATTAGCTACTTACTTGACATATGAAATGAATTCATTTGGAATTGTAGGATTGTTTACATTGTGTACTTCCTTGGTTATTTCTTTGTTTTGTTTATTTCTTGTCATATATATTCACTGGCTGTTAGGAATAGATCTTTGGGTGGTTGCCTACTGAGATTCTTCTCACACCTTGTTTGGGTCATCCTTTTGGTCCTAAACAGATTATATTGCTATAGGTATAGATAAGGGAAATTTCCCTTCTACTTCTGGTACTTGATTTCCATGGAGCTGGAAAGCATGGGACTAAGCTAAGGCCTGTGATTCTGCTGGAGTGGTTTACCTGTTTCTTTTGTAACTGGGCGTAGTACTGTATTTCTAGCATTTTGATTTGTTTGGAAACTTTCCTAGACATAAGTGACATCTGTAATTATTTATTTACATGTTGAATTTGTTTATTTCTATCAGTCTTTTACTGCTCATTGTTGTATGATATTATTACTACTTTCCGCTATTTTTATCTCATTGATAAATTCCACTGAGTTACTCTTATAATGAGGGAAAAGTTTCCCCAATATCGCACCCAAGTCCCTCGTTTCTAGTCTATATCCTTTGGAGTTTGTGAAAATTTTCTTGAGGCCATGTGACCAACTGGGTACGGGGAATCTCTGGGTGGCACCCGGAACCGAGACGTTATAAATGGTATCAGAGCTAGTGTCAATTTGATGTGTTGGTGAGGATTTTGTTCCCTTCTAGGGGTGTATTATGGCTATCCCACATTGAAGGAGGAGGATCACGAATCACCCCTTTATAAGGTGGTGTGGATACCTCTCCCATAATGAGGCCTTTTCCTGGGGGATTCCTGAGGGTCAGAGACTAGGGAAAACAAAACCATGCAGGTGAGGCCAAAAGCGAACAATATCATGATCATGGGCTGGACCAGGCCATTACAGAAGGATTGTTAGATGGTATGTTAGGGGGTGGGATAGGGTTTGACCTGGTACATTGATTGGAGTGTGTAGCTCTAGTACCCCCCCCCCCCCCCGTATAATCATTCTGAGCACTAAAACCACAAGGATGGTCAGAGAATAAATGTCTCCTAGGTGTTTGATCCTAATTAACAGATAAAAACAAAATTAATCACATGAGATTATATGATTTTGATATATATATAACAAACAAAATACTCACAAAAAGCACCAAAGAATGGACTTTCATCTCTCTTATTCGGCGATTATTTTCTAACATTATTTTTCTTCGTATCTCCTCAATGTTTTTCATTTCATACATTTGAAAAAAAAAATACAGAATTAATAAGAAATAATTAACTAATTATTAATAAAAAAAGAAAGAATATGATATGTGACTTAATTAAGGAATACCAACTTTCAAACCGAATATACGATACATAGTGATATAAAAAAAACATTTTATATTTAGTGTAAAGAATATAAAAACATAAGACATGTAATAGAAAAATAAATATGTTCAAATTATAATGTTTATCATGGTTATGATATGGTTTTCTTCTATTTTCAATTCGATCCAATTCAATTTTGGTTAGGTCATTTGATTCATTTTGGTCAACTGATTAGGTCATTAGATAATTTTTATTTGTCTTGGGTCATTTGGTTCATTTTGGTCAACTGATTGGGTCATTTGTCCATTTTTATTTATCATAGGCCATTTAGTTCATTTTTTTCAATTGATTATGTCATGTTTTTTATTTTTATTTTTATTAGGTAATTTGGTTCGTATTTTGGGTTAGTCCATTTTTTCATTTTTCGGTTAGGTCATTATTTTCATTAGATTTGATTTTCATGTTAATTAGTCTAATATATCCAATTAAATTCATCGTGTTTTTTGTTCCAGTTTAATTATTTCATTTTTGTTGGATTTGGTATGTTTAAATACAGTTCAATTCAATATTAGGAAATTCAACTAAAAAAAACCGCAACTAGTGAGTATTAAAAAAACATGAAGATCAAGTTGGTTAGAAAATACATATAATCAATACTAAAGAAATTTTAATAGTACCAACCATAAGAACCCTATTCAATCTAAACCAAAATAACTTAGAACACAGATGAATGATTCTATATATTTATCACGAAAATGTTAGGTTCATAATTATCTCTAACAATTGAATTATCAGAGTCATCATAAGTAGTATATGGATCAGGGCCAATGGGAGTACGGATGGTGTCAATTCCATCATCACTGTCATCAAATATTTTTCTTGGGATTTCTTCAATAATGACACAAAATTATGGTCTAAAATAGTCTTTCACATAAAAAACGTTTTCCCCATTTATTTCGAAACATATGGTTTATCGATAGCAAGAGTGTGAGTCTTGTCAATAACTCAAAATCCAAAATAATCAATAAATTTTTCATGCCTCATCATCAAATAAAACCATTTGAATTTCGTCATAGTTACTTGACCATGAGAGTAATAATCCAATATTAGTATTTTATCAATGCGACCATAATAAGATGAATTTTCAAATCATGGTCTACTATCTGATGCACTATCATAACGGCCTATTTTGGATGTTACCATAACACCATCATGTTGTGTTATCAAGTTCATTTCTCAATTTGTGTTAGAAAATTTGTATCAATTGATCACAATTTATTTTCATTTAAGAGCCACGAAATTAGGACCCAAATCCAAATATCTTATTTCCTCCAAGATAGATTAGGAAGGAAATCTCAATACCTGAAATATAAATGAATGTTAAACTTAATTAAATATTGATTTTATTAATTTATTATAGATATATTTCTACCATTAATTTCAACCATGTATAAAAATCTTTTCTATGAAAAGTCTCTCTCCTTCTCTAATATAAAGAATGATGTTTTCGATTTCTCATTTTCTTATGTTCCCTACTAAAAAATAGAAATAGCTTAAAAAATATGTAAATTTACATTAGATGAGATAAGATATACATGGTCAATTTACTTACTTGATGTATTAATCAAAAAAATCATAGATAAACAAAAAATGAGTGATATCCCAACTCATTCTCTTTAAGGATTAATGTGGTTAATATATATGATCCGAGAATTCCCTATGTTTGGTGAAGTGATGGGAAACTAGGTTTAATTTTCTCATGCTATTATTATTCATTTCTCATTGGTTTTTATGTCTTGTAGATAGATCATACAAATAAATTGAAAGGAAATACCAACATTCTTGATCTAAGTAACCTTCCATGATAAAACATTAAGGATGATTCCTATTATAGACATAATACTTCAATATGTACATATTTTTTTAGTTGGATTCGTCCAAAGAAAATCAAAAGGTTATCTGAGAAGTATCTTGGTTGGATGAAGGATAGTTAGATGCAGCATGCATGAGAAAATTGATGGGGAAATTGTTTTCTCCAAATCACACAAAATTAATGGTGCATCTACCAATATTTTTTTACAAGAAATACTTGGAACAAATATTTTCACAAAGATATCTTGAAAAATGGAACAGTCAAAAAATTATAACCCTTATATTATTGGATAGAAGACGACAGAATGATATTGGAATCAACTCATACTGAAGGATGTGATAATCATGATTCTTTAAAGATTTATGATTTAACTATATTTTATGGACCCATTTTGATATGTTTCTTAAATATCCATCGATAACATTAATATTATCTAGTACTTCAAAAAATTGATTTTTTCTACAGGTTTCATTACTTAAGAAGCACACATAACTTTTCATTTATTTCCACTAATACACATAGGATGTAATTCTAGTTTGATTCCCCAATCCACCAAGTCTTGCATAGATCATAAATCATCTTTTTTCTTTCCATTGAAATTCAGAATAATTGAAAGAATATTTTCACAAATAGTTTTTTAAATGTTCATTACGTCTAAGAGATGACATAAAAAATTTTTTGTCCAATAATGAAATTAAAAGAAGATACTTCTCTTTTTATAATTATAACTAGTTTCCGTGGAAACATTATTCCTCTTTATAGATTTTAACTAACCTGTATTGAATTAAAAACTGAAATATTGCAATTCATTAAGCACATCGATTCCATAAATACATTGATGAGTATTATCAGTCTCCTTGGTATTGTCAAGATTTCAACGATTATTCCTATATGTTTGGTCCATTGGAAAGAATCATCGATGTCCCATAAAACTAAAACTATGGATATATTTATGTCTTTTAGATCATGTATTCTTGATATAAATAGGACATGATATTTTTTCCATTCATTCTCTATCCATACATCATTACCTAAGAAAAAAAATAATTGATCGTCCACATAAGCATAGCACGTATCTGAAATATGTATTTCAAACATGCATTATATTTGAACAAAACCACATTCCAAATATGTTTCAACACTTCTATTAAAGGTTTCTTATATACATTTATATAAATTTCAGAGTCAAAAGGTCCAGATATGAGTATACTCATGAAAGTGAAAGTTTTTTTATTACAAATCCATGGAGCAGGGTTATAAATGTGTATAAAATCTAGTTATGTGTTGTGTGAAGTAATCATATCCCCAAATAGATTAAAATCATCACATGATAGACCCAAACTCACATTACACAAATCAGCTATGAAATTAGGATATCAAGCATCAAATTTCTTCCATGAAAATATATCTACAGGATGAACCAAGTTTCCATTATCTTTCTTTCTCTCAAAATATTATCATTGCATTTTTATTAATATTTCATCAGGAATGAAATGATTATAAAGTCTGGGAATCAATAGAAAGTGTCACATTACTTTCTGTGGCACATGGGATGGTGTCCCATCATCTTTTTGCTTCCATCGGGATGTGAAAAAATTTATACAATCATTTTGTTCAATTGTATCCTCTCATAATATGCTTAAATATTTCTGGAAAGCATGAATTTTGTTGTTTGAAAATACAAGTTCCTCAACTAACTTCCATGTAATATAATGGTTTAACAGAATAACTTCATAATATGGAAGTAAATCCTTCATAAAGGTAAACATATAATTGATATAAGTATTAGAAATACCATACATGGTTTTCCCATGAATAGGTCAGATTAAAAATTCCAACTTTTTTATTTTTCCACGTTGAAAATATAATGGATTTATGGTAGCATCATTCATTTTTTTCACTATGTCAACATCATCATTTTCAGTACATTCATAATGTGTTCTCGTATAAATGTCTAATTGGGCTATCATCCCTTTCTTCTAATAATGACAAATAAATGGGAACCATTCATCAAATAAATTATCCAATTCAGTCCTCTAATTTGGTTCAAGAACATTTTTAGATTTTAGTTTCTCCCAATTGTGATACCACATATATTATTTTTTTTGAATAATATATTTGGATATATAGTAGATAACTTCTTCACAACTTAACCCAGGTATTATAACATACTTAATACATGGGAAGGAAATGTGACCACTATCTAAAGAAGTGTTAAATGAAAACTCTAAAAAACTCTCCAACTTTTTTTGAAAATACCTTGAGATCCAATCAGTTTCATACATCCACCTTCTATCTATTCTGTTAAAAAATATTATATTTCATGTATTAAAATCAATTAATTAAAATTTTAGTTTAATCGAAAATATATTTAAGGAAATGAGGATTGTTTTTTATATGAAATCATAACTAAGTCACTAGTCTCTATGTGAATCGTAATATAAAACACAACAAAATACTATATATATAACAGAATAATATAAATATAAAACCAAGATATTGAATTCAATTTTTATAATGAGTAATAACTATACATTATTTTACACAAAATTGTGTTTATAATTGTTATTTTTATTTTTTTCTCTTGTTCTAATAAATTTTTAACAATTATTACTGTTATTCAATAAATTCATGTATAAAATATTACCACTTCTAGGTAACCATATTCTATGTAGTATAGTCACTTGGTGAATTAATTGATATTTAAGAAAATTTAAAATAAATTTATTAGTTATTATGAATGTTCTAATTAGTTTTTAGCAATTCCTGGCATGAGATAGGGCCCCATGTCTGACATAAATAGCCTGTACACTTGGAAAATCTAACAAAGTGACGATCAGGTGCTGCTTGAAGAGGGAATTTATTCACTTATAAGATAAGTATTCCTTCAAACCTACCCCTTTGTATTATACATGTTTTTATATTGATTTTTATATGTGTGGTCTCTCCACATTATGAAATTTACCATTTATGAAATAAATGAATTATATATTTTATGTTGAAATATATGGTGTTTAATCGAATAAAAATCCAAATCCATCAATGTTCGAGGCTTTAATTATGATAATTTTTTTACAACATATAAATATATAAGGTTGTTGTTTAAATGATATGTGATTGAGTTAATTAATTGATGAGGCATGAAGGACCTTCAAATAGATGACATGGTGACTCTCCCCTTCAATTTGGTTTGGTTTAGGTTCATTTTAATCAGTTTTGTTTTGTTTTGGTTAATTATATTTAATTAGGTTTATTTAAATTTGGTTTTAGTCGGGTTAGGTTAGGCTAGATATTATTGATTTTCTCTAGTTTGATTCGTTTGGCATTTTATAGCTTTATTTCAATGGTTTGGATCTATTTCATTTATTTCAATTTGGGATAGTTTGATTCAAAGTGGGTTAGTTTGGTTCAAATCAGTTCTATTTTATTTGGTTCAAATAAATTCTATTTGGTTTGTTTCAAATCAATTCTATTGGGTTTGGTTTGGTGTTCTATGATATGGTTTGGTTCAATTGTGCACAACTTGGTTCTATTAAAGTTGGGTTGTTTTGGATTGGTTATGTTCAAATATTTTCCTACCTAGTTTTGTTGAACAAGTTGGTTTAGTTTAAATCTATAATATATGATAATGATGAAGGATAAAATGTGTAGAATATTGGAGATGTGTATGAGTCATCTGAATAAATGTACAAGTCATTAGGTACCTTCAAAAGAGCCAGTTGGACTCAATGAGTTATCTACATTTGACTGATTTATAGCTGTATATGAGACATTTGTTGCATTTGAGTAACATGTGTACATATTATTTAATGTTTCGTATGAGTAATCTAAACAACCTTCTGAATCATCCCTTTATGAGATTTTTATAATTCTAAATGTGAATGACCAAGTATCTAGAATTTATATTCCAAATATGAAATTCATATCAAATTATTCATAGGTCATGCTTCCAAGATCAAAATATCATTATTCCTTTTATATCCATTATTTAAGCTATGATTTGATATAGGTGACATGAGATGAGTTGTATGATGTCCTCATTTTATTAAACTATGATTTTTAAATGAGAATATATAAAAATCAACATTTGTGAACAATGTATATAATAATTCAGTCAATTCCTAACATGTTCTAAAGTGTTTTTAATATCACAATATGATATTTTATTTCGTCTATAGGAATGATAAAGAGTATCATCACCTAGAGAAAAATGGGATCAATATAGGATGAACCATTCAGAAATATATAATGCTTAAAATTAAGAAATTATTGATTAACTGAATCTATAAATTAAATATTAATATGATTGTGAAGTTATTAACAGAATTAAATATCAAAATGGATTTGTGATCCTTTATAAAAATGAAATAGATGGTTTTTGAGATTTTAACTAATTTTTGTAGAAATAAGATTGATTATGTAATAATTTTTATGATGATTTTACGCTGTAAGAGAATGTTCCAAACCTAATAATATTGGCGATGTATGAATTTAAAATAGAAATATAGAGATTGGAATAAAATAACTATTAGTATTATAACCAATTGGCCAATAAATTCAAGGATAATTGAGAGATTGAAATAATTTTCATAAGTGGGGAATTAAAATAACACAAGATGTAACACGGAAAAAACCCCCCAAATGAAAGGGGTAAAAAACCGCCGGAAAATGGAAGGATTTCACAATGGTAAAATGTGGGTACAAACTATATCTCTCAATTACAATTAGAAAAAACACATGAAATTTTCTCTTAAAAATATGGGGAAACACCTCACAAAATAATGCAATCAAGGATGAGGATGTGTCGCTTCTTAATCCGATCCCCAACACAAGTTCTCTGCTTGTTGCTTTAGCCTCCGATCCCCAACACTAACTTGAACCAAAATGATGTAGAACAAAAAATAATGAACCAATCCAAAATTGAACAAAAATAACCCAAACCGAACTAAACTGGTCTTAACCAACCCTAAATAGATATGAATCTAATATAATAAATCATAAATCAAACCAGATTAATCAGGATCAAAAGAAATTAAATTCCCACAAAAAAATATCATGACACGGTGTTTTAGATAAAAAAAATTAAAAATTAAATAGATGGTTGATTGAATACTTGAATTATTGTGAACCCATTGATTTAATATTAAATAAGAATGAAATGAAATCAAGAAGAGATGAGAGATCATCACTTCGTCAGTTGGGAAGAAAGTAGAACACCTAATGCTACTAGGGTTTGGAAATATAATGTGATGGGGGAGGGGAGGGGTGTCCGCACTGTGTAAATCAGGAAGAGCTTTGCTAGAGTTTTTTTAAAACTGTTGGGATAGAGAGGGCTATACCAACGGTTTTTTCAAACCGTTGGTATAGCCACATGGGTATAACCCACACTTCTAGTAATGTATAGAAATAATTTATTTAATTTATATCTATTTTAGGTCAAGGGGATTACAAGCACCAAACAACATACAAACACCCCAAAGGGACAAGTCTCATTACTCCTTATAAAAAATAAAAAACAACTATCAAAACTATTTTATTACATATGATGGTCTGGAGACTCATTGACTTGAAGCCCATTACTTGACTCAATTGCCTAGTAGATCAAAGGTACAACATCTAGCTTGAAGGCCAAGTAAAGTAGTCTGCAGGATGTCTGTTGCCAGTCAAACGAGATTTTTTCTTGGTTCGATTAATAAAAATGTTTTTTTTTCATGGATTTATTAAAAAATATTTAGATTTAGGGTCAGTCTAATGATACTAGATCAATAAATGTGTCAAACACTTTTTATCCCAAACATTGCATGCTCAACCCATGTAAATTTAGTGTGAATTTCCACATGAAACTTTTAGTGTAAATTTCTATTCAAATTTACAGTGGAAATTTTCAATGTATATTTTGAACTATACATTTCCATTTAAAATTCATAGTGCTAATTGGCACTGAAATTTTCCAATAAAATTTCAATTCATGATGTCAATTTTCAATGCAAACAAAAAAATACAAAGATACTTACAAATAAAAATTTGAATGGTAATATTAAATTATAAATTTCAATTGCAATATTCTATTTGAAATTTTTAGTACATATTTAAAAATATCCATACATACATACGAATGATTTAATATAATTATATACAAACAAATATACAAAAATTTAGACAATAAATTTCATAGATACATTTTCAGTTTAAATTTTCACTAGAAACTTCCAATGGAGATTTCAACATAAAATTTCTATTACAAATTTTCACATAAATTTCAATGAGAAAATTTTAAAATATAAATATAAAATGAAAATTTTCATTGAGCATTTACATTGAAAATTTTCACTTAAAACTTTTAATGTATGTTTCCTTGAAAATTCTCAATGTGAATTTCCACTTAGTTTTTTTTATAATTGTACTTAAAATTTGATTACAAAAATTATAAAATAAATTCATTTACAAATTATTAGTGAATATATATAACCACATAAACAATGTGATTTTGAACATAAAATCTGAACTATAGAATTAATAAGTAAAATTTCAATGCAAATAACCATTGAATATTTCCAGTGAAAATGTTTAATGAAAAATCATAAGGAAAAATTATAATTTCCACTGAAAATTCCAAAAAAACAATTATCAATGAAAATTTCTATAATTATGACATGAGATGTGTTGTTTGATGTCCTAATTTTATTAAACTAGGATTTTCAAATGAGAATATATAAAAATCAACATTTGTGAAAAATATCTATGATAATTAAATTTATTCCAAACATGTTCTAAAGTATTTTTAATCTCAAAAATGATATTTGATTCTGTCTATAAGAATGATATTGAGTATCATCACCTGGAGAAAATGGGGATCAATGTATGATAAACAATTCCGAAATATATAAAGCTTAAAATTAAGAAATTTTTAATTAAATGGATCTATAAATTAAATATAAAAATGATTGTGTAGTTCTTAATATAATTAAATATCAAAATTGATTTGTAATCCTTACTAAAAATGAAATATATGGTTGTTGAGATGTTATCTAAGTTTTATAGACATAATATTGATTCTGAAGTAATTTTTTTGACGATTTGATGCTGCAAGAGAATGTTCAAAACTTAATAATGTTTTTTCTACTGCGTGAATTTAAAATAGAAATATAGAGATTGGACAAAAATAATTTCAACCAAAATGAAGGAGAATGAAAAAAAATGAAATCCAAAATTGAACATAACAAACCCAAACCGAACTAAATTGGGCTTAACTGCCCCAAATAGATATTAAATGAATATAACAAATCCTAAATCAAACTAGATTAATCAGGATCAAAAGAAATTAAATTCCCACAAAAAAAGATTCTAACATGTTGTTTTAGAAAAAAATTAAAATGAAATGGATGGTTGATTGAATACTTGAAGGTTTTGGAACCCACTAATTTAATATTAAAGAATAATGAAATGAAATCATGAAGAGATGGTAGATCATCACGTCACTGATTGGGAAGAAAGGGGAACACCCACTGCTTCTAGGGTTGGGAAATTGAACATGATGAGGGGAGGGGAGGGGCGCCTGCGTTGTGTAAATGGGGAAGAGATTTGTCAATGGTTTTTTGAAACTATTGGGATAGGGCATGTTATACCGATGGTTTTTGAAAACTATTGGTATAGCCACATGGGTATAGGCCACACTTCTAGTAGTGTATATATATATATAACTTATTTAATTTATATATATTGTAGGTGAAGGGGATTATAAGAAACTAAACAACATATAGACACCACAGTAGGAAAAGTATCATTCCTCCTTGTAAGGAATGAAAAAAAACTATCAAACCTATTTTATTACATATGATGGTTCAAAGACTCATTGACTAGAAGACCATTACATGAATCAATTGCCTAGTGGCTCAAAGGCCCAGTGAAGTAGTCTGCAGGATGTTATGTCGCCAGTCGAATGAGCTATTTTTCATGGTCTGATTAATAAAAATGTTTTTTTTTTCAGGGATTTATTAATAAATGGTTCGAGTTTGCGTTGGTCTAACCATACTATATCAATACATATATCAGACTTTTTTATCCCAAACTTTGCAGGCTCAACCCATGTACAGGTCTAGCGATAAGCTAAGACTACTACTATAAACCTAATGGTTTATTAATCTAGTTTTGAATTCACTACCCTAATTTCTAAAAACTCATCAAACTATTACCCTAAACCTATATGATGGGGTTGGGTGGTGTCATGTACTTGGTAAATAGGAACAGTCTGATTATTTAAAATTTATAATTATTCTTTAATTTTCATTCTATTTATTGGTTATTTTTTTAAAAAAATAGAGTTTTACTCATTTCTTGTGGGTCTTATTGGAATTTATTCGACAGACCATATGTTAGGATGAGATTTATTATTTTTAATAATGAAGAAATTCATTTATTTTTTGTTCATTTTTTGGATGAAAAATCAGTTTAATTTTTCCAAAAAAAATCAACTAAAAACCCACTTAGTTTATCCTCGAGTGGATTTTTAGTCAGAACTATTTGAAAAATATCAATTGAGCATACAGTTCAAGCCAAGATCCACTAAACACCATCTCAAATACAAACCACTAAACAATGATGAATATCAACTCGGGTTGGGATCCCCAACATGAGATTTCAAACTCGATTTTTTATGAGAATGCCACTGGAAACGCCCTGGAAATTTCCAATGCAAACTTATCCTGGAAGTTTTCAGTGAAAACTTCCATTGGAAATGACCAATGAGAACTTCGACTGGAAAATTTTACTGCAAATTTATACTTTAAATTATAACAAAGGTAAATTAATTCATTATTAAAAAATGTAAATTTTCACTAGAAATTTTGATTGATGATTTGTACTATAAACATTTAGTGAAAATTTCTATATGAAACATTTAGTATAAATTTCCTTTCAAATTTCAGTGGAAATTTTCAATGTATATTCTGTACTATAAATTTCCATTTAAAATTCATATTGCTAATTGGCACTGAATGTTTCCAATAAAATTACAATACGTGATGTCAATTTTCAATGCAAACTAGAAAAACAAAGTCACATACAAATACAAATATGAATGGTAATATTAAATTATAAATTTCAAGTGACAAAAAACATATTAAATTTCCAGTACGTATATACCAAGATCCATACATACATACGATTTATTTAATATAATTATATACAAACAAACATACAAAAATTTAGACTGTGAATTTCACAGATAAATTTTCAGTGAAAATTTTCACTAGAAATTTTCAATGCAGATTTCAACATCAAATTTCTATTACAAATTTTCTCTTGAAATTTCAGTGAGAAAATTTTAAAAAATAAATATAAAATTAAAATCTTCATTGTGCATTTACATTGAAAATTTTCACTTGAAACTTTTAATGTAAGTTTCCTTGAAAATTCTCAATGGGAATTTCCACTTATTTTTTTTAATAATTGTACTAGAAATTCGATTACATGCATTATAAAATAAATTCATTTTCAAATTATTAGTGAAAATATATTAACACATAAACATTGTGATTTTGAACATAAAATATGAACTATAGATTTCATAAGGAAATTTTCAATGCAAATAACCTTTGCAAATTTCTAGAGAAATATTTTAATGAAAATTCATAATGAAAATTTTCTATTTCCATTGAAAATTCCTACAAAAAAATAAAATTTACCTGAAACTTCTATAATTCTGATTTGATATTTTCTATAAAAATTCACACAGAAATTTTTTATTTACCCGTGGAGATCTACACAGGAAATTTGATTTGTACTGATATTTTCAAAAAAACATTAAATATTTTCAATGAAAATTCAGGAAGAAAATTTTCAATTCTCATTGGAAATTTCTACAAACCCGCATATGTTGTATAAAGTTTCACTCAAAATTATATTTTTAATTTTCACTGGAAATTTGTAGTGAGAATTTACACTATAAATTTCAAATGAAAATTCATAGTGTATATTAGATTAAATATACACATACATATAGTAGGTATGTATATTTGGAAGTCACTTTTATAAATTAAAAATCTAGTGTATATTTGAATTAATATATACCTGCATACAATTTTCTAATGTATGCATGAAAAGTTTTCCATGAAATTTAATTTTCAAGGGAAACTTTCAAACTCCCAAAAATAATTTCGAGTGACAATTCACAATGAACATTTACACTGAAAATTTTCACAAATATTTTTTCAAATGTTCATTACGTCTAAGAGATGACATAAAAAATTGGTTGTCCAATAATGAAATTCAAAGAAGATACTTCTCTTCTTCTAATTATAACTAGTTTCAGTGGAAAAATTATTCCTCTTTATAGATTTTAACTAACCTGTATTGAATTAAAAACTAAAATATTGCAATTCATTAAGCACATCAGTTCCATAAATACATTAATGAGTATTATCAGTCTCCTTGGTATTGTCAAGATTTCAACGATTCTTCCTATATATTTGGTCCATTGGAAAGAATCATCGATGTCCCATAAAACTAAAACTATGGATATATTTATGTCTTATAGGTCATGTATTCTTGATATAAATAGGACATGATATTTTTTCCTTTCATTCTCTATCCATACATCATTACTAAGAAAAAAATAACTGATCGTCCACATAAGCACATCACGTATCTGAAATGTCTTTAAAATATGCATCATATGTGCACAAAACTACATTCCAAATATGTTTCAACACTTCTATTAAAGGTTTCTTATATACATTTATATAATTTTCAGAGTCAAAAGGTCCAGATATGAGTATACTCATGAAAGTGAAAGGTGTTTTATTACAAATCCATGGAGGAAGGTTATAAATGTGTATAAAAGCTAGTTATGTGTTGTGTGAAGTAATCATATCCCCAAAAAGATTAAAATCATCACATGATAGACCCATACTCCTATTACACAAATCAGCTATGAAATTAGGATATCAAGCATAAAATTTCATCCATGAAAATATATCTACAGGATGAACCAAGTTTCCATTATCTTTCTTTCTCTCAAACTATAATCATTGCATTTTTATTGATATTTCATCAGGGATGAAAAGATTATAGTGTCTGGGAATCAATAGAAAGTGTCACATTACTTTCTGTGGCACATGGGATGGTGTCCCATCAGCTTTTGGCTTCCATCGGGATGTGAAAATTTTTATACAATCATTTTGTTCAGTTGTATCCTCCCATACTATGCTTAAATATTTCAGGAATTTGTTTGAAAATCCAAGTTCCTCAACTAAATTCCATGTAATATAATGGTTTAACAGAATATCTTCATAATATGGAAGTAAGTCCTTCATAAAGGTAAGAATATAATTAATATAAGTATTAGAAATACCATACATGGTTTTCCCATGAAATAGTCAGATTAAAAATTCAAACTTTTTTTCCACGTTGAAAATATAATGGATTTATGGAAGCATCATTAATTTTTTTCACTCTGTCAACATCATCATTTTCAGTACATTCATAATGTGTTCTCGTATCAATGTCTAATTGGGCTAGCATCCCTTTCTTCTCATAATGACAAATAAATGGGAACCAGTCATCAAATAAATTATCCAATTCAGTCCTCTCATTTGGATCAAGAACATTTTTAGATTTCAGTTTCTCCCAATTGTGATACCACATATATTATTTTGTTTGAATAATATATTTGGATATATAGTAGATAAATTCTTCACAACTTAACCAAGGTATTATAACATACTTAATACATGGGAAGGGAATGTGACCACTATCTAAAGCATTGTTAAATGAAAACTCTAAAAAACTCTCCAACTTTTTTTTGAAAATGCCTTCAGTTTCATACATCCACCTTCTATCTATTCTTTTAAAAAATATTATATTTCATGTAATAAAATCAATTAATTAAAATTTAAGTTTAATCGAAAATATATTTAAGGAAATGAGGATTTTTTTTCTTTACATGAAATCATAACTCAGTCACTAGTCTATATGTGAATCGTAATATAAAACACAATAAAATACTATATATATAACAAAATAATATAAATATAAAACCAAGATATTGAATTCAATTTTTTCAATGATTAATAACTATACATTATTTTACAAAAAATTGTGTTTATAATTGTTATTTTTATTTTTTTCTCTTGTTCTAATCAATTTTTAACAATTATTACTCTTATTCAATAAATTCATGTATAAAATATTACCACTTCTAGGTAACCATATTCTATGTAGTATAGTCACTCGGTGAATTAATTAATATTTAAGATAATTTAAAATAAATTTATTAGTTATTATGAATGTTTTAATTAGTTTATAGCAATTCCTGGCATGAGATAGGGCCCCATGTCTGAGGTAAATAACCTGTACACTTGGAAAATCCAACAAATTGATGATCAGGTGCTGCTTGAAGAGGGAATTTATTCTCTTATAAGATAAGTATTCCTTCAAACCTACCCCTTTGTATTATACATGTTTTTATATTGATTTTGATATGTGTGGTCTCTCTACATTATGAAATTTACCATTTATGAAATAAATGAATTATATATTTTATGTTGAAATATGTGGTGCTTAGTCGAATAAAATTCAAAATCCATCAATGTTCTGGGGTTTAATTATGATAATTTGTTTTACAACATATAAATATATAAGGGTGTTCTTTAAATGATATGTGATTGAGTTAATTAATTGATGAGGCATGAAGGACCTTCAAATAGATGACATAGTGACTCTCCCCTTCAATTTGGTTTGGTTTAGGTTCATTTTAATCTGTTTTGTTTTGTTTTGGTTAATTATATTTAATTAGGTTTATTTAAATTTGGTTCTAGTCAGGTTAGGTTAGGCTAGATATTATTGATTTTCTCTGGTTTGATTTGGTTGGCATTTTTTATCTTTATTTCAAGTGTATATGGTTTGGATCAATTTCATTTGTTTCAATTTGGGATAGTTTAATTCAAAGTGGGTTAGTTTGGTTCAAATCAGTTCTATTTTATTTCGTTCAAATCAATTCTATTTGTTTTGTTTCAAATCAATTCTATTGGGTTTGTTTTGGTGTTCTTTGATATGGTTCGGTTCAATTGTGTACAACTTGGTTCTATTAAAGTTGGGTTGTTTTGGATTGGTTATGTTTAAATATTTTCCTACCTAGTTTTGTTGATCAAGTTGGTTTAGTTTAAATCTATAATATATGATAATGATGAAGGATAAAATGTGTAGAATATTGGAGATGTGTATGAGTCATCTGAATAAATGTACAAGTCATTAGGTACCTTCAAAATAGACAGTTGGACTCAATGAGTTATCTACATTTGACTGATTTATAGCTGTATATGATACATTAATGTTAAATTTGAGTAATATGTGTACATATTATTTAATGTTTCGTACGAGTAATCTAAACAACCATCTGAATCATCCCTTTATGATATTTTTATAATTCTAAATGTGAATGACCAAGTAACTAGAATTTATATTCCAAATATGAAATTCATATCAAATTATTCATAGGTCATGCTTCCAAGATCAAAATATCATTATTCCTTTTATATCCATTATTTAAGCTATGATTTGATATAGGTGACATGAGATGAGTTGTATGATTTCCTCATTTTATTAAACTAGGATTTTCAAATGGGAATATATAAAAATCAACATTTGTGAACAATGTCTATAATAATTTAGTCGATTCCTAACATGTTCTAAAGTGTTTTTAATATCACAATATGATATTTTATTTCGTCTATATGAATGATAAAGAGTATCATAACCTAGTGAAAAGGGGGATCAATGTAGGATGAACCATTCAGAAATATATAATGCTTAAAATTAAGAAATTATTGATTAACTGAATCTATAAATTAAATATGAATATGTTTGCGAAGTTATTAACAGAATTAAATATCAAAATGGATTTTTGATCCGTTATAAAAATGAAATAGATGGTTTTTTTGATTTTAACTAATTTTTATAGAAATAAGATTGATTATGTAATAATTTTTATGATGATTTTACACTGCAAGAGAATGTTCCAAACCTAATAATGTTGTCGATGCATGAATTTAAAATAGAAATATAGAGATTGGAATAAAATAACTATTAGTATTATAACCAATTGGACAATAAATTAAAGGATAATTGAGAGATTCACTACTGGAAAAACAGGTATTTGCGACGGGCTATTTGCGACGGGATCCCGTCGCAAATAGCCATTTGCGACGGGGTCCCGTCGCAAATAGCCCGTTGCGGAAAACGCCGTCGCAACTAAACTTATTTGCGACGGGACCGTCGCTACAGACTTTTTTTGCGACGGGCATTCTCCCCGTCGCAAATAGTATTCCGTATTTTTTGTGAAAAACTTTTTAAACAGTTATTGCGACGGGCCCGTCGCAAATAGCTTTTGCGACGGTACCCGTCGCAAATTGTTTTTGCGACGGGACCGTCTCAATAACTTTTTTTTTTTAAAATAAAAAAATTAATAATACTAGTATTTGCGACGGGAACCGGGACCCGTCGCAAATACTATTCATAGTAATTGCGACGGGACCCGTCGCAATTACTCTTTTTTAAAAAAAATAAAAAATTATTAATAATACTAGTATTTGCGACGGGCATAGTATCCCGTCGCAAATACTATAAAAAAAATAAAAAAAATAAATTATTAATAAATTATTTTAATTAATATAATAATAGAATTATAATTTACAAATGAAAATAATAAATTATTTTAATTACTATAATAATAGTAGAATTATAATTCAAAAATAAAAATAATAGAATATTAATAAATAATTTAATTAATATAATAATATTATAATTATAATTCATAAATAAAAAAAATATTAATAAGTTATTTTAATTAATATAAAAATAATAGAATTATTTTACATTCAAATATTAAAGTATTACAAAAAAATAATTAAATTATAATATTATAAAATTTTAATATATATATAAAATTTTAATATATATATAAAATTTAATATTATAAAATATAAATATTATTATTATTCATATTAATATTGTTATTTAAAAATATAATATTATTAATATTTTATAATGAGACAGAAACTACGAATAGAAAAAAAAATATTTTGATTTCACAAATTTTATAACAGAAATACAAACTCTAATCTGTAGGAGGGGGGGGAGGTGGGGGATCTGCAGATGGTGGTGGAGGAAACTTCATCCCTAAAGCATGAGTGAGTCGGCGCATGTACTCCATCTGCTCCTGATGCTGCTGCTGCCACCGACTCGTCTGCTCCTCGTACAGCTGCTGCTGGCGTCGACGCTCCTCCTCATGCTGCTGACGTATCTGCTCCTGCTCCTGTCGGAGACTCTCTATCTGTGCAGTCTGAGATCGCAACTGCTCCTCATACTGTGTAGAAGAAGATGCACGAGCTCCCCTCGAGCTGGACGCCGACATCGCAGCACTGCCATAATAATCTCCGGGAGTCAGTCGAGAGCCGATACCAACTACCCGGCCCTTCTCGAAGGCATACTGGGTGGCCTGCATCCATGCCGCCTCATCAAACTGACGGGCAGTGGTCTGATCTGATGACTCGGCCTGACTCTCAGGCCGGGCCTGTGCCGCTGCGGCCTCATATGACTCCTATAGTTGCAATTTAAAATTAAAATTGTGAATATATTATATGCAGTTAATTTTTAAACTTGAAAACAAATAATACTGACCACGATGTGATGCTGACGATCACCTCTGAGCTCCCCAGTAGCAGGATCACTATACATCCTCCGATATACGTCGTACTCTGTAATATCGGGGTGCTCGACAGCCTATAAGAATAAAAAATAAACTGTTAATATTTATAGTTATATAAAATATTTATAAATAATGTACGTACCAGATGCTGTCTATGAGTACTGAAAGAACGACTCCCAGCTCGATGAGTCACCTCCTGCCTCCCCCGATTCTGCCTCCCCACCGATGATCTCCTCTGAAAGGCACCACTCAACCAGTGCGCACATAATCCATCCCATACATGGGATGAAATGTACTCTGGTCGGTGTGCTCTACATGACTCCTCAAAATCTGACACTCCTGCTTTCTTCATCAGAGCTTTTCTTAAATTGTGCAAAAACTGACGAAGGCGATCACGCATGGCCACCTCCCATGCCTCGTGGATGGCGTCACGCATGGTATCCTCGATCGGATACCATAAACCCTACAAATAAATCAAAATATCAAGTTAGAAATGAAATAATTTTCAAAATAAAAATTATTTATTTACGTACGTACCAACCAATGGCCGAACATGGCCTGCTGCACATCAATGGGAATCTGCTCCCATGTGGTCCACGGCTGAGAGAAATAGTTGCGCAAAATAGCGCTGCCCTGTCCGACTGCTATATGCGAAAAACTGAAAAAATAATAAACATTTATTATGTGAATAGATTAATGAAATCTTAGTCAAATTCACAGGTTATTACACAGGTTATCACACCTCCGGGTGCGCGGATCAAACCCAAGACGTGGACGTCGCTCGGGGACGGGGTCAGGAATCATCAATCGTGCAAGACCGCGCCCCCTCCGCGTACTCCCTGGAGCGCCTGCAGGCTGAGGGTCATCTGCCAGCAACTCATCCGCATCGAAAGGCAGGTCAGCCTCCGCCAACTCACGAAATGTGGCCTCGTCCATCTGAAACAGAAAATGTTAATATTAGCAAATAATTGATAATTACTATTATATATACATATATATACATATTATGATTGTATATAAATACCATGGAATTCTATAAGTGTTCATCTTCATCATCATCTTCATATATGTCAATGTCATCTTCATATTCCTCCTCAACATCATCGATATCCATTCGAGTTGCAGTTGCTTCATCTCTTACCATTTCAAATTCATGTGTGACATCATTAACATCATCGTCATCACCGACTCTTAAATGTGGGGTGTCGTCATCGATACTCATATCTCTTTGTAAAAAAGATTGATTTTGAGTACTCTCTTGAAAAACTTCAATTCTTTGCACATCAGTGAAAGCACATTCACTTTGACTAAACTGATTGTCTCGAATTTTGATTTTTATTACACTCCACCAATCAGTCAAGTCTCTTGATGTTGCACAGTACTTTGCATAATAAACTTGATATGCCTGTTCAGCCAATAAGAATGGTTCATTTACTGCGAGAACACTTTTACATTTAATATCGATGATTCCATGAGTCGGATGAACACGCACGCCTCTCTCTGTATCCAACCACCGACATTTGAACATGGTTATGTAATGTTGTCCAAGATAACAGAGTTCAATGATTTCATCAAGCATGCCATAAAAGTCAACTTCATTTTCTCGATGATGAGATCCTCTCAAGCTAACTCCACTGTTCATTGTTTTTTTCGATTCCCCATATGCATGCGTGTGGAATCGAAATCCATTCACCACATATGCATTATAAGTTTTAACAAGTTTGGAAGGTGGGTTACTCAATACACAGAGCCGTTTGTCAATTTTATCAGCATGTCGAGACACCTGAAGATTTGTGAAATAATTATCAATATAGTAAACTATACATTGAATGAGTTGCTAAATGATAAAGAATTTATGTTACCAGTTTTTGAAACCACTGAGAGAAATTTTTCAGTCGCCGTTCTTCGAGAGCAGCTGCTGTAATTTGTGGAATTTGTTTCTTGATATGATTATCATACAACCTATAAAAACCAAAGTTATTTACTGTAACATAAATGATAGAATAAGTGATATAAACACTTACAGTACAACTGATTTCATCTCTTCACAGTTGAGCAGAACATACGTATGAGCTCTATGATGTTCATCATCTGAAAGCCAGCGTTCAGAAACTCCACCAAAACCAAGCTCTGACTGGTTGAAAACAGATAATTGATTGTCGATTTCATCAATATTCCTCTCATTCCGTCCCATTCGGTTGTGTTTTGAAGGATACTCAGATTCAAAATAATGGGAGCAGAAAAAAGATATTTCCTCTTGCAAATAAGCTTCTGCAATAGATCCTTCAACAGATGCTTTGTTGCGTACTTTTCTTTTCAATTTTTGCATGCATCTTTCAAATGGGTACATCCATCAAAACTGTACCGGACCTCCACATTTGGCTTCATATGGCAAATGTAACATCAAATGTTCCATTGAGTCGAAGAAAGACGGCGGAAATATTTTTTCCAGTTTACATATAATTACAACAACATCTTTTTCAAGTTTGCCTAGAGCATCATAATCTGCCGTAGCCGCACAAATTTCCTGAAAAAAATGAGACATGTCTGTTATGGAATCCCAAATCACAGAATTCAACAGACCTCTTAATCCAATGGGTAGAAGTCTCTCCATTATAACATGACAATCATGACTTTTCAATCCAGTAATATGACCATTCTTTACACATCTACCCAAATTGGAAGCACAGCCATCTGGAAGTCTCAAATCTGCAATCCACTGACAAAATAATAAACGGTTTTCTTTAGACAGTGTATAAGCTGCTTTTGGTTTCAGTAACCTTTCTGTTCTGACATTCTCAAATAGTTCCAATTCTGGACGCCTGCAAATTTGGGCAAGATCTAAACGTGCATTTACATTGTCTTTGCTCTTTCCTGGCGTATCCAAAACTGTATGAAACAAATTATCAAAACAGTTCTTCTCAATATGCATGACATCTAACATGTGTCGGACCAACAAATCAGACCAATATGGCAAATCCCAAAATATGCTACGTTTAATCCAATTGTGTTCTTTCCCAAAACCAGAAATTTTCTGTTGGTTTATTGTGGGACCAAAAGTGATGGGAGGTAATGAAAATACAACCGATTTTAACTCCGAACCTAATAGCATTTTTGGAGGTCCATCCCTTTCAGCTGTTCCTTTTCTGAAATGAGATCTGTTTCTGCGAAAAGGATGATCACCTGGAAGAAATCTGCGATGACAGTCAAAATAACAAGGTTTCTTTCCATGAATGAGCATAAATGCTTTGTTCTCTCCCATACAGTAAGGACATGATTTCTGACCATTTGTACTCCAGCCAGATAACATCCCATAAGCCGGGAAGTCACTTATTGTCCACATCAATGCTGCTCTCAGTATGAAATTTTGTTTCGTTGCAACATCATATGTACTGACACCAGTACTCCACAATAAATTTAATTCATCAATCAATGGCTTCAAATAAACATCAATATTTTTCTTCGGATGTCCTGGAATTAGTAAAGTCAAAAAGATATATGGCTCCTTCATCAACATCCATGGAGGTAAATTATACGGAGTTAAAAAAACAGGCCAACATGAATATTGACTACCATAAGATCCAAACGGACAGAAACCATCAGTGGAAAGGCCCAGTCGAACATTTCTAGCTTCTAAAGCAAATGATGGATGCACTCTATCAAAATGTTTCCATGAATCACCATCGGCTGGATGATTCAAGCTTTTATCGGTTGAAATATTCTCTTTATGCCATGACATCATTGTCGCTGTATTCTTAGACATGAATAAACGTTGAAGTCTGGATGTAAGCGGAAAATATCTCAACTGTTTTACAGGAATCAAACCAGACTTCCCGTGTTGTCCTTCTTTATATCTCTGTTGCCCACATGTGGGACAACTATCCAACGACTCATTTTCCCCTGAATATAAAATGCAGTCATTTGAACATGCATGAATCTTCTGACAAGTAAGTCCCAAATTTCGAACCAACCTCTTACTTTCATAGTAATTTGCAGGTAAAACATTTCCTTCGGGTAACAGTGTTTTCAGCAAAGAAAATATCTGGTCAAAACATGTGTTTGACATTCCGTTATCTGATTTGATAGCCATAAATTTTGCAACTGCTTCTAATTTGCTCATCTTGCAGCCAGGATATAATGCATCCTCAGCAGACTTCAACAACTCATAAAATTCAGACGGTCCCAACTCAGGATTTGAAGCTATATCAGCCGGAGTTTCTGTAAGTTGAACAGATGAACCTGCAACATCATGTACTAAATCTTGAAACTGGGATGGATCCGGAATCAAGTTGGTATCATCTGCTCTGGAACTGCGTTCACCGTGTTGATACCAAAAAACATAATCTGCTTGAAAACCAAAACGCAAGAGATGTTCCCCCACTTTGTCAAACGTGTCAAACGTTCTCAATGCACATTTTCTACAAGGGCATTTTATCTTTCCTTCTGAAACAAATTCTGAATTTGATGCCGCAAATGATAAAAAAATCTCCACACCCTCTATATATACTGGATTTAAACCAGAACCATTTGGATTTCTACGTTGATTTATCCATATGCGGTCATCTAATAATGACTGTTGACGACCTCGTTGTTCCATATTTTTCTATAAAATATAAAAGCATTACTGGTTTTGAATAATTTGTTAGAAAAAACACTCAAGCAAGGATTACTAATTATTACAATTTATTACTAATTATTACAATTTATTGCTAATTATTACTATTTATTACTAATTTAGCAATACTTAGCAATACTTAGCAATACTTAGCAAAAGGAAAACTGCTTGAATAATGAAAGGAAATTTGATAATCATCGTTGTGGAGATGGTTATAAATTTTCCCTTCATTATCCAAGCAGATTTCGTTTACTAATTATTAGTAATAAAAAAAATATTATCAATATTTACGAAAAAACAATATTAATATTATTAAAATAATAAAAAAAATTAAAAAATATTAAAATTATCAATATTCAGAACAAACTTTGTTCTATTATTAACATGTTCAAATCTTAAAGGGTCGTCAATTGTCAGGTCATGCGCAATAAAAAGTTTGTGTCAGCCATGTCTAATGTAAACTCTATAATTGTCCATGCATGGTTGACCACTTCGCAAGTAATGTTGAAATCAGACAAACCAAGTCATTCCCTTCTTAACTATAAGAATTATCTCACATGAACCTTTACATAGATCATTCTTCCTTAAAAATTTGAGGGGATATCATTATTTTTCCCTTAAATTTTCAAGGAAGAATGGTCTATGTAAAGGTTCATGTGAGATGATTCTTATAGATAAGAAGGGAATGACTTGGTTTGTCTGATTGCAACATTACTTTTGAGGTAATCGACCATGCAAGGACAATTATAGAGTTTACATTGGACATGGCTGACAGAAACTTTTTATTGCGCATGACCTGACAATTAGCGACCCTTTAAGATTTGAACATGTTAAGAATAAAGCAAAATCTGTTGTAAATATTGATAATTTTAATATTTTATAAATTTTTATTATTTTAATAATATTAATATTTTTTTCATAAATATTGATAATATAATTTTTTTTGCTAAGTGTTCTTGAGTATTCCTGAGTATTCCTGAGTATTCCTGATTATTTGTGAGTATTCGTGAGTATTCGTGATTATTCGTGAGTATTCGTGATTATTCGTGAGTATTCGTGAGTATTCGTGAGTATTCGTGAGTATTCCTAAGTATTCTTGATTATTCCTAATTATTCCTAATTATTTGCAATTATTGGTAATTATTGGTAATTATTGGCAATTATTGGTCATTATTGGCAATTATTACTAATTATTCATAATTAATCCTAATTATTCCTAATTAATCCTAATTAATCCTAATTAATCCTACTTATTCCTAATTATTCCTAATTATTACTAATTATTCCTAATTATTACTAATTATTACTAATTATTGCTAATTATTTCTAATTATTGCTAATTATTTCTAATTATTGCTAATTATTTCTAATTATTGCTAATTATTTCTAATTATTGCTAATTATTGCTAATTATTGGTAATTATTTCTAATTATTCGTAATTATTGCTAATTATTGGTAATTAATACTAATTATTGGTATTTATTACTAGTTATTAATATTTATTCTTAATTACTAAAAATTATTACTAATTATTCCTAATTACCATATAAACAATACTTATAATTTAAATTTATTAAGTAATAAAACAATGTAAACATAATTAAATTACAACTAATTAATAATAATAGAAACTAATAAGAAATTAAAAATAAATAAAAAATTAAAATGAAGATAAATACCTTGAAAATTGATCTGTTCTGATCGTTCTTCAAAACTTTAATATCAGCTCCGGAGAAAAAACTTAAACTGGAGAAAAACTCAACTCTAGAAATATAATTCTGAGAGAGAGAGAAGATAAGGAATGAGAATGAAATGAAAAAAACGGATGGGGGTATTTATAGGTTAGATTAGTTGCGACGGGCCCATTTGCGACGGGAATCCTGTCGCAAATAGTATTATTTACGCCGGGACCCGTCGCAAATACCTTAGCCAACATTTATTACGGTCAACCGGTAAATAGTTATTTGCGACGGGTCCCGTCGCAAATAATCCCTGCCGACATAGTATTTGCGACGGGGGAATATTCCCGTCGCAAATACCTTTTACCGCCGCCGGTTATTTGCGACGGGAATATTTCCCCGTCGCAAATAAGATTCCCGCGATTTGGCGCGCATCGCGGGAAAACTATTTGCGACGGGGAAAGCAATCCCGTCGCAAAAGCCTCCTTATTTGCGACGGGGGTATTTCCCTGTCGCAAATAAGTTTTTAACATGACTATTTGCGACGGGAATAAATCCCGTCGCAAATAACCCGTCGCAATTGCTCATTTTTCCCATAGTGATTGAAATAATTTTCATAAGTGAGGAATTAAAATAACATAGGATGTAACACGGAAAAACCCCCCAAATGAAAGGGGTAAAAAACCGCAGGAAAATAGAAGGATTTCACAATGGTAAAATGTGGGTACAAACTCTATCTCTCAATTATAATTATAAAACACACATGAAATTTTCTCTTAAAAATATGGGGAAAAGCCTCACAAAATAATGCACTCAAGGATGAGGATGAGTTTCTTTTTAATCTGATCCCCAACACAAGTTCTGTGTTTGTTGCTTCAGCCTCCGATCCCCAACACTAACTTGAACCAAAATGATGCAGAACAAAAAATAATGAACCAATCCAAAATTGAACATAAAGAACCCAAACTGAACTGAACCGGTCTTAACTAACCCTAAATAGATATGAATCTAATATAAGAAATCATAAATCAAACTAGATTAATCAGGATCAAAAGAAATTAAATTCTCACAAAAAAATATCATGACACGGTGTTTTAGATTAAAAAAATAAAAATGAAATAGATGGTTGATTGAATACCTGAATGATTGGGAACCCACTGATTTAATATTAAAGAAGAATGAAATGAAATCAAGAAGAGATGAGAGATCATCACGTCGTCAGTTTGGAAGAAAGTAGAACACCCAATGCTACTAGGGTTTGGAAATATAATGTGATGGGGGAGGGGAGGGGTGTTCGCACTGTGTTGGGAAGAGCATTGCTAGTGGTTTTTTAAAACTTTTGGGATAGAGAGGGCTATACCAACGGTTTTTTCAAACCGTTGGTATAGCCATATGGGTATAGCCCACACTTCTAGTAATGTATAGATATAATTTATTTAATTTATATCTATTTTAGGTGAAGGAGATTACAAGAACCAAACAACATACATACACCCCAGAGGGACAAGTCTCATTCCTCCTTATAAGGAATGAAAAACAAATATGAAAACTATTTTATTACATATGATGGTCTGGAGACTCATTGACTTGAATACCATTACATGACTCAATTGCCTAGTAGATCAAAGGTACAACATGTGGCTTGAAGGCCAAGTAAAGTAGTCTGCAAGATGTCTATTGCCAGTCAAATGAGATTTTTTCTTGGTTCGATTAATAATAATGTTTTTTTCATGGATTGATTAATAAATGGTTAGAGTTAGGGTCAGTCTAATGATACTAGATCAATAAATGTTTCAAAAAAAATTTATCCCAAACATTGCATTCTCAACCCATGTAAATTTTGTGTAAATTTCCACATGAAACTTTTAGTGTAAATTTCCATTCAAATTTATAGTGGAAATTTTCAATGTATATTTCGAACTATACATTTCCATTTAAAATTCACAGTGCTAATTAGCACAGAAAGTTTCCAATAAAATTTCAATTCATAATGTCAATTTTCAATGCAAACAAAAAAATACAAAGATACTTACAAATAAAAATATGAATGGTAATATTAAATTATAAATTGCAATTGCAATATTCCATTAGAAATTTTTAGTACATATTTACAGATATCCATACATACATACGAATGATTTAATATAATTATATCCAAACAAATATACAAAAATTTAGACAATAAATTTCATAGATACATTTTCAGTTTAAATTTTCACTAGAAATTTTCAATGGAGATTTCAACATCAAATTTCTGTTGCAAATTTTCACTTGAAATTTCAATGAGAAAATTTTAAAAAATAAATATAAAATGAAAATTTTCATTGCGCATTTACATTGAAAATTTTCACTTAAAAATTTTAATGTATGTTTACTTGAAAATTCTCAATGTGAATTTCCACTTAGTTTTTTTTTTATAATTGTACTTAAAATTTGATTACAAAAATTATAAAATAAATTCATTTACAAATTATTAGTGAATATATATAACCACATAAACAATGTGATTTTGAACATAAAATTTGAACTATAGAATTCATAAGTAAAATTTCAATGCAAATAACCATTGAATATTTCCAGTGAAAAGTTTTAATGAAAAATCATAAGGAAAAATTATAAGTTCCATTGAAAATTCCAAAAAAACAATTATCAATGAAAAAATCTATAATTCTGACATGAGATGAGTTGTTTGGTATCCTAATTTTATTAAACTAGGATTTTCAAAAGAGAATATATAAAAATCAACATTTTTTTAACAATATCTATGATAATTCAATTTATTCCATACATGTTCTAAAGTATTTTTAATCTCAAAAAATGATATTTGATTCTGTCTATAAGAATGATACTGAGTATCATCACCTGGATAAAATGGGGATCAATGTATTATAAACAATTCCGAAATATATAAAGCTTAAAATTAATAAATTTTTAATTAACTGAATCTATAAATTAAATATAAATATGATTGTGTATTTCTTAACAGAATTAAATATCAATATGGATTTGCAATCCTTACTAAAAATGAAATAGATGGTTGTTGAGATGTTATCTAAGTTTTATAGACATAAGATTGATTCTGGAGTAATTTTTTTAATGATTTCATGATGAAATAGAATGTTCCAAACTTAATAATGTTTTTTCTACTGCGTGAATTTAAAATAGAAATATAGAGATTGGACGAAACTAATTGCAACCAAAATGACGAAGAATGAAAAAAATGAACCAATCCAAAATTGAACATAATAAACCCAAACTGATCTAAACTAGTCTTAACTGACCCAAATAGATATTAAATGAATAAAACAAATCATAAATCAAACTAGATTAATAAGGATCAAAAGAAATTAAATTCCAAAAAAAAAAAATTCTAACATGGTGTTTTAGAAAAAAATTAAAATGAACTGGATGGTTGATTGAATACTTGAAGGTTTTGGAACCCACTAATTTAATATTAAAGAATAATGAAATGAAATCATGAAGAGATGGTAGATCATCATGTCGCTGATTGGGAAGAAAGTGGAACACCCACTACTGCTAGGGTTTGGAAATAGAATGTGATGAGGGGAGGGGAGGGGCGCCTGCATTGTGTAAATGGGGAAGAAATTTGTCAATGGATTTTTGAAACTATTGGGATAGGGAAAGTTATACCAATGGTTTTTGGAAACTATTGGTATAGCCACATGGGTATAGGCCACACTTCTAGTAGTGTATATATATATATATATAACTTATTTAATTTATATATATTGTAGGTGAAGGAGATTATAAGAAACTAAACAACATAGAGACACCACAGTAGGACAAGTATCATTCCTCCTTGTAAGGAATGAAAAACAACTATCAAACCTATTTTATCACATATGATGGTTTAGAGACTCATTGACTAGAAGACCATTGCATGACTCAATTGCCTAGTGGCTCAAATGCCCATTGAAGTAGTCTGCAGGATGTTATGTCCCCAGTCGAATGAGCTATTTTTCATGGTCTGATTAATAAAAAAGTTTTTTTCATGGATTGATTAATAAATGGTTTGAATTTGGGTTGGTCTAACCATACTAGATCAATATATATCAGAATTTTTTATTCCAAACTTTGCAGGCTCGACCCATGTATAGGTCTAGCGATAAGCTAAGACAACTACTATAAACCTACTGGTTTATTAATCTAGTTTTGAATTCACTATCCTAATTTCTAAAACCTCATCAAACTATTACCCTAAACCTATATGATGGGGTTGGGTGGTGTCATGTACTTGGTAAATAGGAACAGTCTGATTATTTAAACTTTATAATTATTCTTTAATTTTCATTCTATTTATTGGTTAAATTTTTTTAAAAAAAATCGGGTTTTACTCATTTCTTGTGGGTCTTATTGGAATTTATTCGACAGACCATATATTAGGATGAGATTTTTTGTTTTTAATAATGAGGAATTTTTTTTATTTTTTGTTCATTTTTTGGATGAAAAATCAGTGTATGTTTTCCAAAAAAAAATCAACTAAAAACCCACCTAGTTTATCCTCGAGTGGATTTTTAGTCACAAGTATTTGAAAAATATTAATTAAGCAAACAGTTCAAGCCAAGATCCACTAAACACCGTCTCAAATACAAACCACTAAACAATGATGAATATCGTCTCGGGTTGGGATCCCCAACATGAGATTTCAAACTCGATTTTTTATGAGAATGCCACTGGAAACGCCCTGGAAATTTCCAATGCAAACTTATCCTGGAAGTTTTCAGTGCAAACTTCCATTGGAAATGACCAATGAGAACTTCGACTGGAAAATTTTACTGCAAATTCATACTTTAAATTATAACAAAGGTAAATTAATTCATTATTAAAAAATGTAAATTTTCACTGGAAATTTTGATTGATGATTTGTACTATAAACATTTAGCGCAAATTTCTACATGAAACATTTAGTATAAATTTCCTTTCAAATTTCAGTGGAAATTTTCAATGTATATTCTGTACTATACATTTCCATTTAAAATTCATAGTGCTAATTGGCAAGTAATGTTTCCAATAAAATTACAATACGTGATGTCAATTTTCAATGCAAACTAGAAAAACACAGTCACAAACAAATACAAATATGAATGGTAATATTAAATTATAAATTTCAAGTGACAAAAAACATTTGAAATTTCCAGTACGTATATACAAAGATCCATACATACATACGAATTATTTAATATAATTATATACAAACATACAAAAATTTAGACTGCGAATTTCACAGATACATTTTCAGTGAAAATTTTCACTAGAAATTTTCAATGCAGATTTCAACATCAAATTTCTATTACAAATTTTCTCTTGAAATTTCAGTGAGAAAATTTTAAAAAATAAATATAAAATGAAAATCTTCATTGTGCATTTACATTGAAAATTTTCACTTGAAACTTTTAATGTAAGTTTCCTTGAAAATTCTCAATGGGAATATCCACTTAATTTTTTTAATAATTGTACTAGAAATTCGATTACATACATTATAAAATAAATTCATTTTCAAATTATTAGTGAAAATATATTGACACATAAACGTTGTGATTTTGAACATAAAATTTGAACTATAGAATTCATAAGGAAATTTTCAATGCAAATAACCTTTGCAAATTTCAAGATAAATATTTTAATGAAAATTCATAATGAAAATTTTCTATTTCCATTGAAAATTCCTACAAAAAAATTAAATTTCCCTGAAACTTCTATAATTCTGATTTGATATTTTCTATAAAAATTCACACAGAAATTTTTTATTTACCCGTGGAGATTTACAGAGGAAATTTGATTTGTACTGATATTTTCAAAACAACAATAAATATTTTCAATGAAAATTCATGAAGAAAATTTTCAACTCTCATTGGAAATTTTTACAAACCCGCATATGTTGTATAAAGTTTCACTCAAAATTATATTCTTAATTTGCACTGGAAATTTTTAGTGAGAATTTACACCATAAATTTCAAATGAAAATTCATAGTGTATATTAGATTAAATATACACATACATATAGTAGGTATGAATATTTGGAAGTCACTTTTATAAATTAAAAAACTAGTGTATATTTGAATTAATATATACCTGCATACAATTTTCTAATGTATGCATGAAAATTTTTCCATGAAATTTAATTTTCAAGGGAAACTTTCTAAATCCCAATAATAATTTCGAGTGACAGTTCACAGTGAACGTTTACACTGAAAATTTCTATCGCAAATTTCCAGTGCATACTTCCTAAATAGGTTAGGAAATTTTCAAATTACTTGTGTAAATCTATATAGGAAATTTAATTTCTAATATAGACTTTCAAAATTCTAATAGAAATTTTGAATGAAAATATCTAGTTACCAATATAAATTTTTTACACAGTAAAAATCCCATGTTTATTTATAATCTAAAATCCTAAAACTTTTCAAGCAATCTAATCATAAATATATCAAACTTTATTTGTTATACATGTATTTAAAAACACATGAAAATATAATACTTTTAAAAATGGCATTATATAATTATATTTGATTATAATTATAATTTTATTTTTTATTTATCTCTGATTTTATTGTTTTATAATAATTTTTTATTATAAATACTAAATGGAATTGGGATAATGAATAGTTTGGATAATCTATTAATACACTTATATTATATTTTGAAACTGATAAAAATCAGGTTTTCATAATCTGTCACCGCATCGAACACACTCCTGCTTAAATCTCAACCGTGAAACGGAGGGTAGGTCATTATTTAATACATGATTGGAAATTTCTTCATCATTAATGTCTTACATTATTGTTTGAAAAATCAGATCATTATCGTTATTATTATTATTATTATTTTTGATATGTTTATATTTGGGGACACGCGTCCGCACCGCCGCTTGGGTTGGCTCTATATAAGCACCCATGCGTAGGGGAACCCCATACCCGCAGAGCCCCCTCCTCCTATCTCTTTCACGGTGTTTCGAGATTTGGAGTTCGGGAGTTGAGATAATGGCCGGAGGATCTGTTGCGAGGATGGTGGTGTGTGCGGCGGTGGTGTGGGCGGTGGTGATGGCGGCGGCGCCGTCGGAGGCGGTGACGTGCGGGCAAGTGTCCTCCTCCCTGGCGCCCTGCCTCGGCTACCTGACCAGCAGGGGCGCGGTGTCCCCACGATGCTGCGGCGGCATCCACAACCTCCTGGGCATCGCCCACACACCTAACGACCGCCGCGTGGCGTGCGGGTGCCTGAAGACCGCCGCCAACTCCATCCGCGGCATTAACTTCGGGCGCGCAGCTGGGCTGCCGGGCGCCTGCAAGGTCAACATACCCTACAAGATCAGCCCCAGCACCGACTGCAGCAGGTGAGGACCCCTCATTTAAATGGCAGGGTGTGGGTGTTTATTTAAGTATTTGTGGATGTGTTGCAGGGTTAAGTGAGGAAGGAAGAAGATAGTGAATAAGGAGTGGGCGGCGTCCGTCGGGTGTTCCTTTGGCGGGACTCCGCCTCCGACCACCGCAGCGTTCTCTGCTTTTGGTGTAGTGTGTTTGTGTGATGTTTTCCATGAAGGGCTAGTGTGTGTGAATGGGAGGAGCTCCTCCAGCCTCCATCCTTTTGCATTAAGTGATGTTAATTAAAAGCCGCTTGAAGTTATGTTGTGGGGTAGGGAGGGTGGGGGTGATCCCCGTCTGTTCTTTTCGGCGTTGCCAGACGGCTCATTAAAAGCCCCTAGTAGATATCACAAATAATTTAAAGATCATTATGATTTCACACCAATTCGTTGTCCTTTGGCAGGTTTTGATTGTTACATGTATGTTAAATGCACCTTTTGATCATTTCAAACTAACCACAACTTGAATAATTGATGTGACATATGTTTCTGTATTTCACAAATCTATCACTGTCCATTGTTCTAAGATTTTAGGACAGTCAATACTATTTTTTGATTCTCTAATACTTCTTGAAAATTTGATTATTCATTCATTTCAAGCACATCGTTTCTTTTATCCTCGACACTTATTTAAAAACTGTTGAGTCATTCCCAGCACACCACATATTCTATATTTCACAAATCTATCAGCATTCATTGTTCTAAGATTTCATGACAATCAAATGACAGTTTTTTGATCCTCCGATACTTCTTTAAAACTTGATTATAGTCATTCCAAGCACCAACGCTTTTATTGTTATTGATCCTGACACTTCTTTAAAAACTGTTGAGTTATTCCGAGCACACCACATATTCTATATTTCACAAATCTATCAGCATTCATTGTTCTAAGATTTCATGAAAATCAAATGACAGTTTTTTGATCCTCCGATACTTCTTTAAAACTTGATTATAGTCATTCCAAGCACCGACGCTTTTTTTTGTTATTGATCCTCAATACTTCTTTAAAAATTGTTTGTGGTGTCATTATGAGCACACTACATATTGAATTCATGTATCATCTATTTTTACATTATTGGGAAAGATGGTGCACGTCATCATGCAAACAAACATCATACAGAATATAATGTCTTTCCATTTCATCAAGTTTGCAAATTTAAATAGGATGCACAAGAGACTAAAAAATATGTGCAAAAAATAATACCCAATAAAATAAATTGAAGGCCAGAAACCAATCACAATTTGAAAGCATAAAAGTGAAGAACACTGCCCAAGAATCACAAATCTAACTATACGACTTTGAAGACCACCATCAAAATAAAAGGGTGCGGAAAAATATCTAAGATCAGATAACATATGCCTGTAGATCATTGTGGGCAAAGCCTGAAAATTGATCGTGTAAATAACTCCAAAACAGTCTCCAAAACAGTCAACATACACAACAAGATGAGAGAGTCGTACCCGCTTAAAACACCCCCACCCTGAAAAAGGGTCATCACCCTCCCACTCAACATATCCATTCTCTCTCTCATACTCACTCTCTCTCTCACTCACTTTAATGTGTCAGGTGGCATCCCCATGTGAGGAAAACCTCCCACAAACCCCCTATCCACTTTTAGTGTGGATCACCCCCAACCCTGCAATCAGTCGCAAGTATAAAATTAATCATTTGGTAAAATCTTGACTAAAATGTCTCACTCTTTGTCATCAGTGTGAATCCTATCAAGCTCCAAATTTCTCGAATCAACCTCCCACAAACCCCCTATCCACTTTTAGTGTGGATCACCCCCAACCCTGCAATCAGTCGCAAGTCTGAAATTAATCATTTGGTAAAATCTTGACTAACATGCCTCACTCTTTGTCATCAGTGTGAATCCTATCAAGCTCCAACATTCTCGAATCAAAGATTCCTTAGATCCAATGATACTGAACATCAATTTGTTTTGATCTGCCATGGATAAAGGATTCATTCCTAGAAAAATAATACACTTACCACAAAACAAAACACACGTCCTAGTTAAAATTGAGCTCATCAACAATTCCATGCAAGCCTCTTTAATAAACCTAACTTCTATCTCATTCCATATTGGAATCTGTAAAGCCACAAAGCCTTGGTTTCTCATTGTCAAAACACAATCTCATATCAGAAGTACCACAAAGATATCTGAAAATATACTTCACAAATCTCAAATATTATTTATTTAGATTTGATAGAAAATGACTGACCACGCCAACTACATGAGCTATATCGAGTCTAGTGCAAACCATCTCATACATCAAACATCCAACAACAGATAAATAAGGTATGTGATACATCTCCTCTCTCTCCTCATCGGTTGAAGGTGATTTACTACAACTGAGCTTAAAATGTAGAGCATAAAGAGTACTAAGCACTTTTGGTTTTCCATAAAAAATATCTACAACACTTTCTCAATGTATCTCTTCTGAGATAATCAGAATTTCTTGAAAATTATTTCACGGTAGATCATCATTCCAATAATCTGAACTGTTGACCTCAAACCTTTCATCACAAAAGACTAGAAATGTAGCATCCTACCCCTCCTCATTGGTTTTCAACGAGGAATAATTTATACTTGGCCTTAAGCGACATCCCTAAGACACTAAAGGCTATCAATAAATGCTATGGACTTCAATATAATTGGGGAACGAAATAACAAAACCCAACCAAACATGGCATAAAAATACTACTACATGATGCATGATAACAATGTAAAATAACTCAAAGTAACACCATTGATATCAAAACCAAGCTACAATAGAGTACCACAGTTACGACCCGTCCCCTGGGACCCGCACCGTGACTTCCCCAAGCCCGCCTTCCATAGGCCAGGGGTTGGCGAATAGCACTGGAAAGACGTGTCCCTAAAACAGGAAGACATTGCCTTTAAACCTGTACAAACACACAGTCCAAGAACACAACAAGATGCAACCATGTAGTAAAACTATAGTAGTAAAAGGGTGTACTGAAAGTAAAGGGGCCAGAATATAAGCTCAACTGAAAAGATACAACCATAACTATAAAAAGAAAACAGAAAACAACTCCTGAGTTTGTCCACCAAGGATCTTACCTTAAGGGTAGGTAAAACTCGTCTCTATAACTCTCCATGTTAACCAGTCACATCCGTGTACCACCAGGTCCAAACTCCCTATATCTTTGCCATGCTACTCATCGTTTGCACAAGACACAACAAGGTTCAGGTGAAGACCGTGCACGGGTGAGTATAACATTACCCAGTAGGGACCCCAAGACCCCGAAGGTCTCTCAGAATTCCACAAAGTAAAACCACAAAGCATGATCTCAATCAAAAATCACAAAGCAATAGACTCATCTCAAACCAGGTAAACAACTCAGTGTTCAAGAATAAAGACAATTCTCCTTAATCTATATCATTTTGTTCAGTTAGAAAGTTTACATAGCTGAACCATGAGGGAGTTGTTCCATTGTCGATCCATAGAGGGTCGTATAACGTTGATCCCCGATGGGCCACTCTAAGGCTAGTCCTCATCGGGTCGTGCACTGTGGATCCACACAGGGTCGCTAGAATGTTGATCCACACAAGGTCGCTAGAATGCTAATCCACATAGATTCGCTATTATTCTAATCCACACATGGTCGCTAGATACTGATCCACAAAAGGTTGCTAAGATATTGATCCACATAGGGTCTCTAAGATACTGATCCACACAAGCTCACTATGAATGTTGATGAACACAGGGTTTCTATGATGCAGATCCACACAAGATCGCTATATGCTGATCCACACAGGGTCGCTACTCAGATGACAGTCAGCCACATGATTCCCCATAACCGGTGTTCTTGAGTTCCATATTATCTGCTCCTCTGTATATCAGTTGTGACTCAACTTCCAAAAAGTTCGTAAAGGAAGTAACCCAAAATACTGTCATGGTGTAAGGGTTCCAACACAATAGACGACGCGTCAAATGAACGCCTGGTCTGTGAGTTATTGACATTTTAGTCCTAAGGGCCCAGTTGGATTCGGGTACGATCCAACCTGGCCATACTATGAATTTCTCCAAAACTCAAGTGGATTATCTCATAAGGACTGTCTTGCTCCAAGGATCCCAACGTCGCAAACGGTTTGTCAAACTGACGTTTGGTTCACAAGATACGGATCTTTAAGAGAAACTAGACCCGAATGGGTCCGGGTTAGGTCCGACCTGGCCCGAACATGCCTTGTCCGATCCGACCAAGTCTGATTGGGCTAGGCCATGGACCGGCTTGGACTGTTGGCTAAGCACGTCCCACCAGGTGACACAGCCGAGTGCGCTGGCGTGGCTCGCCAGTTGGGTGGCCGCCCAGCTCCCCGAATGGCTCAAAGAGCAGTTCAACTCTTCAATTAGCGGCACCACGTGGTCCACAGGACCCGCGGGCATGGGTCCCCCTCTGTTGTGGCTTCCATACTATGACCCCTTTATCATGGCGCGTGATGGTGCACCGACTCGCTGACGCAGTCGGCCGCCGCTTCGGGTTCGCCGCGGCGCCGCCCTCTTCCGCGGTCGGCAAGTGCCGACCGCTACCTTTGCCACCGGCACCAGTTTCTAGTGCCACTGTGCCGGTGCTGCATCATAGGGTCTTCTTCGAGCCACCGTGTGAGATCTGGTGGTCCGTTTTTTCTTTCTACTTGCACCTACGGGTCTCCTGGGATGTTGTCGTCACTACGCGGCTCCCGGATTCAAGGTTCTGTAGAGTTGGAAATTAGCCCCCTAAGAGTGCGACAAGAAAGAAGTAGTGGATGGTCCAGTACTTGTTCATTTGGCTTGCGCCGTCCATGTTATCTTTGTAAAAAACAGTTAACAATTTATTCATCTTCAACTCAAAGAATTAAACCATGAAAAATCCCCCTACCTCGGGAATCAATGGAGTCATCGCGGTGGTTGAAGGAGAATCTGTGCTTTGATGAAGCTGTCGGCGTTCATCGTTCCCAGTTCGATCCCTCCGATGTTGTTGTCCAAGCACTTGTTCCTCGTTGGTGGAAGACGCCTCAACACTTCGTCAAAGGTTCCTATCTTCCGTGCCAAAATCCCATGCCTGAGCTTCAATTAAATAGACCAAAGAAACAACTGAGTTGCACAACATTAATGAGGTTCATTTATGAACCGCATTTAGTGTTCCAACATCTAGGTTATAGAATCAAAGAGTCGAGCCATTAAATGTCTTGACCACACAACGGTCCATCCACCTTCGCTCAATAGTTGGAGAAAAATAAAATAAAATAACAATTACATATTATTTTATTATTCTTTTAAAAGTCTGAAAATTATATTTTTATCTTGACATACTACAGTCGATGTTAAGCCCCCCTTAAGCTAATTCTAGCACAACAGATTCAATGGTGCCCTCAAATTTCAATTCCAACAACTGGTTACAATGTTAGAAAATGCTGCCTGTACGTTTACTGAACGTACCTTAAAGAAAGTTCAAAATTCCGTTCTGGGAACACCAGGCCTCAGAATCACGTGCTGTCAATTTTTGCAAACCCATAATAATCCCAAATAATTTTAACCAAAAATAATTATATGAATTTTTTCACAACCCGACCCTACCTGGGCTCGAGCCTCAACTACCCCAAGCCCACCTCCATAGGCTAGGGCCTGGTGAAAAGAGTCGAAGGCTAAACAACTCGGGGAGGCCTTTGACTAAGTACCTGTACACACACACACAACCCACTCAATGAAATAGTGCAGAGTAAAAGAGAAAGTAAAGTACTAACTACTATAAACAACCACAAAAGTGCATCGACCTCTAAACAGTACAATGTAAAAGATAAAGGTAAACTGAAAAGAAAAAGGGAAAAACATGCGCCCAACCAGAAAAGTGCCACAACCCGGAAACAGGTAAACAAAAGAAAAACAGCTGGAAGAGTCCCACACCTGGAACCCGACTATGACCACCGTACATGGTCCAAGCTCCCGAAATCCTAAGCTTCGCTGAAGTCATGACCAACCTGTCCGCCGTCTGCAAGGGCACACCAAGTGCGGGCAAAGCCCAAGTAGGTGTGAGTATAAAAATACTCAGTAGGATGCCCAAAAGGCTTGAGGGAGCAACAAAGGAGGTACTGAAGAGGTGAGAAGTAGATCGATCAGGGAAAAGTAAAGTAGTACAACCGAGAGTGAAGTAAAGAGTACAACTCAACCCAACAAGAGGAAGGAAGTAGACTCGTCCAAACACAAGGATCTAGAAGTGGTGAGAAGGTGAACTTCTCGTTGAGTCTTCGCTACCTATAGAAGGAGAGTAGACTCCTCCAACCACGAGAATCTAGACACGGAAAGTACGTGGCATACCCCACACATCTTTTCCTCTCCTGGAAGGACAGTAACCAAAACCCAAGGATTGGGTACTGGAACGAGGTATATACATATCCATATTCTCAATAAAGAAGCCCGAACAAGATCGTAAGGGGATCTCCATCTCGTAGCTCAGCCCAATAAAATGAGTAGCCTACAGTCCTAGAAGTAAACACCATCGATGCCCAGTAACCGCACGTCTGCCCCGAATTGCAAGTCAAGGGGATCAAATCACTGCACCTTGACACAATCTGCTTTAGGTGACACTGACTCACCCGCACGGTTTTAGTTCACGTCACAAGGATGCGTCTCGGTGGGGAAAGCGCCCCTCCTACTTGAGAGTTATGGGGGAAGTCAAACAACACCTCGTCACTGTCACACAGCCGAGAGGAGTTCTCAAAGACCATGGGTTCCCACTGCCCAGCCCCGTGAAAGGGTAATCCGCTGGAGGGAGACCCAGCAAAAGTCGTCGACGGGTCCCAATGCCCAGCCCTGTTGGAGGTAAACCCGGATCTGCTCTGGCCATCTCTACTGGATGGTACCCCACTGGCCATCCCTGCTGGATGGTACGGCACTGACCATCCCTACTGGATGGTACAACACTGGCCATCCCTGCTGGATGGTACATCACTGGACATCCTTGCTGGATGGTACCGCACTGGTAACCAGAACATGTAGTGGGAAACACGTCACGATAGATCACAGAAGGAAGATATGATCTCGATACACAGCTAGGTAGTCTGCACCCAGGGATCACTGGGGGCCCCTTACCCTATTGGAAACAACCTCCTGAGTAGCGGATCAGTGCCCGCGTAATGTATTGGTCACACCGATACCCAAAGAACCCTACGAGGGAACACGAAGGGACGTGAGGATCTCCCCGGGCCTCTCGGGGTGATACATGCTCCAATACGCTGAGTCTACTGTCAAAGCAGACTGAGACAACTCACTCCAGAAAGTGGGAGCACACCCATACTGTATGAACGCACGTAGCCATAAATGATGCCGCATTCCGGTGAAAGGGACACAACACTGAAACCCCCCTTAACTGAAAGAACAAGGGAACTAAAACAACTCTGCTAGTCAAACCATCGAGAATAGGACCGGGGGACCCACTCAACCCTACTGGTCGAAACCATCAAGAACCGGACCAGGGGGACTCACTCAACCATTCTGATCTAAATGCTTCTAACAGAAGGGCTCTCTGCGTCGTGAGAGGTCAATGGTACGTAAAGTAGAACACTGTACACACATGGGTCCCACACGACGTGTGGCCCAAACTCATCTATAAACCAAGCACACAATCATTCTCATGTACAAACTAGAACATTTACCTCCAAGAATTATCGTATACTCCCAGAGTATGCCACATTTCCATCCCAAGGGCTATCGGGCACACGACACCCAATGTTAGTGCGAAGGGTGAAAACGCAATTTCGCCAACCTACTTCCTCCACGACCCTTGCATGGCCAACCACATCTCTTAAAACATCAACTTAACTGACACAGGAGTGATCTCAATCACAAAACAAGGGTTCGATTCCAAAAACAGCAAGAAGAACCGCCACCGGAGCACCTTTCATGCTTCCCCATTTAATGAGATCTCAAATGAGACTCCACACATCCAAACGGATCGTACCATTGTAATCCTCATAAAAAAACATGAGAGATAGACTATTTACTTGCCTCCAATGAATATCCAATGTAAAAGGTCATTCGACACTGCTTTACGCCCAAACGACGTCCCGTGGTCCCGAGCCTCAGTCCCGAAAACAGTCAGGCGCATCGCACCATTGCGATTCCCTAGGGAAAACAGGTCAAATTGACTGCTCACTTGAGTGTAACGGATATCCATAAAAAAAGATGCATATTGCAATACCGCACACGAGCGGTGCTACGTGGGACCCACATCCCGGTCCTGAAGCACTATGAACGGAACACACCATTGCAATCCTCTTGAAAAAAGTACACAAGTTTGGCTATTCACTTGTCTAAATGAGAAACCTGATGAAGAAGTTGGAATTCACCATCAATTCCCAAAATAGACCTCATTGGGTCCACACCACCATGATAAATTAAAGCGGGCATATTGCGCCATTGCAATTCCCTCAGAAAAACACTCAGAATCGACTGCTCGTACGCCCCAAACAGACGTCTGATGAAAATGTTGTGAAACGCGGCGCGCAGCTTAAAAGATGGGCCGTGGGGCCCATTCCTCAACTCTAACGTCAACGCCTGAAACCACCCTGGACAGATCCACCTGGTACTAGGGTCCCAATGCCGCTGACGGCGCTCAAATCGGACGTCGGATGTGTCCGCGCCATCCAAAACAAGAACTCTTGGGAAAATGCCAATCCACTTAATGTACGTGTCGTGCCACTGAGTCCCTCATCTCGGGAATTAAAAAAATTACCAAGACCATCTCAAAAGGTTCTTCTCGAGCCGAGGATTACACTGCCATAGACGACACACAAAACAGACACCCGTAGTGAAGATTTCGGGTGTCTGAAGTCGAGGGGACGAATCCCCTTGGGCTGGACCGGCCTGGGCCGGCCGTGGACCCTCGCTCCACCCTCGCACCAACCGGCCCTCATGGCCAGTCTTTGTTTCACACGGAGACCCGCCGAGCGCGGGTCTCGGTATCCCATGCGGAGTCACAACCGCGACCCCGGTCCACCCGAGCGCCGACGACCCCGCTGACGCCGCGATCGCCTGCCGCGCTCGCTCGCCCGACTGCCTTCCGCGCTCCCTCGCCCGACAGCCGCCGCCCTCGGCCCGCCGACCGCTTGGCTGACCTCCACTGCCGAGAAGCCCCGCCGCCTAGAGCCATCGCGAGCTACCGCCTGGGGCCACCGCGTACCGCCGTTGACTTCCCTGGACCGCCGGAGACCTGCCGAAATACAACAAAACGACCTCGGAACTTTGTCAGACCGCTGCGGACGGCTCGGGACTCAGAATTCAAATCTGAAACATGCGTCAAAAAGCTCAGAATATATGCTACGCAACCATTGACTTCGATCAAAAATTAAACAAAATTTTGATGCTACAAATAGAGTTCAAAGGATAGTTTTGAAATTAATATACGAAACGAAGATCTTCTACCTGCATGGGCATATCCCGATGCTTCACGATCGATCTTCACCTCGCTGGATCCAGAATCACCTTGGAGGAAGAGGGGATCTTAGGGATTGAGGTTTAGAGATCCTTGGTTGGGAGCTCCTTCCGCCAGAGGAAGAACAAGGGGAGGAGGGGAGGTGGTTAGGTGTTTAAATAAAGAAAATTAATTAATATTTAAATAAATTTTTAATACCCACCAGAAGACCTGCGTTCGAACCTCCCGACGGGGTCAAGGTTAAGACTCCCCTAGGGTAAACACCACCTCCCGAGCACAACGGTGGTCTTGAAATTTTAATCCGAGGCCCCGTTCAAAACTTATAAAACTTAACACCTGAGTCCGCTAAATTAGAAAAAACGCCCTTGGGGCCATTTTCCACAGAAGGGTTGCACCCGCGAAAATTACACCCCTCCTAGGGTAAAAGGCACACTTTGGACTCAACGGTGCCCTCGGTTTTCCCATCAGAGAAACCGTTTAAGAGACGCCTGAGTATAACAATTAAACGAATAAATTAATTATATTATTTATCTGTTTAACGTTCCGTTAACGGGTGAGGGGTACCAACGTCCCACGCCGACATGATTTGTGTCGTTCCTAGGGTAAAAACCCAATTTCGGACCTATATGTGCACTCAGATTTCTGATACGAATCTCCGTTTAGGAGTTATCCTATTTATTTGGTGTTCCCAGTGTAAACACACTTAAAATTTAATTTCAGCCACACCGGTGCTCGGAATCGTACGCCGTCTGAAGGTGTTGCTCTGGAATAACATCAAGAAAATTCCAAAGTATTCTATAGCAAAAAATAGGTTCTTACATCATTCACTCATTCAATATTTTCATCCCTGAAAATAAAAACCATGGAACAACTCAGGGTACTATGCCCACACCTGGCTCTCTCGCACCCAGAAGAACTCTTGCACAGTCTCGCGTCACCGCACATAGACCAAAGGATTTGATCTGTTCACGTGAGCTCTGCCCTTGCCGATGACGTTCATAAGAGCATGCACACATCTCCTCAGGTAAGCCACATGGGAGATTTCATGCACCCACTCCCGACCTTGGGGTTAGGGCAACACGGTAGGGAACCTCGCCATCCCTTCGAACAGTCTCAACCGGCCCCAAGGCCCTCGTGGGTAACTTACTTCCCCGGTTGAACCCCCACGTCGCACGTCGCGACTGGAATCACCGTTTGGACCTGGGATAAAGCCCGGTGATTCCCTCCTTCTGAATATCCATATGGTGAAACACCCAAGGATATCTGGTCACACAAGATTTCATAGTCAATGTCCCACATCCAAGAATCTTTTACATTCTCGAAAGGCGAAAGAGTCACCACCATCGACTAAAGATAAAGGTTCCATGTCTTCTATTCCACTAACACAGGGTTACACTGACACCCCGCGTCATCCTGGTAACAACTCAAGCAATGAGCAGGGAGAAAAGCATTTCACATACAGATTCTAACAATTCTACTACAAAAAGTAAAGGAGCTATAAAGCATACCTCTTGCCACCTCATGCTCCGTAGGATCGTAGAAATCCAATGTAACACCCTGAGATTTCACGATAAGCTTCTCTTTCAATAATGCAATAGCTTGCATTGTACGCAAGTTCGAGATTCTAACACACCGCGACTAATCAAAGTAGCCGTTATGAATAATAATTCCCACTTTTTAAAATTAGAGAAATTTTATATTTCAAAATGTACTTTATTTTTGTATTCTTAATATCGAATTTATCCTAAGTTGAATTTTTTGTAATTTTCTGAGAACTTCCAATTTTCTATGAATAGTGAAAAATACTTAAAAACAACTTTTTTAATCAAAATAATTTATAGTGATAAATTATAATATTGAGTGATTTTAAAGTATAATTAGAATATATTTTTACTATTTTATCCAATGGTGGTCATTTGAATTAATTTCACTTTGAAATTGGACATAAACAATTGCCAATCTTTTGATATATATTGTTTCTTAAAAACACGCTATTTGTTGTGACAGCGGGAATTAATTATAAAATTAATTAATGCAACTTATATTTTTGGAATTTTTTAAAATAGACATAATTTTTGGATTCGGAATATCAATTATATCTTAGGGTAAAATTTTGGCATTGTTCTGAAAAACATCAATTTTTGATGAATAGTGAAACCACTAAGTGGTAGTTAAAAAACTGATTTTTCGTTTAAATGAAACATTACCACTTCTATGATTTGATTTTCAAAAATCCGACATACATGGTTGTCATTAGGAAGTAAAATTTGGTTCAATGGGATTAAAATAATTTTTTTTGGTGAATAGTAACTTTTAAGTTTAATTAATCGCGATTAAAGGTAACTAGTGAAATTTAAGTTAAATATAATGTTATAATAATAGGAAATGACCTTGAAACTTGTCCTACCCCTACTGGATGGGTCATGGCCGACCCAGAAAAACCATGGGTCAACTTGGGGACCCCATGGAGCCACTTTGGTAGGGAAATGACATTAAAAACTTTTTATTTAATGTTAAAATAAAAATGTCACAAACATGAGTTGTTTTACTAAAAAAATTTTAAATGGGGTTATAAAAGTCATATTTTTTACTATAAATATTCATTATAAAGCTAAAATGAATTACTACATCATGATATTTTTTTTATAATTTTTATACATTAAATAAATTAAATTATTTATGACACCATGATGATGCAGCAATTACCTCATTAATTAACGATTTAAATAAAATGAAACGATAATTTAGAATCCAAGGCTTCAACTTGTCAAAAACCTATTGGATGAGTATATTTCTAACCCTTATCACCATAGCCTCGAAATATATAATTGTGGGACCTTTATAATTTGAAAATCATTTCATTATAAAGTAACATTTCAATCTTTCCAAGAGTGTCCCTTCTATCCTCTTATAAAAGGCCCCCACGTCTACCACCTTATTCACACTTTCAAGCCATTTGGATCGGCCAAACCCTACCAATTTTGTATCTCCCCTTCCCTATATTACTCCTAGAAGCCTCACTTTGGGTATAAGTCTTCCCAAGGAAGCCTTTGAGCTCAAATCAAAAAGAGTTACCCATTTTAAGGTAATGTCTTCTCTTATGTTATTTTGTTTTATTTTGCTTCTCCAACCCCCTAAACTCTTTTTTATTAATTTCTTTTGTAACAAAACCAGTATCCTCAATATACTAGGATGTTTTTATAAGAAGGATTCTAGCTACACTTACACACACCTACATCTAATGGTTAAAGAACATACTGTTTCTGTGGATGGTGAATTTCTGCCTCACAAAATGATGATTGTTCAACACTCATATAACACCTTCAAAGGATGAAATTAAGATGTAACTATATTTATATATGATATATAATATTTTTATGTTTTACGTAAGCTTATTTATTTTTCATTTTTTGCATACCTTCATGATTTCCATTAGGGGTAAACGCGATAATTTCATTTTAGGAAGTGCGGACTACCGCCCCCTCAAAGTGATTTGAATCGTCAATGCCATATGTGGGATGTATAAAGGATGGAGTAAATGATATTATATATGATATTATACTGGAATTATAATACAACTTTATACTATTATGATTTCATTCCATTAGATACGAAATAGAAATGAAAGTAGCGTTCATGCGTACGTACGACTTACCATCTCCATGAATGGTGCATTTCATTTCTTACCTCTAAATGTTATGTAATATTATAAATTAATGTATATACTGGATATATATGATGTATATGATATCTAAATCATGAATATAATTATGGATATAATGTATATTTTACCACATGAACAACTTGTAATTTTAAGAAGTTTATTTTTGACTCAAGTACCAAAGATCGACAAAATGAACGTTATTAACATAAATAATTACATAATGTTCATAACATGGTAATAAGTGATATAAAATGAATAATAAACTTGAAAAAGGTTCTTAAGCGATTATAAATTAACACTAGTTTATTATTCAGGAGGTTAAAGAACGGTCGAGTCAAGTCGGACATGAGGTAAGGGAATTTCTTAACCCAATTTCTATTCTTTGGGTTAATCTCCTACTTTCAAATTATGTTATGATATTATTATGTAATATCTTGTATTTATACTTTCTTTATGTGTACTTATATTGAATACACATAATAGATCTATTTTATTTAAAAAAATGATCTTGGTAAGGACTTCGTCTCAATCTGTTTTCATTGAGGCATATTTTGTTTTATACACAACTTTCTTTTATATGGTATATAAACCCCTTTGACTTTTACATTTATTCAAAATGAATCATTTTTATACAAAGCGTTTTACTAAATGAAAAAAGGAATGTTTTCTTGCCATACATAGGCGGCGACAATGACTTCTCTGCCGCCGTGACCATTATTTGAGTTTCGGCTTCCTCTACAATCCATAACTGTTTTTAAATGAAACATTAATACAAAGTTTTAATTTTCTTTAATTTTGGTATTGAAAATGGTTTTGAAAGTGTTTTTATTATATCAATGTGTTGTATTGATATCTTATTATTGAAATGTGGAAATGTTATGTTTCCTTTATGCATGTTTTATGTGATACGATTATGTTATGGTTTATGATATGTTTAAACCTCTTCATATGAGGAATGCATTGGACTTAATAAGTGACGGGTGGAGCCCGCTATAGCTCCTCGATGCATCGGCAGGTCTCATGAAACAAACTAGTGTCTTGGCACGAGGCCTTGACAAAATCTTATTTGTGGTCTTGGCACGAGGCCTTGGCTACGTGGTTATGATAGTCTGGAATTATGCATTCCACCATTATGAAAGTGGTTATTGATATTGCATGTGATTATTCGACTAGTAGAATATCCATGTGAGTAAGTGAATGGCATTATTTAATTTTATTTTTGCCATATTATGCTGAAGTTCAAGTTTAAAAAGTCTTTTGTTCTAGTTATACACTGCCTTAAATGTTAATGTTTATGAAAGCTTCCGCAATATTGTTATCATTACTGAGCATCTGAGCTCACCCCTTTCAATGTTTTAATATTTTACAGGATGTGAAGAAGTATTTTATGAATGACCTACAGGGATATTCTAAAGGGGATAGAAGTGTGGACCATGAAGACTATGTTATTGTGATTTTTCACTTTATGATGTAATGTAACATTTATGAATGTATATAGTGTTTCCAAGGATACTAAACTAATCGGTCTTTCAAGACATGATCTTTTGTGACCATTCCAATGTTACGCAATAACGCACCAACTCTGGGTAGCTGGGGTCGGGGCGTTACAGTTGGTATAAGAGACAGTTTAGTAATAACCTTGGAATCTAGATTTAGATAAACTCTGATTAGAGCACATACCCCAAAGATAAAATTTGAGGATTAGTATAGACGAACTTCCTAGAATTTTGTTGTTGTAGAGATTTTGGGAGATTTCTAAGAAATAAATCCTTGTCTGGATATGAGCAGGTAGAGGCGGCTCTGGCATAGATGTACCTAGGGGTAAAACCCGAAAACACCGCTTTGAGCTAGACTCAAACGTGAACTGGTGCACGACAATGGGCCTTGATGCACTCTTTGTTACGACACTCCCGAGGGATATGCTTAGGATAATTATCATTTTCTTTACAAACCATTATGAATGGTTTATGAGTATATACTTCCTGAAAGAAAACATTTCTTTTTATGATTATGGGTTATATCCATAAATAGTTCAATTTATGTTAAGTGTTTTTCAAGTTTGTTATTATGTATTTCGATTCATAAACTAACCTAGTTTATGGCATTGTATAGAAATGGTGCCCAGTAGAAGGAATGTGAACTCCATCAATACATGTGATCCAAAGAGTAAGAAGGATCATATCTTTCACGGTATTAAGCCAACATTTTGTAGGGAAATAGTCTCCCATGATTTCTCAACATATGAAGAAATATTATCATGTGTTAATAAGATAAGTAGAGAATTCTCTGAGTCTTATGGATTTGAAGGGATGAAAGAGAAGAAAAGGATAGAAGAGAGAATGATGGATAAAGGGATAAGGGAAAAGAAGAGTTTTCCAATATGTGATAACTGTGGGAAGAAACACCTTGGAACATGCCTGAAGGGAATGGGAGTTTGTTATAAGTGTGGAGAAAAAGGACACCAAGTGCGTGACTGCAAGAGTAAGAAAAAGGTTTCAAATGTACAATGATTCATCTGCAAGGAGTGGGGACACTACGCAAACCAATGTCCAAATCATCAGAGTATGCCCCAAATGATGTTATTGGATAATAATCAAGTTATGATACTACCACAGATGAGGAGGAATGATTAGAGTTCTTATGTTGTCATTAAATAATTTTTTCCATTTGAGTGTTGTATCAATAATGTGCTGGTTATAATAATTATGGAGTATATAAGGATTGTACTGCAGTACTATTTCATCAAGGACTTGAGATTGTGTGGAACCAAGAAATGTGACTCCACAGCAGGTCAAATTTATGGAAAATATATGTTTGAGAGAAAGATAAACCATAATATGTTTCTGATACCGAGATAGTGATTTTGGAATAATACATGATTGATTTGGATAAATTATATTATATATTCTTAACTTCTTTGAAATTGATTAATTATTTGTATACATTTTTTGATAGAAGGAGTATATCTAGTATTCTATAAGGAATAAGGGATCATGAATGTAATTAATAAGGATTTATGGTAATTCAGTATGTTGCAGTGTTTTAAAAGAATACATGATGAAGGTGTTCACATGTTGTAACGTGGAAAAAAGGATATTCATTATGTTTACCTTCCTTATAAAATTTGGGACTGTGAGTTGGACAGAAGTATTTTGGATAACTATAAAGGTTGGAATGGATTAAGTAGAGCTTCAGATAGTATTGTTTAAGGTTAAAACATTTCTGAAGATTATTTTTAGAATATTATAATACTATAGTTTTAGGAAAAGGACAACCTGCAGGGTAGGGAATAACCCATCACGTCGAACAAAGATGTAGGAATCAAACCCACAACCATAGTGCGACATGCCTTTATTACCTACCACCAGCCTACAGGAAGTCCCTGGTTATTAAATAATAGTTTTCCTAATCTAAATGGTATGTGGTAATATTTGGAACCTTATACAATTAGGATAAATAAAATATTTTTGAGTTCTGTTACCATTTTGAGTGAAAGATGGGTTTGTGGTAAAAATTTATTAAAGAATGAAAGTCTACAAGACAAGTAAGTATATTTCCTTACATTTTTAGTAAATCTCTTAAATAAATTCCTCAACTTTATGAAAGGTAACTTAAAACAAAAATGTTTTCGGTTAACTTTTCCAACTGGGGATTCAATGACCGTTTAACCAATCACAAGTTTGTGATTTTCGTATGGTTAACTTTCACCTAATCCTATTTTCTACAACTCTCCATCAGACCTTGATGGTTTTTTTTCTTCCATATGCATATTTTCATAGAATAATAGTATTGGAAATCTCGGGTGACCTTTTTTACTTCTCTTTCTTTCTTTTAATGTTATATTCTTATTATCCCTATTTACGATGTGGGTTTTCCACAAAGGTATTTTCTATTATCAAACTTTTATTTTCGAAGAACATTTTCAAATTGCGAGGACGCAATTTATTGAAGGAGGGGAGAATGTAACACCCTGAGCTTTCACGATACGCTTCTCTTCCAATAATGCAATATCTTGCATTGTACGCAAGTTCGAGATTCTAACACACCACGACTAATCAAAGTAGCCGTTATGAATATTAATACCCACTTTTTAAAATTATAGAAATTTTATATTTCAAAATGTACTTCATTTTTGTATTCGTAATGTCGAAATTATCCTAAGTTGAATTTTTTGTAATTTTCTGAGAACTTCCAATTTTCTATGAATAGTGAAAAATACTTAAAAACAACTTTTTTAATCAAAATAATATATAGTGATAAATTATACTATTTAGTGATTTTAAAATATAATTAGCATATATTTTTACTATTTTATCCAATGGTGGTCATTAGAATTAATTTCACTTTGAAATTGGACATAAACAGTTGTCAATCTTTTGATATATATTGTTTCTTAAAAACACGCTATTTGTTGTGACAGCGGGAATTAATTATAAAATTAATTAATGAAACTTATATGTTTGGAATTTTGTAAAATAGTCATCATTTTTGGATTCAGAATATCAATTATATCTTAGGGTGAAATTTTGGCATTGTTCTGAAAAACATCAATTTTTGATGAATAGTGAAACCACTAAGTGGTAGTTAAAAAACTGATTTTTCGTTTAGATGAAACATTACAACTTCTGTGATTTGATTTTCAAAAATCCGACATACATTGTTGTCATTAGGAAGTAAAATGTGGTTCAATGGGATTAAAATATTTTTTTTGGTGAATAGTAACTTTTAAGTTTAATTAATCGCGATTAAAGGTAATTAGTGAAATTTAAGGTAAATATAATGTTATAATAATAGGAAATGACCTTGAAACTTGTCCTACCCCTATTGGATGAGTCACGGCCAACCAAGACAAACCATGGGTCAACTTGGGGACCCCATGGAGCCACTTTGGTTGGGAAATGACATTAAAAACTTTTTATTTAATGTTAAAATAAAAATGTCACAAACATGAGTTGTTTTACTAAAACAATTTTTAAGTGGGGTTATACAAGTCATATTTTTGACTATAAATATTCATTATAAATATAAAAATATTTCCTACATCAAGATATTTTTTTTATAATTTTTAGACATTAAATAAATTAAATTATTTATGACACCATGATGATGCAGCAATTACCTCATTAATTAACGATTTAAATAAAATGAAACGATAATGTAAAATACAAGGCATACACTTGTCAAAAACCTATTGGATGAGTATATTTCGAACCCTTATCACCTTATCCTCGAAATATATCATTGTGGGACCTTTATAATCCGAATATCATTTCATAATAAAGTAACATTTCAATCTTTCCAAGAGTGCCCCTTCTCTCCTCTTATAAAAGGACCCCACCTCTACCACCTTATTCACACTTTCAAGTCATTTGGCTCGGCCAAAACCTGACCAGTTTGTCTCTCCACATCCCTATCTTACTCCTAGAAGCCTCACTTTGGGTATAAGTCTTCCCAAGGAAGCCTTTGACCTCAAATCAAAAAGAGTTACCCGTTTTAAGGTAATGTCTTCTCTTATGTTATTTTGTTTTATTTTGCTTCTCCTACCCCCTAAAATCTTTTTATTAATTTATTTTGTAACAACACCAGTATCCTCAATATAGTAGGATGTTTTTATAAGGAGTATTCGAGCTACACTTACACACACCTACATCTAATGGTTAAAGAACATACTGTTTTTGTGGATGGTAAATTTCTACCTCACGAAACGATGATTGTTCAACACTCATATAAAACCTTCAAAGGTGGCCATTAAGATGTAACTATATTTATATATGATATATAATATGTTTATGTTTTACTTAAGCTTCTGTATTTTTCATTTATTGCATACCTTTATGATTTCCATTATGGGTAAACGCGATAATTTCATTTTAGGAAGTGTGGACTACCGCCCCCTCAAAGTGATTTGAATCATCAATGCCATATGTGGGATGTATAAAGGATGGAGTAAATGATATTATATATGATAATATACTGGAATTATAATACACCTTTATACTATTATGATTTCATTCCATTAGATACGAAATAGAAATGAAAGTAGCGTTCATGCGTACGTACGGCTTACCGTCTCCATGAACGGTGCATTTCATTTCTTTCCTCTAAATGTTATGTAATATTATAAATGAATGTATATACTGGATATATATGATGTATATGATATCTACATCATGAATATAATTATGGATATAATGGATATTTTACCACATGAACAACTTGTAATTTTAAGAAGTTTATTTTTGACTCAAGTACCAAAGATCGACAAAACGACCGTTATTAACATAAATAATTACATAATGTTAATAACATTGTAATAAATGATATAAAAGGAATAATAAACTTGAAAACGGTTCTTAAGTGATTATAAATTAACTCTAGTTTATTATTCAGGAGGTTAAAGAACGATCGAGTCAAGTCGGACACGAGGTAAGGGAATTTATTAACCCAATTTCTATTCTTTGGGTTAATCTCCTACTTTCAAATTATGTTATGATATTATTATGTCCTATCTTGTATTTGTACTTTCTTTATGTGTACTTATATTTAATACACATAATAGATCTATTTTATTTAAAAAAATGATCTTGGTAAGGACTTCGTCTCAATCTCCTTTCATTGAGGCATATTTTGTTTTATACACAACATTCATTTATACGGTGTATAAACCCCTTTGACTTTTACGTTTATTCAAAAGGAATATTTTTTATACGAAGCGTTTTACTAAACGACAAAAAGGAATGTTTTCTTGCCGTACATAGGCGGCGACAATGACTTCTCTGCCGCCGTGACCATTATTTGAGTTTCGGCTTCCTCTACAAGCCATAACTTTTTTTAAATGAAAAATAAATTCAGAGTTTTAAATTTCTTTAATTTTGGTATTGAAAATGGTTTTGAAAGTGTTTTTATTATATCAATGTGTTGTATTGATATCTTATGATTGAAATGTGGAAATGTTATGTTCCCTTTATGCATGTTTTATGTGATACGATTATGTTATGGTTTATGATATGTTTAAACCTATTCATATGAGGAATGCATTGGACTTAATAAGTGAGAGGTGGAGCCCGCTATAGCTCCTCGATGCATCGGCAGGTCTCATGAGACAAACTAGTGTCTTGGCACGAGGCCTTGACAAAATCTTATTTTTGGTCTTGGCACGAGGCCTTGGCTACGTGGTTATGATAGTCTGGCATTAAGCATTCCATCATTATGAAAGTGGTTATTGATATTGTATGTGATTATTCGACTAGTAGAATCTCCATGTGAGTAAGTGAATGGCATTATTTAATTTTATTTTTGCCATATTATGCTGAAGTTCAAGTTTAAAAAGGCTTTTGTTCGAGTTATAAATTTCCTTAAATGTTAATGTTTATGGAAGCTTCCGTAATATTTTTATCCTTACTGAGCATCTGAGATCACCCCTTTCAATGTTTTAATATTTTCCAGGATGTGAAGAAGTATTTTATGAATGACCTATAGGGATAGTCTGAAGGGGATAGAAGTGTGGACCATGGAGACTATGTTATTGTGATTTTTCACTTTTTGATGTAATGTAACATTTATGAATGTATCTAGTGTTTCCAAGGCTACTAAACTAATCGGTCTTTCGAGACTTGATCTTTTGTGATCATGCCAATGTTAGGCAATAACGCACCGACTCTGGGTAGCTGGGGTCGGGGCGTTACATCCAAAGCTCGCGAATATCTGTGGTACCAACTGTCAGCTCCCGGAGCCTGATGTGGACCGCCTGGTGGTGATGGGAACTCCCCGTAAGGTCGTCCTCCACTTCCAACTCCTCCCGCTCCTCTGAAAGCACCACCTATTTGGGTGCTACTCCGATCACAGTGTTGCCTCTGCCGCGATGGTGCACCTGCTACCTGCCTGATATTCATAGCGTGCCTGGTCGGCCAGTCCTGCGCCAGGTGACCTCGCCCATCGCAAGCATAGCACCAGCGCTCTCCGGGCTGCCCTGGTGCCCTCCGGAGCCACTGTGGTGTACGACTACGCCCTTGAGTCCGGTTATCAGAAAGACACATGCGCCGAGGTTCTGTCAGCCGACGCCCGCTAGCTGCGGCAGACGTCTTGGCTCTGTCGAGCCTACTGCCACCACCAACTATAGAACGCGACAAGAAGCTCTCTTTCATCAACACCTTCTCTAGCACCCCGATATAAGTAGGAATGCCCAAGGGTACTATGAACACAAAAATCTCTCTACGGAGACCCTGCTCGAACTTCCATGCTCGACAGTTTCCGGCATGGACCATGTCTGGGTAAAAACGTGCACGGTTCGCGAACCTAGTCGCATAATCAGTCACCATTACCCCTCCCTGCTGAAACTGTAGGAGCTCCTGGATCTGAATGGAGCATAAGAAGGTGGGGTAAAACTCCTCACAAAACAGCAGCTAAAAGTCGTCCCATGAAAGTGACGACTCATCAATTAACTGAGTCACTAGACTCCACCAATGCCCAGCTGCTCCATGCAAAAGGCTGGAGGCCAAAGACACCATTAGATCTTCTGGTGTCTGCGCATGCCTGAAGAGGAAAACCACTGTCTCGAGCCAAACCTCTGCTACCTGAGGGTCTGGCTCACCACTGAACCTCAGCAGTCTCTGTCGCTGGAACTCACAAACTGCGCTCAACCTGCGCCCAAGCTCTGCTTGCTCTGAAGGAGCTGTCTACTGCTCACTAGGTGGGGGTGCCGCAACCAGCACACCCGGAGAAAGTGGCTCTCATGATGGGTCCTCAACTAAGGCCTCATAGCTCACAAGGTCGTCTTCACGAACCAAAGCTGGTATCCGGGATGGCTGTCTTCACGGTGACATCTTGAATGTTATCAAGGAGTGCTGCGATCAGATGAGGATATATGTATATAACAGTAACAATAATGGGGAGCTGACTCAAGAAGGAAAGTCACGACTCAATCCTATGTGATGCATAAACCAATTTTCCTTGCATCGAGTGTCTCAGCATGCCGAGTCGACAAGAAGGTTATCAGGGTCCTAGGGAATGGATACGTTGGCTGTCGCACCATCACTGGACTCTCTGGCCCGAGAGCCGCTCTCGAGACATGTTAAAATTGTTTCCCTAAATTCCAACCAATTATTTTTTAGGGACGTCTAAAGAACTTACCAAGGAATGAACCACCTATGATACCACTTTTTCACGACCCAACCCTACCTGGGCTCGATCCGCAACTACCCCAAGCCCGCATCCATAAGACAGGGGCTGGCGACAAGCGTCGAAGGCTAAACAACTCGGGGAGGTCTTTGCCTAAGTACCTGTACACACACACGTAGCCCACTCAATGCCATAGTGTTGAGTAAAAGAGGAATTAAAGTACTAACTGCTATAAACAACCTCAAAAGAGCATCGACCTCTAAATAGTACAAAGTAAAAGCTGAAGGTAAATTGAAAAGAAAAAGGGCAAAACATGCGCCCAACCAGAAAAGTGCCACTACCCAGCAACAGGTAAACAAAAGAAAAACAGCTGGAAGAGTCTCACACCTGGAACCCGTCTACAACCATCGTACGCAGTACAAGCTCCTGAAATCCTAAGCTCCACTGAAGTCATGACCAACCTGTCTGCCGTCTGCTAGGGCACACCAAGTGCGGGCAAAGCCCAAGCATGGGTGAGTATAAAAATACTCAGTAGGATGCCCCAAAGGCTCGAGGGAGTAACAAAGGAGGTACTAAATAGGTGAGTAGTAGATCGATCAGGGAAAAGTAAAGGAGTAAAAACGAGAGTGCAGTAAAGAGTATAGCTCAACCCAACAAGAGGAAGGAAGTAGACTTGTCCAAACACAAGGAGCTTGAAGCGGTGATAAGGTACACTTCTCGTCGAGTCTTTTATACCTATAGCAGGAGAGTAGACTCGTCCAACCACGAGAAGCTAGACATGGAAATCATGTGGCATACCCTGCACATCTTTGCCTCTCCTGGAAGTAGAGTAACCAAAACCAAGGATTGGGTACTGGAACAAGGTATATACATATCCATATGCTCAATCAAGAAGCCCGAACAAGATAGTAAAGGGATATCCATCCCGTAGCTCAACCCGAGAAAGTGAGTATCCTACAGTCCCAGAAGTAAACACAATCGATGCCCAGTAACCGCATGTATACCCCGAACTAAAAGTCAAGGGGTTCAAATCACCGCACCGTGACACTATCCGCTTTAGGTTGCACTGACTCTCCCACACGGTTTTAGGTCGCGTCACAAGGATGCCTGTCGGTGGGGAAAGAACCCCTCGTACTTAAGAGTTCTGGGGGAAGTCAAACCACACCTCGTCACTATCACACAGTCAAGTGGTCTTCTCAAAGACCATGGGTTCTCACTGACCAGCCCCGTGAAAGGGTAATCCATTGGAGGGAGACCCAACAAAAGTCATCGACAGGTCCCAATGCCCAGCCCCGTTGGAGGTAAACCCAGATCTACTCTGGCCATCCCTGATGGATGGTACCCCACTAACCATCCCTGCTGGATGGTACCGCACTGAACGTCCCTACTGGATGGTACACCACTGACCATCCCTGCTGGATGGTACCTCACTGGCCATCCATGCTGGATGGTACCACACTGGTAACCAGAACACGTAGTGGGAAACACATCACGATAGATCGTTGAAGGAAGATACGATCTCGATACACAGCCAGAGAGTCTGCACCCTGGGCTCACTAGGGGCTCCTTACCCTAATAGAAACAACCTCCTGGGTAAAGGATCAGTGCCCCCGTAATGTGTTGGTCACAAAGATACCCAAAGAACCCTATCAGTGGACATGAAGGGACGTGAGGATCTCCTCAGGCCTATCGGGGTGATACATGCTCCAATCTACTGAGTCTACTATCAAAGAGGACGGAGACAACTCACTCCAGAAAGTGGGAGTACACCCACACTGTTTGAATGCACGTAGCTATAAACGATGTCGCAGTCCGATGAAAGGGACACAACACTGAAAACCCCCTCAGCTGAAAGAACAAGGGAACCAAAACAAATTTTCAAGTCAAACCATCGAGAACAGAACCGCAGGACCCACTCAACCCTATTGGTTGAAACCATTAAGAACAGGACTAGGGGGACCCACTCAACCCTGCTGGTCTAAACGCTACTAACAGAAGGGCTCTCTACATCACGAGAGGCAAAGGTACGTAAAGTAGAACACGACACACACATGGTGTTGAGTCAATAATGTTTTCCTTATGACTTTTTCCATTCCATCATTCATGGGGGAGATTGATAAGTAAAAAAGGTTTCCTTATGACATTACCATTCCTCTTGTTTTGAAAATCACCAACACCTTTTCTTAAGGAAAATTTCATTTTACCTCTTTTTTACTTCCATAAGGAAAATTTCCTTCCCAAAGGAAATTTACCCCTACCTTGATCTCATTGTCCATATCAATATTTTTCTTAAGTGTAAAAATCAGATTCATATCTAAAATCTCGGAATCATATAATGCTTAGAAATGAAGCATTCTGTTTTAGAATCTGAATTCTGGATAGGAACTCCAATGAAGTTCAACTCCGAATTCTGGATACGAACTCTCAGGAAGTTCCACTCCGAATTCTGGATACGTACTCTCATAAAGCCCCACTCTGAATTCTAATTACGAACTTCTCTAAGTTCTGACTCCGAGTTCTCTGAATTCAGACTCCAAAATCTGATGAGGTCTGACTCCGAATTCTCATGAACTTAGACTCCGAACTTTGTAAGTTCTGGATCCGAATTATAGTGAAATAAAACTCCGAATTTCCTTGAAATTTAGACTCTGGATTTCTACAGAATTCAGGTTCTGAATTCCTACAAAATAGAATCCAAATATTCTTATGTCTATAAACTCTGAATTTATTTTTACTTCCATTTCGAACTTTAACCTTTTCCATTACGAACTTTCATTTTCTAATCCATTCCGAATAACAGTTTAGTTTTTCTTACACTTGTTTATTACAAAATGATGTCGTTCTTTTAGTAATTGACTAAAAGTTGGTTGGGTGACACATGTATAGGTCCCTCCGAAATTCAAGGAGAAATATGACCGTTGGAGGATGGAGCTGACCGTTGGTGCTTCGCCTATAAATAGGAGATCATTTGAATATGATCAGGACTTTTGGAATTTTGGTGCTCAGAACATCCTAAAGTGATTTCTAGGGAGAGAGGCTCTTATCAACTCTCAAGCTTTATGTAGAAAGTTTGAACGACCTTTTCAAACTTTTCCTTGTGCAGATTTTCTTTATGCAACTCTGATTGTTGCTGTGTAAAATCGAGGGCTTTCAGGGATAGGAAGACAGAGGTTCCAACACCTTGAAGTTGAGGGCTTCCTTGGTAAGGAAGATAGAGGTTCTGACTACCTGATAGTTGAGGGCTTTTGGGGATAGAAAGACAGACTCTGATATTCGTATCGAGGGCTTACCCTGGTGTGGGTAAGATAGACTTTCTTGAAATTATAAATCAAGGGACCTTTATCCAAGGTTGTTGGATACCCTTCTCTTTGAGTTAAAAGACTTATCACTTGTTACTTGTTTTTGTTTTAAGTTTTTTCCGCTGCATTTTGTATTGTTGAGGAAAGTATACTTTCTTATACTTCCTCATCCTTGTACTCTGATATAGTTAGATTCTATATGCATTAAGGTAGAATCTTAATCTTTGTAATTTTTGTTAAGTTTCATTTTTGGAATTACTTTTTCAGAATCTATAAGTCTTTAGAACTTATAGAGGTCTTGTGAATTATCTTGTTTAACTTTGTTAAACATAACCATCCTCAAAATTTCCTAAGGGAATTTTTAAAAGGTACAATTCACCCCCCTATTGTATCTGAGAATATCATTCTTATTTCGATCCTATGTTTGGTATTATAGATTATATTATACTCAGTCACATATCATCCTAACAATTGGTATCAGAGGATTTGGTTCTATCTGAATTAATCTCACGATTAGTTTTACAAGAGAATTCTCGAAATTGAATTTTTGGATTCACACTTCTGGATTCATATTCATTTTTTCGGAATTTATTATTTGGACTCATAGTTCAGATACACTTATTCATAGTGATACTTTTATTCTATATTTTCTTTCATCGAATATTTTGTTTGTTTACAAGATTTTTCTACTAATAAGTTTTTGTGGAAAGACTTTTATTGAGGATGGCAGGATTAAATGTTGGTTCTATAGACAATCTTAATACAACCAGACCACCAATATTTGATGGTAATGATTACGAATATTGGAGAGATCATATAAAGACATTCATTATCAACATTGGTGTTGAAAATTTTGTTATTCTTACTGGTGGATAAAAGATACCTCATAAAGAATTAAGTGCCTTTACTAATCAATAAAAGCATGAGTATCAACTTAACTATAAGGTACTCAATACTTTACTTTGTTAAATGACTAGAAATATATATAGCCAAATTTCTTCTTGGGAAGTAGAAAATTATATATGGAAGAAATTAGAAGTTACTCACTTAGGAACTTCCAAAGTAATTGAGACAAGAAGAGCCATGCTCAGAGCTGAGTATCATGGTTTTAGTTTTCCTTATAGTGAATCCATATGCAAGGTGAAACAGAGATTCATGACTATTGTGAATAGCTTACAATAAATGGGAGATATAGTTTTAGATAATGAAGCCCTTGTTGACAAGATTATCAACATCCTGCCGAATGAGTGGGAATCTAAAAGGACTGCAATTGATGAGAATAGAAAGCTTACTCAGATTACCCTTGATGAGCTGTTTAGAACTCTTCTTCAGCATGAGACTATAATGAAGAGAGATGTTGATATAGTGAAGAAGAAAAATGGGAATGGTAGTGTATCTTTTACTATAACTTCAAATCACATGAAATCTAAGACTCCTGAGAGAGTTAATAAATCCAGATCTAAGAAGTTTGTTATCCAATCCGAATCTAGTGAGATTGATGTCTCAGAAAATGAATTAGAAAATCTTGCTCGAAGGATGAACAAGATAGCTGGACAGAGAAATTTCCAATCCAAGTATAAGAAGAAGGAAAGGAAAGACAATAAAGATTCTGAAGTTACATTATATGATTGCAAGAGAGCTGGACACATAAGACCTGACTGCCCTATGCTCAAAAGAAAAGAAAGAAAAGAGAGGCATTCTGAGAAAAAGAGAAAAATGTATTACAAGTCCAAATCTAAGAATGTTTTGAAATCCAATGACACATGGAGTGATAGTGGTGAAGACTCTTCACATGAATCATCGGATTATGAATCTTCTGGACAGAAGAATCTTGGTCTTGTAGCCAGGCTACCTATTGATAATCATTGCTTGATGGATAAGGTACACAATGCTGAATCAATGACCAATGTTTCTTTGAATTCTAATGATAGTAAATATTATAACTCTTTAGATGAAGAATCTTTTTCATATGAAGATAATACTTTACCTACCTGTGAAGAAGTTTCTAGGTTTTCCAATCTTCTTGAAAATTAGAATTCAAAACTCATGAAAAAACTTGATAAGGAAAATTCTAGAAATATTATTCTTACTAAGGAAATATCAGATATTTCTAAAGATCTTGATAAGAAAAATGCTGATTTTGAAAGTATTTCAAAAAATCTCGAGGAAGTAAGTTCTGAAAAGAACAAACTTTCTAAATATCTAGAAAAAGTAATTTCTAAGAAAAATGTTTTCGATCCTAGCTATAGTTAAAATGTTTTTGAAGAAAAAAACTTAGTAATAAAACTATAATCCGAAATATTTTCTTTGAGGAAGTGTTTGTCAAACTTTACCCTAGGTATGGAAAATTTTGATAAAATGTACTCACAAATTTGGCCTCGAAGGAATACTTCTGGTTTTGTTTACCAAAGTTCTAAACCAATTTTTAGTAACAACTAATTTGTTCCTCAAAGTGCCCCATTCTGCACAATGTGTAAATGTGGTGGTCACTCGGCAAAGAATTGTTCTCTAAACAAAACCCAATCTCTAGGATTTCATATGGCTTATTTTTCTAAGAAGACGTGGGTACCAAAAATTTTACTTTCTGAGATTTCCGGATCCAAGCAAGTTTGGATTCCGAAAACCTATATTTTTTTTATTTTTAGGAAAATAGGGAAAGTACCAACAACAATACATGGTACATGGATAGTGGATGTTCCCAGAATATGACTGGAAATAAAATCTATTTTGAAAATATGATCAAAATTAATGGAGGAAAAGTATCTTTCGGAGATAATGATCAGGGATAAATTATTGGTATAGGTAACATCGGTATTCTTGGAAAAAATTTAATTTCAAATGTTTTATTTGTTAAGGGTCTTAAGAACAACCTCATTAGAATAAGTAAACTATGTGATGTAGGGTACCATGCGAATTTTAGGAATGATAAGTGCTTAGTACACAATTCCAAGGAAGAGTTTATTATTTCTTCCCATAGGCAAGAGAATGTTTACACACTAAACTTAGAAGACCTTAGGAGCCAAGACTTACCTTGCCTTAGTATAATGGAAGATCATTCTTGGTTATGGCATAGAAGGTTAGGACACTGTAACCTTAAGAACTTATGTAAACTTTCTTTGAAAGGCCTAGTTATGGATCTACTAAATCTTAGATTTGATTCTTCAAAAGTCTGTGAACCTTGTCAATATGGCAAGCAACAAAAATCAAGTTTTAATTTAGTCGGTGAAGTCTAAACCACTGATGCATTACATCTAGTGCACATGGATATTTTTGGTCCAACACAAAATGGAAGCATTAGGGGAAAGTATTATGTATTTGTCTTAGTTGATGATTACACTTGATTTACATGGGTCTATTTTCTATCAAAGAAGTCTGAATCTTTATCTTATTTCAAAAGTTTTAGAGCTCATGTTAAAAATGAGAAAAACCTTCCATTGAAAACTATTCATAGTGATCATGGAGGATAATTTCAAAATTCTGATTTTGAAACTTTTTGTAGTAGAAAAGGTATTAATCACAACTTCTCAGCACCCAGAACACCTCAACAAAATGGTGTTGTTGAAAGAAGAAATTGAATTCTTCAAGAGATAATAAGAACCATGTTGAGTGAGTATTCTATAGCTAAACATTTTTGGGCTGAAGCTGTATGTACTACTTGTTATACTATAAATTGATTTTTGATTAGATCTTTTCTTAATAAAACTCCTTATGAGTTATGGAATGGTAGAAAACCTAGACTTTTGTACTGTAAGGTTTTTGGATTAAAAGTATTCATTCTGAATACTAAAGTTAACTTACACAAATTCGCACCAAAATATAATGAAGGAATTTTCTTAGGATACTCCATAACTTCTAAGGCTTATAAAGTTTTTAACAAAAACACTTGTACTGTTGAAGAGACAGTACATGTCAAATTTGATGAAATTGATCCTTTTGTTTTTAAACAACCCCAACCTATATCTTCGGATGTGTTTTCAAAAACTGATTATCAACCTTTGATAAAAAATCCTTCTGATAATGAAAATGTTCAAGAAGATACTTCTGAAACATTTACCCCAGAATAATTTCTACCCTATGTTGATGAACAAGTTTTAAAAAACCTAAATCGGTCGTTTCTAAAGAATCATCCTAGTGATAGTATCATTGGTGATGTTAATCAACCTATAAGGACTAGAAGTTCCTTAAGAAATGAAGTAGAGGATTTAGCATTTCTTTCCCAATTATAACCAAAAAGCACTGATTAAGCATTAGGTGACGATGATTGGATTAAAGCCATGAAAAATGAACTAAATGAATTCAAAAGGAATAAAGTCTGGACCTTGGTTGAAAGAACTAAAGAAACTTCTGTTACTGGACTAAAATGGTTCTTCAGAAATTAGTGTGATGAAAATGAAATCATCATAAGAAATAAAGCTAGATTGGTTTCTAAATGCTATAACCAACAATAAGGAATAGACTATGAAGAAACCTATGCTCCAGTAGCCAGACTTGAATCTATTTATAATTTACTTGACTTTGCAGCATTCTTCAATTTCAAACTTTTTCAAATGGATGTGAAATGTGCTCTCCTTAATGGTTATGTTCAAGAGGAAGTTTTTGTTGAACCACCTCCTAGATTGGAAGACACAAAACATCTTGATCATGTTTTTAGAATTACCAAAGCTTTGTATGGACTTAAACAAGCCCCACAAGCTTGGTATGATAGACTTACATGATTTTTGCTTCAAAAAAACTATGTTAAGGGAAATGCAGATCCAACCGTTTTTATAAAGAATGATAAGAAAAATGTTTTGATTGTTCAAATTTATGTTTATGACATTATATTTGGTTCAACTCATCAATCTTTAACTAATTCCTTTGCGAATCTAATGAAATATGATTTTGAAATGAGTATGATGGGTGAGTTAACATTTTTTCTCAGTTTTCAAATTTCTCAAAAACCAGAAGGAATCTACATATCCCAACATAAGTATATTAATGATCTTCTTAAAAATATGGATATAAAAACACTAAGAGTATAAGTACTCCCCTCATTACCTCAAACACACTCGATCTTGATGAAGCTGGGAAACCAGTAGATTAAACATTTTTTATAGGTATGATAGGAAGCCTACTTTACTTGACAGCTAGTCGACCAGACTTGATGTTTTCAATATTATTATGTGCAAGATATCAACCCAATCATAAGGAATTTCATTTAAAGGCAGTGAAAATAATTTTTCACTACTTAAAGGGAACCATGGATTTAAGACTCTTTTAAACTTCTGGAAATGATTTTTTTAAAGATCTTTTCCGATGCTGACTTTGGTGGATGTAGAATAGATAGAAAAAGTACATATAAAACTTATAATTTATTAGGATATTCATTAGTTTCTTGGTCTTGCAAGAAGAAACACTCAGTATAACTCTCCACTGCTGAAGCTGAATATGTAGTAGCTGGAAGTTGTTGTGCTCAAGTGTTGTGGATATGACACACACTCACATACTATGGCTTGATTTTTACTAAGACTCAAATTTTGTGTGATAACAGAAGTTCCATTGCCCTTAGAAAAAACCCTGCACATCACTCTCGTGAAAAACACATAGATATTAGGCATCACTTTCTTAGGGATCATACACTAAAAGGAGATATCATTCTATAATTTATCAAAACACAAGATCAACTTGCTGATATTTTCAAAAAATATTTACCCTCTGATAGATATGAATACGTTAAACAAAAGTTAGGAACGATAACCAGAAGGTAATCTTCCTTGATTAATTTTTTGTTAAACCATTATCCTTATAGTAATAAACTCCTTTTCATAGGGGGAGTACATCACTTTTTGAAGTTTTTTTAAATTTTCATACTGGAAATTTTAGTAATGGAAATTTTCATACTGGAAATTTTCGTACTGTAAATTTTCGTAATGATAATTTTTGTAATGAGAATTTTCGTAATGGGAATTTTTGTACTCATAATTTTCGTAATCTAGTTTTGGAACTCAATGTTTTTGCAATAAGTTTTTTTTGATCTTAAGTCTTTCGTAATAAGTTTTCAATAGTGAGTTTTTCATAGTCAAATTTTCTTCAATAAGAATATCACCTATTACGAATAAACTTCCTAACCAATCCGAAAGGTATGACTTCCTTACTTATGTTTTCGTAATTGTTTTTAGTTTCTGTTAGTTTTTTTTTTCTTTTAAAATTTCTCGGATTCTTTTCTTCTTAAATCCGAATTTTTTTTAAAACCTCAAAAGATCGGATTTAAGATTTCCTTGAGGGTGTGTTTTCAACCGTCAGATCAAATCAGAGAGTTTTTCAACCATCATATTGTTTTTGGAAGTTGAAAGGTCACCACCATCACCTATATAAAAGGGACCCCTAATGATGTCCTGCATAGATTTCCAAGCTCTCACTTCTTGAAGCTCTGCCTCAATTCTTAAAGCTCATTCCGAATCTCTCAGAATTCTTCGAATACGAATGTCTGTAGAAACCACTTCCCATGAAATGTATACCACGAAGCCAATATCAAAATGGAAAATATACAGGGAAAGGTTGGTCCATCCTAAATTTTTCAAGTATGATTCTATCATCTCTAAGAATATCAAGTTAAATAGCTAGGAAGAGGTATGCATATCTAAGATAGGTGATCAAGACATGGTGTATCTGGAACTGCTTATAGAGTTCTATGAATCAGTTTGTTTCTTTGAGGAAGAGGTAAGAGAAAAAGTTTCTTTTAAGAGTTATGGGTAGACCTTCAAACTTACTTGCACCAAGGATGCAAGATTGGTGGGGCTGGAGTATGAAGGGGAAGTTGAGTTTTACTCACAAAAACTCTCGGATGTTCTAGGTAGTTTTGTTAAGGTAAAGTCCTTACAATATCTTGGACTTGATGATGTCTAGATAGAAAAAATTGCTCACCTATATTCTAACAACCAGATCCTTCAGCTATGGGTACATGGTTTCTTAGTACCGAGAAAAGGTGAAAAAGATTCTCTCAAGAAAAGTGATATATATTTCATAGAATTCCTGGTAAATCTAAGGAAAATAAATTTTATGAGGCATGTACTTGTTACAATCAATAATATCAAGGATGGGAGTATTAGATCCCAAATTATCATGTTTCCTGCCTTACTTTCAAATATGATAATTCAGTGTCTTAGTCATTCAAGATTGCATGAAAATCCAAGTCTCGGAATTGAAAACTTATGCTTGTTAGTGATGACACTCTGAAAAGGATGAATATGGATTATTCTAAGGAGACAAAAGAGTTTTATGATTTTCCAGAGGAAGAGGCAGAATCCAATCCAAAAAATATTGAAAAAGCTGAGCCATCGAAGAAGGTTGGAAAGAAAAGGAATCTGAAGGAAGTGGAGGAGATAAAAAAACCTCCTAAAGATAAGGAATCTCAATCCACACCTCCCAAACCGAAAAAATAGAAAGCATATCTGGATGAGGTGGTTTCCATGTAGAGGGAAAATAAGGAGAAGATGAAAGAAGGGGAACCTCAGTTCGGCCTGGACCCTGCTGAAGCTAATTATTTAAGGGAGAAGACCACTAAATACCTTGAGAAGGTAGAAAAAGAGATGAATATAAAGAAGAAAATGTCTGAGACTTAAGTTGTACAATCTATTTTGAGAGCCACAGAAGTAGCTTCCAAAAATATTCTAGTACCAGAAAATTTTCTTGTCAGGCGATTATCTGAAACTCTGGGGAATAATTTCTTCACTCCGGAAAAATATAAAGAGAAATAAGTTGTTGATGAAGTAGAATTTTTTTTGAAAGAGTAGAAGAAGAAGAGAAAGTGGAAGAAGAAGAAGAAGTAGAAGAAGAAAGTGGTGATTTAGATGATATAATTAAACAAGTTAAAGAATATCATGATAAGGAAAATCCTTCAGAAAATTTAACACTCTGAACAACTGAGGGCGATTCCTCAAAGCTTGTCACTCCAAGAAAGGAGAAAGAGAAAGGTGGTAAGAAAGATTAAGAAAAGGATGAAGATAAAGAGAATGAATTATCCGAGGAAGAAAGCTATGAAAAGCACTTTGTTGAGGAAGGATTAGAGAAGGAAAAACCTGATGAAGACAAGATAGTTCAACTATCTAAATGTGAGGAAGAATCTCCTGATGAGGAAGACATTCCGAAAGTTGATAAGGGTAAGAAAGTGCTTATGGACACCCCAACAAAAGATATTATAAGGAATAAGGATGTTGGTGGCTCTTCAAGAAGAAAGATTGTGGAAATTAAAGAATAACATTTTCCTAGCAAAATGTCGAATTCAGAGTCATCTGAACTGGGACACGATTTTGTTGTTGAGTATCTAAAGAAATTGGTGGATACAATTACGATCTTTCCTACAATAGACTTCAGATGCCAGATGCTTCATCACAGCTTAAATCAGAAGTCAGAATCCATATCCACGGTGATAGATAAATGTGTGAAGATCGAGGCTGAGCATAAAAATTTTCTTATCAATTATGTGGTCCATAGAAAATCATGCAGCAAAATGACTTTATGGTCAAAGAAAATCGATGAGTATTTGACAGTGCATGATACCTTTCAGAATTATGTAAAAGAAGCATTTGATACCGAGGATTCCAAGATGAAGAATCTTCAGGAAAAGATTACCCTTGAGAAAAATACTCGGAATCAACAGGTGAAGGATCTGAATGGGAATCTTAACTCGGTTGCTCAATGCTGTAAAGGGGAAAGAGATCTCTGGATTGAGATCGAAGAGAAGCTTGAAAAGTAGGATGAAGTTCTTAAGGCTCAGTCTGAGGCTCTGAAGGCTCAAGAATAATGGATCACAACTTCGGATGAGCAAGCTAAGGAGGACCACAAAGACTTAAATAAGCTGAAAATCCTTCTGAAGAAGCTAATCCCCAAGGAAAAAGAAGACAAATAGACTAATCTAATCTTTTATTGTATTTTCCCTTGTACTAATATTTCCAATCATAATGAAATTGTCGTTTCTTGTCTTGGTTATATGTATTTAATGTTTCAGGTACTTTATTGTTTTTTCATTCCCTCAGATTCTTTTTGAAAATCATAAAGGGGGAGAAGGAAAAAGAACTTCTCAAAAGGGGGAGAAGGAAAAATATAAAAGGGATAAGAAAAACTTATAAGTTAAGAACTATCCTAAGTAAGGGAGAGTTCTCATTACGAATTCCATATTCATAATGGAAATCCCATTCTAGAAATCCAAAATATGATCCTTAGAGTTTTAAAGCCTAAGGGGGAGTTAGTCGTATTCACCATTGATCATAAACAAAGGGAGATAAGCTTTAATTACAAGTCTAGAAATTTATTCTATGTCATTACATTATTTTTCATAAGGATGTTTGTTCTTTACAAAAAGGGGGAGATTTTTGAGTCAATAAGGTTTTCCTTATGACTTTCCCATTCCTCCATTCATGGGAGATATTGATAAGTTATCAAGGTTTCCTTATGACTTTACCATTCCTCTTGTTTTGAAAATCACAAACACCTTTTCTTAATGAAAATTTCATTTAACCCCTATTTTACCTCCATAAGGAAAATTTCCTTCCCAAATGAAATTTACCCCAACCTTGTTCTCATTGTTCATATCAATATTTTTCTTAAGTGTAAAAATCAAATTCATATCTAAAATCTCAAAATCATATAATACTTAGACCTGAAGCATTCTGTTTTAGAATCCGAATTCTGGATATGAACTCCAATGAAGTTCAACTCCAAATTTTGGATACGAACTCTCATGAAGTTCCACTCCGAATTATGGATTCGTACTCTCATAAAGTCCCACTCCAAATTCTGATTACGAACTTCTCTAATTTTTGACTCTGAGTTCTCTAAATTCAGACTCCGAACTCTGATGAGGTCTGACTCTAAATTCTCATGAACATAGACACCAAACTTTGTAAGTTCTCGATCCAAATTCTAGTGAAATCATAATATGAATTTCATTGAAATTCAGGATCCATATTTCTACAGAATTTGAGTTCCAAATTCCTACAAAACAGAATCTGAATATTGTTAAGTCTGTAGACTCTGAATTTATTTTTACTGCCATTCTGAACATTAACCTTTTCCATTCCGAACTTTCATTTTCTACTCCATTCCGAATAACAGTTTAGTTATACTTACACTTTCTTATTATAAAACAATGTTGTGATTTCAGTTTTTGACTAAACATTGGTTGAGTGACACGTGTACATGTCCCTCTGAAATTCAAGGAGTAATATGACCATTGGAGGAGGGATCTGACCATTGGAGCTTCGCCTATAAATAGGAGCTCATTTGAACATGCTCAGGACTTTTGGAATTTTGGTGCTCAGAACTTCCTGAAGTGATTTATATAGAGAGAGTCTCTTATCAACTCTCAAGCTTCGTGCAGAAAGTTTGAACGGCTTGTTCAAACTTTTCCTTGTGCAGATTTGCTTCGTGCAACTCCAATTATTTCTGTGTACAATCGAGGGCTTCCGAGGATAGGAAGACATAGGTTCCAACACCTTGAAGTCAAGGGATTCCTTGCTGAGGAAGACAGAGGTGCCGACTACCTGATAGTTGAGGGCTTGCAGGGATAGCAAGATAGATTCCTATATTCATATCGAGGGCTTACCCTGGTGTGGGTAAGACAAAATTTCTTGAGAGTATAAATCAAGGGACCTTTATCCAAGGTTGTTGGATACCCTTCTCTTTGTGTTAAAAGACTTATTACTTATTACTTGTTTTTGTTACATGTTTTTCCACTACATTTTGTATTGTTGAGGAAAGTATACTTTCTTATACTTCCTCATCCTTGTACTCTGATATAGTTAGATTCTATACGCTTTAAGGTAGAATCTTAATCTTTGAAATTTTTGTTAAGTTTCATTTTCAGAATTACTTTTTCGGAATCTATCAAGTCTTTATAACTTATAGAGGTCTTGTGAATTATCTTGTTTAAATTTGTTAAACATAACCATCCTCAAAATTTCATAAGAGAATTTTTAAAAGGTACAATTCACCCCACTCTTGTATCTGAGAATCTCATTCTTATTTTGATCCTACGTTTGGTATTATAGAGTATATTATACTCAGTCACATACCATACTAACACATGGGGCCCACACGACGTGTGGCCCAAACTCATCTCCAAACCAAGCGCACAAACGTTCTCAGGTACAAACTAAAACATGTACCTCCAAGCATTCCTGTATACTCATAGAGTATGCCACATTTCTAGCCCAAGGGCTATCGTGCACACGACACCCAACGTCAGCGGGAAGGGTGAAGACGCAATTTCGCCAACCTGATTCCTCCATGGCCCTAGAATGGCCAACCACATATCTTAAAACATAAAATTCACTCACACGGGAGTGAAAGCGATCACACGCCAAGGGTTCGCTTCCAAACACAGCAAGAAGAACCGCCACCGCATCACCTTTCATGCTTCCCCATTTAATGAGATCTCGAATGAGACTCCACACATCCAAACAGATCGTACCATTGTAATATTCGTGAAAAAAAATGCAACATAGACTATTTACTCGCCTCCAATGGACATCCGACGTAAAAGGACATTCAACACTACTTTATGTCTGAATGACGTCCCGTGGTCCCGGGCCTCGGTCCCGAAAACAGTCGGGCGCATCGCACCAATGCGATCCCCTCGGGAAAACACGTCAAATTTACTGCTCACTTGAGTGTAATGGATATCCCGAGAAAAAGATGCATATTTCCATACGACACACGAGCGGTGCTACGTGGGACCCGCATCCCGGTCTTGAAGCGCTATGAACGGATCGCACCGTTGCAATCCTCTCAAAAAAAGAACACAAGTTTGACTATTCACTTGTCTAAATCAGACACACGGTGAAGAAGTTGGAATTCACCATCAATTCCTGAAACAACCATCCTGGAGTCTGCACCACCGTGCTGAATTAAAGTGGGCAATTTGCGCCATTGCAATGCCCTCGAAAAAACACTCAGAATTGACTGCTCGCACTCCCCAAACGGACGTCCGATGAAAAAGTTGTGAAATGCGGCACACAGCTTAAAATACGGGCTGTGGGGACCATTCCTCAAATCTAGCTTCAATGCCTGAAACCACCCTGGAAAGCTTCGCCTCGACACCCGGGTCCCAACACCGCTGACGACACTCAAATCGGACGTCGGATGTGTCTGCGCCATCCAAAATAAGAACTCCCCGAAAAACACCAATCCACTTAATGTACGTGTCGTGGCACCGAGCCCCTCATATCAGGAATTTAAAAAGTTCCTGAGACCATCTAAAAAAGTTCTTCTCGAGCTGAGGATCACACTGCCGCAGACGACACACAAAATGGACACCCATAGTGAAGCTTTTGGGTGTCCGATGTTGAGGGGACGAATCCCCTTGGGCTGGACCGGACCGGCTAGGGCCGACCCACGCTGGCCGGCCCGGCCGTGGACCTTCGGTCCCCTATATCACCAACCGACCCTCGTGGCCGGTCTTTATTTCACGCGGAGACCCGCCAAGCGTGGGTCTCAGTCTCCCGCGCGGAGTCGCGACTGCGACCCGGTCCACCCGAGCGCCAACGACCTCACTGACGCCGCGGGCGCCTGCCACACTCGCTTTCCCGGATGCCTACCGCGCTCCCTCTCCCAGCCGCCGTCACCCTCAGCCCACCGACCGCCTATCCAACCTTCTTTTCTAAGAATCCCCACTGCCAGGAGCCACCACGCGCCACCGTCGACCGCCCTGGACCGCAGGAGACCCGCCAGAATACACCAAAACGACCTCAAAACTTTTCCGGACCGCTGCGGACGACTCAGGACTTGGAATTAAAATCCAAAACATGCGTAAGAAAGCTCAGAATATATTCTACACAACCATGGGATTTTATTGAAAATTAAACAACATTTTGACACTACAAATAGAGTTCAAAGGATAGGTTCTAAATTAATATACGAAACAAAGATCTTTTACCTGCATGGGCGTAGCCCGACGCTTCACGGTCGATCCGCACCTCACCGGATCCACAATCACCTTGGAGGAAGAGGGGATCTTAGGGATTGAGGTTGAGAGCTCCTTGGTTGGGATATCCTTCCGCTAGATGAAGAACAAGGGTAGGAGGGGAGGTGGTTAGGTGTTTAAATAAAGAAAATTAATTAACATTTAAATAAAATTTTAATACCCACCAGAAGACCTGCATCCAAACCTCCCGACGGGATCAAGGTTAAGCCTCCCATAGGGTAAAAACCACCTTACAAGCACAACGACGGTCTTGGAATTTTAATCTGAGGCCCCGTTCAAAATTTATAAAACTTAACATCTGAGGCCGCTAAATTACGAAAACTCCCCTATGGCCATTTCCACAGAAGGGCCGTGCCTGTGAAAATTACACCCCTCCAAGGGTAAACGGCACACTCCGGACTCAACGGTTCCCTTGTTTTTACCATCAGAGCAACCTTTTAAGAGACGCCTGAGTTTAACAATTAAAGGAATAAATTAATTATTTTATTTATCTGTTTAACGTTCCGTTAATGGGAGAGGGGTCCCAACGTCCCGCGCCGACATGTTTTATGTCGTTCCTAGGGTAAAAACCCAATTTCGGACCCATCTGTACACTCAGATTTCTGATCCGGATCTCTGTTTAGGAGTTATCCTATTTATTTGGTGTGCCCAGTGTGAACACACTTAATATTTAATTCCGGACACACCAGGGCTCGGAATCATACGTCGTCTAAAGGCGATGCTCTGGAATAACATCAAAAAAATTTCAAAGTCTTTTATAGAAAAACCTGGGTTCTTACAAATTTTTTGGGTATTTACATTCTCCCCACCTTAGGGATTTTCATCCTCGAAAACATCAACAAAACAAGGGGAACAAATGGGGGTACTGAGCATGTATCAGATCCTCCAGCTCCCATGTACTCTCCTAGATATTCCCATACTACCAACAAACTCACACCATAGGAATCGACTGCCCATGAAGGAACCGCTCCTATCGATCCTCTATCTCCACTGGGAACTCCAAAAACGTCGCCTCATCGTCGATTTCCACCTCACCCCTGTCGATAACGTGCATTGATTCATGCACATATCTCCTCAGTTGTGACACATGGAATACATTATGAACCTGGTGCATCTGTGGAGGAAGATATAGATGGTACAAATCCTCACCTACTCTATTGAGGATCTATAAGGGTCCGGTGAACCTCTGAGAAAGTTTGTCTCCCTGACCAAACCTCCATAATCCTTGTTGGGGTGAGACCCATAGGAATACACGGTCTTGCACCTCAAACTCCAAGGGTCTCCACCTCCTGTAGACATAAGAAATCTGCTGAATCTGTGCAGTCTTCATCTGCTCCTGGATGATCTACACCTTCTCAGTGGTAAACTATACCATCTCTAGAACCATAAGTTCTGGCTCCCCTGGGACCATCCAGCAAAGAGGTTATCAGTATGGTCTCTTATAAAAGGCCTCAAATAGAGCCATACAGATAGTGGAGTGATAACTATTTTTGTATGCAAAATCCATTAGGGGTAGGTGGTTATCCCAACTACGACTAAAATTGAGGACAAAAGCATGAAGCATATCCTCAAGTGTCTGTATATTCCACTTCGTCTGAACATTGGTATGAGTATGAAAGGCAGTGGTCAAGCGTAGCTGAGTTTTGATTGCCTCCTGCAATCCCTTACACAAATGGGATGTAAAACGTTTGTTGTGATCTGAGTAGATCGTCAATGGCACCCCTTGAAGTCACACAATCTCCCGCACATAGAGGCGTCCCAAGACCTCTATTGATCCCTGCTCTAGGATGGGTAAGAAGTTGTCTGACTTGGTGAGTCGGTCAAAGATCACCTAGATGGAATCATGGACCCTGGACGTACGTGTAAGAACTATCATGAAGTCCATGAAGATACTACCCCACATCCACTCCAGTAACTCAAGTGGCTAAGCTAAGCCTGCCGGTACCTGATAATCGGCCTTCACTTGCTGACAAGTGAGGCCTCGAGATAAAAACTCTGCCACTGCTTTATTCATCCCTAGCCACTAGTACTGACACTGGAGATCCTGGTACATGTTTTCCACTTCAGAATGTACCACCAAATGGGATGTGTGTAACTCCCTCAACACCTCCTCTTGTAGCATCACTCATACCATGGTGTGACCTCTAAAGAGGATGACATGATCCCCACCTTCAGAAAATCCATCAAGAGCCTGTCCTGAGGATATATGAGCACGTCAGGCCTTGCAGTCTATGTCCCCATGTTGAGCCTCCCGAACTCGCTGAAGAAGTGGGGGAGTGATATTCAAAGACTAGAGGTAAGCTGCTCCATCTCTATCCCTAAAATATATCTACAATGCAGCAAGTTTCTATGTCACATCACTTAGAAACTATAGACCATACATCCTGCCGAGTGCATCTACTAATTCTTTCCCCTTTACAGAAGTGTAGACTATCTCGAAGTCATAGTTTTGGAGGAGCTCCAACCATGTCCACTATCTCAGGTTCAATTACTTCTGTGAGAAGATATACCTGAGACTATTGTGATCAAAGTAAAGAGTAAACCTTTCACCCATCAAGTTGTGCTACCACATCTTCAGTGTAAAGACCACTGCTACTAACTCCAGGTCATGGTTAGAATAGTTATGCTCGTATTGTATCAACTGCCATGAGCCATAGGTGATCACTACTTTCTTCTGCATTAGGAAAAAACCTAGTCTGATCCCTGATGTGTTGTAGTAGACTACAAACCCAACGCCCTCTTTTGGTAAACTAAATATGGGGGCACTCATCAGTCTCTGCCTCAGCTCCTAAAAATGTTGTTGGAATCTCTGCTTCCACAGAAAGGGCTATCCCTTCTTTTTCAAAGATTACAAGGGTGTCACAACTATGGAAAATTTGGGTACGAATCTCCGGTAGTACCCAACCAATCCCAGGAAACTGCACACCTCAGTCACACTCTTGGGTGGCTCCCAAGCAAGAACTGCCTCTATTTTAGCCAGGTCCACTGCAACTCCAGCCTCCGAGATAATGTTCCAAAGGAAGTGGACTTACCATATTTGGAACTAGAACTTCGAGAGATTTCCATAAAGTTGGTTCTGTTGGAGTGTATCCAGAACTATCTGCAGGTGCATGGAGTGCTCCTCCTCCGATGCCGATTATATACGGATGTTATCAATAATGACTACCATGAAGCGATCGAGGTAAGGTTGGAAGATACCGTTCATGAGACCCATGAACACTACTATAGCATTGGTCATGATGAAGGGCATCTCCAAAAACTCATAATGGCTAAACCGACACCTGAAGGTTGTATTTGGTATGTCGTCATCCCGTACCCTGATCTAGTGATAGACTGATCTGTGGTTTATCTTCGAAAGCCATTGAGCTCCCTTCAGCTAGTCAAAGAGGTCATCAGTCCTTGGGAGTAGATACTTGTTCTTTATAGTCACCTGGTTCAGGCGCTGATAGTCCACACAAAGCCTTAGACTCCCATCTGCCTTCTTGGAAAACAAAAGTAGGGATTCCCATAGAGAAACACTGGGCCTTATGAACCCATTCTTTTGCAAGACCTCTAACTGTACTCTCAACTTACGAAGATCTGCGGGATCCATCCGATATGCTAGAGTAGATATCAGTGTCTTCCTAGGGTACATGTCGATGTAGAAGTCTACCTCTTTGCAAGGAGGTAGTCCTAGTACATCATCAGGAAATACATCAGCATACTAGTCCACCAATACATAATAACTCGAACTCCTCACATTAACTACTCCGAGGGTAAGGCTAACCAACTGAGGAGTGATCGGCTGCACCCTCCTCTGAGAAAGTCCATCATGTGCTGCAAAGGCTTCCTTCTCATCGGTGCTGGAAAACATGATTCCATCCTCATGGATACACCACACTTTGAACATAAAACAATCTATCTAAGCGTGGATAGTGGATAGCATGTCCATACCAAAAATGACATCGTAAGGCCTCGACACTGCTACTAGGAGATCCCATCCGAAGCTCTTGCCTTATTGAGTGATCTCAGACTATCTGCACCAGTGTGTAATTATCGATTCTGCTCCCATAGAAGTCTCAAATCATAAGGATTGAGCCAACGACTCTATTGGAATCACTGAGCTTCGAATTAGTGTCATGAAAATAAAAGAGTGACTGGAACCTGTGTCTATAAGTATTGTAGCTAGGGTGGAATAGACGCAGATCTTACCTCTAATCATCCCTAGACTGCCAAGGTCGAAGGCCTCTACTGCTTGTAGCTGTGCACACCCCTGTCCACCAGCTCCCTAAGGTTGGGGAGGACCACCTAGGGGTGGTGGTGGTGAAGCCTCAAAACATCGTCCAACACCTGCTGCATGACCTATTCCTCTGCCACGGCGGCCGCCGTACGAACCTCCTCTCTCGAATATCTGCCTCTACCTCAGTGGTCCCTCGACCATCTGCTAATAATTAGTATGGTGGGTTGGGCAGTCACAAGCCATATGGCCTTAACCACTACACGCGAAGCACAATCTACTTCCCATCTGACCTCCTCTACTTCGCGAGCTCTACACCTCTGACCCTGTGTCCTAGGGTCGTCCTCCGGAAGTTCTGGCCTGCTTGGGCCTCTGCGTCATCGGCCTATTTCCTGCTATAGATGACTCAGCTACCTATCACCCGGTGGTGGCTCTCACCATCGGTGTCTGCTCAGCTAAGAATCTCTCTACCAAAAATTCTCACTCGAACCCTCCAGCCTGTGTCGGGATATTCCGCAATATCATCGATGCTCTGATTTCCCACTGGAGACCTTGCTCAAAGGTCCGAGCCCCAAAGAATGGGTACCGTACCCTGTTATTGGAGTAGCACAAGAGGTTAGTGAATCTCGTTGAGTACTGAGATACAGTCAGGCTTCCCATCTTTAAGTGTAGGAGCTCTAGAATACGCATAGAGTGTAGTGTTGCAGGAATGAACTCCTTCCTGAAGAGGGTCTCAAATTACAACAAAAAAGTGTCACCTCCTCATGTCACTAGAGCATCTGGCTCCACCATCTTCCTATCACACCCTAGAAAATACTAGTAGCTAGGATCACCATACACTCTACTGGTTTCCCAACTAGGTAGAAAAATCTGGCCCCAACCTGCAGCCAGTCCTCAACTGCCTTGGGATTTGTTTCGCCTCGACACCTCGAAGGCCTCGGTCTCTATAACTCAAGAAATGTGCTCAGTCAGCGCACACCGAACACCAGTGGGGCTAGTGTAAACTACTTCCCAATGGGTGATGGTGCTGTTGGTGCACCACCTGAAGGTGCTAACACAGTAAGAGGTCCCTACACTAAAGCCTCGTCACTGGTGTGCTGTCATCGTGAACTCTCTTGGGGATCCTAGCCGGTTGTCTACGTGGTGGTATCCTGAAAATAAACAGGTGCACCACGTTCAATAAGTTATTCTTGGTGAGATGACTCAAAAGAGATCAAGTAAAACATTTACAAAACACACACAATTAGTGTTTTCGTGCATCGAGTCAGAAATCAGAATTCAGGGTCCTAGTGTATGGATACGTCGGCCACTGCACTAACAATGGACTCCTCGAACTGAAAACCACACTCAAAACACATAGCACTATTGATCCATTGGAAAGATTAGAGTCCTAGTTATTCAGTAGAACTGAATCCTCTAATACCACATTGTCATGACCCATCCCCTAGGGCCCATGCTATGACTACCCCAAGCCCACCTTCCAAAGGCCCAGGGTTGGCGACTAGCACCGGAAAGGCGTACCCCTAAAATGGGAAGTCATTTCCTTTAAACCTGAACAAAAACATTGTCCAAGAACACAACAAGATGCAACCATGAAGAAAAACTATAGTAGTAAAAGTGTGTCGTGAAAGTAAAGGGGTTGGAATACAAGCCCAACTAAAAAGATACAACTACAACTATAAACAGGAAATAGAAAACCACTCCTGATTTTGTCCACCAAGGATCCTACCTAAATGGTAGGTACAGATCGTATCCACAACTCTCCATGTCAACCAGTCACATCCATGTACCGCCAGGTCCTAACTCCATATGTCTAATCCAATCTTCTCATCATCTGCACAAGACACAACAAAGTGCAGGAAAAGCCCGTGCAGGGGTGAGTATAACAATACCTAGTAGGGACCCCGAGACCCCCAAAGGTCTCTCATAATTCCAAAAAGGAAAACCAAAAAACATGATCTCAATCACCAAGCACAAAGAAAAAGACTCAACTCAAACCATGTAAAAAACTCAATGTTCAGGAATAAAGATAATTAGCCTAGATGTATATCATTTTATTATGTTAGGAAGTTTACACAACTGAAACACCAGGGATTTGTTCCATTTTTGATCCACAGAGGGTCGTATAACGCTGATCCATGATGGGCCGCTCTAAAGCTGGTCCTCGTTGGGCCGCACAATGCTGATCCAAAAAGGGTTTCTAGAATGATGATCCACACAGGGTCACTAGAATGCTGATCCACATAGGGTATCTATTACGCTAATCTACACAGGGTATCTAGATGTTGATCCACACAAGGTTGATAAGATGCTGATCCACATATTTTTACTAAGATGATGATCCATACAGGGTCTCTAAGTGGCTGATCCACATAGGTTCACTATGAATGTTGATTCACAAAGGGTAACTATGATGATGATCCACACATGATTTCTAGATGCTGATCCACACAGGGTCGCTACTCAGATGATAGCCAACCATAGGATTCCTCACACCCAATGTGCTTGAGTTCCACAATATCTGCTTCTCTTGATATTGGTGGTTCCTAAACTGCCACTAAGTTCTACAATGGAGTAACCCAAAAGACTATCATGTCTTAAGGGATCCAACGCAATAGACGACACATCAACCGGATGCCGGGTCTGTGAGTTATTGACATTTTAGTGTCGAGGGCCCAGTTGGATTCAGGTACAATCCAAATCGGCCATACTCTAACTTTCTCCAAAACTCATGCGGAGTATCTAAAACGGAACACCTTTCTACAAGGATCCGAACGCCATAGATGGTTCGTCAAATAGAAATCTGGTTCGTAAGATACGACTCTTTAAGAAAAACTGGGCCTGAATAGGTCTGGGTCTGATCTGACCTCGTCGGACCGACACGGCCGGACTTGGCCTAAGCCAACCCAACCCGATTTGGGTCGACTGGACCCTATCTGGGTCCAACCCATCCCAGCCTGAACCGACTTGGTTGGGCGGGGTGGCGACGGCTCAGCCCTCCGGGCGACGCGACCAAGTGCGCTGGAGCAACTCACCAACCAGGTGGCCGCCTAGCTCCCCAAACAGCTCAAAGATCCATTTAGATCATCAATCAGTGACACCACATGGCACTTCCATGTGGTCTATGGGACCTACATGGCACATGTATTCCTCCATCGCAGCTTTGATGTCGCGGCCCCGTCATCACGGTGTGCAACAGCACACCGCCTAGACAACGCGGCCGACTGAGTGTCGGCCACCCCTTCAGGTATGCCGCGGTGCAAAGCAGTGTCGTCCTCTTCTGTGGCTGGTGAGCATCGGTCGCTTCCTTCGCCATCAGTTCTAGTCGCTGATGCCTCCGTGCCAGTACCGCACTAGCAGATCTTCTGTGGGCCACATGGTGAGACCAGGTGGTCCGTTTCCCCTTCTTCTCATGCCTACGGACCTCCCAGGATGTCGACGTTGTTGCGGGGCTCTTGAATTCAAGGTTATTACATGTTGGAAACTCATCCCCTGAAGAACACGACAAGAACAAAGTGGAGAAGGGTCCAAGCCTTATTTGTTTCCCTATTCCCTTCTCGTTAGAATCGTAACAAGAGGGTAACAATTTATTCATATTTAACTCAAAGAATTGAACCATGACAAATCCCCCTACCTCGAGAATTGATGGAGTCATCACGGTGGTGGAAGGAGAATCCACGCTTTGATGAAGCCACTAACATTTTTCGTTCCCGGTTCGATCCCTCTGACATTTCTGTCTAAGCTCTCATTCTTCGTCAGTGGAAGATGCTGCAACACTTCATCAGAGGTTCCTCTCTTCCATGCTAAAAGCACATGCCCGAGATTCAATTAAATATATCAAAGAAACAACTGAGTTGCACAACATTAATGAAGTTTATTTATGAACCACATTTAATGTTCCAACGTCGAGGTTACAGAAATAAAAATTCAAGCCCTTAAATGGCTTGACAACACAGTGGTCCCACTACCACCGCCCAATTACTGGAGAAAAATAAAATAACAATCAAATTTTATTTTATTATTCTTTTAAATGTCCAAAAATTATCTTTTTCTCCCGACCTAATGCGGTTGAAGATAAGCCTCCCTTAATCAAATCTCGGTGTGTCGGATTTAATGGTGCCCTCAGATTTCAATTTTGAGCACCGTTTCAAAAGTTAGAAAACATCGTCCGTATGTTTAATGAACATAACTTAACAAAAGTTTAAAATTATGTTCTGGGCACACCAGGCATCAGAATCACACACCATCAATTTTTGAAGACTCATAATAATCCCAAATAATTAAAAAAATTATATGGAATTTCCGGGCCTTTAGAACTACCGTGGAAGACAACTAACATCAAAGTACAAAGTAGAAGACAAACCAAAAAAACCCAACAACACCAAATCAAACTCCAAAGATCCCAATATGTTCCATTCTCCAACTCCACAATACAATCCATGTATCAAGAATAACCACTAAAGAAGTGTGATACTTCACCTTTGTCTGTGTCTCGAAGAACAATATCCACAAAATCAACAAAGTGGAAAAGTAGGGGTGAGTAATGAAACTCAGTAGGTTTTCCCCAAATGAATTTACTACTCACAACACTAATATCGAACAAGTTCGCACAGTATATAAAACAATTTATATAAAAATAATTTTTAATAGTTAAAAAATTTGTAAAAAAGGAAATAGTTTCATACCAAAACATTTTCCAAGGAAAGAAAACAAACAATTCTTCAAACCATTTCATATTAATTTTTGGAATACCCATTCCATGATTCACACACAAACACACATTCATAATTATCTGAAATTTTCATACCAAAATAGTTACAAGGAAAGAAAAAAATAATTCTTTAAACCATTTCCCATTCCTTTTCAGCATACCCATTCCATGATTCACACACCCACCCATACATGCATGCTTATCTGATAGTTTCATACTCATGGACAGTTTCTCATCCATCCACTAAGTCTCAATAAATGGTTAATCTATTTTTACCCCAATGAAACATTCCCCTTATCCAGGGTCACATAACTTTTTACCCCAATGCTACATGTCCCTTATTCAGGGCCACATTGTAATCATGAACTCACAAAACCCCTGTATGTCAAACCCAATTCAAATCAACAATACCAAGAAATTTCAATAAAAACATTATCTAGGTTTCCTCATTTTTGGGCCTACCTGGTTCACTTAGTGCTTGAGCATGTGATCCTCTCGTCTTCTTCTTCATGTTCTCTAGGGCTTCACACTAACCTGATCCCAGTGGAGGAAGCTGTGATTTTCATCCCTTCCCTTTCGCAGATATGGCTTGTGATTTTGAAGAATTTGTCCAGGTAATGGAGTTCCCTTTTCCTTAGGGATTGAAATTTTATATTCAATCTCCCTGATCTTCTCTTCCTGCTAGCACGTTTGGGTTCTCCCATGCCTTCCCCCATTCTATAACTACTATTCGGTTGGGTACCTCTTTGTGGTAGTTTCTTCACGCTTCTTGCAGATATTGATGGATTGATGGTGCTTTCACAATCTATCTCTCATATCTATATGGTTTTGTACAATCTGAAAAATTTCTATGGCTACGAGATGAGTTTGTTTCATCTTATGTTTTCACATGAGGCACCGAGGATTGAGTTTCAAATGGTGCAGTACTAGGCATCCTCTTCCTTGGGTCTCCTTTGATTTAGGAATACTTGGTTGATTTGATGATTGGGAATGGGATTATATTTTAGGATCTATGATCAAATATGTAGGTGGTGGCTACCTCGACATGAGGCATTCGACTAGAGTCTAACTCAGGTAGTGAAGAATGGTGTCCGGTTGGTGGTTAGGTTTCCATCTCGTGGGTGTTTTCAGAGATCATTGAGGTGTTTTTAAGAACAAAAATGATTTTCTAGGTGGATATGGAGATGGAACTCATTGATGACCTTTTTTTTCTCATGGAGTAGCTGATCTTTGTGGCCTTTTGGGTTTGGTTTCTGGATGATGGTGTAGATTGACGATGATTTGTGTGGGGTTTGGACTTTTTTGTGACTTTTTTTGTCTGCTATTTTTTTTGTTTGCTGATCTGGTTGGTTGATGGTTAAAAAATTTTCTATATGAGTTTTGAAACTTGTTTCATCACATTAGGTTGGTAGTTCATCTTCATTCATGTATTGTTGGGTGGCCGACCTCAAAATAGGGATGAGTGTGTTGATACCCAACATCCGTCCATCTGTCCTTCTTATTGGATAGATGAGTGTCTTGATTTGATTTTTTATAGTGTTTTTGGTATTGAGTTGTGTTGAATTAGGTTGACTTTATATGGTATCTTCACATGAATTTTCGGGAGGGAGACTCAAAATAGAGATAGATGAGATGATCTCAATCATTTGGTCCTCCCTCCACATTCTTACGTGGGTGGGAGGACTGCTCTACCTCGTTGTGGTGCCGGCACTATGAAACTTCTTGGTAAGGGGGTGACCCATTCTCTATGACCAATATTAATGTTGCATTATCTTTCAGGGGTAGATGAAACTTTTTCCCTTTCATATATTGAAAATTTCTCTCCTTTGATCACCTTGGTCTTCTTCCTTTCCTTTGGGTTATGATTCTTATGGAATTTTTGCCACTGTGATTGTCATGTGTTTCCTCTTTTACTATTCTTAAAAAGTGGCTTATATTTTTATAAATAATGGGGGTTATTCCATTTAATTGTTGAAAAACCATATTTACCTAAATCAAATAAACAACCATGTTAAAATCATCCAAAAAAGCACTTTTCATAACAATTCCACAAAATACTCAATCCATCACTAAAGAGGGTTTCTACCATTCTTTGCAAACCAATTTCACAATTAATTTCAAAAAATTTAAATAATTAGAAACTAAGACTTCATGTTCTTATAATAGGAGTCAAGAGTGAATCCACCTATCTTAGGAATTATGGGAAAAATGAAGAACAATAAAAAAACACCCACAAAACCGGGTTGAATCTCCAAAAACCCACCTAAGATCTATTACACTAACAAAAACAAGGCCAAGTCTAACCATGATTGGCATCAACCACCTTAGATCTATTTGCACCAGACTAGATCTATGAAACTTAAAGAGGGAAGAAATTAGATCTAAGAAAAACATTAAAAAAACTACTATAAAAGGAGACTTACCAAGGGAATCAGGATTCAACACCACATGAAAAGCCTTTAGATCACTTCCGGTTTGATGGGTAAAGCCTTAACTACCTTTGGGAGGAAAAAATATTGAGTTATGGAAGAAATGGAAGAAAAATGATCAGTTTTGAGGTAATCCTACCCTAGATCAACATTTGTAGGATCTAGTTTTTAAACTATGCATGGTTAGTCACACAGTTAGGAAAACCATGAAATAATCATGTGATATAATATACCTCACGAAGAACCTCACATAGTTGGACCACACAGTTAAAAAAACTATGTTCCAACCTTGTAAAATCTATTTATCCCACTTTTCATTATTTCCCCTTGGTAGCCTCATGATCTGTCCAAACCTTGCACCTAAACATGCACCTAGAAAGAATCCCATGTTTCACCTTGCAGAGTTTCCTATAGAAGTTTCATGGTTTTCACTAACTATGATCAAACCATACACCTTAAAAATCTCTAGAAACATTCCAAAAGTCATCCAAACCCTCCCAAACGTCACCCAAACACTTTAAATTCTTAAAAAAATAATTAAAGGGTTACTTACTTGAAAATTATGGTGCTACATTCACCAAACCATTGGAAATTTTGTCCATAGATAGTAGAAAATTATTGCTACCCCGAAAGATCTTTGGCCAATGCTTGAACATTTCCTTATCCAATTCTCATGTCCCTTTCTGAATCCAACCATGTTGCCACAAAAACCACATTAGACTGATGTTTTTCCCATGCAAGAAATTCTATTTCCTATCCACAATCTTCACTAGAACATGCACCAATAAATAATCCGACTCTAAGTCAATGTGATCCCATCGAATCACATTGTCAGGATCAGGCTGGCACTTTTTCAACTGAGATACATGAAACACATTATGCATAGTGCTAAATTGATGTGGTAATGCCAACCGATATGACACCTCACCAACCTGTTCAAGTATCTCAAAATGGATTATGTATTGAGGATATGACATTAACTACTTTCCAAAATGATGATGTACAAGCCTTGGAGAGATCCTAAAAAACATGTGATCACCCGCTTTGAATGACAATGACCATCAACGATGATTTGCATACAATTTCTGATGAATTTAATCCATCGTTATCTATTTACTGATCAACTAAATCTTATCTGTTATCTCTTAGACAAGGCTCAACCAATCTAGTGAAGACTCACATGTTTCCACCCAATAAAGTTAAGAACAACAAGGACGCCCATACAATGCTTCAAAAGGATCCATATGTATCAAAGATTGATAATTTTTGTTATATGAGAACTCCACCGATGATATGTTCTCTTCCCATGAGACACTAAAATCCATTACAGAAGCCTGTAACATGTCTTCCAATGTTTTTAACATCCATTTGGATTGTCCATCCATCTTAGGACGATATTCCATACTCATGGTCAACTAAGTACCAAGGGATTGCAATAAGGATTTCTGAAAATGAGATGCAAACCTTGGGTCTTTGTCATATACTATTGAAACTGGAATGCCATGCCACTTTTCCACTTCTCGAATATATATTTTTGACAATTACTCTACCATATATGATTCATTAATAGGGATGAAATGGGTCGACTTTGTGATCTAATTCACTATCACCCAAATGGAATCATATTTCCAAACAGTTCATGGAATACATGTGACAAAATATATGGCTATCTTCCCCCATTTACAAACAAGTATAGGTAAAGACTACAACATACCACTGGTCACTGATTCTCTCCCTTAACATGTGGAAAACTTAAGCATCTCGAAACAAACTCAACCACCATAATTTTCATACTCACCCACCGAAAATGCACTTTCAATACATTTTACATATTCTGTATTTCAGAATGAATAACCCATATTGAATGGTGGTAAGAATAAATAAGTTGTTCTTGACAATCCACAAGTATGACCATCCAATTTCAAAACCACAAAATTGCACTCACATCCATCCTCCATTCCTCAATGGTCTCCCCACCATTGATTTTTGACCTCATAACAACACATTATGAATTGGATGCCTATGTCTCTTTAACAATTTCAACCAAATCAGAAATAAAAGAAACATAAATAAAAAAATATACTTTACCTCAGTCTTCATGTGCCATGTTCATGTCGACTAGGACTGATATCAACTACCATTGGACTAAATCCTCCTTTTCCAACATAACATATAAATTTCTATTTAATGCATCTTTCACCATATTGCCTTTAACTGGTGTATACATTAAGTCAAAGTCAAACATTTAGAGATACTCAATCCGTCATCTTTGTCTCATATTTTAACCACTTTGTGATAAAATATGTTTCAAGATCTTATGATCTGTAAAAACTATAAGTTTGTCACCAATGAGGTAATGATTCCAAGTCATCAAAGCATGAACTACGACAACTAACTCCAAATCGTGTGCTGGGTAGTTCTTCTCATGAAACCGTATATGTCTTGATCCATAAGAAACAACATGGTCTCCCTGCATGAGAATGCATCCCAAACCAGATCTTGAAGTATGAAAATACACCATGTAACCTTGTCCTGATTCCAGTAATATCAAGATTTGTGCTGATGTAAGGAAAAATTTAAACTCTTGAAAAGAATTCTTATATTCATCATTCCATTGGAATGAAACAATATTAATTTTCAAATCAGTCACAGGTGAGGCCATTCCTAAAAAATCATGAATAAATCATCTGTAATAACCAGCTATACCAAAAAAACTATGTATCTTAAAGACATTCTTTTAGCAGTTTCTAAGTGATAACAACATTTGTCTTTTCTAGATCAACAAAAACATTCTTTTCATAGATTATATGGCTAAAAAAACATAGATATTATATAAAAAATCACACTTTGAATGTTTTTCATACAAAAAATGATCCCACTAGATTCTCAACACTGTTACCAAGTGTTTCTCATACTCATCCATTTTTCTTGAATACACCAATATGTCATCCAAAAACACCACCAAAAAAGAATCTATATATCAATGAAATATCTAATTCATCAATTCCAAAAAACCATTGGTGAATTCATAATATTGAAAGGCATTACCACATATTCATAGTGTCCATATATAATTATAAAATCTATTTTCAAAATATCCCCCTTCTGAACTCATAATGGGTGATATACTAATTGTAAGTCAATTTTGGAGAACCACTGAGCTCCCCTCAATTGATCGAACTAATCATCAATTTGTGGAAGTGGATACAAATTATTTATCTTAACATGGTCATGTTTATGAAAATCCATACACAGTCGAAGAGTACCATCCACTTTTTTGACAAATAAGATTGGTGCTGCTGATAGAGACATGCTAGGCTGAATGAACCCTTTTTGTCTAGCTCTTCCAAATACACTTTAAATTCCCTTAATTCTATTAGTACTATCTGATCAGAAGGAAGGTAAATAAGACTTATCCCTAAAAAAATATCAGTTGTAAATTCCATATGTCTTGTGGGTGGAAATCCTGAAAAATTCTCAGGAAGGAAATAAAAAAAATGATAAAAAAATTTATGGAAAAATTATATTCTTGATCTCTTACATAAATTCGAAATTTGACACTTTCAATTGGTATGATATCATTCCAATAGGTGGTTCCAACAATCCCATTTCACCTTCCATTACATTCTGATCTTCTTTAAATAGATATCCTAGACCATCATCAGTCATTAAAACATTCCTTTTTGTATAAAAGAATATGTGAGCCAATCCATACACATGCTAATGTCATAGAAATCCATCTCAATCATAGAGAAATCTCATATAATCTCAAACCCATCAACAATTATAGAACATTCTCTACACATGAAGGCTTGATATTCTCATTGACCAAGAGGACTTTGAAGTTTTAACATATAAGGAATCATATCAACACTCACACAAAAGAAATCAATATAAAGAGAAGAAATAAATGAATGAGATTCACTAGTATCAAAAAAATATTTCATAAAGGTGTAATTCAAAAGAATTGTACCTCACACCATTGATGGTCTACATTGACCATCCATAATAACTTTCTCATCTCCATATAATTTCTTACTCATTGAAATTTGTTCTTTATTTCCATGTTGAAATTTCCCTTGATGAGGATTCATGTTATTATTAGAATTACCATGGATAGATCTATTATGTTGATGAGGATTATTCTTCTACCCTCATCCCATCAAAGCATATGACGTATAAGGCACATGAGAAGTGTCTCGAACACCTGAACTCATAGAACTATGAGAATATCACTAAAGATTCCCTATTAGATTACAATTGTTGAATGCTCTTGGTGGATTCATACACTCTCACTTAATGTGGTTTAATAAATCACATTGGAAACATCAAGATTTTATCATGGGTCTTGGAAGAAGATTTACTGATCCAACCATATAATTCTGAGTCATGACCATAACTTGGAAATAGGTGTCCCACTTTTTCTTGATCCTAGCATTAGATTTCCCACTATTTCCCATAGGTATAAACATGATCCCTCCACCCATAGCTCATAAGATATACCTTTCTTCCACCATCACTCTATTAAACACCTATGTATAATCCATTATAAAAATAATGAAAATATTCTAGAGAATATCTTTCCCCAGCCTCAATTCAAATATTCATTCCCTCATGGATGCAGTAGCAAAAACTTCAGGTGAAAAGAATAGTAAATTCATAAATTTATCAATGTAATCTATCACTACGAGGCTCTGTCATTTCAAGATGAAGAAGTCCATAATTATTGAAATCCTAAACATATGAGGATAGAATTGTTTTTTGAAAAATTCATCAAAACCCTCCCATGCCAGTCCTTCGGCTAATTAAGCCCGGACTTCTAAATCCCACCATTAGAGTGCATGATTCTCCAGCATATATATTTCCAACTTGACTTTAAGCTATGTTGGTATGCCAAGGAAATTGAAGATTTTATTCATCATATTCAACCACACCTATTCCTTATTTGTTTCCGAATCACCCTGAATGATGGGTTGATTCTATTTTTGGAAGTAAATAGAATGACCCACTTTCCTTGGTTTATCACTCCTATTTCATCTGTCCAAAACCTGAAAATATTGAACTATACTTTGAACCAGCTATTGGTTCCCATGTGGCTCAGGTGAAACTATATTCTCAGAAGCTTCTAACAGTTTGTTTTTACGATTCCTGCTAGGTATCATTTTATACATAGATAACAAACACCATAATTCTCACTCTCTAGAAATTTATGTCATAACATTTTTCAACAATTTTTGAAAATTACCCATTGTTTTTGAAAATAAATTCATTTTCAAAATAACCATTTCATTCCTTTTAAAATTCTCACATTTGAAAAAAAAACATTAACAATTTCCAAAATCAAAACTTTTTTACCAAATAATATATCAATACACAATTAAATATGCACTCATAGTGGGAATTCATTTCTAAATTTCATGCTCTGATCTTCTCATTAGCTAAACCAATGATAATGAGATCCTAGTTTCTATAAGCGTCTCCAAAAAACTTATATACCCAACTATCTGGTAACTTGAAGTTTAGTATAAAATGGTTAAATACACCTTTTCTGATCTACATTTCAAGTCTTGAAATCATACTCCGTTTTACCTACCTGACATAAGGAATTGATCATAATTAATTTCAACTCCAAGATAGAGAAAATGATGACCAAGTCAAAGACAAACCAAGACTAATACAACCAGCAAGTCATGGACCGAACAATATGATACCACTTTTAGCATCTCGACCCTCCTATTTGGCTTGAGTCAAGTTAGAATTGAAAATTTTATTTAAGAGACATCCCCAAGGTGCTAAAGGCTGGAAATAAATACCATGGGCTTCAATAAAATCTGGGGATGATTTTTACCTTTGATAAATAACCCAAACCCAAGAAAACATGCCACAAAAAGACTAATAAATGATGCATGATAACAATGTAAAATAACTCAAAGTAATACCATTGATATTAATACAAAAATAAGAATAATTACCATAGAAGAATACAACTAACATGAATGTAAAAAGAGAAATAAAAACCAACAAAACTCAATGAAACCCAACAAAACAACAAATCTACAAATATTCTCCATTCTCCAACTCCAAAATATAACCCAAGTATCATGAAGAACCACTAAATAAGTAAAATAATTTACCTTTGCATGCGTCTCAATGAAAAATATCTGAAAAAGCACCAAAGTGCCAAAGTAGGGGTGATTAATAAAACTCATTAGGTTTTCTCCAAATGACTTCCCTACCTAGGATAATAGGATAGAACAAGTTAACACATTTATATAACACAATTTATATAAAACCATTTTTAACAGTTCAAAAATCTATAACAAATCCAACAGTTTCATACTAAAACAGTTTCCATGGAAATCCAATAATCAATTCTTCAAACCATTTCAAATTCCATTTTGGAATATCCATTCCATGATTAACACATACACCCACACATTCATTCTTATCTGACAGTTCAATAATCATGAGTAGTTTCTCATCCATACACTAAGTCATCACTAAGTGGCCATTCTCCTTGTTCCCTAATGACACAAGCCCATTAACTAGGGTAACTTCCCTCTATACCCCAATGGCACACACCCCTTATATAGGGTCACGTTGAAAGCATAAACTCTTACATACCCATGTATGCCAAAACCATTTCAAATCAACAATTCCATGATATTTCAATAAAACAATTATTTTTCTGAAAACCTTTAAAAAACACATTTCCCTAAATCAAACAGAAAACCATTTAAAAACACCTTTTTAAAATCATCCAACAAGGAACATTTCAAAACAATTATACAATTCCAAAAATTACTCAAACCATCACTAGAGGGTTTCTACCATGATTTTCACACCAATTTCAAAATAAATTTCATGAAATTTAAACAATTTTAACTAAGCCTTTATGTTCTAATAAGAGGAATCAAGAGTGAAGCCACATACCTCATGAATTATGGTGAAAATTAAGAATGATAGGAAAACACTCACAAAATCAGGCTAAATCTCTAAAACACACCATAGATCTATTCTCCTAACAAAAACAAGGAAAAATATAACCATGATAGGTATCAACTAGCTTAGATTTGTCTATAGTGAACTAGATCTACAAAATTGAGTGAGGGAAGAAAGAAGATATAAGAAAAATAATGAAAAATTACCACATAAGGAGACTTACCATGGGAATTAGGCTTTAAAGCGCAAAGAAAAGCCTCCAGATCTCTTTTGGTTTAATGTGGGAAAGCCTCCACTACCTTTGGAAGGAAGAAATATCATGTTAGGGCCAAAATAGAGGAAAAAAGGGGTTTGGAGATAATCCTAACCTAGATCAACTTTTTTGGGATCTAGTTTTTAAACTATGCATGGTTAGCCACACGATTAGATAAACTATGCACCAACTGTGCACCAACCTCTATCTCGATGAGGACCACACACAGTTGTCCTGCATGGTTAGAAAAACTGTGCGCCAACTATGAAAAATATCTTTGTCCCACTTTTCAGGATTTCCCTAGGGTGGCCGCACGGTTTGGCCAAACTGTGTGCCTAACTGTGCATCTACTTATAATCCCTTATTTCACTTTGCATGGTTTTCTATAAGAGTTTCATAGTTTTCACTAACTGTTCTCAAACCATGAAACTTTATAGAATCCCCAAAAATATTCCAAAAGTCATAAAAACCCTTGAAAACTTCACTCAAAAATTTTACATACATAAATACATAAAGAAAGGGTTACTTACTTGAAACCTGGGGTGCTACAGGAAAATCCCATTTTTCAATTTGTCAATTTTAGAAGTATCATGACCAACAATGAGTGTATCATCAACCAAAAGATACCATATGATTAAATCATTATCAGTAAATCTTTAAACAAATGCACAATGATCATAAGCGGTCTTCCTGAATCCCTGGTGAAAAACAATATACTGAAACGCTTTATACCACTATTTCAAAGCTTTATTAAAACATTATAAATTCTTCTTCAACATACAAAAATAATCTTGTATACATGTTTCAATAGAACCCCTAGGATTATCCATATAAATTTTATCCTCAAAATAACATTAGAGGAATGTTGTATTCACATGCATCCAGTCAATTTATGAATCCAAACATTCATCCAAACTAAGAAAACTCAAATGAATGATAAGATATTATAAGAATAGACCTGTGAGTATGAATTTTGCATGTTTTAGTTGCATTGGATATTCTTATATTCGAGCATGTGTAATGGTTCTTAGCCTTTAAGATCATCATTAATACATGGAATGACACAAGCACTTATATTTAATGACAAAAACCATCATGCCATATGTTTGAAGAAAATAGGGTATGTTGGGTGCATCATGACTAACATGTCATTAATGGATAAGTCAAGGAAGGATTTTACCTTCCATCTTTATGCGAGTTTATATCTATTCCATTTGATTACAGTATAACAGTCTCCTAAAATCCATGGTCATGGTGTAATGATGTATTAATTTCTAATTTTCAATGAAACATGTATCGAGCAAATAGGTTGATCACACAATCGTGAAATCTGCTTGATGAGATATTATGAAAAAGGGATTATATTACACAAGGAGTGTTCATATGTAGTTGTCGTTGTTGTGACATTAAGTTATTTATCCCAAGTGTATTGACCTATTGCTAGATAGTAATCATTGAATTTAGGTAAACCCAACCAATGCCAATTTATAATGAATCATAGAGGGTCACACACTTAGTGTTTCTAAAGATCTCCATAAAATTCTATTTGAATTTAATTAACGGAATAAATATTATTCTCATGACTTAGGGATAATTTTATTCAAGTTATATTGATCACATAAATTAAATAAATATTTATTCACTAACAATTGAATAGAAATATATATATATATTTTATTTTATTAAATATTTAACAAATATTTATTCTCTAGTATGTGAATGAAATATTTATTTATGAATAAAATATTTATTTGGGTATTCAATAAATTAGAAAGAAGATTGAACAGACCAACACCACATCCAGTGATATAATAATTATTTACAAGCCAATAATTATTATTTATCAATTTGCGCTAGGTAGCACACCAAAAAATAATAATAATAATATTATGTGACATGAGATTTATAAAAGGTTTTGAATGTTATTTAATTTCCTACAATAAATTAAATAATATTTTAACCAAAACCCTAACTCTATAAATAGACGGTTATATCTATTGCGTATTGCATCCAAAATTGAGAATAGTGGATTGTTGCACACTGTAATATCCTAAGATTTTACTTATGTTTATTTTTTAAAATTTAACTTCTTTGATAGCTTATGTGCTTAAAATATAATTAAATAACATTATTTAATTATTATAGTTATATCCTAGATATTGGAAGGGTGAGAATGAATAATAATAAGTAAATTATGAAAATTTAGATAACACAAGTTTATAAAATTAATTCTTTGGTTACTAACTAATTAGAAAAAAAAATAAAAGATGTATTTTTATAAAAACTATTTTTATGCCCATAATGGAATTTTATATTAATAAATTAAATTAAACATTATTCGTAAAATATATTAATGAAATTAATATATTATTTATTTAATCAAATATTTTAACATTTATCCAAAATATTTTAAGAGGAATAAGATAAGAATAAATCGAATATTACAAATAAAATGACTTTTTCTAAAAGGTGTTTTACTTCCTTTTAATAGAAAAATTGTTTTAAATATAAATTTTGAAACTTTTATAAATTTATTTTGACAAAATAAACTTTATTCTTGAAATTTTAATATCAAAATTTACTTTGGTAAAATTTTTGTTATTTTTCTGATTAGTTTCTTTTTTGATGAATAGTAATTCGACCGTTGGAATAGTAATGTGACCCTAAGGAATAATAATATGACCAATAAAAGAGTAACTTACCCTTTGAAATTTTAAATAAAATTTGGGTTCCTAATAAATGAAAATAGAGTTTATTTATATCATTGAATAAGTAATCAGATGTTTTAAAAATGTTAAATTAAGTGTTGCACTACGGGAAAAGTGGTTTTTTGCGACGGGGCAATTGCCACGAGAATATATACCATCGAAAAAGGTCCGACAAACTACGTATTTGCGACGGGAGTCTTTTCCCATTGCAAATAGTAGGTTAATTGCGACGGGAATAGGCGACCCGTCGCAATAGGTTTGGCGTGGTTTGCGCGCCAAAATGCAGGAAGGGTATTTGCGATGGGGACACATCTCCGTCGCAAATACCCTTTTAACCGCTGACTGTAATTAATGTGGGCGATGGTATTTCCAACGAGCCCCGTCGTAAAAGTCTGGCGGCGATAAATACTATTTGTGATGGGGAAAGCCACCCATCGCAAATAGTATGTCGGCAGGTGGTATTTGCGACGTGACCCGTCGCAAATACCCTTTTAACTGCCGACTGTAATTAATGCGGGCGAGAGTATTTGCGACGGGCCCCATCGCAAATACCACTATTTGCGACGGGTATCCCGTCGCAACTAACCCCGTCGCAACTAATCTAACCTATATATACCCCCATCCGTTTTTTTACAAATCCCTCACATCTTACTCTCCATTTCTCATGATTATCCAGTTTTAAGGAAAAAAATTCTGTTAGTTAATTTTTTTTATACGAGAGCAATTGGAAGGCGCCAACACCTTCAAAATATCAAAGTTTAAGGTATTTATATTTTATTTTTTTATATTTATTTATTTTATATATTTTATATATTTTTTATATTAATTTTAATTAATGTTTATTAGTTCTAATTTAAATAGATTTAAATTGCTTTTTATTTATATTTATTTTTACTAAGAAATTGATATTGTTAGTGATAATTATAAATAATTAGTGTTAATTTGCCATAATTAGAGATTATTATAGATAATTAGCGGAATTTAGTCATTATTACATATAATTAGGGCTAATTAGTAATAATTAGATATAATTAGTAATAATTAGATATAATTAGTAATAATTAGATATAATTAGGTATAATTAGCAATAATTAGGTATAATTAGCAATAATTTGGTATAATTAGCAATAATTAGGTAAAATTAGCAATAATTAGGTATAATTAGCAATAATTATGTATAATTAGCAATAATTTGGTAAAATTAGCAATAATTAGGTATAATTAGCAATAATTAGGTATAATTAGGAATAATTATGTATAATTAGCTATAATTACGAATAATTAGGTATAATTAGGAATAATTAGCAAAAATTAACAATAATTAGCATTAAGAAGAAACAATTAGAAATAATTAGGAATAATTAGCAATAATTAGCAATAATTAAGAATAATTAGCAATAATTAGCAATAATTAGGAATAATTAGCAATAATTAGCTATAATTAGGAATAATTAGCAATAATTAGCAACAATTAGGAATAATTAGCAATAATTAGCAATAATTAGGAATAATTAAGAATAATTAGGAATAATTAGCAATAATTAGGAATACGTAGGAATAATTAGCAATAATTTGGAATAATTAGCAATAATTAGCAATAATTAGCAATAATTGGAAATAATTAGCAATAATTATCAATAATTAGCAATAATTACCAATAATTAACAATAATTAGCAATAATTAGGAATAATTAGGTATAATTAGGAATAATTAGGAATAATTAGGAATAATTAGGAATAATTATGAATAATTAGCAATAATTAGGAATAATTAGAAATAATTAGCAATAAGTAGGAATAATTAGTAATAATTAAGAATAATTAGCAATAATTAGAAATAATTAGCTATAATTAGGAATAAGTAGGAATAAATAGCTATAATTAGCAATAAATAGCAATAAATAACAATAATTAGCAATAAGTAGCAATAATTTGCAATAATTAGCAATAAATAGCAATAATTAGGAATAAATAGCAATAATTAGGAATAATTATGAATAAATAGCAATAAATAGAAATAAATAGGAATAAATAGGAATAAATAGAAATAAATAGGAATAAATAGGAACAAATAGGAATAAATAGGAGCAAATTGGTATAAATAGGAATAAATAGGAATAAATAGGAATAAATAGGAATAAATAGGAATAAATAGGAATAAATAGGAAGAAATAGGAATAAAGCAATACTTAGCAATAAATAGGAATAAATAGGAATAAATAAGAATAAATAGGAATAAATAGGAATAAATTGGAATAAATTGGAATAATTAGAAATAATTTTGAATAATTAAGAATAATTAGGAATAAATAGGAATACATAGGAATAATTTGGAATAATTTGGAATAATATGTAATAATTAGGAATAATTATGAATAATTATGAATAATTAGAACTAATGAGCAATAATTAGAAATAAATAGCAATAATTAGGAATAATTAGCAATAATGAGGAATAATTAGCAATAAATTGTAATAATTAAAAATAAATTGAAATAATTAGCAATAAATACTAATAATTAGGAATAAATAGTAATAGTTAGGAATAAATAGTAATAATTAGGAATAGTTACAAATAATTAGCAATAATCACGAATAATTATAAATAATTAGGAATAATTAGGAATAATCACGAATAATTAGAAATAATAAGGAATAATTAGCAATAATTAGTAATAATTAGCAATAATTAAGAATAATTATGAATAATTAGTTATAATTATGAATAATTAGTAAAAATTATGAATAATTATCAATAATTAGGAATAATTAGCAATAATTAGGAATAAATAGGGAAAATTAGGAATAAATAGGAATAAATAAGAATAAATTGTAATAATTAGTAATAAATTGTAATAATTAGTAATAAATAGTAATAAATAGTAAATATAATTATATCTAATTATTACTAATAAAGAAATTATATTATCAATATTTATGAAAAAATAATATTAATATTATTAAAATAATAAAAAATTTATAAAATATTAAAATTATCATTATTCACAACAGGATTTGCTCTATTCTTAACATGTTCAAATCCCGAAGGGTTTCCAATTGTCTGGTCATGCGAAATAAAAAGTTTGTGTCAGCCATGTCCAATATAAACTCTATAATTGTCCTTTCTTGGTTGACCACCTTGCAAGTAGCATTGCAATAGGACGACCCAAGTCATGCCCTTCTCAATTATAAGAATTATCTCACATGACCCTTTACATAGACCATTCTTCCTTGAAAATTTAAGGGAAAGATACTGATGTCCCATCAAAATTTTAAGGAAGAAGGATCTATTTAAAGGGAGCGAGATGTTTCTTAGAGACGAGAACGACATTACTTTGGTCATCCTATTACTACACTACTTGCGAGGTGATCAACTACGCAAGGACAATTATAGAGTTTACATTGGACATGGGCGACACAAACTTTTTATTGCGCATGACCTGACAATTGGTGACCCTTTGAAATTTAAACTTGTTATGAATAGAGCAAAGCCTGTTGTGAAAATTGATACATTTAATATTTTATAAATTTTTAATTATTTTAATAATATTAATATTGTTTTTTCATAAATATTGATAATATAATTTTTTTATTAATAATAATTAGTAAATGAAAACTGCTTGGATAATGAATGAAAAATTTGTAATCATCTCCACAACGATGATTACCAAATTTCCTTTCATTATTCAAGTAGTTTTCATTTTTCTAAGTATTTATATGTATTGCTAACATACTAATAAATTGTAATAATTTGTAATAATTAGTAATAAATTTTAATAATTAGTAATAAATTGTAATAATTAGTAATAAATTGTAATAATTAGTAATAAATTGTAACAATTAGTAATAATTAGTAATAATTAGCAATAATTAGCAATAATTAGAAATAATTAGTAATAATTAGTAAGAATTACTTAGGAACAGTTAGGAACAGTTAGGAAGAAATTTTAATAAATTTTAATAAATTTTATGAACTTGACACAATTTCCAGTGGATTGACGACACTCTTTTTGCTCGATGACTTTTCTCCTTTCAACTTTCATCGCCTCAAAACATAATGAAAAATGTGATGCTATGTAGACATATTCAATATTGTATGTACGAGATTGGATATGCATTCGTAGGATCATATTTTTTATAATGTTTTCAGGTAGTGACAGTTAGAAGAAGACAATTCATCGACGAAAAGGGGGCTCTTTTGTCCGACAACTCATTTACATGCATCTTTATCACACTGAAATCACAATGAAGAATCTGGTCGGAGGTTCACATGTTCATTCTCAGGCATATGAGAATGAATATGTGTACCTCAGACGAGATTCTTCATTGTGATTTCATGGTAATAAAGATGCAAGTAAATGAGTTGTCAGACAAAAGAGTAGCCGTCAATCCACTAAAATTGTGTCGCCCTTAATAAATGGTAATTATTAATAAGTAGTTGTAACTATTTATATTCTTTTTTCAGATAGTGTTTATAATTTCAAATTATTAAAAAAAAGTGATGATTTTATATTTTATATAGAAAAATATGGAATAAGGAAGTCGAAATAAGTCATTATTAGATGAACGTTCTTGGATAAATCAGCGCAGAAATCCAAATGGTTCTGGTTTAAATCTTGTATATATTGAGGGTGTTGAATCTTTCTTAACATTCACATCATCAAAACTAGAAAATGTTTCAGAAGTCACAATTAAGTTTCCTTGTAAAAAATGTGCTCTGAGAACGTTTGACATAGTTGATAAGGTTGGGGGACATCTCTTGCGGTTTGGTTTTCGACCAGATTATGTTTTTTGGTATCAACAAGGTGAAGGCAGTTCCAGATAAGATCCTAATAACTTGATTCCGGATCCATCACAGTTTCAAAATTTAGTACATGATGTTGCAGGTCCATCTGTGCAACAAACTGAAACTCACGATGATATTGATTTAACTCCTGAGTTGGCACCATCTGAATTTTATGAGTTTTTGAGGTCAGCTGAGGATGCATTATATCCTGGTTGCAAGATAAGAAAATTAGAAGCGATTGAAAAATTTATGGATATTAAATCAGATAATGGAATGTCAAACAACTGTTTTGATCAGATATTTTCTTTGGTTAAAACACTGTTACCTGAAGGAAATGTGTTGCCTTTAAATTAATATGAGAGCAAGAGGCTGGTTCGTAATCTGTGCCTTAGTTATCAGAAGATTCATGCATGTCCAAATGATTTCATCTTATATTCTGGTGAAAATGAGTCATTGTATAGTTGTCCCACATGTGGACAATCGAGGTATAAATAAGCTCAACCAGGGATGTCTAGATTGACTCTAGTAAAATAGTTGAGATATTTCCCCCTTAAACTCAGGTTGCAGGGTTTATTTATGTCTCAGAATACAGAGTCAATGATGTCATGACACAAAACCAAGATTTCAACTGATAGAAGCTTGAATCATCAATCTGATGGTTATTCATGGAAACATTTTGACTTTCTGCATCCTTCTTTTTATATAGAAGCCCAAAACGTGCAATTGGGTCTTTCTACTGACAATTTCTGTCTGTTTGGTTCTTATGGTAGTTTGTATTCATGTTGGCCTGTCTTTATAACTCTGTAAAATTTTCCTCCAAGGATGTTGATGAAGTAGAATTATATATTTTTGACTCTATTAATCCCAGGACATCTGAAAAAGAATATTGATGTTTATTTGAAACCATTTATTGACGAGTTAAATGCATTGTGGAGTGATGGTGTTAATACATATGATGTTACTGTGAAACAAAATTTCATATTAAAAGATGCATTGATGTGGATGCTTAGTGACTTTCTGGCATATGGCATGTTATCTGGTTGGAGTACACATGGTCCGAAATCATTTCCTTACTGTATGAAAGACAACAAAGCCTTTATGCTCGTCAATGTAAAAAAAACCTTGCTAATTTGATTATCACCGTATATTTCTTCCAACCAAGCATCCTTTTCAGAGGAACAAATCTCATTTTAGAAACGGTACAATTGAAAGGGATGAACCTTCAAAGATGATCTCAGGTACAGAGTTAAAATAAATTGTATTTTCATTACCTCCCATCACATTTGGACCAACAGTAATCCAAAAGAAAATTTGTGGATTTGGGAAAGAACAAAATTGGATAAAACGGATCATTTTTTGGGATCTTCTGTATTGGTATGATTTGTTGGTCCGCCATATGTTGGATGTTATGCATATTGAGAAGAACTATTTTGATAATTTATTTCGTATAGTTTTGGATACACTAGGTAAGACCAATGATATTGTAAAGGCACAATTAGATCTTGCCCAAATTTTCAGGAGACCAGAACTTGAACTATTTGAAAATGTCAGATCACAGTGGTTAATGATGCCAAAGCATCTTATAAACTATCCAAAGAGATTCAATTATTATTTTGTCAGTGGATTGAAGATTTGAGACTTCAAGATGGCTATGCTTCAAATTTGGGAAGATATGTTAAGAATGGTTATATTACTGGATTAAAAATGCATGATTGTCATGCTATAATGGAAAGACTAATGCTGATTGGATTTAGAGATTTTTTGAATTCAATGATTTGGGATTCTATAACAGACATGTCAAATTTTTTTGAGACATTTGTGCAGCGACAACAGACTACGATGTGCTAAGAAAACTGGAAGAAGATATTGCTGTAATTATATATAAAGGGGAAAAAATCTTTCCACTAGCTTTCTTTGACTCAATGGAATATATGATATTACATTTTCCACATGAAGCTAAATGTAGAGGTCCAGTACAGTTTCGATGGATGTACCCATTCGAGAGATGCATGCAAAAATTGAAGAAAAAAGTACGTAACAAAGCATCAGTTGAAGGCTCAATTGCTGAAGATTATTTGCAAGATGAAATTACTTTTTTCTTCTCTCATTATTTTTAATCTCAATATACCTCAAAACATAATCACATGGTATGAAGCAAGGGGAATGTTAATGAAGAAATGGGAAATCAATTAATAGTTTTAATCAGCCAAATCTTGGTTTCAGTGGAGTTCATGAACGATGGATTTCAGATGATGAACATCACAGAGCTCATATATATGTTCTGCTCAACTGTGAAGAAATGACATCATTTGTCATGTGAGTGCTTCTATCACTTATTCTATAATTTATGTTACAGTATTTAAACTTAATTTATTTGTAGGTTATATGATAATCATATTAAGAAACAACTTCCACAAATTACAGCAACTGCTCTGGAAGAACGCATACATTTTTTTTCTCTCAATGGTTTCAAAAACTGGTAATAAAAATTATTAATGTTTTAATATTAATTTCGTATATTATTTATTATATTGATAATTGTTTTACAAATTTTTAGGTGTCTCATTATGCTGATAAAATTGATAAGCGGCTGTGTATATTGAGTAACCCACCATCCAAAATGGTTAAATCTTATAATGCATATGTGGAGAATGGTTTTCGATTTCATATACATGCATACAGAGAATCAAAAAAAAACAATGAACAGTGGTGTTTGATTGAGAGGATCACATCACAGAGAAACTAATGTTTACTTTTATGGAATTTTGGATGAAATTATTGAGCTGTGTTATCTAGGACAGAATTACATAACAATGTTTAAATGTCAGTGGTTGGATACCGAGAGAGGCTTTTGTGTTCATCCAACTCATGGAATCGTCGATTTTAAATATAAAATTATTCTTGCAGTAAATGAACCATTTTTACTGGCTCAACATTCACATCAAATTTATTATGCAAAGTACTGTGCTACTTCAAGATACTTGAGTGATTGGTGGAGCATAATAGAAATGAAATCTCAGGAAAATCAGTTTACTTAAACTGAATGTGGTTCCGCTGAAGAGGAAGGAATTGAAATTTCTCAAGAGACTCCTCAAAATCCATCTGATTCACAAAGAGACGTGAATATCGATGATGAAACCCCACAATTAAGGATCGATAGTGATGAAGATGTTAATGATGTTACAAATGAATTTGAAATGACAAGAGATGCTGAAACTGAAACTCATATGGATATTGATGATGCTGAGGAGGAAGATGAAGACATTGACATTGATATCTATGGAGAAGAGGATGAAGATGAACATTGACACAGTAAAATGCTAGTTATAATCATAACAAATATATATCTATATTAAATAGTTATTTTCAACTATCTGCTAACAACAATCATTTTGTGTTTCAGATGGACTCTGATATATTTCGCGAGTTATAGGGGGCTGACCTACCATGGATGAGGGAGATTTTGGATCATATGACCCTCAGCCTTCTGGTGGTTCAGGGGGTATGTGGAGGGGGCACGGTATTTCCCGACTGATGATTCCTGACCCTATCCCCGAGCGACATCCATATCTTGGTTTCGATCCACACACACGGAGGTATGTTAACCTGTATATTTTAGTTATCTTTCATTAATTTATTTATATATATACTTTTTTTTGATTATTTAATCCATTTTTCACAGTTTTGTGCATTTAGCTATTAGACAGGGGAGCGCTATCTTGCGCAATTATTTTTCTCAACCATGGATTACATGGGAACAGATTCCCATTGATGTGTGATGCGACATGTTCCATCATTGGATGGTATGTAAATAAATAATATTTATTTTGAAATTTATTTTATTAATAACTTGATATTATAAATTATTTTTAGGGTTTATGGTATCCTATTTATGGTAGCATGCGCGACGCTATCCACGCGGCAAGGCAGGTTTCTAAGCGTGACCGTTTTCGTCAGTTTTTGCACAATTTGAGAAGGACAACCATGAAGAAAGCGGGAGTGACAGAATTTGATGAGTCGTATAGAGCTCACCGAACAGAGTACATTTCATCTCAAATTTAAGATGGATTATGTTTACACTGGTTGGGTGTTGAATTTCATAGGAGATCTTCAGTGGGACGGCAGAACCGGGGGAGACAGGAGTTGACGAATCGAGCTGGTAGCCATACATTCAGTTCGCATAGAGAGCATCTGGTAATTATATTTTTTTAAATATTTTATATAATATTAAATATAAATAGTTTATTTTATATTTCTGTAGGCAGTCGAGCATCCTGATATTATAGAGTTCGGCATTTATCGGAGTATGTACACTGATCCAGCCACTGGAGAGATTAGAGGTGATCACCAGCGTCAGATTGTGGTTAGTATTATTTTCTCAGCTTGAAAATTAACTTCATATAATATTTTTCACCATTTTAATTTTAAATTGGAATTGAACGAGTCATATGAGGCTGTGACCTCTCAAACACAGGCTGAGGGTCAGGATGAGACGACTGAGCAGACCGGTGCTCACTATTTCGATGAGGCGACATGGATGCAGGCGACTCAATATGGCTTTGAGAAGGGCCGAGTAGTTGGTATCAGCTCTCATTTGACTCCTGATACTTATTATGGTATTGCTGCGATGTCGACATCCAGATCGAGAGGAGATCATGGAGAGATATCATCTTCTGGCTCACAGTATCAGGAGTAGTTGCGAACTCAGGCTGAGCTTATAGAGACTTTGCAGAGGCAGAATGAAGAGATGTGTCAGTGGCAGCAGCAGCAGGAGTAGCATCATGAGGAGGAGCTTCGTCGATTGGAGCAGCGACGACAGTAGGAGTATCACGAGTTGATGAAGTATATGTGCCGTCTGACTCATAGTTTAGGGATGGAGTTTCCTCCACCTCCTCCACACGACCCCTCAGTGATTTATTTTTTATGTTAAAAACATTTGAATTTATGTTTTGTAATAATATGAACTATTTACAGTTTCTGTCTTTTATATTGGTGGAAATATTGCATAATTTAATTTTTTTAATATTTGTTTATTTTAATAATAACAATAATAATAATATTTTTTGATTTTTTTATATATTTTTTTGAAAATATTGAAACTTTTAATAATTTTTTATTAATTTATTATTTTAATAATATTAATATTAATTTTTTATTAATCATAATTTTATTAAATATATTTTTTAGTATTATATTTCTTAATGTTTTTTTATTTTACTAATAATAATAATATTTTATATTTTATATTTATTTTAATAATAATATAATTTGTTCATTAATCGTAATTTTATTATTATTTTAATTAATTTTAGTTTTTGCAATGGGGCCTTTAGCGACGGGCCCCGTTGCAAATAAGTGAAATATTTTTTTTAGATTAATATTTTCGACAGGACAATGAGACCGTCACAATTAGTATTTCCGACGGGCCCATCCCAAAAGGTTTATTGGTTTATAATGTATATAATCGGAATGATATTTGCAACGGGGAACTTACCCTTTGCAAAAACTAATTGCGACGGGCCCGTCGCAAAAGTTTTTTTGGGTATATAATGTATATAATCGGGAGGTTTTTTGTGATGGGTAAAAGTCCCGTCACAACAGATATATTTTGCGATGGGCCCGTCACAAAAAATATCTGTTGCGACACTGTTTTCTGCAACGGGATCCCGTCGCAATTATCCCGCTGCAAAAAACAGGAATTCCATTAGTGTTGGTATTTTTAAGAATCATAAACGTTCATTTACAAGTTTATAATTATAATTATGAGTTAAACGAATATTTATTTTCATAAAATATATTAATAAATTAATAACTTGTTATCTTATTATTTTACAAAAATTTTATGAGACCTTAATTAAAATTTCAAAGTCTTATAAAATATGTTATAATTTTATAATTTGTATTTTTCAAATAAATGATGACTTTAATTAAAAATTAAATTTATCATTTTTATAATTTTTTTCATAAAATAGATTTCATTTTTTTATTATACCTATCAAAAAACATCTAGAGGGATTTTTTGAGATTTTTTCTGAAATACTTGATTTTTTTGTGAATAGTAAAATATGTTAATTTACTGTATATATAAATTATAAGATAAATACACTATTCCTTGAGTCATGAATTATTTAAGAACCTTAATATAGAAATAAAATTATTTCTTTTAATATATTTGATGATAATTCTCAAACAATTCATAGTTTTGATCCCAAATAATAAACAAATGAATAAATTTTTTAAAAAACACCCCTCTCCTCCCCTATAAATACCACCCCTCACCATCTCTTATCCTCACAAATTACAAGATTTAAGATTTATCTAAATTCTACCCAATTAACTTACTAATCACCTTACCCACATTTAGGAACTCTTGGTCTTATAAAATCACCAAAACCAATCCCCTTAAGGAGGTTCTCATGTAGAAGAATTCAAGAGGTAAAAATCCACTTTCTTTTATTTTATTTTATTTTCAATTTATTTTGTTTTCTTATCCTTCTCTCACATACCTTATCCAAAGAGACATGATAACTCTAGTATAATTTATATATTGTATTGATATCATGTTAATGGAATATCTATCATCAAACTCTCCCCTCTCTCTCTTTTATTCTATAAATGAAAACATCACATGTGATGTGTCAATTTACCAACATCATGGACGATGCATTTTCATTTTCCATTAACACCTTCAAGGATGGTCATAAAACCATAATTATGGTTAAAAATATTTTATTGTACATATAATATGTTATTTTTTATTCTGTAAGCTATATATATACATGATATTAATTAATAAGACGAAAATTATTTCATGATGATCGAAAAACCACCAAAATGATCTAAATGAATATCATTAATGTTAAATTTAATGAATCATCCGAATATAAAAAAAAATAATATATAAGACTATTAATTATTCGGTATGTTCATTAATAACATATAATTTCAATTTTGGAGAGTTATAACCATTTTACATGAACTTCATTACTTATAAACAAGCGAACCGATCAGGAAAACCAAGAAAATGAACACCCCCAAACGATGAAGTTAAAATCTACAACTCATAAAAAAGTCCACAAATTAACTTAATAAAACTATAAAGAATAAAACTCATGTATAAAAAGTTCTAAATTAATTAATTAATGTATTTAATTTGATTATATATAATATTAAGGTCAAGTGCAGAGCACTTTCACACATAAGGTAAGGGTTACTTCCCAATCCTCCATTTTTATTTGGTTATTTATTTTTCCCTCTATACACAAATGTAATTATTTATTTATTTTATATAATACTTATAAATTCAGAGTATATGTTCCAAACTCATGTATTATGATCAGTTCATCTGTTTTTTGTGTGTGTGGAAAATACATGTTTTACAAGGGTTCCTTCTCAATTCTTCCCGATACACAAGCCTTATTAAAGGGAAAGTATCGATTTCTTACCCATTTTTCAAGTACTATAAATAATATGTTTTAAGACACCATTATTTTTCTAAAATCACTAATTTTTTCATGAAAAACTATTTTTTTATTTCTAGCTTTATAGAAACAATTATGATAATTATAAATGATTTTTCTAAAAGAACTCTTCTTGGAAAAGTAAAATGGGTATTTCTCTCAAGAATTCCTTGATGATTTATTAGAGTATTTTAATATATTTCAAAACCTATGTTTAATTATATTATTTATTGAGATATATCTCTTGTGATTATCATATACCATATTTTATTAAATGGTTTATGATCATTTTGACTATGGATGTGCTATCTTGATATGATTTACCATACTACTCGAAATTATTAGTGATTATGTTTACTGATTAGGGAATGCTATTTAAATTTCAAATGTATATGTTTTTTTGTTTAACCCCATTCATATGAGGAATGTATTGGAATAATTAAGTGATGGGTGGGACCACTATAACCCCTTGATGCATCAATAGATCTCACGAGGCAAAACAAATATGGACTTGACTGAGTCCTCACCCATTTTCAGAAATAGTTTTGGTCGAGACCTTAATCATTTTCAGGTGTCTTAGCCAATGACTTGGTGGTTTGTTTTAAATGTCTGGAATTTTCATTACCACATAATGATATCATTAATTAATTATCCATGTGAATATTTTTCTATTATAATATCCATGGTTAAGATTCTTTCTCAAGTGATTATTTAGATGACATTATTTATTCAGTTTTTATCCTTTCCATGTAATGTTCAACATCATGTTCTAATAGCACATGTTTTTAGTCATTAACCGTGACTTATTGTTTATATTTTTATTTTTTTATATTATTTACTCTCACTGATCATCTGATCTATCCCCTTTATTTTGTTTTATTTTTCCTCAGGATGCAAAGATGTAAATTATGAATGACTTTATGGGATAATCTAAGAGTTTATGAGATTTACTAATGGAATTTCTATATTTTTTTTACTTTCAAGTTGTAATTTAAAGTTCATGTATGTAATATGGCTTCCAAAACTACTAATCTGATCAGTCTTTTGGGATTTAAGTCTTCTATTTAGGCTAATGTATTACTGTAAGACACCTTCTCTAGGCTACTAGGGTTGGGGTCTGTACAGTTGAAATCAGTTGATGTTTAGTAGAAACATTGGAAAATAGATTTAGAAAAATTATATTAGGGACCATAACCCTAAGATAGAATTAAAGGATAACCATAGAAAAACATCCTAGAATATTTTTAAGGTAGAGATTATGTGGGTCTTTCTAGAAATACATTCTGATCTGAATACTGTAAGTAGATGTGGTTCTGGAAGAGATTTACCTAGGAGTAATAACTCCGAAAAGGCGTCCCGGTCCTAAATCGGGGTAACCTATTACACCACAACGAGCCTTACTACAAATTGATTTTGACACTCTCGAGGGATATACATTGGATAATTCCCATTTTATTTATAAACCATTATGAAGGATTTAAAAGTAAATATATACCCAAAGAAACCATGTTTATGATTATGTGATTAGATACACAAACATTTTTCAATTTTTGTTATTATTTCACTAGTTATTGGATTATACATTATGTTTCATAATGTTAGGACCTAATATAGTGTATACCATTCTTTAGAGATGGTGTATAGGGAAAGGAATGAGAACCACATTAATGCACATAAACCAAAGAGTAAGAATGATTGTTTCTTTGATTTTTTTAAGCCAACCTTTTGAAGGGAACTAGTCTCTCAAATATTCTCATCATATGATGAGATAGTTTCATGTTATAATAAGAATGAGGAATATTTTTATATGTTTTATGGATTTTTAAGGAAGTATGAGATTAATAGGACAATATGAAAAAATTTGGTTAAATGGAACAAGAGAATAAAGTATTTTCCAACATGTGATAATTGTGGAAAGAAACACCATGGTATATGCTTAATAGGAAAAGTTGTTTGATTTAAGTGTGGAGAAAAAGGCCACCATACTCATAATTAGAATAGAAGGAATAATTTTTCTAATATGAAATGATTAAACTATAATGATATGAAGAACTAAACAAATGAATGTACCAAGAATCAAGGGAATATAACTCAAAATAAGCAAAGGGATCACGGTCAAGCTTATTCTACTACCTCAGACTAAAAGGAATGATTAATATGCCCATGTTTGGATTTAAGAATTTGTTATCTATAATTTTCTGGTTATAATAATCATAAAATATATAAGGATTGTACTATAGAACTTCATATTTATGGATTTTAAAGAATTAACATATTAATTAAGGTTTCAAGGTGTCAAGGTTATCATATATTTGGTATGTGGGTTTAGGAGCTACATTATTTGGAGAGCTATATGTTAATTTGACTTTTGAATATTAGTCACCTTCTTTCTAAATGTTTTTCATTGAATGTTGATAGACATGATTTATAAGATTCTAAAGATTATAAACTTGTGGAATGTATCAAGTTAAAACATTGGAAATTATTTCTCTTTGATAACATGTTACAACATTGTGGGTTTTACTAAACATTTAATGGTCGTATGAATGACTTAAAGACCATATTATTTTTAAAAGTGCTTCAGTCATGAAAAATTATTCTTAAATATTCATTTATAGGTTTAAGGGGTGATGTGAAAATATATGGAAGAAAAAAAGGATTATATTATTCTTATTACATAGAAATTAATCAAGTAAGTTTACTTTCTCAAGTGATTACCTTGATATTAAAATAATCCCTCAACTGTATGAAAACTATTTGGAACAAAAATGTTATCAATTTACTTTTCTTTCTAAGAAATAAGTGGTCTTTTAACCAATCAAAATATTTATAGTTTTTTTATGGTTAACATTCTAATTACTATGTTCTCTATCAACCTCCATTAGAACTAGATAGTTATATTTCTATTTCATGTCCATGTTATCTCTTTCCACTAAGTATTTACTACCTGAAATCATTGTTTTGTGGTGACCTTTGCATTTCTATTTCCCTATTATTAAGAGGATGTTTGATTAACCCTATTTCTAATATGGGTTTCCAATAAATGAATTTTCATGTATCAACCTTGTATTTTCAATATTCAATTTCAAATTTCAAGGATGAATTTTATTAATGGAGGGGAGAATGTAACCCGCTAAGATTTTACGGTATGCCTTTTTTTAAATTTAACTTCTTTGATAGCTTACAATCATAAAAAATAATTAAATATTATTATTTAATTTTTATATTTATCTCCTATATGTCAGGAATGGTGAGAATGAATGATAATAATTAAATTATGAAAATATAGTTTTCACATTTTTATAAAATTAAACCATTGGTTACAAACTAATTAGAAATGAACATAGAGGAAGTATTTCGATAAAAATTATTTTTATTCCCATAAAAACATTTTATATTAATAAATTAAATTAAATACTATTAGTTAAGGATATTAATGAAATTTATATATTATATATTCAATAAAATATTTTTTAATTCTTCCAAAATATTTTTATTGGCATAAGATAAGAATAAATACAATATTACACACAAAAGGCTATATTTTTCTTAACGTAGTTTTATGGCCTTTTAATGGAGAACTTTATTTTAAATATAAAGTTTTAAACTTTTATAATTTCTTTTGACAAAATAAACTGTATTTTTTAATTCATAATATCAAAATTTACTTTGGTTAATTTTTTGGTATTTTTCTGATAAGTTTCTTTTTTGATGAATAGTAACGTGACCATTAGAATAGTAATGCGACCATTAGGAATAGTAATATGACCAATAGAATATTAAATTCACATATTAAAGTATAAATAAAATTTTGGTAAACTTTAAATGAAAATATGGTGTATTTATATCATAGAATAGGAAAATAATTGTTTTAAAAATGATAAATTATGTGTTGGCATTTTTAAGAATAATAAACGTTCATTTAATATTTTATAATTAAAATAATGATATAAAAGATTACTTATTTTCAAAAAATAGATTCATAAATTAATATTTTGTTTTCTTATGATTATAATATAATTTTATGAAACATTAATTAATTTTTCAAACTCTTATAGAATGATTTATAATTTTAAAATTGGTATTTTTCAAATAAATCGCGATTTTATATAAAAATTAAAATTATCATATTAATAAAATTATTTCCATAAAATGGGTTTATTTGTTAATTATAAATTTTAAAAAAATGGTTAGGGTTACGTTTTGATATTTTTCTGAAATACGTGAAATTTTAGTGAATAGTAAAATACGACAATTTACTATATATACATTATAAGATAAATACGCTGTTACATGAGTCATTAATGATTTAAGCACCATAATCTAGAACTTAAATTTATTATTTTAATAAATTTTATGGTAATTCTCAAAATATACATATTCATGATCCAAAATAATAAATAAATTAATAAAATATTCAAAAAACACCTCTCTCCTCCACTATAAATACCACCCTCACCACCTCCTCTCCCTTCACCTTCCAAGATTTGATCCTTGTCTAAATTCTATCCAATACTCTTTCAAAGACTGTAACACCCCGAGCTTCCACGATACGCTTCTCATTCAATAATGCAATAGCTTGCATTGTACGCAACTTCGAGTTCTAAAACACCGCGACTAATCAAAGTAGCCGTTATGAATAGTAATAACCACTTTTTAAAATTATAGAAATTTTATATTTCAAAATGGACTTCATTTTTGTATTCGTAACATCGAAATTAGCCTATGTTGAATTTTTGGTATTTTTCTGAGAACTTCTAATTTTTTATGAATTGTGAAAAATACTTAAAAACAACTTTTTTAATCAAAATAATTTATAGTGATAAATTATACTATTTTGTGGTTTTAAATTATAATTAGAATATATTTTTACTATTTTATCCAATGGTTGTCATTAGAATTAATTTAACATTAAAATTGGACAGAAAAAATTGTCAATCTTTTGATATAAATTGTTTCTTAAAAACACGCTATTTGTTGTGACAGCAGGAATTAATTATAAAATTAATTAATTCAACTTATATGATTGGAATTTTGTAAAATAGACATCATTTTTGAATTCGGAATATCAATTATAGCTTAGGGTGAAATTTTGGCATTGTTCTGAAAAACTTCAATTTTTGATGAATAGTGAAACCACTAAGTGGTAGTTAAATAACTGATTTTTTCGTTTAAATGAAATATTACCACTTCTGTGATTTGATTTTCAAAAATCCGACATACATGGTTGTCATTAAGAAGTAAAATGTGGTTCAATGAGATTAAAATAATTTTTTGGTGAATAGTAACTTTTAAGTTCTTAATCGCGATTAGAGGTAATTAGTGTAGTTTAAGGTACAAATAATGTTATAATAATATGAGATGAGCATGACACTTGTCCTAATCCTATTGGATGAGTCATGGCCGACCAAGACAACCCATGGGTCAACTTGGGGACCCCATGGAGCCACTTTAGTTGGAAAATGACATTAATATATATTTATTTAATGTTAAAATTAAATTGACACAAACATGAGTTGTTTTACTAAAACAGTTTTTAAGCGGGGTTACAAAACTCCAAATTTTGATTATAAATATTAATTAGAAAGATAAAAAGATTTTATACAACATAATATTTTTTTATAATTTTTAGACATTAAATAAATTAAATTATTTATGACATCATGATGATACAGTGATGACTTCATTATTTAACGATTTAAATAAAATGGGAAGATAATGCAAAATCCAAGGCTTACACTTGTCCAATGCCAATTGGATGAGGAGATTTAGAACCCTTATCACCTTAGCCTTAAATTATATAAGTGTGGGACTTTTATAATCCGAAAAGCATTCTGTAATAATGTAACATTTCAATCTTTCCAAAAGAGACCCTCCTCTCCACTTATAAAAGGCCCCCACCTCTCCCACCTTATTCACACCTTCAAGCCATTTGGCTCGGCCAACCTCTGCCCAAATACTCTCCCAACTTCCCCCTCTTACTCCTAGAAGCCTCACTTTGGGCAGAACGCTTCCCAAGGAAGCCTTTGGCTCAAATCAAAAAGAGTTACCCGATTTTGAGGTAATGTCTCCTCTAATGTTGTTTTGTTTTATTTTTCTTCTCCAACCCCCTAAACTCTTTTTATTCATTTCTATTGTAACAAAACCAGTATCCTAAATATACTAGGATGTTGTTATAAGAAGGATTCGAGCCACAATTACACACACCTACATCTAATGGTTAAAGAACATACGGTTTCTGTGGATGACGAATTTCTGCCACACGAAACGATGATTGTTCAACACTCATATAACACCTTCAAAGGTGGCCATTAAGATGTCACTATTTTTATATATGATATATAATATGTTTATGTTTTACTTATGCTTCTGTACTTCTAATTTATGGAATACTTTATGATTTCCATTATGGGTAAAATGCGATAATTTCATTTTAGGAAGTGCGGACTACCGCCCCCTCAAAGTGATGTGAATCGTTAATGCCATATGTGGGATGTATAAAGGATGGAGTAAATGATATTATATATGATATTATACTGGAACTATATTATACCTTTATATAATTATGATTTCATTACATTAAATACGAAATAGAAATGAAAGTAGCATTCATGCGTACGTACGGCTTACCGTCTCCATGAACAGTGCATTTAATTTCTTACCTCTAAATGTTACGTAATATTATGAATGAATGTATATACTGGATATATATAATATATATGATATCTACATCATGAATATAATTCTTGATATAATGGATATTTCAGCACATGAACAACTTGTAATTATAAGAAGGTTATTGTTGACACAAGTACCAAAGATCGACAAAACGGCCGTTATTAACTTAAATAATTACAAAACATTCATAACATTGTAATAAGTGATATAAAAAGGATAATGAAATTGAAAATGGTTCTTAATAAGGTAGATATTAACTCTAGTTTATTATTCAGGAGGTTAAAGAACGGTTGAGTCAAGTCAGACATGAGGTAAGGGAATTTCTTAACCCAACTTCCATTCCTTGGGTTAATCTCACACTTTCAAATTATGTCATTATATTATTATGTCCTATATTGAATTTGTACTTTCTTTATGTGTACATATAGTGAATACACATAATAGATATATTTTATTTAAAATTATCTTTGTAAGGACTTCGTCTCAATCTCCTTTCATTGAGGCATATTTGGCTTTATACACAACTTTCTTTTATACGGTGTATAAACCCCTTTGACTTTTGTGTTTATTCAAAAGGAATATTTTTTTATACAAAGTGTTTTACTAAACGACAAAAAGGGAATGTTTTTCTTTCCGTACTTATGTGGCGACAACGACTTCTCTGCTGCCGTGACCATTATTTGAGTTTCGGCTTCCTCTACAAGCCATCATTTTTTTAATGAAAAATAAATACAAAGTTTTAACTTTCTTTTATTTTGGTATTGAAAATGGTTTTGAAAGCATTTTTATTATATCAATATGTTGTATTGATATCTTTTGATTGAAATGTGGAAATGTTATGTTTCCTTTATGCATGTTTTATGTGATACGATTATGTTATGGTTTATGATATGTTTAAACCTATTCATATGAGTAATACATTGGACTTAATAAGTGACGGGTGGAGCCCGCTATAGCTCCTCGATGCATCGGCAGGTCTCATGAGACAAACTAGTGTCTTGGCACGAGGCCTTGACAAAATCTTATCTGTGGTCTTGGCATGAGGCCTTGGCTACGTGGTTATGATAGTCTGGCATTATGCATTCCATCATTATGAAAATGGTTATTGATGTTGCATGGGATTATTCGATTAGTAGAATATCTATGTGAGTAAGTAAATGGCATTATCTCATTTTATTTTTTTCCATATTATGCTAAAGTTCAAGTTTAAAAAGGCTTTTGCTTTAGTTATACAGTGCCTTAAATTTTTATGTTTATTTATGAAAGCTTCCGCATTATTGTTATCCTTACTGAGCATCTGAGCTCACCCCTTTCAATGTTTTAATATTTTCCAGGATGTGAAGAAGTATTTTATTAATGACCTGCAGGGATAGTCAGAAGAGGATATGAGTGTGGACTATGGAGACTTTGTTATTGTAGTTTTTCACTTTATGATGTAATGTAATGTTTACGAATGTATCTTGTGTTTCCAAGGCTACTAAACTAATCGGTATTTCGAGACTTGATCTTTTGTGATCATGCCAATGTTACGAAGTAATGCACCGACTCTGGGTAGCTGGGGTCGGGGCGTTACAGTTGGTATCAGAGGCAGTTTAGTACAAACCTTAGAAGCTAGATTTAGATAAACTCTGATTAGAGCACATAGACCTAAGATGAACTTTGAGGATTAGTATAGAAGAACTTCCTAGAATTTTGGTATTGTAGAGATTTTTTGAGTTTTCCAAGCAATACATCCCTGTCTGGATACGAGCAGGTAGAGGAGGCTCTGGAACAGATGTTCCTAGGGGTAAAACCCGAAAACACCGCTTTGAGCTAGACTCGAACGGGAACTGGTGAACGACAACGGGCCTTGCTGCACTCTTGGTTATGACACTCCCGGGGGATATGCTTAGGATAACTCTCATTTTCTCTACAAATCATTATGAAGGGTTTATGAGTATATACTTCCTCAAAGAATTTTTTTTTTATGATTATGGATTATATCCATAAATAGTTCAATTTATGTTAAGTGTTTTATAAGTATAGGATTATGTATTTTGATTCATAAACTGATCTAGTTTATGCCATTGTTTAGAAATGGCGCCTAGTGGAAGAAATGGAAACCATATCAATGCACGCACTCCATATAGGGATTGCCCTCCTGCTCAAGATAATTATAGTGGGGCTGGTGATGCAACTGGTGCCGATCAACTTATTACCATACTGGGACAACTCACTCAGGTTATGAATAATAACCTTACTCGTATGGAGCACCCTGATCCGCAACGTGGAGGATCAATGCTAGAACGTTTCATGAGGCAACAACCACCAACCTTCAATGGGAGTACAAATCCTATAGTAGCTGAGCAATGGATAAATTCCTTAGAGAAAATATTCCATGCCTTGGGGAGTAGTGAAAGGGAGAAAGTTGTCATGGTAGTTTACCGCCTCACTGGAGATGCCGATCAGTGGTGGTCACTGATTCAAAACACAAAGGAAGATGATGACGTATCGAATATGGAATGGAAGGAGTTCAAAGAGCTTTTCTTAGAAAAATTCTTTCCTCGTGACCATCGAGCAGATATGGAAAGGCAATTTCTGAGTCTGAAGCAGAAGGAGGATGAGAATGTCGCAAAGTATGAGGCTAACTTTACAAGGTTAGCGAGGCATGCTTCCGATTATATACGTAACCCAAGAAGTAAGATTGATCGTTTCTTTGATGGGTTAAAACCATTTCTCCGTCGATCTTTAGTATCACAATCCTTCTCATCATACGAAGATATTGTCTCGTGTGCTATCAAGACAGAAAAGGAATTCTCTAAGTCTTATGACAACAAAGTAAAGCAAGAGAAGAAGATAACGGTGGAACAAGAGACAGATAAAGGGAAAAAGGGAAAGAAGGATTTTCCATTATGTGATAATTGTGGGAAGAATCACCCTGGTACGTGCCTAAAAGGAATGGGAGTTTGTTATAAATGTGGAGAAAAGGGTCACCAGGCTCGTGATTGCAAGGGAAAGAAAGAGGTTGTCAAAGTTGAATGCTACAATTGTAGAGAAATGGGTCATTATGCAAATGAATGTCCTAAGCGTCAAGGAAACTTACCTCAGAAAAGGCCAAGGGATCAAGGCCAGTCTTATGTTGTGACTACAATTGAAGCGGAATAATTATTGTATTTGTGTTTTTGGACTCCGGAACTAGATTATGGTTATAAGAATAATGTGATATATAAGGATTGTACTATAGTACATGTTGTTTTCATTAAGGATTTAATATGATGAAGGAAATCATATTTTTAGTATGTGACAATAAGAGAAACTTTACTTTGTTTGGGGAATATGAGGTTACAATTGATTTTGGAATTTAACGACCCTTTAGAGAAAGTCTGGACGGAGGTATTTTGGATAACTATTAAGGTTGGAATGGATTAAGTTGAACCATGGATATTATTGTTTAAGGTTAAAGCATTTCTGAAGATTATTTTTGGAATATTATAATACTATAGTTTTAGGAAAAAGGACAACCTGCAGGGTGGGGCATAACCCGTCGCGTCAGACAAAGCTGCAGGAATCGAACCCACAATCATAGTGCGACAAGCCTTTATTTCCTACCACTAGCCTACAGGAAGTCCCTGGTTATTACAAAATAATATTACTAATCTAAATGGTATCTGTAAACATTTGTAACCATATACAATTAGGATAAGTATAATATTTTTGAGTTCTATTATCTTTTTGAGTGAAAGATGAGTTGAAGGTTGACACTCTAATTGTCAAGCATAAATATATATATACCTATCTCTTATTCAATGAATAAATTAATTCTTAAACTTTAGTAAAGGGATATTAAAACAAAAAAATGTGTTATCCTAATACCTTATGTCTTTTTGAACTGATGATATTTTAAACCAACATAGATTGAAGGCTTTGAGGCCCTCAATTTGACAGTTGATTGTGATTGATGACCCCAATCGCTCCCTACAAATATTTACGTTTTTCCTCCAATTATATGTCTCTAATTGCCACCAATGTTCTCCTAATCGAGATCATAATTGGGTGGTGACTTTTTCATTTCCCTTTCCCTCTTATTAAGGCTAAATTTTATTAATCTTATTTCCGATGTGGGTTTTCCTCAAAGGTATTTTCTATTTTCAACCCTTTATTTTCAAAGAAAAATTTCAAATTGCGAGGACGCAATTTATTGAAGGAGGGGAGAATGTAACACCCCGAGCTTCCACGATACGCTTCTCATTCAATAATGCAATAGCTTGCATTGTACGCAACTTCGAGTTCTAAAACACCGCGACTAATCAAAGTAGCCGTTATGAATAGTAATAACCACTTTTTAAAATTATAGAAATTTTATATTTCAAAATGGACTTCATTTTTGTATTCGTAATATCAAAATTAGCCTATGTTGAATTTTTTGGTATTTTTCTGAGAACTTCTAATTTTTTATGAATTGTGAAAAATACTTAAAAACAACTTTTTTAATAAAAATAATTTATAGTGATAAATTATACTATTTTTTGGTTTTAAATTATAATTAGAATATATTTTTACTATTTTATCCAATGGTTGTCATTATAATTAATTTAACATTAAAATTGGACAGAAATAATTGTCAATCTTTTGATATAAATTGTTTCTTAAAAACACGCTATTTGTTGTGACAGCGGGAATTAATTATAAAATTAATTAATGCAACTTATATGATTGGAATTTTGTAAAATAGACATCATTTTTGAATTCAGAATATCAATTATAGCTTAGGGTGAAATTTTGGCATTGTTCTGAAAAACTTCAATTTTTGATGAATAGTGAAACCACTAAGTGGTAGTTAAATAACTGATTTTTCGTTTAAATAAAATATTACCACTTCTGTGAATTGATTTTCAAAAATCCGACATACATGGATGTCATTAAGAAGTAAAATGTGGTTCAATGAGATTAAAATAATTTTTTGGTGAATAGTAACTTTTAAGTTCTTAATCGCGATTAGAGGTAATTAGTGTAGTTTAAGGTACAAATAATGTTATAATAATATGAGATGAGCATGAAACTTGTCCTACTTCTATTGGATGAGTCATGGACGACCAAGAAAACCCATGGGTCAACTTGGGGACCCCATGGAGCCACTTTATTTGGAAAATGACATTAATATATATTTATTTAATGTTAAAATTAAATTGACACAAACATGAGTTGTTTTACTAAAACAGTTTTTAAGTGGGGTTACACAACTCAAAATTTTGATTATAAATATTCATTAGAAAGATAAAAATATTTCCTACAACATAATATTTTTTTTATAATTTTTAGACATTAAATAAATTAAATTATTTATGACATCATGATGATGCAGTGATGACCTCATTATTTAACGATTTAAATAAAATGGGAAGATAATGCAAAATACAAGGCTTACACTTGTCCAAAGCCAATTGGATGAGGATATTTAGAACCCTTATCACCTTAGTATCGAATTATATAAGTGTGGGACCTTTAGAATCCGAAAAGCATTGTGTAATAATGTAACATTTCAATCTTTCCAAAAGAGCCCCTCCTCTCCACTTATAAAAGGCCCCCACCTCTCCCACCTTATTCACACCTTCAAGCCATTTGGCTTGGCCAAACTCTGCCCAAATACTCTCCCAACTTCCCCCTATTACTCCTAGAAGCCTAAATTTGGGCATAACTCTTCCCAAGGAAGCCTTTTTCTCAAATCAAAAAGAGTTACCCGATTTTGAGGTAATGTCTCCTCTAATGTTGTTTTGTTTTATTTTTCTTCTCCAACCCCCTAAACTCTTTTTATTCATTTATATTGTAACAAAACCAGTATCCTAAATATACTAGGATGTTGTTATAAGAAGGATTCGAGCTACACTTACACACACCTACATCTAATGGTTAAATAACATACGGTTTCTGTGGATGGCGAATTTCTGCCTCACGAAACGATGATTGTTCAACACTCATATAACACCTTCAAAGGTGGCCATTAATATGTCACTATTTTTATATATGATATATAATATGTTTATGTTTTACTTATGCTTATGTACTTCTCATTTATGGAATACTTTATGATTTCCATTATGGGTAAAACGCGATAATTTCATTTTAGGAAGTGCGGACTACCGCCCCCTCAAAGTGATGTGAATCGTTAATGCCATATGTGGGATGTATAAAGGATGGAGTAAATGATATTATATATGATATTATACTTGAACTATATTATCCTTTATATAATTATGATTTCATTACATTAAATACGAAATAGAAATGAAAGTAGCGTTCATGCGTACGTACGGCTTACCGTCTCCATGAACGGTGCATTTCATTTCTTACCTCTAAATGTTACGTAATATTATGAATGAATGTATATACTGGATATATATAATATATATGATATCTAAATCATGAATATAATTCTGGATATAATGGATATTTCACCACATGAACAACTTGTAATTATAAGAAAGTTATTGTTGACACAAGTACCAAAGATCGACAAAACGACCGTTATTAACTTAAATAATTACATAAAGTTCATAACATTGTAACAAGTGATATAAAAAGGATAATGAAATTGAAAATGGTTCTTAATAAGGTAGATATTAACTCTAGTTTATTATTCAGGAGGTTAAAGAACGGTTGAGTCAAGTCGGACATGAGGTAAGGGAATTTCTTAACCCAACTTCCATTCTTTGGGTTAATCTCACACTTTCAAATTATGTCATTATATTATTATGTCCTATCTTGAATTTGTACTTTCTTTATGTGTACATATAGTGAATACACATAATAGATATATTTTATTTAAAATTATCTTTGTAAGGACTTCGTCTCAATCTCCTTTCATTGAGGCATATTTGGCTTTATACACAACTTTCTTTTATACGGTGTATAAACCCCTTTGACTTTTGTGTTTATTCAAAAAAAATCTTTTTTATACGAAGTGTTTTACTAAACGACAAAAAGGGAATGTTTTTCTTTCCGTACTTATGCGGCGACAACGACTTCTCCGCTGCCGTGACCATTATTTGAGTTTCGGCTTCCTCTACAAGCCATCATTTTTTTAATGAAAAATAAATACAAAGTTTTAACTTTCTTTTATTTTGGTATTGAAAATGGTTTTGAAAGCATTTTTAATATATCAATATGTTGTATTGATATCTTTTGATTGAAATGTGGAAATGTTATGTTTTTTTTATGCATGTTTTATGTGATACGATTATGTTATGGTTTATGATATGTTTAAACCTATTCATATGAGGAATGCATTGGACTTAATAAGTGACGGGTGGAGCCCGCTATAGCTCCTCGATGCATCGGCAGGTCTCATGAGACAAACTAGTGTCTTGGCACGAGGCCTTGACAAAATCGTATTTGTGGTCTTGGCACGAGGCCTTGGCTACGTGGTTATGATAGTCTGGCATTATGCATTCCATCATTATGAAAATGGTTATTGATGTTGCATGGGATTATTCGATTAGTAGAATATCCATGTGAGTAAGTAAATGGCATTATCTCATTTTATTTTTTCCATATTATGCTAAAGTTCAAGTTTAAAAAGGCTTTTGTTTTAGTTATACATTGCCTTAAATTTTTATGTTTATTTATGAAAGCTTCCGCATTATTGTTATCCTTACTGAGCATCTGAGCTCACCCCTTTCAATGTTTTAATATTTTCCAGGATGTGAAGAAGTATTTTATGAATGACCTACAGGGATAGTCAGAAGAGGATATGAGTGTGGACTATGGAGACTTTGTTATTTTAGTTTTTCACTTTATGATGTAATGTAATGTTTACGAATGTATCTAGTGTTTCCAAGGCTACTAAACTAATCGGTCTTTCGAGACTTGATCTTTTGTGATCATGCCAATGTTACGAAGTAATGCACCGACTCTGGGTAGCTGGGGTCGGGGCGTTACAAAGACCCTTACCGACATCCATTATATATTTGTCTCATAAAAATTCCAAAACCAATCCCCTTAATTAGGTTCTCAAGGAGGAGAAGTCAAGAGGTAAAAATCCTCTTTATTTTATTTTATTTTATTTTCAATTTCTTTTATTTTATTATCCTTCCCTCACCTCCCCTATAAAAATATAAATAATAACTCCAGTATCATTTATATAATGTAATGAAATAATTTTAATGGAATATCCATCATCAAACTCCTTTTCTCTCTATTTTATTCTATAAATAAAAACATCATCTGTGATGTGTCAATTTACTGACATCATGGACGATGCATTTTCATTTTACATTAACACCTTCAAGGATGATCACAAAACCATAATTATGATTAAATAATATTTTATTATACATATAATAATTTATTTTGTATTTTAGAACGAGTATATAAATATGATATTAATTAATAAGATAGAACTATTTCGTGATGATCGAAAAACCACTAAAATGATCTAATTGATTATCAATAAAGTTCTATCAAATGAGTCATCCTGACATATGATAAAAATAATATATAAGACCATTAAATCATCTAGATGTTCATTAATAACAAATAATTCTAATTATATAGAAATATACTCATTTTAAGTGAACATCATTACTGATAAACAAGTGAACCAACCATGAAAACTAAGAAAACGAACATTCCCAAACAATGAATTTAAACACTACAACTCATCAAAAAGGCCATAAATGAACTTACAAAAACTACCATCAAAAAAATTATTGTATAAAAGGTTATTAAATAATTAATTAATTGATTTAATTTGATTATCCAGGATGTTAAGGACAAGTGCATAACACTTTTGGACATAAGGTAAGGGTTTTTTCCCAAACCACAATTTCCATTGTGTTTTTTCTCTACCCCTCTACACACCAATGTAATTTTTCATTTATTTTATATACCTATTATAAATTATTATTATATGGTCCAAACTAATGAATTATGATCTTTTAATCTTTCATTTTTTGAAAATACATTTTTACAAGGTTCCTTTCTCAATTCCTTCCGATACACTAGCCTGATTAAAGGGAACATTTCAATTTATTAACCATTTTTAATGTACCATCCATAATATGTTTTAAGACACAATTATTTTATAAATTAAATACTTTTTTCATTAAGATATATTTTTTTCATTTATGGTTTTATACAAATAATTATTACAATTATAAATGATTTTTCCAAAATAATTCTTATTTGAAAAGTAATAGGGGTATTTCTCACAAGAATTCCTTGATGATTTATTAGAGTATTTTTATTGATTTCAACACCAATGTTGAATTCATTGCCTTATTGAGATTTTTATCATCCGATTGTCATATACCATATTTTTTTAAATGGTTTATGATAAGTTTGACAGTTGATATGCTATCTTGATACCATTCACCATACTACTCAAAATGGTTAGTGATTATGTTTACAGATTGGGTAATGTTAATTATATTTCATATATATATATATATATTGTTTATTTTAAAACCCATTCATATAAGGAATTCATTGGAATTATTAATTTATGGGTATGACATGATATAGATCCTCAATGCATCGTTAGGTCTCATGATAGAAGAAAGGTATGGAATTGACCGTGGCCTTGACCATTTTCAGTTATGGTTTTGGCTGAGGACTAAATCATTTTCAGATGTACTGGATAAGGCCTTGGTGGTATGTTTAAGAAGTTAGATATATTTTTCCCCCATAATTATATCAATAATTGATTATCCATGTTAATATTTGACTAGAAGAATATATATGCTTAAGCTTCTTTCTCATGTGATTATTTATATGGAATTATTTATTCATAATTAATCCTTGCCATATCATCTTCATGACTATGTTCTAATGGCATGAATTTTTTTCCATTCACCATAAATTATTGTTTATATATAGATTCCACTTTATTACTTACCCTTACTGATCATCCGATCACACCTCTTTCTTATGTTCTATTTTTCCTTAGGATGTAAATATGTATATTATGAATGACTTTTAGGGATAATCTAGGAGTTTATAGAATTTCCCAGTGGAATTTCTATATTGTATTTCCATTAAAGTTGTAATGTAAAGTTCATGTATGTAATATAGCTTCCAAAACTACTAAAATAATTGGTATTTTAGGATTTGAGTCCTATATCTATGTTAATGTATTATCTTAGGGAACCAAATTTGGGCTACTGGGGTTGGCGTCTTTACATGAACAATGAATTATCTATCAACTCCTTATTCTATCTCCCTCTCAATAATGATAAATGAAAGATATATTTCTTTCTCATTGAAGAACGTGCGATCAAGAATAAAAAACAAAAGATATTCGATTCACTGCACAATCACCCGAAGATCGAGTGATGTTTCTTGGAGATCATTGGAAGATGTGGGGATCACTACTAGAAGGATTTTATCCTTGGATCCTTATAGATAAAATAAGGTAACCTAAAAGTTTCTTTTTGTATGATCAAAATTCATTAACAAAGAGTGTTATTAAGACTAGGTATTTATTTTTTATGATATTAAATAAATTAATTATAAATTTGACAAGAAAGATCCTCACTCCTAGTTTTGGGAAATGATTATTAAAATAAATTTTAATATATCACCAACTACCTTATGCTTCCTCTCTACCCATAACCATAAGGTGGTATTAGAGTAGTCATGTTTTAGTTTATAATTATTTGTTTGATTGTTTATCTTTGGCAATTGTGGTTATATTTTCATCTCATATTATTCATTATTTAATCTGATTTAAATTAACGTTCTTTAACAATGTATTCCTGTTCATTCATGTGTTTTCATTTTCTTAAAGTTCAAAGAAAAAATGAATAATTACCATAGATTCCATCAGGAATAGCACGTTTTTTTCTAGGCAAGACAAGGTTACATGATATTTACTCATAAGTGCACATTGTGTACCATAGTGCACTTCATCTAGATGCACTAAGGGACCCCAAGTACACTACACAGAAATTAAATATGTTTTATTCCCTATGTTGACCAAATAGGGTCACACACAGGTTTTTGAATTACAGGGCGTGTATCAGTGTACATGTTGTGTAGTTGATACATGTTAGAAATGTAAATTGTGAAGTCTGTGTGGTCATTATACCTAGGAAAACCACATGATACCGATAACTGGAATCATTTGTGATATAAACAATGTGTATGAATTTTATAAGACATGTATATCATTAATTTTGACTCTTGAAAAACACACCAAGCATATCAGTGAGAAAAACCGACACGTGGCTCGAAGAGATAAACTACATGTAGCTTGCTGGTACACATATTTTATTCCACCAAGACACATTCTGAATACCTATGTGTATATCTTGGATACAAAGAAAGTATAATACATGGTGTGTAGCTAGACTATGCATATCATGTAGTCTAGATAAGGTACATGACACATACCTAGGCATGTTACCCTAATACATTAAAACCAAGATACACAGTGTGTAGTTGGATGAACATGCCTTGTTGTCTCCCATTAATGGGATGAATTAAAAATTATGTTAAATTGAAAAATTGAAACATTTAAACCTTATTTTATTGATTAGAACAACATTGTGTGTTTGAAAATTTAATAATGGTTTTAAAGAATTTTAAATTCTCAATTAATTTATTGTAAAAAATATATTTCATTATTATTTATGATATTTATTTTACAAGAATTCCATAAATGATGGATATTTCCTATAAAATTGGATGATCATTAAAATGAAATGGAATTAATTGATTAATTCCAGAACATTCAACATAATAAAAAATAAAAAATAACGAAACAAATGTTTTTGAGTTGATTTTGTATATTAATTAGACGTACGACCATTCATGAGATTTACCAAGACATGTGTATGTTTTTGTGGTTTTAATTTAATTTATTGCATGAATTTTCAATTAGTTAATATTAAATCAAATGATGGTATACGAGTAATCCCTACCTCCATTATTATGTAGAACCTACACGTCCAAGGTTATTTATGTAATCCCTTTTTAACAAGTCATTTTATTCCCCTAACATATGTGTGAGTAATAAATACATTTAATTAATGGAGCATCCCAAGGCATGTGGAGGTTGTTCAAGAAAACACCGTTGTGATTCCAACTCAGGTGATGCACAGGTAGACAGGTGGAATGCTATAATTCATACCTAGATAGTTAATATGAGTTATTTCCCCTAAGTAAAATGTTGATTTAATGTCCAATCATTAATAAACCATTAAATAAAGATCATGAATAGTTAATTTAATCATTAATTTATTTTTGTTTATTCAATGATTTATTTCATGGATGCTAGACCACAATTACATAAATAAATTAATTAATGTGCATAGAAAAATATTAAATAAATGACGTATGTGAAAATGTTTTATCCAACATGGTTAATTAAATAAGTAACATCCACTTAATATTATAAATAAATGTGAAGGATAAAAAAAGATGAAATTGATGCATAATAAATAAAAATCCTTCAATTAAATATTTAGTCAGATGGCCTTACACTACATGATTAGGAATGAAACTCAATAAAACTAAGTGTTTGACCAACCCCTATTGGGACACATACTTTTATAAGTGAAGTTATTATGAAGGTTTTAGGTCTAATTAACCATTTTATATCAAGTAGTGTAGCCCTTGACAGACTTGTTTTAATTTATAGGAATTTGGTGAGGAAAACCAAGTCAGTATTTCATGATAGGGAAGTCTACTTAATAGATCAAGGAGTTTCAATCCCACAATTGGAAAATACCTATCTACCTAAATAACTTCAAGTATATTAACTAACCCTTGATGGGGCTATATGAAGGGGAATTTAGATCCATTCCACTAGAATTTCATACAAACTAGACATTTTTAGTTCCTTGGTGAGGGATATTGGAACATGATAAAATCGTGGGAGATTTAATAAAAAAATTAATTTATTATATCTCACCTAATTTGTATTCGAGAAAATTACTAATAATATGCTCTATTAATTTTATAATAAAATTTAAATATCATCCTCAACATTATCCCTATGATAAATACGGGATAAAGAAAACCATGTAACTAATATTCACTTGAAGGAATGGTACAAACACCTTTGGGTTGTGCTATGCCATGAAAGGAAATATTATGTGCTATAATTCTCATTTCTTTATCTGCCTACAAAGGAGGCGAGTGATGAAGAGTTCATAGTTAACAAGAAACAAATGAAAAACATGGTGATCAATTAATATTTGATTCTTTCTTCTATGTATAGTGAACTGATGAAGTCTCATGAAAACATAGATGTTTATAAGATGATTGAGAACCTCTTTTGTATTTAAAAATATAGAGAAAGATAAGAACAATTTGATATTTCCATGACACTCCTTCAACGAAAGCTTAGAGAGGTAGTCCTAGTTGGGCCTCACATAGTTAAGCTCATTGGATACATTGAGCAAATAACGGTTTCTGGGTTTAAACTCTCCAAATAATTGGGAACCAATCTCATTATAGCATCTTTACCTCATATATTCTCTATATTTTTTTAAATTTTAATATTAAAAACATTGAGAAGTATCCTCCATATATTCTTAATGTTATTTTCCAAGTAGATAAGGATATGAAGCATGAAACCCCTTCTTTTATTATGGTCTAAAAAAGATAAAGTTAAGATCTTTAATACTAAATTTTATTCAGTCCATTTCAAGAAGTGGAAGATCAAGGGGAATGTAAGGTAAATGATTCTATTTGTTTCCCAAGTGGCAAGATGGGACATTGGAAGAAAAAAATGCACTAACTCAAAGAAGAAATGGGAAGCTTTTGGTGTGGTTTTTATCATGTTCAATTTCATTTATCTATATATTTGGTTTTAGATACATGTTTTGGTTCTTAAATATGTATTCAAATATAGAAACTAAGTAGATTTAGAAATGTTGACTGAGGGTTGGTAGATCTATAAGTAGAAAATTAAGCTAAACTTGCAGTTGTAGATACCGGGGTCTACCACCTCACATTACCGATATGAATGATCTTGGTTTTTAAAGAACGTTATAATGTTCCATATATTACCAAAAAAATTATTTCTATATCTAAACATGATAATGATGGATTTATTTTCAAAATTGGTAATAAATGTTTATTATTTTATAAACATAACATTTTTTGTGAAAAGTAACATTTATATAACTGTATTTATGTGTTGGATTACATGAACCAAGTAATGAAAAAAAGATAATGAATTTACTTTATACAACTCATTCCAAATCCAACATTTGAATCATTGGATAGGCTATGTAAATAAAAATTGCTTGAGTAAATTACATCAAGATGGATATTTATATTCTTTTGAACTAAAACCACATTTGTAAGACATGTTTACAAGGAAAAATGACCAAATATCCACTAAGTGGAAAAGGTGAAAGGTCTAAATATCTTGTTGAATTAGTTTATATCAATGTGTTTGGACCATTTCCTATTGAAGTAAGGGGAGGGTACACATAATTCATAAAATTTATTGATTATTTTAGTAGACATGTATATGTCAACTTATTGAGGTACAAGTCATATTATTTTGATAAATTTAAGGTATGAAATCATGAATTTGAGAACAAGATTGGTAATACATCTAATAAAATTCACTCAAACCATGGTGGATAATATCTTAATCAAGACTTCATTGATTATTTATGGGAGTTTGGTATCCTATCCCAACTAATTCCTCCTTACACACCTTAGTGTAATGGTGTAAGAGAAAGGAGGAGCCACACCTTATTAAACATGGTGAGATCAATAATGAGTCATGTGAGCCTTCCATTATCCTATTGGGGATACACATTACAAAAATCATTATATATACTAAAACAAGTACCAAATAATTAAATAAATGGTATTCCATATGAATTTCATAGTGGAATGAAAACAAGGTTATTGAATTTACATGTGTAGGGAAGTGATGCCATTTTAAGGCCTCTATAAGTAAAAAAATTACACCCCGAGGGAAAAATTGTACCTTTATAGGATAACCCATGAAAAATGGGATATTACCTATAAGATCCCTCAATCAAAAGAGTTATAGTGGAAATACATGATATTTTCATTTAGAGTGAGCAAATCTATAAAAGAGATCGTGGGGAAAAGATTGAATTTGATGAAGTCAAGGCTCATGGAACACAAGAGTTGGTACACAAATAGATTCCAAAAAGCATCCGGGAAAAATATAATCTTCTAGAGACACAAGTACTATGTATTATTATAAGAGATATTAGAGAACTAGAACTCTATGGTTTTATATTCACTATGGATAGTGAATCATTTTTAGTTGATAATAATGATCCTATAACCTATAAGGAAGTTGTAAGGGTCACATATGTTTCCAAGTGGAAAGAATCCATGAATTCTGAAATGAATTCCATGTTCAAAAAACACATATGGAATTTGGTAGAACCTCCATTAGATGTAAATCCCATTGTTTGAAGATGGAAATTCAAGAAGAAATTTCACATGGAAGGAAAAGTTAGTACCTATAAGACGTGACTGGTTGAAAAAGGGTTTAACCAGTGTCAAGACATTGAATATAATGAATCCTTTTCACTAGTTGCGATTCTAAAATCCATCAGAATTATACTTTCCATTTCTCCCTTCCATGATTATGAAATTTAGAAAATAGATGTAAAAAAATCATTTCTTAATGGGATCCTTTAGGAAGATGTCTGCATGAGAAAACCTAAAGGGTTTGTGACTCTAAAGGATTCCAAAAAGGTATAAAAGTTGCAAAAATACATTTATAGATTAAAGTAAACATCCAAGTCATGGAAAATTCATTTTGATGTGTCTATTATTGAATTTTTTCTCATAAAGATCAAATGTGAACCGTGTGTCTATAAATGGTTCAATGGAAGTGTGGCATTTTTCATAATAGTATATGTTGTTGACTTATTACTCATATAAAATGAAATACTAGTATTATAGTCTATTAAGGAATAATTGAATAAATGATTCTCTATGATGGACATAGTTGAGGAGACATATATTATTATGATTAAGAACCATCGTGATAGATCCAACAGGTTGATCAGCCTAAGTCAAAGTACATACATTCCCATGATACATAAGAGATTCAGTATGGAACCATCCAAGAGGGGAATATTTCCAACATCAAATGACATTAACCTTTCTAAGAAGATGTGTCCCTAGACACATAAGGAATGAAATAGAATGGAAATTATTATATAAGCATTAGATATTTGTTCAATCATGTATATTATGATATGTAATAGGCAAGATGTTTCCTATGTATTGAGTGCGGTAGGCATATATCAAGATGATCCAGGTGACCACCATTGGATGGCAGTCAAGACTACCATTAAGTATCAGATGTGTACTTATGATATGTTATCTATATATAGAGGATATGATGAATTTTTCATCAAATGATATGAAGAAGTTAGTTTCCAAGATAATCAAGATGAAATAAAGTCACAAACATATACATGTTCACTTTGAATAGAGGTGTTGTGAGCTATAAGGTCTCAAAGAAGGATGTGTTCATAGATTTTATAGTAGAGTCCATGTGTATTGTGGATTATGAGGTATATAAGGACATAATAAACTGAATTCCAGAAATGGACATGGTACCTATCAGTAAAGATCCTATCATAATATATTGTGATAACACCACAACGGTGACTCTTACAAAAGAGCTGAGGTCACATTAGCAGACAGTGCACATAATTTGAAATTATCATATCTTAAGGTATTTTTCTCATAGAGGTGAAGTTTGAATGATTATTATTTCCATGAAAGACAATGTGGAAGACCCACTGATTAAATACAAGACTTAGTAGAAACATGATTATCATGTGAGGTATAACATACTACAATTCATTGGTAGTTGTCTCTAGTACAAGTGAGAGTTTGTTCGAGTAGGTGTCTGATGTCCAAATAATTGTACTTTGATTACATGTATATTTGATGTATTGAATATTTATTAACCATATTATGATATATTGATCATTTTTATTTATGGTTTAAATGCAATAATTTTCAAGAGTTTTTGTCGCATTGATAAGAAAATAGAAGCTCCACTCTATGATGAGAACCTTGAAGTGCTATAAAAATATTCTTAAAATAGTTATACAATTAGATAACATACTATAATGGAAAAAATAGTATTTATACCATCAGGTATAATTACTCATTAGCGGATAATTCTTAATCTCATGAAGTTCTCAACATGAAATCTCTAAGACATGAGATTATGAGAACATAACTTTCAATAGAAATTATTTATGTTTTAGTTTCTTTAGATATTTTTATCTATGAGCATGTGCAATGATCCTTAGAATTTAATATTATCATTAATACATGTCATGACTTGTGTTCTTAAATTTACTGACAAAAACCGTGACTCCATATATTGGAGGGAAGTAGGGTATGTTGGGTGTATCACAATTAGAAATTTATAAATTGATAATCCATGTAAGTATTTTTCCCTTCTATATTTATGAGAGTTGATTTATTGTCCCATTGATTTGAATATAATAACCTCCTAAATTCTACGTCGATGGTGTCAAAATGTGTTTATTTTAGATAGTAAAAGAATGATGTATCAAGAAAATAGTTTGATGACACTATCATGCAACCTGCCTGATGAGATATTGTAAAAAAGAGATTAAATTACATAGTGAGTGTTCATATGTGGCTATCATAATTATGAAATTATGTTCTTTATCTTAGGTTACTTGACCCATTTCTAGATAGAAATCTTGGACTTTAGGAAAGTATGCCTAATGCTAATGAGAATGAATCCTAGAATGTCACACACTAAGTGTATTCATTGATGTTGATTAAATTCTATTTTAATATAATTAATGGAATAAATATTTTTCTCAAGGAATAGGGATTATTTTATCAAATTTTTATTTATCGCATAAATTAAATAAATATTTAATCACCAACATGTGAATAATTATATATATATATATATATTATTTTATTTAATATTTCATAAATACTTATTCACTTGAATGTGAATGAAATATTTATTTATAAATAATATATTTATTCAGGTATTTAATAAATATCGAGGAGTTTGAAGGGAACAAGACCGTGTCCAGTGAGAAAATAATTATTTATAAGCTGGTGAATACTATTTATCAATTTTCACAGGTTATCAAAACACCAAATAATAGTAATATTATTACTTGGAATAGATTTTATTAAAGGTTTTAAATGTTATTTATTGGTTGGTATGAAATTAAATAATATTTTAACCTAAAACCTAAATCTATAATGGACAACAATGTCTATTGTATATATCATCTAAAATTGATAATAGAGAGTTATTGAGCACAACAAATCGTTTTTCGACTCCTCATTCTATATATCTCTAAAGAATGAAAAACAAAAGAGTTATTTCTTCAATACCAAAGAATGAGATATCAATAAATAACAATACAAGACATTAAATTTGCTATGATAACACCTGGATATTGAGTGGTGTTTCACAAAGATCATTGGAGAACTTGTGGATCATTACTAGAGGGATTCTATCATTGGATTATTATAGCGCTACAATGGAAATCTGAATGGGGCTTTTCATACAATCAAAATTAATCAATGAAAAATGTTCATAATCCCAAGTATTTATTTCTTCAGATGTTAAATAAAGTAATTAGGAATTAGGCTTGCAAGATCCTCACTCATGGTTTTTGGAAACAATTATTTAAAGAAATTTTAATATAAAACCCACCACCGCCAGCTTCCACTTTACCGAGAACCATAATGTGACACATATACTCCCTCTACCCATCAGTAGAAGGTGATTAACTAGAACTAAGCTTAAAATGTAGAGAAAGTGGAGTACTAGAACATTGGTTCGTTGTATATAAAATATCTAAAGCACTTTTTCAATGTATCTCTTAGGCGATAACCATAATTTATTGAATATTTTGTTTCGGGAGATCATCATTACAAGAATATGAAGTGCTATATGAAAAACTTTTATCACAAAATACTAGAAAACAACCTTATTTAATTTTTCAATTTTTGAAGCATAATGAAAAATAATGAGAATATCATTAATATAAAGAAACAATTATAATAAAATCATTGTCAATAAATATTTGAAAATAATGCTATTAAATGGTCATCCTAAATCACTAATGAAAAATGATAGACTGAAACCCATTTTACCATTATTTTGGTTTTTTATTCAAACCATATAAAATTTTCTTCAATATACATAAAAAATCTTTCACAATTTTTTCAATAGAACCCCCAATACCCTCCATTTAAATTTTATCCCTTAAATAACATTAGAGGAAAGTTGGATTCACATCCATCCACTCAATCTATATATCCAAACATGTAGTGAGACCAAGAACAGATCGAATGAAATAAATTTTCACAACATTTGATAAAATTTAATAGAAATTGATACCTTTATTCTAATAGAAGCCTTTAAAAATTATCCTTACCTTATAAGATGAAACAAAACTTGATTCTTCATTTTTAATTCGATAAATACATCGATTTTATAAATCTATCTTACCCTTGGAAACTTTAACAACTCAAAGGTATGACTATCATGTAATGATATTATATCACTATCCATTAGTGCAACCCATTTAAATTTCTGATAACATTTTAATTCCTTATTATAACATTCACGTTCCCCCTTTCAATGAGGAGTACAAACACATCTGGGAAATATAAAGTAGAATTGGTATGATGTCGAGATGATCTATAGAGTAGAACCATGTGTTCACTAATAACATCATAAACTAGATCATCATAAAAAATAGGTGAATCAAAATCATCAAATTCAACTTGTTTACCATGAACATCATTCAACATAACCACTTGATCAGTAGAATCAACAATGTGAGGTAAACATGAATAAAAAACTACCTCAAGAATGAAAAAACCTTTGTAATTTGGATGAGTTAATTTTTGTCAGATATTAATGTCTGTAATAGAATAAAACAAAATAATAATTATATCATATTCTTACATGTTTCATCAAAATATATACTGAAAATAATCATGTCTATAACCAATAAAAATATATTCTCATGTCTTACCATAAAACTTGGATATTGTACCTCTTGTAACATGAACAAAATCCTTACATCCAAAAATAAGTAAGTGATTATACTTGATCTATTTTCCATAAGAAAACCTACCAGAAGTATTTTCATGCAAAAAATAGGGGATGGGGGGGTGTTAAATTTATAATATATGTAGTATTAAATGAAGCCTCACCCCAGAAATGTAAAAGAAAATTTGATTAAAAAAGTAAACACCAAACTCTTTCCATCAAAGTCATCTTTATCCGTTCAACTCCAGCATTAAGCTAATGTGTCCTAAGAGATGTATTCTGATGTTGAATACCTTCCTCCCTACCATATCCATCAAAATGACCATATTTCTCACCCCCATTATTAGTGAAAACAAATTTTAAGATCTTTCCTATTTTTATCTCAACAAAAACATGAAACTTCTTAAAATAACTAAGAACCAATTTTTTTAAATTAAAAACATAAACTCAAATCTTTAATGAATATTAATCAATAAAATTCATAGAATAATGTATAACATTTAATTTGTTAAACATTAATGTCCCAAAAACAATAGAATGTACAAAATCAAGTTCTAATGACTTTTTGTGCGAAAGATAACCGTTGACACTAACCCTACTATGTTATCTAACCATATAGTGATCACATGTGTATAATTTAACACCCTTCAAAAATGAAATAAAATCTCTCTTTAACAAAAAAAAACAATCCCCTTTTCCCTGATGTGGCTGAGCCTATTGTGCTATAATTTGGAAGAAACAATGCATTCAATAACACACACAGTATCATAAGAAATATAATATTTGGTAGGAAAAAAACCTGGATGCTTCTTATCATGTTCCACTATTAAGGAACCTTTCAAAATATTCCATTTTTCATCTCCAGAAGTACTAATAAATCTATCATCGTTAAGAACTATGATAAAAACGAGATTTAAAAGAACCTCAGGAGCATATCGAACTTTCTTCAGAATCATCTTACTTTCAATGATGGTCACCAAAATATCCCAAAACGTACAATATTAGCACGACCATATTTTCCCATATTAAAACTCTCAAAATAACTAGAGAAATAATATGAAAATAACACTATCCAGGATGTCAATGGAAAGAAGGCACCACTATCAACAATCCAGCAAGATTATTCAGAAGCAATGGAATTATAAACAATAATTAGACCACCCCATATAACAACGATGACACGATCTTGACCATAAACATTTATTTTGTTGATTTTATTTCATTATGTTTTCCATTTTTAGTTAATAATTTTTGTGATATGTCCTTTCTCAAAATAATGATGACACTAAGACTCTTTTTTCATTGATCTATATTTTGTTCTTTTTTTTATTTTACCTCTACTACTCTATCACTAATTCCTTTCACAAATTCTACAATATTATCTATGACCAAAATCATTGAAGAATATTTATACTAATTATATCTCCTAACTTAATTATTCAAAATGATTTACTTGACACAAATAAATTCCACAACACCTTTAAGAGAATAGTTAATTAGAGTAACACACAAATTCTTCCACGAATCAGGTAATATATTATGTAACCAAATCACAAAAATCTAATAATAAAAACTAAAACCCATGATAGAAAACTTATCAAAATATACTTGAAGTCCACTGAAATAATAAAAAATGGATTTAGCTTCTTTATACCTCAAGGTTATCACTTTTCCAAGAAGATTGTTTTGTTTCATATCTTGGAAGTATAAGTGCTCTCAAGATCCTTCCACAAATTTATGGAATGAGAAATGTTAAAAATATGGTTCATCATATTTTATTCAACTCACTGATAACTGAAACCACAAACTATCTCATTCTCAAACTCTCATTCTTCATCAAGAATTATTTCTATCTTCTAAGAACCGTACACCAGTGTATTCATTCTATTGGAAATTAAATAATTCATTATAACTATTCACATGTGGTAATTGTTTCTATTCTGTAAGAAAATGTAACTATAGGTCACATGCATGATTTATCAAAATAACAATTGTAGCATTAATGGTAGATGTTGGGGAAGGTGGTGACCGAAGAACAAAAAAATAAAAAAAAAATCAAACACAAAACAGAATAAGTTTTTTCCCCTTGAACAAGCCTAAAAATAGATTTTTAATGAGACAAAAAATATATGTAGAAAATTAACTAGTTTACAACAAAATTTTTAACAAAGAAAACACAAAAAAGTGAAAAACCATGGGAATTAGTCTAGAAGAAAATGCAATAAAATCAATGAGCGTATCACAAAGACTCCCAAAATTGAAATGAATATAAAAAATAATACTTAATAAAACAGGATCACACTATAAAGAATATGTATTTTGAAAACAACATGAATGTGATGAAAGATTCATAAAAAACCATGATAAATAAAAAATATGAGAGTATGAATCTAAATACCACCGTCTGAATAAATGGGTGATGAAAAATCACCATGATTATTGAAAAGATGACTTCTGATCAAAGTGGTCAGAGCCAAAAAATTGATCTATGAAAATAACTACAAAAGAGGTGCAAAAAAAACATAGCTTCTAGAAAAGGATGAGAGAGTCATACCTGTATAAAAATATCCTCTAAAAAGGACTCCACCTTTATGTCAACAAATCTAGTTTTTATTTCTTTATATATCCTTTTTTATTGATTCACATGAGGGGAACCCTGAAATATAGTTCATAAATAACTAAATGATCATTTACCTATGATTTTTTTATCAATTAGTGGTCATTTTCATAGTTTTGATCATCAGACACATGTTTTAGAGTTTCAAAACATTAAAAGTTTATTTTAAATCATCCTGATTAAACCACAACATGGAATGATGTGGTTTCTATTCCCATATTTCACAAATCCACCAGTGGTATATTTTCTAATATTTAACAAAAATTCAATATTTTTTTATCTGTTTTGACACTGTAACCTATTTTTCTAAATACTTTAATATCATTAAAAACTACTTACTTACTCATTTTTAGTACATTACACATCATATTAATGTATCATCTATTCATACATATCAAAAAAAATTCAAAGATAATTTTACTAGGATTTTATATAAATTCATGGTTTTTTTCATGTTTTTTAATATTACATGCATGTTTTATAATTTTTAGGCACTAAAAGGTCATTTTTTATTATCTCAAACAAACAAAAACTCAGATTGACCTGGAGTTTGTTAATATATTTCAATAAAAAAATTGTGGTTATTATCCTAATATTTTAAAACAATCCAAGATCATTTTATTGGTTCTTATCCCCAAACACAAGTTTTTAAATATTTTTATATCTTTATAAACAACTTTTAGAGTCATTTTGAGTAATCTTCATGTCGGATTAACATGAATCCTATTCGTACATTTCAAATAAATTTCAAAAAGTATTTTCATTTGATTTCATGTGTGTTAATGGTATTTTTATATGTATCGACTATTACATGTGATGGTTCTAGTTGTAATGGAAATTTTGATCGGGGATTTGACCAATTCAAATTTTATCAGATTCAACAGATCATCCACAATTCACACGAGGTGAATTCCATGACTAAAAAAAAATTCAGAAGAATATTAATATATATATATATTCTAGACCCAAGAGGGGGTATTTTTCCTATTAATTTATGTTTTATTTAATAGAATGATTAAATACAACAATATTCAATTCTTTCTTCAATGAAGGTGTTCAGAATCCGAAGACTATTCCATTGTATTTTCATTTCATAGATGAGAATTTCATGACCCGTCCCTCGAGGCCAATGCCAAGACTAACCCAAGCCCTCCTCCCGAAGGTCAAGGGTTGGTGACTAGCGCTGAAGGCATCAAACTGCAAGTGGGAGGCATTTTCCTGAGTACCCATATGCACAAACACACCTAACCACATCCCAACACACTGAAAGGGGGAAACCAGTATAACTAAAACAAAGCTGAGTGAAGTACAAATGAAAGTAATTAGGCACGAATAAAAACCCAAAAAGAACTGAAAACAAAAATTACAAAAAGAAATCCATGATGGCTATCCACAGAAAACACCACCTGATCGAGGGAGCAGTGAAGCTACAGGAATCCAAAGTAGTACATCATGTCTGGCCAGTCCTATTAGCCCCCACCTGGTCCTAGGCCACCAAGTCTGCCATTGTAGCTTCCATCAGTCCCGTCTCCCTGAGCACCCCTATCTTAATGTCGGTCGTTAGCACCAGACACAACATGTTCATGTGAATCTCATGCAGGGGTGAGTAACATAGTAATCAGCAGGGACCCCGAAACAAAAAGGAAAGAACACACAATAATTACTCAAAGAAAAGCACGAAAAAAGGAAGCTCACACCAGGTATATTCTAGGGTAGTAACTGTAGAATCATCAGTCACATTGTCGAACACCTCATCTATTGGTGAACTTCACCTCTATTGAGTATAGTGGCCCTCCCAAGTCACATAGAGGTTCTTCCTACTATCCTTATACTGCTTAGGTACGCCTCCCCATCACGTATCGTGGGCCTGCAATGTCATGTAGAGGTACTTCCCACTAGTCAGGGCTTACTAAGGTACTTCTACTCATCACGTACCATGGGCCTTCAAATTCACATAGAGGTGCTTCCCACCAAGGTCCTGCAAATTCACATAGAGATGCTTCCCACTAGGCCAAAAGTCAGCTGTTGTCAGGTCTCAACCATTCACAGGGTTCTGTACATAGTGCTCTTGTTAGAACCAATCCTAAAGCCCTCCACCACATCTCAACTTCCACAAAAACCTTCATAGGGAATGTGAAATGACCCGCCTTGTCAAGAGGGCTCCAATGCCACAAACGAATCATCAAATGTATATACAGTTTTCAAGATACAATCATTTTAGTAACTAGGGGGCCTGTTGCAATGGGACCCGGTCCGACATGGTCGGACCGACCCGACCAATCCGGCCCAGGGGTCCCATATAACCTAGTTCATTAAGATGGACTCGAACTGACCTGGTGAGGGTGGAGGTTGGTCTGGTCCATCCTTGCTAGTTGTCCATGCCCAATAGGCCTCGCTGGACCCGACCGGGTTGGCCGAGGGTCCAGCCCACCGAGTTGCCCGGTGACCCGGTCTAGGCCGGCCCGACCTGAAGAGGGTTTGGGTCTAGCCCTCTGGGTGTGGGTCTAGCCTGCCGACATAGTTTGACCCACTGGGCTCATGTCCAACCCATTGGGCAGTGGGACCGGCCCGACGCGGCAAGCATCGGGTCTGGCCTGCAGTGTAGGTCCGGCCCGCTGGGCATTTCACGCCCCACCTAGCCTGCAAGAGGCGGACTGGTCCACCTTGCTGGATGTAGCCAGGAGACACGTCCATATGCCTCCATCACCCCATAGTTCACCATGGGGAACCTCCTCTGTCATGGTCAAGCAACAATGGTTCGTCCCGTAGGACGCGGCTCGGTGCTGCGTCTGCCGCCTCCTTATGCCAGCTTAATCGACAAAATATCCTGCTGTACCACATCTTGGTCCGACCACAACCTTTCCTCTGGTGCGCTAGTGTGAAATTCCACCTACCACCCGTGGCCATTGCTGTGGGACACCACCTGCGCCGGTGCTCTGAAAAATCCTTCCACGAACCCCCCGAGTCTGCATCAGTGGTTCATTCTTCGTGCTTCTTGTGCCTGCATTATCTGGGGATCATTCTATCAACCATGATAGCCTCAAAACTACCTTTCCGTCGATTCAAATGTTTTTCCATAAATATCACCCACAACGGAGGGTCTTGAACCTTGTTCATGTTGGACTAGACCCTCTATGTTAGAAGTTTACAAAATAAGAGAGGTCTAGGGATTTTAATTTGAACAAAAAAGATAATTAAATCCCTGGTAAAGAAACCATAAAGAAGTCACCCTCCCACAAGAAAGCACGATCCAAGGATTAACCTATTTGTGGGTTAATATGCATTCATCATTTGATGTAAGAATGGGAAAACTTTAAAATCAAACAATGTAGACCTCTTTATGTTCGTTGCCACAAGTTATTCGTTGAGGGGTTAAGACATCGGTGTCACTTCTCGGTTCTGATATTCGAAAGGCGTCGAAGAAGGAGAAGTCCCACAGGATCTCTTCGTTCTTCTTTGGGGTGGAAGTACATCAGAGGTTCGGAAGAGAATCCTCTAATTTCTTTAATCCATATTTTCCTAGCACATTGAATTATAAATAGGAGCACATCGCAGTGTTCCCATAAAGATGTGGCGTCACATAATTACGTTGAAACAATGTCGATGTTTCTTGTCATTAAAGTGTCATTACACTACGAGTTTAATGACCCATTAATGAGCCTCATTGATTCACATCGTATTCTCCTTGTCTCTGCCCCACAACATCATCGTCCGCCACTCAAAATTGATAATGAAAATAATATACTTCATTTAAATTATTTTATTATTTTTCTTGAGAAGTCTGAAAAACAAATTTTCCACTCGACCCTTGCTAGCCGAAGTTAAGTCATTTCAAGGAAAATCCCAGAATTATGAATTTAATAATGCCTTCATATTTTCGATCCTAGTGAAGGATCAAAAGATAGAAAAGCCCACTTGCACATTTACTGAACGTACCTTAAAAAAAGTTCAAAAATTATTAACAGTCACCCTCGACCCACACCGGTCAAGGATAGGCTCTGTGTAAGGGGAGAACATCCCCAAGAACTCAAAAGTACTCTCAAATTTTTAATCTGAGTTACCATTTAAAATTTAAAGGATTTAACAATAAAATAATTTTTACTTAATTATTTTATTTTCAGAAAAAAACTAACTTCCACTGTTGTCCTGCACCGACTATTGTTTGGATCTACCTAAGGAAATAATACCGCCATGAGTTTAGTGATGGTCTATGCTTTTTAATTCTAGTTACCTTCATGAGGTATAAGCATTTGAAAAATAAAATAATTTTATTTAATTATTTTATTTACGATTATGCCATTTTTGGGTTTTCACACCGGAAGCCTGTACTGACTAAAATTAAGTCATGCCTAGGGTAAAACCTCCATCATGAATGCAATGGTGCCCTCAAATATCTGATATGGGCACCCGTTAAAAAGATATTCCACTTTTTTTTTGAAAACCACTCATGCATGCTATTTAAATATTAACATTTTTCAACGGATCATTTTAGTCACTCCAGACCTTGGAATCATGTTCTATAGAATTTTACGATCTCAAAATAATTCCATATAATTAAAAAACAATTATAGAATTTCAGAGACATTACATTCTCCCCACATTAGGGATTTACATCCCCAAAATCCAAAACAAAGGAAAATCAATCAAATGATGGTACTGAGCACGAATCTGATCCTCCCACTCCCATGTGATCTTCTAGAGGTTCCTTTGTTTCCACCGCACTCACACCAAAGGGATCAACCATCCATGAATGAATCACTCTTATCGATCCTCTATCTCCACCGAGAGCTCTGTAAAAGTCACCCAATTTTGAAAGTACTACTCACCGTAGTCAATAACATTTGATGGATCATGCATGCATCTCATCATCTAATACACATGGAAAATATTATGCATCTGATGCATATGTGGGGGAAGATCTAGGTGGTACTCCACCTCGCCCACTCTTCTGAGAATCTATAATGGTTTGATGAACATCAGAGATAGCTTGCCACCCCGGACGAATCTCCGCAATCCTCGTCGGGGTGAGACTTGTAATAAGACAAGGTATCGCTCTTAAAAATCTAAGGGTCTCTATATTCTATCCTTATAAGACTTCTTCCTGCTCTGTACAGTCCACATATGCTCCAAGATGATCCGTACCTTCTCTATTGTAGCCCGTACTAACTTTGGACCCATGAGTGCCAGCTACCCTGGGTCTGTCCAGCATATAGGTGATCTGTAAGGCCACCCTTACAAGGTCTCAAATGATGCCATGCCGATGGTGGAGTGATATTTGTGGTTGTATGAAAACTCCACTAGTGGAAGGTGGTCCTCCCAAATATGACCAAAGTCTAGGACGCAATCATGAAGCATGTCCTCTAAGGTCTGTATGGTCCATTCTGTCTAACCATCTGACTGGGAATGAAAAGTTGTGCTCAAACGCAGCTGCATCCAAAACGACTCATGTAATACCTTACACTAACAGGATGTAAAGAGGGCATCATGATCTGAGATGATCGTCAAAGGAACCCCATGAAGCCGCACTATCTTTTGGACATGGAGGTGTCCTTATACCCCTACCGGTCCAAGCTCCCGGATGGGTAGGAAGTGAGCCAAAATGGTGAAACAATCAATGATCACCATAATAGAGTCGTGAAATCTAGATGTACGTGGTAACCCCATCATGAATTCCATCAAGATAGCGTCCCATTTCCACTCCGGTACCTCGAGTGGCTGAGTCATGCCTGTTGGAACCTAGTGCTCAGCCGTCACTTATTGAAAAGTGAGGCATACTGAAATGAACTTTGCCACTACATTCTTCATCCCTGGCCACCACACCTGATGCTGGAGGTCTTGGTATATCTTCGACACCCCTGGATGTATCACCAAATTGGATGTGTGGTACTCCTTCAACACCTCCTATTGTAGCATCACTAGTACCATGGTGCATACTCTAAAGAGGATGACATGCTCCCCACATATAAAAAATCATTCAGAAGACTATCCTAAGGATATCTAAGCACGTCAGGCCTCCAATTCAATGTCCCCTAGCTGTGCCTACTTAAATTGCTGTACGAGCGGGGGAGTAAAAACCACCGACTGGAGGCAAACAACTTCACCATCATCCACGAGGGATACCTGCATCACGACTAATTTTTTTTTCACCTCACTCAACTGCTGTAACTCGGTCCTCATAATGAGCACGTCTTCCACCACGTTCCCCTTTCCTAGGAGTATAGACTATCTCAATGTAATAGTCCTTGAGGAACTCCAACAATCTTCATTGTCTCAACTAATGAAAAGCCTATGGGATCCTTTCCATCCACACGAAAGGACGCCCCCTTTAACTGATTGATGTGCACATCAACCCTTTGGTAGTGGCATAGTTTTTATCCATGAACACTTGGTTAATGTGATAGTAATCCATGCACAACCTCAAACTCACATCTGCCTTTTTTGGGAAAAAATCATCAGGGTTTCCCATGGTGAAACTCTGGGACTTACAAACCCCTTCTCCTACAAGTCCTCTAGTTGTACCCTCAGCTCGTGAAGCTCTGTGGGAGCCATGTGATACCAAGGTGGGGATATCAGTGTCGTCCCGGGGTATAGGTCAATGCAGAATTCTACCTCTATATGAGTAGGGAGTCTTGGAACCTTTTCAAGAAAAACATCCTCATACTCATCCACAACTACAGGAAAACTTGGATTCCTCTTCTCCACTACACCGAGGGTGAGGCTATCCAACTCGTGAGTGATCGGCTGCACCCTTCTCCATGAGAGTCCATATTACCCTGCAAGGGTTTCCTTTTCAATAGGGAAGGAAAAACATGTCCCATATGTGATGACACACCACACCATACGCCTAAAATAGTCGATCTGTGCATGGATTGTGGATAACTAGTCCATACCAAAGATGACATCATAAGGCCTCGATGATGCTACTAGGAGATCCCAGCCAATACTCTTGCCTCTTAGATTAATCTCACACTGTAGGAACCAGTGTGTAATTATCAAATCCCCTCCCTTAGAAGTCACTATCAATAACGATCAAGCCAACAACACTTCCGAAATCTCCGAGATCCAAATGAGAGCCGTGGAAAGAAAGGAGTGACTTGCACTTGTATCTATAAGTACAAAATCAATGGTGGAGAAGTCACATATAGTACCTTAGATAATCTATGTAGTATTTTGGTCATAAGCCTCTACTACCTAAAGCTGAGCTCACCCTGTTCACTTTCTTCATGAGGTTGGGGTGGACCACCTGGAGGTGGTGGCAGTAACACATCGAACCTTATCCCACCGCCTACTGCTCAGCTAGCTCCCCTACCACGTCTGCCGCCCTGCAGACCTCCTTGCTCAAATAGTTTCCACTGTATCTTCTAATGTCATGTTGTCCTATGGTAGGTTAAGTATCTCTTGGATGTTCATAGAACGCAACGTCGCATGAAAAAAATCTCATCCCATAAAAGCCTCTTGAAGTCAAGAAAAGTGAGGGTTACCTCATCGTGAGTCTGGATGGTCAAACTCCACCATCTACCTTCTGAGCCTTGCAGAACGCTCACTGCCAAGATCACTATCTTTTCAGGTGGTGTCCTCACTATACCGAATAACTACGTCACAACCTCTTTCCAGTCCTCAGTGACCTGATGGTCCATCTATCCCTTGAAAATGGGTAGTCTCTGTCCCTAAAACTCATGTAGAGAATTGAGCCTACGAACGTCCACTGCCAGAACCGCTTACAGCAGGTGATGATTGTCCGGCTGTGGTAGCACTAGTGAACCACCCAGTGGGGCCATCTCTAGAACTGGTCCCTGAAAGGAGGCCTCATCGCTAAGTGGGCTGTCCTCACAACCACGCATCGGGATCGAAGCTGGTCGTCTATGTGGAGGGATCCTAAGATAGATTAAGATGTTCCACAGTTAGAAGGTTATACCTAGTGAGCTATATATTATTCAAAATAAGGAGAGACTTATGTAACTAGTGTTTTCATGTATTGTTCCAAAGATAGAATTCAAAGTCCTAGTGTATGGATACGTCATCCACCACACCAACAATAGACTCCTTCAATATGAAAGTCAAACTCACAACACATTACACTATTTCCTAAAAAATTAGAATCTAGGTCTTTATGGTAGGACCAACCTCCCTCTGATACCACTTTGTCACAACCCATCCCCTGGGGCCCGTTCCGTGACTACCCCAAGCCCACCTCTTGAAGGTCAGTGGCTGGCGACTAGCACCAAAGGCATCAACCTAAAAGTGGGAGTCATTTTCCTAAGTATCTGTATGCACAAACGCACCTAACAACACCCCAACACACCAAAAGTGGGAAAATAGTACCACTAAAACAATACTAAGTGCAAGTAAAACTGAAAGTAATTGGGCCAGAATAGAAACCCAACAAGAATTGAAAACAATAAGTACAAAAAGATAACCCTAATGGCTATCTGTAGAAAACCCCAGCTGATCGGAAGAGTAGTGAAGCTATTGGGAGATGAAGTAGTATGTCCTGTCTGCCTGGTCCTACAAGGCCCTGCCTAGTACTAGGACACTAATTCCACCACTGTTGCTTCCGTTAGTCCCGTCTCCCTGAGCACCCCAGTCATAACGTCGATCGTCTGCACCAGACACAACACATGTAGGTGAATCCCGTGCAGGGGTGAGAAACATAGTACTCATTAGGGTCCCTAAAATAAAAAGGAAAGAACACACAATAATTACTCAACATAAAACACAAAACACAAGACAACTCATAAAATGTATATTCTAGGGTAGTAATAGTAACATCATCAGTCACATCATCCAACACCTCGACTTCTGGAGAAATCCACCTTAATTAAGTATAATGGACCTGCCAAGTCACACAGAGGTGCTTCCCACTAGTCCTGTCCTATTGAGGTACTTTTAATCATCGTGTACTATGGGACAAAAATGTCACAAATAGGTTCTTCCCATAATGGGCCTACAAGGTCACACACATGTTCTTCCCACTGGGCCTAAAGTCAGCATCCATTAGGTCTCAGCCAACCACATGGTTCTGTACCTAATTTGCTTAGGGGAACCGGTCCTCAAGCCCTTCATCGCATCTCATATTCCATGAAAGTCGACATAGAGTTTTCCAAAAGATCTGCCTCATCAAGAGGGTCCCAACGCCACAAATGTTTTGTAAAATGGATGTATGATTTGCAAGATACAATCATTTTAGTAAACAGGGGGCTAGTTGTGACGGGACCTGGTCCGACACGGTTGGACCGACCTGAACAACTCGGCCCGGGGGTCCCACATATCTCGGTTTATTAAGTAGAACTCAACCTAACCTGGTGCGGGTTGAGGATGGTCTGGTCCGGCCTGGCCAGCGGGCCAGGCCCTATACGCCTCGTTGGACCCGACCTGATTGGCCAAGGTTCTAGCCCACCGAGTTGCCCGGTGACACGGTCTAGTTCAACTCGACCCGCTGGGTGCGGGTCTGGCCCAATAGCATGTTTCGGCCCACTAAACTCATGTTTGGTCCTCTGATTTGTGGGACTGGCCCGACCCGGTGAGCCGCAGGTCTGGCCCCCTAGGCATTTCATGCCCCGCCCGACTCAAAAGTGGTGAGCCGGTCCGCCTTGCAGGATGTGCCTAAGAGCCACGTCCATCCACTTCAATCACCACATGGGTCGCCACGAGGCGTCTACTACACTACGGTGAAGAGACTGTGGCCCGTCGTGCAGGACGCCGCTCGGTGTCATGTCCGTGATTCCCTGAAACGGTCGAGCGACTACATCTGCCGCCTCCATCCGCCAGCTCGATCGGCAACTTCTCCTGCTGCACCGTAGCCCGGTTTGGCTGTGGCCTTTCCTCCAGTGCATTGGCGTGGCAAGCCACCTCCCATAGGTGGCCACCATGGTAGGAAACTACCGGTACCAATGCACTGGGGGATCCTTCCACAGACCACCGAGTCCACATCGGTAGTCCGTTCTTCATGCCACTTGCGCCTGCATTGTTCGTGGATTGTCCCCTCTACCATAACAAACTCAAAACCGCCTTTCCATTGGTTTGAAAGTTTGGACATGAAGAAAAACCACATCGGAGGGGCTCATCCCTTGTTTGGGTCAGCCTAGGCCGCCCACGTTAGAAGTTTACAAAATAAGGGAGTTATGGGGAATTTAATTTGAACAAAAAAGATAATTAAATCTCGGATAATGAAACCCAAAAAAGTCACCCACCTGCAAGAACGCGTGGTCCACAGATTAACTTGTTCATGGCTTAATCTGTGTTCGTCGTTCAAAATAAGAACTAGAAAACTTTAAAACCAAACAAATAGTACCTCTTAAAGACTGTTGCCACATGTTCATCCTCGTGGGGTTAAGACGTTTATGTCACTTCTTAGTTCTGATATTCAAAAGACGTCAAAGAAGGAGAAGTCCCATCGACATTATTCATTCTTCGTTGGGGTGGAATTCTGTCAGAGGTTTTCCAAATAATCCTCCAATTTCCTTAGTCCATATTATCCCAGAATGTTGAATTATAAATAGGTGCACATTGCAGAGTTCCCATAAAGATTTAGCGTCGCGTCGTTAAATTGAAACAACGTCGTTGTTTCTCATCATTAAAGCATCGTTATGCTGCGAGTATAACGAGCCATTAATGAGACTTATTGATACACATCATCTTCACCTAATATCTTCCCTACATCATCTCCGTTCGTCACTCAAAAGTGATAAAGAAAACAAAATAAATCATTTAAATCATTTTATTATTTTTCTTGAAACGTTTGAAAAATAACTTTTCCATTCAACCCTTGTCGGTCGAATTTAAGTCATTTCTAGGCGAATACTAGGATTATGAATTCAATGGTTCCCTCATATTTTTTATCAAAGGGAAGGTTCAAAAGATAGAAAATCCCACTTTCACATTTACTGAACATACCTTAAAAAAAGTTCAAAAATTATTAACAGTCACCCTCGACCCGTGTCGGTCGAGGTTAGGCTCCACCTAAGGGGAGAAAGCCCCCACAAACTCAATGGTAATCTCGGATTTTCAATTTGATTTACTGTTCAAAAGATAAAGGATTTAACAATACAATAATTGTCACCTAATTATTTCATTTATGGCCAAAAACTAACATCCACTATTGGACTGCGCCGACTATTGTTAGGATCTGCCTAAGGAAAGAATACCCTCCTATGTTCAGCAGTGGTCTAAAATTTTAATTTCGAGTCCCATTTAGTGAGTTATAAGCATTTGAAAAATAAAATAATTTTATTTAATAATTTTATTTATGGTTATTCCATTTTTGGGTTTTCTCACGGGAGGCCTGTGCCGACTAAACTTAAGTCGCGCCTAGGGTAAACCCGCTATATTGAATGCAACGGTTCCCTCAAATTTCAGATCTAGGCACCCCTTTAAGAGTTATTCAACCTTTTTAGGAAAACCACTCACACACGCTATTTAAATCTTAACATTTTTCGATGGATCATTATGGGCACTGTGGACCTCATAATAGCATGTCGTCAAATTTTGTGGTCTCGAAATAATTCCATATTATATAAAACAATTAAAGAAATTTCGGGACATTACAGTGCATCCAATGTAGACCCCCTATACCTATTATCCCCACAATATCCTTTGATCTTGAAACGTCACCGATAGTATTTTGGTGCTTTCATGACAATAGAAATCATCTTGAATCTCTCCCTTAAACGTAACCATGATCCCTTCAATTTAAAAGGATCATATTTTGATCTCTCTGGCTTGAAATAAATAGAGAAAGTTAGAATCTATCAATCTTTAGAGAAACCCCTATAGATGTTCTTTGTAGAGAGATAATTGTCCCAGGAGGAGGATGTTCTTTACAATGACCAACCCTCACAATTATCACAATTTAGTATTTATATACCTATGGTTAGGTTTTTATATTTATAAATTACACAAAGGCCCTTAATAATATATTAAACACAAAAGGAACCTCATTATATGTAAAGTAATAATAATATTATTTAATTCAATGGCTATAACTAACCCATGAAATGGTAAATATTATTTATTTTATGGGAAATAAATATTTATAATTGGAACAATAACTAGGTCCAATCAACCTCCTTAACATTTATTGGACTAGAAATTCTTTAATTTTTTAAGAAAAAAAGTAAAACTAAGTCACAACATCATACAATGGGGGATTAAGGGGGCCTGAAGTAGTAGGGGACAAGAGTGTCTCTTTTGACAACGTTCACCCCTTCATTCGGAAGGGAAGTGTTGCAATGGACAAAAGGGGTTCTTGTACCTTAGACCACCATGGTTTCAAGATAACTGACCACCATTTTACTATCACACCAAGTGTGTAGAACCTCCATGTAATAATCTAGGATTACCTTACATTTCTTAATTATTTAAGAGAATGATAGAGGGATAAATCCTAAATAAACATTGATTTTATACCTAAATAATAATATATACTCTAATAGTTAAATAAATGATTTAACTGAGGTCAATGGAAAAATTTTTTGTGTGATACTCTATTCCTATTTCTAAATTGAATTAGATGGGATTACCTAAAGTCCAATATTACTATCTAATAATGGGTCAAGAAAACCATATAGGAAGAGTATATTTCATTATATAAAAAACAATATACAAATGATCATTGTATAATATAATCCCTTTTTCATGATATCTCATCAGGCAGGTTGAACACCCATGTCATCAAAATATATGCTTGATATGTCATTCTTTGACGATATTAAATAAACTCATTATTACACAATGGCCATGGTATTTAACAAGATGGTCCCATTTCAATCAATGGGATGATATATCAACTTCCATAATTATGGAATGAAAAAATAATTCCTCAAACTATTCATTAAAAACAAATCATTCATGACACACCCAACCTACCCTACCTCTAATGAACATATGGTATCTTAGTTTTGGTCAGTACTTCAAAGTACGCAATTCATGACATGAGTTAGTAATAATTTTAATGTTTAAGGATCTTTACACACACTCACATATAGTAATATCAAATGATACATAAACATATGGATTTACTAAAGTTGTGTGAATTCCCATAATCTTTTCCTCCGAGATTACCAAGTGAATACTTTAAGAGATGAAGTTTCATATACTTACGATTACCCACACCTGATGGCCAATATACTATTTTTTCCATTATTGAATGTTATACAAATATAGAAAAATTATTTATGATATTATCATACAATTAAAAGGTTCTCATAATTGTGGGGAATTAATATGATTTTTTAATGTGATTGATATTCCATGACATTATCAAATTAATTTTAGATAGAAGAATTCAATATGTGATATGGTATTTATTAATATTAAAATTCATGAATATATATGAAATATAATGTATAAATTAGTTTATCATAGGTCCCTAAATCCAATATACCACCAATTGTATTTCAGCCAACTATTAACAAATGTTTATTACTCGCATGTTAAACATGCTTCTGATGAGTATGGAAACAATTATAGGGCCTACCATGTTTCTACAGCTAGGGTTAGTATAACCACATGAATTTATGATGAATATACTTTATGAAACAAAAAAACATTGAAAAAACTCCTTAATAAGTGATATTACCATCTATCCACCTTTTGTTCCCTTATTCGAACCCTAACATATTAATTAAGTCCACAGTCAAGGATTATCATAATAATGATAAAACTATGAATTTTGGTATAATCCAAAATCAGAACAAGTGGTTTCTAAACCACTTATTAAGATATATCAAAAGTTTCAACATACTCAAATATTATGGATATGGTATCCATTGTAAGTAATAATTTTTACATTCATATTACCTTATCTGTGCTACGATATTAGACCAAAAGGAACTAAATAAAGAAAAATGCTAAATTCCATTAATCACTTGTAATCCCACTTCTCTAGACAATTTGAACTCATCTATTTCCAATTTTTCAAGTACCATTAGGTAGTTCATAATATAAGTCATGACAGATATGTTGGATCCATTTTATATGCAGAAACTACGCATCATGAATCAGTAATATCAAATTTCAATATATATCACGAAATATGGGAAAAATTCCCAGCACTTAATCATGTGAATTTAATTTAATCTCAACAATCTATTCCTATTCCAATGAATGTTCTACTAGAAATATTATAGTCTAAAAAGAATTTGGTCTTGAATTTTTTCAACTTATATTTTAAAATACTTTGTTAGTATATACACTATGACTAGATTTAGAAAACCCATGGTTCTATTTTTATATATCTTGTTCCCTATAACATGGTTACTACTTTAAGTCATTCTTAGAGAAATTAATTCCATAGGTCTAATAAATAGGTAAGTCATAAATTATTTTCCCATATGTTATCAATATACCTATCTTGAAAACATATAGTACTCTCACTAACCTATTAGAGACACATGTCACTCATTTGTTTCCAAAAGAATTTTATATGATCAATATACATGATTTCCCCATAAATTAAGTTAGGTAATCAACAAATCTTATTAGAATTTACTGATGTTAATGAATATTTATAGTTATGACTTATAAACATATTCCCTAGGTTTTTAATTTAGTCAAATCATATAGACATATTTTGTAAGGTTTACTCCGAACATGGGGCCTTGAAAATCAATATCTCAATACTGTGATGACAAAAGTATGAATTGAAAAGTAGAATTCAAAATTATTTTAGTCACAATAATTGGTGTATAGGTTTTTTCATAGAAAAAATATTTTAATAATCAATCATGTTTTATTTGTACTGGTTTTTATCATATATGCCTAGTTTCTCTTGAATACTCACCAATGATATCAATTCTTAGAAACATTCAAAATATGGAGTCCTCAAATCTGGATGCATGGAATATATTACTTGAATTTATACAAACTTTTCAACCTTATCAATTTTCCATTTACTTCATCTTTATAGAAATATTTATTCTAAAAGAATAAACACGTATCACCCACCATGGGGAACATAAAACACCTCTTTGGATATGATTTTTTACATAGTATGTATCTTTATAAATACTCCCCCATTGTGCTCAGTCGAGTCCAACATTCCTATTCCAAATCATCTGCATCCATAGCCAAAACCCATTGAATTTATGTGTACTCCCATTATCCTCACGTGACAGGTTTCCTTTATAGAAACATAGTCAGTCTTGTACAAGCATTGATATCTTTAGTGATAATATGATTATTGATTGAGATTCACTACGTGTTTTGATGTTCATTTATAGCTAAAACCATCCTTTGACAAGTGGTTTCCATCAAACCTTTGAGGTAAAGTCCTAATATAATCTTATCACATCCCAATTGGTATGATATCCATTAGTTAATATCATTATTATATGGTTAGTTGTTGCACTACTAGTTTCAAAACATATCTTTGATAAAATTATATAATATTTGAAATATATAATGACTCATAATTGATATTTATTTTACTACCATCATGATATTGATGTATTTAAGGAAATGTGAGTTTCATAATACGTTCACTCCACCTATATAATTAATGATCACTTGAATAAGATGTTATCCAATAATAATTATCAACTGTTCCTCTATCTTTATCATGTTAACTTATTTACTTCACTGAGAATTTCAAAATGTTATGAAGTAATCTTACGAAGTATATGAATTTACCTCTAGATTTAGAATGGTTCACATAGACTTATTGAACTAACTCTAAAACCTTTGTGGTATACATTTTTTTATAATGGTTTCTTTATCTAAAACATTCTAATTTGTATGTTAGTATACCTACAGTATTAGCTCAATAGATAACGAATAACGTTTCTAGGTATAAACAAGTCAACTACATTCAATTTTATTAAACATAGAATTATATTTCCGTAATCAGGTATGAGTCATATGTTTTATATTAATCATTCATTATAATGGATATATTTGGTTAAAGAGTTATTAAACCAATAGTTAAATATAATGAACCATAAAAAAATTTATTCCAAAGGTGAAATAATGGCTTGTTATGTATAGCTGGACACTAACACAAATTCAATTTTAAAATTTTTATTTCAAAATTTCGTTTTTGAATTTTTGAATTTTGGTTTTCTCACTAATGAAAAAGAAATCACCCCTTATCAACCTATGGAACAGTTCCACCTACTTTATATAATATTTTAGAACTTTCAAATTTCTTAAATGAGAATATATGTAAATTATATTCTATTTTAATTCCTATGAAATCCAATGGAACTATTATATTCAATGATGAATATTCTGGAATTTTATAACTAGTTATACTTATTTTATTTCAATTATTCCAATAACTCTTTCCTTTCACTTGAGAAGAAAATAAAATCCTATTTATTTATTTCTATATAAATACTTTATCACTTTGAAAGATGTTGTAAGGACATAGTTGTCTTTAAAAATCCATTGTATTTTAATCCTTGTCTTTCATTATTCTCACCATAAAGAGTAAGGAAATGAGTTTCCACCAAAAATCATTTTACGAGGTTATGTATAAAAAAAATAATTTACATGTAGTTTATATATTCCATTCATCCACTCTTGGTTGATTAAGGGTAACCTTTTTGGTAAGTATGATAACATGATATTCATAGAAAATATCTTATCCAAATGGGATATTAACTTTAAATAATTTACTTCAATACTTGAAGACATGATTACAAGCTAAGAGCCCCTTTAAATTTTCTCTAAAATTGTGTGGTGAGAATATAATTTATCTTTAGGATTCTCTTTATTATTTTCAAGATATAAAAGAAAAGATAATATAGAGGAATCACTACCCATATATCTTCTATAGACACTATTTTTCATTTACTATTGGTGGAAATATGATCATGTTTTGTGTAATTCCAAAACGCAATACAAATTTTATTATTGTAAAGAAGTGTAAAACATGAATGTAAAGAAATTCCATTAGTTAAGGAATGATCATAGTGTTTTCATGGATTCTCTTCTAATTTTTTACTATAATTAAAACATACATATTAATATTTTAATTTATTAAAAAATTAGTGAGAATAAATAATTTAATTATTTTTATGAAGTCTTCTACTATTTTATCAAGTCCCAATAACCCTCACCATTGAACTTAGAATATATAATCACTTGGACATTCTAAATGAATGGATCTATATTTCTATTCTCATAACCTAATAAAGGGACTAGTTAATTACAGAAAGGTATTTAGGTAGACAATCTTTCCAACTTCGGGCTGGTAGATCCAAGGTGTGTTGAGTGGAGTCCTTAATCCTAAAATCCTCACTCATATTTCCTCAAAATATTCCCCCAAAGATACATCATTTCTACCAATGTATATTCATCTTGATGTCAAATTGGTTAAGTCAACCCCAAACCATCATTAAAACTACCCAATAAAAGTAAGTGCCTTGAAAAGGGCCATCCAAACACATAGATCTATGGTTTCATTCTAAATATGTCAACGAAAAGCATAGTGAATTAACAATAACTCAATGGATTTTTTTATTATGCATTGATTTTAATATTTTATCACTTTAGATGTATGGTTAATATTAATTATATTTTATTTAAGTGATTAACCATATACTAATAAAATATTTATGTGTAATCCTGTCATAGTAATTACATATTTTCATAATAATATATTTATTTATATGATCATGGTCATATATCCAATAAATAAGTCAAGCAATAGTTATAAATAAAATAAATAAAATATATTATAATCATGAGTTTTAAATAGAATTTTTTATTGAGTGGACAATAAAAAACAATTATTTATTTTGGAAAAACTCTATTGAGTTACTATAGGCATGAATTTAAAACATTCCACCTATTTACTATATATTTCCTTAGTATGGTTTTGCATCAAATCTATCTTGAAACAACTCCATGCACCCTAGATCTCCATCTTTTATAATTTTTTTTCATCCCACACAGGGGAGAATAACTAGAAGGGGGGTTTGAACTACTCAGCTTATATAGAGATCATATACAATATTCTCATGTGGTATATAACATACATTTTTATCTTGTAATTACATAGATTTTATGATTCAACCAAATATCATAAAGAAAACACGGTAATTAATGATGTGTATAATTATTTAAATGATCACATAGTATTAAATGTATTATGACTATACGTGGTATATAGTTTAGAAATTTGAAAAGAAATTAATTAATAATTTAATTTATGTATATATATAACACCTCATGAAACATATAATATTCAATAAACGACACACATAACAAATGATTTTGATTTTTAATTAAGTAATAAATTAAATATTAATTTTCTACATAAACAGATTGGGTACATGACATATAAATTTTTCTAGATGCTATGTATCATTTTCACCGTAAGTTTGTGATACACACTTAAGCACTAAATATATATTACTACATAAACATATGTTGTTAAATGACATTTACAACTAGTACACTCTATGTAACCTCCTTGTTACATGGCTACAAGTCCTTGTTTTATGTAATAAATACATGACACGACTTGGTCCCCATGTTTTCTGCCACAAAAACACTTGGACAACATGATGTGTAAGTCAGTTAGAAATAATGTATTATTTTGAGATTTATGATAGCCAAGATTGATGTGAACATGGTGTGAATTTATTTTATGCCAATTTCATTTAATTTACAATGCTCCGAATTAATTCGAGAGTCATCCTAGAGCATTGAACACATGTACATGGTGTGTACCTTTGGGATACATGCCATTTACTCTTGTGTTATTCAGGTAGAATTGTTTGCACTTGCAGATGGGTTATTCAGATTCTTTTTATCAATATTTAATTGAATCATGATTATATTATTGTGAAATAAATGGATTAATAAGAGATCTCAATAATCATATTTTAAGAATGGATTTCATTAAAAGAAAACTAACTCTTAAATACATAAATGATCAACAAACAATAAATAATAATAAATTATATGTGAGTGCATTGATACCACTTGATGGTTTTTGATGTAGAAGAAGTGCCTAATGGACTTATGACTAACTAGATTTTTTTGAGTTTAATATATCCCCAACAATGTATATGTAATTAATGCCATGAACAATAATTTTTTTCAAAGTATATTGACAAATACTTTATTTTAATAATGAAGAGAGGATATTTTTATCATTATTTTATAATTAACTTAATATAATAATGAAATACATTGGTCTTGATTTCATTCTTTAATGTAGACATTGATCATCTCAAGTATGTTAAATTGTGTTTTCATTTATTTAATTACAAACCGAATTAGATCCTCTTTAGTGATGATCTTCACATTCCCCTTTGATATTGAAATGTCACTGATGGTACTTTGGGTGCTAGAACAAAGATACTATTCATCCTACATCACTCCCTTAATCTCACCCATGATCCTTTGAGTCTGGAAAGGATTGTCTATTAATCTATCTGGATTGATAGAACTGTAGGAAGATGTAATCTATCAAGATTTAGAGAAAAACCTATGTTTTTCCTTCATTGAGAGATAATTATATAGGGAGGAGGATATTGGGAAAAAAAACCAAACCTCATAATTATCATAATTTTATATAGACCTAAGGATAGGGTTTCATATGAATTAATTTCAAAAAAGTCCATTATTGGGAAATAATCCCTCAAGGTGACATTGTATTATTTTTTGGGTTGGATGTGTTTGTTGACAAATATGATTGTCCATGTATGTTGTAAAGTTCTTATGTGGTTATTTTAGAATTCTGTTAATAAAGCTCCAGGACCAAGATATGAAATATTTAGAAGGTTTATATAATGTTTTTTGTATTTTATAATGTTTCCTTGTGTTTTAAAAATTTATAGGTTCTAAAAATTAAAGGAAGGGAAAAGTTGTTTTTAGAAAAGGGATGATTTCCCCTCAAATAAGAAAGTTGAATGAAAGGGTGAAGTAGTTTAATGACGTTGAAAAAAATAAAAATTTGAGGTTGTTTCATTGAAATATTTTAAAGGAACGTGTTTTAAGAATTTTCTAATTTTTTAGTAAAGTCAGTGTTGCACAGTGCATATAGTGTTGTGTGAACATGTGAAATTGAGATGGAGTTTTGTGATAGTAGTGAGCAATGTTATAAAGGCTATGTTAATGAAATTAGGTTTAGTGGGCCAAGAAAAGTGTTATACAAGTTTATTGTGTGCAAGGTAGTTTCTTGAAGGGGTGATCATGTTTATAAATAATCGGAAATGCCCTTATTTGTTGTGTCCAAAATTTATAGAATATCACGGTTCTAAAATCGTATAATAATTGTGCAAAAGAATTTATTGCATGAAGCAAAAAATAAAACATTAGTTACCCATAGAAAAGGGTCATGTGTCTATTATACTAGGTGAGTAATATTATAACATAAAATTTTCATAAATGTTGGGGAATTTGTGCGAAAGTAGTGAAATGGTTATGCAAAAGTGATAAGTTACGCGAACCTGAAAAAACTACAAGAAATATTTTATATAAAATTGAAATTTATTATGTGGATTAATGTTAAGATTCATGATTCACTAAATGTAGTGTAAAAAACATTGATTAAAGAAATCAATAGAGGAATATTTTGAAGGACTGGTGCATACACTTCAGTTGAGAGATCATTGAGATTTCCAAGTCTAATTGGTAGTGAACCAAGAGGGATAGCGAGTCTTCTTCAAACCTCACAATATATGTGAACTTCAGTGGAATTGTTTCATCGAAACATTATCACTGCATAATCCTTGAACATATCCTAGTGTGGTTGAACAATGTAATTTTTTGGGTTCCTGTGAATGTTTTAATTTTTTTAATCACTGGTATATGAATAAGAGTGAATAATGTTTTGTTTAACAACAAAACAAGATTTGAAAGGGATAATAATTTTAATCTATCATACCCTGATTCACCTCCCCTCTCTAGGTATTTAGCTTTATAGGCCCAACATCCCTTAATAAAATTATAAACCAAAAAAGAACCACATACCATGTGTAATAATAATAATATTATTTTATTCACTGGCATGCACTAATATGCACAATGATAAATATTATATAAAGTATGATAAATAAATATTTATCTCCTAAAAAATAACTAGTTCCTCTTGTCCTTCATGACATTTTTTGAATTTAAAAATAAATATCATAAATAAATATTATATTCACGGTTTGGCGAATAAAATATTTATTTTAGAATTTGTTTAATTAAATAAATTATTTATTACCTTGTGAATAAAATGTGATAAATATTAATATTTAATAAATAAATAAATATTATATTAATGGTATAATGAATAAAATATTTAATTCGATATTTTCATAATTAAATAAATTATTAGTGAATAAATAATTTTTAATTACCAAGAAAATCACAAGAGAAATAACTATTATATATTTGATTAATTATACATTTACCTTATGAATACATATTTATTTAATATTTTAAGTCATTTAATAAATCAAGAATATATATTAATTTTTGATCTGAAGAAGAATATTTATTTCAATTATTGAATATAATATTTAACTAACATCAAAGAGAGCACTTTGTGTGTGACCCTCTAGGACTCTTCCTCAGTGGCATTAGGCATGCTTACATAAAGTCTACGATTAATATCCAACAATGGGTCAAGGAACCCCTAGAGAAAGATGATATATTGTAATGACAACAACTAAATTCGAACTCTTACTGTGTAATATAGTCTCTCTATCATTGTATCACATTAAGCAGGTTTCACACTCATTTCACCAAACTATATTATTGATACATATTTGTTTGTATATCCAAAATAAATTCATCATTACACTATGACTATGTAATTTAATGTGACAATTCCATTTCAATTAATGGGTAGAGATATCAACATCCATAAATATAGAGGAGAATAACCCTTCCTTGACTTTTTAATTAACAACATATCATTTGTGACACACCCAATGTACCATACTTCATATGAACATATGTCATTATGATTTTTATCAGTACATCAAAGTACTAAATTAATGAAATTCTTTAATTATAATATGAAATTACAACAATCATTACAATTAAAATACCATCTTTTTCCAGGTACATTTATCATTGAGTTTTTCATTTGATCCATGACGAATGAGTCTTATTGAAAGATAAAGATATTTTTTTTGAAGAAAATTCCCTAAAGTTTGGGGATTTATGATTATTTGAGTTAATTAAATTTGGGTATAAATGGGGTAAGTGTTTCATGGGTTTCTGGTAATTCTAGAAGCATTAAAGGGGGCCCGAGTTGTTTAAAAGAAAAATGGGCTGAAAAATCAACTACAAAACATTCACATGTGATGTAAAGGGATTAAAAATCATGTAATTGTTCAAGGTTTTTAATAAAATAAATCCAAGGTGATTGTTTTTTAGATTATTTAATTAAAAACATTTACACAATGTGAAATCACATTAAAATACATTTAAATACCTTACCAACTATTTTAAACATTTTTTGTGGATGATTTTATTTCCAATCGGCTGCAACCCCACTTCACTCGACCCTAGGGAATTATTTAGGGAATTTTGGGGTTTTAAATTCTCTTTTTGAAGTCCTTTTTGTGTGATAAATCCATTGTAAGTGGTTTTGGTCATGTTTCTTCCTTCTCTTTCTTCTTCTCCAACCATTTCGGTGAAATCCGTTTCCCAAATGCATTGTTGTTTTTTTATCTTGATCAGTTTTGATCTAAGAACCTCTTTTCAATTATAAAGACCTTATTCCTAATCATTTTTTTCCATTGGAATCACTATCGGATCATCGGTTAATGTTTGGGGGGTCTAAATCATGACCCTATGGTTTGATAATTTCCATGTTTATGAAATATTATTATTGTTCCATCTTTTCATGAATTTGAATCAATTAAATAATCGAATGGGATCATTCCTTTAATTCCTTTGGTTTCAAATGGATTTTTAATTTATTGTGGATTAAAGTATGTTTATCATGACTTGTGACCTAGGGTGGTTTCATGTTAAAGAATACCTAAATTGTGGGTAATTTATTATTTATATAATTGTTAATCAACCATGAATTAAATTGAAAGTGGAATATGAAAGAAGAATGATACATCAAAAAATTAACCATTGAGAACTATGATGTGATATTGTGATATCTATTTTGTATGATTGGGAATGTGTTCCATGCTTTAATTCTTATATATTGGGATCATCCCTAGAAATTGCATTCTTATATGCTATAATGCTGATATTGAACAGGATTAGCCCAATCCCATGATGTAATGCTTATAGATAGAGGGCTATGCCCTGTCCCATTCTATAATGATTTTCGGGATTTTACCTAAAAATAACGTAATTATTATTGGGATTTGTCCCAGATGTTATAATGATTATATGTATTTGACGTATATTGTTGTGACTTTACTAGGTTTATATGGTTGTGGTTGGAATGTTCATAAAAAATTCTCATAGATAGTCCAGTATGGTGCTGAAGAAAGTTATTTTACCTTGGTTATGTGGTTGTGATTGACATGGATGTAAGATATTCTCAACGATATTCCGTAATGGCACTGAATTAGGTAATTTTACCTTGGTTATATAGTTGTGGTTGGCCCGATCATAAGAAATTCTCACTGATATTTCATCATGGAGACGAAGTAGGTTGTTGTTGTATTTTATTAATTGTTGAATTAATTAATATACATGATTATCAATTTATTTCATACACTTCACATCAAACTATTTAGTTTAGAAATGGTGGTGTTGACCTACTGATTTATACTCACACCCTATTCAGGTCACCATTTGGAATCTGAGCATATTTCATGGATCTAGGTTTGGAAAAGAGAAAAGAACCTTGCTGTTGATTACATGTTTACTGTTGGGATAGAGTTTGGAGATGTGACTAATGAGGGTTCGAGACAGAGGGATTTGAGTCTTTTACTAGTGAGAGGCATTGTCGTGGGTTCTTTCAAATGATGTTTGACATCAGGTTATTTAAGGGCAATAGATTGGCTGACCAAAGTTGTCTCTCAAAGGAGGAAGTAATTTAAGACAACAAATTGATGGTATTTTGAAAATAAATTAAACATAAAACTTTAAAGAATGAGGTGGGGTGTTATTTATCGTATATAAAACTAGAAGATGTTTTCTTAAAGAAGATTTTATTTTTTTGTTTTTATTTCTAAAATGAAGTTCGATTAAAAAGACACAGCAAGAAGATGTTTTTTAGGAAATATTTAAAAGGAGTAATCGATATAACCCAACCTATTCATTATATTATCATTATAATTTAAATTAACATACACTTAATTATAATCCCTTAATTTTTTAACCCTCAAACCCTATGAGAGTTAACTTAACCACAAAGATGAAATTACTTAAACCCTAGGTTAGCTTCAGAACATGAAATCACTTCACCCTGCTTTGATTAATGTTATAAGGATAGATTATGGTTATAGGTTAATTATAGAATATATAAAATCTATAAACTAGGATTAATGTAGTTTAGGTATTATATTTGAACTCTACAGATAAATCTTGTGTGGTCTTGTATTACCAATTAATATCGTTGTGTCACAATTTACAAAAATATCAACCTTGCGTGTTTTTGTGTCAATTGTTCAATTTATTTGTTAGTTTAATTTAAATAGAAAACTAAATTAATATATCATATTATTTGAATTATAGTATCTCATTTATTCAAAATAAATAAATTAATAAGGTAAAAGGTTGATCGAAAACTAATAAAACTACTCTTCCATGGGTGGTGTTGTCATTCTAGAAACAAATTTCATTTGAAAAGGTTTAGAAAGGGTATAACCCAATATCATTTATACTATTGATTTCTAGTGCAAAGATTAAAATTAAAGAAAAATATAATTGAACAAAATAGTATAAAACTTAATAAATTAAAGTGTTACTAATAAGTATAGTACACAAATAGAAACATAAAACATGAAGAAGATGAAGAAGGCTTCGATGAAGGGATCCTTTCTTCAAGAGATAACCTTATTGAATTTCTTGGATAATTGGAGTGAAACCACTTATACTCTACCTTAAAATTTTCAATTCACTTACCAACCCATAAAAATGAGAAATACACCAATTTATAGAGTAGAGAGGAGGCATGGTTTAAAGAGATTTCAAGTGTGAATATAGAAATTCGTCCAAATAAATTAATCCTACATTCACAACCTATTTAATCACCCAAACGAATGAGAAAGCTATCTTTTGAGAAGATTGATTTTTTAAAAACTGATTCCTTGAGATCCTCTCAAAACTTGGGTCTAATCTAAACAATAATGAAGATGTTATGGCTCAAATACTGAACTAATGTGCAATTTGGAGAGTCCAGCCCATCTTTGATTTCATGGCCCAGTAAGTCCAATAAAATGCACAATTTAGATCATATGTCCTGAATGAAAGTAGTATAAAATTATTTATTTAATATAGTTACAAAATATTATGTCCAAATAATCCAAATTAAATTATTTTTATTCTAAATACAGAGTGAATTTTTAAAGGGTAAAAATGGAATTTTAATCAAATTTTCAAAGGAATGATCTAATCCCAAATATTTTATAAATATACATATTTAACACAATGTGAGAAAATTTTTCATTTATTAGCATTAAATTATTCAACAAAATTGTGTTTTATCAACTCCCCCACACTTACCCTTTTTCACTCCTCAACAATACCTTATACCTTGTATTCAAAAAAATTGTGACAAGTATACATCAATATAAAACCAAATTTTAAAACAAATATATTTGATATCGAAAAATTCCACACCAAGAAATAAAATATATCACGACTCATAAAAAAACCATTACCTCATGTTCTTCATTTATATCAGTTAGTATATTTCCACTCCATTTATCCTCTCATGAACAAAACACTTACCTCACATGAATTTTATCTTATCCAACAAATGTAAAATTTTCAGCAATGTATTTCTCATCCAAACTCATAAAAGGGTCACCATAGGGTTAATAAATTCCTAAATCACCACCCGATATGAGTCAAGAACATATGTTTATCATGATGACTTTTTAGGGTTGTTCTGTGGATTTTGGTTGGCAGGATTTGGAAGTGAGAAATTCTGAGGCTAAATGAGGAGGGCTTGACTCTTTTTGATGAAAAATTGAATTATTCTAATTTTTACTTACATATGGTCCCCTCCTCACTCCCATTAGTATCAATGTAGTTCCCTAATCATGAAAAGTTATGGATGTTTTACACCATTCATTATTTCTGCAACCAAAATTTCAATATTCCCAAAAATATTTTTTCATGAAAGCTTTAGATAGGAATAATTTTCTTCTTCATTGGAAGCTCCATAAAGGCACAACATCTTTTTATCATGAAAGATCTAGAGAGGTGCATATTTCAAAAGAATGATTTTTTTTTCAGTAGTAAACACATCTCTTCAGAATTTAATTTTCCACCCAAAGTATCAAAAAATGTGGTTTCACAACACAAGACAACTTCCCCAATACTGAAGTCCAACTAGATTATGAAATTTCACTTCAAGAGTTGGTTGGATAGAAAAAATTGACTTGTAATGTGGATAAACTAATAGGATGTTTTGGGATTATAAGGTCTACATTGATTAAATGTTAATGTTAGTCCATTATAAAAAGTATTCATTGAAATAAGGGCTTTAATTCAAAAAAAATTCCTAAATAATTTAAAACACATGTACCTCAAAACTCAAGTTTTGATAGGAATAATGAAAATTCTAGTCAAATTAAGTATGGTGTGGTTCTATCAAAAAGTGAGTTAAATGTAAAGAATATGAAAATAATGGTTTATAAGCCTTATAGGAATGTGATTTCAAATATAAAGACTGTGAGATGTGGTATGGGATTCAAATTTTAGAGTACTTCTCATGAAATTTCTATTGATTTAATCTTGAAATAAAGTCATTTTCAGCATTCATTTAATGTCAATTTCATTGGATAAATTGTGTCACTTATTGATATGGATTTTAAAATGGTGATTATAATCTTTTCAGCTCAAAATTTTCAGAAACACACCAAAATTTTAAAAAAATTACACACAATGTTTTTCTGAAAAAAAGAAAAACAATTGAAATTACTAATTTAAAAGGTTACCTCTCCCACACTTAAAATATTTCATTTTTCACATTGTGAACCCATGATATGACATTTTCACATTAAATATATAATTTTAAATAGGGAAATTAATCTAAAAGTAAAATGGTTTAAAATATTATGATATTCTCAAGTGATGGTGGGGTCATGCAGTGTGATGAAATCCACTACATCAGTAGAAATTCACCCAATGCAGTGCTTCAAACATTTCCCATTAACTGTTAATCATCTTCTAGTGTCCTCTTGTGTGATATCTACTATACCATAAGGAAAAACATTAGATACAATATAAGGACATAACCATATGGAACACAACTTACCTTACATTAACTTTAGTCATGAACTATAGAGTAAGACTTTCTCTCCAACATGAATCTCCCTTAGTTGGAACATTATTTCATGAGCCACTTTTAATCATTCCATGTAGAGCCTTGATTTATCATATGATGATAATCAAATCTCCCGAAGATCTTGAATTCGCAGCTTCATTTGAATTCTAGCTTGGGCCAAATCCATGTTGCATTTCTTTATATTCCAATAAGCCCAATTCTCAACTTCCAAGGGGGAGATGACATGGCTTCCCAAAAACAATCTGAAATGGGTACATACTGATGGGTGTCTTGTATTATTCCCTATAATCCCATAGCGCATCATCTAGGAGCTTTCTCCAATCCTTCCTATTGGGTTTCACGGTTTTCTCCAAAATTTATTTCAACTCATGATTTGAAACCTCATCCTGGCCATTTGTTTGGGGGTGGTATGGTGTTGATGTTTTGTGTGTCAACCAATACTTATGAAGGAGGAAATCTAAATTCTAATTGTATAAGTGTGTCCCTTGGTCATTGAGGATGGACTTTGGCACACTAAACCAATAAAAAATCTGTGTCTGGATAAAGTCTACTACCACTTGTGAATTATCAGTTCTTGTGGCCTTAGACTCCACCCATTTACTCACATAATCAACAACAACCAAAATATACAAAAAACCGAATGAAATTTGAATAAGGGCCATGAAATTGATTCCCATTAATAAAAAATATCATAGAATATTATGGGTTTTTTGGGCATCTCATGACTCCTAAAAATATTCCCAGTGTGTTGGAAATGAGAGAATAGATTACAAAACACATGGACATCATGAAATAAGCTAGGCCAATATAACCCGTATTCTAAGACATTACTAGCTATCCATTGGGGTCAAAAGTGTCCACCATAAGCAAGTGTATGGAAAAAATGAGGAACAAACTCAAACTGATGATCAAGAACACACATCCAAATAACATGGTCACTATACATGCGCCATAGGTATGGATCATCCCAAACATAATATATTGACTCACTTTTTATCATTTTCACATGATGTTTCTTTAAATTTGTAGGGATTTTAGAGGCAATAAGGTAGTTAACTAAATATAAAAACCATGGATGTGTACCTGATATGGAATAAAGATGCTCATCGGGGAAAGTGTCTCAAACTAGTACTTGGTCCATTGTTTTATCCTTTAGTGTGTGAGTAATCCTAATCATGTGGTCCACCACTAGGTTTTCTGATCCCTTCTTGTCCTTTATCTCAATATCAAATTCTTGAAGAAGGAGAATCCATCAGATAAGCATAGGCTTTGCGTCTGGCTTCTTCAAGAGTTACCTCAGAGATGCATGGTCATAGAAACCAACTAATTTAGAGAACAATAAATATGAAAGGATTTTATCTAAATAAAATATGAAGGAAAGAAACTTCTTTTCTGTATTTTTGTATTTTGATTGGGCTGAATCAAGTGTCCTCGATGCATAGTAAATCACATGTGACCATCCCTCCACCCTCTAAGATAATACATATCAAACTGTGAAGTTGGATGCATCACACATAAGCTCAAAAGGAATCTCCCATAGTGGAGGATGTACGATAAGTGGAGTGGTCAGACATTGTTTTAGAACATCAAATGAATTCCTTCAAGAATCATCATACACAAAATCAAAATCTTTTTGATGTAATCATGACATAGGAAGAGAAATCTTACTAAAATGTTTGATAAAGCGCTGATAAACTCTTGCATTCCCTAGGAAAGATATAACATCACACACACATAAAGGACATGGTAAGGATTAAATAATATCTACATTATATTTATCAACCTCTATCCCATGTTTTGTGACTACATTCCCAAAGACAATGCCATGCTGTACCATAAAATGACACTTTTAAAAGATCAAAACCAAATTATTCTCAATACCATAATTCAACACCTTTCCCAAACTAGATATACAATCATCAAATGAAGACCCATACACTATAAAATCATCCATAAATACCCCCGATGTTGGTCTCGATAAAATCAGAGAAAGTACTCACCATGCTCTCTAGAAGGTACCTAGGGCATTGCAAAGTCCAAATGGCATCCTTCAGTAGGAAAACATACCGAATGGATAAGTGAATGTGGTCTTGTGTTGATCCTCTAGAGTAATAGAAACCAAGAAATATCCATAAAATCTATCTAAGAAACAATAGTTTGTTTTTCTAGCTAGTTTCCCTAGTATTTGATCAATAAATGGGAGGGGGAAATAGTCCTTACGAGTGGACTAATTTAGTTTTCTATAATCGATACACACATGACAACTAATTTTCACCCTCATCAGAACTAACTCCTCTTTATCACCATTAACAATAGTGACACCACATTTCTTAGGGACAACCTAAATAGGATTTACCCATTGAAAATCTTAAATGGGATAAATTTTACCTACATCGAGCAATTTTTTAACCTCCTTTTTAACAACCTCCAAAAGTGTTGGATTTAGTCTCCTTTGTGATTTCCTAACAAGTTTATCCCCATCCTCCAAAAGAATCCTATGCATGAAAATGGAGGGTCTGATACCAGATATGTTAGCTAAGGTCCACCTGATTTCCTTAATGTTATCTCTCAAAAGATTCAATTTTTTTCTTCAAGTTCAAAAGGGATATTTCTATTAATGATAACATGTAATTTCTCACCACTAAAAAAGTATGAGTATTTTAGATTTGGTGGAAATGGCTTGAGTTAAAATGTAGGGGGTGATGTATGGATGTAGAAATTGAAGGAACTGAAATATGTGCACAATGAACATTAGTATCAGAATATACATCATATAAATCAGAGAAAAAAGAATCAAACCCATCAGTATACTCAACCAAAATGTCAAAATCAAAGTGAGAATTATAAAAATCAGAATATGAAACCATTTCAAAATGAAATCTAATATAAGTTTGTTCATTATAAATTGGGGTGGAAATGCTCATTGACATCAAAATAGAACCAATACTTATAATCTCTCTAAGAATAGTACAATAAATTCTAGGGAGTTTTTATTTGGTTGTTCAAAATGGGAGATAAAAAAAGTAGAATGGTCCTCTAAAGGGTACTTCATGGAGTCTATAACATTAAATATCACAACTTCATCTCCAAAATACTTGGAAAGTGTACCCTCATGAACATTTATTATTGTTTTTATAGTTTGAGGAAGGGACTACATAAGATAATGGGCGCATGAGAACTTACCTAATCATCCTCCATATTAAGCAAATAGAAATCTGCTGGAAAGATCACATGTCTTACCCGAACAAGTACATTCTCAAGGATTCTTACTGGATATGTTGTAGCTCTATTCACCAAATACACCACTACCCTCATCAGATTCAACTCACCAACCTCTAAAGAAGATAATACAGAGAGAGACATCACATTTATGGAAGCTCCAAAATCACATAAAGCATAAAAAAGTGTAACTCCCCCATGGTTCAGGGTATAGTGAATGTCCTGGGATCCTATCTCTTTGTTGGAATTACTAGAGTTGGTGTAATTAGTGTAGAAACATTCCTTCCACGATTGAACCTCTCATTTCCTATGATCCCTATTAGATTGGTATAAAGTTATTTTAAAAATTTGGCATACCTTGGTATTTTATTTATTGCTACAAGTAGAGGGATGTTGATCTCAACATGCTTGAGTGTATCCAAAACTTCTTTTTTCATATTCTCTTCTGCCATTTTATTTATTTGTACTACTATATTTTGAAATTGAAGGGGTTTAGGAGGAACATTTAAATGTTTTTCTTACCATTATCTTTATCCTTGGGTTTCTCATCTGTTGGTATGGAATGAGGCTTCTCCAGAGATGAGGTGAATCTCGGTGGAATGATAGGTGAAGATGTATTAGTTGTTTTCTTACCACTTCTCAATGTGATGGGACTAACATTCCCCTAGAGATTTTGAGTTGGTTGGGAAGGTAGATTTGGAGAATTCTTACTTACCAGTTCATGGAGGTCAGTGGCAATATGGCTCATTTGAGTCTTCAACTCCCTTAGCTCCAACCATGACTCTTAATCTCAGTATTTTGATTAAGAACAAATTGTTTCAAAATATCCTCAGTATTATAACATACCTTTGGTTGAGATGTCCCTTTTTGTTGACTTGATTATTCTTGAGCATCATATATCCTTTGGAGTTTTTGAAAACCCTGTTGGTAAGGTGGAGGCTGCTGGATTTTTTTGAAAAGGGGCCCTTTGTTGTTGTCCAGATCCATAACTAATGTCTGATTGATACTTACACCCTTGTTTTTATGTTGGTGAAAAGGAATCATACTTATTTTGGGGGATGTGTATGTTGTTGCTGCTGATATGGTGTCTCGAGGAATAATGCTTCACAATCCTATGACTCTTGTAATTGGGGGAAATAGTCAGTCGGGTGGTATGTTTTAGTGAAAATTCCACATGGCCTCATAGGAGTTGGCTAGGATGTCTTTTGAGACAATTTAATCTACCTTGCCATAGTGGTAAATTCTTCCAACATAGTATCAATCAAATGATTTTCAAGAGAGGAAGGAATTACCTGATGTACTGCGCTAACATGTGGTGTACCTCGATCACCAAATTGTTGGGAGTTTTATGCCATCTTGTTGATCAATGCATGTGCAACAGCTGGTGTTTTGTCGACCAATTCCCCTCTAACCCCAGCATCCACCATGCTTCTTTCCATTAGTGTGAGTTTTTCATACAAGTAATGGATGAGTATTTTCTCACTAATTTAGTGATGTGGGAAGCTTGCACACAACTTCTTGAATCACTCCCAATTCTCATTCAATGACTCCCCTTGTGATTTCTTGATCCCCGGGATCTCTTTACGAATAGAAGTTTTCCTTGATGCTAGAAAAAATATTTTAAATAAAAGACATTTCAAATCATTCCAACATGTTACATCTTCAAGTTTTAAATAATATATCTAGTCTTTTGTAGCTCCATCAAGTGAAAAAGGGAATTCCCTTAGTTTTATTTGATCTTAAGAGATATTTCTTGGTTTAATGGTTGAGAAAAACAAATTAAGTTCTTTTAAATATTTATTTGTATCCTCACCAGATAGTCCGTGAAACATTGGAAGAAGTTTAATTAACCCAGATTTCAATTCAATGTCTGATTAGATATTTGGGTATGCAATAAAATTTGGTTGATAGTTAATATTTGATGTAACCAACTCTCTAATAGTTCTACTAGGTTCATTTTTCTAGACATTGGTTCTTATTTTTCTATTTGAATTTTAATTTATTATAATTTAAATGTTACTAGAATGGAGGAATTCTCCTACTGGTTTAATGTTAAATCTTCACATAGACTGAGAATTTATGATTCGAGCCCTAAGGATGTGTTCAATATCAGGGACAAGATCTATGAGATCCTCAAGATTAGTTTTTCTAATAATTCAAAAAAAATGAAAAGAATAAAAGTGTACCATAATAAAATAAAAATTATAAGTTCAAGTTGATGTTCCAAAATGAAGAATAAGAAGAAAACAAAGAAGAGAACGAAAGAAGACGAAAAATATAGATAGGGTAAAGAAGGAAGAAAGAAGAGAAGAAGAGAATAAAATGTAAAATAAAATTAATACCTCTAATTGGTTGAAATAATTACTTTCCTCCCAGCAATGTCTCCAATTTCAAAGGCACTCTCGTTGGAACTTTCTAATGATGTTTGGTTTCATGTTATTTAGGTGAAACAGAGTGGCTGACCAAAGTCGTCTCTCAAAGGAGAAAGTAATTTAAGACAACATATTGAAGGTCTTTTGAAAATAATATAATAATAATACATGAAATGAATGGGGTGGGGGGTGTGTACAATTTATAAAACTAGAAGAAGATTTCTGGAATAAGATTTTATTTTATTTTTTTATTTTTGAAAAGAAGTTCGATTAAAAAGACATAACAAGAAGATGTTTTGTTAGAAAATATTTAAAAGGAATAATAAATATAATCCTACTTATTCACTCAATTATTCATCATTATCATTTAAATTAACATTCAATTAATTATAATACCCTAATTTTTCAACCCTCTAACCCTAAAGGATTTAACTTAACCAGAAAGATAAAATTACTTAATCACTAGGCTAGCTTCAGAACATGCAATCGTAGCACACTGCTTTGGTTGATGTTATCAGGATATCTTAGGGTCAATGTTTAATTAGAGAATATATCCACTATATAAATTAGGATTTATTCAGTTTAGGGATTAAATTTTAACTCTTCAAATTTATCTCGTGTGGTCTTGTATTACCGATTAAGATCACACTCTCACAATTTACACTAATCTCGACATCGCGTGTTTTTGTGTCGATTGTTCAATTGATTAATTATTTTAATTTAAATTGAAAAAATATGTTAATATATAATATTAAGTGAATTAATGTATCTAATTTATTCAAAATAAAAGAATAAATAAGGTAAGAGGTCGATCGATTACTAAGAAAACCACTCTTCTATTGGTTGTGTAGTCCTCGTAGAAACAAATTCTATTTGCAATGGTTTAGAGAGGTTATAACCCAATCTCGTTTCTACTATTGATTTCCAACCCAAAGAGGAATATTAAATAAGATGAAAATAGAAAGAAATAGAATAAAATAGAAGATATTAATTTGTAACTAAGAAGTATATTACGCAAACACAAACATTACAACGTGAAGAAGAAGGCTTCGACGAAGGAATCCTTTCTTCAAGAGGCTCCCATATTGAATTTCTTGGATAATTGGAGTGAAACCACTTATCATCTTCCCTAAAAATTAATATTCACATCTCAACCCCTATAAATAATAAACACACCAAATTATTGATTGGAGGGGAGGCTAGGTGTAAAGAGGTTTCAAGTGTGAATGGGGAAATTCATCCAAATAAATTTATCCAACTTGAAGTGTCTATTTGGCCACCAAAACACGTGAAACTGATATCCTTTCAAAAGGTTTATTTGTGAGAAAATGAGTTCTCTATCTCCTATGAAAATTTGGGCCTAATTCAAGAATATATGAAGATGTTATATCCCAAATACAGAGCTGATGTCCAATATGGAGAGTGCAACCCAACTTGGACATCATTGATCATTAAGTCCAATCAAATGCACAATTTAGATCTTATGTACTAAATGAAAGTTTTAACACATTAATTCAGGAACATAGTTACAAAATATTATGTTAAAATAATTCAAATAAAATTATTTAAGTTCAAAATACTATAGTGAATTTTTAAAGGGTAAAATTGGAATTTTCATCAAATTTTTAAATGAATGTTCTAATCACAAATATTTTATAAATAAATATATTTAACACAATGTGAGGAAATTTTGTCATTTATTATCAATACAATATTCAAAAAAATTGTGTTTTATCAACTAGAGTTTTATAGTATTTTTCTTGTATTGTTCTAGCATGACATTTAGTTACATTCTAGCATTTCATCATATCATTTCCTTATTTATTTATTGGATTATTTAGTTGTATTTTTTTTAATCCTCCATTATGTATTTACTTTGATTATTTAAATTTTATTAGGAATTGTTCTACTGGTATTACTTTTCATAACTAGGGGGTATAGTCTCTCCACTATACTTTTAACACCCCCACTTCTAGTTTCCAACCTATGAAATATAGGGAGGTGCGCTTGAGGTCTTGTAATGAACCATTTTAGGCCACATGAGAGAGTTATAGATTAGGGGAAGTTACAAAGTGGTATCAAATGAGATGGTTTTATTTTCTTTTGAATTATTGTTTTGGAAATATAAAAAGGATACTATGCTATGTCGGGACTTGGTAATGAGCTTGTGCATGGAAGTCGCTAACCCATGTACTAGGGAAAATCTGAGTTCCTAGGGATGGGATTACTATTAGTGATGTGTTCTTGTAATAGTTGGTGTTATTTTCCCTTGGTTGATTCACATGTTATGTGAAGGTATTGTTTTAAGATGTTATTATTTCTTGATATTGTACTCATGACTCAATATGGTGTGATATGAGAATACATGCATCATAATACACAAATAAGGATATATTGACATGAATTGTTCATAATAAGAGCATATATATTTTTTAATTTGATATATACTTACCTATTGAACTGTAATATGAGGTATCTATTTCATTGGATAAATGAAATGAGTTGTAGTTTCATGCTAAAATACTTGCAATCCATGTCTAGAGAGATGAAGAGTTAGTGGTTCTCTGATGCAATCACCATTTGGGGTGACCTTGTTGCTAGTCATTTCTCTATGGTTTGTGTAATTGTCTTGTAGAGAAAAGGAATCCTCATAATCTTCAACTCATGTTTTAGGAGAGTGGAAATCAATACACTCCTAACATAGCTAAACCAAAGCTTCCTATTATTCTTGAGGAGTGGATGGATGTTCAACTTCGTGAAAACTTCCTAAGGGTCAAGGAATCCATGGAAAGGGAGACTTTTTGTATAATTCATTCAATGTAAGAGTTGAAAAGAGAGTTTATTATTCTACATTTTCCTTTGTTTACTGGGTAAGGGGGACCCCATATTTCTAAGTATTGAATTGAGTTAGTCTAGTAATCTTCAAGAATATTGAGACACCAGCGGATATGACGGTGAATCTTGATATGTATATAATTCATGGACCTTACAAGAATTAATATTGTATTTTGGAGGAATATGGGAAGTAGGATGGGCTATCTTGGATGGATTTAAAGATGAATTTATTGATCCATTTCTAACAAAGACCTTGAGGAATGAAATATCCCGTGACTTCATGCATCTGATATAGGAGGTTTTGTTAATGATGGACTACGCAAAACATTTTACCGACCTATAATGCTTTGCGCCGTCTTTTGCAGTTGATGATATCTCTTGGTTGATATGTTTCTAGGAAAGTCCCCATTATGAGATCAGATCATAAGTAAATGTTTTCCATTTATTCATATTTGATTATGTGATGAATCATGCACTCATCATAGAAGGTAATCTGAGATAGGATATGAGATGCGGCCATGCTATTTCAACTAAGAAATCTAGGAGCTATTCTTTGAGTGGTAAGAAGATCTGTTATGATAGCTCCTACCAAATAATTAGTGGTAAGAGCAGTCGGGATAGTGGAATACCATCTCAATATTATGTTTCATTCGAGTACTATTAGTGTTTCCAGTTTGCTCCCAAGCACCCGTAGTGTCCTTAACCCATAGTCGAGTGTCATATCTATGGAAAATGTGCTATATTAAATAGTTTTATATAAAATTTGTGTATTATACCAGTCGAAGAGGATCAGTACATGCACCAGAGTTGGGAAGGGCCCCAACAATCCCTCAACAGGCTAGTAGCTAGAGTTCCATAGGCAGTTCAGGCCGAGTCAGGGGACATGGTAGACTAGTGCATGAACTGCAGTACCAAGAAAGGTATGAATCATAGGGTAGTTTTAGAGGATCCCAAGTAAGAGGGACAAGTTAATTACATGTAATGAATACTACTGGATAACTTGGACGTAGGACCATCTACCGTCAAAGGTACAATTTTTGTATCATCTACTATATCTTGTGTTTAGTTTTACACAAGAGCATCACATTATTTTCTACATTCTATTTTTTTTTTCAAATTTCTTGGGATTGGATGTGGAAAGATTAAATTGTGTTCTAACCATTAACACACTATTGAGAGTGCGGTATGAAAATACCAATTGTTACAAGGCATGATCTCTAGAGATTGGTGGTTACCGTTTCATTTGGGAAACATTAATGTTTGAAATAGCAGGATTAGACTTTATTCTTGATATAGATTGGTTAATTATATACCATGATCATATCCACTGGTATAGGAGGATAGTTTCCTTCTTATCTCTATAAGTAAGCAGCTATTTTCACTAGTGTAAGTGGGATCATTTGGCTGGTTGTGTAGGAATAATTTAGTGTAGATTAGATTTTACTACGAATCAGATCACTAGTTCTTATTTAGATAATGGTGGAATGAAATGAGAATGTTTTCCTCTAAATTTAGGCCATTTTAGGGATGTTTTCCTTGACTAGTTCAATGCCTTACTAGTTGAGTGAGAGATTGAGTTCATGATCGAGTTTGTTGGGGAGTAGAGGCTATTTTTTTCTTATCTTATCGAATGTCACCAGCATAGATTTGAGAGTTTAAGGTTCAGTCAGAAGATCTAGATTCTAAAGGATTAATATGGTCTCTAACATCTCCTTGGGGTTCTCCAGATCTCTTTTCCCAAAGTCTAATGGGTCATTGTGCTTATATTTGAATTATCAGAGGTTGAACCCTATGAATGTCAAGAACCAACATACTCTTTCATGCATTGATCATATATTTGATCATTTGAGAGGTGATAAGATCTTCTGCAAGATTTAATAGAGATAAGGATATCATCAGTTAATAGTGAGTCTATCCAAATTACCTCATATTTCTTTTTAGGAGTAGGTATAGAATGTATAAATTCTTAGTGTTTTCATTTGGGTTTACTAATGCGCCAGTGGTATTCATGGAATTAATGAATAAGATTTTCTATCCTTTTATAGATTAGTTTGTGGTGGTTTTTTTGATGACATCTTACTGTACTTTAAGTTAATAGATGATCAAGCCAAACATCTTTACTTCATCTTGATTAAATTGAGAGGGAATCATCTTTACACCAAGATAACTAAATGTGTTTTCTAGATAAATGAATTGCACTTCTTAGACCATGTCATCTTAATGGAAGGAGTGTCAGTTAACTTAGTGAAAGATGCAACCATGTTATCTTGGGAACAACCTAAGAAAATCTTCAAAATTCGGAGATTTTGGGGATTAGCTAGTTATTATCAGCATTTTATCCAATATTTCTCCCATTTGGTAGCACCGATGTATGGGATGAACAAGAAAGGGGTGAATTTGTTTTGGAATGATTCTTGCGAGAAATATTTTTAGGAACTGAAAGATAGGATGACCTGAGAACCTATCCTCACTTTTCATGTACCGGAAAATCAAATACCTTGTACTGTGATACATCCGGAGTAGGGATTTGATCATTTCTAATCCATGAGGATTGAGTGGATTCTTACATATCTTGGAAGTTGAGACCGCATGAGAGGAATTAACCTACTCACTATCAAGAGTTAGTGGTAGTGGTATATGCTTTGATATGTTGGAGACACTATCTCTTGGGTGAGAGGATTTAGGTATACACACATCACAAGATCCTCAAGTACATATTTTCTTAAAAAGACAATAACATTCAGCAGAGAAGGTGGATCGAGTATCTACTATTTTTTGACATTGAATTGGATTATACACCATGAAAAGGAATTTTTATAGACAAAACTTTGAGTTGGAATCCACAAATAGAGGAAATACACGAGTCTTATGAAAAGTGGTGGATAATGGTCCTTTATTGAGACATGCATATGGGTTTGCAGGAATCTCAGGGATAAGTAGATCCGACTTTGACATCTATTATATCCATTATTTTGGACATGAATAATAAAAATTAGTTTTTTGATCTATAGGGATAAGTTTTAACAGAAAAAATTATATGATGGGGAGATTCCATCAAGATGGTCACTCAACAGTTGAAATTAACTTCTTTTCTATGGCCTAGTATGGGTTCCTAAAGGCTTGTAGAAAGAGTTGATGAGGGATTTTCATGCTTCTTGATGCATGGTACATCTTGGATTAACAAATATGTATCATGATATCTGTAGACAATACTGGTGGTCAGGAATGAAGAAGGAGGTGGTATGATTCATGGCTAGATGGTTCACTTGTCAGTAGGTGAAATCTCAGCATTAGAGGCTAACATGGATTGTTTTAGTCTTTACCCATTATGGAGTGGAAATGGTATTATTTCATGATGTGTTTTGTGACCAGATGACTGAGGATGACCCATAATAATGATTTTGTATGGGTTTTTGTTTATTGACTGAATAATGTATCCTACTTCTTACCTATTAAGTAAACCTTCACAGTGGATGATCTGGGCAATCTTTACATGCGTGAGGTGGTTCAATTTCATGGTGTTTTGAGTGGTATCATTTCGGATAGAGATCCTCATTTCACATTGAATTTTTGGAACGGTATTAAAAAAAATACTTGGGGACATGAGTCCTTTAAAGCACAACATATCATCCACAAACTGATGGTCAATCTAAGCGGACAATTCATGTTCTCGAGGATATGTTATGAGACATTATTTTGTATTTTTGTGGTTCATGGGAGCAACATATGTCACTCATGGATTTTTCTTATAATAATACCTTCCAGGAATCAATCCAAATGGAACATTTTTTGGCTTGGTATGGAAGACCGTGTCATTTTCTTCTTTGTTGGCTAGAGGTAGGTGAGTCAGTACTTGTTGGGAGAAGCCTCTTATATGAGACAACTAAATAGCTTTAGTTGATTATATATTTGTTGGTGAACACACAAAGTAGGTAGAAATTATATGATTACCATCATAGGTGATATCTATAATTTTAGATTTCTTATCATATTTTCCATTGGGTTTCTCCTAAATTGGGGCAATGCCATATCAAGATAAAGGTAAATCTATCATCCATGTTTTTCAGGCCATTTAAAAAAGTGGGAAGGGATATTCCAGTGGTGTACCCTTTATATCTTCCGTAGTGTTAAAATTATATACATGTTTTGTTCTATGTGTCTCAAATATTACTATATCATTCACCCTTACCCATGTGATAGATGTAGTAGACATCAAGTTTTGTACAGATGCATCCTTTGAGGAGCATTCAATACAGATCCTATTGAGAAATATATTTGGGTTTAGACTATAATGTTGGTTTGAGTGTAGTGGAAGCATGGGAGAGTATAGGAGGATACATGGGACATAAAGTCTAAAATGTGGACAAAGTGGACAGACAAGTTCACTAAGACCTCACAATGATTCTTGGAATAGCATGAGGATGATCTGTTATAAGGTAAAAGGGATGTATGATCCTATATTTTTTAGGTACATTTATCTCTATGTTTTTTATTTGACCCATAGTGGCTATGTCTTATTCAGAGACAAAGATATTTTTTAGAGAAAATGACCTAAAGTTTTTGGATGTATGCTTGTTTAGTTAATGAAGTCCAGGTATAAATGGGGTAAGTGTTTCATGGGCTTTTGGTATGTTGAGAATCATTAAAGGGGGTTTGGGTTGTTTAAATGGAAAATGGGCTAAAAAATCAACTATAGAGAATTTTCATGTCTGGTAAAGGGATAAAATGTCATGTAATTATACAAGGTTTTTAATAAAATAAATACAATGTGATGGGGTTTTCATCGTATTCGATTAAAAACATTTACACAATTTTTCATCACATTACATGACATGTAAATTCCTGACTTTCTATTTTAAACATGTTGTGCAGCTGATTTTCATTCCAATCATTTGTAAATATTATTTTCTTGATCCTAGGAAATTTTTTAGGAAATTTCGGGGTCCCATCTTCTTTTCTAGACATCCCGTGTATGTGATAAATCCCTATTAAGTGGTTTTGGTCATGTTTCTTTTTTCTGTTCCTTCTTCTACAACCGTTTTGGTGAAATCCATTTACCAATTGCATTATTGGTTTTGATCTCGATCAGTTTTGATCTAGGAACCTCTTCAAAATCGTATGAACCTCCTTCCTCATTGGAATTGGCCATTGGAATCAATTTTAGATCATCCGTTAAAGGCAGGGGGACTAAATCTTGACCCCATGGCAGGATAATTTCCATGTTTATAAAATATTTTGATTGCACCATCATTGTGTGCATCTGAATCAATTAAATAATTAAATGGGATTATTCCTTGAATTCATTTGGTTTCAAATGGATTTATAATTGACTAATGGATTACTGTATGTTTAGCAGGACATTTGAATTGGGGTTATTTCTTGTTAAAGAATCCCTAAATTATGGCTTATTGCTTATTGATATAATTTCTAATCAATTTTGAATTAAATTTAATGTGGCATATGAAAGATGAATGGTAATTAAAATAATTAAAAATTGAGAACTGTGATGTGATATTATGATATACATGCTGTATGATGGGGAATTTTTTCCACTCTTTAATGCTTATATATTGGGATCAACCCTGGAACTTGCACACTTATATGTTGTAATGTTGATATTGAGCATGCTCGGATCAGTCCCATGGTATAATACCTATAAAAAGTGGGATATGCCTAGTCCCATGTTGTATTGATTATAGATCTTTGACACAAAAATGTTGTAATACTTATATGGCTGTCTCTTGGAAGTTATAATGCTTATAGGGATTTGACCTAGATTTTTGTGACTTTACCTTGTTATGTGGTTGTGGTTGGTATGGTTGTAATACATGCTAAATGATATTCCAGCAATGTGCCAAAATAGGTTATTTTAACTTGGTCATATGATTGTGGCTGGTATAGTCATAAGACATGATCAGATATGTTCCATCACTGCATTAAATTAGGTTAGTTTACCATAGTTATATGTTTCTGGTTGGCATGGTTGTAGGACATCCTCAATGATATTTTGACACAGAGTCAAAGAAGGTTGTTGTTGTATTTTATTAGTTGTTTAATTAATAAATAATATTTTTATCACTTTATTGCATACAATTCATATAATACTGGTTAGTTTAGGCATGGTAATATAGACTTACTATGTTATACTCACACCCTATTCGGTCTTCCGTTTGAGAACTGTGTAGATTTCATGGATTCAGGTTTGGACAATGGAAAATGACCTTTCTGCGATTTCTTGTTAGTTTTTGGGATGAAGTTTGGAGAGGGGACCGACCTGGGGTTCAGGACCCAGGACTTTGAGTCTTTTATTTAAGTATAATAGTATTTTTCTTTTATTGTCCGGACATGATATTTAGTTATATTCAATCATGTCATTACATTATTTTATTATTTATTTATTGGATTTTTTAGTTTCCATTTAATATTATCTTCCTCTATGTCTTTATTTTGATTATTTCCATTTTATAATGAATTGTTCTATTGGTATTACACTTCATTCTAGGGGTATAGTCTCCCCAATATACATTTAACACCCCATCTACTAGTCTACTGCCTCTAGATTTTGGGGAGGTGCGTTTGAGGTATCGTATTCTATCCTTTCCCTCAACATGAAAGATTTCCAGATTGAGGTAAGTTACATTGCACATTCTCAAAAAAAAAAGGAATATCCAATGACATTTAAATATGTGGATTTCCTATAAATTGGTATGTTCTTGTAATCTTATATCTTAGAGATTACTATGTTAAAACTTGATGAGGTAAAATCCCATCTACTTACAAGTACCCACACATGATGACCAACATAATTTGTGTCCCATAATATAATGTTATCCAACCATAGAAAAATATTTGTGAATATTATCATAGTATTTCTTGGTTCTCATCATAGTATAGAACTCCTACAACCTTTTCAATGAGATAGATATTATAGGAAATTATCACATTAATGTTACATATAATAATAATCAATATGTGATAAGGTATTCATTAGTATAAAAATTTATAAATGTACATGAAATATAAAGTATGAAGTAATTGGTTTTAGGGAACCCACAACACCAACACAAAAATTTAAGAGTTCTAAATCTCTAAATGTAATTTTTTGGTCATCCAAAGAAAACTAGAACTCATATTGACGTGAAAATTGTCCTAAATTTTAATGAATTAATTAGATGTTTTTTTCATAAGATTTAATGGATTAACAAGGTCATTTTTTAGTTTTGACCCCTTAATGAAAACTTTTAAGGACATTAATATATTAAAATGTGCTTATTTAGTCATTCTGAGAACACTGCATGTCAGATTGACATAATGCTCAATCATAAATTTTTTAAAAACACCTAATAATTTTCCAATGATTTCACATCAATCCATGTTTATCTTGTAGGTTTTGACCGTTACATGATTGTTTTAGAGTATTAAAATACTAAATATGAATTTTTTAATCAACCCATTCAAAAAAAATGTGGAATAATCTGGAATATATTCCTACATTTCTTAACTAAATCAATATTAATTTTTCCTGGATTTAAAAAAATTTGAGATCATTTTATTGGTTTTGACCCCCTAAACAATGTTTTAAATACATTAATTTCATTAAAAAAATAATTATTGAGTCATTCCAAGAACACCTCTTGTCTTATTGAAATTTCATTTGTTCATAAATTAAAAAAAATAATTAAACTATAATTTTCCTATGGTTTCAAATAAATTTGAGGTTATTATATAGGTTTTGATCATTACATGCATGTTTTATAGTTTTAAAACACTAAAAGTGAATTTTCGATCATCCTAAACTGAAGACAAATTGGATTTACATGAAATCTATTTGTATATTTCAAAAATTAATCATCCATAGTTGTCTTAATATTTCATGGAAATTCATGGTTTATTTCATGGTTTTGACCCACTAACTCATGTTTTAGAAGGCTTTAATATTTCTGTAAACAACTTATTGTATCATTTTGAGCACATTGCATGTCGGTTAATGTGATTTCTATTTATAAAATTCCAAACAAAATCAACATTCATTAAAATATTATTTCATGTCAATTCATGGTGGTTTCTTGTTTTTTTAATAATACACAAATATTTTTGAGTTTTAAGACACTAAAATTGTGTTTTTTATCATCTAGAGGATTCAATAACTCAGATTGAAATGATATATATTCCTAAATTTTAGAAAATCATTCCATGGTTATTGTAATAATATTTCATAGTAATCTGAGGTAATTTTCTTGGTTTTAACACCAAAAAACATTTTTAAAAACTTTAATATCTTTAAAAACTTCTTATTTTGTCATTTTAAGTACACTGTAGGTCATATTGATATTCCAGCTATTCTTACATATAAAAAATAATTCAATTGTCATTTTATTATGATCTGATGTCAATTAAATTCCATTTTATATGTTTTAACTATTACATGCATGCTTTAGATTTTTAAAACCTTAAATGTGGTTTTTTTGATTATATTGAAAAAAAATGAAACACAGATTGATATATCATTTATTCATATATTTCACAAATCAATATGTTTTCATTATTATAATATTTCATGATAATAAAACTACATATGTAAGAATAATCTTTTTAAAATATAACATTTTAAATATATGAATGATATATGAGTTCTAAAAAAATATTATGTCTAGGTTATGACACTTGTTGAGTTCGAATTTTGGAAGGCATTCCCTACTATGCCCGATTATTTGAATGATGACCAGATTCAGTCGATGTTGAAAATTTTTAGTCATTAAGAATATAAAATATTAAAATCATTTATATCTTAAAATTAATAAATATTACTATCTATATATCACATTAAAAAAATTTATCAAAATCACACAATTGGGTGGAATTAATTTCTATCTACACTCATTATATGATGTCTTGAACACTCAAAAATGTATCCAAGTGATATCTCTTGAACTTTCCCATGTAATATTTTAATAACTTTTGGTATTTTAAAATAAACACATACTAAAAATCATCTAGATAGGATGCCAAATTATTCAACTGAAAAAAATATTATCAGTGGCTACAATAATAATTGAAAATATCATGAAAAAAATAAATTTTACCTAATTATACCTTCAAAATTTTTAAATAATATGATGGGATAATAACATCTACCCATGAGTTTCTTTAGGTAATCCCTATGGGGTATCATATCATATGTACCAAATTTTGGATTAGTTCACTTCCCCCTCTCCAACTGGATAAAATGTTCTGTCAAATAATACATCAAATCACATACATGAGTTACAAGATTGAACAACTTTAATAGGAACTCTTCATATACTAGAAGCCAAAAAAAAAAATTCTAATTAATATAAATTCATAATGTGGTAAATGATAACTAATTTTTAATTTTAAAAAACTAATAAGATAACACATTTATATAAAATTATAGTAAATTAATAGAAAATTGAATACAAAAAATACTGAAATAAATAAATGACTAACCATGAGATTCTTATGAAATATCTATCAATGTGAAAGTAAAATTAAATAAAATTATGATTTTTTAAAAATAATTAATAAACATTTCCAAAAATGTTATGAATTTCTATATTCAACTGGGAAAAAATTACAGGTAATATTTCAATGGTCATTCAAATATATCATATCTCTTTCAACTTACTCCTTGAACCATTGAATATATTCTTATTGTTCAAATATAATGGTTTAGTTAAGAGTTTTCTAAGGAAATTATGTAATATTTGGATAATCGTTTTCAATTAGAAAACCCCACCATATGGAATTTTTCACCACACCTTTCCAGTCCAAATCAATTCTTATAGTGTAAAATTTTTATGTTAAAGACATCAATATAAAGGGATTTTTTTTTACTATGATATCATTATACAACATATTGTTACGGTTTACCAATGTAAATCAGAAATGGTCCAATTTAATTACACAAACTAGATCAACCCAATCACACTTCAATAATATATATTTTAGTCCACAATTATTAACAACTTCAATGATGTCCCTCAATAGTACATAGTAATCAGCTACATCGATGGATGGAAAACCATTACCACTATTTTGTGATTCTTTATTCACATTATAATAACTAATGTGATTTAAATATCCATTACAATCTATAGACTTGTAATGATATTCCATAAGAAATGTATCATCGGTATGTTCGTTGAGTTCTTTAGTCATTGTATGAGAACATGATGTAGGAATCATGGAAATCTATACATTTCCCATAATTTCATGGATTAATCCTTATGAAAATAAAAATCATATGCACTGTAAAAATATTAAATAAATTATATATATGTAAATGGTTCTATTATCACTTAGAAAATGTGTTGAAATGAAGTTTTTGGGTCTAATAATTAGTGGAACAAGACTTTTCCTCTTTCAGATCTACGATATGTGTCTTCAATTGCAACAAAATAAATGATAATGAAAAAAATTAAATATAAAAATATAACAAAAAATAGGTTAACTATATAACAATCAATATGAATGGTATAACCAATGAAGGGTTAAACAATATGTGTTGATGAGATTGAACCCACTCATCATTTTCCATATCAAACACAATCCCTTCTCTAATTGGACCTTCATCAATTTAAGAGGATTTATATATATTAGTTTCAAACTCGTTAATATATACAACATAGAAATTGGTTCATTAATCCTTCAAACAACCCTTGTAATTCTAATATTTTGAGTTAGATCTATTTCACACATACCATTTCAATGTATTCGAGTATCACTCTATTGGATACATCCAATTGAATTACATAGTATTTCCAGTAATGACTTAATGAGTAAAATATACAACTAAGTGGACCATGAAATTAGAAAAATAAGGAAAAAATAATTTCCCCAAGTGACATAGTGTGTGAACAATCTTATTCTATAGATTTTTCAAACCACTCATGTGATGATTTCTTGAACTGAGTTATACGAAAAAATTTGAAACAAAAATAAGTGGTTCAATAAAATGTGGAAGAAAATAATCAATAATTTCAATTGGGATTAACTATTGAAATAAAATATGATTATCATGACTTTTCAAACACCACAATGTCATGATTTTTACACTTACACACTTATAAATATTATAACAATAACCGTAATGAACCTTGACCATCATTTAAATTGCTATAAGTGACTCATTATCTATTTTTACTCAGTGTATATTGTTTAGAATACATATATTCCTTATTAACCTCACACAAATATAAATGAAAAGATTTTCTAAATCCCATTTCTTATAAAACACATCAATATTTTTCACTATCCTTTTATTTTCTCGTGATTCCCAAAATGTTACATAATATATTATCACACACATTTTTATCAATTCACATTGATATATGCTTTAAGTAGCAATGATAGTATGTGATGGAGGGATAAAACTTGGTTTTAGTGGTGGTTGAGTCTAATGAAGCAGTTTTGGTTGAACTAATTGAAGAAAATTTACTAAGAGTTGGTTCACACACGCCATCAAATATACAGCCGATGAGTTGATAAGATACAAAATCTAACCACTATCTTCTCTAATCTGGACACTAATCTACTGAAAAGATCCAACAATATAAAACCTTGATTTATCCCTCAATTAATGCTCAAGATACAACTTGGAACGGTTCAGATTTAAATTTTGGGCACACTTGGATAGAGGTTATGATGGGTTACGCATGGGTTTTGAACTCTAATAGATTGTATTTAGAAAAAATCTGGTGACTAGTTTGGCCTTATACCAAATTCATTTCAATGACCCTAAATTCTATCAATAGAAATTACCTTCTTATAATTATTTTATATAGTATAAAATACATACAATCACATTATGAACACAATAAAAATGTTAAAAATGAATAAGTAATGAAATAAGAAGTATTTCTAGAAGTTAAGGAACCTTTACTGAAGAAATTGTAACATGACCTTTTGAATAGTAATATGACCCATATGAATAGTAAACTGACCAATATAATAGTAACCTCAACCATGAAAGTACCAATAAAATTTAAGCATCTTATAAATGAAAATATGATATAACTATATCATAGTATAATTAAATAAACATTTTCAAAAGTACTAATTATGTGTTGATAAAAATATTTCATTACATTTTATGATTAATTTTACAATTTAAATGAAAATATATTTTCATAAAATTTATTTGTAAGTTAATATTTTTTTCTCATGATTATTAGATAATTTTATGAGATCTTAGTTTATTTTTCAAATTATTATAAAATTAGTTAAATTTTTTTAATATTTATTTTTCAAGTAAATTATTATTTAAATTAAAAATTTAATTAATCATATTTATAAAATTATTTTCATAAAAAGGAGTTCATTTTTAAATTCTAAAATTTAAAAAAATTTTATGGAGAATATTTTTTATTTTTCTGAAATACTTGAATTTTTGGGGAATAATAAAATACAATAAGTTATGATAAATACTAAATACAAGAATTATGGACTCATAGATAATTTATGGCTGATTTAATCCCAAAATCTCAAACTAACCTTCATTATTTTATTATATTTGATGATAATTATCAAAATATTCAACGTCTTGAGCCAAAATAAAAAACAAATGAATAAAATAATGAGAAAATACCAATCTCTTCCACTATAAATACCACCCTCACCACCTCTTCTCCTCACACATCTCAAGCCATGAAACTTGTCCAAATTCTCATAAAATAATATCTCAAGCCCATCCCCCACATCCAAAATCTTTTTTTCTAAACAAAATACCAAAACCAATCCCCTAAAGGGGTTCTCAAGAAGAAGGAATCAAGAGGTAAAACCCTCTTCCCTTTCTTTTAATTTCTTTTCACGTTCCTTTATTTTCATTTCTCTCCTCACATACTCTCATCGAAATGAAATGATAAATCCAGTACCTTAAATATAATGTAATTTTGTTATGGTAATAGAATAATTAATCATCATCTCTCCTTCCCCTCCTTTTAGACTAAAAACGAAAATATCATTTGTGATGTGTTAATTTATCACAGTCATGGACGACGACACATTAAATTTCTCTTGCCGTCTTTTTGGAAGGTCATGAAACCATTTTTAGGGCCAAATAAGATTATAATATATGTATTTTATCTTATTTATTCTTTTGTGATCGTCTTTTACACATGATATTAATTTATAAAACAAAATGATTTCGTTGTGATCGAAAATCGCTAAAATAAACCCAAACAACAATAATTAACTATTTATCTAATGATTCATCCCCATTACAAAAAAAATGAAATATATGACCAAGTTAACATATTAAAGATCATTAATAACATATAACTTTAATTATATATAATTACCCCCACTTTAAATGACCTTTTATAAAATTATACAAGTAAACTGATCATGAAAACCAAGGAAACCAACACTCCCAAATGAAAAAATTGAATCTATTTACCAATAAAAAGGACATAAATGGACTTAATAAAGTTATAATAGATAAAATACACATATAGATGATTCTGGACTTTATAATTAATGAATATAATTTGATTATACTATACATTAAGATCAAGTGAAGAATACCTTCAGACTTAAGGTAAGAGATTCTTTTCGAACTTCTATTTTTTTCCTTCTGGTTACTCATTCTCTCTCTTCACCACAATTTAATTTATATTTATTTTTTATTTACTTATTAAAAATTATGATCATATGTTCCAAACTCTTGTATCCATATCTTAAAATATATATTTTATGGGAAATACATGTTTTTAAAAGGTTCCCTTATCAATTCTTCCTGATAAGCAAGCCCGATTAAAGGGAACTTCCCACATTCTTACCCATTTTCAAGTGCACTCTATAATATATTTTGAGCCACCATTTTTTTTTGTAAAATCAATCATTTTATTATGAAAATATTATTGGTTCACTTCTTTTTTTATATAAAAAATTATTCCATTTTCTTATTTAAATGCTCTTTAATATTTACCTTAAACTAGAAATTTTTTTTAATTATAAAGTTTCATAAATACTATATATACATGTTATCACTTAAGTTTGAAATCACTTATCATGATATATTCCTATGTTCCCTTATTAATGTACATGTATGATTTAAATCTTTTCTTTCATGGACACCATTGTGATATTCCCTCTTGTTATGACTTTTTGACATGATTATGATACCCAATTCTTACCATAGGTGACCCTTATGTTTATGTCTTATTCCTTATGTATGATTATTCAGGTGTCACACATATTTATGAACATTTTATAATAGGTGTTCCCATATAGTGTTCAAATGAATGGGGTAATGTTTCATATCGTGAGATGTCACGTTCAATGGTCTTGGTGGTTATCCTTGACTCATGCTCCACATGAAATGATCTTGATGGTTAACCATGAATCATGATTCAGGTACAATGGGACTTGAATCATGATTATGTCATGTTGTTTTTTGTTTAGACATATCCTATGATACCATGATTTCATATTTTATGCTTAATTATGTATATCTATGCCTTTTATGTCATCTTATTATGCCTACTAACCCATGCACTATGATTTATTATTATATTTATTCCCTTACTGGGATTTTTAGCTCATCCATTTATTCATGTTATCAATAGGTTATCCTATTCAGATGTAAGGGATAAAAGGAAGTTTTAATCTCATGATGGATGATAAATTAAAAAATGTTTTATTTAGTCCCATGTTTTTAGTTTTAGGTACATAGTCTTCCAAAGACACTATAAATTATGATCATTGGCTTATATTTTTGTTTTTAATTAAGTTTAGATTCATATAATAACATGTGAAAAAGTATAGGTCCTCTAAAGTTTGTATCAAAGTAAAAGTTTAGTTATTTTTGGAGATATTTAATAGACAACTTTAGTAAGAAACTTAGGGATATGACTAAGTCTAAGAAAACATCCATAAATTTTGGTAAGTATATAGTAAGTGGTTTATCAAGAAAATACATCCCTATATGGATTATACAAGTGGAAGAGGTTATGGTATAGATGTACCAAGGAGTAACAACTCTGACAAGGTGTTCTAGGTCTGACATAGGGTAACCAGGTACATAAAAATAGGCATTACTGCACACCTAGATTGACACTCACAATTGATATGTGTTGGAAAATTCCTAAGCTCATTATGAACCATTAATAAAGGAAAAAATACAATAAGATTATTTTTTAAGAAATAAAACATGGATAACATAGATTTAAACCAAGAATGACAAGTTAGGATATCCTTTTCTTTTAAATGTTTATCCTTTTTAAGCTCAAAGTTTCTTTTTTACATTCTTAGTATATATGTATTCAAGTCCCCTAATTGAAATTTATTTTAATTAGTTAATGGAGGGAAATATAATAAAACATGACAACAATAAATGTGATAGGAAATGTGAAAATTTCCCTAATGATTTGTCAAATATGATGGGACTGGTGGACCAAAACATTGTGATAGTACTTTCTTAGCTGGGTCAAGTTATGAATAATAACTTGAATCATGTGGGAAACCCTACGTCTCTAAGGAAAGAGAAATTTTCCATTGAATGCTACATGTGAGAAAGGACTCCCATGGTTAGTGGATCTTCTGATCCCCTCCTCAGAGAATAGTGGATGAAATCCATTGAAAAAATATTCTATGACTTCCAATGCACAGATGAAGAGAAATTTGTATTGGAGGTCTATTTTTTTGAGGGGGAAGATGATCAGTGGGAGGAAATGATAAAAAATATGAATTCCAAAGAGGAAATTGATTACATTTATTTGGTTGAATTCAAGAATTTTTTTTCAATAAATATTTTCCCCAAAGCCTCTGTCTCGAGATGGAAAGAGAGTTCTTACGACTTAAGTAGAGGGATGATGACTCTATCAGGGCATATGAAGAAAACTTTCAAAGGTTTTCAAGATACACTTCAATATTTTTCTTGAAAACCCAAAGAAAGGTGTATCTCTTATTTATCAGATTAAAGATGAGTCTACAAAAAGAATTGGAAATTCGAGAATTTGACAGTTATGAGAAGATTTCCCATTGTGCCCTCAAGGATGAAATGGTGATCAGAGACTCTCAATAGCCTCATGGGCCCAGTGGAAAAAGGATAAAATGGAGAATAATATTGGTTTATTAGAAAATAAAACCCATGATGGAAAGAAGTCCAAATATCCCACAAGTCAAATTTGTGGGAAGAATCATCCTGGTAACTATCTAATGGGAACCAAGAAATGCTTCATATGCGGATGAATGAGGTATCTATCTATGAAATACCAAAGAGACATGAATAATTAAACTAATGTGGAATAATACTGAAATTTTTAGATCAAAACTCACTCTGTAGTGGGGTGTTTCAATTGCAAGAAATATTTTAAATTTTCAAAACAATTCCATAATCCCAGTGTTGTCAGAGGTAATAAACAAAAACCTCCAAGGAAACAATGGTGGGAATATTCTATCACTCCTACTGAGGTGCATCCTGATAGTGAAGTTGTGACAGGGACACAAGTAATTCATTAAATATTATCAAACATACAATTTTATCCGTGTTCTAATCATTCATTCATATAGTTCATGTTTAGTAGAACTATTAAAACACCACCTCAAAATATGATGGTTGAGTTTTCTATGAGAATTAAAAATTGGGTAATTATTGCATTCATGTATATAAATCCTCTCTAGTTAATGTTTCCTAACTTAAAATACCAGCAAATCTCTTCATACTTACTTTGGTGGAGTTCGATGCTATATTGTGCATTAATTGGCTATCATTATACAAAACCAACATCAACTACATGGAAAGGGTGATCGCTCTTCGCATATAAAATCATTCTCCAATTTATTACAGGTGTAAGGAGGAGAAATAATCTCATTTCGAAGCACTGTCTGTAGTGTGAATATTACTTCCTTTTGGGAAAGCATATCTAGATCAAATGATTGAGACAACGGAGAGAATCTAGCTCGAAGACATTCCCATTACATGGGACTAAACTGATGTATTCACCAAAGTGTTTGTAGGTCTTCACACTTAATGATAGGATGAGTTCTAAGTTTATCTTATTAGTGGATCTATGCCTATATCAAAGACACCATATATAATGGCCACTGTAGAGCTGGCAGAGCAGAACAAGAAGTTATAGGAGAATCTAGACTAGGGTTTTATATGACTGAGTACGTCACCATGGGGTGAAAATGTCCTCTTTGTCCAGAATATGGATGGATTAATGCACCTCTATATGGATTATCATAGATTAATAAAATTTCAATAAAGAAAATGTATCCCCTTCCATAGATAGATGGAATGTTATATCAACTGTGTGGGGATAGTTATTTCTTTAAGGTGGACCTTCGGTCGAGTTATCATCAATTAAAGGAGAGGAAGAAATATATTCCCAAGATGGCATTTTGAAAAATATTTGGACACTATGAGTTCATTATTATTATCTTGAGAATCACTAATTCACTAGAAATTTTCATGGATTTAATGAATAGATCCTCTAGATATTTCCTTGAAAAATTTGTGGTAGTATTTATTGATGACATTCTGATATACTCCACGAGAATGGAGGAACATGAGGGGCATTTTAATACTATGCTAAATAATTTGTGAAGGGAGAAAATTTATGAAATGTATAGTAAATGTGAGTTACGATTGGAGTAATTATCATTCATGGGGAATTTTATCACTAGTAAAGGAATATATATGGACCCCTCTTAGGAAGTATAAATTGAAGAGTGTACCATGCCAAAATATGTAATGGATATCCATAGTTTCCTTGGCCAAGCTAGGTATCACCGATTATTTTTGAATAATTTATCAAGATTTTAAAACCCAATAACCAAACTGACATAAGAGGGAGTGATTTTTTCTAGACTCAAGAATGCAAGGAAATATTTAAGGAGCTCAAAAAGAGGCTTATAACAATTCCAATACTCACACTACATAAAATTGGAGAACTCTTTGAGTTATACAACAATTCTTCAAGGAAATTATTAGGATTTGTTCTAATGAAAAATGATAAAGTGATTTCATACGCATCAGGGCAGCAGAAAATTAACAAGAAAAACTATCCTATAATGATATGTAGTTGGTGGCTGTGATCTTCACATTTAAAATATAGCAACAATATCTTTATGGGGATAGGTTAGAGAAATATACTAATCACAAGAGTCTCAAATAAATATTCACATAGAAGGAGATTAATATGCGACATCAGAGATGGTTAGAGCTCATCAAGGATTACAACTGCTTAATCAATTACCATCCTGGTAGGGAAAATAAAGTGAAAGATTCTCTATATAGAAAGGATCCTGCATCTTTATCAATAATGATAATTTAGAAAGATCAAATCTACTTAGAATTAAAAAGTATGGACATGTAATAATTAAGGTAGGAACATCATCAATCCTTTCTCAAATGATTGCTCAGTCATCACTCTTGGAGAAAATAAATCATTATCAACGAAATGATGTAGAAATTCTGAAAAGGGTTGATGTAATAAAAAATGGGAAATTATTTGAGTTAAAGATTGATAATGATGGAGTCATAATATTGGGGTCATGGTTACATGTACCATCTAATCTAGATGCAAAAAATGAGATTCTCAATGGCACACATAGCATGAATTTCTCTATACACCCATGGAGAACTATGATTTATTGAGATCTCTAAGAGAACTATTAGTGGGATAATATGAAGAAATATATTTTTGAATATACTTCAAATTTTCTAGAATATCAATAAGTGAAGTATGAAAAGAAAAAGTATAAAGGCTTGATGTAGTCATTACCCATACCAAAATTGAAATGGGAAAACATCACCACAGACTTTGTCTATGGAATTCAAAAGACATCAGAATGAAATGATTATATATGTGTTTTTATGGATCTTATTACAAAGATATCCCACTTTATTGCAATTAGATAGGACTTATCATTGGATAAACATTCATTGATATATACCAAAGAGGTGGTAACTCTTAATAGAGTACCACTATCAATTGTATCTGATCGATATCTAAAATTCCCCTCAAAGTTTTGGAATAGACTTTAACATGATCTAAGAACTAATCTAAACATCAGTACGACCTACCAACCTCAAACTAATGGCCAATTTGAATGAAATATTCAGACACAAGAAGACATGTTGAGGGTGTGTTCTATGTACTTCAATAGAGGATGATAACAACTTATTCCTCTAGTTGATTTCTATTAAAACAATAGTCTCTACTCGATAATCCAAATGGATCCATATTTTTCCATTTATGAGAAAATGTTCAGAACAATAGAATTATGGGATGAAGTATGTGAGCATGAGATTCTAGGACCAGAAATGGTTAAATAAATGGTGAAAAAAGTTAAAACCATCCAATAGCACATCAAGGCAGCCTATAGTCAAAAAAATAGTTATACAGACAATCGTCAATGAGACATTGAGTTTAAATTTCGATACATGGTATTCTTCTGCATATCCCTATAGAATAGGATCATGATATTTGGGTGTAAAGGAATTATATGTCCTAGGTACATCAGAACCTTCAAGATTCTTGATCATGTAGGAGCGTTGGTCTATCAACTAGAACTCCCACCCACCGTGTCTAGAAAACATGACGTATTCCACATATCCTTATTAAGGAAGTACATACTCGATCCTTCACTTGTAATGACTTTAAAGACGATAAAATTGGAGAATGATCTTTCTTCTGAGGAGCAATCTGTAAAGATATTAGATCGTATAGAAAATGTTCTACACAACAAGACTACTCATTTGTTCAAAGTAATATGGAAGAACCAAAAGCTTGGAGAGGCAATATGGGTACTAGAGGAATCAATGAAATAAAAGTATCCAGAAGTATTTTTAGATTAGAATGTATAATTAAATTTCAAGAGAGAAATTTCATAAGGGGGGAAGAATGTTACAAACATGAATTATATCAATGGAAAATCTCTTATTAAAATTATGTTATATAGTATAAATCACATAAAATCACATTATAAACAAAATACAAATGTTATAAATTAATAAGTTATGAAATAAAAATTTTTTCTAAAAGTTAAGGAACCTTTATTGATGAAATAGTAACTTAACCTTTGGAATAGTAATATGACCCTTATGAATAATAAAATGACTAATAAAATAATATCCTCAACCATGAAAGTATAAATAAATTTTATGCATCTTATAAAATAAACTATGATATAATTATATCTCAGTTTATGTAAATAAATATTTTCCAAAATACTAATTAAATGTTTGTATAAATATTTAATTAAATTTTATGAATAATTAATAATTTGAAAGAAATTTTATTTTCATAAAATTTATAAATAAGTTAATATTTTGATGTCTCGTGATTATGAGATCATTTTATGTGACCTTAGTTAATTTTTCAAAGTGTTATAAAACTAATTATTATTTTTAAAATCTCTATTTTTTGAGTAAATTATGATTTTAATAAAAAATTTAATTTATCATATTTAGAAAATTATTTTCATAAATTGGAGTCTATATTTAAATTATAAACATTAACAAATGGTTTTGGTGAATTTTTGGGATTCTTTCTAAAAAAACTTTAATTTTTAGTGAATAGTAAAATATGATAATTTATGATAAATGCTAAATAAATGAATTATGGAATGATAGATGATGTATGGATGATGTAAGCCCTAAATATAAATCTATCCTTAATTTTGTATTATATTTGATGATAATTCTCAAAATATTCATAGACCTGAGCCAAAATAATAATCTAATGAATAAACTAATTAGAAAATATCCCTCTCATCCACTATAAATACCAACCTCACCACCTCTTCTCCTCACACCTCTAAATACTTGATCCTTGTCCAAATTCTAATCAAATATTCTAAAAATCACTTCTACTAAGTACATAAGAATTTTGTCTTAACAAAATTCCAAAACAAATCCCCTAATGTGGTTCTCCAGAAGAAGGAATCAAGAGGTAAAACCCTCTTCCTTTTCTTTTAATTTTTTTTTCAAGTTTCGTTATTTTCTTTTCTCTCCTCACCTACTTTCATCCAAATGGTTTGAAAACATAATATTAATAATTATTATGGATTTTTTTATTCTAATAGAATAATTCATCCTCATCTCTCTTATCCCATCCTTTTATATTAAAATGAAAACTTCATCCGTGATGTGTTAATTTATCACATTCAAGGACAACGGAGTTTTCAATTTCCATTTTCATATTCAATTATATTCATGAAATAATTTTTATGGTCGAAATAGTTTATAATATATGTTTTATATATTATGTAAGGTTATTGAATCATGTTTTATAAATGATATTAATTTATAAAATAAAATAAATTCGTTGCGATCGAAATCCTCCAAAATAAACCCAAACAATTATCATTATCTATTTATCTAATGATTTATCGTCATGATATAATACAAAATGATTTATAATAACAATTTATTCTATGTATGATCATTAATAACATATAATTTCAATTTTGGTTAATTACCTGGACTTTACACAACCATTCATACATGTATACAAGTAAACCGATCACAAAAACCAAGGAAACCAACAATCCCAAACGATGAAATTGAAACAATGAACCCATCAAAAATACCATTAATAAACATAATATAGTTGTAATAAATAAAACACATGTATAAAGGGATATGGAATTATTAATTAATGAATCTAATTTTATTATCTTGGTCATAAAGACCAAGTGAAGAATAACTTCCGTGTTAAGGTATGGGATCCTTTCTGAACCCCTATTTTTCCTTCAGGTTACTCTTTATCTCTCTTCACCCCAATGTAATTACTATTTTGTTTTATGTAATTATCATAAATTATATTAATATGTTTCAAAATCTAGTATCCAGGTCGTATCTTCCCTCTTTTATGGGAAATATAAGTTCTAAAAAGAATCCCTTCTCAATTCTTCCTGATAAGTAAGCCCAATTACAGGGAGATTACCAAATTCATAACCATTTTCAACTGCACTCTATAATAATTTTTGATCCACCATTATTTTTCAAAAATCAATTATTTTATTATGAAAACTTTCTCAGTTTACAGTTGGTTTTATATAAAAGATCATGCCATTCTCTACTTTAAATTCTGTTTAATATTTACCTTAAATCGCTATAAAATGTTTTAATTTTAATGTTTCTTAAATACCCTTTTTACATGTTATCACTTCAATTGCACAAAAATTATCATAATATATGCCAATTTGACCTTATTAATTTCTATGTATGATTTAAATCCTTTATTTAATGGTCACCATTGTGATATTCCATCATGTTATGCCTTTTTGTCAAGATTAGGATTCCCAATTTTTTCCATGGGTAACCTTTATGTTTATGTTTGATTCCGTATGTATCATTCTTCATATAGAACACCTATTCATGAAAATTTAATTATGGGTGCACTTTGATAGTAGTCCAATGCATTGAGTAATGTTTAGTCTCCTGAGATGTCACGTGAAACGGTCTTGATGGTTAGCCTTGACTCATGCTCCATGTGTAATGGTCTTGGTGGTTAGCATTGACTCATGATCATTCACATGAAATGAATATTAAATCATACTTATGTCATGTTTTATGTTGTTTTCACTTCTCTTATGATACCATGATTACATATGTCTTGCTTCCTTATGTATATCCATTACTTTTATGTCATCTTATTATTCTTACTAGCCAATGTTCTATACTTTATTCTTATGTTTATTCCATTACTGTTCATTTTAGCACAACCCTTTATTCATGTTATCCCAAGGATATCCTATGCATATTTAAGGGATTAAAGGAATTTAGGAGCTCATAATAGTTTATAAATAATGAAATGTTTTATTTAATTCCATGTTTTCAGTTTTATGTACCTAGTCTTCCAAAGACACTATACTTTATAATCCTTGGGTTGTATTTTTTATATATAATTATGATTAAAATAATGTAATAACATGTGAAAAAGGATAGTGTCTCTATATTCATTAATAGTATAATAAACCTAAATGTTGGATTTGGGATCAGATTGGTCTACTTTGATAGACAAGTTGCTTCTCAAGTCTTCAATCAATTCTTGAAATTCTTCTACGAGAATTGTTCTCAATGAATTTAGCTTAAATTCATTTTAACACAACCCACTCAATATATAATAAACCATAAACCTAATATACCTCAATCATCACATTTAATATGATGTCAAAGATGCTCAGGTGGAACTATTAATACCATGGTAGCATGATATAAAGGGCATGATAGCCTTATAGTTCAAAAAGTGATAGGATGAATCGAAGGTCACATTCTCTTGAATATAGAGTAAATTCGTGAAGTCAATTGAGGGTGGAATCATGAAATAGATTTTGAATTATAAATGTTAGAAAATTACATTTTAATTTTCAACACCCTAATCTACTATTAAGGGAGTAAAAATTATTTTTTGGGGTGACTGTGTGGTGAATTGATGGGATATATCCATAGTTGGTTGATGGAGGGCTCACTATCACATGACTGGATGTGAGTGATGTAGTGATGTCAGTTAGAGATGCTCATCTTTTAGCCAGAATACTAGCAACGAGGAATTCATTTAGGCCCTTGAAAATTTCATCATACGATCGATATATTGATCGTGATAGTATACACATTAAAAAAATATAATTAAATAAGGTTGAAAATTTTCATCATGGATTAAATGTAATTTTGAAAAGCGATTCCAAATTGAATCCCAAATATATTTTCATCATAAAAAATTACAATTTAAGTTGTAGTATTTGTTAGATTAAGTATAAAATAAAATAAATAATGAAAAATAAATATTGAAATCCATTAAACAATTCAATTCCAAAATCAAAATTATAGCTTAAGAATTTCCTCTGAAAATTAATATAACAGTTAAAAAAATGATTTGATGCAATTTACAATTATATCCTAGATTTTCCAAAAGTAAAAAAATCAATGATTTGACTGAGTTTGGACATAATATTAGGGGTAATTATCAATGAAATTCAATCAAATTTTTTGAAAATTTTAACTCACATCGCTCCTATACATTTGAACTATTACACTCATGGGAAATACTGTGAATCCAATTTATTTGAAAAGTTTATTGTCCCACCATGACCTTTATATACATGTAATAAAGGAACAAAATCATAGGTTTATCCATTTTTTGAGTTACTATTCCTCTAATATGATTTAAATTCACTATATCTCTTTAATTTTAGTGAGAGTTCCATGTTTTGGAGTGAAATAAATTAGATTTAAGAGGAAAAATTTTTTTAATAAGAAGAACTTCAATTGATCCACCTATTTTAAGCTTCTTAATTAAATGTTCAATTTTATAATATATTGGTAAAAATAAAATGAATTTGTAATATGTAATTTTTCCCCTTCTTCATCTAGGTTCAATATTCCCCCCACATTAAATAATTAATTTTTCACAATTATGAACTTTATAGTTTTTTCCTTCTATGCACGTGAAAATAACAATGTAAAGGTACTTATTGGATATGTACAAATATAATTTACTCACGCACACAATGCTTAATATATTAAAGATTCACCATGGGATCTCAATTACCCATTTTACTCTATCTGGAATGGACTTATAACAAATTAATTTTTGTTGGATCCCTGAGGTTTTGTTTTACAAAAGAATATGTTACCTTGAATTAAAATCAGAAAATGAGTTTCTCCATGAATTTTTTTTGATTCTAGTAATCCCTTTTATATAGAAAACATTTTTCTTTGTTCTTTGAGAAAACTTTCCATGAAAACACAGGTGAAATTCACATAGCAATAATCTATCTATCATAATTTCAAATCCAATAAAATAATTTCACTCTATAGTGGTATTTAAACTAGGTAGAGAAGTAGTGAAAACAATAAAAAACTAAACAAATTTCATTTTACAACATTTATAGATGGAACATTTTTAAGTGTGTTCTTATGTTTTATCTTATTTTATTCATTTATATATTTCATAATAGCCTCAAAAAGTATTTAAAAATAAATAATTTGAGTTCCATTGCCCTAAATTTTTTATTAAACTACCCTATATTATTTATATTCATTAATGTTATCAATGAAAGACATATTAATAATCATCAGTGCCAAAAACAAATGAAAAGGATAAAAAACCTGGTATTTATTTTCCAACATATTTGAGGTAATATTTCCCTTATGTGTATTTATAGACATATCATGCTAATCTACTAAGTATATTACACTTTTTAAAACCTATAGAAAATAGAATTTAACTTTCAAAATTTTTAAAAACTAAGAAAAATTAAAAATAACGTGATGTAAATAGAGTCATGAGTTTTTTCCTCCAATCATAGGGATTTATTTTAACTATACACTACTAGATAGTCCTAAGATTATCCCCAATATATTAGAGGATGTGATTTATGTGATATAAACCACCACATCCCTTTTATTATGAAACTAATCAGCTTTAATTCTTCTTAGAGGATCCCTTGAGAAAAGTTCTTCATTTCTAACCCTTATCACTATAGTGTGTTCTGTTAAGCTAGGGTGGAAGGATGATGTATGGGGGCTCCTCAGACATGAAAATAACTATTTTTTCTTCATATTTATGCAATGTATACTGCACTTGTGTTTTTTGGACATGTATAAACAAGGTTGAGTTGGTAAATAATTTACATTGAATAAAATCAAAGCAACTTGAGTTTAAATCAAAATTACCCCATATATGTGACAAATTTTACATCTGTCTCCCCATTAGAGACACTAAGGATTATTTCTCTATTGTTCTTCCCTTCATTTTATATTTAGGGTGATATTTACGGAGTAAGTTATTCACCACATTCCCTAAAAGTTTTTTTATTATCCACTTCCAAGGTAAAGTCATCCATAAATTATTCAATAGAAGATTACAATAGTTTTCCAAATTAATCCTCATCCATCTCTGTTTCATTGTCCTGGGCAGTCAATTGTTCAATTTATAGATCCATTTTCTATTCTAGGGTGGATTCCTTAGGTTCTTCTTCATTCTCATCGAAGATAAAATCAGTTGAGATTTGTCTATAAAATTAAAAATATGGAGATTAGTAGATTATTCAGCTTGTTGAAATTTAGAATGAAAAATGATTACATCTGTGGTATCTCCCTCATCAATTTTAGCATGTAATTCATCCTCTAAGTTCAATTCCACTTTGAATTTTTCTTATTTTTATGGGGAAGTTGTATATATTCTAACATCTCTAAAAATATTATAACATCTATTTCATCTTTATCCTCAACATATAGTGACTGAAACCATCTTTTTGATCCTATTATTTCAATTAAAATAAAGGGAGATCAATCGACAGTTGGGTTTTGATAAAATTATATAATGAAATTATTGAAAAAATGTTCCCTAATGAGTTTATTGTTCTAATTTCTTATGAATGTACAAGACCTATGGGAAGATGTGTTCAATGGAAATTAGTGGAATATCATCATCTTCTAGAAACTTTACATCCTCCACATTAATATCCTCTTGATAAAAGACCATGGGAACTAATTCCACATCTTCTTGTTGTTTTCTTTTTCTCTATTAGTTTTTTTTGTTGAAATAGTGGGTGCCCATGACCCAACAATGTAGTACTTTTGATTACCGAATCATGTGTATAGTTAGATATGCATGATGATATCTTACCATTATAGTGCATAATTTTCTACATCCACTATGATAATGGAAATATCCAAAGGTTAATTATCATGTCGAGAGGTTATAGTAGATCCCAGGCTGTAATGAGAACCTCAAGATAGAATGAAATTGATCTTAAATATATGTTCTACAGTCTAGATACATCTTACTGACTAGACACAGTAGATGTCTTACTATCAGGTGTTGGAGGCTCATAAGCATTGTGACTTATTCTCATGAAGTTCGCACTTGGTGATCTCTAATAGTGAGATCATGAGGACAGACCCGCCAATAGGAACACCACATGTTTTGGGTGTCATTGGTTGTTCCTATATATGGATATGTGTATTGGTCTATTGAATTGAGACCATTACCAATATATATCATTTAATTACGTACTTTGATGCAATGCGAAAACCATGGAAGTAATGTTGTGTTGAGGTATTTTGTGTTGGGTGCGTCGTTGATGGTATGACATTGGTTGAATGGTCAAGAAAGGATTTGTCGCTTCCAAGTTTAGGAAGTTGTATATCTCAGGCCTGGTTAATCAGGATGGTGCTGCCTTCATAAGTCTTTGGCCAATGCTGTAGAAAGGAAAATACATCTGGATAGATCAACAAATAATAAAGCAAGATAAGGACGATGACACAAGAGTGCGTCCTGCTTTATGAGATATCAAATGACAAAGAGACTATAGTACACAGTCAATGTTCATAGGATGGTAGTCATTTCTATGACTATCCTTATATTTTTAGGGGCCATGATAAGTTGCTATACTCTTCTCTTGGTCTATGGATTTTATTCACTGCTATTGATATGAGGGCCTAAAGGGTCACACACAATAGCGTACTCAAGAATCCACCCTATTCAGTTGAATTGGTATATGGACATAGTGGGCCCCACCATGTGGTTCAAGCATTTTCCATGTTGTCGATCACCAAAAGAATTAAATAATTTCATTAATATTAAAGTTACAAATAATTTGGATTGAATTTATTTAATGTATTTACGAGTTTAGTAAATATGAGAAAATATTAATCGAAGGAATATTATTTTAATATTCAAGGTTCGTTTAATATTAAGCTGGACAGTGAGTCGAGTTAAATGGCTCAGATTTTATCATTTAATATATTATATATACATTACAAGTATGTGATAAAATAAATAAATAAAATTAACATAGTTTTAAGTCATCATAGTTATTTATTTAGTGTACATGGAATTAACGGGGGTCAGGGAACCCAACCAGGTAATTTCCACAATCCACTGTAAATAGTGGAGAGGGGCTCAAGGGCAAAAACTATTCATGTCATTTTAGCCAGAGCTCCTCTCTCCTCCCACTCTATAGATAGAGAAGCAATCGATCTGTGATCAGATCAAGTTTCCCCTCACGCATCGCAAGATCGACAATGCAGTGATCATCGAGATGTCGAAGACATCGTCGGATCGCCGTGCTAGCACCCAGAATCCAACGATCGACGTTCCAGTGGATCTTTGAAGCATGTGTGGACTATCTAGAGGTATCCTGCTATGGATCCTTCTTGCAAAGATCGCCGACGACGTGTTACAGTATACATCAGCTTCAGATCTGAGAGAAGTATGTTTTTTATTTAATTTGGTGCTCTTTACAATTTACGCGAGATCCTTGGACCTCTCCTGGGCTCGGATCGTCAGTGTCGAAAAGTTTCATCGACCCAATGATGAAATTTTTTGAAAACCCCCACCCATCGGCTTCCGCTATGGACCCCAGAACCTCACTGTGGTATCAGAGGGAATCACATAGATTTTCTGAGCCAAATAAAAGTAATTTGCATCAAATTAAGTAGTGGGTATGAAATCGGTCACAACAGTTCAAAATGTGCGCCGATCCAATTTTAAACGGCCAAGATATGGCCATTTGAAATTTTTGGAACAGATCGTGTTTTCGGTATGAACACGGGTATTAAAATTTCATATATTATTATAATTATAATAATATAATTATAATAAAAATTAAATTATTATATTAATATAATAAATTATTATTATATATATAAAGGCAAATTATAGCCTTTATAAATGTTAATAAAAAAAGGATAAGAGAAGACTTTACCCAACGAGTGAAGTCTTTACATTTTTTTTAAAAAAGGGCGAGGTTCAAGACCCCAAAACGTGTAAGTTTTTAAAAAAAATTAAAAGGAGACTCATTTTTTTCCTTCTCCATGTGGAGAATAAAAAAAGAAAAAAACTTAAAAAAACGGTGGAAAGAAAAGGGAGCCAGCCTACCCCCTCCACCCCCACATCTCCTTCTTCACGAAGCAGCCACACCAGGGCAGTGAACAGCTGCCCTATTCCATCCTTCGCCGGTGGTGAATCAGCACCAGAGGGCTGCCGCCGTAAGGGGCCTCCTGTTCACACAACCAACCGTCACTCATCAGCCACACCCTGCCGCCTCGCTCCTCTGCACGCCAACACCAACATCAGCCCAACCGGCCACCCAATCATACCCCTCCCCTTGCGCGGCACATGCAGCGCTGCCTGCTGCTTCTACAGCGCGGCGCACTTCCGTGCCACTTCTCCGGCACGGCGCACTGCAGCGCTGCGGAGCAGGCCACCAGGAACTGCCCAAGCCAGAGCACGCCGCCGCCCGGGGTTCCCGTAGACCAGCTTTAGCCGCCACTGCGGCTCATCACCCCCCTCACGCTCGGTCTTCACCAGAACCAGGCGCACCAGCAAAAAAAAAAAATCCGATGGCCGCCTGCTTCAAAGGGGCACCGTACACAGCATGCCGGCCCGCCGGCCTTCCTCCGCCGGCCGCCCGCCTCCGCCGCATCTCCGAGAAGGCCCCAAACATCTAATTCCTCCCTCATGCACCACTTGTGTGCCCAGGCCGAGCCGCGACAAGGTTTCCTCTAGTCAAAACCAGCACGTAGCAGCAGGTCGGCCTTCGCCGCTCCGGGTGCTGCTCCACTGCGTGCTACCCTGCTCCGTCCAAGTGCGTCCTCCCTTCACTACTCTACGGCATAGACTAGCACCTCTGAGTAGCTCCAAAATCCGCCTTGGCTACCCAGCCAAGCCTTTTCTGAACCCTCCCACCGGAGACCCAAGTGGCCGGAAGCTTCTTGGGTACCTCGTGCTGCAAGACCCTGCAATGCCGCCATTACAGCTTAGCTCCCACGAGTGACCCTAACTCCGGCCGCCGCATGGTCCTCCTAGCGGGCAGGTAACCCCTGACTCAGGTTAAGTTAAATCAATTATTATAATCAATTAATTAAATTTAAATAAATTAATTAATATATTAATTGTGGTGAAAATAAACGTTAATACCCGTGGTTAAAATTAATTTAATTTTTGAAATTAAATTAATTAACTAATTAATTTGATTCTAAGCATTAAAATTAAATTAATTCACAGGCCGATAATTAATTAAATTATTTTAATTATTTTAATTTATTTAATTTAATTAAATAAACCCTCATACTAATTTATGCATTTTAATTTTTATCGCGCTGTAGTTACCTGATTACTGGTTTTGAGCATTGGCCCCGTATGTCTGCCTTTTATTTATTTAATTAATTAATCAACTACGTGTGATGTCTGTAAATTAATTTAAAGATGGTCTGCGCATTGTCTAATTTTCAGTTAAAATGTATAAGGACCTACGTGGCCAATTGAATTGATGTACATTTATAACCTAGTCCCCCTTGCCTGCGTGTGAGTAAACTTGTACCACGGACGGGGATGATGCAAAGACGTGATGTGGACTCTGCCAAGACGAGGCGATGCTCTAGATGAGAATCATCCATACAACACGGGTTGAGATGCATCTAGTGTCAAGTTTCGACACAGGTTTGTTTCCCCTAAGGTCATTTAGATTCTCAAGACCAGTCGGGTAGTAGTTTTCCTTTAAGCGTTTATTTATTATTTTATGCATTTTATAACAGCGGGAAAAATACATAAAACAATTGATAATAAAAAGCATAAAGAGGAGGCGTATGTTTTTATATTAAAGTTTAGTTGTGAGCACGACAACATAAATGAACGAGTTTAATAGGAATTGATCACATTCATCAAGAGAAACCAATAAAACCAACAAATAAACTATTAAGTCACAAACAGCCTTCCATCATTCAAGTTTGAACAAAACCGGGTGTTTGAGGTGCCAGTTCATGAGTCAGCTGAGGGTTCCTCTTACTACCGGGGAGTTCTTATTCGTATGGTGGGTCGACTTAACTAAAATTGCAGCAATAGAATAGCCTTAGCTAGATTTTTGTAATTTTAGAGGCAACTGTTGAGTAAATAAGTAAATTATTTTTGAAGCTGGGACTTCACTCAAAAGAGCAAGGAACCACGAGTTAATGCGATTGGCCAGCCAAAATCCTACCTTGGACCCTCAAAGTATTGGCGTAGCCATAGCTTGTAGAATATGAGGGAGGTTCAGGGATCATTGACACTAGAATACTCAACAGTATTTCAATTCTAGTACAAAGGGTTCCTAGAATTAGAAAAATTAGTGGGAGACATTTAATGATTAAATAATCAGTAATGTCAGATTAGGTAATCTCATAAAAGTACAATCTGCTAAAGTATATTTATAGATAATGGAAACAATACGACAATAAAACTGCGATAAATATTGGACAAATTTAATGTCTAAACTAAGCATGAATTTCCAAAATGTAGTATAGGCGCTTTCGTGAATTACTACTACCATGGAAATTCAAGGTGCTTGTGTCCCAACCTCTTAATCCTCCTCAGGAAGCGAGGGTGTAAAACTGATTTCAGAAGACTCATGAATAAAGAATATGAATGTTCTGTGATAATTCTATCATCAAATTCTGATGTTAGTTGTGGTCGCTACATCAAGACTTGGATGATGATTACATGAAGTCTCATCTCCAAGATCCTTTTGAGGAGAAAGTGAAGCAAGTTTTGAATGTGATGGTCGCACACGGTTTGTGTAAAGTGAAAAATAGTTCACAATCATTCATTACATCCCATTTATTATACATTTTACACTCAATTACTCTATTTTCATTTTAAGGTACAAACGAACCTTGAGGAGTAAGCACTTCTTTACCTTTAAGGTAACATTTTCCAAGTAATAGGAATATTAGAGATGACACTATCTTTTATTCTTATGGCGAATAAATTGAATGACAAGGCGAAAAGGCCTATGGAAATTTACACCAAAGGCACCTTCTTCATTCCCTTTAAATTAAAGTGGATGGTTATTTAACATGAGGTTATTTTCATCACATAATGAAATGAATTCCTGGATGTTTAAAACCTGAAATACAAGAAGCAAGCACATGCTTCTCGTTCAGATTATATTCATGAAATATATTAATGTTTCTAACATACATCTTGGGTATTGAATATAATATGACAATAACATATGTGTATTTAAATACAGTAACCAAGCAAGTAGATAAACATTACTAGAAGTAAAGTGTCTTCTCCAAGAAGCTGAGAAAGGGTGATTCCTAAGTCAGTGATGAGAAACACATAACTTCTAATTGCCAAGTTATTGATTCAAGATTAACAAGATGTTAAGTATAACCAAAAAATTTATCTCACATTCCCTTTTGGTCATAAAGAGTCATTGTTACATGTTTTGGAATGAATGATGTTTATGGTAACATACTCAACAAAATAGTTCATACATACTTGAATCAAAGGCAATACATAATGAATATAAAATGTAAGACCTATCCAATTATGGAAAGAAGATTGTTTGTCATGTAATACTAAAAGTTTATATCATCAATATACCAAGTATGGTATTTAGGCTTGGCATAGCTAAATACCTATGGTATAATTGAAATCTATAGTTTAGACAAAGAATCCTTTAGAAATAAAGGTATTCCATAAAGCTTTCCGAGGATAGTTCAACAAGATAGTGTGAACAATTCCAAAGAAAGCAAGAGGTAAAGATACATCATAAGTTTCATTTAAGTCATTAAGGAATAGTGGAGTATAAGTTTGGTCAGAAGATATGAGTTTCTTCAGATCGGCATGCTGAAGAATATCTTGACCAAGAAATCCTCGATCATGATAATGTAGCGTGGAGTAATTCCTAAATGCATGTTACCTTATCTGCATCACCGTATTGATGTTCATAAGAAGGACAGATGATGAGTCTTACATATTAACATTGATCAACAATAATGTTGTGTGGATCAATTCCTAAACACACATTTTATACATCAATGTTATGATATAAGTTGTATCAATGTTACAACCTACAGAAACTTCCATTATATTTCATGATGTGGTTTGCAAATAACATCTTAAACCCATAACCAATATACCAACTAAAATGAGAAATGGATATCATAAGAGTCATAATATGATGGAAAATCCATTATGTCATAGGACTTTTTTAGATGAAAAGCGTTTATTAGGATTTAATCAAACCTGCATCAAGTTAAACACGTTGTGCATTTAAGTTAATTATCCTAACAGTTGCTTAAGATATTACCTAAATCCCTAAAATAGAAAATATGTAGTCAAGTATTAGAATACATTTATATACAAGGGTGCACATCTCTATTAGATATAGTAGGAGTTGAATTGACTTGGAATTAGTCAATGCTCGAGATGCACAAATGGTTGGCATAAGGAACAAGTTCCACAAGTACATGTGGAATTGACATGTTCTAGAGACACATACTGTGTAGGAAGAATGAAACCATTGTGATGGTTTTATATTCACCGTGGACGGTGATATATTATTCATTACGAATAATAAATCCTACATGTAAGCAGTATAAGGCAACAAGATAAGATTGAAAAGATCAACTAAAATTAAATAATGTATTCCATGTATCTAATTGCAAAGGGGCTTATAAATTGAATACTACGGTGGGTATTCAAATGAAATGATACATGGATGGTACACGTATGGTACCAATAAGTCTTGACTTGTTATACCAAGTCGGTACGCCAAAATATATTAGAATTTTACTTTTCATAGCTGAAATTCTAAGATCTTTTTAGTAGTCATTCGATGTCAAGATCATTTTTCATGGAAGGTGTCTATACGGAGCAACCAGAAAGAGATCATGACATCAAATGATGCCAATAAGGGTTAAATGTTACTGAAATCCAATTCCAGATTAAAGTAAGAAAAAATATCTTAGAACATTGATTATAAATTAATCTTTTCCTTGTGTCTACCAAAGGATAGTGGGAGAGCCAATGTTTTCCAAGTGAAATATGTTCGACACCATATGGAAAACAAATTTTTATCTTACAGTTAGATAAGATCAGGTTAAATGAAATTCTCCAATGATTGACTTCAAGTAGAAACCTAAGTTCTAGGGAATAGGATCCACTAAGGTAGATCCAAAGGTTTCTTGGTCCTAGTCAATTGTACATAGAGTGAAATTGTATTTAATACAAGTTGAAACAATTAAAGTTCAAGATTTTTTCCAATGTCACATGGCTTAATCTCTTCAAGTTAATATATTCAGAACATAGGAAGAGATTAAAGTTTTGAATTGATACCATATGATTTAGCGATTGATCAATCACATATGCCATATTATGTACAATAATTTATACTACCAGGATATAATTTAGTATAGGCAGATATCAATTATTTCCAGGCGCGCTGTAAGTGATGCAGTCAGAACTATCATCTTGTACTTCGGTAAGTACAAATGATATGTACCTGAAATATGGATAGGAAGGTATACAAGTTATAGTGGGACACATACTAGTATTACTAAGATGAATTTGATCTAGTATCATAGTTAGGCAAAGGAGATGATCTAGTTAAGCTCATAAAAGCAAGTGTTAGCCATACCTACAAATATCGAGTATGTTGCAACTTCAAAGGCAACTAAGAAGCAGTTATAAATTGCAACAATTTGTTCCAATTCTTGGATTCTCACCTAGTGAGAAAAGTATTGTCATAATGAGAATCATGATATTCTTACTAGCCAAGTTTCCAAGTTATTACAACGAACAAAGTGATATACTCGGGGATACCCAATCTTGAGAAGTTCTTCTCAAGAAAATGAGGTCGCATATAGCAGATATGCCACACAGTGAAAACATAGAAGGCCCAATAGTTAAAGCCATTACTCAACAGAAGAATGGTATTTATCAAGTGAGTATCTAGCAAGATTAGTTAGCAAGTTGGCTCTAGTGAAAGTGGGAGTGTTGAAATAGTGGGTTCCCTATACCCAACTATGTAGTAATTTTGATTACCGTATCATGTGTACAGTCAGATATGCATGATGATATCTTACCATTATTGTGCAGAATTTTCTGTATCCACTATGATAATAGTAATTTCCAAAGGTTAATTGGCATGTTGAGAGGTTATAACAGATCCCAGGCTATAATGAGAACCTCGAGATACAATGACATTGATTCTAAATATATGTTCTATAGTCTAGATTCATGTTACTGACTGGACACATTAGATGTCTGATTGTCAGGTTTTGGGGGCTAATAAGCATTGAGAATTCTTCTCATGTAGTTCGCAATTGGTGATATGTAGTAGTGAGATCACGAGGACAGACCCGCCAATTGGAACACCACATGTTTTGGGTGTCATTGGTTGTTCCTATCTACGAACATGTGTATTGGTCTCCTGACTTGAGACCATTACCAATGTATATCATTTAATTAGGTACTTTGATGCAAGGAAAAAACCATGGCAGTAATGTCATGGAGAGGTAGTTTGTGTTGGGTGCATCATTGATGGTATGACGTTGGTTGAATGGTCAAGAAAGGATTTGTCGCTTCCAAGTTTAGGAAGTTGTAAATATCATGCCAAGTTGATCAGGATGATGCCTCCTTCATAAGTCTTTGGCCAAAGTAGTAGAAAGGAAAATCCATCTGGATAGATCAAAAAATAATAAGGCAAGATAAGGACGATTAAACAAGAGTGTGTCCTACTTTATGAGATATCAAATGACAAAGAGACTATAGTACACAGTTAGTGTCCGTAGGATGGTAGTCATTACTATGACTATCCTTATCTCTTTAGGGGCCATGATGAGTTTCTAGACTCCACTCTTGGTCTGTGGATTTTATTCACTGCTATTGAGATGAGGGCCTAGAGGGTCACACACAATAGCGTACTCAAGAATCCACCCTATTCAGTTGAATAGGTATATGGACATAGTGGGCCTCACCATGGGGTCCGAGCGTTGTCCATGTTGTCGACCACCAAAAGAATTAAATAAATTAATTAATATCCATGTTACGAATAATTTGGATTGAATTTATTTAATGTATTTATGAGTTTTGTAAATATGAGAAAATATTAATTGAAGGAATATTATTTTGATATTCAAGGTTCGTTTAATATTAAGCGGGACAACGAGTTGAGTTAAATGGCTCAGATTTTATCATGTAATATATTATATATATATATTAAAAGTATGTGATAAAATAAATAAATAATATTGACGTAGTTTTAAGTCATCATAGTTATTTATTTAGTGGACATGGAATTAACGGGGGTCGGGAACCCAACCAGGTAATTTCCACAATCCACTATAAATAGAGGAGAGGGGCTCAAGCGCAACAACTATTCATGTCATTTTGGCCAGAGCTCCTCTCTCCTCCCGCTCTCTAGAGAGAGAAAAAGTCGACCCATGATCGGATTGAGTTTCCTCTCACACATCGCAAGATCGAAGATGCAGTGATCGTCAGGACATCGAAGACATCACCGGATCGTTGCGCTAGCACCCAGAATCCAACAATCAACGTTCCAACGGATCTTTGAAGCACGTGTGGACGATCTAGAGGGATCCTGCTATGGATCCTTCTTGCAACGGTCTCCGGAAATGAGTAGTAGTCGATGTCAACTTTAGATCTGAGACAATTATGTTTTTAATTTAATTTTGTGCTATTCACAATTTACGTGATATCCTTAGACCTCTCCGTGGCTCGGATCGTCGGTGTCAACAAGTTTCATCGACCCGACGATTAAAAATTTTAAAAACCTCGGCCCATCGGCTTCCTCTATGGACCCCCAAACCTCACATTTTTTAAGGAGGTGACTATTGCAGCAGACATGTTATTCCATTATACCATAATTCCTTTATGTTCCTTTAATTGGTGGTCAATTAGGAATAGGTTATTAATGTGACTTTGGTTATCCTTTGGTGTAACATCATCTTCTGTTCAGTGGTGCGGGGGTAGGTATTATTTATGGTATTTGGATTTATTCATATATTAGATTCCATAGACCCACCCATTGGCGTATATCAAAGGCATATCTTGTTGTTTCCATTGAAAATTCATCTCTTCAGGCTGCTGTGGGAATATGAACAAGGAATAAATTTTATGAACCCTTAAATAATGTTCACACTATGATGTTACTCCCAAATTTGGAAAATAATGAAAGTAAAAAAAATTAAATATAGGAAAAATAAATTAATATTGATAATAATCACAGTGGTTCTTAAATAGTGACTACTCAACTCCACTCTCTCAAAATGATGAAAAAAAGATGGGAAGTCTTATCACATGGCCTCATCAAACACTATTTTAAGTTTACACATATTTTTTTCCTAGTGGCTGACTAGGGATATCTCTCAAGAAGTTGGGAATGAGATATTGATTATCCTATCACTTATGTAATTTTTTTTGTTTTATTAAATTTAAATGTAGTTAAAAAATGATATTTGGTTTTGATATTACAAATTTAAAACTAAGTGATTATAAAACACAACAAATTTAGGATGAAATGTGTTGGATCCAGGTTTTATTAAATGGGTTCATAATTTTCCACTATTGTTCTCATCTAATAATCGAAGGAATATCATTCACTGATTACTTTATTCAATCTAATTGTTGGTTTTAAACACACATAATAATAACTTCAAGTGAAAATATAGTTCCAACTCCTCCATATAGATGTGTAAATGAACACAATCAATCATGGAATCCACTATCTCCACCCCAACTCTATTATATGCTGTTCATCCCCAATACATAGTTCTACTAGAATACTTTGTAGTATGAGATAAGGGAGAGAGAATTTATGTGATAAATTGGAGAATGTAGTATATCATTAGAAATATCATATAATTTTAATTGATATACTTTTTTTTATTTCACTATTTCATCAAGGACAAGAAAAAATAAATTTGTGAATCAAAAACAAGGATTTAGAGTTCTCATCCAGTCTCCCCGTGGGACCTAGACCTTGAGTTAGTTCACCATAATTATGGTGTTAAAGTGATCACAAAAAAACATGGAGGTTAAGAAAAATTATAATAATATAGGGGATAAAATAATGATACAACACAATAAAAAACAGAATTGAAATTGACATTATAATTATGAGAATAAATTTGTTTCCTATGTTGTAATTGGTATGTGAAGATTCATCTTTAAAATAGGCGAGAGGATAGTATTTTAAGCATTGGATACATACCTTCTTCCTCATTCATTAGTAATTTCAATGCCTATAATGTGATTAATATTATATTGGATGGATTCCATGTGTACAAATTTGATAGATTTAGTTTGTAATACTGCCAAATATTATATTTTATGTATCCCCTTCCCATGATCTAATGCAATCTCATTCTCAAATAATCGAAGAGGAATATCTTCTTTACTTCATAGTTCAATATGAATCACACTTTATAGTGAGATATTGATTTTTATTTTTTCATATTACATATCTCGGAATTTTATATAGTATTGAGTTAAAATGGGACCAAGTTTGTGAAACTAGGATTCAATACTATTAGTTTCTATGAAAACTTGGATAAGGCTGGGTTAGTATTGGGCACCAATACTTCAAGATTTTTTTTGTATATGATTTATTCGATCAAGATTCTATACAATAATTTTTTATTTTAAAGGTGACCAGATTTTTATGAAAATGCTTTTGAAGCTCAAATTGGTGAGGAAGGTTTGGGCTAGAGATCTACGAACCCGATGATGCAAATTTGGTTTAATTGTTTGGGTAAAAATGCAGAATAGTTAGTGCATGTATGAATTAAAATCATTAGCTAGTGAATTGAGAAGATACAACATCCCACCACCATATTCATCAATATGTACACCTATACAATGAATATATCCATCAATAAAAACACTTTATTGAATCCCTAATTCATGATCGAGCTACAAATTGTGAGGTTTCAAATTCTAATTTTGGGTTTAGTAGGATAAGGTTATAATTTTTTTTCAATGGTCTCAACTCTAATAGATCTTTTTCAAAAAAATTTAGGTTACTGGTTTGACCTTGTCCCAATTTATTCAATAGTATGACCATCCTCCTTGTGTAGTTGGGGTCATCATGGGTTTCTTTGAAAAACCGTGTAATGCCCAAAAATTATAGACTTTGTTAAATTGATTTTATGTTTAATAAACTTCATTACACACTACACCTAATGAAAAAACAAAAAAATATTAATTAAAAATAATTAATAATACTATAATAAAGATTAAGACAATAAACTAATAAATTTTTAGAATGTTAATAATTAATATGAGTTAAAATTGAATAAGTTTATTTTAAATAATAGAAATTTTTTATTTTGTTTTTTATTTTAAAAGATAAATTTATATATATTTATAATTTAAATTTAATAAAAATAAAATTAATTTTTGTATTCCTCACATAAAAAATCACTTTAATGAATTTTTACTTTTTTAAAAAGGTTGATTTTCTGTTGAAAATACGTTTCTTTCAAAAATTATATTTTATATGATTTTATCATTGTGTAATATTATCATATAAGAATAAAAAACCATTTAAGTAAATAAATATTTATTTAAGTAATAAAATTATGAATTTCTAAATATTATATGAACATGAAATACTATGTCAAATATTGTTAAAACTAAATTAAATTGTTACTCTAATAAAAAATTTTTTCGCTCTTTTCCAAAAAATTAAATATTTGGATAATGAAATTCAATTTTTTTGCATTGAAATCCACAAATTTTTTTTTATAATAAATCAATTTATTTTGTTAAAATCAGTACCCATGTTAATTATATCTTAAATATTAATTTAATGTTTAAAAATTTTATTTTTCAAAATAATATTTTTACTTGATTAAGTATGTTTTTAAATTAAAATTTCACAAATATATTAATTTTATGTGTTAAAATTATTTTAAAATTATAAACCATAAGGTTAAAATTATTTAAAATTATCCAATCATTAATTTTGTCCTTAATTTTAATTACTAAGTTTAAAAATTAATTAACATGGAAAAAGTTAATTTAGGTAGAATGTTTAAAGTAAAATAAAAAATCCTTAAATCATTCTTAACATGTATCAAAATGAATTTAAGAGAGGATATTAAACCTTATGTTGTCTTATACATCCATTTTGAATAATTGTGATCCATTAATGCTTGTATAGTGTCATGAAATTATTAAAAAATGATGTGTGTTTCCAAAAGTTCCCTTACCTTCTTTTATAAAAGGATACCACTTCACCCCTTTAAAGTTACAATTAAACTTATAATTTCTCCATGAAACTATGAAATTTATATCCTAATATAACCCAATCCAACATACCTAGTATTTTGGCCATCTTAGTTTTACTTAAGGCATTCACCTACAAGGATTTTTTGAGAGAAAACTCAAGATTTCAACATTAGTATTACATTCTCTTCGTATTTTAATTTATTCCACTACCTAAAATAATATATAAAGTTTTTAATATAATTATATAATACTAATTATTATACTTAAATGTCATTATTTTTATTATTAGAAAATAATTCAATACTTTCCATCTACTAAGAAATCAAAATAACATCGATTGTGTGAACGTGCAGACTACCACATCCATGAAGTGATGTTGTTTTTTCCACCAACATCTCTAAAGGTTGGTACCAAGGATTGATTTTAGGATTAAATAGTTTTAATATTTCAAAAATATTTCTCTTAAATAATCATTTTTTGTACCACAATTCCACCCATTCATTGAAAAATTGGACCGTTAATCATGCGTACATTCAGACAACTGTCTCTATGAACAATGAATTTAATATGTCTTAATGAACCGTCTTGGTTGGTTATAAGGATGAGATGAATGAATACATATGATACTTATGAGAATTTAAATATTATTTAAATTTTATATTATATTTATATAATAATGTTCTCTTACTCATTCAATCATTCTAACAAACTCTAGTTTACTTCGTTTTTATCATCATCATGAGTGTTGCTGTAATTTTTATGTCGTGGTCGAATATGAAATTCTATATTCTGGTAACAACATGAAATAATAATTTATCCATGATTTAAAAATGATTATGCATAATAATATTTAAATCTAATGATGTTATTAATAGATCACATTTTATTTGTTAAACTCACGAAAACATGGTTGTCTTCGATTTCATCATCACAAAAGTTACAAAAAAACAAAATAAATAAAATTAAAAATTTATAAATTTTTTAAAACATCTATTCCAGTACATATTATGATATTTTAATAATGAAAATTGGTAGAATAATTAGAAAACACCACCATTAAAAAATTATTTTTAAATGATCATTTTTTATAACACTCAATTTTGAAAAATAGATGATTACATACTAATAATCATGTATAGAATATTTATAAATTAATATATAATATATTATCAAATTTAATAAGATTATGAAATTTTTTATTAATATAGTTATTTTATTGATATAAGAGGTCATATCACATTCAACAAAGAATGAGTAAAGGTAAGTGGTTTTCACGACTCAGAAACTTCCCCTGGGTCGTAATAAATTCTATTTGTCTAATGCATTTTTTATATGATCATCTATTTCATATGATAATTTTATTCAATATTTCCAACTTATTTTCTTGGGAAATATGTTTCAAAAAAAATTAGTTTTCTTGAATGAATATATTATTTTGCATAAATGAAATTTTGTTGAGTATAATTTTGTCTCGTTTAATGGATTTTCCCTCCATACCAACATGTTTACTTCCTATCAATGTTCTCAATTACCCAGTGAAAAATCTATTATTTTGAGGAAACAAAATGTTTATTTTTGAAAATATATATTTCTATTCAAGAAGCTCTATTTTATTAAGTTAATGAATTTATGAAAAACAATATTTTATTAAATTGTTATTATGAAATAAAATTTGTTAAATTTAATTGATTATTTAATTTTATAAAGATAGTAATAATTTATATAAAGGTCAGAAAACCATTATTGTAAAATTAAATAGTATTTTTAAATAAATGTGGATTTATGATTTAAAAGTGCAATTTATCAAATTTAGATAATTTTATGGGTGAAATAAATATTATTTTTCAAATAATCACATTTAAATTCTATAATTTTTATTATTTCACAATTTTTGTTGAAAGAATAAGTTTAGGGTAAAAATTAAATACAGTATAAAAATATGGTTTAAGTAATGTATAGCACCCAAAAATTCTAAAGTACAAATTTATATTCAATGGTGTCTATGATAGGAAACACCTAGTGTAAAAAGTGAATATATTAACCTGACACATTAAAATCTTAAAGAAATATAATATATACTATATATTTCAATGAACACAATAATAAGTTTTCTTGCATTACAGGTAAGAGAAACCCTCCTCGATATCTTGCATTATACACCAGATCGAGCTTCACAAAATTACAATGTATTATTTAAATATTACTACTAATATAATATGAAATATCATTGAACTTATATTAGAAATTATGAATATTATTAACTAAATTATTAAAATTTATGGTTTATATAATTATAGATTAAATTCACTAGTTACCAATTAATGAGAAATGAAAATAAGAAATTATATGATATAAAAAGACATATTTTTTTAGGCTTCAAAAGGAGTTTTGTCTTAATAAAAATAATTATTTATAATTATTGAATTATTCTGATGAAAATTATTTGTTATATATTCAATAAAGTATTTTTTATACTCATCCATTATGCTTGATAGGCAAAATAAAAAAAACCCAATTTCTCACATAAAATCCTATATTTTTATAAAGACAATTTTACAGTCTTTTAAAGGTGAACACATTTTAAATATAAATTTTGAAACATTAATTGATTTAATTTTTAAAAATAAACATCATATTTGAAATTAAAATATAAAAAATGGGATAGGATTAATTTATGATATTTTTCGAAAAGATATCATTTTTAATGAATAGTTCAAAATACTAGAATTTTAGTTCAAAACTACTTTTTAATATAATTGATTTATAAGGTTAAATTATAATTTTTATTGGTTTTAAAGTATAATTATATAATTTTGTTTTTCAATTAATCCAATTTATTTCATTGGAATCAATTTCACTTTGAAATTGTTTATAAAAACATAGCAAGAATTCAGATGATTTTACTTTGAAAACACGCATTATTGTCCCGCTTGTGGGATGAATTTTAAATAAATTTCTTCCACTTCTCATATTGGAATTTTATAAAGATTTATTCTTTATTTGGAATAAGAAAATTTATAATTTTTAATAATTTAAATTTTTTTCGAACAAAAATATTGGTGAAAGTGATTAAAATTAATTACAACAATAAAGGTTAAATTAAGCATAATAAGGGATGATACCTTGACCGTAAGGCCCAAAATGACCTATATAATTGTACAAGATATTTTTTTGTCCATATTTCTACCCTATAATATCTTTTATCAAAATTGGACTATTATTAGATCCACTTTCATGTTGAGAAATGTGGATATAATTCCTTTTTTAGAATTTCACAAGAGTGCCCCTCATCCTCCACTATAAAAGGCCTCATATCCCCCCACTTTCTAACAACACTCCAGACACTTTGGATAAACCATTATTAGAAAAAATATCTCCTAAAAAATCCTTACGTCAACCTATAAGACTTCCATTGGATAGAAAGCAATCCAATTAATCCTTTGGTACAAACCCGAAGGAGTTACCCAAATTAGAGCTAACAAACATCCTCAAGCTTTTTAGTTTTATTTCAATTCTAAAATCCCTAAAATATTATTATTTCATTCATGTATAACAGAAAAATTTTCCTAAATATACTAGGATATTATTATTCTAACTATTCCACCTACACTCACACACACAACCTTCTAATTGGTAATGAACATACTATTTCTATGTACAACAAACTACCGTCTCATGAAATGATGATTGATCATTTTTATTGTACCAACTTTCATGTTTGGACATTATAATGTTGAAAAAATTTATATATTTTAAATATGATATTTATTATTTATTTAAGCTTCTGTTATTAATTTACAACACATAGCATTATACATTTCATTTAGTGTAAATACGATAACATCGTTTTTGGAAGTGTGGACTACCTCCCCTCAAAGCAATGTGACTCGTCCAAATGATACATGGAATATATAGAGGATGGTTTTACTAAAAATATTTTACATAAAAGTCTTTATATTATATTCATTAAATAATTACATTTTTGTAAATATAATATATACCATTTTCTTTATTACCATTTCAAACACTTGGAAAGTGTTAATGTTATTCGTGGACATTTGTATTATCGCCTCCTCAACTTGATGTGATTCCTTTTTTATCACACGATTTATATATATAAGTATATATAATTAAATAATATATTATTTTTTATATAATTATAATTTTGGAAATATACAGTGATACTTATATTATTTTCATAACAATCATTGAAAAAATGGGAATGTTACTCATGTATATGTACGACCTACAGTCACCATGATTATAACATTGATTCATTTTCATAACCATATTTAATTATTCGTTTTAAAATAATAATTGATTTATAAATATGATAATAATTTCATGATTATTATTCTGGTGATATTATATAATTACCCATCTGACCATAGTTGACCTACCAGAGTTATTTTTGACACATAAACTAAATTTAGTAAAAAACACATGATGTAAACATAATTGATTAAGAATTTGTATACAACATAGTAAAAATTGAAATAAAAGTAATTAAAAACATGATAATTTTTCTCAATAAATTATAAAATTAACATAATTTTATGATATATGATGTTAAAGGACATTCACCCAAAAATAAACTCAATTTAAGGAATTTAATCCCAATTTACATTAAATTGAGACTTATTTGTTCTTATGCGCATTGTTTCTTTAATACAGTGTATATACTACCTTTTTTCATGATATATAATGAACCAAATTATTATCATGATTTTATAACTTGCATTTAATTTTATTCCTTCACGTGGTTTAGGATTTAAAATATTTCAATGTGGTATGAGAAACTTTGGAATGTTTAAAGATTATTTTTTTCCATAATAACTTTAATGATATTTAAATAGTATTTCTATTAGAAAAAACTATATAACCACTTTTTAATAAAACATTTAATTTATCTTCTCTGGTTATTCCTAACCATTTTCAAGTATTAGTACCTTTTTCAAACACTTTGGTACTCAAATTTTTTTTGAAAATGTTTTTTTCGAAAACATGTCTTTATCTATCTATTTATTTGGTGAATATATTTTTATTCTAAAAACCATGTTTTTTAAAATGATTTTGTAAATAATTTTTTACTCTTTTTTCCTTTTACCAGATTTTACAAAGTAATATTCTTATCACTTGTAATATAATGTATTTTTAAATCCTTTTTACTGTGCAAGTGGAATATTCTTTTACCTTCTATGAAAATTATGGATTTAGCTTCCATAATTCATTTAATGATTCAATAAATGGTATAAAACTATACATTATATATAAATTTATTTCAAAGGTGATTTTCAAAGAAATTTATTTTCAAATGGTTTTACAAAAAATGATATTTCCCTTATGAATTAATTTAAATGATATTTTTATAGTATTTATATTCATAAAAAACAAAAACCCTTTAATTTTAAACCAGATGAGATTTATTGTATTTATATCATCCTTATTATTCGTTTGGATGATTTATTATTTATTTGTCCAAGGAATATATTCACATTTACATCCTTGAATCATTTGTTATTCTTGTTGAAAAATTCAATATCCGATGATCATTGAACATTGAATTCCCCATAATTATCCATTTTATTTATCATGGATATTAATATTGCCTAAAATATATACCATATTACATACGGTGTACACTTTTACATTCGTTTTATTATTTGGGGAAATATTGATAATTATGTATTTTTATTTAATAGAGATATTTGATAAGGCATATTATTTATTCTGATTATCCGACAAGAGGGGTGATTTGGACTGGTAATGAAAGGTGGATCTTGAACTTTATATAGCTCCTTGATGCATCAATAGTCTCTCATGAGATAAATATGTTTCAAAAATTAAACAGGTTTCTATCTATAGTTTTAAACAATCTTGTGAAAAGCCATGATGGGATTGGTTTTGATGTGCCTTAGACATGAAGTCCATTAAGAAAGCATTGACTTAATATTTGTTTCAGTTATTATTCATCAATTTGTTTTTTCATAGACATATCTATGGAAACATTTCATTTTTAATTCATTGATTAAATGGCATGTGAATCGATTTTCTTATGTTACCATATTTATTTTTCTTTTTCTAGTTATTTGGATGATATTTGTTTGCATTTATTACCTTTCCATATTGTTTAAGCACTTAATTTTTAGTTTATTGGTTACATGGAATGTGTTTTTAGTTATTTAACCAATCATATTGACTATTATCATTGATTCACTATTTCTTCTAAAATATTTTTCCCTTACAAAGAATTTGATCTCACCCTTGTTATGTTTTTTTCCTCAGAATTCGAAGAAGCATACTATAAAAGATATGAAAATATTTACTAGATAGATTACAGTTATGATTGAAGTTATTTATTTATAAATAAGAAAAAAATTATGTTGGAATTAGTGTATTATTTTGTAATAAAACTCGTAGGAATGTATCTGGTTTACCAAGACTACTAAACCCTTCATTCCTTTAGGATTTGATTCTTTGCAATCACTCCAATGTAATGGATAGCAGGCACCGACTCCGGGATTTCTGGGGTTTGGTATCTATATAATGACATCACAATGACCCAAAAGTGATGTAATATATTCCATAAATGTTTTTAATGAACAAAATTTTAATCACACTTTAAAAAAAATGTTTTTTAGGTTATTTGTTCAATGTTATAAATTATTTGTGAATCCTTCAAACCCTTTGTTATATATTATGGTTTTAAAATCAATTGTGTTTAATCATGACTCACTTACACATCACAAATGTTAATATTTTAATTTACTATGTTCTTAAACTTTTAAAATAATGAAATCCATTTAACTTCTATAGATTACATGGTAAAAAATAACTGGATGGTCTCTGGTTTTGAATACATTATTTTATAGATTCTAAAACCTATGTTTGGGAAATAATAAACAACGCTTCTCTATTTTCCTATATAAAACCTCTTATTATCGAATTAACCTTCACTAAAAACCAATGGATCATGAATATACAATGAAATTTAATCTCTTGATCCTTCTCAAGGCACCCAAAATCTCTCAAGTACCTTCTCCCGAATGTTTGGAAACACTATCTCACGGTAAGGGATCTCCCCCTCTTCTTTTCCATTCGAGCACCATATTTGTATTTTGCCTTTATAATAAGATTTTGTTTATTTTTTAATGAATATATAAATATCTATTAACTATTCAATTTATATTCCTATAATGATATATCACTTATCCCCTCTCTTTATAACCATTACCTAAGCCGTTACTAAGCTAATGTAATGGGTCTTCTCCTTCTCCTATTTAATCAAGATACTTCTTTTCCTTATTTAATTTTATTCCAAATTTATTATGTTTTAATATGTTATCATAGATCAATAATAATTAATATATGATTTAAATGTTATTGGAGACCCTTTTCACTTTCATTAAGCCATCCTTTTATTCATTATGTACCCCTGTTATGCTGAGAAAATTATCCTATGATTTTTCCATTCCAAACATTTGTACATTGAATACCCATAACCATTTACACTCAAGGGAATGAAACTAGATGTGACTATCCATAATTTATTTGGGAATTACATTTATTTATCATACACTCCTTAATTATGTGATTAAATGTGAGGAAATATAATTCTATGTTGAATGATCTATTTGGGACACTTATATATGAAAGGGGTGGGTGGGACAATAAATATATTTCCCTCCAATGAATTGGGTAATATTTTAATATCATTACATGAAATGTATAGTGTGAAAAAGGTTATCCTAAGAACACTATTTTATATTGTTTTTCAGTTATACTAGACTTTTGTTAATGATTCCAATTTTATGTTTTTGGCACATTTACCATGTTCCCTTTATTTTATCATCGTATATCATGATTAGATGTTCATGTTTATGAATATCACCCCTTTTATGTCCCATTAAAATTAATATTGACTAACATGTAATAATATATTCATGTTATGATTTTTTATTCCCTTACTAGGATTTATAGAACACCCCTTTTATAAGTATGTCCCTAAGTTATCCCATACATTTTTTGAAGAACAACCAATTTTTAAAAGCATGTCAAGGAAGTATTAAATAATGTTGTTGTATCTATATATCATTTTTGTGTGAAATGTACCTAATATCCCAATAAAATTAGGTGTCATGATATTTAGGGTTTGTTTTATGTGTAACTTTATTTCATAAATCATGAAATAAAGTGTATTAAAATATGGGTTGTCATAATTAATATTAGTATATCAAGGGTTCTAAAAAATTACATTTGTCATAGACAAAGTAAGAGATAATCTTGAATAATAATATCATACCCAATGAATCCCATTTATTTGAGATTATGAGGGAGATAACTTCAATGGGATGTACCTTGACCAATCCAAAGATAAGATTCAAAATCTAAATCATGAGAGAAACTATTTATAGGACAATATTGATCACCTCAAAATCATGACCCAAGCCATGACCGCTGAACAACCCCATGAAGATCTCACAATCTCACACCTTACCCTTAGGCAATTAACTAGTGTCATAAAAGGATTTGTATCCAGGCCCTAATAGTATGACTTTTTATATTTTATTTTTCCTAAAATAATGATTATATTTATCCCTTATTATTATTACTTTTAAATTATTAAATAAAGAGTTTGATAAAAATTAGATTTTGATATGATGATTTTTTAAATTTTTTTTTTGGAAATGTACAGTTTCAATCAATACACACATTTTGAGGAATTCATTAATATTTAAAATAAATGTTATAATAATAAAATATTTTTACTAAAAAATATATATTAAATATAAATGATATTATAATTTTATGAAGTTAAATATAATTTTCATAAGGGTTAGGAAATTTTTATTTTAATAAGAATACTATATTTAAATAAATAGAGATGTAACATACCAATACATTAAGAAGGAAAAACTATGTTTGATAGCGTAAAAGATACACCACCTTGAGTTTAAACGAACAACAATATAATATTTTTTAAATGTTACCCTTATTACCTAGATGTTAGAATGAAGGGGATGAGAAGAATTAACAGAATTATGAAAATATGGTTCACACACACACATATATAATTAATTCATTGGTGACTAATTAATTACAAATGAAAATAAAACCCTTTGAAAAATAAAATGGATACTTTTTCTGAAAAACTACATAAATACACACATGTTTATTTTATACGAATAAAATAAAAAAACCACACTTTTTTGCATTAAAATAAATAAATAAATAAATAAATAAATATAAAATATAAAATATAGTTTTTAACATTGATATTATGTGTTTTCTAGACGTGACATAAAAATAAATACAATATTAGGCATAAATAATGCATTTTTTCTAAAAAGTAGTTTTGCTACCATTTATGTTGTATTTGTTTTAAAACTAAATTTTGGAATATTATAAAATTTTATTTGAAAAAATAAACTTCATTTTTTAAATCTTTAAATGAAAATTTTCTTTGGTAGGATTTTTGGTATTTTTCTGATAACTACTATTTATGATGAATATTGATAAATACTACATTTCAATTGAAAAAATACTTTTCATCTAAATAATTCATAATGATAAATTATAATTTCAATTGGATTTAAAGTAAACAAAGATCAATTATACATCTATTTATCCAATTTAGTATATTTACATTTTTCATATTAATCTTGGTTATAAAAACATTTCAAACATTTGTACATTTTCACTTTAAAAACTGGTTTCTCCCCCGGTCTATCTGATTAATGTTAAAATAATTTTCGCCAATTATATGTTTTTAATTTTTAAATATTTTTTCATATTTTTAATCATAAGGTAAAAATTTATTAAATATATAATTTTTTTTGGAAAATACAAATGGTAAAATTATAAATTTTTATTAGCATAGTTAATGGTAAATACAGTAATTACGGGTAAAGATAATTAAAATAAGGATTATAAATTATTCTAAAACATATAATAATTATATATTATGAGTATGTTTTGACCAAAATCTTCCATGGGTCTAATTTACAACCTCTTGGAGCCACTTTTATGAATTTTATCCCTTTATAGTATTTTATTTTAGGAAATGTTAAACATGTCACACTAATGTTCTTAATAAGTATAACAATTTGAATATGTGTTTATCCAAAATAACATTTCTACTATAAATTTTAAATTTAAATATAATTTATTTATCTTTATATTATTAATTTAATTTAAATTTTTTAGTTTAGGAATATATACCTTGAATTATTATACAACGGGGATGTAGTAATTATTCAATTAATGGAAAAATCAAATAAAAGATAATGAAACTGTTAAAATAAATATAATTAGAGATAATAAATTTCATACATGAATTTAATATACTAAATTGAAATATTAGGGATTTATTAATATATTTTGTTCTAATATATCTTGTTGTATTGATTTTTGGTAAAAGTTAATGTAATGAATAGTGTCAAAATTGACATTAATGATATTTAAAATAAATAATATTTTATTAAATGATTTTAAATAATTATAAATATAAAATTAGGTAAATTTATTTTTATAATGTTTAAAATTTAAAAAATTATTCATTTATCGGCCTTTTTACATTTTATAGTTACTATATTAACCCTTAAAGAGTAAAAGTATAAGTTGTCACAATAAGAGTTGAATGAGTTAAATAAGGGTTAAAACCAAAAGATAAGGGCAGAAATAGAATAAATTTATATAATTCTTTTTTATGAAGTGATTTAGACCCAAAATATTCTTATATTATAATTTAATAAGTGTGGATCCATTTTAATTTAATATTAATTTATATTAATATAATATTTTGGGAAATTCTATGAGTGCCCCTCCCTTCTAAAATAGAAGGATACCTCTTCTTCTTATTTCATCAAAATTCAAAACCATATTGTTTCAAAAAATATATTCCCAAATCCATTAATATAACACCAAAAAACATTATATAGGTCTTATTTTATGTATAGAACTACCCTTAGTGATATTAAGGTGATAAGAAATAGAATATTTCTAAAGAAGAGGAATCATTTTTAATCAATCATTTCTATTTTTTATTCTTACACATCCCTAAAAACTTCTTTAACCACAATAAAAATAATTAATAAAATATAATACAAATACTTAGTTTTTATTATGTAATTGTAAATTCTTATATCCATCTCCAAATCTGTCAAATGGGAAAATAATTAATCATTCGTGTGTAAGACGGACTATCGCCTCGTGAACTGATGAAATTCATTTTCCATCAGCATATATAATGACTTGTTATAATGTTGAAATTAATATTTATATATGATATTAATGAAATATTTATCATTATCAAAAGCTAATATATCATTTATGTTCTTACCTATCCATGAACAGAAAAATGATTAAGTTGTTCATGCGTACCTTTGAATTATCACCTCCACGAAGCGATTTGAATCGTTTTTCATAACAATATCACAAGGATGATATATATAAGTATATTTAAATGACTAGTATGATATTAATGATATTATTTTTTTGGGAAGTTCAGTTTTACTTAAATTATTTCAATAATGAACATTTAAAAACAAATATGTTACTCATGCGTACGTATGACTTACCCTCTCCATGATTGCAATATACTTCATTTTCAATATCCATGTTTAATGGATGGATTTAAATGTATAATTTGTAACACCCGAGAATTTTATGAGAAATATTATGTTTTTATGTTATATATATCATCTAATGAATCTTTCACTACACACAACACTAGCTTGGATTGCTTTACACACAACCGCGACCCTCCTCGATAGCTTGCGTTTTACGCAATACCGAATTTCACTAAACAACGGTATGCTATTAAAATATTATTAAAACAAGCCATTAAGAATAGTAATACCCACTTTTTTTAAATTTTGTAATTTTTATTTTTCAAAACGGACTTCATTTTTGGATTTGGAATATCGAAATTATCCTAGGGTGAAATTTTGGTATTTTTCTAAAAACTTTCAATTTTTTATGAATAGTGAAAACACTGGGTTACTATTTAAAAACCGAATTTTTATCTAAATAATTACTTATTTTATTTAAATTTATTTTCAGTCAAAATTGATAAATAATACCTATATAAGTTCAATGCAATTCATTGGAGTCATTTTATAATAATTTTAGATATATAAAATTTTATTGAACTTTTCACCGTCTTTTACCCACCATCTAGGAGAGTTTCCAAATTCACATAAAACTTAATTTTACCGCTTTTGTGAGTGGAATTTCAAAAATCTGAGAGACACGGTTAATATCAAGGACTAAAATGTGGTTCAATGAGATGAAAATAATTTTTGGTGAATAGTAAGGTTTTACTTTTTTTTACCACGGTTAAAAGTAAATAGGGTAATTAAGGGTAAAAATGATATTATATTTACCCTAAAACATTTCCTAATTCTATTGGATAAGTGTAATTCGACCAAAAACAACCTTAGGAATAAAATATGACCATTTAGGTCCACTTGGATTAGATTCAGACATTTATTATTAATTTATTTAATGAAGGGTTAAAATAGTTAAAATCAAAGTTTAATAACTAAATCATTTTTAATATAGAGTTATACATAAGATAAATTCGACTAAAAATTTTAATTATAAAGAAAAAAATATTTCCTTAATAATGGTATTTTATTTGAAATTTTTAGACATTAAAAAACTTAATTTATGTATGACACAATGATGATTGAGTAATTATCTTATTAATGAAATATTGACATAATTGATGTTATAAATACCCAAATAAATGTAATTGGAGACTTTTTATGAATTAAAATAATTTTCTAGATTAATATTACATATTAGTAGAGATTTAATTAACTTTTTTCGAACTAATATTTCTGTTATGATTTTCACAAAAATCAATTACCAAATAGTGTCAAAATTGACATAAAATAGTTTTTTAAAAAAGTATTATATTATTAATTGTTATTTTATTCCTAAAAATCTAATGTTAGGACAAATGACTTAGATAAGGTTATATATATTAATAATAAACAACTTGGGTTTTTTTGGCTTTTTATAGTAAGTTTATTAACCTTACAGTGTAAGAAAACAAGAAGACAGGGTAAAATGTAAATTATCTAACTTAAAGTTAAATCTAAATGATAAGGTTAAAATAGAAACATAAACTTGTATAAATTCTATTTTATGATAGGATTTAGACCCATCCCCACCTTAACTTAGAAATAAATCAATTTGGAGCTATTAAAAACCGAATATTACATTATAATAAAATATTTTTTTTAGTTTTTCAAAAGGTGCCCCTCTCCTCCCTTTTAAAAGGGAACCTCCTCCCTCTCTCCCTCACACCACTTTGAGCCTTCAAGCTTGGCCAAACCCTGCCAAATTCTCTTCTATACTTCCCTAGAAACATCCTAGAGGTCTTGGTATTCTTCAAAGACCAATTTTAGTGCCCTAAGAGGAGGTCTCAAAGAGGCGCTTCAAAGAAGAGGTAATATCCGTTACCGATTCTTTCAACTTTATTTCTTCTTCCACTTATTCTTCTTTTATTGTTTCATTATGAAGTAATAAAATCAGTATAAATCATGTAATGATATGTTATTATAAGTATGAAACAACCCTATTTCACTATCTATCCATCCTAAGGAAAACGAAATCACCGCGCGTGCGTACGTACGGAATACCGTCTCCACGCCATGGCGTAATCTATTTTCCACCACCACCTTACATGGATCAGTATAATGATGTAAAGAATAACTATATATGATTGTTGAAAAGTGATATTGATTCTGACATATACATAAACTCCAATACAATTCCACGGTCATGGGAACGATATCATCGCTCGTGGGTACGTACGGAATACCGTCTTCACGATGTGATGCGACTCGTTCTACATGATCTTCATTTCATAATGATTATATAAATGAATTGAATGAATTGAATGAATAAATATGATATATAGTACACTAATAAAATTCGAGAAATTTGGTATCTATAACTTAAAGAGAATAATAATAATTTATTCGACAAAACACGCATAAGAACAAAAAGTAATAAACACCCGAATAACAAGTAGCAATGAAATATTACTAATAAGAAGCTAAGAATATGACCATATATGATATCATAACAATGAGTATGATTCTGGAATAATTAAATTAAATTATTTAAATCATTATACAGGAGGTTCGGACACTTACGAAGTAAATCGGACCTGAGGTAAGGGAAAATCTCACAATCTCAATTTTTATCCGAGATTGTTTATTATTTGGTATTTATAGGGGCATATTTATCATCTACATCCATGTTTCTTCAATATGTAATATTATTTCTATCCTCATAAAATTATTTAAATCCAATTTTACCCTTTGGTGAGTTTTTAGTAAAAGATATGAAAGGAATCTTTTGTCGTTTTTCGTACGAGGTACTTTTTGACTTTTCTGACCAAAGTACGGGAAGAAAGATTTTTTTAACTTATACGGCCTGAATGGATTTTAGAACATTACTTCCATGAAGCTTCCTTTACAAGTTTTCAAGTTTTTTTTAATCAAATTCTTTTAGTTTCAAATTGTATGACATGTTAAGAAAGGAAAAATGTTTTTGAAGTAGAAAGGATATTTTCCTCAAGAATGGAGTTCAAGTGTTTTATGAAAATTATTTTCCATCTAAGATAATATAGGCTTCTGTTTCTATACCTATTATTACATTGATTTTGTTATGTTGTGATGGAATTATTTTTATGAATTACTTTATCTTATATGAATTTTTTTATGATGTCACGATGTTTAAGAATCCCATTTTTATTACATGGGTTATGCAATGATGTATGATTTTTGATTTTGTGGAACACATAATAATGGTATCATTATGAGATGGGTGGGACCTATATCTCCCTCCAATGCTTTGGGTAAAGATTTATATCTCATGAGATAGACATGGCTGGAATGGAAGGTTAATCTAGTTCAGTTAACTAGGACTGAAACGAGGAGTTAACTCGGTTCAGAAATGGACTTTGTCTGCTAAGATAGTCTTGGAAATGAGTCTTGACTACTAAGAAATTATTCTCTATGATTATGTGTGTATGCCACAAAGTATCATGTTTTATGTTATGAATATTGGGATTACATTTCACTACTATGATTTATGCCATGATTATGAAATTATGATCTCTTTTACAGGTTAAGATTTCCAAAATGTTATGTTCTTATGAATATGATGTAATTGATATTTCTTTTGTTTACCCTTACTGAGCATTTGAGCTCACCCTTTTGTAGGTTTTATTTTCCCCAGGTCAGGAAGAAGGATATTAAGTAGGATATACCAAAAAGGGACTCTAGATATGATGAAATAAATGGGAGACAATGTAGATGATTTTTTGAACCAGTTGTTTATGTTTCCTAGTTTCTAAAGACACTATACCTATACATTCCTTTCATGGTTTTGTTATATGTTGTAATAAGTGAACTTAAATTTTGAAGTACTAATAATTTATGTATAGTATGGGTCATTATAGTTGGTATCAGAGTAAAGTTATAATCAACCTTTGTAAACTAGGATGTGAAAGCCTTAGTAAGAACCCTAAGGATATGTCTAAGCATAGAACACAATCATAGTGTTTTAGAAATGGCCATGTATAACCTATGATAAGACCTTAAGGGTAAAATTTTATTCTTGATTATATGGGTTCCCTATTATAATTAGTGTTTCTCACACTATTCTTCTTTGTTTTAGTCAATGGATGGAACCCGAAGGAACCGTGTTAATGCAGAATGCGACGGACAATGCAATGATTGTCCTCTTGAGAAACCCAATGTAATGGGAGCTGGAATGAAAAATCTTGTATCCATGCTCACACAACTTTCTCAAGCTATGAATCATGTAGGACATCCAAAAGATCAAATGAAGGAGCAACATTCTGTTGAATCCTTCATGAAGCAGCGTCCACCTTCATTCAGTGGGTCTTCTGATCAATTAGTGGATGAACAATGGATTAGTACCACTAAAAAGATATTTTCAGTTATTCAATGTTCTGAACATAATAAAGTCATCTTAGCAGTGTATCGTTTGGAAGGAGATGCTGATCAATGGTGGAATATTATCAAGAATATGAGGAAAAGAGATGAAATTGAGTCTATGGAATGGGATGAGTTCAAGAACTTATATTTCAATAAGTAATTCCCTCGTATTCTTCAAAAAAATATGAAGAAGGAGTTTCTTAAACTGAAGAAAAATGATGATGAATCTGTTGGTACCTATGAAGAAAATTTTGCAAGACTTGCAATGTACACTTATGGTATTATTATACAACCTGAGAGTAAGATCGATCAATTCTTTAGTGGCTTAAACCATGTCTTCAAAGGGCGTTAGCCATAAGGGACATCAATAGCTATGAGGAAATTGTTCGATGTGCTCTAAAGGTTGAGATGGAGATTGGTGTAACCCATTAGTCACATGGGTTTGATAAGAAGAGGAAAATGGAATTCAAAGGAAAATCTAAAGAGCACACTGAAAAGAAGATGCATTTTCTATTATGCTCAAAGTGTGGAAAGAAACATGGAGGGAGTTGTCTTAAAGGGACAAGTAAATGTGTCAAATGTGGAAAGTAAGGTCATCGTGCATTTGAATACCGCAATGATGGGAAGAAGATTTCCAGTGATGTGAACCAAGAAAAGGCTACACAGAGTGCACCTCCTACACTTCAATGTTACAAGTGTAAGGAAATGGGGCATTATTCCAATCAATGCCCTAATCCAACGGTTGTTGATGATGATCAATGTCAAAAAACTCATAAGGATAAAGACAAAGGAAAGTCACATGCAATTTCTATCAGCAATGTGGAGTACGATAACGAAGTGGTGAAAGGTACACTTACCATCCACTTTAAAGTAGAAAATGTTTTTTTGATTCTAGATCCACCCACTCTTTTATTTTTGAAGAATTTTCTAAGGGTATCACCGTATTACCTCAATAGTTTGATGTTGAGTTAGCTGTGACAACCCCTAATGGCATAAAAGTCACATCAAAAGTTTATAATTTTTCTCCGATTGAAGTTTGTGGGAATGTGCTTCCTGCAAATCTTGTGATCCTTCCTATAGTGGAATTTGATGTGATTCTTGGCATGGATTGGATTTCTCTATATGGAGCTAATATCAATTTCCAAATAAGGGAAGTCACATTTCATATTCCAGATCAATCTATGATCGTCTATCGATGCAAGGATGCACATAACCTTCCAGTGGAATTTTTTTCCATCTTATGGGTGTTGATTCCACTAAATGAAGGTTATTTATCTCAAATGGTTGGTGAGAAACTCACAATTAAGAATATTACCATTGTATGGGAGTTTGATGATGTCTTTCAAGAGGAATTTCTGGGTCTTCCACCAAATCGTGATGTTGAGTTTTCAATAGAACTCGTACCGGGTGCTTTTCCTATTTCAAAGAAACCTTATAGAATGGCCCCAATTGAGTAGTAGGAATTGATGAAGCTACTCCAAGAGAATCTTGATAAGGGATTCATACTCCCTAGTTCATCACCTTAGGGAGCACCTGTTCTATTTGTTAAGTTGAAATATGGATCAATGAGACTCTACATTGATTATCGAGAACTTAACAAGATCACTATCAAGAAAAAATATCATCTCCAGCACATTGATGAATTATTTGACCAACTATGCAGAGCTCAATACTTTTCCAAGATTGATCTTCATTCAGGGTATCATCAATTAAGGGTCAAAAGGGAGGATATACCAAAGATGACTTTCTGTACAATGTATGGACACTATGAATTTATAGTGATGCCATTTGGTCTTATTAATGCCCCTGCTATCTTCATGGATCTGTTGAATATAATCTTTAGAGACTATCTTGATCAGTTTGTGGTAGTCTTTATAGACGATATTATTGTCTATTCAAAGAGAAAGTAAGAAGATGAAGATCACTTGATAATTAAATTGAAGACCCTGGGAAAGGAGAAGCTTTATGCCAAATCTACCAAGTGTGAATTTTGGCTTCAAAAAGTTACATTTTTGGGTCACATAATCTCAAAAGAGGGGATATCTGTGGATCCAGCAAAAACAGAGGTTATCGAAAGATGGTCGAGACCAACAACAGTAACCGAGATCCGAAGTTTTCTTGGTTTGGATGGATATTATCGACGTTTTGTGAAAGTTTTTTCATGATTATATAATCCACTCACCAGGTTGACTCGAAAAGGAGTTATGTTCGTGTGGACGGAGGAATGTGAAGAGAATTTCAAGGAGTTGAAAAGAAGGTCATCCAATGCACCTGTGCTCAGACTTCCTTGTAGTGGAGAAAGGTTTGTGATCTACAGTGATGCATCCAAGAAGGGATTGGGGTTTGTTCTCATGCAAAACGATATGGGGATAGCTTATGCCTCACTATAGATGAAAATCCATGAGCAAAATTACCCAACTCATGATTTGGAGTTAGCTGTGGTAATCTTTGCATTAAAGATTTGGAGGCATTATCTTAATGGAGAAAGGTGTGATATTTATACTGATCATAAAAGTTTAAAGTATATTTTCACACAAAAGGATCTGAATATGTGCCAAGGATTATGACTACTCAATTCATTACCACCCTGGGAAAGCAAACAAGGTGGAAGATGCATTAAGTCGACAAGACCATGCCAGTTGATCCATGATGAGGATCACAAAAGATCCAATATTTATGTATTTACAAAGGATGGATCTTGGAATTATAATGTAAGGGGAAAATCGTATCTTTCTCAAAGAATGTTCAACCATCTATACATGTGAAGATTAAAGAGGCACACAAATAATATGTAGAGTTACAGAAGAAGGTGAGAAATGTTCCTGAATTCAACCTTGATTGTGATGGAATAATAAGATTCAGGAATCGGGTTTGTGTTCCTCCCATCCACGAATTAAAGAAGGAGGTGCTGGATGAGGCTCATAGTTCATCACTCTCTATTAATCCTGGAAGCACGAAGATGTATAAGGACCTGAAAGAGTACTTCTGGTGGGATGGCATGAAAAGAAATGTTGCTGAATATGTCTCTCGATGCTTGGTTTGCCAGCAAGTTAAAGCTGAGAGACAGAAGTCTACGGGGATGTTACAACCATTACCCATAACCGAATGGAAATTGGAAAACATCACTATGGACATTGTCACTGTACTTCTAAAACATCCAAAGGTAATAATGCTATCTGGGTCATAGTTGATCATCTTACAAAGTCAGCACACTTCATTGCTATTAGAGATGATTTCTCTCTAGATTGGATTACCAGGATATATGTAAAGGAAGTGGTAAGATTTCATGGAGTACCACTTTCCATTATATCTAATCGGGATTCGAGGTTTGCCTCAATGTTCTGGTGAAGTCTTCATCATACTCTGGATACAGAGTTGAGTTTCAGCACTGCTTATCATCCTCAGATAGACGGTCAATATGAGAGGACAATTCAAACTCTAGAAGATATGTTCAGAGCTTGCTCTTTGGATTTCAAAGGTGGTTGGTATCAACACCTACCATTGGTGGAATTTTCTTATAATAATAGATTTCACTCTAGTATTTAGATGGCTCCTTATGAAGATCTCTATGGAAAGAAATGCAGGACTCCAACTTGTTGGGATGATGTTGGGGAAAGAAAGCTATTAGGACCTGATCTTGTTGATGAGATGGCAGAAACGGTCAGATCTATTCAACAACACATAAGAGCAGATCAGAGTCGAAAAAAAGTTATGCCGACAAACGAAGAAAAGACTTAGAGTTTGAAGTGGGTGATAAAGTGTTCTTATGAATATCTCCCTGGAAGAGGGTCACGAGATTTGGAAAGAAGGGAAAGTTGAGCCCTAGATATATCGGTCCTTTCAGAATACTGGATCGTGTTGGGAAGGTAGCTTACCGATTGGTGCTTCCACTGAATCTTTCTCAAGTTCACGATGTGTTCCATGTATCTCTCCTGAGAAAGTACATACCTGATCCTTCACATGTACTCAGCTCAGATGTTGTACCACTGGAACAAGATCTTTCTTATGAAGAACAACCGATAGAGATTCTGGATCATAGCGAAAAAGTCCTACGGAACAAGACCACTCGCTTGGAGAAATTTTTATGGAGGAACCACCAATTGGAAGAAGCTACATGGGAGATTGAGGATATGATGAGGGAGAGTTATCCTCATCTGTTTATTACAAAGTGACGAATTTCGTGGGCGAAATTCATTTTAAGGGGGGTAGAATGTAACACCCGAGACTTTTATGAGAAATATTTTGTTTTTATCTTATATACATCATCAGAGGAATCTTTCACTACACACAACAATATCTTGACTTGCTTTACATGCAACCACGACCTTCCTCAATCGCTTTCATTGTACGCAATACCGAGTTTCACTAAACAACGATATGCTATTAAAATATTATTAAAACTAGCCGTTATGAATAGTAAAACACACTTTTTTAAATTTTGTAAATTTTATTTTTCAAAACGGACTTCATTTTTGGATTCGGAATATCGAAATCAGCTTAGGGTGAAATTTTGGTATTTTTCTGAAAACTTTCAATTTTTGATGAATAGTGAAAACACTGGGTTAATATTTAAAAACCGACTTTTTATTTAAATAATTATTTTTTATTTATTTAAATTTATTTTAAGTCAAAATTGATACATAATACCTATATAATTTCAATTCAATTAATTGGAGTCATTTTATAATAATTTTTGATATATAAAAATTTTATTGAACTTTTCACCGTCTTTTACCCACCTCTTAGGAGAATTTCCAAATTCACATAAACCTTAATTTTACCACTTCTGTGAGTGGAATTTCGAAAATCCGAGGGACACGATTAATATCAAGGACTAAAATGTGGTTCAATGAGATGAAAATAATTTTTGGTGAATAATAACTTTTTACTTTTTTTACAACGGCTAAAGTAAATAGGATAATTAAGGGTAAAAATGATATTATTATTACCCTAAAAAATGTCCTAATTATATTGGATAAGTTTAATTCGACCAAAAAAAACCTTAGGAATAAAATATGTCCATTTAGGTCCACTTGGATTAGATTAGGACATTTATTATTAATTTATTTAAAGAACGGCTAAAATAGTTAAAATCAAAGTTTAATAACTAAATAATTTTTAATATAGAGTTATACATAAGATAAATTTGACTATAAATATTCATTAGAAAGATAAACCTATTTCCTACATAATAGTATTTTATTTGTAATTTTTAGACATTAAATAATTTAATTTATGTATGACACAATGATAAAGCAGTTATTATCTTATTAATGAAATATAGACATAATTGATGTTATAAATACCCAAATAAATGTAATTTTAGACTTTTTATGAATTCCAATAATTTTCTAGGTTAATATTACATATTAGTACTGATTTAATTAACTCTGTTCGAACTAATATTTCTGTTATGATTTTCAGAAAAATCAATTACCAAATAGTGTCAAAATTGACATAAAATAGTTTTTAAAACAAATATCATATTATTTATTGTTATTTTATTCCTAAAAATATATGGTTCGGCCAAATGACTTATATAAGGCTATAAATATTAATAATAAACAACCTGCGGCTCGTTTGGATTGTTATAGTATGTTTATTAACCTTATAGTGTAAGAAAACAAGAAGACATGGTAAAAGTTAAATTATTTAACTTAAAGTTAAATCTAAATGATATGGTTAACATAGAAACCTAAACTTGTCTAAATTCTATTTGATGAGTTGATTTCGACCCATTCCCAAATTAAATTCGAAATAAATCAATTTGGAGCAATTAAAAACCGAATATGACTTTATAATAAAATAATATTTTTAGTTTTTCTAAAGTGCCCCTCTCATCCCTTTTAAAAGGGCACCTCCTCCCTCTCATCCTCACACCACTTTGAGCCTTAAATATCATCCAAAACATGAAATATTATCTTCTCCACTTCCCTAGAAACATCCTAGAGGTCCTGGTCTTCTTCAAAGACCAATTTTAGTGCCCTAAGAGGAGGTCTCAAAGAGGCGCTTCAAAGAAGAGGTAATGTCTGTTACCGATTCTTTCAACTTTATTTCTTCTTCCACTTATTCTTCTTTAGTTGTTTAATTATTAAGTAATAAAATCAGTATCACTCATGTACTGATATGTTATTATAAGATTGAAACAACCCTGTTTCACCATCTATCCATCCTACGGAAAACAAAATCATCGCGCATGCGTACGTACGGAATACCATCTCCACACCGTGGTGTAATCTATTTTACACCACCACCATACTTGGATGGGTATAATGGTGTAAAGAATAACTATATATAATTATTGTAAAGTGATATTGATTCTGAAATAGTATACATACACTAAATACAATTCCATGATCTTGGGAACGATATCATCGCTCGTGCGTACGTACGAAATACCGTCTCCACAATGTGATTCGACTTGTTCTACATGATCTTCATTGCATAATGATTATATAAATGAATTGAATGAATAAATATGATATATAGTACAATAATAAAATTCTGGAAATGAGGTATCTATAACCTAAAGATAAGAATAAGAATTTATTCAACAAAACACGCATAAGAAAAAAAGTAATAAACAACCGAATAACAAGTAGCAATGAAATATTACTAATAAGAAGCTAAGAATATGACCATATATGATATAATAAAAATTATTATGATTCAGGAATAAGTAAATGACATTATTTAAATCACTATATAGGAGGTTCGGACACTTACGAAGAAAATTGGACCTAAGGTAAGGGAAAATCTCACAATCTCAATTTTTATCCGAGATTGTTTATTCTTCGGTATTTACTGGGGCATATTTATCATCCACATCCATGTTTCATAAATATTTAATATTATTTCTATCCTCATACAATTATTTAAATCCAGTTTTACCCATCAGTGAGTTTTTAGTAAAAGATATGAAAGGAATCTTTTGTCGTTTTTCATACGTGGTACTTTTTGACTTTTCAGACCAAAGTACGGGAAGAATGTTTTTTTAACTTATATGGCCTGAATGGATTTTAGAAAATTACTTCCATGAATCTTCCTTTACAAGTTTTTCAAGTTTATTTTTAATCATCTTCTTTTAGTTTAAAATTGTATGACTTGTTAAGAAAGGAAAAATGTTTTTAAAGTAGAATGGATATTTTCCTCATGAATGGAGTTCAAGTGTTTTATCAAAATTATTTTGCATCTAAGATAATATAGGGTTATGTTTCAATCACTATTATTACATTGATTTGATTATGTTGTTATGGAATTATTTTTGTGAATTCCTTTATCTTATATGATTTTTTTATGATGTCACGATGTTTAAGAATCCCATTTTTATTACATGGGTTATGCAATGATATATGATTTTGGATTTTGTGTCACACATAAGAATGGTATCATTATGAGATGGGTGGGACCTATATCTCCCTCCAATGCAATGGGTAAAGATTTATATCTCATGAGATAGACATGGCTGGAACGGTAGTTTAATCTGGTTCAGTTAAACAAGACTGAAATGAGGAGTGAACTCGGTTCAGAAATGGACATTGTCCACTAAGATAGTCTTGGAAATGAGTCTTGACTACTAAGAAACGATTCTCTATGATTATGTGTGTATGCCACAATGTATCATGATTTGAGTTATGCTTATTGGGATTAAATTTCACTACTATGATTTATCCCATGATTATGAAATTATGATCTCTTTTGCAGGTTAAGATTTTAAAAATGTTATGTTCTTACGAATTTGATGTAATTGATATTTCTTTTGTTTACCCTTACTAAGCATTTGAGCTCACCCTTTTGTATGTTTTCTTTTCCCCAGGTCAGGGAGAAGGATATTAAGTAGGATATTCCAAAAAGGGACTCTAGATATGATGAAATAAATGGGAGACAATGTAGATGATTTGATGAACCAGTTGTTTATGTTTCCCAGTTTCTAAAGACACTATACATATACGGTCCTTTCATGGTTTTGTTATATGTTTTAATAAGTGTACTTCAATTTTTAAGTACTAAAAATGTTTGTAAAGTATGGGTCATTATATAATTGATGTATAAAAGTGATAATTTTTTCATTATTATAATTATAGAGATGATAGATTAAAATCCAATTTGACTATAGACATCATACCAATGTCATTTTGGACTCAAGTACCAAATATTGAAAGAACATTCTACATGCACATATATAATTATATAATTGTTATAACATTATAATAATTAATATAAGAGAAATAAGAAACTTGAAAATGGTTATAAATCAATAAAATAATTAACCTAATTTTATTATTCTATAATATAATTATTTTACAAGACGACTCGGACTCATGGAATGTGAATTTTTAACTAAATAAAACCTATTTTAAATTTTTGAAGATTTATTTTCAAAATATTTATCTTTCATATCCTCATTTTTTAAATGATTTTATTGAATGTATTAATATGTAAATGAATGTTTTGAAAAAAAATAAAATTTTCTAATTTATCTCATTTTTTCTAAAAGATGACTTTTTTTTGATGTTTTAGGTAAATGAATTTTAAAAACCCTCTATTAAAATTCTTATTTTAGATCTATTTACAATGGTAAAAAGAATTGTTTTTCTAAGATATAAAAAAATATTGTAATTTCCCAAATTCATGATGATTTAAAAATTCAATATTTCCTTTATATGTTTTCACAGTTCTTTTCAAAGAAAATTATTTCATTTTTCCGTGGGTGTTTTTTAGATTTGAAATTGTTTTTACAAGAAAGCTGTATTTTAATACACGAAAGTGATTTACACATGGGTTTAAAAGAGGTTTAAAGGGTTTAATTCATGATATTTTACTTAATAATATTATGAAATGGGTGAGCCCAGTATATCTTTTAAGAAGGGTTATGCCCCATTATAGCTCACGAGCGAGTTCGATATAGATTATAAGAAGGATGAAGCCCCATTATAGCTCACATGTGTGCCCGATATAGCTTATATAAAGGAAAGTCACCATTAAAGACATCAAATTAATTGGGCAGTGGTTATATTTGATGTCAGCCATATGGTTATTCCAATTAAAAAGGGGTTTTAAAGGGTTTTATGAATATGATGCTCTAAGTTACCAAAATGGGGTTTTAATTGCCTGATATGGGTATTAAAGGATTTATTTGATCAAAACGCATGTGTATTTTACATATGAAAATGTTTAATTCCATACACACAAATAACATTGAAGGAAAATTTAAATGTAATATGAGTTTTCTTATATTACAGTGGACTAATGTTTTCTTTTTTTCCCTTTCTGAGATTTTTTACTCATACCATGTTTTAACATATTTTTAATAGGGGTTAAGGAAGTTTTTGTAAAAGTATGAGATCAAGGGGAAAATTACGAATATTGTTCATAAATAAAAATAATATTTTATTTTAAAGAGTTTTATTTAGTGGAAAAAATAGATAATGAGTGATAAGTGTCCACTTGTAATATTTGAGTTTATGTTGTAATATTTTGTCCCAATTATATAAAACTCTAAACCAAAAGGATCATTAGGATTGTAAGGAAAATAATTATTGTTTAAAATCACTATAATTTGTATAGTTTAAGGTTTGGTCCTAGTAGTTTATATCAAAGGAAGGTTTAAAAAGATTTAGGGATTATGATATTTTCTTTTGTGGTATTATTAAGAGTTATGGATATCAAAATGGGTTGATAAATTTAATGTTGATCATAATTAAAGTGTCTTAGAAATCATTTGAGGCTATATGTTATGATATTTTATGGTGACGAATGGTATATTTGGAGACATTTATTTTTAGGTAATTATGGGTTATTAAATTTTGTCACGTGAAATGAAAGCTATGAGATAACCTTTGAGGTCAACACATAGTAAAGTTATTTGTGAAGATTTTATCATATTTTTGGGAGTGTTATATGAATTTTATAGTTTCAAAAACAGATATATCTTAAACTGTGCGACAACCTATTGTATATTACAAGGATGCATAGTTTGAATGCACAACTGATGGGAAACAAGAGTGATGTACCTACCAATAGACTACATGAAGTACTAGTTAGTATGACTTTTTTATTTAAATGATTATATATAAGATTAATAAGTCGATTTTGGAAAAATATATTTCCATGGGATTGAGAAATGATTTGGTTATTCAGTGATTAATGTTATTTCATGTGACATTCACTATTCTGGGAATCCTGCAAGATTATGATAAAGAAAATACTATAGGATTTAATTTTAGGAATAAAGGATGAATTATTTTTTGGAACAAAAAGTGATCTTATTTTATATTTATGGTGATTCAGGTTATTTATGGAAGTGGTTAGCATATCTTGATGATTAATAGGAAATTATTTTGTGGTATGGGACTTAAAGAGTAATTGATATTTTTTGGAGATAATTTATAAAATTTATCTAGAAATACTATATGATAAAATCCTTTGTATTTTTGGGAATCAATTTAGTCTATAATGTTTTGAGGAATTTTAAGTATACTTATTTATTGAATGATCTACATTGAAATTTCGGTGTCACTATTGAATATTAAAGATTGAAGTATTTTTCATCATAAAATGGTTTATCCGTTTTTGGAATTACATTATCTTTTACCCACAATTTTATTTTTGGTAAATGACTAAAGAAAAGGGGAATACAATATTTCTTTTGGGTATTATGATACAAAGAGGTTTATTTTAGTTCTTTAAGAATGAAATATTAATACTCATCATTTAGAGAAAAAGATTATTTTAGTGTGGAAATGTGTTAAAGGATGAAATTTTTATTTTCATGTAATTATATCTCCCTATATTCTTTGTATATATGGTAATGAAATTCCTCCACTCTAGGAAAACAAATTTTCAAATAAAAATGTTAAATAAATTTGTTATCCATTTAATTTTCTTACTAATAAATAAAGAACATTTTAACGGATCATAGATTTATAGTTTTTTAATTGTTAAATTTATAATGAGAGTGTTCTGTATCACTCTCCTTCAAAACATGATAGTTTTTTCTATATTCCCTATCAATGTTTTCTTATATGAAATCATAGTATGTGCTATCTTTGGCGACACTAGTACAAAAAGTATTTTTCCTGTCAGCCATATCTTGTCATTTATTCATTACTAACATGAAAAAGGAACTTAAATGGATATATGATGTTAGTTATTAGATAACCAAAGAGATAAATTGATATAAAATATTTTTTACATTGGTTATATAATAAATAATGTGATAATTATAGATATATTACATTATCATGTCATTTATATAATAACTGACATAATAAATAAATTCTCGTTGGGTTATCATGCCGCTTATTATCTAACTGATGTGATAAATCAACTTTATTATATTGGTTAAAAAATAACTATTACGATAAAGTGATTTTCATTACTTTTCCACATCGGTTATAAAATAATAGACGAGAAAATGAAACTTTTTCATGTCGATTACATAATAATTTATGCAATAATGCATGTAAAATTTTAGGAATTTTATTTTGAATCAATTCGGTGATGTTTCTCTTATCAGGAAATCCAACTCATATCCCTCATGAGGAATCCCTATCCTTTATTTTGTTTGATATGGTCAAATTGAATATCATTTTCCTGTCTTTTGAGATCCTTATGTTTCGTCAGCCTCATTATAGCACATTCATTATGCCCACTCTCAGGTAAAATTCACTCATCTTTCTATCTTTTGGTCATTCAATGGTGCCGTATCCCTAAAATTCATTTTTTATATTGTGTACATAAGTATTGCAATACCATGTTCTTAAACCATCATATTTCATTGGATTCATCTTTCCTTGTCAGAATCATTGACATTTTATACCATGGATGTTAATATAGTATTACTCCTAAGGTATTTTGATAAATTTCATTAGGATTCTCCTAAATTGGGTTTAACAGTAAACCCTATATGTATATATGGAGTCTATTATAGAGTTTCAACTATAGAAACTCTTCAATTTCATTAACTTCATATATTTTTTCTTCTTTGGAGTTGTGTTATTTAGATATTTAGAATAATGATCAATTATAGAAGGATTTCAACTAGGTGAGTGTACCACCATTGGGTTCTTTATTATTTTTCATAAATTAGGTATATTCTATTGTAAAGTTGTGCATCAATTACAAATTATTGAATAAAAAAATGATTGAGAGAAAATATACCCTCCCTTTAATTTATGATTGGTTTGATAAGTTGATGAGATATTGTTATTTATAGAATAATGATTTTCATTTTTCCTATCATTAGATAATGGTGATGGATGAAAATATTCTATATAATTAAACCATGTGACGTTGGATATTTTATGTTTCTATTTATGTTTTAAATATAAGAAAAATCCTTATATTCACGTGAATTATGAATTTCACACGCATCACATGGTATTCACACTGAAATAATTTTTATCCAAATAAATTTTGATCTTTATTATATCAAAGGAAGTAGATTGTAAATTACTTCCATGCATATATTTTTTTTATTTACCATTTACATTTAAAATTATCATCCATTATTGTGTATAATTTATAATTTTATTTTTCAAATACACATATATTTGTTTTATATTTCAAAATTGTCTTACATTCAAATTATGACATATTTGAAAAAAAAATTAAAATTGGATCATTGTGACAAACTGTTTATTTTTTATATTTCTTATAGATAAAAATGAGTCAAAGATAGATTAAAACACTTCAAATAAGTGATGAATACGAGGAAGGTGTTGATGATTTTTTTTGGAATTTCAAAAATGAAGTGTTCCAAATAGTGACATATTTTTTTTTTTATGCCTAAAATGTTAAAATTTGAAGACGTTGAAAAATAGAGAGATCAAAGATCAAATAACTTTTCATGGTTTTAATATGAGTTAGAGCCATTGGATTTTTCATGATGATATTAGGTTGAATTTATGATCTATTGATGATGATGATTTACAAGATTATAACTCTAATGAAATTGAATAAATGATTCATGACATTGATGAAGTGGAAAATGAGAAAGAATCACAAATTGATCATTTATAAGGTGATGCTGAAAACCAATGTATCTGGGATATATAGAATTTATGGTTTTCTCATTAGGGTTAAGAGTGATTAACTTGAAATTGAACCGTGGTTTGAGTGACCATAGTTTTATTGATCTTTTATAAAATTTTGAATGATATTCTTCCTAAAGAAAATGTTCTTCTCGATTCACATTATAAATTCAAGAAAATACTATGTGTGATTGGATTAGGGTACAAACAAAATACATGGCAACTGGAATGACTATGTGCTATATAGTAATGAATCTGAACTTATGTCAAAGTGTCCTAAATGTGGGATGTGATGGTATAAGTTGAAAAAAAATTACATGTTTATTTAGAATTTATAGAGACCCCTGCTATGGAATTTTGGTATCTTCCTATAATTCTTCATTTGAAACATTTATTTTAAAATTCACATGATTTAGAAAGTTTAAGATGAAATTCAGATGATTAGATATGTGATTGGAAATTATGACATCCAACTTATTATCCACAGTGGAAGAAAATTGATCAACAAATTCTTCTATTTGGAAATGAATTTATAAATATTATACTTGGACTATGAATGAGTGGAATAAATCCATATCAAAGACATAGTAGAACAAAAAGTTCACGGTCTATTTTGGTTGTAAATTATAACATACCTCATGATTTTCTTATAAATCCCAAATATTCCATATTGAGGTTAATGACTTAATTATAAGTGAATTCCCAATATATGGAATTTGTTTTGGATACGGTGTTAAGGGACATAAAGTGTGTCCAATTTGGGAACAATATAAATCATATTATTAGATTAAGTATAGGATAAGGAAAGAATACATCGGTCATAAAATGTTTTTGTCCATTGATCACTATTATAAAAGATTATAAAGGGAATTCAATGGCTCAATAAAAATTTTATATTACTCTAAAATCATTACCCATTGACCAGATTTTTTAGAGGGTGAAAACTAATAATGTGACAATTGGAACGAAACATAAATTTGGGAATGAAAAATATCTAGAATAAACTATCAATATTTTTTGATCTACCAAATTGGATATTTCATGAGGTCAAACATAACATTGATTTCATACATGTGGAGACGAATTCCAATGACAACTTTATTAGAACATGATTATATATTAAAGGAAGGAATAATTATGGGATTAATGCAAGATTTTAAGTACTCTCAATGGGAATAAATTTGGAGTTATCTCCCACTCACGATGGAAGGAAAACATTCCTACCACGACTTGTCATATATTATCCAAGAGATATTAAATTATCTTTAATAACTGTCTTCATGATATAAAATTTCTACATGGTTATTCTGGAAATGTAATTTTTTTTGCATCTTTAAAGGTTTTGGAGTTGAAAGGTATGAAATCTCATGATATTCACATCATTATGTAACAAATCCTACTGGTTGAATTTTGTAAAATATTTCCCATCAATGTTAGAATAACTAATATAATGGTGTGTTAGTCTTTCAATTCTATTTGTAATATGGTGATTGATATGAATGGTTTGAAAATTTTGTAAAAAGAATCAATTTCTATACTATTTTAATTTAAAATGTATTTTCCTCTATCTTTTTTTGATATCATGGTTCCTTTATTGATTCATTTGGTGTGATAAATAATTTTTTAGACTTTTATATCTACATTGGATGTATCCTTTTTAAAGATATATGAATATATTGAAGGGGTATGTTAAGAATCCATATCGACATGAAGCCTTAATTGTAGAGAATTATATTTCTGAGTATGTTTCAGAGTTTGGTACAAGATACTTTTTTAAAGTGGAGTACATTGGTTTTCCACTATCTTATCATGAACGAGTAAATTATGGGGGAAAGAGGATCTGTGGCCTAGAAGTCAAATATTTTATGGGTGAAAATATAATGAAGGCACATTTTTACATCTAGAATAACACATATGATACCAAACCGTGAATAAAATTTCATATTAATGTCTTTAAATGATATTATCCAACCAAGAGATTTATGTGGACTTCAGATGATTATAACAAAACTGGTTTTTCATGGATTAAGGAGACCATGATTTGTAAATCAGATGCATCAGTAACAATGATGAAGTTCCCAATCAGGATCTAAGTATCACTGAGAGGGGGATGAGGGTGAATCAGTTATATCTTTTTTTAAGTTTTTTTCTTTTTGAATCAACCTTCACCTCCTGTAAAAGAGTTTCTTCCCTATTGAACACACAAAAACACATGAACAGAAGATTTATAAGGTTCAATACTAAACAAGAGTAGCTACATCCTTGGTATGGTACAAAAATAATCCATTACCACACATTCCACTTGAAAACAATCCTTTTATGTAGAATACAAATAGTATGATGCACCCTTACACTCATGTTGCACATGGAAAAAAATACGCAAGTGTGTGCGCACCGTCTTATCACAAATAGATAATTACTGTATTTCAATGGTTCTTTACAATTGAGCTAGTGTATTCTTGGAAGTAAAAATATTCACTTTCTTACCTAGAAGCTAGTAATAATTGTCTTATGTAGAATCGAATATGTGCGAAGACCCAAAATCTTTCGCACACCCTTTTAGGTGTCTTGCACACAACTTTTATGCCAGGTGTGCATGATTTGTATTTTTTTCATGAAACACTTCTTGCGTACAACTTCAATCTTGCTCACAACTCTCTCTTTGCGTGAAACATCTCCGTATAGCGTGCAACTCTATTTCATTCACGCATTCTCATTTCGATAATATTTTTCTGCTCCTCAGAGCTCAAGATTTCTCTATGATTCAAGAATTTATGATGTGACAGGTTCACCTCTTATTTATAGACCTCTCTGAGCCCAACACGCAAATAGCCCAATGTGTCGTGCATGATCCCGACACATCGCGCAAAACCCCATTTGACGTCGCCTTGGGCGCATAAGTCACACATCGCGAAAAACCACATTTGTCATCACCTTGGGCGTCTAAGTCTCTTTCGCGCCAACCTCATCTTTCATACACATCATTGAATCTTCCAGGCACTTCATGCATTTACCATTTTTCAAAGTTTGGACCTAAAATCAAACCTTTCATGAAAAACCCCATTTTACGTCACCTTGGGCACGTAAGTATCTTTCGCGCCAACCTCATATTTTGCGCACTTATTGAATATTTCTGTCAATACATGCCTCTTCCATTTTGCAAAATTTGGACCTTGAATCATGCCTTTCACACAAGATTCCAAACTACCTTCAATCTTGCGCTCAAAAACCAATCTTGCAACCAAAACCCAATCTTTCGTGCTAGCCTCTCCTTTCCATATTTTTATGTTCAGATCATGGAACAACAATTGAGTGCAACATACCAAGCCATATTTTGTGCCACCCCCAAATCATATGTTCCTTTTTCAAGTTCTCTATTCATTATATCTCATAACCATTCTTCATCTTTCATCACGAAATCTACTATCGTGATATGTATCCTATGATCTAATAGCTTTAGCATCGTCATATTTTCATTGGGAAGTACTAAAACCTCACTCTATTCTAGCAACATCATTCTTTTCAATAAAAACATCATATGACTGGAATGAACTTTACTCCCCCTTTATTCATAAGGCATGCTTCACAAGTTCTCCAAACTTCTGATATTTTTTAAATAAAAATCAGCAAATCATCATCTGATTTACAAGTCCATTACAAAAGTGAATTGATTTATCTTCTTTGACAATAAAAAAACACTCTATAAAAGAAAACTCTTCTTACTTACTTATCCTTCCAAATTTGTCTCAATAATTGATAAGTTCAGTTGGTGGGATATGTTTTAATTTAATAACATGGTCCGGGTATGAAATTAATGTTTATAAATTTCATATGAATAATCAGGACAACAAAAGTGTTGTTCAAAATAGAGGTGAATTAGAGTTTTCTAAAGCAATACATTTTTCTTTTTCTAAAGACAAAAACCCAATTTCTACATCAAGTGAATATTATTGAGTCATTAAATGAACATGAGAGGTTGATTAAATGAAATTTTATGTTCCAATGTTTAAATGAAATGATTTATCATTAACAACAGTGTCAGAAATGATGAATTTGGAATGAAACATGTTAATTCGAATAAATTGGAATAATCAATTGAACCTTTTATAACAGAGACATATATAAAACAAATTTTCTATGTTTTTGATCAATCTAATATATAGTGGAAAATATTTTTACAAGAAAAAAACAATAGGTTGGTGGTGATAAACATGTAGAAGATACTGATTTATATGATATCCCTACTTCCATGGAAATATTAATAAATAATATTTATGAACATGTTATACACATGGTTTATGCTATATGGAATGATAATGATGAAGGAATTTGGGAAAAAAATCCTTTAGTACAATCATAATATTATAGGTAACATATGTTTATTTCTCATTTTCATTTTTAAATTTCCTAAAATGAAAGATATTTTCATTTTATTTTATTTATTAAAATACGTATTATATATTAATTAATTTAGATTTCTTTTTTGTTTAATGATTATACAGTTTTGAATTAAATTTTTAGGTAATAGTAGGATTTGAATATTTGTGTACTAATTATTTTATTTCATTGATTTGTAGGATACTAAAAGTTCAATCATCTAATACTCCACATGATTCTAGAGATGATTTCACTCATACCTCTGGGGAGGAACATACACATTCTCTTGTTGACGAGCCTCCCCAACCTTATTTACATGAGAAACCTACTTCTATAGCAGCACATAAGAGTTTGAGGGTTGGTAATACAGGAACCACACATTTACTAAAATTATCATTTGTGCGTATCCAGAACTAGAGGATATATGTAGAATTTGATGATAATGGTATTCCAAAAGGTAAAAATGAAAAATAATTCAAGAATTTATTTACTGTTCGGGCTAATAGAAAGGTTTGATTTATTTTTATAACTGGAGAAATACTGAAAGAGTGACATTATCTCAGATGTGAGAGACCATTTAGGTAATATTGATTTATTATTTTAATTATATTGAAAATTTTATCGAAATATATGTTTTACCACTTCCTATCAGATCAAATATGATGTGCCTGATACTGGAGGTGTCATGAGGAAATTTGTATCCTTGGGTTCTAGGAGATAGAGGGATTTTAAATAATCCCTCACATCACAGTTCATTTTTGGGGATAAATAGAATCAAAATCCATGTGATATATTTCCATTTCTAGATGAAGATATATAGAATAAATTTGTTTAAATTAGATGAATAGAAGAATTTTTGGTATGTTCAATGTTATATTTTATATTTTTTATTGATTTTAATCACCATAATAATGATTAATTAATTATTAATTATTTTTTTACAACAATAAAGGATATTTCATCAAGAGATCCCATCTAAAGATGTATACCTAAATATGTTATCGTGGGGAGGGTATACATTATTGGAAGAACAAATGATAGAAGGAAAAATTCAAAATTAGAGAGCTAAGAATTCACGTTCTGCAGATGTTCCCCATCATTCCTCCCCGCTAGAAATGAAAAATTGAAGAGGGTTTAAATGAGCAGAAAAATACAATATCTTATAGAAGTTTCTAGTATTTTATTTGAGAGGATTGAAATATTTTTTACTTTATTTATTTATTTTAAATCAGTTATTTATATATTGTGATTAATTAAGGATTTATTAAAATATTTCATATAAGATTCTCTTGAAGATAAGAGAACACATGAGGTTTTTATATCTGTGGGTAGGAAGAATATTTTACCTAAAACATTGGGAAAGACTGAACACATAGGTTGTGTATGAGGATACCCAATTGGTGTATCAGTCAAAAATGTGTTTCCACATTCTATAATAGTGAAGGATTTTAGTAAAAAATTAATATTTAGAAGCTATAGTTCATGATATATCAAGTTATGATGGAGGATATTATACGACCTTCAGTATAGTCAATGTTTACAGATATGAAAAGTGAATTTAATACTATAGCTCACACTCCTCCACCTCCACCAGTAGCTCCCACTACTCCACCTACTCATACTAACCACCTAATTATTATCCTACTCCTACACCCCCTCCTCCACATCTTCACAGATACTGTGAGTTATATGTTGATCATTCAAAACATCATGTTGTTTCATACGAGATGATATTTGATATTGGAGATACCATTCATCACCAATAGTTATAGATAGAACATCATATAGTCAATATACATGATATTTTTGATATATTAGTCGGAGTTACATGACCTACAGATGAGGTGAACATTGTTGGACACATTATCAACAACTCTTTTGTTTGGCCATATCGACTCGTGTGACATATTACCAATAAGGAATGTATATATTTTATCATTTATTTAATTTTTTGTATTTTTTTAACATTTTAAATTTTATCTATTTATCTATTTTTATAAGAATACATTAAATTTAAGGAAATACTATATAGAAAAAAACCAATACAAGGTGATATGACTTTAGATACAAATTCAAATTTTCTTGATAGATTTTCAACATATTGAAATTTTTTGTCGAATGTTTATGATATTTAATTTTATGCTGGTGTTTGTGGGAGTACAATGAATATAGTGATTTTGAAAAATGATATTATGGAGCTTGAGAATAGATATATGCTTGGCATCAACATGGTTCAAATTTTTTCTATATAAGTATTAAAATAAATATTTTTATGAGTTTAATTTATTAAAAATTCATTCTTATGTTTTTTATATTAGGTATATTTATAAAACTTATAAAAAGAAGGATAAGAAAAATGTATATGAATTTATGGACCTTATGTTTATTTCACCTATAGAAATAAAAATGACTGATGAATAATGAAAACGTATATTGCATAAAGAATTCAATAGAATGCAATTATTCTGTGGTAAATGTTTCCTTATCTTCAAGAGTATGAAATATATATATCCCAAAGTTCTATATATATTTTTACATAATAACCAATAACATTAAATTTTATTTTATATCATTTTCCATTAGATGTTATGTGTATTTTTTTTCTAAGGGAGAATGAACTTTAATAGTTATGCTCTATCAATGGTAAAGTGTATGAAAATTTTATGGATGTGTTGAACATATTTGATTTAATTTTATAATAATTTTATATATTATAATTAATTAAATTTATATCATTCATATAATTTTCAAATAGGGCTTGGAATTTCTTTTGAGATACCATAATAAATAAGGGCGCCAAGATCAAATATTTAAATGAAAAAGTGACTTTTTTATCATTAAAAACTTTTTCATATATTACATAATAATATTATTTTGAATTGAAAAACACTTTTAACCAATATTTTCATAAACAAGATGGTGTAACAGAATGTGGATTTCGGGTTTCAAGATATATTTATTAAATAATTTTAACTTCTATAATTATGAATTTCAACCCATTTAGATATCTTTATAAAAATTTTCTTAATATTTCATTCATTTTATTCCAAATATATGTTAAATGATTTAATTTTAATTTTTATGTTTTTGATGACCCTAAACCTTATAGTTCACATGAGCTCAGACACTTTAATGTGGGATGAGACAATCATTTTACATGTCTGGTCCAGTTTTAGTTTGTTTATACAATATATTTTAATATTGAATGTTTTAATTGCAAATGTGTTTTTACTACTGCAACTTCTTATCTCTATTTGTATTAAATTCTTTTCATATATGGAGAGGAATGAGGTTTGATTTTTTTTATTTTTTAAGTTAGTTATTTAATAACCTATATGAAAAAACTATATAGAATGGTTTTCCACATCATTAATATAACCGGAGTGAAAAAACATTTTTCACATTAGATTTTTAGGTCGGTAGTCAAATAACCAATGTGAAAATAGGTTTTCAAATTATTTATATAATCAAAAAAAATAAAATATAAATTTAAAATGGATTATCACATTGGTTATAAGATAACTGATGTGATAAACCATTTTCACATCAGTTATCTTGATAGTTGATGTGAAAAATTAATTCAATATTTTTTTTATAATGTCCATTTTTTATAAGAATCCTTAAAGACCTATTTAAAATATAACCATTAATAATATATCCTAATAAATGATGTGAATAATAAAAAAACGATGTAAAAATAGTTTTCGTAACTATTGTGACCTTTTAACTTTCCTTTCTCTCTTTTCAAATGGTAGACTTATTTACCCTCATTCGGATGTGGGATTTTAATAAATATTTTTTGAATAGTTGACACTTGGTTACCAAGATTGAGTTAATAGTTAAATGAATTAATTTTTTAGGGGGGGAGATAATGTAACATTTATATATTTTAAGAAGGAAACACTATGTAAGATAGCGTATAACATATTCCATATTGAGATTAAACGAGCAAGTAAATATTATTATTCAATTATTACTATTATAACCTAGCCATTAGAGCAGAGGGTATGAACATGATTAACTAAATTATAATAATATTACTTAAACAAGTATATATAATTAATTATTTGGTTACCAAATAATTATAAATGAAAATAAGACCCTTTTGAAAATAAAATGGAATTATTTTAATGAAAAACTATTCGAATGCACACAAGCGTGTTTTAAACCACTAAAATGAAGATTAAATATTTTTGGATTATATGAATAATATAAATATATATAATATCAAATACAATGTTAAAAATTCATATTATTTGTTTCTATATATGATATAAAATAAATTCAATTTTATGCATAAAAGAAATATTATTCTTAAAAGCAGTTTTGATGCCTTTTAATGTTTCACTATGGTTAAAACTATATTTTAAAACTTTTATAATTTATATTGAGAATATAAACATTATTTTTGAAATAGGAATATCAAATTTTACTTTCGATGATGTTTCAATATTTTTATGATAAGTTTCATTTTTTCTGAATAGTGAAAAATAATGCATTTTAATTAAAAAGTGGAATTTCATCTAAAAGATTTATAATGTTAAATTATATTTTATATTAGTTTTAATAAAAAATTAGATAAATTAAATATATACATATTCAATTGAGTTAATTGGTATGTTTTTCATATTTAATGTGGATATGAAAATATTCCAAACTTTTGAACATTTTCTGTTTAAAAACCCTCTTTCTCACCCTGTGTATGGGATTAATTTAAAATTAATTTTATCCAATTATGTTTTTTTAGTTTTTAATTATGAATTAAATATATTTAATTATAAGTTCCTAATTTATTAAATAGGTATCTTTTACTCTTGGATAATACAAACAACAATCATAGTAATTTTTATTACCGTAGTTAAGGGTAAATCTGGTAATTAAGTGTAATTATAAATATTATGAGGATTATAAAATTTCTATAAAATATTTAATAATTCTATTTTATTAGTATTTTTGATGAAAATAATCTCTGGGTTTAATTTATGACCTCTTGGATCTAATTTTATGACATTAATCGCCGTATATTATTTTATTTTAAGAAAAGTTAAACTTGTCACTCTAATATTTTTAATTTTATATCATTTTTAATTTGTGGTTATGTAGAATATAATTTATATGATAATTATTAATTTGAAATATAAAATATTAAAATTCATATTGGAAATTTATTTTTAATTTTTAGAGTAGGAATAATTTCCTTAAATATTTATACAACGATGATGTAGAAATTATTCAATAAATCGAAAAATAAAATACATGATATTAAAACAAGTAAAAAAATATATAATTTGAGATAATTAATGTCATAAAAGAAATTTATAGTGACCATGACATATTAGGGATGTATTAATAGGGTTTTTATAAATATATATTATTTTATTTTTTTTAAAACTCAATGTAATGAATAATGTCAAAATTGACATTAATGATATTTAAAATTAATAATATTTTATTAAATGATATAAAATAATTAAAAATTCAAAATATGCCAAAATAATTTGGATAAGGTTTCAAATTCCATAAATGATTAATTTATGAGTCATTTAGAATTTTATAATAACTATATTGACCCTTAAATATTAAAATCCAAGTTACCACGGTAAGAGTTAAAGGAGTTAAATAAGGATTAAAAACAAAATATAAGAGTATAAATATAATCAAAACATTTATAAATTTTAATGGATGAAGGTATTTATACACATTTTTATTTTATATTTTAAATTATTATGTATTTATATATTTTTAATTGAATATTAATTTATATTAATTTAATATTTTTGGAAATTCCAAGTGTCCCTTCCCTCTCTTATAAAAGGTAACCTCTTCTTCTATTTTTTTACACAATAAAACTATTTTGGATAAGAAAATATCTTCCAAAATCAAATAATATAACCAATATAAACATCCAAGAGGCATCATTTTATATAGAACACTACCATCAGTGGTCTTAAGACGTTAAGAAATGACAAATTTCTAAGGAAGAGGTTCCATTTTTAATAAAGAACTTATATATTGTTTATTATTCCAAACCTCGAAAAACTTATTCAAACAAGGTAAAATAATAAGTACTTGTATTTCATGTCCATGTTTTTAAAATGACTTTTATAAATGTATTAATGTGTATATAAATGTTTATTAAAAATGTAACATTCTAATTTTTCCCAATTTTTTAAAAAAACGAATCCTTTTACAATTTTATGTAAATGTATTTCATTTGAAAATAAAATTTTAAAGTTCCTTTTTGAGCTATCTTTAAAAAGGTAAAAAGTTTTTTTAACATATACTACATGAATGGATTTTCCCACTTTTATTATTCATTAATAACTTATTGTTTTATTTGTATGTTTTCATAGTTCTTTTAGAAGAAAATGGTTTCATTAATCTGTGTGCAGTTTTAGATTTTAAAAGCGATTTTACATGAAATGAGTATTTTGGTATCTAAAAGTGTTTTTTAGATGGGTTCAGAAGAGTTTTCAAGGGTTTAATTCATGATATTGTACATGAGTATTATATAAAATGGGTGACCCTAATATAGTTTATAAGAAGGTTTGAGCCCCATTATATCTCCTTGGTGAGTCCGATATAACTTATATGAAGGGTTGAGCCCCATTATATCCCAGGAGTGAGCCTGATACAGCTTATATGACTGGTTGATCCACGTTATAGCTCAGAATTCAGCCCAATATAGCTTATAATTTTTTTTTATAAAAATTATAGATCTCCAATTAGTTGGGTAATAATTATATTATAAGTCATCGGTATGGTTATTACAATTAAAAATGGGGTTTAAATGGTTTTATTAATATGATGCTATATGTTACCCAAAAAGGTTTTTTAATTATTTTGTTGGGATTTAATGGACTTATTTTAGAAAATTTATGTGTTTTTTTCATGTGATTTTTTTATTTCACACACTAAAATAACATTAAAGGTTAAAATAAATGTTTTATGAGTTTTACTATTTTTATGTGGACTAATTATTTTCATTATTTTTATTTCCCTCATTGATATGTTTTTCTCATAAGAAGTTTTTAAGTGTTTTCACAAGGTTTAAGTAAGAGTTGTGATAAGGATGAGATCAAGAGGAAAATTATGATGATTTTTCTTAAAGAGAAAGCATGTTTTATTTTAATGAGGTTATTTTAGTGGATGAAAATGGATGTTTAGTGAAAAGTTTCCACTTGTAATATATGAGTTTACATTGTATGTTTTTTTAATAAATAACTAAAACTCTAAACCAAAAATATCCTCTGTATTGTGTGAAAAATAATTCTAGTTTTAAATCACCAGAATATATAGTTTTAAATTCTGGGTCCTTAAATGTGATTTTTTGATTTAAAAGTGTAAATTCTCATATTTTGATAATTATTTTTATAAAATAAATATTTTTTTGAATTAATTATGATTAAATTATCCAATGGTTATTTTTTCATAATTTTCTAAGATATTCGAATATCTATGGAAAAATTTAATTTAGTATAATTATACAATGTGTAATAAGACCTGATAAACACTCAAAATTGTTGTGATATATTCCATAAAAGTTATAAATGAACAAATATATATACCCCTATTAAAATATTTTGTTTTTGATATAATTTTATTAATATTATAAGGAATCCAAAACCTATATTATATTTTATGGTTGTAAAATCAATTCTTTATAAACATGAATCACATTTATAACACCAAGCAAATTATTTTAATGTGTTCAATTCATAGACATAAAAAATAATTAAACACAATTATATTTCATATAAATCATCATAAAATCCATAGTAATTTAGTGGTATTGATTAATTTGGGATACATATCCTAAAACCAATGATTATAAATAAATAATGATTTTTTCAATTTTTCTATATAAACACACCCAACCTCCCATTCACATTCACTCAAAAATCATAGGTAAAGAGTTTATTATGATCTTTCACCAATATATCTCTCTCAAGGTGCCCCAAAATATATTTAGAGGCTCATATAAAAATTTTAGAAGCACCCTATCAAGGTAAGGGATCATCTCCCCCTCTTTACAAAGACACATTCTTTATGTCATGCCATTTTATTTCCAGCTGTTCATGTTGGGAATTGTTTTTTAAAATAATTTTCTTATGACTCCCAAGTAATGATATACTCATTTATCTCTCATTTACCCCGAAAATAAACCTTTATGATCACCTATGTTGCTATTGTAATTATATTATAATTTTCCATGCCAAAAATTATGTAGTGAATACCCATATCCATTTATACTCAAGGGTATTCAACAAGTTTTATCTATCATCCATTGACTATGGATTTAGACGTATTTATTCCACACTTCTTAATAATGGTTATAAAATTGGTGAAACAAATCTTTATGTTGTATGATCAATGTGACACACTTATACATATACATGATATGAAAGAGATGTGTGTGCCTAAAATTATATATCCCTCAAATTATTTGGGATATATATTTATCTCATGACATTCAATGTGCGGTTCATGGGAGATTATCCTTTAAAATCTATTTTATGATGTTCTCAAGGTAATAATATATATTTATTTACATTTTTTTGTTTTATATAATTACCACATTCTTATGTTCCCTTTATGTTATCATGCTATATCATGCATCATTATTCCCAACTATGATTTTCACCCCTCTAATGTTACATTTATATAAATCTTGGCTCACTTGTACTAATTTACCTTATTATTTGATTTCTTTATTCCATTACTTTCCTTTATAGGTCAACAAATTCTTATGTATATCCCTAGGCTATCCCGTGCTGTTTTAGAAGATCCGTGGAATATAGTAGCATATTATGGAGTTTTTAAATAATGATGTTATACTTATATTGAAATTTGCTAGGATATGTAACTAATTACCCAAATACACCAGGAATCACAATATTCTTGGGTTGAATTAGTGTATCTTTATGAAATAAATCATGAATTAAAGGGTATTAAAATATGGGGGTTTATAGTGGGTATCAGAGGAAAGTATAATTATTTTTTAGGATTAGGATTAAAAAACTCTAGTGGAATCCATAAAGTTAAGAATAAACATTTGAAAATATCCCTAGATCTTGGTAAAGTATATATTATGTGGTTTCCAAGGAATTATATCCCTGTCTAGATATTATAGGTGGAGGTGGATCTGGAAAAAATGTAACTAGGGGTAATAATAAAGATATGGGTGAATTAAGATAGACGTAATCATTACATGGTTCATGATAATGGAAATTGTTTCAAATATATTTTGATACTTCCAATGGACATGGTTTGGTAAATTCACAAGATCGTTATGAACCATTATCAATGGAACAAAAATGACCATGAGATTTTATGTTAGTAAATAGATTATGGAAAACATAGATTGAAACCTAGAAATTATTAGGTTCAATAATTTTTTTTATTTATGAGTCATTACTTTAATGTTCAGGGTTTATTAGTTTTATATTTAATTGTATAAAACTTCTCATCCCTAATTTTCCCTTTATTTTTATTCAATGAATGAAAATAAGTGAATCCTTGTTAACAACAAATACGGGAGGAAATGTGATGACAACCCAAATGAGATTCCCAACCGGATATGAGTAGTAAAGATGAGATTCAAAAAAAATTTTTCTCACATGAATCATTTTTTGAAAAGAAAACTAATCTAAATGAATGTCCAAATTTTAAAAAGAAATAGGATGTTTCAATTGAGTCCTTTATCCAATAAAGGCCCCTGAATTTCAGTGGACCTTCTGATATCTTAATCATGAACCAATAGAAAAACTTTATAAAAAAGATCTTATCAATCCTCTAATTCTCTAAGAAAGATAATTTAATGCTATATATTTATCGTATAAAGGGAAGAGTTGATCAATGGTGGAATTTGGTAAAAATTATGAACCCCGATGAGGAGATCAAAGTGATGGAGTGGAAGTAATGAAAAATAATTTTCAACAAATAATTTCCTTTCACTCTCACTATTAAAATGTAGAGGGATTTACTTAGCCTTAAGAAAAATGATGATAAATCCATCAGGGAATATGTGTAGAAACTGACAATACATTGACGACACACCTCTAACTTTGTCATCTCCCTTAAAAGTAAAGCTGACAACTTATTTGGAGGGATAAAGATGTGTTTATAAAAATCATTATCAATTTGATACATAAATATACATGAGGAAATTTTTGATATGCCCTAAAAGTAAAAATGTAGATTAAAAAATATAATGGCTGTCGTGGTTTATGAGATTAGAAGTAGAGAATGGATATTAATTTTTTTAGTTTAGTGGAAAAGTATTATAGGGGAATGAAATTAAAAAATACCACTTATAAAAATTGGGTGGAGAATCATCCAAGAAATTTCATGAAAGGGAAAAGGAACTTATTTATGTGTAGGAAGGATGGGAACCCAACTAATGATTACTGATGGGAGAAACTCACTAATGTGATGTAATATAGGAATTCTACAATCACCCTAAGCCTTTCATTTAGTTTTTCAACAATAATGAATATAGACAATAAGAAAATCAATTCCCTAAGAAATGGGTTACTAATGATAATTGATGAAAACAACCTACAAGGCCTAGAGAGTAAGGGAGAAAAATTCCATTATAACTATTGATATGGATACTGAGAGTGATTTCGTGAAAGGTACACTAGTTATTCATTCAAGGATTTTTAATATACATTTTTAATATTATTTGATACAATATTTTATATTATGAATTTTTTTTATAAATATTCAAACACCACCTCATAATATTGAAGTCAGGTTTCTAGTGAAGATGAAAAATAGTTCAATTGTTACATCCCATGAATATAACTCATCAACTGTCTGAATTTGTGGGATGTATTTTCCAAAAAACATTGTGATACCCCCTTAGTGCAATTCAATTCTATTATGATAATGGATTGGATTTCCATGAATGAAGACTACATAAATTTCCATGATAAGGAAATCAAACTTCATACAAAAAATCACCCTATGATTCTATATAAGTGTAAGTATGAGGATGAATATTATTTTGTTCCAATATCTAAAGAATTTTTTTTATTTCCTAGTGAGCAAGTGTATCTTGATAAAATGTTTGAGGCTAATGAAAATATAATCCTTTATTACCTTCCCATTATAAAATATTTCTATGATGGGTTTTTGAAATAATTTCTTCGTGTTCCTCCTAGCTTTGAGTTTGGGTTCTAAATAAATATCATTCCTAGAGATTTGTAGATAACAAAGAATCCATATATAATGTACAATATTAAATATAAGGTACTGAAGAAGCAATTAATATAGAATCTGTTTAAGTTGTTTATCTGAATAAGTTCTTCACCACAGGGAAAAGCAGTTCTCGTCATCTAGAATAAGGATGGATAAACTCACCTCTAAATTTATTATCAAGATCTCAATATGATCATGAGGAAAATAATAATTAATTTTCATAGAATGATGACTTATTCTATCATCTATATAGAGCACAATATTTCTTTAAGGTGGATCTTTAGTCACGAAATTTTAATGTAATGGTGAAGAAGGAGGGTATCAATAAGACATATTTTCATAGGAGTTATGGGCATTATGATTTCATAATGATTCCATTTGGACTCAATAATGATCCATAAATCATTATGGGATTAATAAATTGAGTCTTTAACGATCACCTAGACAAATTTGGGGTCATATTTATAGATGATATTATTATCTATTCCAAAAGTAAAGAGGAATATGAGGAGAATTTAAATACTCCCTTTAATGCCTTTTGGAAGGAAATTTTAAATGGAAATCACATTAAATGTAATTCTTTTTGTGGGAGAAATTATCTTTCATGGGACATGTTACCACCCACAAAGGGATATCTTTGGATTTTTCAAAAATAAATGTTTTCGAAGGATATACCAGACCAACATCTCTGATAGAAATCAATAGTTTCCTTGGATTAACTGTGTAATATCATCAATTTTTAATAATCTTATCATTATTTTCAAGTTCAACAAAAAACATTACTGAAAAGGTTGTTAAGTTAGTCTAGATTAATTAATATGAAAAAAATATATATGATACGAAGAAGAGGCTAATCATTGTACCTATGTTCACATTACCTATATGCGGGGAATGATTTTGGTTCTATAATGAAGTTTCTAAAAGGGGATTTGGTTCATAATAGTGTAATATGAAAAAGTGATAGCTTGTGGCACCTTATAATTAAATATCCATGAGAAGAACTACTAAACTTATGATCTAGAATTGGCAGTAGTGACCTTCACATTGAATATTTAGAAAACATTATCTATTTATAGAAAACTGTGACATATATGTGGATCATAAAATCCTCATGTAAATACTCACAAAATGGATCTTAATATATGAAGGAAATGTGGTTAGAAATAATCATGGATTATTATTTTTCAATCCATTACAATCCTAAGAAGGTAAAAAAGTGGTAGATTCTCTGAGTGGAAAATATCTCATAACCCTATCCATGATGAGGATTAAGGGGGGATAAAATCTTATTAGACATTAAATATATGGATATGAGAATAATAAAATGATCATAATCCCAAAACTCTCAAATAACATCTTAACTATCTATTCTTGAAAGGATCCTAGAGGCCCAGAAAGATGATGAGTTACTACTAAATAAGGTAGTGAATATTCCAGATTTCAACTTTACCGAAGATGTAGTATAAGTTTTGGAACTCGAATATGTGTCCCATAAAAAAGATAACTGAAGAGGGAACTTTCAGATAATGAACATATCTTATACATCTATATTCTAATAGGATGAACTAAATGTTATGGAATTTTGAAGTAACGATTCTCATAGGATAACATAAAGAGGGATACTATGGAGTTTGTATCTTTATTCTTAGTATGATAACAATTCATGGTGGAATGATATAAGTCTACAAGTATTATTCAAACATTTTACATACTAGTATGTAAATGGGAAATCGTAACTGTGGATATTTTAATAGGAATCCCAAAAAATCCTAAAGGTAATAACACTATCCGCGTGGTAGTCTATCACTTTACCAAGTCACCACATTTCATTTCTATCAAGGAAGATTTCTCACATGACTAACTAATAATGATATACATAAGGTATTTGGTAATACTACATGGAGTTCCAATATATATTGTATCTGATCGATATCTAAGGTTTATCTCGAGGTTTTAGAGTAGCCTTTAGTAATATTTGGATATAGAATTGCAATTCATCACTTCTAATCACCATCAGATAGAAGGTTAGTCTTAAAGTAATATTATTTTTTTTGGATATATAGGGACCATTCTCAATGTATTTCAAAATATTTTTTTGACTAAAACCTTCCCCTAATGGATTTACCATAAAACAATAATTTCCCTGCTAATATTTCAATGGAACCTTATTAGGATATGTATGGAAAGAGGTTTCAAAGTAAAATTGTTTAAGATGAAGTGAGAGAGTGGAAGCTAATGGGACCTAATAATACCAAATATATTATAGATAAGGTCAAAACCATTCATAATCATATTAATTCTACAAAAAGTTGACATAAAATATATGCATACAATCATGGATTAGACCTGGAGTTTGACGTTGGAGAAATTTTTTTTCTTTTTATATTTCAATAGAATAAATTCATGAGGTCTGGTAAGAAGGGTGGATTATTATTATGTACATCAGCTATAGTGACCCTACTATTCATTAAAAAACTATTACTTCATTTTTATGATAAACAACATAATAGAGATATAATTCATGGATCAAAATATTTTGTGTATTGGGATGATTAATCTCATACATAACTTGTATATAATAAAACATAAATATTTATTTAAATCCTTCTTATTTATCCTTAAAAAATATCTCATTATCTTTAGTACATGTAATCCCTTGAGGATATTCATCAAATAAATGGGTATCCTAAAATTCAAATAAAAGGATAAATAAGGGACTTGAATTAATATAATATGGGTGAACATAATCATAATTAGTATAAAATAAGAATAGTATAATCTTAAACATCATGAGGAAAAATTTTGATAAATTCATGGAATATAGAACTACATAAAATAAAATCCATGTTATAGTGGTCAAATACCACACATAGTTGTGAATAGTGCTAGCATCATGTTCACACATAAAATAAGTGTATAACCATAACATCATCTTTGGGAAAAATTATAGCATCATGTTCATGCATAATAAAAATTATTTGAGGGGATAAATCAAATTATGTAATGCATTTTAGGGATATGTAATTATAGTACCACACGTCACATCATAATATTTAACTAACCATGCATGCCACAATGAATTTATAATAATCGTAATCATTAAATATCCCATGGAACAGAATGGGTTTCATTAGAATTTCATAAATAACATAAGAATTTATTAACTTTGTGGTTCCAAAATTAAAAATATAGATCATAATTTGGAATAAAATATCATTTTTTCTTTGGATATGAAACAAAACATGTGGAGTCCAAGATTTGTTTTGGAAAAAAGATGTCTTTTTGAGAAATAATTATATTTTTCATAAAAAACAAGATGGAAACATGTAAATCAATTAATGAAAATTTATTAATTGTGAAACTATATTTATGTAAAAATATATGATTTTTTATACCAAATATTTGAAGAAGGTAGGATAACTTAAAGAAAAGGAGTTGGGTTCGAGAATCCCCTTACCATTATTCTCACTTTATTTCGTTACTTTTGCGCCCCAAAAATAATAAATGAATATTTATTAAAAAATTTATACAAATGTAAATAATTTTAATTTTACCTCTATTTATCAATTATAGTCAAGTGATTATATTTATTAATTTCCTTAGTTATAGGGTAGTCATTTTTATATCATTTCTTACTTAAATATTTCTTCTGTTCCCTTGATTTCACTACTTTGTTCAATGTAACTTATACATTAGTATAATTAATTAATTATTATAATAATAGATATAATTGAATGTTTATATTTTATATATATATATTATAATATCCATCCATGATTATGGTTATATGTTTTGACATGTAAATGTATTCGTAGGTCATTAACCCACTTTTGATGGGATATTATCAGGAGAGCATGAATGGGAAGTTTGAAATTTATATATATTGTAAATGTTAAACTTATTATAGGTTAAAATGGTTAATATAATGTTAGATTACAAAATAATTAATCTTATAATGTTTTCATTGAAAAGGGTAGTGAAAAAAGACAGAGAAGAAGATTAAGAAGAAGAAAAAGGGTATAGTTGATCAATGCTTACTTAATATTTGGTGTCTCTTCTCTTGTAAGACACTATAAATCCATTGATATTTGGAGTTTGATTAATCTAGAACATCCCTAATTATTAAAAGGGGATTTATAGGAATAATTGTTCTAGATTAGGTTTTTCTGGTAAGTGGGGAATTAGTGTTTTCCAATGGGAGGGTGACAAGATTATTTATATGAGAGAAGAGGGTAATTTTAACAATAAAATTTGGAATAAAATATTATACCAAAGGTAAAACATGTAATAGTTTTTTTTGACAATAAAAATCATAAATAGATATAATATAATGAGTTTATGACTTTAAATACCCTTTATAATTTTAATTCATTATTTTATTAAAAAGGATAGTAGAAGAAAATAGAGATAGTTATTTTAAGGAATCACTTTTGACATTAGGTTTTGGGAAGTTATTTTTATGTTTAGAAATTATGTTTATTAAATTTAAATAAATAATTTAGGAAATTAAATATTTCATTTCCAGACATCAAGTTCTATACGTGATTATTTCATTATTATAATATGAATGGTAAAATTTAAGAAACACTGAATATGTGAAAAACTATATTTTTTACTATTCATTTGAAAATTGATGTATTTCAAAAAATTATAAAAAAAAAGCACACATGGACAATATATGACGTTATTATTTGAAAAATAATATATATTTTATAAAAATAATTTTATAACTTTTGAAATTTTAATTTAAAAATTATGATTTTTATGAAATACTTTAAAATACAGATTATGAAAAATGTGCTTTAATTTTCTTTGAGTTTTTTATTCATGGAATTTATTTCATTACACTATAATATTTATGTTTAATTATATTAATCAGGATAAATATTATAAATATTATATTATGTTATTTTGAGGTCAAATTACTATTCCAAGGGCCAGGTTACGGTTTCCCAACAGTCATGTTACTATTCCCAATGATCAGGTTACTATTCCAATGGTCACCTTACCTCTTATAAATACTTCTATATTACTTCATTAATTATTAAAATAAATTCCTATCAAGGTTCTATATTTCCATTTTCTAATATTTTTATTGGTTCATTATATTTTTTTTTCTATAGTGTTGGATGTAGGGGTGATGATTCTAGAAGACTGGGTTGATCCATATTTTCCCATTATAACATTCTTATTTTATATTTCTTTTTGTAATTGTAATTTTTGGAATTTTAATTGGTTTCATTATAGAATAATTTAATATTATTTATTAATGAAATATTTTTTTCTATTTTTTTATTGGTATAATACTATATAGTATATTATAACTCAAATTTATATTAAGAGAAAAATCATTTATAAACTATTGGTTGTTACATTATTCCCCCTTTAGAAAATTTGTAACCAAAATTTCAACTTGTATTATCTATTGAGAATAGGTGTGGTCACTTCACTTTCATTTTTCCCTTTGGTTCCCACATAGCCTCTTCATACTTTGAGTTCCTCCACAACACTTTTACATGATGTGTTGTCTTATTGAGTTTAACATTATCTCTACGGTCCATGATCTTCACTAGATACTATTTATATTAATGATTATTCTCCAGTTGTACCACCTCTGAATTTAGTTCATGTGATGGATTATGTATTTACTTCCTCAAGAGTGATATGTGGAATATATCATGAACTTGAGCCATACATGGTGGAAGTGCAACTTGATTGGTCACTGCTTCTTTGTGGTCAAGGATATAAGAGGGGCCAATGAGCCCTGGGATAAGATTACATTTCTTTACCAACTTCAATAGTCTCTTCCACGATGATATTCATTGGAAACAATTGTCTCAAACATTGAACTCCAAGTCCCTTCGATAGTTTCCAGCATATTTCTTTTTCTAAATCTGATCTTCATATATATTTTTTGGATGGATTGACCCTTCTCAGTCATCTATTATTGATGGTTAGGTCCTAGATGCTTTCGTTCTCAAACATCATTCCAACAAGTTGATGTTTTACATCGCTTCCCATACATAGATTCATATAGAGTCATTAAAATACTAGAGTGGAAGCTATTTTTATATGAGAACTCAACTAGTGGGAGATATTGATTCAATACACCTTTTAATTCCATTGAGCATGCTCTTAGAATTTCCTTGAGCATCTGAATAATACTTTTGTATTGGCCACTAGTTTGGGGGTGATAGGCTATTTTGAAATTCAATTAATTACTTAAAGAATGTTCAATACTTCACCTAATATAGTTGTAAACCTTGGATCATGATTAGATACTATAAAAAGTGGAACCCCATAATAACTCACCACATTCTTCACATATATCATGGGAAGTTGTTCATGAGATAAATCTTCCCAAGTAGCAATGAAGTTAGTAGGCTTGGTGAGTCGATTGACCATAACCCTTATAGAATTATTTCCTTAGATGTCTTCGGGAGAACAGTGATAAAGTCCATAGTTACATTCTACCATTTTTATATGGGTATAGTATAATGACCCAGGCTTAACATACATGGATATTACATCATTTTAGATAAATATTTATTACATTTCAAAAATACAAGCATGGGGACCATAACAGTTTAATGTATTTGGAAACACGGAAAAAAATATCATATCCTGGTGAAGGATCTTAATAATATCCCCTAAGGATCTACACATTTAATAATTTTACTTAAAACCAATCTTCATAACCTAGCGAAAGGAAACCTAAGAAAGGGGTGAGCTCAGATGCTCAGTAAAGGTAAATAAATAAAATTCCTAATCATTACATGAAAAAGGGTAAGGAACATGAGCATAACATTTAAAGATCATACACTACATATTATAGATCCTAATAATGATTATATGTTGATAATACATGATCCATAAGAAAATAAAGACCATTACACTTGAAAGAATAACATAGGAATAAATCATGGAATTGTGGAAAAAGCATAAGCTTATTAAAACCCTACATCAAGGTGGCCCACTAAGGCCATTGTAACATGATAGGCTTGAGATAACCACCCATGTACTAGCTTCAGGATTGGTATGAACTCTTGTTTACCCTTTTGAGTCAATCATGGGATATCCACTTATGCACCCTAATTTTTAGGATTTAATCCCATTGACCCTCTTGTTTGGAGCTTAGGATTTACTACTGTATACCCTCTGGTTTCAGGCCTAGGATGTTCTCCCGTGAAACCTCTTTTTTTTGTGCTTGGGATGTTTTCTTGTGTACCCTCTTTCTTAGGTCTTGGTATGTCCTCTCGTGTACCCTTTAATCTCATAAAACATTTATCATTACCCAATGAATTGACGAGTGATACATGTCCCACACATCATATAATGAAATCATACATGCATGTTCCACAAAACATTCCTCATATTAGGACCCATGAAAAGAGATGAATTATATAACCATAAAATCATGACCCATGAAATGATATTACTATCATTAACATTTTATCCCATCCTAACCTATGGAAAACAGATAGGTTTTATAATAAATTCATCAAATATTAAACCGTGAAAAGAAGCGGGTTTAAAAAGAATATAACCCATGAAAAAGAAACAGATTTCATAAACATATAACCCATGGATGAGAAATTTTTTTCATAAACATATAACCTATAGAAGATAAATGGGTTTCAAAAAGACCATGATATTAAGAATAACCTATTCATAGAAAGGTTATGAGTGGGACCTTTATGTCATTTACTAGAAGGTCATGATTAACATCAACAGATGTCATCTTTGATGGAAAATATATTTTCATCTTGAAAAAAGTTTTATAATATATGAAACCATTTAGAAATCATTTTCTTATAATATACCTTGAAAAATTATAAAGAAGACGTGAAATAATTTTGTAAACCATTCTCTTGAAAACTTATAAAATAAATAGAAAACAATTTAAAAATCATTTTTATTTTAAAACACTTTGAAAAAATAACAAGAAATATAGAAAATGTCTTGAAAAATATTTCTTTTAAAATATATTTAAAACTTATAAGTAATGCTTGAAAACCTTTTAAAAACCAATTTTCAAGAAAATACTTTAAAAAAATATAAATAAATCTTAAAATATCTTGAAATCCATTTTCCTTGAAAATAATTTTAAACAAATATCCATAAAAATTTACCATTTAATAATGAAAAGAAATATTCATAGAGATGACAATGAGGAAAACCATACATGTCGTATGAGGGAAAAAATATATTCTTTTTTCATGGTAAAAAGGTTAGAAAAATGGCTTGATTGAAAAGAGACAAGAATATTCCTTTGATAATTTATATAAGAAAAAATGCTAAAAATTTATTTTCATGATAAAAGGATATTAGTAGAGTATTATAGGAAACCCTTTTTTTGAAAACAAGGTTTTGAAATAAAATAGATTTCTGACAGAAGAGAGGGTAAAGTCAAGATCTTCTAAAAACACATTAGTTACTATATTATACACCAAAGAGTAGAAAAATGGTACCAATAAATGATTATATTATGAATTTATATAGTGTAATTAAATTATAGAATTTTCTTGAGATATGGATCATAATATTTCATCAATGAATGCATAAACATAAACAATCTGGAAAAGCAATGAGACTATTTCAATAAAGTATTATACCTTGGTAACATTAGATCATACTATCCACATAAGAAAATTAAATTAAATGAATCTTAAAGTATCATGAAAAGTTGGAGATTCATGATATTACATGTAAAAAGTAAGTATATACAACTTGAAAGAGATTTTAGTTGTATAACAAAACATGAGTTTCAAAGAAAAAAAATTGAGACAAAACCATTTCACCAATTTGATAACTTTTAAAACTTAAACCTGATGAAATAAAGATAATCATATGTGAATACCCAAAAATTTAATTATAAGAGGCCTAAAATACAATCCTAGAAAGTACATACACTAAAAAATAAGTGAGTGGTGATTCAGTCATGTTTCTCACGAAAATAAAAGTGAGATTAAATTCCTTTACCATGTGTCTTGAATCTTATCTTATTCATTCAGGCTTCCTCGTAATTGGGTAACACCTTTTGGATTGTGACAAAAGGCTTCTTAGTAAGACTTTCTACCAGGGGAGGCTTCAAAGAGGAAGGGAGATAGGTTGGGAGCTTATTTTAGAATATTTTTGGTTAGATGAGGGTCTTGAGATGTGTGAGGAAGAGGGAGTGGTGGTGTCTTTTTATAAGGAAAGAAAATGAATCACTTGGAATTTTTTAAAACAATTTAGGTGTACACATGTTCTTACCTAAAAAAGGTCATACTAAACCAAAATAAATCAATAAAGTAATGTGTGTTGCAAAAAAATGGACACAAAATGTGTGTTATACAAGTTACTAGGTTATTTGGGCCCTCAATTTTAAGGTTTAGTCCCAAATTCAACTAATTTTGACCTTACACACTAGGATTAATTTTCATCACTTTTACTAATCATCTTGTTAAAAATTAATCTGATCTTATTAGAATCTAAAAATAATTATAATTATAATGTTGTATGCTATTTTTTTTGAAATTCAATTCATAGAAGTGGGAAAATTAAAATGAATGTTAATCTCGCAGGTGTTGCGAGAAAGTGGGTTTTTAATGTGAAACATTCTAAAGTTTATTATGTTTTTATATTCAATTTCAATGTGAAATTTATTATAATGAACTAAATTATATTATTAGATGTAATATTTAACTAATGTTACCATAAAGAAAATTTAACATATACATTTACACTAATAATTATTTAAATGAAAACACATTTATTAACTAAAACACAATATTTTCAATTATTCATAAAAAATAATGTTTCTTGGAAAAGTCCCAAAAATTTACCCTAAGATAATTTTAGCATTCTAAATTAAAAATGAAGTTTATATTATCAAATTTAATTTGTTAATTCATCTAATACTTATTTTATTATTAAAATTATTTTATTCGAGAAAATGATATTCTTAAACATAGAAGAGATTTACCAAAAATCATATATTTCATTATCAATATGATTTATCTACGTAAAACAACTATAAATAACATTTGAAAAATAATTATTATAATTCATATAACTAATATTTATTTCTAGGTTATAATTATCTCGATTAAATAATTTTAACAACAGAATGATGTTTCATAGGAAACATTATTGTTCCATGTAATGTATTCCAAGTTGATGTTGAGGGTAGTGCATGCCAAGTTAGCATTGCATGTAAAATAAGACAAGTCATTATTTCATGTAGAGAAATCCAAGTCAGTATTGCATGTAGCGCAAGAAAGGTCAGTATTTTGTGTTGTGCAAGCCAAGTCTGTTTCATGTGAAAGGAATGTCTATCTTAATGTTTTTAATATATATATATATATATAAAATTAACTTTTTCTAGTTTCATGTGAAATGAAAATTATAAAAAATATAAACTAATCTGAAAAAAATATTTCACAAAATCTCAGGGTATTACATTCAACGCCCTTTAAAATTAATTTCACCTTGAAACTCATCTAGGATATCAATGGTTTAATACTTGAAAGTTTCATTCATAGAAAACCACATTGTAAAAATCAATACAAAAACATCCCTTAGAAATGGTAATTAGAAACCATAATGGTTCCCTAAAGTAACACATAATAAGGTTCCCCCATAGGAGAACATAGGTTCGATGTCAAAACATGGATATGGAAGAGAAATAATACTATCAAGTTCTGATGGAGAGTGATAGGAAACAATGTCAGGAAAAAAGCTAAGAATCACAAAGCCATAAATTCGGGATGACCTTCGGGACGTTCTGATTCCTTGGAAATGAAAGTACTAGGACAAAGGTTTTTCTCTTGGTGATCCTTTTTCATATAGTTTATGTATTTTCCTAAAAATTTGTACTTTTATTATTTCATAACAATGTCACTCTTTATATTTTGTTGATCCACTTCACCTCTTTCTCTAAAAAGGAAGGTGACTTTTTTTAAAATTCTTGATGTTCTAATAGACATGAGTCCCATGATATGCCATGCCATTAGTAAAAATCATCATAAATTAGTTTCAATATGATTCCCAATATTCATAAATCCTCATATGGAAGGATAACACTTTAATCTTACTGACTTCATCTAAAATTTACCTAAAACATTCCATAAATAGTAAACCTCATAACCCATCCAGAATATAATTCACACTTTATTCCTTAAATATGAACTTATCATAAACAAACAACATTTATATTAGAAATTTGTGTCCATCCATATACTGATAGAATATCAAATGAGATTTTATTATTCCAAAATAAATGTAGTGAAAGATAATCACATGAAATATCACCAAAGGATGAACAATAATACTTTTATAGGGATTATTCATAAAAAATAGAATATATAATTCCCCACTAAAGAGGGAAGGATAAGTACTTATTAATTATTATGGTTCACTACATCCATTATGATCACATAATATTTCCCTTTGGACTATGTATTCAAAGGTTATTGTGTATTATCATTCACATTATTCCTTAGATTGGGGAAATTGTTATCCTAATGTCCAAACTCTATGAAATTGAAACACTGATGTGTGGGAGGTGAATTTTGTGGTGATTTCACAATTTTTTCATCACTATCTAACTTTACCCCCATCAGGACAATATTAAAAATCATGATGAACTTCCCTTCCCCACTAAAAATTTAGTAGTCCCATTAATAAAATTCCTTCCATGTATCTTCCCATAATTTGTGCATAACAGAAGGGTCATTTTTTTCTCCATGGTTGTTAGATTTTCCAAAGAACTCCATCTCCATTTTCTCATCAAAACCATGAGATTGGTAAGTAAATAAAAACTCCATGTCAACTCTAATATCACAATGAACAATCTATTTGTAACTACTAAAGTATCGTATGGCTAACAACCTTTTGAGAGTTTGCTCTAATCCACTAAAGAACCTATCAACCTTACTTTCAGGTTCGATGATAATACAAGAAGTGTACCTCACAAGTCTTATGAAATTAGACTCAATGGTACCAACCGATTCATCATCCTTTTTCTTCAAATCATGGAACTACTTTTCCCCCATCATACTAAGAACAAAAGGAATGTACATTCTGAATAATATGTTCTTGAATTAAATGGATTCAATCTCATATTGCTTCTTTTTATTCTTGATTAGATTCCACCACTGTTGTACTTCACCTAGTAACCGATGAAAAACCATAATGACTTTCTCAGGATCCAGAAACTTGGGAATAGAGAATATCTTTTTAGTGGTACTAATATAGTGTTTAGCAACAAGTGGACTAGATGAACTGTAAAAATAAGGTGGACGAATCCTCCTGATTGACTCAACAGAACATTGTTCCATCCTTTTCCTATTTTGAATCTCATCATTATTCATAGCTTGAGAAAGCTATGAAAGTATAACTATTATGTTTTTATTCTAGTCCCCATATCATTCTTATATTCAGGAGCACATGTTTCTCATTGTCCATCTCAATCACAATTAATGTAGTCCCTTTGGATTCCATCCATTGGTTAAAACAAAAAACATAGTGTAAGAAACTGTTATCATAGTGAGGAACAAAATAATCATGAAAATTCACATATAGTATGTCTAATGTATGAAACCTTCTATATTAAATGACAACATAGGGTTAACCAATTCTATTCATATCCAACTTATAATTAAATCCTTTATTATGGTTTGTGATGAGTTTGTAAATTCCCAAAGCATATCCCCAATGAGTGTCTAACCAGATGTGTAGCATGGTCTATTATCGTCGAACATATTACCCCGAGCCAAGCCTACAACATCTTGTTAGAGTTGTTACCCATAGATACATCTATTCCAGAGCCACATCCACTTGTAGTATTGTAACTGGGATGTATTTCTAGGAATCCACTTACTATATCCTTGTGAAAAATTCTAGGACATTTTCCTAAACATTAACTGATCCTTATACTTATCCGCAGAGACATCCCTAGACATATCTTTAGAAATATACCTAGTAATATCAGAATTTTTTTTATCATCCTAGATTCTAAAGATGACTAAACCTTTAATTTGATACCAACTAAAACAACCCTATCTTAATATACATGGATATTACATAATTTTTGATGAATATTTAGTATATTGTAAAAATACATGCTCGAGGACCATAATAGTTCAGTGTCTTGGGAAACATGCAAATGTAATCTTCTATCCTGATGAAAGATCTTCAACATATCCCATGAGGATCTAATCCTTTATTACTTCTACCAAAAAACATTCTTCATAACCCAGAGAAAAGAAAAAAAAGAAAAATGTGAACTCTGATGCACAATAAGGGTAAATAAATAAAATTCATTAGAATAACATGAAAAAAAGCTATGGAACATGAGAATAACATGTGATGATCATACCCTATATATTATAGATTATAATAAAGGTTTGAAGTTGACAAGACATGAACCATAAAGAAATAAATAACATTATCCTTTAAAGAATAAATTAGGAATAAAACATATAATTATGGAAAAAACATAAGCATATAAAACCCTATGTCAAGGTGGCCTACAAGGCCTTTGTAACATGTTTATCTATAAAAAATCACATGTGTACCTAAATTACGATTGGGATTCCCTCCCATAGTCCCTCTTGTTTCATTCATGGGATGTCATCCTTTATACCCTCCTATTTCAGGTTTGGGATGTCCTCTGGTTCACCATCTTGTATCAGATTTTGGATTTCCTCCCATTTTCCCTCTTCTTTTAGGATTAGGATTTTCTCCAATATATCATCTTGTTTTAGGCTTGGGATGTTCTCCCATGTAACCTTTTTTTTATCTTAGGGTGTTCTCTTATGTACCCTCTTATTTCAGGCATGGGATGTCCTCCCGTGTACTCTATGAGCTCATAAAACAATTATCATTACCCAAAGATTTATAGGGAGATATAGATACCACCCATTCCATAATGAAAACATGCAAGAACATTCTAAAAAACAATCATCATATCCTGACCCATGAAAAGAGATGGGTTATATAAACATCAAATCATAACCCATGAAATTAAATGGGAATAATTAACCTTTTATCACCTAATAACCTATAGAAAAGAGATAGGTTTCATAATAACTTCATCAAAGTATATCCCATGAAAAGAAGCAGGTATCAAAATTATATAACACATGGAAAATAAAGGGTTTCATAAACATAAAACCGGTATAAGTGAACATGATTTCATAATCATATAACCCCTGCAAGAGAAATGGGTTTTATAAAGACCATGTCATTACGAATAACCCATTCATAGAAAGGTTATGAATAGAACATTTAGATCATTTCCTAGAACTGTGTGATTTAAATTAATGAATGTAATAATAGATGGAAAATAATTTTGAAAATCTTTCAAAAACATTTCTTGAGGAAAATATCCTTTCTTATTTGATGAATAACTTTAATACATATAACCATTTGAAAATATTTTTCATAGAAAATACCATGAGAACTTCTAAAAAAGACATGAAATACTTTTTATGAAATTTTTTCAAGAAAACATTTAAAATAATATTCAAAACATTTTAAAAACCTTTTTCTTTGAAAAAAAATTGGAAACATAAAAATAATGCTTGAATTATTTTTGAAAACCATTTATTTGAAAATTCTTTGAATATTTATAAATAATGATTGAAAACGTTTTAAAGACCATTTTTTTGGAAAATACATAAAAACAATCTTACATTTGAAACATGCAATGGATGCTTCCTAGGAATGAAGATGGGTAAAACTGTACATATTGTAAGAGGTAAAACTAATATTCCATTTTCACAGTAAAAAGGGTAAACAATGCCTTGATTGTAAAGCAATAAGAATATACCTTTGATAATTGGTAAAAGAAAAAAAGGGTAAAAATTCATTTTAATTATATTAAGATATTATTATAATTTTCATGGAAATTATTTTTAAAAAACATGTTTTTGAAAGAAGATATTTTTCGGACCAAAGAGAGGGTAAAGATATAATTTCCTAAAAACACGTTCTTAACTATATTATGTACGAAAGAGTAGAAAAATTGTTCCAATACATGATTAAATTATGAATATCAAGAGGATAAAAAATACATGAATTTTCTTGAAGGATGGATCATAATAGCTAATCACTGAAATAATAAACACAAACAATCTCAAAGAGAGTTGATATTATTTCAATAAACTCTTATAACTTGGTAACATTAGATCATACTCTCCATGTAAGAAAAGTAAATGACTGAATTTTAGAATATCATGAAAATTAGTATATTAAAGATATAAAATATAAAAATAATGTATATAAACCTTGAAAAATAATTTAGGTGCATAACAAAACATGAGTCTCAAAGAGGTCCAATTGAGATAAAGATGTTTCACTAATTTTCAATCTTTTAAAACTTAAAACCCATATAAGAAAGAAAAAAATAGATATCTGAATAACCATAAATTTATGTATAAGAGTAATAAAATATATTCATGTATAGTACATACACCACACAGAAGAATTGAGTGGGTATTAATGCATGTATCTCATGAAAATAAAAGTGAGATGAAATTACCTTACCTTGTGTCTTGACTCTCATCATACTTGTTCAACCTTCATCATAAACGGGAAAGTCCTTTTGGTTTGTGCCAAAAGGCTTCCTTGAAAGAATTGTTTTCCAATGGGAGGATTTAAGGAGGAATATAAGTAATTTGGGAGCTTATTTGAGAAGATGTTGGGTGAGCCAAGCAGTTCGAGGGGTATGAAGAAGAGGGAGTGGTGGTGGCCTTTTATAGGGACGGAAAAAGACTCACATAGATATTTTGAAAACAAGTTAGGTGTACACATTTTATAACCACAAAAATGTCCTAAAACCCAACCTAAATCAATAATGGAAGCTGTGTGGATATACTATGGACAACCAATTGGAGTCGTACATGTGGCTAGGTCATTTGGGCCCTTAATTTTATGGTTTAGTCCATAATTTTGTTCAATATGACCTTAATCACTTTGATTAAATTTAATCCCTTTTACTAATATTTTGGCTCAGAAATCACATTTATATTATTAGAATCAAAATATTACACTAATTAAAAAGAGGTATTTCATTTTATTAAAATTCAATTCATAGAAGTGGGAAAATTAATATTAATTCTAATCCCGTAGAAGTGGAGAGAAAGAGGGGTTCTAATGTAAAACATTCAAATGATTATTATGTTTTTATATTAAATTTAAAATCTAAATTGATTATAATGAACTAAATTATATTATTAGATGTAAAATTTATCTAATTTGACCCTAAAACAAATTTAAAGTATAATTTAAAATTAATAATTAGTTTAAAGAAAAGGAAGTGATTAACTAAAATGAAATATTTTTCAATATTAATCCAAAAATGAAATTTCTCTGAAAAATCCCAAAAAATAACCCTAATATAATTTCATCATTATAAATTAATTTTATTATTTTATCAAATTAAATTTCTAAATCTTTCTAAATTTAATTTAATTATTAAAAGTGGTTCATATGAGAAAAATGTATTTTTAAACCCAAAATGGCTTTACCAAAAATCATATCTTTTATTATCAACATGTTTTTATCTATATAAAAAAATTAAAAAAACATTTGATAATTATTTATTACAATTCATATAACTCAGTTTAAGGGTTAGGTTATAATTATCTAGATTAAATAATTTTAATTATGTTCCAAAAAAAATGTCGAAAAATATTAGGATGTTACATATCAGAAATGGTTCTATCATCCATTTAGAATTTTATCTCTCTGCTTTAACATGCTGACGAACCCAAGACCTTGAGATATACTATGCAATATTCTTATCCAGGTTTTCTTAATAGAAGTGCTCTTGAAGATCAAAGAACATCTTGGTACCTCGAGGATGGATAAAGAAAGATGAGCTATGTTCATTATCTGATATCTTACTCTTTATCTTAGGTGTTGAAGGCACAAAAAGAATCATTCCAAACTGAATCACACCATATTTATTGAAGTGTAACTCATGAATCTTCCCTTTACTGATTTCACCTTGTTTTGTAGCTCAAGATCACCCCTTTGTGCCTCCTTGATCATCTCTTGGATATATAGTTGGGAAATAATTTGGGAAAGGTTGGATTTATTACTTGACGTTATGACTTCCAGATCCATAATTTTCATATCCATTATAATATGTCCTTTCTCAGTCCACATCATGGATAGGGTACCATGTTCTTATCTTTTAAGAGAACCAACTACCTTGTTTTCCATTCTCAGATAGTAGAGAATAGAGCAATTGTAGTCGTTGATAATATCTAACCATATTATTTCATGCAACTGTATATCCTTATTTGTTAATATATAAATTATAATATTTTGATATGTATATATTTTATAATTCACCATAGAGGTAGTACAACAAAATATTTAGAGAAAATATCAGAGCTACTGAATCTTGATCATGAGTCAGGTAGTTCTACTCATAGATCTTAAACTGTCATTTGGCATAGGGTATCACTTCTTCATGAGTAAAAAACCCAATATATTCATTGAATCATCTATATATATCAAAAATACCTTCTCCAATTGTTGGTAGTGTTATGATAGGTGTAGTTATTAACCTCTTTTATGCTCCTTAAACACTTCATCACATTCTTCTGTCCATATATACATGACCCCTTTCAGTGTATAATTATTTTGTAGGCTAGAAAATCATTGGAAATTCTACTCAAAATGTCCGTAGCATCTAATTAGTCCAAGAAAACTATTAATTTTTGTGACACTTGTTTGTTTGGTCCATTCTTCAATTTCCATTTTCATCAAAGAGTCTATAGATAATTCCGTACTTGTGATCACATTCCTCAAGAATGAGACTTGTTTCATCCAAAATTTATACTTGTTGAACATAGGGTAATTTTTTTTATATCTTAAGCTCACCAAAAGAAAACACAAATATTTCCCATGTTCCTTATTTCCATTGTATTAAATGAGAATATCATTGATAAAAAATACCACAAATTTTTCATGTCAGAATCTAAAGAATATATTCATTAAATCCATATTAATGTAGCAAAATTAGTAAGCCTGAATGGTATCACTATGAACTCATAGTAACCATATCTTATACAGAAAATAGTCTTATGAATATATTCCTTCTTTACCTTTATTTTATGATATCTATAATTAAGATACCCCTCTGAGAAGTACTGAGATCCCTGTAGCTGATCAAACAAGTCATAAATCCTTGAATGAGTATATTTTTGTTTTATGGTGATCTTATTGTTCTCCTAATAATCGATACAAAACCACATTTATCCACCCTTATAATTAATAATGATAACTAGAACACCCCAAGGTGATTCACTATGTAGTATGATACCTTTGTCCAAATTCTCTTATAAATGCCTATTTAACACCTCTAGTTTGATCGGGGCCATCCAATAGGGGAATTTGGATATATGACTAGAAAAAGGTATAAGTTACATTAATAACACTACCACACAATCTGGGGTAACTCCAAGTTAATATTCTAAAAATATATTAATGTATAATATAACAATGGTAATTTTTTCTCAGTTGATACAATCATTTGAATCAATCATTTGGACAAGGCATCCTTTTTGACATGGTTTTAACACCCACACTATTGAACTATTTTTAAATGGAGATACATGATCTTACTTTAAATTGTAATGGAGCATTTAATGGTTTGGAATATGAATATAGGTCTCCTTTTCCTAGCAGTTAATGTGTACTCAATATAATTAGAGTTAATCCAAGCCCAATATAGCATCAAATTCCACCATGGGAAATATTATGAGATTTAATATAATAATCTTCCCACAAATGCTTATAAAAGAAGAGTCCAACACTTGGGTTTAAATTATTTAACCACTAGATGTTTTTATAGATATATCTACCTCAAGGTATCAGTGATTTAATTAAACAATTCTGGAAACCTTTTTGGATATAAAGGAGTACATAGAACCATAACCAGATAAATCCTTTTCCATTCATGAGTGAATATTAAGTGTACCTTGTATGAATTCTTTATCATGTTCAACATTAGTAATATTGACATCATAAGATTTTCAGTTATCCTTTGTGATTTTTTGTTTTCTGATGTTGATTACCCTTAAGGACCCGTGGTTTAGTGCACTGGCATGCATAGTTTACTTACTCCCTATATTAGATTAATTGAACCATGGGTGGTTTATTAGGTGATACCTTCCTTTCCTCTGTCATGTTTCCCAACTTATTCATGTATCACAATCATTTATGAGATTGGAGGCCTTCTCTCCCACACTTGAATAATTTCACTTTCCCTTTTAGAGATTTACCATTATTTTCCATCCCACATTTTTGACATGTGGGTAATTGGATCATATTTCCTCCCTTTTAATTTGACCTAGTAGCTTTGAACTATATTTTTACCATCTTATCTCTATAACCGTGGGACAAGTCTCCAAACATTTTCTCAACTTTTAGAGCACATCGAACCAATTCTTCATAACTCTCTTGTCCTTGGATAACCAAAGACTATCGAAGGTAAAGTTTTAAACCACTAAATAATATATCTATTTTATATCATTATTAAGAACCAAAACTAAAGTGTATCTTGAATGAATTGAGAAGTTTTAATCATAATTGATGATAGATCCAACTTTTTTTTCATCTCTCTGGATTATATCACCATATTTTTTCAAAGAGTTCAAGGGAAATTATAAATAAGAAATAACTTTTTTAATGTCTTCCAACTCTATCAAATCTATTTGAACCTTCAGTTTTTTTCTTAATAAACTTACAAAATTGATTAGCCTCTTGATCTAAATGATATATGGATATAGTCACTCTATCCTTCTCAAAATAATGGATCTTATAAAATAACTTCTCCATTGATTTAACCCACTCTTTCGTGAAAAGTGGATGGAAGTTCCACTAAATGTTAGTGGATGATTCTAAATAAAGGGCTCATTAGATAGTTTCTCCTTCGTGTTTGATAAGGGAAGTTCCATATAGTTTATGTTATTTTTCGTAGCCTAAGACAAATGGGTATGAATCACCATAATGTTTTGAACTCCACCTCCCATGGAATTGGGGATGTTTTTCATAAAATAATTGCATTTTCCCTTACATGGGATTTCCTAGTTCCCACCATTTTCTAAAATAAAAAGGTTTAAATAATATGCAATTGAAATAATCTGGAATAATTTATTCATTTATGTAATTAACACTAAATGCATATATTATGCCCCCATATATTTAGCCTTTTCTAAAACAATTCTTATGGGATGTTTCACCAATACATAGGCATGTAATTGTGGTTTTCACTCTTTTTAAATCCTAATTAGAAAATTAGCTATAACATGATATAATACAACTACAGATACCTTAATTTTAATTACCTAAACATTACATCATTTTTAAGCTAAACACCACAATAGAGATTGAAATACAGGATCAAAATTTTTTAATGTATTTAGAAAATTAGGCTCATACATAACTTGTAAAAAATAAAACAGAAAAATTTATTTAAATAATTCTTATTTAACCTTATAAAATATCTCATTCTCGATAGTACTTGTAATCACCTAGAGATATACATGAAATAAATGAGTGAGCTAAAATCCAAGTAAGAGGATGAATAAGGGACATGAATCAATATAACATGGGTGAGAATAATCATCATCATTATATCATAATCAGAGGATCATCATCAATATCATGAAAGAAACACATTATAAAGTCTTGTAATTTAAAAATGCTTAAAAACGAAACAAAATGTCATAGCGGTCAAATACATCAAATAGTTGAAATCAAAGATAACATTATATTCACACAGAATATATGTGCATAATCATAACATCATATTTCTGAAAAAATATAGCATCATTTTAATGAAGAGTGAACATTATCTAATTAGATAAATCACATTAAATAAAGAATTGGAGTGCGATATAATTCCAAGTCAACCAGTCACATCATAAAATTTATGTAATCATGCATGCCACATTGAATGAATAAAAATCATAATCATGAAATGACCCATGGAAAAGAATGTGTTTCATAAGTATTTTATAAATAATACATTCATTGATGAAATTTGGGGTTCAAAAATGAAAAATGAAAATAATACTTTAGAATAAAATATCATTTTTTTCATTATAAAATAAATAAAACATGTGGATTGGAATATTTTATTTAGTAAGAAATTTTGTTGGAGAAAATCACTTTATTTGGATTAAAAATAAAGATGGAAACTTATAAATCCATGAAATTAAATAGAAGTATAGTGAAACGATATTTGAGCAACAATATAGGAATATTCATAGTGAATATTTCACGAAAGTGGGACAACCCAAATCAAAGGATTTGGGTTTAAGAATCCCCATACCTTTATTCATGCTTTATTTAGTCACTTTCACCTCTTGAATAATAAAAAAATTATCAATACATTGATCCATAAGTAAATTTTTACAAAATTTACCACTATTTATTAATTATATTAATTTGATTATGTTTCTTAATTTTCTTGGTTATAGGGTAGTCATTTTAATATCATGTTTTACTTAAAAATTTATCATTTTGCATCAATTTTGGTACATTGTTCAATATAATTTATACATTAGTATAATTTAATCTAGAATAATTCAATTAATACAATTACATGTTTATATATTATATATAGTTTATATTATCCATCAATAATTATGGTTATATTTTTTGACTAGTAAATGTAACTATAAGTGGTTAACCACCCTTTTAAGGGGCATTGTCGCGTTACTTGGAAAGGGAAGTTTGAGATTTTTATATATAGTAAATGCGGTAATTATAGTTGGATAAAATCATGAATCTAATTATTACTTCCTACCTAATTAATATTATAATATATTTTTATAGAAAGAGTGGTTAAAAAATAAAAATAATTAGAATAATATGAATAAAAAGAGAAGAGTTGATTGATACATACTTAATCCTCGGTGTAGCATTTCATGTACGACACTAAGACACCCTTGATGTTTGTAGTTGGATTAGTATAGAACGTACTTATAGATTTTAAAGAGATTTAGAGGAAATAATTTTGAAGATTATTGGCCTTGGTAAGTTGGTAATGAGTGGTTTTCCATGGGGAGGAAGAGGGGGTTATTTATACATGAAGTGAGGGGTATTTTCTGAATAAAATATTGAACAAAATATTATATCAAAGGAAACAATTATAATAGTGAATTTTTGACAATATAAATAAAATATAAATACAATATAAGGGGTTAAAGCCTTTAAATACCATATATAATTAAAATTTACTAGTTTATTAAAAAGTTAAATTGAAAAAGACAAATTATTATTTTAAGGAATCACTTTTGACATTATGGTTTTGAAAAGTTATGTTTATGTTTGGAAAATATGTTTATTTTATTTTGATGACTCATTAATGAAACACAATATATCATTTTGAACCTAAAGTTCTAAAAACTACTATTTCATTATTATATCGTGAATGATGTAATTTAAGATACATTGTATTTTTGAAAAAACATTATTTTTAATAATCATCAGAAAATTGATGTATTTTAATGAATTACCAAAACATGACCCTAGGATAATTTATTTTTATAACTTTAAAAATTATATTAATTTTATAAAAATAAATATCTAAAATATTTAATTTTAATTTTTAATATAAAAAATATGATTTTTATGAAATATTTTAAAATACAGTTAATTAAGAATATACATATACTCTCTTAGAGTTTTTAATCATGGTATTTATTTTTTGGTATTATAATAATTATATTTACTTATATTAATCATGATAGATATTATTTGTTTTATATTTTATTATTTTGAGGCTATATTACTATCTTAATAGTCAAGTTACTATTTCCAATGACCAGGTTACCATTCACTCTCTCAACGTTCAAATTTTTATCAAAGACTTGGATTCTAAGAAGTAAAAGCAAGGTAACCATTCCATCAGTCACAATACTATTCCTAAAGTCACATTACCCCAATAAATACCTCTTCTTTATTTTATTCATTATTCATCTCAATTCCTCTTAGGGTTAAATATTTAAATTTTCAAAGATATTTATTGGTTTACTAATAATTTTTTCTATAGTTTTGGTTGTGGGGGTGATGGTCTTAGTAGATTGGTGCGATCTATATTTTCCCATTTTATATTTTCTATTTTATATTTTTTTTCCAATTTTAATATTTGTAGTTTTAATTTTTTTGATTCTAATAAATGTAACCATATATATTAATGATAAATTTTTTTTGTGTTTCTTTATCTAAATAATACTATATTATATATTATAAAACACAATTATTTCAAGAGACAAATATCTTTTATAAACTCTTTGTTTTCAACTCATCCCCTTTGAGATCCATGGTGACATCACAGTGGTGACATATGGACTGGAACTCACACCTATCCTAACTAAATTACATGATTTGTTCTATGTATGACTTTCGGAGAAGTACATACCAGAAGCCTCACTTGTACTAAATCTAGAGGTGGTATTGTTGGAGAATTATATTTTACATGAGGAGCAGCAGATCAAGATCTAGATCATAGAGAAAACATTATGTAGAAAAAGAAAACTATCCTGAATAAATGTTGTGATAGAGCCACAAGTTTGATGAATTGATATGGTAACTAGAAGAGGCAATGAGATATAAATAGCCTAATCTATTTTAGTGTATGAAATTTAATGTTTCAAGGGAAAATTTTTTGAAGGTGGGAAATTTTATAACCCAAACATTTATAATTATTTTTTTTAGAAAAAATGAGAAAATGATTTATTAAGAAATAAAGTTATAGAAAAAACATACACTACTCTGGTTATTTTGAACTGTTATATGGCATGTAAAATTTAAAATAATATTAAGAATCATAACTACTGATAAGATAGTCATATTATAGTGACCATCAGGAATAGAATATTAAGGGTTATAATAAATTCCATTTGATATAGAAAAAGGATGTGATGGCCACGTCTAGTATGATCGTACCCTATAAAGCCCATTTATCAGAGCTTCTAAGGGAGACAACATCACTGAGATTTTTCATTGAAAAATCACATGATTCGATTAAAAAAACCAACGAACTAGTGAAATATTTTATGTGAGAAGTTCAAGATCATCAAGATCATGACCCAAAACATGATCACCAAACCACCCCATGAAAATATCATCGTTACACACCATGCCATAGGGGAATTCACTATCATAATAAACAAATATTTATCTATATCCTAATTGTATGAAATTATATTGTATTTATAAAAAAAATTATTATATTAATACAATTTTGTTATTACTTTTTAAATGATTAAATAACGAGTTTGATAAATATTAGATATTGATACAATGAAACATATTTTTTTTGGAAATAAATAGTTTCAATAAATATAATAATTTTAAATTATTATATAATTTTTGAACAAAACCTTATTTCAATAAATAATACTATTAAATAATAGTTATTAAAAATAAATGATAATTTATGTTTACGAATTCAATGGTAATTTTTATATGGTTTAGAATAATTTTATTTAAAAAAACATTATTTTTCATGAAAGGGGATTTTTTGATTTAAATTATTAAACTCTCATATTTAAAAAATTATTTTTATAAGATAAATATATTTTTTAAATCAGCACATTGAAATTATCAAATGATGAATTTTTAATAATTTTCTGAGACAATCAAAATTTTAGGTAAAAAGTAAACGTGGTATAAGTATAAAGTATGTAATATGAAATCATAATGACCCAAAAAGAGATAAAATATATTCCATAAAATGAATCCATGACTATATATATATATATATATCTTATCTTTAAATTATTATGTTTTAAATGTTATTTTATTAATTTTATAAGGCCTCCAAAACCTATTTTATATTTTAAGGTTTTAAAATTAATTATTTTAAACAGGAATCACTTCAATATCAGCAAGGTAATTATTTTAATTTATTTAGTTTTTAGATGTAATAAATAATTAAAAACATTCGTATTTGGAAGAAACCATGGAATAAATCCATGGGGGTTTTTTGTGTTTTTATTACATTGTCATATAGATTTCAAAACCTATGTTCAGAAATTAGTAAATAAATATTATTTGTTTTTCTATATAAACCCTCATAACCACCCATTACTATTCAAAAAAAATATTTTAGTGTGAAGATACGCTACCCTTCCTTTTCTAGATCCACCCAATCTCTTCAGAAGCTCCTCCTAAGCTTTTATAAGCGCCCCCTCATGGTATGGGATCGTGTCCTTCTCTTATTTTTTATAGATCCTTCTTTATGTTATGACTTGTGATTTAATTTCTTTTACATTGGGATATTTTTTTAAAACATACCTCTTACTATAATTATTATTCCCATGTAATGAGAGGCAACTTTATCTCTCATTTACCCCTTCTATAAATCTTTTTGTACACCCGTTATTCTGCCAAAATTATCCTGTAATTTTCCATGCTAAAAATTTGTACAGTGAATACCCATCTCCATTCCCACTAAAGGACATTCACCTAGTTGTACCAATCCTTTAATTACTGGGTATTTATATGTGTGTAACCTAAAATACAATATAATGGGGTTAAAACTTAATAAATGCATTCTTATGTTGTATAATCAATGAGGCACACTTATATATGTACATGATACGAAAGTTATGGGTGGAACAAAAATTATACAGCCCTCCAAAGAATTTTATAATGTTTTTATCACATGAGATTCCATTTATGGTGTAAAGACCCGTAAATTTCAAGGAAATATTTTTCTTAATTTTCTTTGGAATTTTACAAGAACGCGGTTTCTGACGGCACCTGATTCCAAGGCCCGGTGTGCCCAGAATCATTTTCCGAAGTTTGGCTCGGGTACGTTCAGTGAAAGGACGAGCGGGTTTTTATAACCTTTGAAACGGTACTCAGAATCAAATTCTGAGGGCACCGATGGAATCGTAGCGCCGGTAATTTCTTAGAAACGCCTCTTCCAGAGTTTCGTTTTCTCGAGCATGGTTTTTAATTTTTTGGGTTTAAAGTTATGAAATAAAATAAAGTTGTGCGACAATTTTATTTTAATTTCACTTAAAGCCACTTGAAAGCCACTTGAAAGACACTTAAAGCTGCTTAAGCGGAGTTGATACGGATAGGGTGCTATCCAAAAATATTCTACCCCCTTGGTAGGATATTTGTGAGGTGGGACCCGCATGAGCCCCACCGTTTTTTTCCGCTAAGTAATGCACCCGCGAAAACCCGTCATTATGAAAGTCAACTGGCGCATTTTCTTATATTATTAACGCACCAATTAATTGGGTGGTTTTATTCGTTGAATTAATTGGGCAGTTTTCTTCATTGAATTAATTCTATGAATTAATTTATTCATTTCATAACCTGTTTGAAATCCGTTGGCATAATAATAAAATAAGACCAACGCACGACTTCTGGGAAAATGTTCGTTGAGAGGATTTGACAGAAACCAAGAATTCTTTATCCTCTTTCGCGAAGAACGTGAAGAATGCGGAGAACGCGAAGAACGCGAAGAACACCGGCCTCCGACGAAGAACGCTGAACCCGCAGAAATCGACGACGCGACGCCGTGTGCCATGACGCCGACGTTTCTTCTCCCGCAACGTTCTTCGGCGACGTTCCTTAATACGCAACAAAATCTTCGATCATCCTTTGAGGTGAGAGATTTCGGTTCTTTAAATTTCATTGTGGTATAAAACTACACTATGGATCTAGTTATTATTAATTAAATCTATATGTTATTGAACCTCGGAGTTCGTCGACGCGACGCCCTTCCGCCACGACGCGACGCCCTTCCGCGACGACACGACACCTTCCGCAATGCGACGATCGCCTCCTTCCGCGGCGATCAATTCCACGAAGAACGCGCGTGCGACACTTGAAGAGGTAGGGGTTTTATTGAATGCTTTATAATCTGTGGATGTTTCGATTCAAAATGAAGAACCCGGTTAATAAGAACAATTTTAATTCATTAAAATTATTTTTGGTTACGTTTTCATGTGTTAAATAATTCTCCCGACTGTTGTTATCTAATGCGGAGGGTGCGGGCCAAACGAACACGGGCTGACAACCCTCCTCCATTCTCCGTTGTTGTGCGGATTTGGTGGGCGGTGAAAAAACGTGACGCAAGGGCGATTTGATGATCCCGCAGTAAAGAACGGATCCCGGGAGGAACAGCGGCGTAGACGGGAAGGAAAACGGACCACCGAAGCAACTCCGGTGGCCCGCAGAAGCCACCGGCGGTGCGGATCACCGGCGCGGCGGCGGCGGCACCAGCGGACCCGCGACCGTGCGGGTCCGGCGCACTCACGGGACGAGGGCTTTGCCGCGTCCGTTAACCAGGGCGGCCCCCCGCGGGGGCCGCTGTGCTGTCATGCGGGGGCAGCGAGCCCCCCGCGCCGCTCGGCCACTCGGCCGAGCCGAGCCAGGCCGCGCCCTGGCCTGGCTGAACCGGGTCTAGCCGGGTTTGACTGGGTCGGGTCGACCCGGTTCGGCCAACCCAGGGGGGGTCGGGCCGGGTCGGCCCGGGCCCAGGCCCCCGTCTTCGGACTGTTTTCGGTCTTTTTCCCGTAACTTGAGCTACGTGCCTCTGAACGACACGCCGTCTGAGGCAACGCGATCCATGGATCGAGATGGCCGTTTCGGTATATCACACTCAAGGTTTTGGAATACTTTGGGTGTGGCCAGGTTGGTTCGTACATGAAACCAACCGGGCCCTCGGAGCGAAAACGCTCATATCTTGAGCTTCGGACGTCCGATTGACGAGCCGTCGACATTGTTATTTTCCTCTAAATGAGAAGGATCTTTTGGAATATCCCGCCCGAGGTTTGGATGCAAGTGGAGTACGGTCGGGTTGATTTTTCCTTAAAAACCAACCAGGCCCCTAGGACGAAAAGGCCAATATCTCTCAGACCGGGCGTCCGATTGACGCGCCGTCTGCGACGCGGAGTTCCTGTTGACGATACAGAAATTTTGGATACATCAACTCTGGACTTTGTGTCAGTTGATGTATCATCCTCTCGTCTCGTGGAGCGGACCCTCCCGAACGAGCTAGCTGTGTGCGGGAACCCTAGAGATGGCAGTGACTCCTACTGTGACTGTGACGACGACTGTGCAGAGATCCTCAGTGGACTGCGACGACGACTGTGCAGAGATCCTCAGTGGACTGCGATGACTACTGCACTCAGTGATCCTACGTGTATCAGTGCTACAGATCCTGTGTGGATCCGATCCTGTGTGGGTCAGCGCTCAGCGGTTCTGTGTGAGCCAGTGCCTACATGTCCTCTGTGGGCCCGATCCTGTGTGGGTCTTTTCAGGGGTTAGTACCTTTCGATCCTTTGTGGGTCTGACGACTTAGATGGACCAGTGATCATCTTTATCGTCATACAAGAAGTATACCTGTGTGAGCTGAATCTTGTGTTGAACTATCCTGTGTGGATTTACTGTTTACTCTCCTTTGTGGATTGTGTTGGGCTATCCTGTGTGGGTATACATTTTGCTTTCATGTGTGGGATGGGTTGTACTTGAGCTCGGATGTTGGAGCCGAGTGAGAATTGATGACTTAGGTATATGTATGAGCATATACCTAAGTCGTGTCAGATGTTCCTTCGTGATTGTAACTTTCCTTTATGGATTATCCTTTGTGGATTCTGGGAGACCTTCGGGGGTCTCAGGGTCCCTACTGAGTAGCTTATACTCACCCCTACACGGGCTATGCCCGCACTTCGTTGTGTTGGTTGCAGACGACGGGCAGCGCTGATCGTGGTGGAGGCTTGCGGAGCAGGACGATACCTGGAGGTGGACCACTGGGCGAGACATACTTGGAGCGGATGGCTAGACCGAGGAGCTGTGGAGGCTATCTGTGCTCACCCTTCAGGTGGGACTTCTAGAGGACAGCTCGACGCTGTGGCTTTTCTTTTCAGTTTCTGTTTTCCCCTTTCAGTTGTACTTTACAGTTGGGCTTGTATTTCCGGCCCCTTTTACTTTCAGCACAGCTTGTTAGAGTTTTTACTTAGTGTTTACTTTTCTGCTTTCTTACTCTGTGGTGCTTGTTTTCTTTTCAAAGGCAATGCCTTCCATTTTTCCGGGATTTACCCCTTGGTGCTAGTCGCCGGCCCCTGGCCTATGGAAGGCGGGCTTGGGGTAGTCACGGCACGAGCCCTGAGGACGGGTCGTGACAAATTGGTATCAGAGGTGGTCGGTTCTACCGCAGACTCTGATCTTTCTTCTATGAGAAGCAATAGTGTTTAGCATATTGAGTGTGGTTATCAGTCCAGGGAGTCCAGTGTTGGTGCGGCGACCGACGTATCTGTACAATTGGACCCTGACTTCTGATTTCCGACTTAATGCACAAAAACATTCATTGCATGTGTGTTTTAAAGTTTTTTTCATGATTACTTTGTATCAACTCACCAGGTATACTGTTCTAACCATGGCGCACTTGTTTCCTTTTCAGGATGACCCCATGATGGCAGCCAGCTAGGGTTCCGAGAGTAGAGCGTGACGACAGCCCACCGAGTGACGAGGCCTTGATACTGGGCCCGTTGACAGCAGAGGCACCGATGATACGTTTACCCGCCGAGCCCCTGATGCTTCCAGCACCGACCGCTGACGATGAACGTCGCCTCGGAGCTCTGCACGAGTTCCAGCACCAGCAACCACCCAAGTTTCGTGGGGATACAGACCCCTAGGCAGCCGAGGACTGGCTGGAGGCGGTCGTACGAGTTTTCAGGCTAGTGAGAACACTAGCAGACCTCATGGTGATCCTCGCGGTGAGCCTACTACATGCAACAGCAGGCCGATGGTGGAGCTTGATGCTCCAAGTGCACGATGAGGCATCTCTTCTCTAGACAGACTTCGAGAGCCTCTTCCGCTCAGATTTCGTCCAGGCCACCCACCGTGCGGTGCGCATCGAGGAGCTCCTACAGCTGCGGCATGGCAGCTTGACGGTCGCCCAGTACGCGACGAGGTTTACCGATCTTTATCGCTACTCGACCGACATGGTATGAGACCCCTTCTTCTGGGCCCGGACCTTTGAGCAGGGTTTGAGACACGAGATCAGGGCATCGCTGATCTCCCTCAGCATACCGACCCAAGCAGGAGTACTGGAGCGAGCCCTTCTGATCGAGAGCTATCTGGCTGAGTCCACAGCGAGACCTACCGCAGGGCGGTAGGTAGCGAAGACTTCGGCAGCTGGCAGCCGACAGATGACTCATGGGTCGAGGCAGAACAGACCTTCCGGAAGACGACCTCAGGACTCTGGCTCAGCAGTGCGGGGCACACAGCGCGGAGCCAGTCTTTTGAGAGGCAGGTAGTGCTACGCATGTGGCGGGCAGGGCCACATGGCTCGTGACTGCCCGACCCGCCATGCCGAGGTGCAGCAGACGGTGGAGGGGACACCCAGGCAGAGGTAGAGGGTCAACCGTGGCGGTCCGCAGGGAGTAGGCGGACGAGGCAGAGGAGCTGGCTGAGCAGTAGGTGGTGGGCGGCGCTTTGAGGCTCTGCCACCACCACCACCGAGAGGTCCGCCCCGACTACAGGGAGCTGCCGGGCAGAGACAGGCACAACTCCAGGCAGTGGAGGCCTACGACCACGGCACACCTGAGATGATTCGAGGTACGATCTATGTCTATTCCACCCTTGTTTTAGTTCTTATAGACACAAGAGTGAGTCACTCTTTCATAGCCACTTCCCTTGTTCGGAGCTCGGAGATTCCGACAGAGCTGTTGGCTCGATCCTTACGGCTAGAGACCCCTACAGGAGCAGACACGACGATTACACACTGGTGCCGGTAGTGTGAGCTTACTCTAGGAGGCGAGAGCTTAGACTGGGATCTTCTTGTAGCAGCGTCGAGGCCTTACGACGTCATCTTGGGCATGTATTGGTTATCTACAGTCCATGCATAGATTAACTGTATTAGGCACAAGTTGCAATGTGTGCGCACCGATGGGAGCAGGTTCACCTTCACCGGCGAGAAGGGAGCCTTCGCAACACAGGATGGACTCACGTAGAGGAGAGGACATCCCATCACTCATCATTTGGCTAGCCTCATCCTAGGAGCAGTTGACGTGCGGAGTCCTAGTTTTCCTGCAGTGGTGGATCAGTACACGGACGTCTTTCCCGATGACATTCCAGGGAAACCTCCTCGTAGAGAGTATACTTTTATATTAGTCTGTACCCTAGGACAGCCCCGATATCCACTCCAGCGTATCGGATGGCCCCCACTGAGCTTTGAGAGCTGTTGGTATAGTTGGAGGACTTGCAGGGCAAGGGGTTCATCCGACCCAGTGTTTCACCCTGGGCTTCCCCGATATTGTTCGCCAAGAAGGCGGACAAGATATTGCAACTGTGTGTCGACTATCGTCTCCTGAACTACGTGAAAGTGAGGAACAAGTATCCGCTAACTAGGATTGATGACCTCTTCGATCAGCTCAAGGGATCACAGTGGTTCTCGAAGATAGACCTCAGGTCAGGCTATCATCAACTCAGAGTTCGAGATGAGGATGTGCAGAAGACGACCTTCAGGTGTCGGTATGTCCACTATGAGTTCTTGGTTATGCCATTTGGAATAACCAACGCTCCAACAGTGTTCCTGAGCCTCATGAACAGGATCTTCCAGCCATACCTCGATCGATATGTCGTGGTCTTCATCGACGACATTTTGGTATACTCGACCACGGAGGAGGAGCACGCCTACCACTTGTGGGTTGTGCTAGACACACTCTAAGAGAACCAGCTTTATGGAAAGCTCTCAAAGTGCCAGTTCTGGTTACGTGAGGTCCACTTCTTTGGGCACGTCATTTCTGAGGTGGGAGTTATGGTGGATCCTGCGAAGATCGAGGCAGTGATAGCTTGGGAGCCACCCAGGAGCGTGACGAAGGTGTAGAGTTTCTTGGGACTAGCTGGATACTATTGGAGATTTGTGCCAGACTTATCCAAAGTTGTGGCGCCACTCTCAGCTTTGACAATGAAGGGGAAATCCATTGTGTGGTCAGACAGATGTCAGCAGAGCTTTCAGTAGCTGAGATAGAGATTGACCAGCGCACCTATCCTAAGGTTTCCTAAGGAGGGATTTGGATATGTAGTCTACTGCGATGCATCAGGGACCAGACTCGGATGTGTCCTGATGCAGGAGCGGGCCATGATTTCCTATGGATCACGTCAGTTGAGGCCACGTGAGAAGAACTATGCCGCACATGACCTGGAGTTAGCAGTAGTGGTCTTCACACTGAAGACATGGCGACACTATCTGATGGGCGAGTGCTTTACAGTCTTTTCTGACCACTAGAGTCTCAGGTACATCTTCACTCAGAAGGACCTGAACCTGAGACAGCGTCGATGGCTCGAGTTCCTCTAGGAATATGACTTTGAGATAGTCTATACTCCTGGAAAGGGGAACGTAGTAGCCGATGCCCTCAGCAGGAGGACAAGAATTCAGCTACTTGAGGAGGCGACAGAGCAGCTAACCACCTTGCAGATATCCTTCGTGGATAGGGACGGAGCAGCCTTCCTTCAGTCTCTCATAGTCTCTCCTCCACTTCTACAGCGGGTCAGAGAGGCACAACATGGGGACGCTGACTGTGAGACATGGCGTGCACAGATATCCTCGGGACAAGCACCTGATGGTTTCTCCCTTGGAGCAGAGCACGACGTCCTTTTCAGAGGATGTACCTTGGTACCAGTCACTTTACGAGAGGATGTGCTGAGAGAGTTTCACACTTCTCCTTTGGCGGTACATCCTGGAGTGGAGAAGATGTACCAGGACCTCATACGACAGCACTGGTGGACAATATAGAAGAAGGCTATGACATAGTTTGTTTCTCGATGCCTCACCTTCCAGCAGGTGAAGGCAGAGCATCAGGTACCAGCAGGCTTGGTACAACCCTTGGAGGTCCCAGAGTGGATGTGGGACGGGATATCTATGGACTTTGTGACTGGACTTACACACACTTCCAGAGGTCCTGACTCCATTTTGGTGATTGTTGACCTACTCACCAAGTGGGCACACTTCTTACCCATCCGAGAGTAGGGCTCAGTGGAGATCTTGGGGCGTCTCTACGTTCAGGAGATTGTACGGATTCATGGAGTGCCATCGTCTATCATCTACGATCGAGACGCTCGCTTTACTTCCCGGCTTTGGAAGGGGTTGCAGGAGGCGTTCGGGACGCGGCTACGTCTGAGCACCGCCTTTCACCCTCAGACGGATGTTCAGATGGAGAGGACCATTCAGACTCTCGAGGACATGCTCTGCGCATGTGTCCTAGACTTTGGTCACAGCTGGGAGGACCACCTACCCTTGGTGGAGTTCGCGTACAACAACAGCTACCACTCCACCATCGGGATGGCACCATACGAGGCATTGTACGACAGACCTTGCAGATCTCCTTTGTGCTGGACAGACCCTGGGGAGTCAGCACTTGTGGGACCAGAGATGGTCCGGGCCATGACAGAGAAGGTCCAGGTCATCCAAGAGTGGATGAGGACAGCTCAGAGCCGGCAGAAGTCTTATGCTGACAGGAGGCGGAGACCACTAGAGTTTGAGGTTGACGACCACGTCTTCTTGCGTGTCTCACCTCGACGTGGATTATGGAGATTTGGCCGAGGCGGAAAGTTGTCTTCGTGCTTCATCGGACCCTTCCAGGTCCTTAGCAGGATTGGCGAGGTGGCTTATCGCCTGGATCTACCACCTCAGTTGCACCGGGTGCACGACGTCTTCCACGTATCTCAGTTGAGGAGATACGTGCACGACCCGACGCATATCATTGACCATGGGGGGCTAGACGTGGATGATGGGGTGACTTTTGTGGAGGTCCCGGTGGAGATCGAGGATCTATAAGAGCGGGTCTTCCGTGGACGATCGATTCCTCTAGTGCGCATCAGTTGGCAGCACGGGAACCCCCAGGAGAGCACTTGGGAGAGAGAGGCTCAGAAGCGCGCTCAGTACCCACATTTGTTTCCCTAGTTTATGATATATCTTTACGGGAACGTAAAGCCCTGAGGTTCGAGTAATGTAAAGACCCGTAAATTTCAAGTAAAGTTTTTTCGTAATTTTCTTTGGAATTTTACAGGAATGCAGTTTCTGACATCACCTGATTCTGAGGCCCGGTGTGCCCAAAATCATTTTTCGAAGATTGGCTCGGTTATGTTCAGTGAACAGACGAGCGGGTTTTTCTAACTTTTGAACAGGTGCTCGGAATCGAATTCTGAGGGCACCGATGGAATCGCAGCGCCGATAATTGCTTAGAAACGCCTCTTCCGGAGTGGCGTTTGCTCGGGTGTGGTTTTTAATATTTTGGGTTTAAAGTTATGAAATAAAATAAAGTTGTGTGACAAATAAATTTTAATTTCACATAAAGCCACTTGAAAGCCACTTGAAGGCCACTTAAAGCTGCTTAAGTGGAGTTGATACGGATAGTGTGCTATCAAAAAATATCCTACCCCCTTGGTAGGATATTTGTGAGGCGGGGACCACACGAGCCCCACCCTTTCTTTTCTGCTAAGTAACGCACCCGTGAAAACCCGTCATTATGAATGTCAACTGACTCGTTTTATTAAATTTTTGACGCATCAATTAATTGGGCGGTTTTATTCGTTGAATTATTTGGGCGGTTTTCTTCGTTGAATTAAGTCTATGAATTAATTTATTCATTTATTAACCTGTTTGAAATCCGTTGGCGTAATAATAAAATAAGACCAAAGCACGACTTCTGGGAAAATGTTCGTTGAGAGGATTTGACAGAAACAAAGAATTTTTCATCCTCCATCACGAAAAACGCGAAGAATGCGAAGAACGCCGACCTCCGACGAAGAATGCTGAACCCGCGGAAATCGATGACGAGACGCCGTGTGCCGCGGTGCTGATGTTTCTTCTCCCGCAACGTTCTTCAGCGACGTTCCTTAATCTGCAACAAAATCTTCGATCATCCGTTGAGGTGAGAGATTACGGTTCTTTAAATTTCTTTGTGGTTTAAAACAATAATATGGATTTAATTATTATTAATTAAATCTATATGTTCTTGAACCTCAGAGTTAGTCGACTCAACGCCCTTCCGCGATGACGAGACTCCCTTCTGCGACGACGCGACGCCTTCCGCGACGCGACGATCGCCTCCTTCTGTGGCGATCAATTCTGCGAAGAACGCATGTGCGACACTTGACGAGTTTGGGGTTTTATTGAATTCTTTATACTCCATGGATGTTTCCGTTCAAAATGAATAACCCAGTTAATAAGAACAATTTTAATTCATTAAGATTGTTTTTGGTTATGTTTTCATGTGTTGAATAATTGTCCCGACTGTTGTTATCTAACGCGGAGGGTGCGGGCCAAACGAACACGACCCGACAACCCTCCGCCATTCTCCGTTGTTGTGCGGATTTGGCGGGCAGCGAAAAAAGGTGACGCATGGGCGATTTGATGATCCCGTAGTGAAGAACAGATCCCGGGTGGAACAGCGGCGCAGACGGGAAGGAAAACGGACCACCGGAGCAACTCCGGTGGCCCACAGAAGTCACCAGCGGCGCGGGTCGCCGGCGCGGCAGCACCGGCGGGCGGTGGCGATAGCAGTGGACACATGGCCGCGCGGGTCCGGCGCACTCACAGGACACGACCTTTGCCGCGTCCGTTAACCAGGGCGGCCCCCCGCGCTGCTCGGCCCCTAGGCCGAGCCGAGCTGGACCGGCCGGCCAAGCCGGGCCTCGCCCTGGCCTGATCAGACCGGTTCCAGCCAAGTTGGACCGGGTCGGGTCGACCCGGTTCTGCCGACCCAGGGGGGTCGGGCCGGGTCGTCCCGGGCCCAGACCGCCGTCATTGGACCGTTTTCGGTCTTTTGCCCGTAACATGAGCTACGGGCCTCCGAACGACACGCCGTCAGTGGCAACATGATCCTTGGATCGAGACAGTCTTATTGGTATATCGCACTCAAGGTTTCGAAATACTTTGGGTTCGGCTGGGTTGGTTCGTACACGAAACCAACCGGGCCCTCGGAGCAGAAACACTCATATCTTGAGCTTCGGACGTCCGATTGACGTGCCGTCTACTTTGTTGTTTTCCTATAAGTGAGACGGATCTTTTGGCATACCCCACGCGAGGTTTGGACACAGGTGGAGTACGATCGGGTTGGTTTTGACTTAAAACCCAACCGGGCCCCTTGGACGAAAAAGCCAATATCTCTCAGACCGGGCGTCCGATTGACGCGCCATCTGCGACGTTGAGTTCCTGTTGATGATACGGAACTTTTGGATACATCAACTCTGGACTATGTGTCAGTTTATGTATCAGCCTCTCGGCTCGTGGAGCGGACCCTCCCAAACGAGCTTGCTGTGTGCAGGAATCCTAGAGCTGGCTGCGACTGCTACTGTGACTGCGACGACGACTGTGCAGAGATCCTCAGTGGACTACGACGACGACTGTGCAGAGATCCTCAGTGGACTGCGATGACTACTGCACTCAGCGATCCTACGTGGATCAGTGCTACAGATCCTGTGTGGATCCGATCCTGTGTGGGTCAGCGCTCAGCTGTTTTGTGTGAGCCAGCACCTACAGGTCCTGTGTGGGCCTGATCCTATGTGGGTCTTTGCGGGGGTTAGTACCTTTCGATCCTTTGTGGGTCCGACAACCTAGATGAATTAGTGATCATCTTTATCGTCATACAAGAAGTATACCTGTGTGAGCTGAATCATGTGTTGAACTATCCTCTGTGGATTTACTGTTTACTCTCCTTTGTGGATTGTGTTGGGCTATCCTATGTGGGTATACGTTTTGCTTTCCTGTGTGGGCTAGGTTGTACTTGAGCTCGGATGTTGGAGCCGAGCGAGAATTGATGACTTAGGTATATGTATGGGCATATACCTAAGCCATGTCGGATGTTCCTTCGTGATTGTAACTTTCCTTTGTGGATTATCCTTTGTGGATTCTGGGAGACCATCGGGGGTCTCGGGGTCCCTACTGAGTAGCTTATACTCACCCCTGCACGGGATATTCCCGCACTTCATTGTGTTGGTTGCAGACAACGGACAACGCTGATCGTGGTGGAGGCTTGCGGAGCAGGACGGTACCTAGAGTTGGACCACTGGGCGGGACGTACTCGGAGCGGACAGCTAGACCGAGGAGCTGTAGAGGCTATCTGTGCTCACCCTTCAGGTGGGACTTCCAGAGGACGGCTCGACGCTACGACTTTTCTTTTCAGTTGCTTTTTCCCCTTTCAGTTGTACTTTACAGTTGGGATTGTATTTTTGGCCCCTTTTACTTTCAGCACAGCTTGTTACAGTTTTTACGTAGTGTTTACTTTTCCTCTTGCTTACTCTGTGGTGCTTGTTTACTTTTCAAAGGCAATGCCTCCCCTTTTTCCGGGATTTACGCCTTGGTGCTAGTCGCCGGCCCCTGGCCTATGGAAGGCGGGCTTGGGGTAGTCACGGCACGGGCCCCGAGGACGGGTCGTGACATATGGTACATGTGCAGTTATCATAACCACAATATGTTATGTTTTACAGGTGGTTATCCTTGACTTATGTTAGTGATGTCATGTTTTATGATGTCTCAACATTCCTATATTGCCTTAAAGTTATCATGCTATATCATCACTCATTATTAAATATTATTATTTTCAACCCTCTTATGCTTCCTTTATATGCCTATTTCATCACATGTACTATTTTAGCTTATGATATTCTTTGTTTATTCACTTAGTAGCCTTAATATCTCACCCCTTTATTATGTATATATTCGGGTTATCCCATGCATTTTTAGAAGATCAATGGAATATAAGTTCATGTTACGGTGTTTTTTAATAATATTGTGGTATTTCTTTTTCATGTTTTAATGATATTTCCCAAATAACCCAAAAAAGGCATCATGATCTTTTGTGGTTGAATTAATATCATATTTATGTAATAAGTCATTAATTAAAGTGTATTAAAATATGGGTTATCATAATCAAGGTATTATTCATGTGACTTGGGATCTCCTCCAGTGTAGGATCATCTTCAGATTGATGTTGTATGGGAATGTATTATTACTATTATTTGGGTCTATTCATATAGTATCTTCAATGTTCTTACCCATTGGTGTATATAAACTGTTGCTTCAATATTTTCATTTGAGAATTAATCTCCTTAGGATCCTATGGGAATGTGATATGGGTATAAAATTGGAGACACATTAAAGTATTTTCACACTTTGAATTTAATCCTAGTTTTATTATTGATAGAAAGTCAAAAAAATGGGATGTCACAAGAAAAATAGGTAAATAATAGAAGGGAACACACAATTTACAATGGTTTTTTGATAGAAAAAAACAACCACACTCCCTAACAAAAATTCCAGGTTGAGAAAATGTCCTGTCATGAGACATCATCAAATAAATTTTTTATTTTACTCCTAATATAACATAACGGATATCTAGTATTTTCTATCAAGGAGTGGTGCGTGGGAGATTCACTATCCCATCAATTATGTATTTTTTCTTAATTATGGAACTAGCTATAAAATATATTTGGTTTTTATTTTATTGATTTAAAACAAAAGGTGTGGAAAACACAACAAAGTTATAATGAATGTGGTTGATGCTAAGTTTGATTACATGGTCTATTCATTATCCACTATTTGTTTCATTAGATATTTTAAACAATATCATTCATCTATCGCTCCACTCTATCTAATTTATGGTTTGAACATACACATGGAGAACTACTAGTACTAATCTTGTTCCACCACCTCTATAGTTGTAACGACCCGAAATTTTGAATAAAGCTTATTTCTTAATTTTGTGTGTTATTTTATTTTTATACTCAGCAAAACTGTTTCATTTGATAACATGAGTATAATTAAAATGAGACCATTGGGTTTTAACTGTTATATGACCATTGGTCAATATGAACACTGGAAACTAAACGTTTCGATTATTGTCTCTAAATACAAGTAATCTTGGTTAATTAATATAGAAAGAAGATTTGATGGCCTCAACTAGTAGTCTTGGACCAATCCAAGCCCATCTAACAAAACATGGGAAGAAGGTAGCACCACTAGGCTGTGCTCTGGACCAAACCCAAGACGAAATTCATCGTGTGAAGCTAGAACGGAATCTCCTTCACGAGAAGTTCAAACTGATAGAAATTACTACTCGTGCGATGTGGGCCAAGCCTCCCTCAGATTCTCTCACCTTAGCACACCTTACACTTATATCTTATGCTGGTGTGATAATGGGCTATATACGGAGATCGTAACTGCCTTGTGAAATCCATTATTTTAAATAAAAATTTTGATTTCTTCTTATGATGATGTTTATGAATTTTCAAATGTCTGGATAAATATAGTATGCTTATTTTTGGTGAATTTTAGAGAAAGGATATTTTTAAAAAAAGATTTATGTAAACCTTAAATAATAAAAAATGTGTGATGATTTTAAAAAAATGGTCTTCTACAATTATGTTCAATACGAAATTTAGAGTCTAATAAGATAAAAATAATTTTTGATGAATAGTAAATTATGAATAATGATTTTATGCTTAGGATTAGTAATGTGACCAAATGGATTTGTAATCTCACTTAACGAAAGTATTAATATAACCTAGGAACCTTGATTAAGTAATGTGATTCAATAAAATGGTTAAATAATGGTTTCATAAATTTTTAATCAATTATTAGTTTTTTCAGGTGAGTAGTGTTTTTAATTAAAAATTAAATTAAAATTATTTAGAAAATTATTTTTATAAAATGGATTTCATCTTTGAACTCAAAGCATCGATATTATGTTAAGGTAATTTTTTGAGATTTTTTCTGAAAAAAATGAATTTTCTGTGAATAGTGTATTTATTTTAAAATTAAATTAAAAATATTTAGAAAAATATTTTTATTAAATGGTGTTCATTTTTGAAATTAGAGAATCGATATTTGGTTAAGGTGAAATTTTGGTATTTTTCTGAGAAAGTAGAATTTTCGATGAATAGTGAAAATACAGTTTTTATGTTACATGTGTTTAATGACATCATTAAATGATGTATTAAGTATGTAATAAATATGGTAGACTTATGAATAGTAATATAAGGTATGAGGTGTCCCAAGTGGCCAATACCATGGGCAAAAACCATGGGCAAGCCCATGGTTTTGCCAAAACCACCAATGAGGTGTCCCTTGGCCATTAATGCCTTGTCCCCTCACTTTCCCTATAAATAACAAGCCATCCTCTCATCCATTCGACTCCCAAATCTCCCCCATATAATCTCTAGCATCATTACCTCCCATGGAGTCCTCCCAAGGTTCCCCAAAGCCCTCAAGTTCCCAACCTTTGAGTTTTAAGAGTTACGTTTTAAGGTAAGTGATCCAAACTCTCTCATTCTTTTCAAATACTCATTTTTATGTGATTTCTTTTATGCTCTATGTTCTTATTTACGAGGATGTTATTTTATATTCCTCTAACTGCCCTTTTAATGTTCATATTATGAGATATAACCTATTAATATCATCATTTAGTTTTATGAATGTTTAAGTGACGTCGCTAGGCTGCCGAAATTTTTGTAACAGATTCTTTCACCCTTCTCATTTTCAAGATCTATTTTCATGTAAACTCTTTCAAGTTCATTTATATTATTTTGGGGAATGATCATTATATCTATCATACTGATCATTTATGTTCATATTATTAGAGACCCTATTTTATCTCTTCAAATGAGTTTTTTTGATGTTTAAGTGACGTCGTTAGGCTGCCGAATTTTTAAGGGGTTCTTTCACCCTTCTCGTTTTCAAGATCTATTTTCATGTAAAGTATTTCAATTTCATTTTTATTATGTTGGGGTATGATATTTATATCTATAATACTGATATTTTATGTTCATATGATGAGAGACCCTATTTGATCTCTTCAATTCCTTTTTGTGGAAGTTTAGGTGACACCGTTAGGCTGCCGAATTTTTATGGGATTCATTCACCTTTCTCATTTTTTAAAGTTCTACTTTCATGTAAATTCTTTCAAGTTCCTTTTTATTATATTGGGGTATGATATCTATATCTATAAAAATTATCTTTTATGTTCATATGATTAGAGACCCTATTTTATATCGTTAATTCAATTTTTTTGAAGTTTAAGTGACGCTGTTAGGCTGCCGAATTTTTAAGGGATTCTTTCACCTATTTTATTATTTCATGTCAAGTCTTTAAAGTTCATTTTTATTATGTTGGGGTATGATCTATAAATATATAATACTTATCTTTTATGTTCATATTATGAGAGAACCTATTTGATCTCATCAATTCATTTTTGTTGAAGTTTAAGTGACGCCGTTAGGCTGCCGAATTTTCATAAAAGAAATTTTATTTTTTTCCTCCTTCTATGTTTATTAATTTCATATGGTATATCTTTAAAATTTCTTTACCATGTTCTTATAAAATTTATATTATGTCCCTCTACTATTTTATGGATCATTTATGAGTGGGTGGCCCATATCCCCTCTTTTTTCAATGTTTTCTAAAACCCTGAAACATAGCCGTTATACTGCAGAATTTCCATCACAAAATGTCTCTCTCTTATCCTCAAATTCATTTTATTAAGTGAATACTCAATGATATTTCTTCTAAATGGGTATTCACATATATACCAAAATTTTCTGTTTTAATGTCTGGGATTTACATACTTGAGACCCGCTTTCCCTTTCTGTGGGTTTAAAGTGACATAAAGATCATGTCTTTAAAGCAGTTTTTTAAACGTTATGTTTATGAAATGAAACCCATTTATTTTATGCTATATGGGTTCTTATGAAATTATTGATGATGGTATATGTGGCTCACATGATAATAAATGCAAATTTAAGGGTGCACCCTGATAGAGCTCTAATGCATTGGGTAAAGGCTTAATATCCAAGGATGATCATTTTTAACGATGCCTTGGTAAGTAACCTTGGTAATTTTTAATGACACATTGGGGATGGACCTTGGTGAAATGGAAATGATTGTAAATATTAAATTTTGTACACACATATTCATGTTATGAAATACGTTATTTTTCTTATGATATACCTCATGATTTCTTTCTCATTCCTTAAAGTTCTTTTTCATGACATTGTTGATCTATCTAATGTTCACATGTTAAATGTTTCCCCCTTTTTCCCTTACTTGGCCTTCGGCTCATCCTTTCTTTTGATGTATGTCCCCATGTTATGAGATGCAGTAATGAACCTAGGATGAACCTAAGGATAAGCCTTTCAAGTGTTTAAGAATAATGTTTTATATTTTCATGTTTTATATTCCTAGTTTCCAAGACATTAAACCTTAAAGATCCTCGGTTTTGTAAAATGTAATGAAAGTTTATGTGATAAAAAGGCGGGATACTATAGTTGGTATCAAAGGATGGTTTAGTTATTTGTGGAAATTAGGATATGAAAACTCTATGAAGAACCCTATAGAAAATTTTAAATATAGGAAATATTTCTGGTATTTTGGTGAGTATTGAGTAAGGGATTTCCAAGCAAATTAATCACTGTCTGGATACAAACAGGTAGAGGTGGCTTTGGCACAGATGTACATAGGGGTAAAACCCGAAAACACCGCTTTGAGATAGACTCGAATGGGGACTGGTACATGATAACGAGCCTTGATGCACTTTTGTTTATGACACTCCTGGGGGATATGCTTGGGTAAATTCATAAGCTTAGTATGAACCATTATTAAAGGAACAAAGATAAAATAAAATAAAGATTCACATAAGAATATATGATCATGGATAACCTAGATTGGGACCTAGGGGATCACAAGTTATGTTATACTTTTCTTCTACAATTTTATCCTTCTATGCTTTAAGTTTCCTTTTCATGATTATTGGCTAAGTATTTAAGCCCCCTAATTATACGTTCTTTTCTTAGTTAATGGCGGGAAATGAAAGAGCATGTCCCAACAACCAATGTGATAGGAAATGTGAAGATTGCCCTATTAATGCGAAAATGATGACGAAAGATCAAGTTGAACATATTGTGATTATGCCAAATTAGCTATCAAAAATCACAATTAATAATTGGTACCTAGTTGAATGCACAAATTCATTAAGTAAGAAGAAGACAATGTCTCAAGGATGTTCTTCTGATAAATTTGATAAGGGAAAGAAGACCCAATTTCTTTTTTGCAAAAAGTGTAGGAAGAGGCACCAAGGAGAATATCACAAAGGAACTAGGAGATGTTTTATGTGTGGGACGATAGGGCATAAAGTAGCCAATTTATTTAAAAAAATGGATAATGTGATGAATGGAGATAATGTTCGATCTAATGTACCTTATACATTTTGATGTCGTAAATGTGGAGAAGTTAGAGTTTTTCCAAGGCAATGCTCTCTTGGAATGGATGAGAAGCATGATGAGTATCAACAATCTTCATGGACAAGGGAACAATGCAAGTCCTATGCTGAGATGGATCATGATGACTGAAGTACATGTAACTTCTTCGCAATAATTGTCTATGTCAATTTGTATTTTAGTTTGTGCTCTATGAGCATATATTTTATGTTTTCTAAGATCATAGAGTAACTACCTAAGATGATTTTATATCATTAAGGAAGACAACTATTGTTATGTACCACATGTTGATGTAGTGAAGTTGTTCTCCTTAAAAAAAGAGGGTGATTTGGGGATTAAAAGGTGATTATTATTTTGGAAGACGTTCACTATTTTGAGAACCCTATTTGATTGAGTTAAATAGATTACTACAATGTTTTCTTTGAGAAGTAAAGGTTAACTTATATTTTGAAGAATCGATGAATTTAAGGTGGACTTATAGTAATTTAGGTTACATATGGAAATGATTAACCTATATTGGGGAAAATGCAATTAGGTTAGCTACTTTTGTTATAAGATGATAAGAGTGGTTGATATTCTTTGAAGATGAACGATAAAGTCTATCTTGGAAGACAATGTTATGAGATCGTTCTTATAATTTGGTTTTATTCTTAGTTTGGTTTATTTTTAGGAATTTTAAGGACAATTATTTATGGAATAGTCTATGATGAACTTTGGGTAGTACCATGGAACATTAAAGATTCAAAAGTTGTTTCACTTCCTATGGGATTCTTTCTTTTTGAAGAGTTGTTTTATCTTACCCATTCTGTTTTTGGGATAATGTTTAAAGATAGAAGAAATTGATAGTTTATATTTTGTGGATTAAGTGACTCTGAAGAAGATGATTCTTGTGTTTTGATGAGACCAAGTGTTTTTGAATGCTCATCATTTGGAGAAAATATAAGTTTTGGTAGAAACTTATTAAAGGATGAAACCCTACTTGATGGTAGGTATATTTCCTTATGTTTTTGTTCTATATAGTAAATGAATTCCTCAAAATTATGAAAAGGAATGAAAAACAAAAACTTTTTCGGTTTACGTTTCCTACTAGGTAATCAAAGTCCGTCTACACACATCATAAGTTTGTGATTTTTTCATGGTTAAATTTCTCATAATCATGTTTTCTATCACTATCCCTCAGAACATGACCCTTTGTTTTATCCTCCATGTCCATGTTTTCCTACATGGAATCCTAATGTGGGTTAACTCGAGTGACCATTATAGGTCCCTTTATTTCTTTTAATGTAATAGTTTTACTGACTCCTTTTCTGATGTGGGACTTTCAATGAAATTTCAAAACCTGATTTTAAAAATTGTGAGGACACAATTTCTTAAGGGGGGAAGATTGTAATGACCCAAATTTTTGAAAAAATCTTGTTTCATAATTTTGTGTGTTATATTATTTTTATACTCAACAAAATAGGTTCATTTGATAACCTGAGTATAATTAAAATAAGACCGTTGGGTTTTGACTGTTATATGACCATTGGTCAATATGACCACTGAAAACTAAACGTTTTGATTATTGTATCTAAATACAAGTTGTCTTGGTTAATTAATATAGAATGAAGATTAGATGGCCTCACCCAATAGTCTTGGACTGATCGAAGCCCATCTAACAGAACATGGGAAGAAGGTAGCACCATTGGGCTTTGCTCTGGACCAAACCCAAGCCGAACTTCATCGTGTGAAGCTAGAACGAAATCGACTTCGTGAGAAGTTCAAATTGATAGAAATTACTACTCGTGCGATGTTGGCCGAGCCTCCCTCAGATTCTCTCACCATAGCACACCTTACACTTAGGTCCTATGCTGGTGTGATAAGGGGCTATGTAAGGAGACCGTAACTACCTTTTGTAATCCATTATTTCAAATAAAATTTTTATTTCTTCTTATGATGACGTTTATGAATTTTCAAATGTCCGGATAAATATAGTATGCATATTTTTGTGAATTTTAGAGAAAGGATATTTAAAAAAAAATTATGTAGTCCTTAAACAATTAAAAATGTGTAATGATTCTCAAAAAATGGTCTTCTACAATTATGTTCAGTACAAAATTTAGAGTCTAATAAGATCAACTTAATCTTTGATGAATAGTAAAATATAAATAGTGATTTTATGATTAGGATTAGTAATGTGACCAAATGGATTAGTAATCTCACTTAAAGAAAGTATTAATATAATCTAGGCACCTTGATTAAGTAATGTGATTCAATAAAATGGTTAAATAATGGTTTCATAAATTACTAGTCAAGTATTAGTTTTTTCGTGTGAATTGTTTTTTTTAATTTAAAATTAAAATAAAAATATTTAGAAAATTATTTTTATAAAATGGATTTCATTTTTGAACTGAGATCATCGATATTTTGTTAAGGTAATTTTTGGGGATTTTTCTGAGAAAAATGAATTTTCGGTGAATAGTGTATTTATTTAAAAATTAAATTAAGAATATTTAAAAAATTATTTTTATAAAATGGAGTTCATTTTTGAAATCAGAGCATCGATGTTTGGTTAAGGTGAAATTTTGGGATTTTTCTGAGAAAGTAGAATTTTTGATGAATAGTGAAAATACAGTTTTTAAGTTACGGGTGTTTAATGAAATCATTAAATGATGTATTAATTATTTAATAAATATGGTCGACTTATTAATAGTAAGATAAGTTATGATATGTCCCAAGTGTCAAATACCATGGGCAAATACCATGGGAAATCCCATGGCTTTGCCAAAACCACCAATGAGGTGTCCGTTGGCCATTAATGCCTTGTCCCCTCACTTTCCCTATAAATACCAAGCCATCCTCACATCCATTCGACTCCCAACACTCCCTCAATGAAGGTATGGTCTCATTACCTGCCAAGAAGGCCTCCCAAGGTTTCCTGAAGCCCTCAAGGTCCCAACCTTTGATTTTTAAGAGTTACATTTTAAGGTAAAGGATCGAACTCTCTCTTTCTTTTCAAATACTCTTTTTTAAGTGATATATTTTATGCTCAATGTTATTATGTTGGAGGATGTTATTTTATATTCCTCTTACTTGCCTTTTCATGTTAATATGATGAGAGATCCCCTATTACTCTCATCATTTCTTATTATTAATGTTTAAGTGGCGTCGTCAGGCTACCGAAATTTTTGTAATGGATTCTTTCACCCTTATCATTTTCAAGATCTATTTTCATGTCAAGTCTTTCATGTTCCTTTTTATTATGTTGTGGTATGATCTATATATCTATAATACTGATAATTTATTTTCATATGATGAGAGAGCCTATTTTATCTCTTCAATTAATTTTTTTTGATGTTTAAGTGACGCCGTTAGGCAGCAGAATTTTTAAGGGGTTCTTTCACCCTTCTCGTTTTCAAGATCTATTTTCATGTCAAGTCGTTAAAGTTTATTTTTATTATGTTGGGGTATGATATGTATTTATATCATACTGATATTTTATTTTTATATGATTGGAGACCCTATTTGATCTCGTCAATTCATTTTTGTTGAAGTTTAGGTGACGTCGTTATGTTACCGAATTTTTAAGGGATTCGTTCACCTTTCTCATTTTTAATGTTCTAAATTCATGTAAAGCCTTTAAAGTTAATTTTAATTATGTTAGGGTATTATATCTATATCTATAATACTGATATTTTATGTTCATATAATGAGAGACCCTATTTGGTCACGTCAATTCATTTTTGTTGAAGTTTAAGTGACGTTGTTCGGCTGCCGAAGTTTTAAGGGATTCTTTCACCATTCTCATTTTTCATGTCAAGTCTTTCAAGTTCCTTTTTATTATGTGGGTGTATGATCTCTATATCTATCATAATTATCTTTTATTTTCATATGATGAGAGACTCTATTGGATCTTGTCAATTCATTTTTGGTGAAGTTTAAGTGATGCCATTAGGCTGCCGAATTTTCATAAAAGACATCTTATTTTTTTCCTCCTTATATGTTTTTTATTTCTTATGGTATATCTTTAAAATTTCATTACCATATTCTTATACCCTTTATATTATGTACCTCTACTGTTTTATGGATCATTTATGAGTGGATGACCCATGTCCCCTCTCTTTTCAATGTTTTCTAAAACCCCAAAACATAGCCGTTATACTGCAGAATTTCCATCTCAAAATGTCTCTCTCTCTTATCCTCAAATTCATTTTATTAAGTTAATACTCAAAGATATTTCTTCTAAATTTGTATTAACATATATACCAAAATCAACTATTTTAATATCTGGTATTTACATACATGAGACCCGCTTTCCCTTTCTGTGGGTTTAAAGTGACATTAAGATCTTGTCTTTAAAGAAGTTTTTAAAACGTTATGTTTATGAAATGAAACCCATTTATTTTATGCTATATGGGTTGTTTATGAAATGATTAATGATTATATATGTGGATCACATGATAATAAATGCAAATTTAAGGGTACTCCCTGATATCTCTCTAATTCATTTGGTAAAGACTTAATCTCTAGAGATGACCATTTTTAATGACGCCTTGGTGAATAACCTTGGTAATTTTTAATGACACCTTGGGGATGGACCTTGGTGAAATGGAAATAATAGTCAATATTAAATGTTGTAGCCACATCTTCAAGTTATGAAATACGTTATTTTTAGTATGATATGCCTCATGATTTATTTCTCATGCCTTAAAGTTCTTTTTCATGACATTGTTGATGTATCTCAAGTTCACATGTTAAATGTTTCCCCCTTTTTCCCTTACTGGGCCTTCTGCTCAACCTTACTTTTGATGTATGTCCCCAGGTTATGAGATGTAGCAATGAACCTAATATGAACCTAAGGAGAATACTTTCAAGTGTTTAAGAAGAATGTTTTATGTTTTCATGTTTTAAGTTACTGGTTTCCAAGACACTAAACCATAATGATCCTCGGTTTTGTAAAATGTAATGAAAGTGTATGTGATAAAAAGGCGGGATGCTATAATAGTGTGGTGAAAATGAAATCACTCAGTTGAGGAATCCACTACCAATACTCCTAGATTCATCATAAGATGTTCATTACCAGTCCATAAAGTTCTACTCTTATATTGTGTAGAATGATAGAATGGAGGTGAAAAACGATGGGCCCATAAGGGGCACTCCACAGCTAGGGTTTCCCTGTCGCCACTTTCTCCCCTTCAGTCTTGGGTTGGCTCAGACCTCCTTGGTGCTTGAACAACGAGCTTGCGATGAATTCCTCCTTCTACAGCGGTGTCGTGCGACCTCGTGGGATCAGACTCCTCGATGTTTCTCTCTCGTGACGACCTTATTCTCACGTCACTACACCTATGTTGGATAGGGTTTCCAAAAGAATTTCTGTGATGGTCTATGGCCGAGATCTAGTTTCCACATCCAAGGGTTGCTGCCACGTCTCCCATGAGTGCGGTGGGTGGTCCTTTGTAGCCTCTGAGGAGTTTGAATGTGGCGACGAGATTTTGTTGTGGGATTGTGGTAGGTTCTGGTGAGATTTGTGTTTGGATGGTCATCGACGAGGTGACGGTCTCTTGATCCATGATTTCTGCTTTCTTTATTTGGTTCGGATGGATCTGTTGTTCGCGTTTTGGGTTTGGTTGAATCAACATTCAGGATATGGGTTCAGGATGATTTGTGGTGTTTGGGTCAACTATTTTGTTGAAGCTGTTCATGTCTCCAGTGTCCTATGCCAATTCTGATTTTGGATTATGGTTATGGATAGTGATTACATTGATACTGATTTTTGATTTTTATATTGAATGCTATGAATTTGTGGAGGTGTTGGTTGAATGAATTGAATTTTTGGAATGATCTTCGTGGACTTCTAGTTCAAGGTTGAGGGTCGTTGAATCTGTCATACATGTTTTTGCTCCAGATGGGGTTTTAAGCAGTTGGTTTTTGTTTGGTCTTCGCTTCAGAATCATATGTTTGAGAGGGTATGCCTTTGCCATCGGTTCCAGGCTCATGCACTTATGCACAAGACAGTTAGATGGCAGCGAGGAGTAGAAGGAGGCTGATCTAATTGTTTATCTTGATGGGTGAGGCTCTTCTATGTAGGCTTGGTGTTGTTTGGCCTTAAACTTTTGTTTGAGGGTGTTTTGATTGTCCCAAGTCGTGAAGTCATGTATGGTTTTTCACTTTTCCCTCAAAAGTGTTTGAATAAAAAAAATTAATTTTCAGTCCGAGGGAATGGAGGGATAATTGAGTCGATAAATGGGAGAATGCAACAACTCATCAAAAAGAGAAAATAATTCCAATCTATATACTTCTATCCATTTCACTATTTCTTAAAGTATGAGGATAAAGAAATTAGAGAATTTAAAGCATGAATTTATATTTCATTTTCAATCTTCTCCATTGACATATACCTCGAGTTATTTATCCATAATTATGGAGTTAAAGAGGTATAACAATGAACTAGTTGTTGAGAAAAACGGGTATAATATGGGAGAGAAAAGAATGACACAACATAATAAAAAAAATAGAATAAAATATAACATTAATATTTAGATAATTCGAAGAGTTCCAATGCTATGATAAGTAGGAGCCAAATAATCATTGAAATAGGGGAGAGGATAATATTTATTAGTGTTTCTTGTACCTCTACATCATTTTTATACATGAATTTTAGTTCCAGGAGTTATCTTGCCTAGTGATTATATTGTTTCCACATATAAAAATTGGATGGATTTTGTTGAGAATCTCCATGATTCTTCCATTTGACATATCCCATTCCTATGATCAGCTCCATTTTCATTTTAAATCTATCTAAGTGTAAGATATCCCAACATCACCATGAATTTCAAAACACACTATTTGGAAATCTCTTGAGTTTCAGCTATGATTATTCCTTGTCTTGTAATTTTATATCAGATTTAGTTGAAATGGCCTTGATTTTTTAAAACTAGGGTTCAAAATTAGAAGTCCTAGAGAAACATGGAGATCAATTGGATGGTATTGAGATTCAATATGTTATTAATTTTTTGTTTTATAGCTTTAATTGAATGACTAGAATATTATTGGTGATATAGAATATTATTGAAAATGGATAGAAAAGTGAAAGAATATAAAAGCGGTGTGAAAGGTCTATAACAGAGAACCTTGAACTAGTTGAAGAGTCCATATAATCAAATTTAGCTTCATTAGTTGAAATTATTATGTAAAATTGTTAAACAATTGGTGAACATATGACTTCAAATCTGTAGCTGGTGAGTTTTGAAGATATGACATCCAACCACCATCTTCATCGATATATAAACCTACATATTGAAAATATCTATAAATAAAAAACATTGATTAATTCCTTAATTAATTTTAAGATACAACTTATAAAGATTTAACATTTAATTTTGGGTTCAGTTAGACACATGTTCTGATAAGTTTTTTAGTGATTCTTAACTCCAATGGATCACATTAAAAAAATCCTATAATGACTAGTTTCTCCTTATACCAAATTATTCAATAGTATAATCATCCTAAATGTTGATTTTCAGCTCATATCAGGTTTAAAAAAAACCATGTTTGTTCATAGGTCTTCAATCCATACTCTACATCTATCCATGTGAATTTTTCTTGATGTCTTCGACTTGAATTCATTATCACAGAACCTACTATATTTTGAATAATCAAGAATCCTCATTTCCATCATTGTTCCATTTATTAAGATGAAACAGATTCTTAGGAAGCATGTTGAGGCCATGGTAGAATCTGATGAAGGGTTCAATATACATGGATTTTCAAATATGATAGGATAAATTTGAATCAGACCATTTCTTGAATGTGGAGGAACTTTTTCTAATTAGTTGAGGGAGGAATCATGCAGTATCTTTCCACTTGGAAATGCAAAACATATTAAATATTCATCTTCAGTAGCTTAAGTTACTATTAATAGGGGGAGACAATTTTTAGGGTGATGATTCAGAAAAATGATGAGAGACAACCATGATAGGAAAGGTTCATCAATTTTTTGGTTGGAGGAGTGCTCATGGTCAAATGAATTACCATGAGTGATGTAGTGTAGTTAGTTGGAGATTCTTATCTTGTAGTCGGTATAATGAAAATAGGGAATTTATAAAACCACTTGAAATTTTCAACATTTTTTAGAAATACTGTCCATGAGAGTATACACATCATATGAAAACACAATTATATAAGGTTGGAAATAATTATCATATATTAAATTTAATTTTCAAATTAAATTCAAAACATATTTTTATCATAAAATTCACAATTTCTGTAACAAACTTTGTTTGATTAAGTATAAATTGAATAAAACAATGAAAAATCAATATTAAAATCCTTTAAATAATATCATTCCAAAATTGAAAGCATGGATTCACAATTTCCATCAGAAATTAATTGAAATTTAAAAAATAGTTATTTGATAAAATTTAAAATTGAATATGAGATTTTACAAAACTAAAAAAATCACTAATTTTCCTAGGTTTTAAATTAATATTGGTGTAATTATAAATTAAAATCAATAATTTTTTTTGAAAATTCCCACTCACATCATTCTGTTACCATGGTTTTCCCAATTTATACAAAGCTTATGCCCTGTTTATTTATTACTTTTTTTTTGAAATTGGAACTGATGAATTATCCTTTTGTACTCAAACCATATAAATTAGTATATGCTATAATTTCATTAATTGTATATAAAAAATAAACCAAAATACTAAAAATCTCATTACCTACTGAATCAAAATTTAACACTCCATCTACCAAATATTTGTGCAACTCATCAATCAAAGAATTCATATGAAAAATAATTTTATCTTTGGGGAAACATGGTGTATCAATAAGAATAGATTAAAAAAATTATTTATCCATACGTGACCATAAATTAAGGTTTTATAGAACAGAAAACACAATACATATACTACATGTCACACCAACCATAGACTTGAATCAGTTAAAACCATTAAATGCAAAACTAAGTTGATCATTAAGACTATCTATGAAAACTTCTAAGTGTCTATGATGAAATACTTACAAGCCAATGAATTTTTCTGGTCATTTAACATATCACCCTATTTATTTAACATTCAATTCCATGTAATAAGTTTATAAATATATATGAAATGAATAATTGATTTATTCTCATTTTTTGTGGGATGTAACACTTGTATTTCATACTGATCTTCTTCACATAGTTCAAGAGTCTATCGTAAAGAATATAATGACCTAGATTAATCTATTTATCCATCAATATGGATGATTTATTGAGATTACAAGAACTATACATCACATTTTCTTTTTTGATCAACATAAATTTTTTTGGTAATGCATCATAGATCTCACATGTGATAAAAAATTTTCAGTCAACTTATGCGCATGATTGAGTGACTCTAGAATCTTCACTCCTTGGTAGAGTACCTTATACAGCAGTTCAAAAAACACATTGATGGAGGTTTATTTCCACTGATTCATGGTCAATTAGTGTTACCACTCAATGATAAACTAAAATTTAATAAATCCAATTCAGTCGAGATATAATTTAGTATGCCCATCATCAATAATTTCAAATAATTTCATGGCTTATCTATCTACACCAAAATGAGGATTACTCCCTCAAACATCATAATTCTCAATGTTATTCTCTTCAAGTTAATATTTATATATCATGACATTATGAATTATGTTCATTGAATAAATAGTTATCTGATCAATATCTATATGTACAATTTCAAATTGATGATAGGGAAAATACTTTTCCCATTATATGTCCATGTATTGTAGTTTTTAAAAATAATATTTAGAAATAATCTCTCACTGAAGATATATTGTTTGAAGAGATATATATATGAAAATTTTCTACATGTACAGTGGATTAAATCACTTTTAAATCCACCGGTGAAAAAATAAATTGTTAAATAATCTCAAAATATTCAAAACAAAATCATTTTGATAGACCAATACATCATTTATATATATCTTTACATATAAAAGTAATATTTAAAATACAAAAAACAATACTTATTAAATTTATATTATAATAAAATTTAAATAAAAGAATATATATATATATATATATATATAACTAAAATTATTTAATAAATATAATGATAAAAATAAATAAAATCTTATTTCATTTTTCCTAATAAATGAATATCATGTATTATTATAAAATAAATTATATTTTATTTATTCATTATGTTTAAAAGAGAAATAAATATCTCAAACTTTTCTATGATGATAACAAATATCTCACAATAATTTAGAGAGAAAACAAGGAACATGAAAAATATTAATGAATAAAAATAACCACTGCTTAATGTGTAAAAATATTTCAGAAAAAATATATATTTTTAATATATATTTAATTAATGTATATTTGACTAATCTATTTTTCAAGTACCATATATATAATCACATGTTGAAATATAAAAATAAAAATATATAGATATATATTAATATATATTTCTCTGTGTGCATGTGTGTGTCTATATATATAAATATAACATAACACTTCTTCAATAAATGAGTCAAAAAAAGTTATTGATAAATAAAAACAAAATTTACAATTTAGTTGAAAATAATTGTTAAAAATTATATAGATTAAATGATTATACACTATTTTTTTAATTATAGATATTTAAATTATATATATTCAACTAATAAATATATTTGAACTTTAATTTTATATTAGAAAATATATTTTATTATTTAAATATATTAGTAATGTATACAATTGACGAAAATTTAATAAGGTTACATGCAATGCCTAATTCTAATCATAATACCAGGGTAATAAATTTGACCATTGAACCCATTAATTTATTTAAAATAGAAAAATAAATAATCTATTTCAACTCATTAAACCAACCAAATTCATGATTATAAACCAAAACATATACTAGTTTTGTTATTTCATGTCCAGTTTCAAAAAAATAACTTACAAATTCAAAAATAAATTAAAACAAAAAAACAATAAAATGGTCGATAATAAAAGAAGTGGATTCATGGAATGAAAATTTTTGTAGTTTAAAAAATATAAATCAATAATTTCCAATCAAAATAATTTTTTATTTTATTTTCTGAATACGATATATTTTTAAATAGATTGAGAGGTAAGCCTTATATGGATCCAAGTCTATATAATACATGGACTAAATGTCATAAACTACTTAGAAGAAGTCTGAGAAGATAAAATACATAATATGTAGTAGCTCCTACAACCATCCTATCATCCACCATTCTTATTCTATGTCTTCAAGCCCACAACATACTATCTCTACCCGGTATTGATGGTCTAGGTGCGCTCTGAAAAGTATTCAATTTTTCCAATGACCAGTTTCATAGATGAGCATAATTAATCAAACTTCCTCATTGAAAATCATCACACCATTTCACTCACTGGTAGAAGATGTTCTATATAACATAGAGGACCTTGAAAGATGGTCCAAATTCCACGTGTCCTGAATGCCTAGTACATGTCCTAAAACTGCATTTTAGATGAATATTACTACTTCTACAGTATCCTAATACAATAAATTATAGAGTAAATGAATTTTTTTATTGTAATAGTAGTGCTAAAATACCAAATAAATTTATCTCTACATGAATTTGAAGCTACTTTTCATATAGGATTGTAGGGTGACATTACCACGTAGGTAAGACCCCCAACTACACTAAATAAATAATTTCCCGTAATGAACTATTTCCAATAAATTAATTTATAACTAAACAAAAAAAATATTAAAGAGGGTACTTATGTAAATTCCCCAAATTCTGTAAAAAACTACTCAACAGATATCAAAAAAGGAGGTGGGATTAATTAGAATGATGTTGTTTTAAGATGGAAGGGAGGAATGATCAAGTGAGAAGAGAGTGTAGGGAATGTAAATGGTTGATGTAAGTAGAATGGTGGCATGGTGGGATAACTACAAGTGAGTTTCATGGGGAAGGAAGGAATACCTGGAGGAGATCATGGAGGATACTATCTCTAGGGTGAATCGAGTGGCAGAAGGGGATATTTTACACATGGGATGAAAAAGAAGACCTCACATGGGGGCATTAAGGGGATAAATAAAGCAAGGGTATGATGAGAGATAAAATTTTCTATTTTTTAGCGACTGCATTGACCTCCATTTAGTTTTAATTTTCGCCTTTATCAGAAACCATAAAATACCAATTTTTTAATTTACCGCGAATAGAAGTCTATTTTTATAATAGTGTGATAATTCTACTATCTATTTCACTGGACCACAAAATTAATTTCTCAAAACAACGAATGGTTTTTTATTTACTAATAAAATCTCTAGTAAAAGAATACATGAAACCCAATTGAAGAGGATGGTAAACCAATTATCAAACACAACCTAATTCCATGTATACTTCCAAATTATCAAAAACAAACTAATAAAAAATTCCAAAATAATTCATTTTCCTAATAAGATTCCAATCCCCAAAAATGTATCCCTAAAAAGACACACTTATATGAATTAATTGTATTTATGTCATTAATTATAATAAAAATTTGAGTTTAACATCATTTTATTGAAATTCCATATATTATTTATTCTATGATTAGTTATTATCCCTATTTCAATATCCTCTAAAGTCCCATTGTTTTCATTATTATAACTTTCATTATAAATACTTCCTATTTTGATATTCTATAGAATCAACATTTTATTTATAAACTTAAAATATCATTATATAATTGTATATAAGGATCATATTATTATTAATCAATCTATAAACATTCATTATTTCATTACTCCTAATGCTATGAATTTTTCTTTATCAAAATATTGTTTGTTGATTTTGTATCTATATATTTTCAGGAAAACAAACTAAATCTGAGGAATATTTCCTTATTTTTTATGATTTATCTATATAAATTTATAATATGATTGTCTATTAGATGTAATTTACATTCACCAAATATTTCAAATAAAAAATAATATTATTATCTAATAAAATATATTTACAAATTCTTTTTCTATTAATATTTACCATTAACATACATGATTTTCTAGAATATTTCAATTTTAATCAATCATTATAATGAAATTTTTTTTATAATCTTATATAATTATACACATTTATATACTTAAATATGAAATAAAAAATATTTTCACTTGTTAACAACATGTTAATTTATTATCCAATAGAATTTTTAAGGAGATATTTGTATAAAACAATTTTTTATTGTTGAAATAGAAAATTTAATCTATTGTCCAAGGTTATAGTTTTTACTATTATGTTTTAAGAGTAACAATTTAACCATGTTTTAGGTGTACTTTAATGTCATTGACTATTATATATCTTTTTTTCAGAACATTCTTTTAAAATATAAAAGAATAAGATAAAGAAACATGAATAATGTTAATATCTAATAATCGATTTAATATATTATGAAAATGAATTTTCATTTGAAATTTAAATTCTCCTTTATTTTTTCATATATCGAATGATCAAATAATATTACTAAATGAATATGAATTTCTTCATCCAGGACTTATGTATAAATAATTGATATTTATGAGGATGTATATTTTTTAAACTCAAAATATTAAATAGGGTCATATAAAATAGAACAAATTAGTAATGTAATATATAATAATAAAGTATGAACAGTAGGCCTCATATCCATACAATAATTTGTTTTTTCACAAGGATTTGTTACTTTTCAAAATCTGGATGATCTAGATTTTAAATCGGACTAAGGAAATAAATTCTGAGAGTTTTAAGACATCAAGAGAGGTGTTTTTGACATTAATTGAGTCTCTAAAAGTATTTTAGAGATTTAGGGAGTAACATATAGTGGTTGGGGTGGTTGATAAATATTACGGTCGACCACCTTCTATCTAGTGGCCTCTATCAGCTAGCTGGTGGACTATATTAGTAATCTAGTGATTCTTTTATTATAGGTAATTTAAAAACTCTACCTAGTGTTTTTGAGAAGGAAACCCCCTATGGAACTTGTTTTTGTTGAATGTAGCCTCCAACAACCCTCTACCATAATCTCTTAGACACAAATTGGTTTGTTATTTGATTTGGGGAAATAATCTGGTTATTTGAGGTAGGTATTTACCTCCAACAACAAACATTGATCACCACAATTTATATTGAAATTTTTTAGTTTATCTGAAATAGGTTTTATTATTGATTCCACTAGATTATGGTGGAAACACTCAATCCATTAGGGATTCTATTCATCCTTTGTAGAGGAGGTCCTGTGGTGGTGTTTTCTAGTGATGGATTGGAGTTTTGTAATGGTATGGTTTTGTGGTAAGTTTAATTGGGATCTTATTAATTTAGTTTTTCAATTAAAATTGGAAATGTTGTTTCTTAAGGGGGAATTGTTATGTAATATTTCTATGGGTACATTGTGGGTCTTTGGTAGGTATTCTTCAATGGTTTTGGTGTGGAGAGAGATTCTAGTTGGATTTCCATTTCTTATTCCTTTTGGATATTTGTGTCTAATTAATTATAATTGATAATAATTATTCTTGGTTGTGTAGTGAGTTGATTTAAGTACTCGGTTGGTATTGTAAGCCATGATTGGATTTAGAAGGTACTTCCGACCCTTCAAAAATAAGTGAAGCATCAAATAAGGTAGGTAGTATCTCAATTTTTCTTTAATATCTTCAAATTGTATCATGTATTTGGGCTATACATCAACACCAACTAATCAGAATCCTCACCTAAATAATTAAATTAAAATTTTTAGTTACCTTTGTAATGATAGGGAACTTATTTCTACATAGGATTGTGGCTCTGTTTTAGTAAACCCTTGTTGAATTATTAATGTGGTGAGTTTTTCCTTGTTCCTTTATTTTGGTAGAACTAGTGGTGCAGTTTGAGGCTACCCTTAGTGTCATAATATTTTAATATGGAATGTGTGATTCCAAGGAGGACTTCAAGAATCCCTTATTGATTATGGATATAGATTGTATAATTGGAAATATAAACCGAACCTGAATGGTGATATTGGCTTGAATTATAGAATGGTTTAATTTTGAACAATATAATGATATCATGTTTTGAATTATAGTAAATGGTTATGTGTATAAAATGACTTGGAGTAACTATTATGATTTTCTATGAATGGTATTAGTGTATAATGAAATGGGAAAGCCTAGGATTCCATTAGGGGATGCATGTGAATTCCAGGGTATGAAGACACCTTTGGATTCAATGGGGTCCAATACTACAGAATCTCTTTAGAAAGAAAGTGGATGATACACATATTTAATACTATAAATTCCATTAGGTGTATCCCCCTTAAATTTATTTAATGTATATTTCTTTAATGACACATATTAATATTATGGATTCTTAATGGAATCCCTAGTTTAATTCCATAAGATGAGATTCCTAGATTCATCTCAATCGCATTAGTATGGAATTCCATTGATGTAAGAAATGTATTCCAATCAATATGTGCCTATGAATTTCAAGGGCGACCCCTTGGGTTCATACATGACTAATAGATTAATTTGGGAATTTATGGAAAAGAATGCTTGATCAAGACTTATAGTTTCATTTAGCTATATGATCATTGTTTTCTCAGTATGTGCCTTAGAATTGATTAGTCCCTGATACTTTCTATGTCTTCAGAGAATGGAAAATGCTGAAGCTTGTAACATTAGACCAGTTTGTCTCCTTTATTCATGAGGGATCGATTCATTATTATTTTTTATTTATATATCATTTCATTAATATTAAAGCCCTATAAATTTAATGGACACTATTATTCATTACATGTCAAACATGATTTGTGTTAGACACTATTAGTGGTGGCCTACTGAGTTATAATCACACCATACTCAAGCCTCTATAAAACTTGAGTACCCAAAAATATTCTCTCTCATCATAGGATACATGTTCACAACAAGATTTGAGGTTGATTTTTTATTTTTTATGGCTAGGACGGAGTTGGGATCTTGGATCTATTCTAGATCTTGGGACTTCCATGGGTGTCACAAACCATCCCAATGGGGCCCGTTCCACATCTCCCAAAGCCAACCTCTAATAGGTAAGAGGATGTAGACTAGCCCTGAGCAGGAATATCACTAACATGGGAGGCCTTACCCTAAGTACTTGTACACAAACACACACATCTCTAAGCCTATACAATTCTAAAATGTAAAAAAATAAACAACCAAGAATGCATATATCTAAATCATACCACTAGAGTATGACAGAATGTAATGGAATGTAACTATGTCAAAATACAATCCCACCACAAAGAGTTTGAAAAACATTCCAACATGTAAAGAAATAAAAGAGTCTGCTATCAAGGGGTTGCAACCGTCCGATCTTGGTTTATCTTGGACTCTGTTAAAAGTTCCATTTTTTTTCACCAGACACAACACAAGAAAGAGAATCCCATGAAAAGGTGAGTATAACAATACCAAATCGGACACCCTGAAACCACAATGAATAAAAATATAATATAGTTTTTCCTATATAGGTGTATGACTAAAGAAAATTTGAAAGGAATATCTTGATATACTCAAAAAAGACACACGATCTAAAGTTATGTCACAACTATAATACCAGCATATGATTCTAGCTCGAAGGTTCCACAAAGCACTTATCTGGGAGAACACACTCTTGAGTAAAAAATATTGGATGAAATCTATCTAAGAGGCAATTCTCATTGGGTCTCTCAATAATAAGAACACATAGAATGTCATAATAGATACAATACATAAATGAGGATCCATCCAAAAAATATGGGGTATTCCAAAAACTCAATCCACATTAAACATCTAAGTAGAGGATCAGTGTCCACATAATGTTGATCATGAGGACAATAAGAACTCCACCTAAGGAAAAAATATGAATGGGGTATCTAAGTCAAGGCCTCATGGAAGGATTCTAACAACTTTATCCAAGAATTCCCACTGAAGGGATTGGTTTCCTAAGAGTAGGAGTCAATTCCAGACTAACCCTTGGGGATTGGATATGTGGAACACACCCGAATGAAAAATTTCCATGATACAGAGGGAAATGGCTCTAAGAAATATTTTAAAAAGTATACAGTGTGTATAAGAGTTACACACTGTGTCCCTTGACCTCGAGTCCTTCCCATTTAAATGACCCTTCTCAAATGCTCATGTATATGTAATAGAACATGGCATGTCAAATTACCATGTACTCTACTAATGTACCAGAACATGGCTTAACCCATGTAATTTGTTCAAGTCATGTCTTTGTGGGAGTACACAACATGCCCATACCCGTGTACTCCATCCCATGTCTGTGCACCCTCTTAGGTACACACTGAGCCACCAGGGAGGGGTTACGTGTTGTGTGATAGGGTCACACACCATGTGATCCTTAGCTATCTGTTAAAATCCTAGTCACTTATTGTGGGGACCCACAAACCATGGAAAACCATATTATTTACCATGTGGATCATATTTTTCTAGAAACCCTCATTTTTCATCTACACATTACCCCAATTCCTTCACCATAGATTTCATCTATAATCATTCCCAGAATCAAGGATCAATCTCAACCAAAACCCACTATGGTTTTTCTTTAAAATCTATCCTTTAAATACATTTAGAATACAGATTCCATTCTACCCGTCATCCTTTTCATGCCCCACCTAATTAGTGTTGGGACCAAGTTGAATGGATAAGGAAGTAAGAACATTTTACTATTATAAAGTGTTGTCTTTTGTTGACAAAGAAGATAAATCAATTCACTTTGTAAAAGACTTGTGAAACCAGACGATTCTTTGCTGATTTGTATTTCAAAAATATCATAATTTTGGAGAACTTGTGATGCAAGACTTATGAAGGAAAGGTATTGAAAAAGAAGTGTTTTTGGCAAAGTCATATCACAAATATTATCAGATCAAAAATATGGCAAAGGAAAAAAGTATGCGCGCAAGTATGCAGTAGGCGTGCAAGTATGTAGAGGCGTGCAAGTCATATTTCAAAAGAGCATTATTTTAGTAATATGGAAAAGGAAATAAAGTGGCGCACAAGTCAAGAATCGTGCACAAGTATTTGGTGCACAAGTATTGGTGCGCAAGTGTGTCGTGCAAGTCATATTCCAACATGATCATATCCAAAAAATGAAAAAGGAAAGAAGAAGGTGCACAAGTGGTGGCGCGCAAGTGGTGGCATGCATGTGGTGGCACGCAAGTGGTGGCGTGCATGTCTAGGTCACACAAGTCACAAAAATTCCTATAAATAGATGACTCGCCTCCTCATTTTTCAAGGCTCGAGACTTAGAGAAATATTTTGAGCTCTGAGCGCGCAAGTCGAAGAAGTCTGTCGCGCAAGTGTTGTCGCGCAAGTCTGTCGCGCAAGTCTTTTCGCGCAATATAGGGCGCGCAAGTGTTGTGCTATCCATAAAGGAGGCACGCAAGTGGAAGGAGGCGCGCAAGTGATAGGAGGCATGCAAGTGGTAAGGAGGTGCAGAAGAGGTAGGGAGGCGCGCAAGTGGAAGTAGGAGCTCAAGATGTTTTCTCCAGGAGGTTTCTACCAGCTTCTGGGTAGGAAAGTGAAGAATTGTTTTGAATTATTTGATCTGGGAAAGGTCATCGAGAATCACAGAATTATTTCATTACCCTATTGGATCTAAGAGGGAGCACACACACTATTGGATTGTTTTCAAAGTGCTATATGAGTGTAAGGGTATATCCTACTCGTTGTATTCCACATAAAAGGATTGTTTTCTAGTGGATTGTGTGGTACTGGATTATTTCCGTACTATACCAAGGAAGTAGCTACTCTTACTGAGTAGTGAACCTTGTAAATCTTGTGTTCATGTGGTTGTGTGTGTTCAGCAGGGAAGAAACTCTTTAACGGGAGGCGAAGGTTGTTTCATAAATATGTAAACATAAAAAGAAAAATATATCACTGATTCACCCCCTCCCCCTCTCAGTGATACTTGGATCCTGATTGGGAACTTCAATTATGGGTTCCAATCCAGCCTAATAATCTCACAACTACCATTATTTTAACTCCTCTGTGTCATGTCGACACCATATCTACAATATCGAATCATTATTCCAAGGAACTGTAGTGTGATGATTCATTTCATTGGTATACAATAAATAAATGGCCAAATAAGTAACACTAGTGATCAACAAATAAAAAGGAAGAAAAGAACAAGATCAATCACGAGGAAAAGTCCATGGTTGATTTTAATTTTGACATTTATTTTTTTCTATTAGAATGAATAATTAAGATATGATAATTTTAATCACATAGAATTTCTCCAAATAACCCCCCACGAATAAAACAATCCTTCAAGATGATCAATCTGTGAGTCAATCTGTTGGCCGATTGATTTTCATTCATCGTTGAATTTATGAATGGGAAAATAATAAAGTAAAAAAATTTTGTACATTGATTTGGATTGATCAGTAATTAATAACGATGCAAGATCATTGTAATTGGTGATATCCTTCAATTCTATTTCACGTCGATTGCCGATTCATGATCTAGTGGAATTTCATTTGATAGAGATCCTCTAAATATCCCTCCAATGGCTCCTGGTTATATGGAATTCCATAAAATTTCATCATATATGTCCATATAAATATTCAAATGTTTTTGCATCAATGAAAATGAAAAAAATAATTTATTTAATTATTTTATTCATTTCCACGCTTGCAATGAACTTTCCCCAAATGACATGTGCCAAAAAAATATTATATCACACCTAGGGAAAAACCCAAACTATGAACTCAATGGTTCCATCATATTTATGACATGGGACCCCCATTTATAATTTATTACACTTTTTCAAGAAAAATTCATGCGTGTTCTATTTAATAATTTTAATATATTTAAAACTTTTATTATGGGCACACAGACTCTAGGAATCGCACACCATCTAAGATTCTGGTGTAATAAGTAATCCATAAAATATCCAAAAAAGGATATAGAAAATAAGATTCATTATATTCTCCCCATATTTGGTCATTATGTCCCCAAAAAGCCAAAACAAGGGCTTCAAAAGGAGATGTGGGTTCTGAGCATGAATCTGAGCCTCCAGCTCTTATGTTCTCTCATTGAGATTCCCATGAAACCACCAAAAATGGACTTGATGAATCGATATCTAACATAGGATCACCCCATGGTGATCTTTTATCTCTACTGGATACCCAAGAATGGTAGCTCCGTCATTGATGTCCATTTTCCCTCAGTCGATAATGTGTGATGGGTCATAAATGTACTTCCTTAGTTGTGACACATGGATGAATTCATATACCCTATCTAAGTGTGGATGTAGATCTAAGGGTTATTCCACCATTCTATCACTAATAAGTATCAAGAAAGGGCCAATAAACCTTGTAGATACCTTGTTTCTTGATAAAATCATCATAATTGGAGTCATGGTGAAACACATCAGAATACAAGGTCTCTTTCATTATACTCAAAATGCTTATGTCGTCTATCAACATATGTCTTATGATGGCTCTGTTAAGTCTTTATCTGCTATTGGATGATTTGTATCGTCTCAATAGTTGATCACACCAACACAGGGTACATAAGTTCTGAGTGTCTTGAGTCAGTCCCGCAAAGTGGTAACATGCAGGGTCAACCATACAAAGCCTCAAATGGTTCCATAATGATGTTATAGTGGTAGATATTTTTGTACGTAAAATCCAACAATGTTAGGTTTTCCTCCCTACTATGACCAATGTCCAACTTCAAATCTGAAAACATGTCCTCTAGAACCTAAATGGTCTGACTAATCTGTCCATTAGTTTGAGGGTGAAATGTTGTGCTCAAGCATAAATAAGTTTCAAACACCTCCATAAACCCCTTCAACAATTAGGATGTGAAGTGATCATCATGGAAAGAAATGATCCTCAATGTAAATTCGTGGAGTCATACTATCTCATGCATGTAGAGGCATCCCAAACTCTCTACTTAACTCTTCTCATGAATAGATAATATGTGGGATGACATGGTGAGTCAGTCTACAATCAGACAGATGGAATCGTGTCCCCTGTACTGAAGTAAAAAACCCATCATGAGGTCCATAGATATCCCACCCCACATCAACTCTAGATCCTCAGTGGGTTAAGCTAAACCTATTAGAACTTGGTGATCAGCCTTCCCATGATGACAAGTATGTAATCAAGAGACATGCTCTACAAATCATATCATCATCCCTAACCACCAAAACTAATATCATAGATCACAATATATATTTTCCACACATTGATTCACCGCCAAAGGAGGTGTATAAAAATATCTCAGAACATCCTCATACAACATCACTAGTACCATCATGTGTCCTCTTAAAAGAATTATATTCTCCCTACCTTTATAAAATCCATTAAGAGCATGTCTTGTGGATTTTTGAGTACATAGGGTCTCAAAATTAGAATCCCCAAGTTGTTCCTCCTTGAATAATTGTAATTAAAGAGGGTTAACAAACATCGATTGGAGTTAAGATACTCCATATCCATCGATTAATGATAACTGTAATGAGGAAAAATTCTTCGACCCCTCATTTAGAAATTGGGAACAAGATCTCTTACTGAGAGCATCTGCTACTATGCTCTCCTTACCAAGAGTTTGTATAATTTCAAATTCATAATCCAAAAGGAACTCTAGAAATCACCTCTATCTCAAGTAAATATCCTTTTGAGAGATGATATACCTGAGACCATTATGATCAGAATAGATAATAATATGCTCACCCATCAAGTAGCGTCACTGCATTATTAGTGTGAAGACTACCACTAATAACCCAAGATCATGGGTTGCATAGTTATACTCATGTGGTATGAACTAATGTGAGCCCTATAAAATCACTACCTATCTCCATATCATAACACAACCAATCCCGGTTCCTAATGAATCAAATAATACTACGTACTCGAGAACCACCATTGGAAATCTCATGATGGGATCACTTATCAAACTCTTCCCCAACTGCTGGAAAGAATGTTGGAACCTCTCTATCCATAGGAATGTCTACCCCTTTCTCATAAAATCTATTATGGGTACTCATATCCTAGAGAAAATAGGTATGGATGTACTATTATAGCATACCAATGCAAAGAATTTTCACACATCTGTCAGGATCTTGGGAGGCTCCCATGTAAACACTCCCTTGATCTTGACTAGGTCTACTATCAATAATATTACCGAGAAAATGAGTCCCAGAAATTGGACCACCTAAATCTAGAACAAACACTATGACATCTTATGGTAAAATTATTTCTTTTAGAGTATGTCTGGAACCACCCTCAAGTGTCTCTTCTTCTCCTCATCAGACTCTAAGTACATGAGGATATAATCGATGAAGATCGCCATGAACTGGTCTAATAAAGGAAGAAAGATCTGGTTCATTATTACCATTAACACTACTGGAGACTTTTACCCACCAAAGGGCATCACCAAGTACTCATTGTGTTTATAACAACATCTGAATGTTGTATTCGGTAAATCCATATCTTTTACCTACAATAGGTGATATCCTAACATGAGGTCAACCTTTGAGAACCATTGTTCCCCTCTCAACTAGTCCAAGAGGTCACCAATCCTCGGTAGTGGATACTTATTTTTACGGTCACCTGGTTCAAGAACCAGTAGTCCACACACAACCTCAATATCAAAACTTCCTTCAGGAAGAACAAAATAAGGGTATCCCATGGTGAAACACCGGGTCTCAAAAAGTCATTCCTCTACAAGTCCCCCAACTGCACCCCCAGCTCGTGAAGCACTATAAGATCCATCTGATATACTGACACATATATTAGTGTTATCCCATTGTGTATATTAATGTTGTAGTCCATTTATTAGTGGGGAGGTAATCCCAAAACATCCATAGAGAATATGTCCTTGTACTCAGCCACCACTATAGGAAACTGAGAAATCATAACACCCATTACACAATAGGTTATGCTAGCCAACTGTTGAGTAATTGGTTGCACCCTCCGATGCATGAGTCCACCCTACACTGCATAGAAACCTGTTTCGTCACTATGGACAAACCTTATCCTTTGCATGGAATTATAAATCTAGGAATGAATAGTGGATAGCCAATCCATACCTCTGATGACATCATAAGGCATAATCGTTGCAACAATGAGATATCACCCAAACTATCACCTCTAAGAGTATGGTCACTCTGTTAGTGCATGTGTTTGATCACTAATTCATCTCTAGTTGGGGTCTATAAGTGTAAGGGTTGAACCAAGGGATCAACAAGAATATCTATGTCTCAAACAAGAAATGTGGAAAGAAAGGAATGACTATAACTTGAGTTTATCAATGCTACAACTAATGTATAAAATATAGACATCACACCTCAAATTATTACTAGATCCTCCGGGTATAAAGAATCGACTGCCTACATCTACCCCTACCCTAATCATCAAACTCCCTGAGCCTGTATTGGACTATATGGTGGTGGTGTATGTAATATGTCAATGTCTCTACCTCATCCTTCTTCTCTCCTAGATCCTCTTCCACATAAACCGCCCTACAAACCTTCCTATTCCTACCACTACATCTTCCTCAATATCCCATCCATGTTCTCTATATTAGATGTATAAGGAGTTTAAAAATCTCATGCAATATGTACCATTTCATCACATGAGTAGCACCACCTCTCTCCAGGATGACTGGACCCACCATGTTAGCCCTGAACTGCAAATCCTTTATCATGCGACCTCTTTTGGAAACATCTCACACATCCAGGTCCCTAATACTGACACTGGATATCCACTTATTAGATATCTTATCCATATATACCACTAATCGAAACTAGAAGATGTATCTACTTAGAAAAGAAATTCTCAACAAACAAATATCTCTCTAGCACCCCCATCATAAGTAAGAATGCATAGGGAAACAACACTAGTTCAGATGTTTCATAGTATCCACAACTGAATGTTATGAGCTATAAAGAATTGTTCATATAATGTATACATGAAGTACTAAGAGTGGTTGGTAAACCTTGATGAATACTCAACTACTATCATGCTACCCTATTGGAGCTGCAGAAGCTCCTAGATACATAAATCTCTTAGCCTAACTGGAGAGAACTCCAATATGAAGAGACGCTAAATCCGTGACCTTGAAAGAGTCACCTTATCACAATATAAGTTCACTAGACCCCCACTATCCTACTAATCAATGGATAAGGCTCACTTCTAGGGCCACCATCTAGTCTGCAGGTGTCCTGACCAGTTAGATAACTTAATTCTCCTCCTTAAGTCCGTTATCATCCTATTATGAGTTAAGATCACCTCGAAACCTAAGGGTTATATATTTCCAAAACTTGTAAAGTACGCTCAACCTATGCACCTCATCCACAGGTTCTTCGAGTACCATTAGATACTCAACGGGTGGTGGTATAGGTGGTGCACCACCTGGAGTAAACATCTCTGAAACTAGTCCTTGCATCAATACGTCATCATTGAGGGGCTCATCCCCACGATCCTAATGTTGAATACTAACTAGCATATGTCATGGAGGCATCATAAAAGTAATCAAGATATACCATTGTCAATGAGTATATCTATAGATCCATCTCAAAATGGACATGGAAACCACAAGGCATTCCTCTATGATGAATGTACCATTTTTCCCGTACTACATATTTTCTCATGTATCGAGTAAAAAATCAGGTGATTAGTGTCCTGGGGTATATATATGTCATCCAACACATCAACATTGGAGTCCCTGACCTAAATTCTGAACCCAAAACACTTACCACTGTTTCCCCAAACCAAATCTCACAAACTCCAATCCTAATGATGAACAGACTCCTCCAAAACCACACTATCATGACCCATCCCATTGGGGACCATTCCATGACTCACCAATCTTGCATCCAATATAGTAGGTGATGGAGACTAGTGTTGAGTAGGCTTATCACTGTTACGAAAGGCGTTAGCCTATGTACCTATAATCCTTTACACATCTCCATTCATATACAATGATGAAATGTAAAAAAAAAAGAACAAAAATTCTTGAATACATCTAAATAACAAAACTAGATTATGAGAGGAAGTAAAGGAATGTAAACCTGGACAAATACCTTCCCACTATAATGATCTTGAAAATAAGTTGAACCAATAATGAATGAAAACTGACTAATGTCAAGATGATACAAGAACAAACCATTGTATGTCTAGTCTCACTAAGTGCCTTCTAGTATGGGTGTATCTAGGACTATTTTAAAAGGTTGAATGTCTTGACAATAAATTACACATTTAGGAAAATCCCGTGTAGGGGTGAGTATAATTATAACCAATCGGACACCCTGAAACTAGAGAGAATAAAAAAATAATACAATCATATCTACATATGTATATGTCTATATCAAATATTAAAAGAATATCCATATATAATCAATAAAGGCACACATTATAAAGTTAAATCACTATCATAATACTAGAATATGATTCTATCTCAAAGGTCCCATAAATAACTCATCCGATAGAACATACTCTTGAGTTTGAAAGCAACGATGATGTCCATCTGAGAGGTAATACTCATTGGGTATCTCCATATGAAGTACACATTGAATGTCTGAAGAGATACGATACACATATAAGGATCACTCCTAATACCATGGTCTATACCAACAACTAAATATAGATTAATCTTATATGTAGAGGATCAACGAACCCAAAGTGTTGGTCATTATGATACCAAGAACTCCACCTTGGGCACAAAGATGAATAAATGATATCACTACGGGCCACATGGAATGATTACAACAACTATATCCATGAATTAATACTGAATAGATTACTATCATATGAGTATGAGGTGATTCTATACTACCCATAGTAAAAGGATATAGGGAATTCAACCCAATGAATCTGGTATAAGGTATAGAGGAAAAGGGATCCAAGATGTGTTATAAAATTACAGAACATGTAGAAGAGTAACATGTATTGTACTTTGACCTATGTTTTTCCTATGTAATAATCCAATGTCTATGTAATAGAAAACATTGTGTTGGATTCATAGGAATTATTCCCTTGTACTAGTATATGTCTTTGCCCATGTACTTTGTTTTTGTTGTGTCTGTATGATAGTATATGACATGCCCATGAATGTGTACTCTAGTCCATGTGTATATACCCTCTGAGGTACACTCCAAGACACTGGGGAGAGGTCACACATCAGAAGATCCTAAAATACCTCCCACAACCCTTGCTACTACTAGGAGGGACCCACATGCAGTGTAATACCAGATTACATGCCATTTGGATTTGATTTTTCTTGAATTTTTTTATTTCATCCACATGAGACTACACAACCACCACCTTGGATTTTAAAACCAACATTACTGAAAATCAAGGATTGATCATAGACAAACCCCACCATGTCTGTTCTCCTAAATAAAACCATAAAATTTGTTTAGAAAATAGTTTTTGTTCATCCCAAAATTGTTTGTATGCCCTGCTCGAATTGGGGTTTTCTAATCCATCCTGATCCACTACCCTATATCACCATCACACCTCCACTACATCATGATGAACTCAAATGTACGATATTGAATAATCATGATTAGGAATAGGTGTTTGTGGATATATTTCATTAGAATACTTCATGCCATTGTTTAAACAAAGAACACCCATAATGAACAAAGAAAAGTGGATTAAATGAATATAATAATAACGTTGAATGGACCTCAGTTGATGTTAATGTTGAACATTTTTTTTTATATCAAAACAAATAATTAATATATAAAAATTTCAATCATAAATAATTTCTCCTAATAACTCCCCACAAATTAAACCATCCCGCAAGAAGACTGATCTGTGAGTCAGTCAGTTTGTTGATTAATTTGTGTTAATCATAGAAATTAATAACAAGATATAAATTCATTGAAAAAAAATTTCATTCCTTAATTTTGATCGATCACTATCAAAGAACGACATGGAATCATATTTGTTGGTGATATCCTTTGATTTGGTTGCATGTCGTCTTCTGATCCAAGGTCCTATATAAGTTATCCTAAGAGATATCCACAAAAGATCTCTCCAATGGCTCCAGGGTTATGCAGGTAACCCTAGAATTTCTTCATAGAAGCATACTTAAAGACTCACCAATTGATACATCCAAAAAATTGAAATAAAATAATTTATTTAATTAGTTTATTCATTTCTATAGATATGGTGACTTTTTCATAAATGACCCATGTCAACAAAGGTTATGTCACTGCTAGGTTAAAAATTTCATTCTAAACTCTTTGATTACTTAATATTTTTTATTCAATACACTGTTTAGAAGACATTCCACTTTTTCAAGAAAAATATAATCAAATTTTATTTAATATTTTTAATATATTTGAACGCTTTATTTTTGGTGCACCGGGCTTCAGAATCATATGCCGTCTCAACATTGGGTCACCAAAATAATTAATAAAATTTTAAAAAACAATACCTGTAAAATATAATTCATTACAAAGGGTGTTAGAATATTGGTATTTTACCATTTTTTCTTACATTGGACTTTTTAAAAATTACAGGGTTAATATTTATGCCTACCTATATGTATGGAGAATCAATATGATACTTCATGGGTTGTGATTTGGTATTTTAGAACATGCAGTATATTTAACCGTGATGTTATAGTTCAGGTAATTATATAATTTTAATTCTATATTTAAAAATATATTAAAGGGGTATACTATCCCCACTATACCACCTACAGAATTTCACTACTAGTAATCAACCATTTGTTTATGAGGTGGCATGCCTGAGGCTATTTGGTATACCAACTCAGGGAACTGGACTAGTGGATTCTAGTTTGAAGCATTATAAAGTTGTATCAATGGGGTATTTTATTTTCTATAAAATATTGGAATGGTATAAATGAGACTATGAGTTCGTAAAATCATATAAAGTAGATCTTGTATAAGAATTATAGACCCTTGTATTGGAGGTGGATTGAAGTTGTTAGGGGTGAGAGTTTTTGTTCTTTTTTTTCTACTTTTACGGTTAATTTATTTCCACCATGATTGGTGAACTTGGGTGTGATTTTATTGTTTAATGGTATTGCTATTACATGATTGTACGACTACAAGGTGTTTTCATTCATTCATCAGTCATGGAAAATAGAAATTTTTTCCTATATGTGTATTCCCAGTGATTGTTAGTTTCAAGATATTATTATACAATGGTGTTTAATTTGTTGTTTATGGATTATAAATGTTATAAATTTATATCTTACTATGTATTTAAATTATTCAATGTGACTGGTTAATTAATGTGTTGATATCCATTTATGTATCATTTCTCACATATTGCTTTATTTTGGAATTTTACATGGAAAATTATTTGACTAGACCCTAGTAAAATTTTCACAGATATAAATGAGTTATTAAAGAGAGGGATTTTTTTAATATGGTTCCAATAAGAAATTATAAAGTGTTTTATTATATAAATTATGAATGAAATCGTATCTAACTAAATCATGGGATGTGATATCTAAATAAATGTTGAATTTTCAACGTATGGAATTCTACTTTGTTATGAAAAGGATTGAAATGGAAACCTTGTATAACATTGATTTTTTATTTAATGTGTATATATTAAAATAAATTGTGTTCTAATGCACATCATAATGATAGAACACTATCTGAACAACCACTAAAGGGATGGAGTATGAAATTGTGACCTCTGGGTGTGATTTAAAACCGGTGGCAGTTAAATGGGGTTCTAAAAAAATTAAAGGGAGTTTTTCTCTATAACTTTTGTTTGAAACATCATATAATAACACAAGGGTGATATGATTGGAAAATGATAAAGACATAAAATGTGTCTGATTTTTAGATCTCGATAAATTATATGATGGTTGTGGTTAATAAAGTGAATTTAAGAAACCAATAAGTTTTTTTCACTCATATCTTGTGAATATAATTGTTTTAACAATGATTGGTGACATGCATCTTCCTTGATTGTGTGACTTGATCTTTGAAAGTGTATATGGGGCTTAAATAAGTTTCCTTGTCATAATAGGGTGTATGTGTTTCTAACCCATATATGGGTTGTTGGGTTATTGAGTCCAGCCTTGATTTGGTGTGTGATCTGATTTTGGGTTTGGGGGCTAGAGTGGGAGCTTAATTTGAGAGACCTTGGTGATGTTATTTGTGTTGTATATAAAGACGTTTATTTTATTTTTTAACTATAGATGGAGTTGTGACCTTTCTTGGTCTTTTCATAAATATTATGGGTAGATGGTGATGAAATTATTATTTTCATGTGACATTAATATTGTATGTAAGGGGTTTCCAAAACCATTTGTTGGCATGAGTTATAGATTTTGGTTAGGCAGGAGAGCTTTGTGTCTTTAGATGAGACATGAGGTTTCGTAAGTCAACTCTTGTACATGAAGGTATCCACTAGAGGGGTTGAAGTATACCATGGATGATTTTAGATTCATGAAGAATGGGCAGGTGGCTAAGATTAGTAGGTTCTTTATGCAGGTGGTTCTACTAAGGGTGTAGCTTCGGTGTGTTAGAAGACTTAGTTTCATGAGTTAAGTACTTGTGTACTATTTCATTGGTTTTGAGAGGGAATGGTCATTTTAATTCCTACCCCATCATTTTATAGACTAGATTTTATGGACTGGTCTGTGATGATCTAATGTGGGTAAGACCAAGATTCGTAAAGTTTTGTGCCATTCATTGGTTTGGAATTGAAGCATGGGTAGTGCATGAAGGATTTAGTTTAGGCGTGAATATGCCTTGATAATTCTCAGTTTAGGAATGTTATTTTTATGAGATATTATGATTTGGGAATGAGGTTCCCTGTGGGCGAGGTTTCCTATAGAAAATTTGATTATTTCTTGTGAGTTCCCTTTTATTTTGGTGTTTAGGGCACACTGAGCTTTAGCACGTGTGGTGTCTAAGCTATATGTGAGGGAACGATCAGTGAGATAATTTACCCTATAGTTTTTCATTATGAGAGGGTGTGTGGAAGGGGGAGGTTAAACACTCTGGGAATGATTGAAACCTATGTAACATGTGGTATTAAAGTTTTATAGGGGGTATAATAGACACATGAGAGATGAAGATCTTGTTGTGTGGAAGCATCAAGGATGCCTTGAGCCTAATGAGGATAATGAGTTAGGGACTTAGTTAGATGGTTTAGTTGGAACATGATCCCAGTTCTAGTAAATAATGACTAATTGGACCTTGATTCATTTTGGGGGAGGTTTACAAGGGGACATACAACCTCTAGGTTTGATGAGATGAAGGGGATAAAAACTTGATAGAGTTGCGTGATTTCATTGGGTCTATGTGACTAGTGGATGGGGAGTAAGTACCCATTTTTTTCTGATGGGAACAATAAGATGCACACTAGATTTACACCTATTTAGTTTTGGTTAAAAAAACCATTATCATTACACTGGGGCTCATTTGTGTCTTTGATAAGATTGAGTGATGTTGTTATTGTAGTTCAAAGATGAAATGATCAATAACTACATGGAAGAGGGTTTTTGGGTTTTTGTAGTTATTAAGTGACGAGTCCCTCTCAAGATGAGGATACTAAGAGAAAATGATATTCTCGTGGATAGGGAGGATTGACACATCTGAATGTGTTTTATTATGATTCTACAACAAAGGGTGACATCGTGGCAGGATCAGAGTGCGGTGACAGAAAATATTTGGATTGAACTAGACATTGGTGCTAATTGTTGCTAGAATGAATTGAGAATAAGTTGGAAGGGAGTCACATAGTTTTTTAAGCTAAAACCATAGATTTTATGACCAAGGAGTACTGTAGGTGAGTCCATATGGTGTGAAGGGAACTATTGGTTGTTAGATGAAACATCCCTTGTAAATGACCTGATATCAGAAAACATAATGCGTAATGTTTTTGGAAGATAGGAATGGGTGGCATAGGATGTTTGTTCGACAGATAATGTGAGAGTAGGAAGACAATGTCCAATCCATGAATTTTTTGATAAAAAGAGAACTATCCATGGTGTTTGGGAGTTCTTAAAGTGAAGTGATGATAACGAAACTACTATGGAGAGAGAGGCGTGTTTTTCATGGGTGTATAAACCTTATGACGGAAGGCTCATGGGCATGTGGAACTGACAGTGGAATGGTCATGGTGTAATTAGGATGCTGTAGAGTAACCAATGAGATTCATGCATGGATTACTTCCAAGAAGTTGTCTAATTTGGTGTTGGATCAGGACTGACCTTCAAATTCGGGCTCAAGAATAGGTCATGTGATCTGAGGGTGCTTGGATCATAGGTTTGTTGGCATGTGTGGTAAGACACAACCACAATTTGGATGGTTTGGGATATAACTTTGGGAACTCACTAGGAGAGGATAAGGGAATCCAAATAATGTGTTTGGGTAATCGTAGGATACTATGAGTCTGATGGAATCAAAATTAGATAAATCAATCATTTATTGATAGTTAGAGTTGAGTGTTTTTGAAAAGATTTAGGTAAGGATTATCTGGAAGGAATTCATTGATGAAGGTGGATAAAATTATTTGAAAACCTTATCTAGAATGTATTTTGGGGTTTTAAAACTCATTTAGGGAATAAAATTTTCATTTTCAAGGAAAATCTGGTATATTCATGGTTTTTTCTTGGGTGGCAGGTATGTGTCCATCCTAGCTAGTTTTTGGTATCCTGGAAAAGTACCAATGATTAATTTTCATTTTGATATATGTTTGGGTGAGGTGAGTTTGGAACCATGTTGGGTGAGTTATATTAATGTGGTAATGCTGTTAAAATAGGTGATGGTGGTAGTTCAAAATAAAAAACAATCAGGGACTGTATGATGATGTTTATGGTGGGTAGCACCATAGTCACGTCGGGTGTTTGAATGATAAACCAATAGTGTATTAGAAAAAATGTGTTTGGGTAAGAGCCATATAAATGTCTTTACAATGATGTAATGAATTGGATTAGAGTTTTTAATATAGATTTATTTGCATTGAAAGATATATATGTGATATGTTTCAAGAATTCAATAATGTAAATAGGCTGTTCAACTTGGTTTGGTGACAAGAAGCAACCGGGAGAAGTGGTTGGATGACCATTGACACTTTTTAGGGACAAGAAGTGTTATAGTATGGAGTTTTTAAGTCATAATATACATATTTTAATTTGGATTTCATAAAGAGTTTGAACTTTTTAAATGGTGGATGGGTTGAATTTTTATCCATTCATTGGAATGAAATTCTAAGTGTTTCAGGACCTCAGGAGAGTTTTTATAGACAAGGAAGGAGGCTCTAGGATTAGCCAAGATACCAAGGGATAATATAAGTTTAAAATCTCGATATTTTTTGAAATATAATTTTTCAAATTAATAAAAAAATTTAGATAGATTTCATTACAAAAAACAATGTGTTTCTTCAATAACGACTATGACATGCAACATCATGTTTTAGTGAAATATGAAATAATATTATTTTAAATAAGAAAGTAATAACATACACATTAAATAGGTGTGTATAAATTTTATTAATTAATCTATTAAATAAACATATAATTTAATCACTCAATGTAAATTTATTAATAAATTATTAGTAACTAGTAAAACAATTTCTCTTAAAGTAATTATATTCATCAAAAATATGTTTTCTTCAAAAATAAATATTATTGAGTTGATGAGAAAATATCATAATTAATTTAACTGGATTTTTTATAATTTAACTGATAAACTAAAATTAATTTTTAAATCATTTTATTATAATTAATCTTTGGTGATTATTTATTTATTTTTGGAACATTTTGATTTTTATGTGAATAGTAAAAACTATGGATTTTTATAAAACTATCATTTATTTAAATAAAATAATTAATTTAAATTATCAGTTATGTTTTTAATTTACATAGTTATTTTTTATTAATATTTAATCCACCTAATTACTTTTGAATCAAAATTTTACTATATTTTAGTATAAGTTTATTTTTAAGGTTTAAAAGAGGGTTTTTCTGAAAACATTCAGAAAGTGAGTTATGATTCTTAATTTTAATTATTTAAAATAACACATAATTTGGAATTTTTTAACTGAAATTTATATCTAATATATCAATAAATTTTAATCAATTTAAATTTAATTATTATTATACGATGTTGAGTTAATATAAAACCACCTTATGTTTAAATAAATACATTTCTCGAAAACCCACTTTTTAGTCATGTATATGTGTTTTGTTTTAAATTTAATTTTATAAAATTGTAGACATTTATTGGAAAAAATAATTTTTTTTTTAAATCTTGATGTCAAAATTATCTTACTGGGATTTTTTTGGGGTTTTTATGAAAGGATTCATTTTGATATATAGTAAAAAATACTGTATTTTAATTAAAAAATGCCATTTTATTTAATATATTTATAAATATAGATTATATTTTAAATTTGTTTTAATGTAAAACTAGAAGAATTATACATCCATAAACCTAATTTATTTTGTTTTCGTAAATTTAATATTGAATTCAGATATAAAAATTCTGTAAACATTCAAACATTTCCCTTTAAAAACCTGGTTTCTTGTCGCGTTAGTGGGATTAATTTCAAATGAAATTGTGAAACTTATGTGAATGTAATTTCGAAAAAAGGGATTCAATATTTTTAATTAGATTATCTTATATTATCTAATATTGTAAAATTAATTTTGGGACAAAACAAATAGTAAAAACAATAAAAATTATTCACTATGGTTATAATAAAAATTAGTTTACTAAGGGGTTAACCTAAAACAATAAGGGTTAAAAAAACAAAAAACATTTCAAAAAATTACTATATATACATATTTAGTCCTTATAACTTATATAATTGATAATTTTACATTATTAGAGCCTTGAGACATGAACACCTTGTGGGTGGAATTCTGTTTTTCAAAACATTACAGGGGTGCCACTCACCTCACTTATAAAGGGCCACCCACATTACTCACAACTTTACACATTAAAACGTTTTTGGTTCAAAAAAAATACTAATAGTATAAATTTAATATTTACCCAATATCATTAAATATGACTTATTTTTGACAGAAATTCAACCATGTAAGGCTTTTTGGGAAAACCTATGGAGGATACCTGAAGAGGAGGTAACATTCATCAATGAGCATGTTTGTTTTATTTATAAACAAAATTTTTTTTTTAATATGATGATATAATATTCGAATTATATTCCATATACTAATATGTTGTTATGTGAAGGGAAATTCCTACAACCATATCCAGTTCCATTAAATGGGTTAGAAATTTGTCGTTCGTGTGTAAGTCAGATGACCACCTCATGATCCGATGGCATTAGTTTTTTCACTACCACCCGTCAATGTTGAAAATAAATATGTATTTATTGTTTAAATATTATATTTATGATTTTATTATTGTTATGTAATTATTATATCACACGTACCTTCACTCCTTCCATTTTGTGGTTATACGACAATGTCTTTTAAGTGTAAGACGGACTACCACCTTGCAAAGCGATGTAATTCATTCATGCTTTAAATAGAATGTATTAATGATGATTTTAAAGAAAATATGTTATATATATGACCTAAAAATGATTAATTATTTTAAATATATCATTTTACTTTATTTTCACTCAATCCAACAAAAAAAGTACAAATAACAATCAACGTATGTACGACCTACCATCTTAGTGAACAATGTATTTCATTTTCCATTACGAAATTTTGTGGATTAAAATAAATAAGTATATAATTAATATATATTATTTTCATATCATTTTCATGATTCTATATATTAAAAAATATTTATTAAATTAATATGACCAAAAATAACAAATCAAAACATATATGAAAAATAAAGCCTTTATTGCCTAAAACATAACATTAACTTGAAATTTTTAATAAACAGTAATAAATGGTATTAATTAAATTACATATGGTAAGATATATCTGTTTTATTCTATAAAATATATAAAATAAAATTATATTTATTATACAGGAGGATTGAAGTCGTATGATGAAAGTCAATAAATATGGTAAGGGATTTCTAGTCTCGTTTTTTTCAGGGAGACATATGGGAATTCACCACTAATTTCATTTTAGTGGTGTATATATTTTATATTTTTTATGTTATATCATGAATAAAATTATTTTAATGATATTTAATGTTTCTTTTTATTCTATGCTTTATTGTGTCTTATGATTCAAAAGATTACTAAAGCGGTAAGGGATTTCGTTCCCAGTTTTTACTTATGTGAGACACATTACATATCCACCACATCTTTATTTCATGTGGTGTATATACTAAAAATGAATTTATATTTGGATTATTATCCTGAAAAATATTTTTTTACATATATATTTTAGGATATATCATTTTTGGTATTTACGGTTCAAAAGTGACCATAGTGTTAAGGGATCTTTTTCCCAATTTTCCTTTTTGGAGATGTAGGTTGTGTTATACACCTACATTATTTAATGAGGTGTATATAAAACAAATTTTACTTGTATTATAATACATTTATTTATCCTCATTATATTTTATGTTTCATTTAACTATCTTCCTTCGTGGGTCTTACATTTTAATTTTACCAAAGTGGTAAAGATATTATGTTACAATATTATTGTTTATTAAGATTGTTTAGGATCATTTTTTTATGATAGAATATTATGATACATATCTCAATAAACTCATTAATTTTTTTATGTTTTTTTATTCCATTAGAATACATGTTTTCAATTCATTTTCCTCTCTTTATGTAGTCTATAGTTCAAAATTAATGTTATATGGAAAATCACCCTTTCGGTCAAAAACCATTTTTCATACAAAAAAATGTTTTATAAAAATGTATAAAAATGTTTTTAAAATTATTCAAATGATTTATTAAATTCATATCTATCCTTGTTTTAATTATTTATAAATTTTTTTAAAAGGAATATTCAGTTCTTTTTCATAAACAATGTGAATTTTTAGTTTACAAAAAAATTTAAAAAGAATATTAATTTTGAAATCTATGACATGAACCAAATTTACCACCATCATGAACATTATTTTATCTCAAGATAACATTTTTAGTTTCTAGTGTTATTTTTTTACAAAAATGATTTAAGTTTTTTTATTTAAGAAAATTTTTCAAATAGAAAATGATATTTTCATCAAGAAATGTTTTAAATGATTTTTAAAAATTTATTTATAATTATTCATGTTTAATTTCAAAGAAAAGGATTTTCAAATTTTTTTATAATGTTTAGTCTTGAAAAATTAATTTTGAAAGAATTTTTAATTTCCTCCAAAAATGTACCAAGTGATTTATCATTAAAAATAATTTTCCCATCTAAGATGAAATGATTTGATGTTTATTATGATTTTCCAGGGATATAAACCAAGGATACCATTATAAATATTTCTCAAAATGATTTATTATTATGATGAAAATATATTTATGAAACCTGTTTTTCTTTCATAGTTTATACCATGATAAAAGTCTTATGAAACTCACTTATTTCTCCACGGGTTCTGTAATTATGAAATGATTATGAAACTAGTTTCATTTCTATAGGATATGATATGATGACGTGTTTATAAAGACAATTTCATTTCATGGGTTATGATGTGACGAATGTTTTATACTATGTGGAAGAAATATTTGTTATTTTAATTATATGAATGGTGGGACCTATAACTACGTCCAATGCATTGGGTAAATATTTATTTCTCATGTGATATACAGGGCTGGAATGGGTAGTAAGCCATGTTTTGTAAGGGAATTTATCCACTATGATGCTCTTAGAAGTGAACCTTGACTACTATAATGGTTTAGGGAATGAACCCATTACACTATGATGGTTTTGGAAATTATCCTTCACTATTATAGAAATGATTTTCTATGCTTAAGTGTATTACAAAATTCCATGTCTTATTCCAATGTTATTCACTCACAGATTGTGTCATTTGATTTCCTTATGATTCATATGTTATAAAATTCCAATACTTATTCCATGTGTCAAAATTTTGATATTGGATATGCTGGGTATAGTTTTTGAATGTTTTTATCATGTTCTCATACCCTCATTCCCATTTTATTCATACGTATCTCTCTTCTTACCCATACTAAGCATCTAAGCTCACCCTTTCTTATGTTTCCATTCCCAAGGTTATAAAGAATGGTTTTAAGGAGGGTATTCTTGTGAAGAGTACTAAAGAGGAAGATATATATATTAGACTATGAGCATATTTCTTGAATTAAGAATATTGTGTTCTATGTTTCAAAATACACTAAAATACTATATTATTTTGGAACATGATTATGTAAATTATTGAATATTCATCTAAAATGATGTAACATACATATATGATTTTTCTGGGTTGTTATAGTTGGTATTAGAGGATAGGTTTACTTAACCTTTGGAAACTAGTATGAAAAAATTTATGGATATACTTAGGGATATTCTTAAGGATATATTAAAGGATTTATCTAAGGATAAGTCTAAGGAAGAGTTAATGTTTAGGAAAATAAATTAGAATTTTGGAGAAGGATAGAGTGAGTGGTTGACAAGAAATTACATCCCTAAATAGACACTACAATGGGATATGGGTTTATCACATAGGTTACTAGGGGTAATAACTCTAAAAAGGGATCATTGAGTTGGACTCGATCATTACCAAGTGCACGAACAGATGCCTTATGGTACACCTAGTTTGACACTCCTGGGATATATGCTTTATAAATTCACAAACTCTTTACGAACCATCATGAAGGATTTATATAGATGATGATTATGAATGAAAACGGATAAAATTCAGGTGTTATATATTAAAAATAAAGTGTCAAGAATTAGAAAACCTATAATTGATTTCAATGATTATTTAGTTTCCCATTATAATTAGCTTTGCTCACACTATGTACTTTGGTTTAAATCAATAGAGGGAACTCAAAAGAACATGGTTACCATTGAATGTTATGAAAATTTTTATTATCAACAGTCAAATCTAATGGCCAATGGAGAGAATGATGTTATGATTATGCCTAATTAGATACCACAAAACATGATTAACAATGTTCCGCTTAACCAGTACTCAGAATCACTAAAGAAGAGAAGGATCCAGTTCTTTGTTAGTTAAGGTAGTGTAGACCGTGTAGGAAATAAGATTTTGTTTTCTATATGTCAACAATGTGAGAAGAAAAACCCAGGGTAATGTCTTAAAATGATGAGAATATGTTTTTCATGTGGTAAAGAGAGAGACAAAGCAAGTAACAACAATGAAAAAACGAAAAGTAATATTAACACAATGGAAGAGAATAATGGTATCCCTAAGGTATAATTAATGGTTGAATGTTTAAAATGGGTAAAGTATGGGAATTATGAAAATTTATGTCCTAAATGGAAATATCATGAAGAAATCAGTAAGGTTGTATGAGAAATGGTTATATTACTATTGATGAAGAGACTAAAAATTAAATATGAATGGAACAAATGTTAAGGAATAAAAAAGATAAATCTTGGTTAATTTTTTATGATTAAATTGGAATGATTGGATTATTTATGTATTGGTATTAAAAGAATTATATTTTTTATTTGCGGTATTTGGGTTATTAGAACCGTGGAGGATCAATGGATTGTTCCATTATAGTTTGTCATTATGGAGTGTCCATAACACATTGAATGGAACCAATAGACTAAAAGAGTGTTTGAATGATAAAGTGATATATCAATAATGGAGAGGTAACCCTTAAGATGTTATTGATGTTGAGGAAATAGTTTTTAGTTTTGAAAATGAGATGAATGATATAGTTAATTTAAATTAGATTATATTGATGTCCTCAAAAATAGTAAATTATTTTTTAATAATTGGTTTATATTATCATTTATGTCGTTTAGAACATTATTGGATCGATGTAAAATGTTCAATAATTCATAGAATGAGGAATCATACATTTTTAAATGAGGTTTAATGATAATTATAGTAATTTAAAAACTTGATGAATATATATGATGGTGATATTCACAAGTTTGGTATATGACAGTAAAAAGAAACTTTATGATATATTGGGGATTAATATTAAAATTATTTTGAGAAATTTATTGACCTTATTTCAATTTTTTTATTTTAATATTTTGTAAGGGTTATATGGATATGTATATATAAAATGGATTTTGTTTATCTTCAGATGAATCATTAAATATTAATGTATTACTTCTCCTATATAAAGATTTATCCATGTTGGATAACATGTTCTAACCATTTTTTTGTGATGATAACTAAAGATAAGAAAAAATGAATAATCATTATATTTATGAATTTTATGATATGTTAGTGCTTTGGGTATAAAAAATTTACCATTCTTACTTGGAGTAAGATATGAAGTAGAAAATAATCATGGAGCAACCAATGGATGAGATTGTGGTTATGAAATGGAATGAAATACAGTATTTATATTTTATCATGAAAATTATTCTAATTTAGAAAAATAAACATGAAATAAAATTTTGTCCTGTTATGATCACATGGGAAGATATAAATGACCCTTTCCATACCACTTTGGTTTCTGATTTTTTGGTAATTAACGTTTTCCTTATCATGTTTTGTATCAATCTACATCATTATTCGGGTATTAGTTTTTTCTTCTATGTCTATATCTTAACATCCAACCATTTTCATACTATTTTGAAATGAATTATGTGTTATTATAGATGAATTTACCATATCCATTTATTTTTCTCAATAGGATGTTTTATTATCCCTTTTTATGATGAGGGTTTCTATGAAAGAATTGTCAAATGCTAAACCTTTGACGATTGAGATGAATTTTGGGGGAAAAATTATTTGTAATGGTGGTAGAATGTAACACCATAAATTTTACGAAATATAATTTTAAAGATCAATTTAAATGTTTAGAAATCTTATGTTACATTTAACAATGACTTTATTTGATAACATATATGGCATGTGACACAGAGCTTCAGTGAACAACAAAATAATATAATTTTAATATTATTGTTATAACCTAACCACTAAATAAGTGTGTATAAATAGTTTTAGATGATTTATGATATATATATGTAAATTTCCTAATAAATATAAATTTATCTATAAAATCTTAGTGAATAGTCAATAATTGTTTTGGTAAAGTAACTATATTGATGAAAAAAATGTTTTCTTCAAAACCCGATTATTACTACTTTTTATGAGAAATTATATAATTAATTTATAGATATTTTATTGAATTTATTTGATAAAAATATCTTAATTTTTTGAATCATCATATTGAAATAAACATATGTTGAAATTTTTCACCTTTTTATAAAAAGTTGTTGATTTTTAGTGAATAGTGAAACTAAAATTTCTGTAAAAATATCATTCATTTACAATAAATTAATTAATTTAAATTCCAAATAATTTTTCAAAGAAAATAATTAATATTTAGTAATATTTAATATACTGAATTTATTTTTAATAAACATTATATTTAATTTTATTATTTGTTTATTTTTGGGGTTTAAAAAAGATTATTTTGAAAATTGTTTTAAAGTTCACAATGCTTCTACATTTTAATTAATTAAAATAATACAAAATGGGGCGTATTTTAATTGAAATGTATAGATTATATATAAATAAATTTAAATCAATATTCATATAATTATTTTTATAATACATAGATTTAATATGAAATCATCTTGTTCTAAAAAACACACTTCTTGAAAACCCAATTGTTCGTCACGTCAGCCTGATTTATTTTATATTTAATTTTTAGAAATTTTAGAATATTTATTTTTAAAAATAAACCTTATTTTTAATCTATCAAATCAAATTTAACTTATTGGTAATTTTTGGGGTTTTGGATAAAGGTTTCATTTTCCAATGGATAATGCAAATAATGCATTTTAATTGAATGCTCCATTTTCATATAATTTATTTTTAAAGTTAATATATATTTTAAATTATTTTTAAGGTAAAATTATCTCAATTATACATCTAATAATATCTTTTTTTGTATTTTTAATAAATTTCATCACAAATTGATATATAAAAACATTGAAAACTTTTTAACATTTTCCCTTTAAAAACATGCATTCTCCTCACATGAGCGGGAATAATTTTAAATTAAAATTTTCACTTCTGTGAGTGAAATTTATAAAATATGATTCCATATTTTAAATAAGAATAATTAATACTATATAATAATTTAAATTTAATTTTTTCCCCAAATTAATAAAAAAATAATAAAAACTATTTACCACGGTTAAGGTAAAAATGGGTTTACCACAATGTTAAACTAAAATGATAAGGGTTAAAAATAACCAAAACATGTAAAAACCCCATTTTATGGACATATATAGACCATATATATATATATATATATATTATATTTTATATAATTTTCTATTACTAGATACTTGTGACATGAATGAAAACATGAATGGAATTAATTGTTTCAAAAAATTATAAGCATTCCACTCAACTCACTTATAAAAGGCCAATCCTTCTTCTCTCATCCTAAAAACTTAAAAAAAAATTAGTTTGAGAAATTAATATTAAAATAACATACAAGCATCCTTCCTATAATCTTATATTTATATTTTGGAAAAATATCATACCTATGAAGAATTTTTGGTGCAAACCTAATGGGGATACCCGAAAAAGATGTAACATTCATTAACTAACATTTTTGTTTTATTTATTCCTAAAAATACTTCAATTATTATTATTATAACTCCATGATATAATAAAATAATAAGTGTATATATACTTATATGTTTTTATTTTTAGGTAACGAACTAAAAAATCTTCAATTTTATCAAATTTGTTATGCAATAGTCGTTTATGTGGACGATAGACTACTACCTGGTGAACTGATGTCATTTATTTTTCCATTACCACATCTCAAAATTTTAAATAATGATGTACTTATTAATTATATATGAAATTTAGGATATTATTCTGGTTATGGAATTATTATATCACACATAACTTCCTAATTTCCATTTTTGGGAATATAGGAATGTCGCTTGCGTGTACGACAGACTATTGTCTCATGAAGTGATGTGATTCGTTCATACTATACAAGGAAGGTATTAAGGATAGTTTTAATGAAAATATGTGATATATATGAAATAAATGAGTCCATGTAATTTTAATATATCATTTTACATTTTTTTATTTAAATTCATTCAAGAAAATGGAAACAACGTTCATGCATACGTACGACCTACCATTTCCATGAAGAGTGTATTTCATTTTCTAGAACAAATTTTTTGGATTAATCTAAATAAATATATTATTAATATATACAAAATTTATATAATGGATAAAATTATGAATATTATAAATTCATGATTAAATTATTATGTCCATAAATATTAAATCCAAACAAATATGAAAAACAAAGCGGTTATTAACAAAGAAACAAAATTAACTCGAAATGGTAAATAAACATGTAATAAAATATCAAAATAAAATATTACATGGTATGATATATATCAATAATTTTCTATAATATATTTATAGGAATCTTATATTTATTATACAATAGTTTTTAATGTGTATAACGGAAGTCAAGACTTATGGTAAAGGATTTCTAGTCACTCTTTTATTTTTGGGAGACATATGAATATTCACACCTAGTTTCTTTTATATGGTGTATATACTACCCACGTGAAATTTTATTTCATTAATATAACTTTATCTCGATATTTAAAGTATAATTTAATGTTATGATTTACTGGGGATTACGATTCAAATGATTACTGAAGCAGTATGGGATTTCTGAATCACTTTTTACATCAGTGATACACATTCCATAATCACCACCTATCTATTTTATGTGATGTATATATTTCCTAGGAATTAATATTATGATTATTATACTAACAAATATTTGGGTTTGCAAATCCATTTTATAATATCTATTTCATGGTGTTTATGATTTTAATTTTACTAAATCAATTAGTGTTTTTTCCAATGAATTCTTTTAGATGTACGTTATTTTATGCACCTATATTCCTTCATGAGGTGTATATACACCCACTTTGATATATATTATTATCAATTTATTTATCCTAATGGTTTTTTATTTTTATTTAATTATATTCCATCTTGGAGATTACGTTTTAATGTTACCAAAGTGGTAAATATTTCATGTTACAATATCATCGTTTATCAGGATTGTTTATGATCATGTTTCAAATGATATAATATTATGATAGATCTATCTATAAATTCATGAATTTTATCATAATATTGATATTTCAATAAAATATATATTTTTCTCTAATTTTGTCCTCTTTTTGAACCCAAGAGTTCAAAAATAATTTTTTTATGAAAAATCATCTTGTCGTTCAAAAACCCTTTTTCTTGCAAAACCAGGTTTTATAAAAAAAGCATGCAAAAAGTTTTTAACATTTTTAAAATGATTTATTAAAGACATTTTTTTCAAATGTATTACTATTTAAAAAATGTTTTAAATGTAATATTTGTTTCATTTTAAAAAACAGTGGTTATTTAACTTTCACTAAAAATTAAAAAATAAACATTGTTATAACATGCACAACATTGACAAATATCCCACCATTATAAAAATTATTTTTTTCAAATATTAAATTTTAGGTTTTCAATATTATTTTCAAATAAATGGATTTCGATAATGATTTATGTTTTAAAAAGTGCTTTTCAAAGTGAAAAGTATATTTTACTCATGAAATGTTTTCAGTGATTTTAATGATTCTTTGATAAATTTTCATGTTTATTTTCATAGAAAGGGGTTTCAAAAAGAATATATAAAGTTTATTTTTTAAAAACTAATATTCAGATAAATTTTATTTTCCTCGAGAACCATTCCAAGTGATTTTTCTTTAAAATTAACTTTTCTATCATGATGACATACTTCAATGTTAATTTTGATTTACCAGGGATATGATCCAATGAAACCATTATTAGTCATTCTCTAGATGGGTTATATTTATAATGAGAATATATTTATGAAACTTGTTTATCTTCCATGGGTAATACCATGTTAAAATTCATATGAAACCCACAAATTTATCAATGGGTTATGAAACGAATAAATAATAAAATTATTATAAAACAACTCTCTTTACTATGAGTATGATATGATGAAATCTTTATGAATCCCATTTCATTTCATGGGTTGTGATGAGCTGAATTTTTTATGATCTAATGGACCACATATTTAATATGCTAATTATGTGATGGGTGGAACCTATATCTCCCTCCATTTCATCAGGTAAAGATTTAGATCTCATTAGACATACATGACTGGAATGGGGAGTAAGCCTAGTTCAATATGGGACTTTGTATGCTATGATGGTCTTGGGAGTGAATATTGACTACAATGATAGTTTGGGGAGTGAACCCATTACACTATGATTGTATTTTAAATAATCATTTACTATAATAGAAATTAATTTATGTGATTATTTTTGTTCCAAAATTACGGTATTATGCCACTTTTATGCTCTCAAGGATCATGTTCCTTGATTTCATTATGATTAACATGTTATGAACTGCCAATATATCTTCCATGAATTAAGATTATTATCTTTGATAATAATGGAGTTATTTGAAAATTTTATTATCATGTTCTCATAACATTATAATAATGCTATGTTTCTGTATCTCCCATGTTCACCCTTAATGAGAATCTAATATCTCACTTTCTTATGTATCATTTTTTTAGGTTATGAACAAATGTTTTATGTAGGGTTTGTTTTTGAAGATTAATAAAGGGGAATATCTTTATGGGAGAAATTTAAGATCTTCCAAGAATTAAGAATACTATGTTATATGTTTCCAAAGACACTAAACTTTTATGTTAATCAAACATGTGTTTGTGTAATGTCTTGAGTATTACTCTAAAAATATATAATATCTATTTAAGATAATACTGGGTTATTATACAAGGGGTGTCTAGGGTGGTTTATACGAATTATAACAGATTACTGGATAGATGGTGGTCTCACCTGGCTCCCTTGTTGGAATTTTCAAGGGGTAAATTACAAAATTTCATGATTATGTTTTTGAGGAGGAACCCCCAAAATCCCAATTGTATTTAGTTCATGAGGCCTCCAAAAAGCCTTCTTGCTTCATCTCTCCATCACTTCATGGCATGGTGTATGTTTTGGTGTGATCCTTCAATGATTTGAGTTTAGTATCACCCTCTACCATACAACTTTGATATGCTCCTTTGTTCTTCCTAATTCTAAATTTCTACAGTTTATGTTTCCTTGATTATTTCACCAGATCACAATGGAATCAATCAATTCCTTTGGGGCTTCAGTTCAATCTTATAATATGTGGTTCTATAAAACATTTTTCGATGGTGTATTGGTGTTTCATTATGTTATGAAATATTGGTATGATTTATTAGGTTTATCTATATTTTTTTAATTAACCATATAAATGGAATTTCCCCTTAGGTATTTGGCCCATAATATAGCCAGGGGTACACTATAGGTCTTTGAAAAGTGGTTGGTTATAGTTCAAATGCAGCAAGACATTCCAGTTGGTTTTCAAATAGTTATTTATTTATGAGATTTATGTTTAATTAATTATAATTAATTATAATTATTTTTTTGTAGTGACATGGATTGAGATAGGTAATTTGTTGGTATTGCGAGCCTTAATAATATTTTGCAGCAACTTCCTTCCCTTGAGAAATATGTGGAGTATCAAATAATGTAGGTGGTCACTTGATTTTCCCTCAATTTAATGACATTAAATCACCTATTTATGTTGTGATTTTGCATTGAATCATTATTTTCATGACTTGAATAATTATATTTAATGGGTTTTCCACATTGTTTTTACATGGAACCTATTTCAACTTAGGAAGGTGGGTTGGTTTGGGTAGAACCTTGTTGAATTATTAGGGAGGTGAGTTTTGCCTTATTCCTTGGTTTTGGGTGAACTATTGGGGTAGTATAAGAAATCCCTTAGTGTTATAAATTTGCAATATTGAAACTGGGATTCTGAGGAGGACCACAAGGCCCCCTTAATTCTTATGTCCATGGAATAATTCATTAGAATCATGAATTAATCCTAAATAGTGTACATGGATTGTTTAATGTTTTGAATTTTGATATGATGACATGTTTTTATTTATTTGAAATGGTTAAGAGTATGGAATAAAATGAAAGACCTACATATATTACTCAGGAATGGTATTATATAGGAATCCCATGGATAAGCTTATGATTCCATTAGGGGATGCCTGTGAATATAGAGGTGTAAAGAATCCTCTGGATTAAATGGGGTTCAATGAAATTGAATGAATAAATAATGATATTGAATAATACATATATTCATTACTAGGAATAATATTGTGTGGTTTCTATTTAGATTCAATAAAAGTATTCATTTTTAAAATTCCATATATTAATTCCATGGATTATTTAGGGTGTCCATAGTTTAATTCCATAAGATGAGATCATTAGATTTGACACGATCGTAATGAATTTTAACTCCATGGGTGTAATACTTGTATTACAATTAATCAATGCCTTTTAAAATCAAGGTAAGTCCCTTGAGTTTACAAAAAACTATTTTATTAACTTGGAAATTAATAGAAAGGAATGAATTGTCGACCCACATGGGTTCCTTTAATTATATTATTGTGGATTCAATGTTGAAGTAATTTAGAAGTAGTTTAGGATATAATAATTTCTTTTTGTTCAGAGTGTATCAAATGTAGAATTAGGAAACATCTACCTAGGATGTCTCCATGGGACTTGAGACTTTAATTGGGTCCATTTTTTTCACAGAATATTAATATTCTTACTACTCCATATATTTAGTACACATTATTATCATTTAAAAATCAAAATGGATTAAAATTAGACACTATCATTGGGGGTATACTAAGTTATACGCACACCCTACTCATGATATCAAGGTAATTTGGAATCTAATAAGAAGCTCTTGTTAAAATGTTATAGGTTTAAGTCACCACCCATGTATGAGGCTTGATATTTATATTAATAGGAAATAGTTGGGATATGGGAGTCTGGATAGAGCTCCAAACATTGAGGAGTGTGCTGTCTTGATCTTTTACCATTTTACATAACTATAGAACTGTTTTACTTGAATTTGGTATTATAAATAGTTGCTTTTATTTATAGAGAATCATTAGGATACTACATGGTTTTTTATTTTTTTATTTTAGTATATACATATATTTTTTAATGATGTTGTATTTGGTTTACTTGTATAATTTCTTATTCATTATTGTACGCTCTAATAAAAAGGTTATAATCATCCCACTATACCACTTATAGAGTCTATCTTCTAGTCAATAGCCTCTGGTATATAGATTTTGCTTCCCATGTGCATGTATCACACTAATTAATGGCATTGGGTATGTGACTTCTGGATTGGGGAATTACATTGTTATTCAAATCCATTTATTTTTAAATATGGATTTCAAATTAATAATAATGGTATATAATATTATTATACAATGTATAGTTTTTTTGACATTAAAACATATATGAGTCCACTTTTTAGTGAAGATAACAAGTTAACAACTTAAAATAAAATAAAATTTAATAAAAACATTAAATTATATAAAGAGTTTATTTATACAGCTTGTTCTATATAGATACAATATTTTCATCCTTATTAAATAAAAAATACAAAATTTTGTTTTATCATGGGTAGAAACCAGAAGGAAGCCCTGAAAAAATTTCCATAAATTATTTTTTTCTCATTATTTTTATTTTTTATATAAATTTATTCAATAATTATTTTATCCCTATCTTCAATATGATACTATCAATATCTTTTAAATTTAATAAAAATATACCAAGAGAAAATAAAAAAACATTTATTAGGATTTTTTACCACTCAATAGATATATATTTTGTCTTCTCTAGCATTCAATTAATTTTTAATTTCTAATAAATGTACTAGAATGAACACACCTTAAGTTAAGGTAGATAATATATTTCTAATTTTTAAGTATCTAATTTTCATGGAGATATCAATGAGAAAAATATTATTATTATTAAATATTTAAAATTTATTGATAAAATGTATTTTCAATAAAAGATAAAATAAATAAACAATCTCATTAATTATAATTTTCAAGCTATAACATGCTTTAAAACCTCAGGGTATAAAAAAATAAAAAATTTCAGCATTATTAATATTTTCATGCTGATTTATTCCAAGATCCACGATGTGAAGTTATATGATTTTTTCCTCTCCTTTTATTCAATTTCAATAAAGATCAACAAAGTGTTTTTGTGTAATAATGGACTAGTGGTCTTTCATTTCACACAAAAAACATTCATTTTTTAAATTGTATAAATTTTTTTGTTTATCATTAATCCTATTTTGATGGTGTGATTTTCCTATTTTCATTTGAAGTACTATTATAACCCTATAATGTGTGTTCTTGGATTCAATATCAACCACCTCGGTTGTTAACTTAAAATCAACTATTTTATTTTTTCTTTATATTTTAACTATTTTAAGGAACTCTGTTAATATTAATGGGAATAGGTTATAATTCTTCATGAATATAGAAATAGGGAAATATATAGGATTTAAAATTATATTGTGTGGATGAAATATTATTCAATTTGATCATATCACCAAGGATATTTATAGTCATTTTAATTTCTCTATTTTGAATCCCTGAATGATAATTTTTGATTCCATTGATATTGATAACGAATTAATTTTAGATGAATCGAATTGTAACATGTTAGAGAAACTGAAAAAAATGCATATATACAAGAATTTTACATCCAATTAATTTTAATTTTGAAAATTGGAATATTAATTAGGATGTTTTGGTTATTTTTTATAGGTTTAATTGGGGGTCTTATAATTTGATGTTTAGGTGCATTGGAAAAAAAGGGAATTATAGGTTTATTGATATAGAATATTGGGGTAGGGGTGGTTGTATAAATCCACAAGGTAAATAATTGAGGTACACTAGGTACCCAGAGAAAAAAACCAACAATTTTGGTAATCTGGAGGATGGTTCCCTAAATTGGGTACTGAGTAGACCAATATCCAAATTTTTTAAATGAGTTTGTAATTTTCATTCTAACATCCTATATTTTAGAATCTATTTTGGGGATTCCTCATCATATCTTCTAGGCCATTAGTGAAATCTTCCCAGTACAACCTCTACCCCTTTTCATTTTCTCCCTTAATATAAGAATTTTTAGTGTATTTATTCTTAGAAAATAAGGTTAGTTTCTCTCTCATTTATTCTTATGTATTCCTTTCTATATTTCTTTAATTTTAGTGAGTTTGATTTTGGAATGGGATTATAATTCAAATAGATAATTATGAAATCATTCTAAGTTGATATATCTTCTTGGTGAGAGAGATAGAAGATACAAAGGCATGATTATTGAAAGTTATTATAAAATATTTCAATTGAGGTAACTTTTTGGTGAATTTATTTTAATTTATTTTAAATTTTAGTGGTGGAAAATTTTGATTATTTTTCATAGGATTTGTAGGGTAATAACACAAATCTTCTAAAAGGTGGTGGTCATTATTTTTATTTCTTAACATCACATGGAGCTTATAGAAAGTATGGATTCTTAGCACAGTCTTGGATATGGATGGGTGAGCATGAATAAGGTGTGTAACTCTATATTGAGTTAGGTGGTCCCTATAATACATAACCATGACTGTTTGTTTGATAGTGTGTTATTTCATGGAGTCTTGGTTGATTTTAATTGGGGCCAATGGGTTTATAAATTAGAAGTCATACCAAGAGAATATTTTAATTATTATAACTGGAACTTTACATTATGATAATGATATTATTATTTCTTGATGAATTTATCACCAAGGGGAATATTTTTTACAATGAGAGGTAGACATAAATGGGTATTAGAATTTGAATGGATTATGAATATCAAAATATGGGTACCCATAGGCTATTATTAATGGATCTTAAAACATTGGTAGGGTAGAAAAGTGGTCTTGAGTGCTGTGGAAAACCCTCCTTTCATGGGGTTAGTGGAGAGTTGAGTCTTATCCATATGTTTTGAAATATCTTGAGGGAATACCCATTATGCTTGGGTAATGGTGATAAGATATTATTTTAATTCATTTTTTCCAATGTTTAAAGGATATTTATCCCACTATTTAATTAATTATTTTGTTAATGTCACATTTATCAGTTTTATATATAATATAGAGTGTAATTATTAAATGGAATAAAACAAGATTTTCAATTGTTTATTTAGTAATTATAATTATTTAAATAAATCATACACTTCACTATCAACAATTTTTATAGGTTCAATGGAGGTTATTTTGAAGCCCAAAAATTGATTTGAGTATCTTCAAAATCAATGTAAACAATGTATGGAAACATTGGGCTATAGTCAATAAATATTGATAAGGAAATTATCTTATTATTCCTGTATAGGAGACTTTTTAAACCCATGTAAGTAAACTATCATATAAATAAGATATTTTGAGGATTTTTTAGGGTATTTTGATTTAACATATGATGTGGGAGTACTGAATTTGATAAAGGCCAATGTTCTATACACATGACATTTCAAAATGGACGTATGGAATTTATTAAACAAAAACGGTAATTCTCCTATGTGTATGAAATTTTAATAGTAAGAATATGATATGTGAGTGTCTAAATAAGATACATCTATTTTTGAAGAATGGAAAATGGAAACATCATCTGTGTATATTATTTCCTCTACTCATATTATATTTTGGTTCCACATAAATCAATTTTTTGGGCATTGGATATTTGGATCACAAAATAAATTTGAGTTGTATAAAATGGAAAAGGAAAGAGTCAAAAAAGATATTTTATCTGTATGAATCTAATCTGGACTCCCATAAAACATTTTTCCTTTGTAGAAGACTTCAATGACCATGTAGTATAATTTAATTTATGGAAAAGCATCTGAAGGATTATAATAATTTAATTTCATGGAAATATTATAGATTTTAAATTCATATATTGCGATTGCACATTAGAAATAATGAAACCATTTGGAGGATTCCAAATGGATTATATTATGTGATTTTTTTGATCAATTACAAGGAAATAAGTTTTTGTTTTTTAGAAATAATATATCGTATGGATATTTTAAGATATAATGAAAAAAGAAACATTCTAAATATTTATAGAAGAAAAAATATTACAGGTTTGACCAAGATGGAGGAGAATGAAGTCATGACCTTAAAAATGAAACATTAGGAAAAATATTCATAGGTGTTGGACAAGATACTAGGATTGTAAGGACTAATAGAGAACCTATTTTTGTTGCCACTGGTTACTTCATTTAATTTATTTTATTATTTTTATTAGTATGTAATGTCTTATTCTTCCTCCTTCATCTCTAGGAAAAATTAAATATGGGGTTATTTTATATTTGATTAGGGAAGTAATGAATATACATTTTAATTATTTATTCTTTACACCATAATGAATAGAAAAACATCAATTGATTGATTTCTGTTTTCAGTGGCTGTTTGATGATTTTAATAAAATAGTTTTTTTCCATTTTGAACTTATTCATTATTTACTACATATATTGATAATTTATAATGTATGTGTACCTAGTGTGACCTTTATCAACAGAATATGTTTTAGTTTCTGGCAATTTTCTTGAAATCTTTAACAAGTTTGTGGATTAAGTGAGTTATTTCTGAGTTTCCCTCAAGCACGAATACATGATTGGGTAGTTCCTTGGTAGTATATGAATCTTTGATAACTATTTACACACATATACGGGGAGTACAACCAAGAAGTGATAAGAATTATGTAAGTATCTATAATAACCATTAGCCAAGTGATATTGATGAATAAATTAAATAATCTACAATTCATTAATTAATAATAAGATATGTAAAATATTTTTAAAAGACATTGATAACATTTCAATTGAAATTAAAACCCTGACCCATCATATATTTTATAATACAGACATCAAACTTATTTTTAGTATTTTTTCTTAGATGTAATACAAAAAAATTTAAAACACCCATTCTACTTTAGTGGAATATTTTTTTTGATAAATCTTACATAGAGAAATCATTGGGCTTCCACTCCTACTACATTTATACAAGGAAATACTTTTTTTCCTCACCCCATGATATCTCCACATGTCAAAATATGGAACTATTTTTGGGGAGGGAAAAACAAAATATATCTTTTAATTTTTATGAATATAACCTCAACAGACTAATGTTACCCTTTAGAATCATATATAGAATGAAATGTTTTATCCAATCATTAGAAGTTACACTTGCCAAACTATTTTCGGAGATGTTTTTGGAAGAAACTCCAATGAAACTATTAATGAACACAGTGAGCCATCAATCATGGTAATTAACCAAAATCATCATTTGAGATATCTCTATGCACCACAGTTCATAAACCAAAAAATTATAAGATAAATTTTGATGAATATGTTTTCATTTAAAATTGTGTTTCATTTTAAGGAAAGAAAAATATTTCAAAGAAGAAAGGATATTTTCCACAAGAGACGTTTCTAAATGAAAATTTAAAATTATTTACCATCTAAGATGAGATCCATTTATATTACTCATTAATTTATATAAAAAAATGGAAATAATGCATTCATATTATTTCTCAAAATGGTATAAATTTTTTAGCATGATATTTACGAAATATGTTTCTATTCTACTATTTATATGCATATGAAACCCAATTATTTTCACTTTTTTTCTTTGATGAAATGATTATTAAAACTCTCTCTTTACCATAGGTTATGAAATTATTTCATGTTTATGATACCCATTTTATTTAATGGGTTATGATATGATTGTTTATGATCTTGTGGTGTATGTATGTATGATTTCATTATGGTATGGGTGAGACCTATATATCCCTCCAATGCATTGGGTAAGGATTTATATCTCATGAGATAGACATAGATGAATTTATCCACTAAGATTGCCATGGGAGTGAACCATGACTACAAAGATGGTTTCTGAAGTGAACCCATACTACGAAGATGACATTGGCAGGGATGCCTTGACAACCAAAGAAATCATTATTATATTCTTATGTGTCTAACACAATTCCTTGGTTTATTCCAATCTTATTCTTTCATGGATCATGTTATTTATTTACTTATGATTCATGTCTTGTGAATTGTTAATACATGTTCTATTATCCTGTTTACGATCACTAATTTATAGGGTATGATCTTCTAATTTCAAGATCATGTTCTCATACCCTTATATTCATGATTATGTTTACATATATCTTTTTTTACCATTATTGTGCATTTGAGCTCACCACTTTTTATGTTTTCACTTCACCCAGGTTTTGATGATATATAATTTGGTTGATGTGTCTAAGAAGGATTCTACTCAAGAAGAACCTAGAGGGAGATAATGTATCTCACATATTTACTAGTGTTTATATTTCCAGGTTTCCAAAGGAACATGACTAATACAGTCTTTGGGAGTTTGTTCATGTAATGTGATAATTAATTCCACAAAATCAATTTAATGTTAATTTATGAATGTCATGTGTCACTATAAGCTGTATCAGAGAAAAATTTTAGTCATACATAGGAAACTAGGATGAGAAATCTTAGTGAGAACCCTAAGGACTTGTTTGAGGATAAGTCTAAGGATAAGGAAAGGTATAGATAAATGTACTGGAATTTGGGTAAAGGATAGAGTGGGTGGTTTCCTAGAAAATATAACTATATAGATCAATATTCCTAGGGGTAAAAACTATGAAAAAGTGCGTCAATCCTGTCTCAGCATAACCTAGTACATGACAACAAGCCTTATTGCTCACCTGGTTTGAATGCCTTAGGGGATATTCTTTGTAAATTCATAAAATCTTTACAAAACATCATGAAACATTTAAATATAAGTTGGAAATGAATAACCTAGGATGAATCTAAGGAATTATAGATTAAATAAGGTGTTATAATGTATACATCATAAAAGTGAATTTTCATGATTATGTGGTTCATTACTTTGAAAAATTATTCTTACTCTATGTTTTTTTTTGGTTTTACTCAACGAATTGAACCTAAAAGAAGAAAATTAATGGGAATTGTGATATATACTGCAATATTTTTCATACTAACCAACCAAATTCCATTGGAGTTTGAATGAAAAATATTATTTCTATGATCATCGAGCTTTTTCGAGATATGAATCAAAATGTGCATCCAAATGAGAAATGGAGGGAACCACATTATATTGGTATCTTCATAAGAAAACATCCACCTTCTTTTAGGGGGTCTTACAATACACTAGTTTTTAAATATGGGATCATTACTTCTAAAAAGATATTCTATTTTCTCTAGTGTTCAAAGCTTGTGAAAGTTATTCTAGATACATATTAGTTAGAAGGAGAAGCTGAGAAGCGGTGGACTCTAATTATGAATATGAGGCAATAGGAAGAAATTGAATCCAAGGATTGTGACAAGTTAATGAAAGTGTTTTTCAATAAGTACTTTTCTCAGATTCTTTGTACCAAGATGGAGAAATATTTTATTGAGTTGAAAAAATGGAAAATGAATCTATCGGTACCTGTGAGGATAATTTCAAAATGCTTATGAGATACACCTCAGTAATTATCATCCATAATAAATGTAATGATGATAGGTTCTTTAGTAGCTTAAATCCAAGTATCATAAGGGTGTTTTCTATAAGATACTTTAGTATCTATGAAGTGATTGTGAACAATGTAATCAAGTTTGTAATAGAGGATGGATTCATGCACCACTATCACTATTTTGAAAAGAAGTGGAAGATATAATTTAAAGGGAAATATTAAAACCATGAAGAGAAAAAGAGGCACTTTCTTTTATTCTCTATATGTGGGATGAAGTGTGGAGGATATTGTTTTAAGGGGTATAATAAATGTTTTATGTGCAGAAAGGTAGGCCATAAGGATTTTTATTGTTGAAGTGATGGGAAATAGTTAACTAATGCTGAGAATATATTTAAAGCAGCACTGAATTCACCTCCCATTCATCAGTGCTACATGTGTAAGCAGAATGGGAAGTATGCTAACCGATTCCCAAACCCATGGGTTGGTGGTGATGATCGACATAAACAACCTCTTAAGGCAATAGTGAATGGGAAATCTCATATGATCACTACTTCTGATAGGGTATACGATAATTATGTGGTGAAAGGTACACATACCATCCAATCTATAGCTTCTAATATATTATTTGATTATATATCTACAAACTACTGGATATCTAAATAAATTTATAAAGGTTTTATAATTCCAACCACATTAATGGACATGGAATTATAATTGAAAATACATAATTTAACGATTATTGCATCTAAAGTCTATGATTCCTCTACTATTCATGTTTATGGGAATGTGTTTCTGGAAAATCTTATCATTCTTCCTCTGGTGGAATTTGATGTCATCATAGGCGTACTTTCCCTATTCAAATCCCTCAACAATTGTCAAGGAAGGTATGTTACGTTCGATTTTTCAAACCTACCTATGATCATCTACCAATGTGACAATATGTATGAACTTCCTATAGAGATTACAGGCAATGTATGGGTATTAATTTACATTCATAAGATCTTTTTATCTCAAATGGTTGGGTTGAAAATGGACATCGATGATATGTCTATTATTTGTGATTTTTTGGATTTCTTTATAGAACTATTTAATAGTCTTCCACCAAAACATGATGTGATGTTCTATATTGAGATCATACATGGTTCAACTCCAATTTCAAATACTACATATAGAATGAACCTAATTGAGTTGTATAAATTAAAGAAGGAACTCCAAAAAAATCCTTGATAGTGGATTCATTTGACCAAGTGTATCACCTTGGGGTACAATAGTTCTTTTTGTGAAGAAGAAAGATGGTTTAATGTTACCATACATTGATTATCAGGAGTTGAACAAGATCCAAATCAAGAACAAGTATCCACATTCCCATTCTCTTGATTTATATGACCAGTTTCTTGGAGATCAATAGTTTTACATGATTAACCTTTATTCATGATTATTCTTTATTCTGTGTATCATCAGTTGAGGTTCAAGATGGACAATATACCCAAGGAGAAATTATATACAAGGTATAATCACTATAAATATATAATAATTCATTTAGTTCTTACTAGGTCCACTGTTATCTTCATGGATATCATGAATAGAGTATTTAGAGATAACCTCGATCTGTTTGTCGTAGTCTATATAGATGACATTATTATATATTCAATTTTAAAGTAAAATAATGAATATCACTTGATAATTGTGATAAATACCCTATGGGAGGAGAAAATTTATGAAAAATTTACAATTTTGGAATTTTGGCTATAAAAGGTTTCGTTTTGGGTCACATAATCTCATGAAAGGGTATAAAATTTGATAGAACAAAGATAGAGCTATTGAATGTTGTCCAAGACCAAACACGGAGATTGAGATCCAATGTTTTCATAGATTATCTAGATATTATCTAATGTTTTTGGATAATTTCTCAGGAAAATATAATCCTCTAACCAAGTTAAATAAAAAGGGTTCCATGTTCCTATAGACAGATGAATGCGAGAATAAATTCAATGAATTGAAGAAATATTTATTTAGAGAACATGTTCATACAATACATTGAAGTGGTGAAGGGTTTAAAATATACAATGATTCATCAAAGAATATATTGGGATGTGTTATTACATAGAACAACATGGTTATCACTTGTACCTCATGACAATTGATGATTTATGAGACAAATTTTCCAACTCATTATTTGGAGTTAGCTGCTGTAATTTTTGCATTAAATATATGGAGGAATTATCTTATAGTGAAAAGTGTGATATATATACTGATCATAAAATAATTAAATATGCATTCACATTGAAGGATTAGAACATTCGCCAAAGAAGATGGTTATATTTGATAAAGGATTATGACTGATCAATACATTACCACCTAGGGAAGGAAAACACATTTTCTGATACTTTAAGTCAAAGGGATCATGTTGAATTTTCCCTGATAAGGATTAAAAATGACCAAATATTTATGGATTATCTAGGTATGGACCTATAAATCCTAAAGGAAGGAAAAAACGTATCTTTTCAATTGAATTTTCACACCTCAATCCTTGTGAAGATTAAAGTGGCACATAAGGAAGATGCAGAGGTAAAAAAGAAGATAAAAAATGTTCTTGAGTTTAACCTTGATCATTATGGAATGATAAGATTCAAAAACCGTGCATGTGTTCCTTCCATACCAGATTTTAAGAGGGAGATATTAGAGGAAGATCATAGCTATTCATTATATATTCAACTTCCTAGTACAAATATTTATAAATACTTGAAAGAATACTTATGGTGGGATAAAATAAAGAGAGATATTCCAAAGTTTATATCTCAGGGCTTGGAATGAAAGAGAGTTAAGGTTGAAAGACAAAAATATAAGGAGATGATTCATAAATTACCTATAATTGAATGTAAATGGGATAAAATCACCATATATTTTGTCATTTCACTACCCAAATCCTCTATAGGGTTTAACACTATATGTTTGGTAGTTGATCGCCTTACTAAATCAGCACACTTCATTGCTATTAGAGAACAATTCTATCTGAATCAACATTCCAGGATATACATTAAATAATTGTAAATTTTTTATGGAGTACAACATTATATTGTATCTGATCCGGACCGAAGTTTTACCTCAAAATTCTGAAAAAGTATTCAACAAGAACTTCACATAGAATTGAGTTTCGACACTACCTATCATCCTTATATGGATGGTCAGTATGAAAGAACAATTCAAACCCTAGTGGATATTTTCAGATTCTTTTCTCTATAGTTTCAAGGTGGTTGAGATCGTCACCTTCTTATTATTGATTTTTCTTACAAAAATAGCTATGACTGAACCATTTATATGGCTCCCTATGATGCCATCCATGGGAAGAAATGTAATGATCTAGCATAATGTGATGAAATTGGGGAAATAAATCTATTTGGGACCAGTGAATGCTGAAGAGATGGATAAAACAATTAAAATTATTTATCTTCATATCAAGGTAGGACAAATTCGGTAGAAAAGATATGCTTATAACCAATGAAATAATCTTGAATATGAAGTTGGTGAGAAGGCGTTTCTATGAATTTCTGCATGGAAGTATGTTAAAAGGAATGGGAAGAAAGGGAAACTCTGACCATGATATATCAATTCATTTGAAATTCTTGATCGTATCGGGGAAACAACCTATCACTTTGAAGTTCCTCTAAATCTATCTCAAGTTCATCATGTATTCCATTTATCTATCATGATGATGTACATACCTGACCATTCACATGTACTAAACTCAGAGTTCATATCATTGGAGCATGACTTCACTTAATAATAATAACTAGTTGAAATTCTATATTATACAGTGAATATCCTCCAAAACAAGAAAACTAACCTGATCAATGTTTTGTGGAGAAATCAGCAATTAGAGGAAACTACATGGGAACATGAGGATATGATGGGGAAAAAGTATCCTCATTTGTTTGTATCAAAAAAAAGATTTTTGAGGGATAAATTCATTTTAATATGGGTAGAATTTAACACAACATGTTTTTGTGATCTTTTTTTCAACTAAATTAAATTTTCATTGATGTATTGTGTTATATGCAACAAAAAATTATGGCTTCCCTTCCTGTAACACAACCTTACCATAATTTATATAGAACACTATGTTTTTACATTTTTTTTATATTATAATAACCTAGCCCTTAAATTAGTTTGTAGGAATTGCTTTAACTAACTCATGAAAATGTTAATTCTTTTGTTATTATTAAATTAGAAATTAAAATATATGCCAATTATACTTAGAAGAATTTTTTTGAATGCTCACAAAGTGAATTTTAATAAATTAATTAAATTAACTAAAATTAGTGAATTTAATTTATGAAATATATATGTTATATATTCAATTAACTATTTTTTAATTCAGATAATAAATTTTATATGCATAAGATAAGAACCAACCCAATTTTATGCATAAAAACCTATAATTTACAAAAAGAAAATTTATTACCTTTTAACTTATAACCCATTCTTAATTAATTTTTTCACACTTTTATACATTATTTTTTAAAAAATAAACTTTATCATTGAATATGGGATATAAAAATTTAATTTGATTGAATTTTTTGTATTTTTATGATAAGTTTCATGTTTTGATAAATAGGAAAAAATATTAAATTTTAATTGAAAACAAATTTTTTCATTGAAATAATTTATAGTGTAAAATGGTAATTTTTATTGGTTTTAATGTATAAATATATTAGATTTTTATTATATAATAAAATTTAGGTCATTGGGAATAATTTTACATTGAATTTAGTTAAAAAATGTTTCAATATTTTAGATGTTATAACATTAATAACCCACATTCTAGCCCTGTCAACATGATTAATTTGAAATTAATTAGTGGGAAATATTTGTTTTAAAATTTTAAAAATTTATTCTATACTTGGAATTATAGGTTCCAAATTATTTAAAAAGGTTTCTTTTATTTTTGGGCATTGTGAATAGTATGTTTAATAAATTTTTATCTACCATAGTTAAGAGTATATCAGGTAATTAATGGTAAAAATAATATTATAATTACCATAAAACCTGTCCTAATTTCATTGGATATGTTTATTTTGGTAAGAAAAACATATTCTGAAATTATAATATTTTTATACCATATGGGTAAGAATATAACATTTATTATATTTTATTTAATGATAAGTAAAAAATGGCATACTCATATTTTTAATAAGTGAATCATTTTTAATATATTTTTATACCGAAGATAAATTAGACTATAAATATTTATTTTAAAGATAATATATTTATCTTCATCAAGATAATTTATTTTTCATTTTTAGAGATGCAATAATTTAACTTTAATCTTTCACAATTTTGATGCAACAATTGTTTAATATAGGAAATACCAAATAAATGATATTAAATATATTCATATAAATTTAATTTGACATTATTAAAATTAAATATGAATTATATTTATTATAAATTTTAGTGTAATATTAGAATTTTTGTTTCGAAGTTAACATTTTGTTAGGATATTTCTAAAAAGACAAATATTAAAGAGTATCAAAATTGACATAAATGATACTATAAAACAAATAAAATTTTATTTAATGATATAATATTCATAAGAAGATATAATTCTAGAATATAACTATAATAAGGTTAAAAATATCATCAATTATCCATTTGGGGTTTGTTTTTCATTTTATAATCACTATATTAACCCAATGGTGTAAAAAGACAAGTTGTCATTGTAAACGAAAAAGGGGTTTAATAAGGTTTAATGTCAAAAGATAAGGTTATTATTGTGAAATAAATATGTATAAAAATAAAATTCTGAGACTATTTTTACCCATCCTCATCATATCTTTTAAATATATTACTATGGAGCTATTTGAAATTGAAAATAAATTTATCTTAAATTAACATTTTGAGATATTCCTAGAGTTCCTCTCTTTTATCTTATGAAGGGAAAACCCTCCCTCACTTACTCACACCAGCTTTAGCCTACTATATTAACCAATAATTAATCATTTCTTCTACTAATATTGATATCCCTATTTTAGAGGTTCTGGTCTTCTCAAAATACCAATTATAGTTTCTCGAAGAAAAGATCTAAAGGGAGTTCCCCGAAGAAGAGGTAATCATCTTTATTGACTCTCTCAAAAGTATTTATTCTTCTACATCCTCTTAATATGATTTTTACATTATCAATTAATAACTATAGTATTACCTATAGAATGAGATTTCATTGTAATTATTGAACAACCATATTCTACTGTTTATCTATCCAACAAAAAATGAAATCACCACGCGTGCGTGCGTGCGACTTACCATTTCCACGTTGTGGTGTTATCTATTTTTCACCACCTATTTACTTGGATGGGTATAATGATGTAAATAAAAAATATATATGGTTATTATAGTAATATATTCATTCTAAAAAAACATATACACTATTCACTTCCAATCCATTTCAAAATTAATGGAATGATATCGTTACTTTGGCATACGTACAACCTACCGTATCCACGAGGTAATGGAATTCATTCTCCACGATCTTAATTAATGAATGATTATATAAATTTTTATATTGTATAATATTATATATATATATATATATATATTTTACGTTATTATTATTATAAAAATTAAAGAACTATAATTTTTTTCATGAACATGAACATATACGACAAAACATGCATCATAAAATGAACAGTGGCCACCCAAAAGAAGCGTAATAATGAGATATTATTAAATGACTGTTAATATGATCATATGTAATATAATAAAAATAAATATAGTTATTTTATATGTTAATAACCTTTTTTAATCTATTATACAAGTGTTTTAGATATTTAAAACGTAAATCATTCGTAAGTTGAGGGTTAACTTCATAGTATCATTATTATTCAGAATTGTTATATTTATGAATTTCAGGAAAATAATCCAAAGAATCATTTTATATTCTTTATTTGAATGGTATAAGTTTATTTTAATGATATTTATGAAATTTTATTCTTTTCCATGGGTTATATTCTTATGAAACCCACAACATTTTAGGGTTTATTCATTGATTAAATGATTATGAAAAATGTATATTTTCCAAAATATTTGATATGAATACATGTTTCTAATACCCATTTAATTTCATGGATTACGATATGATAATTTCTGATCTTGTGGCACATATATGTTGGATTTCATTATGAGGTTGTTGAGACCTATATCTTTGAACAACACATTGAGTATAGATTTATATCTCATGAGATAGACATAAGGGACCAATTCTAGTAAGATGGTCATTGGATGAAACCATGGAATAACATGATGGTTTGATAAGTGAACCCATATTTCCAAGATTTCCTTGTTAGTGATTCCTTGACTACCATGGAAATAAATATAATATTCTTATTATTTTTTTGTACAGTTCCATTTTTCATTCCATTTTTATGATTTCATGGATTATGTTCTTTATTTCCTTATGATTCATGTCTTATGAATCGTTAATTTTTTTTCATTATCCTATTTATGATATTTGATATGTAGGTTATGATATTATAATTTCATTATCATGTTCTCATAACCTTATTTTAATTATTATGTTTACATATCTCTATTCTTTTCCCTAACTGAGCATCTGAGCTCCCCCATTTTTATATTTTCTTGCCACCCTTTTTATAAAGATATGCATTAGGACTGATGTGTCTAAGAAGGGTTTTTTCTAGAAGAACCTAGTGGGAGTTAATTTATCTCAATAGTGTACATGTTTTTATGTTTCCATGTTTCCAAATTAACTAGACTAATACAATTCTTGGGCATTTATTTGGGTAATATATTAAGTAATTCTGCAAAAGTAATGTAATGTTAATATATGAAAAGTGAGGGTCACTACTATAACCCTGTAAAAATATCATGTTCTTTTGAAATTTAGTTTTACTACATTCAAGTGAGGTTGAGTTATCATAAGAGTGTATCATATCCAAACATGTAAATATAGGTTAATTTAAAAAGAATATTGTTTTTTGAAAAAATCCCCATTGATTCTCTCCCCTTCTTAGTGGCACAACTCATTCTGGGTACTTCACATATAAATCTTGTTTTTCTTACATTAAGATGAATTTGATGTGATTTTTCAAATGCATTGTCTGTCTTTACACAAACTCTATATTAAAAAATTATCGAAATCAAACTTTGTATATTAATTAACGTTTGTTCACCATTAATTGCATGGTTGACTATGAACTCTCTTAGAAAATTAACTCCATTATATAGGTCTTGAAAAAAAATGAATGTTATTTTTCTGAAATGGTTTGGGAGAATATCAATATTAGGAAATTTATATTATGAAGGAATTGACTGGGTTCCTACACTTTTTAATGTTACTAAGGTAGACAACTCGTTAAAAATAAAATCCAGTGTTTTGTCCTTTTTAGGGATATCATTAACTATTTCATTAGTGATTAATAATTAAAATTTCAAGGATGAAATTTATTGAATATGGAAAATTTAACTCTAAAATATTTTTCTATATATATTTCCTTTAAATAAATATTTTTTTTTGCAATAGCTTTCTTCACACACAACACCTAACTACAACAAAACCATGATACATTTTATTAATATAAAAATATGTGTGTTACATATAGAAGCCATAATGCATCCATTTAATAGGTGGGTATACATAAAATTAACTTTATTTTCAAATCTATATAGAAATTTAAATAAAGGGTTTTTTAAAAACCAAATCACTGATTAAATTCCATTATTATAGCTAAAAAACTAATAAGATCATCTTATGACTAAAAAAGTATTTGATAAAAATTCCATCTTTAGGAACAATGTATTTTTATTTTAATATACTAAATATGATATGATTTAGTAAATATAAAATATATTTTTGAGATCAATGATATATCAACACCAATTTAATTAGTAACTGATTACAAATAAAAATATGACTAGTTAATATCTAAACATTTTCCTATAATAACATCTTCCATTATATTTTAATTTCAATGTTACATTCCAAAATTTTAGAATTTTAATTTTAATAAATCATAATATTGTTTTTAATTTATCATGTAAATGTTATCTAAAGATGAATTTCTGAGATTATTTTAAAGGATTGAAATTTAGGTGAATAAAATAAAAACCTGTTTAAAAAATACGATGAAATCACTATAAAAAAACAATTTTTTTGAAAAATATCTTATAATAAAATATATCTAATAGTTATTATTATAGATTTAAAATATAATTTTTAATTTATAAAACCTATGTTTACCATTTTTAAATTTAAGATATATTTTTTTCTTATGAAACATTATTTTTGGTCCTTACATTTAATAAAATATTCACTTGGTGAATTTAATTTTTTTCTATATTTTAAATAAAAATATATCTTTCTCTTAGTAATAAATTATTGGGAATTAACAACATTGAGAATTTTATCTTAAGCATTATTTTTATGATTAAAATTATAATATTTTTGAAAATGTTTTCTGTAAGTAATGTGCACTATTATTAAAACTAAATTTTCTCAGCATTAGAAATTTTTTAATAAAGAATATTTCATATTTTAAATAATAATTTAAAAATTAGTTAATAATTTTATTTTATTTTTTATTCATAACAATTAGAAACCGAGGTTTAAAATATAATTGAATTGGTAAAGGTAAATTAAGGTAAAAATAGTTTAACCAAGTGTAAAAGAGCTAAAACATGTTAAAAAATGTATCCAAATTGTTTTAAGGGGTTTTAACCAAAACTCCCCTCTTATCTATTATTTTCTACTTTTTATTCTAATTTCAATGTGAAACATGTCTTCCTTTTATATTAAGAGGTTATATTTACAAAAAACCCATATTACCTCCTCTAATAATATGATATACACATGACCCCTTTAGAACAACTAAATAATTATAATTTTCATTAAAAATATCCCAATTTTACATTCACAGTAATTCCATTATACTTCCCTCATACTTTGGTTATAATAAGTCTTCCAAAGTCCTCTATTACCTAGAATTAATTCAAGAGAATGTTTAAATTCTATACGTATGTACTAATCGATCTCTAATATGTTTCCTTATAAATATTATTCCTAAAAAACTAACTAACAGATTAAAACATTATTAACGTTTTATATTTATATAAATTAATTTTTTATTATTAGGTAATAAACATTTACGATATTTCACCATTTTTTAGAAAATTGAAAATATCGTTATGCATGCTGGCATACAATCACCTCCATGAATGGCCTGTTTTATTTTTTATTAAAATAATTATAAGGAAGGTTATATAAGTTTATTTAATTGTTAAATATTAAATTAATAATATAATTAGGATTATATAAAATATAAACCACTTCATACTCTTCTCATATTCCATGGAAAATGGAAACATCATCTGTGTGTACGTATAGACTACCGCCTCCACAACACAACATATTTTATTTTATATCTCTATTATATTATATTTATTATATAACCCTCTTAAAATTTGATTCAACACATTATTAAAATATAAATAATATCATTATATTTCTCAAAAAGTGATATTTTTTAAAAATAATCACTTTATAATCCATATTAATCCATCAACTACAACATGTTATTATTATTTTTGGTTTAACTACCTACATGATCAATGATAGTTATTTATACCAAGTTACATAAATATTGGTATTATTATAATTTAATTTGAAAATAATGTTTTTATGGTTCTGTAAAGGTTATATTAATATTTGATATTTTTATTATACCACCCACTGTTTGTTTAAAATTACCATAAGTGGCATGCCACTAATATCGACTCCAAGAACCATAACTAAACTTCTCATGTAATTAAATTCAAAATTTATAAATTGCTATAAAATATATTTTCTAGTAAATTATATTATATGGGAATGATAAAGTTGGTATAAAAAGACATTGAAAGTAGAAATCAAGTGAAAAAAGTAAAATTTCAAAATATTATGATGAAAATAAACTTTAACTTATTAGTAAATGTAAAATTAATAATTATAATTTTGGAGTATAAAAGGTAATATATTTGAATTAGGTTAAAAAATAAGTGATTTAGATTTTTAGTTTTATTATACTGGAAGATTGGGCATATTCGACTAAGCTCAAATATAAGTTAAGGGGTTCCTCAACTAATTTTGTTTTCTTTATGACATATTCCATATTCACCAGTTTTTTCTTTTTCATAGTGTAAATACCATACATGGATATAAATTTATCATAATTCTAATTATCATAAAACATATTATAGATCCATCACATGTACAATCTTCTAAGAACATTTGGTTTATGGGTTACCGAAAAAATGAGAGATTGTTTCTAATATAAATTTCAAATAATGACTATTATGAATGAATTTAAATATGAGGAAGTATTGTTCAAAATTTAAATCATAGACCCAAAATAGTATCTTCTCTAATATTAATTATTTTTTTTCTACATTTCCTTTATTAGTTTCCTATCCCACAACAAATAATTTACCAAATGTGATGCATGTATGTGAAACCAAACCCACCACTTCTTTTGTGTAAAAAATATTTCAACTTAATTTAAATATTAATTTTAGTTAATTAAGGTGATTTTATATTACTTTTATTTTCTTTAAAATATTTTTAAATAATGTATTAACATTTAACACAAATTGTTTTTTGATAAAATCATCCATTTTTTAACATTTTTAGTGTGAACACATAATTTCATCATTATGAGAAATCTTTTTTATAGAATTTTTCATCGTGTTTTAAAAAGGGTTTACAAATTACATAGATTCTTAATTATTTTTAAATAAAAAGGAAATGTTGTTATATTTTTCAATAGTAAAATGTTTATTGTATAAAATGAAATCTTTATTTTTAAAAAGGTTTTTTTTCAAGGCCCCATTATTAAGTAATATGTTTAAAAGTAATGGTTGTAGAAATGTCTTCACATCTCTATTTTTAAAAATTTATATATTTTTCAAGGATTCATTTTTGTGATTTAATTTGAATTAATGATTCTGAAAATTCATTCTCTTTAATTTCTCCAATGTGATATTTCAAAAAGTTATGCATAAATTTTTTCTTTTTACTAAAATTTTGGGAAATATTTTTAAAACATATTTAATGTTTTGCATCAATTATTTGATTTGATTCTGAAGGATTTTAACTCATTTGGTTTTATACTCCATGAATTAACCTTTAAATCCTCTCATAAACTTTTCTTGTTTGGGGATACAACTCAGATAATCACACAATATAATTATTGATACCTTTTATGTGATAGAATTCAATATTTTCTTCTTATGAAGGCGATTTATATCTATGTGAACATACTAGTCATTAATTATGTTAAAATTGGGATATATTCTTATGATACAATCTAACTTTATTATCTAGATGGATTATAAAATATTTTATAGATATTTTCATGAAACTGATCGCTATTTTCCATGGGTTAATTATGTGATGTTTGAAATATGAAAGTTTTTATAAGTCTGGTAGAACACTTTTATTTTGTATCGTTACGAGAAGGTTGGGGTCCTATATCACCCTATAATACACTGGTTGAGGATTTATATCCCATTAGATATTGATGATATGAATGGATATTTTTTTAGTACATAACCAGAAGTGTGGTTATTTTTTTCACACAATATTAAGAATGGACAATTTGTTTCTTCATAATATAAATCATGTTTTTTCTCACAACACGATGTGCATAATTTTATTTATTTTAAAAATAATTTGTGTGAATAATTTAATTTTCTCATAATTTTTTAAATTCCATTTTATATTGTTTGATACATATTCATATTTCATGAAATGATATAATGTTATTATGATTGGTGTCATATGTTATTGTTAGATCTTTATTTCTTAATTTTTTATTGGTGGTTCAGGTTTATTTGGGTATGATTTCTAAATATTATGTTCACATTCATTTACTATTCTCTCGTAAAAACATGCTTATCTTATGATCAATTATGAAAACTAATTATTATCATTCATATTTTCCCCTAATAAGAATTTAATCTCTCTCCTTTCGTATATTTTCATTTCTGAGGTTATGAAGATGAGTTCAACCTAGGGGTGTCTAAAAGGGGAGGTAGTATATTGTGATTATTGAATTTTTTTTACAATCAGATCATTATGCATCTAATATTTAAATATATTAATCATTATGTTCTTGAGATTGTGTGATTATAGTGAGATATAATTTTTAAATATTTATATATGTGTGTTTTTCTTGGAAAATCTCACTTTGTATAAAATATAGTTATTTATTATGTGTTTTTACCACCATAACTAAGTGTGCTAGTTTCGGTTTCCTCAAATCATATTGTGCCTAAATAATATTTAAAATTAACTATATATATTGAAAATATAGTATATATAAATTCAAATATCCAATATATTACATTATATCCCCCCTTTTCTGATTTTCAATGAGTTTTTCATCAAATATATTACGCATTCCTTAAAAATTGTTATGTATCATATGAAACATGTTATGTATTCAGTGTCAACTCTACATACATCCAACTGTTTAATTTTGAGAAAATATTTTGGATTTAGGGAGGATTTTGTAATGTCCTAGTTCCGGGTGCCACACAATGGTTGCCCCAAACCCAGTTCGCCACAAGACCTCAAGTGCATTTCCCCAAACGCCAGAGGCTACCGAATAGCAGCGAGGGCCCAGGTCAGATAATGGGGAAACTATCCCCTCATTTGTCAATGTTTAGCACAACGGAATATAATATAAACATACAACAACTTATGAAGAAGTAAAAATATATATAACTGAAAGGGATAACTGATAATAAAAAGAGAAACCAGCAGTCACATATATATAAAGATGCAACATGTGACTATTCTATAAAATAGCTAGAACATGTTACACTACAGTATAATACAATATAAGTACATGAAGAAAAACAGAACAAATAAGCCGGTAGCATCGCGATCCAGAGCTCGGTCCCATGCTCCCCTACTCCTCAGCAACAATCATGTACCTGTATAAGGACCCTTTCCCTTATCTACACTTGTAGAAACATAATCTGTTTGGGATGAAATGCGTGGCCCAAACAGGGTGTGAGAAATAAATCCCAGTAGGCACCCACCATAGGTCGGTGCTCAACTGTGTGTAAAACATGCAACAATATTGTGTAGTATTAAAATTCAATAAAAGTAAGCAGTACTAAAAGTAACTGACTTAACCAAATATATTGCCATTTTAATATCCTTATAATCATTTAATTTAAAACATCACCAAACTGAATATTCTAAGTAAACAGCTAATGTTCTAAGACACGTAAACCCCTACCCTAAGGTAAAGAGTATCCAACACAAGAATTTTCCCACTTGCATATGGATATTTCCCTCAGGCATAGGAAGTGTCACCCACAGGCACAAAATCAACTTCTCACAGGCATGGAAGAAGTTTCCCTCAGGATATGATAACAACATCCCTCGGGCTAAGGAAAAAAATGCCCATAGGCTAAGTAAAAAATTGCCCTCAGGCTCAGGCAACCGGGCTATACCCAACATGAAAATAAACATTCACAAGAAATTCCTCTCAAGGAAATTCTAAAATTATTACTTTTAAGGCATACCCTCGGGTATCCTGGCAAAATGGATAAACAGAGGAGCGCACCCCTGGGGTTGTCCTGGATCCAAGAAATGATCCCAACCAGCATTTTTTATATCACATTTAACTACATATACAGTTCTAGTAATTTTAAATAGCTATGGCCTAAGCCACACAACACACCAACATGGGTTCGTGGCACTAAAAACACACAAAAACTCACGACAGTTGGAAATCAACACCAATCCACCTACCTTTAAAACCAACGAGCGGTATACACGATCGTCGATCCCAGAAACGCCCAAATATGACGTAGATCTGAGGTAAAAGATAAATCGTTCAAACCCAAATAACTCCCATTAGGAGAAGAATTGGTAAGAAGTACCCAAGGAGAAGGAAGCCCTTACCCATGCGGTTCCAACGAGAATGCCCGAGGCGAAAACAGATTCCCAGTTCGCGATCGATGGATCTCCGAAGGTTCGACCATCCACTTCCACTCCTTCCTCAGGTTCTAAGCCTTCACTGTGAACAAGGGAGGCTACTACCCATTTTAAGTGAAAAAAAACAGAGTACACGGTGTGTACTTCTAAGTACAGGACGTGTACTTCCCATTTTTTAAACTGTTCACCTGGAGGCTTCCCGCCAGCATGGCACTGTTCACCTGCCAACGTGACTATACGGTGTGTCTTCATGATTACACAGCGTGTGCTACCCCACAACTAGCCACCACCTTACTTTTTTCTTGCCGACTGACTACACGGTGTGTAAGGGACCACTACATGGCCGGTAGTTAGTTCCTACACCCTTCATCGCTGACATGGCCACACGCCCTGTGTACTCATTCCACACGGCCAGAAGTACATGGCGTGTGGAAAAGTACATGGCATGTACTTCCAAAATTTGGGATTTTCCCCATTTTCCATATTTTTCCAAAAACAATTAAAGAAAAGGGAAAAGAAGAAGCCTGTTCTCAAAACTAAGAACCGGGTTCTTACAGGCTTCCCCCCTTAAAGCAATTCATCCCCGAATTTCCCTTCCAAGGGTGGTGAAGATATAGCTCAAAAAAACTCTGGCCACTGAACACGTACGTCGGTCTCCCGCTCCTAGGTTTCGTACTGCACTCGGCTATGCTGCCATAGCACCCGAACGAGAGGAACTGACTGGAAGCGGAGAACCTTCGTGCTCCAATCAACGATACAAATCAGATGCTTCTCAATGGATGCATCCATCTGAAGCTCAACCTCCTCTGGATGAAAGGTGTGAGATGGGACTGAATGATAGCGATGCAACTAAGACACATGGAAGACGTCGTGCATGGCTCGGTACCGCTGCGGTAACTGCAACCGATAGGCAATCAAACCGACTCTCTCCAGAATCTCAAATGGCCCCACATACCTCGATGAATGTTTAACTTTTCTCCTGATCTACCTGTGTCATAGCCTCATCGAGACACACAAGAAAACCTGATCCCCGACCACGAACTCCAAATGTAATCTGTAGCGATCAACATAGGACTTCTGACGAGACTGCACTGTAGTGATTTGCTTGTGAATCAACTGGACCTACTCAGAAGTCTCCTGTACGAGTCATGGTCCCCGTAAAGCTACCTCACCTACCTCTGACCAGCACAAAGGTGATCGGCATAGCATACCATATAAATCCTCGTATGGTGCCATCTCAATAGTTTCCGGAAAACTATTATTGTAGGAAAACTGGACTAGAGGTATATGCTTCTCCAAAGAGCCCCCAATGCCCAGGACGCATGCACACATCAAGTCCTCAAGCACATGTATCCTATGCTCTGATTGGCCATCAGTCTGAGGGTGGTAAGATGTGTTCAGAAGAACCCGTGTACCTAGTGCCCTCTGAAAACTCTGCCATAAACAAGACGTAATGCGGACATCCCTACTTGAAACGATAGAATGAGGGACCCCATGAAGATGTACGATATCTCAGATATACATCCTTCCGAGCTCGTCAACACCAAAGGTCTCCTTGATCTGCAAAAAATGATCTACCTTCGTGAGTATGTCCACAACAACCCACACGACATCATTGCCTCGAGGTGACCTCGGCAAACCAGTCACGAAATCCATCATGAAATCATCCCATTTCCACTCCGGAATGTGTAACTGCTGTAATAGTATAGCTGGTCTCTGATGCTCCGCCTTCACCTGCTGACAGGTGGAACATCTTGTAACAAAACCAGCCACATCTCTCTTCATACTCGGTAACCAGTACTAACGTCTCATGTCCTGGTACATCTTGGTAACCCCGAGATGAACTGCCCAAGATGAAACATGAAACTCCCGAATTAGCTCCTTGCGTATATCCCCTGGAACCCATACTCGTCCACAGAAACACAGAACCTCATCATCGCCTTTCGCCCAACTGGGAGGAGGGCCCTCACTTGCCCCTGAATCCCATATAACTAGGCCTTCCGAATCAGATAGCTGTCTCATCCTCACTCTGTCCAGGATGGTAGATGTCACAGCTAATGAGGAAAGATAAGTCTGCCCCTGGCTGTCGTGCAGCTCCAGATGCATCTCATAGAACAAGGACATAAGCTGCCACTCACCACTGGCCTCCTGAACTGCCTGTATCTGAGTCTTCCTGCTTAGTGCATCAGCTACTGCATTACCATTACCAGGTGTATAGGCAAGCTCAAAATTGAAGGACTGTAGGTATTCGACCCACCTCCTCTACCTCAAATTCAAGTCACCCTAAGTAAATATATAATTAAGGATTTTTTGGTCGGTGAAAACCAAAAAATGCTCTCCCAATAGATAATGTCTCCAACAGTGCAATGCATGCACAAATGTAGCCAACTCAAGATCATGTGTCGGGTAATTCCTCTCATGTGGACTCAACTGCTGAGACTCATACGCAACAACTCGATCTCCCTGCATCAACACTGCTCCCAGCCCAATACTTGATGCGTCATAGTAAACTGTATAGATCTTCCCCTACTCTGGGTTTATCAGGATCAGTGCTGATGTCAACCTTCTTTTCTGGTCCGGAAAGGCTGTCTCGCAAGATTCTGACCAAACGAACTTCACACCCTTCTTAATCAAACCCGCCAATGGCGCTGCTAAGCAGGAGAAGTCCTGTATGAAGCATCTGTAGTAACGGGAAGCCCTAAGAAACTCCGTATCTCAAACACGTTCTTAGGCTACTCCCAGTAAACTACTGCTCTCACCTTCTCTGGGTCTACTGCAACTCCTGCCTCTGAGATAATGTGACCTAGGAAGTGAATCTGGTCCTTCAAAAAGTGTCACTTTGAGTACTTAGCATATAGCCGATGCTCTCTCAGTGTAGTCAATATGATCTCAAGATGGGTGGAACAATCGTGTTGAGTGTAAAAGTACACCAATATGTCATCAACGAATACTACCACAAAAGAATCAAGATACGGATGTAACACATGATTCATCAATGTCATGAAAAATTCTGGCACATTCGTGAGTTCGAACGACATAACCAAGTACTCATACAGACCATATCGGCTCCGAAAAGCCGTAAGCTGTATATCTAATGGTCTCACGCGCAGCTGATGATATCTGGATCTCAATTCAATCATCAAGAACACTCCTGATCCTCTAAGCTGATCAAAAATATTATCTATACTCGGAAAAGGATATCGGTTCTTGACCATCAACTGGTTCGACTTCCGATATTACATGCAAAGTCTGAGGGTCCTGTCCGCCTTCTTCACAAAAAGGACCGGCGAACCCCATAGAGAAGTACTGGGTCAGATAAAACCCTTTGCCAGTAACTCCTCTAACTACCTTTTGAGATCCTACAACTCATGTGTGGCCATCCTATAAGGAGGTATGGACATCAGTGCTGCTCCTGGCATGAGCTCAATAGAGAAATCCACCTCTCGCTCTGGAGGTAGATCTGAAAAGTCGTCCGGGAAGACATCCCTAAAACGATCAAACACTGGAGGGAAATCCATCTTACAAGTCCCCAGACCATCTAGATATAAACTCGCAATCTGGGCTGTGACTCCACCTCTCCCATGATGCTCTGGTCCGGCTCGACTCACCCGAACATCCCATTCGCCCTTGTATAGAAACTCTCTGCCCTCCGGTGACGTGAAACTCACCCTGCGACGAGAGAAGTCTACAAAGGCTCGAAAGGGAACAAACCGGTCCATCCCAAGAATGACATCATAAGCTGTCATCTCTAATTCATAGAGGTCCCAAAGAAAGTGACACCCTCGAACCACTAGGGGGCACTCCCTACACTGACACACACCAGCCGTTCTAGTCCCCAACGGAGTGTCTAGTGTAATGATATTAGAAGAAAGTGAAACACCGAGCCCAAGGCTATTCACAATGGGTATAGATATGAAACTATGTGTAGCACCCGTATCAAAAAGTACTGAAGATAAGACAGTATGTACTAGAATAATACCTCTGGCTGCAGAAGGTCTGGGATCCTGCTCCTGCTCGGTCTGTTGCACTGCATATGCCTACCCAATGCCACAACCCTACGACACAGCCTGGCTACCCTAAGCTGTCCCACCCTTCTACGTCTGAGATCCTGGTGTCTGGATACCATGGAAATGACCACCATCTCTGCCTGCACTCCCTTACATATTCTAGTTCCCCGACTGGTAAGAAGTCACTGGTCCTGCTCCCGCACGCGGAGTCTGCACAGAACCCCTCTCACTAGCCAATGGTGGAAACACCCTACCAAAACACTACAGATGACCCATCTTGCCGTAAGCTCAATACTCTACTAGATAACGTGGACATTGTGGCCTCTTGTGCCCCTCTCTACCACACTGGTAACACATGACCTGGCCAGTTGAAGCATTCATATGACTGGTACTGCCACCCTGGGAGAAGTCCATCTGTCACTTCCTCTAGCCAGTAGAAATAATACCAGTAACTGGTGCTTAAACACCTTGGCCCACACCACTAGATTCTCACAAGATTCTCCATATAATCAGTGCCTGGTTCACAGTAGAATGTACAATAGGCAACCTGAAAACATTCAGCAGTGCTCGGATGTCATAACGAGGACCATCCATAAAACGTCTGGCTCTCAAAGTCTCATCACCCACCAGCATGGGTGAAAAATACTGAAGCTCGGGGAAACGAGCAGAATAGTTCATCACCAACATAGCACCATACTGCAAATTTAGGATCTCTCGATCTCTATCTGCCCACAGCATCTCCGGTAAAAAGAACTCATAGAAGAATGCCGAAAAATATTCCCACACCATGTCTCTGTGACGATCTGACTGGGTGGTAACATCCCACCACCTCTTGGTAGAATCACCCAGCGTATATGTCCTCAGCTTGACCCTCCACCCTGGAGGTGTCTCATGATGCTCTAAAATAGTCTGCATTGACCCCATCCAATACTATGAAGCCTGTGGTCCGCCATCCCCTAAAAACGTAGGCGGATGCTGCTACTGGAAGATGCGAGTCAGCTCGCCCATAGATGTAGCAGCCTGTGGTGCTCCCTGAAAGGTCTGTTTGAACCGCATGAAACCTGCATAGAACTGCGCCTCCACGCCTGTGTCAGGTATAATAGCATGCGTCACATCTGGCTCTACTGGAGGATCTACTGGTAGCCCATGGCCCACCATCTCTGGAGTATACTCGTTGCCGCTCTCCTAGCGAACAACGCGTAGTCTTCTAGGTGGCATGACATTACAAGGTCAAAACATGCCTTAGATCAAGAATTATCAATGACTGAAAGTGAAGGAACCACAAAGGGAACAAGGGGAAGAATGCATTTCAAGATTTTAAAAACAAGACTACATGGCGTGTACAATGACTCAACGACATGTACTTGACTTCCCTTTCCCCTGCCCGGGCCCTTCTACATTGCTAAGCCACATGGCTCCCATTGAACAAAAACTACACGGTGTGTATTATATCTACACGGTGTGTATGGTTTTATTTTCCAAATGTCTGTCTCGTTTGTGACATGGCCGACTCCTCGGCTTGCAACTACACGGTGTGTTACACCCGCACACGGCGTATACACCAACCTGTTTCCCAGCCACACGGTTAAGTCCACACGGTCAGTCCTCGGACAAGAATACATGGCGTTTCCAATAGGTACACGACATGTTCAAGGAGAGGTGACACCGACCCGTGTTGTTAGTTACACGGTCGAGTCCCCATGCAACACTACACGACATGTACATAATTGACACAAGGTGTATGTCTTATGGTCTACTCCGTCTGTGTTGTTAGTTACATGGTCACACTCCGGGTCAACACTACATGGCGTGTATATTAAGTACACAAACCGTTTTACCCAAGCTCTTCTCTTCCCTGTGTCACTGCTTAGACGGTTTGTGACACGGGAAGAGACTACACAATGTGTACTCTGAGTATACAGCGTGTACTTAAAAAGTTTATTTTTCTTCCCAAACAGAAGGCCATACTCGGCGTGTTTAAAGTACTACATGGTGTGTATACTGGGTTTCCAGACAGTATGACTCAGAAACTTCCCCTCAACCCATAAAATACCGAAAACAACACCTAAGTGTCAAATTCAGACCCGTGAGGGCCCATACTCCCCACGAATCAATGTTTGACATCTTATCTATGCTATAACTAATAAACAGCTAATGATCCACCAAATTCCATTCAATGGGGGCCCATATTCCACAAAAACCAAAGTTTGGCGTCCACTCTATAAATAGGCTCACACAAGAAAATAACCTATCACAAAGCAGGTATTTATCAAGCAACTATCACAACAACATGCTTTTCCCACACAACAACTATCACAACATCATACAATTTCTAATGCACCTACATGGCATGGAAACTATGCATGACATGTGATATCTAGCATGTTCCTATATAATGCATGAGATGGAATAACCTCATCTCATCGGGTTACAACTAAATAAAACCGATAGATAAATTATAAACAGAACTATATCAAGTGTGTCACCCAATAGTGAAAACAAATGAACTGTAAATTGAAAAATCAGTAAAATTGAAACATGTGGTAAATTGGATTCTCCCTTTACACGGTTTAGCTACGCCCGGGCACAAATTATTACCAACTATCTTTTTTCCTATCCCTGACTACGACTCCAAATAGTAAGTCAATGAAAAGAACCTCATCTGATACCACTTTGTAACGTCCCAGTTCCGGGAGCCACGCAACGGGTGCCCCAATCCTGGTTCGCCACAATACCTCAAGCACATTTCCCCAAAGGCCATAGGCTGCCGACTAGCAGCAAGGGCCCATGTCTGATAATGGGGAAACTATTCCCACATTTGTCAAAGTGTAGCATATCAGAATATAATATAAACATACAACAGCAGCGGAAGCTGTAACAGTGTATATAACTGAAATGGATAACTGATAATAAAAATAGAAACCATCAGTCACATATATATGAAGATGCAGCATGTCACAATTCTATAAAACAGACAGAACATGTTACACAATAGTATAGTACAGTACAAGTACAGGAAAGAAAAACAGAACAAATTAGCTGGTAGCATCGCAAGCCAGAGCCCAGTCCCATGCTCCTTTACTCCTCAGCAACAATCCTGTAACTATATAAGGACCATTTCCCTTATCTACACCTACAGAAATGTAATCTGTTTGGGCCGAAAAGCATGGCCCAAACAGGGTGTGAAAAATTTATCCCAGTAGGCACCCACCAAAGGCCCGTGCTCAACTGTGTGTAAAACATGCAACAATAGTGTGCAGCAGTAAAATGCAATAAAAGTAATTAGTACTAAAAGTAACTAACTTAACAAATTATATTGGCATTTAAATATCATTTTAATAATTTAATTTAAAATATCACCACAGTGAATACTCTAAGTAAACAACTAATGTCCTCAGACACGTAAACCCCTATCCTTAGGTAAAGTGTATCCAACACAAGAATATGCCCACCGGCATACGAATATTACCCTTGGGCGTAGGAAGTGTTACCCATAGGCATAGAATAAACTTCCCATAGACACAGAAAAAGTTTCCCTCAGGCTATGATAACAACTGCCCTCGGGCTAAGAAAAAAAATGCCCACAGGATAAGTAAAACACTGCCCTCGGGCTCAGGTAACCGGGCCATGCCCAACATGTAAATAAACATTCACAAGTAATTCCTCTCTAGGAAATTCTAAAATTATTAATTTTAAGGCATACCCTTGGGTATCCTGGAAAAACGGTTAAACAGTGGAGTACACCCCTGGGGTGGTCCTGGATCCAAGCAATGATCCCAACCACCATTTTTAATATCAAATTTAATTACCTATATAGTTCTAGGTATTTAAAATAGCTATGGACTCAACCACATGACACCCCAACATGGGTTTGTGGCATTAAAAATGCACAAAAAACGCACAATAGTTGGAAATCAAAACCATGCCACCAACCATTAACACCATTGAGAAGTATACACGACCATTGATCCTAGAAATGCCGAAATACGACGTAGATCTGAGGTAAAAGATAAATCATTCAAACCCAAATAATTCATGTTATGAGGAGAATTGGTAAGAGGTTCCCAAGGAGAAGGAATCCCTTACCCCTGCGGTTCCAATGAGACCATCTGATGCGGAAATGGATTCCTGGTTCATGATCGACGGATCTCCAACGGTTCGGCCATCCACTTCCGCTCCTTCCTCTGATTCTAAGCCTTCCATGTGAACAGGGGAGGATACTGCCCATTTTAAGTGGAAAAATCAGAGTACACGGCGTGTACTTCCCATTTTTTAAACTGTTCACCTAGAGGCTTCTCGCCAGCGTGGCATTGTTCACCTACCGTCGTGACTACACGACATGTCTTCATGAGTACACAGCGTGTGCTGCCCCACAGCTGGCCACCGCCTTACTTTTTGCCTGCCGACTGACTACAAGACGTGTAAGGGACCACTACACGACATATAGTTGTTTCCAACACCCTTCATCACCGACATGGCCACAAGGCTTGTGTACCCATTCCACACGGCCAGAAGTACACGGCGTGTGGAAAAGTACACCCCGTGTACTTCCAAAATTTGGGATTTTCCCCATTTTCCATATTTTCTCAAAAACAGTTATGGAAAATGGAAAAGAATAATACCATACCTAAAAACTAAGAACCATGTTATTACAAAATTCCCCCCTTAATGCAATTTGTCCACGATTTGCCTTTACAAGGGTGGTGAAGATATAGCTTAGAACAACCCTGGCCACTGAGCACGTACGTCGTTATCCCACTCCCAGGTTTCGTGCTGTACTCTGCCATACTTCCATAGCACCTGTACGAGATGAACTGACCGGCCTTAGGGAACCTCCATGCTCCTATCAACCATACGAATCAGATGCTCCTCAAATTAAGCATCCATTTGAAGCTCAACTTCCTCTGGTTGAAAGATGTGAGACATGTCTTAATGATAGCGACACAACTGAGACACATGGAAGACGTCGTGCATGGATCGGTACCGCTACAGTAACTGCAACCGATAGGCAACTAGCCCGACTCTCTCCAGAATCTCAAATAACCCCACATGCCTCAGTGAAAGTTTACCCTGTCTCCTGATCCGCCTGTGTCCCAGCCTCGGTAAGACATGCAAGAAAACATGATCCCCAACCACGAACTCTAAAGGTCATCTGTGGCAATCAAAATAAGACTTCTGACAAGACTGTGTGGTAGCCATCTGCTTCTGAATCAATAGGACCTGCTAAGAAGTCTCCTGTACGATATGTGGTCCCAGTAAAGCTACCCCAAATGCCTCTGACCAGCACAAAGGTGATCAGCATGACATACCATATAAATCCTAGTATGGTGACATCTCAATAGTTTCCTGAAAGCTGTTATTGTAGGAAAAATCGACTATGGGTATATGCTTATCCCAAGAGCCCCCAAAGTCCAAGATGCATGCACGCAACATGTACTCAAGCACTTGTATCGTACGCTCTGACTGGACGTCGGTCTGAGGGTGGTAAGCTATGCTCAGAATCACCTGTGTACCCAATGCCCTCTAAAAACTTTTCCAGAAACAAGAAGTAAAGTGGGAATCCCTATCTGAAATGATAGAACCAAGGACCCCATGAAGACGTACAATCTCTCGGATATATAGCCTTCCGAGATCGTAAACACTGAAGGTCTCCTTAACTTTCAAAAAGTGAGCAACCTTCGTGAGTCTGTCCACAACGACCCATACGGCATCATTTCCTCAAGGTGACCTTGGAAAACCAGTCATGAAATCCATCACGACATCATCCCATTTCCACTCCAGAATGGGTAACTGCGGTAACCGTCCAGCTGGTCTCTGATGCTCTGCCTTCACCTGCTGATAGGTGGAACACCTCGTAACAAAACCAGCCACATCTCCTTTCATACCCAGCCACCAGTACTGACGTCTCAAGTCTAGGTACATCTTGGTAACCCCGGGATGAACTGCCCAAGCTGAAGCATGAAACTCTCGCATCAGCTCCTCACGTATATCCCCTGGAACCCATAATCGTCCACGGAAACGCAGAACCTCATCATCGTCTATCGCCCAACTGGGAGGAGGGTCCTCACTTGCCACCGACTCCTGTAGAACCAGGACTTCCAAATCAAGTAGTTGTCTCATCCTCACTCTGTCCAAGAGGGTATATGTCACAACTAATGAGGAAAGATAAGTCTTACCCTGACTGTCGTGCACCTCCATATGTATATCATAGAACAAGGCCATAAGCTTCCACTCACCACTTGCCTCCTACACTGCCTGTATATGAGTCTTCTTGCTCAGTGCATCAGCTACTACATTACCTTTACTAGGTGTATCAGAAAGCTCAAAATCGAAGGACTATAGGTATTAGACCCACCTCCACTGCCTCAAATTCAAGTCACGCTGTGTAAATATATACTTGAGGCTTTTGTGGTTGGTGAAAAACACAAAATGCTCTCCCAATAAATAATGTCTCCAACAACGCAATGCATGCACAACTGCAGCCAACTCGAGATCATGCATTGGGTAATTCCTCTCATGTGGCCTCAACTGTCAAGACCCGTACACATAAAATCGATCACCCTACATCAACATTGCTCCTAGCCCAATACCTGATACATCATAGTAAACTATATAGTTCTTACCCTGCTATGGGAGTATCAGGATCAGTGCTGATTTCAACCTTCCTTTTAGGTCCTGAAAGGATGTCTCAGAAGCATACGACCAAACAAACTTCACACCCTTCTTAGTCAAACCTATCAATGGCGCTGCTAAGCGGGATAAGTCCTGTATGAAGTGTCTGTAGTAACCGAGCATCCCAAAGAAACTCCGTATCTCAAACACGTTCTTAGGCTGCTCCCAAGAAACAACTGCTCTCACCTTCTATGGGTCTACTGCAACTCCTGCCTCTGAGATAATGTGACCCAGGAAGTGAATCTGGTCCATCCAAAAGTGGCACTTTGATAGCTTAGCATATAACCTATACTCTCTCAGTGTACTCAATACGATCTCAAGATGGGTGGCATGGTCGTGTCGAGTATGAGAGTACACCAAGATGTCTTCCATGAATACTACCACAAAATAATCAAGATACTGATGGAACACATGATTCATCAGAGCCATGAAAACTACTGGCGCGTTCGTGAGTCCGAATGAAATAACCAAGTACTCGTACAGACCATATATGCTCTGAAAAGACGTAAGCGGTATATCCGATGGTCTCACGCACAACTGATGATATCTGAATCTCATGTCAATCTTTGAGAACACTCATGCTCATTGAAGCTGATAAAAAAGCTCATCTATCCTCGTCAAAGGATATCATTTCTTGACCCTCAAATGGTTCATCTTCTGATAATCCACGCAAAGTCTGAGGGTACCATCCGACTTCTTCGCAAAAAGGATCGGAGAACCCAACGGAGAAGTACTGGGTCGGATAAAACCCTTCTCCTATAACTCCTCTAACTACCTCTTGAGCTCCTGCAACTCATGTGTGGCCATCCTATAAGGAGGGATGGACACCGGTGCTGCTCCAAGAATGAGCTCAATAGAGAAAACCACCTCTCGCCTTGGAGGTATACCTGAAAAGTCGTCGGGGAAGACAACCCTAAAATGATCAACCACTGGAGGGAAATCTGTCTGACAAGTCCCCTGATCATCTAGATATAAGCTCGCAATCTGGGATGTGACTCCACATCGCCCATGATGCTGTAGTCCAGCTCGACTCGCCTGAACATCCCATTCGCACTTGTATAGAAACTCTCCGCCCTCCGGTGACGTGAAACTCACCATGTGACGATAGAAGTCTACAATGGATCGAAAGGGAACCAACCTGTCCATCCCTAGAGTGACGTAATAAGCTGTAATCTCTAATATATAGACGTCCAAAAGAAAGTGACACCCTCCAACCACTAGGGGGAACTCCCTGGACTGACGCACACCAACCGTTCTAGTCCTTAACAAAGTGTCTAGCGTCATGATATCAGAAGAAAGAGAAACACCGAGCCCAAGGCTCTTCACAACGGGTATAGATATGAAACTATGTGTAGCACCCATATCGGAAAGTACTAAAGATAAGACAGAATCTACTAGAATAGTACCTCTGACTATATAAGGTCCAAGATCCTGCTCCTACTGGGTCTGTTACACTGCATATGCCTGCCCAGTGCCGTGGCCCTAGGACACAGCCTCGCTACCCTGAGCTGTCCTGCCCTACTGCCTCTGAGATCCTGGTGTCTTCCTACCACGACCATGACCACCATCTCTGCCTACATGCCATGATGCATTCCAGTTCCCTAACTGGTAAGAAGCCACTGGTCCTGCTCCCGCATGCAGAATCTGCACAGAACCTCTCTCAGTATCCATTGGTGAAAACGACCTACAAAAGTGCTGCAGATGAACCATCATGCAACAATATTGGCACTCCAATGGATCACATGGACACTGTGGCCTCTTGTGCCCTTCTATGACACACTGGTAGCACATGACCTGGTCACATGAAGCATTCTTCTGACTGGTACTGCCACCCTGAGAGAAGTCCATCTATCTCTTCCTCTGGCCAGTAGAAATAATACCAGTAACTGGTACTGAACCGCCCTGGCCCACACCACTAGATTGCCGCAGGTTCCTCTCTTTAATCAGCACCTGGTTAATAATATCATGTACAGTAGGCAACCTGAAAACATTCATCAGTGATCGGATCTCATAACGAAGACCATCCTCAAAATGTCTAGCACTCAAAGTCTAATCACCCACCAGCATGGGTGCAAAACACTGAAGCTCGGTGAAATGATTAGAATATTCTGTCACCGAAATAGAGCCCTCCTGCCGATTGATAAACTCTCGAGCTATATCTGCCCTCAGCGTCTCCGGAAAAAAGAAGTCATAGAAGACTGCCTGAAAATCTTCCCACACCATGTCTCTGTGATGCTCTGACTGGGTGGTAACACCCCACCACCTCTTGGAGGAATCACACAGCATATATGTCGCGAGCTTGACCCTCCACCCTGGAGGCATCTCAAGATGCTCTAATAAAGTCTGCATCGACCCTACCCACGACTCTGCAGCCTGTGGTCCGCCATCCCCTGAAAATGTAGGCTGATGCAGCTGCTGAAAGATGCGTGCCAGCTCGGCCATAGATGATGCAGCCCACGGTGCTCCCTGAAATATCTGGATGAACAGCATGAAACCTTCACGGAACTACGCCTCCACGCCTGTGTCCGGTATAAGAGCGGGCGCTGCATCTGGATCTGCTGGAGGACATACTGGTATCCCATGGCCCACCATCTTTGGAGTATACTCATTGCCGCTCTACTGGAGAACAACGCGCGATCCTCTAGGCGGCACGACACTACAAGGTCAAAACATGCCTTAGAATAAGATTTATCAAAGGATGAAAAGCAAAGGAACCAAAAATAGAACAAGAAGAAGAAGGAATTTCATGATTTGCAAAATAAGACTACATGGCGTGTACAATGACTACATGGCATGTACTTGATTTCTGTTTCACCTGCTCGGGACCTTCTACATGGCTAAGCCACACGACTCCCTTTGAACAAAAACTGCAGGGAGTGTAATATATATACACGGCGTGTATGGTGTTATTTTCTAACTGCCTGTGTTGTCTGTGACACGACCGACTCCTCAGCTTTCAACTACACGGCATGTTACACCTGCACATGGCGTGTAGAACACCACATTTCCCAGCCACAGGGTTATGTCCACACGGTCTTTCCTCAGACAAGACTACACGGAATGTCCCACAGGTACACAGCGTGTTCAAGGAGAGGTGAAACTGACCAATGTTGTTAGTTACATGGCCGAGTCCCTAGGAAACACTACACAGAGTGTACATAATTGACACGACATGTATGTCTTATGGTCTACTCCATCCGTGTTGTTAGTTACACAGGTGGACTCCGAGTCAACACTACACGGCGTGTATATTAAGTACACGACATGTTTTACCCAAGCTCTTCCCTTCCTCATGTCACCGCCTACACGGTTTGGGACACGGGAAGAGACTACACGACATGTACTCTGGGTATACGACGTGTAATTAAAAAGTTTATTTATATTCCTGAACAGAATGCCATACACGGCGTGTTTAAAGTAATACACGGTGTGTATACTGGGTTTCCAGACATTATGCCTCAGAAACATCCCCAGAAACCAGAAAATATTTAAAACAACACCTAAGTGTCAAATTCCGACCCGTGAGGGCCCATACTCCACGCGGAATGAAGTTTGACTTCTTATGTTTGATATAACTAATAAAGAGATAATGATCCACCAAATTCCGGTCAATGGGGGCCCATACTCCCCAAAATCCAAGGTTTGGAGTCCATTCTATAAACAGGCTCACCCAAGAAAATACCCTATCACAATACAGGTATTTATCAAGCATCTATCACAACAACATGATTTTCTAGCACAAAAACTATCACAAAAACAAGCAATTTCTAATGCACCTACATGGAATGGAACCTATGCATGGCATGTGATATCTAGCATGTGCCTATATGATGCATGAGACGACATACCCTCATATAATCGGGTTGTAACAAAATAGAACCCACAGATAAATTTTAAACAACACAATCTCAAGTGCGTCACCCAATGGTGAAAACACATCAACTGTAAATTGAAAAACCAGTAAAATTGAAACACAAGGTAAATTGGGTTTTCCCTGTACACGGGTTAGCTACACCCGAGAACAGCTTATTACCAACTACCTCTTGTCCTATCCTTGACTACGGGTCCAAATAGTATGTCAAAGAAAAGAACCTCCTCTAATAACACTTTGTAACATCCAGGTTCCGGGTGCCACGCAACGGCTGCCCTGAACACGGTTTTCCACAAGACCTCAAATGCATTTCCCCAAACTCCAGAGGCTGCCGACTAGCAGCGAGGGCCCAAGTCTGATAATGGGGAAACTATGCCCTCATTTGTCAAAGTGTAGTGCAGCGGAATATAATATAAACATACAAAAACAACAGAAGAAGTAACAATATATATAACTGAAATAGATAACTGATAATAAAAATAGAAACCAGCCGTCACATATATATGAAGATGCATCATGTCACTATTCTTTAAAACAGCAAGAACATGTTACACAACATTACAGTACAATACAAGTACAAGAAAGAAAAACAGAACAAATCAGCCGGTAGCATCACGAGCCGGAGCTCGATCCCATGCTCTCCTACTCCTCAGCAAAAATCATGTACCTGTATAAGGACCCTTGCCCTTATCTAATCCTACAGAAACATAATATTTTTGGGTCGAAAGCATTCCCAAACAGGGTGGGAGAAATAAATCCTAGTAGGCACCCACCAAAGGCCCGTGCTCAACTGTGTGTAAAACATGTAACTACAGTTTGCAGTAGTAAAATGCAATAAAAGTAAGCAGTACTAAAATTAACTGACTTAACCAATTATATTGCCATTTTAATATCCTTTTAATCATTTAATATAAAATATCACCATAGTGAATATTCTAAGTAAACAGCTAATGTCCTCAGACACGTAAACCCCTACCCTCAGGTAAAGAGTATCCAACACAAGAATCTACCCACAGGTATATGGATATTGCCCTCGGGCGTAGGAAGTGTGTCCCATAGGCCCAGAGTCAGCTTCCCACAAGCACAGAAGAAGTTTCCATCAAGCAATGATAACAAATTCCCTCAGGCTAAGAAAAACAACGCCCATAAGCTAAGTAAAACACTACCCTCTGGCTCAGGTAACCGGGCCATGACCAAAATGTAAATAAACATTCAAAAACAATTGCACTAAAGGAAATTCTACAAATTTTACTTTTAAGGCATACCCTCGGGTATCTTGGCCAAATGGTTAAATAGTGGAGCGCACCCCTGGAGTGGTCCGGGATCCATGCAATGATCCCAACCAGTATTTTGAATATCACATTTAATTACCTATATAGATATAGGTATTTAAAATATCCATGGCCTCAGCCACACGACACCCCAACATGGGTTCGTGGCACTAAAAACACACAAAAATGCACGAGAGATAGAAATCAACACCAAGCCACCTACCTTTAACACCAACGAGTGGTATACACGATCGTCGATCCCTAAAATTCACAAATATGACGTAAATCTGAGGTAAAAGATAAATCGTTCAAACCCAAATAACTCCCGTTAGGAGAGGAATTGGTAAGAAGTACCCAAGGAGAAGGAAGCCCTTACCCGTGTGGTTCCAACGAGACCGTCCGAGGTGGAAACAGATTCCCGATTTGCGATCGAAGGATCTCCGAAGGTTCGGTCGTCCACATATTCTACTTCCTCCGCTTATAAGCCTTCACTGTGAATAGGGGGATACTGCCCATTTTTAGTGAAAAAACCTAGTACACGTCATTTACTTCTAAGTACATGGCATGTACTTCCCATTTTTTAAACTGTTCACTTGGCAGCTTCCCACCAGCGTGGCACTGTTCACCTGCCGAGGTGACTACATGGCATGTCTTCATGAGTACACAGTGTGTGCTGCCCCACAGCTGGCCACCGCCTTACTTGTTGCCTGCCGACTGACTACACAGTGTGCAAAGGACCACTACACGATGTGTAGTCAGTTCTTACACCCTTCATCACCGACAAGGCCACACGCCCTGTGTACCCATTCCACACGACCAGAAGTACATGACGTATGGAAAATTACACGACGTGTACTTAAAAAATTTGGGATTTTTCTCCATTTTCTATATTTTGTCAAAAACACTTGTGGAAAAGGGAAAAGAAGAAGCCCGTTCCTCAAAACTAAGAAATGGGTTCTTACAGATTTTTGACATTACCATTTTTTCTAAAACCTTGAATTTATAAAATTGATCCGAATCATATCAAGTAATCCATATAAATATCAAGAATTTTTATCAATAACAAAAACCATTATCATATAAATTTAAAATATACTTACTTATATGTTCCTCAAGATCATTTGAAATGTATGAACTTGGTATAAGAAACCCTTAAAGATCGAACAATTAATTTCTATAAAATTGATACCAAACCTAGAAATTCTATCGAGTGGATCAAAGCCTTCAGGTATACTAGATAAATTGATCCTATGGAATCATTATTCCTTCTTCTAATAATAAATTTATGTTACCATAACATTTAATGGTAACTTGAAGAAAATTTTTTGGAATGTCCATGTAACTTTTATTCTTTAAGTATAATGTATGTCCATTTACTACTGTTATAATAGTACCAGAATATGGAAATCATTTCATGTGGTCCATATTTTCTCAACACATTGAGAAAATAACAAAAAATAATTTTTTTAAAAATTCTATATTGATAACACATTTTCATAAATAACAATAGAATGAATTAAATAACCAGAAAAATACTTCAAGAAACCTATAGTCTCTCATAATAATTTTAATAATCAATAATATTGAGTATATGTGATAAGAGTGAAACATATTTAGTTGTTTTGAGTAATTAAATGGTTCAGGTTGACCCAAACCATCATCTATGCTTCTCCACCAGAGGGACTAAATAATGTTATCAATCACTACAGGATAGAGAACAAAATTGTGGGTATCAAGGGAAATTATTAGGAATGATTTCACCCATGAAAAAATAAAAAATACATCACAGATTCCACACAGATGGCAGGTATTATGTTTCTATAACTTAAACATCTATGAAAATAAATAAGCAGATACAATAAATATAATCTATCAAAGTATAAAACAATTTAAATAATAAATTAATATCCAATATGACATTATGTAACTAGGAGTAAAGTGATAAACCACATAAAATTCTTATTCAAATGAATCAATAATAAATACATGTTCAAAGAGGTTGATACACAATATTTCCGATAATAATATGGAGATCCCAGAGATCCAACCAAGATATATCCTTGTTTCTGCAAGTCACTTTCAAGAACCAATATCCACCCCATCTCAATAGAAAGTGGTGTAAACACAAGATGGAATCCTAAAAACTATATAATACATGGAGTTTAAAAACCACCAAGTTGATTATATACGTTTTGAGATAATAACCAACATGATAACACATATAATCCATAAAATTCCTTTTATAAGAGATATAAAAGACACTATTTTGGAAGTAAGGAGTAAAAAATATTTTTCTTTATAGTTACATTAATTTTAAATAAATAACACTTAAAAGTTTACCTCATCAAATACCTTTCTCTGGAAACTATAAAAAAATTTATTACACTTTTATAAGTAATCATTTGAAAAAAATATTTCTAAAATATTTCAAAAATTAATTTTAAATTAGTTATTTTTAAAAGATGATATTTAAAAATAAACCACCTGTTTCATTTGAAACCATCACATACTCCTTTTACATGACCAAGGAGAACTAAATTCTATCAAATATTGTGTTCCTAAAAGTCACAAATAACCAAATTACTCTCAACTAGTTTCCTCGAGGGAACTCCCCATGGAAAGAGATACAAATAAAATTAGGGTATAGTATAAAAGTATAATAGTAACTAGTGTAACCTCAATATCTATATTTTACACTTAGTTACACAAGATTTACCTTGAATTTTCTATATCTGGCAACAAATCTAATAATTATATTACATCATAATGTAAACTAATCACAATAAGTAAATCACACAACTCACCACTATACACCATTTATAAAACACCACCTTTTATCAAGGATATTCAATGAGAACCAACTCAAATAATAAGACTCCCTTAATAAAAGAGTAAAAAACTAAGGTTAAATCGTACATAGGATACTAATTATATAAATGAAAACATTTCATTTATTTTTAAAATGAACTCTTAGTTCTAAATAAAAAGTGATGAATTCATTAAAATGATTTTGAAAATTAAAGAAGAAGTGGAGAAACCATGGAAAATATTTTTCAAATAATGTAATATATCATGAACATATGAATAATGTTAAATTAAAAATTATATTAATTTTAAAATTCCCACATACATTCTATAAAACCAAAACACCCTCTCTGCACTAAGAGAATCATAAATCATGGAATAATAAAATTTATAAATCATGTTTATCTACAAACATCATGTATACATCATTTATTTTAGATAATACACTTATTAGACTATTATATAACATGTTACATGAGTATAAATATATTTATAATGAAAACTATTTGGTATCATAAATTATATCCATTATGACATAAGGGAATAAAAAGAAAGAAATATAATTTCTTGATAAAACCATTATCAGTATCTTATACATTACTCTTCTATCATAGAAAACATATTTAAAAACAAGATAACTTGAGGAATAGAAAGATAAATGTAAGGTTACAATTGCACCTACATAAACCAATGAAATCACATATCATTTATTGAATAATACTATAATAGGTCTTGAGAGAAACTTCATAATCAATAAAATAAAAAAAACCATTTCAGAAAACCCAAGATGAGAGGTTTGCCAACCATAGACACTAGGGTTAAAGAAGAGGGGAGAGATATGGATGAGGTGGGATGAATAATGAAAAATAATATTAAAGAGACCATAACCTCATGATTCATATGGGAAATCATCAAAAAATTATTATGAAAACAGTGGATATGGAGAGAATCGATTGGATAGGGATCTCATATGTCTTATTTGATTTTAGGGAATACAATGTGGGAACCCAAATTAACAAAAATAAGGAAATAAAAAATTTAACATATTCTAGCAATATAATTTGTTTGGACATATAATATATAAAAACATGTAGTAACCACACATGTACTAATTGATTTTAACCACTTGAGGCTTCACACTTTATCTGTATGGTTTAGAAAACAACGTTGAAACCATATAACCTAAAACATTTTTACATTTTCCTATTGTTTATCCCTAGACAACAAAAATTCAATTGAATAAGTCATATAATAAATATAAACAAATAAAAGTGATATTAGGGCATCACAATTCTCTTTAGGATTTCACTTTGTATCCTTATAAATGAATTTACAATTTGTAACGAATGAAAAAAATACATACTCCAAAACATGGATTTTGTTTTCATCATCATACTCTATCTAAGAATTTAAGAATAAGAATATTCTTATTACAAAGAGAAATATCCCATACTATTTCCAAATTCACCAGTCAGTAATATATAACGAAATATTTAATGAATGTGAATATAAGAGAACCTAGATATAACTATTTAAAAATAAACAAAAAAGGAATTGTGAACCTCTCAATCCATATTGAATTTAGAAACACTATTATAGAATAAATCACAATTACATTCCAAAAGTATAGTTTTATTAGATAATCAGGACACAATAAGCACATTAATACATTATAAGGTTATAGAATATATAAATCAACAGAATATAATAACTTGGACACATTAATAATGAAAAAATACTAGAGTAAATATTTCACATGGTTACATTCTAAAATGAAATTGGTAATTACAATAGGACTTCCACTATTTAGAATTATTCTTATGGGAGTGAAATAGTAATATCTATACATATCCCATAAGTTCATGGTATTTATGATTCTACCTTTAGATGATGGTAATTCAGTCCCATACTGGAAGGGTATGGGTAACCATCACTTCACTCTTACCATTCAATATTATATGAATGTTACCTTGTACACCATCCCCACTATCTGAATGGGAAATCATCTTAGGATTGTCTTATCATATGGATAAATTTTAATTGGATCATGATATAGAATAGATGATTTTCAAAAACCATTCCACCCCTTGTACTTACCCCAAAAATATGATTTAATTAATGGTAAGAGGATGAAAATTCAACCACTGAACTTACTTTTATTTGGTTACTGAAGTCAGGAATGAGAGTAACCTGAAACAAACCCATTTAATTATCTTTTTCAGCACGATTGGATTTTATATTAGTGACTTAATTTATGAAACATTCATAATAAAAAATTTACTAATCTGATAGAAAAATAATTTTGATATAATTCAACCACTATCTAATAAATGATGAAAAATGATTCCTAATTAGGGAATTTATCATGAGATCAATCATGATAAATTACAAACATTAAAATTGAAATAACCCATAAAAATACAGGGTATGAGTGCTCAAGGTATTTTAGAACCCCCCCTCATTGAAATATCAATAGATGAAACATTATAATTATCCTAAATGTTGATATTGAAATGGATGTTATCCCTATTAAGCCTGTCATTGAGAGACCACATACAATGAATTAATTCAATTTTTTTTTGTAAAATTAAGTGAAACTCATTACCAAATCACCACCAACTATATTAATTTATCTCCATAGTCCACTTGGAAATAGTAAAAAGATGGATCAAACCCATATCTACTACTACCACTTGAGTCATGTATCGACCCCTCAGAAAATATGAAAAAATCCGTTAAAATATTATGGAGAGTCATCAAAGGCATAGAAATTGATATTATACTGGGTGCTTCGAACAACTGTATTATCCATATTGTAGTAAGTAAACTTCTATGTTTGTCAATTCTAGAAAATATAGGACATGTTAAAGGTAATTCAGGAAAGTGATAAATCTAGATCCTTGAATATCGCACTACCCATAAGATGTATTGATTTTAATTCCTTGAGGCATCATCTCTAAATGAAAATAGTACCTTAGACACATTATATCCTTCAAAATGAAGAAAAAAAACCTACATAGAAAGGATAATAACATGAAATCATAACCAACACAATTAGAACATAATCATGATAAAATCAGAAAAAGTATTTAATCATGAAAAAGAAAATAAACAAAATAATAATACAATCATAGGCAACACTATAACCAAAACCATCACCACTGTTCTCAGAAAAATTTCTATTCACATACTTATTTTGAGTAATATCTCATTACATTACATTTTAATAAAACATCAAGGTTTCCATTAACAAAATCATTAAGAAATAAATTTACCCATAAAACCCCTGAAAAATTATCTAGTTTTAAAAAGAATGAAAATATTTTAATCAAATATTTATTTCAAAATATTAGTGAAAGAAACACATTAATACATCCTAAATTTTCATCAAAAGAAAATTCTTCAAAAATACTTTATAGGAATTATATTTGAATAGAAAAATGCAACAGAAAAACCTTTATTAAAAAACTTATCTAAAAACAATTAAATTATACATTTAAAACAAACAGAATAGTTTCTTTTGGAAACTCTTTCTCTCAATGTGAATCTTGAGAATGATTTATGAAGATGGGATTTCAAGTACATTATAAAACAAGAAATCAATTTTGTGATATATTATTTAAATAAATAAAAGATTCTAAAAAGTAATAATATTATAGAACTCTATAATTTTAAAAAGACTTTTCCATAAAAATATGTCACTTAAAATCAGATATATAAACATTAGCAATCAAATTTTGTGACTAATAAAAAAATAATTTGTAAATAATCAATATTTATTTCATATGCATAAAAATGCTACTAAATTTAATATTAACTCAAGAATAATCAATTATATTAAGAAAAATACCAGTTACTTCATGTGAGAAAATGTTAACCATTTGAAATTATTTCAAAAAATTACATCATTATGTGAGAACTACTCTACTACCACATTTAAAGATATTGTGCTACAAGGATAAAAATATTACTATAAAAATTATTTTAGAAATCATGCATTAAAAATTAATAATGAAATAAAACAAGCTGAAATTAATCTATCATAGATTTCATATTCTCTAAAAATAACATAATATTTTCAAACCATTTATAAAACACTTATAACAATACATAAGGCTATCCTAATGAATATATATCAACATTAACAGTTATTCTACTTATTATACTATGAATTATTAATTAATTTCATAAATAAAAAATATTATGAACTACATACTATATATTACAAAATAGTTATATTTATTATGTTCTTTCATGACCCATAATTCAATAATCATAATGTTTATAAAAAGAAGAAAAAAGTCAACTGAATTTAACGTACAATAATAAATGTAATTTCTACACAATTCATTATATTAAACATGATTCAATAATTATGAACATAATAACGAATAATAGTGAGAGTTTATTATTTTGATATATCATGAAATTATACTAGGAAATCAAAACCTAAAATTATTTCATTCCCTTTATAAAATAATAATTATTTTGAAAACAATATTAAAATCATTGAACCTAAATAACTGCATGACATGTATGGATTGTTTTAAATGTTAGGATAAGAAGAACCTTCAATCCATTGGAAGGGTTTCCTACATCATTCACTTGAAAACAATCATTAAAGTTGCAATATAAGGAATATGGAATTATGAGTTTACATAATAAATCTATATTTATCTAGATTTTTTTAAATTATAATGGTTTATAATAAACATTAAAAAAATCAAGCTAATTAGGGTCATTACAAGTTTAAGTTATAATTACATACCAATTTTTTTTTAAAACACTATACTTGGAAGGCATAAAACACAAATAAAAATAGAAATAATCTACACACAACACAAAGTCAATGAATATTTACAACCCCCTAAAAATCATTTCTTATAAACTCTAAGTTCAATTTATAGGCACAATCACCCTTTACAATATCCAAGGTTATCATATTTCCATCTTCAAAATATTATCCAAACATATGTCATGAGAATGAAGCAATCATAGTGGGATGTGATTCTTATATTGCATGATACAAAAATTCAATAGGATAGACCCATGATGATGAGGTGATGAAAAACTAGAAGTTCTTAATAATAGTTTTTTATACATAAAAACCCTAGTAACCTGAAGATCAATTTAAAATTACTATCAAATATAGTTTTACTATATTTTTAAGTCCATTCACATCCTATATCCAAGCCTACCATCCCACGGAGAGGACATACCATAATAGAACCAATTTTAACATCTTAGGCCACCCCATTGTCATTGAATGGACTAAAATGTCACTAACCATAGATAACACCTCTTAAGAAACCAATAATGACAATAACTATCAAAGGATGTTGAAAATCATGGTGGAACATTTTCCTTTAAAAAACAACCAGCTGAAAATTATAATGACACACATTATGATTCATGATAAAAAATAGAATACACACTAATATATAAATTAGAAATAATAATCATATTTATTGAAAAAAATAATCTACACCTAAGGTATTCAAGATGATATACCCAAAATTAGTGATAAATAACCAAACATGGGAAACCACCTAGGCCCCAAAATTTAATGACAACTGAGACCATAACTACATGACAATGTACTATTACATACCTATTCTGTACATTAAATATGAGTGATCTCTATTAATCTGTATCACCTAAGATAATGAATTCATATACACCAATTTTCATATAAAATGGCCGAGTATTCAATAATAGTAGGCAATACCCAAAAATATTCCCCCAAAAACCATTAAAACTCGAACAAGTTATATATCATTTTATATAAAATCTGAGTGGATAACATTAAAAATAACTCATAGAAGAAAATATCTTTAACCCAAAAAGTCTATTTTTTCATTTTAAATACAATATCCACAAAAATGTTCCGGCACACACATTCCATTAACATGAACACAAATTCAATGTATAAAACCATTAAATAAACAATCCCATGCTTACATATCATGGTAAATAAGCCCAACTAAATAACCCATACACATGAGTGGTACATATCCCTCCAGACCTAAGATGTCACTTAGTGGAATAATAATTTCTAATTCACTATATATTCGACATTGATAACCATTTCCAAACTCAATAAGGCGACATATAATGATTCATGGTTTCACACCAACCCATGAACCCCCAATGTTCCCCCAAAATGGGTCAAAAATCATATCCATGATAAAAATTCCCCATACCAATGCATTCATGAATGCACGCCAAAGAAAAGTTCATAACATTAAAAAATAATTATTTCCAACCCCAAATTATAAAGAATACATTTTATCAAACTAATTATGAGAAATAAACACAACCCGTAGTATCAAAGATAATAAAACAAGAAGAATCATTATATGAATTTCATCAAGGAATACAAATAGTTCTTTTTGAAGCCTAATACCTCACTTTCTGGGCCATTAAGCGTAATTATGAGTCCACCTACCTCGAATAAAATCACTAAAAAGAAACCACATAACATATTTATAGATCATGGATTTAGAAATACTCTTATAATAATCCATCATAAGAATACAATAAATACAGTCCCAAACCACTATATTCATGCATGATAATCCCAAACTATAGTATTTCCCATGAAAAAAAAGTTATGTTGAAAGATATAAAGAAAGATAAATCATATCTTTGAATTCTAGGACCCATTATCTATAAGTATAAGACTAGAAGGTATAGGGGGAAAAGAATCCACAAAATCTTCAAGAGGAACCCTATGATTTGTGATATAGTTCCAAGATAAATAATGAGGGGTTTAAGGAATACTACTGAATAAAAATAATATTTACACACATAATTAGTCATATCATAAATTTAGGTCACATGGTTTGGAAAACTATTCTTTAAATATGTGAATCATCACTTCAAAAAAATTTCAAAGTCATATTTTCAATTGATAGTTTTAAAAAACCATGCACCACTGTGCGCTTTCACATAAAAACCCATTCCCATTCACAGTGTTATATGAGAATTCTATGAATTTTCCCATTACAATTATCAAAATATGTATATCAAAAATGAATCTAGAACATTATAAAACTAACTAGAACCTACATTAGGTCTAATATAAATATACCATATCTTAATAATATTCTATAAAACCTATAATACTAAAAATGAGGTGTGTTATAGAAATGGATGAAAAATATACCATCATGGTAAAACTATACTTGTAACACAACTCAAGTACATAATAGGTGATAATAATGAAAAAAATTACTGATTTATATTCCATACAATCAAAATTGACCAGAAAATCACTTCTTCTAAAATAATATAAAATGTATAAATCATTAAAAATTCATAGATAGTAATTTTATCAATCTCTTATTAATTATAGACAATATTAATGGGCTATACATATGATGTGAAGAAAATATAAAAAATAGTCAATATAGGGTACCCCAATTGCTAATAGAATGGATGATAATTTATTAAGAAAACACAGACTCCCTCCCATGTTTGAACTAGGTTTGAATCCTTCTCCTCCGTCGATTATTCAGCGTACAAAACCTCTAAAGATGACTGAGGAAACCACATTATTGAATGATCTTTGGATTTGTTTAATAAGAGGGATTCAAATGTACCGATTTCCCACAATGAAAAAATACTAGCATTTTCTCATTTAATGTATTATTAGTGAAAGGCTTTGAAGTTAACTTTTATTTATTAATACTCTTATTATTAGTATCTTCTTATCTCCCTTCCTTACTAGTTATATACCATTAACTCCCATGAACTGAAATTGGATAATTGTTTTACATTGACTATTCTTACAAAATCACATAAAAAAGGATAATATTTTTTAACACCACAAAATACATGGTTAAATAACTAGAAAAAATATTGAACTAAGATCTAGATAAAGGCGTGTTTCATAGAATAAATCATTTATCGAATAATTAACAATTAGCTCTAGGTAAAATGGATCCATTCTTGTAAAAAAATATATTTCTTTACTATCTGATCACCCATGTGAATATATCAGAATTATAATACCTTCATAAGCACTACATATTTAGTATAATTCATCCAAATGAAAAAAACTTGAATTATTCATTATAAAATATTTCAATTGGTTGGGATTGAATAAACTTTTTCCACTATTCTAAACCTGATCCCTTAAATAGAACAACAACACCATTAACAAATAGGTTTCACAATTTATAAAAGATAATATATTTTTTATACCATGTATTCCATCTTCATAACCTCTTTAGTGTTTTGATCACGAAAAAAGTAGGTGGTATCTGATATAGAAATTCTTATATATAGTTCATTTTCTGAGATAAGAGTATCCTTAACACTATGTATATAGTATGAGAGGGGTTTTATAGTGGGAATATTATTCCTAGACAATAAAAATATATACCATGTACATTGCTACTTGAAATATTCCCTTAATGACTCATTTATTCCTTTCAAGTAAACATATTCTAAAATATCAAAAATCAAAAAAATTCAATCAAAACTCATTTTAAATCAAAATAAATGGGGAACTTAATTATGATTTCAATTACTTAAGACCATGAAAATTTATTTATAGTATCATTCAATAATATTTAATAACACCTCATGATCTATATCCCAAAACCAACTACTAGGAAATTAAATTTTCTAAAATCAAGTATAACTAAAATCACATTTTTATTTGTAAAATAACTCAAAAGTTATCTTTTTTTCCTCAAAAAATTAAATTAGTTCATCATAAATAATAATGTAGAATATTGAAAATTATAAAAATGATATATTCCACTATTATAGGATTATCATGTATACTTAAAAATCATCTCATATCAAATTAAATACCATAAAATTCATTCTTTGAAAATAGAAAAATTCGAAAATACTTATTTCTTCCAAATCATTTAGAATTAAATTAAATAAATCTTAATTCCAATAATCCATAAAATTAATAATATGAAAACATAAACCACAAACCAAATTGATTACTCTTAAATAAGTAAAAATAACCATGATTATAATTTGAAACATCAAAAGGGTGAAGCTAACATTTTTTGAAAAGTTTCATCATTATATTCATTCTGACACCACAATTTGTTTGGTCATGAAGAAATTTTATGCGTTCCACTAGGTGTTTCCTATAAATGGTGAAATATTGTTAATTTTTTAAAAAACCATATACCCTAACTATATAACTTTTTATTTTATTCCTTTTTCACATCTAAACTAGGAATTTCAAAATATTACTCATGGGATATCTCCATAAGTGATAGAAAAAAACTATGTAAAATACATCAAGAATAATTAATTATAAATCCTAAATTCAAAACAACAATTTTGGCAACCTATTGTAGCTTTAAATTTAACCAAAATAAGATTTTTCTAGGAACACCCACACAACCACCTCTCATGCTCTGATGATTATATCACTAGATAATCCTTATGCCCCTAATATATAAGAGGGGTTTGAAACAATTTTCTAATTAACCACCTATGGTTGGCCCAAATATTCACACATACTAATTATTTTTTAGTTTTAAAATTAATTACTTATCACAATGGGATGGTAAAAAGTTAAAAGGTCATCAAGTGTAATGGAAGAGGAAGAATCCCTAATTTAAGAAACCCAAAAATACCAGAATTCAAACATTTAAAAAAATGAATAGTTCGGTTCCATTGTTTACCAAACCATATGGTTTCTATTAAGGCTGAACTGGATTAGAATTATACTTATATGGATATTTTAGTTGCATGGTTTACAAAAATTTGAAGAAATTTGGTGAATGGGAGAACATTCTAAATTTTCATGTTCTTTGTCCCAAAACAACTCAAACTCATTGGAATAAGAATTATAAAAAATATATAGAAAGAAAAGTGATATTCAGTTGTCCATTTTTATTTTAAAAGCCTTTAAAATCGTGATTGAATCACTATATGTTTATTATAATCTTTTAGATTCACATACAAAAAAATTTAAAAAATTATTTCATTCCTAAAGGTGTTTTTATAAGAAATAATTTCTTGTATTTATAAATTTTTTTCTACTGCTTGTCCAAGTAGTTTCTGACATAAATATTATCATTTATAAAGAATTTATTTTAAAGTTAATATCTATTATTCTAATGAATTTCATACACAATGAAAGATTTTTTATTGATGTTTCTCACATTTCAAAAACATTTTGTAAATATTTTATTAAATGTACTCCAATTAAAATGAAAAAAACTATTTAAATCCATCATGTATATTAGTGGTCCAAAAACCATATATCATCATGAATTATACTTATTGTCATATAAAAAATATCAGATAATATATATAAGAAAAATATTTTAAATTTTATCACATATTTATTTTTGATAGTTGAGTATATAACTCTTTATATAAATCCATTATATTGATTCAATAAGGTAGATTCATATGGTATCTAAATAGTTTGGGTTTTCAAGCTATGTGTAACCAAAATAAAATTCCATGAATATAGAACCTAACAATTTTGTGTCACCTAATTAGTTAATTTACACAGATAAGATAATCATAGGGTACTCTACTTAGGAATGACCTACCTAGTTGGACGATTGATGCCACAATATGCTCTTATTTAGAAGAAATATAAAACATATCATTTTAAATGGAATTTTATCTCACCATATAATCTCATGTTATTCTCTTTATATATGAATGATTTAAATAATTTATTTTTGAGTCCAACCCTTCCAAAAAATCCGTATGTTTGAACCATATTGAATTGTAATTATTTTCAAAACTTATAACTTGTGTTAGTAACTTAAATCTAAAGATTAATATATATATATACATATATATCCAAATTAAACCTATAAATATGTAATCTGAAACCCTTCTATGATAAGGATTATAACTATATAAAATATATAGTATCTATATGATTAATCCAAGATCCACATATATAAAACCATCACTTTTACAGATAAGGATTAAGACTCCAGACCAGTGAGATGTTGGATTTAAAATACCTATACCAAAGATTACTTCACTCAATATAGATCTAAATTATATAACAAATATTACACCTAATGTTTATAATTCCTGATTATATTTTAAATTAAATATCAAAACTTAATATAATCGAAGTTTACGGTATAATAAAACAACAACATTTATCATATTTGTTGATAACTCTTAGAATTATGTATGGTAACTTATAAAAGTATTTAAACAAATTTAAACTAAATCATACAATCATTAATAATATAATAATTATACTCATTATTAAAATAGGTAAAAATTTAGAACTAAAAAATTAACTTATTTTTGCTCAATAAACCTAAATGTACAAAATTTATTTTTTATTTATGATTATGGACATTATATAATTTTTAATATAGACATGAAGATTAACATTTTATTTCAAAATAACTTTTGAGGATAAATTATGAAAATAAAACAATTAAAAATACTATAAACACAATTTTAAATAAAAAATAATTAAATGAAAAAACTAATATTATTAGAATTTATAACCCTATATAACCCCAATAAAAGTGTATTTACCTTCATATCTGAATCAACCTTTATTAGGTATTCAAGATGATTGGATATATTTTCCCATGTTTGAATGTATTCCTCCACATTTATCTTTACAACATCTATATTCCTTACCACCCCATCCTTCCCTTGTTACTTAGAGTCACAACTCAAGGAATTTTTCTTTCAACATCTAAGATCCGAACATTAATAATGTCGTTGTTCATGATTCATGGGTTCAAAATCCAGCGAATTGGTATTTTTGGTATACATTGTTTCTTTTGTATTAGTTATATAAAATTTTCCCTTTTTTATTTAGCTTTTCTTCACCTTAACGAAAATGCAACCCACCCACCCTCGCATCACGGTTCCCCTTCAGTTCCTTCTTATTCCTTGGAATATGAATTCACGTACATTGTGTTCCATTTATATTATGAAATGATAGTTGACTAGAGATCTCATAATCATATTAGACCTAATAGAAACCTTATTTAGCAGTGTAACTCTTCTATGGTAGTGGTGTCTTAATACTCAAATCAATTGGTATTGTATCCCCTTTCTTGAATGGATCATTCAAAATTAAAATATCCAATGTGGTTGTAATGATTAGAAGTCAGGAAGACCTTTTAGGGATTGAACTACTTGTTTCCTTCACCAATCCCTCAACAACAGGGTTGACGTGCTCCTTATTTTCATGAACCATAGTGCCTGATTAACCCCATCACTTGACACTTGAAACTTTACATCATGAGAATCTCCATTACCAGTATGCACTGCCTCTCCATAGTTTGAAGACATTGATACATGGATATTTGGATTCAAGGATAATTATGCTCATGACCCTTCTATCCTCTCTGATCTGGATATGGCCATCACATTAAAATCGTGATATTCCAAATCAATTATCAATCAGTTAAAGATATCCAAAAAATTTGGTCTAAAAATCTCGGGTACAGACTCTTTTTGAGTGTGATGCACATTTTATGTATCATTTTGACCAATTTGACCAATTTAGAGGACCCTAGAATACACTATCCTAGTAATATAGAGTACCAATACTTGGGAAGAAAACTAATTCCACTATAACCATTTCAGATGAAATAAAGATTCCTCTTTGGGGAAGATAATCGATGCCTTGGCCGACCTGGCCACATGTACATACATTTTGTGAGTTTCCCAGGCGACAATAATTGTAGCAGAAATACATCTAATATTCAAACCTCAACACTTGTTTGATCTAATATTACTTCTCTATATCAATCATAATAATATAATATGGATGGTTAGATAAATCAATTTCAATAAAATTACAATAAAAATTTGATGGAAATTAGAATGAGATATACTGTAAAAACATAAAAATATTATGCCAAGTTTCCAAGCACTGAGAGGATATAAAGAATCTGAAATGAAATAAAAAGGCCAAGAATACTTACCCAGGTTTGAGATATCATAGGATTGTGTCTTAATTTATTATTGAATTAACATTAGAGAAGAATGAACAAGGGAACATTGAAGGATTTCTTGACGTATTTCCAGGTATATATAAGACCATCCTTGGTCTCCAAGTGAATGATGAGATGATGGGGGTATATGAACCCTAAAAAATTGTGATCTTTTTGTTCCCTTGAATTGGAGATGGATTAGTTGATGGTGTGTACTGAGGGCCGATTCCTTCCAAATAGAGACAACATGGATAGTCTGTGAAGGTTCAATTCCTTTGTGTACTCCAGAGTAGAGATCTATAGCTTGGGGAAGCCCCAATAAAAATATGTAACTTTCTAGTCGAGGTTGATGGAAGGTAAGGCGAGAGGATCAAGGGGTTCTGTAAGTGTAAGTAAAGTAGTGGTAATATGAACCTTAGTGGACCATTCCCCCTCTTTGGAGGGGGAGGGAAGCAGATGAAGACCATTCCATCAGGCCATGTAAAACCTAGGCGGCAGCAGGATCTCAAGAATTATTTTGAAAATAAATGCTTTATATTCATTCTAATATGAACTATTTAATGTTATTCATTATATGTTATTTAGTTTAAATATATTATGTTAAAGAAAATATTGAAATTTTATATTTAAATTTCTCTTATTTAATAATTTACATAATCTAAATATAATTTATTAATCACTGTTTAAAATTTAATCTAATGAATCATGAAAAATAATTTTATGTGGTTTAAATAATTTCCAAAATAACCCCTTTTAAATTTAAAAATTCTAAATAAAAAATGTGAAAAATTCTTAATAAACACCTTTATTTTTTCGTTTCATTTTACAATTTATAAAAAATATGAAAACCAACAATATGATTTCTAAATATACACTTCATTTTTGTTTCATAAGATTTGAAATATAATTTGGAAACAATGTTTTTTATTTTATAAATTAATATTAATGGATGTTTATTTATTAAATGTTTGATAAACATTTACATAATTAATTATAAGAAACATTATAATTTTTTTATTTATAAATACATCATCAAATGAATAAAATCACATTATACTTTTTTCCATAAATTATGAAAATTATATAAATTAATTAATTCAATTAATTATTTAATTATGGAAAAAATAACATTTTACCTTACATATCGTTTTTAATTATATAAATATTGGCCCTACGTACACTTAAATCATAAAATATGTAATAATAAACACCTGGGAAAAGCCTACATGACATTATATTAGTAGATGATACCTTATTATTTTCATAGGTATCAAAGATTTATGATATTAAAAACTACGTAAGAATAAACTGACGCTCATGTAAGAACGATCTGAGGAGGAAAAAGTATATGTAGTTTTAATCTGAATGTTGTGTGACATTAATTCACATAGTACTAAATTCAAGAACTATGATATATTAACAAAATTGATCATTCCCGATTAATCCTAATGCAAAATGTTTCATATAAGATTAACCTATTGCTTGTCTCAAAATAAAAGCATTACAACATCTTGGATAAGGTGAAAAGGTAATTATATAAATCCTATATGATATTAAACCATTAATGGAATTTTTTTAAGTAATAATATCCCATGTCTATTTGAATATAGAATTATATTATTCTATGATATCATCCTCATGTATTTTAGTCATATTTAATGACATGCACCACATCCTTTATGATAATAGATACAATACTCTGTTTTTAGAAGAAGAAAGAACACATTGTCTTTCAAGTGATTTATATTATAATAAAACAAGGTGAATATTTAATACCATTGTTGAGTTTTTTTTATAAATATTAATATCTAATCAATATATCCCAAAAAAATTAGAAACTGAGACCAAGATCATTATGCGTTAAAAGCTAAAATCATGCATATAGTAAAATAATGAACTGGTGTGTGTGTGCATTTCACTGATGCTATAAAACCTTTATATTCCTTATTTATAGTTAATTAAGATCACCAAATATGTGGATAAATTAAATTCAACCTACATGGTGTATCCATGTGTTTCACTGAATCACTCAAAAAACTTGATTGTGACTCAACTATAAATATTATATGCATGTATCTTAATGATGATATAGGAGGAGGATAAATGGATATACATGGATATGTAGTAGCAGTAGTGGATTAAGAAATATAGAACACCTAAAACCATCCAATATTATAGGTTTTACTTACAAATTCCATAAATAAATTCCCATTAATTAACTCAACTATTTTTATGGTATAATTAATTCTGATACTTACCTATGAATTCACCGCGTGAATGCATCACTTCCCTCACCATAGTTTTGAGTCTTTGAAACATTGATATTTGGATTTAAATAAAATGATGCTCACATCCCTCATATCCTCTATGATCATGATGGGGGTATGCACTTATAAATTGGGATATTTTAAATCCCTTATAAATATTCTAAAGATATCCAAAACCTTTAGGCCAAAAAACTCAGGTATTGACTCTTTTTGGGTGTGATGCACATTTTATGTCTAATTTTGAACCATTTGATCAATTTTGAGGAAACAAGAAAACACTATCCTTGTAATACAGATTACCAATACTTTCTCAGAAAAACTAATACCACCTCTATCTATTTCACAAGAAATAGGGATTCGTATTTAGGGAATAGAATCAAAGCATTTTCGACCTAACTACACTTACCAACATTTTGGGAGTGTCCTAGATGACAATAATTATAGAATAAATACATCTAATATTCAAAACACAACACTTGTTTGATATGATATTCCTTATCAATATGATTCCAAAAAAATATTAGAGGGTCAGATAAATCAATTTCAATAAAAATACAATGAAAATTGGATGGATAACAGAATGAGATCTACTGTAAAAACATAAAAAACATTCTTCCAAGTTTCCATGCACTGAGAGGACAAAAGGAATCTGAAATGGAAGAAAACGTCCAAGGAAAAATACCCATAATGGATATATCATAGGATTGTGTCTCAAGTTAATATAGAATGACCATTAGAGAAGAAAGAACTAGGGAACATTAGTGGATCTCTTGATGTCTTTCTAGGTATATATAAGATCATCCTTTGCCTGAAAATGAAAAATGAGATGATGAGGGTATAGGAGCCCTAAAATATTTAGATGTTTTAGTTTCCATGAATAGGAGATGAATCAGTTAACGATGTCTACTAAGGGATGATTCAATACAAATATATCCAAACTTAATTTTATGTGAATCCCAATTCCTTTTTGAACTCCTGAGTGGTGATCTATAGCTTGGGGAAACCCCAATAAAAAGATGTAACTCTGAGAAAGAGGTTGATGGATGGTAAGAGAGGAAGATAAAAGGGACCTGTAGGTAGAAATAAAGTAGGGTTAATATGATCTTTAGTGGCCCTACCATCTCTTTGAAGGGTGATGGTTATGTATGATGACCATTTCATTAGGCCATGGAAAACCTTGGTGGCAGCAAGATGTGACACATTATTTTGAATATAAGCGCTTTATATTCATTCTACTATGAACTCTTTCATGTTAGAAATTATTTTCTATTCAGTTTAAATATATTATATTAAATGAAATATGAAAATTTTAAATTTATAATTCTATTAAGTAAGAATTTACATAATCAAAATATCACTTGTTAATCACTATTTAAAATTTGATCTAATAAATCATTAAAACTCAATTTGATGTAGTTTAAATAATTTCCAAAATAATTCCTTTCAATTTTAACTATTAAAATTAAAAATTTTGAACAATTCATAATAAACACCTTTATTTTTGGGCTTTATTTTATAATTTATAAACAATCTGAAAATCAACAATAATATTTCTAAATATGCACTTCATTTTTAATTAATTAGATATTCTATATAATATGGAAACAATATTGTTTATATTATTAATTATTATTAAGGGATATTTACTTATTAATTTTTTAATAAAGATTTAAATAATTAATTTTAAGAAACTTTGTAATTTTTTATATTTATAAATTCACTTATAAATGAATAAATACCCCAATATACATTTTTTCCCTAAATTATGATCATTCCCAATTTTTTTAATTCAATTCATGTTTTAAATTTGGAAAAATAATATTTTACCTTACATATAATTTTTAGTGATATAAATATTGGCCATGTATACAGTTAAATCATCAGATATGTAATAAAAAACACATGGGATAAACCTACCTGTCATTATATTAGTAGAATTAACATTTTTTTTCACAGGTATCAAAGATTTGTGATATTAAAAACTGAAAAATAATAAACTAGAGATCATATAATAATGATCTCAGTAGGAAAAAGTATATGTAGTATTAATGTGTGGATTGTGTGACATTTATTCACATAGTATTAAATTCACTAACTATGTTATATTAACCAAATGGATCGTTCCAGATTAATTCTGATGAAAAATGGTTCATATACGATTAACCAGTTCCTCATCTAAAAAAAGCATTACAATAGCTTGGCTAATGTGAAAGGGTTATAATTCAAATCCTATGTGATATTAAACCAGAAATTGAATAAGATTAAGTCATACTATTCCATGCCCAATTCAATAAAGCATTATCATATTCAATGATATCATCCTCATGGATTTTAGTCATATTTAATTACATGCTCCATATCATTTAAGATAATTGATATAGTACTCTGTTTTTTAGGAGAGGCAAGAACACATTGTCTTATATGTAATTTAGATAATAAGGAAACACGGTGAATCTTTAATACCATTGATGTGTTTTTTTAAAATTATTAATATTTAATCAATATATCAGAAAAAATTAAAAACTAAAACTATGTTCACCATGCATGAAAATCTGAAATAATGTATATAGTAAAATGATGAATATGTTTGTGTGTACCATCCACTAATGATACAAAACCACTATATTCATCATTTATAATTAAATAAGATCCCAAAATAGGTAGCTAAATGAAAATCATCCTCTGTGGTGTATCCTTGTGTTGCAGTGAATCACTCAAAAAACCTGAGTGGGACTAAACTATGAACATGTCATGCATGTATCTTAAGGATGATAAGGGAAGAGGATAAAGAGATATATAAGGAGTGGTAGTATTAGTATTGTCTTAGAAAATAGAGAACACCTAAAACCATCTAATATTATTGGTTTTACTTAAAAAATCCATCAACAATTTCCCATTAATTAACTCAAATGTTTGTAATGTAGGTATAAATTCTAATGCTTACCTATGCATTCACTACCTAAATTCTTAAATCCCCCCATGAATTTATAATTATATTTAATATCTTGTTATTACAATATTACATAAAATTAAAAATATATATACATAAACCACAAACCCAATCTATAAATCTTAAATATGTAAAAATAATTTTGATTATAATTTGAAACATCAATGTGGTGAAACTAACATTGTTTGAAAAGTTTCATCACTACATTCAGGCTGAAAACCAATATTTTTTTTAGTTGTGAGGAAATTTTATGAGTGCCACTAGGATTTTCCCATAAAAGGACACACATATTGTGCATGGTTTAATAAAACTATACGCCCTAACTTTACAACATTTTATTTCCTTCCAATTTCACATTAATACTGGGAATTTACAAAAATAATTCATGGGATATCTCAATAACTCATAGAACAAAAAAATATGAAAAATAACATAAAAAAAAATTAATTAGAAATCTCTAATTCAAAAAAAACTTCTAACAACCTATTGTGACATTAATTTTATCCGCAATAATATTTTTCTGGGAACTCCCCCATAGCCACCTCTCTTGCTATGATGCTACTATCACTAGAAAATACCTATGTCCTTAATTTATAAGAGTTATTTGAAATAATTTAGTAATTAGACACCTTGGGTTTGCCCAAATATTCACCCATTCTACTTATTTATATGTTTTTAATTTCATTATAGATCACCATGGGTAGGTGAAAAGTTAAAGGGGAATCAGGTGTAACCATTGGAAATGATTTTTCTTTTGAAAACCCACAAACCAAATCATAGATTCTACCTAGAAGTTTGAAACTTTGTTTCCATAACATGGACATCCATTCCATAAATAATAAGATACAATAAATAAAATAAAACCAATAAAATTATTTCACAATGAAAATATTAAATGATTATTCATCATCAATTTATAAACACAATGGTAATGTTATAAACTACATTTGATAGATATAAAAATAAATCCAAAATAAATTCAAGGTTATAAAGGCCAATAAAATACATTTCACATAATAATAATCCAATCCCATGAATCCATCCAAGCCATCTCCATGTGAATCCAAGTCACAAAAAAAAATCAACATCCACCCACACATAATGGGAAAGTAGTGAAAACAGCACATGGGAGCCAAAAACTACATAATTCAATGTAGAAATATACCCACAAAAGTGAGTTTGTATGTTTTGAGCTACCTCCCAATAATATACCAATAATAATCCATATTATCCCTTTTATAAGAGAAACCAAAGACACTTGTTTGAAATCAAGGAGTATGAAATAGGTTTCTTTATAGTTACATTATTTGAAATGGAGAAACTCTTTAAAGGTTCTCTTATCAAATAAATTTCATTAAAAAACCTCCAAGCACATGTTTATTCTACCATTTTAAATGTAACATTGAAACAAATATATCAAAAATATATAATGAAATTAGTTTTAAAATATTTATTTAAAAACACTAATGTTTGGAAATAAACCAACAAATTTTATTTGAAAGCCTTTACATACTCTCCCAATTAATTCAATGTAAATAATATTTACAAAAAGATAAACATAAAAGGAGCAATCATAATTCTTCCCTTACATAAAGAGTATGAATGAACATGGAAATATAGTACATATCAAGTATGTCATAATAAAAAATAATTCATAATACTGATTATGGGATACGCCTTATGAACTAACAAGACAATCCATAGATGTTTCTACGGGGAACTAATTTCAAGACTATGTTACAATCATAAAAGTTATCTCCACCCAAATTACTCTTAAATATCCTCATTGAGGTCATTCCCCATACCCAGGGCATAAAATCCAACTAGGTATATGTTCTTGTGTGTAATATAAACTATTTTCGAATTAGTCTCCCAACTTATATCTTAGCTACCATAGGGTTTTCAAGTTGTTTTTAAAGGTAGTGATGTATACGATCATGATATCTTATTATATTGTAAAATAATCACATCATGTAAATAAAAAAACATACATCTATGCATCATTTATAATAAATCTACTTTCTATCAATGACATTCAAAAATAACCCACTCATATAATATGATTCCCGCAACTAAACTTTTCATAAGAAAGGGGAATCCATATATTGGGTATTATATCCCATAATTAAAACTTTTCAATCAACATGAAATGGATACCCTAGTATTAAAATAAAATAGTTTAATTATTAAGAAACTTTATAAAATTAATCATTAAATGTAACATCATTGGAAAATGGTTTTGGAAACAATGTAAAATCTGATGAAAATGTCAATAATATCAATGAAAAAATGAAATTGTTAACCAAGTTCCAGGTTGCATTCAAAAAACTTGGGACACCATATTCAAAAAATTATAATTCATAAACCATGGAATACCCAAATTTATTGCTCTTATTTATCTCATAATATCATCTAAAAATCGTCTATTTTTGATAAAAACATTGTTGGATTCTTTTTAAACAATTACCATGTATATTAAAATGTTTAGAACGAAAAGAAATTTGAATTTTAAATTCTCCCCATTATTCCATAAGGGATATAATTGAAAGTATAATAGTTTCCTGATAAAACTATTATTTGTATCTTATACTAAATTTTACTTGATATGAGAAAAAGTATCAAATTCAAAGAACTAATGGAACTCCCAAATAAAAGGAAGGTTATAGAGAAACCTTCCTCAACTAAATGAATCACATCATATTTAATGTATAATTAAAGACTATATTGATATAGAAACATCATAATCCCAAATAAAAAAAGCTATTTTATAAAACCTTGTACATGAGGTGTCTTTAAAATGGTAAATAAGGTTCATGAAGTGGAGATAAACCTAAAGGTAATTGGAATAATAATATAGTCTAATAATAAAGTTAGCCTAACATCATGATTTATTCGATAAATTATAAATTAGTCACTATAGATGGAGTGGAGAGGGAAATGGTCTGCAAAAGGGGGATCTCAGACATCCCATTCTAAGTTTTAAATGCAGAGGAGGAATCCTTAATTTAAAAAACCAAAAAAAACCAAAAAATTATGATATTTAGATAAAATGAATAGTTTGGTTTCATGGTTTACCAAACCATGAAGTTACTATGTGTGTTTCATTGGATTAGAATTATAGTTATATTTATATTTTAGCTGCATGGTTTATAAATATTTGAAGAAATATGGTGAATGGGAGAACATTGTAAATTTTCATATTCATTGTCCCAAAACACCTCAAATTCATAAGAATAAGAAAAAAAATATACACAGAAAAGTGGTATTTGGGTGTCCCATTTTTGTTTTAAAAACTTTTAAAGTCTTGAGTGAATCATTATATGTTTCTTATAAGCTTTTAGATTCACATATTGAACAATTTAAAAATTCATTAATTTTGAAAGGCCTTTCAATAACAAAAATAATTTCCCATATTTATAAATTTTATTCTATTACTAGTCCCAATAGTTACTGACATCAATATTATCCTTCATAATGTATTTATCTCAACATTAATATCGATGATTATAATGAAAGTCATATAGAATGAATTTTTTTTCAATGTTCTTAATATTTTTAAAGCATTTTTGTAAATATTTTATTAAATGTACTCCCATTAAAATGAAAAAATATATTTAAATTAATTATATATATTAGTGGTCCAAAAACCATATTTCATTATGAATTATACTTATTGTCATATAAAAAACCTAGAAATATAGGTCAGAAAAATATTTTCAATTTTATCACATATTTGTATTTAATTGTTGAGTAGATAAATCTTTATATAAATCCAATATATTTATTCAATCAGCCATATTTCTATAGTATCTAAATATTTTGGGTTTCCAAGCTATGTGTAACCCAAATAAAATTCAATGAATATAGAACCTAACAGTTGGGGTCACCTCATTAGTTTCTTTACATACATATGTTAATGAAGGGGTACTCTAATTTTCAATGACCTACCTAGTTGGTTGATTGATGCCATAATATGTTTTGATTTAGAAGGAATCCAAAACATTGAATTTTAAATGGAATTTAATCTCACCGTCTTATCTATTGTTATTCTCTTTATATATGCATTATTCAATTAATTTATTTTTTAATCTAATCCCTTCCACCAAATAAATATGTTCAAACCATATTGATTAGTAACTATTTTCAAAAATCATAACTTATATCAGTAACTTAAATAAAAATATAACTATATAAATACATATACAAATTCAACCTTTGCATAAGGTATCTGAAACCCTTCCATAAAAAGGAATATAAATATATAAAATCTATAAAATCTAAATGATTAATCTAGGATCCACATATATTATTCCATCACTTTTCTAGTCCACGAATAAGACTTCAGACCACTGAGTGGTTTGATTTAAAATCTCTCTACACAAGGATACATCACTTAATATAGATCTATATTATATAAAAATCTAACTCATAATGAGTATAAATAATAATTAACTATTTAATTAAATCTCACAACTCAATATAATCCAATGTTAATGTAGAATAAAACCAAATAATTTATCATAGTTTTTTTAACTCTTTGATTCATGTATGATAATTTGAAAAAGTATTTTAACAAATTTCAACAAAATCATAAACTCATTAATAATAGAACAAATATAAACCTGAATAAAATCGGTAAAAATAAATAAATGAAAAATAATGTATTTAAACATGAGATAAAATATGTATAAAGAGTGTTTAAATAAACCATAATGTACAAAATTTATTTTTTATTTAAGACTACATACATTTTATAATTTGGAATATAGACTAGAAGATTAATTTTTTATTTCAAAAAGACTTTTGCGGAAAAAGTGAGAAAATAGACTTGTTAAAAAAATATGTAAACACAATTTTTAAATCAAAAAATCATTAAAGGAAAGTATAATGTTTTTAAAATTACTTACCCTATATAACCCCCTTATAAGTGTATTTACCTTCAAATTTGGATCAACCTTGATTAGGTCTTCAAGATGATTGGATATCTTTTCACATGTTTAGATGTATTCCTCTACATTTATCTTAATTTTTTTAAATCCATGGAAATAAATTCTATCTTGTTAATTTATCAGAACCATTTGACCCTAAATAGCAGTAATTCAAACCATTATTTTGAATATTCGGCCCACATCCTCTGATAGATCATTGATCTTGAAATTACATTTTGTAATTTATTCTTAAGAATAAAGACTAATATCTATGTAATTTCCTTTTACCGCATCTGAATTCCCTACCACCCCATCCTTCCCTTGTTATATAGAGTCACCACTCCTAGTTTTCTTCTTTCAACTTTTAAGATCCAAAAATTTATTATGTTGTCAGAAATGATTCTTGGGTAGAGAATCCATCGAATTGGGAATTTTGGTAGACCTTGTTTTCATTGTCTTCAGTAGCTGAGATTATTCCTTTTTTCATTTATCTTTTATTTACCTTAACCACAATGACCCCCCAGACCATGGATCCCATTTATATCGTTTTTATTCATTGGAATATGAATTCCTGTACCTCGCGTTCCCTCTATATTATCGTATGAGAGTTTACTATAGATCTCATCATCATATTCGACCTCAGAGAAACCTAGTTTAGCCGGGTGATGCTCCTCTGGTAATGGTATCGTCACACCCAATTCAATTGGTATTGTAACCCAATTTATTAAATGAATTATTCATCCTTCAAAAATCTAATGTGGTTTTAATGATTAATAGTCACATGAGACCTTTTTAGGATAGAAATACTTGATTCCTTCACTAAGCCCTTAATATCAAGGGTGACTTGTATCTTATATTCATATACCATGGAGCACGATTCCCCCCTCACTACCCACCTGAATCTCCACTTTATGTGAATCTCCATTACCAATATGCACTGCCTCAACATAGGTTGATGACATTGAGACATGGATATTAGGATTCAAACAAAATGATGCTCACATCCCTTCTATCCTCTCTGATCTAGATGGGGTGTATACAAACAAATTATGATCTTCTAAATACCTTATCAATTTACTAATGATATCCAAATTTTTGGTCCAAGAAACATAGTTAATGACTCTTTTTGTCTGTGATGCACATTTTATGTTTAATTTTGAACCATTTGATCAATTTAGAGGACACTATAATTTAATATCATAGTAATATATAGTACCAATACCAGAGTGGAAACACTAATTCCACCTCTTTATATTTCACATGAAATAAGGGTTCCTCTTTGGGGAAGATAATCAAAGCCATGGTCAGCCTGACTACACATACAGACATTATGGGAGTGGTCTAAATGACAATAATTGTAGCATAAATATATATAATATTAAAAACTCAACACTTGTTTGATCCTATATTACATATAAATATCAATCCAATAAAATTAAACTGGAGGGTTAGATAAATCAATTTTAATAAAAATACAATGAAAATTAGATGTAAAATAGAATGATATCTACTGTAAAAACATAAAAGCATTCTTCCAAGTTACCATGCATTGAGAGAATAAAAGGATTATGAAATGGAGGAAAAAGGCCAAGAAAAGTTATTCATATTGGAGATATCATAGGATTGTGTCTCAAGTTAATTTTGAATTACCATTATAGAAGAAATAACAAGGGATCATTGGAGGATCTCTTGATGTTTTTCAAGGTATATATAAGATCATCCTCAGTCTCAAAATGAATAATGAGATGTTGGGGGTATAGGAGCCCTAAAATGCTGTGATCTTTTAGTTCCCCTTAATATAAGATGAATCTGTTGAAGTTGTATACATAGGGATGATTCCATCCAAAGAGAGCCAACATGGACAGTCTGTGAAGGTCCAATTCCTTTTTTATCTACCATGTAGAGATCTATAGGTTGGGGAAGACCCAATAAAAAGATGTAACTTTTGGGTCGATCATAATGGAAGGTAAGGGAGGAAGATCAAAGGGTTATGTAAGTGGAAATATGGTAGGGTTAACATGATCTTTATTGGCCCCTCCCCCCTCTTTGAAGAGGGAGGGATGAGGATGATGACCATTCCATCAGGCCATTGAAAACCAAGGTGGAAACGGGATATCAAGAATTATTTTGAATATAAACACTTTATACTAATTATAATATGAAATCTTTAATGTTATTAATTATATGTTATTTATTTTAAATATATTATATTAAATTAAATATGAAAATTTAATATTTAAATTTTTATTATGTAAAAATTTACAGAATCTAAATATCACTTCTTAATCTATATTTAAAATTTGACCTATTTAATCATAAAAACTCATTTTGATGTTGTTTAACTAATTTCCAAAATACGTCATTTTAATTTTAGCAATTCTAATTAAAAATTGTGAACAATTAATAATAAACATAATTGAAATTTTTCCTGATTTTATATTTTATAAACAATACGAAAATCAACTATATGATTCCTAAACATACACTTCATTTTTATGTCATAAGATATGCCATATAATTTGGAAATGATATTTTTTTATTAGCAATTAATATTAATGGATATTTTATTATTAAATGTTTGATAAAAATTTAAATAATTTATTATAAGAATAAATATATATTTTTTATTTATAAATAGATCTATAAATGAATAAATATCCCATTATACATGTTTCTATAAATTATGAACAATCTATAAATTATTTAATTCAATTCATGATTTAATTTTGTAAAGGTAATACTTTCCATCGCATATCAATTTTAAGGATATAAATATTGTCCATGTGTACACTTAAATCATAATATATGTATTAATAAACACATGGGATAATCTAACATGTCCTTATATTAGTAGAAGTAACTTTCATGTTTGCACATGTATCCATGATTTATGATATTAAAAACTGAGTAAGAATAAACTAGTGCTATTGTAAGAATGATCTCAGTAGGAAAATGTTTATGTAGTATTAATATATGGGTTGTGTGACCTTAATTAAAATAGTATTAACATCAATAACTGTCTAATAGTAACTAAATGGATCATTCCAGATTAATCCTGATGTAAACTGGTTCATATATGATTAACCTATTGCCTGTCTCAAAACAATATAATTGTAACAACTTTGATAACGTGAAAAGGTTACAATTTAAATCCTATGTGATATTAAACAAATAATGGAATATGATTTAGTCGTACTATACCATGTATAATTATATAAATCATTATCATATTCATTGATAACATCTATTTGGATTTTAGGCATATTTAATGACATGCACCATATAGTTTGAGACAATATATATAATACTCTATTTTTCCAAAGCAGTAAGAACACATTGTCATTAATGAGATTTAGAAAATAATAAAACAAGGTGAATATTTAATATCATTGTATATTTTTTTTATAATTATTAACAATTAATCAATATATCAAAAACAAATTAGAAACTGAAACCAGGCTCACAATGCAAGAAAAGATAAAATCATGTATACAATTAATTGATGAATGTGTGTGTGTACCTTATATTGATGCTAAAAAACTCTATATTCATAATTTATAATTTATTAATATCAAAACATAGTTAGATAAATGACATTCATCCTCCATGTTGTTTCCATGTGTTGCATTGAATCACTCAAAAAACTTGAGTGGGACTCAATAATGAACATGATATGCATGTATCTTAAGGATGATAAGGGAGGAGGAGAAAGAGAGATATAAGGAGAGGTAGTATCATTACTGGATTAGTTAAGAGATAACACCTAAAACCATAAAATATTATTTGTTTCCCTTACAAAATCAATCAATAATTTACCTTTAATTAACTCAAATGTTTGTAATATATGACTTAATTCTACTATTTACCCATGAATTCACCATTTATTAATTCTTCAGCACTATTTTCAGATAAATAAGGAGTTCAAGACACCGTCTAGTATTTTTAGCACCCATGATATTATTGGTAGAGGGTATGTAACTCTCTTTATTGTTATTTAAGGTCTATGACAATAATATGAGAGGGTATGGGATTCCACCTATAATTATTTATAGTGTATGGGTAGATTGACAAAACCTCCTTGATTCCATTTAGAATTATTTTTCATTTTTTCTCTGTGTGACACTCGTATGTTACTATAATACTTCATATTATTAAATTATGGGAAATTTTGGAGTTTTAGTGTGTTAACATATCTTTTTTGGGGTTTCAATAAGTCATGGGTTGTTGCAGGGCCAAATAGCTATTTGATACCCCATTACCTAATGTGACCATGATGAAATCCTTATCCTTGTTTTAATATAATTTTCATTTATGTAGTGGCCATACCACAATCCATGAGTTGTTCTATGGTGGTCATTTTTGACATCTCGTGTTTTGAATTGGATGAGAAATTCCAGCGGAATTTAATTTTTTTCCCGTTTGCAGGGAAGGTTGTTTTTTAAACCGAGCATCAAAATTTATTTTTCTAAGAGTAGACACTACGATGTGTCTTTTAATGAATTTTAATTAAATAAATTATATTTAAATAGAAATAAACTAAACAATGAAATGTTTTATTAATAATTATTATTATACAATAATAATAATAATTACGATGATAATGATGAAGATGATGATGATTATTATTATTATAGGTTAAAAAAACATATTTCTCCCTTTCCCTATCCTCATGCATGAAACACCCAGCCCCTCTCTTTCAAGGTATCGCATGGAACAACACCCCTTCAATTCTAGGCCATGGACAATACCTCACCTCTGACCTCCTCTCTTTTTATATTTCCACTCTATTTTCCACATGTTCTTCATCTGATCCCCAAGGTAAGAAATTATCCTCTCATTCATTGCCTTATTCCTTCTAATTTTGGTCTCCCCATTGTGATACATTGTTTTACCAAAACACTAGGCTTAGGAGTTGACATATATTTTTTGTTTCTTCTGATATTAGTATTTTGAGAATGGTCTATTAGGACTCCTTTGTACGTGTTCTAACAACCTCCATTGAAGGCGAAGTGCTTCAGTTCATTTTGGCTCCCCGCCACAATCCGAGGTAAGGTATTATAACCACTATTTGGTTTCTCTCCTATAATATGATGTACATTAAATATTTTCGGATTTCTAGTATTTGTTTCTTAGTGCATTGGACTATACCATATGATTTATTGTTGTTGGGTCTAAGGAAACATTCTAACATATGCATAGGTATGTATATATATATGTAGGTTCCCCCGTTATGTTTATATTAATCCATGGAAGTGGATATAAGTGTATAGGGATTGGTGTGTCCATGTATATATATTAAAATACATTCGTACGTGAGTGGAGACTATTGTATGCATATAAGAATATATGTAAGGATCCCCTTGCATATATTCACGGGCAATGCGAATAGATTCATTGGGTCATGGTGTCTTTATATGTATACGATGGTGAATATGCTCTGTGGAGGTAAAAAGTTATTCTAGTAAGAATGTATCAAGAGCCTAAGTGTCTTCTTAGGTTCCTCTTTGAGCTATGATCCCTTTTCTTTAAAATTTTTAAATTATAAAAAATTTATTAATTAATTGAATGTTTTTTGAACTCTAATTTAAATGATTTTCCAAGTATGTTAGTTTATTATAAATTTATTTCATTGATAATGTAAATGGAATTATTAAAAATTATGATTGAGGTTTAAATATGAAATGTCATGATTTTATAATAAAACCCCTCAAAAAGAGGAGTGCTTCATTAATGGTAAAAATACAGTGAGTAGGCTTTTATGTTTTCTTGGATGATTGATTTGGGTGTTTCCTTATGCTTTTTCTTTGGTTATAATTGTTAAAAATCATTTTTAGGTGCTTGGAACTTTTTGTTTTAATTTCCCAAGTGTGTACATCCTTATTTCCCTAACTACTCTCCCTTACACATGAGCACTGTAATGTAGACTCTACGTCTCAATGAGTTAATGGAAATGGTTTTGGTAAATGGGATGGTTATGAATTTTTTGGAAAGAGGTTATAATCCCTTAAGGGTAACGAACATAAATCCCTCAGAACTTGTACCTTAAAAATAATTTTCCGTGTTTGAGAAAATTGAGTGAGAATGAAATTGAGTAGGATCGATCATACAAAATTGCATGTCTGGAATAAATAAATAAACTTATTTAATTTTTTTTACTTGAATTAAATTGTTTGGTTTGTTTAATCATCTTTGTTGTGGACTTCTCTTATGGAAAAACCTGTTTGGGTTGTTCGCCTTTCTTCATGGCCACCTCTTTAGGTGTGACCAACCGAAATAACATTTTTACCAAATTCCATGAGTAGTGTTTCACTTATGGTGGAGTGTGTGGTTCCATGAACTAGTATCCTAAATTTATAGCTTGATTTAAAAATTTGAACTAGAGTATGGACTGGTCCTTTGATAAGGAATATGCTTAGTTACTATTTTTTAGAATTATGCTTATATTTGTGTATGTATATTTTCTTTTACTAAGAGGATTAGATTTTCTGTACAAAAAAAGTGTCATGCTGGAGTGCTGGAGACCATGAGACGTCATTGAATTCATATGATTAAAGTCATGATAATGTCATGTTATTGTAGTTGAATTTCATTTTTAGAGTTTATTCCATGTTTCTATGCCTCTTTCTTGAACATTGCTTATGTATTCTTCTTATTACTTTATGATTGTTCTTAGCACCTTGGGTCACTTTTATGCAAAATTTCTTATTGCATGTTTATGGAATGGATTGTTTTTCTTGATAGCTTGAATAGAGTGAGGATAAAAGTTGTTGTTTTATAGAAATATTTATGTATATGGTTTCCATGTGATTTATGTATTGATGTTTCTAGGAAATGTACCTTTAAAATAATGGTTCACTTGATATATGCTGGATGAGAACAAGGGTTATATATTGTGGACTCATGGGTTAACACTCGTGATCAGGTGGTTATACCATAATGCGCATGGAAAGAGGTGTTTTGGGATATTTAGGAAATGGATCCTTAGTGTTTTTATTAAACTATTAGGTGATATCAGTTCTCTAAGGGGAAACTGTGGACAAACCTATTGTAAAGATGGCTATGCCAAGCCTCGGGTGATACTCAGTCCCTTATGTGTGATACCTTGGATGGAATCATGGTTACCATACCACGAGTGATACTTGGACCCTCGAAATGATATCCTTGGATGGGTTTGGTGGAATTAGATATTTTGAATGGATATACCCAAGTATTACCTTAGGGATGAGCTCAGACTCCACTACTATATTTGATGGACTATTTAAACTACATTAATTGATTTCTTGGTTTAAATACTTGAACTATAATTATTTCCTATATTTATATTACAAGGTGTACATGTTAACTCCTCTCATGATTTTTTGGAAATTTATGTGGTGACAAGGGAACTAGACCCCAAGCCTAAACACAATCATAGGGATGCACCTCTTTGACTTTCCTTAGTACATTGACATTTGTACACATATTATGCCTGCCCAGGCACCTCTTTTCTCATTTCTAGCTTAGGCTATATCAGGTGGAATGAGTCCGGTGTCTATTTAAGAACCCAAACCAAATTTCTATTTTTAATTTCTATCACTATGCATTTATTTTTTATGGAACACTTCTTAATTTATATTATTTTTTCTAGATCGAGATAGACACAATGGGTGTCAAACTACCGATACTTATATATCACACAATGCTCGGGTACCTGTGGTACCTATGTAGACCTTATAATTTTGGGATCTAGGTTTATCATTGTATGGCTTGTACGTGGGAGTTAGGAGCGATGGACCGAGCTGAAGATCTGGTTGCTCATGGAGATCACTCGTGGGGATTTAATTTCCTTTATTATTGTACATTATAGTAAATCATGTTTTATTTTTTACTTCTTTTATTAATGCATCGTCACCATGAGATTTATTCATCTAATTTAGAATCTGGCATTGAACAATTTTATTAAATTCTTAATTATTTTATTTCTATGATTTGTCAATTATTTAACTTTGTTTTTTCTAATTTGAATTCCTGTTATGATTCTACTATTTATTATATATTTGTAATTTTTTTTCATACTCTAATATATGAGGGCATAGTGTCCCCAGGGACACACCCTAGGCCCTTCCTGCTAGTCTGCAGGTTCGGGCATTCTGAAAGATTCCCTTTAGGTCATGTGACCCACCTGTTTGACCATCATCTTAGAGGTGAGCTGTATGAGATCATTACAAACTGGTATCAGAGTAGTTTTTTCATTGTTATAAATGTTTCTGGTTGGTAGATAGAATACTAGGAATGTGTCGACACATGGTTAATAAGTATTCCTAAAATTGATCACCCCATGTATTGGAAATGACCAAGTATCCAGGGTTGGGAATTGATGATCATGCTTTTTGATATTACAGTTGATATGATTTCACCTCAAGTGATTGGTGTAATTTTCGATTCTTATAGATTTATGGAGTTTATGGTTTTTTACCATTGGCCAGTTAAGGCAACTATGAAGCATTACATTCATCAAATAGGCACATAAGGATTCATATGTCATGCATATGCCATTCCATATAGCTCCATTCATATGTTGCCTACTAATCTGATTCAGTACGTTGATTTCCATGACATGTTGTTATATTTATTTGAATACCTATTTGTGTAACTTTCTTATGTGTTAATATTAAATAATTAAATTCCTATAGAATTTATTCCCTCTGTTAGATTCTTATAACGAGATGATAATTTTGTTTTGTTGTAATTTATGTCATGGGATAAATGGATTGGTTCCAATTAAATGCAAACCAAAGTACACCTATAATGTTTATGGATGCATTATGGATTTGTAGATAGACACAAATATGATGGTATTTTTTAACATATTCTTGTTGTATTATTAAATGGTTTTAAATTTAATGTGATTAGAAATAGTACTGGTAGTTGTGTCCTCTGTTTAAGAACCCCATGTAAGGGTAGATAAATTTCCTTTGTGTTTCCTAGGAATAGAAGCAAGAGTGTTTTCCATAGGTGATTTTTCAATTAGTATTGGATAATATTATCAGATTTTAAACCTAGTGGCTTCTTTTTGTGTGAATTAGTGTAAGGGTGGAAGATTTTTCTTCATAAGGGGATATCATGTGGTAGGAATCACCATTGTAACTTAAAATTCTTTCTAATTCCATGAGTTCAATGCCTTTTGGTTCCGTTCTCATGACATTGTCCCTACTCAGACCCCCTTTTTTTAAAATTACACCTCTGTTCATATTGGTGGTCATGTTTTCATGGCCCTTGATATGGGCATGAGCACCGAGTGATGCATTTTTTTAGCCGGATTGACATGCCACGGGCATGGTTGACCTCATTGTATGTCGTTTGAACCGTTGTTTTCTATAGTGATTAATGACTTGATATATAGTTGTCAATGTTAATAGTCATATAGGGAAATATGCTGGTGGGTAAAATACCTTGTACTAATCATATGTTACTTGAAATATTAGGGTATAAAACCGATGTTTAGTACTCATGATGTGTTGGTTTCTCATGAAATATAATGGTAGTATGCGTTGGTATACATAGTAACCATCCAGTGTTTAATGTTGTTATGAAATAGTTGAGTTATGTGGAATCATTGAGCTTCGTACTATTAATTGCTCTCTAAATTAATATATAGAGTATAGATACCTCAGTGTAAGGAAATCATGTTCGTTCCAATGTATGGAATGACTTCCAAAGGCTCGAGTGTTTTGAAACTCTAGTTGGGTTGGTTTTGGTCTTCATACCAATTGTTTTTCCATTTGGGTTTATGGATGTTCTGACCTAGCATGCTTTTGAGTAGCTATTCTTTCTATTTTATCTGAAAATTAGGACAATTATAAGTTGGGGAGTGTCATGTTGGTCTTATTTAATATGTGTCCTTCTATGAAGAAGTAACACAACCAAAGGGGACCATTAGAGAATGGTTGGGATGTCTTAAATGCTGCGGGGCTTTAGAACATTGAATCACATCGATGCTTTCTCGACCACATTACATTGGTTTGGTTGGTGGTGTTTAAAACTTTCGAGTAACTTCTTTTTTCATGGGTGGACTATGGTGGTTAAACTTGAATGATCAAAATATTTCTTAGGTGGTAAAGGCTTAATGATCGGTTAATGACGATGCATCGATAGGTGAAGTTGAGTTTCTTTTAAGGTATCGACCAATAGTGGTTCGACTGTCTTCCTTCGGGTAATATTTAAAAATCCTCCTAGTGTATTATAGTTTAGTGATGAGTTTTTCCCCTATATTGATGTCATCCTAGAGTGTGTTCATGTTAAGTCGCGCTAAAGCATTAAAATATGCTGAGCTTGTTTGGTTGTTATCATTCAGTGTTTCATGTTGGATGCATGGTTTCACATGTTATGGTCTGGAATTTCAATAATGGTCAGGTATATACATTGGTTGACATGTTCATGGTGAATACGAGATGACTTGGAATAGGTCATTGTAGTTCAATTTTTTAAACACAAACCTTCTATGTAGAGGATCTTCATGAATGGTTGGTGAGAGTGGATTGACTTGTTGTCTCTCATGTTCAATGGAAACGTCAGTGAAGCACCGTTTCTAGAGCATCGTCAAGTGACAAGAGTTTGATTTTTGTCAGCCAGGTATTTTCATGAAAATATGGATCAACTTGGGATTTGAGGTCGATAAGGAATCATCCATTTCCTCTATTTTATAAATCGTGAAAGAAGCATTGATAGAACGCTTAAGGTCACATGTTGTAAGAAATTACAATGGTGTAATGTGTCCTGGTTGGGACTTTTCTCCTTATAATGATAAGACATATGATGGGGAGCACCACCAGTTAGTTGTTTCAAGATATGATGACATGGCTATGTATCTATCAAAATGGGCTCGGGTAAGCATCATATCGATGCTTCAACTGTAAAATGAGTGTTGGATCAGTTCATAATGGCTTAAGTGCCAATTTTTAAATCAATTCTTGAAGGTGAGTTGGGTGTTTGGAGATACAACATCACCATTTGTGTAGGACATAAAAAACATTTAGGTTGGGTGATGTTTTCGTTATTCTTAATGGTTTCTTGGTGATGATATGTTCTATGGTTGGGATGTTGTAACAAACAGTGTTTGGAAATGGATTAAAATTTTTAAGGGAGTTTATTTTTTCCATTTGCTATGAATTACTTTTTTAAAACATATTTTTGAAACTTATTTTCCTACTAGTTGACACTAGGATGTGTATTTTAAAGAATTTGAATTAAATTATTTAAATTTAAATAGAAATAAACAAATGAAGGAAATGATTTCATAATAATAATAAAATAATAATAATAATAATAATTTTAATTAGTTTGTTGATTATGATTATTATTATTATTATTTTGATTATTATTATTATTATTATTATTATACATTTTAAGACAAACCTATTAACCTCCTTACCCTCTTCTCCTGTGTGACACCCCTAGCCCCTCTCCCCCTTGGTATCACACATCACAACTCCCCTCCCTCTCCAGGCCACGCATGACACATCCACTTTGGCCTCCTCTATTCTTCAATATCTACCCAATTTTCCATCAGTTCTTTGTCTGATCCTCGCGGGAAGGACTTAACCTCTCATTTATTTCCATATTCCAAACTATTTTGGTCTCCCATTCACCATACATTGTTTGGAAGAGACCCTATCGTTAAGGGTTGGCCTTTTTTGTTTTTCTTCTAGTATTATTGTTCTTTGAATGGTTTATCAGGACACTCTTGTGCAAGTTATGGTTACTACCGCCAAAGGAAATGTGTTTTAATTTATTTCAGCTTTCCTACACCATCCAAGGTAAGGTACTAAACCTGATTTTTTTTGTTTCAATCTTATAATATGGAATACTTGGGATGTGTTAGGGTTCTTAGTATTTGTTTTGTAGTGTATTGGACCCTATCGTATGTTTTCGAGTCTGCGAGTCAATGGAAACTTTACCTCATATTAATAGGTATAGGTATATATATATGGGTTCCCATGTTATGTGAATATTCATCCTTGGTAGTTAATACACTTTTATAGGGACCAGTGTGCCTTTGTAAATATATGAAAATTCAAACATAAGTGAGTGGATAATAGTGCATGCATATAAGAATTTATATATGGATCCCCTTGAACATATTCAAGGGCCATGTGAATAGGTGCATAAGAGATATGATTCTTTATGTGTTTTCAAAGGTGAATATGCTCAGTTGTGGTAGTAAGAGATTGTAGTTAGAAATAATCAAAAGAAAATTTATTCAGATCGGTTCCAATTTGAGGACGTATCCCTTTTCCTTTCACATTTTAATTTATGAAAGAATTAAATAATAAATTTCATGTTCTCGATACTCTTATATATGTTCTTTTACATGTTAGGTAGTTTATTATAAAGTACTTTATTTGATAATGTTTTTGAAATGCATAATTGTGATGATTGATGGTTTAATAAGAAATGTCATGATTTTATAATTAAACCCCTCCAATGGAGGTGAAATTCCTTCATGCTAAAAACATAGTAAGTATACTATTATATATGGTTGATTTATATCTTTGGGCGTATCCTTACGATTTTTCATTGGTTATAATTATTAAAAATTAATGTCCAAGTGTTTAGTCGTTTGTTGCATTTTCCTAAGTGGGAACATCCTTAATACCCAAAAACCTCTTCCTTATACTTGAGACCAGTATTGTAACTGCTATTTCTCAATGATTTATGTGAAATGGTTAAGGTAAATGTGATGGTTAATATTAATTGGGAAAGAAGAAAACATACCTTAAGGATAACAAACATGAACCCTTCACAACATGTACCTTAAAATCAATTTTCCATGTTCATGAAAATAGAGTGAGAATGACCTTGAGTAGCATGGCTCATACCAAATATCATATCTTGAATAAATGATTTAGCCATAATGAATTTTTTAAATTGTATTAAATTGTTTGTTTGGTTCTATAATGTCCATTGTGGCCTTCACTTATAGTGATACTCATTCAGGGTTTTCACCTTAACTCTTGGAAAACCCTTTAGAAGTTCCAACCTAAAATGGACTTTTTACCTGATCCCTTGAGCTATGTTTTACTCTTGGGGGAGTGTGTGTTACCATGGACCTGTGTCATAAATTTTTATCTTGATTTAAAAATTATAATTAAACTATGGACTGGGCCTTTGATAATGCATGTTCCTAGTTCCGATTGTTTAGCCTTGTGCATATGCTTTTCTAGTATACTGTTTTTAAAAAAATCTATTTTCCATGGGTTGTATAAAATACAATGTCAATCTTGATATCTTGTGAATTCTAGAGGTCATTTATGTCATATTTTTCAAGGCATGCAAATTCCATGTGACTCTAGTTGCGTTTCACTGTTAAAGCTTATGCCTTATTGCAATGCCTCTTGCTTGAACTTTGATTACGTCTTTTTTCTAATTATATAGTGACTGTGAATAAGGCCTTGGGTTAGTTTTGTTATAAATTCCTTATTCCATATTGATGGATTGGATTATTTTACTTCATATCTTGAATATCTAGTGGCTCACACTTCATGTTTGATAGCATGATTTATGTATATGCTTTCAATTTGATTTATGTATTGATGTTTGCCTTATAGTATTCCTTGGAAACTATGGTTCACATGATACAGGTTAGGTGAGAACAAGGATTCCATTTTAAGTACTCATGGGTGGACTCCTGTGCTTGGGTGGTTACAACATGAAGCGCCAAAGAAATGGTGTTTTTAGATCACTAGGAAAGGTCTCCCATAGCTTTCTAGTATACTATTGGGTGATATCGGTTCCCTTAGGGGAAACTGAGGATGGAACGGTTAGAAGGATGGATATGAAAATACTTGGGTGATACATGGTCCCTTACAGGTGATTCTTGGGATGGACTCAGGGTTACCATAATTGAGAGATATATCGACCTTCAAAAGGATCATCTTGGATGGGTTTAGTATCATTGTCTATTTTTAATGGACGCACCGTAGTGATACATATGGGATGAGATCACACTCCATTTCTAGATCTGAAATATTATTTGAACTACAGTGGTTAATTTTTAGGTCTCATTTCTATTTCTATACTTATTTCTTCTATTTATATTGGAACATGTACTTTTTTTATTTCTTTCTTGATTATTATAATACATATGTGATGAAAAGGCAATTGGACCCCCAGAATAAGCATAATATTGGGGGTGCACCTCTTTGAGTTTCCTTGTTGCTTTTGGAACTAATTAAAATATTATTCTTTCACCAGTAGCTCTTATACAATTTCTGTCCTAAGATGAAATTTCTGGTATGGGATGGGTGTCGTTTTATGAACCCATACAAAGTTTCTATTATTAATTATTATTTCTCAACATTTTTTGTTGTTGCACACTTCATAATTTATATTGCATTTTTGGGATTGGGGTAGACACCATGGGTCCTATAATTCTATAATTTATATCACACACCCTCCTTGGGTACCCTTGGTACCTGAGTGGACCTTATAATTTTAGGATCTAGGATGAAAATTGTATTTCTTATACATGAGAGTTAAAAGAAAAGGATCTATTTAGTGCTTAGGATGCTCATAGAGAGCACCCATAGAGATTTAATGTCCTTCATTATTTTACAGTGTTGTAATTAATTCTATATTGACTAATAATTTTAGTTATGTATCATCACTATTACATAAATTCATCTATTGAATAATCTAGCGTTGGACACTTTTTATTAAATTTTTAATTATTTTCTTTTGATTCTTTTCCAATTTTTTATTTCTAAATTTTATACTGTATGTTCTCATTATGCTTCTTCTATCTATTATATATTGTTAATCATTGTGAATACCCAGTTCTATGGGAAAATAGTCTCCCCACAGACACACTCTAGACCCTCCTTGCTAGTCGATAACCAATGTCATTTTGGGAGATGCGCTTGAGGTCATGTGACCCACCGATCTGGACACCATTTTCGAGGTGAGTCAGGCTGGTACATTACATTAGTTCTATGAGACCCTTACAACATTTAATGAAATGGTTATTTCATGGAAGTTAATTTTATAAAAACTATCAATTTTCAATATGGATGGGCTCTATATCTCATTGTAGATGGCTATGTTGCTATAACTAAGGGCCTAGTGTTTGTGGTCCTTCTAGATCAAGGATCTCTATGTCATGAAGTGGGGTTTTCTCAATGGCAGGTGTATAGTACAAAGCAACATACTATAATCCCATGAGTATACACTATCACAGGTTACTATAAAGGAGGATAGTTCTGTGGTGATAGGCCATACTCATTAAAGATGAATATCCACCTATATAATTTTTGTTATTTTCTTATATAATATTTTTAATGGATTTATCATCCTTTCTCATATTTCCCTCAGTCTTTCAAACATAGGGAGAGACATTGGAGATCCCTTAAATCCCTACTCCTTATGTTGTGTCTTTCATTCCCTCCCCATTCTTATTAAAGTGAATTTTAAAGGTATTTTCCATCCTTCCTTCTTCATTTCTCATTCCTTCTCCATCCCCTCAATGATTTATCTTCCATGTAAAACCTAATCACTTTAGATGTCTATTTTAATATTTTACAATATTTTCATATAGGCTTATGTTATGATAAAAATTAACAAATAAAATTTTATTCATGATTTTTTTAAAAGTTTAAAGGCATTAATACTATGAAATAATAATAAGAATTGGGTAAAAATAGACTACACCTTATTCACCCTATTTCAGTTATGTTTGCAAAAAAACCTATGTGTATGAAAATTGGTATCATATATAAAGGATTTATTGGTTAGGACTATCTCTTAAGGTCTATGTATTTTTATCTCAGTATATATTATGTTTATATTTTAAGAGTTTAGAAAAATCGTATATGTAATAATCGAGATTCATCCTTGTCATTTATAAAGTAGATGGTTCGGCTAACACATTGAGGAATATAGAGATTAAAGAGAGATATAAGATTATATAAAATTCAAAATCCATAGAGGATCCTCTTTTATCTAAAGTAAATTAAAATTATAAGGATTTCTTAGTTAAATTTACATATTATTATTCATCTAATTAAGAAAGTAATATATTTTATGTTAATGAATATAATGAGTCACTCATTGAATTTTATTATGAAATCAAAGACTATCTATAGAAGTTATTTTTATAATTTGTGACAAAAGAAATATATATTCTTATATGGATGGAGTGTAATATAAAAAATGTGAATTCCAATTTATTTTTATGTCGTTTATTCAGTAAATATGGATCAAAATCATTAAATAGAGTTAATCGATGTTAAATATTGATAAGGGGTTAAAGGTATGGTTTTTTTAGTTCCTAATCTATTTGAGATGAATCAAAAATTCCTAAATCAATTAATTTTTACATGAAATGAATTATAAATATTATTATATGATTGATAGTTTACTATGAATCCTAGAAGTGATGTGTGCTGAAAACACCCCTATTTTAGGAAAGAAATGAAAAGAGGAATTAAGTTCGTCTATGAGATTAAACTTGTTTGAGTCACATAATGAAAATAATTATTGAAGATCTGAGATTATTCCATTATTTATATACAAATTATTGAGGAATACACTAGGATATAATTTGAAAAAGCTATTCAAGAAGATGGGAGATGATGAATCATTATGGATATCATAAAGGAATTATCCTCTAAAAACTCACCTGGAAGAATTTGGAATAATATATTATAATAGATGAATTGATATTGAAAATATAGACAAGTGATGATTCCTTAGAGACATTTCCACTAATGTTTACAATAATAGGGTGAATACATATTTAGTGGATGTGATTTAAGAATTATGGTTATAATAGAATAGATGGAAAACCAAAGAGAGAGGATTATGGTTTCAAATATTATTCAGTTTGAGACTTATGAAATCTATTATGAAGATAATTTGTCTATTTTATAAGAATATGATATTGTTTTGTTGTTCTTATGAGTGAAAAATAAGGCATTAGAATGAGTTGAGTTGGTTTTCTGATTAACTGACCAGAATATTGAATTTTAGGTTCAATTTTAGAATTTGTGGACATAATAATCTATATTGATTTCACTATGAATGTAGATTTAAATGGGGACAATATAGAGTTATTCTATGGAATCATATAGATCATCAAAATAGAGATTTTGAAAAGGAATAAAAATTTAGATTTCATTCTATAACTATATGTATATCTTTATACATAAAATTATTTTTTATTCTATACCAATGTGGAGTTAATTTTAGAATATAGAGTTGATTCCATTTACATATAATTGAAGACTTTATTAAATTTTATATGTCATCTGAATGAAATGAAATGGAATTTTATAATAAATAATATTAATAAAAAAATAAAATTATATTATGTTCATGACCCATTCATCAAATATTCATGCATCATGGTCAATCTAAGAGAATCATGACTCAAGATGAGAATAAAGTAGAATCTAATCTGAAATACACTATAATGGAGAGATTTAAATTAAATATAATATGGTTTCAAATTAGTAAACATGAGACTCATACATAAATGAAATGTGAATATATATATTTTCTGCAATATTCAAAAATATTATAAGAAAAATACATTTGAAAATATCAGGAAGAATTAGGAGAGGTCGATTATACATGCCAAAATAGGGGGAAATGTGAGAGTAATGAAACATGAACGTATTTTTGATGTATATATCAAAAAATGTGTCGTCAAAAAATTATTTTCGTACATATAGAAGAAGAATGGAGTAAAAATATAATCTACATGAACCTATTTATTCTATGAATTTTACGGGGAAAAATGGTTTTAGTTTTAAAATAAAATCTTTGAAGAATAATAATAAGAAAACAAGATCCTCTGACCTAAACCACTGTCTATCAAATTGAAGATAATGAAATTGATAAGATATTATGCGTGATTATATTATCATAGAGCCTAAAGAAGAGTGAGTTTATCTTGGATTCTATATATTATATTCAATGCGACGAAAGTGAGATATCATGACTAAATTCATTTTTATGGAAATATTTAGATTCTTGAGGTTGAACATATAATTAACATAGTTGAGGAAGAATATACCCATATTTTCAAGGAAAGACATGGGAGTTTTAATGATTATTGAATTAAAAAGGTTCATGCATAAACCTATATTCTGTAAAGACTTATATTATAAAAAATCCATTGCATTAATTTTTCTAATTCAGTACTAGGATAATGGGTTTAATTCCACAACCTTTATATTTTTTATTTTGATAATAAGATGTAAGATATGTGAGTGTGAGATAAAAAATTCGATACAACAAGGTTATAATCATCATAAAAGAGACAAACCACAAAAAAAATAATGATGTTCATATTTTTATCCATTTAAATTTATATATGCATATAAATATATGAAGGGATAAATAAATAAATGGTGATATCTATTCACTAAACGATTGAATATGTGTGAAAGGATTAAAATTATATTTTTTTAAAGTATAAGAACACTATTTATACAACATCTTAGTGTTTGGAAGATCACTTTGTGGTCCTAAAAATTGGTAACAAAGAGGGATACACCGGTAATGGATTATCAATTTTAATGTTTTTAAAGACTTTAATTTCACTTTTCAAAAGCTATATAATGTCTATATTTTTAGAGGCTAGGGAATTATTTGAAAAAATAACCATGGAGGGTATCCCTACTAATGAAATAAAGAATAGGATGAAATGAGATGTGAAGAGGTTGAAAAAGTCATCTAAAAATAAAGATAAATCAATACTAATTGATGGTAATAAATGTATATTTCATCATAATAGACCTATTATTAATCTTACTCTAATGTAAATTTGTTTTGAGAGTCCATAACTATTTATTTTTAACACCCTTAGATATTATGATTTATTTCTCTATAAATAAATTTAAACTTTTTGGTATCTTGTAATACAAGAAAACCATGTCTAAATGATCTGTAATATAGTATACCACAATAACCTATCTGTATAATTTATGGTCCTGAATAATAACTTCTAAATTATTAAAATTATATGGTTATACATTAATATAATGAATTTATTTGTTATTAATTAATTGTAAGTGATAATAAAAATCATTTGAAAGTAAAAGAAACGTTTTCCAAAAAAAGTTTTTATGTGAGCAATATATTTATTAATAAATTAAACTAATAATTATCAATGAATTAATTTAATGAAAATTATATAGTATATATTAACTAAAATGCATTATAACTCATATAATATATTTTCTATACATGAGATAAGACTAAATGCAGTATTATATTTAAAACCCATATTTTTTTAAGAAATGACATTACCATGTTTTCCACACTCAATTTAAAATTATTTTTTACACATTTTTGAAAATTTATTTATAAAAATTTATTTTAAATTTTAAATTATCATTTCAAAATTATCCTAGAATGAATATTTTATAATTTTATGAAAATATTAATTTTTGTATGAATAGTTAAAATGAAGAATTTTATTAAAAAATTTCATTTCATTTAACCCATTTAAAATGTTCTATTTTATTTTAAATATTAATAAAAGTGGAATTGATTAAATTATATTATTATTAATAAAATTAATTCCATATTAATCAATTTCATGTTGAATTTTATAATAAAATTCTTTTATACTTAAGAAAAAATTTTATTTGGAAAAACACATTTTAACCGTGCATGTGGGTTTAATTGTAATCTATATTCTGATAATTATGTGTGATGAATTTTTTAGAATGCATTAAATATTTAGAATAAAAATAATTAATATTAGTTAGTATAATTAAATTAGTTTTTTATAATAATTAATTATAAAAATAATTGATGTTTATTTACCAAAGTAAAGGTTAAAACATGTCTGTTGGAGGGGTGTTAAACCAAAATATAAGGGTATAATTTTTAATTAAACTAGTATAAATCATTTTTATAGAATCATTTTTACCTTAAAATATCCTAAATTTTAATATATATCCATTTGGATTCATTTTTCATGAGAATGACTATCATTTTTACTCATTAAGGAAATTTCCAAGTGGTTCCCCTCCCCGACTTAAAAAAGAACACCTTCTCTCATATCCTCTCCACACATAAAGAGACATTTTGGATGAACTAATACCAGAAAAATCCATTACTTACCTTCCTAATAAATTCATATATTCCTTGTTAGGATTATACAACCATATAAAGAATTATGTTTGTGGAAATAGAAAGTGGTTTTCTAAAGAAGACGTTCCTTTTAAAACGAGTGTTTTTGTTTTATTTATTTTTCCATCTCCTTTAAATATTATTCAATTATTATGAAATAACAACATCATTATCTTCCATATATTTATATTTTATTATGTATATGATATTACCAATATTTATATCCTTTTCCATCAAAAGGGAAGTGAAACTGTCTATCATGGGTACAAAAGACATACACCTCGCTAAACAAAGTAATTCGCCTTCCTTAACCACCTCTCACGGATGGGTATAGTGATAGATTATATATATATATATATATTATTAAAAATATAATTATACTTTTTTAATTATAATATAAAAACTACCTTATGATATTATACTCTTTTCGAAAATGATATCATCGTCTCTTCATATGTGTGGACTTTCACCTCAACGAAGCGATGTGATTTGATTTTCATTTTATAATTTTTTGATTGTAATATGAATATTTTTAAGGATATGTTATATGTAAATAATTTGAAATTTATTAATAAAATTGGAATTTTTTTTACCTATCATTCCTTCCATCCATCAATAAATGAAAACACTGTTCATTAATGTGTACGACATACCATCTCAATGAATGGTGTAATACATTTTTCTATCATTATATTTTATGGATGATATTAAATATGTATATAATTTATATATATTATATTTATATAATGATTAAAATTTTTTATATGATGTAACCATGATCAAATTAATAAGAATAAAATTATCAAACTAGTATATATATGAAAAATGAATTTGTTATTACCCGGAACAATTATTTTAACAAATTATTATTAATAAAAATGTGATAAATGATTATAAGTAAATAATATATGGTGTTATATATATATTTAAAACAATATAATATATTTAAAATATATATTTATTTATTACACTAGAGGTTAGATCATGTACCATGTGAGTTGGACCTAAGGTAAGGGTTTATTTCATTCTCATCAATATTCAAGATTATTTTTGTTTATGTCTCCTCCTGGGAAGTTATTTTATCCTTATTCCCTAATACTAATATAGTTTCTTATATCATTATTATTTATATAAATTAAAAAATTTCCTTTAAATTTCTTATCTATATGTATTCAATATGTGGAAATAATATTCTTATTTAAAATTGACATTGTTTTTCTATGTGGTTGGGAACCATTCCATAGATATCCATATTTTCATTAAAATTTTTTAAATAAGGTTCTTAAAAATATCCAATGATTTATTAAAGGAATATTTATTGATCTTTGACTCTTTTTAAAAATCATGAAATCAACCTTTTTTTAATTTAATGAATTATGTAATTTTTACCTTTTTACAATAATGAGAAATGAATGTTTTTAATAACACGAATGCAATTATAAAATATCATGAATAATCATATTTTTGATGTTCCAATTAGAAATTTAAATGGTTATTTTCTAATAAAATATATTCCTTAATATTTGGGAAATATGTTATCCATTAAATAAATGATATCAATGTGAAAAGTGTATTTTCCCCAAGAAATTTTCCAGTGTTATTTTTAAGTATTTAAATATACATTAGCACTATTTGTTGAATGTTATGATTAGGTTATAATAAAATGATACCATTAACCTTATTTATATAAATGTATGATTATCATCTTGACTGTGGAATGTAATGATATTTTCTATGCTTGTTCTTTTAATACAAATAATTATTGATTTTTAGTGTTTATTTATTATGTTGTTTTATTTATTCATATACCAAATACATGACCTATATTAAATGGTATATGGGACTTGAAATAACATATCCCCTAAATACACCAGTATATCTAATGAGACAAACTAGATTGATATATTTGAAACAATCCTTACCCATTTATGTAAGATGTGTAGGAATGAGGCCTTGAGGGTACGATTTAGATGAACATCATTTTAGATTCAATAATAATTTAATAAATAATTGATTTCCATGTTATTATTTGATTTTTTATTATTTCCATGGATAATTATCTATAACATGCGATTATGTATATTGAATTATTTTATTATAATTTATTATTTCCATGTTATTCGTGCCTTAAGTGCTTAAATAGTGCACATACACATAATAATAATTTGATCAAACCCCTTTCTTTTTATTCCATTTCCTTAATATTATAGGAATTACATTATGATTGACATGAAGGGATATATTAAAGGGAAAAATTAAGATCTCAAAGAAAATTCTATGTTTTATTTTATGTTTTTAATTGTAATATGAAATTCATGTATGTATCAAGTTTTACAAGACTACTAAAATAGTCCATCCTTTAGGATGGTGTAACTTGAATATATTTTCAATTAAATAAAGTAACTAAAATCACTAGTATAGGGTAATGGTCTTTATATTTGGTATCAAAGGGTGATTTAGTAGAAACCCTAGGAACTGTAGTTACAAGAAAATATATTTGGGAATATATCCCTATGGATAACATTGAAGATAAGTCTATCTATATGATAACATCTTAATTTTTTTGAAAAATGTGAGATTATATGGATTTCATATCAATTCATTACTATCTAGATACAACACATTGACAAGATTTTTGAACATATTCATCTATGGATAATAACTCTGAAAAGAGATGGATTAAATCTATCTCAGGCATTATTATTATATACAGTGTGTGTTCCCTTACAACACACCTGGTTGGATATAGCGACCTGATCCCATAAACCCTAGAGATGATGTCTAATACTATTAAATTGTCACGATTACAAGGAATACAATAATGAATGACCAAAGAGTTTTTTAGTCTTGGTAAAGTAGATACATACAAAAATCTTTTATTACAAATGAACAACTAATTAAAAAATCATTTTTTTCATCTGAGGATAATAACATTAATTCATAAAGAATATCATGTCATATCATTGATTGTATACTTATTATATTCCTGAGTAAAATAAAAAAGTTAAGGATGAGCTCAAAAGCTCAAAAATAGTAATGTATAGTTGAAGTAATAGTGAATCAACAAAAACAATAATAATTATAGTAGGGTAAATAACTGAACACACATACAATGAAATCAAAAAACATTGAAGGAAGATCATGAAAAATATAGAAATTTAATAACTAGAAATATATTCTAGATAAGGAAAAATCTATATAGAATGTTAAGATGGTGAAAAAATTATATTTAATCAATAAAATGAGAATCAAATTCATGCATAGGATTTGTATTATTGAAAATATCTTGTATAATAAATACTAAATAAAAATGGAGGAATTTATTAATTATTTCAAATCATTTATCAAGCACTTGAAAACCTCTAATATCAAGATACATCATCGAGACAATTAAAAACTATGGGTAGAAACCGGTTTAATTAGCGTGTCTTATTTTTCTCATGGGAAACTATTGATTCATAGAGGGGATATATAAATTCTGATCCCCAAATAACACTTCCTATCTAAATCACTCCTCATATCGAATAATCAATTTAATTAATAAAAAATATGCCATATAAAATATCCATATGGAATAAATAATACAGATTTATCAAAATTTTCTTAATACAGGTTAACTTAAAATAGGGGTTATTAACATTGATGAATGTAGATTCCATTTAAATATCATTAAAAAAGTATAGATGAAACAAATATTTAAATATTCAAAAGGGTCCCTCATAACATTGAAACATTTGAATCCTAAATCCGCATGAATTAAATGAAACATAGAATATTATAAGAATAATTTCATTCAAGATATAACATGTCGATGTAAATACCATATGTACAAATGATATATGGTTTAGGAAATAAATATAACCATGGTAAATGATGCAGATGATCAGGGGAAATTCAATGAAAAATGATCATAAGAAAATAAGTATTTAAAAGGGGACTAAAAGTGTAATCAATAAAGTGATAATATCCCCATCCAAATCAATTTTACACCATTTAGAGGAATAATACGAATGGTATAAATAAACAATATTCAAATTAGAGTAAAATAACCGGTTGTTTTCATTGAATAAATAGAAGATGAAACTTAAAAACATTCTTCAGGAAAATATCCTTTTTTATGAAAAATATTTATTTGAAAATAACTTTTTAAAAAATAGAACATTTGTAAAAGGTAAAAATTTATTTGAAAAATAATTTTGAAAAGGTTAATTATTTTTTATATTTGTATTAAAACATGTTTGTTAGAATAAAATATGTTCTTTGACTAAAGATATAAATAAATTCATGTTTTTTAAAACATTTTCTATAAGATTTTATTAAACATTTTGATAACCAAAGAGTGGAACATGGTATTATTACTTGAAAAAGGCAGTGAATAACTCGAGGAGAGAAAAATAAATTGGTTTATTATAAAATGATCAAATAATTTATTTTTGATTAAAATTCAGGTTTTAACAATCCCGTAAAAATGAGATTTTAATGTAAACCCTTGAAAAGATTAAAACATGTAACTGAGAATCAATAATTGTGTAGAATATGTGTATCAACTATAACTCCACATAAGGAAGTAAAAATACATAAATATTAAATAAATTTTGTTATACACATAATAATTGAATATTAATAGAAATGTTGTAGTATTATAACCCAGTGAAAATAAATCTAGGTATGAAATTCATTTCCATTTGGAAACATTTATGTCATATCCCCTTATATGAAATAATTCAAATTAAAACTCAGAATATAATGAAGAATGAATGAATCATAATATTATATGAAAATGAGGTAGTATGTTCACCATATATAATAAATAAGGTACACAAAAATAATGTTATTATTTCAGGATAAAGTTATCAATCACAAAAGAAAGTGAGACTTTAAAGATAATCATTAAACACTTTCTCGTGGAGAATAATATTCAAGCATTCCAATGTGTACCATACCAATTAGAAACAATTAAATCTTAATATCCTTGAGGTAATGACATTAAACTTAACTTATAATATAATGAGAACAACTATATTCATGATTTAATATGTCAATGGGTTTTATATACTCCCTATAAAAGAGACTAGGCATATAACAACAAATGGGTCTCAATGGAATGTAAATTGAGACAAAATACGTTACCTTGCATTTAATTTCTTGTGAAAGGGAATTGAACTAATTTATAATGGTTTGAATAGTGTTAAAAATTTATTTATGAACTATATTAAGGTTTATAATATCTTATAACTCGTTTTATAATAACCTTTCATTATTATAACTATTTCGAGTATTAATTTCTTAGTCTTTCTAGTATTTTTAGACTTGTTAATTGCAATTCTTTTTATGTAGATCATTGTTAAATTATATAATTGATTTAAAATAAAATTTAATTATATATATCTACTATATATATTTTTATAATAATATATAATATTAGGATTTGGTAAATGAAATACACTATTCATGGAGATGACATGTCATATATATGGTACTTTTATTACATTGTAGTATTAAAATAATGAAAGAAAAATTATGTATATATATATATTATAATTATAGTATAATATCTAAGTCATATATTTTAAATAGGATAATTAAAACCAACCTTTATCCATTATATGTATAGTGTAAACGAATCACATTGCATTGAGTGGGCGATAGTCCACAATTCCATAAATGATGTTATCATATTCCCTCAAATTGGAGTGCATAAATGTATGTTTTCTAAAAGAAATAATTAAGTATAAATTAATTATAAAAATCATATATAATAAATCTAAAATATCATTTTCCATCGGAACTTCCAAAAATGATAGGTTGTAAAGGAAGAACAAATAACTTCATTTTGGGATGTGATAGTTTCTCACACACATAAATGGTATGCTCCTTACCCATTAGATGGATTTGTGTGTAAATTTAGGTAAAAAAATAAACATAAAAAATATAATTATATTGAGGATAATTCTTTTGTTATATATTCTTGGAATAATAATTATTCAAATATTGGAGAAATAAATAAAAGTGGAGATCTTGAGGATGAATGTTTCTTCTCAATTGGGTTACTCCTATTGTTTTTAACCAAATGGCTTACTTAGATTGATTTTTAAATAATGTGTTGATTCTAAGATGAGTATAGGGATTTATATGTGATATTTTAGAAGATATTGGTCCATCCAATGTGGACTTACATGTGTGAGGAAGTAGGATGGGTGAGTGCCTTTTTATAGTTGAGAGGAGCGACACTCTTGTAATTTTTTGGAAATGGAGTTCCACCCACGCTTTTCCCATGTCAAGTGGATAAAATAATGGAAAAATTATATCCAAATGATTATGTGGTAAAAATATAGATATCCAATGTATTTTGGAAAATTTTCTAGGTCTTTTTAGCTATTATTCTCAAGGTTTTGTCCTTTGTTAAGCTAATTATGCACTTAATTGTTGAAATTTATTTTAATCAAACTCCCTAATATTTGTGGTCAAAAACTAAGTTTAACTTATTATAAATTAAAAATTATTCATATTCAAAATATTTAATCAATTTTTCAAAATATATATTTAATATGTGGCATAAATTAATTAAAAATTAATACCACAAATGGGATGACAATGTGGGGTTTTAAAGTAAAAATGTTCACTAGTTTGCTAAGATTTTATATCTAATTTCAAATTGAAAATTATTATGATGATATAAATTTCATTAATATAATATAATTAAACATTAAAAACAAATTAAAATAAAATTTAAGGATATAATTAAATTAGATGAAAATTAATTTTGAATTAATATTCAATAATGGTCACTATTCATCAAAAAATAAAACCTCACAAGAAAATACAAAAAATACATCATAAGATAGTTTCTATATTCTTATTTTAAAAATAATGTTTATTTTGATATATAAAATATATAAATTTTCTAAAAACTGGATTTAAAATATTTTTACCAACAACAAGTAGTAAAAGTGACTTTACAAAAATTTATGTTTTTGCGTAGAAAATTAAGTCAGTTCACATATAAAACCTATAAAATATAATCATTGAATATAAAAAAATATTTCATTTAATATAATATATATATTTTACATTAATATCAATCACCTATCATAATTAATTTAATTTATTTGGATAAAAAAATTTGTGATCATCAAAATAGTTTTCTATAAAAACAATCGCATTATATTCTATTTGTTTTTATATTAATTTCTAATTATTTTGTAACCAATGAGTTACATTAATATTTTTGTACAACATATATTTCTTGAAGTTAGTTAAAAATATTCATTACGTCTAATATAACATCTAGGTTATATCTTAGGATATCAAATAATAATATTTTCAGAATATATTATTGTTAGTTGAAACTCAATCTCACGTGTAACACAAGCCATTGAAGAAACTCGTTTTTGAGTTTAGAGCATGCTAAATCAATGTCACATGCATATCAATATATATTTTATATTGAATTTATATTGATTAATAAATTTGTTTAAATGTATTCAGATATTACATTCCCTTATGCATTTGGTGATACATGTTATACACAGTATCAAATATAAGGTTCATACTTTAGAATTTTAGTGAGTTAAATTATCCCACATTTAAAAATTTATGTCATCATAATTTAAACTTGATCTTGGTAATAGAGTTTTTGATATTTCCTATGTCTGAAATCCAAAATTGTGAGAATGGTTTGTAAGAAATACTCTAGAAAACAAAGGATGGGAAGAATAAAGGTCACATGGAATAACATATAACTTTGTCTCCAAGTAGAATAATATTAGTGGTAAGTATAGATACATACATCAATAGAAAGTGAAAATATTTATATAGAGTGAATTAAGCGAGCAATAAAAAATAATTGAATGATCAATGGAAATTTGAGGGCCTCAAATAAATAAATCGGTGATAATTAAGAAGACTATTGGTTTAATAAAAATAAAGGTTTTAGGAAAACATTTTTTCTGATCATTTTCCTCATGTTGATAAAATAATTTATTACCTAAGAATATAAGGAATCTTACATACATTAAAAATTTTAATTTAATATGAAATATTCCATATTCCAGTTGTTTTTAGATAAAATTCTAATTCATCCCTTACATAATTAAATGGATATAAAAAAATAGCATCGATCCCCAAAGCACTAAAATAAATATGTGAGAACCATAAAACAATGAAAACCCTTTACATTTTCCATTAATCATTATCCAAAGGCAATATGGTTAAGAAATTAATCTCTAAACCTAACAAGTTACACTATTGGTTCATCATCAATATTTTTTCTTCAAATTATTTAACTAAAAACAATCATATTATCCCATAGATTGCACAAGTCACTTGCTGTTAGGAAATCATTATCATTCATCGGTCATGGGTTCAACACTCGTGGCCCTTCTAGACATGATTGGTTGTCACCCAAAATGTGAGTCTTACATTTCTAAATCCATATTAATAAAACATCCAAAATAAATTTGATGAATAACATTTAAATAAGTTCGATCACTAAATAGCCTTTTAACTATGGTTTTCAAAACAACCCTAATACATAAATACTTCATCCACTTATTTCCACATAGATTTTTCCAGGGTATTGAGTTTATCCTCTAGAAGATGGAATCGACAAGGGTAATGTATTGTTTCCCCACATATTTGGAAATGAACTACACATGGATCCATAGGAAGATTTTAATTTCCTTCAATCATATTATTCATTTATCCTCATAAATGCTTCGAATTATGTCCTTCTTTCCCACACATGAAGAATATTACCATCCCATTGATATAGTTTCTTAGGTGTCTCCTTGCATATTTCTTACATGAGAGAAATCGAACTTTCTTCTCTCCTTGGTCCCCAACAAACGAGTACTTAGAAAACTATATTATTCTCTACATTGAAGAGTTCGAGAGTTTTTAAGATTTATGTTGTTGATCATATTTATGGAAAACTGATTCAGTATGAACATGATATCATCCAATCTTATCAACACCTCATTTTATTTCTCATTTTCACTATGTTTCCTTCATGTTAAACTCTAACTTGACTCTATTGGGTGATATCCCTCGAAAAAACTATAATTCATAGTGTGAGTAACAATTTTTACAAAAAAATATAATCATTTATAGGATATTAAAATCCTGACACATTATATTCAATATAAAATGCCTCAGTTTTAACTTGGGTTATTCGTTGTTAAAATCCTTTATAGTGGTTTGTAACCAAAATGTGAATTATCCGGATCATATCCTCTAAGAGTGTCAAACCAGGAGTACAATGAGGTCTATTTTCATATACCTAGTTATGCCAAGTTCGACCCAACACACTTTGTTAGAGTTGTTATTCCTAGGTAAAGAAATGCCAAAATCATAACTATTTGTAGTATAAAGACTGAGATGCATTTCTAGGAAGGCCAACATACTCTCTACATTACCAGAATTCTTGTGTGTTCTTCTATACGTATCCTCTAAATAAATCTTAGTGTTCTTTTCTCTAATTATAATTTCATAAATATATCTCCCAATGTTTCTACTAAACTTACATTAGTACTAATCATAACTATTCGACCCCAGAAAGCCCAGAGCCCATGTCTACTAACAATACATTGGTCTGATTATAAGGAATCAAATATTGAAGGACTAAAGAGTTTAGTAGTCTTTGTAAACCAGATACATACAAGAGTCTTTTATTTCAAATGAATACACTGATTAGAAGTTATTTTTTCTCTTTCAAGGATAATAAATTTAATCAATCTAGTGTATCATTGAATATCTATTAATGTACACCTCTTAGATTCCTTATTAATGGAAATAAAACAAGGGTAATTTTATATTCTTCTTAAGGTTAATATATAATAGAATCAATAATAAATAAATGTGAATAATAATTATGCAATTTTAAATAACTATACACACATACCATGAAATACATGAACTGATAATGAATTTCATAAACAATATGGAATGGTAATAACTAGAAATAAATTTCATTAAATTTACTAGATAAGAAAAAATAAATATAGAATGGTATGAAACAAAAACACATTCCATTTAATCAATAAACTGATAATAAAATGCATACATGTACTTTCTCATAAGGAAAATATCATGGATAAAAAATAATGAATAAAAATGAAGTAAATGGTTAATTATTGGATCTCATGTATCTGGAATACAAAAACCACCATTCTCAAAATAAATCTTCTAGAAATTTTAAAAATATATGTAGAAACACGTCAATTTTCATAGTTTTGTTGTCTCATGAGAGCCAATCGATGCATTGAGCGGAAATATGAAATCTATGTCCCACCCTTCACTACCCATCCAATTCATTCCCCATATCTAGATATATATTTAATTAATTAAAAATATTTCTTATCAAATATCCATATTGAATAAGGAATTATTATTTATCAATATTTTTTTAGTGGTGGATAACAAAAAACAATGGTTATTGATGTTTATGAATGGGGATTCCATCAAAGTATCATTTAAATATTAATGAGTAAAATAATATTTAAACATTACAACGTATCCCACACCATCTTGAAACACCTGAATCATAATTACACATGAATGAAATAAAACATAGAATATCATGAGAATATGTATATTATTGATATCACAATTTAAATTAAATTCAATATTTAAAAATAGTACACACTTTATATAATAATCATATTAAAGATAAAAGGTATATATAATTACAGGAAATTAAATGTCAAATGATTATCATAAATTGAATTTATCAAATGGATATAATAATGGAATCACAGAAGTGAATTTCAATAATATTCATCGAAAAATAAATTAGATACCATCCAGTGTATGAATAATGATGGTATTAATAAAAAAAGCCAATGTGGAGTAAAATATTGAATTCTTTCATTAAAGAAATTAAATATGAACTTTAATATCATTCTCGATGAGTGTATCCTTTTTTAAAACATTTTATTGGAAAATAATATTTTAAAATATAAAACATTTGTAAAGGGTGAAAAATACTTTGATAAATTATTTTGAAATATTTAAGAACTTTTTTTTAATTTTTTAAATTAAAACATGGTTTTTAGAAATAATCATGTTCTCTAACTAAAGAGTGAAATGAACTAGTGTTTTCATAATAATATTTCTATTTTTTTAAAAAAATTAAATATTGAACAATTACTTGAAAAATATCAAGAACAAACATAGGATAATAAAATGAAGGTTTTATTATAAAATTAATAAATAAATTATCCTTATGTAAATTACAGTGTAAATAATCCCATAAAAAATAAATTTTTAAGTAAAACCTTGGAATGATTATAATGTTGAAGTGATAATGAATCAATGAGTAGATTATGTGTATCAACTATAAATCATCCTAAGGAAGTGTAAAATAAATAAATATATAGTCAAAGTAATTATACGCTAAATCATATAATATTAATTACAAAGATGTAGTAGTATAACCTAGTGAAAATAAATTGGGCTATAAAATTCCTTTCCATTTTGTAACTTTTAACTCAAATCTCCTTAGATGAAATAATTAAAATTGGAACTCAAAATATCATGAATAATGAATGAATGAATATATTATATAAAAATATGGAATTATGTACATGATATATTAGAAATTAGGCTTACAAAAAAAATGATTGTTTCATGATAAATTTTACACTCCAAAAAATAAGTGAAATTGGAAATATAATCATTAAAAACGTTCTTGAAAAGAATAATATTTACACATTCCATTATGTCCCATAATATATGAAAATATATGAATTATAATCTATATAAATTAATGAAACGAAAATAAATATATAATATCATTATAATAAATATATTCATGATGTAACATATCAAAGATAAGTATATAAACCATATAAAATAAACATGGAGCATAACAACAAATAAGTTTCATTGACATGTAAATAGAGAAGAAATCCCTTACCTAGTGTTTATTTTTGTGCTAAGGGAATTTAAACTCATGTATAATGGTTTTAATAGTGTTAATGACTTATTACATAACCATATTCTGGTAAATAACATCTTAGTACCAATTTGATAACAATCTTTCACTATTTTCACTATTTCACATGTTAATTGCATAGTCTTTTGAGTATGATTTGAGTTGTTACATGTTGTTATTTTTAATTATATAATTAATTAATCATATTTCTAATATAATTTTTTTTCTTTTATATATTTTCAGTATATATGTATTTAGAGTGATCAATAATATTCTGAGATAAGCAATGAAATGCACCATTCATGGAGATGGTATGACGTATGTACGCATGAATGTTACATTCATTTATTTTTAAAATTAAAAGAATGAAATGAAAATTATACATATATTATATTATAATTAAATTATCATATATATTTCATATATGTTTCATTGATTTATTAAAATAATCATTTATACAATTGATGTATAGTGTAATGAACCACATCACATTGAGGGGGCAGTAGTCTACACTTCTAAAAACGATGTTATTATATTCCCATAAAATGGAGTGAATAAAGGTATGTGTGAACAAATAATTATAGAATTATAAATATATTATAAATATAATATATATAATATTTAAACATAGTTTCCATCATATTTCCCAAACATAGTATGTTGTAAAGGAAGAACATACAACATCATTTTTGGAGGCGGTTGTTCACCAAACACATAAACGGTATGATTGTTTCCCATTAGATGGAAGGGGAGTGTATGTATAGGTAGAAAATAAAACATAATAACATATAATTATATTTAGGACAATGTTTTTGTAATATATTCCTGGAATAAAAATACTTGAAAGAATATAAAAAGAAATAAAATAAAACAACTTGAGAAATGATGTTGCCTATTAACCAGGTTAGTCCTTTTGGTTTGAACAAAGGGATTAATGGGATATATTTATGAACAAGGTGATGAATATTAGTCTATAAGAAGAAATTTGAGGATATTTTTTTAGAGGATATTAGTCTAGAAAAATTATCTTGAGTTATTTGAGGAAGTGGGAGGGGTGAGTTCCTTTTTATATTGGAGAGGAGTGGCACTCTTCTAAATTTTAGGAACAAAAATTCCACCTGTATTCTTCCCATTAAAGGTGACTCGAAAAATGGACACAATTATATTAAAGGGAGTATAGGGTCTAAATATAGACATAATTTTTTTTATAAGAGTATAAGTCGTTTTGGCTCTTAAGATTATGGTTTAATCCCTTATTAAGATATTTTTCTCTTAATCGATGAAATTAATTTTAATCACATTAACTAATATTATTGGTCAAAAAAAATGTTTTTACTTTTTAGAATTTATAACTTATGGTGATTCCATATATATAATCCATTTATCAAAATTATAATCATATAAGTGAAAGAAATTATTTTAAAATTAATTCCCTAGATGGGATGAGAGTGTGCACTTTTAAAGTAAAATTATTCCAAAGTATACAATGTATTTATATATAATTTCAAAGTGAAATTGATTTTAACAACCGAAATTGTATTAATATAAAATAATTTAACATTAAAATTATATTAAAATATAATTTAACTATATAATTGAATTATATGAAAAAGTAGTTCTGAATTAATATTCAATACCTTTCTCTATTTATAAGAAAATTAAACATCACAGTACAATAACCAAAAATCACACTAAGATAATATTTTGATTCCAAATTAAAATATAAAATAATGATTACAATTTTTAATATGATCTTTATTTTTTACATGTAAAATCTAAAAAGTCAGAAAATCTGGAATTAAAATTGGATCACTATTAAAACGTTGTAAAAATGTCATTATAAAAATACATGTTTTTATCTGTAAAATTGGGGTTATTCATTTCTGTTAACTATAAATTATATTGGATGAATATAAAAAATATTTGACTGAATATATAATATATATATTACTCAAATATCACTCACTAATAATAATTAATTAATTTATTAGGTTAAAAGTTTTTTGTGAGTATAAAAATTGTTTTCTATAAACAAATTTCTTTTATATTCAATTGGATCTAATATCCGTTTTAAATTTATTAGTAACCAATTAATTCATTTTATATTTGTGTAAAAATATATTTTTAGAAGTTTGATATTAATATTTGTAACCTTTAATTTAATGGTTTGATTTTGTATTATTATATTTAATAATAATATTTTAATAATATATTATTGTTTAGTAAATCATAGTATTGTGTGAAACAGAAGACATTAAAGAAACTAATTGTTTTGTGTGATGTATACTAAGATAGTATGATGTTCATTGAAAGATAAAAATTAGGTTTAAATGATTTAAAATATTAAATATATTATAATGCCTCAGTATATTACACACCCTTATGCGCTTGGTGCGGTGTGATACACAGTTTACTGAATATAATAATCTTACTTTATAATTTTAGGTCATTTTGTTCGACACTCTTTAGGGATATTCATTGATAACACATATTTTCATTATAAAAAATAATTATTGAATTTAAGGATTAATGATCAATAATGGTCTAGGTTAAACCTAAGGTGTCATAAGTTGAAAAGAAGGATTGAATATTTAGACATCCTATATATGATTTTTCAGGATTGATCAATGTAGTTAAATAATATTAATGGTCAGTCCAACCATTATTATTTTATTAAGGGATTAATATAGAATGATTAAGTTGTGGTGGTAATTGGTATGCTCAAATAATGAAGTACTATATTTTATCTTAGATATATGAATTCTTATATAATAGGAAAAACCTCCTAGAATATCAATTAAAAACCTCAATGATTAGTTTTGGAATTAGTAGTGAAAACGCATAATGTTATGATTATCACATCGCATTTCTAGGATTCTTATCTGGTTGAAGTTTTTGGTAACATGCTTCCATAAAATCTTATTTATATCCCTCTAGTAGAATTTAATGTTATTATAGGTATGGATTGAATTTATTTATACAAATCTCATATAAATTGACAATGTAGGGAATTATTGTTTTATATTACAAACCAACCAATGATCATCTATATGTGGGAAGATAAATGTGAAATTACAATGTAAGTTGAATCCATTTTATGTTCCATTATTCTTATTCAAACAGAGTGTTCATCTTAATTGGTTTGGAGAAAATAAATATTTAAAATATTTCCATTATTAGAGAATATTCTTTTTTATTTCTTAAATACTTTACTATTCTTAACCCAAATCATGGGGAAGATGTTTCAATATAAATAATACCTCAAGCTATGCCTATATATATTATTATGTATATATTTAACCTGATTGAGTTATTGGGATTAAAGGAGAAAATCTATGAGAATATAGAAAAGGTATTTTTAGCCTATTGATTCTCTTTCTGGTACAATTTTCCCTCTTATTAAGAATAAATATGGGTCATTTCATATTCTCATTGATTGTCACTATCTTTACAAGATAAATATTAACAACATGTAAACTATACCCTGTATGGTTGATATATATGATCAATTATGAGGAGTTAGATATTTTTACAATATTGATATTCTATTTGGGTATAATCGCCTAAGGATAAGTAAGGAAGACATACCCATGAAAACCATCTTTATGAGGAATAATTATTATTATTTTTTTGTAATCCTAGTTGTATTTAACAATGATCTTTCTCTCCACATGGATTTAAAGAATAGAGTCTATAATGATTTCTTCAACCAGATTATGTTATCATTTATGGTTGATATTATTATATATTCGATGGGAATGTTAGGACATAAAAAACATTTGAAAATTGTGATTGATGACCCCAATGAAGGATAATTTTCCTTTAAAATTTCCCAAGTGTGAATTTTGGCTCTATAATGTTTCATTAATGGGTTATATAATCTCATGTAATTTTATATATGTGTATCCTTAAAAATTTTATTGTGTAACGACCGATACCAACCACATTAACCAAAATAAATAGTTTTATTGGGATGAATGTATACTACTAATGATTTTTGAAATATTTCATTTGAATATCTAATCCACTGAACATTTTGACTCAAAATGGGGTGACATTATTATTGATAGTTGAATTTGAATTGAGTTTCAAAAATCTAAAAAGAAGGTTTGTCACCTTTCCTATTCTAATACTAACTTGACGTGGAGATGGGATTTTGTTCTTTAGTGACACATTAATGAAGTTGGTGGGATGTTTCCTCCGGTATAATGACTCTATGATATCATATACCTCCATATAATAAATATTCATTTGAAAAATTACCTATCTAATGTGTTAGAGTTGGAAGTGTTTTTTTTATTGAATATATGGAGGGGTTATTGTATGATGGAAGGTTTGATGTATTTATAATGATATTAAATTATTGAAGTATATATTTTCATAGAAGGAGTTGAATATGCAATAAAGAAGATAGTTGGAGTTGATCAACGATTAATAATTATTTATACATTACCACCTTAGTAAGGAAAACAAGGTTTATAATGCTCTATATTAGAAAAACCATACTAGCTTATAAATGAATTGGATAAAAAAAGATCCAATATCTCTAGATTTTAAAAGGGTGGATATTGGGATATTTATGGGTGTGTATTATTCTTATGATTCTCAAATTAGTGTTCAACCATCTATCTAGGCACAGATTAAAGTGGCATAAAATGACGATGTGGAGCTATAAAAGGAGAGAAATGTTTCGAATTTTATCATTGATTCTGATGGAATGATAATATTTAAAAACCGCATATTTTTTCCATAAATACTAGATTTGAAGAATGAGTTATTTATTATTCTCAGAGTATATCATTCCCTGTTCATGTTTCATATATAATGATATATTGAGATCTAAACAAGTTTTTCCGGAGGGACAACATGAAGAGATATATTACTAAGAATATTTTCCTATACCATGTAATTTACATATTTAAAGTTGATCGACTAAAATATATGTGTATTTTATAATCATTACCCCTACTTGAATGGAAATGGGAAAACATCATAGTTGATTTTTTTATTATATAACCCAAAATTCAAAAGTCAATAATAATATAAGTGGTATAGACGATCATAATTATAATTCAGTGAACTTAGTTGATATAAAATAGTATTTCTCTTTTAAAATACATATTATAATATTAATTAATGAAGTGGCATGGTTAAATGGTGTTCAACATTATATTATATTTGATCAGGATTTGAGTTCTACCTCAAAATTATTATGTATTCTTTAGCAGGATAAGAATACAGAATTGTGATTTAGTCTAGATTATTATCCCCATATACATGGTTAGGTTAAAGAAAAAATTTAAACCCAAGAGGATATACTGAGTTTTTGTTCTCTATAAATCCAAGGTGTTTGGGATTAACACCTTACTATAAATGACTTTTTTATAACCATAACATTCACTGAAGAATTTAGATAGATCTATATAAAGACGTCAATGGAAATAATTATAGAAATCCTTTTTTTGGTTAAAGCTGGTGAAGGAAAGATATTGATACGTAACATAGTTGTGTAAATAATAGATAATTTCCAAACCATTCAACATAACATCACTATAACGTAGCATTAAAAAATAGATATGATGATAATAGTCAACAAAATTTGGAGTTTGAAGTTGGTGAGAAGGTGTTTCTAAGAGTCTACCAAAATAATAATTTAATGATATTTTGGAATAAATAAAACTCCACCCCTAGGTATATTTTCCTTTTCTAGATTCATTATCATTTATGGATGATAGCTTATCACATAGAAATTTCACCAAACCACTCTCATGGTAATGATGTGTTCCGTGTATCTCTCATAAGAAAGAACATACCGAATCCATGACATGTACAAAAATCAATGGTCATAAAACTAGAGCATGATCATTAAAATGAAGAATAACTAGTAGAAATATTGGATCATAGTGATTAATTGATATGTAAAAAGGCTACTCAAATTTTTAATGTTCTTTGAATGAGTCCGAAATTAAAATAAGATATATAAGAACCTGACAAAGTGATGAGGAAGATGAATAATCATTTGGTTATATATTAGTAAAAAATATTTAGGGTGAAATTAATTTTAAGGGAGGTTTAATTAAACACCCATAGATTTTATGATATATTTACTTTAAAATAAATTTAATCTCATTAATATCTTGCGATGCATGCAACACCGAGTCTAAATAAACCATAATATAGTATAATATTATTACATATGTATTAAATTACATGTAATGAATATAACTATATAAATTATGAGAATTATTTGGTTTAAAAATGTATAAAATAATTACATTGGTTATTATTGATTATAAATGAAAATAAAAAATCCTTTTAATGTAAAATAAATGTTTTTATGAAATAAAATTTTTATTCTCACATTTTTATAATAAATTTAATTATTCATCTTTTTTGAATGATTTCATTGAAATTTATATACTACATTTTCCTTAATATGTAATATCTTTTATATAAAAGTTTCTCTAGGCATAGAATAATAATAAATACTATTTTATACTTAATAACAATATTTTTCTAAACAGTGGCTTTGTCATGATTTACACCATTATTTTAAAATTAATTTATGAATTTTTTGAAATAGTATTCGAAAAAATTAACTTGTTATTTTAAATCAACATTTCAAAATAATCCAATAGTAAATTTTTGAGAATTTTAGGAAATGATTGATTTCATCATGAATAGTGAAAACTCTAGTTTTTATTAAGAATTTACTTTTCATTTAAAGAATATACAAAGTTAAATTTTGTATTAAAAGGTTTAAAAAGTAAAATTAGTTGAATTATATTATTATTAACCTAATATACTTCATTATAAATAATCTGATATTGAAATTGTTTAGTAAAACATTTTAACTTAAGAAAACATTTTCTTTCGAAAACTATGTTTTCATCATGCTTTCTTGTTTAATATTAAATGAAAAAATTTCCACTTCTCTGAATTGAATTTGGTAAAATGTATACATCTTCTAAATCAAAATAATTAATATTTGGAAATAATTTCAAATTAGTTTTTGTTATAATGAATAATGAAAATATAAAATGTGGTTACCACATTTAAGCTTAAACTAGGTTTACTAGGGGGGGGGTTAAACGAAAATGTAAAGGTATGTTTTCCAATAACAAATTTCAAAATCCTATTATATTTATATTAATAGACATTATCTGATAATGAATTATAATATATGTCGATTTGGAAGCATTTTTATTGAGAATGATTTTATCAATCTGTATTCTTTTAGGAAATTTCCATGTGGGACCACCCCCCTCATAAAAAAAGACACCTCATATCCTCTCATATAAAAAATAAAAATACATTTTGGATAGTAAAATATTTGAAAAATATATTACTTAAATCCTTACACATATCCATGATTCCATTTTTATTAGGAAACCCTCATAGGAAGGATTCTTGAGTAAGTCTAAAGAGGTTATCAGAAGAAGCGATATCATTCTGAATAGAGTGTTTTTCTTTCATTTATTCATACACCTCAATAAATTATTCTTCAATTAAGATTAAATTTTGAAACCAATGTCTTAAATATATTTATATTTTATAATGTAAATGGAATAAAATACATCTATATCATCTTCCATTAATGAGAAACAAAACCCTTCATCGTGTTTATGGAGGGATGACGCCCCATGAGCCATTGTAATTCACATTCCATCACAAGCACTTATAGATGTGTATAAAAATGTATTTAATATATATATATATTTTATTTATGGAATAATTTAACTTCTGTAATTTTAATATCACATCTACCTTATTACCATCAAATCTATTGGAAAATGATAACATCCCTCATGTGTACGTGTGGACAACAACCTCCATGAAGTGATATGATTCATTTTTCATTTTATTTTTACATGGATCGTAAAAAATACATTTTTGATGAATAAATATTATTAATATTATATAATAATAATTTTGTGATTTTGAAATGTTATATACCGTTATTTTTTTCTATCCTTATAAAATGAAATCAACATTCCTGTGTACATATAACCTACCATCTCCAGGAATAGTATAATTTATTTTAAATATATAAAATTTATGGGTGACAACAAATACGTTTGAATTTATAGAAATTTTATTTATATCATTATTAAATTTATCAAATATTATGGATGCATGATTGAAATATAAGTGCCAAAATTACTGAATCCAAACATACAAGAAAATCAAAGGAGTTATTACTATGGATGATAATTTTAACAAATAATTTTCCATAAACATTTGATAAAAGGTTGTAAATAAATCATATAAAGTATGATATATATTATTATGTTTATAGAATTTATGTATAATAAATCTATTTATATTATAAAATAGGTTTGAACATGTATGAAAGATATAGTTCATGAGGTAAAGCTTTATTTCACAATCTCATCAATATTTGAGATTATTCATGTTTATGTCTCCATTGATGAAATTATTTTAAATTTATATATTAATAAAAATATATTTTATTTTAATATAGTTATTTATATAAATTAACATTTTACATGTAATTTCCTTTCTTTATGTACTCAAGATACCGAAATAAGTTTTTTATGGAAAATTGACCATTTGTATTTGATCCTTCAAGAATCATTCTCTTACATGTCTATATTTTCCAAAATATTTGTTATATAATTTTTAAAAAAATGTTAAATTAGATATTAAATAATTTTTATGCATGATTTAATTTTTAAAAAGTGTCTTTAAATGAATATTCTCTTCATTTTATTAATATGGTAATTTTTTTCATTTTTATAATAACATGAAAATAATATTTTATACGACAGGAATGGAATTACCCATTGTCATTCCCACTACATGATTTGAATCTTTCATTAAAATTTTACAAGGTTTTTTTAGAGAAATTTTTTTCATTAATATCATGGAAATAATTTATACTTTAAATAAGTGATTTCAATGTGAAAATGGTTTATTACTCATCAAATTCCCTAGTGTAATTTTTAAAGTATTTTCATCTATGTTATCATACATTGTTGAATATTATGATGAGGATACGCTATAATGATACCCTACATATCATTTAAATGGATGGATTGTGATCACATTGAATAGGAAAGTATTGATATTTCTTAGACAGGTTCTTCCAATAGGATAAACTATTGATTTTTTGGAACGTTCATTTTTTTATATTGTTTATTAATATGATGAATGCATTTGACTTATTACGTGATGGGTGGGACCTAATATTACACTGACCCTCAATTCATCAATATGTATAATGAGAAAAAATAGATTAGGATATTTGGTTGAGGCCTTACCCAATTATGTAAGATGTATTGGAACTAGGTTTGGATGGTATGTTTCATATGGATGGAATCATGTATTCCATAATTAAATCATTAATTATAATTTTCCATGAGATTATTAAATTATTTATGATATATGTGTATAAGTTTCACGAACATGTTATAATTTATATGGAATTATTTGATCATAATCTTCTCTTTCCATATTATTAATTCCTTGTTAGCTTCCATTGTATGCATACCCTTGCCGAGTAATTGTGATCACCCCTTTCTTATTTTTTCTTTTATAGTCGATGACAAAAGAGTATTTTAATTGATATGAAAGGATATTAAAAATTAAAAAATTAGTATCACCATATAAATTACTATTTTATACATATATATTTGGTGAATGAATGGGAGATGGGTTAAGGAGCTCTCAAGCTGATGATAGTGGTCTAGGGTTCCCCTATGAACATGGTGTTTCACTAAAATTTGGAGTTTTCTATACTATTTAGAGGATCTTCCACCACCGCATTTTAAGATATGAAAACATCATATGACAAGAATAAATCCAAAAAGATTAATACAAAAAAGGGGATTCATTTTTCATCTGTAAATGGTTCCATCCCAAAAATAAAAGTCCACACAAGTATAATGTCAGATGTTATAAACAAGGAGGATACTATTGCTGATAGGTTTAATCTATGTGGATTTTTTATTCTTCCTCAAATGATTCTACCAGAAAGGGTTAATCCATGGAACGTTCATTACCATAAAACATGGTTAAATGTGGTTATGTATTCTTATTGGAAATTGTTTCTTCCTAATTATTTTTTCTATCTGTTGAACTAAATCTCAATGCATGGGGATTTGGGCATGTCTCCATAAATGCCGAAAATATCACCAATGATGATTTTAACTTCCAATTTAATATTTTTTCAATAAATAACAATAGGGTATAGTTTTTGATGAAAATCATCGATGGGATCTAGATTTAATAGAATCCACACATATTATTTGACATTGAATTAAGGGTTTTAATACCCATTAATATGGATAGAACCATTGAGTTAGATATCTTTGTCAATTAGGATAGGATCTCAGTTTACTCTGACCTTAATTTTAGTCTAGTTCATCAAATTAGTATTTACACTTTATAAGATGATATTAATTCCCTGAATAAATATGATAAGCTTCCATTAATTTGGTATATTTTTTTTCTATTGGGAATCCCGAGAAGAATTTATTTTATAAGGATTTTTATTTATGATTTTAGTATAAGGAAAAAAACAAAAAAGGCTTCATAAAATATATGAAAAAAATTAAAGGATGGTTTCTCCACTTCTCACTCTAAAGGGAATATTGAAGGAAACCACACAAGTGGTAATTTAAATGAAGATGAAGGGAGTATGTTAGATAATTATGGAATGTGTCATGCACTATAACTTGGGAATGATGTCTAATTGAGTGTTTCTCAAGAACAATATATAGATGGATACCAGTCTATAGTGATATATAATGTTAGTGAAGTGGCCTCTCTTGAGACTAATATTAGAATAATTCATGCATTGAAACATGGGCATGATGTCTAGTGGATTTATTCTCAAGAATAATAGAATGATAGTTTCCACACATAGGTTATGAATAATTTAACCAAAGATATCTCTCAGTAGGATGAATGGGATAATTTTGAGGTTGTTAATTTCCAATTCATCACACATATATAGTAGAAATCACAACCAGCAAGAGAGAATGCTCTTCATGAAGGAAATGAGAATATATCCAATCAAACTCCGACTATAGAGAATTATTTGGGGTCTCAATGAGAGGGGGTAGTTTAATAAAAAAAATTAATATGGTTAATAGTTATCTTTTTTATTACAGCTACATATATCATGGAGGACCGTTATAAAAATTTGAGTTTAAATGTCATTTTCGGAAATTAGTCAGATATGGGGAATGATGAATCACCATAGAAAATGACTTGTCGATATGATTCTAAAAAATGAATGTTGGTGGAAATTGAGTGTTTTTATTTGGTTCTTATGAAGTAGTAAATTCCAAGGAAGTACAACTCACATCTGAACCCCTCTTTGAAAACAATAACTATTTAAAGTAGGTTGAAATCCAAAGCTAACTACATCATTCCATTAGAATCTGAATCTTATATGGGTTTTGATAATTATTTTTGAAGATATTTTTACCTTTTAAATTTTGAATGAGTGTAGGTTTTCATTCCTAACCCTACATACACCCTCTTTATGTCTATTATTTTCATTAATAAATGTGTTTGACCCCACCTCTCTAAAAAATACTAAGTTGTATTTTATGTTTTCAAATTTATTGGAAAATTCATGTTTGTATCTAATTTTACAAGACGATTAAACTATTCGGTCTATAGGGATTTAGTTTCATGTTTCTAGTTCCAATTGAAAAAAGTAACTATTTTATATAGGCTACTAGGGTCTAGGTACAAATATATGTAAAGAGGATAAAGTATTAGTTACCCCATGATGTAATATTGATGAAGAAAAAATTGGCATGGAAGAAGAATTTCTAGTGGTGGAATTAAATACCAAGGATACAGAAAATAGTTTGTCTTCATGTAGTTTACAATCACTCTAAGAATAAAGGGTAACCACGATATCTTGTCAAAACAATCCTATAGATGCACAATGTATAAGTGTTGATGTTCATATATTTAATGAATCACTTGAAGAGACATTTAATGATTCATGTGACTATTTTTTGAAGACCCTACTAAACATTATCAATGATATATTTACTTTTAATGTTTACTCTATCAAATGAATGTCAGTGGATATCAACTAACATGATTAAAATTTACCAAACATGGTGAAATATATGGTTACAAGGGTATATATGTGCATAATGATATCTAAAAAGGTAAAGGACATAAATAAAAGGAATTATGGGATTGAAAAAAGATATAATTTTTAGAATGAGTGGATCATTATAATTCATGAGATAGAATGATCTAATAAAGGGATTGAGGACAATACCCACGCATTAAAAGAAGTATCTATTTTCAAGGATACAAAATTAGTGATTAATATCACATGATTTACGAGGATGAATATCAATTGCATGAAAATATAAAATTGAATAAGGTTGATATTTTCTATGAAATGAAGTGTGAATATAGGATGAATAAAACAGATAATGAGAAATATATTTTCAACATAAAATTCTTTGAGATTGAAGTGAAATTGAATAATTTGGAAATAACTCAATATGAGTATTCATTTAAATTTGAAAAAGTGATATCTCCACTTGAAATTCTTAGAGGGATTAACATGTAAGAAAATTTAATTTTGGTGGAAAAAGACATGAAACCATCTATTGATTATTATTAGTATGGCTTATAATAAAATGTATACTATATATCCCAAAGCATTAGTTGTACAAATTTTTTTATTCATAGTGCTACATTAAATTAAAAATATGAACAATAATGGATGAAATAAATAGTAAGGATGACAAAAATAAATACGTGGTGGTTTGAGTTATGTTTATGGGGTGTTTTTTTATCTAAATAATGCTTAAAAAGTATGGAAAATTCATAAAATAATCAAATGGGAAATTTTGGTAGACTACAATTGAAAAGAAAAAAAATATTTGTAGGTTTTTTGGGTTCCATAATATGTTTGAGAACATAAATAGTAATATTTGGAATAATGCGTTTCCCCTAAACTAAATGTAAATCCCACATCTATGGGGAAAAAAAAATCAGAAATAAGGAAAATCTTATAGAAGAATTAGAAGACCTATTTTCTTTAAATAATTTGTTGAATAACTGGATATCTCTATAATGTTTTTGATATTATAGTTCATAGGAGAAGAGAATGTTTAAAAAAATTAAACGTACATTGTTCAAAAATAATTTAGAGTATTAGAACATAAAAATAGGACAAATAAGACAAAACAACCATGATATGAAATGTATAGAAACATAGTAAAAATAATTCCTCCAAGAAGATATATATAAAGTAAGATTAGATACGCATTTGTAATAACATATTGAGAATTTTAATTCAAAATAATCACAATAAGATAAAAAATAGAGGAACACAAAAAAGGATCAACCTCTTATATTTTTTAAGAACTAGATATACCAGGGATGCAAAACCCTGACCCTAGAAGCCTATATCAAATGAATTATTTTATTATGATGGCATATACGCAAGGATGATTCATTTCTAAGGACCAAATAGATTAATAAATTTGGAAAACTAGATACATACATATGTTTTACATTGAAGCATGAAATAAAATACATTATAGAAACTCCTTTTGAAACACTGTTATTCTGCTACATTATCTTTTTATGTTATTCATTAAATTAAATTTGGAATTATAGGGAAAATAAACACAAGTAAGGGGTGAGCTAGGATGATTAGTAAGGTTATGTAATACAACATAAGTATAAATAATAAAGCATGATGAATAACTAATGATCATGTAAAATTAATACAAAATCTTTATCATAATATATAAGTAATAAAAGATGAATAAATAATTTGGTAATAAAATATAACAGTGGATGTTATACTAGTTGAATAACTGCATAGAACGTCAATTACTAGTTTCATAATAAGGTAATGCATAATTCTAGTAATCATAATCACACTGTTGAGGCCTCAGCTAAGACACCATACATAATGTGTAAAATCTGAGTCTAGTTTGTCTCATGTGACCTACCAATGAATCAAGGGTAAAAAAAGGACACACCTATCACATGATAAGTATAATTAATTACTTATATTAAATGGGAAATTATAATCAACATATAGATTCATATTGAAACTAACATATGATGTGTAAATAACATTCCCCAATAAGTAAACATAAACTCTAACAATACCAAGGAATATGGTGAATGATATCAAGATACCATATCCACAATGAAACTAATAATAAAACATTTCAATAAATTATTTTTAATGACATCATAAAATATTAAAACAAATTAAACATAAGAATCAACAAGAGGGTGAAATAGATGGAAATACTCTTATAAAATCATAGAGTAATACTTGAGAGAAATAATCTTGTACTTTGAAAATACGAGTCCATTTGAAAAAATATTTATATAAATACATAAGTGAACTAATATATTTTTTTCGAAATAAATTTATGGATTTTAGAAAAATAATTGTGGAATAAAAAATATTATATATCACACTTAAAATTAGATATGAATTTGAGAAGTTCCCTTGAATCGGGCTTGTTTATCAGGAAGAATTTGAGAATGATCCTTTTAATTCAGGAATATACCCTTAAAATAAAAAAGGATTCTAATTTGTACACATATATAAATAATTAAAACTTAATTTATGTTGAGTAAATTAGAATAATTATGAATTTCATTGTTGTAATGTGAGAGAATTATTAATTCATACGAAATTTGTGGTATGGGTAGAAAACCCTTACCTTTTGTTCGAATGTATTCCATAGTTGAGATTGACACCCTGGAGAATAAAATAAAACATCTTAATTAATTAATTAATAATATTTTATATTATTATTTGAATCATTATTGTTTTATTATGTTCATATATGTCCTTATTGACGAGTTTTTGTGATTAATTTTTTGTTCGGGAGAATTCGTTTTCTTGTTTTTCATGATTGGTTGAATTATTTATAACTAATCTAGTTTTAGTAAAATCGGTAGAATTTTCAAAATAAATTAAATGTCTTTAATAAGTATAAATATGTGTGAATGGTTATATATATAATATGGTTGTATGGAACATGTATGAATCATCAGATAATACATTCAGGGATAATCGTTTAGATTATTACAATTGTATTTTGATCACTAAGAAGTAGTTTTGATGCAGGAATTGGTATTATGTATATATAATGGTTAGAAAATATTAAATATTTTATTATAAATATATTATAGTTTGCTTTATACATAAAAATTTATCATGACTATCCTTGAAGAATAAATTGAAGAATGAAAGTTTTCTATCCACGAAGGTTGTAAATCACCAGATCCTGTACAGAAATTTCATTTAAAAAAAAGAGAGAGAGATTAAGTATTTTATGATGTATATTACATTATCATGATATAGTTATAGTATATACATGAAACTGTATTTAGCATGATGATTTTGATAGAGGATTTGAGGAGATGATTAAAAAAGAGAGCAAATTAAAATGAAATTAAAAGAAAAATGAAGAGGATTTACCTCAAGAATTATTGTCCTTGAAAACCTCTTTAAGGGAAGGGGTTTTGGTGTTTTGGTAAGACAAGGGTAGTGACTAGGGAACATGATTTTGGAATAACATTTATAGGCTTCAAGGCCTATAAGAGTGAGGAGAAGAGGGGTGATGGTGGGATTTATAGTGGAAGGGAGGGGTGATTTCTCATTATTTTATTGATTATATTATTATTTTTCTCAAGATAAGAAATAGTGTTTATTATTGTGATACAATATAGTAATAAGTTAATTTGAGTATAAAATAATAGAGCTCACCTTATCCTTACATCAACTTTGAATAAAAAATTCTTTTATTCAACATTTATAGTAAATTATCAGTTTTTACTATTCATAAAAAACTCAAGTGTTTCAAAATAATCCCAAAAAGTTTCCCAAAACATTTTTTATGCGTGGAATTTAAAAAGGAATCCATTTTTTGAAACTAATTTTACAAATATGAGAAATTTAATTTTTAAATAAATCATTATTTAATTGAAAAATACGGTTTTTAAAAATATTACTGATTTATTGACACCCTAAAAAATTAATTATGGTCTAATTAAATTATCCTAAAATCATAGGGTAAAAAAATATTGATTTATGAATACATTTTTTGAAAATAAATTTTATTCTAAATCAATTTATTAATTACAATTGTAATTAAATATATTCCTACACTTAATTATTAATTTTTAAATTAATCAAGTACCTATACTGTTATATCATACATTCACATATAAGGTGGCTAAATTTTATTTATACTTTCATGGGTGTGGTTACAATTAATAAGTGTCTTATTACTATTCATACGGGTAAAACTATTCAAAATGGTAATTTTACTATTCACCAAAAAATTATGTTGATCTTATTAGACTCTAATTTTCTTACTGATTGCAACTCTGTGTGTCTGGTTTTAGAAATTCAAATCACAGAAGTGAGAAAATTGTGTATCATACCTTGGATATAACAATAACAAAGTGTTTTTTCATTGGGAATAATTTTATATGAATTACATTATATATTAAATTTATTTTTAAATCCTTGGTGTTTTACATAATCTCCCCCATCAAAACATTTGTTCCTCAAAATTAACATATTGTTAACTCATTAAATGATTTGGGTAGATCTTGATCATATGTTCCTTAGGCTCCCACATCTCCCCTTTAATATTTTGATTTTTCTAAAGAACCTTTACCAACTGAGTTATCTAACTTTTCAACGCATGTTCTCTAATGTTCAAAATTTGGATAGGCTCTTCATAGTATGATAAATCATGTTCCAAATCTACTCCTTCAGAAGTGAGTACATGAATTTGGGATAGAATGCATTTTTATAAAATTGGGATTTGGAACACATTGTGTACTTTAGAAAGTGTAGGAGGAATCTCCACACAATAAGCCACATCTCCAACTCTCTCGAGAATTTCAAAAGGACTAGTGTACCAGGGGATCAATTTCTATTTCTTTCCAAATCTTATAACACCCTTCCATTGAGAAACTTTCAAGAAAATATAATCTCCCATTTGAAATAAAAAATTCATTATTTGATTATCGACACAACTCTTTTTCATTCTTTGGGCTGCTTTGATATGGGTTTGAATAGCCTTTAACATTGTTGTTTTTTCCTCTACATGATATGATCCTATAATATTTCTTTCACCAACATCATCCAAACAAGTTGTTGTATGAAATCTACTTCTATACAATGCTTCATAAAGATCCGTTAAAATACTATAATGATAACTATTATTGTTAGAAAACTCTATGAAAGGTAAATAATAATCTCACATACCTAAATAAATCATGTAACTATGATCTAAACATGGATTCTAATGTTTTTATCATCATTTCTTACTATATGTCAGTTTGAGGGGATAAGCAGAACTCAAATGAAGCACAATATCCAAATATTTCTGAAAACTTTTCTCAAATTTTTATATAAATCCTTGGTTATGATTAGACAAGATTGATAGAGGTTTTCAATAAATTCTTAAAAATTCATTAATATATATCCATTCAAGGAATACTAGTGGAAAATCATCCCCTATAGTGAGGAAATGTGCAGATTTTCTACGTTGATAAACAATTACCCATATCGTATTATTATTTCTAAGTGTTTTGGGTAATCCAGTAAAAACATCCAAAGTAATTTCATACCATTTCCATGAAGGAATTCTAAAAGGTTTCATGAATCATCTTGGATGATGTCTTCTAGCCTTCACCTATTGATAGACTAAAAATATTGATACATAATAAAAAATTTCACACTTCATATTATCCCAAATTTTTTTTTCTTCAAATCCATATACATTTTCGTTCTACATGGGCGTATAGAGAGATTAAAACTATGGGCATCATCTAAAAAGTCCCTTTTTAGATCGTGTAAAGTGGGAAGACATAGCCTCATCCCAAATTTCAGAATTCCATCTTCATACATGAATTCTACCAACTTCCCATCATTAACTTCATTAATTTTTATTTGAAGATTCTCATCAATAGAATGAGAACATTGAATCCATTCTAATAAAGATGGTTGTGAAAAAAATTTAAATAGTAATGATGTTTCACATTGTATGATAATTACACTATCAATCGTTTCAACAATCATGAACATAGGATCATTGCTGATACTCATATTTTTAAAACTCCATGATCTTTCTTACCCAATGAATCTACTACCTTATTTTATTTCCTTGGGTGAAAATGTATTGAATGATCATAATCTTTAATAAACTCAATCCATCACCTTTTATTGATATTTAGTAATTTATGTGAGAAGATATATTTCATGATCTTGTGATATGTATATATTTATTATATTTCACCCTCGTGGTCATCTCTTCTTATTATTAGAGAAAATATTGAAGCTAATTACTCAAAATCATGAATTGGGTAGTTTTTTAGGTGTTTTTAAATGGATGCGTGAATAAGAAATAACAATATATTTCTCAATAATAACAAAACTGATCCCTTTCTTTGATGAATAAATATATATCACAAATACACCACTTCAAAATGGTAGAGTCAAGATTTAGGCATTCATTAACATCTTATTCAATTCTTAAAAAAACATTTCACATTCTTTTGTCTATATAAAATCGATCCCTTTACAACTAAACCTTGTTAATGGGTTATCTAATTAGGTGAAATTCTGAAAGAAACACTGATAATAACCTCCTAAACCAATTGAACTATGTTCCTCGGTTATATTCGTTGGTGTAGCCCATTCCAGAACTACCTTTGTCTTCACAAGATCAACAAAGATTCCATACTTAGGGGAAATATATCCATGAAAATAGACAGTTTGATGCCATAATTCACACTTTTTAATCTTTCCTTATAACTATTTCCTTCTAAGAGTCTTCATAACAATGCCCAAGTGATTCTCATGATCTTTGTATCTTTTGAAGTAATCTAAGATATAATCAATAAATACCACAAAAAATTCATCAAGATATTCCATGAAAAAACTATTCATTAAATCCATAAAAATAGTGGTTGTATTAGTCAGTCCAAAAGTTTATACCATAAACTCGTAGTTCCCAGACCTCGTTAGAAATGATTGCTTTGGATTATCTTTCTTCATCATAAGCAACTGATGATATCCATATCAAAGGTCAATCATCAAAAATAATTGAGCTCTATGAATTTGATCTAATAAATCATCTTTTCTAGGTAGGTGATACTTGTTTATTATGGTAATATAATTGATTTCTCTATAATCATTGAATAGTCTCATTGAACAACCTTTCTTCCTGACAAAGAGAAAAGGGGATCCCCATAGATAAATAGTTAGAAGAATAAATCCTTTACAACTCAATTACACTAGTGGTTTCTTCAGTTTTACTAATTCTGTAGTTTCCATTCAATAAGGAGTCTTTAATATAGTTCATGAACTAGGAATACTATCAGATGAGAACTCAACTTCCTCCTCTAAAGGATTTCCCGGTAAATTCTCTAGAAATAACTCTATATAATCATGCACAATAGGTATTTATTTAATTTGATGACTTTTTTCCTCACCCATAAATATTCCATCCTCATCCTCCCCATGAATCACATCCAATAGAGCTACTAGTGGTGGATCTAGATAAGAATTTGATGGTGATGTTTTTACACTAAAGATAAGGGCCTCTTCAACATTTAGAAAAATTGTAACTCCAAACATCATGCAATATATATTCACAAAAAAATTTCAAAGCCAATCTATACCGACTATTATATCTAAATAAATTATGGGTATGATTATATGGCCCGAAACTAAATCACATTCATGTGTCATAATGGGGAAAAATCGGAAAATATTTTTTCAATGATACTTCACTTTGGAGTTTTGACTGACGAATGCTTTATTAAATAAAAAGGGATATGTAAAATTTTCTTAGAAAACAGTGATGATACAAAATAATGCATTGATCATGAATCAAATAATGCATTAGATAAGTTTGATGAAATGATTAATTACCACCCACCACATCATTAGAAACTTACACCTTAGTAGTTTTGATGACAAAAGCTTGGCCTTCCTCCCCTATCCTTTTTTGGTGAATGTTTCCATAACACCAAGGAAAATCATTTTCATAATGTGTGATCTCTTTAAAATTGTATCATTGAATAGTGGTAGCTTTATTCTTCCCCTTATAATCACAGGTTTGTGGTATTTTCCTCCACACATAAAACAAACAACCATTCCCTTATGGCAAGTACCAGGGTGTTTTTCCCACAACATTCACAAGATGGAAAATCTATTATTACTTTCTTCCCAATTTCTTTATTTCCATTTCTAGTGTGATCGGTAGTACTATTCTTCTTTTTTATCCCTTTAAATTCATAATACATAGTGAATTATTTTTCTATCTTGATATCACATGAGATTATATAATCAAATGATGAGAAATTTTTGGAGACCATTTCTCCTCAGGAGAATGGTTTGAAAAAAATAAATGAAAAGATCAATCCTAATTTTTGTATTACGTATGTAATCCATGGAATTCCTTTCGAAACTTTTGAAGTTGTATTGATACATAAATACATTTTCATCCTTGTTTTGTTTCATACTCAAGAATTATCGTTCTATATCTTCTCATTATTCACGAGAAAAATATTTTTCTGGGAAAATTTCCTTAAAATACTTTGATTCCATATTGATAATTTCCTACAACTACCTAATGTTTTGGTTTAATGACCACAACTAATCTACATCCCCCCGATTGATGATAAAATTACATAACAAACATCTATCATTCATTACTACCCATGGTGAGTAATATCATCTATAATGAATTTATCCACATCTATGCAAAAAATGGGTTTGTTGTCCCATTAAACATTGGACGCTGTTGTCACATAAAATTTTCTTACATTGATCCTCCACATTGTGGATCATGATGCTTCATACAGGTATGGTTATTATTCATATCCTAAGTTAGTTTTACTAGTATAGTTATAAGTCAATCAACACCAGTCGCAACATTATAACCACCATCATCATTTTTCATATGATGGAAATCCCTACATGGGACACGAGAATTCATGTATTTTCCATTACTTCCACTAGCCACCAATTATAGATAATCAAATACAGAAAATTATGTTATGAATCATAATGTATAATTTCAAACCATAAAAATAGTTAACATAAATTGAAATTTTTTGAATTTGTTATATCATAACTATAATCACCGTTTCATTGGGAAAAAATTTAAATTTAAATCCATCATAAATTTTAGTAATTTTTTTTAATTATCATAAGAATATCTCTTGTGTGTGATAAATGGGTTGTAGAGTAAGGAATGTTGTCATGTACTAGGTTAACTTAAGTAATTATTGGAATATCCTATTAGATTTTTCACTCTAAGTTACATCTGTTCTAGAACCAAGTCCACTTGTAGTATCAATACATGGATTTATTTTCTAGGAAGGACCACCTAATACACACCTTACCAAAAATATATGATGTTATTGTATGCAATGCCTCAAATTTTTCTCTTTATTATTTTGAAATATTATATAGAATTATTACAAAGCCAATTGAAAAGATGACATGTCATTTCGAGGCCTGGTTAGACCGAAATGGTGGTTTGAAATTTTTTATGTAAAGTGAGTTTACAGGTGTGTGCAGTTGTGTAAATTTCCAAATAGATGCTCGGATTATAAATCTGGGGGAACCGTTGCATCCAAGATGAAAACATTACCTATGAACGTGTCTAACCTCACTGGCACAGGTCGATGGAAAAATAATATTTTCAAATGTTTTTAGTAAAAAAAATTAAATAAAATAAAGAAAATTTAGTTTATTTTATTTGGAAACATTCAATAAAGCGCAATGATGGGAAAAATATTTTGAAAATTAATTCCATGCTATAATAACTCAAAAACAACCACACTAACTCATTAATGCTGCAGCATGATGGAATGATGAAATGTGTTCCCTCCTTTTAATTGGTTAATCTAATGTTAGACATGGGGTAGAAATTGCGAGATCTTCATGGAGAATTGGAGAGTCCTCTCAGTAATGAACGACATCAATCAAAAGTGTGATTCATTGGGCCAACAGAGTTGGAGGATGTCGACGACGACGACATCCAGTTTTCTTCATCAGTGATCGATCAATTCTCATTGTAGTGGTTAGGTTTTAAATTGTTTCTTCCCAATTCAATTACTAAATGACGAACACTGATCAACCCCCAAACTGGTAGACTCGCACATCGTCGATCATGTGGGAGGGATTTGTCGTTACGAGATTAAATCTTGGGATTTTATTTTGTCATGTTTAATATTTTAATTTTTCTCATTAAAACTTTAAAATGGGAGAAAATTAACGCCATAACGAATGACATCAAATGTTCATTTATCCTTTGTTATTTTGTTTTCCACCTTCCTCTTCCTTATGTTCTTCACATTATTCATGGGGATATGAACGAGGAATTTTTTCACACCCATTTTTTGGTGAAATGATCCCAAAATTGAGATATGACAACGTGATGACCTAGAGGTGGTGTGATGACGATAGTGGAGGATGAATTGACATGGTTCGGGAGTTCTTGTTCTTCGAGCGTTCTTCATGTGGGTAAATTAGTATGTGGTTTTAGGGCTGATTGGAGGCCTAAAACCCACGGAAATGGCCTTGCAGTGTCTGAGAGACCTCAACCTTGGTTTTTCATGACGATCGGGTGGCTAGATCAAAGAAAGGGTATCACTAGAGCCGCATTGGCAAAGAACCCGTGATTTAGAAAATTTACAGAAACCACGATGTTTATCCCGATGAACTCACCTTGTGGGTCCGACTAAGTGGAGGTTATGGTTCTACGGTTCTTGATGCGATGACACAATGTGTTCTCCAATTAACATGGCATGTGGGTCACTATGAGGAACTTGGGGTGTATCCTGGGAAATACATAGACAAAGGGTGGAGTACATGGTCGTGTACTCCACAACACGACCAGAGTAGGCTACTTAAATGGGTAACCTATTGTACTGGTTACATGGGATGAAAAATGTGTTGATGTCGTGTACATGAACATGACCACATTCATGGAGGGAACCCCAGTTACCTAGTCAAGGCGTGCAGTCCATTCTATACAAAAGGTACTTACACTTCTATACGACACGTTCCCTCGGACTCGGGCCGTTACACACGGTCAGTACCCAAACTGGTGAGACATGGCATGTGCCCCCTTCTACATTCCGTTTATATCCTAGAACATGGATTGAACCTCTTGTACATTGTATCTTGTAAATGTTTTGTTCTGGTTTGTGCCCCCTTTTTATCAATCCCCTGTAGGATATGTATCATTTCCATCCACAAGAGTATTATCCCTTTAGCAATACATTCCACGATAGAGTCAGGTATACCTCCAAGAAGCCCGAAGTGAGATCCTATATCCATTCTTGACCCAAGTTAGAGTTAGGTATTAAGGATAATATTCCCATAAGGCACAAATTATATACTTAGTAGGTGAATCCGGATGAGTCGTGATATCCTCCAAGGCCCTGGCAGTGATCCTCATATATGTATCGTAATCTTTCCCCACTAAAGAGTGTGTTTTCCCGGAATGAGTTTATCTATATATCATAACCATCCTAATAAACAATACTTCTCGGATGGATGTCATTAGAGCTATCATACTCATGGAGTGTGTTCTTTTAGGTGAGTGCTTTGTGAAACCTTCGAACTAAATCCTCAGTGGGGTGATGTGGTCATGTGACTTGTCCCTAGACAATGGTCCTGAGCTTTTGGTATATCTAGTATTTGATTCTCTTGCTATATGTTCTGTAAAAATATATTTTGTAGTCCTAACTATACCTTTACTTTGTGAATTTATTTTTGGTTTTTAGGTTCCTCTACTTAGTATTTTTATACTCACCCCTGTAGAGGCTTTTCCCACACATGTCATGTCTTGTGTAGACATGAATCCTTTTCATAGAGCCTAGGGAGGACTAGGAAATGATCGAGCTTTCGGAGTTCCCTACCGGCTGAGGTGTTCCTTTGACTATGAGTAGTAGTCCCAGTACATCTTTGTTCTTTCATGTTGGACTTTTTAGTTTATAGACTCTTGTTTTTGGTGGGGTTGTATTCTGGCCTAGTCTACATTCAGTAATATACCTTCTATCAACTTCTGTTTGTGGTGTTTTGTTGTATGAATGGATTTTGTTCCTTAGTGGTTTTTTACATTTCATCCTTTGTGGTTTTGGAAATGTGTGCGTGTGTATAGGTACATAGGCAATGCCTCCCATGTTAGTGATCTGCCTACTATGTGATTGTCACCATCCCCTGGCCTATTCGAGGCACGATTAGGGAGTCACAGCATGGGCCCCATTGGGATGAGTTATGATAGAGTGGTATCAGAGGTGTTTGGTTCTACTTTATGATGAAGATTCTATGAGAATGGTTTGGGGAAATAGTGTTAAGTGTTTTGACCTCATCTTTCAGTCCTGTGACTCGAGTTTTGGTGTGGGGGCTGACGTACCCATATACCAGGATTCTGATAACCTTCTTTTTGACATAGTACATGAAAAACGTAGTCATGGGGAAGTAAACAATGACACATGCATCATATATAAATGTGTTGTGTTTTCAATGTCCTTTAATTTCACCTATCCCTATATACTCGTTGACCATGGTACATCTTGTTTCCTTATATGATCCCTCCGCGATGCATACCCGCATGGATTCAGCAGCGCGATCACGAGGATCACCCCATCAGTGATGATGGTTCAATACATGAACCAGTTCCCGATGAGTTACTTTGAGGTGGTGCACCTGTTATACCTCCACTAGTTGAGAAGTCCATGGTAACTGAAGAATCGATAAAAGATAGTCATAGGCTGAGTGTACTCCATGAGATCAATAGATAGGGACCCCTCAAGTTCCAAGGAGAGCCCGACCCTCAAGCAGCTGAAGATTGGCTTGTGGAGGTGACCAAAGGCTTATGTCTAGTGAGGACATCAGTGGAACAAATGGTGATCCTAAGAGAGAGCCTTCTTCAGTGTTCAACAACACAATATAAGAGTATAACCACATGGAATCTTGAGAATGAGACTCATTAGAGGACAGAGTTTGATTGACCCTTTAGGGCGGTGTTCTCTCCAGTTACGCTAAGAGCAGTGCATATTGAGGAGATTCTTCAGCCCTATCAGGAAGTTTGACGGTAGCTGACTATTCATGAAGTTTCACCAACATTGCCTGGTACTAGATGGATATGGTCAGGGATTAGTATTTTAGAGCTCAGACTTTCGATCGAGGTCTAAAATGGGACATCTCAGCTAGTTTCGCGCCTCTATTCATTTTGACTTATGCTGTAGTGCTTGAGAAGGACTTGGTGATTGAGAGCTTCTTGACAGATCAGAGACAACCGAAGATAGTTAGGAGTAGGAAGATAAGTACATAGACCTTAATAGTAAAGAGCTGAAATCAGGCACGGGGATAAGGATGAGGGAGAATTCAAAGGAGGAACCAAGATAGGGGACCAATATTCTGGGGATCTCACGCTAGATCCCATCAAACTATGGAGAGGCGATGCTACTCGTGTGAAGGTAGATGATATCTCGATAGAGACTGTCCAACCCGTCGAGATGCCAACAAGGAAGTGATGGATGGACCTCCAAGACAAAAGTAGAGAGTGGACCAGAGAGACCCTCCGAGTGGAGGACAATGCAGAAGATTAGGGAGAACTATAGGTGGAAGAAGATGCTTAAATCTACATTAATAACCACCCTCAAGAGGTCCACACTAGGCTCAGAGAGTTGGGGGATAGTGGCAGGGACATCTATATATGGTCGGGGCATACAACCCAAAGACTCCTGGGATGATCTGGGGTAAGATCTTTGTCTTTTCTATCCTATCTACCATACTTATAGGCATATCTTCTAGTCATTCATTTCTCTCCACATTTCCTCTATGAATCCTTGTGATTCTGGTAGATTTGTTTAATCGACCCTCACTCTTAGAGACACATACATGAGGAGACTCGATGATCATGTAACTTTGAAAATAGTGTGATATTACCCTTGGAGGTGAGAGTTTTGGTTGGAACCTCTGGGTAGAAGTGTCGATGTGGCACGACATAATTCTTGGTATGGATTGGTTTTCTTTGGTCCATGACCAGATTGACTTCTTTAGGCAAAGATTGAGGAATGTCTGCAACAATGGGATGTGTTTTTCCATTGTCAGTAAGAAAGAGACCCACACAACACCGAATGGGCTCATTCGTAAGAGGGAGTATCCGATGACTCATGAGTTGGCTGCCCATACCCTTGGAGTAGTAGATGTGGTGAGTTTCCAGTTCCTAGTAGTTGTGGTAGAGTACAAGTAAATATTTCTAGAATATATTTCAGTACTACATCCTAGCCGGGAGATTGAATTTTACACCGACAACCACCCTTGGACGACATTGATATCCTCAATGGCGTGCTAGATGTCACCCGTAGAGCATTGCAAACAGAGGGAGATGTTGTAGGACTTGTAGTGAAAGAGATTCTTAAGACCCAATGATTCCCCTATGGTGGCCCCAGTTTTGTTTTCCATCAAGGAATACAGTTGTTTGAGGTTGTGTGTGGATTACCGGCACTTGAATTAAGGAATGGGGAAGAACAAGTATCCACTACCGAGGATTTATGTCATATTTGAATAGATAAGAGAGGAACAATGGTTCTCAAAGGTTGACCATCGGTCATGTTACCAACAGTTATGAGTACGGGATGAGGATATACTGAGGACGACTTTCAGATGCCGCTACGGTCACTACAATTACTTGGTGATGCCATTTTTCATGATGAATACCTCCACAGTGTTCATGGGACTAATGAACCAGATCTTTCCATCGTACTTATACTAGTTCGCAGTGGTATTCATCGACGACATCCTTGTGTACTCAGCGTCAGAGAAGGAGCACACGTGACACATGCAGATGGTTCTATACATATTCCGAGATCATCAGGTTTATGGAAAACTCTCGAAGTTGAAGTTCTGGATTTAGAAGGAACACTTTCTAGGACATGTTGTTTCAGCAGATAGAGTAGCTTTGGACCCATCCAAGGTGGATGCGGTGTTAGCATTATAGCCACCCTAGAGAGTGATGGAGGTACAAGGATTATTTAGGTTAGCAAGATATTACCAGAGATTCATTCCTAATTTCTCCTTTATATTAGCACTGACGACAACCTTGACTAGGAAGGGACAAAGCATCATGTGCATGAGGAACTGCCTAAAGGCTTTCAAGTAGTTGAGGTAGAGTTTTACAAGGTCCCCAATCTTGAGATTTATAGAAGAGGGTTTCGAGTACATTGTTTTCCATGACGCATCAGGGACCAGGCTTGGTTATGTCCTAATGCACAGACATGCCATGATTACCTATGGTTTACAGTATCTAAGGCCACATGAGAAGAACTACGTGACCCATGATCTTGAGTTGGCAGTGGTCGTCCTCAAATTGTAGATGTGGTGACACTATTTCATGGGCGAACATTTTATTGTCTACTCGGACCACAATATCCTCAAATACATATTCTCGTAGAAGGATATGAATCTGAGGTAGATGATATGGGTATATTTCCTCAAAGATAATGACTTTTAGATCATCTATAATCATGGGAAGGGGAACGTTGTGGTATATTCCCCCAGCAGGCGGCTGAGCTTGCAACTGTTGAGTGAGGTGACAGAGTAGTTGGCCTCATTAGAGATATCCTTCATGGACAGTGAGTATATAGGTTTCTTTTCCATTGATGGTGACCACCCCTCCACTCTTACAATGATTTATAGAGTCATATCTTGGGGATGTTGAATGTGAGGCCTTATGTGTTCAGTTATCCCCATGACGTGCTCCTAATGGATATTCGCAAGGTGGGGAGAACATTGTTCTTTAAGAGGACGCACTGTTGTACAAACGACAATGTGTGATGAGGCCCTGAAGGAGTTTCATACAACCCCTAGGCGGTAGACACTGACATGGAAAAGATATATCAAGAACTATGATGGTAGTTCTTGTGTCCAGGAATGCCAAAGATAGTAAAATATTTTGTTTCTCGGTGCCATAGGTTCTAGAAGGTTAAGGCTGAGCACCAGGTTCTAGTGGGGTGAGCTCACCCCTAGAAGACCCATAGTGGAAGTGTGATGTAATATCAATGAAATCCATGATGGGATTACCATATACAACCAAGGGGTATGATTACATATCGGTGATCATTGATCAACTCACCACATTGGACCACTTTCTATCTCTCAAGGAGCAGAGTTCTGTAGAGATCATATGACCCCTCTATGTAGAGGAGATTGTTCGTCTACATGGTGTCCCATTGAAAATATTATCGGATCAAGATTCCCACTTCACATCCCGGTTGTTGAAGGGATAGTTGGAGGATTTTGGGACTCAACTACACTTGAGCACTGCATTCCATCCAAAGATAGATGGGAAGATGGAGAGGACAATTCTGGTTCTAGAGGATATGTTGGGTGCCTGAATCATGGACATTGGTCATAGTTAGAAGGAAATCCTACAACTGGTGGATTATTCTTACAATAACAATTTACACCCTACCATTGGTATGTAACCGTTTGAGGATTTATGAGGGAGACTACGTCAGTCACCTATTTACGGGGCCGACCCCAGAGAGTCCGCAATAATGGGTCTAGAGTTGGTGCGAGCTACCACCGAGAAGGTTCAGATCATCCCGGAGTAGATAAAGACTACACAGAGCTAGTAGAAGTGGTCCGACTTTCTGGCTTGAACCTTTTATGTTATGTTTGCTTATGGGTGTGCACGGTTGTGGAATTTACTAAACATATGCCCTAATTAGAAATCTGAGCAAACCATTGCATCTAGGACAACGACTTTTCCGACGAACATGCCTATCCTCGACTAGCACAGGCTGAGGAAAAAATTTAATTTTCAATTTTTTTAGTAAAATAAAATAAAAAAAAGAAAAAAAATAGAAATTTAATTTTATTGTATTTGGAAACATTAGATGATGCGCAACAATGGGGAATCTATTTCAAAAATTAATGTCATGCCATAATGACTCCAAAACAGCAACACTAACTCATTAATGTCACATCTTAGTGGAACAACGAAACACTTTCCATGTTTTTAATGGGTTAATAGAATGTTAGATGCGGGGAAAAATTGAGAGAACTTCATGGTTCTTTGGAGGGTCCTCTCAGTGATGAACGAAATCGATCAAAAGTGTGAATCGTTTTGCCAATGGAGTTGGAGGATCTTAATGATGATGACAGTAGAATTCATTCATTAGTGATCGATCAATTATCAAGGTATGAGTTATGTTTTAAATTTTTTCTTCCCCATACTATAGTTAAACAATGAACGCGGATAAACCCATGAACTAGTTGAACCACACATCGTCATTATTGCGGTAGGGATTTTTTATTTATCGGATGTTTTCATAGGATTTTCTATTTTCAGGTTTGATGCTGTAATTTGGATCTTTTAAACATTCTAATAGGATAGGATTAAAGTTGTGAAGAATGACAACGATGGTTCATTCCTCCTTTGTTGTTTTGATTTCTTCCTCCCTCTTCCACACGTTCTTCACATTCTTTGTGGGGATATGAATGAGGAATCATTTCTCATCCATTTCATAGTGCAACGATCCCTAAATAGAGATCCAAAACTATGATGACCCAGCGTAGGTGCGACAGTGATAGTGGCAGATGAATCGACATGGTTTGAGAGTTCTTATTCTTTGAGTGTTCTTATCACGAGTAAATCAATACGTGTTTTGGGTCCTATGGGAGGCCCAAAACCCATGGAAATGGCCTTGCAGTGTTGGGGAAACCTCAATCTTGGTGTTTCATGACAATTGGGTGGTCAGATCAAAGAATGGGCATCACTGGAGGTGCACCAATGAAGAACCTGTGATTATGGAAATTTCTAGAACACGCGGTGTGTATACTGAAGAAATCATCATGGGGGTCCGGCTAGGTGGTGTCTTGGCTTTCAGGGTGCTTGAAGTGATGACATAGAGTGTTCTCTAAAGAACACGGTTTGTGGGTCCTTATACAGGAATCATCATGTATCCTGGGTGATACATGGACTTGTGGTGGATTACGCGGTTATTTCCTCCACCACACAGCCAAACTAGGCTAGTTACACTGGTCACCCACATGTACCTGTTACATAGGATGACACATGGGTTGAAGCCTGGTATATGCACAAGTCCCCACACAAAGAGGGAATCCCAGTTACTCTGACATGACATGTGGTCTATCCTACACACCATGTACATACCTTTCTACATGGCATATTCTCTTTGACTCAGGCCATTACACACAAGCAATACTTGAATTCATGAGAAATTGTGTGTGCCCCCTTCGAAACGCCGTGTATATCCTAGAAGATGGGCTGAACATCTTGTCCACCATATCTTGGACATGTTTTTATTTGTGTTAGTGAACCATTTTTCTTCTTCCCATGAAGGTAAGGTATCATTTCCATCCACAATAGTGTAATACATTCAGCATGACTTTCTGAGATAGAGTCAGGTATCCCTTCCAGAGTCCCTGAGTGAGATACTCTATCCATTATTGACCCTAGGTAGAGTCAAGTATCAAGGAAACTATTCCCATAGGGAACCGATCCTCTACATAGAAGGTGAATCATGATGAGTTGAGATATCCTCCAAGGCCCTGACAGTGATCCTCATAAATGTATCATAATCTTTCCCCACTCAAGAGTGTGTTCTCTCTGAATGAGTGTATCTATATCTCGTAACCTTTCCCAATGATTGGTACTTCTTAGATGGACTTCATTAGAGTAATTAGACTCATGTAGTGTGTTATCCAAGGTGAGTGCTTTGTGAATCCTTTTAACTGAATCCTTAGTGGAGTGATGCAGTTGTGTGGCTTGTATCTAGACTATGGTTCAGATTATTTGGTATTGCTGGATTATGTTTCTCTTGATATATGTTGGGTAGAAATATAATATTTTTAACTGACTACAACTTTACTTTTTGTATTACTTGGTGGTTTTGGGGTCCATTACAGGGTATTATTGTACTCACCCATGAGTGGGATATGCATGAACATGTCATGTCTTGTACAGACAAGTAGTCTCTTGATGGAGTCTAGGGAAGACAACGAACAGACTATGATTTCTGAGTTCCCTACAGGACATGGTGTTCCTACAGCTTTGAGCGACAGTCCTAGTACCTCTTTGTGCTTTCAGGTTGGAATTATTAGTTTGAAGACTCTTGTTTTTAGTGGGCTTGAATTCTGACCTAGTGTACTTTCAGTGCTTTACCTTCTGTCATTCTATGTTGGTTGGGTGTAGATGTATGCATGCATCGGTTCCTTAGTGTTTTTTTTATATTTCATAATTTTTGTCCATGGATACGTGTGTGTGCGTGTGTACATGTACTTAGACGATGCCTCTTGTGTTAGTGATATGCCAACTCAGTTCTAGTCACTAGGCCCTAGATTATTGGTGGCAGGATTTGGGAGTTGTAGAGCGGCCCCCCTAGGACGGGCCGTGACATTGTATTATTTTCCCTAACATCTATCGTAGGTTTATGTTCCCTAATTTATGTTTTCTAAATCTATATTCAATGTTTTTACTAAAATTGTTTTGATACCAACTATAACACCCCAACCCCCAAAATCTCAGAGCTGGTGCATTATTTTATTTAGCTGGAATATAAACAATGAGGATGCTTCATAAATGGATGAATAGTTTAATAGATCTTGATAAACAAGATATATACATAATTTTAACATTTCAACTTGAAACAAAATACATCATAGAATGTTGTTTTAAAACACTCTTATTCTTCAATATTATTATTGCATGTTATTCCTAAAATCCAGCTTATCATCACGCAGAATGAAAACATAATAAAGGGGTGATCTCCAATGCTCATTAAGGGTATGTAATATAGTGGAAGTATATATTATAAGGAATGATGAATAACTAAATAACACATCCCAATAACAAAAAATATGGGGCATATTATGGAAGGAATAAAAGATGAATAAATAATTACATAGTAAAACCTATACATGGATATTATAACTGTATAATGAAAAAAGGACCATCAATTACTAGATTTATAATGACATAATTCCTCATTCTACACATCATAATCATACCATCAAGGCCTCATACATGACACCATATATAATGGTTAAGAACCCAGGTTAGTTTGTCTCATGAGACCAACTGATGCATTAAGGGGATATAGCAAGACCCAAACATCATGTAATAATCCCAATGAATTACTCTTGTGAAAGGGTAAAAAACTAATCAAAATATACATTCATATTTAAAATAATATATGATATGTAATTAACATTCCCCATCCAGTAAACATAAACACTAAGCATTTGGAGTAATATGAAGAATGGTATCAAGATGGAACAACCAAAATAAAACTAATAACTAGACATTAAATAAAATATGTTAAATGATATCGTAATATATTAATCCAATTGAAACATAATAATAAACAACTGCTTTGAAATTTATGGAAATAATCTTTTAAAATCATCTAGTAATACTTGAGGGAAATACTATTTTATGTTGAAAAAACATTTATTTTAGAAAAATATTTTTATAAATCTATAAGTGAACTAAAATAGTTTTTCATAATAAAATGTGTGAATTTAGACAAATAATGGTGTCTTAAAACAAATTATAGAGTGCACTTGAAAACATGTAATAATTTGAGATGTTTCATTTATTTAGGCTTATTTATTAGGGAAAATTTGAGTAACATCATTTTAAAACATGTTACTCCCCATAAAATAAAGAAGTATTATAATAAAAATATATATATATATATATAAGTCATTAAAAAATAATTTAGGAGGTTTAAATAAGAATAATTAAGAACTTAATTGGGTTAATGCGGGAAAATGGGTAACCCATAACAAATTGGAGGTTCGGGTAAAAACACTTTCTTATGTCTGAATGTGTTCTACACATGACATTAACGTCCTGGATAATCAAATTAATATTTTTTAATTAATTTAAAAGTTTTATATAATTATTGTATTCATAAATGATTTATCAAGTACATTTTTTCTTTATTTATGAATTATAGAGTATAATTTTATCATTTGGGAGCTTTTTTTGGGGTTGTCATGATCAGTTATCTTGTTTATAAGTAATGTAGTCCATGTAAAATGGGTATAATTCTCTAAAATTGTAATTGAATGTTATTAATGAGAATAAATAAGTGTAAATGGTTACATATATATATATATATATATATATATTATTTTTACATGTAATGAGGATGAATCATTAGATAAACCATTTTACGATAAACATTTAGATTATTACGGCGGTATTTTGATCATCAAGAACTAGTTTTATTGTATAAATTAATATTATGTACATATATGGGTTATAGAATATTAAATAGGTTATAATAAATATATTATATTCTTCTCTAATCATAATAATAAAATAATAACAATTCTTGAAGTTTAAATTGAATATTGAAAGTTTGTCATCTATGAAGGTGGTAAATCGACACCTCCCAGATGATGATTTTGTTTTTAAGAGAGAGAGAAAGAGAGAGTAAGGATATTGGTGATGGATATTCCATTATGCTGATATAATACCAATATATAGATAAAACTAGATTTATTATGATAATTTTTACATATGAGGTGAGGATATGATAATAAAAAAATGTAAATTCAAATGAAATAAAAATATAAAGGGCGGGAATTTACCTCTTTAATTGTCATCATGAGAACCTCCTTAAGGGAAGGTGTTTTGGTTTTTTGGAAATTACAAGAGATTTTTTACATGGGTTAAGACTAGAGAAGTGTATTTGGGACGAAATTTGACAAGATTCAAGGATTATAGAAGTGAGGATAGGGGGGTGAGAGTGGTTTTTAAAGTGGAGGAGAGGGGAGATTTCTCATTATTTTATTCATTATTTTCTTATTTTGATGAAGACAATAAATATTTTTGATTATTGATAAAATATACAGCAACAAGTTCATGTTATTTTGAACTAATGGTTATTTCCTCATCCTTACATCAATAATTACTAAAACATTATATTACTTAACGTTTATCATAAATTATCATATTTTATAACTCACAAAAAAATAAATTATATTAGAAAAAACCAGAAAATTCTCCCAAAACATTATTCAATGTGTAGAATTTAAAAATTAACTCCATTTTATGAAAATAATTTTATAAACATGGGATATTTAATTTTTAATTAAAATCATTAATTACTCAAAAAATACATTTTTTAAAATTATAACTGATTTTATAACACTCTAAAAAATTAAATAAGATCTAATGAAAATAATCTAAAACCATAAGAGAGAAAAATATTGATTTATAAATACTTTTTTTTTGGAAAATGAATCTTATTTTAAACCAATTTATTAATAATAATTATAATTAAATATATACCATCACTTAATTATTAATATATAAGGAATTCACTTAGATATAACTTTATTTCATACTTTCAGTTATCAGTTTCCTAAAGATTATTTATACTTTCATGTATGAGGTTAGTATTAAAATGAGTCATATAAATTTTCATAAGGGTAAAATTACTATTCAAAAGCATCACATTACTATTCATCAAAACATTATGTTGATCCTATCAGTCTCTAAGTTTCTTACTGTTCGAAACCATATATGTATGTTTTTTAAAATTTATCTCAAATAAGTGAAAAAAATTTGTTTCATGGATATTTTATAACTATAAAAAAGGTTTGTTTCATATAGAATTAGTGTTTTGTGAATTACAAACAATATTAAATTTTTTTAAAATCCATGGGGTGTTATAATGGAAACATTAAAACAAGATAGAGATTGATGCATTAAATGGGGAAGGACTGAGTAAAATGGAAGATTTATACTTACTAAAAACAATATTACAAATTTGGTGAATAAATATTATGAGGAGTAGGGTTGAAGAGCCATGAAGGTTGAAAACACCCCCTTGAAATTCTTGATCATTTGACCAACTAATTTAGAGAAATAAAAGTGATGTTAAGGGAAAAAAGGGATAGGAATGATTACATATGAAGAATAAAAATAATTTAAAATATGCTTATAAATGTGGGATAACATAGGATACCATGAGAAGAAAAGTTGGATGTGGAAACATGCGAGACAAAACTAAATAGATTGTTTAAAAATTCCACCATATCAAGAGGAAATACTAGTAAGTATAAAGACTCGACCAAATAATACAAGCACTATAACGAATCATGTTGAAAGGAAGGCCCCATATAAGAAGAGAAGAAAAGTATTAATTCTACTTAAAGAGAATACGGATTTGAAAAATAAAATGACATTAATGAATAATCCTTTTAAGGATAGAGAAAGAAAAAAATAGTATGATGGATGGGAAAACATTTCTCAGTCTTGTTTCTCACTCCAAGAAGCTAAACAAATCTAATATATCCCCTAATTAGTTTATTCTTTTATCTAATATATTTATGAGTAAAATGTGAATATGGTTCTTGAGTGAAAAAAAATGTTATCTGGGATGTTGAAATTTGAAAAAAAACTAACCATGATAACTAATGAAAGGAAGCAATATATAATATCAATTCCATATCCAAGGAAGTAACAATTTTATTAAAATTATCAAACGGTATTCTAAAAACCATTTGCATAAAATACCAACCAAGATGAAGTGAAGATAGGTATCACCCTCTAAAGGGAAGTTTACCATGAATGGTGTCCAAAATTATTTATTCCATGAAAATCTATAATTTTTCTAATGTTCTTGAAAAAATCATTTAGGAGGTATGTATGCATACTCAGTCATCCTAGTTTATGAAATAATAAAATATTATAGTATGGTGGAGAAATTTATTTTGATCCATACTATAAAAATAGGGAAACATAGGTAGATCATTAGGTTTAATTTTAAACTAATATAGGTACATGAATATTTCAACATGCATATTTTGTTTAGTATAATATTTTAGGTTGTAATTTAATAATGGAATTTTGATAAAAATTTTAATAAGTTGGTATCATCCTAAGATTATAGCAACAACCTCTGAATGAGTTATGTTAATAGTTACCAGTACATATCTTATTTAGTCAGTTAATGGATAACTTTTTTCTCTAATACAAACACTCAATATCTCAATACAAAACATTGATAATGTATACTGTGAGTGGGGTTATTGATGTCCCATATCCTTAGAATGATGTGATAACTTTCATTTCTATGATATTTTTATTTTTTATAAATTTAGGGGATGTAATAAAATGAAATAAGGAAATAATAAAACATGATAAGATTATTTTATATAGATCATATATTTATGTATCATTTTCTACAATGTCTTTATAAAAATATATAAAGGGGGAAATTATGAAATTCAATTTTTTACTATGTTATAATTTTGGTAAATTTGGATGGAAAGTATTGAGGGAAGTTATAAGACGCCAATTTATTTATTAGGTGCTTCTAGGAAGGTGTTTAAGGATCATAAGATTATTGATAATAATGACGGTCTCCACAAGATAGGTACATCAGTACATAATGAATAGTGAATATTACTTGGGGAATAATGGGGTTCCCTAATGTTAGGAAATTATATAAGTCACCATGCAAATTATGTAAAATAATAATAAAAAATTATTTACTATTATGAGATTCAAGTAGATCGAGTCACATGATGGAAAATATGATTGAATGTGACATATGCTTCAATTTGTTTTAGAAAAGAATGAGTATGCTTCTAAAAGTTTATGTGTATAATCTATCAGAGCATATTTATGAAGATCCATAATTTTGGATACAATATGTGAAAGATGATATAAAAATAAACATGGATGATGTTGGTATAAGTTGAGACAATAAATTGATAATTCTTTAAGATAAAGAAAAGTGATGATGGATGAGAGCACTATCAACTATTTTTTTTATAATAAGAAGGTGAATAGTCATCAATTAGAAGATATTTGAGAACTATGAATATAAGTGAAAGGATGGTTGAACAAAGTCAGTAAAACATAAAATCATTTATTTAGGAATTGGATAACTACAAATTCTATGATAAGGGGTTTCTTGATTTTTAATGGAAGATTATGATGTTGTAAGGTGTATTAGAGTGGATGAGAAGGCCTCAAAATTAGTTGAAGAGGATTTAGATTAATTAATCCAAATCTATAATTTTAGGGTTAGTGATATAATTTTTATATAGTTCCTATCAAGATATTGTTTTCTTTGAATTAAACGTTATTGGTGAAAAATATGGTGTTCATATGCTAAAATGCTTTGTTTGTAAAAATTGAAAATTGGCATAGCCTTGAAAATATGGTGTTTTCTCTAAAACTATAGAGAGTTGATTATTTTTCAATATAATGTTCATTCTTCACTAACTCAATGTTCATATAAGAATATAGATCTTATTCTATCCATATTTAATTTAAAATGAAGTTGAATTATTCTTGTTTATTGAAGTAAAAAATATGAGGTTTTTTAGAATTAATATCCCTAGGAAGAAACATAAATAAGACGAATCTCTTCACCCATTCATTAAAGATTAAAAAATCATGATTAATTTAAATGGATCAGGATTTAGGTTGAGAATGTATAAATTACCATCTGGGTAAGAATATAGTGTTGAAAGAGTATCACGCTAAATAAGAATGTTCCATATCATAAAACATAATGTTCATGCATCTAATAAATTTTCATATATAGGTTTTCTGGCGAATTAAAATAGAAAAGAATACCATGATATTTAAAAATATAATGATTAATTAATATAGAATTATATTCCAAAAATACCAATGAAAATGGATAATTATAAAATAAAGGAATAATGGTAATAATAACTTTGAATATACGAGATTTTAGGAATATTAATGCAAAATATTATAGAAATATGAGATTTAAAATTAATAAGCTATAATAAATATTAAATATTGGAGGGGGATAAATAAAGGTAGATTCCCTAATGTCTGTGTACTAAAAATATTCTACAATTTTGAAGGATAGAAAAAGAAAGAGAACCAATACAATAACCTATTCTAGATCATATGAATTATAGAAAATGAGAGTGCCCTTGTTATGTTCTAGAACACTGAAGAAAAAAAGAGAGATATACATTAATCTACTTTCACATTATTATTCTGGTAGGAAAATTGGAGATAAAATTTCATTAATGCTAAAATAAAATATTATTATGGGTGTTTATTTAGATGTATGTAATGTTAAGAGAATACAAAAATTTCCACCGACTATAATATTTAGGAATAAATAATTAAAAAGACAATAAATGTGATTATAATATCAGAGTTTGAAGAAAAGTTTTTTTGACTTGGATTCAATAGATTATATTCTGTGTTTAGAAGGTAATAGATATAGCCTACAATAAATTACTATATAAGAATAATGACTTTATGTAATACTATTCGAGTTCTCATATAGAGGATGAAGACCACAGACATTATTAAGGTGGGACATATGATCTTAATTTCTATTCTACCTCAAAAAGTTCATGTTGAAACACTTATTTTATAAATAATTATATAACTAGAAATCTATTTATTTATTTTTACTTGGAAGTGTTAGGAATATTGGTTCATGGATATACTTTTTCTCATACTTCTTTTGATAATAAGAATGAAATTGTGTGTGGTTGGGTTAAAAAACATTTTATTCTAGGGATTTAGTCATCTTCAAGGAGGTGAATCTCTATATAAAATCCGATATTTATTTCATAGATGATGTCACATTAAAATATACATGTATACCATCCAAAGGAGAGATAAATAAAGAGTGATATCCATTCACTGAACCAGTGATGTGGTGATAATGGATTAAAATATTAAATTGGTTTATAATTATAACAATATTTATTCCCACTGATATTAATATTTGGAATATCCAATTATCATCTTAAAAAAAGTCATAACTAGATATGGAAAAAGATGCAATGGAAAATACATTTTCCAATAAGTCTATAAATTTAACACAATCAATAAGATAGTGAAAAATAAAGAAAAAATTTCTTTCCATTTTAAGTTAAAAATGTTTTTTAATTGATGAATAAATGAAAAATCCATTTTGAGAAATTTTTATTTGAGAAAATTTTCATTAAAGTTATTTATGGATTGGATAAGATACACAATGTCTCTATGTACATCATGTATTTCCAACTTGATGATATGGAAAATAATATAAAAGAACTTAAAAAATATGTATAATAGATAAATCAGAATCCATGTGAAAAATTAGATAGTTTAATATATAATAGGATTTTAAAATCAATATAGTTGATGCTGAGAATAATATTCTCTTCTTATACAATTTTTAGTGTGAAAACATATTGAAAAAAACAAAACAATCCAATTTTGGAACCTTCCAAGATGCTGATAAGAAATGTTTTTCCATTAAATGATTCAAAATCAATATTCCCTCCCAGAGATTCATTTCCAATGGTGAATCATTTTTGATGGTAGGTATTCTGGTAGTGACATACTATCAACAAAGACTTATCTATGGTGGCGACTCAACCGTAAGAGTGGATCATTCATGGCGTTGAGACATTATGTGTAGTAGGAAAAATTTAGTGGTGACTCAACATCAATGGTGAGTCTTTTCTGGTGGTTACTCATCCTAGATAAGGAGTCATTCTTGTCTATTACTTATCTTTAATGCTGAGGTTTTTCTGATAGTGACTCATTCTCAACAATGAGTCTTTTTCAAGAAGTGACTCATATTCCATGGTGACTATTTTTAATTACTTGCCAAATTTTATCCAAACTACCTTATGTTATAAAAAATATAATATAACACTATAAAACAATTAAAAAGATAATTATCATGTGTTTTGAGAATGAAAATAATGAGGTGCCGATAATATCACCATTTTAAATGGTCAGAAACCATGAAATTTTATAATCATTTAAAGAATGAACTTTGGAGTAAAATAGACCTTATTAACACTTTAAAAATAAAATGTAGAGAAAATTGATCATAGAATCACATATATTAAATAAAAATTGATTCAATGAAAGATATCAAATAAACTTGGTATGAAAAGCATATTAAAGGTATGGCATGAGAAAAAAAATTTGTCATTAAAGAAAATACACATAATTAATAAAGATGATATTCAATATATAAATTAGAACCTTGTGGTATAAAAAATACGATATCAATAATTATCATAAAGTAATGAAAAAACCACATATATTTAAATCTCAAAGATACTCAAAACAACGACATAGTTGTTCTCTTCATTTTGGGATTATCAAAAATTTGAAGGGAATTAAAATGAAAGTTAAAGAGATAAAAGATGAATAGAAATAGGTATTTCATTACTCAAAAAGTAAATCATAGTACATAAAAATATATAAAAGATAAACCCTATCAATGAAAAATACTAATCACATAAACTTCTTAGCCCGGGTAGTTGGAATAAGAGGTTCATTTCACTTATTAGAGATAGAGGGAACGTAAAGAGATGTTGAGGCAGAGGTAACTACATTGTTGGTAGTATGTTTTGTATGTAGATAAGGATTAGGCCTCAAAGTCTCCATCTCATTAGATAACTGCCTAATCTCTATCTCCACTTCTTGAATTTGATGCATCAACATAGGATATATGAGTTGAATCAAAAGATCAAATAACAATATATCAAATATTTGCCTTATCACTATGACCATAGAAGGTTGATTCTTCATAATAATATTAAATAAAGAGAGTATAGTTTCCTTAAAAAGTCTAGGCCAGCTCTAAATATAACATCTAAATAAATAGAATCAATAACTATTGGCATAATAGACTCTAATTACTCATATCTGGTAGGCATATCTAAAACAAATCTTTTATGATACCATGTGGAATCTATCTACTCCACCATTGATCTATTTGGATCACTCTATACAAAAATTGGTATAGAAGTTCTACATGTCTTTAGTGTAATGATATCATTATCTGAGTCAAGGTAGATATGTCTTAACCTTACATATCCATGATATCATTACCATTCCTCAAGAGCTGGGTCCCCCAACATAGTAAAAATCACAATAGAGTGTTAAAAACTACTTTCTCATCAACAACATGTTTAAAAATTGTTCGCTCATCATTTTATTCATCCACATGGAAAATATGGTGTCTAATGGTCATAGGGATTACTCCCCCTAAACAGATTCTCCCAACTCAACTCCACCATCACTATCAATATATTGAGCTATGATTTTTCTTTCCTCATACATAGAATAAATATAAAATTCTATAGAATAAAAATGTTCCAGATACATATCATGATTATTAAGACAATTAGGTTCATAACTAAATTCATCTTCTAGACTATTTCCATCACTCTCTTTTTTACCTTTATAATCTCATTGCATTTTATCATCATCTACAATTCATTCTCCATCCCTATTTTCTACTTCATATTCTTCTTCATCATCTTCTTTTTCATCATATTGTTCACTTCTATTTTCACCATCATAGAAACATACAACTCCATTATAATATTTAGAATAAAAAAATGAGAACAACACCTCTTTAGAAACCCCTTTTTATTCTTCTTCACTAACTTCATGTTGAAGAGTCTCTCTTTCTAGTACAAATCTAGGAAGACTATATAGACCAAATGTTATAGTATGAGGGATCTTAGGTTGGTTCGGGTCACTAACAGTCCTCATGTTAATACTCTTGCTTCTCGTTACCTAAAGCATCAACCTCATATTCTTCGTACTCATAATTTGACTACATATCCACTTGAATTATATCTAATCCAATATCCATAGGATTCTTTAGTCAGGTATGGTGGTTAATATGATTAAATTCAAAAGAAATCATGTCATCTTTCTCAACCCATTTTCTCAACCCTGGGTTCCAGTTTATTTTCATTATCTTCCAGTTGAATTTTGTAAAAAAAACTTCACAATTCACCTTCATTGCTTCTTCTTCATCAACTAAACCCTTCACTTCCAACTTAGTCGAAATGAACTTCTGATAAATCAGGGATTTTGACTTAGAATATCTCTTACACATCTCTATCATATGAACCATCAAATATTTGTACATGTTTATTTTATATTACATTTTTATAATGTATTGAAAATATATGTCATGATATATCATTGTACAAAATTATCATGTTTTAAGAACCAATATATGATGTATAAATTGGAATAAAAATAGTCTTCACCATCTAGCTCTATTGAAAATATTCCCCTTAAGTCTATATCTTCAGTCAGCTGAGTAAGTGCATTCTCATATTTAAAAGAATTATTATCACATGTAATTGACCCATGATAATTATTTGAGCCTCCTTCACGATGAACATTAAGAAATATTTCCCAACATCTCATAGATAATGTAACCTTAGATCCATTTATTATTATTTGAACCCAATCTTTTTCTTCCCAAAATCAAATCTCAAATTTTTTTATAAAACTGATGCAACAAAAAAGGATAGAAAAGTTTATCATTGTTCGAGAACGACTCTACCCATCCTTGGACATTGATTTTATTCATCAGTAGTGGCCTTATTGACTTCAAAAATTCACAATTTACTCCCTTCTTAGGTACCACTATACACATTTGGAGTTTTAGATTCCACAATTCTTTAGCTGTTCGATTCAAGTATCCCCTATGTTTCTTCAAAAGATGAGATTCTTCGAGAGATGACACTACTTATCACTTCTCTCTATCCATTAAAAATAGATTGTATGGTTCAAATGAGGTTGAGGGAAGGTGAATGGTTGTAATTAATAAGTATCATTGAGAAGTTAAAGGGGTAAGGTATGAGGGAGAGAACATTTAAATTCAAATAATCCTCCAATTTATATCAATTAGCGATTAAAAATTTCAAAAAATAAAATCAAATATTTATATTCAGCAAAGGAAATAGCTAATAATGAATCATTTATGACCAATGTATGTTTAATTATACCATATATATTTCCCATTATAATCCTCATAAGAATAAGTTCTTCCTTCATATGATTCATGTGATTTAGTGAATTGTTAGTTAAGATCTATATAAGTGTAATTATTTAGTGAAAATCCAATTTTTGTATAATATGATATATGAGTTATCATTAAATTATGAAGATGAAAAATTATTTATAAATATACAAGACCTATTCAACATTGATTAAAACATTAGAAAATTCAAAAATGGTGTTTGAATCTCGAAAAATGATTAAGAGACGTTTCTATTAAAACTATGAAGAAGAATATAGATTCTAGTGGATATATTGGAAATTAAATATAGTTAAAAAATGATGAAATTATTGAATATAAAAAATGAAATTAGATTATAAGGTGTTTATCATTTATATTATTTTCATCAAAAAAATTATGTGATTCATGCTCATTTGGTTTAGTTAGAAATGATCAAATAATAATAAATTTTTGAGAAGAATAATAATCCTAAATATGCAATTGTAGATTGATTAAATATGGAATTTTGAATTAGAAATGTAAGTGTTATGCATCATGTTATACATTTCTCAATTATACATGATTAAATATGAATAATGAATAATTTGAGTGTTAAGTGATTATTTTTATGATTTATATGTTCATGATATATATTATATTAATTTTTGATTAAAAAAACTCAAAAAAAAAAGAAAGTGACCGTGCCATAAATATGATTGGATATATTATTTTTTACATCCTTGTTGATTTCCTAAGATATGAGTTTATATAGATGATGATAAGAAAAAAAAGAGTCAAATCATTTATAAAATATCTATTAGATTTTTTGTCTGAGATAAATGATAATGTAAAATTGGACAAGGGGACTCCATTCATTTTACTAGAGACAAGTTGTTGAGTAAAGAATTGAAGGATATCATTGGCGGAATCCTATTTAAAAATCTTTTAGTAAATGAGAGGGTCTATATACATAATCAATTTTTTTTAATATCTAACAAAAAAAATATATTGGTGGTGGGCTACATATTAAATAGAAAAATAAGGATAGAGAATTTGATATTGTAGTAAATAACTAGGAATGTTGAGAAATGTGAGAACAACCAAAAATACATACCAACCTTAAAACACTATATAATACTGAGTCATAAAATATTTATTTTTTTCATTTGGGATGGACTTTTTAAGTTTATAGTTTTAGAGAACTAGTTTATAAAAATTACCCAAGAACCCCATACATTACAAAGTGGACACTTCCACCTTGTATAAAATTTTTTCGTAATAAAATACTATAAAAATAAATATCTTTTTTTTATTAAATTGTTTCATGTTTTCTAAATGATTCCATTAATATCCCTACTAATCCTTGAATCACAATAAAACAAATGGAAACATGGAATGATCAAAAAAATGATTAGTAACAGACATATAAAATTGATGAAATAAATTAGTTAATACAATTGGAAACCATTATATCATATATGATAGTTCTCCTTTAACATAATATACTTTGAGCTCAAATAATTTTTTAATTACAAATGGTATTAATTTGACTACCCATACATTTTTTTAATACTATTTGTAATAAAACACTAATGTAATGAGATAATCATGTGGGATTCTTGGAATACCTGATAACCTATGAAGAACATTTTCTTAAGACATACCTTTTTAACCTTCATGAAAATAATCATTTATTTAATCAATAGACCATTACTTTGTCTAATGAAATCAAAATATTTACAATAAAATTATCCATCAAGCATAGAAAAGTCATGTAGGTGACTTAGGATATAATCAATACATAACCCTTATAAGAACCCTTTCAAATAGAATAACCTTCCTGGTCAATTAAAACATAATTTTATAGAGAACATAATAAATAACCACTTAATTGGAGAAATATATCAGGCTCAACCTTCATCATAAAAAAATCGAAAAGATCCATAATATACATTAGAAAAATAATATATTTCATTTTCATAAGCAAACACATAAAAATATACTTTTGAACTATAACACCCACAAACTATAAAGGGTTTAATGACTATATGATATGACTCATGTCAACAAGGTGCACCTTTTGATTCGGGATCCCACTTGATTAGAACGCCACTGTTATGTGTGCTCGGCCTGGAGTAGTGATCAAGATGGGTGACCTTCTAGGTAGTTTCCCAGGGTGTGTGTGAGTGAGGAAAAAGCACATTGGAAAGGAAATGTGTAGGCCTGTGGGAATTATCAATAGTTAGATGACCCGTTCAGGCACGTGGGAGGGCCCCAGGGTGTGGACCACGTGTGTGGGGGAAACTGGTGGTACATGGCGGGCCAAGACCCGCCGAATATGTAAAGGCATGGTGCCTGTGCTGTCACCGAGACCGAGTTGTCACATTTGTAATCAGAGGAGGAACACAACCTTATGTGTGGTGCACTACCTGGGTTGAGTTGTAGGGCCCACAATGAGGACGTTGTTCTTGGGGGTGGGAGGGGGGGTCATTGTAACGCACCCAAATGATAAAGGGTTAAATGAATAAATCATATGACTCATGTAAATATGGTACACCTTCCCTTTCAGGAGCCTACCTGATTATAACTCCACAATTAAACATTCTTGGCCTTGAGTAGTGGTCTTGATGGGTGACCTTTGGGGAAGTTTCCCAGGGTATGTGTGAGTGAGGACAAGGAAAAATGGAAAGAACATGTGTTGTCCTGTGGGGACTATCAATAGTCAGATGACCCGTTCGGGAATGTGGGTGGGCCCTAGGGTGGGGACCACATGTGGGGGGGTTAACTGGTGGTACCTAGAGGGTCAGGACCGGACGACCATGTAAAGGAAGGGATTCTGTGCTGTCACCGGGTCCATGTTCTCACATGAACCCATATGAAAGTCATTTTTGATTATTCATATATCTCATTCATTTAAAACACTATTGTAAAAACAATAATACAAATAAAAAAGGATGGATGGTTTCTAATTTAAAAAACATGGAAAATTATAAATTAATCCAGACACTAAATATCAATTTTGGTGTGGGGGAATCCATCGACATTGAATACATTAATATTGAACATTTATGTTTTCTTTTTTCAAACCATTCTATATAGAATAAATAAGAATATTTTTATTGAAAACCCTTGAAAGAATGTAAAAAAATACCATCAATTATATTTTATAATTAAATTTTACCATATTTATAAATTCATCAGATAATTTTTAATAATATGAACCTAGAAGATAAAATTTTATAAAATAAATCTTTAAAAAATTGAAAATAAGATTTTAATGTAAACTTTCACTTACCTATGGTCTGAAATTTCATGTTTATTCTGTTTAAACCAAAATAATAAATATTAACTATTCAATTTCTTAATATCTTGTTTCATATCCATTTTTATTTTACTTATATTAATGTCATTATTAATTACTTAATTGACTAAGTTTACTTTGGATATTTTGAGGATATTTGATTCGTAAGTGAAAAATGACTTGAGTTGGATGAATTTAGTCAAATTGATCCCAATTATATCATTTAAAGAATAATTAACAAGATAAAATTATCATCATTATACATCAATATACATTTATAATAGACCATGTAATATGGTTATGCAAAATGAAATACATTACAATTTTAGAGATGGTAGATAATATATACGCATGAGTAACATTTCTATTTTTAAAAAAACATGAGGAAAATGTAAAAAGTATTATTTAAAGATACATAATGATAATTGTTTCATAAATATCATATTGTCATTGTAAATTAAGTAATATTTATTATCAATGTGATTATGTGACGAGGAAACAAAATAGATTGATTCATGATGCGATAGTCCGCACATACACGAGAAAGAGTTTTTATTTTTTGTTGAATGGTAATGAAAGAAGTAGAATATTTATGTAAAATTAAAGAAATATATTTCTATCATATATATCAAACCATTTCATTTATTTTTATCATTATGACCAATTATGGGAGTCGGTGTTGAAAAAGAAATGTATCATCTCGTGAGGTTGTAGCCCACACATAAGAAAAATTAAATTTTTTATTTATACTTAGTTGTTTAGGTAGATGAAAAATAGTGCTATTTTTATGAAATTAATTTTCTATAAGTATCAAAAATTAATTTTAAAAGAAACTCACTACATGTGCTGAAAAACAATTTTCATAAAAGGTTCCTTTTTACGTTAAATTTTTTATTCTAAAGATAAGTATAATGATGATTTAAATGACATAAATAAGATTATGTTTAAAAAATATTATAGATTATAATTTTAAAACTAAACATAAATACAATTATACAATGTGCACACTAAAAATGAAAATAAAATTATAAATAAAATTCAGTATTTTCTATTATTTCCGCCAAAATGATTTTTTTTTGGAAAATTATCGGAAAATCACTCAAATATAATTTTGACTCATTGATATAAAAAACCAATTAATTTTTTTAATTATATTTGTAAAATTTAAAAATAAATTATTTTAATATTACCATATAAAACATATAATCAAATTTAGTAATAATAAAATATGTCAATTTTATTTTAAAAAATGCTTAATATTATAATAATGAATACAAAGATTTAAAATATAATTCACGAATCTTAATAATTCATGAAATTTATTTAATATTAAAATCACATTTTTTGTCACATTCTCCCAACATTTTTAGAAAATTTCCCTCATAGTTTTTTTATTACTTAAAAATGTGTTAATAATTTTCTTTCATAGAATTTTCAGATTCTCCTGTTTCTTCTTTAATTGTATAGTTTTAAAAAAATTAACCTAGTAAATCATCTTATTCCAAAAAAATAGGCTATCAATAATCACAAAATTGAACTAGTTGTTCATCATAATAAAGGTTCTTTTCAAACTAAACTAATTTATGTCTCAAAACTTGAGATACAGCTAACACCTACATAAAAATGATATAAGATACACATCATATAACTTGGATAAAATATGGTGCAATAAAGTAGATATAAAAATAATAAAAACTTCTCTATGACTTCATATGGTATAATGAACAATGTAATTAGCTTTTTTTAACAAAATGCATAATTTTTTTGATGGAGATACTTTTTTAAAAATAGGTTCATCTATGTTGACTGAAAAACCATTCCCTCATTTTTCTATATAAAATTTCCACCTACTCAGAGATGTTCTTAAACATTTCTGAATAACATTTACTTTATACACAATATTTTATAAAAATTCTGGTCCCAAAATATTATATTCATAAACTTCTTCCCCTTATGTTGGAGTCCAACAACATTTTATATATAATGCATTACATGGTTCCATATGTATATGGCAATGAGAACTGTTATTATAATAAAATTCATCTAATGAAGGATAATTATCATAAATTATTTGGTAATCCACTAAAAAATATGGAAATATGTTTTCTAATATTTGAATGATTTACTCTAACTATACATTCAATTGAGGATGAAAAGTTGTACTGAAATATAATTTAGTTCACAATGAAATTGGAAGGCTATTACAAAAATTATTAGAAAATCAAGGATAATGGTAAGATACAGAAGAAAGGAACACTATATATCCTACATATCACATTATGAAACAATATAGAAAGATGATCTAAATACATTGTATCTACAATAGGATGTAATTGTATATATATAGTCAATTGATAAATAATACCCTAAATTTCATTACAATTTTCATTTGTTTTTTTTCAATCCCACTATAAAATCAACTGATATATTTTCTCATTTCCACTCTAGAACTGGAAAAATGTTGATGCATCTCATTTGGTAATTTTCATTCAGGTTAGACCTATTTAAAATTCACACATTTAATGGTAAACTCCCTGATATCTCTCTTTATTATATAATAGTTGTAATACTCTATAAGTTCACTATCACTTTTAGTACATCAATGATAAATAGAAAATTGATAACATTGATCTTCACTCAAAAATTTCATCATTAATTTGGAATCCTTATGTGTAACACCCTGGTATTTTATGAAAAAAAAATATTTTTAATTTTATTGATGTCTTGTGTTGTACGCTACACCAAAAGGATCTTGCACTACACACATCCCTGACTTGGCTGGCATTACAGGCAATCACGACCTTCCATGTTAGCATGTGTTGTACGCAATACCGAGTTTCACTAAACAACAATATGTTATATAAACTAGCCGTTATAAATAGTAATACCCACATTTTAAAATTTTAAAAATTTATCATTAGATATGGAATTCATTTTTGGATTTGGAATATTGAAATTAGCCTAGGGTTAATTTTTGATATTTTTCTGAAAAATTTCAATTTTGGATGAATAGTGAAAACACTAGGTTACTATTTAAAAACCGACTTTTTATTTAAATAATTATTTATTTTATTTAATTTTAATTTATGTCAAAATTGATACATAATACCTATTTATGTTCAATAAAATTCATTGGAGTCATTTTATAATAATTTTAGATATATAAAAAGTTTATTGAACTTTTCACCATCTTTTACCCACCTCCTAGGAGAATTTGTAAATTCCCATAAAACATAATTTTACCGCTTCTTTGAGTGGAATTTAGAAAATATGAGTTACACGGTTAATATCAAGAACTAAAATGAGGTTTAATGAGATGAAAATAATTTTTGGTGAATAGAAACTTTTTACTTTTTTTTACCATGGTTAAAAGTAAATAGGGTAATTAAGGGTAAAAATGATATTATTATTACCCTAAGACATGTCATAATTCTATTGGATAAGTTTAATTCGACCTAAAAAAACCTTAGGAATAAAATATGACCATTTAGGCCCACTTGGATTAGATTAGGACATTTAATATTATTTTATTTAAAGAATAGTTAAAATAGTAAAAATCAATGTTTAATAAATAAAACATTTTTAATATAGGGTTATACAAAGGATAAATTCAACTATAAATATTCATTAGAAATATAAAAATATTTCCTACAAAATGGTATTTTATTTATCATTTTTAGACATTATATAATTTAATTTATTTATGACACAATGATAATGCAGTAATTATCTTATTAATGAAATATTGACATAATTGATGATATAAATACCCAAATAAATATAATTTGAGACTTTTTTAAAATTGCACTAATTTTTTAGGATACTATGACATGTTAGTATTTATTTAATTAAATGTTTTCTAACTAATCATTCTGTTATGAGTTTCACAAAAAAACAATTACCAAATAGTGTCAAAATTGACATAAAATAGTTTTTAAAAAAAATATTATATTATTAATTGTTATTTTATTCCTAAAAATCTATGGTTCGGCCAAATGACTCATATAAGGTTATATATATTAATAATTAACCACTTGGGGTTCCATTGGTATTTTATAGTAAGTTTATTAACCTTATAGTGTAAGATAACAAGAAGACACGGTAAAAGTACAATTATTTAACTTATTGTTAAATCTAAATGATAAGGTAAAAATAATAACCTAAAAATGTCAAAATTCTATTGGATAAGAGTACTTCGACCCGAACCCACATTAGTGTTGAAATAATTCAAATTGGAGATATTTAAAACCGAATATGACTTTATAATAAAATAATATTTTTAGTTTTTCCCAAGGTGCCCCTCTCCTCTCTTATAAAAGGTCACCTCCTCCCTCTCTTCCTCACACCACATTGAGCCTTCATGGCCAGAAAACCCCTCCCAATTTCTCCTCTCCACATCTCTAGAAACATCCTAGAGGTTCTGGACTTCTTTAAAGACCATCTTTATTGCCCAAAGGGGAGGTTAAGAAGAGGCGCTTCAAAGAAGAGGTAATGTCCATTACCGATTCTTTCAACTTTAATTCTTCTTCTACTTCTTCTTCTTTAGTTGTTTCATTATGAGGTAATGACCTCAGTATATATAATATAATGATATGTTATTATAAGTATGAAACAACCCTATTTCACCATCTATCCATCCTATGGAAAATGAAATCACCGCACGTGCGTACGTACGGAATACCGTCTCCACGCCATGGTGTAATATATTTTTCCTCCACCACCATACTTGGATGCATATAATGGTGTAAATAATAACTATATATGATTATTTTAATGTGATATTGATTTGTAAATAGTATAAATTCACATACAACTCCACGATCATGGGAATGGTATCATCACTCGTGCGTATGTACGGACTACCGTCTCCACGACGTGATGAGATTCATTCTCCATGTTAACCATTAATGAATGATTATAAAGTATATATAATGAATAATAATGAAATATATGACATAATAAAGATAATGGTTTTATTTATATATATGTATTTCATCTACTTAATTCCATTCAATTCGATAAGGAAACGAAAACAGCGTTCATGCATACGTACGACCTACCATCTCCATGAACGGTGTATTTCAATCCGTTCATCGATCTATCATATATATGTATATTATGAATATATATTATATATAAATCATGTTTTAAATTATATAATTATGTAAATCGTGATATAAGTAATAATATGAAGAACAAAAATTCAAAACACGTACAATAAATGAAACGATTTTACCCATATCGCTGCTTTTACATCAAATTTACAAAAGAACGGGTAATATAAAGTCATAAGTAAACTATATATGATATCATACCAATGATTATTATTCTGTAATAAGTCAATAACATTATTTATATCATTAGAAAGGAGGTTCGGATACATACGAGGCATATCAGACATAAGGTAAGGGATAATTTTTCAAATCTCATTTTTATTCGAGATTGCTTATACTTAAGTATTTACTGGGGTTATTGTTATCATCCATGTCCATGTTTTATAAAAGTGTTTTTATGTATGTTTAATGTCATTCTTACCCATTTTGACATTTACTACATAGTATGTAAGGAATCATTCTTTTGTTTACGTTACGAGGTACTTTTTGACTTTTCTGACAAAAGTACGAGGAGAATGTTTTTTCACTTATACGACATGAAATGATTCTTTACAGTTTTATAAAGCCTTATTTTCATGAAGTTAGTAAAAAATATTTCATGACTATTTTCAACAAAATCCTTTTATTTTAAATTTTCATGATATTTTGTGAAAATAAGACGACTTTTAAGAAGAAATTATATTTTCATCAAGAATTCATTTTAAGTGTTTTATCAAATCCATTTTCCATCTAAGATGAAATTATTTCATATGTGTATGTTTTAAGTATAATGTATCTATGATTTACATTGGTTCACTTTTATTATTATGAAATAATATCCATTTCTTTTATATGGATTATGTGATGATGGGATGATGTTTATGAAACCCATTTTATTCCTTGGGTTATTATGAAGTATGTATGTTTATTTTGTGGAACAAGTAAGAATGATTTCATTATGATATGGGTGGGACCTATATCTACCTACAATGAATTGGGTAAAGATTTATATCCCATGAGATAGACATGGATGTAATGGTATGTTAATCCGGTTCAGGGTTACAGGACTGGACGGAGGAGTGAACTCGATTCAGAATGGGACTTTGTCCACTAAGATGGTCTTGGAAGTAATGTCGTGGCTACTATGGAAATGATAACATATTCTTAATGGATTCCACAATTACATGTTTTATTACCATGCTATTTTATCATGATTAATGTTCCTTTATGATCTTTTCCTTGTGTACTTCCAAGATTAATGTTGTTGCTCATGATTTTGATGTTTAGATTTTATGTTCAAGTTTTTGCATTCAAATATTTATGGATTGTTTTATGTTCTCTATGCTTACACATATTGAGCATTTTATCTCACCCTTTATATTTTTTCTTTTCCCCATGTTTTAATGAATGGTTTTAGGTAAGAAAACAAAAGGGGAATATCTTTATGGGAAATGTTGAAGATCATTCACCATGATTAGAAGATTATTTTCCGAGTTTTCAAAGACGCTACACTATTACAGCCCTTGTGTGTCTGTTTTCATTGTGTATCAAGTATTCCACAAAATTAATTTAATTTCCATGTATGTCAAGCTTTGGGTATCTACAGTTGGTATCAGATGAATAGCTTAGTCAACCTTTGGAAACTAGGATGCGAGAACTTTTGTGAGATCCCTAGAGATATTTCTAAGGTATGTCTAGGGATGTTCCTAAGTATAAGTATAAGTATAGGTTATAGTACTCGAATTATGGTAACAATATTAAAATTAATCCTAGGATGTTAGATATGGATGTTACTCCCCCTTTATTATTTTGTTTTCCCAATCATGATGTTTGCCACATGCTATTCTTTTTGGGTTTCAGACAATGGCTGGAACCTGAAGGAACATTGTTGATCAATGTAATGAAAGATGAAATGATTGTCCTCATAAACAAACCAATGTTATGGGAGATGGAGTGAAAAATCTTATTTATATACTTACACAAGATATGAATCATTACAGACTTCCAAATGAGCAGAGAAAGGAGAAACATTCTATTGAATCCTTCTTGAGGCAGCGTCCACCTTCATTCAGTGGGTCTTCGGATCCATTAGTGGATGAACAATGGATCGGTACCACCGAAAATATATTTTCAGTTCTTCAATGTTTTGAACATAATAAAGTCATATTAGCAGTATATCATTTGGAAGGTAAAGATGATCAATGGTGGAATCTTATCAATAATACAAGGCCAAGAGATGAAATGGAGTCCATGGAATGAGATTAGTCCAAGAACATATTTTTCAATAAGTACTTCCCTCGTATTCTTCGAACGAAGATGGAAAAAGTGTTTCTTGAGCTTAAGAAGAAGGATGATGAATCTGTTGGTATATATGAAGCGAATTTTACAAGATTTTCAAGGTATGAATATGGTATTATCATCCAACCTGAAAGAAGAGTTGATCGATTTTTCAGTGGTTTAAAACCAAGCCTTATAAGGGCATTATCTATAAGAGACTTTAGTAGCTATGATGAAATTGTGCATTGTGCTATCAAGGTAGAACTAGAAGTTGGTGTAACATATCCATCGCATGGTTTTGACAAGAAATGAAAGATGGAGTTCAAGGAGAAATCTCAGAATATTGGTGAAAAGAAGATGAATGTTTCTTTATGCTCAATGTGTGGAAAGAAGCATGGTAGAGATTGTCTTAAAGGGACTAGAAAATGTTTTAAGTGTGGAAAATAAGGTCATCGAGCAGCTGAGTGTCGAAGTAATGGAAAAAGGGTTGCTAATGATGTGAATAAATAAAAGACTGCAGAGAACGCACCACCAACACTTCAATGCTTCAAGTGCAAGGAAATGGGACATTATACTAATCAATGCCCTAATCCAAGGGTTAATGTTGATCAACGTCAGAAACCTCTTAAGGAAAAGGTTAAAGGGTAATCATATGCGATCACTATTTGTGATGTTGAGTATGACAATGATATTGTTTAATGATTAAGTTTTTATGTAATGAGATTTCAATATAGTATCATGGAATCTCATTTATAGTATCGTGGAATTTTGAAATATCTACGTATTGGTCCATTGTGGTTTTCTATAAGTATATGGTACCAGTAACCATGAAAAGTGTTTCAAATTTTTTGGAAAGAAGATGATATGTGCATAATGAAGGGATAAAGAGAAAATAAATTGTTTGATAGTATTCATGAGCTCAAGATTGTTATAAGGACTACGTGATATCATGGTTAGAGTATACAAAATTTTGGGATTTTGGTATGTTGAAAGAGTTAAATTTTGACAGCACTCATGTTTTCACTAAGGTTTAATGGGTATTCATTTTTCAAGAGAATACATGATTAAGGCCTTCGAATGTTTGAAATGTGACCAAAAACACATATCTTGTGATATATGGGGATCAACGATGGTATTAACATGCTTGTTATATGAACTCTCTAATAATCGTTTTCACTATAATATAAGATTGGACAATAGTATTTTGGAAAAACCTAAAGATTGGAATGGATTATTTTGGACATAAGTTAGTTTAAGGCTAAAACTTTTTCGATATTATTGATGGAATGTTATAATAATGTAGTTTTAGAAAAAGGACAACCTGCAGGACGAGCGACAACCCGTCGCGTCAGACAAGGCTGTTGGAATCGAACCCACAACTGAAGTGCGACATGCCTTTATCGCCTACCACATGCCTACAGGAAGTCCTTGTTTAGTAGAAACCAGTTTTATTATATTAAGTAGTATGATATAAGAAGTATAAATCCATTTTAGGAACCATATATGTTTAATCTCACTATATATGGAATTACATATTTTTGATAATTTTTTCTATCCTTTTATTTGAGATAGATGGAATGAACCATCATTCTATCACATGATCTGCTAACACTTCACTAATGCAAAATTCAACTTCATTTCTTTAAGAGATGAAGTGAAAACTGTACAAGGAACGACCAACAGTGAGATTGTACCAAAAAATCAAGAAAGTATTTCTTCTAATTCCAATTTCTTCAACTTTAGGGAAATGATCTTGAAAACCCAAAATGTTTTCATAGTGCCCTTATATGCGATGAATCAGATGGTGCCTTAGATTATCACAAATATATGGATTTGTGATTGTTGTCTTTTTCATATCCATGTTCTCTACCACTCTCCATTAGAACATGATGGTTAGATTTCATTTCCACATCCATATTTTCACCTATTTGGAAACTCAGTGATTAGTTAATTTGGGTAACCGTAACGTTACATAAATTAGTTTTTAAATATTGGTTTTGGTATTCCATTTTACGATGTGGGTTTCTATTAAAGAAACTTTCAAGTAGTAAACCATTTATAACCCCGATGAATTTCGAGGGTGAAATTCATTTTAAGGGGGGTAGAATGTAACACCTCAATATTTTATGAAAAACATTATTTTTAATTTTATTGACGTCTTGTGTTGTATGATACACCAAAAGGAGCTTTCAATACACGCATCCCTGACTTGTCTTGCATTACACGCAATCACGACCTTCCATTATAGCGTGTGTTGTATACAATACCGAGTTTCACTAAACAACGATATGTTATATAAACTAGTCGTTTTAAATAGTAATACCCAATTTTTAAAATTGTATAAATTTTATCTTTTTAAATGGAATTAATTTTTGGATTTGGAATATCAAAATTAGCCTAGGATGAATTTTTGGTATTTTTCTGAAAACTTTCAATTTTTGATGAATAGTGAAAAAATGAGGTTACTATTTAAAAAATGACTTTTTATTTAAATAATTATTTATTTTATTTAAATTTATTTTATGTAAAAATTGATACATAATACCTATTTAATTTCAATTAAATTCATTGGAGTCAATTTATAATAATTTTAATTATATAAAATTTTTTTTAAACTTTTCATCTTCTTTTACCCACCTCATAGGAGAATTTGTAAATTCACATAATACATAATTTTACCGCTTATGTGAGTGGAATTTTGAAAATATGAGAGACACGGTTAATATCAAGAACTAAAATGTTGTTCAATGAGATGAAAATAATTTTTGGTGAATAGTATCTTTTTACTTTTTTTACCACTATTAAAAGTAAATAGGGTTATTAAGGGTAAAAATGATATTATTATTACCCTAAAACATTTCATAATTCTATTGGATAAGTTTAATTTGACCAAAAATAACTATATGAATAAAATATGACCATTTAGGCCCACTTGGATTAGATTAGGACATTTAAAATTATTTTATTTAAAGAATAGTTAAAATAGTTATAATCAAAGTTTAATAACTAAAACATTTTTAATAATTGGTTATACATAGGATAAATTCAAAAATAAATATGCATTAGAAAGATAAATAGATTTCAAACAAAATTGTATTTTATTTATAATTTTTAGACATTAAATAATTTAATTTATGTATGACACAATGATGATGCAATAATTGTCTTATTATAGAAATATTGACATAATAGATGTTATAAATACCCAAATAAATGTAATTTGAGACTTATTATGAATTAAACTAATTTTATAGGTTAATATGACATGTTATTATTTATTTAATTACCTTTTTTTGAACTAATCATTACGTTATGATTTTCACAAAAATCAATTACCAAATAGTGTCAAAATTGATATAAAATAGTTTTTAAAACAAATTTTATATTATTAATTGTTATATTATTCCTAAAAATATAAGGTTCGACCAAATGACTTATATAAGGTTATATATATTAATAATTAACCACTTGGGGTTCGTTTGTATTTTTATAGTAAGTTTATTAACCTTATAGTGTAAGGTAACAAGAAGACACAATAAATGTACAATTATTTAACTTAATGTTAAATCTAAATGATAATGTTAACATAATAACCTAAACTTGTCCAAATTCTATTGTATGAGAGGCTCGAGACCCAACCCCACCTTATCTTCGAAATAAATCAATTTGGAGCTATTAAAAACTGCATATTACTTTATAATAAAATAATATTTTTAGTTTTTCCAAAGGTGCCTCTCTCCTCCCTTATAAAAGGGAAACCACTCCCTCTCTTCCTCACACCACTTTGAGCCTTCATGCTCGACCAAACCCTGCCAATTTCTCCTCTACACTTCCATAGAAACATCTTAGAGGTTCTGGACTTCTCTAAAGACCATATTTAGTGTCCAACGGGGAGGTTAAGAAGAGGCACTTTAAAGAAGGGGTAATGTCCGTTACCGATTCTTTCAACTTTATTTCTTCTTGTACTTCTTATTAATTAGTTGTTTCATTATGAGGTTATAAAATCAGAATCAATAATATGATGATATGTTATTATAAGTATAAAAAACCTATTTTACTATCTATCCATCCTACAGAAAATGAAATCACCCCGCGTGCGTACGTACGGAATACCGTCTCCACACCGTGGTGTAATTTATTTTCCACCACCACCCTACTTGGAATGGTATAATGGTGTAAATAATAACTATATATGATTATTGTAAATTGATATTGATTCTGAAATAGTATAAATACACTTCAATAAAATTCCACGATCATGGGAATGGTATCATCGCTAGTGCGTACGTACGGACTACCGTCTCCACGACGCGATGAGATTTATTCTCCATGTTAACCATTAATGAATGATTATAAAGTATATATAATGAATAATAATGAAATATATTACATAATAATGATACTGGATTTATTTATATTTATGTATTTAATATACTTAATTCCATTCAATTCGATAAGGAAACGAAAACAACGTTCATGCGTACGTACGACCTACCGCATCCATGAATGGTGTATTTAATTCTGTTCATCGATCTATCATATATATATGTATATGCTGAATATATATTATATATAAATCATTTTTTACATTCTGGAATTATTTAAATCATGATATAAGTAATAATATCAAGAAAAAAAAGTCAAAACATGTACCATAAATGAAACGATTTTACCCAAATCGCTGATTTTACATCGAATTTACAAAAGAACAGGGAATATAAAGTCATAAGTAAACTATATATGATATCATACCAATGAATATGATTCTGTAATAAGTCAATAACATTATTTAAATCATTATACAGGAGGTTCGGATACATATGATACATATCAGACATAAGGTAAAGGATAATTTTACAAATCTCATTTTTATCTGAGATTTCTTATACGTATGTATTTACTAGGGTTATTGTTATCATCCATTCCCATGTTTTATAAAAGTGTTTTTAACTATGTTTAATGTCATTTTTACCCATTTTTACTTTTACTACAGAGTTTGTAAGGAATCTTTCTTTTGCTTACGTTATGAGTTACTTTTTGACTTTTCCGACAAAAGTACGAGGATAATGTTTTTTTAACTTATACGGCATGAATTTTTTTTACGGTTTAATAGAGACTTATTTTCATGAATGTTACTCCAAAATATTTCATTACTATTTTCAAAAAAATCCTTTTCTTTTAAAATTGCATTACATTTTGTGAAAATAAAATGATTTTTAAGTAGAAAGGATATTTTACTCAAGAATTCATTTTAAGTGTTTTTATCAAAACCATTTTCCATCTAAGATGACATTATTTCATATGTGTATGTTTCAAGTATAATGTCTCTATGATTTAAATGGTTTCACATTTCTTGTTATGAAATGATATCTATTTCTTTTTTATAGATTATGTGATGATGGGATGATGTTTATGAAACCCATTTTATTAGTTGGGTTATTATGAATGATGTATGTTTATTTTGTGGCACAAGTAAGAATGATTTCATTATGAGATGGGTGGGACTGATATCTCCCTCAAATGCATTGGGTAAAGATTTATATCTCATGAGATAGACATGGCGAGAACGGTAAGTTAATCCGGTTCAGTGCTACAGGACTGGAACGAGGAATGAACTCGATTCAGAATGGGACTTTGTCCACTAGGATGGTCTTGGCAGTAATTACTTGGCTACTATGGAAATCATAACATGTTCTTAATGGATGACACAATTACATGTTTTATTACCATGCTAGTTTGTCATGATTAATGTTCCCTTTTGATCTATGCCTTGTGTACTTCCAAGATTTATGTCTTTTCTCATGATTTTGATGTTTAGATTTTATGTTCATGTTTTTGCATTCAAATGTTTATGGATTTTTTATGTTCTCTATGCTTAACCTTACTGAGAATTTGCGCTCACCCTATATATGTTTTCTATTCCCCAGGTTTTAAAGAAAGGTTTTAGGTAAGAAAACAAAAGGGGATGATCTTTACGGGAAATGTGGAAGATCTTTCACCATGATTAGAAGATTATTTTCTGAGTTTCCAAAGACGCTAAACTATTACGGTCCTTGTGTGTCTATTTTCGTTGTGTATCAAATATTCCACAAAATTAATGTAATTCCCATCTATGTCAAGCTTTGGGTCTCTACACTGTGACCACACAAACACATTCAAAAAATGATGAAACCTTTTTTATGAAAATTAATCCCAGGTAACTTAACCAATATTTACTAGTTATACCCTTTCACTCAAAAAAAGATATTCATTGTAATATTTATTAATTCTATTTGAAAATGAAGACAACATTGACCCTTGATTCTAAATATAATAATTTCATACATGCTTAATTTTATGAAAAATATTCAAAATATTATTTTTCAAAGGATCATTTTCCAAAAATATAATAGTTATGGATAAATAAGATTTTTGATAAAAAGTCATTTTTTACTCAATTTTATAATCATGGATGTTAATGAATCATTATTTCATAATAATTAATCATTTTTAGCCATATTCTTAATCTCTTGTTGAACCCTTTCTGAGTGAATATTTACTTCAAACCATTATGATCAGTACATATTTCCCACTTATATTTATATAAATGATGTATCAGAAATTTTTAATAAAAATATACAACCATTAGTTCAAGGCCATGTGTAGGATAATTTAGGTCATGTGGTTTTAGTTGATTATATGTATAAGTAGATAACTGATCATTCTGCATATGAATAGTACCACGTTCTTTTAATGAAGCAACACTATAGTTTAAAAGTCACCATTTCCATATGGTAGTGAAAAAATATTGTATTCATTAATCTTATTCTCCATTATTGGATACATTCATCACATTCTATAATCTAAATTAATTTGATTCTTTTTATGAAACTTATTTAGTAATATAAATAAATTTAATTATTTTTTAGGTAACATATTTAGTGATATATGTAACCTAGTTTTTAAAAAAAAACCATCAGTAGTAACCTTCATAACCCATAAAACTATGAATCTCAAAGTCACTTATAGGTTATAGACCCTATTTAACCACTTTAGTTTTAGTTGGATAAATAGTCATTCCATATTTATTTACAATATGTTAAAGGTAATAATTATTTACAAGTGTAATTTACATTTACCAAATTTTCAATATAATGTATTTTCATTCAATGATTCTAAAATAGAAATCAGATATTTCTCATGATCACCATAACATTTATAACATATAATGGTGTTATCAATAAAAATCTCCATAAATTTATCCAGGAGCTCATTAAAAAATCTATTAACAAGGTTTTTAAAAATAACTACAATTTTTTCCCACCCAACGGTTGTAACCACGAACTCAAAATGCATATACCTTGTCCAAAATTCCATCTTTGAAAGGTCATTCTCCTCACCTTCAAATGATGGTACCCAAATCTAAGATTAACCACAAAAAATACTGATCCCCCTAGAGCTAATCAAACAACATAAATATGCCAATACATAATTATGATTAATAGTGATGTTATTCAATTATCTATTATCATTAAAAAGCCTCATTAATCCAAATTTCATTTTTATAATAATAATAGGAGAACCACATTGTAAATTTATAGGAAGAATGATTCATTTATAAATAAACTTCTGTAACTAAATTATCAATTCCAAAAGTTATACATGCGCCTTTTGGTAAGGATGTTTTGATATTGGATTGACATTACACACTAAATCATTATTAAATCCAATCTCATGATCTGTTACAATACTAGGATATTAATTAATAAATACATTATGAAATTCATTTACTATAAGAAGTCCATCAATTTTAAGAGGCTACTTATTATTAATAATATGTTCATGAAAACTTTTATTTCTATCCATAATCAATTTCTATGCTTCTTGAGGTGTTATTAATGGAAATAATTCCATCTTCTAAAAAACTAAAAATCATTATAAAAAATCTATTCTTTAGCTCAATATTTCATCCTAGCATGATAAATTGAATGGAAATACATACCCAGATTAAAATCATTGGGTGAGATTATAGGGATTATAGGTAATCACTTTCTTGGAAAAGTGCCCTGAAGATTCTCATATATTTGTTTTTAATTAATAATTCATATAGTTGTTTTTTAAAAAAATTCTTTATTCCTTTCTTTAGGTGAAATATCAAATTTAATAAAAAATTTCTCATAAGTGAAAAATTATTATACCCTAAATCTATAATGAAACACGTATAATCTGAATAAACAATAGTGTACTTGACACCACTTCGTTGGACAACCCAACATATGGTGAAGTAGTAACAAAGGATTTTGCCACATCTTATGAATTTGATCATGATTAATTCTACCATTCACTACTATCTATAGATAGTTAATCGCATAATGTACCCTATTATTATAAATTAAACTCCTAACTCGATGATTTTAATTACTTTTTAAATCATTACTATAATAATTTTCTTTTACAGTCACAATCTAGAAGTCAAAAAAATACCACATCATAAAAATTCCCAAACAATATAATTAATTCTCTAGGGTGATATTTACCACACCAACCAGAAATAGAAAATTGGTTTTATTTCCTTATTTATTTGATAAATTAATAACCATTAATTTAAAACTACACCACTTTATCTACTTGTTTTCATTGAACACATAATCATTAGAAAACTCAATTTCTACCTTCTTAGAACATAATTCAATTTTACCATATCATTTTTATTCGCAATAATATATTTCCATTGAATACCAAGGTATCCATAATGAGTAAAATTGATTAATATTACTATCATTATCCTAGAAACGTTTTGGTTAATACCTATCCTATCATGTAATTTTTTTATATGTGGTAACATAATTATCCCCATCTACCTTTATTCAAAGAATAAAATTTCAATTCTATGTTGAAAAAATCCCGAAAAATAATTCTCATGGAAAATATTATCAAATCCATCCCAAATAAATGAATCAATATGAACCCTTTGTATGATATTATTAACCATTAAAATCACAAATTTTATTCACCTTCAAGATGATAAGTATCAAGAAATTCCTTTTTATTTTATGGAAAAACCCATGACATCAAATATATTATACAAGTATTTAACCCATACTTCATGTATTATAGGGTTGGATGATACGTTAAATGATAGAGGGTGCTATTTTATAAAATTCAATTAAATGGACATGTTACTATCACTACTAAAAAACAAGGATTATCATGCACCAGGTTTTTTATAGCACTAGCTAAAAACGTTGTTAGAGACCCACTTTGTTAGTGCTAAAAAATGTTTTTATATAGCATCTTTAACAATGATTTTTAGCACTTTTTAAGGGGGTATTTAACAATACAAAAAAATGAACTATTAAAAGGGACATTTATTATCATTTTTTATAAGTGCTAATAAATCGGTTCCTTTAACAGTTCTTGTATGAAATTAAATTATAAAATGAGACATTTTATCAACTCTTTTTTGGATGCACAGATAAAAGACCCACTTTATCGACTATTTTTTACAAGAAACGATAAAATTATAAATTTAAAAAATATTTCATTAAAAATAATATATTAATATATAAATATATTCATATTTATGTAAATATAATATTTATTTTTTAAAATATGTTTTAGATAAGGTAAATAGGCATTAAAACATAATTAAAAAGTATTTAGTACAAATAAATTATAAAATAGATCAAAAATATTTTTAATTAATATTTTATTATTATTATAGATTAATAGTAATTTAATATCAATTTTAGGTTAAAATAAATAAAAAATTTCAAAAATGTTCAAATATAAGTTGAGAACGTAACTCAAAATCTAAACAGCCATAAATTTTGATCTAGGTGTCTGTTTGTGCTCTACAATGAACCAAATCGAAGACTACGATAATATGTACACAATAGTTACTCATGAGAAATCTTATTTCAAGTTAATTGAGGTAACAAATGTCCCTTAATTCCTCTAAAACTGAGTTTTTAGTTGGGGTTTCATGATTTTTAAACATTCAATGGATTTTCATCCTTATTTATGAGTGAATTTTTTCCCTTTTTCAATGTGGAATGTATTTCATCCTAGGGATTGCATTCATATTGATATAATGGATTTTTAATTTTTTCTATTTTCACAATTTACTATTAATTATAATCTAATATGTAACAGTATATACATACTTTTATATATTCACACATAAAATTTAATTTTATAAATAATTCATTAAACATATTGACATATAAAATATTTTTATTAATATATAAACATACATATATACATTTAAATTAATATATAAAAGTATGTGGATAAAATTTAACGATATATATAAATATATAGATTTATCATAAACTGTTAAATAAAATAGTATTGGTGAACTAGAAAAGGTGTTGACGTATATACTGGAGGTCTATAGTTCAAAAATCATTAGAGCAAGGTCACAAACAAGAGTGTGGTAAAGGTGGGAAGTGATAATAAATGGGTAAGGGTGGGAAGCATTGATAAATGGGTGGGGGTGGGAAGCACTGATGATGGGGTGGTGGGTGCTAGGGCGTGGGGAAAAAAATTTATATACTCTTTATTAGTAGCACCTTTATCAGCACTTTTTAGCACTATTAATGGCCCCCGTTAACATCGCTAAAAAAATTATGGAGAAATGGTGCCTTTAATAGCTCTAAAAGAACTGTTAAAGGCCCCTTTTATAAGCACTTTTTTAGCGTTGTTTAAGGGGGCCTTTAACAATACCTTTTTAGAACCGATAAAAACTTTGGGCCTTTAGAAATGACTAAATTATCAATTATTTTTCCGCACTGATAAAGGCCTATTCTATCAATGTTAAATTACATTTTTGTAGTAGTGTATATGATAAATGGGATTTATCTCTTTCTTTTATACCAAGAAAATTTATAACATGAATTTACTATGCTATCACAAAAATGATCTTCTCTAATTGCTACTATTCCAGGTTGTTGATTTGGAAGGGTATCATTAACCTAGTTTCTTCCTATATCTACTTCTCTATTTCCTCTTTTGAAAATTATTAGGAATAGACATAGATTAGATAATTAAACATGGAAATCATCATATTCTATATCACAATAACCATAAAATTGAATCTCTTAAGGGTACTTATATACATTACCCAAAACTGTATAATTATCTAAGCCTTTTTTTAGGACCAACTATAATGAACTGACCTTAAAACATAACATAATATTGATTTTTTGTATTAATAATACATTTTATTACATTCCCAAGTCCGTTTATAGGTATATATTTATAGTGATTTTTTTCATAAGTATTATATGAAAAATCCATATATTACAATGTGTAACCATTTACTTAGAATCAAATTCTTCCACAATACATTACATTGAAAATAATAAATTTTTTCAATGATAAATCATTAGGTTTTCTTCTTAATTTATTCATTTTCATTACTCATACTCAAACCATGTGAAATAATTTAAAAAAAATTGAGCACAAAATAATTAATAAAGACCATATAAAATGGAAGAATAAAACCAATTAGTCCAGTTGAAAACCATGAGATCAAATTATAGGTTAATCATTCCTATAATAAACATTGAGTTCAAATAAAAGATTACTTTCCCATGAAATTATATTTATTACACAGTTTTTTTCATAAAATAATTTATATGAAAACATAAATTTATATTTAGAAACAAAAGCCTTTATTGAAAACATGATATCCCATTTATATCTTTTTATAAAAACACATATTTGTACACTTAAATGGCATAATATTTCATTTCAAAAAAATCTCATTATTTTACAATTTAAAATTAAATTATTTCCATGATAAAATAATAAAAAATAGTAGAAAAGACTTGGAGGATCCTTGTGACACCAACATTATGGAACCGTAAGAATAACCCTTATATATATAATAACATACTAAGCTTTTCCAAAACAAACTTCTTTAATGAACATAATCAGAATATAATAAACTAGAGAGCTATATACAGCTAAATTACCACCATAATTAATTTACAAGGACCATAACATGCAAGAAACAAATAAAATATATCATTTAAGTAATTAAATTCACAAATATATACTTGTAAACAAAAAATCAATACATTTTCAGATATTGATAAATCTCTTTTTTTTGAATCATATTTTCAGAAATAAAATACCCCTAAAAAGGGAATGAGGGTTTTTATTTTAATAAAAAATTGAATATCATAATTTAATCTAAACATCAATTAATTATTGTGTTAATGGGAAAATACATTGATATTTTATACATTAAAAATGATCATTCCATTTTTTCATTTGTCAACAAATTGTGTATAAAATACTTAACAAGAATTCTTTTTAAAACCTAAGAATGAAACTCTCGGATATATAATATTTCCTTTATAATTCATTAATTACCATATGAAGACATTCATAAAATAATTTTTCGAATATGCACATTGAAGAAGAATATTTAGAAAATAACACATTATAAAATTTAAAATGAGGTTTTAATGTAAAGTGTCTCTTACCTAGAGTATGTATTTTCATTTGTGTTAATTATCTTCATGTATAATACAACCATATTAATTATTTTATTTTGAATAAATTTTTCAGGTTTATTATAAATTTAGATTCAATGATATCTATTCGAAAAATAATAAATTATTTAATTAGATTACTTTGGGCATTTCGATATGTTTGGTTCATAAGTCAAAAATGAATTTGGTGTGTTAAATTTGAAAAAATGGATCATCATTAGATAATTTTAAAAACTTTAAGCCTTTATAATTATCATTTTTATAAATTAGTTATATATTTATAAATAACCATGTATGATGGTTATGGAAAATAAACTATGTTACAATCATGTATACTGAAGGCCAAACATATGCATGCGTAAAATATTTCTTTATCAATGAATATGGGAGAAAAATTTAAGTATTCTTTTCAAATTTATTGAAATTTAATTTCATCAAAAATATCATATTATTTATTTAATTCATCATATATATACAATTTATGTGATGTTATGATGAAAAATAAAATAAATATTTTTGTGAGGTGGTTGTTAACACGTACAAACAAGTGATATATTTTTTAGTTTAATGGTAATGAATTATTTAAAATATTTTGACAAAATAAGACCACTTAGACATAGTGAGGGATTCTAAAAAGGGATATTTGTAGGTATTGGAAGAGATAAGAGGCTATTTATGTATGGAGAATATAGGATAGGGGGTTCCCTTTTATAAGTGAAGGAGAGGGAACACCTAAATGTTTTCAAAAGATCAAAAATAAATTCATTGCATACCTAAAAAAATATATGATATATAATTTTTCTATAAGGAATGCATAATTTAAATTTCGGTTTGAATTTATTAATTTATCCTTATTAATGTGCCTAATCACATAAAGGTTTAATATGGAGTGTTTGAGGATTTTTTGGAGCCCAGATCTTTGAATTTCCAAGAATAGGGGAAGGTGCAAGGATTTACAATTCAATTCATGGGAAGGAACACGGTTTCAAAAAACCCTATGTTGTGCTACTCGACATCACAAGAGGGGAGATCACGGGAAGGGAACATTTAGAAAAACCATGCTCCTTGATCATGTGGGGATCTATCCATGGATATTTGTTGGATCATGGTTGGAACACTGTGTGTAAAAATGTTTGGATAAATCATACACCTCATTTAAAATTTGGGTAAAAATATTATTTTTCCTTCTTGTCTTTAAGACCTCACCCCTATTATTTATTCTCCCATGTGTAGCAGCTATCCTCTTCATCCACTTGAGAATTCTCCCATAGGAAAACCTTTTATCTGAAGCAATTTATCAATTTTGTGCAATATGTGAAGTTATATTTCCATGGGTATTATCACCATTACTTTTTATTATTTCATAATTCTGCTTTTTAATGATGGAGTTATATTACTATGAGATGGTATTTCCTTTGCTGGGTGTTATGCAATTTTTTGTTTTATTATGATTGGGAAAAAAATCATAGGCTGATATTGGATGACTCTTCCATCACATGCATAATGTTGGTGGTCTATACCTTTTCCCTATGTTTTTATTATGTATTTAGTTATTTCCATTATGCCACTTACATGACCATCCAACTATATTTTAGTGGACCTTTATTAAATTTAATGAGATTATTAGAGATGGAAATTCCATCACTACCACTATATTAGATATTATCAAATGATTGAAAGGTATTATTGAAACGATTTTTTAATGAGATGTATATTTCCTTTGATTTTCAGTTTTTATATTTATAATTTTAAATGGGTATGGCCACGAACATATCCTTTTCATCATTTTATTACATCCTTGATGTTGGACATATCGGTATGACAATGAATTCTTTTGAAGCCATGAAACCTATTTCATAAGGGTATGTCAACAACTAGGGGATATATATATTGCACATATGTCCCCTAGGTATGACTACTTATAGTATGGAACTGATGAGGGAGATTGAGGTTTGGAACCTATGACTATTGAATATATTCTTTTCTTCATATATAGGTATCCATGTTTATATGCCTTGGGACCATGATCATTTTCCTACGATGCTATTACATGATTACCATTGGATGAGATCATTGGTCTCAAAGAGGTTAGCCTGATTATAAGCTTTACGACTATGCCCATGTAGGTATGATACTCTTTTCAAAAATGGGACATGTCGAGTTGGTAGTTACCTGCTGTGGACACATAATATAAATGTTGATGATCACCTATTATAAAACTCTCTTATTACATCTTATTCTTATTGAATATTCATATCTATCATTGTAATTACATAATTACATTTTTTACATACCTACAGTTAAAATTTATGTTCACCGTATGGATTTTTAATATACGTCATTGGTGGTGACCCACTCATTATATCTTAAACCTTGTTTAGGACACCGATTGGATCTTAGAATGACATCATGGATATAGGTAGGGATAGGGGGAATCACCAATTTGTTTATCATGTAAGGGTTGATGCATGAGATAAGGGGAAGAAAGATTGGGCTATGGATAGTGATTCTATCTGTTGTTAGTCTTTTCGTCCTTTGGGTTATTGTGATATACCAGTACAAATGCCTTCCTAATTTCATTTTATCATTATCCATTTTGTTTAGATACATGAAATTTAATTAATTTTATATAGATGTGGATATTTCTAAACATATACGATTATTTCATCTGGATGAATTATCTTCTGCCACCATGTGATATAATTGTTATCATATGAATTCATTTATTACACTATCGGGTTACTCTGATCATGAGGGTATAGTCTCCCCACTACACCACCATGGACACTCGCTACTAGTCGGTAGCCTGAATAATTTTATAAGGCATTCTTGGGGCCATGTGACTAACTGGTATCAATTACTTATGATTGAATTTGGTACAAGAAATTACAAATTGTTATAATGGACTTATTTAATTTACCATACAATTTTGGGATTGTATAAAAGATAATTGGAAGGGTCAGGATTTTGTAATGAGCCTGATCCTAGGTGTAACTAACCCACATACATGGGAAACGAAAAATTACATTGGATGGGATATGATATTATGGATTATTTATGTTATGGCTTATTGATATCACCATTGGGGGGCGCACATTGGTAGTTATTTTTTTAATTATTATAGAATCTATATTTTTACTCATGGACTGGTACAGAAAAGTGGTAGGGGATCTTGAATCATTATAGGAACCTTAGAGATTCACATGTAATTAATTATTTCAGTCTATGTTTAATTACTATGTGAAAGATTTACTCATATTCCTTGTTCAATAATATTTATATATGAAATTTTGTAAACTTTTCTTACAGAGATAATAATAAGAATAATTATAGTATCCGAAAGAACATAAATGGTGTTTCTTAATATATTGTGACGATGGAATATTAATTGGTCAATAATATTGAGTTATTGATATTAATATTTGGATATATGTGTTGAACAATGATTTGGTTTCAATTATATTAATGATTATTGAAAATTAATGATTATGTGTGACTATAAATTGGGACTCGTGATCTATATAATCGAATAAACATAAAATACTGGTTGTAGTAATGTGTAGTTAAATTTTCAATTTATAAATCATAGTACTTTATAATTTTGGAATAAAATTTGAATTCCACTAAAAATTTCTAGACATTTACAGATAAACATAGTGTAATATTTATGATCTATTGAGGTATAACTTTAAAAGGAAAAATAATCCAATAAATAGCGATTCAAATTGCAATTTAATGGGGTTTTTTCTCTATAACATACAATTGAAGCATTTTATAACAGAATCCTGAAATGAAATTGAGATCTTGACCCAAACTAAAACTTAATAGTCAGTGTTAGGAATTGTCTATTGTGTTATCTATTATCATTACAATAAAGAAGAAATGTCTTTAGAAGTAGGTATAGGTGTACGATTGTTGTATATAATGGATTGTTCCTATCATATTATTATGTTGTTAATATTAAAATTATGAAATTCAATCTAAATCATTTGATTAGAATTTTAAATATATGACATCATTTTGTCCTTAGGTAATGCGCCCGAAGGGTGCTGATGGACTTTCTATTGAGGTGGTGGGATTTGAGAAAACATTTTTACCCAAATTAGTTCCACCTACTATACATCCAACAATTCATGATGCAAGTGATAGTTAATGTTTTCAGGAGGGAGTCTTATGGATCATAATAACACTACGAGGATCTACATGATATTTATTTTCAATTAAAGTGATGATGAGAGAGTTTTGGTGTCATCATCCACAAAATATTTAAGGGGATGGAGTCCCCTTGGTATTTGAGTATTAGCGTGAGACCATGTTATCTATTTTGGACCTTCTTGATATCCCTCATGAGAGGAGGGGAAAAAGTTAAAATGCATAGGCTTTGAGTATTCACAAAAAATTGGTGAGATATTCTTAACCATGTAGCTCAACATTGGGAAATGGTTTGGAGGAATTTCAAATCTAGTTTATATTACTATTTTTTCCCTAATACCTTAACAGATGATAGTGCCGGGGAGTTCATGAATTTATAGTAGGTTTATATTTATATAAAAGATTACTCTACCTATATTATATATATATTCATAATTTGGATCCAATTTTTATCTCTAATGAGCTAGCAAGTGTGATTTGTTTTTAGGATGAGATTTCTTATCCTATTTGATCTTTATTGAATGATTTCTTGTTGATTAACATATCAAATACAACGAAATTTGATCTTTTTACCAAAGGTAACATGAGGGATGATGGAGGTTAGGATCAAAGTGTAATAACCTAATGAAAATGTAGTATAATGTCTGGTGGTTGGAGGAATTAATTACTAACTTCTTATGTGGGAAGTACCAATTAGAGTACACATAATAGTGGTTTTTTATTCCCTTATTAGTGTTGTAAGCATGGGAATGTGAAAACATAGTGTGATAGGGCCCCTGTTTGTTGTTGATCCTATGAAAGTATGGGATATTTATAATAGTTTTGTAAAATATTTTACTGAATTTTATTTAGAGAGGATCAACATTGAATTTGGTCCTTGGATTGGAATCACCAGATCAGTGTTAGGTAGGGAGTCGGAGTAGTCACATTCGGTTAGGCTGAGGAGGTGGTCATGGCTGGGTAATCCAGACACTAGTTACACAACAGCTGTGGAGAGGGCCTTCTCAAGATAATAATGTGGTATCTTAGGGCTCTAGAAAGGGCCAATTTCTTATAGTTAATCATGATACAAGGGAGTAAACAATAATACCATCTATAGTTTGAGATATGATTTTTATAACATCATACTTTTGATCTATTTTTATTGATATTTTTTCTAAATACATTTATTTTTTACCACTTGATAAAGATGTGGAGTTATCCGTTGAGATGGTTCCAGGGGATGAACATTTGTCTATTCATCCTTTTTGAAAGGGAACTAATGAGTTGTAAGATCTCAAGAGAGAGTTATAGGACTTATAATCTAAGAGTTTTATACATCTGGGTAATTATCCTAAGCTTTTCCATTCCTTTTCACCATGATGGAAGAGAAAACACTTTTCCATTTATTGGATCAATGGTAGTTCAATAAGAATAATTTTATAATCTAGTATCTTATTCCTTGTATAAATGACTTATTTGATTAGATTCAAGGAGCCTTGGTTTTCTCAATTATCGAATTATGGTTATGCTATCACTAGGTATGTCATAGATATTCGGAGATACCCATTACATTGTTTCATTGTAGGTATAGTCTTTATGAGATTAAGGTTATTTCATTTGGTCTCACAATCACATGGAACATTTCCATGGATTTGAAAAGCCTTGTTTTTGATAGTTTTTAGAATCATTTGTAGCAGTGTTTGTGGACTACATCATGGTGTATTGTTGTGATCAACATGAACATGAAAAAAATATTTATTCTATTCTGAATAATCTAAGATAGAACCAAAAATATGCTAAGAACACTAAATTTCACTTTTGGAATAGTATGTTCAACTTCATGGGACACATTATATGTGAGGTTGGAGTATCTTTTGAACACGAGAAAGTGACATCTATAGTTACTTGGGAGAATACCAATATTTTTTTTATTTATGTAGTTTCTTATGGATGGATGAATTTTACCAATGTATTATTCTTGGTGTTTCTTGCTTAGAAGAACCTCCCTTGAGATTGAATTCAAATGGTGTAGATTTTTTTTCATTAGAGTTCTATGAGACATCATTTTTGGAGTTAAAATAGAGACTAAATTTAGTGCAAATCCCCATTCTTTTAGATCTAGGAAAAAGATAAAAAATATGCTATAAGGAAACCTGTATCAATCCAAGACTGCTTTTAATGCAGGATAATCATGATTTTTCATTAATGTCTTGTCATATGATACCTAATGAGTAGAATTACCTAACACATGATCTTGAGTTGTCTGTTTTTTTTCATTACTTACATTGTTGGGAGTGAATATTTTGGTGTTTACACATCAAAAAAGACTCAAATACATCTCGACATACTATGAATTGAAAAATTGGTAGAGAATCTAGGAAAAATTCCAGTAGTTTTTAAATTTTATCTTTCCTATATCGTTGGAAATGAAAAATGTTTTTTCTTGTGCTCTATGTAAGAGGATAAGACATAGGCATTTTGATAGGTAATTAGTGAGTTTCATCTTATTGTATTATATTTTGATATAATTTTGGAGGATTTGGACTATCATGGACAATATTTTATTTCATTGTTATTAGTGAAATTTTCACTTCAAGTGGCAGTGATGATGGATAAACTGTTAGATTCGGAGGGATTGGTCCCAGATCAGAGTATTTTAGTTGATGAAACACTACCTAGTTGATTCATTGATGAGAATGAGATCTTGAATATTAATGGATGCATCTAATTTCTTAAAGACATATATATTGATTCAAGAGTATCATGCCTCTATTTAGGTAGTATATCCTAATCATACCAATATGTATGGTGATGTGTATTACCACTACTATGGTATGATGAATAAAATGGAGATAGCATGGTCTGTTACTTAGTATTCCACATGTTAGTTGGTGAATGTTGAACAATAGTAACTGGTGGTTATTTTATAGCTGTTACCAATTCCTGAGTGGAAATGGGATGATGTCACCATGGTTTTCATAATGGTATTTCATATATCACCTAAGGGCAGTGACTTAGTTTGGGTGATGAAATAATCATTTTAAATGGTCACCAATTATTTTCCTTTTTTGAAGTAATTTTTCATGAATGAGCTTAAGAGGATCTACATTCATGTTATCATTTTCCTCCACATAGGTCAACCTTATATCGTATATAATAGGGATGCTCGATTGAAATCTTGGTTATGGTAGAGGTTGAAGAAGGAAGTAGGTTCATAGGTACTGCTTAGTAAAATCATCCACTGTCAAACTAATGGACATTCAGAACAGATGATACAAGTATTAGAGGACATGATCCAAGCATGCACCCTTAATTTTTGATTTTCTGGTGATAAACACTTACCTATAACAATGTTAAATTAAAATAATAGCTTCTAAGAGACTATAAAAAAGGATCCTCATGAGGCCATATTTCCTAGGTAATTCTATTCTCTCCAGCAATGGTTAGAGGTAGTGCTATACAGTCCCAATACCATTCTATATACATCAAATAATATATATCTTATTAAGAAGAATATGCCTCAAACTCAATCTAGGAGGAAGGAATACACTTACCATCACTATCAGAAAAAATATTTCAGGTTGGGGTGTTGGGTTTTTTATTTGATTCAACTATACTAGGCTATAAACAGATTCATAAAAAAGGGAAGATATCTCCTCATTACATAGGGCCCTTCATGATTTTAGAGAGAGTCGAGATGATATATTATTGATTGGAGTTACCTCAAAGGTACTAAAAAATTAATAATCTCTTCCATGTTTCCCAAAATAACATATATCACTTCGATCTGTCAGATATTATTCATCCTAAAGAGGTTGAATTGGAGGTTGATGCGTCCTTTGGGGAAAACCTATTTCTATTATTGATAGTAAAACAAAGGTTCTATGAGGATGGACTATCCCTACCAAATTAGTTATATAGAATAATGAACATATATAATATGATAATTTGGAGTGGGAGGCTAATATACTTTCCTACCACCATTGGAATGAAGAAACCGTGCATTGGAGGGAACATAGTTTGAGAAAACCTTGAGGGGTGTTTTAGGGATCCATAGAGGGGAGAACATAGGTAGAGAAAAATTAGGGATACCTTTATCCCCACATATGTGGGGATGAGTCTGTGGATAGAGAAAGGTGCCCAATTGGTACATGGTTGGGGTAATTGGGTAACCAAACCATACCGCAGTCTACAATTTGGGTGAAAATACCATTGTTCCCTCCTTTCCATTAAAACGTCACCCCTTATTTTTTTTTATACAATGTGTATCATAACTCATGTTCTTCCGTTTGATGCTTATCCCATGGCCTCATATAGTATGTAAACCCTTTTCTCTATGTGGACATTGATTCAAGTGTTTTCTATCTCATTGGATTTCCATTTCAATTCTCTCCATTTCAATTTTATTCTTTATTTATTTATCTTCCTATCAATGAAATTATTTTGGTGTGACATCATATTCCCTATTTTTATGTTGTTTGGATATTTTTATATTTTATTCAAATCTTGACAATTCGAATGAATGATACTAGAAGGGTGTTCATCCACCAACAGGAGGTTGGAGCTTAATACCTTTTACATACCATTTTTTTGTTTATTTAGTGACCCCCATTGTTTAGTTTCTAGATGTTCTATAAATTTTGTTAAAATTAGTCAAATTCCAAAATGAAAATTTTCATCCCATAATGTGCTTCCCTTTTATCTCCTGGACAAGGTCGGATGTTTTAAACCTCAACTAGAGCCACACCAGAGGGAAGTCATTTAATCAACCCCATTATAGAACCACCACGTTGGGGGTATGAGCTTTCCATATTTTTGTGGGATCATTCTAAAATTTATTGAGATAATTAGAGATGGAAATTCCTCCTTCAACACAATATTATATGTTTTTAAATAATTAAATGGTTGGATTTAAATGAAAATGTGTAATGAGATGGATATTATGTTGTATTGTGACTTTTTATATTTATAAATGTAATTTTATTGGGACACTAACATAGCCGTTTTCATTTTTTTGTTATATTTTTAATATTGAATATTAAAGTATGGAACTGAATTCATAGGATTATGTGGTTCATATTCCATAATGGTTTGGAACCAACTAGAGGATTAAGGTATGTAGCATACGACCCCTATGAATGATTAGTTATGGTAGAGAAATAATGAGGGAGATTAAGGTTTCACACTTCGGACTTCTGTATACATTCACCACATATGATCTAGGTATCCCTAGTTATACACCTTGGGACTCTGGCCGTGTAGGTCCTACACTATTCTAAGATTACCAATGGATGAGATCCTTAGTCTCAATGACTTTTTCTCAATTAAACACCTTGGGTCATGGCCCAAATAGTTTTAAAACACTTTTCACACATGGTTTTTCTTGAAACATCATATAAATAATGATGCTCATGTATTATTGCATTCTGTTACTATAACTTGTTCTCATGGAATTTTAAAATATATCATTTAGGTTACAACTTTATTTATTACACCAACAAACAATTGATGTTTTTGTTCACATTATGGATTTTTAATAGTCACCATTTGTGATGGCCTACTGATTATATCTCACAACATATTCATGTCACTGATTAGAACCTTGACAGAATTCATGGATGAATATAGGGATATGGTCATGTTCCTATTTTTTGATTCTTGATTGGTCTTTTCATTGGAGAGGGCCAACATAGGACAAAGATATAGATTTTGATGTTTTCTTTATATAGTCCATTGATTTTTTGATTCTTTTAATATACATTTACAAAAGTGTTCTTGACAACATATTTTCCTTCTCCTTTTTGTTTAGAGACATTACATTACATCATTTGGTATATGTATATGGATATTGGGATACATGTATGATTATTAAAACAAAATGATTTATCTTCCACTTCCAGGTGATATTGTGATTCTACTATTTATGAAATTATTACACCGTTGCTTTACTCTAGTCATATGGGTGTTCTCTCTATAGTTAACCCACATAGCCCCTAATTTCTAGTCAGCAGCCTTTGGAATACACAAAGGTGTTATTAGGGCCATGCAAACATCTATGTTATATTTCTTATGAGTGATCTGGGTCTGGGAGGTTACACCAAATTGATTAAAAATAACTCCTATTTTATGAATATATAATAGAAGGTATAAATATGGATATAAATAGTATTCAAATAAGTTATTAAGTCATTCAAACCTTGTAGTTTTAACATTATCCCTATTAAACCATTTTAACACTTAGAATGGTAACTAAATGTTTTACCAAGTTTACTATTCATAATGAAAAAAAATAAGAGTATAACCATTAACAAATAGGGAAATTTTGATATAAAATATTATTTCTGTTTTAACAAGTTATTTTTTTATAAGTGGATGAAATTTATTTTTAAATAAACACCTATCACATTATAAAAAATAGTTTTCTAGAATTTGTTTTAAAAATAATCTTTTTCATTATACCAAATTCATGTATACTGATTATTTAAATTATTTTTTTATTAAGTTTAATAAAAGTTAAATAATTAAATTTTAAATCTAATAAAAATACACATGGGACTTTGTAATTAATTGAAACATAAAAGATATTTTTCTAAAAAAGTCAACATCTTCTACTATTTAACCATAAATAACCTTTTATTATAAATTTTACAAAAAATATACCAAATATAATTTTGAATTGATGATATCAAAAAGAAATTTAATTTTATAAAATTTAATATCTAAAATTTTTAATTCATGTTTTTAAATAAAACCATATAATTCAAATAATCAGGCTTTTTGAAGAATAAAACTACGTCCTTTTTTATTGAAAAATTACTTAATATTCATGTGATTAATATTAATCTACTAAATATAATTCATATATATCAATAAGAAATAAAATTACTATCATAATTAAATTGGTTATTATAAATAAATATCATGATGAAGAAGAAGAATAATGGGATTGATATACATATTATTTTCTCATGAAAAATAATTATTTGTTTCCAAAAGAAAAATGAAGACGAAGACCCTATGATATCTATTTTTTAAGAATACTAATAAAAATTTTAAATAATAAGTTTATAAGGAGAGACCAATTATTTGGTGATTGCATATGATATGTGTCTAGGAGCCTTTTAGATATTGTTGAGCTATTAGATTTGTAGAGATCAAGGGAGCTCAATTTAGATTATTGAAGATATAAAATAGATTTTGTGAATTTTTTGAAGACCTAATACAAAGAATATAAAAAATTAAAATAAATATTTATTCAATATATACTAGTAGTTGAATAATTTTAGTGAGGGAAATAGATTATATCTTATGAATTTGGTGGTGTCTTGTGACGATTGACGATCTACATAAAAATGTTAGAAATGAGACACTAGTATATACCTGATGGGATGTTTTGTTACCATTGTGACTTTGGGTATGATAGGAGCTGAAAACAAGACTCAGTGTCACAAATAAAAATATAGATATATTATAATCACTTTTTAAAGATGTGTTAATGTGTGAATATCTACATGATTAAGATAACACATTTAAATTACTTGAGTTAAAAGTATATAAGATAATATATGACTGGCAAGTGTAACCAATCATAGAGACGAGTAGGATAACCATGACGAGGGTGATCCTTGTAAAAATACCATATTTTGATCTTTATTTTCTGTTCTAGATTTCATAGGGTTGTTTCATGTTCATAATTGATAAAATATTTTCAAATATTCCCTATAACGAAGCATATTTTTGTATTTTTCAATTGAAAAATTTATGTGGTAAAAAAAGTTGTAATATAAGACTTTGATAAAAATCAAGGACACTTGATTCACATGCTTATTATGTTTCTAGACATAATACTTGGAGAATTTCAATTTTTATCATTGTGTAGTATCCCTATGATTAGATATTATTATATAGACCCTAGTATTTTAATTTGAGTTTGATGAAGTGAAAATTTTAATTGAAAGTACAACAGATTATTGAAATTTCATAAACCCCTATTAGAGAATTACTAGTGTTTTCAAAAAAAAACATTGAATAAAAGAAGATAAAGGTGGGAAAATGTTTGAATAAAATTTAAATAATGAATGGGATACACCACCACTTGAATCTGATCAAAGTGTTAATTTCTCATCTATAGAATTTATTGATAAAAACATTTTATAATTCTAGTATAATATATAGATATGATGAGGAGGATCAATAAATGAAAATAGTTTAAAATTTTTACTCTAAAATTAAATATTATTTGAAGAATAGTAACTTAGATACATTAGTTTATTTCCAATTATTTGAAGACAACCACAACTAGAAAATGAAGCATGTTCCATGGAGGATACCCAAGATAAGAAGGATAGAAGATCAACCCCAATCTTAGGACAAGTAAAAGCTACGGGATAATTAGTTTCACATTACAATTGAAAAAATTAAATGTTTTATAAAGAAATTAAAACGATATTTTAGGATAAGGATGTGTTTGATGTATTTCATAGTGAAGTAATACATGGAATGGAAAATCTATATAATGTTTCCATGAATGAAAAAGATGAAAAATTGAAGGTTAATTTGAATAAGGTAAATAAACATGACAAAAAGATATAATAGAAAATTAAAATGCATAAATAATAAAATTAGAAGAAAAAAAAGATTGGTATGTAAGGATAGTATCATCTAAGGATGAGAAGAATGAACTAAATATTAAATTTCTTGAATATCATGTGAATTTTAGAAAACATGAATTAATCTAGGCAGAATCTTCTTAACAAACAATAAATGAAACATTTATTTTTATGAATAATTATAATGTGATATTGTTATCCAAAATAATCATGGTGGTAGATAGATAATCTTAATGATATCAAAAAATCCATCTACAACAAGAGTAATGAGAAAGGTATCCCACCTAGTAGTTAAATCTATATTCTCAAATTCTATCTTGATGGCTATTGAAAAAAGAGAAATATATAAACATTTTTTGAGTATTTTTTTAAAATTCACTACATCAAAAAGGGAGGATGTAAAAACATAAATAATAATATCTTCCACAAAAAACTCAAAAAAATAAGGATACCCCCAAAAAATGTCATGCTGGAAAATTTGGATGGATTTTGATCATAAGAAAAATGAGGTTTATTTGCAACTTATGGTGTTACTATAGATTTTATAACATGTACATTGTTTTTTATCATAATATATCAATATATGAATGAAGAAGAAGTCATTTACTATGGGGGATAATAGTTAAAAAATTAGAAAACCTTCTCATGGAAGTAGACTTTGCATTACATGGAAAATATATCTTTCAAAAATAGATTTGGTAGTTCCAATAATTTCATTGAGAGTTGTAATATAATTGATCATCGAAATGATGAGTTTTGGTATATACCATAATAAAATTGTCCTAGTGATGATTAAAATATAAATCCACAATAATAAATGAGGATATTAAATAAATGAAGTGTGTATTTCTTGTGGATTAAATCAAATAAGAAGGATGTTGTGTCAACTAATCCCAAGTTTCCAATGATGAAAGTTAAAAATTGTGTCCCACCCGATTGGACAATATTATAATATTTTGGTAAGAAATGAAACACTTTGGACTATTATAGACAATCGATGGAATAGAAATCGAGAAATAGAAAGATGGAAAAAGGAAGATAATTCATGAAATGGAAAAAATTAATATGGTTATTGAAACTCATTGTGACTAGATTAAGAGGATGACCTTGAGGAAAAACCAAAAATCCAATAAATGAGAATATGAAATAGAAAAAATAGGTTGTTCATATTTTTTATAGATGTATGAAGTTGTTGTCTGGTCAAATAAATATGGAAATAGAAAATTATAAAGTACCAATTACTCCACATAATAAGAGAGGTGATGTTTTGAAGGATTCAAAACATAAAAAGGGGTGAAAATTTTAAAAATAATGTTTAGTCATATGAATTAATCAGCTAGAAGAGGATATGTGGATGTAATAGGAAGGGGAAAATTAACGTCCCTTGATTACTAAAGTAACGAATCCCATTATAGCTAATAAGAAAGGAGAAAAAGATAATAATCACAAAATTTCCATGGATATACATATTTAGAAAATTATGGGTGATGAATGTAATAATATATCATGATATGTTCGGGAATCAAACAATGGAAATATTGGGTTATGGAAGTGGTCACATCATTATTTCTAAAAAGGATGAGTTAATGAAAGTCCAAATTCATCCCAAAATTTAATATATATACCACTCTCAATATGGAATTGAAGGTAGGGTATGAAAAATAATAAATGACAAAGTCAGTGGTTCTTATATAGCTAGTAAATTCAGCCATCATTGGGAATATTTCAATTGGATACATTGTATCTCCATAAAATACATTACCTAAAATTTTTCAATTATTATATGCCATCAACTCATATAATGATTTAATGATTCTTATTTTCTAGATGAAAATTGGCATGCTGTAGAGGTTTGTACAACATCCACTTGGGGGATTTTATTTTGAAAGGATTCAAAAATATTTATCTAATTTTTTAAAACTATAAAACTATATATTTGTTTATAAATTTAATTTGACGTATTATTTTTAACTTACCATAATTTATATTGTTTATATTGAATCTCATTAATTATTTGTAGTGATTTTTTAGCAAAATAGGCTAAGAATCATAGATGGACATGAATAGTTTTGATGTGTTTTGTCGAGTTAAGTGTATTATTTCAATATTTTATGTAAAAAATTTTGTAAACCCCCTATGATATGAATTTTAGATTTGGTATCACACTGAGTAATTCATGTGGAAAAAAATTTATTCTGTCATAAAATCACACTTTTTCTCTATATCAGTTTTATCCAGATATACATAGAGTTGGCATACTTATAACTGATTACTAAGAAACCTGTGGGTCCATCCTTCTATAAAAGTATGTTTATTGAGTCTCTCAATATGGGGATCTGAAAAAAGGGGACATGATGTTATTTTTATTTAATAACAACATCCCTTGTGAACAAGGTGGAGAGAAAAACCATCACATCTCTTTTTATTAACATTAAGGGGAGAGAAAGAAAAAATTCATTTGAATTATTTAAATGAATCACATATGCTAGGATGTATTTAAAATATTAAATAATAATAAAAAATCCAAACTGGGATATTATTGTACCAAATTTATTGTGATATTATTATTTTCAACGAGCATGTTAAAATATGGCTTAGAGATAACGGGTGACATAGTGAAAATAGACCCCATTATTAATTTAGGAATCATTAAACATGAAAAGGGAGATAGTTTATAATGTTAGAAAATAAATATGTAAGGTTTGGATTATATAAGTGTATCACTATAAATCAAATGATTTCTTTCATCTATTCATAATGATTTACAATGACTAGTGTTTATGCAATTTGTAATGTTTCGTATATAAAAATGTGGATCTATTTATTATTATAGATAAAAGAACAGATTAAATAACCATGGTTAAAGAGTGTAAAAAGAAACCTGACATGTGTAAGTAACCATATTAGTGTTCTAAAACTATTGATTAAGCTATTTAGTTTATAACTTACTTTAATTAAGGTTTGAGGTGGATTATGGGAAGATAGAAATTAGAGGTAGAGAGGTTCATTAAAAAACTCTATATGAGTAGAAACTATGCATCAAAATACCATAGATCTATACTAAAAAACATATAACTTTTTTAATAATTATAATAATTATTTCTTGAGATATTTTGTGGAGACATGATGTGTTTGATAATTAAGGAGTTGATTGGAAACGATTCAAATTTATTTTTGAGTAAGTATGGAATTTGGAGTTTTCGATAGAAAATTGGATATGTCCTACCTATTTTATGAGTCATATCTGTGTTACATATAGGTAATCCAAACACTATAAATGAGTTATTTAAAATCTATTTAAATGTCATTTGTAATCTTTGAATGGGTTATTTCATTTTTTGTATGATTAATTTCTTATATATCATTGAAATCTGATAAAGAGAGATATGTATGAGTAATTTTCAACATGTGTAATTGTCATTTAAATCTATGTATGTGTAATGGAAATATATGCAAGAATTATTTAAATATATATATATGAGTAATATAATGCAATGTATGAGTAATCAAAATTTACTTTAGAGTAATTCTGCAGGAAAAAAATCTATGAATTCTATAGTTTGAAATATGAGTGTCCAATATTAAAATATTAAGATGGAAATTTGTTTTTGAAAATTTAAGAGATATTTTTAATTGATATAAAAATAAAAAAAATTTGTTTTTGTGATACAAAGTAAAAATTTATATAATTTCATGTTCAATCTATGATCATTATGAATAATGAAACACGATATTCTAGAAATGGAATTCAACTAAAAAAAGTGAATAAATTACTAAATATGAAAAAATAAATTAGATGTTTTTGGTAAAAATTGATAATTTTTATCAAAATCATAAACATGTTGTCATTAAATATTATTAATATTATTTAAAAAAATCATAAATAATAAATATTATTTGAGAATAATATTTAACATGAACATGGGATTTTAGATTAATTAAATATAGAATTTTAAAGGGAATATAAACGTGTTGTGCCTCATGTTCTACATATCACTATGAGATTTTATCTAATATGAATGAGGATAAAGGAGAGAGTGTTGATATACATTATTATATTTATGGATTTAATACTAAATAAGTATTTTTTTAATAGATGTACTCATATTTTAATAAAAATGGATACACCACAAATGTGATTTTCATCATGATTTTTTATAGATATTGTAATTGATTAAGTTTTATATTTATATAGAATATGAAATGATAATAATAGTATTGAATATTTTAGAAAATAATTGAATTACATATTAGATGACAAAAATGAGAATGTAAAATAGAGTAAGGTCAGTTCTTTTTTACACGTGAGAAGTGATTGAGAAAAAAATAAAATGAGATCATAGGACCACAACCATGTAAAAACCATTTATGAAATGATAGTATAATTATTTTTTTCAAAGGATATTTTATCTATGTAATGTAATTTTTTTAAAAAAAACATATGTATAAATGAGAAAAATTAGGAGAGACTATGTGATATAGTGGCGAGAAATCTAATGTGTTGAGAAATAAAAGAATAAACAAGATATCAAATAAGAAAAAGAATTATATTGTGATAATGATCCCATTATAAATAATATTCAACATATGTTCATAAATGCAATAAGAGGAATTAGTCCCTATGAAATACATTATTTACTTTATTTTAGAAAAAAAAGTTAATGAGCATATCCCATCACAGTTATGCTTGTCTATGATTTATGTGCTAATCCCGTTTATATATTGATGTGATAATAGATTCATTAAAAATATAGGATCTCAATTGAGTTCAAAAAAGAAAAAAAAAATCAAATTCTGAGATTTTTTTGGGAAAAATGATGTCCAATAGAGACAATTTCAAAAGATGTTGTTCTTCAAGATCTACCAAATGACAAGGGATCTACAATTAAGAAATATTTCAGATATTATTGATACAATGAAATCATATTATCAATGGTGATATTCAATATAATGGAATTAATAAAAATTCATTTATTTAAATGGTGGGATGTTTTGGAACCAATGTGAGTCTCGGCGGGCAAGGAGATTACAGTGTGGCTCCATGACACTACTGAAAATATAGATATACTATAATCATTTTGGATGTGGTTTTAGTGTATGAATAATTATAGTATTAATAGGTATCATTGTATTAAAATTAGTTTCTAGTGGATAATAGAATCCATGACTGAGGTGATCAACTAATCATGAGAAAAGTGGGGTTCCCTTGAAGGGTCGGAACCTATAAAAATACCATGTTATTCGGTTTACTTTTTTTCTATATTACATGTGGTTATTTCTTGTTGGGAATATGTGGAAAAAATTTTAATCAGACCCACACAAGTAACATAGGTTAATATTTTCTAATATATAATTAAAGGAGGTAATGTTTTTTATAATATAAGAATCATGTAAAAATAAATGAAACCATATTGACACCCTATCAGGTACCAGTACATGAACTTAGGGGAAATTGAATATATTTATTTAATATCAATATATTAAAAATAATATTATATATATATATATATGAAAATATAAAATATTAAAATTCAATTTTTAAAAATAAAAATATTTATTTAAATATGTATAAATTTTGATACATTGATTTTATATACATGCATAAATACAGATGAACATACATAAATATAAAACCACACATGTGCTTTATAGATGAGTTGTCATGTGTTGTGTTTATAAGAGGTTTTTTAGTTTATGTTTAAACGTTAATAAATTATAGTCAATATATTTGTTAGCTTGGCATGGTGGGTCAGGGGGTTGGATGGGTTGGGTGCTGGTCTAAGTGTGATTGGCAGGTCATGTGGGGTTTTAACTTGGATGGTTCAACCTATATTATGGTCCAGTTTCATTAATATATTAAGAATTATATTTGTGATTGGATAATATGTTTTTATGAAAATATTTATAGGATATCTTAATATATCCACGTTAGAAATTTTTTCATCATAAATTTTGTTTTTAGTGGGATTATATTCGTCCAAAATATATTATTTTGTTGGATAAAAAAATATAAAAATAATAATAATATTTATGATGTTTTTTTCTTGGATGTATTTTTGGGGATGGATTTTCATCCAAAAAATGGTTTTAGGATAGATTTCATATTATCTGGGATCGAAAAGTTTCATCCTCGATACAAGATTTTATAATAGTGAAACCTCATTATCTAATATTTGGTAGCATGTTATTAAATTAGAAAGGTGAGGAGAGGTATTTTAGTTAAAAATAATAGGTATTTAACCAGTGAAATTATTTATAATAGTTGTTAATACTGATTGAGGGGACCAACATTTATATAGGATCATCAAGAAACTTATTAACCTATAAATAGCTAAGAATTTAATATGTGAATCAACATTCTCAATCAAAGATGGTTAGATCATAAATGAAATTATTATATGGTAATTATGAAATCAATCAATTAAATATTTATTTATAACATCTACACAAAACTAGTTAATTATTATAAATAATAATAATAATAATTTATTAATATAATAAATATAAAACAATTTTAAAATTATTTATAGTTATTTGTTGGAGATAAAATTAAAATAAAACCCCAGTGAAGGTGTATCATGGATTTTACCTTTTTGAATAAAAAAATAGTTTGATAAATAGTTTTTCTTGATTACTAAATACTATGAGATGTGTCTTGTATGAGATTTATTATAGGAATAATGAGTATCAATTTTTGTGTTAATTAATTCGAAAAGTGGGGATATTAGATTTTTGAAATGCATATTGGGAAGAAGGGGGTGGTGATTCTATTATATTATGAAGGGATGCAAAAAAATTATCAAATGTAGTGTAAGTAAATATAAACCTAAAAATTACATTAATAATCTATGAATTAGAAATAATCAAAAAATTTAAACAAAAGACATACAACTTTTGAAGAAGTTGAGATACAAATAATTTTATTATTATGGTTTAATAATATCATAAAAATATTTTCAAATAAATCCTTACATTCATGGCATACATGGTTTTCAAAAATCTTTCATTACTTGGAAATTATTTTAATGAAACTGCAACATGATAGAACATTATTTATTGGTAAGCTAGAAAGAGAGGATTGGTTTGGTTTTTCTTGTGTATTGAATACCACCCATATATTACAATACCATCACTATGGTATATGCATTATATATAATCTATGATGGTTCTTCCCTCACCCCCTATACATTTCAGAAATGTTTGAGCTATGACTATATATTACAATGGTTTTATAGTACTATGATCATAAATGTTTTAACATAAAAAAAATTTGACGAAATATAATATAATTCTATAAAATAACATGTTAAGGATTTTTTTTAAATTTCATTATTATTTATTTCTTGGTTGTTGAGGGAGTACATAGACTTATCTATGGTGTACTTAGTGATGAGGGAAAAAAGAATCTACCAGTGTTATAAATTTGTTCTATCTGAGTTGTGTAATGGATTGATTATATGTTTCACCATGTGATCAATCAATTTAGGATGTGATATGATGCATGGATGAATTATATCCTCAGGGGTACCCATTGGTGTTATCCACCATGAAATTTTTGGTTATGAATTCGGTTATAGTGTGAGAGGATCCTTTCATGGTATTGAGGTTCCTTTCATTTGAATTTCAAGATTCTAGAAAAGTGTTTACTATTATATTTTGTTTTATTAATCAGTTTTTTTGTTTTTCAATTTGTGTGGTTTCTATTTCAAAATTTTCTATTAGATCATGATAGTAAGGAGGTTATGTTTTTCATCACCTCATGATTTATGTATGAACCTCCATTTAAATAAATACTATGTTGAATATTTCATTCCACAAAGAATTGTAAAATAAAATGAACCATGATACATTTAATTGAGACTAAATATTAATATTCAAGATAAAAATTTATAAATTATGAGAATTAAATATGAAACATTATTATGAAAATTTGAAGGGGAATAAACCCATAAATAAAAAAAATTAACCTAAACATAACATTTTTATACTCATGGTTTTATATAAGGATAATAATACAAATTTTAGCTATAGAAATAAAAAAAATGAATTATAAATATGGTATTTATATTGATAGAAAATTATGTTAGTAGTATGAATTTTTTTAGTGATGTATATAAGGCAATATATAGAAATGAATTCTGACATTTATATATATAGTCATTGAAAGTATGGATGTTGGAAATATTATTTCTGGAAATATGGTCCTTGGGTATATTGTTGTTGGGTATTCAAATATACAATATTTTTAACAAACATATATAATTTTTAATAAAAAATTATAAAAAATTATATAATGCACAATTAAAGAATAATGAAAAAAATAATAATATTAAATTTAAACATTTTATTATATATTTTTATGCATTGGTTTTTATTTGTATTACTATTATTATTAGATAATAATATTATGTATTTATAAAATTTAAAGATATATATTTATATCAATTAGTGATGCAATTAAATGGTAAAAAGATAAATAATTAATTTTAATGGGATTTGGATAAAATAATTTAATGTGAAAATGGATATTTTTTAGAGAACTATTTTTAGGTATTGTTCTTTTTTATCCAAATAAAGAAAAAAAATCTTTTAAGAGATTAATCTAATGTTAGGTTTCAATTTATAATAAAATATAATAACTCTAACTTAATTAGAAATTTATTTTTATAATATTAAAAATATTAAATGTTTATAATGTATTTTTTATAAATATAATGTTTATTATATTTTATAATTTTTTAATGTAATGATTAACATTTTTATGCATTTTATTATATTAAATGGTTTAATTTTTTTTATAAAAATGTTGAAATTAGTTTGGGATAAAAATTTTATTTTCCTGCATAATAATAATTTACCATTGTTAAAATAGATTAAGAACTATAATGATAAAATGAGGTAAAATTTGGTTGAACTAAGTGCTAATGACATTATATATGGCAAAACCCTAAATTTGAATTCCACATCGAATTTTTTTCAATGTGTATTGACTTTCCCTTCAAAATAATTACTTTACACATTAAAGAAGGATGGATTTTTTAAATGACTCACAAAACAGACAAATAAAAGGACTCCACTCATGCCCATTCCAAAACAACCTTCCATAAATTATATCTATAATTGTTTAAAAAATTTCCACTCCTAAATCTATTTTAGTTATTTGGTAGATAAAGGTTACAAATAAGAAGTATAAATCCTTCATTCCAATGTAAAATGTTTTGATAAGAATATAATTTGTCAAAGTACGCATGTGGTTCTCCACCATTTCATTAATTAACATATCAAATAAAATATTTATAAATAACATTATCATGTTTTTTGATGTCATATTGAAATTACTATTTTACTTTTAAAATATTATTAATGTTATATAACTCTAAACTCTTACTCTTCAATTAGTATAAAATGTTCTTATTTTGATCAGATCAACCATATATATGAATGATTTAATCCCATTATCATGATTCTAATCATGAATAAGAATATGGGCATAAATAAGTTTCACATGTTATATAATGTAATAACATATTTCATGAATATTATTATTCTTGGATGCAACAAAATAGAGTCATTAAAATGTAACTTTTTGTTATCGGTAAATTACGTAACGCATGCTTGTCCAAGATTATATTCTTGTGAAATATACTCATACCATTAATAAAATTAATATGTAAATTCATGTATAACTAATTTAAAATGACTAAAATGAATTTAATTTTTTTTATTATGATCTCAATGATAATGAATAAGGATCAACATCTCCATTACGAAAGAGGAACCAAACAATACAAATTATAGACTTCTGAATATGAAAATAAAAAAATATACATGAGTAATGATAGATTATAACCAAAGAGTAAATTAGTTTTATGGTGTTATATAGGGTTTGAAAATAAGTTTTTATTATGCCTTAGTCTATTATGAAGGAGGTTAAATAAATTTTGATAATGTTGGGTGTAAAGGTACGTGTTTTCTCATCCCAATGTTCTCTCATTGAGATATGTTCTATATTTAACAACTTATTTATTTATGTGATGTATATAATACCTTATGAATGTATTTTACTGTATTTTTCATGTCATATATAGAATTATAATCAACATAAAATTTAAACTATTTAAATATCATTTGATTCCAAAGTTACTAAATCCATAATGTTTTCAGTCCAATATCAATGGGAAATAAAGATTTTCTTTGCTGAAATTCCTATTTTAGGAAACTATATGTTATCTCTTTATACAACATAGTTTATTTTCTTTTACCCTAGTCATTCATCGGATTTACATGTATTATTTCTATTTTCACACTTTGGTTTACAATTTAATGGAATTAATTCTAATTAATAAGGTAATACTTTAACTCATCCTTTCAGTATGGAATCATTATTATCTAAGTGAATATTATTTATATTGTTTTACATATATCCTTATGAATAATTAAATTATTTATTAAGTTAATTTTATTCTATAAATAAATTTCTTAAAAAATAGTGAAATGAATATCATTTTAACCTTTTATACATGATCAATTTTCAGTTGACATGATTTTATCTACAAATGTTTGAAAAAATCATCATTTTTAATACATTCCATAAGAACACTCTCTCACACTTTTATAATTATTATTCATAATGAATAACATGTTCCATGTTTTATTGGGGAATAATGAAATTTATTTTTTATTTTTTGTAAATTATTTAATTCTAAAATAAAATTTATCAAACGTAAAGTATATTTCAACGTATTTTCCAAAATAGATTTTTAATACTACTGTGAAAATTTTCTACTTATATGTCGATATAATTTAATGTTTTTACCATTTGTGATGATTTTTAATGATACCATCAATGTTTTTTCTTAAAATGTCTCATGATAATGTATTATAGTTGTTTTCATGAAACCCATTTCACTCACATGGGTTAATTATGCTAGGATGAAATTATCATATTTTCAAAATCTAGTGGTACACATATGTATAGATTATATGAAGGCTGTGTCTAATATATCACTAAAATTAATTGTGAAAATATTTATATTTCAAGTGGTAATGAAGATTTCTATGGAGTTTATCAAAGGTTCCTGAAATAACTTAATATGGGAGTGGTAAATCAGGGTGTCAAATTATATTTTTAAATTTGTGGATCATGTTATCGTGTTGGTAGGAACATGTAAAATTTGTCAAAAAAATTAATGTAGTGAGATGACACAACACTTTTACTTCGTTCACCTCAAAGGGATACGTCCAAGAATCATATGCCGATAGTGTGTTTGTCATTCCTTAACCCACTAATCTTTACTAGTTTGTGTTTTATAAGATTCGGTCATAGTCACTATGTTCTAGGCCCGCTAAATTTACAAATTTTCAGGGATATATTACTCTGTCCCTAAGCTCACTTCCCTCGACTTCCCCAAGCTCCCTACCTTGAGAAAATTTAAACTCAGTTTATCGACACCAAGGTCACTTAAATAGATTTCAATTGAAGTATTTGTATCTTTTCATCATGAGAAACTTCTTGCAACAAATTCATAGACTAATGTACATGAAGGAGCTGAATCGCTAAACCTGATATTTAGAACATTCAATCGGATTACACTAACAATTTCACACAACACCTACCAATTGTGGGGAAGATATTACCCTTGCATGCCAGATTTTCTTTTGTCGTGAAAAATATTATGCGCAACTACACCCTTTAAGTGAAACATTTAATTTTTCATGAAACTATATCTTTTTCTGGAAACTTTAACTTTTGTGCGCAACTCTATCATTTCCGCGCAACATTAACTTTTCCATGTGATACCCTTCTCACACAACATTTACATGCATCCAAACTCAGTTCTTCTCTAAGTCTTCATCTCCCTGAATGTGGGGGGTCATATCTTATTTACAGGCACCACTGAACCATTCATGTAAAACCCACCGTGTCAGGAAAAACTCCCTTTCTACGTGTAATTCCTTTTTGCATAAGAACCATTTTCTATGCACATCTCTATATTTTCCATATACCTAATGCCTTTTCCATTTTCTAACATTATGATCTCGAAACATTATTTTCCAGAAAATGATGATTTATTTTCTATGAACGTCCAATGAGGATTGAAAAAAAACCACCATACTCCATTTCATTCATAGAATAATCGTGGTTGCAACAATTTTTATATTTGGATATGTTGACATGTTTTTGTAAGGACATAATTACAGGTATCTAAATTCACAAGTTTCCACATGTAATTGATCTTTAGTACCTAAGATAATATGTTCATGTATATAACTAAGTCATTTTTTATTTTCACATTGCTATGATATTATATTACTATGTATATTCCATATTCATATGGTTACATTGTGTTATCATGGATGATGATTTTTGACCCTTGTTTCCATTTCCTATATATCATTCTTGATGGTATTCCAAAAACATCATGAAATAAGTCATATTTGTGAAATATGATTTTTTTATGACTCAATTCTCCTTTTACCATTTATATTCATTATATTCTGTTACACACAAGCATAAATTATGCTAAGTTATGACAATTCATTGTAATATCTAATGATTACCGTTACATAGAATATGAGCTAACCATTTATTTTTTTCACATTCCTCAAGAAATAGTGAAGAGAGTAACAGATGAAATTTCTAGAGGGGTGTAGTGTGTTGTGAATATGGGGAAATTTTCATAATTATGTAAAATAAATTTATTTTATATATAATATCTAAAGACAATAAAACATTGGTTCAAGGTATTGTATGTGAATTTATGAGATGTAATGTCTAAATTTTGAATATGATGTAAAATATATGAATGTTAGTATCTATATGTCTCAATTTGTATCAAAACATATACTTAATATTTTTATTTTAGAACTATATCTCGGAGGGTGGGTTTGGGTGTCCATAATATTTGATGGTTCTTCCATTTTATTGATAACCACCCCAAACTGTATAGGTTTCATCGAGAAATAATCATAGAAAATTTTGGGTTTGACATGACCATCCTGAATAAAACACAACCTCCCTAATTTATATAATATTTAAATATTTGAATGAACCATAAATAAGATGTTGTTACCAAGATAGTTTTTTGGGTGATATTTGAGACCATGATGAATAAGGTAAACATTGGGAAATTATTGAAACCCAAGGGAAGTTTGTAGTAATATGAAGTAAAATAGTAGTCCACTACCATGTTTTATTTCTATAGATAATTTGATTTAGAGAATTGTTGAGGTGGTTTGATTTATTATTTTCTATATTTATTTCAATACAGAAATCATATTCAAACTCAAATAAAATAATGTTTAATGTGGTGCATGATGGCTATTTTGATGTTTTGAGGTTGATGAGTAGTGTTTCAGGATGTTTTATGTGATGGTGACAATAATACACTATCTTAATACAAGAAATTGGTGTATATATGGTAATATAAGTGAAAATAGGATGGTTTACTAGAAAATGAGCATTTTGGCATGCCATGTTGTGAGAAATGTGTTTCAACTCTGCTATAATGAAATAGATAACACAAAATAGAAGTGAAACATATAGATTTTTCAAAATCATGTATTTAAGTGAGTGTTTTATTTAAAAACATTTCATGTGATAGTTTACTTGTCTTTTCCTTGATGGGGATATAGCCGTAGTGGATCATATGTGAGGTTTTAATTTTGATAAATTATATATACAAAGGTAATATATATGTTTTCAATATATGATGTGAAAGTATTAACACATTGTCTAAAATGAAGTGGAATGTTATTAGAATCTATATATAATAATATATGTTTTGGTTCACTGTTGGTTTCAATTTTAATAATTTCATAAATTTTCAATGATAGTTTCCCCCAATGAATGAAATAGATTGATTATTTTTTGAGCCTCAAATCAAGGAGTACACAACATGGTATATATTGTGGTGTGAATGAAAGATCATGTAATAAATTATGAGTTGACAATATGACATGGAATAATTTTTATTGAGTGTATTTTCAAAGGGGTTCAGAATAGTTGGAATGAATCAATATATAACACATTATGGTGAAGGAAGATAAATCAATTTCCTGGTGATGTTTTAAATATTTTGTGGTTCTGATGTCATAGACCATTTGATGGTTAAAGGGCCACTCATAAGCTCTCTCTAACTTATATAATAATATAGATGTGTCCAATATATCCAGGATGTTCTAATGGATCAAAAGGATGAAGGTTAATTTAGGATAAATTTAATGAAATTAATAGTTTTAATTTAAATTTGAAATTCATTTTCAAATGTTAATATGTTTTTAAGGATGTAAAAAAATAACATGAATAGGGTCTTTTATGCATGAGTATAGAAGATAAAATGCTTATGTTCGATATGAAATAAATATACTGAATTATTTGATTATTGTGATTAGTGTATAGTACATAATAAAAAGAAAAGTAAAAGATAATACATGTTGAAGTTCATGTTGGAGATGAATAAGAGAAAGAAAAATACATTAGTTTGTCTATAATCATTAAAATAATGATGTGTGGTAGAGAAATATATAGTCACACCTATTCATTATGTAGAGGAAATTTGAGAAACCATTAATATTGTAGGTATATAATCATGAGACAAATAATTATAATCCCTACCTCTATAAGTACAAGAAAATATTTTATTTCTTTGATTGACAATTTATAATTAATTACTTAAATATTATTATATAACAATTAAAGGATACATCCATGTTATTTGTATCCATAATAGTGATTATAGTGTTTCATAAGGAATAAGATGATTCTGGATCTTTCCAAGGGTAAGTTACTCATTTTTTATAATGTAACATGTGCACCATGTGTGCTTATTTGCATTTTCCGCAATATATGTGATTTAATCAATGAGAACATTCAATCAAACAAGATATAGATGTTGATTTCACATGAAATCATAAAAAGAAAGAAAAAAATATTTTTCATTGATTACCCCCTTCTCAATGAACATTCTATTCATGGGGAAGACACAATGGGTTTGTGAGAAACCATGTTTCCATCGAATAATATAATTTTGAAGTTTTCATATTTAATGTTTTTAAATTATTTTTAATTTTATTTCATCTAGAAATGTATTTATCTTTGGATGAAGTGTCTATCATTGAGTGTTTTTATCATGGAAAACTTGAATTCAAGGAACAATAAGTGGATCCCCACTTTTTATATAAAGATTTATTAGATTTAGAATATTCAAATTCAATCACATCTTATATCAATAAATATTATTTATTGATAGGATACCAATTATTGGATTATTCTTCATATAACATTTACTATAATGAAATTATTAGATATAAATAATTTAATGAATTACTATCATTCTTGTAATTCCATGTTCACCTATTCTAGAGATTGAATTCCTTAAGTTAAGGAGAATTATACCATCAAATGACATTTAATATAAATTAGGAAATATTTATGAACATAATGAAAACATGAGGAAAGAAAGACTATAAGTTTCTGTGTTATATTAGTAATATATTAAATTTTTTATGATGAAAAAGAAGATGAGTTAATCACTAGAGTAAATTAAATTACGATAATGATCAATGGATTTGGTGATAACTTTAATAATTAAATGATTGTTTAAATGATAGTACATATATTATTGGACATTTTTATGATTTTTTTTCATTCTGAATGATTGAGATCTATATACACTTAAATTTCATAATCTATAAAAAATATTAATTTCACATGAAATGTATAATGGAAGTGTTTTCATGAAACATTCAATGGATTATGAGGGAATTTACAAAAAGTCATTGAATGAATGGAATAGTATAAAAAATGATTAGGATTAATTTGGATGTAGAAAATTATATGCAAATATTTATATGATGTTTTAAAATCTATTACCACTCAACCAAAGTAGATTCAAAAGTGAAAAACGTACGTTTCATGTTAATTTACCTTTTTTGTGTTACCATTGGGGGTATCATGAATTTCATTTACAATTATCCAAATATGGAAGAATATTAAAGTGAATATGAAGAGGATTCCTCTCTAGAATTTTAATAGAAGAGTTCAATAAATTTTAGATAATGTAAGTTGTTATCATGTTGTTCAGAATGGAGCTGTTAGTTTTCCAAAAGAATAATTTCATTCTCCAAGAAGGATAATAATTCATGTAATGACCACAAGGGTGATTATCCCACAAGTGGTTAAAGTGAAAGACAATAATTTCAATAATTGTTTTTAATGAGTTATATATATATAGTTTCATAAGGAATATAATGGTTTCATCAATAAATGACAAAAGAGTAAAAGATTATCTAATATGATTCATATTGATGTTGAAATTGAATTACTGAATATCCCAGATTTTCCAATTTGGAGAAAAAAATAGGATATCGAAGAATACATCCAATTAGGTGGAATCAGATAAAGAAAAATTATGAATGGAGGATGTTTTATAGATCTTAGAGTCATGGAAGTAAAAGGATTAATCACCAAGGAGAATAAGATTTTAGATTTTTCAAAATTAAATAATCATACAAAAATAAGAGATATTAAATCTCAAAATGTGAGTAATCTAACGAAATATGATTATATCAAATGTCTCAGGAATGTTTTTTATAATATCAATAATGGAATGTGAGATAAGATGATGCAAAGGAATAATCTTATGGATGAAAAGGTAATATAATATCGTTTTAATCAATAGAAATATCAACCAAAGATTCATAAATAACATTAAATAAATGTATAATAGTGTTTTTACCATAAAATATGTATAAAACAATGAAAATCACCCAATAGATTGTTATATAGAATCTATTTTATTCAATAAAGTAATACACCAAATGAAAATACTTGATTTTGTGTGATTTGAAAAATTCATTAAAAGCATCAATAATTAATAGGAAAAATTATAGAGTATCCAAAATTAGAATATATATTTTATATTTGGGGTTTTAATGTAGGTTATTAAATAACAAACATTAAAACCATTTCCCATTGTATTATAATAAATAAAAAATTTATAACCGAGAGGAGAAACATTTTTCATTGGGATTATCATTAATTATATAAAAAAATGTTAAAAAGGTAAAATTACAATGGGTTTAATATCATTTATATATGTACATGATGTTAAAAGTTAAATTTCTATAGTGTAGAATTGATATTCAATATTTTTCATAGTTTTATTTCATTTTTTAATGTTTTGATTAAAATTTAATACATTATGGAAAAAATAGTTTGATTTACATTATATAACTTATCATTCACTCTCATTCAATATTTTCAAAATATTCCTCTTTGATCCCCATTGATCTTCCATAAATTTTTCGTTTGATGATTTGAACTTTTTATCTATCAGTATAAACTCATCATTTAGTTTCCTTGTTATTAGTTTTCTTAATTGATATGATTTTTAATGAATAATTTTTTATGATTAAGACATTATCTAATTGATTGAAGAAGATAAATATTTAAAATTTTATTTAACATATATAGTTTAAAATTCCATACTAAAAGCCATTATGGATGGAATGTGATTTTTCCCTTAAAAGAAGATAAATATCAAAAAACCCTACGATTCGATGACCACCACCAAAATATCATGAATTTAGTCAAATATTTATATTTATTTTCCGGAATATCATTTTTTTAATCATTTTTGTTTATATGTCTCATGTTTATTTCAAGAATTTAATCTACAACGGAAAATTAAAAATATTAGACATTTTTATAGAATTTTATTTAATAACTAATATGGAATGCCACTTTAAGAATCAGTTATCCTTGAAACCAATATATAAATTTAAGGTTTCAATTATTTTTGTTTGCTATATTAATAACCAATATAAAAATCCATAGGAATAGTAATTTATGGTTGAGTTATTTAACCTAGTCTAAATATATCACTTACAACCACGGTTGAATAGATATCATATAGAAAAATGATGCTAAAGGTTTAAAAATAATGTTAAATGTTATATTTAAACTAGTGATCCCATATTTTTGGTTTGTCAAATGGAGTTCATGATTTCCTTCAAATAGGTGAATTTCATAGAAGTAATCATGTCGGAATGATATTTTTTTGAGAAGTAGGTTTACCTTTTTTTGGAAATTACTGTGTCTACAAATGCAATGGGTAGATAATAAAAAATATATGGTTCAAAAGAAGTATATACAACTCTTTGATGCTCTATGGAAGGAAAAAATATAGGGGGAGAAACTATTTAAAATAAAAAATGTCAATAATCATGTAATTTGATAACATAGTGGTATGTTAAAGAATATCATTGATAGATTGAATAAAGTATAGAGTATATATGACCAAGAAGGTAATTTTTCTAAATAATGTCTCATGATCTTACATATTAAATATTTTTTACAACTAGAGTATAAATTATCTTAGATCAGAGAAACAATAAGGAAAATAATGATGGAAAATAGTTCTAATAAAAAGACCAAAGATGATTTGGAGAAACAATTAGAAATTATTGACATTAGTATGGGTGGAGAAACACGACTACTCTTAGATTAGAATGAATGTGTGATATAAATAAGAACATATTATAGACTATTTGATGAAAAATGTGTAGGAATTACATGAAAAAATAAATTTTCTAAATATGTAGATGGAAAGACAATAAAAAAGAATAAGAATTTAACATGTCATTTTTCTAAAGTTATGAATGATATGTTAACTCCTAATCAGAAATGGGACTTGAAGATGAACCTATATGATCACTAATTATTTAGAAAATTATGATGGTGAATACCAATCTTTTGAGTTAGTGGAAAAATTCCTAACCCCCATTCATCTAAGGACACTGTATGATATATTTAACCTTCATCTCTTTCACATATTCTTAGATACTGTTGTCAAAGGGGGAGAAATACGACACATTTCAATAAATTTTCAATTATTTAATTTGTTTAAATTGGATCATAAAATAAAATAGGGGGATAATCGAATGGGTTTTTTATTAAATGGGGTATATATCTATAATTTAGGTTGATCATGTATTTAGTGATTGCTTTGAATATGGTTAAGCAGTGAATCTAGCATGTGAACTATTCTCACATGTTTGGTGAAAATGTATTTATAAAATTTTTATCCATTGGTATAATGAATAGTGTTTTGAACTAAAATAATAATTTATAGTGATGGAATAGTAGTTTAGAGTTGGTATGAACTGGTATTGATATGAAGAGGTATCAAGGTTTGGGAATAAGTTGATGTAAGTCCCTTTTATTTTCAATTTGATATTATTATCCAATTCTTTCTTCCAGCACTAATTTCAATATCATAGGGTTCGGATTGATGAATTCTAATTCATTTATAGGTTTGAGAAGTTTCAACATGATATATACTTCTTAGTAGATAAAAAATCCATGGAGGGAGATTGTGGAGACCAAAAAATCTTTTGGGGAGATTGGTTACCCATGAATAATAAGTTGACCTTTGGTATATTTTTGTGTCCCAAAGAGAATTTTTTATAAAATTAAGTAAAATAATAATCCCTAAGCATCTATTATTTTTCTATATAATATGATTTGGAGAAGTTTTTAATTGGAAATATTTATTAATTTGTATTTTATTTTCAATACTTAAATAACATTAAAAATCACATAAAAATTTATTGTTTTATTTGATGGGTTTTTTGATGTTTTGAGGTAGAAGATATGTGTTTGAAGATGTTTGAAATTAAGGTGGCATCACTGCACTATATAAAAAAATGAAACAATAACAGATATAGAATATGAATAAAAATATTTTTTATTCTAGGACACTAGTATTTTGACATGATGGTGTCAGAGGAAATTGTTTTGACCATTCCATGGTATAATAAAGAAGATTTCATATCAAGGAAACATGAATATGTTTAATGAAATTGTCATTTTAGTGAGTGTTTTAGAAAATAATTCTCCTCATGGGAAATAGTGAGGTTTATATATTCCATAAAGCAATATGTAGTGGTCCATATATGATTTTTGAATTTTAACAAACTCTTTATACAAGTGTGATATATATGAGTCTTTTTGATGATTTGTATTGTTCCTTTTTTTCAAAAATATGAGTTATGTTATGGTAATGGAATTTTTAAATACCATGTTGTAGTTAATTTTTTGGGGGCATTTTGATATGTCCATGAATTATTGAGGAGACATGTTCATATGTAGTACAATGGATATGTAGTAATTTGACATTCGAATCAAGTAGTTACGCATCATTGTAGAGACCATGGTGTGACAAGAAAATTCTTATTCTAAATAATGAGTGGAAAACAATTCATCTTAAAATGTTTGTTAAGAGTTATTTAAAATTGGATGATAATAGTTGGAATGATACAAAATACAATAGGTTTTGGGGAAGAGATATTTAGTTGTGGTTAGAATTAACTTGAGATTTTGAGTAGATCTCATGATTTAGATCGGTTTATGATTGAAGGGATACCCAAACTTAGGATATAATGTCTCTAATAATATCAATGTTGAATATGATATTAGGGAAGTTATTATGGATCAAAAGGATGTTGAAGTTGATAATAAGGGTTTATAAAAGCATAAAGTATGAATATCAATTTGAAATTAAAATTTTAATATGAATATTATGATTCAACAATGAATTATTTATAAGAACATGGTCTTGAATATAAGAGTAGAAATTAAAAAACACTATGGGATCTATTGGAAGAATATAGGGTAGTGTGGAAGTATGTTGTATAATTTAGGGTAAATAAGAAAAATATAGCAGAAGAAGAGAATACTTAAAAGAGAGAATGTATTAGTTGATGAAGATAAATAATAAAAATTTTATTCTGTGAGATAATCACAACTATGAACTCTTGTTAAAAAATATACAATCGGTTATTAGATACTCTTTGTTAGGATTATTGTTTCCATAACCTTCTCATATTGAATTAGTTAATCTTTATGGTAAAAGATGATAATTTTTTATGGAATTAAATATAATTGGTCGAATAAATTCATAAATTATTTCCCATAAACATATATTCTTTGATGATGTATAATTGATTAATACTTGATATCCATTACATTTGGAAATATATTTTGTATCAATTTAATTATTTCAATGATAGATCCCTCACTATAAACTAAAATAAAACCTGTTATAGTTTTATTTTTCCGCTGGGGGTTTGGTTATTTTTACATAGATGTTGAAGTTTTTTGATGTGGTTGATATTAAGATATTGTGGAAGATGTGGATATGTGTTGGGGATAACACCCTAAAGATTGGCTCATGTTGTGGATTTTATTGGGTTGTTTCCTTTTGTGTCACCTAATTTATATTCTTATTATCTATATTTTATAGATTTATTATTTCCTCGAGGTATATCACTTCCTTGACATGAGACCAAATGAGTCATATTATACTAAGAACTATGGAATGATAATGAATTATAACTAAAATAATGGGAAAGGGAATTCTTTATGATATTGATATATTAAAATAGAGCAATTTATTTTTTTGGGATACTCTCTCCAATACATGTGTTAGGAATCATGAAATGATAATAAAATCACATTGTCTTATATAGTTAATGTAAATTATAAATACAATTGAATATGGGATATAATAATTTATTGATTATCAATCCATAATTATTGATTGGTAGAAATAGGTGATCTTAATACTTGTAGACTAAATGAGTTTATATTTCTATTCATTAATAATGGAGAAAAATTTATTTTGTGGTACATTTGCTATAGTTTAGGTGTAAGATAAGTAGTTTTTATAAAAATGGTTATATGATACATACTCATCATCTTAAAATAATTTTTATGATCCAACACCCTAGTATTTTGGGTAGCCAATAAGCACTTTGTCCTTGAGTTCTAAGTGGATACATAAAATGTATGATTTCCAGTTTATGGATGGCTGAACACTCCCCCTCCCCATTCCATTTTCATGAATTGGACTTGGTACATGGACATAAATTTTTTGTGGTGGATTATGGTATAGGTTCTGTTATAGAATGGGTAATAGTGGCTCTATGAATTTATATACATTTACACATGGGTAATTTTGGAATAATATTATTATATATATCTATATCCTGTAAATAATGACTTAAAATTGCAATATTTATACTTATGCATGAGCTATAATTTCTTATCTTATAATGTAGACATAACTGTTTTGGGATAGATCTATTTTTATATATATGTTTGTGAGGATGTGATAATGATGTGGCTATGATTTGATCTCATGGATGTGTAGTATGAGATGATTTTGTGGCTATGATATTTTTCCACATATGTGGAGTATGACATATGAATGGGATGGGAGAACCAAGACCTAATATTTTAGGGTGTAGATTATTGGTTTAGTTGGAAAGTTACAGAATTTTACCTATCTTCTTTATATAATTCTCATATAGTATTACCTATTTAAATGCATTACATGGTGGGAAGTCCTTGGTTTTGTTGGGACATAGTATCCTGATATAGGTGATGAGTTAATTTCCCCGGTTTATTCATCAGGGAATTAGTATGTGTCCATTACATATTCATGAGAGTTTTTTTGGAGGATTTTATTGAGTATACATGCACTCTCACCATGATATATATATATATATATTGTAGGAGCGAGTAGGATATCATTCTTAGTGTTTCTGCATTGTGGTGGTATTTCAGATATTTATATTGTTTGTGGTCACTTCATAGGCATTGTTCATGGAATTGTTCATTATTTCTATATTATATGACATTTCATGTATTAATATTGTTTATTTATAATTATGGAGTTGATAAATATACTCTTAAGTCACTCATGGAATGTATATTTTAGTGTAATTCATAACATATTGGTATATCTAAATCATTAGTGGTAGTTTCTATCTCATGGCCTATTAGTGGGGGGATTCAGGGTTCACTCCCATCTTTACTTCCGTCTCTGTAGGGGTACTAGTGGGGCTTGGTCATGATAAAATGGTATAAAATCTTGGATAAATTATCATATAGACATTTGGGATAGGAATTGGTTAGGATCACCTAAATTTTTTGGTAAATGATATTATTTGAGCTAAACATGTGATTTAATCAATGAATATTGGATGTGAAATAAGATTTTAGGGCCTTTGATGATCCAATATAAGGAACTTCAGTTTATTGAGCATGTTGGTCAATGCAATGCTACCTTTAAGGTAATGATATTGTATAGTATCATGCATCATGACGTATTATTCATGTGATTAAATTTATTAGATAATGTAAATCATAATAATATGAATCAAATAAACCAATGTATTCTATATTCTATCATTTAAGAAGTCCCTATCATATTCTATTTTTCATATATGTATCTAGGTTTATTTACCCTTTAAAAACATATCAATGGTATTTAATACTATATAGCTTTGACACCCTGAGATTTTGTGAATTATTTTTTTCGAATTAATTATATATTTTTGATATCTTTGAATTCATGAAACATTGAATATAACTTTTGTTATACGAATGCATTATGTTTGGATTAGATTATACGCAACAACAAGTTACTCGTGTGCTACACACAACACTTATATTAACTTTGTGTACTTGAAACACTATGTGAGGCTTGTGCTACACAAATTGATGAGTTTTTTTGATAGATTTTATATCAATCACGGCTGAGTTTTTTCGAACTACAATATACAAATAATAATATTATTTAATTATTAGTATAGCTACCAACTAGCTGTTTCAATGGAAGTTAGAAATACAATTAACTAAATTTTGAAAATATGATATAAAAATGTATATAAAATTATTCTTTCGGATATCTATTAATAGAAGTGAATGAAAGAACTATTTTCAAAATAAATAAATTACTTTTTTAAGAAAACTATTTTTCAATGTTAAAATACACTTTTTTTCAATAAATTATAAAAATCCTAGTTAAGATTAATATTTTAAATAAATTGTATATATTATATATTCAATAAATGTATTTAATATGGATAAAATATTTTTTATTGGCATAAGATAATTATAAATCCTATTTTATGAAGAAAAGGATGTATTTTTCTAAAAGATAAATGTTACCACATTTTAATGGAAACCCAATTTTTAATAAGTTTTTTTTGACAATATTATGTTTTTTCTTTTTAATAAATAAAATTAATTTTAGGAATTTTTATATCAAAATTTAGATGGAATGAATTTATTGTATTTTTTTTAGAAGCCCCATTTTTTTATAAATAGTGAAAGAAACTGAATTTAATTTCAAAACAGATTTTTCATCGAATTTATTTATATTGTAAAAATTAGTTTTAAATTATATATAGTTAAATTACAAATAAATTAATATAATTTAAGTCATTATAACAAATTTGACATTGAAATTGGAAATAATAATATTTTAATCTTTTGGACCATTTGGATTTAAAAGTCAGTCATCTCATTCCACCTGTGAGATTAACATTAAATTAATTTCATCTACTTCTGTTATAATAATTTGGAGAAATAGATTCCATATTTTGGATCACAATAATTTATAATTTATAATAAGATCAATTTATTTTTCTTCCAAAAATTTTAGTGGAAGTAATTAAAATTAATTAAATTAATTAAGCTAAAAGAAAGGTTACTTAATGGTTAAACATTAATTTTAAGAGGCCAAATGACCTAGAAACCTATATCATATAACTTTTATGGAAGTATATCTACCAAATACCCTCTTTTATAATATTTTAAAAATTATTGGTGGCACATAATGTAAGGTTGGTCTCTTAATAGTGTTTAAATTTTTATATTTATATGAATTCCACTCCTCCACAATAAAAGGGAACTCACCCCCTATCATAATCACACCTCCCAAGACACATTGAATCAAAAATGTCATGATAATGTATCCAAGAAAATCCATCCCTTCATCCAGGAAAACTCTATTTTTTTAAAGCTAAACAAGGAAGCCCATTGGTGAAAACCAATAAGAGTTACCCAATTAATAGGTAACATATTTCCACAAGATCTTCTATTTAGTTTTCATTATCGAAACACTAAAATATTCTTATTATATTATTATATAATAACCTTAGTATACACAAAATAAGGATTTTTTTCTCGTAAGGGTTCTGCCCATAATTACACACACATCAATCAAATGGATAACCAACTTATAGTTTCTGTGTACGGCAGAATACCACCTCGTGAAATGATGATTTTTTTCATTTAATGTATATCATGCTGGGAATTATTATGTACATAAAGCTTCTATATTATATATATTATATTTATGATTCATTTATGCTTCTGTAATTATTACACAAAATATACTTTCTTTCTTATTTGTATACATGTGATTACATCGTTTGTGGATGTGTGAACTACCACGTCCTCAAAGGGATGCGATTCCATAACACATTACATGGAATTTATTAAAGATGATTTTTGTAACACCATGATATTTTTAGGATATATATAATGTTTAATTTAATTGATGACTTGTGTTTTACGCTACACCAAGATAAGCTTGCACAATATGCAACACTGGGTTTGCTTACAGTATATGCATTTTCATGCTTCTCTTGTGTTACACACAATTTTAAGTAATTTTTATATTTTTAATTTGATTAAATAATGAGTATATGTTAGAAAATAAATATTATTATGTTACTTTATAACCTAGTCATTATAAGGGAAGGTATGAACAATATTAACATTCATTTAAAAATTATATAAGTGAGTTTATAAAATAATAAAATCACTATTGATGGATTTTATTAAAAAAATATATGTAATGTATTCAATTTATTTTATAATATTCATTTTATATGTTTTCTAGTCATGATATAAGAAAAATTTCTATTTTTTGGACAAAAGAATTAATTTTAAAAAACAAATGTTGTTTTGTATCTTTTTATGGCGCACATGTTCTAAATATATTTTTGGAAACATTTTTATATTCAATTATATAAAATAAACATCATAATTTAATTCTTAATATGAAAATATACATTTGATGAATTATTGGTATTTTTCTGATATGTTTTACTTTTTTGAATAATTAAAATTATTATTTTCAATGTCAATTTAATTTTCTTTTAAAGTCATTACATAGAAAGTTTTTGTTTTAGAATAGTTTTAATTTTTAATTAGTTAATTTGAATCCAATTATGTGTTTTTGAAAAAAAAATTACATGTATTTATTATAAAAACATTTTCTATCTAAAAAACGCAAATTTTGTAAAAAATTATTTTATCTAACATTTACAAGTTTTAACCTAAATTAAATTCTAAAAATTTTGTGTTTTGAATTTATTAAAATGGATTTTTAAATTTGGATTCATGATTTACAAATATTTTACGTTAGTCCCTTTTATTTTTTGACCAATATAAATAGTAACTATGGTAAATTTTATTACCGCAAATAAGGGAAAATTAGGTAAATTTGGATAATAAAAAATTATCATACCTATAAAATGACAATGAAAATGATAAAAAAATTATTTGATAAATTTTATTCTACCATTGAAACTCGAGGACCTACATTTTTAAATTTAATAGACACTTATCCATGAAAATGATGTTAATAATATTTAAATAAAAAAAGACACACAGTGTCATTTTCATTTTCTTTAATATCTATTATTTGTCAATATATGAAAAAATGGGTGGCATCAACAGTTCTAAATTGTAATTTTTAACATAATAATCATATTCCCCTAATATAAATTTATATTTAATGTTATGGGGGACATTTTGGATATATTATGGTATTTATAATATTTTATTTAATGAAAATTTAAAGATGTCACATTCATATTTTAAATAATATATAATTTTTAAAATAAGTCTACACAAAAGTTAAATTAGACTATAAATTCTCTTTTTAAAGATAAAATGTTTTTCTTTGTCCTGATATTTTTGTTAATTTTAAGGAACAAAATAATTACCTTAAAAGTTTATATGTTGATGGTGAAGATATTATTTAATAGATGAAAAATCAATGAAATAATTTTTATTGAAATTTTAATAACTATTAAAAGACACAAAAACATGAAAAAATATTTTTGGTATTTTATCTATCAATATTAACCATCCAATGGTATATCTATTGACCATTTGAATCCTTATAGAATATATTATGACAATTATATTATTTTATTTAAAGTGATATTAAACTTCTCACATTAATAAGTGTAAAATTTTTTAGTAACGGATTTTCCCAATGATATATTAGACTATAAGTATTATAGTAAAATCTAGTAGATTTATATTCATCATAGTTGTTTATTTTTAATTTTCACCCCAAAAAATAAATATATTAAATAATTACGCAAAGCAGATGAAGTAATTTCCTTATTAATAGAAATAAGAAATTAATGTTATTAAAAATATTAAAATAAATATACTTTTGGATAATTAATATATAAATTTAATTTTATAGATTACCTAGACAATATGGTTATATAATAAAATATTTGATTCATGGAAAACATCTTATCTAGATATTTTTAAACCTCCTTTAATTTAATAGTGTCAAAATTGGTACTATTGCTATTTTGTCAAAAAAATGTTTTCTTAAATAATTTAACAAATACAGAAACATTTTAAAAATATGGAATAATTATTATATGGTATAAAATGATACAAATTATTAATTTATGATTTAAGTTACATCAAATAAGTAAATATTTTACCCTTTTCATATTGAAATTATTATTCCCCTATTAAAATGAAATAGAATAACTAAGTTTTAAATTAAAATTTCATGGTTTAAATTCACATAAAAACATTTCGAAAATTTATTTTTTGATGATATAAAAATCTTATCTTATATAATATTAAAAAATATGACATTTTTGAAGCTTTTATATGTGGATATATTTTATTATAAATTAATAATTTTTGAGATTAAAAATGTGCCCCTCACCTCAATTATAAATGGGCACATCCTCCCTTATAATTTTATTTAACAATGAGAATTAAATATCATTTATATTCTGACCATTTACCTTATAAACTACTTTTTTAAAATTATAGAGCTTTTATTATTATGAAGATAAAAACTCTAGTGCCTTTAAGAGGAGATCTAGAGGGAGATCATCTAAGAAGAGATAATCTCCTCTACCAATTATTTCTAATGATTTCTTCTTTTACTTTCTTTTCATGAGTTGTTTCAATTATAATTTTATTTATCTAGTATAAAATATATACTAATATGTTGTTATTATTACTATGTAACAACCATATTACATCTTCTATCCATCCTATAAAAAGTTAAATCACCAAATGTGCAAACGTGAGGTTTACCATCTCTACGCTTTGGTGTGGCATGTTTTCCACCACCACTTGATTTAAATGGGTATAATGATGAAAATAATATCTATATTTGATTATTATGACAATATATTTATTCTTTAATGATATATATACCATCCAATTCGATACAATTTTGTAATTAAATGAATGATATCCGCGCTCGTGAATACGTACAACCAACCGTCTCCATGATGTGATTTGATTCGTTCTAAATGATATCAATTAAATATTGATTATATAAATATAAATAATAACTAAATATTATATATATTATGTTAATATCATTTTTTGGTTATATAGCATTGATCTAAGAAGGATAATAAGATCTTATTTAGTAAAACACGCAGAAGAAAATAAAGTAGTTAATACCTGAATAACAAGTAGTAATGAAATATTATTACCAAAAGGATGGTAATATGATCATTTAGGATATCATAGAAATAAATATGATTCTGGAATAAGTCGATTACATTATATATATCATTATATAGGAGTTATGGATACATACAAAGGATATCAAACATAAGGTGTGGGATAATTTTTCAATCTCATTTTATCCGACATTTTTTATTCCCAAGTATTTAATAGGGTGTATTTATTATCCACATCCATGTTTCCAAATTATGTATTCCTATTTTTAATATATCATTATAAATTTTATTTATAAACTTTTACCAATATCTCTAATTTTTATTAAATGGTATGAAAGGAATATTTTGTCGTTTTCGATATAAGGTACTTTTTAACTTTTCCGCCAAAAGTATGAGAATAATGATTTTTAAATTATACATCATGAATAAATTTTTATGACTTTATAAAACCTAATTTCCATGAATCATCATTTATAATATTTTAATTTTATTTTTGATTTTTTTTCTTTTAAAAATGCATGAAATTTTGAGAAAATAAAACCCTTTTGAAGAAGAATGATGTTTTCCTCAAGAAATAATATTTTGTGTTTTATCAAAATTATTTTCCATCTAAGTTGAAATTATATAAATTGGGTTATGATATTATCCTAATTATTACAATTATTTCATTTTGTTTATGATGGAATAATATTTATGAAATCCATTGGTCTGAAATGGATTATGTTACGATGGAATGATGTTTAAGAAACCTATTTTATTCCGTGGGTTATTCTATGATGAATGATTTATGTTTTTGTGGAACATGTAATAAAGTTTAATTATGATCTTGATGCGACCTATATATCTCTAAAATTCACTTGTTAAATATTTTTTCCTTAAGATATTTACTTGACTGGAATGACTAGTAAATCTACTTTAGTAATATAGAGTTGGAACGATGACTGAACTCAGTTCAGTAATGGACTTTGTTCGCTCTGACGGTCTAGAAAATGGGCCTTAGATAATATAAAAATTATTTTATATACTAATGGATTTTCCAAAATTCCATTTTTTATGATACATTTATTTTATCATGGTTTGTGTTCATTTAGGATTTATTCTTTACAAACTGCAACGATTTATTTCATGATATGAGATTTCGATATTCAAAATTTATCTTAAAGTATTTTCATTCTTGTGTTTATGTTTGTATTGGTATTCCCTATGTTTAAACTTATTTAGAATTTTTTCTCACTATTTTTATGTTTTATGTTCCCCAAGATATAATCAATGGTTATAGGTAGAAAAACAGAAGAGGATGATCATTACGGGAGATATTGAAGATCTTCTACCAAGTTTACATAATGTGTTACAAGTTTCCTAATATACTAAAATAATTCTGTGTTTGGGTATCTATTTGTGTAATGTATTATGTATTCGTAAAAATTAACATAATTTCCATCTACGTCATGCTTTGGGTTGTTAGAGTTGGTATTAGAGCGAAGGTTTATTCATCCTTTGGAAACTAGGATGCGAAAACTTTACTGAGATCCCTATAGATATTTCTAAGGATATGTATAGGGATTCCCCCAAGGGTAAGTATAACAATACGTTATAGTCCTAGAATTATGGTAACTATTTTGAATATTATATGATAAATCCTTGAATTTTATAGATTGAAAGTACCCTATTTATTATGTTGTTTTACTAGTATGATTTTTGCATCTCAAACCTTTATTTTTGGGTTTAAGAAAATGGTTAGAACTTAAATAAACCATGTCAATGATAATGAAATGGGAAATTCAATGATTTCCCTTCTAAAAAACAAAATTATTTGGTATCTAGAATGAAAAATCATATTGATATACTTACACAATATATAAATTATTCTGGACATCCAAATGAGTAAAGAAAGGAACAACATTCAATTGAGCCTTTCATGATGCAACGTCCACCTTCATTTAGTGGGTCTTTCGATCCAATTATTTTTGAATTATGAATCAATAACATTGAAAAGATATTTTCTATCATTCACTATTCAGAAGAAAAAAGTTCATTTTTTCTATATATTATTTATAATGTGAAGTAGACAAGTTGTGGGATCAAATCAATAATACAAGGTAGAATTATGAAATTGAATCCATGGAATTTGATGAGCACAAGTACATGTTTTTTAATAAGTAAATTCACCTTATTATTAGAAAAATGATAAGGAGTTCCTTGAGATTAATAAAAATTATGGTGAATCTATTGGTACATACTAGGAATATTTTATAAGACTTGTAAGGTGTGCATCTGGCTTTAAAATCCAACCTAAATGTAAAGTTGATCAATTTTTAGTGGCTTAAAACCAATTCTTCAAAGGGGGTAATCTATATAAGACTTTAGTAGATATGAAGAAATTTTGTGTAGTTCTATCATGGTTCAAATGGAATTAGGTGATACATATCAATCTCATGGTTTTGATATGAAACGAAATATGTAGTTCAAAGGAAAATCCCAAAACAATGGTGAAAAGAAGATGAGTGTTTCCTTTTTCTTAATGTGTGGAAAAAATAATAGTGGAGATTATATTAAAGGGACTAGAAAATGTTTTATGTATGGAAATTAAGGTCATCAGGAAGTTCAGTGCCAATGTAATTATAAAAATGTAGCTAATGATGTAAATAGAGATCTGGCTACAGAGAATGAAAAACCCACACTTCAATGATACAACTATAATGAAATGGGTCATTATGTAAACAAATTACCAAATCCAATAATTATGAATGATGATAGATATAAAATAAATTTTAAATCCAAATATAATTGCAAATCACATGTGATAACTATTGGTGATTTTGAGTATGAAAATAAAGTGGGGGAATGACTAACTGATAGTGTAATGGGATTCTAGAATAATGCTGTAGAATATATTTTATAGTATTATGGAATATTTAAATATATATGTAATGGTCCAATGTGGCTTTCCAAAAGTATATGGTACTCGTATCCATGAAAGGTGATTGAAACATTTATAGAAAACACATGATATGTCCATCATGATGGGATAATAATATAATGATATGTTTGATAATATTAATGAACTCAAGATTTATATAAGGACAAAGGTATGTCATGGTTTGAGTATATTGATTTTTTTGGATTTTTGGTATGTTAAAAGGGTTAATTTTTGACAGTAGACATATTTTCAATAAGGATATATGGTAATTCATGTTATTACCACATTTCAAGAGAATACATGACTATGATATTCACATGTTTGTAATGTGACAACCAAGAACTACCATATGAGATATGAGAGATAAATGATAAGATAATTTAGTTCACCTCTATCTAGTGTTTTGGATTTTCATCTTTTAGAAGTATTTTAAGGTTAGAAATTTACTGAATGTTTAAGTTAAACATCAAATAGTGCTTATTAGAATAATGTATTATCTCACTAAAGGTGGACTTGAAAAGTTGATGATTTGTTCTAACCATTTTCTTGTGATAATGATAGATGTAATGAAATATCATTTTATTTATAGATCGCATGATTTGCTAATACATTAGGAAATACAAATTAAATATTTTTTCTTTGAATAATAGATGAAGTGTAAATTGTTCAAGGCACAAACAATGGATAGATCGTACTGAAATAAAGTAATTATTTCCTCTAATGTTATTCAAAATTATGAGAAATTATCCTAAAAACCAAAAATTTAATCCAATTACCTTATTATATAATAAATCAAATGGATCCTTAAATCATTGTAGATTTATGACTTTCAAATTGTTAACTTTCTCCAAACCATGTTCTCTCTCTGTATCCATCATAATTTTATTATAATATTTTTTTCCATAACCATGTTTTCGCTTCCCTTATATGTTCCTCTATGTAGAAATCAAGTGAGGAGTTACTTTGGAAAAACAATATGTTTCTTACGTTCTTTTTTAAAATGATGTTTTAGTATTACATTTTATGATGTGGTTTTTTATTAAAGAAACATTCATGTAGTAAAACATTTATAACTCGAATGAGTTTCAGGGGTGAAATTCATTATAAAGGGGTAGACTGTAATACCTTGAGATTTTCAGGAGATATAGTTTATTTTTAATTTCATTGATGTCTTGTGTCGTACGCTACACCAACATAAGATTGTGTAAAATGAAACACTATATTAGCATACTATTTATGAAATGCTATGCTTGTCTTGGTTGACACACAATTTTGAGTTCTATGGATATAATTCATTTCATACAAAACTAATTATAAGTGAACAACTAAATATTGTTTTGTTAGATTATAACCTAGTCATTATAACGGCCGGCATGAATAATTTTACCTTTCTTCTAAAAAATATGGTTATTTATAAAATAATAAAATCACTCTTGATGGTTTTAATAATGAAATATATATGAAATATATTCAATATAATGTTTAAATTTATTTTTTCTAGACATGATACGATAAAACGTTAAACTTTATGGATAAAAGAAGTATTTTTTAAAAAAATGAAAATTTTCCACCATTTGATGGGACACCTATTTTAAATCTAGTTTTGACACTTATTTATATTGAATTTAACAAAAATAAACTTCTTTTTTAAATTCAAACTAAAAAACTTGTAATTTTTTGAATTTTTGATATATTTCTAATATGTTTCATTTATTTGATTAATAATGAAAATTGTGTTTTGTATTGATTACTATTTTTTCTTCTCTTGTCATTACATGATGAAATTATGTTATGGATTATTTTTAATTTTTTTTTTATTTTAAACCATTTATGGTCATTAAAAATTATTTGTAAATGATTTTTTATAAAAACATTTTCCATTTAAAAAGGTACATTTTCCAAAAAAACTGTTTTTTCGTGAAATATTACCTTTTTTATTTCAAATTTAATTATGAAAGTTCTATTTTTTGAATTTTTAAAATTGATTTCAAATTTTGATTTAGGAGGTCCAAATTTGGTATGTAAGTCCATTTAATATTTTACCAATATGATTAGTATCCATGATAAATTTTATTACGACTATAAAGGGTAATTTTTGTGATTGAGCTTAAAAATACTATTAAATGACTGTAAATATGACCAAAACAAATGAAAAAATTTTATTTGATGAATTTAATTATAGACTTAACAAATAAGGATCTACATTATGTCATTTAATAGAATTTATTCCATGTAAACGACTTAAATAATATTTAAATCAAACAATGACACAATGCGTCATTTTTTTGACTTTAATATCTATTATGTGGCCACAAATAGAACAATGGGTGGTATAAATGAAATTAAATTTAAATTTTTAACTTATTAAACATATTTCCATAATATAAATTTATATTTAACGTTTTGGGGCCATTTGGGAGATATAAGTGTATTTCAAAAAATAATTTAATGGAAATTTAAAGAAGTCACATTCATGTTTTAAATAATATATGAATTTTAAGTTAATTGTTTAAAGAGGATAAATTGTACAATAAATACCCAATTTAATGAAGAAATTATTTTATTTATAATGGTAATTTATTTAAAATTTTTAAGAAATAAATTATTACATTAATGATTTATATATTGATGGTGTAAAAATTATTTAATTGACAAAAAATCCAAAACAATATTTTTAATTAAAATTACATTATCCCTTAAAAGTACCAAACAACTGATAATATCTTATTGGTAGAGTATTTATTGATCATAATCATCCATCGGTTTATTTAATGACCAATTTGTACCTTAATGGATAGATTACGACACTTATATTATTTTATTTGAAGTGATGGTATACTTGTCACATTCATATTTTAATAAATATAGTTTTTTTAATGATGCATTTTCCTGAAGTTATATTTGACTAAAAGTTTTATAATAAAATATATTATATTTATCTTAATCATTGTATTTTATTTTTAATTTTAAGACAACATATAAGTATATTAAATAATTATAAAAAAAGATTTAGTGATTACATTATAAATTGATTTATCAAATTAATGTAATAAAAATATTTAAATAAATATCATATCAGGTAATTAATATATCCAATGATTTTTATTGATTACATATACCCCATAGGTATATATTAAAATATCTCTTTATTGATTATAACATCTTATCTTCATATTTTTAAAAATCAATGAATTGAATAGTGTCGAAATTGGCACTCTTGTTATTTTGTGAAAACAATGTTTTATTAAATAATATAAAATTTCATAAAACATTTTTAAAAAATATAATAATTATTATTTTATATAAAATGATATAATTTATTTATTTATTATTTAATTTAAATCAAATAAGTATATAGTTTACCATTTTTATATTGAAATAATTGGCACCCTATTTTAAATAAAATAGAATATTTAAGTGTTATATTAAAAATATATGGTCTAAATTGACATAAAAACTTGTCCAAAATATATTGGTTGATGATATCACAACATTATATCATATTATATTATAACTATGTCATTTATTCGGTTTTTGGATGTGGTTTGATTTTATTTTAAATTAATAATTTTGGATATTTCAAATGTCCCCTCACCTAAATTATAAAAGGGAACTTCCTAACTCACAATTTAATCTCACGTTTAGCCTTCCATATTGTCCATACCATTCCAATTTACCTTATAAACTTCCTTAGTCACATTTTAGAGGTTTCGATATTCTCAAAAGACCAAATCTGGTGCCTTTATGAGGAGATATAGAGGGTGATCGTTGAAGAATATATAATCTCCTCTACCAATTCTTTCAAACTAATTAAAATTATACTTCCTTTTCAAGAGTTTTTTTACATTATAAATTAATGGAACTATTATAAATTTTATACTGAGTTGTTATTAAGATTATGTAACAACCGTATTCCACCTTCTAACCATCCTACAAAAAATGAAATCACCACACATGTGTGTGTATGACTTGTCATCTCCACACCCTGTTATAATATGTTTTCATCACCACTCGACTTAGATTGGTATAATGATGGGAATAATAACTATATCTGATTATATGATAGTTTATTTAATTGTTAGTGATGTATGTACCATCCACATTGATACCATTTCACAATTAAAGAAATGATTTCATTGTTTGAGCGTTTGTACGACCTACTCTCTCCATGATGCGTTGTGATTCATTCTACATGATATCCATTAAAGAATGATTATTTAAAGGAATAGAATAAATAAATATGATATATATTATACTAATATCATTTTTTATTGACCTCATATAATGAACCTGAACTTATTTTACAAAACATACATTAGAAAATATAGCAAGTAATACTCAAATAATGATTAAATATGAAATATTATTACCAAACAAAAGATAATAAAATCATATATGATATTATTAAAATGAAAATAATTCTGAAATAATTCAAATCAATTTTTTAAATCATTACACACGAGGTTCAAATACATACAACATATAACAGACCTATGGTAAGGGATAATTTTACAACGTCATTATTATATGAGATTGTTTATTCATATGTATTTACTGAGGTATATTTATCATCCATGTCCATGTTTCATAAAAATGTATTCAAAAATATTTTCATATATCCTTATACATTTTTTATGTTAATTTTACCAATTGGTGAATTTTTATTAAATTTTTTTGAAAGGACTTTTTTTCAGTACGAGTTATTTTTTTGACATTTCTAAAAAAAAGTACTAGAAGAATGTTTTTTATCTTATACGACATAAAGGGATTTTTATGATTTCATAAAACCTTATTTATATGAATCTTCCCTTATAATATATCAGGTTTATATCCAATTATATTAATTTCTTTTAAAATTTAACGTCATTTTGAGAAAAGAAAACTTGTTTTATGAAGAAATGATATTTTACTCAAGAAATAATTTCAAATGTTTTATCAAAATTAATTTCCAACTTTGTTGGAATTCACAAAATGGGGTTATATTTACAACTCCATTTTTTCAATGATTTTATTATGTTTATCATAGGATTGTATTGAAGAAATCCATTTATTTTATATAGATTATGATATGATGGAATGATGTTTAAGAAACCCATTTTATTCCTTGGGTTATGCTATGATGAATGATTTATGTTTTTATGGAACAGATAATGAGGATTTAATTATGAGATGGTTGAGACATATATCTCCCTCATCTTCATTGGGTAATGATTAATATCCCATGATATAGACATGAATGGATTGAAAAGTAAATATGATTCAGTAATTCAACATTAGAATGATTAGTGTACTTATTTCAGTAAGGGACTTTGTCCTCTATGATGGTGTTAGATATAAGCCTCGGCTAATAGGGAAATGAATTTCTATGATTATGTGTTTTCCACAATTTCATGTTTCATGACAATGCTATCTTATCATGGTTTGTGTTCATTTATGATATATGACTTACAAAATACCAAGATATATTTTATTGCTCAAAAAATTGTTTCTCAAAATTTATGTTCATGGTTTTACAAAATTATATTTATGTTTTGATTGATGTTGTCAATGTTTACCCCGATTTGGAATTTGATCTCACCCTTTTATGATTTATTTTTCCCAAGATATATTGAAAGATTTTAAATAGAAAACATAAAGGGGGATATCTTTATGGGAGATGTTTATCATCATTCACCAAGTTAGAATAATGTGTTCCCAATTTCCAGATATAGTAAAATAATACGATATTTGGCTATTTATTTTTATAAGGTATTATGTATTCTGCAAAATTAATGTAATGTCCATGTACGTCATGATTTGATCCATTATAAGTTTAACAATATTATATGTTATATATGAAATAGTAAGTATACTATAATTATATTATAAATCTATATATACATATAAGTCATTTACATTCTTTTACTTAATACAAAAATAAAACTGAAACAATGTTCATGCCTACGTACTGCCTAACGTCTCCATGAACTGTGTATTACATTTCATCTTTCAGTATTTCATATATTATAATAAATACATATATAATGAATATATATGATATTTGAATCATATTATAACACTTTTAAATAAGTAAATAATTATCTAAGTAATAGTATCAATAATAACAAGTCAAAACATATAAAAATAATAATGAAAAAATCACATGAAACATAACATTAACATGGGGTTGCTAATATACTAGTAATATAATGTCATAAAAATAATGTATGGTATTTGATATAATAATATGATTCTATGTTTTATTTTTAATTAACTTATATTTATTATACAAATGTTGTGAACATGTACAATGAAAGTTAATACATTATATAAGGGGATTTCATATCACTTTTTATTTCTATGAGTTATATGCCATATTTACCACATGATTCTTTTATGGTGTATATACTTCTATATGACATGATATATAATTAATTTTCCATATTAAATGATATTAATGTAATTTTATTTTGTTATTCTCTTATTTGGGCCATGATTCTAAAGTTACTCAAGTAGCAATGGTTTTCTTTGTCTCACTTTTATTTCGGTGAGACTTATTCTTATTCACCACTTATTTTTTTTGTGGTGTATATACTAACCATGAATATTATCTGTTACTCTTATAATTAAATTCAAGAGTTTTCAAATAATCCTTACATTACTATTATTTTATAGGGTTTATGGTTCAAAAGATACAAAATTGGGAAAGTACTTTTGTCTCAATTTGAATTCTTTGAGACACATGCCTTGTTATAAACCAATATTTTCCTATGTGTTTTATATATTTCCATTGACATGTTTTATCATGAATATTATTATTTTCATGATATTATAGGAATCATGTAATGAAAATATAATTTAATTTTTCCTATGTGGTTAGAGTTTATTTCTATAATCTATACTTTTATCGGGATTGTTTACCATTATGAAACCATTGATGAAATATTATTATCTATATCTGAGGAACAATCTTGAATTCCCTTTTCCTCCAGTTATTAATATTATTTCAATGTAATATTACCATTTTACAGTATTTTTTATTAATGATAATTATGAAAATGTTATTATCAAAATTGTGGCTTATTTCCCCTTTCAGTCAGAAATATGTGTAATTTCCAAACCATGTTTTCTAAAATTGTTTTTAAAATTATTTTACTATTATACTATTAAGTTTAAAATAACATTTTACTACTTTTTTTATGTAAAAAATCATTTTAAAAAGAATATTATTTTACTTTTATGAGAAAAGGACATTAATAAACTATTAAGGATAAAAAGAAATGTTTGGAATATACTAACATAACTATTGTAATAATCTCGATTTCCATGAAGCATCCATTATAAGTTTTTAGGGTTTTTTTAAAGGTAAATTTTCCTAATATTCTGAAATTTTTTTGATTTAAAAATATATCAAATAAAATGTTTTTGAAATTTTTATTCCTAAAAAGTGTTTTAAATCACTTCTAACTCTTCTTTTGTATGTTTTCAAAAGGTTGTTTTTAGAGAAAAATGATTTTTATGATTTCAATCATTATTTATAACCTTTCAAATGATTCTTATAGAAACATGTTTTCTAAAATGATTTAAATTTTTCTATTTTTTTAAATTTATATTCTATGAAAAACAATTTAAAATTATTTTAAAGATATTTTTATGAGCTTTCAAATTTTGTTTAAAGATAAATGTTTTCAAAATATTTTTAAGCTTACTTTATATATTTTGAAAGGTATTTTAAAAGAAAATGGTTTTCAAATTTTTTATGTTTAAAAAACATATTTTCAAATATGAAGAAATATTTTCCTCAAGAAATGTATTAAAAGAAACTGATATTTTTTATTTATAATAGAATGTTTTTTTAAAATGGTTTTATAATAGGTATTTTCCTAGAAAGGATATTTTCTTTTTGAAATATTCATCAAATATTATTAAACCCAACTCTATCTAAGATGAAATTATTTATTATAGTTTATGATCTATTTGGGATTTGAATCAATGATACCATTCAAATTATTTCTTAAATGGTTTATGTTTTGATGAAATGATGTTTAGGAGACTCGTTTCTCTTTTACATGCTACATAATTTTGCAACCTTTTTCTTATCATTGTGCATTATTTGATGAAATTATTATGACACATCTCTTTTTTTCATTGGTAATGATATAATGAAATTCTTATGATTCCCATTTCATTTCATGGGTTTTGATATGATGTTTATGAAACCAATCTATTTTTATGGGAAATGATATGATGAAATCTTTATTATGTCGTGACATATGTATATATGATTTAATTATGTGATGTTTGGGACCTCTATCTCTCTGTAATTCATTGGGTAATGATTTATATATCGTGAGGTAATAATGGGGAACATGTTAAAAAGCTTCATCTACAATGAGAAACAAGGGCATCCTAATCCAAATGTGAAGTGGGTGTGTCTTGATACACTATAGAAAGATGGGGAAACCCAATCTAATATGGGAATATGGGGAAACATGATCCCTTATATAGAAAGTAATGATGTTAGGGATGGTGGTGTGTTCCACTAATTAGGTTTAGTCCCCATGAAGTGCCCTGATAAGTTTTAGAAATAATCCTTTGCTTACCATGAATGTTTTTACATGATTATCTGTATTCCACAAGTCTATTTATTAGTCCTATGATATGTTCACATGGTTCATGTTCATTAATTATCTTTTTCTTCATGTCTTATAAACTAGAAATATTTATTCCAAGGCTCACGATTAAAATCTTTGTTATGTAGGGTATTATTTTGAAAAGGGTTTCTCATATTCACATATTATTACACTCTGTTATGATTAGGAATTTCCTTTATTTACCCTTATAGACTATTCGAGATGACCTATTTCTTACATTTACATTCCCCATTTCTTGAATAATGGTTTTAATTAAAGTACTAAAGGGGAAGATATTTAACATATATGATTAAGACCATTCACCAAATTAGACGAATGTGTTTCTAGTTTCCAAAGGCACTAATATATTATAGTCCATTGACTTGTAGTTCTGAAATTTGCAGAATATTCATAAGAAAAGATTTATTATCAATATATGTTATGAATATGTCCACATAATTGGTATCAAAGGAAACGTTTTGTCATTATTTAGAAACTAGGATGATAAAACATTAGTGAGATTCCTAGGGATATTTTTAATGAAATCTTTATGGTTTTATCTAAAGATAATCCTATGGTTTCATAGATTTAAATGTCGGTGTCATGATTGAGAAATAATATTATCATGTATTAATCATTATGTAGTTTTTACTATGATATGTTTTTCTAACATAATGATTTATTATTTTATTTAAATGGAGGGAAACAAAAGTAACATGGTAAATGATTAATGTGATATACAACTTATGGATGAGAAATCAAATGGTATGATCACTGGAGTGAAGGATGTTGTAATATTACATAATTTGTTTTAACTGAACATGGTTAAAAATATTTACTTTAAACAACTCTTGGACTATCCAGACAAGATAAAGAAGTAATTCACTAATTTTTCAAGTAATAGAGATCATAGAAGATAGATTACATAGTTTCCTACATGTCAAGAATGTGGGGAGAAACACCCATGTGAATGTATTAAGGAAATAAGAATACATTTTTACTGTGGAAAAGAAGGAAAAAAATAAACTACAAGTTCAAAATGAACAGTTATGTTAATGTAATCGAAGAGAATTTGGGCCCCCTATATGAATTTATAAATTTATTTGTACATTAAATGTGGAACATATTGACATTATGAAAATCGATGTCCTTAGTCGAATGATCATGAAGAGAATCAACAATGCGGTGAAAGTAAGGATTTTTTGGCCCATTATGGAGATGCCATGAATGAAATATGAAAGATATGAATTGTTCTAAAAGAATTATTAATAATTTTTACTTGTGTTTCATATTTTATGAAAGGTTTATTAAGGAATAATATTTTGGTTCTTGTAAAATTGTTTGAGATGAAATTCTAAAAAATGAAGTATTTATTTTTAGGAATTAAAATATAATGTTTTATAAATCATGAAATATATATTTATTTTTAGTATAAGTTTTTCATTAATGATTTTAAAGGATTTGTTGAATGTTGTTGGTGAGGAAGAAAAGTCATTTACTGGAAGGGTGATATTTTTATTAAGGGAAATAAACCCTTAATCTGTTCCTGATTTTGAGATAATTATGTATGGATAAAAATATGTTCGATATGAATATGTAAATTAGTTGATACTGATTACCTCAAAAATCTTAATGGATTTTATATCAAAGTTTTCTATACTATTGTTGATGATGTTTACAAATTTTTTGGTTTTAATGAATGTGTTGACCCGACCTTAGTCACCCAGAGTATATGGCTTATTACATTACATTGGAATGATTACATGAAATTTGTACCCCAATGGAATGAATAGATTAGTAGATTTGGAAATCCAGACACATACATGAGTTTAACATTACTACTTGAGGTAAAAAACATCATAACAGGTCCACTAGGAACGTCCACCACTCTATGATTATCCCTACAAGTCAATAATAATATACCTCTTCATGCGTTGGGGGAAATGAAACATAAGAAGGTGTGAGCTCAGATACCCAGTAAGGGTAAACATTATAGTGTAATGTAACATTAACATTCGACATCGTGAATAATTGGAAATAGAATATTTTAAAAATAAACATGAAAATAATATGGATGGAATGTGAGCTGAGTAACTATTTCCATAATAAAACATAATCCCAGGTATTATATTAGTGAAATAACCACATAAACTATAATGTTCTAGATTAATAATAATGGATATTCATATTCTATACATTCTCAAACATATTATCATGGCCTCTACCAAGACTTCTAAAAATGACTGTGGCATCGACCAAAACCAAATCTCAAAATGGGAAAGGCCTCAGACAAGTACATATATAATGGTGTCATGAGCCCTACTGATACATCGAGGGGATATAGTGAGCCCCACCCACCACATAATAAGTAAACAATTACTCATATGAGTGGGTATAAAAATAAACAACATATGAATTAATAATGAAACTAACATATGAAATGTACCTAACTTTCCCCAATCATTAAACATAAACACTAACCGTTTAGAATAATATGGTGAATGGTTTCAAGATATCACATTCATATTCAATCTAGTCATAAACAATTAAAAAAATATTTTATATGATATAATAAAAATCTAGTCCCATTTATACATACGAATGAATAAGGTAGTTGAAACCAATGAAAATACTCTTATAAAATCATCAATTAATTTTTGAGATAAATACTCTTTTACTTTAAAAAGAAGAGTTCTTCTGGAAAATTATTTTTCTAAATCCAGAGATGAAATATTATTGTTTCTTCATAATAATTTGAGTGTTTTTATAAAATAGTGGTCCCTTAAAAAAGATTATAGAGTGCCATTGAAAATAGGTAAGAGTTCAGGATATTCCATGGAAACGAGCCTGTATTTCAGAAATAATTTTTTGAAATATCCTTTAAAAACATATAAATCACCAATAGTGAAGGTATGATTCTAGTTGGGACAAATATTTATCAAATTAAAATATAAATTATTAGAAGTACATTTGAATGAAAAATAATTTAACTATTTTAAGTAGTTAATAAAATTAACCCAAAAGAAAATGGGGGTTCGAGTATAAAACCCTTACATTAAGTCTGAATGTGTTCCGCTCTTGAACATAAGGTATTGGAATGTGAAATTTGAGTTATTAATAACTTAATTATGAACCTATTATAAATTTATTTATTTAATCATAATTTTATTATGTTCATTTATGCCCTAATTGATATGTTATAAGTTTGAATTTCATCATTCTGGAGTGTTTGTTTCCTTGGTTTTCATGATTGATATATTTTTATATGAGTATGGATGTTCATGTAGAAAAAATGAAATTATACTGAATTGAAATTATATATTATTTATGAACATATAAAAGTGTTAATGGTTATATATATCATTTTTTACATTGTATGAGGATGAATCATGGGATGAAATGACAATCACATAGATTATTTGGAAAATTATGGATTATTGTGAACTATATTTTCATATGAGTTAATAGTATGTACATATACTACTTCTTAAATATTAAGTAGGTAATAATAAATATATTATAGTATGTTTCAACCATATAAATGGTTTTATGACCAGTAATTAAAAAGAAATTTAAGAACGAAACTTCGTCATCCATGAAGGCTGTAAATTGGAACCTTAGGAACAGTGATTTCATTTTTTAAAGAGATAGAGAGAGAGTACGAAGATTCCTAAATGTTATTAAATTAACATAGTATAATTACATTATATAGATTATACTGGAGATATATGGATAATTTGAAAGAATAATTTAAGAGAGAAATGAAAAGAAGATAAATTGAAATGAAACTAAAAGAAAAAATGATGCATTACCTCTTGAATTAACCATGTTGAGAACCTCCTTAAGGGAAGGGGTTTTGGTATTTTGGAATGACCAAGAGCTCCTAGACATGGGGAGTGACTATATAAGGGTATTTGGGTAGATCTTTGAGAATATTAAAGTCTTATAGGGGTAAAGATAATAGAGAGTGAGGGGGGGGGGGTAATAGTATAGGAGATGAGTGATTTGTGAATATCGTTTTCATTATTATTTTTATTTCCCTCAAGATAACCAATAGTGTTGATTAATGTTCCCCAAAATAGTAATAAGTGCATGTGAGGTCTAAATAAGCCTTCATACATTATACATGATGCTAAAAATAGTGATTTAACTAATAATCTATATATATAGTAAAATACTGTATTTTACTATTCATAAGAAATTGAGTCTTTTAGAGAAATCCCAAAAATTCACCCAAACCATTTATTGATGTGTAAAACTCAAAAATTACCACCATTTTTTGAAAATAATTTTCTTAATTTTATTTATTTAATTTCCAAATAAATTAATAATACATTTTAAAAATAAAAATTTTAAAACTATGATTCATTTTATATCACATCAAAAAATTAATCCTATTCTAGTTATCTTATAAACATAAGAAATTATAATAACAATAATATTCACTATTCATAAAGGGTCATATTACTATTCATAAGGGTATGGAACTATTCACAAAAAATTATATTTGTCTTACCAGACTCTATATATCTCACTAAACGCCAAGGAGTATGTCAGTTTTTTGAATTTCAAATCATAGAGGGGAAAAATATGGTTACTATATAGGTTCTATAAAAGTAGTGTTTTTAGAGACTCAAGGTTTCATGCATTCAATATTAAATTTATTTTTAAGATATTCGAGTTTTACCCAATCCACTTCTTAAAAACATTCATCCTCAAAATTACTAGAATGTTATCTCACAAAAAGATTTGGGTAGTTCTTCATCATAAGCTCCTTAGGATCTCATGTTGCCTCTTCGATTTTATGATTTTTCCAATGTATATTTACAAGTCGATTCATCTGATTCCTCAACACCTATTATTTCGTTTCCAGAATCCTGATTGAATTTTTATAGTATGATAAGTCAGGATCCAATTATTCAACCTTATAAGTGTGGACATGTGTTGGATCTGGCATATACTTTCTCAGTAATGAGACCTGGAACACATTGTGTACATTAGACTGTCTTGGTGGCATTGCCAAATGATATGCAACAACCCCATTTTTCTCTATATTTTTAGATGGTCCCATGTACATAGGGATTATTTTCCCTTTATTTCCATATCTTATAACACTTTTCATTGGAGATAATGTTATGAAAACCTGATTTCCCATATGAAACTTCAAATCCTTCCATCGATTATCAACAAAAATTTTTTGTTTTCTTTGAAATACTTTGATATAGCCTTGAATAGTGTGTACATTCATTGTTTTTTCCTCAATAGACTCTAGGACCACAATCTTTCATTCACTAACTTCATCACAACATGTTGTTATACGAAATCTCTACCAATACAAATTTTTATATAATGCCATTCGAATAATTGAATGCATTCTATTAATGTTGGAAAACTACACTAAAGGTAAATATTGATCAGACATACCTTTTAAGTCTAGAGAACATTATATCAACATGTCTTCTAAAGTTTGGACCATCCTATCTGATTTCTAGTTTGTCTGAGAGTGATAAACCGTACTCAATCGAAGTTTGGTATCCATAGATTTTTGAAGAACTTTCTAGAAAATTGATGTAGATTTTGTATCAGGATCAGAAACAATTGATCTTGGTGCTCCAAGAAGTCTCAAAATTTCATTGTTATATATTCGTTCTTGGTGCTCCAGTGTAAAATCCTCCCTTAAAGCAAGTAAATGTACCGATTTCAAAAGTTGATCACAAATTTCTCATATTGCATCATTCATTCCTAGAGTTTTGGGTATCCCAGTGAACAAATAAATGGTTATGTCATCCCATTACCATGTAGGAATGGGTAGAGGTTTCATGGCTCCCATAGGATGTTGTCGTTCGACCTTAACTTGTTGACAAACTAGACATCTTGAAACATAATCCTAATTTTTCCTCCTCATGTTATCCCACCAGAAACGTTCTTTCAAATATATATACATTTTAATACTACTGGGGTGTATAGAGAAATTTTAGCAATAGTCATCATCCAATACCTCCCTTTTCAGGTTAGGTAGAGAGGGAACTGATAGCCTTTTCCCAAATTCCATAATTCTATCTTCACACATGATGTAATCCAACATCCCATCATTCACAGCAATAATTTTGTTTTCAATATTCTCGTTATCAGACTATGATGATTTAATTATTTCAAAAAAATATTGTTGGGAAACCATTTGAAAAATTAGTTATGTTTCACCTTCTTTGATTATTCCCATATCCATCCTCACTAGATCCATACACAAAGGATCCTTGTCAATCCCCATTTTTTTTGAGAACTCCTTGATCCTTTATGCTTAATGAATTAGCTACATCATTTTCCATTTGAGGGTGATAGTGTATGGAACACTCATAATCCTTGAGTAGTTCGAGCTATCTCTTTTGCCTCATGTTTAGTTCCTTTTGTGAAAAGATATATTTTAGACTCTTATGATCTGTATATATCTCACAATTTTCTCGAAATACATAATGAGACTATATTTTTAGAGAAAATATTACTATTTATAACTAAATATCATTAGGAGGATAGTTTTTTTCATGAATATTTAATTACATTGATGAATAGGAAGTAACTCTATCATTGTAAATAAGGACACAACCAAGTCATTTCTTTTATGCATCACTATAGATCCCAAACCTATCATTCCTCAATGGTAGAATTAGGATTAGATAAATTCCCAATATTCTATTCAATTCTTTGAAACAGTACTCACATTATTTTATCAATATGAACTTAACCCCTTTTCCAATAAGCATGGTCATTAGGATGGCTAACCCGACAATGTTCTGAATGAAATGATCTTAATAACATGATAAACCAATAAAAAATTGCACCTCAGTTATGTTCGTTGGATTAGGCCATTATTTCACAGCCTTTGTCTGTGTATGATCAATAGATATTAAACACCTGGAGACAATTTGGAAAAGATACGAAATTGACTAATGACAAAATTAACACTTGCTAAACATCACATATAATTCATTTTTTCTAGGATTCTTCAGGATATTTCCCAATTAATTTTCATTATCATCGTAGATTTTGGATTATACAAATATGTCATCAATAAATACAATCACAATGTCATGAAGAAATTCCTTGAAAACACTATTCATTAAATACATGAAAACTAATGGGGCATTAGTCAGTCGTAATGGCATTACTGCAAACTCTAAATGCTCATACCAAGTTCATAATGCTGAATTTGGAATGTATTCATTTTTTACTGGCAACTGATGATATCCAGATCATTGGTCAATCTTCGAAAAATGTTGGTCCCCATGAAGTTGATCAAATAAATCATCAATACAAGGTAAGGGATACTTGTTCTTTATTGTTATAGCATTGATCTCCCTGTATTCAATGCACAACCTTATAGATTTATATTTCTTCTTAACAAAAAGTACAGAGGATCCCATGGAGAAACAGTAAGGATAATAAATCCCTTAACACTCAATTACTCTAGCTGTGTATTCAGTTCCACAAATTTCCCTTTGGTAATTCTTTAAGGGGTCTTCGATGTAGGTCTCCAATCAAGAATTTATTCAATGTAAAACTCAATTTCCCGCTCTACAGAATGTCCAGTTAAATACCCTTGAAACACATCAACATATTCTTGCACAAAAGGTACATCATCAATTTAAACATTAATTATTTACCAGTAGTTATTTCATTACATTACTCCCAAATTATTGAATTTAGTAGAGCTACTAGGGGTGTATGTAGATAAGAATCAGATTGTGATGTTTCTGCCCTAAAGATAAGGGATTCCACATCATTCTCAAAAAATGTATTCATATTCTTGTTGATTTTTTTCACATCATGGTTTGAATGAAAATCTATACTGAGTATTGTATCAAAGTAAACTAGGGATATGTAGCTGATAATGCACATTTATATGCCATAATGGGGACTACCTAACACAACATTGTTGTAATGATACATCCCTTTGGAGTTTTGACTGACAACTCCCTTATTAAATCAAATTGAAAATATCTAATTTTCATGGAAAACTAGAAATATATGAAAGAATTTGATGATCCAGAATCATATAAATCATAGGATATATTTGAGTAAATGATTAATGTACCTACCACAACAACATTTGGAACTACAATATCAACACTTGGGATCACATAGGATTTTCCCTGCTCCATTGGCCTTTTTTGTGGCATGTTTTTTTAACGGTTTTTACAACCATTAAAATTGTGTCTCATATTCGTACAATTATATAAATGAATATTAATAGCTTTTTTTCTCTATAAAATCACCATAAATATGGACTTTATATCCAATTTTTTATAGTACTTATTTTCTTTTTATGTAGGTTCTAGGGTGTTTCTATCTACAATTATCACAGGGTGGAAATTCAACTCTTCCCTTCTTCCCCATTTAATTATTTCCTTTTAAAGAGTTTTCAGAATCCCTCTTCTTCTCTCTCTTTCATTTATGGTTATATGTCTTAGATAATTCCTTCTCCATATTGATAACACTTAAGAATATATCTTCATTTGATGAGAAACACTCGGATACTAGGGCCCTTCAATGGAATGGTTTTAACTGTCAAATAATCGACCTATATTGCTCTTTATGTTAAGTATATAGTCCGTAGGAAGACTTTATATCCTTGTAAAGTTGGATTAATACTTTGGAACATTTTCATCCTCCTTTTTTCTCAGATTCTAGAATTTCCCTATTATATCTGCTCGTTGTTCATGGGGAAAATAATTTTCTAGGAATATTTCTATAAAATCCCTCCAATCTATCTCTGCTATTTCATCATATATTTTTTTTTGGATTAACAACCACCACTAATATGAATCACCCAATAGGTAATAAACTACCATGAAAACCTTCCCTCTTTTGTTATATCCCAAAGTGATAAATTTCTTCTCAAGGGAACATATCCACTTCTCATCTACAAATGGGTTTGTAGTACCATTGACTGATGGATGTTGTCATCACATAAAGAGATCTAACATAGTTCCTTCACATTGTAGATATAGATGCTCGATACGAGTATGGTTATGGTTTATAACCTGATTATGTTGTCCCGGTATAGTTATAAGTTGCTCCGCACAAGTCGCCGCTTCAAAGCTAATATCATTATCTTGCACAAGATGTCAATCCCTACAAGGGATATATGTGTTAATTTAGTTTCCATTCCTTCCACCCAACTCCATTTTATACACTAGATTGGGTTGTGAATCATACTGTACTATATTATCCTAGAAAAATATATAATGTAAATTGAAATCCTATGCGGGGATAATCTCAAAATCATAAACACAATCTCTTTGAGGAAAAATTTAAATTTAATTCCTTCATAATGTCCTGTAAATAAAATATGAATTATCCTAAGCATATCCACATGAGTTTCAAACGGGGTGTGTAGTATGACTAATTGTTGTGTACCAGGATACCATAGGTCAAGCCCAAAATAGCTTGTTAGAGTTTTCACACCTAGGTATATCTGTGTTGGATCCACGTCCACTTTTAGAATCCAGATAGGGTTGTATTTGTTATAAAGATCCGCATAATATATTCTTTTGCAGAATACCAATATGTTCTATTATGTTTATCCTCAAATAAATATGTAGGGGTTTTATTCTTAATCTATGTATTCAATATATAGTTTCTATGTTTTCTACTAAACTTCCTCTGATATCAACTATAAATATCCGACACTAGTCACCCAGAAAAGATTCCTTATTACATTACATTGGCATTATTATAAGTATGTCTCATCCCATAGGAACAATTATTTTATTATATTTGGAAATCCAGATGCATAAAAAAGTTTAACATTGCAACTTGAAGAGAAATACATTATAAAAGTTCCACTAGGAACATCCTCCACTCTAAGAATATCCCATCATGTCAATCATAGTATACCTCTTCATGCCCTGAGAAAAATGAAACATAAGAAGTGGTGATATAAAATTATCAATAAGGGAAAACATTATAGTGGAAGATAACATAAAAATTATACATGGAAAATAATTGAAAACACACACCTTTTAATGTAAACACGAACATAATATAGCGGGAACATGAGTTAGGTAAATATCACCACAATAAAACATATTCATGGGTATTATACCAGTTAAATAACCATAAGAACTATCAATTAATAGTTCATAATGAGGGAAATTAATATTCTAGACATTCTAAATAACATTTTCATGGCCTCAACCAAGATGTTTAAAAATTAGTAAGGCCTCAGCATAAACCATATCTCAGAAAGGGCAAGGCCTCAACCAAATCCCTATCTAATTGTATCATGAGACCTACCGATGCATCGAAAGAATATTTATGGCCCCAACCATCACATAATAAGTCCAATTAATTCATAATATAATAGAGGATAAACATAAACAACATATACATTCATATTGAAACTAACATATGACATGATACTAATTTTACCTAATTAATAAACATAAACACTGGCCCTTTAGAGTAATATGTTGAATGATTTCTAGAAAGTACATCCATAGTCAAAATAATCATAATCCATTCAAAAAAATATGGTATATGGTATCATAAAATATTAGCCTCATTTAATTATAAGAATCAATAAGAGTGTTGAAACAAATTAAAATACTATTATAAAATCATCAAGTAATTCTTGAGATAAATACTCTTTTTCATTGAAAATAGATTTATTTTGGAAAAAGCTTTTCCAAAAACAAGAATTGAAATAATATAATTTTTTTCAAAATTAAATGTGTATTTTTAGAGAATAATTTTTTCTTAAAATAGATTATTGATTTCCCTTGAAAATAGGTATGAATTTGATAAATTCCTCTGAAACGTGCTTGTATATCCGAATGATTTTTTTGAACGATCCTTTAAAAATCATATAACTCCCCATAAATTCAGGTGTGATTCTGGTTGGGACACATATATAGATTATTCAAAAAAATAGATAATGAGGATTACATATTAATGAATTTTAATTTGATTGAGGTATCTAGATAATAAAAGTAACCCGATTGAAAAATGGAGGTTTGGGTAGAAAACCATTATCTTATGTCCGAATGTGTTCCAATCTTGAACATATGGTCTGGGAATATGAAATTAAACTTGTTAGTAAATTTAATCAGAACCTATTAGACAATTATTTAGTTTATCATAATTTTATTATGTTCATTTATGTCATTATTGATAATTTATATGATTAAATTTCGTCACTCTTGAGTTTTTGTTTCATTAGTTTTCATAATCGATATATTTTTATATCAGTATGGATGTTCATGTGTGTAACACCCCGAGATTTTATGAAAAATATTATTTTTAATTTCATTAATGTCTTGTGTTATACACTACACCAAAAGGAGCTTGCACAACACGCATCCTTGAATTGCCTGCATTACACGCAATCGCGACCTTCCTCGATAGTTTGTGTAGTACGCAATACCGAGTTTCACTAAACAACGATATGTTATTAAAATATTATTAAAACTAGCCGTTATGAATAGTAATAACCACTTTTTGAAATTTTTTAAATTATATTTTTCAAAATGGACTTCATTTTTGGATTCGGAATATCGAATTAGCTTAGGGTGAAATTTTGGTACTTTTCGGATAACTTTCATTTTCTGATGAATAGTGACAATTACTAAATTTTAATTAAAAACAACCTTTTTAATTGAAATAATTAATAGTGATAAATTATTAATTTGAGTTGTTTTAAATTATATTTACAATATATTTTTACAATTTAATACAATGTTGTTCATTAGATGTAATTTCACATTTAAACTAGACATAAACAAGTGTCAATCTTTTGATATTTATTATCTCTTAAGAACACGCTATTTGTTTTGACGACATGGAATTAATTTTTAAATTAATTAATGCAACTGATATGTTTTGAATATGGTAAAATAGACTTAATTTTTGAGTTTATAATATCAAATATAGCTTAGGTCTAATTTTTGGTATTTTTCTAGAAACTTTCATTTTTTGATGAATAGTGAAACCACTAAGTGGTAGTTAAAAAAAATGAATTTTTCATAAAACGTAATTTTACCGCCTCTGTGAGTGGAATTTCAAAAATCCTAGAGACACGGTTGATGTCATTAAGTAAAATGTGGTTCAATGAGATGAAAATAATTTTTGGTGAATAGTAACTTTTTACTTTTTTTACCACGGTTAAAAGTAAATAGGGTAATTAAGGGTAAAAATGATATTATTATTAGCCTAACACATGTCCTAATTCTATTGGATAAGTTTAATTCGAACAAAAACATCCATAGGAATAAAATATGACCATTTAGGCCCACTTGGATTAGATTAGGACATTTATTATTAATTTATTTAAAGAAGGGTTAAAATAGTTAAAATCAAAGTATAATAAGTATATAATTTTTAATATAGAGTTATACATAAGATAAATTTGACTATAAAATTTAATTAGAGAGAAGAAAATATTTCCTACATAATGATATTTTATTTGTAATTTTTAGACTTTAAATAAGTTAATTTATTTATCACACAAAGATGATGCAGTAATTATCTTATTAATGAAATATTGACATAATTAATGTTATAAATACCCAAATAAATGTAATTTGAGACTTTTTATGAATTCCAATAATTTTTTAGGTTAATATGACATGTTATAATTGATTTAATTAACTTTTTTAGAACTAATCATTCTGTTATGAATTTCACAAAAATCAATTACTAAATAGTGTCAAAATTGACATAAAATAGTTTTTAAAACAAATATTATATTATTAATTGTTATTTTATTCCTAAAAATATAAGGTTCATCCAAATGACTTAGATAAGGTTATATATATTAATAATAAACAACCTTTTGTTCGTTTGACTTGTTATAGTAAGTTTATTAATCTTATAGTGTAAGAACACAAAAAGGACACGGTAAAAGTAAAATTATCTATCTTAAAGTTAAATATAAATGATAAGGTTAAAATAGGAACCTAAACTTTTCTAAATTATATTGGATGAGAGGATTTTGATCCATCCCCACCTTAGCGTCGAAATAAATCAATTTTGAGCTATTTAAAACCGAATTTGGCTTTATAATAAAATAATATTTTTAGTTATTCCAAAGGTACCCCTCTCCTCCCTTTTAAAAGGGAACCTCCTCCCTCTCTTCCTCACACCACTTTGAGCCTTCATGCTCGGCCAACCCCTGCCAAATTCCGTTCTCCACTTCCCTAGAAACATCCTAGAGGTTCTTGTCTTCCTCAAAGACCAATTTTGGTGCCCTAAAAAGAGATCTCAAAGAGGCGCTTCAAAGAAGAGGTAATGTCGGTTACCGATTCTTTCAACTTTATTTCTTCTTTCACTTCTTCTTCTTAGGTTGTTTCATTATGAAGTAATAAAATAATTATTAATCATATACTAATATGTTTTTATAAGTATGAAACAACCCTATTTCACCATCTATCCATCCTACGGAAAACGAAATCACCGCGCGTGCGTACGTACGGAATACCGTCTCCACGCCGTGGTGTAATCTATTTTCCACCACCACCTTACTTGGATGGGTATAATGGTGTACATAATAACTATATATGATTATTGTAAAGTGATATAGACTCTGAAATAGTATACATACACTCTAATAAAATTCCATGATCATGAGAACGATATCATCGCTCGTGCGTACGTACGGACTACCGTCTCCACGACGCGATGAGATTCATTCTCCACGTTAACCATTCATGAATGATTATAAATTATATATAACAAGTAATCAAGAAATATATGACATAATAATGATACTGGATTTATGTGTATATATATTTATGTCATCTAATTAATTCTATTCAACTCAATAAGGAAACGAAAACAGCATTCATGCGTACGTACGACCTACCGTCTCCATGAACGGTGTATTTCTTTCCATTTACTGATCTATTATATAAATGTATATTCTGAATATATATTATATATAAATCATGTTTTATATTCTGGAATTACGTAATCATGATCTAAGTAATCATATGAATAATTACAAGTCAATACACGGGAGAAAAATGAAACGATTCTACCCAAAACACTCTTTAACATGGAATTTACAAAAGAACGGGTAATATAAAGTCATAAGTGAACCATATATGATATCATAACAATGAGTATGATTCTGGAATAAGTCAATGACATTATTTAAATCATTATACAGGAGGTTCAAACACTTACGAAGCAAATCGGACCTAAGGTAAGGGATAATTTTGCAAATCTCATTTTTATCCGAGATTTCTTATTCGTAAATATTTACTGGGGTTATTTCTATCATCCATGTCCATGTTTTATAAAAGTGTTTTCATGTATGTTTAAATTCCTTTTTACCCATTTTTGAATTTTACTACATGATATGTAAGGAATCTTTCTTTTGTTTACGTTACGAGGTACTTTTTTACTTTTCCGGTAAAAGTATGAAAAGAATGTTTTTTTAACTTATACGGCACGAACGGATTTTTACGGTTTTATAAAGCCTTGTTTTCATGAAGCATACTCCAAAATATTTCCTGAATATTTTCAACAAAATCCTTTTCTTTTAAAATTTCAGGACATTTTGTGAAAAGAAAATGATTTTGAAGAAAAAGGGATATTTTCCTCAAGAATTCATTTCAAGTGTTTTATCAAAACCATTTTTTATCTCAGATGACATTATTTCATTTGTGTATGTTTCAAGTATAATGTCTCTTTGATTTACATGGATTCACTTCTCTTATTATGAAATGATATCCATTTCATTTATATGGATTATGTGATGATGGGATTATGTTTATGAAACCCATTTTATTCATTGGGTTATTATGAATGATGTATGTTTATTTTGTGGCACAAGTAAGAATGCTTTCATTATTAGATGGGTGGGACATATATCTCCCTCCAATTCCTTGGGTAATTATTTTATATCTCATGAGATAGACATGGCTGGAACGGCAGGTTAAACCGGTTCAGTGAAACAGGACTGAAACGAGGAGTGAACTCGGTTCAGAAATGGACTTTGTCCACTAAGATAGTCTTGGCAATGAGTCTTGACTAACAATAAATGATTCTCTATGATTATGTGTGTATGACACAAAGTTTCATGTTTTAAGTTATTATTATTGGGATTACATTTCACTACTATGATTTATCCCATGTTATGATATTATGATCTCTTTTGCAGGTTAAGATTTCCAAAATGTTATGTTCTTATGAATATGATGTGATTGATATTTCTTTTGTTTACCCTTACTGAGTATTTGAGATCACCCTTTTATGTTTTCTTTTCCCCAGGATATAAAGAAAGGGTTTAGGTATAAAAAGGAAGATCCTTATGGGAGATTTTTAAGATCTTTCACCATGATTAGAAGATTATATTCCGAGTTTCCAAAGACACTAAACTATTACGGTCCTTCTATGTGTGTTTTTGTTATGTACTAAGTATTCCGCAAAAGTAATGTAATGTCAATGTATGTCAGGATCCAGGTATCTACAATGTGGAAAGGAAATAATTCACCAAAATTGAAATTATATATTATTTAAAACATCCAAAAGGGTTAATGGTTATATATATATATATCCATTGTTTACATTTTATGAGGTTGATTCATTGGATGAAATGACAATCACTAACATTATTTTCCGGTATTTAGATTATTATGAACTAAATTTTTTATAAGAATTAATACTATGTACATATACAGGTTCATGAATATTAATTATGTTATGTTATATATATTATAGTTTATTTCAACCATAAAAATGGTTTCATGACCAGTAATGAATGAGAAATTGATGAATGAAACTTCTTCCTCCATGAAGGTTGCGAATTGGAACATCATAGACAATTATTTCATTTATAAAAGAGTGAGAGTGTGTAAGAAGATTGATAATGGAAATTACAATGACATTGTATAATCTTAGTATATAGATTATACTAGAGGTATAAGGATAAATTGGTCATAATTGGGAAGGATATAAAATAAAATAAGATAAATTGAAATGAAACTAAATGAAAAATAAATATTCTTTACCTCCTGAAATAACCACATTGAGAACCTCCTTAATGGAAGGGGTTTTGGTCTTTTTGAAATGCTAAGAGATCCTAGATGTTGGTAGTGACTAGGAAAAGGTATTTTTCAGAGATTTTAGGATATTAAAGGCTTAGAGGTGTTAAGAGAAGTGGGTGTGTGGGGGGGGGGGGATGGGGGTTATTGAGGAGGAGAGGAGTGATATCTGAATATCTTTTTCATTATTTTATTATTTCAGTCATAAAAACAAATTGTGTTGATTAATGTGAGACATAATATTAATTAGTGTGTGGGAGTTTTAATTAAGTGTTCTTACATCATCCATGAGGCTATCCATCCATCCAAAATAATATTTTATTCAACAAAATGGTGACAGGAACCAAAAAGGGCCCCATGCTTATGGAGGTCTAAAGTAGTGTAGGCTGAGGGAATCCCCTATAATTAAATTAAAATCCTCTGGTTTCACGAAATTATAAGAAAGAAGACTAGTATTAATGGAGCCCTACTCTGTTAAGGAAGCCAAATAGTCTGCTACCTTATTTCCCTCATGCCAAGTGTGGGACACTTGGATGGTATCCCGAATTAAGGATCTGCAATTCCTAATGATGTAGGATATGGACCACGGAGTACCACCTTTACCCTTCAAGGATTTATAGAAAATTAAAGAATTCATCTCCACATGAGATAATATCACCTGTTTCTCAATGAAAAGAGATAGACCGGTGAGAATCGCATTTTCCGCAGCCAAAGGGGAGTGCCCATTCCAAAACATGATGAAAAATCCAGCTTGACCTTCCCTTGAGATTCACGAACCACTCCCCCACCTTTCATGATTCCCAAGGAGCTAGACCCTTCCATGTTCATTTTGAAACCGGAACTAGGGTGATGACATCACACCTGTTGTCCCTGCGCCATTTCTGGGTGAGGAATGGGCACAGGGGTACTGAACTGGATGAGTCTGAGCGAAGGGGAATCTCGCAAGTATGAGGAGAGTGAAACAAATTCCATCAACAGAAAGTGTATCCTGGCGATGATGGCTCTTGTTGTAAGAGATGATCCTTAATATTTCAACTAGTTTTTGGCTTGCCACAAGCACCAACAACCAGTACTCAATATTGAAGATCTAGCAATATGATCCTTGTCTGATCTTGACGAGCATTGAAACAAACATCCCAGTAAAGATAAAATATCCCACTGACGATTGGAGTTAAAAACAGAGCCTCCGAAATAAGACCACACCGCCGAAGCCCACACCCTTGAAAGAATAAGTGATGCATACTCTCCTCAATTCCTGATATTGCAGCAATGGAATGACGAGGCCATGTTAATTCCCATCTTTTTGATATTCTCATCTGCAGCTACAAAAGAATTCCGGATGCGCCATACAAGGAAATTGAACTTCGCTGGGATCTTGTCGTACCACACCACTCCATTCCACCCATCATATTGATTCTGCTCTGAGATCAGCTTACAGTACTCTCTGGTGGAAAAAACACCCGAAGACGATGGAGTAAACACACAATAATCCTATCCAGTAATGATCTCAATGGACTTAAGAAGATCCTACTGATCCATGTTAAACACATCCTTGGTGAACCTGTGATGGAGATGCACCTCCTTCTCCAACATTGTAGTGGTAGGGAATCCTGGGAAGGTGAGAATAGAACCAGCCTAGTTTTTGTGCCAAATAGTAATTCCCCATATCCAACAATCCATCGAGATCTCGACAGAAGAAACTGGACCATAGGATAAATCATCTTCTAAAGGGGGGAATAGTAGCCATGGACAACCTCTGCATTTCCCCTGTAAATTCTTGACATGGATCTTCTCTACAACGTATGATCCTCTAGAATCTCCTAAGACAACTTGGCATGAATGTAGTGAATCGTACTCTGGAGACTCCTTACACTGATCCCCCCGTCAAGGACCGGCCTCACCATCTTTCTCCATGAAACCCAATGCCTTTTACCTTCTGATTTAGCATCCCAGACCAAGGAACATAAAATCCTGTCTATATTTTTGATCACTCCTTTGGGAACATTTGAGGAGACCATCGCATGAATGGGGATGGCCGACAGGACACTATTTACTAAAGCAATGTGGCCCCCAAACGAATGGAATTGGTTTTTTCCAGTTAAGAACTCAGCTAGTTATCCTACTCAAAATGAGATCAAAATCACATACCCAGAGTCTATCGGAGGATATTGGCCGGCCTAATTACTCCATTGGATGAACATCTCACTGCATGTCCAAGCGGCTGCCCAGGGAGGATACTCGACAGTGAGTGCTCTTATTGTAGATGAAAAAACTGCTCTTAGTTGAACTGATGACTTTCCCACTCCAGTGACAATATTCCTCTAGAATTCCCTTGATCCCTCGAATAGAATCCTTACCACCATTCAGAAATATAATGGTATCATCATAAAACATTAGATGAGATATTGGGAGAACGTTCATCCTCCTCTTGAAAGGTTTTAACACACCACGGTGCATGCCTCGGTTAATTAGTCTACTAAGAGTATCTTGTGCCAGTATGAAAATGATGGGAGATTGGGGATCTCATTGCTGAAGCCCTCTTATTGCCTTGAAGGAACCATAAACAATTCCCATAAAGTATACCGCCAGCCACGGAGAGCTGAATCTCCTGAATATGAGGTCCACTGCTCTGGACGAGAAGCTAATGCTCGAGAGGACTCTGTTAATGAAGCTCTATTCAATCCTTATAATGTTTACATACAGTAAACTATCGTATTTTAGTATTCATTAAAAATTGGAGTTTTTAAAAAAAAAATCCCCAATATTCACCATAACCATTTTTTGACGTGTTGAATTCAAAAATGAAATTCATTTTTAGAAAATTGTTTTCCAAAAAACATTCATTTATTTTTCAAATAAAATCATAGTATCTTAGAAAAATAATAATTTAAAACTATAATTCTATTTATATCATATTGAAAAAGTAATCCAGATATCATTATCTTATAATATTAATAAATGAAAATTATAATATTATTAACTATTCATAAAGGACATATTACTATTCATAAGGGCATGTTACTATTCACCAATAATTGAGTTTTCCTTATAAGACTCTAAATATCTTACTAAATGAAACTATGTATGTTAGTTTTTTGATTGTCAAATAAAAGAGGAGGAAACATTATGTCTAATATATAGGTCATAAAAATTGTTGTTTTTTAGATACTCAGTGTTTCATGCATTAAATATAATATTTATTTGAAAAATATGGGGTTGTTACAAAGAATATATCAAATAATCGTTGGAATTAGGAAGCATGGAAGTTTTAAATAAGGATTTATGGTAATTTAGGTTATTTCACTATTTCAAGAGAGTAAATGATAATGGTATTCACATGTTTGGTATTTTAAAAACTAGAGATACTTTATGATATATGGGGGATCAACAATGAGCACATTTCGATGAATTTAGTGACATTATTTCCAATTTTGTGGCCTTTAAAATTTAAAAAGGGTTACAAGGTTTCCCTTTAATGAAATGGAATATAATAAGCATTGAATGTGGTTTTAGAGATTAATGTTTTATTTCCCTATATGAGGATTTATGAATATTAGACAACCTATTTTAACCAATTTGTTATGATAATGGCATATGGACTGGCCAATCATTCAATTTTTCAATGTCACGATCTATTAATACTTTACGAATGCTAAACTAGCATTAATATTTTGGAATAAGGGATGATGTAGAAATTGATCAATTCAGAAAAGGGTGAGATTGTGCTATAATCATGTGAGTATATCTTCTCATGAACATTACTCAACTTTAAGAAAATGGTGTGGAATTGAAATTTTTTCCCATTATCATCATTTTATATAAAATAAATGTCCTTTTCAAGAATATTTGGGTTATGGATATGAAATCATTATCTTTATTATAACCATGATATCTATCAATCCCCACCTGAAATTGATATTTATAAATATATTCTACTTCCACATTTTAATTTGGCACCAATGTTCCCCTGTGTGGAAACTGATTTATGAGTTTCTTTGGGAAACATATATATGTCCATATTTATTTTTTAATGTGTTTTTTTAAATTAATTTTTATGATGTGTTTTTTTATGAAAGGAAATTTGATGTATTAAAAATTTGATAACCCAGATGAAAATCGATCAGTAAATTCAATTTATTGGTGTAGAATAGAACACCCCTAGATTTTGTGAATTATTTTTTTCATATTAATTTTATGTTTTTGGCATCTTAGATTTCATGAAATAATGAATATAGTTTTTATATGAAATATATATGATTGGATTGTATTATAAGAAACACCAATTTAAGATTATGGTACAATAAATAATTAGATTCAATTTCAGGATAAGAAAAACTATTTTTTGGCTTTTGTTATACAAAATGCCGAGTTCTTGTAGATAGCTACTGTAACACACAAGTTTGAGTTTTACAAAACTATAATTTACTATTAATATAATTATTAAATTATTATCATAGCTACCACCTAGATGTTGGAATGGTGTTTACAAATAAGATAAAATTAATTATGAAAATATGATTTATACATGTATATAAAATGAATCATTTTCTTATAAATTATTATAATTTAGTGAATAAATATTTTAAAATAGTGAAATTACATTTCCATGAAAACTATTTTTTAATGTACAATCAAAATTTTATCTGAATAAAAAAAATAAGAACTTTTAATTATTATTTTCAATAAAAAAATTATTATATATTTAATTAATATTTTTATGATCCAAAAATATAGTTTATACACATATGAAATAAATATTTCTAATTTGATAAATAAGAAAGATGTATTTTTCTAAAAGAGAATTTTACCACCTTCCAACAGATAACCCATTTTAAATATAGTTTTTTAAAATTTTATAATTTATATTACTTGAATTAAAATTTATTTTTGGAAGTTTAATATACAAATTTTATTTGGGTGAATTTTTGGTATGTTTATAAGACATTAAATTTTTTGTTGAATACTGAAAAACAGGGAATTTTATTTCGAAAATAATTTTCCATATAATTGATTTATATACTAAAATTATCTTTTAATATTGTTTTAATATATAATAAGATTAATTATAAACATCTCAATACAATTTATTTCATTGGAATTAATTTACATTTAAATTGGATATAAAATTTTCAATCTTTTTGACCTTTTTACTTTAAAAACCAGTCATCTCATCCCATCTATAAGATTAATATTAAATTAATTTTTCAAAATATGGGATTGGAATTTAGAAACATGCCTTAAATATTTTTAATATGAATAATATATAATTTCAGAAAAGGTATACTTATTTTCTGACTAAAAAAATTAGTGAATATATTAAAAATTAATTACACTGATTAAGGTAAAAACAATATAAGTTAATGGTTAAACATTGTTCATAATAGTACAGAAGTCCAAGAAACATTCCCAAAATCTATTTAACAGTAATAATTATAAAAAATACTATATTGGTAACAATTATTAGAAGCACGTGATTTAAGGGAGAACTCTCAATAGTGTTTACCTTTTAATATTTACAAGAATGACACTTCTACTCCACAATAAAAGGGCACCAACCCCCTCACATCCTCACACCCCCATGCATATTTGTATCGTCAAAAACCTTCCCAATTATCATTCCAACATCCATCCATTTATCCTACAAGAATCCATTTTTTAATAAATCCATCCAATGAATCCCTTGGGGAAAACCAAGAGGAGTCGCCCAAAGAACAGTTAACATCATTCCAAAAGCTTGTTTATTTCATTTTCTAGCTCCAATTCCTCACATATTCTTAACACAGGATTATATTGTATAATAAGTATCCTCCATATAATTATATTTTTTTCTATCATAATGGTTATACCCACACTTACACATAATTTCATCAAATAGGTAACGAACATAACGTTCACGTGTACAGTGGATTACCACCTCACAAAATGATTATTGTTTTTTTCCTCTACCACCTCTCATGGTGAGAATTATGATGAGAATAACATTTTTTATGAAATATATTATATTTAATATGTATTTAATCTTTTGGAATTATTACAAAAAACATACCTACATGCTTTCTGTTTTGTGTAAATACGATAAAATCATTTGTGAACACATGGACTACCGCCTCTTCAAAGAGATGTTATTCATTGGCACTATACACAAAATGTATTAAAGATAGGTTTAGGGAAATTATATGATATATATGAAATAATAATGATACTATAATGATACAATATATATATATATACATATATATTTTTTACTATCTTTCTTTCCATATGATAATAAAACATAAACAACATTCCTGCATACGTATGACCTACCATTTCTATAAACCGTGTTATCAATTTCATATTTATATATTTTATATATTATTATATATTATTATATAATGAATATATATGATATTTATAAAATTATATTAAATATTTAAATAGTTAAATCATGATCTAATTAATAGGATCAACAGTAAAAAGACAAAACATATACAAAATATTAAGCTGATATTACCCAAAACATAAAATTAACATTGAGTTGGTAATAAAAGGGTAATATATAGTCATAAACAACTAATATAAGGTATTATATATAAAAAATTGGTTATTTATAATATTTATTATAAAAATATAATTATTATATAGGATTTAATTTCTTACAATGAAAGTGAAGACTTAAGGTGAGGGGATTTCAGCACACATTTTATTTTCGTGAGATACATTCCATATTTACAAGTCACTAATTTTTTGGGCTGTAAATACTTACATATGAAATTTTATATCATTAATTTATTTTTTTTATTATATTAAAATTTTTATATGATTTTATTATCTCATGTGGATCAAGATTCTAAGGTTACTAAATTAGTAAGGGGTTTCTCATCTAACTTTTATTTCTACGCGACTTATGTTGTATTCCCTACTTATTTTGTTATTGGGTGTCCATAATTACCCAAACAATATTATATAACTATTATACATAAATTCATGGGTATTTAAATATCCCTTTAACGATATTTATTTCTTGGGTGTAATGTTTCAAAAGTTACAAAACCAGTAAAGTAATTTTGTTTCAATTTTTCTTGTTTGAGACACATGCCATGTTATGCACTAATATTTTTATATGAGGCTTATATACAAACATTGAAATTTTTTATCATGAAAAATATTCCTTTTATTTTATTATATTTTTTATTTAATGTTATTATCTCATGTTTATTATGATTTAAAGTTACCAAAGTGGTAAGAGTTTAATGCTACAGTCTCATCATTTATTAGGATTGTTTATGATTATGCTTTCGTTAATGAAATATTATGTTTCATATGTTAATAACTCCCATAAATTTTCATAATCTCTAGTTATTAATTTTATATAAATGTAACAGTACAATTTTCCCACTCTTTGGTACTTAAAATAAATTTGAAAATATTTTTACGAAAATTTTACATTTTTCTTTTCGGCCGTAAATCAGTGTACATTCAAAAATTCATTTTATAAAAAGGTTTTCATAAATGTTTTAATATTATTATATGATAATTTATAAAATTACCAGTTATTTACCTTTTAACCAAATATTTTTAAAATTATTCATTTTTTATTTTCTGATGAAGTCACTTTTTAATAATTTTAGGGTCCAAAAGATATGTTTTGTATATATGACCTTACACAATGTCATAAAAATAATTTCCTTCACGATTCCTTTGAATGTTTACAATGTTATTTTTAGTGAAAATATTTTCATATTATTCTATAAAAGTGTTTATTATAAAAAAATTCAATGAAAAGGTTTTCATTTTTTATTTTTAAAATGTTTTTAAAAGTTTTTTTAATGCTACCATTATATGTTTTCAAGAGGTTGTTCTGAAATAAAATGGATTTCAATTGTTTTATGATTTATTTGAATATTTCAAATCCATTTTCTAGTAAAAGTGTTTTAAAAAGTGTTTTAAGTCATATTTCTATTTTTAAATGAATTTTCCAAGAAAAAAGTTTTCATAAAGGTTTTCAAGATTTATTTATGATTTTTTGAGGAGTTTAGAAAAATGCATTGAAAATATTTTCAAGATTCATTTATATGTTTTCATATTTATTTTAAAGTATAATATTTTTCAATATGATTTATGTTTTAAAAATCATTTTTTAGATATTAATTGTAATTTTCCACATGAAATGTTTTAAATAAAATTTTAAATCATTATTTATAAGAAAAACTTTGTTTGAAATGGTTTTATGAAAGTGATTTTCAATGTAATGATATTTTTATTAAAAAATTGTTCATTGTGATCCTTCAAAATACATTCTGATCTAAGATAACATACTTTTTTATATTTTATTCCATAAAATGGATATGATCCAATAATACCATTAAAAATTTTCTTGAATGGTTTTTGTTTTGGTGAAATCATGTTTATGACACATGTTTCTCTTCCAGAAGTTAGATGGTACTGAAAGCCATTTCTTTTGATTGGCTATTCTTTTATAAAATGATTATTATACCTATCTATTCTCATTTGGAAGTGATATGATGAATTTTTTATATACCAATTTCATTTCACGGGTTATGATATGATGTTTATAAAATCCATCACTTTTTATGGGTCATGATGTGATTCAGGATTTATTGTCTCGTAGCACAGTAACGTATTATTTTATTATGCGATGGGTGGGAATTGTATCTCCCTGCAATGAATTGTATAATGACTTATATCTCATGAGATAATTATGGGAAACAAGTTGAATATCATCATCTATAGTGGAAAATATGTGTTTCCTAATCCCAATGGAAAATAGGTGTGTCCTAATCTACTATGGGAAGATGGGGAAACTAGATCCACTATGGGGAGATTGGGAAACATGATCCCTTATAAGGAAAGTACTATTAATGGGGATGGTGGTGTGTCATGCTCAATATATGTAGTCTCTATGATTTTCCATGATAATATTTTGTAATGAACCTTAAGGTAAATGGAAGGTTTGTATACGCTTATGTTTATTCCATAAGTCTAGGCCTTATGACTATGATATTATTAGGTTGTTCATATTCATAATTATCTTTTGAGTCGTGTCTTATGAAATTCCTATCTTTAATCTATGTCTCATGATTATAATATTTGATATTTATGGTATGATTATCAAATTTTATGCTCATGTTATTATACCATTATGTTCTTATTATGCTTACGCATTTCCTTTATTTACCCTTACTAAGAATTCGAGATCACCTGTATCTTTTTTTCCTTTCCCTAGTTCATAAAGAATGATTTTATTTAGGAATTCATAATCGGAATATCATTAAGGATTACTTTGAAGATCTTTCACCAAATTATAATAACGTGTTCCTAGTTTACAATGACAAAAAAAATATTATGGGCCTTGGGATTTTACTTTGGTAATGTGTTGAATATTCATAAAAAATTATGTAATAAAAATATATGTTAATCCTAGGTCACTATAATAGAAGTATATATATCTAGAAATGATATCAATAAAAATCAGTTGGATTAAGACTCATTTAGTGTTTTATAACGAAATAATTTAGAATTATATTTTATTTATTTCAAGTCCAGATATTGGTGCTTAGTTATAGGAGATTGATATTTCCATTGTTTGATCAATTATAAGAGGGGGAACTTGAATCCATTGGTTTTAAACATATTTTGTGGAGATTCATAACAATTATATATTATATTCCTTGGGTATCATTGGTAGTAATCTATCCCATGTGATAAGTCTCGTGATTTGTTTTAGGATGAATTCATTTTATTGACGATGAATAAAACATGTCGATTATAGATTCATACACTTCTCTTGGGGACTTCAAACATGTGAGATTTCAATATTCCGTTCAAGAATATCATCTTTTATACATGATTCCTTTTTACCAAATAAGGAGTTAATAGAGAGGCATTTCATTTTGCAGTTACATCCAGAGATCCAACACTTGGTCACAATATTCACATTGTGATCTTATCTCTAGGTGTTAGAGAAGGAAGAGGTTATCTAGAGGATTCTTGTTCAAACTAGATCATAATGGGGTTGGATTTTTCAAGACAACATGAGAAGTAGAGTTAAGGGAAAAGGTTCTTAATTTTATATCTAAATTATGTTTTAGGCAATGAGGTCTTGGTTCTATAATTATTCATCTTGTTTCTCAGAACAATTTTTTAGTGAATATATATTATAAATTTTCATTGGGAGGTATTGTCCCTCAGAATCTCAAATTCCCAACATATCTTGGTAGTCAATATAGATATGGAGTCCTTATTTAGTCTCAACTGTTGCAAAAATAACCAATAATTATTCAAGAGAAGGAATGTAATACATGCTATGATCGTTATTGATGAGAGGTGGATGATAGGGGATATCCCTTTTATTTCCCTCACCCTAATTGATAAATAGAAGGGTGCGGAAAAATAGTTGGTCACAATTAGGGAAAGGGAGGTCATAGCGTGGGATGTGATTTTATTAATTCCTTAGAGTTTTCATTTCCTGAAAAGAAATAAGTCCTAATAGGATTAATATTTTTATATTCTTACTATATTCATTCCTTTTTTGATTTATGAGTGTAACATCGAATTTCTACGTGCCTCCGAAAGGTACCCCATACCCAGTAGGTCACATAGACTCAATAGCCTTTCTTTGAATGCCAAAGGCTGGTGACTAGGAACGTGGGCCTTGGTTCTGATAGTGGGGAAACAATGCAATCATTGGTAGAGTAACATAGCATAATAACAATAATTTGCAATCAGATAACAATAACAGAAGCAGTAATACTACACAATATGAAAACAACGAAATACTGAAAGTAAATAAACTACTGCTGCATACAAATAAATAATGATGCATGTCTAAATAATCCTGGAAAGCATCCAAACAAGTCATAATGATGGAATGTAGTACTAATCCAAAGTACGAAGTGAATCAAGTAAACAAATCCAATAACATCTCATGACTCAACTTTTTCCCATGCTCTCCAGCACTATAGTAGTCTTGTACCTGAAGTAGAAGGTAGATTTCCATTATCTATACCTGTAACAACATAAAATGTTTGGGCCCAAAATCATGACCCAAACAGCGTGTGAGACAAATCCCAGTAGGTAACCACCCAAAGATTTGTTCCTTACAGTCAATGATTATATTTATATATATATAGTAGACATACATGCAAAATGAATTATTAAACAAGGAAGTACTCAATGTAAGCAATCCTACAGTTTCAACTACATTCATTTACATTTATTAATTATCCATCCAAAAAAACTAAAGTAACATTATAGGAAGGTTCACACAACCCAACCAATCTGGTTCAACATATATAATAAAGATACCATGACCATGTAGGTATGCTCAAACTGTCTAACCGCTTTGGTCTCATGTAACAAAGACTCTTTGAGGAATCACTCACCATAAGTACCCCATATGGTCTTCTAAATATAATGTATAGACTATCTCAGGAAGCACTCAAAGTCAATTCCTCTTATAGTCTCATAACGGTAACTATAGGCTCCCTCAAGGAGCACTCAGCATCAATCCCCCTATAGTCTCACATTATGAAAAGTATAAAAGACACTCTGGGGAATCCCAAAACGGCAATTCCCCCCATAGTCTAATGACACTATGTTCCCACAACCCCTTTTAAAACAAACATGCATAAATGAAATCTAGTTGTCAAAGTAAATGTCAAAATACTACATGGATAACAACTACAATGAATATCCCAAGAATTTCGTATAGTATTCAACTCCATCATAACAGCACTAGGCAAGGAAATCAAAACAGCCTAATAAGAAATTCAAGACCCAACAACCAATATCAAAAAAACATGGGAAAACACATCCATAGAAAGGTAAATATACCATATTCTCAATCAAGAACCCCTACATAGGCCAACAAAGAATAGTAGGCATTCACAAGGTTATGTTTCCAAAATCATAGTACCCTAAACTAGATTATTGGGTAGTTTCTTCACATATAATTCAAAGACAATCTACATAAAGGAACAAACCACCTACCTCAATGTTGTACGATCTATATAGTTGAAACTTTTCATTCAAATTGACCTCATATGATATAGAACTACAAAAACATCAAAAACACTCAGCAACAGATATCTTAAAAAAGTGGAGGAATCAAGAGAAGAGGCACTAGAATAAGGGAGAACTCACCGAGGTGATTCCAACACAATTTAAAGTGTTTTATTCAAAGCATGGAAGGTCAATCGGGGGCTTAGAGAATAATCAGCGATCTTCCTTCAATCTCGGATGAGATGGAGCCAAAAGAAGATGTTTATCTAAACAAGATGAAACCACGTTCCTATATAAAATTTAAAATAAAAATACATGATGTGGAATTTAAAGATACATGGATTGTATATGCCTTTACCAGGCCCATATTTAGGTGGTATCTAGCTCACCACTCACAGTCCTATACTCGACCGTTACAGGGCCAGAACATGGCCACCCGTAGAAACCGAATACACGGTGTTTACTCATATGTAAACAACATTTAATACTTCAATTTTCAAATTCTTTCTTTTTCTCAATAACGGTAGAAAACATGATCCATACCTGACAAGAAGATATGAGTTCATACAAACTTCCCCCGTAAAGAAATTCGTCCATGAATTTCCCTAATTAGGTAGTGATGAAGAAGAGTCCTTGAAACTTTCCTACAACTGTGATCATGCATTGGACACCCTCTCCCAAATCTCTTCCTGTACTCGCCCAAGCTACCACGACACTCGTACTAGTGGAATAGACTGATGATGTAGAACCTTTGTGATATGATCAATAATCTAGATAGGATGCTCCTCGAACGATGAGTCCTACTCAATCTGAACCTCCTATTGTTGAAAAACATGAGACAGGTCTGAGATGTAACGTAGTAGCTGAGAAACATGGAAGATGTTGTCCATAGCCAGGAACCTCTGAGGTAGGTACCACAAATAGGAAACTGGACTGACTTTCTCAAAAACATTAAATGAGCCAATGTATCTTGGAGAATGCTTTCCAAGTCTCATAATCCTCATGTGTCCCAACCTCAGTGCGACTCGTAAGAAAACCTGATCCCCAACCTAGTACTCTAGATTTCATCTCTGTCAATCAACACAAGGATTCTTCTATGACTGGGCAGTATCCATCCTCTTCCAAATAAACTCCACCTGCTTTATGGTCTCTTGGACAAGACGAGGTCCCAGCATAGCTGCCTCTCCTGCTTCCAGCTAACATAAGGGTGATCAGCATGGCCTACCACACAAAGTCTCATAAGGTTCCATATTAATAGTTTCTGGAAGACTATTATTATAGGAAAACTCTACCAAAGATATATTTTTCTCGCATGAACCTCCAAAATCATAGACATATGCTTGAAGCATGTCCTCCAGCAACTAGATTGTACGCACGGATTGTCCATCTGTCTGGAGATGGTATGGAGTTCTGATAAGTACCTATATACCTAAAGCCCTATGTAGTCCCTACCAAACAATATAAGAAAAAAAATAATCCCTATCCAAAATGATGGATTGTAAAATCCATTGTAAATGCCCAATCACTTCGATATACAACCTTCCTATCTCATCAACACTAAAGGTCCCCTTGATCGGTAAGAAGTGAGCAACCTTTGTGAGTCTGTCAATGATAACCCAAACTTCATCACTCCCTCATGGCGATCTCAGTAACCCTATCACGATAAACATGGTAACATCATTCCACATCCACTGGGGAATTGGTAACTACTGAAAAATCCCTCCTGGTCTCTGATGCTCTGCATTCACCTACTAACAGGTAGAACAACTTATTAAAAAACCAATAACATCTCTCCTCATATGAAAAGACCCGGAAATTACATGTAATTTTTTTAATTAATTGGTAATTTTAAAAGTCCGCAAAAATCGACGACGTGTGATTCTGAGGCCCGAAGTGCCCAGAATGAATTTCTGAACTTTTTTTCAGGTACGTTCAGTAAACGTATGAGTGGGTTTTAGTAAAATCCGAACTGAATCTTTGAATTGAAATCAAAGGGCACCGTTGAACTCTCAGCACTTTTATTTGCGTAAGGGGACCTTTACCTCGACCGCAATAGTTCTAGGGTGAACGATATAATTAAAATTTTTTGTGAAAGAATAAAATACCAAACAATTGTGTAACGTTTTATTTTTATTGGAACACCCATGTGGATGTTGAGAGGTAGGGACAACCAGAACTGAACCTCTCATGTGAGGTTATGGAGGTGAGGACCACCAGAATTAACCTCCCATGAGAGGATATGGTGGTGGGGACCACCCGAGACTAAAACCCCCTTGAACCCCCTATTAAATGTGGGGAAGCCTCTTAAACACCCCCAATTTAATGGTGCCACACCATTTAATTAATTATACCTACTCAATTAATTAATTAAGCCATTTTAAAATCATGACAACAAACAAAATAGACAAAATATTATATTATGTTTCCTATTCTTTTGTTGGGAAGAAGGTTGGAAAAGCACTTGGGAGAATTAGGATAAATTCATCTCCTACGAAGAACATCACCTCCCAATGAAGAACGACCACCGGAGATCATATAATGAGGAAACCGACCCCATTCCAGATCGGAAGCACCTTGCAGAGGCAACCAACGTAGAACACCTTTGACAAAAATGTACCAACGTCCATTCTTCCATCCTCTTTGACGTTAACGAGAAATCAAGGTTGTGGTTTATTTATGATTGATTTTCAATTCCCATGTTTTTCCCTTCTAAACTAAGAACGCGGAACAACTCTCATAAACTAGTTGATCTGTAGATATTTTCTTTTGCGGGTTTGGGAATAGTGATTGATGAAGGTTGTGGGGATTGATGTTTTTTAATATCTTCCACACACGTTCTTAATTAATTTTTTTAACTAGTTTCTATCACTCTAATGCGGAGGGTGTGGGCCAAACAAACATTTCCCGACCCCTCCGTCGTTCTTCTTTTGTGTATTCTTAGCGATGCTGACGACAACCGATGCCAGCGTTTGGCACTGGTGGAAGAAGAGAAAGGTGGCCGACACCACCGTCGGCCATAAAAAAGACAATGGCACCGCCCTGTGGCTCTGTGCCGCCCCGCGGCATCCAAATCCTCCCCTGTCCGAGTCTAGTGGCACTCGCGGGCCCGCCACGCCGCCCCACAGCTCCGGTGCCATAAGGCCCCGCCGCACCGCCCTAGGCCCCACTATCTGGCCCGCGGCCCCGCCGTGCCCCAGTGGCCCTGCTACACCAACCTCACAGTCCCATGGCCTCTGTGCCGCCAGGCCGGGCCACCAAGTGTGGGCTAGGCTTGACCCAGTAGGCCGGATCACCCTGCGGGCCGCGCCGGACCCAGACCCACTACCACCCATTATTCTCTTTTGGCCATAACTTTGGCACCAGACGTCTATTGGAAAAACTGTCAGTGGTGTTGGGAACATTGGAGCATGTTGGCCTCTTTGAGTATACTCCACTGAAGACTTGGATATATATTGAGTATGGTCAGGTTGGATTGAGCAAAACCCAACCGGGCCCTCGGGACTAAAAGGATAATAACTCACTTACCAGGCCTCCGATTGACGCATCGTCCATTGAGTTGAGACTCTTATGACGTGGAGTTCATTTGAGATACTTCTTCGTGAGACTATGTGGTAATTTGAGTATCAACTGGTGGCTTGTGGGGCAGACCCTCCCGGAGATGAGGAAGCATAGTGTGGAAACCCAGTAGCTGGCTGTGATGTGATGAATGAAGAGCAGTCTGTGTGGGTCTGCACTGAGAGATCCTATTTCATTCTACCTCTTAATAGAGTAATATGATTCAATAGTTACATCTAATCATATGTAATACTGTTCCTAAGTTATACCTGGTGTGAGAGGAGTTTGTACCTTGTCGTACTTTCTATCATGGTAATACCGTAGTGGTATTCTTCTGTGTGTCGTACCTATGCGGTACTTACTTTCGTGGTATTTATTTCTTTGTGGAACAGTTGAGCTTGGGGATTTAGATTTTGACTCTGTGTTTACCTCATGATGTAGATAGTTTTACATGATAACTTAGGTTTACGTATGGGTATATACCTAAGTAGGGTTATCAGTTGGTTCCTTGCTTTGTGTTTATCCATTTTGGATTTTGTGACACCATGAGGGTCTCGGGGTCCCTACAGAGTATCGTTATACTCACCCCTACAAGGACTACGCTCGCACCCTGTTGTGTTTGGGGTAGACAACAGACAACGATGACTGAGGACGAAAGTACCAGGACTGGAGGTAGCTCGGAGGTGGACATTAGACGAGGCATACCATAGAGTCGACCGTTCAAGAGCTCTATCTACCCATCAGGTAGTATCCTTGGAAGGAGTTCACAAGAGCTATTCCAATTTAATTGTAATTTCAGTTTCCGGGACTTTACAGTTGGGCTTGTATTCTGGCCCCTTTAACTTATTGTACTCACTTTGTTTACTATTCAGTTTACATGAGTTCATATTTTGTTGTATACTTGGTTGTGTGGGATTATAGGTTATATAGGCAACGCCTTCCCAGTTTTAGGGAATACTCCTTTGGTGCTAGTCGCCAGCCCCTAGCCTATAGAATGCGAGTTTGGGGGTAGTCACGACATGGGCCCCAAGGGATGGTTCATGGAAAATTGGTGTCCGAGGAGTTGGTTATAATATAGAACATATGACTCTGATCTTTTTAATGACAATGGTGTTAAGTGTAGAGAGTGTGGTTATCTGTTTAAGGAATACATTGTTGGTGCGAAGATCGACGTTTCCATACACCAGGACCCTGACTCTTAATTTCTAACTTAGTGCACTGAAACACTGATTGTATGTGATTTTTCAAGAGTATTCATTGTGAACACTTTGAGTCAGATCACCAGGTCTAACTTATTAACTGTGGCGCACCTGTTTCCTTTCAAGATACCTCCATGCAGACATCCAACCAGGTTTTCAGATATAGTACGCAATGATAGCCCATCGAGTGACGAGGCCTCGGTATAGGGCCCTCTTCTAGTAGAGGCACCAGTGGTACCATTACCCTTTGGGACACCTATTCCACTAGCCCCAGTAGCAGATGGTGCATGCTGCTTGAGCGCTCTGCACGAGTTCTAGCGCCAGAGGCCACCCACTTTTGTGGGAGATACAGACACGTAGGATGTTTAGGAGAATCTGGAGGCAGTGGTGAGAGTTTTCTGACTGGTACGGATACGAGCTGATCTCATGATGATCTTCTCTGCCAGCCTTCTACAGGTAGTAATAGGCAGATGGTGGTTCTGGATGCTCCAAGTTCACGATGAGGTGATGCTTCTTTGTCCAGACATCGAGATCCTATTTCAGGCAGAGTTTGTTCCAACAACTCTTCCCGCAGTGCGCATACATGAGCTTCTTCATCTGCAGTAGAGTAGCATGATTGTAGCTCAGTACTCAGCGAGGTTCATTGATCTCTCACAAAAATCCACTAATATGGTACATGAACCATTCTTCAGGTCTTGGACCTTCGACTAGTGGCTCTGGTGAGAGATCAGATCTTCGATGATTTCACTTAGCATCCTGACGCAGGCGGGGTGTTAAAGAGATCCCTTTTAGTGGAGAATTTCTTTGTTATGTAGTAACCTACAATGAGACCCACCACCAGTTGTAATGTAGCAGAGTCTTTTGCAGCTAGCAGTAGACATATATCTCAGAGGTCCAAGAAGACCAGACCTACAGGTGGACGACCACCAGATTCAAGTACGGTTGTACAGGGCACCCGAGGCAGAGTCAGTCAATAAAAGAGAGGGCCTTGTTATGCATGCGGCAGGTAGAGTCACATGGCTCATGACTATCTGACCCTCCATACAGATGATAAAAAATGGTCAAAGGACCACCCAAGTAGAGATAGAGGTTCGACTGATGAGGAACGTAAGGAGCAGGTGGACATGGCAGAGGAGCTGGTCCTATACCTGATGGTGGGTGACAATTTGAGATGTTACCCCCACCACCACTAGGAGGTCCACCCCGACTGTAGAGAGCATGTGGATAGAGGAGATCCCAGCTCCAGGTAGCTGAGGCCAAAGATCACAACACTCCGAAGATGATACGAGGTACGATGTGTTTCTATTCCACCTTAGTAGTAGTACTTATAGACATAGGCGCCAGTCATTGTTTTATTTCCACTTCCCTCATTCAAATCTTGGAGATTCTGATGGAGCTGTTGGCTCGATCCTTACTGATAAATACTCATACAAGATAGGATTCGATGATTACACATTGGTCCCGACAGTGTTAGATTACTCTAGGAGGTGAGATCTTCAAATGGGATATCCTAGTAGTAGCATTGATGCCTTACAACATCTTCTTGGGTATGGACTAGTTATCTACAGTCCATGCTTATATTGATTGTATTAGTCTCAAAGTGTAGTGTTTACACATGGATGGGACAAGGTTTACCTTCAATTGAATGAAGGGTGCCTTTGCAGCACATGATGGACTTATCCGGAGAAGAGTGCAGTCGATGACTCATCAGTTGTCTAGCCTTACCCTTAGAGAAGTCGATGTGGAGAGACTGAGTTATCCTGTAGTGGTGGAACAGTGCACAGATGTCTTTCCTGATGATGTTCTGGGTCTACCACCACACAGAGAGGTGGAATTTTACCTTGAATTGTACCCCAGGACAACACTAAAGTCTAAACTAGCATTTCGGATGGCTCCCGTAGAGCTTCCTGAGTTTCGGTATAGCTAGGGGACTTGTAGGGGAAAGGGTTCATTCAGCCTAGTTTTTCCCCATGGGTAGCCCCTATTTTGTTCACCAAGAAGGTGGATGGGTGTTTGAGACTTTGTTTTGACTATCGGCGCAAGAACCAGGTGACTGTGAAGAACAAGTACCCACTTTCGAGGACAGATGACCTCTTTGATCAGTTGAAGAGATCATGGTGGTTCTTGATGATGAACCTTAGATCAGGATATCACCAACTCAGATTAAGAGATGAGGATGTACAAAATACAACTTTTAGATGTCAGTACGACCATTACGAGTACTTGGTTATACAATTCAGTGTAACCAATGCTCCAGTAGTGTTGATGGGACACATGAACAAGATCATTCAGCCATTCCTTGATCGCTTTGTGGTAGTCTTCATTGAAGAAATTCTGATCTGCTCTACTACGGAGGAGGATCATGCTGATAAATTTTGGGTACAACTAGACAAACTTCAAGAGAATAAGTTTTATGGTAAGTTCTCGAAGTTCCATTTCTGGATCTGAGAGGTGCGCTTTCTAGGACATGTCATATCTGAAGCTGGAGTTGCAGTAGATCCAATGAAGATTGAGTTGGAACTTTCTTAGGAGCCACCCAGGATTGTAATGGAGGTATAGAGTTTCCTGAGTTTGGCTGGATACTATAGGAGGTTTGTGCCAAATTTCTATAGAGTTGCAGCACCACTTTTAGCGTTGACGAAGAAAGGGAAACCCATCGTGTGGTCAGAGATATGTCAGCATAGTTTTTAAGATCTGAGGTAGAGGATGACTGGTGCCCCCATCTTGAGGCTTCCATAAGAGGGTGTAGGGTACGTAGTCTACTGCGACGCATCAGAGTCTGGGCTTGGATGTTCCCTGACACTGGAGTGAGCAATGATCACATATGGTTCTTGACAACTGAGACATCATGAGAAGAACTACGCTATCCATGACCAGGAGTAAGCATCAGTGGTATTTTCCTTGAATATGTGGAGACATTACTTGATGGACAATCATTTTACAGTGTACTATGATCACAAGATTCTCATGTATTTCTTCTCTCAGAAGGACCTGAACCGGAGACAACAACATTGTCTTGAGTTCCTCCAAGACTATGACTTCTAAATAGTCTATACCTCTGAGAAGGGGAACATTGTAGCAGACGCACGCATTCAGAGATATGGTATACAACTACTAGGTGTGGTGACAAAGAAATTGGCCACTTTGTAGATATCCTTCGTGGAATGCGATGGACCAACTTTCCTTTAGTATCTTATTGTCACTCCCCCACTTCTTCAACGAGTCAGGGAGGCACAGTGTGGGGACAATGAGTGTGAGGCTCGACATGCTCAGATATCCACAGGGCAGACACCTGATAGATTTTCTAAAGGTGGGGATCACATCATTCTCTTCAGAGGACATACCATGGTACTAGTGCAACTTTAGGAGGATGTGTTGAGGGAGTTCTACACATCCCCTCTAGCAGTACATCTAGGAGTGGTGAATATGTACCCAGACCTCCAATGACAACACGGGTGGCCGGGAATAATGAAAGAAGTTGCAGAGTTTGTCTCTTGGTGCCTCACTTGTCACTAAGTGGAGGCGGAGCATCAGGTACTAGCAGGATTAGTTCAGCCTTTAAAGGTCCCAGAGTGGAAGTGGGATGGGATATCCATGGACTTATTGATAGGACATCCACATACATCTAGAGGTCATGACAGTATCTGGGTGATTGTCGACTGACTCACCAAGTCGGCCCACATCCTACCGATTAGAGAGAAGGGTTCAGTAGAGAGATTAAGATGCCTCTATGTGCAATAGATTGTGCAGTTAAATGGAGTACCCTTGAAAATTGTATTTATTTGTGATGCACGTTTTACTTCCCGGCCATGGAATGGGTTGCAAGAGGCATTCAGGACACAGCTTCATTTGAGCACCGCCTTCCATCCTCAGAAGGATGGCCAGACTGAGCAGACCATTTAGACCATTGAGGACATGCTGCATGATAACATCCTTGACTTCGGTCGTAGCTAGGAGGATCTCATTCCTTTATTGTTGTTGTCATACTACAATAGTTATCACACCACATTTGGGATGGTCTCTTTTGAGGCATTGTATGAACGACCTTGCAGATCACATTTGTGCATGAATGACCTAGGGGAGTCAACACTAGTGGGACTAGAGATGATATAGACTACCCCAGAGAAGGTGGAGATCATCCAGTAGCGGATTAAGACTACACAGTGCAGGAAGAAGTCTTATGCCGACAGGAGACAGAGACATCTAGAGTCCGAGGGTGGAGACCACATCTTTCTACGGTTCTCACCCCGACAAGGATTACGACGATTTGGATGAGGAGGAAAGTTATCTCCAAGGATTATTGGACCTTTTCAAGTACTGAGTATAGTTAGCGAGGTGTCTTACCGGTTATCTCTTCTACCTTAGTTACACCGGGTGCACGACGTCTTCCACATATCCAAATTGAGGAGATACATGCACAACCCTCTACACATCATCGACTATAGTGAGATGAACGTTGATGATGGGGAGAATTTTACAGAGGTTCCAGTATAGATTGAGGATTGATAGGAGTGGTCCTTCATGGGTGACCGATATATCTTTTGTGCATTTATTGGACGCACGAGAACCTCCGGGAGAGCATAAGGGAGTGGGAGGCTCAGATTCATGCTTAGTACCCCCTCTAGTTTTCCTAGTTTTGAGTTGTGGATTATGGGGACATAAATCTCTGAGGTGGGTAGAATGTGAATACCCCCAAATTCTGTCTAATATCTTATTTAAATAAATTGGAATTTCACGAGTCTGCAAAAATTGACAATGCGTGATTCTGAGGCCCGAAGTGCCCAGAATTAATTTATGAACTTTTATTTCGGGTTTTTTCAGTAAACATATGAGCTAGTTTTTGTAACATTTGAACTAGTGCTCAAAATTGAAATCTGAGGGCACTGTTGAACTCGAAGAGCTAGTATTCTCTTAAGGGGAACTTCACTTCGACCACAGTAGGTCGAGGGTGAAAGATAAAATTTGGGTTTTTCATGAAAGAATTAAATAAAATACAATTTTGTAACATTTTATTTCCTTTGGAACACCCAAGGGGATGTTAAGAGGTGGGGACCACCAGATGTAAACCTCCCATGTGAGGTTATGGTGATGGGGACCACCAGAATTAACCACCCATGAGAGGTTATGGTCATGGGGTCCACTCGAGACTAAACCCCCCTTGAACTCCCTATTAAATGTGTGGAATCCTCTTAAACTCCCCCAATTTCATGGTGAAACCCCCTTTAATTAATTATACCTACTCAATTAATTAATTAAGACATTTTGAAATTATACCAACAAAGTAAATAGAAAACATTTTCTACTATGTTGCATATTCTTTTCCTGGGAAGAGGGTTGGCCAAACGCTTTGGAGGATTTAAAGTAACTCATCTCCAACGAATAAAATCACCGCCCAATGAAGAATGACCACTAGAGATCGTTGAATGAGGAAATTAACCCAGAGCATAATTATAAGCACCTTGCAGAGGCAACCAATGTAGAACGTCTTCAACGAAAATGAACTGACGTCCATTCTTCCCTCCTCATTGACATCAATGAGCAATCATGGTAGGGGTTTGTTTATGAGTGATTATCACTTCCAATGTTCTTCCATACATTTTCATGATTCAAATTAGGGAAGCACTTGCTATCGCCCTAACGTGGAGGGAGCGGACCAAACAAACGTGGCCGGACCCCTTCGTCATTCTTTTTTTGTGTGTTCTTCACGACAATGACTGTGACCGGTGCCATTGTTTGGAACCGGTGTAACACGATAACGGTGACTGGTAACACTTCCATATGAGAAGAAGAATAAATCACTGCACCATAGCCACACGCCGCCCGTGGCCCCGTCGTGCCGTCTGCGGCCCCAACGTGCCACCCCGCGCGTTCGCCGCCCTCGGGGCCTTGCGGCCTCCGCGCCACCGGGTCGGGGCACCCGGCAGGAGTGGCCAAAACATGGGTCGGGCTGGACCTAGCGGGTCGGGCTAGGTCAACCCAAACCGGGTCGGCCCAGGCGGAGTCGGGCCGAGTCTGTCCGACCGGGTCGGACCATACCCGGACCCACTACGACCCATTTACACTGTCCTGGCCATAACATTGGCACCAAACGTTCGTTTGATGAACCATTAGTGGCATTAGAAACCTTGGAGATAGATGGTCTCTTTGAGTATACCCCACTAGATATTTGGATAATGTTGCAATACAATCAGGTTGTATCAAGAACCAACCAAACCAGGCCCTTGAGACTAAAAGGATAATAACTCACAGACCTAGAATCTGATTGACGCACCGTCTATTGCGTTGAGACCCCTATGACAAAGAAGTCATTTGAGAAACTTCTTCATGAGACCTTGTGGAAATTGGAGTATCGACCAATGGATTGTGGAGAGGACCCTTCTGAAGATGAGCAAGCCTAGTGCAGAAACCTGGTAGCTGGCTGTGACATGAAGAATGGAGAGCGATCCAGTGTGGGTCAGCACTGATCGATTCTGTGTGGGTCAACACCTAGAGATTTTGTGTGAGTTAGAACCTAAGTATCCTGTGTGGGTCAGCACCAAGAGATCATGTGTGGGTTAGCATTGAGCGATCCCCTTTGGGTCAGCACCGAGCGATCCTGTGTGGGTATTCCTCTTAATAGAGTAAGATGATTCAGTAGTTACATCTAATCATCTCTACTACTGTACCAATGTTATACCGGGTGTGAGATGAGTATGTAACTTGTTGTACTATACTTCATGGTAATTCCTTGGTGGTATTCTTCTGTGTGGCGTACCTCTGTGGTACTTGCCTTCGTGGTATTTCTTCCTTTTTGAAACAGTTGATCTTGGGAATTTGTAGTTGGACTCTGTGTTTTCCTCATGATTGATATGGGTTTACTTGAAAAGTTAGGTATATGTATGGGCATATACCTAAGTAGGGATATTAGTTGTTTCCTTTCTATGTGGTTATCCTTTGTGCATTTTGTGAGACCTTGAGGGTCTCGGGGTCCCTACTATGTATCGTTATACTCACTACTCCACAGGATACGTCCACACCTTACTGTGTTTGGTGAAAATGATGGACAACAATGACTGAGGACGAGAGTACCAGTACCAGAGGTAGTTCGAAGGTGGACATTAGACGAGGTGTACCATAGAGATGACCATTCGAGAGCTATACCTACCCTTCAGGTCGGATCCTTGGGAGGTGTTCAAAGGAGATGTTTCAGTTTACTTGTACTTTCATTTTCATGTACTTTCTATTTGGGCTCGTATTTTGGACCCTTTTAGTTACTTTACTCACTCTGTTTACTATTTTGTTTACTTGAGTTTGTATCATGCTGTGTGCTTGGTTGTGGGTTCTAACAGGTTATATAGGCAATGCATTCCAAGATTTAGGGAATACACCTTTTGTGGAAGTCGCCAGCCCCTACCCTATGGAAGGCGGGCTTGGGGGTAGTCAAGGCATGAGCCCAGGGGGACGGGTTGTGACATCACACATGGCCACCAATACTAATGGTATTGATCTCAATAAATCTTGGTGGCACCAGGATGGACTTACCAAACTGAAGAATAAAAATCCCGTATCATCTCCTCGCATAGGTCTGCTGACAACCATACATTCCCATGAAAATGCAATATCTCATCCTCACCTACAATCCATCTAGGAATATGCTCTTATCTTGACACACTCTCCCATAGGAATAGGCCATTAGAATCTGATGGCTACCTCATACACACTCAATGAAGTAGGGTATAGGTAATAACTATAGAATAAAGAAATGTCTACCCATATCTACCATGCACCTCCAAATGCATCTCAGATATCAGAGCCATAAGCTGCCACTCACTACTGGCATCCTGAACTGCTTATATCTGAGTCCTCCTACTCAACGCATCGGCGACTGCATTGCCTTTACCAGAACTATAGGCACGCTTAATGTAAAAAGGCTAATTGTACTCAACCCACCTTCGATGTCTCAAATTCAGATTCCACGGAGTGAAGATATAATTGAGAATTTTGTGGTTGGTGAAAACCACAATATTCTCTCCCAAAATATAATGTCTCCAATTGTATAAATCATGAACAACTATAGACAACTCAAGATTTTGCGTCGGGTAATTTCTCTCATGTGGCATCAACTACTGAGAAGAGTATGCAATAACTCCCCCCTACATAAGCACTAATCCCAGCCCAATACATGATGCATCACATGAAATTGTATATCTCTTTCATGGATCTGAAAGAACTTGTATCAGTGCTGAATTCAACATCCATTTTAGCTTCTGAATGGAAGAATCGCTGGAATCTATCCATTGGTACTTTACACCCTTCTTAGTCAGGCCCGTCAGTGGTGATGTTAAGAATGAAAATACTTGATTAAAATGTCTGTAGTAACTAGACAACCCTATAAAACACCATACCTCAAATAAGTTCTTTTTATTCTCCCAAGAAACAACTTCCCTTACATTCTCTGGGTCTAATGACACTCCTTCCACTGAGATAACATGACCTAAGAAGTGAATCTGGTCTATCCAAAAGTGGCATCTTTAGATAATAGTATATAAATGATTCCCTCTCAGTGTACTCAAAAATATATCAAGATGATTATCATGGTCGGGTCGAGTGTGAGAGTACACCAAGATATTTTCCATAAAACCCACCAAAAAGGAGTCCAAGTATTGATAGAACACTCGGTTCATCAGCACCATAACAACTGAAGGCACATTATTCAGACTGAACATCATAACGACATACTCATATAGATCATACTAGATCCATAAGGCTATAATAGGTATATTAGATGATCTAACACACAAATGAGGATAACCTGATCTCAAGCAATCTTCAAGAACACACAGGTTCCTTGAAGCTGATCAATTATATAATCAATCATCGACATGGGATATGAGTTCTTTACTTTCAACTGGTTCAACATCCAATAATACACTCAATGTCTGAGGGTACCATCCACCTACATCGCAAACAGGACATGAAAACCCCAAGGAGAAGTACTAGGTTGGATGAAACCCTTTTCCTATAACTTCTCTAACTGCTTCTTGAGATCCTGCAACTATGGTGTAGCCATCCTATAAGGAGGAATGGACATAGGTGTCACTGTTGGAATATGTTCAATAAAAAATTATACCTCTATCTCCAGAGGAAAACCTAAAAATTACTCTGGAAGGGCATCCCTAAAATGATCCACTACTAGAGGAAAGTCTATATGTGAAGTCCCTCAGTAATAAAAATATTAACGAGAAATCTAGGCTGTAATTCCTCTCATCCCATGAGGTTTGGATCCTACTCGGCTCACCTAGAAATCTCGATCTCCTTTATATAGAAACAAACCACCCTTTGGCAACCTGAAACTCTCCCTACAATGATAGCAATTAAAAACAACCTAGAAGGGAACAAACCAATCCATCCAAGAACGAAGTCATAGACAATCATCTCTAAGACATAAAGGTCCCATAAGATGTGACATACACCAACCTCAAGAGGGCACTCTTTGCACTGACATATACTAGCTGTTCTAGTCCCCAACCATGTGTCAAATGTCAAGACATAAGAAAAGGTAAATAATCATAGCCCGAGGCTCTCCATAGTAACAAATGATATGGAACTATGGAAAAACCCTATTTCGAAAAGAGAATAAGCTATAACTGAGGAAAAAAAATGTACCTCTTACTGTAGTGGTTCCAGGATCCTTCTTTTGTTGGATCTGCTCCATAGCAAAAATATGACATTTACTGTGGCCCTACAACCCTACCTGACCACCCAGAGATGATCCACCATGTTGTCGCTAAATCCCTGGCGACTGGCTACCATTGCCCTGACCACCACCTCGACCTGAGCGGTCGAACAAACTCTAGTTCCTAGACTGATGAGAAACTTGTGGTCTTATTACTAAATGAGTAGTCATAGAAGATACAATATCACCAGCTTATTGTGGGAAAGAAAAATATAAACTTTATATATGACCCGTCTTTCCGCAAGATCAGCGCCCAACTAGGTCTCTCCAGATATGTGGCGTCGTATTCCCTATTTTCCCACACTAGTAGCATACCACGTGTGTACCTGAAAGAGAATCTCGCCTACTCGGATCTCTATGTGTAGACTCCCTACGGTGCTTCCTACTATCAGCTGGAAGGTTTACTACTCCAGATATTGAACTGCCCTGGCTCACAGCTCTAGAATCCCTCAGGTTGCGCTATGTGATCATCACCTGGTAGACTATAGAAGGTATGTTCATTAACTAGAATATGTTCACCTGAGATCAGATGTCATTTTTGAGACCTACCTCAAAATTCTTCACCATAAATAACTCATCACCCATTGGAATGGGTGTGATGCACTACAGCTCTTTGAAGTGAGAATAATACTCCTTGATTGAGAGTGTACCCTGATCTAGGCTCATGAACTCTCAGGCTCAATCATCCCTGAAGGGATTTTGGTTAAAGTTGTTATTGAAGGTATGCTGGAACACATCCCCAGTCCTAAAATACTGGAATCATTCCAGAAATATCACATCTCACCATCTCTTTATGGAATCTAGAATCATATACGTAGCGAGCTTCACCCTTTTCTCCTAAGGCGTCTTGTGATGATTGATGATAGACAATATGGTTTCTAACCACAACTCTTTAGCTTGTGTTCCTCCATCCCCTGAGAATGTGGGAGGACATTGCTACTAAAAAACTTGTGCATCGAAACCTGAATCTAGAATGGCAGCTGCTTCCATGACAGGCATGATAGGAGGATCTGCTAGTAGTCCTTGATCTACCATGTACAGTGTCTAATCATTTCCCTGTATTTGGAAAACAACCAGAGGACATCGCAGCGACATGACTCTGCAAGGTCAAGCACACACCTTAGTTAATTATTAACAGGAACTAAAGCTTGGAAGTGAATGAAATGAATATGGGAAGAAAACAGTCAAATTTTACAAAATAAGGATACACACTGTGTGTAGACCCTACATAGTGGTTCCCCATAGGCTTTCACATGGGAGTGTACTTCTGCCAATCCTGGTTGTGTAACACCCGTACACATGACGTGTTCTCATGGATACATGACATGTACTTGAATATTTTTCCTATGCCAGATCTCCTCTACATGGCTAGACCACACGGTTCTCATTGAACAAGATTACATGGCATTTTTGTTCCATACACAAAATATACTATAAGGAATCCACAGACCCCTGTCATTAGTCACACAAACAGTTACACGGTCAACTCCAAATGGCATGCTCAATATGTGGACGGTGTGTACTACCTGATTTTCATCCACCTATGTTGTTAGTCTCACGGCCGGATACATGGTTCCAAGAACATTGTTTGTTCGTCTGGAACAAGGCATGTTCCACCAAAGATTTCCCAACTCTGTGTCTCAGGACACACAGTCAGTCATACGATTAAGTACTACAGGGCGTGTAATTACATTACATGATGTTTACTTATGAAAAACATTTCCTTCCCGAATAGATGGATATATGGTGTGTTTTCCTCAATACACATCATGTATTCATGGTTTTTCAAGACAGTAAGACTCAAAAACTACTCCAGAACCCCCTAAAAACATTGAAATGAACATTAAAGAGCCAGATTATGATCTATTGAGGCCCATACTCATTACGAATAAAATCATGGAATCTTATTCATGTATATTACAAGGAATAACAGTGCAATAAATCACTAGATCTACCAAATTATGATCCATGAGGGCCCATAACACCTTAGGGACCAATGTTTTGTGTTACATTAAATGAAAAATGAAACAATTCAATAACCTATCTACCCGAATGTACTCTATCAAATCAGCTTTCCCATCAACAAGAATATATAGAAAACATAAATCACAACAATATGCAATCAATAATGCATCCTAAATGGCATGCCAATAATGCATGACATTCAATATGTTGTGAGTGCCTATATCATTCATGAGATGGAATACCCTCATCTCATCGGGTTGCAACAGAAATAGAACCTCATCAACATAAAAATACCAACAAAAAACATATCAATCTTCCAAAGGTGAAATCAAATCATCTTTAAAATTGAAAAACTAGAAAAATTGAAATAATCAAGGTTAATTAGCTTTTCCTGGTACATAGGTCACCTACTACTGGGAAAAACTTATAACTAACTACCTATGATTTCCAAAACCTAGATATAGGCTCAAATAAATATGTCAAGAAGAAAATAAATCCTCTAATAACACTTTGTAACATCTTGGTTCCGGTTGCCTCCCAAAGTTCTCGTGCACCCAGTTGGTCACATTGCCTCAAGTTTATTTCCTGAAATGCCCGAGGCTGTCGACTACCAGCGAGGGCCTTGGGTGTGAAAATGGAGAAACTATGCCCTCATTGGAATAGTAACACAATGGAATTAAAATAATATGCCATCAGACAACAGTAGCCACAACAGTAATACTACAAAATAAGTAAATAGTTTAATACTAAATGTAAATAAACAACTGTAACATACATATAAAAAATGATGCATGACTCATGTATCTAGGAAATCATCCAAGCAAGTCACAATGCTTGAATATAATAATAAAACAAAGTATGAAGAAAAAAAAGTACACAAATCCAACAGCATATCAACCCTCAGCTTGGTCCCATGCTCTCCAACTCCAAATCAATCAAGTACTAGATGTAGAAGGGTGCTTGACCTTATCTATACCTGCAAAAATATAATCTGTTGAGGCTAAAAAGTATGACCCAAATAGGTTGTGAGACAAATCCCTATAGAAAACCACCCAACGATCTGTGCAAAACTATCATCGGATTTATATATAGCAGGGACATATGAAAAATGATGTAATAAATAAATATGTACTCAATATAAACAATCCTATAGTTTCAAATACATTTATTTACATTTATTAATTATCTAACCAAAGAAAAGAAAGTAAACCTCTATCAAAGTTTGCATTACTTGAACCCTCTTGTTAAACTAATACAATAAAGATAAAATAACCCTCTGGGTAAGCTCACATGGTCTAACCCCTTTGGACTCATGCAACAAAGACCATCTATGGAAGCACTCATCGTCAATTCCCCCTATAGTATTTTAAAGATAACCTAAAAACTATATGAGGAAAAACTGAACATCAATTCCCCTTGTAGTCTCATAACGTTAACTATAGAAACTTTGAGGGAGAACACCATGTCAATCCTCCCATATGGTCTCGCAACATGAAATTTATAATAAACACCCAAGGGAAGCCCTCAATGACAATTCCCAATATGGTCTAACTACACCAGGTTTCCACAACCCTATGTAATACAAATGTGCACAAACAAAATCCATTAGCCAAAGTAAAAATAAAAAAACAACATGGCTAAGAACTGCAATATATATCAAAATCCAGTCGTAAAGTAATCAACTCAATCCTAACAACACTCTGTATGAAAAGAAAAACAACCTAATAGAAAATTCTATACCCAATGACAAAAATAAAAAAACATCGGAAAACACATCTATATCAAGGTAAATACACCCTATTCTCAATAAAGAACCCATACTCGAGAAAACAAGGCATAACAGTAATTCACAGGGTTATGTTTCCTAACATGCAATACCCTAAACATGGGCATTGGGCACTTTTTGCACATATAATACAAAAAAAATCTACATAAAGGAACAAACCACCAACCTCGATGTTATATGATCAATATAATTGAACATCATCCTTTGAATCGACCTATAATGTGGTAGTTCCACAAAAAATCAAAAATTCTCAACCACATATATCTCAATAAAGGGAGGGAATCAAGAGAAGTGGCTATAGAAGAGGGATGAACTCACCTAGGTGATTCCAACACAGTCGAAGGTGTTTTATTTAAAGCACAAACTACTGATCGGGGCCTTAGAGAAGAATTAGTGATCTTTGGTTACTCCTAAATGAGACAAAGCCTAAAGAAGATGTTTTTATAAATGAGAATTGGACCCGGTCTGATATAACAAATAAAAATAAAAATACATGGTGTGTTTTTTAAAGATACATAATGTGTATATGCCTTTACCGGGACCCACATTAGGCGGTGTCCAACTCAACACACATGGTCATTTACTCCGCCATTAAACGTCTAGTATATGGCCACCTGCAACAGCTGGATTCATGGCCTGTACTTCTATGTACCTGGCATGTACTCTTTAAATATTCAAATTATAAATTTTTTCTAAAAAATTCAAAAAAAAGATCCATACTTAAAAAAGAAGGTCAAGATTATTAAAAAAAGATATGAACTCCTTCATTTCACATAATCTATTCTATTTTCAATGACAATGGGTGGTAAGGATTCTAGTTCCCTTGGAATACACTATGCCAGTTGGAGGAAGAGTTTGCATGCATGATGTTTATAGTAATTGTGAGATGATATTAGGTAAACACCAAAATGTAAGAAAATTATATGTCTAATAATATAGTATTGCGATATAATAAATAGTATAAAAATTCAATATTTAGTGCATGATGTTAATTATATCATCAGTTTGTGAGTTATTTTATTTTATACAGATAGAGAGAATTATTTTTTCCTTGGAAGTCAATAAAATCAGATGGGTCATAGGAATGTTAGGTCCTTATGTTATTTGATGGATGTGGTGCTGCTGAGTTTGATATAGGTTTAGTTAGTGGTGTTTCCCCAAATGGTATATTAGTACCCTGATGTATTTTTTGAATACATTTTGTTGACACTCCATAAATGTGATATTGAGTTTGGGACAAATTTAGTTTAGGGTGTCACTCTGCCATGAAAGTCCTCATATAGAACGACACTGTCTATTTTGCAGTAGCTCTGTATTGAGAGATAGAATTTATTGTATTGATAATTTTTTTGTATAATGTACCACCTCGACGTGCTTCAGTCTTGATTATGACAAAAGTAGTTGGAAGCCTATGATTTTGTATCGACTATCATTTCTTGAATCATGTGATAGTAAAAAACCATTATCCCCGTCAACATTTTGGTTATTTATTTGATCAGTTAAAGAGAGTTTTTTAATTCTCCAATATATATTAATGGTTAGGATTTGTTCCGATATAGGTAAAGGATAAAGATGTTCCAAATATAACCTTAAAATTTCATTATGTGAATTTTTAGTTATTGGTAATGATTTTTGTTATTATGAATTACCCATCCATATATTATGGTAAAAGGAACTCTGTTTTCTAAATTTTACTTAACTATTTCATGGTGGTATTCATCGATGTTATCCCTATGTATTCAATGTTCATAGTGGTGGAAAAATCCGGTCATAAATTAAATTATTTGAGAAAAAATTATTTTCACAATTTTTCAAAAAGTCAAAAAATCATTGTTTGGAAACTTTTTCTTCAAATAGAGTGATTTTATTATATTTCAAATAAATTAAAATTTTATGAAAATTAAAATTTTAGAATATTTCATGTATAAGTGAAAACATACATAATTTGTTTATGAAGAGCATAGATATAATTGAAAAAGTTTCATATCTAATGATGTAAAAAGGTATGATTTTATAAAAATACTTCTTCAACATTTCGAATACCTGAGAGAGGAAAATGATACTAATACATAAAAAATATTCAAATAATCACAGTGGAAGAAAATAAATATGGTTTAAAGGATAATATCCATATAATATAATTGAACATTAATCTTGAACTGATAATCCTAGAAAGAAATGATATTGTTAAATGAAATTTTACACAAATCCCATATATCATTATATGTCTTCATATATCTGGTTTAATAAGTATAGATTTATTATACATATATTTGAAAACCATACTCATCAATAATTTACTTTTTATCACATCATTATAATATACAATTTTTCTTTTTGTAAACAATTGTTCTATTAAAAAAATCATTCAGGTAAAAACAAATGTATTCCCCATCTATGTTTCGATTTAATGGTTTTGGTACATTTGATATGGCCATGTTTTCAAAATCTAAATAATACTAATAATTAAATAAGTCCTATATTTATTCATTGTTTAAAATTTTATAATTATTCATATAAATCAGTGTTGAAAAAAAAATCACATCCCAATGTGGAGGTGGTAGTCCACAAGTATGAGCGAGTGACATTATCATTTCTCAACATATAGAAAGGTAATAAGTTAGATAAGATATTAAATTAAAAAAAATAAAAAATATGTCATAAATATCGTAGTAAAATATTAAATCCATAAAAACTTCAAATCATTAAGGATAGTGATGAAGAATAATATACATCACTTCGCAAGTGGATATACATCACATGCACACTAACGATATTGTTGTATCCCATTTTATGTATAATTAGATGAATAGTGGTTGATCCATAAAAATTATAAAATATTATTATATTTATTATATTGTATTCATCATTCTATTATATATTAAACATGTTTAGATAAAGTGGAAGAGAAAATTAAGTTTAATGTACTTGGTTAAAGGCCATACCTTTTTGTTGAAAACCTCACTTGAATTACACCTTAAGCCTTGAAAGGAAGGTATTATGATAAAAAAGGACATCTATGACATTGAGAGTGATGTAATGAATTTTTTAAGGTATTTTTTGAACTGTATGAATCATGAAGTGTGAGAAATAGAGGATAAGTTGTGACATTTTATAAGGTAGGGAGAGGACACACATGGAATTTTTCGAAAGACCAAAAATTAATTTTTTTACAATCAATAAAAATGGACATAAATTGGAATTTGTTAAAGTTATTATGGCATATAACTTAAATTAATTCATAAAATAGGATTTATACAAGTTTATAGGTAATTTTAACTATTATCTACTCTGTTAAAACCCTTTTCATCCACTCTTATCCTTTACCAAAGTAAATAATTTTTACCAATGTTAATATTCATAATGAAAAAATTAAGTTTAAATTTTTATATAATATTAATTATTTTGATTAAAAATAAATTTTATCAAGTTCAGTATCTATAAGAGGGTGAAATTCATTAAAAAATTACACCGCAAAACACAATGAAAAATAGTTCTCTAGAAAAATGTATTTCAAAGTATAAAAATGTTTTTATACAGAACATATTCATAAATTTTATTCCAATAAACTTAATTGGATTATTTTTAATCAATGTAATCTAATAAAACTTTTAAATAAATTCAAAATCAAATGTTAAATTTTATTACTTGAATTAAAAAATATTTGTTTTAAAAAATCGATATTTTTTATGATTCATTAAAAATCAACCTTTTAAAAAACATTCCCTGTATTATACCACAATATATTTATAATACTATGATTTCAAAAAGTAAATCCTTTTTATAAAACATAACTTCCAATAGTTTAATAATTTAATTATAATAGTTTATCATAAAAATAAATAAAAACTATTAGTGACTAACAAGTTTTTTTTAATTATAATAGTTTATCATAAAATGACTTCACTAAAATATTTGGGTGTTAAAGTACTAGTAACAATGATTTTTGTGTAATAAATTTGGACACAATATGAACGATTCATCATCACAGTGTGGTGGTTTCATTAATTTTTATTACCATATTTTGAATAAGTTTCTAAACATACATATGTTTTTATTAATCAATTTTTTTCTTTTTCATTTATATGGACATCAAATCAATGGTTTCTTCCTTCATTTTTTTCTTAGAGGTTTTGTTTTAATGGTTATACCTTATTAGGGATCATCTCACAATGTTTTTTAGGATACATAATTACTTGATCTTTATGGATCATAGGCGAGTTTGGACCATATTGATATTAGAGAGACCTCACTCATTCATATCAGATTAAAATATTTACCATATACTTAATATAAAAGTGGTGTATAATATTATAGCATGTATCTTTTGGATTTTCTCGATCCATACCCATCAGGGTGTGACCATAGATTTCTATTTCATGGAACCATGATTTCTAATTTTTAACATAATTTTGGGGTTCCACTAAGACTCTAACAATTGACTCCTTATCCTATCAAACATATATCAGTTTTTGGAGGATTTTATATTAACCAAGTCCCTTTAGATTGATTCATAATTCATTTTCATCACATAAAGGATACCTTCAATTCTATGTATCTCCTTTCCTCTTTATCTTTCACCATTCCCTTCTATTATTCTTTGCATGAAAATGTAGATACTTTTTCTTCAATTTATGAGAGATTTTAAAGATTAATTATATAAAATCCTTATTGGTATTATGTCAATATATTTTATTTGTTCAGTATGGGATATTTGAGTTGGGGTTCTTCATTCTGTTATTTCTGGTAGAACATTATATCTTGATATCGTGGTATAAGTTTCATGAAATTTCATTTTTTTATGTGTAAGAGTGTTATTCACACGATTTATCTTCAATGAGTAAATGATAAATGTTGTCCAAAAGAAGAAAATAAATGTTTTTTGAAAATTTGAAATATATGATGGTTTTCTATAATTCACATGTTAAAATTTTTTTATATCTGATTTTCACCTCATGTAATATTCGAGATAATTTAAAACACTTATGATTTTATTATTTACATTTTCATTATATAATTTACATGTTTATATTGGATAAATATCACAATAATTCTTAGAAAATTAAGGTACATAATGGAAAATACTTTGTATTTTAAAATTGTTCCTCAAAATTGTATAAAAATGTAATTTTATTATTTGAGCCTATGGACAAGATGATTATAGCTTCTATTATACAATGTTAGTTTCATGATTATTATTTAAAAAAAACTCATAATGAAGTATTTATTCAAATTGGTAAAGGATAATAATTAATTTTGGTATTACGTACTATTGGTCAAATGTGTCTAGACATTTATTTTGTATGGTTTTAGGATTTTAATGATGTATAATTGATCGTTACATTTTATTCGCTGATATTATATATACGTTTTCCTTCCATTAAAATATTTAAAATATATATCCCTTAATATTAATGGAAACAAACCCAGGTTTAGTTGGATTATTTAGTGTGGGTTCATGTGTATTTCTGAAGATATATAAGTTTCTTAATACAGTTGAAGATATGATAATGTGGATTATTCAGATAGTTATCAAAAATAAAACTATAATTGTTGGACCATGATGTGGAACTTATTGAGTGTCTATCTTTTTTATTCCATAATTGTTTACTTTTTTTATAAATATTATAAATTGGTTGTTTACTTTGTGTTAATATCTTCCTTGAGGTAGGACTTCTAGATTCATAGAATAATGATAATTATATAAGGATAAGGATTTATAATTGAAATTATGAGGACAGTATTGATGATGGAAATGATATATTAAATGGTAATAACAAATTAGTTGGGAATAATTCTCTAAGGTAATGGGTTGGGAATATGAAAATTAGATATTGAATATAAAAGAACATTTTCTGTGGATGTTAATGTAAATTCTAAAAAATGATTATGAGATGTAATATTTGATTCAAAGTTTTACTATAATATATTATTGGTGGTAATTATGGATCATGATAATTTTATTCTAGAAGAGTTTATTACTGTAGTAATTCACAATGATGGCCACATTTTTATGTTGGATGCTATATATATTTAGGGTACAATAATGGTAGTTAGCTGTAAAACTATTTTGTGTCATATATTCCCCATGTTTTAGTATTTATTACACTATGAAATAGATAGATATTAAAAAACCACTTTCATATAAATATTTAAATATAAAATTAAATCATTAAAATATTATAACATACAAAAGTATTGAATACAATCAGAGATGAAATGGGATCTGATGTATATTATGGGGACTTGTTAGGGGTGTAATAAACACTAAGTGGGGTGGGTGTGAGTTAATTTTGGGGACTATTTATTCAAATAAAATTGTGGCCCCTTTATTTTTTAACTCTGTCACTTATTAAGGTGATTAATTATCTTGATCTCTCAGATCACCAATTGTTCTTTCATCTAATAAATTAGAACACACCAACGTAAGTCGAACAACAAAAAATATTGTTTGCATTTTAAAAATGAAAGTCTCTTACATGGTGTGATATAGTAAAATCCATGATCCCATGACCCAATAGTTTCAATCTAAGTTCTAATTTCCATACGAGGTTACATTTCAAAGTCGCCTATTAGTGATTTAGCACATTTCTCTCTTTAAACGATAAATGTTTTTGGTAACATCTGATAATTTCATATACATTATTGATTTATTCAACTGGTTTATGTGTTTCTTAGATCTTATTTCTCCATTATTAGTTATATTCTAGAAAGAATGTACGTCAAAATTTTTACCCAAAATAAGTCTAAACTTCTTCTTCTTAATAGTACAAAGCATCTATGATTCCTTTTTCATTGAAAAAAAGAATTCTTTTTATCACTTTTAGGAAATACAAAATCATATTATCTTCACTCTTCTATTTCTTATTTAGATTAAAATAGAATACATTGTATTTATTTTTCTTTCTTCTCAAGAGTCATATAAATTTAAATGATTAGAGTGTAATATCTAATTATTTTTCCAATACCAAGAGGTTTTCTGTTGAAAATTTTATCCCTTTTCTCCTTCAACAACACATATATCTTTAGTGAATATAGTGTCAATAATTATTCTCAATCTCATAATTTTACTATCTTTCACTACCATGTATATATATAATATAATAATATATATCAATATTAGTTTATCTGTGATATTACACCATCATCATATTCTATTTCTTATTAATTTAATTTTTTAACGAACCAAAAAAATACTTTATGTTAAATATGCCAAAATCTTGTTAATTCATATTCCTTGAATTATCGTCCTTAAGACTCGATATTAAAAAATCATGCACAAACTAGTTCCCTTTGAATATTCTTTTAAATACATATAGAAATAAATAATCTATAGTGGTACTTCTTCCTTCAAACCTACCATCATACCTGACACATTTTAACTTCATTATAAATCTATCATAAATCCATCTTTGTCAACCATGCAGGAATGAATTTAGAAATATGTCATCGTATATAATGAAATAATTTATTCGGGGGAGAAGAACTTCAAAAATTCATATTTTTATTCATAACATTTTTGAATCTGAATAAATCACATCCTAATGTTTGTTCAATGGGGAACTAATTTCCTTGAAGCAACTGAATGAAATTAATAACATAATTAAATTCCCTATCATAATACATTATCAAACTCTTAATAATAGGGTTCTTATTCCTGGCTTTGTCCCAAAAATAGTTTCATTTTACTTACAAGTATAACGAACTATAATCAATGGTGTACATGATGTAAAAGTCATATGAAAAAGTTATACAAACATTTTCATAAAACATTTTCTTCCATAATATAAACTATACTATAATCATTGAAAATTTCCTGGAATCATGTTATGTGAATTTTAAATAAGAATTACTCAACATTATATGATATAATCTTCTTCTTTCAGAAGGTATTCAACTAATAATTTCTCCTTAATAATCATGGGAAAATAAAAACTCATATTTTGATGAATTTTCATTTTCACGAGAATTCAAAATTTCTTGAAATAAATATATGTTATGGAATTAACTCAATGTTCATCAAAAATATACATAGTCTCATATTAAATTTACATTTTCACATGTAAAATTCTATAATGACATTCATTTTCTAATTTCGTAATTTATTGAACTCTATGATGATGTAAATTTACTCTACATTGGCCATAAAACTCTACTTTCAGCCTTTATCTTTCTCAAAATTCCAGATAAACATATTTTTTCTATAATGAACTCTATATTATCTAAGAAATATCTATATTTAGTAATTTTACTAAAATAATAATTCTAGTTGCATAAATTTAGATTTCATTCAGCTCTCTCCAAACCCTATTTCATTCCATTAAATGTTCATCTAGGAAATTATAATTCCAAAGTATCAATAGATTGATATTCTCAAAATTATTTATCTTATAGAAACAAAATATTTCATTGAAAATCCTCATTGAAACTCAAATATTTATGTCGCTTTTTCCTTCAATATAAATTAACCTTTCAAGATATTATTAGGTAGGAACCTCACACTTTTTCATGTGAAATATGAAAATCAAATTCCAACCAATCTTTTAATATGTATATTTCAATAATTATTCGATTAATAAAAAGTAACACAATAATTGGAAATATAAGCTTTTTCAATGATAATATTATGATTATCAATCCAATATCCAATCTACTTCATCATAATCATATTTAAATCATGATTTATTTTCATATAAAATCATTTACATCAAATAAATCAAACATAATGTTTCTCAACAATTCCCATTATTGGAATAAACAAAAAATTCATTTTCTACCCATATCATTAATTATACTCTATATTTTTTGAGTAATATTATAAAATAATGAATTTATTCATTAAAATATTTCACTAGTTGGTGGTTGGAACTTTATCTCTCAATTTTTAAAAAATATCATTGATAAACGTTTTTATCCAGTGGAAATATTAATTGTACCCATTTTATACAAACCATGCTACTAAAACGGATAAATCATAAACTATTTTCATCTAAATTTATCATATATTTATATTCAAAACAACACTTTGTTTTTAAAAAAGTCTACTATCATACAAGAGAATGAAAAATATTAAAAATGTAAAACCCTTATAAAAACACACACAATCTTCAAGGTAATCCATTGCATCTGATTCATTACTGTAGATACCATTTTCTTCATCACATAAATGAAAACCTTAAGCTTCATCCATAAATTTTCTCTAGATTTTGAATACTTGTATATTTAAAAAAATTATATAATTCATTGTTGGAGTTTTATACTATTCATAACTTAAAAATTGATTTATATATAATTATTAATAGATGTGGAATCTACATATAGTTTTATACGTTGTTTCTTAAAAATCATTTTCCCAAGAGTGGTTGATTTCAAGGGGTCTAATTTTTTGAAATCCATTCCCTTAGGTACCACATCATTTAATGGTATACAACGGGTTTTCATCGTGGATTTAGAACTCCCCAAAAATCTCATATCACTCAAGGCTCCTAGTCGGGATTTCTAAAGGAATGTGTTCATTATGTAACTTGTCCAACAACACTTAATTACTCAGGCTAGGCAAGGGGATGAGAATTTGGGCTCATCACACCCTTTTGGGGGGAATTATTTCAAATTTTGGGAGTCTCTTGTTGATGTAACATATGTACATGAATACATTTTTCATTCCCAAGTATGTATACATGTATTACCCATATTTCTTGATCAATTATGAATGGGTCTTGGTTTGGATTCGTCTATATATATTACAGGTTCTCCTTCAGTGATACCATTTATTGGATAGAGCATAGATTCCTTGGTAAATCATTAGGACAATGCTAGTTTTAAGCCATGCAGCATGCTCTAGGATTTATTATAATCTAGCGAGATGAAATATATTTTGATGTTAGGATCAAAAAAATGATATGGTAGTACTACATATCCTACTAATAGGAATCAAAACCCATGTAGTTCAGTGTGGCTTAACTGGGAACATCTTGTTTTATGGTTATGTGGTGAGGAATTAATTGTTTAGTTACACCTCATGTGTCATAGACTCTAGGTGGGAGGTACGCATTCAATGTATTGTGTAGGACTTACACTAAGGTGGATATAGGGACATGGAAGAGATGTGGTGGCCCAGGTCGATAAGACCCTATTGGGAATGTATAATGGAGAACACTAGGGTGAGTTCAAGTGCAGGGTTTGGAACTCATAGAGGCTTCTTATGTATCCCAGTTAAGTGGGAATAAAATCCCACATAGTTTATAATGTTTGGGACATATAACTATGGTTGAGGCCCAATTGTGGGGACATGGTTCGGTCCTACACTCAGGGTATTCTCATGCATTATCTAATTTTGGAACACACAAGGAAGGGAACCATCAAAAAAGTATTTATCTTTGTTGGATTTGGTGTGGGTCCTATGCATGGAAGATTCCCATTTAAAGTGATATGATGTGGTCTTATACTGAATAAGAGGCCCATTTATATTAAGGATGAGAATTAAATATATGGATAATGACCATGGTGCATATGGTTGGGGATTATTTGTGGAAGTATCCCATTTGGTTTTGGATCATGTATATGTATTGATAACCACTAACCTCTAAGCCCACATGAGTCATGATTTATAACAACCCTTATAATTATTAAACATTTAAACATGATTTATTACATAAACATTCAATTAAAACAACTCTGAGGATTGAGAGTTCATGTGTATATTGAAATTATAAACATTACATTAAAACATAACAAATAAAATTAAATATATTTATTGAAAAATTATTTTTTCATGACCATAACATTCCTTCATACGTAGTACTTCATGGGATAACCAGAGGACATGCATAAGTAAACGGTGAGTTATAAAGCCTAGTAAAGGTGTAAAAAATGAATCACATGAAGAATACAGTACATGTTAGAAAATATTCATATCAATAGAGAACAAGGGAAACATGAACATAACGGCATGATATAGCATGATTATCATAACATGGAAATGTGGGAACATCATTTAACAAGATTTTAGCCTGAGCAAAGACTCATTGCACAAGGAGAATGAGTAAACCATCATTGCACTTGAATTAGCAAGAGTAAACCCTAATTGTATTTAAATTAGCATGAGTAAAGTGTCATTGGACTTGAAAAGTCATGATACTAATCTTTACATAATTAATTGGTGCTCTATCAGGTCACACCCTTTATAAACATTTCATTAATGGTGTAAGTGTGCCACATGGGGTCATACAACATGGAATCATTAAACATAATCATTTATTCCATGATAATTTAATGTAGAATACATACATGAAACTCTATAATCAATTATTAAATTTCCATATAGGTTAATACCCTTGATAGAGAAATGAGCATGGTACTCACCACACAATGACTTTGGATTGGAAAGTCATGGTGCAATTATGACATTATTACGATGTTACATACGAATTCATAAAAATGGATAATGATAGACAAAGGGGTATATCATCATAAGTACCTGAAATGGAATGTATGTGGGTCATATATATACATGTACCAACATATGTTATTGGATTTATATTCATAACATAAAATAATTACATGAATGCAAAAGAGGAGAGAGAAATCACTTACAAAATTTCAACATGTTAACAGGTGTATATGGGAGGAATTAATGAAAGAGAAAGGGGTCTTTCATCATTAAAACCTACGGATGGTAGTATAGGGGAGGTGTTAAATCATACCCCCGCATTTTTAATTAAATTTAAAAGGTCATACAAAATAAGGAAACATGGACATATATAAGGAAGGAAGGAAAGTGAGGATCCATTACATAGAAGTGTTATCTAAAAGGCTTGGGATAGGCATTAGAAAAGATTATTGGGAGCTTGGGGTGACATTTGAGGATTACAGAGAGAGGAGGGTGTGTGTTGGTCTAGATCGAAATGTTTTGAGTGAATAATAATGGCATATTGAGTGGGTTTATATATTAAATGCGATGGAATTATATATTATTTAGGTTTTGGACCCTACACATTAAACAAATATAAACCAAAAACTATACCATGTTTTTGCCATTGTTTTTTTAAAAAGGGGAGTGGAATAAATTATTTTACAAGTAAAATGACTGAACATATTAAAATATTAGTATTTCTTATGTAGAGGTGAGTCACACTCTCAAAGAAATCATTTAAACAGATAAAATACTTTATAAGTCTTTGATGGTCCGCTAAATCACCATAAATTAAATGAAACAAACCACGAATCAAATTATTTGAAATTTAAAACATATATTTTTTGATTATCCCTTTTACAGTATTTTATTACATCAATATGGGGTCAATATGATGGGACAAAACACATTATATATTTAAACGGTATTAAATTTTATCCAAAAATTTGACTATCTCATAAAATCATAAAATATTCACCATTGGATAATTTTGACATCTTTATTCAAAAAATAATATCCATTATTTTTAAAAAAAAATCCTAAATATTTGAATTTTCACTTTTAAAATTAAAACTTACATTTATTGAAAATTATGGGTTCTGACCAAAATAGTTTTCAAACCACAATAGGTATTTCCATTTTATTCATAAAACTTATATGATCATTTATATTTAATAAAAAAGTAATTTAGTAATAATATTTTATTATAATATTATATAATTAAAAAATCCATTAATTCATAAAACTAGATTTCTAAATTGAATATTTACAAAAATACTATTTGTGCATTAAAAATCCCATAAAAAGTAACAATAATAAAATTAATGTATATTATTTATTATATAAAAAAATAATTCAGATAATCATAGTGCTAGTGTCATGTTACATAAACCCTTATAACACCCTCATAAGAAATAAAGGAAAGGTGTGCGATGCTGAAAGACTCTTGGGGAGGCTCAGATAAAATAGCTCGGGTGGTAATCTCTATTAACATACACTTCTCCCATAAGAGACTCTATTCAATAATAACATGTTGATGTTAAGCTTGGGATTGCTCCAGATTGAAGCCTAGTGATGCTACATCCTTTTTGTGCTACAAAAAATGGGCTTCGTATGGATTAATTATATTGGATGTGGCCATCACATCCATTGTTTGAGTAAATTGGATTTGTTAATGCCCTATATTTATAACAATCATGGGATCACTATTCAACGGCTATAGTAGTCATGGTAAAAATTATTAAGGATACATTAAAATCCCAAAACATTGAACAGAGGAAGTTCATATGTTTTATATAACCATTTCACATAATAAGACATTTAATTAGATCAAGAAGAATTATCATTAATAAATGTTGGTTTCATTACAATCTTCCCACGTTAGGAAATTTTTTCCTTGAAATTACATTTTCCCACACCAAAATAGATGAGGGAAATTCATCTTATTCACTTCCTATGATTCCCATGTTTCTTCTTCAAACTTGTTGTTTCACCACTACACATTGACGAGAGGCTTTGTCTTATTGCATAGATCATTGTCACTATGATCTAATATCTTTGACGATTTCTCTTTATAAGAGAGAGCATTATCCAAAGGTACCACGTCTGGATTGAGTACATGTGATGGGTCATGTATGTGCTTACTCAAGAGTTATACATGGATTACATCATGTACTTGAGATTGGTTTGGTGTGAGGTATAGTCGATAGGCCACTACTCCAATGTGATCAAAGATCTCAAAATGGTTGATTTAACTTGGAATAATATTTCCCTTATTCTGAAATCTCATAAATCTATTCCATGGTGATATGAAAAGAAATACCATGTCTCAACCTCAAACTCTCTGCCTCATCAACGATTACCGACATAGTTCTTTTTTCAACTCTCAGAAGCTTTAATCGGTTGCTATATGGTCATAACCTTCTCCACCATTTTCCCACCATTTATAGACATTGGATTTTTCTCTCCTAGACTTCATCCTAACTATCTAGTGTTCAGAACCTATTCTCATAAATGGATTCATAAGGATCCATTTGGATTGTTGATTGGAAACTATTATTTTAACAGAATTCAACTAGAGGAAGATGTTGATTCCATCCTCCTTTGAATCCCATTGAGCATGATCCTAACATGCCATTAAGTGTATTGATAGTCTGTCCATATTGGAAATTAGTTTAATGATGATAATCTATACTGACATCCTACTCATTATTCAGATCATTTTAGAGACTCTTCTAAAACATAAAGGTGAATCTTGGATCTCGATCGGGTATAATCGATAGTGGTTCCCCACGCAGCCTTACCACTTATCTAATGTATATCTGTTTCAGTTGATCAAATGAGTAATACAATTGAATTTCAATGATGTGTGAAGTATTTTTATAATGTTTCAAAACAACCCATGTAGCATTTTTTCCTTTAGATGTGTTTGGATGTCCAGTGACAAAGTCCATGGTGTGGTTCTCCCATTTCCAAATTGGTATGGGTAATGGTTTCATCATCCCCTAAGACTTATGTCTCTCATCCTTCACTTTCTAACATACTAGAAACATTGATTTATATTCAATGATCTTCTTCTTCATGTTATCCCACATATAATGCTTTCAAATATCTCGATACATCCTTGTGTTTCCGGGGTGAATGGGGAAATTCAAACTATGTGCATCAACCAAAATTTAATTCCTCAACTCCTAATTTGATGGAACACATAGTCTTTCCCAAATCTCACAATACCAATTTCATTAGCATTGAACTATGAGGATTAACCTTTTATAATAATTTCTAATATCTTCTGAATTCTTACATCATCCTTTTGAGCGTACTTTACCCTCTCCAAAAGAGATGATTGAGAAATCATTTGTGAAAGTATTGATGATGATACCTTCTATATGATTCCCATGTCCATGTTCATCAAATCTAAGAATATTGGATCCTTTTAAATTCTCATAAATGAAAGAGTTGCTGGATCCTTTCCTCTTATATCATCGGTCACCTTGTTCTATTTTCCTAGGGTGGTAATGGATTGAGTAGTGATAGCCTTTGATCAGCTCTAATCATCTTAATTGGTTCATGTTCAACTCTTTCTATTGGAATATATACTTGAGGGTTTTGTGATCTGTATATATTTCACACTTCTCCCCAACGAGGTAATGTCACCAAATTTTTGAAGCGAAGATTACTGCATCCAACTCCAGATCATTTGTTGGATCGTATTTCCCATGAACATTCAATTTCCTTGAATCAAAGGCAATGAAATTTTCATTTCTCATCTACATATATCCCAATACCTTCTCCGAATCATCCCTAAAAACCACAAGAACCATTCCACTTCTAGTTAATGTGAGAACAAGAATAGTGAACAACCCCATTTTCAAATCCTTAAAGCTCTATTCTCATTCATTACTCCAAGAAAACACCAATCCCTTACGAGTTAGCATAGTAAGAGTGTTTGGAAATCAAGATAAATTCCGCACAAATCGTTGATAATACGAAGCTAACCCAAGGAAGCTACAAATATTTGTCACTGATATAGGCCTCAACCATCCTGCAATTGCTATTATCGTGGTGGGATCCATAGATATCCCATTTCAAGTGATGATATAACATAATAATTAGAATTCTTTAAACTAGAACTCATAGTTGATGTACTTTTCATAATGTTTCTCCTTTCGCAAGGTCTCTAGTATAATTCTTAGATGCTCCTCATTCTCCTACTTGGTTTTGGAGTATATTACAATATAATCTATAAATACTACCAAAAATATGTCGAGGTAATCTCTGAAGACTCGATTCATCAAGTCAATAAATATTTATAGATATCAGTTATTCTAAAAGTCATTACTAGGAATTCATAGTGCTCGTACATTGTATGAAAAGAAGTCTTGGAGATATCCTTCTTCTTCACCCTTACATGGTAATATCCAGATCGTAGATCGACCATAGAGAAGTATTTTGCACCATGTATCCAATAAAACAATTAATAAATCTGTGGGAGAGGATACTTGTTCTTTATCAAGATATTTTGAGCTAACAATAATCAATGAAAAGGTGAATTGACCCATCCTTATTTTTGAGGAATTGGAATGGTGCACCCCATGGTGAATCATTCGAGCATATAAACCCTTTATCCTTATTCTCTTATATTTGTTTCTTTATCTTCTCATGATTAATTATAGCCATTACATACGGATTCTTGGATATTGGAAACACCCCAGGTAAAATATTAATCGATAATTCAACATCTCTAATAGGAGGAGGACTAAGAAATTTCATGTGAAATACTTCAGAAATTCCCTCACAATAGGCATTTCATCACAGATGGTTTCTTCCATAGACCCAATCCTTTGAGAGAGATATGTGTGCTTATTGGGTATTAATATCCATTATTGATTTGATAGTTCTAAAGAAGATTCCTCCTCATCTTGAACTTGTCTAGAATCGGGGGTTGATTCGCCATATAGAGAGTGATTTCCCAATCATGGAAATTTATGTTGGATTTATATAGGGAAATCAATACATGCCACTAATTGCATAAAATTCAACCATAGGGAGTATGATAACATTCTAGAGGATGTTTTATCCAAAAATTTGATAGGGGAGGAGTTATATTCATAGGATGTAATGATTTCCCCATTTTCCTTTCCCACCGACATCTTTACATCCATGATTTGTGGTGGTGTTAGGATTATTCTACTGTACATTTAGGATATAAAAGAATGTGTAGAACTAGAATAAAAAGTTTGATTTCTATTATTGAATGAATAACTTCCATACATGTCACTACTTTGTTTTTGGGGTTCTCTTCAAGGGTAGTGATGGAATAAGATTGCCCTTACTTCCTTGGTTGTTGTTGGTTGCCTCCCAAACCGTTGTCATAGGGCACAATTTTGAAATATCCCCTGGTTCTTTGCAGTTAATGCAATGAAAAATGTGTTTAGGGTCTAAGAGTGCATTCCTCTTGTTTGTCGCAGCATCGAGTTTTTTTTGTAGGATGTTAATGGCCAGTTTCCCATCTCTTCCACACCTTACAACATTTCATAGTCCCCTTCAATAAATTATCAAGGTTCAGCTATCCACACCTTTGGAAAGTGTGGTGATCAAATTTTTTAGCACTATTGGATTTATACATCAGACTGGTAGAATGATATTCCACTCTCTTCATCTTATCAAGATGATACCATTGTGATTCTTGGATCTCTATTTCGACATTGAGGGATCATCAGACAATTTCCTCAAAGTTATTGATGTCAAGGATCTCCATGGCTTTATGTAGGCTAGGTTTTATCCCACAAAATATGCTGTTAACATTTCATTCTGGGGTAACAATGAAGATAAGGTCATATCATGCTAGCCTTGTGATGTTTTTCTTGTACGCTCTTATGGATTCATCATCGTTTGGCTTCGGTACAAGGAAGCCCCTTTCCCTCTTATGTCCAAGGGTGTGAAGAAAATATTTATTGAAAAACATTTTACATAAATCATTCCATTCCAACGCCTAGATATCTTCTTCATTCTTTTTATTTTTTGATCAATGTATACCATTGATAAGATTGACCCTCTAAACGATAAGCATCTAGAAGATCCATCTCATGTTCAGAAAATTGAAGGATGAAGAATATCTTTTACATGGAGTTGATCCTTGGTTCGGAAGTTGACGGATTGGATGATCCATTAAAAGTAGTAGGCTTTCATCTAATGAATCTATCGATTGTGTCTTGAACTTTCCTAGGGAGGGGGGGGGGGGTGAAATTTCCTCTTGACCCATGTTTTTATTCAAAACTTGTGTTAACTGAAAGTGTATCATGAAAATGTTTGTGATTTCTACTCCTGTCGGAGTGGGCATCTCATTAGAAAAATCATCACATTGATATTCTCATCGGTTATTAGCATGAGACCTCCTATTATAGGCCAATGTCTGGAATAAAAGGAATTTTAGGGGTAAAACATAAAGGAGAATCCAATGAAAAAAGGGATTACTTATAAATTATATTTATTTCCTTAACATATGAATTTATAGGCGTCAATATATGTTATCCATGATCTACTTCCCAACATATATTTTCATGGGATTTTTTTATTCCATTAATAATAGTTCATACTAAGCTTATGAATTTAATATAGAATAACCACAGGGAGTGTCATAACCATGAGTTCATCAAGACCTATTTTCATGCACTATTTTGCATTCAAGTCTTTCTTGAAGCGGTGTTTTTGGGTTTTACCCCTAGATTCATCTTTACTAGAGCCGCCTGTACTTTTTCATATCCACACAGGGATGTATTTTCTAGATAAACCACATACTCTATACTCACCAAAATTTTGGTATGTTCTTATTATACTTATTCATATCCCTAATTCCATTACAAGGGTTTCCTAATCCTAATCCCAAAATAACTAAACCTATCATCTGATTCAAAATATAACAACCTTCTTTTTACTACACATTTAAACAAAATTTATTAGAGAAAATTTCACTCTAGACAACTCTGATGATAGAAAGGTCTAGTGTATTAGGAGATTATGAATATTACATGACAACATAAGAGATAAAATACAACATGTTTATTGAAAACTTCTTTTACATGACCACAACATTCTTTCATATTTAGCATTGCATGGGATAACCTGAGGATATGCATAAGAAAAGGGTGAGCTATAATTCTCAATAAGGGAGTAAAAAAAGCAAAACATGAATAATATAGTATTTTTCAAGAAATATTAATACCAATGGATAGAAAAAGAAACCTGATAATAAAGGCTTTATATCACATGATTATCATAACATGGGAATGTGGCAACAACATTTAACATGATATTAGCATGAACCAAGGCTCAATGCATATGGAGAAAAAATAAACCATCATATCACATGAATTATAATGATTAAAAACTAATTTCCCTTGAATTATCATGATAAAACCTTCCTTCTACTTGACATATCATGATACTAATATTTTCCCAATTCATTGGAGTGGTATTAGGGGGCACCCTTTATAAACATTTCATTTCACGTGTAAGTGTGCCACATGGATCATAAAACAAGGAATAATTCAAAAGAATTATTTTTTTCTATGACAAATGAAATTGGAATAAATACATGAAACACTTTAATCAATATGTAAATGTGAATAAAAGAGAATAACCTTGATAGAGAAATGGGTGTTGTATTCACTACACAACGTCTTTGTCTTGGAAAATCGTGGTGCAATTTAGGAAGCATTACGGTGTGACATAAGAATTCATAAAAATGTTTGATGATAAATAAAGGGTTATAAAATCATATTTAAATGAGATTTAATGTATGGGGTTCATATAGATACATGTACCAAAATATGAAAGGGATTTTACATACATTCTATAAAAGCATTTCTTCAATGTAAATGAAGAGAGTGAGATCCCTTACAGAATTTCAGCATGGTAACAGGTGTACATGGGAGTCATTAATGAGCGATGAAGGGGTATATAATCTTTTAAACATAAGGGGGAATGTATATGAGAGGTTCTAATTCATACGCCAAATTTTTTAATTGAAATTAAAAGGGAATAACGAAATATGGAAACTTGGACAAAAATTAGGAAGGAAGGAAAATGAGGATTCCTTACATGGAAGTGTGATCCCAATAGATTGGTACTGACTTGGGAGATGATTTATGGGAGATTAGGTCACCTTATTAGGATTATAGGGAGTTTATAGAAGGTCTTAGTCGAGCTCCAAATGGTTTTATTGAAGAGTAATGGGATATTTAGTAAGAGTATATAGGAAAGGAGAGGGAATTCTTTATTATTTAGGTTGTGGACACTTCACATTAATCTAACCAAAAAACACAATACATACCATGGTTTTACCATGGTTTTTTAAAAAGGGGAGTGGAAAAAATATTTTATATGTATAATGGACGAAATTATTAAAATATTAGGCTTTCTTATGTGGAGGCGAGTCACACTTTCTAGGAAATCATTTTAAGAAAGATTAAATAATTTTTATGTATTGGAGGGTCCACTATGGAACCATAAAATTTATAAAACAAATTCAAAATCACATTATTTTAAAGGTAAAACATATATATGATTAATATTCCATTTAGAGTATTTTATTAAATCACTATTAGGTCATTATGATATCACAAACCACATTATATATTTAATCGGTATTTAATTTTATCTGAAAAAATCTATTATCTTAAAAAATTATAAAAATTCCACTACTGAATAATTTCTACATCATTATTCTTAAAATAATATTTATTTTATCTAAATAATTTCCTAAATATTTAAATTTTCACTTTTAATTAAAAACTCACATTTATTGAAAATTCATGGGTTTCGACCAAAATAGTTTTCAAACTATAATAAAAATTCCAATAGTATTCATAAAAATTATAATATATTTTATATATAATAAAATTTAATTTTTTAATAATATTTTATTAAAATACTATTTAACGTAAAAATCCATTATTTCATGAAAATAGATATCTTTATTGAATATTAACTAAAAATAATATTTTTGTTTTAAAAATTCATACAAAGTGACAATAATAAAATGAATGTATATTCTTTATTCTATACAATACTAATTCACATAATCATAATGACATGGTATTGTTACATAACCCCTTACAACACCCACATAATACCTAAGGGTAAGGTGTGCGATGGTGATAGTCTCATGGGGTGTCTTGGATAACATCGCTTTGGTGGTAATCCCTATTGACTTCAACTTCTCCCGTAGGCGATTCCAATCAAGCTTAACATACTGAAGCACATCTTGTGCTTGGTCAAGAGTGAAGCCTAGTAAAGTTACCTCCATTTCTAGCTCTAAATAATGCAATTTATATGGATAAATTTTACTAGATGAGTCCATTGCTTCCATTTTCTGAGTAAATTGGATTTGTTAGAACCCTATATTTATACTTATCATGTGAACACTATTTAACGACTACATTAGAAACTTTAATAATGCATAATGGTACATTAAAATCCAAAATCATTAAATGAATGAAGTTCATATGTTATATATATATATATTACATAATAATTCATTTAGTTTTATCGAGTAATTTTCATTAATAAATGTTCGGGTTGTTACATGATTAGTGTGAGAAACAAGAAGAATTATTGGTTTTGAAGATCACTCAACCCGCTCGATCTATTGGTGGAAAAGGTTCTAAAACCAAAAGGGACATAGATAGGGAATTGAGTGTTCCGTTCTCCACTTTTATTTTGGTAACTAGGACAGTCAAATCTTGTGATCTATCAAGATATGGCATTGGCTAAGGCCGAGATGGGAAAAAGTGATACCTCTAGAAAAAAGGCCAGGGGATTACTCCAGGTGGGTTTCCCTAAAAATTGTTATGGGGAAGGAATTAATTCCATGTACAATTGAATGGAATGAATGATATTTTCCTTATATTCATAGAATAGGGATGTTCATGTGATCACCCCAAGGTTGGAACCGTCATTACGATGGGTTTTAAACCAAAAGATATACTATGCGTATGCCTTATTGTGGAGGTTACCGAAGTGACTCCTCATACCATGGGTATGTAAAATAAAGTGCACATAATGATGTGACAAATGATCTTATCACACATGTCAGGTGGCCTTGGAATTGGATCTTTCCCAATTCCATCTGAATGGTTCCTCAAGGGGCCAACATGGGGGCTAATGAAACGATTGAAGGGAATGATGGGCAGTAGAGGGTAGAACGCCCTAGGATTCCCCATTAAACATAATATGATCTTATGTGGGATGGGTTTCCTCCATATAGCTTCTTTCTATGGGTTTCATGGTACCATCCACGTTGTATTGTTCCATATAGATCTGGGTTCTGCCCACATAGTGTGTTGTAATAAGGGACTGGGTTCAGTTTTCCTATCGTGTTTCTATTCTAGATGCTGAAATCTACCAAAGGCCTCAGGAAGGCATCCATGGGAAAAATAAAGGCATATTACGACTCAGTAACTGATTTCTGGATGGGCTAAAAGTTTTCAGAAAAAATACGAGGGGTGTGCGTAAAACAACTTCCTCGTGTGAAAAATTGTCACGACCTAGAGTGATTTTATGCGCCGACATGAAATGTCCAATGCAGCCGATGATTTGGCCAGGTTTTACATGTGGTACGAATTCTGTGCACACCGATTTCCCTCAATCTCCTATAAATATAATCGAACGCCCACACTTTCTAGGGTTGATGAATTTGAACTGTCTCATTGGTTCCCAAAACACTTTTCCTCAATAAAAAGATGACTTTTAGGTACCATATTTTCCATGAAAGGTATCCCACGGGTCTGCCTTTGTGCGGGACCACAAGGGCTTGACCCACAACCATGTCCTTTTTTTATTGTCTAATTCCATGAAAACCTCTTAACTAGCGTGCAATCCTTGACCCATTATGTGAAAAGCTCCATAAAATTGCACACAGACCTCCTCTAATTGCATGCACACCACCTTTTTCCATGCTACCTAACTTATTGTGCACAACAGTCCCCATTTTCATGCCTATTTCAAGAAAACCCCTTATTTTGCGTTCAATCCTCTCCTTGTTGGTTCCATGGAGCATGTCATCGATGTCGCTTTCCCGAGACACCATATTCGAGAACTTATTACACGAAAAACACCTATGATACACACCTTTCTTATGTACGATCCTCTAGGTTCATATGAAGTGATTTAATGTTCCTTTGGGTGGTGATATATGTTGTGTTTCATAGCCTTATTCTACTTCACAAAGTCAATCTAATGTCTATTGAATCATTTCATAACACCCCTGATGTGATCCCCTCAATGGATCACTCCACAACACCCCAACACAATGTCATTGTTGATGCCTTCCCTACCCTATGGGTGGGTGGGTATCAGTCATGTATGCCCTAGGGGTGAGGAGTGAACCCACCTCATCCGAGCTATTGGATGTTAAACTTCCAAGCACCATCGTCTTCATCACAAGATGTTAAACTGTGGCCTCGCCCTGTGAAATATACATGGCTCTCCATCTCTGTAATTCTCCATGCCCACTCATCTCAATGGGAGTGAGATCTTGGTCACAAAGAATGAGATCCTTATTTCTAGAACAATGTCTATCTGTAGGGAACAGAGACCATCCTAGTGTACGCCCCTATCCATTATCAAAGGGGGTAGCATCCTTGCTCCTCCTCTCTTATGTTGTACCAATTTCTTGAGGTGAGAGGGTCACAAGGATTTTCAATACCCCATACCTCTCCCTAGGGTATTTGACGCCATCAGGAATCCTCCTAGATTATGTCCCAATATCCATCTCCCTAGGCCGGTAACCACACATAAGCCCTTATTTCTTCATTGGGCAGCTAACCATGCATAACCCCACTTTATTCCCTATGTACGCACCTTTCACAATGTGACTGTTAGGTCTTTTCTTCCACTTGTTTCTCACACCGAGCACGACTCACCTGGGATAAGAGTAAGAATTGACCATGGAAACCTTCACATCCCTCCCTAGAGTGTAATTCCCAAACCCCCATTCTAAACTATGGAGACTTTGGTCCTTTCCCCTATCAGATTAATGTATGTAAGAAGCCTTCATGAGGTTCTAACCCAACACCCACTGGTCATGACTACTTCATATTGGTCCACTTTTGTTCCGCATGAAGTTAAACATTAACCCTCATTCTGAATGACGTGTAATTTGAGCCATGTGTCCTAGACCGGGTGTGTAAGAAGTCTCCCAAAGGTTCCATCCCAACACCTATCGTTCCAAATCACGCCATGTTGCTTCACCCCATCTTACGCAACGTTAAACAGTACGCACCCTTTTCATCCATCATGATGCTAAATTTTAACCATTAAAACTATGTGGACCTTGATCCTCATCTCCTAGATAGAGAACATAGGAATCCTTCATGAGGTTCAAACACATCCAGTGGTAATCCATTGTGGTCCTGATCCAATGGTTAGCCTTTGTGATATCAATCCAGCATTATGCCTTTGAGATTCCCATCCAGCGGTAAGCTGATGTGATCCCTATCCATCGGTAAACCATTGTGATCCGCATACAATGGTAATCCATTGTGATCCCCATCTACCAGAAAGCCATTGTGATCCCCATCCAGCGTTAAGACATTGAAATCTCGACCTACTGGTATGGAGTTTCACCCAATCTGGTGGTAATCTGTTTCACCCAATGTATTGGTAAGCTGTTGCAACCATTTTGTGGAAATCCATTTTGATCCAAAATCAGCGGAAATCCATTGTATCACGAACCATAGGTAAGCCGTTTTACTCTACAGTCAATTGTAAGGGGTCATGGAACCCTTTGTTAGGACCCACACCTCTAGTTCATCCCAATGGTGCCAGACCAGCTCGGTCCACTGACCAAGCGTAACACATAACTAGTCGTCGGGTCGTTGTCCTCTGCACACACCTCGATTTTATACCCTCTTCCTAAACTACGTGGACTTAGATTCACTACCATGGAGATGTGTCAGAATCCTACCTAAGATTCAAGCCCATCACTCATGTCCATTCGTGGTCTCTCCATCATGGCTATGTGTTTTGTGATGGTCTTGACCCAATACAAAGGTTCCACTTCCTTCAAGTCACATCCATGCCTCCATTATCATGGGCCGCCTCCTCAAGTGTCCCATCGCCCCACCAGACAACATGGACTTTGATTCCCCTATATGGGGATACCGAGGATGCCTATTAGAGGCTCAATAACAACAACACTATCATCCTCACTTCAATTATATCTCATTCTCCATCCATTTTATTCAACCATCCTTATCCATCTAGATTCTTACACAGGCCGCCACATCATGATGAAATCATTTAATCTACCTCTTCACCACTCATAGTAGCACCTGTATTTCGAACCATGTGTAAACCCCAACACATTGCTGGGTAATTGTCCTTTGTGCACACCCCGAATCATCGCTACCCCAAACTACTTGGATTTGATCCCCATCTCCCGACACAGAGTACATAGGAAACCTCCCAGAGATTCAATCCCAGCTAATTACCAATCACGGTGTCCCCATTATAGGGACACAAGAATCCTCAGATCCATATTCATTGGGTGTCTAGATCCACTCATACAATATGCTCCATGGGTTCTCCCTCCTTGGGATGCACCCATATGATCCACTTCCATCAGTGTTCCCATTCCCCTGATCGGCCTCCGCAGACATTAAACTCACGGAATACCCTATGTTAGACATGAGAAGCTGAGTAAATCCTCATAGTCATTCCTATTTCATATAATTCCCCGCACTCAACATGTGATTCCTTGGGATTTTGCCTCAATGAGAAGCCCTATCATAATGGGATGTAACCTAGATGAACAAGTGTTCCAGCGTCTAGACATGCCAACAATGTAAAAAATGACTACTCACCAGACTGAAAGTTACTTCCCAAACTTGAAACCTTGTAATGTCCAGACTGAAGTAGTGTAATTTACCAGTGTCAATGAAGACATGGCACTAGGAAGAGTTTCACGAAAAATGTCTTAGTCTTTAAGGGAGACCCAGTCTAGGTGAATAGTTATCAGGAGGAATCCAAATAAAAAGAACCCAAATCTCATCATCCCATTCCAATGAAGGAGAAAACGTCCCTAAATAAGTGACATCTATGACCCACCTTTGGAAATAGGTAATGCGGGGAAACATATTAGCACGTCTTCAATAGATGGATGGGCAGGTATGTGAAAGCATCTGAAATAGAAATAATGATCCCAATATGAAGTTATTCTCCTCAATTTAGATATTAATAGAGTTTTAGACATTAATGGATTTGTGTGTCACTAGATCCATGTATCTGGTGCCATATCCTTCATAGAAAATAGTGGACATGGCGTGAAACTCACCAAATATTTGTGCAGTTGAACATTAAAAATTTCAGTCTATGACATTGTAAGCGTGTATCCTTCTTTCCTACTATGGATGGAAAATGGTGTTGGGGAACTAGAAATTGAATTCCATCTTCCAACACTAATTCTTGAATATTTTGGCTTTAGAGTACCCAAGATGCCTTGACATGAAACAGATCAGGACCCACACACTGACGTAGGGGCAGGGGCAAGAAAAACAAGAAAATCCAGCGTGGCCTCACCCCTTCCAAGGAGGCCTTTACATCCATGGTTTTTGGGTGATCACACCCCATCTCACTATATAAAATCATTCAGGGAAGTGTGGTAAATGATCTCATTTGACAATATGATGAAGAAGGACTTATTCCATCCCAGGGTATGGCCCGATGGGATCTTGAGTTTTCTTCACCTCATCGATGCTGCTAACCCGAATGTCCACAAAGGGAACCACTTCTCCCCACTCTTACCATTAATAATTTCAAGAGCCTCTCCCCATAAAGATTCAATGACTCCCTCTCCTACGCTGATGAGGTGAGGGATGTCCGGGCTAGCCCAGCTATAATCCTATCCCAGGATACACCTAGGGGGGCTCTCACCAGGCCATGTCAGAACCACCACCTGACCCCACCGGCTGAATAACAGGTGAGTTATAAACCTGTGCCACCGGCCCCAGCCTGGATAACCCGATGACTGCGTCGGGTGCGAGCTACGGAGGATGCCTGTCGAGGGGCATCAACATCAACGTCTACTGTGGCTCTTACCACTGTCGAGGCATACCATCAGTCCCATGATTGTGATGAGCTGGGGTACTCATATTATCTTCCTGGATCGAGTCCCCAACCACCTCATGGGAAGGTTGGGACGATGCTCCTGGTCACCGACATAGGTGGCATTCTTTGTGGTCCGACCCACGGTGACTACATCTAGAACAGAGGTCCTCCCCGTGCCACCCCCAATGAGAGAACAGGTCACCGTCACTCCAGTACCGGCATGGAGGTCCTCACCATGCCACCATCATTTCAAGAAAGGGTCCTCCCCTCCATGCTAAGATCCATCAGGAAGGATTCCTACATACTCGTGACCTTAGGTATTGATTTGTTCCTCCTGTTACAGGTTTCCGATGTGAATATCCAACCCATAAATTCAACTATCAGTACAGAGGTATTCCCCATGCTCGTATCAAATCCGATTAAGGGCTTATTTTCCCCAGAAACATGGAAATAATAGGTTTTCCTCATTTCATTGGCACCAAGCACGGTGGTACCACACGTGTTCATCCTGACTGGTATGAAGGCCCTCCTTGTACCATCACTACTAAAGGGAACAAGAATGGATAAAATTACCATTCTCCTACAAGCTCTAGTAGATGTCTTACATGGTTCAACACTTCCCACGGAAACTCCCTCCATGTGTCAGCCAGTGGACACATAGGTCCTCCCCGTGTTCCCTTCGACATCTGTCCAGGTGCTCCCCACACCCCAACCCACTCAGGAAGATGTCCTCCTAGCCCCACCACCAATTCGGCCGAAGGTCCTCCTCACTACAGTAACCCACCATGCCCCAAAGAAGCAGCCTGGGGTAGGATGGAAGGTTACCACCACCATAAGAAAGATGAAGAGAAGGTTCAGACCAAAATTAATCTTGTCTAATTCTCAGATTCTATGGAGTAATGCAATTCAACAATAGAACTCTCACATAGATCCTTTGTGTCAAGGGTCGGGGCTGGAACGAGGTGTATTGGCCTCATCATTCAAGAATGAGAGGTACTATGGATCCCCACCTCCCTCTAGAGATACATCCAAGAGGAGGATTATTTGGCGTCTCTCTTGGGCATGTCCATGCAATCCCCATGTCATCACTATTAGTATTCTCTACCTCAACTAGAGACCATGGAGAGTTATTCTATGGACTAATGGAGGAATAACATCAGCATGGTCCACCACCTGAAGCTATGGTCCATGCGCCAAAATCTTTCGTCACTAGCCCATGTTATTGAGATGTGGTGGCTAAGTCATTGCATTCTTAGGAGGACAGTCCGAGATGCAGCTGATTTTCAGCTCATTCTCCATATTCTCCACCGGCCAGCCTACCATCTCAACAATCTACTTCAGTGTTGCTGGATAATCCTTAGCCACCCCCAATCTATGAATGGGGCATCCAAGGGAAAAATCCAGAGTCTGATCTGAGGAGCTTAGGGGATATCCTTGTAGTAGACCATTTCCAGGATATGTTTTGGCCAATTTCAACTTCAAACATCAGGGTTCCAAAATCACTTACATAAGAGGAATCAGTTTTTTTTTCAAACCCTTTGGGCAACACACTTCTGGATCTATTATCATCTAGTGTCTTAACCATAAATTATGAACAAATTCAAAGACCTTGGAAAACAATGCCATATGGTTGCCTTGGCCACGCTCCCTGTGGCTCAGTGCCTTGAGTCATCTGGTCACCATCAGACCCACCAACAACGATGCATCCATATATCTAAAGTGATCCAAATTATTTTTATGAAGCCTTCACCGTACGTGAAAATCCATGGATGGGTGATGTACGGATCCTATTACATCAATTCTATTTGTTTCCTTCCCAACATGCCATGGAACATTAAGGATATGGCTTCTTGAATGCTCACAGTTAATATGGATGACCTAGAAGAAGGAGGGAACGAGCTAGATCTCCTTGAGATTAATAAACCCCTCAAATAGTGACACACCTATTGGATCCATTAATAAGGTTCAACCACCGTCAAAGAAATTTATAGGTTCTTACTGTACATACCGATCCATTATTCCTCAACTAGAATCCCAATATAGGAAAAGAGCATCTTGGAGCTGTCAAACCCTCTGACCCGTCTGGCTCAGTTTTGAAAAAAACAAAAGATCTTAAAAATATTGTGTTGTGTTAAAAGCTCACGGAAAATAATAAGAGGTTTGATGACCTCTTTTCAAAGTGTGTGGTGGAACGGTGACTCGAAAATGATGATCCTCGACTAGGGCAGTAGGGGTAGATACATCTTCCCCCAGTGAGTTGCCTCTAGGTAACCCCAACCATCCTGGCCACATGGACATGCTAGAGGTTGGAGTTTATGGAATAAGGGCCTGATTCGCCTCTCTAAATCATCTGGAGCCACACAATGATCCTTGGGACCAAGCTCAGGTCCCATGTGCTACTCAACATGACATCCCACCGACCACTCCACAAGATGTTGAGCCTTCTAATCACATTAATGAACCTTCCAACACAATGGTGGTTAGGGAACCCCTCCAAGACAAGAATCCCCACCCAGATGATCTAATGTCGGCGCTCATTTCTCACCTCGAGGCGTTGGAAACTCGATAAGTAGTAACCCTGCCAGACAACAAGCCATATCCGACATAGCCAGATGATATGCCAACACCCCCAGATTTTGATATCCCCACTTTTTCCACCATCAATGGGATAGCCGAACCACTGTATCATCTGGCCCACTACATTTGAAGGTGTGGACCCATGTTGGGAACTCAAGAGATACAAGAGGATGCCAAACTATGGTGTTTCATACAAACATTGGAAGGGCTGATGTTTTCTTGGTACAACCTGCTACCCCTTGGGTTAGTAATCAGATGGGAAGATCATTATAGAAAGTTTATTTAGAAGTTCATATCTACACATAGAAGATGAGTATTATAGAAATATTCAAGTTCAAGGAGAGGCTTGATGAGTGCATCACAAACTTTTTTACCCGGTGGAATGGACTAACATTCTCCTTTGACATGCCCCTGACTCTGTATCAGCAACTGAGAATGTGTGTGGGGATGTCCAGAAGAAACTACAAAAATCTCTCATCACCCAAAATTACCCTAAGGGATTCTGTGATTTCCATGATAAGGCCCAATGTCTAGAGTGTTCCTTGCTATAGGCCAAATAGGCATGTCCATTGCTTCCTGTTGTTCCCAGAAGATGGGTCGCCAAGGTTGAGCCCGCCATAGTGGCAAAGATAGAGGATTCCCGAAAAATGGAATTATTACCATTAGAGTCATCTCCACTGCCTATCCGAGCCCTGCCACCTCAGGAACAACCTCTGGCCTACATCACTCACCTCAGAATTGGAAAGCGCCCTTGCGTAACACGCCACCACCACCGAAGCGAGATAACCGTAATGCTCCTCCTCGACAGGCTCATACATCCCCTCTTCAGGAATAGGCTCCTAGATCCCCCTTCCCAACTTGATGAAACCAGACCTACTCATTCAATGAGGCTAATTTCCATGGTTATTTACAAAGCACCATGGAGCAAGGACTCTTCCGGTTTCCAGAATCCAGGAGGCCCGAAAAAGAAATCTCACTGATCTCCCTAATTACTACCCCTATCCCCGGATCCTGGGGAATAACCTCAAAAAATGATATGTGTTCAGTGTTTGGCTTTAAGTCCAGGTTGATAACATCATATTCAGGTTGGGTGCAGCACTGGAATAGGTGGAATGTGGGTCCATACAGCCTGAGAGTGACGGTGACAATGGAGGTGAGTGGTAGAAAGTTCTTAACCACGGGACCCAAAAGTATAATGACTTGAAGTATCCTAAGGTAGTCACCCAAGAAAATGATGTTATTCGTACACTTATTAATTGGCATGAGCCATCATAAGAAATTGTTTCATCCTCAACTACTACTTTGGCATCAACGTCTCAGCCTCCATCTTCCCAGAAGAGTATTTTTTGGCAGCGTCAAGGGAAAAAGCCTCCCATCAATGCCCTCATTATCCTGTACTCTCGAATACGTCATGCACCAATAGATAGTGATTACCCCTAGGATCCATCAGGTGGTGGAGGAATCTACAAGTGAAATAAAAGGGTATGATTTTGTTAACATCGTTATGCTTGTAAATCCCTACATGATTCCAGATAACGAGGAGTTCCAAACAGATCCTAACAATGACCCTAGTCGTCGCTAGCGTCATCGAGGATATGGTTATCTGAGTCATCTAAATTATTTTGTTATTACATCCTACCAGGATGTGCATGCCACCGAAACTAGACAATTAACACAGTGTAGATCTTAGTATGGACAATATTCTCATCTGAATTCACCATCGTTTTTTCTACTTGATCAGGTAAAGTCGCCCCATATGTTCCATGACAAGCCACGTTCTATTTTGGACCATATTATCCTATCTAGTCCACATACATTATTGACTCCACATATTTCTGATAGTGAGAATCATGACAATCTCAACACCATTCAGTCACCGATCCATCCTGGAGGGCCCGCCATACCTTCTTCCACATAGCGACATCCTGTTAAAAGAAGATCAAACTTGGAAAAGGAGTAAGATGTCTTTAACCACCTGGAAAACATTCCTATGAGACTATCTATCCTAAAAATCTCCTCCTATAACTAGACATGAAAGAGGACCTTGTTAAGGCATTAATTATCCCCCTCTAGTTTGAGATAGAGGTAGCAGCTACAGAAGTCTTCAATGTTGAGGAAGATGAGCACACATAAATTCAAGCCATCATTTCATTCTCTGGATAAGATGAATACTTTCCAATACATGGGAATATTTACTCCTTGTACATCACTGGCCACTTCAATGGCATAGTGGTCTGCTGCTATCTTGTCGACACAGGCTGAGGGATGAACCATATCCCAACATAGTTGATCTAAAATATGGGGATATAGGAATATGATATGAGCCCCTCTAACCAGAAAATTCATAGTTAACAAACACTAGTAAGAAAGATATGTTTGAATAACTAGTTTCTTTGTCTGGTTAACAGCATTGAAATCATGGTTGTTTCTTAGAACACTGCCTACAATGTGTTGATGTGTAGACCTTGTCTCCACTAGCACGTGATAGTCCCCATTTCATATCACCAATGACTCAAGTACTTCCTTACTATCCAAGTAGGCGTACTCAATGGTGATGCATCTCCATTTCCCTCTTGTGAAGACCACAACCTAGATGTTGAATATTATAAGAGAAAAGATAAGCTGATCTAGTCTAACCCATGAACAGGCCTAGATGATGCCTACATTTTCCTGATCCACATATTGGAGGCCACAACTCCAAATTTGGGGCAATGTTTTGTGGTCTCTGTAACAAGGGGTATACAAATTCCCAAGTCCAAGTGAAGTCAAAGGATATCCTCGTATTCCAATAAAAATATGATTCCGGTGATCCCAGAGCCCCCTACCCTATTAAAGTATCTGGATGTCCAACCCATGGCTATGACAATATGACATACTTTCTTATTTCTCTATGACATGATAAACCAGATGAATATGACATGCCAATATTTCTTATATATCATTAAGAATGGTCCCTTGGGCCGAAGGCTATAAGGGATCAGGTCGAGAGCTTTCATCTCTATGGTTTCTACAACATAGGAGTCCCCCGATGCAATGTTCACTGCCACCTAGCCTAGAACCAGTGGCCCATCGGGATCTAATGACTTAGAAGAATCACCTCCTACTGAGGATCCATCCTCTGTGAATAAAGAAGAGGATTCAGAATATGCTCGTCCCACTTTCAAAGATGGTGTCCTCCCCATGGTCGATGAATTGGTATATGTGAATATTGGTAGTGAGACAGATCTGAAACCCACATTGATTATTACCACTATGCCTGCCGAAGAGAAATAAAGATATGTGGTTTTATTGAAGTATCATCATGATGTATTCTCTAAGAGTTATGAAGAGATGCCAGGACTAGACCCTTAGGTCATCATCAACCATCTCGGTCTTCCTATGAATCATCGTTGGTTCAAATAGCCTCCCATAAAGATGAACCATTCTCACTGTGTCATGGTTGAGGTTTAGGTTATAAGCTAATTAGATCCAAATTTGTTGAAGAGGTTCAGTACCCCCAGATAGTTAGCCAAAATTATGCATGTCATGAAGATGAATAGACATATCAGAGTCTAAATTGAGTTCTGGGATCTCAATTATCACTGTTTGAACAATTATTTTCCCATTCCCAAGATGAAGATGTTGATTAATACCATAACTAGGTTCCAAGAACTCTCCTACATGGATGGTTATTCCGGGTATAACAAAATCGGAATGGCCCCTGAATATGAAGTGTCTATGGACTTCATGGAACAACAAGGTACTTTCTGTTACAAGGTAATGCCCTTCAGTCTAAAGAATATAGGTGCCACCTATTAGTGTTCCATGAATCACATATATAAACTAATCATAGGGACATTGGTGTAATTCTACATGAAGGATGTAGTGGTCAAATATTACCAGTGCTAGGACCATCTCAAAGATATTGAAAAAGTGTTCAGATTGCTCTGATCCTACCATCTGAAGATGAACCCCTTGAAGTGTGCCTTCGCTTTCCATTCTAGAATGTTTCTCAACTACTTTGTTAGATACAAGGGCATCAATATCAACCCAGAGAATACTAATTCCATCATCTAGATGTCTCCCCCAAGCGGCAATCAGGATCTGTGTGTTTTTCAAGGCCACATAGCCTATATACGCCGATTTATTGTGAATCTGGATGGAAAGTTTAATCCCTTTTGAGGCTCATGTAGAAGGGTGTTGATTATCATTGGGATGAGGATTGTTTGACTATGTTTATGAAATTCAAGAAGTACCTATCACTGCCACTAGTTCTGATGACACTCATTTATGGAAAGCTGATGTTTTTTTATGTGACCACTTTGGAGAAATCTCTCGGTTAACTTCTCACCCAAAAAAACAAAGGGATATAGAATAGTGTGTACTATCTCAACTGTGTGTCTCTAGATACAGAGATCATATATTACTCTATTGATAAGAGCTTCCTCGCATTGGAATTCGATGTGCAAAAATTTTGACACAACTTACAACATCGTGGGATACAGCTAGTGTCCCGAGCAGATTTGATGAAGTACATAATAAACTAAACTATGTTTACCGGCCTCCTAGCATTGTGTGTAGTGATCTTAAATATGTTTGATATAAGGTTTTCCCCCGAAAGGCCTTCAAGGAATAGGTATTGGTAGAATTCCTTACCACCAATCCACCTCCCACAGACTAGTGTCTAGATCTTGAATTTAATAATGAGACAATATTCCTGGTAGACCAAGTCATTCTGTGATGTAAAGTGCACATCGATGGTTCCTTATAAAGCCCTAACAGTAGAAGAGTCAAGGATTCTTGGTTCAACAGGGTGGGCCTATATATCATCTTCATCACGCCTGCCCTGGATATTCGTTTATATTCAATATTATTTTTAGAAGGCTATACCAATAATGATGTAGAGTACCAGGCTCTCATCACTAGTCTTGATCTAGAAAATGATATTGACATTCCCTATTTTCATGTGAAGGGGGTCTCCAAACTAATCATCAAGTAAATCAACGGTGACTACATCATCAAAACCTGGTGCTCGTACTACTATTGGAATGTACCCACCAGTTGACGGCCTAGTTCCCATCTCGGCAAGAGGATACTCATATCCCTCATTTGTAGAATGGTTGATACAATGCATTGTCCCTCTTGGATACATCTTTTGCAGAACCTAAATTGTATGATTTGATTATTTAGGTGGCACACCGAAGAGTCATCACTCTCGTCGCTCTGGATGACGACGATATCCCGCATGTTAGACATTTTATAATCGGTGAAATCATGTCAAGATCCCCTAGTCCCCCTACCATTGAATTGGAAGTAACTCTTGAATTTAGGGCCCCCTTTTTCGAGTATATATAGAATGATAATATCTTTACAGATCTAGACGAGATCGAGCGAATCTGACACCGCATATTAGAGTTTACCCACCGGAGTTGTCCTAGACTTGATTAGATCCTCTACAAATGTAGGTTTTAAGGGTTTCTCATCCATTGAATACAAGGTGTTGAGATTTCTCAGGTCATGGAGGCGGTTCATGCAGGTTCCAATGGGTTTCATTAGACCGGGCCAAAACTATCTCCCCGGATTTGGTGGTTGGGGTATTTTTGGCCGTCCAGGATCCCTAACTGTATGAAGTTTTCCAAAAGGTTCCATGCATGCCAAATCAATGATAAATCTTTGAATCAGATACCAGAACCTCTACACACTACCCTGTACACATGTCCCTTTTAGTTTTGGGGACTTAATGTCATGGGACCCTATCCACTGACCACATCTCTCTAGTGTTGGTTCATCTTGACCACCAAAAATTTATTTTCTATGTGTGAAGTGGCAGTTCCACTCTAGGAGGTAAAGATCTATTATATCATTTACTTTGTGTGAATCAATATAATATACCATTTCGGAGTCCCTCATGTCATCCTCTCAAATAATGTCACCAATATCTAGGTTTCCGAAATAAAGAAGATGTACTCCAAGTACAACATCCATTCTAACCATACTTCCCACTACCCCGCATAGAACAAAGGGAAAATCGCGGTGTTCAACAAAACTCTCTCTATCATTTTAAAGAATATGGTTGGTCAGAATAAGAAGAGTTGGCCAGATAATGTTCCCATCTCTCTCTAGTCCAATAAGACAATGACCCGTAATTCCACTCAGGTGACCCCCTATTCCCTAGTGTACGGAACAGAGGTAGTCCTTCCCATTTAGATTTAGTTTCCTTCATTGCGTACAGTGGTCTACGATCAACAGACACTAGACAAGGTGGCTGAAATCTGTCTCGATGAATTGTAAGTGCATTATGAGAACGGGCTTTATGCCCTGCACAACCTGGAAAGGTATTAGAATATGATAGCCATAGCTTTCAGAATGAAAGTATATATATGGTAATTCTTACAATGTGACATGGTGTTGGCCTTGGGAACTCTAATGATACCTGGTAAGAAACCATCAAAATTGGAGCCCAAATGGGATGGACCTCACACCATTCCCAAGGGTTACCCCAATGGTGAATACTCCCTTGTTACCATGGATGGTGAGCGTATAACTCCTCCCACCAATGCCATATTTCTTATGTAGTACTTTACCTTAGTACACCACTGTCCTGCATGGCCTTAAACTGTTATGACCTTCATGACATTAAACTACTCTATCATCATACATGACGATAAAATGAGAAATGGTCCAAAGTCAATTACTATAAACTATGATCTATACGGTCCTACATGACCATAAAAATTTATGTCCCACAAGACAATAAACAACATTTCATCCCATAGGATGTTAAACTGCATCTTGTTCCACAAGACCATAAATTGCTCCACATCTTTGTTTCATGATGTTAAACTACACAATATTTTTTTATAACTACATACAACTATATTACTATCCTCATGGGATATGTAGGAATACATAAATTCTTTTTCTTAGATTCCATCCCCCAAATTATTCTATTTGACTACCCCTAGGTTCATTTTTGTCAAATGATTATGCATGGAATGGGCAGACATTTTGGACCCCATTGGCGTCGGGTTTATGATGGTCACACCATGTTCCCCTACCCTTATTATAACCTCCCATATCCTCACTACATGACGTTAAACTGCATGACCCTTTCAGAACTATGTACTGATTGATTACCATCTTTAGGGGATTCGTAGGAACACCTAGATATTTCATTCGTAGGCCTAGCCCCAAACTTCATGATCTCCCCTATGGTCCGACCCCTTGGCCTGGATACCTCCAAATATGGATAGTGTTGTAGGGGATCATGTCCTCATTCACATCAGGTTTATCACAACTGCACCATGTGTCCTTATCCTTTGAGGGCCCACATCCATCTTCCTTACTACCTGACATTAAACTACCAGAGTATCTTCTGGCTTTATGCACCTCCTCATTTGGGATTCCATCGTCTTTCAAATCTGAAAGGACCACCAAATGGCATGAATGCCAGGTCCCTGGCCTCTCCATCCATTTCAAGACAATATCTCCAATGATCTTGGATGACAATTTGATACGAGTCCCATATTTCAAATCTGGTCGGCGGTCGACACTCATTTGGTGTTCCCATTTCCGGTCATATGATATATAGGTTTTGTTTTGAACATAGTCAAAATCCATCCTCCATCATTTTCACCACCCCATATGTCCCAAATATTAGTATAAGTGATTCATTTTGTCTTTTTATCCCTTCGAATGTTATTGTGCCTTGATCAAGGATATTGATCAAGGTGGGATCGACCCCACCTGATCACTTTCCTTTTTTGGTGTGCACTTATATTCAGTGTAGAACCAGAACTCATTCCTTGTTTCTCACATCGAGAATTTCTCATGTGGGATTAAGTGTTTTGGTATGTCCATACCCTCCCTTAAAGGGTCACATGAACATTGGGCCAAGATCTATGACCATAAACTATGATCACCACAGACCACACCACATGTCTTTAAACTACATGATCATTCCGAACTAAAGGACGTAAAACCACTAATAATTTCTAAGTCAAGATAATAAACTAAAAACTACTTGAGACTTTTTCATCTATGGACCAGCCTCAGTTCAGTCAACCTTATCAGCCCCCTAGCCGAAGTTCTCACTCAGGACTGTACGGTGTGGTCTGGACTCTATGTCCTTGTATACATAGGGATATCTTTTACATGATGCGTGAATCCCTATAGACACCTCCCCTATCATCATCCTTGATAAAAGATGTTAAACTATACAGGTCACATCACACATTATGCATCCCACCATTTGGGTTTCCACTTTCACTTATATCTGAAAGGACCCCCATACATCACAGATTCTAGGACATAGGGCTCTCCTACCATTTCGGGTCAATGTCCTTGGGGATTTTGGATGACAATTTGATACAAGTCCTATGATGTGAGTATGGTCACTGGTCAAAACTAATTTCCTATCCTTATTTGAAGAAATGATATGGATACATTGTTTTGAATATCATTAATATATATCCTCGATCATTTTTTTCATTTTATGATATCCAACATGATAGGCATAATGATTTATCCTTTTTAAACATCTTTCCCACTCCCATGTCATTAAATTTGGAATTTATGGTCGGAGATCTATGACCATAAACTAAGATCTACCACATCCTCGTGGCATGAAATTAAACTGTATGACATCTAAATGGACAATTTTATTTCTTGATTCTCATCCTCATGGGATACGTAAGAAAAATCAGACACTTTTTCTTTGGATCCATCTCATGTTCATTTATTTATTCTCTCAAATTTTTTCCCCAAATGTTCTCTCAAAATATTTCATGGTGTTGAGTATGTGGTATTATGCCCTCATTCATGCCAGGTTATTATCCACGCCATGCACATTTCTTGTCAAGATTCCCCCAGATGTTTGGTCTTCGGGTATATCCATGTTTACCTCCTCATTTATCTGCCCCTTGGCATGAATTCACTTGGGGGTATGTGGTGTGATATGGGTTTATGCCCTCATTCACGTCAGGTTTGTAACAACCCCACCACGTAACACACCATCTTGGCTTGTTCTATGACTTTCCCAGTAGAACTATGGTTCAGGACCGAGAGTGTTTCGATATACAGAGACATGTTATCACCCATTTTCATGCTTCATGTTTCCATTTATTTGGGCTTTCATCATCTTTCATTTCCAAAAGGACTCCCAAATGGAATGTATTATAGGAAATAGGTCTCTCCAACCATCTCAGACCAACATCCCCATGGATTTTGGGAAACAATTTGATACAAGTCTCATGTTGTGAATATGGTCAATAGTCGACTCTCATTTATTTCTCCCATATCAGGTTATACGATATGGATGATGCGTTTCGAAAATGATCAATAATTACCCTCCATCGTCATGCCTCCCCAATTAATACCTAAATATTGGTTTCATGATTCACATACTTTTCTTCTCTATCATATCTAAGTGGAATTCCGATACTCTTGGTGTTATCCCTCAGTTCACATCTACATGTTAGGAGGACGGAGCCACAGAGAGGTATCATTCGAGGCTCTGCACCACATTCCACACTCCCTATATTATACATGTTTCAAATACCTTATCCTCACTTGTTTTTCCCATAATGTTCATATCATGTGGGATTAGGTATTTGTCTAAGGTTTATGCTCACTTGGAACAGTCTCACCTCCTTGTTCTGAGCTCGAAGTCCTTAAACTAAGATATATCGGCGTACATTCTGAAAGACATTATATTGAGTGAAATATATTACAAAACTACATGTAGCTTGATTCCCAACCCTGCAAGATATGCAAGAATGCCCAGACATTTCATCTCTATGTGAAGATCTGGTTCCCCTAATTGTCTCTTCTATTCGGCCTCTTGGCCCAGACTTTCATTGGATTGCATGATGTGGCGTGTGTGGGATTATGTCCTCATTCACATTGGGTTTGAAAAAATTGCACCACATATCCCCCTTTAAGAGCTAGCTTCTCCCACCATCCGTCTCATATGACATTAAACTACACTCTCAGAACTATGTATGACTTGATTAACATCCTCACAGGATACGTAAGAACTCCTAGATGTTCTGTCTTCAGGTTCATCCCTATATTCCCAAACCTTTTGATGCCTCTTGGATAGAGGTTTCTTTCTAAGATTGTGTGTGGTGTGGTGGGGAATTAGTGTACCCATTCACGTTAGGTATTCCTTATCACACCATGGACATTCCCTTCAGGACCTCAATTTTCTATGTGAGTACAATCCATATAATGTTAAACTATACTGCCTAATCCCACATGACTCTAAATAGTTATGTCTTTATTGGACGATGTTAAATTTCATGTGTTGGTTATATAATACGACCCTAAACTATTACATTTTATCCTAGCCTCATGATAAAAAACATCACCGCATTATGGTTTCCTCACTTGAGGGGGAATCATGTTTGGTATCAATCATCCACAATTCCTTTTTTCAAAGCATACACGTGGCTTGATTACTAACCCAACACCCATATTCTCTGTCCTGGGGACATTACTTTAACAAAAATAGAAAAAACAAACACATCCCAAAGAACAAAAAAGATCTATAAAATGCCTCTTATCAATATACGTAGGCCATACCCGCACAAAAGTATTGTCCTTGACATTGGTACCCTACCATTCCACCTTTAGAACTATGTATGGCTTGATCCCCATCATAAAGGATTATGTAGGAATTCCTGTCCACTTTTCCTGGGGCTAGCCCAAATGTCATTTCTGGTCCCTCAACCTAAAATTTTCTTGGGGATCACATTGTGTGATATGGAATCTTACTATCCTCACTCATGTCGGGTTTTTCAATTACTACACCAAATGTATCCCTCCATCTTTACAATCTAGGGTCCGAGCTCTAAGACCGTAAAACTAAGATCCAACCATCATTGTTGCAGGATACTAAAACTGTATGAATGTTTGAATAACTATATGTGGCATGATTCCCATTTTCACAGGATACATTGGAACTCCCTTACATTCCGTCTTAGGGTCCCGTAAAAGGAATATTAAATTCTGCACCCATTCTTGCACTTTGGCCCGAGATCCTTTGGGATCATGTGTTGTGGTGATTACCTCTTGTGTTCTTATTCACTTCACATTTGCGACAAACACACCATGTTTCTCTCTTGTCTCCTACCATCTTTGTCTGAGTTATATGACCCTAAGCTACAATCGTTTTAGGGATGAACGTGTTAGGTTTGGCTACTTCACTATCCTATGCAAAATCTATCAAACCAGGTATCCTCTTAATGGTCCACCCTACGACCATAATCTATAATCATGCACCCCTAGGACCATTGTCCTTGGAAAGGGATTCATCTCCCTCTATCTGACACATCTCCTTGGCATACTCAAATGTAGCATGGCAAAGAGTCCATGGTGTGATTTTTTCACATAAACACCCCATTGTTTCCAGTCCACACTCCATGAGCCATTTATTTGGATCTACATATTCATCCATGTCTAAAAGGGAACCCCTTTATGACCTGGTCCCATGCCACATTGGCTTAGATACCATCTTGGGAAAATACCCCTGAAGACCATGGATGATATTTGTGACATGTCCAGTGTTTGGAACATAGTCCGTTGTCAATCCTCATTTGTCTATCCCCATTCTATAATAATGAGAAACATATACTTTGTTTCAAATATGGTCATTAGCTATCCTCTATCGTCACACTACTATCATTGTGATCCAGGTATGGAGCACCATGATTCACATCATTCTACCACCATATGTTTAAGTGAAATTCCATCACACATAGTTCTTCTCCCCCGCACATTTATGTGTGTTAATAAGGTCGGTCAGTAGTAGAGGGATGCCACTCACCTAGTACTCCATCGCTCCAAATTTGTGTCTCCCTGTACCAGGGAAATCCCACCACTACTCCTTATTTCCCACATCGATCATGACTCACACGACCTTAGTAGTTTTGGTGGGGTGTGTGCTGGTGTAGTTGTACCACACGGGCCTATTATCCCACATGATTTTAATATGTAATTCAGAACAACATATGACTTGATTCCCATCTTTATGGGATACGTAGAAATTCACATACAACTCATCGTGGGCCTAGTCTAATTTTCACCTTCAGTATCTCGACCTAAGGTCTTCCCCGAGATTATGTGGTGTGGTATAGATTATTTAAAACCTTGTTCATGTCAATTATATAAAGGTTGTAGTGAATATTTCCCAATTTGTGATACCCCTCATTTCTGTCCTACCATATGATGTTAAACTCTATTGGTTCCCTAGAGCTATGTATGGCCCGATTACCATACTCATGGGATAGATATTAACACATGAGCACTTTCCATCAGGTCCAAACCCAAGTTAGGCCACCTCTGGTTTATGGTCTAAAGAATACCATCCGGACAATGTGGTGTGGTGTGGACTCTTACGGTCCTCAATCAAATCTGGATATATACCACACTTTGGGTTTCCTTACTAGGTAACCATGTCTTAAATGCTTTAATTTGATCAATGGTTGTACCCTAATCATGTTTAGGATGCCCCATGTTTACTAGGAGACATGTTAGCCTCCTCGTCAAAGAGGATTTCCCCTACCAACATTGGACTCTGAACATGCTCTTCCCCAGAACAATGTTTGTCTTGATTCCCATCCATATGGGATATGTAGTGACACCCAACAACTTCTAATTGGTCCCAACCCATGTATTTTTTATTTTCCTTACAATATGATGTTAATCTTTTTGTCTATCATCTACCTTGGCAAGACCTAAAACAACAATGCATCCCATGACCTCACTTGAGAGGTCATGTGTGGGAAAATTGTAATTCCCCGATAAAATTGATGCACTCACCTAATTTGGTTCCACCATAGTGGTGTAATTTCAAGAGTATTGGAATCCATTTGAACAACTAATCAATCCACTATCCATGTTTTCAGGCCCGTTATTTGGACCCTCATCCTCTTCTATGCCTGAAGGAACCCCCTAATTGTATGGATGTTCGGACTATGGATCACCTATTGTTCTGGGACAAAGTTCTATAATACTAATGGATGAAATTTCATGTGAGTACTATGTTTCAATGATGGCCAGTGGTTGGCCATCATTATGTATCCCCCTTTTAATCTAACTCAATAAGGATACACGGTTTTGAACATGGTCTTCAATTATCATTCATTGTCCCGCTATCTCTACAATGTTCCGGATATTCGGTAATATGATTCACACATTCCACTCCCCTCTGATTGGATTGATTCTAACTTCCCTAGCATCACTCTGCTCGTGCACTAGTGCGCATTGGGAAAATAGAAATTTGACTGTAATGAAAACTTCCTTCTCCAGTCAGGTCTCCCTCCTTCTTTTAGAAATCCAGATCAGTTTCTCAAACCTTGGATGCCTGAAGATTGTTTGGCACCCTCATGATCGGATGAAAAAACGATGTAGTGATCTCATATTTCTCAAATTAGGCACTACCCATGTGAGCATAGGGATTCATTTTTGGTTACTCCAACGTTATGATCGAGATGCGACAATCAATATAATCATGAAATTAGATAATAAATCTATGCAAAAATTCTAGGATAAGAAAACATGGGATGTAATGTTTATAGGTTTGGCTAAAACATGGCTCTTTTGGATAAAACCCTTTGATGGATTACTCTAGTTCCACCTACCCACTTCTTGATCTCCCTCTCTTCATTAGTGGTAGTGGATTAGAGTTCGTTATCTCTAACATACATTCGCTCTTGCTCAGCTAGGAACCCATCGATTTGATGGATTACCTGTGTTGCTTGGTCCTGGGAATCAGCCAGCTGGGCCTTCAACCACTTGATGACCGTAGATTGGTTTGCGATGAATATGGCTATCTCATTGTCTTGCTTTTCGAGATGCTGAACATCCTGCACAATCTCAAGGAACTTATGTGTATTCACAGATTTTCCCTAGAATTGGAATATGGAAAGACGTTGACTACTCTCTCACTTCTTCTTAGCTATGTAATCTCATATCATCATGTGTAGGTGATGGGATTCCACCCCTCTAATGTAGAGAAAGTACAATTAGGTGAAAAGTTGTCCCAATCTGGGTACCCAGTCAGCCATTGGATGTTTTAGGAATCACTCGATAAACTTTCACCCCTTTCTCCACATTATAAAGATCACCTTGTCTACTTTAGGGTCTGAATCGTCTATCTCTGTAGGGTCTGCAGGGTGGTATTCGGGGATAAAAGACAAAATATTAGTGGCAGGGTCTCCCTCTGGTATTCTTATCAAAGGGTTAGGCTCTCCAACATGTGGGTGACCTTCCTCACTCACCTCCATTTCAGAAACTTCTCCCCTTCCAACATCAAACCCCACCCCAGAAGTGATATCACTGGTGCCCACAACACATTGCTTACCATGTGTTGGGACCAACTTGGTTTGATAAGTGGGTTATGTTTCGGTTGGTATGGTCACATTCATATTCTCTACAGATGGTATGGATTCAGTGGCCTTTCGTGCCTCAAATATCGTGATTACTGTAGAAATAATTAATTCCTTAATTAGCCAAGCTCTTCGATGACGGATACGAGTATCTGAGTAATGAATCTTATAAGAGATATGTGCACAAGCCTCTGGAATTTCAGTCACTACAGAGGATTTCACTGTTGGAGATCCTTCATCACTTGTCAGTTCAATAATGGGTGTCGGCTCTGCACCTAGTTCTTTCGGTGTTCATTTACCCACTCGGATGGAACTTCCAAGCCAACAACACCAATACGCACCTAAAATGGGTAAAAGTTTGATAGGTGATTAAATATAAATAAAGGACTAATTGATATGATAAAAATTTGGGCATACCTTGAGTTTCTCACCTATTTCTATGTCAGATCAAGTAATCTTTCTGCTCTCTCTAGGAGTCCCATAGCGGGCCATCCCCTGAGACCCTTCACCTCCCTGATCCTCTGCAACTTCCCCTATTTCTTCTTATTATTATTCTTGTTCTTCATCTTCTGATCCACATTCCACTATCTCCTCATCACCGTCATCGTCATCATAAGACATTCATTCTGAATCATGCTTCTAGCTGATCATCACTTTTACTGGGAGAGTAGGTTCCACACATCATCACCATTAGCATGCATATATGTCCATGGTCGTCAAATACATGTGTCAATGATGAATATTCACATTGTCATCAATCCTAATGAGTCCAATTTGTGTAAGATTGATCCCATATCATTCCATTTTTTCCCAAAGGGCTTCGGTGCTCATTGACTACTGTAGGTCAACTAAAGTGACTAGAGTATAGGGAAGATTTCATCCTAGGAAGGATGAAGCAGATACCTTATCTGCTTCCAAGGAAGCTCCCTAGACTCTATATGATTTTGTTAATGATCCCCACTCCCTTCGAATGATGGGGGTATGGCTGCACCACAAGAAATTCATGCCGTTGAAGTCCCATCCTTTACGGATCCCACTACATGACTTGTTTCCGATCTATCCTCCCTAGCGGCAGATAGCCTGCTCTCTTGCCATCCATGTTCCACAATAGCTACCTTGTTCTATCAGAATCACTTCTACAGGAGCCCTTTAGGATATGCCTCCAAGAAATGTTTGACATATTTTGTTGAGAGGCCACCATAAAATTTAGTGGGGTGAAGGTAATAACATCACCAGAGCCATAAGTTGTGATCAACAGCCACATTTGAAAAAGAACGCAATGATGTTTATCCACACATAAATTTTTATGAAAATTCTTCATCTTCCATTGTAGGCATCCAAACAGCCTAGAAAATCATTATGGAACATTGGAATTACAATGAATCTACCCATCAACCTAGGCCACAAGTACCCAAAATCTGATGCTTTTTAAGTATTCTCTTTTCTCCAGTGATCATTTACCATTGTCTATCATCTAGCTAGCTAGCTAGGTAAAGTAATAGAATAAAGGTAAATTTAGTGTTTTTACCAATATTGATCCTTATCCCCTCTTCATTGAGCGTCATAGGAATCGTCTTGAAAATATTTAACAAGGAAGGTCGAAGACTATTACCTAGGGGATAAATTGTGTTTCTAAAAATTTACCCTCCACTTTGAGAGGAAATCCAATCAAAAAGGATTTGGAAAGGGGCACATATCCTCCTTGGTGTGCCTCCTCTTGAAATAAACCCAAGAATGGAATACTGTTAGGACAACACATGGACCCTCAAGTTAATCCTCTGATTGGCTGCCAGGATGCTAGGCATCGCCAATGTTGATGGGCGGACTCCCATCATAGTATCCATTACTGGCACCATACACCACTCAAGAACAATGAATGAAATCCGAAATACCTAAAATTTGGGTCTTGTCTTCCATACACACAAAAGCCCCATGATTTATATACCCTCATCTCCATGATTCTCCAATATAACCCTCTCTTGCACCTTTCCCCCGTGGATAGACACCGCTTTCCTCGCCCTAACATCTTTACATTTGGGCCTTTTGCGTGAACATGCTGAACCAAGTTGAATAGGAGAAGTTATTCAAATATTCCTTGACCTAGAGGCTCTCCATTGCTTGTTAAAATAGATTCATTGTCAGGATGAGAGTCTATGATTTGTCCATCAAGATATTATATATGGGAAGAAACTCATCATTCTGGTGCCTGCCCCAATGGATACCCCGAATGAAATGAACATCCCATATACTGATGACAAGATCCCCATGATTGAGATGGACGATGTTGATATTAGTGGACCGCTGGATAAACAACTCTAGCCCGAGTTCGTACTGGAGGTAGAAATGGAACTACGATGTCCACACCTCCACGAATAACCCGATGTACTATAATAATGCTCTGGATTGATCGCATGATTTACATACCCTATACGCCCAACCCCACTCACTAGTGAAATTTCTTCTAGACCGTAGGTCCCAATACTATAGCCACCCCTTGGTTTCATTAGTGATTCTCTATCAGAACAAACTTGCATAATGGGACAGGGAATCCTCAGGGACCAGCTCTCCTCTCAAATGGTTCTGGTCCTTGCATTTAGGACGTAGATGGCCATGTGCCTGGTTTCTCTAGCAGGATGGCCATTTTTTGTAATGTTGTGTCATGTAAGATCATCCTCACGCATCACCCATGACATCAGTGTATTGAAATCAAATCTTGGCACGGGTACCTCCTAGAAAATACTGAAGTCCCATATCGGGAGGTTGTCATAAAGCACACAATACATCTTGGATTGGGTCCACATATTGAAGAGAGTTAGGTTATCAGATAAAAAATTCCCGGCACCATAAATCACTGGGTTCGCAATCATATTAGCCCTCTGAGCAGCATACAATGCTTCTCTCTTAGCATCACTCTGACCAACATCCATTTTTTTGGTTATATCTGAAAGAAAAACCAAAAGTTATGGAAATAAAACAAAAGATTTCATGAAAATACTAGGTGGTTTCCCGAAAATGGAAAGGTTTCATGATAAATTAGGGGAGCAGCATGGAAAATGGATCTTTCATGAAAATTTTCAATCCAAATTGGATAATTTCATTCCAAAAAGAACATATTCCACACAAAGGCATGAGAGATTTACATGCATAGAGCTTTGTGAAGTTACCCAGTCAGGATCAAAGTATCACTGAGAGTGGGAGGGGAAAATCAGGAATATCCATTTTATTTTTTTATTTCCCCTTATTTTTGAAACAACCTTTACCATCTATTACAGAGTTGTTTCCCTTCTGAGCACACATAACCATTGGAACACATGATTTACAAGCTTCACCATTCAACAAGAGTAGCTACATCCTTGGCATGGAACAAAAATAATCCAGTACCTCAAAATCCACTAGAAAAAATATTTTGATGCTGAGTACAATGAGTAGGATACTCCCTTTCACTCATTTAATACTTGATAGATAATACTCATGAGTGTGTGCAACCTCTTTGTAAAAATAGAGTAATTAAATATCTCTGTGCTTATTTAAAAACATTCACAAATAAGATCATTGAAAAAAAATTCTCATTCCTATCAAGAGGCTAATAGGGACTTCCTGTACTTCATAATAATAATTAGTTTTATACCCCAGTCATATCTTGTTCCACCTGATTGTACATCTCGCATAATTTGGGTACTGAAATCTTCATCTCGCAGAGCTCCTTTGAAAAGATCCAAACTTTACAGAGCACCATAGTTCGTAGATCTCTATAGTTTTGCAATGCTCACTAGATCATAGAGATCACTATTTCAGGGAGAATAGATTGGACTTTTAAAAGTTCAATTCTTTATCAATGATCAATGGCTCACCATGATGATCCTTTCCTTCATGAAGTTTATTTCCTTCGCAGAGCTTGTCTTTCTCTCATAACATTCCTCACAACTATGGAGCTCTAAAAATTATCATTACATCTCTCAGAATTTCTCAAGGTGGTAGGGGACTATTTATAGGCAATTCCCACAGACTATAGAACCTTCCAGCCACCTCAACTCCATATCATCATTAAATAACGGAGCTCCGATATTTTTGACAAAATAAACTACATTTCGAGAAGCACCATGGCTATTTTTCAGATTTTCAATGCTCTTCGTAATCGGGAAGTGTTCCATCAAATCCTTTGCAATGCTGTGATGCTCCTTCTTCCATTACGTTGCTATGATTCTTCTTCGTTTTCGCCACCGCGATGCTCTATTTGAAATGATATTCTTCTTTTCCATTCACAAAGATCATTATAATCACAAAGAACACCATTAACATTCATCATCACTTCGCGTAATCTCTTTCATGAATCCCATCTTCACGAAATTCATGCCTTTTCCAAATTTTTATGTACTTTTTAAGGAAATCCATTTTTCGCAATGCATGACCATCCATGACGATTGGCTACATATTTTCTCCCCCTTTCCTTCATAATTCTTCTCTAAACAACTTATGATCATTGTTAAATTCAAACTAGAAAAGCATCATCAGATTTACTATGTAAAGTATTGTAACATTCCTATATTTACTCACCCACTTATACAAAGTAAAGTGATTTCCTTTCTTCTCAAACATCCTTGAAAACAAAAAACAACACATTAATCATCAAAAAACCTCATCAAACAACTTTGTCCCAACACTCTGGAGATTATCACATTAGAAATCATATACAGACCATGGGACCCTAAGGGATTGTATAGGAAAAAATAATGTATTCCATGCACGTGAAAATGACTACATGCCAAAGATGCCATTTTTAGTGCACTTCCCCCAAGGGGTCCAAGCGTCTCAGTGATTCCCTAGTAATCTGACCTCCACGCCTTCTCATAGATATGATTATAAGGGGGGAAGGGGCATTTGTTGATGCCAAAATCCAGTAAAGGACTTAATAAGGCATCCTTGGAAAAAATGAAGGTGTATTTCGACTCAATGACCAATTCATGGAGGTGACAAAAGGATACATGGAAAATTCAAGGGTTACAGATCAATCTGCTTCACCATGCACAAAATTTTCACATCCTGGAGAGATTCTATAAACCACCATGGAAATCCCCGCACAGCTGATGCTTGGGATGGGTTTTCCATGTGGGCCGAATTCCACGTGCCCCCGCTACCCCTGATCACCTATGAATAGAAGGAAAGCCCCTCACTTTCGGCATTTGAAGAATTAGAATCATCTCAACAATTCACAAAACATTATTCCGCAAGAAAAATATGACATTCAGGTACCATATTTTCTGTGATAAGTCCCCCAGGGGCTCGTCTTGGTGCGAGACCACTAGGGATTGACCCTCACCCATGTCCTTTATTGATTGTCCAGTTGTGCGTAAACCCCTTCACTTACGAACAAACCTTGGACCCTTTCATGTAAATCCCCAAAACATTCACGCTGACCTCCTCCAATTGTGTGCACACCACCTTTATACACGAATCAAAGATTATTGTGTGAAATTGTTCCCATTTGAGTCTTTATTTAACAATACCGCTTCTTTGGTGCACAATCCTTTCCTTGTGTGCACCATTGAGCATGTCTATAATGTCACTTTCCCAGACACCATCTTCGGGTGCTTCTTACTAATAAAACACCTATAATACACACCCTTCTCCTATACGACCCTCTAAGTTCATACCAAGTCATTTAAAGGTCCCTTTGGTGGTGCTTTATGTTGAGTAGCATAGCCTTATGATTCTTTTCATAGGCACACTAACAACTATTTCTTCATCACATAGAGACTCTAATGTGAGCCCCTAAATATATCACTCCACAACACCACAACACCACAACATTACAGATGCTTTCCCTTCTATAAGGGTGGGTGTGTTTCAGTCAGTTATGTCCTAGTTTTGGAGAGTGAACTGGCCTCGTTCGATTTGTAAGAAGTTAAAATGCCAATCACTACTGTCCTCAACACATGACGTTAAACTGTGGCCTCACCCCCTGAAATATACATCGGGTGCCCCATCTCGAACATTCTCGTCACGTGGTTATCTCCACGGGATTGAGATCTCCCTTACATGGAATAAGATTCTCTTTTCTAGAATGTTTTTTGTTCGCGGGAAAGGGGGACCATACTGATCTAAGCCCCCAGCCTTTCTTGCAAGGGGTAGCATCTCTGCTCCTCCTCCCTTTGTCTTTGCCAAGGATCAAAGGACAAAGAGGTATAGGGATTTTCAATACCCTATACCACTCCCTCTGTGCTATGTCTCCATCATGCCTCCATTTCATTGTAAGTCCCAATCTCCATCTCCCTTGGCCATTAACCACACATAATCCCTTGATTCTTCTTTGTGACACTAACCATGCATATCCCCACATCATTCCCCACATTTACCCCTTTCATGACATCAGCACCAAGTCTTTGCTACCTCTTGTCTCTCAACCAAGCATTAATCACATGGTCTTAGAGTAAGCATTAAACAAGGAATCCTCCAAAGGCCGTGCAAGAGTGTAACTCTCAAACCCCAATTATGAACTCCATGAACATTGATCCTTGCACCTATCCGATCATGGTACGAAGGAACCCTCCCTAAGGGTCAACCCCCACACCCACCAGTCTCGACCACTTAATTTCTGTCCACCTTGGTCCCGCATGATGTTTAATTGTACTCCCCATTCCTAACTACATGGACTTTGATCGCTACCTCCAAGACGAGGTGAGTAGAAAGCCTCCCCAAGGTTCAATCCCAACACCTATCATTCCCGACCACTTCCTATCGCTTCACCTCATCCATCACGACGTTAAACTATGCTCCCCCTTGTCATCTATCTTGACACTAAACTATAAAAATTCAGAATATATGGGATTTCATCCCTGTTTCCCAGACATGGTATATAGGAAGCCTCCATGAGGTTCAACCCCATCCAGTAGTAAGCCTTTTTTATCCCCATTTAGCGGTAAATCATTATGATCCCCATCTAGGGTGAATCCATTGTGATGACCATCCACTGGTAAGCCTTTGTGATCTCCATCCAATGGTAAGATATGATCCACATGCAATGGTATGCCGTTACACCCAATTTAGTGGTAATCCATTGCACCCAAAGCATCAGTAATCCATTGCACCAATGAAGCGGCAAGACGTTGTGATCCTCAATTAGACGTAATCTATTATATCCCCTACCAACAATAATCCATTGTAGGCTATAGTTTATGATGATCCATCATGGTCCCCTTTGTTAGGACCCATGCCTCTGGTCCATCCAAGCAGTGCCAGACCATCCCAAGTCGCTGACCAAGCATGATCCCAAGCATGTCATCAGGTCGTTGTCCTCTATGTGAACCCTGATTCTATGCCCTCTTCCTAGACAACATGGACATTGATTCCCTGCCATAGTGATACATTGAAAGCATCCGTATTATTTAAGACCATCAGTCATGTCCCATTGTGGTATTTCTCTTGAGCCTATCTATTTTAGGAAGCTCATTCCCCTACCTGGAGGTTCCACTTCCGCCGAGTCCCATCCGTGCATCCATTCTCATGGGCCGCCTCCTCAGGTGTCCCATTACCCCAACAAACTACGTGGAATTTGATTCCTTTCCACAAGGATACGTAGCAAGTATCTTCGAGGCTCAAGACCAATATCATTTTCATCCTCATGTCAGTTCCATCTCATTGTCCCTCCATTTTACTCAGCCATCCATATCCTTTTGGATTCTTACCTCGGCCGCCACATCCCGGTGAAATCATGTCATCTACCTAGCATAGAAAATGAATTGATTTCATTTAAAATATCCAATGGTACCACCTCATACTATGAACTATTCATTTAATGGGGATGATTTATTTTAGGGTAGAAATCACTACCCAGCCTTGGAAATAAAAATTGTTTCATTCATGTGCCATAGCGTCACCACCTCCTCCTACAAACTATTTTGTTTCTGGTTTATTCATGAAATGGATGAATTCAATTTAGATAGGTGGTCCATGATGTGATTTTCACTTCCAAAAATTGAACTGCCCTTTATAGCTTCTCCCCTTTGAACATTGTTTCTTAAAATCTTATTCTAGGTTTATTTTTACCCTTTTATGAGTTACAATTCTCATATTCTTGTATGAGGAAATTTTAGGAACCAAAAAATGTTCTCCATCAAGATGGGCTCTAATCAGGATGAAGAGTAGGACATTCTGATGTAGAAAGTGGTACTTTTTTAACAGGTTTACAGTAGACCTATGGATCCGAGATAGGGTAAGAAGCTTATAAATAGGGGAGGATTATTTTTCATTTACTGGATTTCTCAGTGAGCTGAGCACTTCACAGTTTCTCTTGATTACTTCTTATTCTAAATGGTACTTATTTTGGGGAATACCATTCTGTGAACAGAATTTCATCACCTATGGTCTGTATCTATCAATTGATAATGGTATTTATTGATATTATAAATAGAGTCTAGATTGCTTGTGAATAAATAGTCCCTTCTCTGGCCAATGATTCATGGGCCAGTGCCTTTTCAAACCAATGGTTCACAGTCCAGTGATTTAGTGAACTATTGGTTCGTAGGGCTTTATTATTTTCCCCATACATGAAAACTAATTCCATTACACCCATATTTTGATATATACAATAGGAAGGGCCATTAACAGGCCGATTCTCCTATTAGTCTCTTGGATACTAATGAATAGAGGAAGATTCAGATTGATTATGTTGACAACACTACTTAATTTATAGAAAAACCACTTCACGAACTCATGTCAGGATGTCTTTTTTCTGATAAAAGTGGTTTTTTAAAATTTTCGATAGGATTCTCATTTAAGGATTTAGGCAACAATACAATATTCCACTTCCAACACCATTCCCAATAAATCAAACTAGGCATATGATAATTTTAAATAGAAATAATTCCCACGACAAAATCATAGGGATGGGGGAATTTATCCATAAAACTAAATATTTTGGGTTTCTTTTGAACTACTCTCCTTGACCAATGGAGGAAGCCATGTGGTCACTTGAAGATAAAATTCATTTTTATAATATAATATCATGTAAGGACATAACAAATGAATAATTGGGGAAGTTATCAAAATGGTAACCTTACCCCAGGCGCTCAATTAGCTTGGTATAGGGGTTTCCATTTGGTATTCTATACTTGTAAGTAATTTTAGAATGAAAAAAATACCATGGGTATAGATGAGGTGGTTTGTTTATCACTGAAAAACTCTCTTCAAAACTAGATTATTGTCCCACAAATACTTAGTAGGGGGATCTTGGACACCAATACCTTCAACCTAGTACACTGGGAGGTCGGTATCAGTCTCTGGGATGTTCAATTGATTTTGAGGTTTCCCATATTATGTTATAGGTATGATGAGTTTCTTCCAAAACCTTTGTATTACGATAGAATAGATAGGACCCCCTATTTCGATGATATTAATTAACCATGTGCATGCTATTTTGAAGGGGGCCTCATCTGAAAAAGGATGTCCAATTTTATGATTGGATCAATGGCTTTTTTTCTAAGTGTCTATGATCCTTGGAAATAGAGGACCAATTCTATTCCAACAGTTGAGGCTCGAATGTGGATTTTCTCATACATGCCAATTATGGAAGAGGGTTTTTTAAACAAGTGGGGCTGGAAGATCATTACTAATAACGATTCATTGTTCTGATAAAATCCTTTCAAACCATGTTTTTGAGTGGCTACATTCGATTAATGTCTGATTCTTGTATTGGGGTAAGAGTCATGTTTTTTATGATGGTGGATCAATTTTCCATTGGAAAGTGAATTAACATTTTCATTCCGGTTCTAGTGAAGATTTACCATTTGATGGGATGAATCCGTGAGGGGTGTCCACCATACTAGTTAGTGGGTCCCTTCCAGATTTTATGGGGGTGGGTAACCTCACATATAGGATACTATCGCTAAATAATATTTTAAAAAATATCAGGATCCACAATCTAACAATAATTCCAAAGAATAATTTTGGAAATTCCTTTCTAGTGGAGCGAGTGGGAAAAGATAGATCGACTCAACTATCATGATCATTTTACCAATTATCCTTATGCTCCCCTTTGTTAGTACATTGGGGAATTATGGAACCTGGGACCTCACCATGTGAGGATATCCTATATCATTAATAGAAGGAATCATTGGGGCCAGGAATGTTGGAGAGCTTATATGTGTGGGGTACACACCCTGCAGATTCACACATTGATTCACGTACATCCAAACGATGAGTCACCCATCCATTAATATTTCACACCCGGAGAAACTCATGAGTATTTCTCGACAACTCTAGATACTGTTTAATTGGGAGGACACCCAATTCTAGATTAGGATTATAAATTTCTTGGGTTTTGTGCCTTCTTTTACCAAATCATATGTTTAATATGGAACTCATCATACCCTAAAGATCAACTGGATAAACTAGTTTCTATTTTTGATTCCCAAAAAGCACCAGAGTCCAATGAGATACCAAAGGAATTAGTCTATAATTATAGTTTTGGTATGTATTCTAGAAAATCCACCCTTTTTAAACCATAATGAAGTTTTTTTGGAGCTAGGGTTGAATCACCCATGATGCTAGTGCTCCCTCTCAGTGGTAAGAATCCATCCCCCCCTGATTTCAACTTTTCAATGTCCTAGAGAATGTGGGATTATGTAAGGGGTTATTATTAGGTCCAAATTATATGGAAAATTATGGAAGATAATGAAGATTCATTAAATTATTATGGGTATGTGTTAGCACCATCCACATTTTTTCCATGATGACTAACCTGAGAGAGTTGGTTCCTATCTTCTAGATCATGGTGAATCGATCCATTACTGGCATAACTGACACATATATTCATAGAGAGTTCTTTTCATGGAAATATTTGAGATTAGTTAGGATGAAGAAGATGACAGTCTTTCCTCAAAGAATATTTATCAATTTGATTCCCCTACTATAATGGGGGTTGTGGAAATTCCTTGTTCCTATTCATAGCCTCTTGATTGCACACCTCCTGAGGGTTCTAGGGTGGATGAGGAGCCCACAATGGAATTGGGGTTATTTGATCCTTCCTCACATCACTAGGAAGACCCACTAGTATTAACCATCACCATCAACACACCATTCCCAAAAGATTTCAAATCATAGGATAATTTGGGAGAAGGTGCATCTATTGATGAAATTTGTGAATCACATTAGGTAGAACCCCTGGAGATTACATGCTTCAGATTTTTCGTTTCAACTATGTGGATCTAATCTCTAAATGATAATTCAAAGGAATATATATAAATAAAATAAATCGATACCCATATATAATATTTTACTGGAATACCTTACTCTTCTAGTCATGTAGATAATATGGATGTTTTCATGAATGAGAAAGAAGACATCAGTGAAGAGGTAATATAATTATATGTATCACCTCAACTTTTATTTTCTATCATGGCTATAAAATTCTACTCTAAGAATGTCCATGATCCTAGGGATAATTGGAAGATAGTTTCTTCCTTGTAATACACCCCATATAACACTACTGTTGGGGATAATACAACTTCATACATGGGAGTTGATGGAAAGTTCTCCCCTGAGACAAGGCTTTATATGGAAGCAATCCTTTCATATTCAACCAGTGAATTTCTACCCCGAGATGTTCCCACTATTATTTCCTAGGGATCGTCCCTATGAAATATAACAAGGTGTAATCAAGCATCACACATGACGATATGCCTAGTGTTAGAGATAATAGGTGATTTTTCATTTCATTTTTTAGTTTTCTTGTTATGTGTCTTCATTTTCATACTAGTTTTCTTGCACATGATTTAGTGAATCTATGTTGAGTAATCATGTATAAGTCGATAAAGGAATTATAAGATATAATTATTTAGAGATATAGATAATAACTCTTGATATGATAGATAAAAATGATAGGTAACCCTTGCTATTTAATACTATTAGAGGGATTATGATCCCTAGAGGTATCACTTCATGAAAAAAATGACATATGTCCTAGTGGAGGTAAGGGATTTATATGTTCAATCATTAACTAAGAATATTGATCATACTCATGAAGAGATGAATGTGACGACACTAGAATCAGTAGTTGAACTGGATGGTGTACCCCGAACCAATGAAGAAATCAGGGAGATCCCAATCCCTAAGGGTCGTCTATTCTCGATTAAAATAATTCACCCCCTATAGTGGTGGTGTCATTAGGGGTTGAGGTTCCAACCTCTCATATTGATCCATCCCCTTTGGGGAGAATAACCATTGAAGCGGTATCAATTTTAGATTGAGGATAACCCAATTTAAATTTCATCCATATTTTCACGATGACCCTTCTTCTGTGTATAATATCAATGAGTGAACCTCTAGAGTTATTGCTTTGTAAGAGCATGAGTCTGCTCCACAGGTGTCTCTGGAAGAACATGGGGTAAACATGATAAATGAAGATACAACATCAATTATTTTGGGTGATGATGAATCAACTGTGACTAGGGATGTCGATGTACTAACAAGTGGATGCATGTTCTCCCCACATCAAACCATTCCCTTTTTCTCTCATGGTTTAGCTGTTATGTTTTTCAATATTATGATTACATAATTATATCCATAAAAATTTTGGGATACATCTTAATCCATTATTCTTCCACTAGATGATACTATAAAGGAATAGGATACTTCAAGATCAATCCATGACGAGGTTGTTGAACCAAGTCCCTTCGTATTGGTGCGTATTCCTAAATATATTCTTCCATGAAAGAGTGATTATGAGGTAGACTAGGAGGCCTTGGATAAACATCAAACTGATCATTTTAAAACATATAAGGACATCACAATGTTAATTATCTAATGTCCCTTCTAAACATATCGACAAAATTACCCATATTATGCCTCCTATATTATATCCTGGGATATGGGGGGAGGGTTTGACAATCATTTATTCCATTACATATTAAAGAATGTGATTGCTACATTGGAGAGTGATATTACACTACACTCCCATTTATATACTTAATAATCCATGTCCCATATTCACTTGGTCAAGAATATACTCCTTAATGAAGCTTCCAGACATGCTAGGATTTTCGTGAGGTGATATGGAGAAATTGTTGAGTAGAGTACATTAGTAGAGTGACTGCACCAAGAGGTGGAACTACATGGTCAGTAACTGGAGTGGCATAAAAATAGTTATCTCACACTAAGGTAGTGGTAGATGAAGGAAAAAAGGTTGGTTGAGGTAGAGTGATAGGAGGGATTGGTTATTGTTGAGAAAGTAGAGGCAATGTCGGTCAGTGCAGATACAAAGACCGTATCCTTGTTGGCACTCCACTGAGCCATAGGGGACATGAACCTCACACTATTCAAATGTTGTGTTTCTTATAATAAAGCCATGTAATCTTAATAAAATATTCATATTGAGAGACTATAGGCTACATATGTTATTTCATTCTCATTTAATAAATTGAAAACCTATTTTCCCTACCATGATTGTCTATTATCATTTCCTGTAACATCAATTAATCATTACTGGTCAAATATTGAATGATAATCTCCACTAGATTTTAATTTCAAGTTTCGTATTGGATAACCAAATAGATATGGTCATGTAATTACCTAATTTTTTCCATAGTAATTGGTCTCAAAGAGAATAGTTTTTAATATATCAAGGGTTAGCTATAAATCCTTACAAACATTTTTTTTCTCACCCTAATTTTTCTCTAAGTACACCATGGTGTAGGTTTAGTAGACATATGTAGACTTTTTATTTGGATTCCCCTTACCAGTTTTAGAAATAACATGTTTCTTTTCTTTTTTTTATTTCTATTTATTGCTCGATTTTTACCTAAAACATGTAATGAAGAGGTTTAGGGAGATGACACTTGACATTTTTCCATGGTTTGATTTGTGTGATTTCCATTGGGTGATTTTTGTGCCTTTTCTCATAGGATGGTTAATGTATTTCCATCGAAACTAATTAAAATGATGTTTTAGGTCAAATATATATGACCGTGAATTATATAGTGAGGGTCATAATAGGGAATATTGACTAAGAATGAACCATAATTATAGAGACATGCGTGAGGGATTTTAATTAACCCTATTTTAGTAATTCTCGAAAACAATAAATGGTATGGGATAAGTATGCGAGAGGTAATAGTATGAACATCATCCAAAATGATGATTTTGAGGTGTACAAAGGTAGGAAAAACCTTTCCTCAAGAAATTTTTCCTTTATATTATATGGATTTTCCTATGAGAAAATTCTGCAGATCTGACAAGGGAATATTTTTATAGTTGAACAAAAGTATCACTGGGATAATGACCCTCCATTTCTAATATCCACGAAATATGGGAAAATTTATATTTATCAAGGCCATGGTCGGTGGCTTATCATGGGGATGATGTGTAACGAATTATGGGGGTGTCTGTATGGGAACTATCCATGAATGTGTAACCGATCCTACATTGATTTGTCTTCTGAAAATGATAGGATTAGTTTAATGTTGTGCAACTAGGACTTGTACCATGTAGTCTAATGTTATGTGGATAATACATTTTAGGGCTACTGTTTAAGATCATTTATCTTTTATTGAGGGGATAATGATTTTCACATTTCATCTTAATCAATTCAAGAGTGATCTATCATTCTAAAGCATGAAGGGTAATGGTTGTAAACCAAGATATGGGGGCTCTGAATCTATGAATCTCTGGCACTATTTCACACCGAGTCTCCACTACCTGAGATCCGCATGCTACATCCCCCATTACCTTAAGCTCTGCCGGTTAGGCTACCATAGGCCTCCACCTATGCACACTAGAGAGGATTCCCCAACATGGATCTGGTCCATGAAGTTCCTAAACACCCATAGATATGGATGTTTCATCCCAATAAATTTAAGGAAATATTTGGGGTGTTAAAATTTGAAACCCCCAGGTCTTGGTGTGCCTTTCTGGTGGAAGGAGGTGAGACCCTCCCTTTTCAACTATAATTGGAGGTGAGTACTTCATTGAAAAATCATCTGATTGAGCACCAAGGATCAATCTAGAAAATAGAGGAGATCTAATACCCAATACCATGAAGAGGAGGCCCTACTGGCTCCATATTCTTTGTTTTCTTCATTCATTTTATTTAAAATTATCATGTCTCATTCTTTTTCATCTTCAATGACCACTCTTTCACGAAGGGATACAACCTATTTTGCCTAGGTGAAAGGAAGGGCACCCCATTATTATTTTGATTGAGTTTCGAAATTATTTAATCAAAATAATTATTTTCATTAAATATTATTCATTTGAATTTAATTAAACTATGACCTTAATTACATACAATCATGTTTTATTTTATTCTCAAATAATTATTATTTTTATTTAAATATTTATTCAACCGATTTTAATTAATTTTTTCATAATACCAATTGATTGATATTTAAAATAAATCTGGTAAGGGTGTGTTTCAGTGATTAATAAACATTTAAGGAAAGGAAGATGGAGTGATTTAGTTATTTAGGAAAATTAAATACCTGATTAGGTATTTCCTAAATAATTCCAAAATTTCCCATTTGGATTTTCACAAATTGATAAATCTAAATCAAGGGAGAATCAAATTTTTTTTACACAATGAACATAATGGTTTTAATTAAAAACCAATAGATTTATATTTAAGCCCTATTATATAAACATAATAGGGGATAAAATATCCTAAATCCAGTCAATTATCTCTCATCTAAATCTCAGAAAATATAAATTTTCATACATTCAAGTACATAAGATCTTTGAATTTGATTTATTTTGACACAACTGACAAATATATTGAGACCCTTCTCTCTAGTGATGAATTTTGGTTACCACTATACTATACTGTTAGTGGAATTAAATTTTTTCCCACACCCCAAAATAGGTGTGTGTCCAAACTGGATTCAGTTATGAGAAGCTAGTAAAAATATAACCTTTTTAATTTACATGACCCTGACCTCTAACAAAGAACTAATCTATGTTGACCCTGAGATATAGTTAAATTTATTAATTATGATTATGAGTATTAATTATTAATTTCGTTTTAATGAAATAAAAATTAATGAATCAATTGTTCATTTAGAACCACACATTTATGGAAATTGAACCACAAAAAACATTGAGGGACCTCTCTGCCCCATAATTGTCTATCTAGAATTTTTTTAACCATTCCTAAAAAACATTATTAGTTACACGTTATCATGATTCTTTTTCAACCAAAATTTCATGGTCTTGAATATGAAGATCTCAGTCGACACATTCTATAATTCAAATTTTTTTATTCATGTTTCAAACCAGGAGGAAGGGTTGAGGAGAAATTCAAGAGTAAGGAATTCCCATTTTCACTAAAGTAAGCTGCTAATGATGTCTTGTATACCTTATAAATTGGAGTGATTTAAAAATAGGATGATCTCTAACAAATTTTGTTGCAAATTTTCTTCCCATAATCTCATAGAACATCTAATAGTAAAGAGATATACACCAGCTACTGGTGATACTCTTAATGTGTATTGGGAATAATTCACGATGATTTTTGTAATATACTGATTTAAAATAGTATAGGATCCCAAAATCATAGTATTATTCTACCATGGATTGATATAAAATGATAGGAAAATTTTGGATGAATTCTATAGAGGATATTTGATTGAAAAATCACCTATAGAATCTCAGTTTCTCATTTAGAAGATAACTCAAAATTCACACCAATTCGTAACAAGTGACATTAGTCCAAGAGGTATACTTGAGGTATGGACTCCTTAAAAAACACCTCTCCTTGAACCCATAATTGTTGAATTGAAAAACTGGTTGAGACAAATGGATGATAAGAAAGTGATTGAGCATCCATCCTATCCAAAGGTATGTGTATTGCGATCATCACACAATTATTACACTAATCAATGTGCAGATATACATGGTACATAATGTTGTGTAGCTACATTCCAATAAAGTCAATTTATGTAAAATCAACAATAGAGAGAAGGTAAAACCAAACACATATTCTGAGGTAAAAAAAGGATAGAATTTTTTTATAAATTCCAACCATTCTAAAAACAATATTAAAACATGACACTTTTCAAACAAACACACAAAAAACTAGTACTATAAAAGGAAACCCATGGTCCACCATCTTTTCAATAAAATACTTTTGAGAAGCCATCAACTAGTTCACAATTAGCTGAGAGCCGACAACTATATTTAGAGGTTGAGGGGGAAAAATAAATTTTCAAATATTTATCAGAGAATTTAAAGATAGTTTTGGATATTCTAACCTAGACAACAGAAAAGCTGCCAGTCTAGAAAATCGCAAATAAAAAAAAATGTCATTTTAATAATGACTTGATATGGAAAAGAGATTCCACCACATAAAAATTTTATGTTTTATGGTTCTATGAAAAAACATAAATATACACTCATCATCCTAGAAAATAAACTAGAATAAAAAGTTCAAAGACAAAAATGTTGAGAAAAGTCAACAAGGTACCATTACCCTATGCATTAACTCAATCATCAAAGGTATACAAAGAAAAAAAAATAAATAATAAACCCTTGAAACCTATCAAAAATATGAGATAAAAATAATTTTTCTTGATGATATCCTCTAAATCAAAAAATATATGATATTACTCAATGAAAAAATCATTAGGAGAATTAATCATTATGGAAATCAAATAATCATATTTTGAAAGAGATCTTGGGACATTTTCTATTATTTTCATTGTAATATATTTGAAATTTTTAGATGATTTGGATGATCTTGGTTCATCCATTAATGTTATTTATAAATATGAATTTTTATAATTGAAAATATGTCAACTATATCACACAAGTGTAGTTATTCATCTCGAAAAAAAATCCACTATTTTTTCTATCAAATTTGTGGAAGATGGGGTAGTAGGAATTGGAGGACCAATTTTTATATCAGACTTTTACATTTAAACCATGGATGAATAAAATGAACCAAAGAATTCACCAATTATCTTGGGAATAACATTCCAGAAAACAACCAAAACAATCATCAATGTGGATAAAGGAAGCCCAGTCATGGTGTTGGGATACAACAAGGTAAACTTAATACTTTGGAATAATAAACAAACCGTTCAAACAATCATTATGTCAATTCAATTTTCAAAAAAGAAGGTACTGATCCCATTTCAGATTTTGGTATGCTTAGAAAATTCAAATCTTTTGTATGTCACACCATGGAAGGAGAGATTACTAAAAAATAGGAATATTCAATATTTTTACGTCAAAATGAAATTTACTTTGAATTCATTGAAAATTTTCTAGAATAAATGTATATGATTCCATTGGTTAATAGAATTCATTATTTCAAAAAGGACAATGTGAATTCATTATCATCCGTAGAACATCCCCCATGTCTTGAAATAAAATCCCTCCCTTTTTATTTAAAATACATGTGTCTATGGTAATTAGAAAAGTTTCCATCAATAATTCTTAATAACCTATCTAGGACCCAAGAAAAAACACTAATTGACCTTATATAAGAAATTCTTGATCCATAGGATGGAGGCTATGAGACAAGACCAAAATAAAACCCATGGTCTGATCATATAGAATCTTATTAGAAGAGGACTCTTGATCTATCATGAAGCCCATGAGGAGACTAAATCCCACCATCAGAGAAGTTGTAAAGAAATAAATTGAAAAACTTTTGGTGAAGGAAATCACCTAACAAATTTATATATCCAAATTGGTCATCCCATATTAATAAATTAAGTTTCCAAATTGTGGAATATGAAATTATTAATTAATTCCCACTATAGTCCAGAAAATTTGGAGGTTATGCATTGGTTATAGAGGGCAGAACCAAGTCACCCAAAAAGAGAATTTTTCATTCATATTCATGGATCATGTGGTGGAAAGGCTAGAAGGTAGGTAACATTACTTGTTTTTGTATGGATTTTATTATTATTTTTAGGCACCAATTGATCCCAAAGACCAAGTGAAGACAAAATTCACCTATTATAACACCCCAAGAACATACAAATAAATTTAATATATAATTCATGCAACAAAATGTATTTATAAAACAAACACTTGGTTATTTATATGGGGTAGTTTTAACCTATCCTTTAGATGAAATTTTCCACTTTGGTGTTTTGAATTTTGAAAAAACAGACATACATGGTTGTGATCTACAATATTTATAAATTCTAAGCGGATCAAATTATGTATTTGGTGAAAAGTAACATGACCCCTATGAATAGTAATGCACCCTTATGAATAGTAATGCAACCTTTTGAATAATAATATAAACCTTATGAATATTGAACTCACCCATGTAAGTATATGTAAAATTTAGGCACCATATAAATGAGAGTGGATATTTTAAAAATTAATAATTCAGTGTCGTTATTTTCGTGAATAAGAAATATTTAATTACAATTTCAAATTAATAAATTGAATTAAAATAAAATTATTCTTCACAAAATTAATTACTAAATAAATATTTATTTTCATATTATTTTAATACATTTTTAAGAGACATTAGATTTTTAAAAGTATTATAAAATCAATTTAAAATATCAAAATTATATTTTCAAATAAATAATTATTTTAATTAAAAAAATAAATTCTACATTTTTTTAAAATTATTTTAATAAAATTGTGCCAAATATTTAATTCTACTCATTGAATAAATTTTATGGTGATTATTTTCAATATTTATCAAATACTTGTATTTTTGGTGAATAGTAAAATATGATAATTTATGATAAATGCTATATACATGATTTATTGAGTCATGGGTGTTGTATGGGTGATGTAAGAATACATTTTTAGAACCCAGATGCACTTATTACTATTTTTGGTCATAAAAATCAACACAAATTCTTGTCTTGAATAAACTAATATAATAATGAATTTGATATTCAGAAATCACCCCTCTCATCCCCTATAAAAACATTATCACTCCCTCTTCACTATAATATTATACGACATGTAGCTTACCAATGTTATACCCAAATAATATTTCTTAGTATCTCATCACGTTTATGAGATCTTGGTCTTTCCAAAAGGCCAAAACCTCTTCCCTTAAAGAGGTTCTCAAGGAGTATATTTCAAGAGGTAAAATCCTCTTCCTTTTTCCAATTAATTCGAATTTCTGTTCTATCTTTTATTAATCTCTCCTAACCTCCCCTATCCAATTGATATTAATAACACAAGTATCATTTATAAACTATAATTATATCTTGTTAATTTAATAACCGTTATCATTCTTCTTACTCTCATTTATTTCAGAAATGAAATCATTGTCCAGGATGTGCCTATTTAAAACTTTCATGGAAGATGATGTTTTGTTCTTAAATTTATTCTTCAAGTTGGGTCATGAAACCATTTTTAAGGATTAGAAAGTTTAAAAAAATGTATTATATATTATAAAATGATTATGGAACCGTAATTTATACCTTATATTGAATAATAGAGAGAAACTAGTCCGTTGTGATCGAAAAACAAACCTAAAAATCTAAAAAATTACCACCAAATGTATTATCTATTGATTAATTCTAATACAATGTAACCAAATGATATATATAACCATTAAACCTACAGTATTTTAATTAATAATATATAAGTTCAACTATGATGAATTATATCCATTCCACATGAACTCCATTACTTATAATCAAGCAAACCCCATCATGAAATCAAGGAAAAGGAACACTCCCGAATGACATAATTCAATTTTATAACATATCAATAAGCACATAAATGATCATAATAAAAAAAACTATGAATAAAATATATGTACATAATGTTATTAATTATTTAAATAATATATTTAATTGGATTATCCAGTAAATTAAGGTTAATTGGAGAATACGGTCAGACATACGGTTAGTACATTCTACTCGAACCTCCATTTTCTTTCGGGTAACTCTTATTCTATACTTACCCCAATAATATTATTAATTATTATTTTTTAATCCTTATTAATTTTTTAATGTTCTATATAGTTTTATAAAATATAATCCTTATTTATTTTTTGGGGAGTTACTTTTTTAAAAGGATCATTCAAAAATTCTTCCCAATAAACAAGCTAGATTCATGGGAACTTATCGAATTACTACCTATTTTCAAGGGCACTCTATAATAAATTATAATTGGCCACTATTTTTAAAAAATATCTCATTTTAGGAAGTAAAATAAATCTTATTTCACATATGGTTTTAAATAATTAATTTTCAAAAAGAACACTTCTTTTCAAAGTAAAATAGTATTTCACTCTTGAAATACGCGATGACTTTATAAGAGTACTGTCGTCTATTTTAAAACACAGGTTGATTCATATGGTTAACTTGGATTAAAATTTTTTGTTACCTTCAACCATATTTTATTGAATTTTTTAGGTTTATTTTGACTATGGATGTGCAATATTGATACGAGTCACCATATAACACTAAATGATTTGTGTTTATGTTTAATATTGTGGAATGTTATTTACAATCCATATGTTAGATTCAATATGAATGTATATGTTTTTTATGTTTAACAAAATTAATATTTGGAATACATTGGACATAGTTAGTGAATGATGGTTCCCACTATAACCCCTTTATTCATCGGTATGTATCATGGTACAAAAAAGATAGGCACATTGATGAGGCCTTTCCAATTTTCAGTTATGGTTTGGGATAACGCCTAAATAATTTTCAGATAAAATGGAAGTGGCCTGGACAGTATGATTCAGACATCCCACATTATGCATTCCCTCATCGTAAAATTATAAACTTATAAAACATGTGACTATTAATCTAGTATAAAATCAATGGTTATGTTTCATACTCTATTGATCCATTATTATGGAATTATTTTATAAGCTTTTATTCTTTCCACAATATGATCATGTTTATTTTTAAGGTCATATACTTTAATTTGTTCCCATTGCATAGTGTTTATTATTTATATAACTTCTAATGTGTTACTAACCATTACTGATCATATGATCTCACCCCATTTTAATCATTTATTTTCCCCATGCAGTGAAGATGAATATTATGAATGACTTTAAGGAATAATATAGGTTCTATAGATGTTCTTAATGGAATTTTTATAATTTATTTCATTTAAAATTCTAATGTTGAAATTAGGTGTGTATCTTGTTTTTGGAAACTACCAATGTATTCATTCCATCAGGATATACCATTATTTTAATCAGAAGATTGTTATAAAATACCTCACCTGCTTCGAGAAACTGGGGTAGAGGTGTTACAGTTGGTATTAGTGGATGTTTAGTAGAAATCAAAGAAATTATATTTGGAAAATGTATAATATTGGAAAAAACACTAATGTAGACATTGAGGATAACAATTATAGTACATCCTAGAATTTTGGTAAGGAATAGATTCTGTGGATATTCCATGAAAATACATCCATGTCTGGATACTAGAAGTGGATGTTGTTCTGGTAGAAATGTACCTTGGAGTAACAAATCAGACAAGGTGTTATGGGCTTAACTTTGTGTAATCTAGTAAATGCGAATCTCCCTTTCTCATCACTTGGTTTGACACTCGGAATTGGATATTCTTAAGATAATAAACATTTTTATTACAAGCCATAATGAAGTGTTTAAAAGGAAAATTTCCCTTATAGAAATAATGTTTATGATTATGAGATTATTTATGAATAGGATTTCATTTTATTTTACGTATTTTTCTAGTTGATATTATACATTAGGATTTATAACGTAATCTAGTGTATGATATTATTCAGAATTGGCGCCTAGTGAACAGAATGGAAACTACTTGAACCCGTGTATCCTATATAGATACTTCCACCCTATACATGATAATGAAGTTTTGGTTAGTGCTGAGTAACTTATAGAAATATTGGGACAAATGACTTCAGTTATGAATAATAACCTTACACGTATAGAAAATCCTAGACCACAATGTAAAGAATCAATGTTTGACCACTTTATATAGCAACAGCCTCAATCACTTTATGGGAGTGCAAAACCATTCATAAAAGAGCAGTGGTTATGTTCTTTATATGAGATATTACATTCTTAATGATGTAATGAATGGGAGAAGGTTTTAATAAATTTTTTTCATCTATCATGGTATTTTGATCAATTATTGTTGTTAATTCAAAATAAAAATGAGGAGGAAGATATTTAAAATTTGGAATGGAGGGATTTTAAGGAAATATTCTTAAAAAATGATTACCTTATGAAAAGTGAGTAGATACGGAAAGATAGTTTGTAAATATAAGCCAAAAAAAGGAAGAGAATGTTTCAAATAATGAATCTAACTTCACATGGTTAGAACGACATTCCATAGACTGAATACATTATCCATGGAGAAATATTGAGAGATTCATTGATGGGTTAAAACCATTCATCTAAAGGGCACTGGTGTCCCAATGATTCTCATCATAGAATGATATTGTCTCATATACTGTGTAAAAAGAGAAATAATTCTCTAAGTCTTAGGAATTTAAGGGTATGAAATAGACTAATTAGGTGGAAGAGGAAATAATATATAAAGCGAAAAATAATAGGGGATTATTCCAACATGTGATTCATGTGGAAGGAAACACCACGGTTCTTGCTTAAATGGAAAAGGAGTGTGCTGCAAGTATGGATATAAAGGCCATCATGCTGGTGATTTCATGGAAAATAAGGAATATATTAATGTTCAATGCAATAATTTTAGGAATATGGGACATTATGATATTTATTTTCCAAATAGTTAAAGAAAAATTCCTTAGAAATGGCCATGGGATAAAGGCCATGCATATGCTATCCTAGCTGCTAAGGTTAAAGTTCCTAATCAGGTGGTGGCAGGTACATTAAAAGGTTCCTCAAACTTCTCCAATGCTTTATATGATTCTGTATCATCACATTCATTTATATATTCTCGTTTTTCTAAAAAAATAGATATTTAAAATTTGATTTAATAAAGGAGTTGTCTTTCTAAACACCTAAGGGAAGTATCATTGCAACAAAAATGTGATAGGAAGTTCCCATTATGGAATATTAACAATCATTATCTTCTAATTTTATCATCATACCAATAATATAATTTTATATAATCATCAGTATAGATTGGATTTTAAATTATAATGTGAAAATATTTTATAAGAAGAAATAAGATACAATTTTTGAGAATGATGTAGTATCTGTCATTTTTATATTATAAACCACTTTATCTAATACTTATCCAGATCCACCCCTAGTATATCTACTGAATTAAATTCCTAAGGTTGGGGGGGGGGGGTAAGGAGTCAGGTAAGAAATATTAAAATTGAGGATGTACCTATTCTGAAACAATAAATTGAAGTGTTTCTATAAAATTTACCTCAATATCCTCCAAAGCAGGAAATTAAGTTTTCTATTGATTTAATCCATAGTGAAAGCCCAATATCAATGACTCCATATAGAATGGACACAATGGAATCAATGGAGTTGAACAAAAACAAAGGGAGTTGAGAAGTACGAGGTTTATTTTCCCTAGTGTTTCCCCATAGGGAGATAATGTACATTTTGATACTAAGAAAGATGGATCGATGAGGATATGAATTGGCTACAAGGAAATCAATTAAATTATGATAAAGAAATAATATAATCTGCATTATATTGATGATTTTTTTGATCAACAATGTGGTGTCCAATATATTTTAATGTTTAACCTTTCATCTTGATATCAATAGTTGCATGCGTGGAAGGAAGATATTCCAAAGAAAACACTTCAAAATAGATCTGGGAATTATGGGTTTATAGTAATTCCTTCTGAACTGACTAATGTACCATTTATATTCATGGATATAATGAATATAGATTTAAAGGTATATCATTATGTAATTATTATTTTATTTATTAGTGATATATTTTTATAATCCAATATCTATGATGATCATGAGAGTCACTTCCATATTAATATGAAAACTCTTAGAAGAATTGAATTATATTAAAAGATTAGAAAGTGTGAATTATTTCATTAAATAGTTTCTTTACTGGGCCTTATTTTCCCTAACGAGGGAGTCTTTGTTGATCCTACAAAGAAAAAGGCAATTCTAGAATGTCCTACACCAATGAACATAACCATGGTATGTAGTTTTATTGGGTTAGCATATTATTATCATTGTTTCTTTCAGAAACTCACCCATTTAGCTACCCTGTTGAGCCCATATACTCATAAAGGGGATAATATTAGATGGAAAAAATAATGTGAATAAAGTTTTTATGAATTTAAGAGGATATTAGTGAGTGCTTCAATCCGAACTCTACCATAATGAAATGGTGGATTTATGATCTATGGTGATACATCCATGAAAGGAGATTGTTTTGTCCATATAAAAAATGATAGAGTTATTTCCTATGCATCAAGACAGTTAAAAATTAATTAATATAACACTCTAACTCATGAACATGAGTTAGTAGCTGTGATATTTTTTATGATGATATGGATACACTATCCTAATGGAGAAATATGTGAGATATATGTGGATTACATGAAGATAAAATATATCTTCTCTTGGAAATAACTCATCATGAGGTAAAGGAGATAGATTGAGATACTAAATGATTATGATTGTTCGTTGCAATACCACCCAAAAAGGAAAATAAGTTTTTTGAAGCATTGAATAGGAATGATCATGGAGTTCTATACAAATTGAGAATTTAGAAGGATCATTTGTACATTGATCTAGTAAGGATGGATATGTAAATTATAAGATAAGGGGAAACATGATTACTTTTTCAATTAGTTTTTCAACCATATTTATTATAATATATTAAATATTCTTATCTTGATGACAAGAATCTTCAGAAGAAAATTAATGTTATGAGTGAAGAGATGTTGGCAAAATTATTGTATTAAGATTGAATTATGAATTTTTGGAAGAGGCTTTGTGATCCCCCTTTTATCGAGATAAAAAGAGAGTTATTGGATGATGTTCATAGTTCAAATTTCTCTATACACCCTAGTAGTAGTAAGATGTATAGATATTTGAAGGGAAATTTCATGTTGGTCAAAATATAGAAGAAAATTATTTTTTATATATGAAAAATTTTAGTTTATCAAAACATGAAGGTAGAAATATAACATCTTAGAGGAGTCATGCATCCTCTTCCTATTCAAACATGGAAATGGGATTACATTACTATGTATTTTTTCACCAGATTTACCAAAACACTATGAATGAATGAAGAGATATGGGTAATTGTTCATCAAATCACAAAATCTACACATTTCCTTTCTATAATGGAGGATTTTACAATGGTGGGCCTTGCATGATGTTAAATTAATGAAGTTGAAAGACTTCATGGGGAACCTTAATAAATTGTTTCTTATTGTTATCCATGATTTCCATTGAAATTAGGGGAGGGTACTCCTAGAGCTATTGATACTAATATTTAGTTCAATACTTCTTATCCTCCTAAAACTAATGTGAAGTCATAAAGGATGATGTAAACATTTGAATACATGTTGAGATTTATGCTCACCTAATTTTCAAGGTATGTGGGAATAATATTTATCTTTGGTAGAGTTTTTCTAAATCCAAGTTTCCATTATAGTATTCAAATGGCACCATATTTGGAACTATATGGAAGGAGAATTCGTACACCAACAAAATGGGATGATATTGGTGAAAGGAAGATTTTAGAAACAAAGCTTGTGGAGGAAACAATCATAAAGGCAATGACTATTCAAAACCATATCAATGTATCCCAAAGAAGAAAAAATAGCTATACTGATTCTTGGAGGAAGGATTTGTAATTTAATGTGATAGATCATGTTTTCTTAAACATATCTCCGTGGAAGGGGGTTATAAGTTTTGGAAAAAATAGAAAGTGATCCCTAACTACATTGGACCTTTTAAAATTATGGAGAGAATTAGAGGTGTGGATTATTATTTGGCAGTGCCACCTAGACATTCCAAGGAACAAAATGTGATTAACGTGTCATTGTTGAGAATGTACTTGCCAGACCCAACACATATACTCACTTCTAAAGGTGTTTAATTGGAACCTGACTTGTCTTACTATGAAGAGCCTATTTGGATTCTGGACACAAAAGAACAGTGCCTAAGAAATCAAATCAATCGGCCGGTAAATGAGCATTGAAATAATCATAAAAATTTTTAGGCATCATGGGAGCATGAGGATCTTATGATGAAGAACTTCCCACATCATTTATGAGGTATCATTCTGGAATTTCAATGATGAACTTTTTGAAAGGAGTGGAGAATGTAACATCCCAGGTACTTACAAATAAATTTAATATAAAATTAATGTAACAATGAGACACTAAAAAATAATTTTTTTTTCATTTAGTGTACATAGTTGTAAACTAGTTAATGGATATAAATTTTCTACTTATGTTTTTCATTTTTAAAAATAGATATACAAAATGGCGATCAGTAAGATAAATAGAGTATGAAAGGATCATCTTATATTTTTGCTGAATGCTAACTTGACCTTTATGAATATTAATACATCCATATGAATAGTAATATGACCCTTATGAATAGTAAACTTACCCATTTATGTATAAATAAAATTTAGGCACTTTATAAATGATAGTGAATATTTTAAAAATAAAATATTGTGTGTTGGTATTTTGGTGATTAATAAATATTGATAAATAATTTTAATTTAATAAATTTAATTAATATAATATTCAATTTCATAAAAATTAATTCTAAATAAATATTTTTTTTCTTATGAGTTTAGGATAACTTTACGAGACTACAGTTAATTTTTGAAAGTATTATAAAATTAGTTTTAAATTTAAAATATATAATTTTAAGGTAAATAATGATTTTAATTAGAAATTAAATTTCATGTATTTAGAAAATTACTTTGATAAATGTGTGGAAATTTTTGAAATACCCATGTCCAAAAATGGTTATGGTTAATTTATGTGATTTTTCTAAAATACATGAATTTAAGGTGAAAGGTAAAATATGATTATCTAAGATAAATGCTAAATACATTATTTATTGAGTCATGGGTGATGTATATATTATTTATTAATAAAGAGTTCGAAATCACATGAACGATTTAATACATTTTGTCACAATAATCCGGATTTTTTCTTTTCTTGTGAAAAATAATTAAATAAATAATATGATATTGACCAAACAGCCCTGCCCTTCACTATAAAAATCAACCATTACACCCTCTTCTCTTCACTCGTCAATTCCATGAAGATACTCTATGTTATACCCAATTACTCTACCATAGTCTCTTCCCACATCTAGAAGATCTTATTATTTCCAAATGACCAAAAACCATTCCCGTAAGGAGGATCTGAAGGTGTATATTTCAAGAGGTAAAATCCAATTCCTTTTTCCATTTAATTCATCTTTTTGGTTCTTTATTTTATTATTCTCTCATAACCTCCCCCTTTTAATTGATATTTAAAACTTTATTGTCATATATATATTGTAAATATAACATGTTAATGTAATAACCCTTTTCAATATACATACACTTTCTCTATTATATTATAAACAAAACCATCATCTAGGAGGTGCCAATTTACAACCTTTATAGGCGACAATGTTTTGTTCGACAAATTATTTTTCATGTAAGATCATGAAACCATTTTTATGGTTGAAATATATTCTAAAATATGTATTATATCTTATTTAGAGATTCTTTAACCATAATTTATATATGATATAGTATAATAGAACAAAATTAGTTCATTGTGATAGAAAAAATGTTATAAAAATATAAACGATTATCACAAAATGTGTTATCTATTGATTCATACTCATACCATGAAACAAAAGGATATATATTACCATTTAATTTAATTTATGTTTATTAATTATATATAAGTTTAATTATGGATAATTATATATCTTCCAAATGAACTCCATTACTTATAATCAAGCGGACAAATCATGACATCATGGAAAACAAACACTTTAGAATGATGAAATTCAATCTTATAACTTTTAAATAAGAAAAAAATTGAAGAAAAAAATCTATAATGAATTTAAAATATATAAATATGGATATGAATTAATTAATTAATGGGTTTAATTTTACTGCCAAGGATAATAACGTTAAGTGAAAAATATATTCAGACATAAGGTATAGATTTTCAAGTTGAACCTCCATTTTCATTCAAGTTACTCTTATTTTTATCATACATCAATGAAATTACAACTTATTATTATTTTATACTCATTATGTATGTGCGGATCTTATATATAATTTTTCCAAATAGAATATTTATTTCTTTTATTGGTATTTACATGTTTAAAAAGTAACTCTAAAAAATTCTTCTTAATAAACAAGCCCAATTGAAGGGAACTTATCTATTCCATCACTATTTTCAACGAAACACTATAATATATTTTAATAAACCATAATATTTATATGATTAATCATTTTATTATTAAAAAACTATATTATTTAACTTTCAGTTTTATACAAATAATTTCCAAAAGAACTATTATTTTCAAATTAAAAACGTATTTCTCTTGATAATTAATCCATGATTTTATAAGAGTATTTTCATCTATCTAAACACCCTTGTTGATTTATATGCTTTAATATGATTAATGTTTTCTGATGTCATCTACATTATTTATTGAATGGTTTATTATTAGTTTGGTTTTGGATGTGATATCTTTACACAAATCAGCATATTACATCGAATGGTTAGTGTTTATGTTTAATGGTTGTGGAATTTAATTTACATTTCATATGTTAATTTTAATATGAATGTATATATTGTTTATTTTTATCCCCATTCATATGAGTAATTCATTGGAATTAGTAAGTCATGGTTTGGGCCCTCTATAGCACCATTATGCATCCGTAGGTCTCATGAGACTAAACACATATGGATTTTTCCGAGGCCTTTACCATATTAAGATATGGTATTGGCTGAGGTGTTAATAAATTTTAGATTTATTGGCCAAGCCCAGGATGGTATGATTCAGACATCTTTCATTATTCATTACATTATTTTGATAAAAGTAACTGATAAACCATGTGACTATTAGACTATTATAATATCAATGGTTATGTTTCGTACTCTTATGATCATTTAGTATGCCATTATTTTATCAGCTTTTATTTTGGCCACTTTAAGCTCAAGTATATTTTTTAAAGGAATGTGTTTTATATTGTTCACCATGCATAATGTTTATGAATATTATAACTTCCAATCAATTTCCATACCATACTAAGAATCTGAGCTCATCCCTTTCTTATGTTTTAATTCTCCCAGTTCAAGAAGATGAATATTACGAATTACTTAAAAGGATAATCTATGATTCATAGATGCTTCTAATAGAATATCAATTATGTATTTAATTTCATGTTTTAATGGTGAACATATGTATCTATCTAGTTTTCCAAAACTAACAAACTATTATTTCTTTTGAGATACAATTTTCTTGTAATACTTCCAATGTACTAAAATAATCCACCGGCTCTAAGCAATTGGGGTCGGGGTGTTACACATATACTATCAGGACATTTTCTTATAAGAGGATGCCTTTTGTATGGTGCAATGCCCCTATTACATTTTATATAAATATGTTAAGCATTTTATAAAATTACAATGAAGAATGTCTTGAGGTATTTCTTAATGACATTACCGCCTTTTGGAAATTCATTTGAACATTGATCAGGTAATCTTGAGAATGTATTGAAAACATACATATAAAAAATTTTCTTTTGAACTTGGAAAACTATAACTAAATTATTGAAAAATTAATATTTGTAGGACATATCATTTCAAAAAAAATTCTATATTGGATGATAAATCTAAAATTTAAGTGATCAATTCATTTCTATGCCCCACTTGTGTGAGACACATTAGATCATTTTAGGGACATGTGGTATTTTATAAATGATTCATTAAGGATTTTACATAGATTTATCTTCCTCATTCAAGACTTCTTTTTAAAAAATATTACATTGTTTTTAATGATAATTTAAAGAAGGAATTAGATGAGTTAAAGAAAATATAATTTCCTCAAAAATAATGCATCCTCCCAATTGGGAAAATCTATTTGAATTACTGTTTGATGCATCAAATCAAGCAGTAAGAGTATTTTGATCCTAATGAATTAATGTAAACCTCTAATTCATAACATATTCTTCAAGAATCCTAGATTACACTCTTATATATTAAAAAAAACTAAAAATGAGTATCTTTCTTATGTATTAGAATTAGATAAATTTAGATCATATTTACTTGGAACTAATGTAGTTGTATTTTATTATAATTAAGCACATAGATACTTGATAAAGAAGACTAATGCCAAACCACGGGTGATGGGATGGATAATGTGCTGTATGAGTTTAATCTAGAGATTAAAGCAAAAAATATCGATAAAACCAAAGTGGAAGATCCCCTTAGTTGTCTACCCAACACTTTTGAAACAATTCTTCCTTAGCTGATCCAACTCAACGATCACAAACCCCAAAAGAATATATACATCATAGAAGGGGATGTACCATATTATGATAACATAGTAAATAATTTGGGTGTATCTCAGGTAACTTCTTCCCTTAACTCCTATAAGAAGAATATAATCAAATATGAATCCTGGCTTTATGTCTGAGAGGATCTGATTCTATAAGAAATTTATAGAGACCAAGTCATTGGAAGATGCTTACTGTCAAGTGAAATAAAATCTTTTTTTTAATTTTTCATACACATGAATGTGGGGGGGGGGGCATGTTGGGCCTCAAACAATGGCTAGAAAAATATTTGAATATATACTCTATTTGCCTAACTTGTTCAAATATGCCCATGATTATTGTAAAAAATGTGAAAAATGTCAATTTTTCTAGAAATTTATGAAAAAAATGAGATTTCTGAAAACCCATAATTTTTTTAATGTATATGTAGTTTAGGGAATCATTTTTAACAGAAACTATCCAATGTATTTTGGTAAAACGTATATTTTTATTATTTGTCATTATATCTCTAAATGGGTGTAAGCCAAATCCACCAAGGCTGATGATTCTAATGTTTTCTAAGATTTTCATCAAGGAATCAATTATATGTATGGTTGGAATGACAAGATGTATCATTGGAAACTAATAAAAACATTTTTTAATAGATGAATAGAGGCTATGTTGAAAATTTATAGGGCACACCACAAAACGTCTATGCCCTACCATCCCCAAAAAATTACCAATCTAAAGGGCCCATCCTGGAGATTAAATGTATTTTTGAGAAAACTGTAAAACCAAATCGAAAATATTGGAGCTAATGGATTGATGAGACTTTATGGGAATACCAAAAATCACACTAGACACCCATAGTTATGAGCATTTACTGGTTGTATTCTAGAAACAAAAGTCATCTACTAGTTGAATTGGAGTACAAAGAATGTTGTGATGTGAAAAAGGTGAATTAGGATTTGGACAGTGTTGGAAACGAGAAAAAAATTATGTTACAAGAGATAGAAGAAATCAGAAGAAAATGTTTTGAAAATTCATGATTTTACAAAGAAAGAACCATGGTGGAACATGAGAAAATGATTTAACCAAAGAGCTATAAACCAAGAGATCACGCATTTCTCCAATATTTCCATACTAAATATAATGTTTGGTAAGCTTCATTGTTGTTGGGAGAGACCTTTTATTGTAAGTAATTTCTATCCTTTTGGTTGCATTAATCTCAAGAAAGAAGAGGGAGGAAAACCATTCACTATAATTGGGAAAAGGCTAAAAAATATTCATTAACATTTACATCAAGAACCTGTGGAGCAGATAAAACTTCTCTAACCCATCTACTGAATTCTATTCATTAGGCGAGGTTGAGCCAATGAAATTATCCAAAGGATCTTCTGGGAGGAATCATGAGTTTTAATATTTAAATATGATTTAGGACTAAATAACTTCCTATATCACCCCTTTGTGTTTTAAAGGAATGGTTCTTACACCAATATGAGTTTATTGAATTTCTCAAGGACCATCCTAGAAGAAAACCATAAGGAAGACCCAAAAAGTGGAACCAAATGATTTATTTCATAAGGGAGTTCAATCTGGTTATATATCATTTACGCTCCTTAAATTTGTTTTCCAACAATATCTTTTGAGATTCAAAGGTGAAAATTCTACACCCACAATTGAATTCATGTTTAACTTGACTTATCTAGAGGACATGAGTTACATTGGAATCTTATAAGGTCATGTTTTAGATTTCATTGTCAATAAAATTAAATGAGTAAAATTTATAATTAAATGATTAAGGTGAATCATGGATATTAATATGAGGACTCATGATTTGAGGGAATTTATTGATTCATGTAAATGAAAATTTCATATCATTTATCACGCTACATGTGTTTGAAATTCATGTGTATATATTTTTTACTATTAGTCAAACCTTGAGTGATTTTTAAATTTCATATTTCCATTCATGATTGGATTTTATGACCAAGTAATTCCTATTTTATCTTGAGCATATTTTGGGAGTGGTCTTCAGACATGCCACCTGATTGAACTTTCACTTGAACTTTCCATGTCTATGTGTTTGAATAAACATAATCAAAATGATTCAGGAATCTTTTTAAATGCACTTATCCATAAAATACCATCTTCAAAAGATCCTTCTTCATCCCATGGAGTACATGAATTATCATTAAAGGAATTATCCATGTTTCAAAACATTTTCATAAATTCCTTCCCTCGTCTTAGAATATACATGATATTTTAATGTTATAGTGTGGGGTGAAGTGAATCATCTTGGAAGGGATGATTTAAATTGTAATGAAAAAGTGTGAGGGTTATTGTTGTGGGAATAAATTATTTATTTTCTTTATTCATGATACTTGATTTTTTCAATCACAAATAAAAAAGAAAAAATTAGAAAAAGAACAAAAAATAATGAGAAAATGGGTTTTGATTTTGGAAAACAAAAAATTAACATTACATGACCTATGATATTTATCAGATGTGGTAACATTGTTGATGTAAAGTTTATTATATTCATAGAATATAGAAAAATGAAAAGGTTATTTAGAAAATTAGAAACGTAAAAAGGTTGAGAATATTTCAAAATAGGGAAGAAAATCATTCATTGGGATCTACATTGATCATCAACATTTTTCCTAAACATTTCGTAATTTCGTATTTTTCAAAAAATAAAGGGGAGAATTAAATTTACCTTTTACTTTGAATTACATGATTTATACATTAAGAGACAAACCTCCTTTTTAAAATATAAATTTGAAAAAAATACCTAAAAATCATAGCCCTAAGATACATTACAACCATAATTACAAGACCACATTATTTTATGTGATTTTTATCTTTACAAAGTAGAGAAAATAGTTGGTTTATTAGATTATTTTTATGGTGCATGTAATCATGATATAAGAAACAATCTACTTAAATATTTTCATGAGAGACAAGAGAAAATATACAAATTTAGGTAAATATTGATTTATAATGTTAAATAATTATTAATTAAGGAACATGGATGAATGAGAAGATAAGTTTCCATAAAATTAATAGGGAAACCATAAAAATGATTGATTTGACTGTTTCTTTGAAAATTTATAAATTAAATTGATATTTTGTGTAGAATTTTGATAATTTAATTTGACATTTAAAAGTTTTTTTTATTGAATTTAAATTTTAATATTAATAACATTTGTGCACCTATATAATTTCATGTTGAGATTTTATGCCTGAGGAAAATCTGGTTGTAATTGTGGGGGTATTTGGATGACCAAAATTATGTGTATATTATTAAACAAATTATAATAATTTGTAGTTTTTTAAATACATAAACCCATGAATATCAATGTTTTATTCAATAGTGAGAATTTATAATGAAGATATAAAAAGGGTTTTGAATAGATAAAATAATGTTGATTTATATTTTTGAATCTCATTTATAAATTTTTTGTAAAATTCATGAATTTGATTTAAATTATATTAACCCTTTTAAGGTATTTTGTTACAAAATTCAGCAAAGACCATAGAAATTTCCTAAACCCGTCCAGTATGCAACTTATGCACACTTCAGAAGCCAGACAAACAAATAATGGAATTAGGAAAGCATACCAGAGTCAGTGGGTCATGAATGACCACCTTTTCCTCTACTGCCACCCTCCAACTACCGCTCCCACTAAGGCCACCTACCACTTAGACACTTCCAAGAACCATGGACACCCCTAGAGAGTCTCTTGAGCCTTTTTTCCTCCACTGTAGTCAACAACTCCAGAGCGTAGACACCACCTCCACCATTAAACCATCAAGTATCCTTTGGACACTGAGACGGAAAGCTAAAGGAGGAGAACCCACCTCTATTGATCCTTCTACCACTCACTCCCACTGTATCCCTCCTCCTAGATCTATTTCATGGACCCAAAACACCATGTCACCATTTCCTGGCATCACTAGATGCCATTTATATCGGTTCCACTCCACTCTCCCACTAGGTAGCGACTATTTATTATTTCTTTCAACCGTATGCACCACAAATGGGCCACCATAAAGCCTCATCTGGACACTCATAAGGCCGAATGAGAATGGTGAGTTGCAAACTTGTGTTTCTGCCATCCATGGACCTCTATCAATAGCCATGCATGCCATTTTTCTGCTCCCCATATCCATCACTACCTATGCTTTTAGAGCACCATTTCCTGACATCGCACATCTCTCATACCCCACTAATATCAACCCTGATCCCACCAAAGACCCTTTATGGATTTTGGGGTCAAGCTCCTCTGACAACTGTGAATGATGAAGGATACAAAGAAATGGATGGATAGCTACTATCCAACCCATGCAAGGAGATCCCTCCCAAAGCTGCTACTACCTCAAGCATCACCTTCCACCTTCCCCACTGCTAGGGCTCTACCAAACACACCACCATAGGTTTCCTCCCATGTACACCATAGGGGATTCACCCATGTGTATCTAGTACACAAATTGTTTGGACACCCATAGATGTATATGTTTCCTCCCCCTAAAATTAATTTTGTCAAAGGGGTTATAATATTTACAACACCCAAGTCTCAGGATTCCTTCATGATGGTGGGAGGCGGGGGTCTCCCTCCTCGACTGTAAAAGTAAAGGAGACCGTAGTTTCCAAATTATCTGATCAAGAACTGAAGATCAATCTATCATAAATATGATATCCACTTCCCACTTCCATGAATAGATGGACTTACATTCTCATTGTTCATTATGTTCTTGATTTTTTTATTTAAATTCTTTCATGTCACCATACTTTTCAACACCAATAACACATTATTACCGGAAAGGGGAGAACCCATTATAAATGAGTGCTGGGAAGGGGGATCTTATTTTGATGATGTTTGAGTTTTTGAATTATTTAATAGAAAGAATTATTTTCATTTAATTTATTGGTTTTCAATTCAATTAATATATGAATTTAAATTAAATAAAATTGAGTTTTATTTTATTCTTAAAATTTTAATTTCTTTGATATAAATATTTACTCTACGATTGTTTAATTTTTTTTATACCAATTGGTTGATATTAAAAAAATCATGTAATTGAGTTTCTTAATGATTAATAAGGACATGAAGAATGAAAGATGTACTGATTTGATTATTTAGGGGAATTAAATACTAGATTTGTAATTTCCCAAATAATTCCAAAATGGTCTGTTTGGATTTCTACACAAAAATAAATTTAAATGAAGGGTGAATGAGATAAAAAAACTATTACTCAATTCAAATAATTATTTTAATTTTAATCCATGATATTTATTTATAAAAACCTTTATAACATCACCAAAGAGGATAACATGACCAAAATTCAATCAATAATCTCTCATTTGAATATCATCAAATTTAAATTATCTTTCTTCTATTTCTTTAATATAATTTTCATTGATTTATTTTTACATAAGTGACAACAAGATTAAAACACTATTCTCTAGAGATGCCTTTTGGTTGACCCTGTACTATACCATTAGTGGAATAAAATTTATATTTCTACTCAACACAATAATTGTGTGTAAAAACGTGGAATTGTTGTTAGAGAGTGGCATGTGGAACTGGTGAGAGTTTTAGCAGGAGACATCTTGCAGTGTAATGGTGGTCGGGTGAGGAAATGTTGCAGAGTGAAGTAGGGTGTTACAGAACATGGAAGAGCTTGCATCCCACATAGAAATGGTGGCACATAGGATGAGAATAGATATTACTTCCCATGACATCAGATATCTAGATTCCTCTATTAGGTTGGGTTCCTAATCTCACTTCACACAGGACATGCAGTCTGCAACACACATGGACCAAATGGGCCTTATCCCATTCTATGATCGATGGGGGTTCACCACCAGCGGCCAACTCAAACTGGTCTTTACCACACGTTCACTTCTATTTCCTATGATCTCTTCCTACATCATACTTTGTTGGACCTTCCTTTTAGTCCTGACTTTGTAGATTTCAATCTAGGTTAAAGTATTTCTAAGAGTCATGGACTAATATTTAAAGAAACTACATTAAAATTGTAAGAAATAATTTGATTCAAATTCGGGAACTGTCCCAAATATTCTTAAATAAGATTCAAAAATATAAATTCACTTTCATTTATCCATTTCAATCCCGTTTTTTTTATTGAATATAATATACCAATTTTGACAAAAAAATGTAACGTCAAGGGTTTTAGTATCTAAAACACTTATAAATCAGCACCATTTGTTTAAAAATATTCACATAAATTTGGTCTAGTAGAGACCACTTATTATGAATTATGGTGGTATATTTGGGTCTCTTGGAGTCTTTCAATGTATCACTGTTAGTTGGGAATGAAAAACCATATAGTTCAGAAATGTTAGGACTTACAACAATGGAGGAGGCCCAATTGAGTGGACATGTTTGGTGATTAACCCAAGAGATTCCAATGGAGTATGTTATTATGGATTACGCATGGAAGCAACCCACCACAAGAGGATTTATCTTAGTTAGATTTTGTGTGGGGATTAGGCAATGAAGCTTCCCACTTCATGTGATATGACAAGAGGCTGACACCATATTGGATTCCCATTTGGATTGAGGTTGGGGGTTATATCTATAGAGAAGGAACATAATTCAAATGGGAGGTGATTATTTATTGAACTAATCCATGGGTTTTGGGATCATGTAGATGTCATGATCACCACTAACCTATTATCACATGCGAATTATGCATAGTGTGTGAAAAAGATGATGTTGTAGATCTAAAGTTCAAACAACCCACTCTCTCTAGAGGTGGATGAGGTGAGAAAGCCCAAATAGAGTGGGAGAAGTTATTGAGTTTCCCCATATCCTCAATTATATTGTTAACTGAGATAGGAAAAATTTAATGATCTATCCGTCTATGGCCCTAGATGAGGTGAAGAGAAGTAGATGTGTCGTCTCTCATAAGAAATGCTAGGGGAATAATCTCAGAGATATGCCCTATTACTGGTTCTGGGGGAGGATCTCATTCCATTATGAATGGAAAGGGAATCAGTATACTTACCCAATCTTCCAAGAATTAGAAGGTTCATGATAGAAACCCAATGTCATAACCCTCATTACCATGAGAATGTAAACTCAAAGACATTCCAAAGGTCCACTTTATTTTGGAGGTCACACATTTGACTATTCATATAAATAGTATGTAAACTTGAGAAGACACACTAATTTTCCAAATTAATTTATAATACACGTCAGGGGTCCTTCAAAAAGGGATTGGCCAGATATCATTAGTCTGGTTCACAGAGGGGCCATCATGGGGGCTGATGACATGATAGATGGGAGTGATAAGAGGTACAAAGTAGAATTCCCTAGGACACCACATTCCACATTTCATGTAATTAGGTGGTATGGGGTTCACCTATGTAGTGTGATTCTAGAAAGGTGAGGTAACCATCTAGTCTCACAACAATTTACCCACTATTTTATGGTTAAGCATTCACTTGTAGTTCAACTTGGGTTGTGGAATCCTCAGAGACCTAAGAAGTTACCTAAACATGTACATTCTATGGATTGTTTTGTCTATGAAGGTTCCTTATTTGGATGATTTTAGATGGGTTTAAGTGAACTATAAAGGACTTAGGTGAATTCAATTTAAAAGAATGTGTTGATCATAGGTTATCACTTAGGGTGGATTGGATGCATTCATTTTTCAACTATTTCAATTCCTTATATTTGAGATGGGTTCATTTAAAAAGATCATACAACATCATCACTTACTAATTTAATACCTACACAACTTAATACTAATCACCTATAAACTTGGAGGATTAATGTTTTGACCACTCCCAGGTAAAGGTTCATATTATCACATGAAGTGTGTTGCCTTAAATTCGATGAGGACAAAGGAGTTTAATGATTTTCATAAAAAAATTTTAATTAAAAGAAGTTATTAGACATCAATAGAGTGAGAAATAAAATCCAATCCTGAAAAATTATACTCTATTGGATCATCCCAAAAGTGGGTTATCCCTCTATTGGTTCTATGGATTCAATGGAAGCAGGAAGTAGACTCTTGAGGGAGGAATTGAAGAAGTAAAAAAATGAAATAAGGATCACTTCATCGTTGTGTGATAATTTCATTAGGTCGGATGTGTATAATTTCACTCCTAGATCCAAAGGTATCAACGTGATATTAATAAGAATATAGTAAGATAATAATAAAAAAATTTCTTAAGAAACAAGTGTGAATTTAACAACTAAAATGAGCAATACAAACTCAAGGAATCAAAATCACAGAACAACCTTACAATTAAACAAACCACCCAATATGATCAACTAATTCACCACCAATGCATGAAATAGTCATTTCATGAGGCATGGGTCGAGCTCTAAATAGTAAAAATCACCCCACTTGTGTACGGTAGTCTGAATGTAGTGGAACGAAAGGGAGAGTGGACTTCTTTATCCTTGACCTGAAGTTCCATAAAACATGCATCCACTGAACAGTGGAGACAAAATGACCTTCTAGATGGCCGAATTAGAGAGGGACATAGAAGAAGAAATGGATCCCCAAATTTATACTAACCATCGGTAAAATGTTACACAAATATAATTTAAGGTTTGAGATATGTGATTTAATTAGCAGGCAATTTTTTTGGGCAACATATTCTAGCCCAGAATTTTATCTCTAACTTAGGCCGCATACAAATCCATTAAAACATACAAATTAGCTCTTGTCACTTTTAATGAAATGTATCCCATGATTATCTTTATTTATAGATAATTTCTTCGAATCATAGTTCTTGAATATTCAGCTCTACAATCTCTTTAATGGGCTGCTGTCCAGTTTACTTTTCCAAGAATACGTTGGCATGAAATCTCAATTTGGTGGTCTTCAAATGTGAATATTCATGTACTCCAAAATAATAAATTGTTTTTTATATAATGGGAGAGTAGAAAATTAATCACCAAAATAAAATCAAGATTATTTGGAATTTTATATGGTGTTAAAAAATGTACCACGTAATAGTTCATTTTAAGAAGGAATTACAATCATAATAGGAAATAATGTACAATGTTTAAAATTCAAAAAAATGGTGTCTATGAATAATAAAGAAAATGAATATTATAAAATGAAAATGAATATTACCTTTATTTAGTGGTTAATAACCATCCCTATAGAATTGTTGTATGAGGACTTGGGTTCATTTCTTGTAGCTTGTTTCTACATGGGACTAGGTTACGTCCACATAGTGTGTTGATACATGGGGTCGAGTACCCCCTATGTAGTATTTTTCTACATAGGGTAGTGTTCTATCCCAATAAAATTATTCTACGTGGTGTGATTTTTACAAAGGGGCCATCCATTTATTCATGGTGGACTAGTTTCCACGAAGTGATTTTGATTTTTCTAATGGTTGGAAAATTTATTATCCCTCATTAATTCTATGTGGAGGATTTTAACATGTTGGGAATAGATAGAGAGGCTCTGGTTTATTCATTTAATTATCGACCATCTCCTTATAATCTCATTAGATTAATCCTCTTGGTTTTACCATTTTGTCCCTATCAGGGTCCTTTTAAAGAAAAATGGAGGAATCAGATACTGATATTCCCTGTCATTCATGGTGTGACTCATGGATTCTTTCATGGGAGCACAAGATGAATGCTGCATCATGTGAATGTCTTACTCAGTTATAAGCAATCATTCATGGAGGGGGTTATCAGTTTTGGGTGTAGAAATCAAGACCCAAAGATGTAAGAAGCATTATTTCATTTGCGACATATGGTGGCATGTCCTCTTCCTGTGAACTATTTACTTTGCTACGATGATCATTTGTGGGGGAAAAATCACTGCACGAACCCAAAACATGAATCAGGATTCATTAGAGGGTGTTGAAGGCACAACATCCTCCCACAAACTATTTTTTCAGTGGGTGCCTCCCAAAATAATATAATTCTGTGTGGAGTGTCAGTCCATGAAGATAATTTCAGTTCACGTATCGACCCTCCATTCAAAACATACCCCCTATGAAAATCTCTTCTTCAAATACCCCTCTAGTCTTATTTCTACCCATTATCGAGATTGAAATATCTTCTAATTGTAATTATAAATTTAAGGATCCTATATACAACCAATAATGAATTATAGAAAGATTCATATAAGATGCATGATCTATATATAATGAAAACATTTATATTCTTTAGAGGATCGCTTTTTCATTTTTATATAAGTTGGTATGACATTTCCATGAATTTTATTATTTTCATAATATCCAAATTTCCTATGATTTCTATTTCATTCCATTATCATGACACCTGATCTTGGTCCAAATATATCATAGTCAATAAACTTTAACAAATTGATGAGATTGGGTAAATTTTCAATGACCTTTTTAATAATGTAATTAATAAATAATTATCAAATCCATTACGTTAATGATTAAAAAATGGTAATTTTAGTCCGAAAAATATTGGGTGATGACTCATGTCCATCTTAAAAATTTATGTACCTAATCATGTCAAAAACATTATTGGAGAACAATGTACATTAAATAATTCTAATAATTTTTTAGAAACCAAAAATCAATTATATATATATTATTCTTTATAAAGGCTATTTATGACATATATTATCCAACATATAAGACAACCTGATTCCTATAAACACATATATGGGGATAAATTATATTAATTAAAATTAGGGATTTTATTAAATCTAATGAGCCCCAATTTAAATTATATATATTTTGAAAATCAATAGACAACATTATGTAACTTATATAATCAAGACCTTTTAGGATTAGAGTTATAGTGAATTAAGAAAATAACTACATGTAATAAAAACCATATCATTTCAATACAATGATATTTTTTCCACTATACCAATATTTTCTTGTTTCATAATAGAACTTAACATATCCTACCAAATTATCTGCACAAGATACCATTCTAGAAATATCTTACGTAATATCATTATTCATAACCTAGGGAAATGAAAACATAAGAAATGGCGAGTCCATATGACATGTTGTGGTAAACTCTAGATATATAAATCTATGATCTTGTATAATCATAATATAAGAATAATCGAATGAGGTAATATTTAACATTCATGGGCATAACATAAGAGAAGTCGTACCCATAAAAACCCCCATTATAAAACATGAGTCATGGAATAATGATTTTATATAATATGACATCAATAGCATTCAATAGAAATAAACCATGTGAAATCAATCTTGTTCAACGGAACCATTAAAACTAAAACCAAGAATATGAAATCCATTTTGTGTATCTTGAGGAACTATACTTTCATCATAAAATATCTAAAACAAGATAAATCCAATATTTTATTAAGATTACATTCCTTATAATTTACTCTTAAACCTATTAGGTGTTACTTATATTTAGTAAAATCCATAATCTATTAAAAGTAAATTTGATTCATTTAACTAAATCAATTTATAGATTACATTTAAGAGGTTTATCGACATCTAGTATCATTTTTAGTTATATTAGGACCTACAATCCTTATGAGAAATCTCAGGAGCACATATCTTTGTAAATAATATCCAAAAATAATAAAAATAATAATGTACATAGATATATATTTAAATTATAAAAACTATAGGAAGAAAATATTTCCCTTTATAACAATATTATCCTTTAGAAAATAAACATGTTTCATAAATAATTAATCATAACTTAATTATTATATATAATGAAATGATTTTCAAAAAAATATTCATTCAATATCACCACCATAAACTATTTAGAGAAAGTAATTGGATGGTATCAGAAAAAAATATTATTGTTGAATTATAAAAATAATTAAATGATGTTGGCATAGATATAAAATGCCATTAAAAATTCTTCTCATCTTTTATTTCAATATAATGAAAACAACCTTTTCATTCAGTGTATTTGAATAATGAAAATTAATAGAATATTGAGAAAATGTTTTTTATTTTAAATAAACAAGTTATATGGGAATTAAATATTCAAATAAAATAATAATCATGATTGAGGGAAAATCCATTCATGTTGTAAATGTTAAAACTAAGATTCCTTTTGTGATTCAAGTAAAAAGTTATAAATGAACAGGTAAAAAGACCCGGTAAAAATCAATTTTTAAACTTTGAAAAGAAAATAAATTATGGATTAAAAATAATTATAAAATATTTTAATCATAAAATTGAAATTGATGAAAATATTTTAATGAATATGGTCATAGAGAAAATAAATTCCTAACCAAAATGAAAAATAGTGATAGATTTTTGAATTATAATTCTCAGTATTTTGAGTACCAAAGAAAGGTAAAATGGGACGTATAGTTGAAATACTTGAAATGAAAAAATTATAAGAGTATGTATGGATTTTAATAGACCAGGACACATAAATTACCTCATTGTAATCCTCACATATACAATACCGAAAAGAAACAAGATTGTAACAATAACACTTAGCACTTTGGTAACTTTGAAATTATAACCCCTTAGAAAATATAACATCAAATGAAACTTTATATACCATGAATATGAATATTTTCCATATATAACATATATAATGCATAGTATTTTATTCATATAAAGGAAAATAGCTATATAACATGAAATAAGTCTCCATAAAATAATGTTGAGATGAATAACCCTTACAACATTAGTAATTCATAAATCAAATCCTCATGAAAGAGAGAAATATAGAGAGATTTCTAAATCCCAATAATCCCAAGTATTTTTTCATAAAATAATTTTATAGGTATTAAATACACCAAACAAATGAATAAATGGTTTAATATGTCATTTTTCACACATAATTAAAAGTGAAATGAGAAACTCATACCTCAAGTACTGATATTTTTCATACGTGTTGTAGTCCTATGTATAATAAATTCAGATTTACTATAAATTAATCCTAAAACCATGTAAATAATTATAATTATAGATAATATTTCCTTACAATAACTAATCACCCATTTATTAAAATATCTTCATTACAATTATTTTTTGGGTGTTATGTGTACTATTATTCATACGTGTTTCGAGGGGAGGAGAGTTTGATGGTGTCTTCTGGTGGAAAAACAGACGTAAGGGGGTGGTGAGAATGATAGAGTCTAAGGGTGGAAGCACTGGAGTCACAGAAGTTTCTAGATAGAGTAGGGGGATTTTCTGAGTCCTAGTGCGGTGGGCAATGTCGGGGCGGAAGATTGATTTGGTGGTGGACTTTGCGGTGGTCGATGGGTTGCAACAGACAATGCTGCGACTAATGGGCCTAATGGACCATGCTGTCAGATGGGGGAATCATATCCATCTAAATAATTTTTATATCATCCTATCTATAGTACGAGAAAAAGGTCAGATAAATAAAAAATAATGATTAATGTTCTAAGATTCGGTTGATTGAGTGGGTATGACTCTTCCATAAGCACCAGGCCCATTCAGTAACGCATTGGTATCTATAGATGAGTAGCATTGCAGGTTGATTTATGTCATTAAAATATAATTTATTATCTACTGTGGCGATTGTGGTCGGACCTTTAGTACTTGGTTATAAAATGGCCACGTATTAAGGATTATCCCTCTATGTCTTCAGAATATGTAAAATTTAACCCTGAACTTTTAAAATAGGAGTATAATAATTAATTAAAAAAGTTTATAATTCTTACGATTGTTCAGAGTGATAATTATCACATTTATTCATTATATAAAATTTTATAACCTCTCATATATTTTTTTGGTGGGAAATTAAAAAGAATACTTTGTGGAGACAAAAGTTTTTACATATGCACGATTGATTATTTCTGTTTTGGATGGACTGAAAGAATGCCAGTTAAATAGTAATTAAACATAAGTGAATAATAATTATATCATATAAATATATCACATATATTCAAAAAATATATCCTTATGACTAACTATATAAAATGAAAATGGAAAATGAATCACATCGTGTTGTGGCTGTGGTAGAACTCACGTATGCACAAGAGATGTTACTATCTTACAACATATTAGAGATTCTGAAGGTTGATTATATTTTTTCCTTATATAATCATAATAAGTATTAGAACATCTTTTATAATCATTAAAATCCACACACAAACACACATATGTAACCAAACATGAGTCTTAGTGATTAAAAATAAAATACATTAGGAGTAGAGACGGATTTCCATACACATGCATGGAAATATTTTTATTTTTTATTTGGATGGATGATAAAAACATAATGGTTATTATATTAATATAATAAAATTAATGTGACAGAATATTAATAACTAACAATGTTAATATGGTTAAATAAAATTTAGGTTAGGAATAATATGAAACAAACGTAAAATAATATGTTAAATATTATTACATATTCATTGAGAAACATCCCCTAAATCTCTTTTTAATAATACTTGGGTTGGTATTTTGATAATAAAAAACACCTATAAAATGATAATATATATTTTTAATATTTTAGTAGGTAGTTTTTTTAGCCATGTTGCTCAAAAATGTATTTAGATAAGAGGATATTTTGTTCCCTTTTATAAGTGAGGTGGGTCGAAAAATTGCAACCACATGAATTTTAAGGATTAAATATATTTAAAACATAAGAAATATGGAACGAAAGTGTCATAGAGTTTTTGATATGTTACATAAGGCCAAAATAAAATTAATAAAAAAATTTACGAAAGTTTAAGTGGCATATTAGACCATATATTTTATTTTAATTTCGACTCATTAAGCCTTTAGACCATACCTATGAAAAAATATTTTGCCTTTAAGGCTCAATATTGTCATTGTTGAATGAACCATGGACTATAAGTGGGTAATTGTTGATATAATATAATATTTTACCTTAAATTGAAAATATAAATGTTTTTATGATATCAAAATAATTAATTAAATATTGTTCAAAGTTTAATATCATTAAATTAATTTTTGTACTATTTAAGTAATTTGACTTCAAAAACATCATGATTAACATGCTATTTTAATTTATGTATCCAAAAAATTACAATTTTTTCATCTGGATTGATTAAATTAATTCAAAACATTAACTTATCAATAAAATTAATTTTAATATTTCAAATCTATTTACATTCATTTTAAATGCACTTACACAAGCGTGGTAACCACAATTTGTAATCGTTTTAGGTAATTATATAATTTCCCAAAAAATAATTTAACATTATAAATATAATTTAATAATATTTGAAAAAAACCATTTATAACCATTTTAACATCTTTTTATTTCCTATGAAAACATATTAGATAAATTTAAAGATAGAGAGTGAAATTGGGTACTTATTCTTTAGTTAAAAAAATTACTATAGGAATAAAAAAATGGAAATAAAATGTCATATTATTGAATTTATAATGATTTTTATGAAATAAAAACATATAATGATATTAAATGAAGATTTTGGGAGATTTTATGGCTTATTCCATAATTTTATCCCAACTTAAATGATTTTACCCTTTACTTTTATGTTAAACATTTACCATTGTAATTATTAATTATGAAAAAAATATATTTATGTTATTAAATAAAATTAATTACGTTGATTACATGTCTAAAATCAATTATTCAATTTTCAATTCCTATAAGTGGAATATAATATTTTTAACATCATGGTACAAATCATGTAAAAATATTTCTAGAGAAAATTTATTTTTAAGAAAAACAATTATATCCTTATAATTACATTAAAAGTAAAAATATAATATGAATATTAATATATTTTACTGAATAAATTATATAAAAATTAAACTAAATTTAGTCATACATAGTAACTAATATAATATACAACGATAAAAATAAATTTGATTCTTCAAAATAGTTTTCTAAAAAATAAATATTTTTACCTTGAAATGGTTTTATCTTCAATTAAAAAAAATTAAAGATGATTAAATAATGATTTATAATATTATTACATTAAAAATGAATATATTTCATCTAATTACTAGTTCATTAGTGATTAAGATATATAATTTATATAAAAAATACATTGGAAACCTGATATATTAACATAAAATGATATTTTTATAACATTTAAAATTTTGTACTTATTTGAAAATAATTAATTAATAATTAACAATTAATGAAAAATTTCATATATATTTATCATAATTTAGTTTTATCTATTCATACCTGCCAATCCAACAGCTTAGAGGCACTAGTAACATTTAGATAGTAACATTTTCATAGTATGTCATTTTTTGTTTAAGATTGGTGTTTCATGTGGTTCATAGTATTAAAATAGTATTTATTTAAAATAATACATATTATAAAAAATAAGTGTGTTCGAAAAATTATATATATTCATATATTTCTTTTGAATCATCAGTTCAATGGAAACAAACATCAATATAGATACATTAAGGTAATATTTATTATTATTTTTATAAGAATATTTCTCTTGTCTTCTCTTGGAGGTGGTTTTCTAGATCCAATTATATTGTACATTATTTTTCTGGTGTACTATTGGATTTAAATATTAATAAATAAATTATTACCAATTGATTTTTTTATTTATTACATTAATATGATAATTTTCTTAGAGTAATTTTTAAGTTGATATGTCATAGTTGTTCCCAGCTATGATGCGAACCTTGAAGTGGAATTAAAATAATATATAACATAATTCTTATGGTTTTATGTTGTTATCTTATGGGAAAAAACTATTTAGATTATCCAGTTCATGATTCTTGTATGAGGACATGGCTTCAAATCATGAATTTCTTGCTTAATAATATACATGATGATAAATTATATATGGATATCCACATTTAGGAATTCTAGATATTTTTCATTAGATATTACTATTTTAGAATTTTTTTTACTGATATATAGAACTTATAATTATTCTTAATTCATATCATGGCTAATTCACATTGATATATTTCCCAATCCTATGACACCATATGTTCGCAGCAATATATGATTTGTTTGGTGGATCATTAATGATATATTAATATAGAAAAAGTCTAGAAAGGACTTCCCACTTCTATCATTATGGAAGATAAAATATAAAACCTTTTATTAGAGTGGAACTATTGAGATAAATCCCATATTAATGGTTTAGTTAGTGGCTCATTTTATACAGCTAAAAAATGAGATGTTATGCTTATAGGATGATGAAATTAGTGTGAAACCTACTTGATGAAATATTAAAAAAATAGATTATATTACATAGTTAGAATTCATATGTGGTTTTTATCATGGAGACATTAACTTCTTCCTTTATAGGTTCTTATCTTTGTTACTAGAACTTGATATTAAGCTCTAGGAAAGCTTGAATATTGACATTGGGGAAAATTCTTAGAGGGTAACACACTTTGGGTATCCATTCATCTTAGTTATATATTTTTCGTATTTAAAAGTTTTAATTATTGATGAAATTTGATCAATAAATAATTATATGTGAGTTGAAAATTTAAAATAATAATAAATGTTTATTATCAGGACCATTAATTATGAAACATATTTATATATTTTTTTATGTTAATATTTATTAATTTTTTTGGGAATGTCTTATAAATATTTATTCACAAGATCATTAATAAAATGTTCTTTTAAAAAATTTGATAGTATTTATTATTCAAGGATGTGTACATTCCAAGGAAGGTGGACATGCCAGGTTATGTACCCAATAATAGAAACAATATACTAAATATTATATAAATAAATATTATTTTATTTATTGATATTTATAATATCTATGGTGCATGGTTCATCGAATAAATGATAATAATAATAATAATAGGATTTCAATTTGATGTTGGGTTTAATATGGATTAATATATTAGATAACAGAGAATGTAAAATTACAAATTCTCTATCCTGGTACAATATATACCCATTTATACTATTTATATGATGTGGTTTTGTGGAAATAATTTTCCCTCCTTATATAATTCTCTTAATTATGAATGAATCTGGGTTTTTCTATCATGTATGGGAGAATATCTCCAATTTCCCTTATCTTCTATATTGTTATTCACTTGAAAGATAATCCTTAAGCCTAATGGAATGTGGTTTCATGAATATTATTAATGTAACATGAAAAAATCATCCACATCCATACTAAAAATTCATTTGGAATCATTTTGAGATCATGATACTGGTGTAGATCACACTAGTGGGATTCTACTTTGGATCCTCTTGTTGTAATAATGATACACTAAATATGATATTTAATCAACCAATAACTATATCATATAAAGAAATTAAGACCGTTGTAATTTTTTTATATTTTATCAATTATATATTTACTATGGAAGATCCAATATCATTATTATGGGAGTCATTCATAATGTTTTTTCCAATATAACTATGAAAAATTTCATTAATTTTCATATTCCAATGTTTTATTTTGAATCTACAAAAACATCGTTATTACTAGACCTGAATGGGATTCAATACACAAGAAACATTCAAGGGATATAAAATTGGTTGTGTTGATATTTATGTTTATTTAATTATTTTTTAATTGATATCATACTACTTATTTTTATTTTTTTACTCAAGTTATCAATCTTGATCTATAATGCTGATATAACATACTCATTCACTATCCTTCGACTAACTGGAGATCAAGAACAATCCAAGGACACATGGATACCCCATTCATAGGTGTCGGGGATCTTGGAGACATGACATATTTAAATTATGTGTAACCTAATTATATGAATTGTAGTATTAATAAACCAAAGTACAATATGGATGTTATAGTCATGAAAAACCATGTGGGACGTCTGTATGAAATATGTAATTTCTCTTTAATTACACTACACTTTAACATTAAAGGTGTCATAACAGTTTCAGTGTCATGTTATCTATAACACCTATACATTGTTGTGGTCATGTAGTTAATCCATGTGCTCTAATAAATACCTATGTTTCATGTTTAATGCATATTGGCTTGCACAAATCTTTTTTTATTACATTTAGTATATCTAGTGTACACATCGTGTTATGTGATAATGTCTTAATAATATTACTAACCATGTACCTAATAATGAAATGTGTGATTGGAATCATTGAGTTAGACATCATGTTGCTGGTGTACACACCATGTAACTTGAACTTAATTATGTGGAGTACAAACTATGAAATGTTTTACACAACGTGAAATAAAATTAATGTAATATAATTAATCATGACATTTAAACCGAACAACATGGTTTTTAAATAGAGTAAACACCTTGTGTAATGGTTTTATTTAATTATTAAATACCTTGATAATTTCATAGAAATTTTAGAACTATATGTCAGAGGTAGTCATACACATCGTGTATATTACACGAAAATTGATAAAAGTACACTCAATGTCTGTTATATCCTTGTTTGAAATCAATGTAACTATATTACATGTAATATATGATATATTCTATGGAAATATATTTTATATACGAAAAAAATGGTTCATGTAGTTCGATTGGGGATACACCATTTTGATAAGTAGTAAATGTAGTTTACTAATGTATTTTTAAATAAAATTATTTAATTATATTTATTAAAATTATAGAGGATAGTTTTTCATATGTACATTTTTTATTTCATTGATGAATAATTATGTTATGTAATAAATTAATTTTAAAGAAAAATATATATTAATTCAAGTAAAATATATCTTAATAAATTGAGAAATTATAAATGTACTCTACCATGTTTAAACAAGATGTTGTTGAATATATGTTATTGATCATGATCTCAACTAGCTAATGTATGTTCTGAATTTAAAATTAATTTAAAATTATTTAATGAGTTTTTATATATAATAAAATTTATTTAAATTAAATATTTTATTCTTTGATTCGACCCATCACATTATTATGTTGGGCATGTATGTCCATTATTTCTTTTATGTATCTAATATCACTGTTAACATATCCTATTTTGAAGTATAAGATATGACAGGGATGAATCTATAAGGAGATGAGGTGGTTCAGAACTATAGTTGAGCTAAAACCAACCAATAAGATAAATATATATATAGTGCAATTATATAACTTCAGGCAATCACATCACAATGGGTTTTTCCAGTAGGCCCTCAAGTTGTTTTATCTTCCACTTAATAAATAAACTATTATAATTCCCATCATCATGTCACTAATTTTTTTACCTTTTCAAAAATGATTTTGAACTATGTTTTTCATGAGAATGATTTTGATATTGAAGAAAGAATTCCACATACATATGAATGAAAAGTCACAAGGAATTAAAATTCAACCTTCATCAAAATTTCTGAAGCTGTTATAGGTTGACCCTATCCAATCCACTTGTGTTACCATGTAATTCACACAAGTTTCACCTATTTAATTTATAATTTTGAAGAAACACCTGCACACAAGATCATGAATTTCCAATAAATAAGACCCTTTGGCTCCTCATTTTCACCTTTTGAAGACCATGGGATGACATGTTTCTATACATGACCTAGTCTATTTATTATGTTCTAAAGTCCCCCTAGTAGGTCATTAAAGCCCTAAATCAAAGGGTATTTACAAAAAAGAGATGTTAATTTTGGTAATAAAGATCCTAAAACACTATCAACCATTTTTTGGAACTACATACTCTTTAGGGAAATAGTAATTTGGAGAATGTACCTTACCCAACAACATATTTGAGCTTCACTATTCTAAATGAATCTTTGGATACCAAAAAAATATGAAAATACTCTCCCATGTTTTGAAGGTTGTATAGTCACTTCTCCATAGCATTACCTATGATGATTCATCATTAAATCTCCATAACATCACCTGGGAGAAGATTCTATCATTTCACCCTAGCATAACCTAGGTGAAACCCTCATTTCTCTTACCTTACACCCCTAGGTAATGCCCTCACCACTTCCCCCTAGTGTTACTTTGGGGAATAAAGATCCATATCCATATAATTATTTGGGTGAGTTTTTCTTCCGTCCCAATACATCAAAAACCATCATTTTTTCTATAGTATTAAATAATTTTAAACACATTGTATTTCATTGTAGATCACAAAATTGTCCTAGGTTTCTATTTAAGAATATAACTATCAAGGACTCCTCTAAATCCATAAAATTTCTATATTAGTTTATGTACACAAATATGATCCTATTTTCATGTCCCATTCCCATGATAAAATGCATATCCTACATGTCTCCCTCAATTGATAGGGTCTATAGGGGGTTTCAATCCTTAATTCCACTAATAATTTGGGTTTTAATCATTAGGAAACTGATGATAATTCCCTCATAACATGATAAAACACTAGGTTGCTATAAATATGAGGTCGCTTGACCTGGGTTCCTCGTGTATTCATGAGTCCTTTCAAGGATAGAGGAATCTTTAACTATCACAATCCCCAAATCTACTCATCCATTTCCCTATCTTGGATAAGGCCTCCAGCATTCTGCATGTAGTCTATGTAATCTGAACCTCTAACACTCCAATTACACATTTGAATTAGATTTTAAGGCACATTGATTTCAATATTAATGGTGACATCCCAATTACAATAACTACTCCACAGATAATTAAAGATAGATAGTGCCTAACACATAATCACATAAAATAATTCTAGTGTGAATGATTTTTAAATATATAACACCATGTCTGAGTCATATGATGTGAAATTGTTAGACAATGTACAAATTCTATGTTATAAAACTTCACAATATGGTCCCATCACATTTTCTTTCACAATACTTCTCAGACTATATTTCATTTAATTATTATTAAACATGATACATTATATTACACCTTGAGGTTCAAACCCAAAATCATTCTCTATACCTATTCTCATAGGGCCATATTCATCATGATATCATTTATTTACTTCCCTCACCTGTTTATATTCTTATGAATCCAAACTACCCATTCATTAGGGATATATTCCATGTGACCCTTCATTTAATTGATCCATATTCCTTATAGTATTTTACTCCCACCTAGAGAGCCATATTCATTTTGGTTGACAGCCAAATTTTCATATTCCTAGTAATATTATGGATGTGATCTCACTTACAATGCTTGGTATATATTCCATAATAGACCAAGTCAAACCAAAAGGGACAATAAATATGTATGCACCACACAAACCGTTACAAGGAATATATCCTATAATCATTCTTACATCATTTTGTCAAACATCATGGATTAATCATTTTCATATGAACTTAAATGGTATAATGTTCCATATTTAGTGGTACAAAACTACACGGGTTAAAACTAATTTCTTGAGGATATATAGGAAGTCCTTTTCCTGGTCAATAATCTAACACCATAAATATACTGGTATCATAGGTAATTATAAACTCTAGAGCGCCCAAATATGTGTATTTAAAACATGAGGACCAAGAATAAAAGCGGGAGGATTGACCCCCCTAATGAAGGAGATCAACAAGAGAAGCTGCAACTGCACACAGAGGACATAACACCAGTGGTCACCCTTAGTTCATGGTGTGAGGCAGGAACATGTATGGTTGGTGTAACGGTAGTAGAGGTGCAAGAGAGGGAACTAGTCTCAAATGATAATATAGGAGTGAGAGGGATGAATGTGGAGCTGGAAAGTGAGGTTGTGATCTGGGAAGATCCGTGGCAATTGCTGTTACAATCTGAGTAAGAAATGGCAGAAAAGTAAATACTCATACATTCTTCTATGGAGGTTGAGAAAAGGTTAGAAGAAAGATTTATTCAAGAAGACATGAATAGGGAGAAAAGTGGGAGGATTGACAAACACCACTTAATTCTAGTCAAAGTGTTCAACAACATGAAAATTGTGGAGGAGGAGTTCTTGCAAGCGTGGAGTAAGTTGGCTTCTCATTTCAAGAACATTATCAGGGACGATCCTGGAAAAAAGGTAACAAATATTTCTTAGAAATTGTTTAAGAAATTTAAGTCATGTTGTTTTAAGACCGACTTTAATAATTTTGTTATGTGTTATAGTGACTAATGGCTGGGTTGTACTATATGGGTTTCTACACATTATCCACAAAAGTTTCTTTATTAAAAATATATATTTTGTGGTATCATGGGGGGTAAACAGTCATGTAATAGGTATTGGGGAGAAATCAAAAAACATGATTTAATCTTTAATAGAGTACCATATTAAGAAAATTTTTCTCATAATATATTTTTATGAGCTCATCTCCCATCAACTTGAACAATTTTAGTTCCTATGTTTCATTGGTGATAAAACCCAGTGACCTGAATTTGGAAAATAAGTCCATAGTTACACCTCTATCAATGATGTGTGATCTACTGAGTGTTTTTTATCTTGAAAAGTTATCCCCATTGGACACTAAAAAAAATAGGGAACCCGATGCTAATATTTCAATAAATAATGTTAATGAATTTCTGACATATAATTAGTTAAACATGTACTATTACATGTGATGAACCGTTGATGAGTTCTTTTGTTTATTTTTGTTGTTTACCCAACAAGAAATTTATCCTCAGAACATCCTTTAATCCAAATTATATAATCTCAGTTAAAAACATATGCATATGTAACATAAAAAGATAGGGCCTCATCGAATCAATGGACTCTATCATCCTTCTAGTGACTTTAGTTCCATGTGTTAAATGCACTCATCTAAGAGAACAACCTATATGGTACCATTTCAACACTCTATGATTCAAAAAGAGTACCCTATTTTTCTGAATTCACAATGAATTTCTATACAATGATTGTTAATAAAGGAGAAAATGGAACCTACAACTACCTTGATCATCTTTCAGAGTCCTTCCCCATTGATTAGAAACAAAAAACTCCTTTATCTTGGAGGTCTAGATGAAGTGGTAAAATATGAATTCCCAATAGTTTAGGAGCCATCCTAGAGGAATACTAATAACTGTCACCATCGAAACCACATGAAATATACCCATTATCATCCCATAGAGAATACCATCCAAGATAGCCATGCTCTAATAAATCAGAACATATAATCTATGAAATATTTCTAGGAATTATGAGATTCCAACCCCAGGGAGACTTCATATATCCCTTATTCCACAAATAAATCTGACCAACTTATATTGGAGGAAACTGTTATACATGAACAGAACCCTTACCACATCAATAAATAATATCCCTATACACTACAATAATCAAGAGAAAATTTATAAAAAATCCAAAAAATTACTAAATGGAATGTAAATACTACCTCCCCTACATGTGAAGTCCATCGAAAAATCGTGAAGATATTTAGAGGACAATATCATGCTCATTTCTCCAATACCACCAAGGATTGGTAACATATATTAATTACCACTATATAAAACCATAAAATCATTTTTTAAGCCATTAAAACGTATTTTTTATCACCAGAGACATCAAGGAATCAAAATTGAGTTCGACGTGAATTTGGGGAAAAATAGTTTAAAAATAAACCAAATGGTTACTTTTGATGAAGGTAAAAACCTTCAAAAATGTGTGTCTTCCCATGATGGCTTCTAGGAAATAATTGAAGTTACAGAAGTAATATCTGAATAGTGTATGTTCATTCATGGAACTACCCATCATGATGAAAACCATCATGAATGTGTGGCAACTCTCGAAGGTTTCCATTATTCCATAGAAGGTGAGGTAGTAACTTCTACAAAGTACATGGTCGTTCAAATAACTGAATTCCCTGATGAAATCCATTCAAATATATATATATATATGAGGAGTTATCTTATGAAAAAAGGACAACCCACCTTCTCAAAACATATAAGTACCTCCCACTATATGAATTTATGGGGTACATCTCCTTTGGACTTCAAAAAAGGCCATAATTTCTTGAAACTATCCTTCATGAGAAAAATATAAATGGATTCGCATAGGTATATATCAATAACGAAACACCCTCTATTGGGATCTTAAAAACCTTAACCATGGTATATATATCTTTTGTGAAGGACTATTAATTTCACATTACAAGAATTCCATTTTAATTTTTTTTGGTTTTGGGATATAATTATCTTTCAAGAAACTATCCCCATGGAAGAATGAATATATGTCAAGGTAAGGCCCCCTTATTTGATGAAAGATACACCTACACAATACCCCTACCCTTCATGGATCAAATCAAACACCATGACCCCAATGAATTTAAGAAACCTATCCACCTAGAATCTCCATGGAGAATCCAATATTGAATAAGATCATCCACACCCCAATAATCCATGTTATTGATATCATCAACCATGGTGTCCAATACCTTTTCTTCAAGTATGTCCGTAACCAATACCTCAGCTTTTATCCTAATCATCAGAACCCTAATTCATATTTATCCTTTGTACCAGAATTTTAAATTTAGGATCCACAATTTCAACTACAACTTGGTAGTGTTTAAACCATGAACCACATAGAGGTACCTAAGTAGTGTACACATAACTCTCGAAGATAGAATCATTAAGGGGAGAATATTCCTTCCATTTGATGAGGGCTAGTGTCGTATCCTCAACTCTTTCAGGGACATGGTCTCCTTGGGTATATGGTCATCCAAAATCCATGATAAATGATGTAAAATTTATTATCCCAATTTCTTATTTGTATGATGTTACACCACATGAAAATGTCATCAACATATTATTTATAACTTTATCCCTACCATATTAAATAAACACATGATTACCAATGTGATATGATCATGGGAGTATACAACAATTCCTATAAAAGGTTCTTCCTCATACTTTAGTCCACTGAAATTCATAAGTTCCATAACATCCATCAGGTTCACTCATTACATGATGTGGTCTTCCTTACCACATGATGATAGACTATAAGGGCCTATCTCGTTACATAAACATAAACTCTGACATAACACTTCATGGATTTGGATCCATATCCACTAAGAGGGTATGTAGTATATGTCCAAAAGGATCAATACTAATATCTCAACATACATGGGTAAATACAAGAAGCTTATTACTAAAACCCAAATATTATTATAACATTCACATGTATTCCCCACAGATGGAAGAAACCCTAATGTGTGATCACATTTCATATGATAACACACTTAAACACTACCATCTAAATATCTTTTTTTCTTCCTCCTGATAGCTGAAAACCCAGAGCTTGGTTATCTCCCCCATGGGGAAAACTTATCTTCTCCGACATTTCTTCAAAATTATGTTAAAAATATAACCTACATATCCCTACAAGATGGTAATTTTGTTACTGATCTATCCCAAAAATACATTAAACCAATTTACCATTTTAAATTTTAAACCCTTACAAAAATCACTGGATTCATAGTGTAAAAAAAGTCACAGATGCCTCATTCACCTGGAAGAAACTACCCCATGTTCGATATAGTATTCCTTAGGTTCCATTACAATGATGCCTCGTTTGAGGGATTCCTCCAACCTCAAATGGAGAAGAATTTAAAGATTTCTAACATGTATAATGTCTATAAATGCTGAGAAATACCTAACATTTCCATCTAATTAGACCTCAAATTTCATCCCTATCAAGAAAAAAGAACAGTAATTAATTGGTGACCACGTTGAGATGGAACAATGAACATGTTTCATGAAATCAAGTAAAATAATTTAGGGGGACTCGTAATAGAGAATAATCTCCAATGATGAATCCCTAGGAAGAGGAACTGAAATACCATCATCATATTTTAATGAGGGATCCCGAATCACCTAACAGAGTGGTGGTGGATCCCCAAATTTAGAAATCAGATATATGTGGAAATAAATGGAACATATACCAAACAATACATTACCTAATTTAAATAATTTGAAAAAAATGGTGATCAAAATGTGAAATTATCCTCCTTTAACAATGGGTATATCAGTAATGCTTGACATCATAAAATTTGGGCATCACTGAATCCTGATATCAATTGAGAGTCCCTTATGAAATAGATGATTTGATCATTGTGAATATCTTCTACAACAAGTAGTGATGAATGAAGCATGAAGATAATTTCTAATCTAGGACATATTTATCATTTATCTTCCATCCAACATGTGGGATGGATATCATTTGGCACATTGGGAATCACATTTTATGTATTAAATGACGATTGAATAAATGCATATTAAGGAATCAACTGAAAGGGATTTCACGATGAACCTCTTCTAACATGCATTGGGGTGGAGGAACCAATAATATAACAATCTCACACCACTACCCTTGTGCCACATTGGCCACATCATCTATGACTACTAGGATTCCCCTCCACATCTCCCCTTGAAATGTTATCTAGTGAATGGTCTTAATTTCCCTTATTCTTTGAAAATATTAAGAAGGGTTCATAGAAACCAAAGATATGGATTGAAAATATATAGATTCCATGGAACTATTCTAGTTTTTATGCCTATAAGTATCATTCTAGGGGAACACCCCAACATCACAATGGTGAACCATTATGGGAGCCTCTATCTATTATAGTCCAGCAAATTTATCCCTTGAATTGAGGTAGTAAAAGATGAATAGGTCACCCCCCAATGACCACCAACATGATTCCACCCAAGAGGGATTCCACCCAACCAATATGATGGCGACAACCATCTCCAAAAGTCAACGATGAAATCCATTTCACATACACTCAGCTGATCATGGTACAGAACACCCGACACTAATACTAGGGGTAGACCGTAAACCCAACTCATTAGGAGGCCACATCCCCAACTCATGTAGCCCCATCCACCATAGATTCATATTATATTTCCCATTAAAGCATAGTACATGGAACCTTCTTCACCGATAAGGTATCATGACATCTTCGACCTCTCAAGGAGGTCAGTTTGTCTCTCCCAATCATTGGAACCACCAGAATCCTTGATGGGCTTTTTTGGTGTTTATGAGTTTCATCATGGAGGTCCTACCCGTGTCGATGAAATTATCTAATCTGAAGATCCTCCATGGTGTAGAAGGAAAAACAACCATCACAAAGCCCATTTTTATGAAACTTTCCACAACATGCAAGGATGGAATCTAAGTGATTCCTATTAGATCTCACTAAATTATAATCCTCACCATTAAATAAATAAACATGAAAAAAACAATATCATCATCGATCACTATGAATTTGAGATTATGGATAACAATACAATGGTGCCTTAACATCTTTCACTAGAACTGGGTGTATAATCCCATCAATTAATGATAACAATCCTTCATTTTGTGCTCCAATAAATACCTAAATTACCCAAATAATAACATCATGGCTAGGATAATTTGTATTTATTTTATGGGACCATATTGTATCTGTCTCTACCAAAATCAAGATACCATATCTCAAAATCTATAATAAAAGTTAGAGACACCTCGGGTTATGGATTTATGGCCTCAAATAGGGATGAAAACTTTGCTAAGACAAAAAAGAGGCTGCTGCTCTCACTCACCAAGATTATTTGAACACTCCACCCTTGATGGAAATAGTCTCAAATATAGCCACACCTCCAAATAAAATTACAATATTTTGGGGATCGATGGCTCATGTAATAACCCATTTTCATAAAATTTAGTAGTAAAGTTGTTTTATTTTAGTTTCCTAGCCTGCTTCCCAACTCATGCCAATTTGGGATCTGGCCAATCAATTTTTGAAAGATTATCCAATAATGAATAGGTGGACATGTGAGGTGGGGGGGGGGGGGGGTGTACTAGACACCAATTAGATACCTATAATTTCATTAGCCACCCACACCCATGAATTCTTTCCTTCTAAAGTACCTTATTTTTGGAAATTGCAACATACGTCCCACAGAATATCTAGAAGTATATGAATCATGTTTGGGGCCACCAAAAAATTTATCCATGAATCTAGGTTCATCTTTATTCCTAAAAAAATTGTTGGTGGGTTGATATCACAATTGTCCTGGAATCATAATGCCCTAATGTTTACAAATATCACCAAACATTCTAACAGACCTTCTTTGGGATCCCTATTGTGCTTTAGTGAGTTATGTAAGAGGTGCCCCAATATGTGTAGACTAGAGTATGGGGAAGTGTGATTACATTAACTTCAATCCCATTCCATGAAAACAACATGATCATCAGCCCGGATCACCCACTGAAGGTGATAGGTATCCATTGACTTTGGTTTTGTAGTTCTCCCCTACCTACTCTATGGATTATCAAAGAATCTGAACCACTAATACAGAACATGACACGGATAATCAATAAAAATGGTAGGAATATTATTATAAATATCTTTCAGTAGATTCCGACAAAAATTAGAAAAGATAATAAATACGTCAAATGAGTCTCTCCATTGTAATATTTATGCCTAGCTGTCATCACCCCGACAATGAAAAGGGGCCTACTAAGAATGTTGGATCATCCTAGATCTAACCAGAAACCCAGTTAGACACCAGGTTGGAGGATTTTCTCTATGAGATATATGTATATAAGATTATTACTAATAAAATTTTCTCTAAGAAGTGTTTGGGTTTGGATAATTTCAAAATGGGCCCCATCAATCATCTAGTTGGTAACATGGTCATCCTTTGCCAGGAACACATGTTTGAGCTAGGCGGTCCTACATATCCTATCTGAGAAGAAGCTGGTGGCTATGAGAGATGACAAAGATAGAAGTCTCCCACTTAGCCCGAGTAGTGGGACTATACACCCCATGATCAAGGTAACTCTACCTTCCAAGCCGAAGTGTCAACCTATACAGTGGTGACCACTTACACTCACCCAAATGAAATTATCACTTATATTATCACCAATATTAAGGATTTATATATAGTAACGTTTTCAATTCCACATGTGCAGAATCCATACTCGACATGGGTAGACCACATCCATCTACCCCTAGAATTTATAAATATGTGATTTACACTATTTAATTGGATAGGTAATCTACTGAAACATATGGATTACTTTTCATCATGGTTTACATGGATTTTAGGGACTCGAAATTAGAAATAATCTAATAGAACTAGTGTTTCTTCTATACTCTTGAAGGAACCACATTCAATTAGTTCAACTAGATACCCCATGATTTTCTATGATTTAAAGGATATTCGTTGGAAGTTACTCTATATGTTTTTCTTCACTATGTGCAAGACGAGTACCAGAGACCTCTATAAGTGAAATAATAGGGTTGGTGAGTGAGTTTATAAATTTCTACTTAATGTATTTCTCTCATGTTCTCATATTATTTGAAAAATTCCCAGGAGAATATATTAACAAATTTTCTAGAGAATTCGAAGTATGAGTTTGTCACTACCCATATATTCCTTAATTATTAAGGTGGATTTTGAGATTTGAAAAATGTATATTATTGATTAAAAGAATCCTTATAGAAGACCATGAAATTTCTATCCCCATTACCCTTTTGTGATCAAGTGAATAAGTTTTTGAAAATAGAAAAAACTGCACTTATGAATGTAGAGGCTCCCAATCGAGTTCACCTACATGCACCCTCACCAGAAAAACCTTTTAAGGTGCAACCTCATAATGCACAGCCTCTCCATGAAATAACTAATCTATAAAAAACTCTATGTGAATGTCCCATAGGCCTCTAATCAGGGCCACACATCCACAATTAACTTCTTGGAAAGGAAGAATAATAAGTACTCTTATGTTGACAAATTGGTCCCTCAATATTTCATCTACACCATGAAAGGGGAAATCATTAAAAACCAGAAATTTGAAGCCCCCAAAAGGACTAAATCTTGGACTGTTCATGCCACATCCAAAACCATGGGATCCTAGAACAGGCCACTATTGCTTTATTCTTCTTCAATGATTGGATCAAATATTAGGTGGACCATGTTCTTGTAAAATTCGGTTATGTCCATGTATAGGGTGCACATCTCTCCTCTAATTCTGATAGGGATAATGAAGACTCAAGTGAATGGAAATAGAAGCCAGAATGTAGAATGTATAAGTATAATGATAGGTTGGATCAATATACCACTTCTTGTGGCCATGGAATTATTCATGCCTACATGAGTAGACTATAACCACATATGATTTATAAGCCTTATCTAACTACTACATCAATATCTGTATCACAGGTGTCCAATTATTATAATAGCATGAAACAACATCCAATGAAACCCAATGTCCTGTATTATATCCAAAAAATATCTTTCACCCTTGGTTTATTTTTGATTATCAAATTGGGAAATGTTCCTATTTATTTTCAAATACAAGAGAATTCCACTGATGAAGAACATGGATACACTTCATCAAATGTTCTCACACTGTTATATCATTTTACAAAACCCAATTTTGAGGATAGCCATGTGAAACCATAAGGATCATCATGACAAAACTATAAAATGATATGTATTGTACATAGTAGAAGGAAAAATTTCAAGTCTATCACATCAAACAATAATATTCATTCTACTAAGACCAGACAACCAGCCTCACATAGGGCTTAGTAAGAAAACCCCTCCCAGATCACTTTATCAAGAACACATCCATAGATCGCTATTTATGTTGACCACATGACTCAAATGAAAATCCAAAATGATTATCCTTGGAAATCTATGGATCAACCTCATCCATCTAGTTCATGTCCATCAAGAATTAATCCTAGTCCATTTAATAAATTCATGAGTGAGACTAGCATTATCCAGGACCCAGAAACACTACCGATCGTATCTTTCGCACTCTTTATGAAATTGAAAACCATAAAAGGGAGAAATATTCTACACACATAAAAATCAAATGTAATGAAGCACCATTATGCAATACCATCATTTCAGTCAATCCTTGATGTTCTATACATGTCAAAGGAGATGTGTGAGGCACTTATAAAACCCTAAATATCAATCTTACATTTTAGAAAAACGTTTATAATATCAGGTCCTATAATATAGAGAAATACGATATGGTGGAATGTTGGGACATAATTTAAATTTTTGAGAATGATGAGTGTTATATTATTAAAGGGAGTATACAAGTGTTGTATATCATCAGGTAGTTCAACATCATTGAAATTCACCACTACCTAGTGGATACTAGATCTATGATAATACTCCTCATAACCCAAAAAAATCCACTAGATGGGGCTTGCAAGAAACTATTTTACTTCATAAAACCTAAATATTACGGGACATAACAAGAGAGTGAATTGGTTTTTTGGAAATATTGGGCTAAATAAATAATTTGGTGGCTTAGCACAAGGCACTAAATTCATGGTGGTCTCATAGGATAATGCCTATAATGCTATAAAAATAAGTCACTAGATTCATTTTCATAAATTGATCTCAAATTTATAACACAAATCCCTCAAATACTTCACTTATGGTTGAGTAGGGTCACTCCGGGCAATGGATTCTCCCTTAAAATATAGATATGATCACTACTTTGATTCCATGTACTAAAAGAAAGAGGAGAAAAAGATTTATATCTATGAGTTTGGGAGGATTAACACCCCTAATGACCTTACATCCTCTACTGATGATCCGTGGGAAACATTAAATATATAATATTCCTCCCAAAGCCCCATTTTTAACCCACATCCTTTTATATGTGGGGATATTTCAAAGTCTCCAAGATATAGTGGTCAATGATCTGCTGATACACTTACACTAGATACGATCCAAAAATACCAGATAATACTACCCTTGTATAGTATTGAGAGATTTTCTCCACCTCCATTGACCCTTGGAACATTCAATTTGTTTGAAAAGATGGTTTGAATCGATATAAGTTGACCATCCATCACTACTTTGTTGTCGAAGGTGGATCCAGTGATCAAAAACCAATGGGATAAGTCCATCAATGTTCAACACTATTGAATCCATAGAGTATGAAACCATTATATTAGATTCTATCCCTACTATGGAAGACTCCATCAATGTTCGTGGATCCATTATTTTAGTAGATTTAATTCTTTCTTCTAGCCCATATTCCCTAGATGTAGAAGAGGATATGGAAGACGACTCTCTTACCTTCCAAGATTGTGTCAAATCCACCAACAATGATTTTACAAGAGTAAATATCATCATTTAAGATGATCCAAGTTCAACACTAATAAGAGAAACAATTTCCTTGAATAGAAGAAAACATTTTGTGGCATTCTACGATAAGCATCGTGATGTGTTTTCCTAGATATATAATAAGATGTTAGGTAATGATCCGATGGATTCTGTTTACTTACATAGCCTCATATTGGACCAAATTGTGTTCAGAAAAACTCACAACAATATTCCTTATTCATATTCTTTTATGGTCTATGGAAATGACGAAAATTTATTGTTTCAATTGTAAACGACTGGCCTAGTACACCATGCTGCTGGCCAACATTGTACCAGCAATGATGATGAATTTGTAGTTTAGAGTCTACAATGACTTATAAGACCACAAATAACATTGTCAAAAGGGTTACTATAACCTTTTAGAAAAAGTTTTTTTTGATCTATCCTACTGTTGGTTTATAGTTCTTGTACTTGATGGACATATCTTTCCATGAAAATCAGATCTAGATAGCAACTGAGGTTGAGGAATACATTGTATTCAGGGAACCGTAGTGATTTTTTGTATCAAGTGATTCATTTTATCATTAATAATATTGGGTCTACATACTAACATTACATTCACCAAATCATAAACCATCCCAATAAAATGTTGTTAGAGTGTTATGTGGATTATTTGGTGGTCAAGTACTATCAACATTCAGATAATCACAATGACCTCAAGAAATTGTTTGACATCCTTTTATCCAATAACTTGAAGTTAAACCCATTGAAGTGTGAAATTGTGGTTACCTCAATAAATTTTCTCAAATTCATCCTCAGATAAAGATTAATTGAGATTTATGACAAGAAAGTAAATTCCATTAGTTAGATGCATCCTCAATGCAACCTCCGAGAGTTGCATGGCCTATATGATCACTTAGCACATATCCTATGGTTTATTTCAGAATATGCTATAAAGTGCAACCCCTTTTCAAGTCTCATGACAAAAGGATCTTCATACTAGTTTTATGAGGACAATGAAACTAATTTTGACGGAAAAATTTTGTATCTTCTTTAACCTCCTGTCCCGATGCCACCTTCTTGAGAAAATCCATTGGTTCATTATCTGACAACCCTGGAATGGTCCCATATAACCCTATTATTGAAGAAGAACATTGAAGATGTGGATAAAAACCTATATTTTATAATCAAAATCTTCTAGATAGGAACACCATATACTCCCCCATTGATAAGTGTTTTATCACATTGGTTTTTACAGTGCATAAGTTGTGATTATTTTGTATCACCACAAGATACATCTAGTGTACCTTCTTGATATACTGCAATACATTCTCAATTTTCCCATTTTTATAGGGATACTGGTACATTGGGTGATAATATTTAGGATATCCTACATTAAATATGTACCTCATAATGTTGTTAAGGTCTGATATTTGGAGGATTTATTGGTTGTACATTCGACCCTTGGAGAACTTCACTTGGATTTTGGTTTCCTAGATGAAGCCATTATCTCTGTAGATCAAGTATTTCTGTGTTAGATGATTCAAATTGATGGTTCCTCCTAGATTCTAATAGGTATAAGGCTCAGTGACCCAAAAATCAATAGGGTACCCTTGGAGGTCATCTTTATCACTCTTTTACAAGGGATAATTCTATAATTGTTCATATTGTTAGAGGGATCCACTAACGATGAAAAAAATTATAAGGATCTTATTACCAGTCCCAAGTTGTCCTGAGATATTGAAATGACCATTTTTCTTGTGAAGCGAGTCTCAAATAAAATTATCCATAAGATAAATGGTGACAATTTCCTTAGAATAGAAAAATATATCCCCTGGTGGAACATACTCTTTAGCTAGTGACATAGTTCCCTTCCCATCTCAAGGCAATTAATGTTCATCGGTCACATAAATTCCTAGAAGACACCCTTGAATAAATGAATGCATCAATATAATATACTAACAAAGATTAATTTTTTATTCATGTGACACAATAGAGTGTAATTTTACCCATAACTTCTAATAGCGATAATCAATAGGTAATTTATTGGGATACCGAAACTTTTATAATACAGTCCTAAAATTCCCTTGTAGTAGAAGACATAATAAATTTGACTACTCAATTTGTTGTGAATTTCCATTATAAGACTATCTCAACTAGTTGGCATGTGTTTCATATAATTTACTAGTATGCAACACATTTTACCTTCCAGGATAACCCCATCCTCGAGTAAGATCTCTATAAATACATGTCAGATGGAAATGATATCAGTTCTATAAAAGGGAAAAACATAGCTCATGTCATGCAAGTGGACCATGTTGGATCCTTTAGATTATATCATCAAGGATTGAAGCTCTCCAAAAAAAATGATATGCCAAGTTTAGATTTTTCCCAACATGGTTCATGACAGTATTGGGTCCACCAATAGGTGTCGTGCATGCCAGATCCATGAATATGTTTACATCAACCACCATATATTCTATAAACAACAAAATATTATTGTCCATTTTTTGTGGACTTGAAATATGGGTCCATTAACCCCATCTACAATAATACATTTTTTATTAATTTTATCTTAAATAAATGTATTCATAATGTGGGAAGAGACAATTCTAACTAAATATGGAATATCCAATTTTTTGATTGAGTTCGTGAACTCCCACATTATCCATCATTTTTAGGGGTCCTCACATTTTCAACATGGATAAAGGCTATAAATTCTAGGATACTAAGTTGAAGATGTTTTGATCTAAATACTTAATACAGTCTAACAACACTTATTGTTATTATCCATAAGAAAATTAGAATATTTAGGCATTCAATAATATCGTATCCAACATTCAAAAAAAGATGGAGGCCCAGAACAATTAGATTTATCTCAAAAAACTCTATAATTTTTTATGGGATTATTAGATGAAAAATCTATTTTCTTCCAATGAAATAACATACTCCTAGGTATTTGAAAAATAGTTAGTTTTACATATAGAGGTTCAATTTCTATATATTTTAATGGATTATTATTACTAGATGAAACTAGAAAAAATAGTGGATGTCGTTCCGGATGATTTGGAAGCTTTCACAAAAAATAGAAATCAAGAAATAAATTGCATAGGGAAGAATGAGAATTGTGTAGCTCAATCGTTCAAAAAAAATGTTCTACTATGCTCATTCCTTCAAGGTTACATAGTACAAGATCTTATGTTGTCAATGATACCCGGTAATAATATAACAATGTAGGAACACCAAATGTTTTTGACCTTGTTATGTCTATATGGTTTACTCAAAAGGTGAATACTCGTTAATCACAATGGACTGGGATAACATCAAACCTCCCAAAAAGGCTAGTTTTGTCATGTAATATTTCACATGAGCATCCTCAGCTGAAAATCTATGACCATAATCTGGTGGAATCCCTTTTTCGATTAGCATGATATTAGAGTAAAATGTACAATGCCCTCAGCACAAGGATTTATATTATTCCCTTACCCTATGTAACAATCATATGAGGCCTCATATGATAAATGTGAGATTTCTAAAACCAACGTCCTCATCACATGATGTCAATCTATAGCCATACCCAATGTAACCAAAATATGATGCTTCTTATGAAAAATATAAGATGAATTCAACCAATATCCTTACGTCATGATGTCAAATTGCAGCATTACCATTTGTAAAAAAATACAGGATGACTCATATGGAAAATGTGAGATGTCCAAAACTAACATCCTCAACCCATCATGTTAAATTTTAGACATACCGTTTATAACAAACAGAATATGCTTCATATGAAAAATGTGAGATGAACAAAACCAACAACCATAGAAAATTACATTAAAATATATCGTTATCCCATGGAACAAACATACCATGAATCATATTAAAAATATGATATTCCAAACCCATAATCCTTATTACATGACATTAAAATGTATCCTTACCCTATGTGAAAAATAAACAATTCCACATATAAAAAATTGTGATAGGTGCAAAACAATCATCCTCATCACATGACGTAAAACTATGGCCTTAACCTATAGAAAAAACATAACATGCATCATATAAACAACGAGAGGTGAAAAAAACCAATGTACTCAAGATATGACATTAAACTGTAGTCTTACCATGTGTGACAAACCCGGGATTCTTCGTATAAAAATGGGAGATGAGAAAACCCAACATCCTCAATAAATGATGTGATAATATAGACTAACCATTTTTTAAAAACATAAGATTCCTCTTATGGTAACTGTGAGATGAGTCACCACCCCCTAAAAAGAGGATTCAACTCTTCCATCATCAGATTACAGCAATTCCATGTTCTAGAAATTGGTGTTTCTTAATACCCAGTCCCACGATATACTTAGAGATGACCATGTTTCATATCTTAGGAACATGTATAATATTGGATTGTCGTGGGGTATTTTCCATAAGAGTATTGACAATTAGTATCTTTCTAATATTCTCATCACATGAATTTGGGTGGATAGAAGAATAGATCCTATATTGACTAACTTCCTCCAAGAAATCCATCATATCCAAATTCACTTTTTGATTCGTCCAATTTGGATCACCATCATCAATCGATTTATATATAAACCCCACTAAGGGAACCTATTTATCACTACACTATCTAACCTAACATCCCATATGAATGCCTCAATTGATCATTTATTACTGGTGTAAGCTGTCATGTTTCAAATGTGGTCACCGTTCGATTCCACATCTATTCACCCCATCCATGATTGATGTGGTTGGGGAACATGAGTCTCAAATATGGTAAAAAATAATTCCCTTCCCTTAAATAACCTCTATTTTAATATCCAAATTCATAAATTCCAGATTTTACACTTCCTCATCCATTCATTCTTAAAGGATTTTGAAACATCATGATTTATTCCTCCCATATCACCATACATGATGACAGAGCATGTTTAACTCAATGGGACATTCCGAAGTTGATTTCCATTGTCCTTATTTTTAATCAAACATAGCAATGAGAATATTTTAGTACTCCATATTGATAAAAATTATCAATATATCACTTAGACATAAGAACAATAGTGATCTATTTATCCACCATGGTTGAGTTTCACAATAATTCCAAAATTGAATGAGCCTTATTGGGTCTAACAATGTGTAGTTTATCTCAATGATGATTTACGTGACCCAATGCTTCCTTCAACATTATTTCACATTGATTCACTCCAAAATTTTTATGATTCCAAAAAATAAATCAATACATTCATCCCCTTCCTTTATCTTATATCTATTACCTTAAAATGGTAACTACCCTTTGGATTAAGCATCATGGCCTTAAACGACATGAAAATTGTCTCAAAGATGTTCTATAAAACATATAGACCCCTTTGAACCTCTATTCACATCAGTTACCTAAAATTTTCATATCATGAACATTAATTGAACAAAAATCCTTATGATCCGAAAATTATGACCATAGATTATATGTGAGAGACCACCTATGGCCCCCAATTCTCGTACCATTTATCTGACATATAGTTTTCATGAAAACTAATACCACTCCATTCATCTCATCATCACTCGATGGGATTTTCCCATCAAAGAATTTTTCTCCTACCATACCATATTCCAGAACGACATGTGAGGTGATTCCCCATTTATTAGGATACATAATGACCTTTATAACAACTATATCTAGTATAGATATATATTTTTTATCTAGAAAGATTGTTGTGACACTAGGACTCCATGGTCCACTCATTACATTAGGCTTAATTTACATCTATGCTAGGAAAGAATACCTATATCAATTATTCCCCTTGGTTAAATCTATAGAACCTCAAACTACATAAACCCTTAGTACAGTAATTATGAAATTAATCTATGTGAAGATATCCATTATGTACCCCAGTTTTCATTTGTCTGTCTCACCAATGGTGTTCAAGAAAACTAACGGTCCAATTATTTCACCACATCATCACTCAAGAGGACAACCTCCTTATGTAATTGGACATCTAGAACTCCATATTCTAAAACATTGTGTGTATTTATTACCTATTCAATAGGATTTTTAGTAATTCCTAGATCCCCTCCCTCATGCCCCACTATAAATCTTCTCTCCTCCAACACAACGTTTATTTGTCCATCACCCTACAGTGATACATAGATGTTATGAATGTTGGGATGAGAATGGTCAAGTTGGCCTGTACATAAATATTAAAATACTAGAGTCACATATGTCTCTTTGGTTGAATAACTATAGTGGAAAAATATATAAAAGTATGACCCCCACTCACCAGGTCACCCTTGTATCTTGGGAAAAATTTCTGTCTAATGGAAAAGATAAAAATCTTAATGGACCAACTCTAAGACCCCCAAAACATGGATATTATAAATCAAACCCAATGATTTAAGAAAAATTGGGAGCCTTATATCAGATACCATTGTTTTATGATCCTCTCTATTAGCCGACACCCATTTTATTTTACTGTTGCGATTCCCACTACTCAGACCATGTGTAATTTTTTCACATTAGTTAACATGTCAGGATCATAATATGATAAAATTTTCTATAGGAATCATTTTCATATGATGGTAAATTTTATGATGTATCTTCCACACCATAATCTATTAAATTTCATTTCCTTTTTCCCTTCTAATGAGAAAATAAAAAACAGTTAGACCCTCTCCTATAAACCCATTTACCCCCTTTAGTGCTAGTTTCCAACCACACGACTTTAGTTCTGGGGCTACTAAATGGAATATTATATGAATCTCCCCCATTGAATATTAGTCTAATTTTGTTTTAAAATTATATACCCCAATGTGATCCTAACCATGGATTAGTAACACAAAGAATTTTTAACTCAATCAAAACATTCTATCCATTCACCATATCTTTGAGTCTTCCTCAATTAGGACCCAATTATCTCCCTCATATGTACACTTCCCTCCACTAACTACAATCATGGCTAGCTACACTGGCTCACCTACTATCCTAGGAACATGCTTGATGGGAATTTTTTGATATTTTTCTCTATATATCATGATTCAAACATGTTAAAAAAGAAACCCTAATATTTTCTTCCATCCATGATAGTATGATAGTGGATTATACCTTTATAATTTCGACAAGAGTCTTTCTCTATCATATTATCATCCCCATTTTGGTTCTAGATATTGGATGTCGCAATTCACACCCTTAACTATTCACCAATATTTGGATAGATGTCGTAACACATGGTGTTACCCCACTCATTCACTTAATAATGCTGAAAAAGAAATCTAGTTGTGCAGAGAGTTTGAATCTCCCACTAAATCTTTTCTATTGAGGGAACTCTTGGTAGATAATGAGAAATCCCTAACGTTAGTGTCTATCCTATTTTTTTTCTATCATGTAAAAAAGAAATCATATATTTATCCATAGTTTCCCACAAAAATAATTTCCCATCTAATGTTAACGATTTCATATTAGCAATCATATTTATATGATCAAGATGTAGTGAGAAGAATAAATATTAATGTCATGAATTTAGGATAAAAAAATCATAATTTTAAGGAGTCACATCCACACAATGGATGATTTCCTTTATTTGAAACAATGTGATTGAACCAAAAGGATCATCCCAGGCTAAATACTCCTTTAACTAAATTTTATTTTATTGTGTATCCTCTGAGGTCTACTGTCAGTTGGCTTGACCAGCTATTTTCTCCACATCGACCAGACAATCTTCATTAAAATATATTTTTATCTAGCCTTGTTCATCCCTTCAATCCACCTCTAGGTATTTTTCATCTATTATTGTGTCCATGGATGAAACTATCTGCAACGTTAGTTGATTGATCATCTCCTTATTAGTAGAAATGTTATCCTTATTTTTTTGTACCTACCCCTATAGATGAGAAAAAATCATCCAAACCCACTGAGAGATCATTGGTTTAATCAGAATTATTCTATTACCAAGATTCCTTAAATTTATTCTACTAAGAATGTTCTTATTTTGTGATAAAATATTGTGATATATAATTTTGGTAACTAGAGTCCACCCTACCAGTACCTAAGATGAATATCCAATAGTACTGAGATCTAACCTTGTTTGGAAGACCAACCAGGGGTGTATTAGTTGTAAAATTCAGCACAATCATCCACACCCATCATTTAATGACCTAATTATCTTTAGATTAAATAGTTCCTAAATCCTAATTGTACTTTGGAAGTATATTCTAACACTCATGGAAGACTATATAAAATTAAGTAGAAGGGTCATTTGTAGGTATTTTTTCACGCAGGATAATCCTCAAATCAATAAGAAACAATCTTTATCCTGACCATTCTCCAGAAAAGGGAGACCCTATAATATAATATGAAACCTCTAAGTTAGTATTGACCATCGAAAACATCGATTTACTCATTGGAGGTGTGATATAAACCAACTTGTGTTGGTCCCACAACAACCACATTCACCTCCTATGACACCATTGTAGTTGGCCCAACCATCGCATCCCCCTAGATCACCTCCATTGAGGGAACATCCTCTTCCACAATTGTTAGGAAAAAAACACCACCCATCACTACCTTAGTTTTATGTACCAATGAATGAATAATCTCCATTATCTTCGGGGCCCCAAGAACATGTTTCACTTCAATTTGAGGTAAAAAGTAAGATGAGTATAAAATTAATAGTACTACCAAATTATTTTTATCTCGTGCATTAGATTTAACAATGCTAGATAAAAATTCTATAAATTATCCTCTTTATCAGTGCTAAAAAAATATTTTTTAAAGGGGGACCATTATTAGCACTTTTTTACAAGCACTTGTAAATTTTTTCTTTTATCAGCGATTGTAAAAAAGCACTGATAATTGGGAGGGGGTTATCATCGATTTTTAAGATGTGCAGATAAAGACATCCCTTACCACAAATTTTAACTAGCACTGATACAATTATACTTACAAAAATAATTCCATAAAAATAATATATTTATATATTTATATATTGATATAAATATAATATATAATGGTTATCATTTTTTTAGAAAATGTAAATTGTAATTTACACTTAAAATGAATGTTTTTTTTGAAATGGATTATAAAATAACTAAAAAATAATCTTAATTTAAAATTTTAAAATTATTACTAATTAATAGTAATTCGATATCAATTTGATGAAAAAAAAATAATTATAATAAAAGATTTAAAATAAGTGAAAACGTAACTCAAATGTCAAACAACCTTCACTTTGGATCAGGGTTTCCATTTGTGCTCTACCGCTTATCAAATTTAATCTTGCGACAAGATCTATGCCTTCATGATAATGTGGGACCTCGATAACTACATTTTAGGCCAAAAGTTCCCAAAGGATTCGAAAACATTGTTTTTAGTCGGGGTTCCCCCATTTTTTGTAACATTCGATCGATTTTAAAGATCATTTGTGGGGGGTATTTTTCAACTTTTTCGTTGAGTAATGGCATTATCCATTGGTATTACCTTTATATTAATATTATGAGTTTAAATTTTATCATTTTTCCTATCATAATTACATTTTTAATAAAATATATAACAATATATAAATATTTTTTTAATATATTCCTAGATAAAAAATTAATTTTATAACAAAAAAACTAAAAATATTTAAATATAAAATAAAATTATTAATATATAAATATATATATAAATATACTAAAAAATGTGACAATATATATATATATAAATATCATAAAATTTAATACAATATAATATAGTGTACTTGTAAAGGAACATGATGTATAAGCAGGAGGTCTTAGGTTTGAAACTCACTGGATGTAGGGGCATGCATGAGAGGCTGGGACTATCTAAAGTGCTAACAAAGTGGTTGGGGAAGTGCTGAAAAGGGGATGAGTGGGTAGGATGTTCTGATAAATGGTGATGGGTGGGGTGTATAAATTTTGTTTTTATATACCCTTTATCATTTATAAAGAAATCGATGATAAAAGGGGCCTTTAATATTACTTTTTCAGTGATGATAAACGTTTCAGGGTATTAACCATGCTTTGGTTATCATCACTTTTTAGAGATTATAATGGAATTTTCTAGCAATATTAAAGTCCAATTGATTAGTATTGATGGGTGGAAATAATACAAGTAAAAACTTTGAATGAAGATATGTAATATTGGAATCATATAGACTGGCTAAATACTTAGCTTGGATCACCATGACCCCTAGTGATGGAATCCCCTCGATAGACATTTTTATAGATGTTGGAAGCTACCCCCAAGCTAGATATCCTGGCTCTATCCATATAAATGATACATATCAGCAAAAGTTCAAAATATATTTCCGCAAATCCATATAAGGAAATAGGAGTTACTAGGTAGCACATTGGACTATTGAGATATCAACTAAGTCACAAGAGCCGCCATAATAATAAATGATTAGATTCCTTTTACCAAAATATTGTTGCTATTCCACATGAAATACCCATTAGAGAATATATCCCACACATCACATACTTGATATTAATCATAAGCATACCCATCAAATGTGTATTCTTATTCCTCTAAAAGTGAATATGAGGTTGGAAAATAGAGTTTTAATAGTGGAAAATACACCCAAAGAAAAATATGAATTGATTTGTAGTAAGGTCTCCCATTCAAGAGGAGTCCAGGTTGGAATTTCTCCCCCAAGATAAATCTTTTTGAAAACCCTCTTGGATGGATTCATACACATTATATTAACCATAATGATGATTTAGAGGAGAAGGAATGCACAGAAGCACCTTCACCCAGATAGTTAGCGGATGCATGGTGTTGTGAGATTATAATAGTTCTTCCATGTTTGTAATATATTTTACCACCATTGTATGGGATGAATAGATTCATTCCCTGTCATTTCCCACCTTCGGAGTTTTTATCATCTCATTATGAATATTTATCCATATCTAAAAGATTGAGATGAGTTTTATATGGATCCCCCGATCTCTCCCAAGAATCAGTAAAAATAAAATCACTCAGGTTATTTGGCCAATGAAATAACTTACTTGGAGCCAAGGCTTTCACCCCCAGACCTTCTTTGTACGGTCCACCATCCTCCTTAGGCCATTTCACCAGATGATTTTGTCATAGTTTCACTCTTCCATTTGAATCATAGTAATGTATGGATTTTTAAATAATTGTTAATGGTCTATCCTGACCAACTTGGTCTGGTCTACCCACTACATCATTCCCCTAGCCCCAAATCTATGGGGCCCCATCCTCTTCATCCATCAGGGTGACCTGACATCTTAACGTCTCCATAGGATACATGATTTATTAACTATTCACAAATTAAAATTTGATAAATTACATGGACATAAGTAGGAGAAAATAATTATCTTATAGTTGTCTGCTCTTTTGAACATCCATAGTATGTTACAGAGAACTAAGGGATGTTTTTTGGAATATACCCTAATGTACTCCATCAAGGTATGTCATTGAAGGAACATGAAGTACCTAGAGAATGGGTCTATGGTTTAAGGTTTTCATATTGGGTTGAAATTCACACTCACCACCAGTACTCCTCCTTGGAAATATAGAAGGTATGACCATTGATCAACCATCCCCCTAACATCATCTATAATTTCCCCTCTTAGATGGAACAATGGGTGGATGATGAATCAATATTCCATCTTGACCCATTAGCAAATTCCAATTAGATCTAAATTAAGATGAAGACTCATATAATTGTTTAACAATGATATATTGATGTTTTTACCATGATGGAAGATTGGATTCAGGTACACATACACCCCAATGTGTCCAAAGACCCAACCGTAATAGAAGTTGAAGGGATTTCATGCATGGAAAATGGTATTCCTCTAAATATCATGGTGTAGTTAATTTTATAGATTCTAAAACACTAATTTGACTCAATTGATACAATGAAAAACATTAGTCATCAACATCATGATGAAGGATCTCAATCCTTCCCCCATGTGATCATAATAGATTGGGAGAATCTACAGATATATATATAATTTCTGAAATGAATCCTCAATGATTAACCATTCCACACTCAGGTTTGTTGATATATACCCACATGAACCACTATATCAAATAAATAATCCTCTAAAACAAGTGCTCATTTTCTTGCGAAGATGATTTCATACAATAGTGTGGCCTCCCTAGAGGCCTATTCAGAGATTTGTTCTAGAAATAACTGAACCATTTCCTAAATGGTACATCCTTCAATACCTTCTTCTATCCCCCCCCCACACCAAATTCATTAAAACCCACCATATAAAGAAAATTTTATCCCGGTCCTCCGAAACATACTCCTACTGGAATAATTCACCATACATTCCCCCTAGGATTGGAATCCCTACAATTTGGTAGTGTTTCCATAGGCAGACACCAAACACCCTTTGGTATATGTGGAATCTATAGGTCCTTCGCAACCACTTGATCAATTTTCTAGTATATATATATATTCATTAAATGCTAAAAATGAAATTTCAATTTCTATTACACTATATATAAACCCACCCTATTCTTCTTCACAAATAAACTCACCAGAGGATTGGAATAACCATTATGTCTAGGCCCACTCAACCATAAAATAACTACATTGTCATGCATCCCACTCCTCAGTAATACCCTAGAGATAGTCCACTAAAAAATAATTGAGTATAGCATCATATTTATGGGGAAATAAAATCATCTATGACATCCCAATTTTTTTTAATTTAGTGGGTTTCATATCAATTGGGCAGCGACTAATGTCTGACCCTTCACAATGTGACCCCCATGAGCTCTATGCCACTAGAACTGCCAATGTTAAATCTAGAACTAGATGTTGGGTGATTCGGGGATAACATTGTGGATGAAAAAACTATAACATATTCCAAATCCATATAATATAATCCTCTTACATAATAGATATTTTTATTGTACCTTTTTAAAAAATTAAGTATCAGTATTATGATCGGAAACCAATTGAAAGCTATTCCCATTCAAAAATTTATAATCCATATCCTTTTATTTATTATCTAATTCCTCATAACCATTTTTATCTAAATTAATTTCACTTTTCAGTTTTTAAGAACTTGTTAATGAATGTTGAATGAGAAAGGCTGAGTTCATGAAAGATTATAGGATTCACATAAGTTTTCTAACGAATGACCAATTTATAGGGGAGTAATTTTTTTTTGAGAAATGTGGATCAAAATCACAGAACACTCTTGATGTTCATGAGTTTAATAAAAAAATTATGGTATTATCTTTAATAAAAATATCTTATTCTCCCTAGGACTCCATCCATATTTATTTGAATACGTTTAGGATGAGTGTTGTGAACATGGCTCTCAGATTTAAAATTTTTGGTTTCTTCCCATAAAAATATTTCCTCCTCTCCATTTTTAGATCCTATCCTTAGGGGAGGGGGTATTTCATAACAAGAAAAATAATTTTTACAAAAGAAATCAGGGAATTAAGTATATGTTTTATCTAAATCCATGAAAAAATAGCTAAAAAATCCACCTCATGGTCTGTTTTTGTATAGGGAAAAACCAACATGCACATGGGGAAGTTCATGGAGGTTTCCAGGTATCCTAACAGGATGAGTAGGTAACATCAATATATTATAGGTACATTCAAATAAGATCTTGTCCCAATTAAAACCTTCACGAACATGTGGAACCACATAAAAGATTTTAGGATGGTGCATATTTTGAGGTGGTTAACTCAATTCAATGTATGTGAATTCGTTGAACATTCCAGATAGATAAAACAAATCACAAAAAATATCTTGTAGGTGCTATATTTAACTTAAGAAACCTCCCTATCTTCTCATCCCATATAAATACATCCCTCTATCCATATTTTTGGGGAATAAACCATCAAACTTTCTAAAAACATTCAAAATTCACAAAACACTGTGTTTCATTAGAAAAAGATGATATGGATTACAATTGGTTTCCATCATTTCCAAATTATCCACCTAAGGGTACTTAAAAACCTCAAAACAAGGTAGATGAGACTTTTATTAAGGTGCATGTCCTTAATGTTAGAATAATTCCATTTTCAGGTTTTGGGGTTTCACAAGATAATTATAATTTTTGCATCCAACCCCATGAGAAACTAGAATATCATCCAAGGAAGGTCCACATGGTTTCATAGAAGAAACACCTTTGATATACACCAACCCCTCCTGAGTCCCCTATCATTTTCATAACCACCAACATTCATAAAAACCATCCACCAAGCCTCTCTATGGTTCCTCTTTCAACAATGCCACTTTTGAGAATGTGGAGTACCTAGGGACCCTATAACCATCGAAAAATGGGTTTTACACACCCTAATCACTCGTCTAACCACATCATTCCTTGTGTATGAACCCTTCACATTAAGATTGTACCCGACCTTTACCTCTTATTTTATCCTAAGAATAAAAAAACTATTATATATTTCTCTAATTAATAGTTACCATATTGTTGGGATTTATAATTTCTACTTTATTATGGAAGTTTTTATTCCACACACCACACAATATCTTCAATGTTATATACACTTAATCCATGGAGATAGAATCATCATGTGATGTAGATTACCTTTACCATTGATGTTGGATAGTATTGTATCCTCCTCTATTACACTGATATTATCACCACAAGTGTAAGGAAATTTAAATATTGATATTAATGATATAAATTTTCAATGATATATATCCTACATGACAACACCGTCATCACATGATGTAAAACCACATGACAACATCCTCATCAAATGATGTAAGACTATTTCCCTACCCTATGCAATGAACTAAGGATTCTCCATGTTAGAGAATCATGGGAATAATACTCCTTCTCCAAAATGGGAAAAACTTCTTTTATACCACTCATATATATAATCCCCACACTATCCCTTACTATAACTCCTTCTATTATGCTAGCTTCCTTACCAAATTATGTTAAACTGCTTGGAATGATCGTGTTACATGACCTTAAATTGTTGATTTTAATTACATGGGTTTTTTCCATATCATATAATAAGATATTTAGGATGTCTCAATGTGTTTCAATCTATATAACTCAACATATATGGGGTACCTTCCCAGGTTTTAATGCCAACACCCCAAAATTCCGAAAAAATCATGCTCTCTGCTTGGAAGGTTCTAACCCCAAAGTGATCATATTTCGCACATGAACACACTAAATCCATAAAATACCATCATATTTCCATCTCCCCCTAATAGGATACACCACTGATGGTTGATTTCCTCACCCATGGGGAAAATATTCATTCTCTCAGCCATTCCCATAAGATGTGAAACCTGTGACCCACCTGTACCCACAAGACATTAAACCTTTGGAAAACGTCCCCCCACAAGACATTAAACCTATGAACCAAATCAAATATCTAACCCATAAATCAACCTGGGTTACCTGGGGTAAAAATTATCATATTCTAGACTCCACTGGAATTTACTACCCCTGGAAGAACATGGCTTCTTTAAGTTCCACACCTAAGATTCTTCTTATAAGGGATTCCTCCGACCAATAAAGTATAAGAATTCATAGATTCCCAACACACCAAATGAAAAAAAAATCACATATATACACTACTATATACCTCAAATTATTTTTACTACTCTATAGAGATATAAGCATACTAACTAATTGGTAACTACCTCGAGAAGGCACTTTCAATGAGTTTTACAAGCGTAACTTAAATATCTCAGGGAGATCCGGACTAGGAAGTGATCTCTTAGGAGGAGTACATTGAAGGATAAACTAACATCCCAAAACCCAATTTTGATTAAATACCCAATATTCCTAACCGTGATGGTATAGGATTCCTTCCTCTGGAAAGCAGAAATATAGGGAATGAAAAAGTGCATGGTCAGGATGATGCACACCCTAATATAAAGAAGAAGAAAACAAAAGTAATGAATGTGATGTACCATATCCCTACCCAAATAATATAGAGATTTAAAAATATCACTATGGATGTAGAAAAATGGTAATTAACATGTCCTAATAACCATCATGCGACAGACACATACTCACATCCTCATTACATGATCATCCTCTCAACATATATTGAGATCCACTTAAGTGCAATAAATCATTCCTACCTGCAATCAGAATGATCATGATTACGTCCCAATAAGGAATAAATAGAAGGATTGATAGCTAATTTCTCATCACATTTGTGGTCAACGACCAATCTCAACGAGCACTTTATGTATGAATCATATCCACACCCATTTTTTTATGACGTGGTAGTATATTCCGGTAGTTTCCTAGGAGTAGGTACATATTATTTTCCCCCCTTAAACCATGAAAATTCAATAGTATATCTTAATGGATTCTAAGGGGAAAGAATATATTATTTATCATTATGATGAATCCCAATATCATAGTCCAAAATAAATAAGGGGGCTAGCTATAGAGGGTCTGACATATGAAAATCATTATGTGTAACACATGAGTTCAGTTTACCAATAGAGTGTATACAAAATTAAACCTCATTATGGTTACCCTAAATATTTAGAGTTACAACATTTACATGATTTTAATCATTATTTCATTCTTAAAGTTGTAGATCAATTTTCATTGGTGGCCCATGATCCCCCCAAGTCATTATCTGATTTTCGAAGATACAAAAGTTGTGTATGTCCTCCACACAATATCACCACCAATAGAACAAGATCCCCATCCAGAGAGAACCCAATATAAATTTCCTCCCCATTTTTGTAACAAGATTGATCATATAAACATTTGTTATGATAGTAACTATAAAAATAATATTCCAGGTATGAAGATAAAATTAAATGAATGTCTAACCCTTTCTACTATCTACTCTGAAGATCCCCACTGAGGTACATACTATAGGAATACTCTATAAATATAGACACTATTTCATAATATACTCCTCACCATAATGGATATCCCTATAAAGGTCCTCACACTGAATAATTGTTTTTTGAAGGAAGGTATACTACATGATGATGAAACTTTTTGAAATCCCTCATATTGTGAGGTGATTGAGAGATTGAGACCTGATATACGAAGCACCCTATATCTTACAGGTTATATTATTTCTGAACATGATGATAACAAGAGAAAACATTCTCATTCCAAACCACCATTAGTCCACATGTATTACACAAAAAAATGTGAAGGATCTAATAATATTCATTTTTGAAACAAGGTATTTAGGGAATAAAAACATTAATCAGAATAAGTACAATAATATTTCATAGAATAAAATGATAAAACATTTGTTTTCCGGGAAACAACAAGCGAAAGAAAATATAGTTTTCTTGTTGTGGACTATATCTACCTTTTAAAATAACATTATGAAAATATTGAAAGTGTAATGTGTACACTATCATTTGATGAAAATGAAGATAAATATACTTTATTTATGATGAATGTTTTTTATTAAAATAAATTAAAAAACCACATCATTGTAAATGATTAATTTCAAAAATAGATCTAATTATCCTCAATTTCATTAGCATGAAACATAGAAATGTGAATGACATATGATAATATACAATGTGCATGCCATGATGATATGATGAATTTATGTCAGTGGATTACTGAAACTCAATTAATTAGGTGTATCAATGGATAAAGTGAAATAGAGTGTTACATTTCACCAATCGTCCCAACTAACAGAGCCAACCAAAAACAAAATTTTTCATTGTCGTTAATTTAGGGATAAGAAATGCTCATGATTTGTGGTATTCTATATAGGGTTTTATTATGTTTAAATATTAGAATCCTTCAACCCAATGAGGGAATGAAATTAAATGGCTCTTTCATGATGAATCTGAAATGGTAGAACGTTCATATTACTTTATAAAGTATTGACACCCAGCTAAAATATTTCTTCTAAAAATGAGCAACTCATGTTAAGGGAGTACACTTCACCTGACTTATGCTTAGAAAAAAACCCAAAATATCTACAGTGTAGTCATAGTGTATTCAAAACATCCACCCAAGTGAAACCTAAAATCGTAAAAATGAATTCATTTTTTCCACTCCTTTCACCCCAATGTCATAAATTCAATGGTTAGTATGAAATATTTCAATGATGAAACCATATTAAACCCAACATGAAAAACCACTATGATCCACTATGAAGTGTCATGTGTCACCAAGACATTTCTTAAAAAAAGAAACACTATATCCATATACACCAAGTCCACCTCCATAAACTATATCATTTGTACCAATATAACAAATATTCACACATCAATTACATAATTTTGAGTATATCAATTCTCCATAGGACCACCAAAACCAAGAAAGAAAGGAAAATATGATAGTCAACTAAATAAACATGGAACCAGAGATCAACCTAGTGAAAATGAAAATATCTAAATATTCTCAACCACTATAATTTATTTCTATAAAATATTAGTCTCAACTATCTCAGTTATGGTTTATAGAGGTATGTATCTGATGAGAAACCAAGGATTCCTAGAAATTCAAAAGTCTCAAAAAGTCTAATGTTAATTTGTCATTATCATGATACATATCAATGGAGATTAAGGGGTTCATTGGGATTCACAAGAATCAAAGAATTTGAAATGGTTTTTAATTTTCCAATACCTCCACTATAATCCATTATCTCATACCCACTCACTATTGACGTACACAAATCATTCAAAGAATACCCACTCAATAATGGCCTACATTTCCTTGTCACCAATATCAAAATATATAGGGGAAACAACACCTTGGGAAATAATGGATACTATTAAAAGTATTACTAAGAATTAATTTGATAACCAACCATCTATATTCAAGAATAATCCACCAAACTTAAATTACAATGGAAGACTCATGCCTACTTGGAAGACATATATGTTGAGGGAGCACTAATCCTTATCCACATCATGCTTGAAACTCACTATAATAATACTTAGTATTGGGGAAAAACACCATTTAGTTTATAAATATAGTACCACTGATCCATACTTCAAAAATACCCATTCTAAACAACCTGTGTCTTCTCATAAGAAATATTATAAGAGACCCTCACCACACACGAACAAACCACAGTTTTAGGAGTTTTACTGAATTGTTTGAGGTATACCCCATATGATATCTTTGATGGGGGGAGTATTTAATCCATAGATAGATGTCCTTCACCCAATTCCTAGTTTGGGAGTACCAACCTTATTCATATATAGAATTTGGGGGAACCATTCGTTGATTAACCATTACATGAGTGGAATGCTAACCCCAATATCACTCCAAAAAACAAACCAGAATATTGTCTTTCACTTTTCAAATAAGAAAAGAGAGTAACATTCCCATATTTACTAATTACTTATATCTTTTATCAATTAAAAATCTTTTATCTCATTATACAAAGAAAAAAAACAAAATGTGATCTTCACCATACATATTATAAGTCCCTAGAAAGGGGATACTATAGTTCTCTATGTATAGAAAGAGTGAACCACATTTTATCAATAATAATGAAACATAAGATAAAAATAATACATTTATTTTTAGTATATTTTTATCAAGTCCCTACCACACCCTAAATACCGTGCCAACTAATCATTTGGTTAAACACCACATCCGGTAATGTTTTGATGTTGAATACAAGGGTGAATTTATAAATTAACCATTAGAAGGCCCCATGAATCCTAAATTCAAAATTAATATATGACAATGCTAGTAAAAAATTTGAGTCACTTAATCCTCCTAAAAATTAAACCTATTTATCCAAAAAAAGGAAATTATATGATCTTATAACCATGATATCTCTTGAAAAAATCATGCAGAAATGACACAACCCTCAAATTCTACTTATTCAGCCCCAGAGATTCAACCCTTAGTGATATTGGGACAGCAAATTCCAATAATGATGAATAATTTCTCAACACCAATTTGACCTGCTCAAGATAATCATGTGAATGACCTTATGAAAAACACATATTATATAATTGAAAGTACTTCCCAGAATCAAAAATGAATAATATTCCACATTCAAAAGTTATCTCACTATAAAAAATAAATCAACCCATGGTCCATCAACACATATATCAAGATATTTAATTAATAAGGTTATCAGTAGTGAGAGTTCCTCAATCTCGTGCTTCATTTATAATTATAAATGGTTTTCATATGATATAAAAAAATCTACCAAAAACCCTCCATTTATTTATTAATCATATTTTTCATGGACACCATAGGAGTTACAGTGCGTCGTTTTCCTCCAATCCAATTCCCATTCTTCTAGTATCTACTTCTTACAAGGTAATGAATCGTATACTTTTAGATTATGGAATAATTGTATCATGATTCTTCATTCCAATCTAATTTTCTTAACAAATAATGGAATCCTTAATTCTCATCATGACAAACCAAATATGTTTAATTAACATCAAAAGATAAATTGGATATTCCATTATCACTCTTTTAATAATTCTACCGATATGAATTTCAGGTACAACACCAACACCACCAAACTCATCTGTACCTCACCATTTTCTATCATGTGGATCAATTTGATATAATCCATATAATATAGTCCAAAATGTTAAGATGAAATTTCATTAGTGGACCCAAAACTATGAATAAAACCCATTAGAAGGGTAAAATATAAAACTAGAATATCTCAAGATTACTAATTCTAGACTCTCATATCAAGAGTTTCCATGTGGGGGGAATTTCCATAATGAATCCACTATTAATACCACACCAAGAGTTTAAATCCTGTTGGATGATCTCAAATTAGGATTCCCATCCAGAAAATCACTTTTATAATCATAATTATTATCCATGGGAAGTAGTGAAAATGATCCCAACCATCAAAAAATCACTTTATGTCCAACATTTGAAAATTGTTAGTCACACTGGACAGTAGGGTTAAAATTTCCCTAAAAAACTATCTTATAAAATCTAGGAGTGTGGTGTAACTTCCATTGATTTATGGAGTGAAATTTCTTCCATATTATGATTGAAAATAGTCTTAATTTATCCACACAGGTGCATCCTACATCATTAATGTAAGAACCCGGATCTTTGTTTTCAGTTATTCCATCTATTCTCAGGATTTTTTGAGAAAAAAGGAGTTTCTAGAAATTTTTGAAGTACATGCCTTGTAATTTCTGAGTACACACCATGTACTCTTTTCCCGCTCGAAGTCATGTGATGGCCATGTCCAGGCCACACACAGGGTGTGTAGGGGTGATGTGGAGGCCTAATTAAGCGGAGTACGGAAAAACCAAATACACGCCATGTACTCTAAAAGTACACGCCATGTACTTTTTTTTTCATTAAATGGATCAGGGTTGCGTCAGATCTCCATAAACGTCTTCTTCTAGGTCATGTTCATCTGAGAGGGCCGGGAATCCGCAGATCTTCGACGAGCCACCGTTCCTCTGTCCATTCTTCGATTCGAGCACTGTCGATTGTGTTGGAATTGAAACAATGAGTTCTACCTTTTACTTGATCCTTGTTTTCCAATTCCTCCTCCATCTGAAGATATTGTGGGTTGAGCGTTTTGGGCGTTTTCTCTGATCTTTGATGTTCTAAGGAGAATCAGTCATCATGGTTCACATTTATCGATCTCTTAGGATCGATGTAGGTGGTTTGTTCCTTACCGTTAAAATTCATTGAGTTTTATGTGCAAATTCCACCAATACCCGTGAACGGGGTATTGTGTGTTTATCTTTTTCCCTTTTTGTTTTTATGCCTTGCTTGTATGCTTGTGTAAAGGTAAATTAATCATGTTAGAGGATATTTTGTTGTGATTGGATGTTTTTCACATGCTTTGTTCTGTTTACAACCTTTGGGTTTCGTTTTCCTTTGGATGTTACACCTCTTTCCATGCCTTGTGACTATAGGATGGAGTGAAATCCATAACATGCTTGTTTCCCTATAGAATATTAGCCAAGTATCTCTTTACGTGAAATTTTCTTAGCCAAGTAGCTATATAGGTGTAATTTGGCCTTATAGCATTATTATGCACTGACTGGCATGCGACTGAGAGAACTTGGTTATATAAACTATAAGGTATATACCGAGTGAGCTTCCCAGAGAGTCTTAGACATTATTGACTATAGGAGGGTAGACCGAGAGAGCTTCCTTATAGAGTCTTAGACATTAGACTACAGGGGATTGACTGAGTGAGCTCCCAGAGAGTCTTGGATTTTTTATAGACTACAGAAGGGTAGACCGAGTGCGCTTCCTCAGAGAGTCCTACCTTGTTTGAATTCTCTTTAAGAAGCTTCCTAAGCTAGGGGATGAATTGATCGAGTGAGCTTCTTCAGAGAGTCTGTGGTATACCTGAGTCTATAAGAGGAATTGACTGAGATAGCTTCCTCAAAGAGTCTCTACACCTTGGGTCTAAGAGGGTTAGACTACGTGATCTTCCTTAGAGAGTTCCTGACTATTGTAGACTATAAGATGAATTGACCGAGTGAGCTTCCCAAGAGAGTCTTATAATTTCGTATGACCAAGACAGAGGTGTTAGATTGAGTGCACTGCCCAGAGGGTTGTGGTACTTCTTGGTTAGGACCAGTGGGGATGGGTGCAGGTACTTCCCAGAGGGTTTCCTGTTTGTCTTAGCTGATTTGCTTCACTGCTGCTATTGTTTGTGGGTTGATTGCTGTTGTGTATCATCATGTTTACTGCCTGCTGCTTTTCTATTGTTGTTTACTGCTTACGGTACTTTTACCTGCCATATACTCCCTGACTGTTAGGCATAGATCTCTGGGTGGATGCCTACTCGGATTTAGTCTCACACCCTATTTTGTTCATGCTTCTGGGCCCAAATGGACTATGTTGTTGTAGGTATTGACAAGGGAAAGTGCCCTACGACTTCTGGTAATTGATTTCTGGGAGAAGGAGAGAATGTTACAATTATTTGGATTGCGATTCTGAGGAGATGTTTTATTTTCTTTGGTACTTTTTTGGTACTGTGGTTTTTTCCAGCATTGTGACTTGTTTGGCTGTTTTCCTAGATATGTAACATGTATAATTTTATATTTACATATGTACCCCATCTTTTGGATTTATCCTTCTGCTGTTTATTACTGATTGGTTATTTACTACTTCCACTATTGCAGGTTATTCTTTTCTGATGTGTACTCTTCCAATGGAGGCATAGTTTCTCCAGTATCACACCCAAGTCCCTCAGTGCTAGTCGACAACCTCTGGCATTTGGGCGAAATGCGCATTAGGCCATGTGACCAATCGGGTACGGGGAACCTTTGGGTGGCTTCTGGAACCGAGACGTTAAAAAGTGGTATTAGAGGAGTTATTTTCTCTTTATTTACTATTTAGATCCTTTAGCTTGGGATAGGATGGAATTAGTACTTGGTATTAAGTTGTGCTCGGGAGTAGCAAACCCGTGTACAGGGAAAAACCACACTACCTCATTCATTACAGTTTTCTTTTTTTTAGATTTTACGATTGATATGATTTCACCAAGAGTGATTCACATTCTTTTTGTTGTTATTGTTTTGACTATTGCGGTTCTATTTCTGTCGCAACCCGATGAGATGAGGGTATGCCATCTCATGAATCATATTGTCACTTGTAGAAATCACATGCCATGCATTCTTGCCATGCCATATAGGGTGCATTAGCGATTTCATGATGCTGTGATAGACGTTGTGTAGATTATGCACGATGTTATGATAGATGCATGATATAATCTATACAGCTTGGTTAGAGGATTTTTTGTATTTTACTTTGCTAAAATAAACGCTAAATTTTGATTCTTGAGGTGTTATAGTCCCTCTTGAAATAGAAATTGGTGGTCATGATCCTGTTTTTTCTTGTCTATGACTATAAGAGAAGCCAAGCTTTGATTTGTGGGGAGTATGGGCCCTCACAGATCGGAATTTGGTACCTCTTTGCATTGTTTTTTGTGTTTTATGTGCTTCTGTTCTGTTTCTAAGCTACTACCCCGAATAACCAAGAATACACGTCCTTTCCTTTTTGACTTCATGCCATGGAGTTTTTAGACTGTGTCACTGACTGTGTGAGCAGGGACACGCTGTTGTAGAAATGCCTTCAAGAACACGCCGTGTACTTTAGGTACACACCGTGTAGTTTCGGGCCATGTACCAAGCCGTGTAACTAACAACACGGGATGGGGAAGCTCGAGTACAACACGTCATGTTGGTGAGGAGCACGTCATGTAGTTTTGTTTAGGTACCCGGCCGTGTCACGAACAACATGGGTCGGTGTTACCTTCTTCCATACACGCCGTGTGGGTAAAGAACACACCATGTAGTCTTGTCCCAGGTACCAGGTCGTGTCATGAACAACACGGGTCGGTGTTCACTTCTCTTATACACAAGGTATTTGTTCGGAACACTCCTTGTAAGGGTCAGCCGTGTAGAAGGCCGTGTAAATAATAACATGGGCCACAGAGACCTTGTCTAGTACATTTCGTGTCCCTAGGGAACACACTGTGTAGTCTGGGGTTAGTTTGGACCAAGTGGGTTAGCCGTGTAGGGAAAATAGGGCATGGGAATAGAGTTTAAGTACACACCGTGTAGTTTTTATACATGCCGTGTAGTTTGGGGTGTTACATGTCCAGTAGTGGCAGGAGTACACGCCCATGTTAATGGATTTAATGGACACACTGTGTAGTTTTTATACATGCTGTGTAGTCATGTTTAATAGAACATGAATGTTTCCTCCCCATATTCCCATTTTGTAATCCTGTGTTTTCAGTGCTTGTTAATTCTGATCTATGGTGTGCTTTTGATCTTTCAGAGCTATGCCTCCAAGATGTCCTCCAGTTGTACATTGGTATCCAGACGGTGAGCAGACACCGGATATGGTCGATCAGGGAACTTCTGTTGATCCTCTTGCAGATCCTCCTGTTGTGCCAGCCTTGGAACCAGCAGTTATACCTGTCGCAGGTGCTGATGTGATGTTCATGGAGGATTTCCTGGGGATGATGTAGACTTTTCAGGGAGTTCCGCCTCCTGCCCTGTCGATGGCTAAGTTGATGAGGGTTTTTCAGCAGCATCATCCTCCTACTTTCTCATGGGATAGAGGACCCCATGCTGTAGAGTCGTGGTTCAAGGCCACCCTAACTATCTTCATGCACCTAGAGATACCTCTGGATAAAAGGGTAATGTTGGCTACTTATATGCTCCGGGACACCGCTAAGAGGTGGTGGGAGGTGATCTCACAGTCAAGGAACCAGCAGGGTATGTCATGGGATGAGTTTCGACTTACTTCCTATGTTTACATCTATCCAGATACCCTGAGGGCCGATTGAGCCTGGGAGTTTATGAGCCTGCAGTAGGGTACTCTTTTTGTCATGGAGTACTCATCCCATTTTACTGAGCTGCAGCATTTCACACCGATCCCAGCAAGTGATGAGATGAGCCTTGCTAGGAAGTTTGAGGATGGTCTATGGAAGGAGATATGTTACCAGGTTAATATCTTCTAGTTGACTTCTATATCCCCCATCGTCAACCAGACACTGATCTCTGAGCTCAATCTGAGAGATTCTGGAGTAGTGAGCTAGGGCGGTTCGACATCTAGAGCCGTTGTTCCTCCTACGGATAGTAGGAATCATCGTAGAGAGTCTTCTCGAGGTAATCGAGGATTGTGGGATGTATCTTATGGAAGTCAGGTTGTATGATACCAGTGCGGTAGGAGCGGGAATACTAGACCTCAGTGCCATAGAAATCCGATGGAGTGCTAATCTTGCGGCAAGATGGGCCATCTTCAGAGCTTCTGTCTGATCTTCTCACCTTCAGCTGGTGGTAGGGTTTCCTCTATGACACCGCGTTCTGGTGATGCTTCACCAGTTTCCATCCAGTCTAAGAACTTCAGTTCTTCCGGCGGTTCAGGACGAGGTGGAGGCCGTGGCCGTGGTGGTCAGTCACCAGGTCATCAGGGATAGCAGATTTGATCATCTCAGAGCGGTCATCCAGGGGTGCACGGCCACAGTGTAGGCTAGTCCTTCGCCGTGGAGCAGACCTATCAGGAGTAGGATCACAGAATTTCCACAGTTTTAGGTATGATCTTAGTAGCCTTAGTTTTATCATCACCCCTTTTCGATACTGGTGCTTCCCATAGATTAATCTCTGTTGCTTTCGTGGAGAGCCTTGAGCTCTGTATCTTTTCATCGGCCGACTAGTTGACTCTTGACACGCCATTGGGAATGAGGAAATATGGTGTACGTCAGTGTAGAGTGTTCCCTATTGAGGATGTAGGGTGTCATTTCTTATGGGACCTCTATGTCCTAGAGAAGATGATCTATGATGTCATTCTCAGTATGGACTGGTTGGTTCTCTTCCAGGCAGTCGTCGATTGCTATCACCGCAGGGTGAGTTTCGTATCACCAGAGGGCGGATATTTCCTTCATCGAGGTGAGTGGGATGTCCAGGCGGGTAGATCTGGACAAGAGCATCATGGGCTAGGGAAATTTATTGACCATATTTCTGGTCTTTATCTAGATGACCATGGGCCATCACAGCTAGACTTTCCTCCTGTGGTGGATCGTTTGAGAGACGTCTTTCCATAGGACTTTTCGGGTTTTCCTCCGAAGCGTGAGGTAGACTTTTCTATTGAGCTAGTGCCAAGAGCCGCACCAGTGTCCATTCCTCCATATAGGATGGATATACCTGAGTTGCAAGAGCTCAAGATATAGTGGTAGGAGATTTAGGAAAAGGGCTTCATCCGACTCAGTACTTCTCCTTGGGGTTTGCCTGTCCTATTTTCAAAGAAGGTAGACTACACCCTTCGGCTCTGTGTGGATAATCAGAAGCTGAACCAGTTGACAGTCAAGAACAGATATCCCTTGCCAATGATTGATGACATATTTGATGAGCTGCGAGGAGACCAGGTGTTCTCAAAGATCGATTGGAGGTCTGGTTAACACCAGTTGCATGATAGACCAGCAGATATACCTCTTACAACCTTCAGGAGAAGTTATGATCTATATGAGTATGCATTCATGCGGTTAGGTGTCACGAATGCTCCTGTAGTTTTCATGGAACTGATGAACCGAGTGTTCCATCCATACTTGGACTCCTTCGTCGTGGTATTCATGGACGATAACTTGGTGTACTCTTGTACACGACACGACCATGCTACCCATCTTGAGATCATTATGAGTACACTAAGAGAGAATCAAATTTATGCTAATCCCTTGAAGTGCCACTTTTGGATAGATCAGATTCACTTCTTGGGACACGTCATCTCAGAGGCTGGAGTATCAGTGGACCCAGATAAAGTGAGCATTGTAGTTTCCTGGGAGCATCTGAAGAACATCTTTGACGTACAGAGTTTCCTAGGGCTGGATGGATACTACAGACGTTTCATTCAAGACATCTCTCACCTAGCATCATTGTTGACATGTCTGACCAAGAGGGGGAAATGTTTTTATGCACATATTCTTGTGAATCATACTTTTAGGAGCTGAAGGGGAGGTTGACGTCAGCACCAATACTAGTCTTTCTAGAGCCAGGAAAGAGCAACACTGTTTATTATGATGCTTTAGGTATCGGGATAGGAGCTGTGCTTATGTAGGGAGACAGAATCGTTGTGTACGGGTCTCAGCAGTTGAGGCCACATGAGATGAATTATCCTACGCATGATCTGGAATTGGCAGTTGTTGTTCATGCCTTACGTTGTTGGACACACAACCTTCTGGGAGAGCACTTTTCGGTTTTCACCGACTACAATAGTCTGAATTATATCTTCACTCAGTGCGATCTGAATCTGAGACAACATATGTGGGTCGAGTATCTTCAGTCCTTTGACTTTGAGCTGGCCTATTCATAGGGAAAGGGAAATGCAGTAGCAGATGCATTGAGAAGAAGAACTCAAATTCATGCAGTTCAGAGGGCCAGCAGTGAGTGGTTGATTATGGATCTGTTCTCTGAGATGCACTTGGAGGTGCACGACAGACTGGGAAAAACCATTCTTTCTTCTATAGCTATTACCTCTACACTTCCTGATCAGGTACGGATGAGGCATCTTTCGGATTCAGAGGCCTTAGTACTATGGGAGAGTGTGTCAGGAGGGGAACCTCTTCCTGGATGGACAGAGGGTGAGGATGAGATCTTGAATTTCTAGGGTTGCATATGGGTGACAACAGACATACGCGAGAAGCTGATGCAGGATTTTAATTCCTCATTTTGGGAAGTTCACCCTAGCGTCACCTAGATGTATCAGGATCTTCTTTGCTAGTACTGGTGGCCAGGTATGAAGAGAGATGTTGCTGGTTTTTTCATGAGATGTTCTACTTTTCAGCAGGTGAAAGCAGATCATCAATGACCATCAGGGCTTTTACAGCAGTTACCCATTCCGGAGTGGAAGTGGAACGATGACACGATGGACTTCGTGGCTGGGTTGCCAAGGTCGCCTTGGGGAAATGATGTTGTTTGGGTTGTCGTCGAAAGACTCCTGAATGGCACACACTTCTTTCCGATCAAGGATAAATTCAGTGTTGATGATCTAAGACGGTTTTACATCCAGGAGATCGTACGTCTACATGGAGTTCCACACTCAATTGTTCCAGACAGGGATGCACGCTTTACTTCTCGGTTCTAGTAGGGACTTCAGAAATATTTGGGTACCCAGGTACATTTGAGTGTAGCATACCATCCCCAGACTGATGGCTAGTCCGAACACACGATCCATGTGCTTGAAGATATGCTCTTAGCATGCATTCTCCACATCAGAGATTCCAAGGAGAAACATATACCTCTTATAAAGTGCGAATACAACAGCCGTTTTCAGGCGACCATTCAGATGGAACCATATGAGGCTCTCCACGGTAGGCCATGTTGATCACCCTAAAGCTGGCTGGAGGCAGGAGAGGCAGCTTTTCTGGGACCTCGCCTTGTTCAGGAGACCTCTGAGTAGTTAGAGGTGATTTAGAAGAGGATGACTACAGCACAGTCTCGACATAAGTCTTATGCTGATCAGCGGAGACACCCATTGGAGTTCGAGGTCGGGGATCAGGTTTTCTCACATGTCGCACTGAGGTTGGGACCCAAGAGGATTCGAAGATAGGGTAATCTTTCACCGTGGTACGTCGGTCCATTTGAGGTTTTGGAGAGCGTTGGGATGGTTTCTTATCGGTTGCAGCTACCTCAGAGGTATCGGGCCATGCACGACATCTTCCACGTCTCTCATCTTCGACGTTACTTTGCACACCCATATCATGTCGTTTGGCCTAAGGAGGTTGAGCTCGAAGTGGATGCATCATTTGAGGAGCATCCAATCTAGATTTTCGATCACAGTACGAAGGTTCTCCGCGGGCGGTCGGTTCCTCTATTAAGGGTGCTATGGTAGCATGGGCGAGTACAAGACGAGACTGGGGAGAGGGAGGCCAATGTATGATCGCAGTGGCTAGATCTATTCAGGGTTTCTTCTCCGACACCTCACTAGGGAAATTTGGGGACAAATTTCATTAAGGGGGGATGTTTTTAAGAACCTGTATCTTCATTTTTAGGTATGCCTTCATTTTTCTAGAGTTTTTGACAAAAATGATGTTGCTGGAAATTTTTTAAGTACATGCCGTGTACTTTCTAAGTACACAACGTTTACTCTTAAACTGCTCGAATCCGTGTCCTGGCCATGTCCGGGCCACACACACGGTGTGTAGGGGTGATGTGGAACCCTATTTAAGAAGAGTACGAAAAAACCTAGTACAGGCCATGTACTCTAAAAGTACATGCCGTGTACTTTTTTTTCATTAAACAGACTGCCGTCACGTTAGATCTCCATATACAACTTCTTCTAGGTCCTACTTGTTTGAGAGCACCGGGAATCTACGGATCATCGACAAGCCAACGTTCCACCATCCATTCTCCGATTTGAGCACTTTCGATTGCATTATAATCGCAGCAGTGAGTTCTCCCTTCTACTTGAGCCTTGTTTTCCAATTCCCCCTCCTTCTCAAGATATCATGGGTTAAGAATTTTAAGCATTTTCTCATATATTCAAATTTCTGAGGAGAATAAATCATCGTGGTTCACATATATTGATCTCCTAGGATGAAGATAGGTGGTTTGTGCCTTACCATTCAATGCCTTTGAGTTTTATGCGCAAATTCCACCAATACCTGTGAACGGGGTATTGCGTGTTTACCTTTTTTCACTTTTTGTTTTTCTGCCTTTCTTGTATGCTTGTGTAGTGGTAAATTAATCATGTTAGAGGATATTTTGTTGTGATTGGATGTTTTTCCCATGATTTGTTCTGTTTATGACCTTTGGGTTTCGTTTGTCATTAGCTGTTACACCTCTTTCCATGCCTTGTGACTATAGGATGGAATGAAATCCATAACATGCTTGTTGCCCTATAGACTATTATCCAAGTAGCTCTATAAGTGTAATATGGTTAGCCATGTATCTATATAGGTGTACATTGGCATTATAGAATTATTATGCACTGACTGGAACGAGACTGAGAGAACATGGTGCTATAGACTATAAGGGACAGACTGAGTGAGCTTCCCAGACAGTCTTAGACATTATAAACTTGAGGAGGGTAGACCGAGAGAGCTTCCTCAGAGATTCATGGACATTATAATACTGAGGATGGACCGAGTATTATCCCAGAGAGTCTTTAAATTTCTATAGACTATATGAGGGTAGACCGAGTGCACTTCCTCATAGAGTCTTACCTTGTTTGAAATCTCTATAAGAACCTTCCCAGGCTGGAGGAGAAATTGACCGAGTGAGCTTCCTCAGAGAGTCTATGGTATACCCGAGGATATAAAAGAAATTGACTGAGATAGCTTTTTCAGAGAGTCTCTAGACCTTGGGGATAAGAGGGTTAGACCGCATGATCTTCCTAGGAGAGTTCCTGAATACCCTAGACTATAAGGGGAATTGACCGAGTGAGCTTCCCTAGAGAGTCCTATACTTTTGTATAACTAACCTAGAGGGGTTAGGCTGATTGCACTTCCCGGAGGGTTGTGTTAATTCTTAGTCAAGATCAGAAGGGATTGTTGCAGTTACTTATCAGAGTGTTTCCTATTTGAGTTACTTGATTTTCTTCACTACTGCTGTTGTTTGTGGGTTGATTGTTGTTGTGTATCATCCTGTTTACTACCTACTTCTTTTTTGTTGTTTTTTACTGCTTACTGTACTTTTACCTTCCATATTCTCACTGAATGTTAGGCATAGATCTCCGAGTAAATTCCTATAGTTATTTAGTCTCACACACAGTTTGGGTCATGCTTTGGGGTCCAAACAGACTATGTTGTTGCTGGTATTGACAATGGCCAGCGCCCTTCGACTTTCGGTACTTGATTGCTTAGAGCAGGAGAGCATGAGACCATTCTTTGGCTTGTGATGCTGAGGATATGTTTTATTTTCTTTTTTACTTGTTTGGTACTGTGGTGTTTTCCATCATTGTGACTTGTTTGGCTGTTTTCCTAGATATGTAGCATGCATCATTTCATATTTACATATGTACCCCAGCTTGTTGATTTAGTCTTCTAATGTTTATTATTGATTGGTTATTTGATGCTTCCGCTATTGCATGTTATTCTTTTCCACTATGTACTCTGCCAATGAGGGTATAGTTTCCCCACTATCACACCCATGGCCCTCATTGGTAGTCGGCAGTATCTGGAGTTTGGGGAAATGTGCTTGAGGCCATGTGACCAATCGCGTATAGGGCGCCTCTGGGTGGCTTCCAGAACCTGGACGTTACAATTAACACACATTTCACACCCCCAGATACATCAACCACCACACCATTAATAAATAAATAATTTCTTTCACATGATGGATATTATGAAGGCACAAGAGGGGGGTGGGGGATGCATTGTTTCCTTTTAAAAATATTGAAAAAATCGAATTTCCCTCCATAAATGCAGTAATCTGGTACTGATTTGTTAAAGATGCTTGAGTAGTGCAAATAAATATAAGAAATGAACATATCTATGTATTGTGGTTTGGGGACTGAAATCCACAAGTCCACTCCACCAATTCTATACTCCATGATCATAGCAATTTTCAATTGAAATTCCCAAAATCTAGAGACATATATGGATGACTAAATGTACTTGGCACCATACATGGATTTTATGTGGACTTCTATTTATTTTAATTGAAAAATATATACCCATAGATTTTTATAAGAATACAAAACTTCACTATGAATGAGCCAAACCAACCAATACTCCAATGAAAATATATGTGATGCATTTATTTGGGAAACAAGGTTATCTCACAGTTGAAGTAACAACTTAGATATGATGAAAATCTATAATAATGTATAGTAGTAGAAAAAAAGACATCCATGTTGTGTAATAATATTCTTCTTTAAAATATAAAAAAGATGTTATAAAATGTTGCACACACATCCTTCCTCTTTATACCATGATAAAATATATATGTATAACAAATATTTCTACCATTGATAAAATGAAGTGTAACTGAATGAAAATATATCAGCACATTATTTTCATTATAGTTTTTACATCTCTGCTATTTTTATATTTCATTACCTTCCAAAGTGAGATATTTATAAAGAATAAATTTCAAAAGATTTAACTCCATTATTACTTCAAATAATAATAATAAATTGATTCAATAGACATCATAATCATCCAAAGGATAAAGTAGAAGCATTGGATTATTCATGTGGAATAAATATCTAATAAATGTGTTTAAAAAATATTTGAATAACTCATCCAATAAGTTATCCCTAACAATAGTAGATTTAAATTATTTAAATCATCCATTTAAATAATTCTAACATTTACAAACATTGTAATAAGTGTTCCTAAAATCAGAAGCATAATAAATCTTGAATATTTAAAATGAAAGAATTTAAATAGAGTCTTAACGATAAATAGAAATATGAATAATGTATTTCAATGAACACGAGACTTTAATTCAATTTTTACATTGCTCAAAAATGATATTTACTTTTTTCCAGACCATTTCTAAATATATCGAAGATAACTTTAATTGGAAAGACCATCGATGAATAGTTAAATGTAGGGTTCCTCTATATGATGAAAAAACTCATAATGTAAGGTTTATAGTGCACAATGGTTTACAAAAGTATGTTTGATAAGCCATATGATTGTTCTTTTTAATGTAGGGTTCCCTCTAAACAAAGGATTGTTGATCCCTAATAGTCCAAAATTTTAGGGTACAAGATCTATATGTTTGTTTCCATATATAGATTTTTGAAACCATATGTTACAATTACAAACATAGGGTACAAAACAATCTAAAAATGTGAACATATTTACTTCAAACCTTAATAACTTTTTTGATCCATTTAAAATCATATTCCACCTTCATTATATGTGAATTATTTTTAGTCAGTATCAATTTATTTCCAAAGGATCAAGAAGTGAATTTGTCTGAATTATAAATCTATTGACAATTAGGAAAAAATAGATACCATGTGATTTTAAAAAACAATATCTAGGGAAATAGCATTCCAAAACATTAGGTATTTGGTTAACAATCAAAACAACCTTTTTAGATATGGATGTAAATTGTTTAAATTAGGAAAATATTTTTTCCTTTCCTTCACACTGGTTTTTTAATAACATAGATATATGTAAAAATTAATTAAAATAAAAACCGTAGCATTTCAAATCTGTTCAGTACAGAGATTCTATACACTTTTATAAAATTCAGTTATTTTTAGAGTACCAAAAATTAATTTTTAAACTTCCTTAAAAGGAAATAAATTTAGATTAATCTCTCTTATATCCATTAGTAAGATGCACATATGAAGTACATTAATATTTCTTGAGATATCATCATAATTCAGAGGTAATTTTTTGAAAATTGAAATGTCACAGAGACATCTTCTAACAACTTTTTTGAATTTTTTCACAATAAAAACAACTATGTTCAATATTTTACATTAAGAGATAAAATTAAGATAATATTTTTATATTTCGAATGGATGAAATTCAATAAGAACATGATCACTATTAATTCATATATGAAATAATTACAGTGACATACTAAATCGGAAACACATAAAATTGTATTTATAACAAATAATGATGGGTTGATGTAACTATAAAAAATAAACCAAGATGATAATGCCAAGAAGCCACTCAAAATTATCCCCCTTTTTTTATAATTAAAAAACCCAAAATATCGACCAACTATTTCTCCTCCATTTTTGAGGATAAAAAAGATTGGTTTTTAAATATGTAAAATAATACAATATATTTACCACTATTAAAATGAATATGAATTTTAAATCGAAGTATCAATATCAAAAAATATATTTAAAATTTTAAAACAAAATTTTGTTCCCCCATTTGAAAAATATCATAATGTTGAGTTCCTGATGATGATATGAAAAATATATTTTTTAATACATACATCAATATAAAATCCCCCTAAATTCATACTTCTTAAAAAATATATATATATAATCGAGGTTCGATGAAATCATATAAATTATTATTAAAATCAGGATTTGTAATGAATTAAAAATATTTATTAAACCATTAAATTCTTTCCATAAAAATAATAAATTTAAAAACATTATAAATATTTTAAATAACTCCTATAAAGACATAATATAATTATAAATGATATTAAATAAATTCAATAATTTATTTTTATTTTATTCTAAGTATAAAAGGATTATAAATTTTTTTATATTAATGGGGTTTCAATGAATTAATGATAACATTTTCACTTATCAAAATTAATGAAAACATATTAATCTATTAATATTAATATTTATCATACACATTAATATATTAATTTAGCACATGAAATTAATATAATTATCCCCACATTAAACACACGATTACACACAAGATAACCATTTATATGAAACATTAAAAGTATATTTTATGGTCATTGACTAATAAAATAATTCAATTATTTAATTCATTTAATAAAATTATATATTTTGAAAAATATTTAATTGTTTACGCATAAGACGAATTAAATGTGATGGAATGAAAGATAAAACATTACAACATTATTCTACTGTGGTATAGAAAATCTAGTTCATCTAAATTCAAAATTAAAATGAAAAATAAAATAATTTCTTGATTTTAATGTTTCCATCTCTATAATATTTCTCGATCTACTTTATATAGGTTTTTTCCATTATAAATCAATTAAAATAATTCTCCATGTAATTTTTACGAAACCACATGATGATATAAATATGATGTTTAGTGGTGAAATCCTATAAAATATCAAATACAAGTGTCCTTTTGGTACCAATATTCTTTTGGGTCTAGCAGTGTAAAAAATATTCATGCTACCATATATATTTATTTTGAAATAAAACATTATAATAAAATAATGATAATGATTTAGATTAATGAATATTATTTTAAACACAAAATGAGGCATTATTACATAAAAATCATTAGCATAATGTTCATTAATAAAACAATTGAAACACTAAACTGTGGAAATGTTTTTTCACTTTGATCCAGGAACAAGATAATTCTTTTATAATTTTAGATTTTCTCCACTAGTACTGGTACCACGATTTCATTTTGGAATTTTATTTTTTTCCAAAAATTTGATTCTAATAATTTTATCCCTTAAATTTCCTACTAGAATATTTCATTAAATTTTCTTAATCATCCAAAAAATATATAATTATAATTTCTTGCAAATCATAAGAAGGTTTGGAAGAATTTATGTTCAATATGAAATCTTTTTTTAAAAAAAATTCATTATCATTTAAAAAAGAATCTTATTATTTAATATATTTTCTAATCATTTATTTATGGAATCAAATTTTTCTTCAAGCAGAAAAAACTATTTAACATGTTCATCATGGGGAAATCCATTTGAATAAGAGTTTTCAGATTATGGTGACTATACATCATTATGATGAGCCATAAGAAAAATATTTTCCTTCGATATATCATGTTCACATTATGATTTTGTAGTATATTCATCTCAATAACCCGAAAGACTAAAATAATAAAACTCATTTATTGAAAATTTGTGAATATAATTTTATTTTTTATAGAAAAATTATTTTCAGTTTCAACATGAATCTCAACTTCAAACTTTTTAATCAACTACTTTAACTCCGGATTTTTTTTTTCAAATTTTAGTTCCATAGGGAACAAATCATTGAAAAATTCTACAAATTTATCGGTTCCTTTATAAGAAACAACACTTCCCTACCACATATCATATCCAGTAGAATGTGATGAAACATGAATAAATACACTAGGACCAAGACCACATATAATTGTAGTCATTTATTTTTAATTAACATTATATCAAGCTTCCATCACATCATTCCGCTTTTTTGGTAATTTAATAATTTTATATGGTTTTATAATGTTCATATAGACATTGAAACAAATATTCTTAAAATATATAGACTAGTGGTATTTCAAGTATTCATAATCACCACTACTAAAATAAGGATTATGATTAATAAAAATACCTTCTTCTATGATCAGCCATTAAAATCTATCATCATATGAATAATTAAATTATTATTGTTAGATCCAAATAAAATATTATGTATTAAAAAGGATTCCAACATTTGATATTGATTTTTTGGTATCAGATAAAAATAATAATATTCTTGGATTTCCAAATAGATAAATATAGTTATAGAGAAATTCTTTGGATATGACTTGTTTGTATCTAGTATAAATATATTTATAGAATGTGAAATATCTCCAATAGATTCCATCATTGATAATTTTTTTTGCCCGAATGGATATGATGAATACATAAGGGTGTTGAATTGTTTCAATTTAATGAGAATGAAAAAACAAAAACATCCCTCTTGAAATGGACAAATCATTTGCTTATATATTAATACTGAAAGAGTAACAGAAATAGATAAAAGATGAGAACATAGATATGTATAGTGGTATGAGGAATAGAAATCCCATTTTACACTACACCAACACTATACTCCAAGATCTTATTGATTCTCACATGCAAGTCGTCTCATGGAAAATCCTCCATAACTGATTATCGGCAGTTGACACCTTACATGGATTTTATAGATTCTTGTAGTTATTTGATAGAGAAATAAAATATCAGAAAAATATTCTACGAAGATTACATTTCCAAATGACTGCATTCATTTAGCCAATACTCCAAATAAAATAAATAATATGTAGTTTTGTGAAATAGTTTTATCTTAGAGTTTCAATAAAAATAGATTGATGATGATGATCTTCAATAATGCACAAAAAAATTAATCTTCAATGTCATGTTGGATTATTATTTTTTAAAATTGTATAAAATATATTAGGATATTTTTTAAAGACTTATTACGTCTTTCCCTATGAGATAATAAGAATATATAATGAAAATTTCAATATTTTTCAAAATTATAAGCATCCGAATGAAAATATTTCAGAACATTGTTTTCATCTGATTTTTTATATACTTGCAGTTTTTTGTATATTTTGTTTCCATCTAGAGATAGATATATATATAGGGAATAAATATAAATTAGTAGCATCACCTTTATTCCTATTATATTCAATATAATTTGGGTTAATAGAATTCATAAATTTCAGAAAATAGAATATAACAATTGGATTCTTCCAATAGAATAATTATCTGGCAAATACATTAAAAACTAATTTTAAAAATTCATCCAATAATATAACCATAATATAATCAATATAAAAATATTAAAATAATTCATTTAAAACAATTCAAAATTATTTAATCATAGTCAAACCCAATCTGGAAAATTAGAAACATAATAAAACCTGAATATTTTAAATCAAATCATTTAATGTGATTAAAAAATTACCTTACGAATAGAAATGATTTAATATGATTAATGGGAGTCTTTGAATAAATCATAAAATTTATTTAAAATGATATTTGCATCCATCAATACCGTTTTATAAATTATGGAAAACTTCATTTATTTTAAACTCTTTCAATGAGTAGTGAAACATAGGTTTCCTCCATGTTGTAAAAGAAATCCAAAAGTTTGGGGTGAAAATGAAAAGTTGTTTAGAAAAGTAGGGTTTATATCCCTTATGTTTATTCCATTAAAGGAATGGTTACTTCAAAACATAGGATTATTCATCGACAATTTTTAAAATCATTCTGCACACGACTCATATATTTCATTCCAAATGTAGGGTCTTCGAAGCAAGAATTACACAAAATAATGTGTGGTACAAAACTATCTAAAAATGTGTACATATTAACTTTAATCTTCCTTGAATTCTTGAGCCCATTTTCATCCAATTTTGTCATCCATCTGGAATACATATTTTTATTATATCATAACATCCTTCCAATAGTTAAATAATTAAATCAATCTAGATTCTATAGCTCCCTATATATTCAAAATACATAAGTCATATGAATTTAAAAAACAACATGTGCGAAAATATCATTATGGAACATTAGATAATTTATTGACCGTAGAAATGATATTTTTATAATTCAACGTTAACTGATGAATTAAATATAACCATGTTTACTTTCCATATCACCTTGTTTTGAGTGAATCGGTTATCTATAGAACTTTTAGTAAAATAATAACTATATATTTCCAAATATGTTCACTAGAGAGTTTCAATTTTTTTGATTTAACTTCGGTAATTTTTTAGAGTTCCAAAAAATAATTGTCAAACATACACATAAAATACTTAATTTTAGATAAATCCATTAGTTATTTAATGGTATAGTGAACCCCTGAATATGTTCAATGTATCTTGAGATATCATCATAATTCATAGGAGACTTACAGAAATCTATTATGTCAGTTAATCATTTTGTAACAACATTGGTGAATTCGTTCAGATAAAAATAGCAAAATTTTAATTAGATATTAATAAATGAAATGAATACAATGTTCTTATCATTCAATGTAACAAACAATGTATGAAAATGATCAATAATTATATAGATATAAATTTAATATGATGATTTGAAAAAATTGAAACACATAAAAAATTTATTAGAAAATAAATAAAGATGGGTTGATGTAATCTTAATAATTAAATTAAGATGAAAATTAAAAGAATTAACTCAATACAAATATCTCATCATCCTCTATGGATTATAATTAATTAAATCCAATTGATAATTTATAAATACTAATCTCCCCCTCTACGATTATACCAAATAGGTTGTATTATCATGGTGATGTCAGGGAATCTCCAAAAATGTTTATTAGAAACTTGTAAAGACTGAAAGTAGAGAGGACTAGTTATACTTCTACGAAATATCCACAGGGCTGTTTACCTTTCCACTAAATAATATTGGAACACCACATGAAAAATAAAATATGATGCATATGTCTGTCTCTAATTGAGCGGAAACCTAGGATCTCCCATCTGAATAATTCATATATTCTATTACACTCACAAGTAGACAATTCTTTTCCATTCCAATAGTGCATGAATCCATTCATATTATATAGTGGGTTTTATACCATAAAAATATGAGATTGGGTTCTTTGGATAACACTTGAGGGTATTCAACCCAATGCTAGTGGTGAACCTCACATCAATTACAGAATTTCACACCCCTATTTGATTTAATATATATATATATATATATATATATATATATATACACGTAATAAGGGTTCTAAAATCAACCAGGAAAGGGTCTCCTGAACCTCGAACGAAAAATTATTAACTTGCATATGCAATATGTAGTATGACAGTCCATGGAAAGAGGATATGAGTCATACTCTAATATGTTTCTACTGATTCTAGAACACTAGAATACTATTTCATGTTTTCAATCATATATGATTGTCATCAAACTATTCAAAATATTATATAGACAGTGATTGTTCTTGGGGGAGAGTTCAACACTCCTCCCACCTCCAACATCGTTCTCAACACATGGAACCTCCCTAACCAACCGTATTGATTATTAATATGGTTTACAGAAATGATGTTCTAGATATCATCACCATATTCAATATGGGGATCTATTTTTGGCACATCATTGGATATCTATATGTGAAAATAAAACATTATCTAAAAATAAGGGTAGATCTCAATTGAGAAGTCCCAATCTGCAAATTCCCTCATAGGTGACTCCTAAATAGGTTCCATTGTAGGTTGGAACTATAATCACTCATAATATCATCCAATGGAGTCACTATCCAAAATCAAAACGATCATTTATTTTACTATAGAACACACCTCCAAAAACATTCTAAGGAATGTATTCCATGAAAAATAATTAAACATGGTCTCACCACCCATCAATGTATCCAATGTCCTATATAATAATCAATATAATATAATACCTCAAACTAGAATTATGGTATATTAGTCCCATCATGAGTTTAAGAAAAATAAATATCATCATATAATATTTCATAGTTACATGTGTGTAGATAAATCCAAAAGATAAATATATTTATTTAATGTATAATCTAGACTGAAAAAGAGTCACAAATTCCATAAAATCCTCCATCATTGGAAAATAAGTCCCTCCACACAAACACATGAGCCCTATGTCATTATAATTCACACAACATCTCCAGAATATTGGTGTTCCCTTTACACATAGCTAAAAATATCATTTTTATATACAATGTACTACATTTTGGACTTTGGGGATAAAACCAATAATAGATCCTAGAGAAAGTTTTTCTCTCAGCTGAATCTTGTAAATGTTCCCTCATATAAAAATAACGGTTAAGAATATGTTGATATATTGAAATGATATCCTCATTGAATAAATTTTCACATAAGATTCATATAAGTAGGTAAAAACCCCATCAAATAGTATTAACCCTCAATGATAGTTCATATATAGAATATAAGACTTCCAAATTTCTTGAAAATCACTCATGGACATTATATGATACTTGTAATGTTGTGGTTACATCTTATAGTCTATATCTTGGATATCTTACTGTATTGCTAGTTTATATGAGTCCTAGTGAATAAATACATCTATAATTAAGCCTTCAATAGTCTCCCTTGTATGATAAATAATCACAGAACCCCATAACACCATCTCTCTATATACTAAAATAATTACTTACATTATAGTAAATGGTGAACTCCTTCCCTTGAAAAACAAAACATTGATACCACTCTGACAGAACCCAATGCACCTAGGCCCTTAAAAAGATAATGTTAAGTCAGGTGTTCCACACTATGCTCCCATAAAATTGGCTAGGAGATATTAAATATAATTGTGTAATCATATTACATAGTATTAGAGGACTTGACCAATAAAAAACTGTAGTAAATAGATATCCCCATTGTATATTGATAAAAAGAAACAACTGCAACATTTATATAAATAATTTAAATTTACGAAACATAAGAATTGTACATAAAATACATGTAAACATCTATATGTAATATTAATAAAGAAACAAGACATCAGGCATGACTCCAAACCTATCAGAAATAATACACTATAAGCATCCTCTTCACTTCATGTACAACTAGGTCTATCCCAATTTATAATGATCACTACCAACATCAAAAATCACAATTCCTCACAATGTATCACCTTATGTTACCATGTGAAAACTCCAAATAAGGAACACCAGCTCCATGTCCACTAAGATGACTTCTGAACACTACATCATTAATACATATACACCATGAATATAAAACATGCTTGAGTATGGGTGTGTATTATCATACTTAGTCGGATGCCTCAAAATCATAACGAAATGAAAAATCTATTAGTAATTTAAAAAATCATGGTATGAGAGAGTTATAAATAAAACAATAATATATCATGATATTCTCAACAACTATACGTTCTAGGTATTTAAAATTATTCCATTTCATATCTACTATAATGAAAAATGTTCTACATATCATAATAAATAAATGATTCTTAGAGAATCCTAAATCAAAAAAAGATAATATTTGGTAGCCAAACTGCATGATATACATAAAATTCATCTTAGTGGGGAACCCCAAGGAGTTACAAGACTCTATGAATCCTATTCAATTTTCCATTCCCACAATTTTCACTATAATACTTCAATGGGTAGTCTACCTCTATAGATGTATGTATGTGAGTCAAGGAATAACAACTCAATACTACCCTCAATTTCTGATTCAATAATAAGGAAACCTATTGGGGGACCAATCCATTAATTAGTTCTAGATTCTGATCAAGGGACTATTGAATTTCACAATCTCCAATCTATATGAAAAAACAAATGGACTCATTGGAACCTAATTAGAGGTCCCAAATCTCTCAATAATACACCATAGTCTATGGAGCCCCAATCCTCATCCAAAACATGTCTTCACCTCATTAGAAGACACATTTGTCAAGGGAGAAGAAAACCATCAGATCCATCAACATCATACCATTGATCCATCCAAAAATTCATCCATATTGAACAACCCATGTAATCCTTTAATAACTATAGTGATGGAACAAACTCTCCTTGGAATACACCTATTCCAAGGGAGTGACAACATTATTTGATGAATATCACCTCACCAAATATATTTTATTGATGATTTCATAAAAAATAAATATAGATACCTCAGCTATGTTGTGGTGGGGGAGTACTGAACCTATCTATTTAAAAGTTATTAGGGGACCAATTACCTTATATAAAAATGCTATCAGAGAATTATTATCTACAATATCAATGTAAATAAAGCACTCAAGACATTTCATTAGAACATATTATAAAAAAATCATCTTGAGTCCGTTTTGGTTTTTTTTAACTCTAATAGAGGATGTTATTTTAGAGGAGGATGTTGTTTCAATAAAAGAGAATGCGTGATTTTTATATAAATAAGAGAAATAAATTTTTACTATGGATTAGACCACACCATGGTGAATTCATTCTAGATGTTTTGAATATGATTATGACTAAATTGGTGACTATTGGTTCTGGACATAGTAAAAGCATGTGTTGGTGGGAAATATACTAAAATTTCTTTTAATGAATTCTTTCTTAAAACGATTCGAGAGGATATTACTTCTAATATTTAAATTAGTTTTATTTTTTTTATCAAAATAAATGAATTCCTTGTCCTTGAAAATTTATTTTATGTACACGTTGATAGTCTAAATATACCCTTTTATATTTCCATCATTGTGCTATTATGATCTAAAGATATAATCCCTCTATAAATGATCAGCATGTGCTTCTATGATCTCCATGTGTGGTAAATCAATATCCCAGTGCTTGCACAAGGAATCTAATTTCCTTCATTTTTGGGTTGGTTAAAATCAGTTGACCTTAATGGAATCCCTCATGTGTTTCCTATTCAATAGTGTGTGAGAAAATGGAGTTGAGATAGAATACATTATGCACAATGATTTTCATGTGTTGATCTTAGATTTTCTATAGAATATGGATACATTTATGTTTATAATGTTACAAATTAGGTAAAAATATCATTGGATTCCATTTTTGTCCTTAAATTATATTACAATATCTAATTAACCCCATACCACATAATACTATTATTATTTGTTATTTTTTTACTGTGTAACAACTTTTAAGAAAACAAATAGTATTTAACTGTCATGTTAATTAATATTTGTCACTAGACATGCTATGGGTTCGTTCAAACCACTGTAGAATTATTTAACACCAGAAAAGATATATAATTGTAATATTTTACTTATGAATAAAAATTTATGATTTATAAAATGTTAAAAAAATCACACCTTTGTATTGAGAATAAAATTTATTAAATTAATTAAATTCATGTTAAATTTAAATGATATCATCTGAAACATGTAGTTTGTTACCCCATGGGATTCATTCATGTTTTCATTAGGATATCTTCCCTAAAGTCCCATATTATTATATATAAACTAATAAACCAACCCAAGTGAAAGAACACAATTTATAAATGATTAAAACTACATATTATTTCGCATTGTGTAATATATTATCTTTTTACAAATTTATCATCATGCTGGATTCACATCTGTATCACCACCCTATATTCTTGATACATATTTCTTTGACTATCTAAAATGAATGTGTTGTTTCACCATTGATGGGGAATTTAGTTTGAATGTTCTTTTCCAATTAATAGGTTGAGATATCAACCTCTATTAAAATTTAAAGGGAAAATCATTCCTTGAATTATCCTTTAATGATATGTCAATAAGAATGGACGTATCATACCCAACACCACATCGAACAAATGGCATTAAATTTTATATGATAAAATTTAGGTGTGAGAGTTTTGGAATGATTTAATTATTATCATAAAATATATGGACCATTACACATTCTCTCATATAGTAATATCTGATGAAACCAAGATATTTTGAATTCCTATTGTCGGTTCTATTATTATACTCTCATATTGGAGATTACAAAGTTAGAACATCATAAGAAGAAGTATCATCGAACTATGAGTACTCACACCTGATAGTATATGTATAATGTTTCCCATCATAGTATATCATAAAATATCAAAACAAAATCTAAAAATATCATCATAGAACATCAAGGAAATCATCAAAAAAGAGAACTATTTTACCATTATTAATAAAAATATACTATAAAACATTATTACATTAGAGTCATAAAGAATAATGAACACTATTTGATGAAATGTTTTTTAAAAATTCAACACATTAATATACATGGATGAAATGTACAACCATTCGTTCATAGGACCCAAAATCAAAAAAACATCCACATAAATTTGTGCCAACTACATTCAACATACACTCCACCAAACCTCACAAGATAATCATGTTTCAGGAAAAATCAAGTATTTAGTCAACGGGCCTGCCATGTAGTATTTCAGGGATATACCACTCACTGTAACCTCACATATCTAAGAAAAATACCTCATGATATGATACTTATGATGTATGTGTTTCTTCCTTGGATGTGAATTTGGCTATTTTACGAGATCCACCACTATATTATTATCAGAGTAGTGTGTCATAGGATAATTCTTATTGGGAACTATATTAATATCTTAGATGAAGTTTCACATCCAAACTACCTATTTAGTCACATTAGAAGCCGTAATATACTTTGGATATTCTATAGAATATGTGACCACATCCTATAATGATATTTTTCCTCTTGACGTTGACATAAAATTGTATATTTTTCCCTATCGGTTATTAAGATTTTAATAATTTATTTTAATAATTTAGAAATTATTCTTTAAATATTATCACATTTTGATTTTTATAATTAAATTAATTATTTAATCAAATACTATAAATAAATTTTAATTTTTAGTCTTTTAAATTTTTATTATTTTTCTATAATTTTACACTTTATGTTTGTTTTCGACGTGTTATAACAATTCAATGTTATTTCTTAATAATCAATTAATAAATTTATTCTCATTTGATTATCATAATATTTATTTTATGCTTCTATCTTTGGTTATTTTATTTTTAATATAAATTAACATTAATTTAAATAATTAGATTTAAATAAAAAATTTAATAATTTTAACATTAATATTAATATTTATGTTTGTTAATTTTATTTAGTTATTAATTACTATTTAGTATTTTGATTATTTTATTCTCACTATTAATAAATTCAATGGTTCTATGACTATATTAATCTGATTCATAATTAAAATAAATTTTTAATATTTTTTGGTATTTTCTAAATTTTTATTTTTTATGTATTTATTTAAGACATCACCAATTAAGAGATAGTTTTGAGGGAATCCAACTATGAATTATTTTACATTGTCATTTTTTTGTTGATTGTGATAGTGGTTAGTCATTACTAACCGTAGGAGCCTCATATAAAATAGTGTGTCCTATACTCTCTCTTAGAACCTGAATTCCCTGACACTGTTCCATTATCTGAGTCAATGATGTCCTTAAAGACATTAATATTTTCAGTTTAAATCTTTATTACCACTTATTGTTTTAATTTTAAATAATGTAATTAATTTTTCATTATTTTATTTATTTAATTTACATTTAGGTTTGGTTTTTTATTTTTTGTATAATTTTTTAAATTTATCAGTTAGAGAAATGCTATATTTTTTATTAACTTAATTTTGATTTTATGTTTTATTTAGTTTATTAGTTGAACTATGTGTTTAATATTAAATTTTTAATATTGTGTATTTTAATTGTTGGCTATGAATTATTATATTATGTAGTTGTATAACTTTTTCAAAAATGTCACACAACTATTAGACATTGTTGGGAAACAATGACTCATTTTGCACATTTCCAATTTTTTACAGTCATTGTCCTGAATCTGTTTCATTGGTGACTCAATGATTCACTAATACTAAAGTGATTTGTCTCACTACTCTCCAAATAATCTTTCTCACTGAAAAAATCATCTAACCACTCCTAGAAATTACATTTCTTTCCTTCTATCGATGAGACATCTCACTAATGCCCCCACCTACTAACACCTCCTCTCACAAATGCGCAACACAACGTCAACCACTTTATCACCTTTCAACACCACGCACCTTCACTTATATAGGTGATACATCTCACCAATGCTACCACCTATCGAATCCTCCACCCTTTTCACCACAATACCCATCGGTGAGTAAACTCTCCGTTTCACCAGATGCTCATCGACTCCCAATTCTACCATAAGTGAGATGTCTCGTTGATCCTCTTACCCCATCAAAAATCACTAACACAGTCACCAATTTTATTTCTCATAACCAACCTGCTTTTAAACATACACATGATTACCACACAACTAAATCACAAATTTTCATCTACCAAGAAGAAAAATCTATGATATATTCACCATTTAACAAACATGAAGCATATTTGTAGCCATAGGTTGTCGACCGAACCCCCTCGAACTAAATCCAAACCGATCACCTAATAAAATCCTACCAAACCACCACGTGAATCCAGACCATGTGAAGGGTTAATTCGAAGCATCACCAACTTGAGTCCAAAGCTACCGCCACAAGTAGCATCCATGGGAGGAGAGGCTAAGTTGTCGCGACCAGCTTTGAGATCCAAACACCTCCATTGGTAGCTTCTAAGGGAGATGCCAGAGTCTCCTCAGGTCGCTGATTCAGAGGAGAGTCTCCCAGAAAAAAAGCTATAGGAACGGCTTGTTGATGATGGTGAATACCTTCCCCCTATATGCGGTAGAGAAGAAGAAATTTGGTTGGGGGTTATAAAAATATTAATTAATTAAATATGTAATAATACCATTATAACTATAATAATTACTATAAGTAAATAAATTAACATAATTAAAATAAAATAATAAATTAAAAAATAAACAATAATTAATTATGTTAATAAACTATATAATCTTTTTTGAATAAAATAATTTTATAAATGTAAACTAATATCCTAAATAATTTAATAATATAATATAATTAATTACAATTAAATGTATTTTATAAAAAATTATACATTAATTATCTTATTAATATTTATTAAATAATCAAAATAGATATCTTTTTAATATGATAAAAAAACATAATCATTAATAAACATTAACAAAGGGTATCATTTTTAATAAATATTAATAAATTTTTTAAATAAAATAAGATAATTTAGTTAAAATAATTATAAAAATTAATTATATAAGTAAATCTATATTGAATATTTTATTATGATTCTAAATATTTTAAGTATTTTTCGTTTTAAATATACATATTCATCCTAAACTGGGATTCATGTCCAGGTACAACCCAAAAACTGTTGGGAATTTAGTTACAAGGGTTCTGTGAGTACGAATACCATTTTAGAGAAAAACATATGTGTGTGATGTGAAAGAGAGGGACTTCCATAAGTCGTTGTATATTCATTGAAACTTGAAGTAGATGATGTAATGAATTTAAATAATTGTATAAATAATGGAAAAATGATACTTTTAAATCATTGATCCTTCCTTTAGAATACGATGTTCATAGGAAGACATCAATTAGACTGATCAATTCACCTCTGAGAGATAGAGACATGGAGACGAAGGATCCCCAGAATACAGTAGCATCACATAATTGAAAGGGGGATTTATTCTCCTATTCTTTTCAAATTATGAACTATATAGTCAAATGTTTTCAATATTTATAATCAACATGATTTTAGTATAGAACAATTTTTTATTGGGAATTTAAATTGCATCGGTGTATCTTTTAGATATCTTTACACACTTTCCTTTTTAGAAAATCAGAATCAATCGGTTAGATTGATTCTGATTCTCATATTTTTTGTTCTCACCATAATGATTTCAAATTCCTAACATCAAGATCAATAGGCGAGAATGATCTCGAATTCAATTATCAAAAGAATTATTTTAATTAACCTCAGAATTTTACGATGAGATTTATTCTAATTTTTTTATTTATTAAATGCCATAGTATTTGATCAATCATGAAGTGGTAACCACAAGAATAAATATTTTGTTGGCTATATCTTTTGGCGATGTAGTGTTATCAATAATTTCATTTGGTGTGATTCAATAAAAATTAGTGAAGAATTCATCTTTGTAAACTAGTTGTTTTAGAGTTTCGAAGAATTATTCTTGATTAGCTATTTCTCAATATGTGTTTTTTATATGAGTTCATAATTTTTATAATATATTTCTCATTTATCTATTTTTAATATTTATATTCATATATAATCAATGATTCTTATTCTATCTTTAAATATCTATTTAAAATTAGGTTTGTAATAAAAAGAAAATTCTACCCACTCTTGATATAAATAAATTGTTTTGAAAATAAAATTGGTTACATCACCATCACTGTGGGTTCGACCATTCTAGCCACTCTATATTATTATTTGGAAAATATATATATTAAATTTTGACACATATTTAATGATGTACGAGTCATTTTTTGGTGTCTTTGTCGGGGAAGGATTCGACCAACCATCCTTCTCTAAAAAATATCAAATAAAAAATCAAATAATAAAACAAAAGAAAATTGAAAAAGGAAAACTGTTATACAAAATCTATTCTGTCAAGTGCTATCTGTTTTTTTTATTTTTTTCATTATCTATTTGTTACAGTTTTTTTGGTGAATTGTTTCTGATTTTTTACAGTTGTGTGCTACTTAAACTTGTTTATACTGAAATATACCTATTTTTACATATGTTATGAGAACATGATAATTCATTGATAGGTAAGAGACCATGTACCCAAAAATTGATTACCATTAGGTTCTACTAATATGAAAAATAAAACTGAAAGGGAGAATTTTTTAAATAGATTTCCAATAAAAAATTTCCCAAACCTTTAACCAAAACACACATATATATAATAGAGAGTCCTAGTATGAGGGTGTTTCATCTCCCTCAACTGTTAAGAAACCCTTATTCCATTAGATTATCTTCTAGAGCAAGAAATTATGAATTGAAAAAGTACTACCAGTATTTACATCCTACCTTCAACTAAATACATAACGAGGACTCCTTATACTCTATTATAGATTTCTACAACACAGTGTAGAAACTTCCACTTCTAGGACTCACAGAAAATGACCTTATAATGTGAGTATTTCCTTTTTTCTATAAAGGGAATGATTGGAATTTGTTTTTGAGTCCAGATGGAAATGACATTGAAAATTGGGATCATGTTTATAATTCCATCATCATGAAATTCTATCCCCAAAAAATTAATAGTGAACACAGAACTAAGATAACATGTCTTTTCCAAGAAGATTGAGGATCCTTTCATGAGGTTTGAGACAGCTTCATGGACCTGATTCGGTAGGTTTACCATCCTCAACACCCATACCACAATCTTATGGACACCTTCAATGAAGGGATTGCCTCCTCTGGTCAAAACCTATATGACCAAGCTATTTGGGGAAAATACAATGATAAAACAAAAGAATAATAATCCAAAAAATATAAAAACCTTTCATGAAATTATGAACATAAAAATTAATGAAGAAAAAGTGTAAATATTAATGTTAACACTGGTTAAAGAAGTGACATTGAATCCCCACTTGTTGAAATAACAAAATAAGATTCAAGCATTAATGAACAAGTATTCCAATCAATTTGTTAACGAAGTTGGATTTCAAAACCAAAACCAATCTATTAGGGAATAATGTTTCTAATGCGGAATTTTTGGTCATACAGATAATTTATATCCTTAATATGATATGCCATCCCAAAAAATGATAATTTAATCATTTTCAATTATAGTCTAATGATTCCTAAAAAAGATGACTCCTTTTCAAACAACTTTAATCGAGGCTATAAGAACCATCCAAACTTGTAAGGCGAGGTCCATGAAATGATCATGCAACAAAAATCCCATAACTACCAAAACCCACCTAGAATAAACTATCAAACCCACCTAGTGAATAATCTTATAATTCATAAGGAAACAATGTGGGTAAAAAATTTTCCAAGTTGGATCAAATTTTAAATAAAATGAAATCATTTGATGAAATAGTTAAAAATAAATTGTCTAAAAAATCCACATATGAATATAATAAAATTAAAACCGATTTTCGAATTCAAACATGGATACTCACCTGAGACAAATTGCTAGAAGATCGAATTCTAGGGATAATGGTAGACGACGGAGTAAAACAGAACATAACCCTTGGGATAATTCTAGGGATGTTTTCACTAGATGTGGAGTATATAATCAAAATTTAATTGAAAAGGATTTTAAAATTCTAAAAATAGAAAATTCAATGAGTCTAGAACGAAAAATCTACTTGGCACAAAATCTAGAAATCAACAGAAATGTATTGAATGTGACTAAATTATGTATTTTAAACCTTGGATTGTAGTTGTAATTTTTTATGAAAATAAAAAAATGGAATGAATAAATCAATTGAATAAATGAGGTACATACATACTATTGTTAATAATTATTCCCCACCCATCCCTTCCCAGAAAGATTGAAACCTGAATTTTATATCAAAGACGATATTCTTGATTTACTTAGGCTTTTGACCTAGCTTCATGTGAATATTCCTTCTATTCAAGACATAATTAAAATTCCATAATATATGAAATCACCTAAAAACATATTTCTAACAAAAAACTCATGATGTATTTTCCACTGAACACCTCTTTGAAGAATGTAGTTCTATCCTCCAAAACAATCCCACCCTGGTATGAGGAACCACATTGGTTTTTCATAACCATTACCTTTGGAAATTCTAGTCAAATCAACTCCCTATGTGACATAGATTCTAGAATCATACTCCTCCAATTAAAGATTTTATAACAGTTTAGATTTTGTGATCTTAATCCCACCACAATCATCCAATAGTTGGATGACCTTTCATTCACTCATCATGTGGGAAGGGTATATAACCTTCTAGATGGGGTTGTGAAGCTATTTCTACATACTGAATTTCTACTGTTAGATTTGGAGGGTCACCAAGAGGTGGCCATCATTATGGGAAGGACCTTCTTTGACCACTGGTGGATCTATCATTGATGTTTCAAATGTGAAAATAATCTTTAAAATTGGATAAAAACAATAGAATTTTAAAGTTTTTAATATTTTTAAAGGAATAAAATTCCCCAAATATTGTTTAACGATATATTCCTTTGAAGTTGATAATAGATTTGGAAATCAAATAGAAATATGAAAAACAATTCTCTAATGAAGTTATAAATTTAAAAACTAAATATATTTATTTTTCATTTTCACAAAAACTAGAATATACTGAAATAAAAAATGTGGAAGATTATCTAGAACTGAACGACTATCTAGTTAATACTTTTGATGAAGGTGTTTCTTAAATTTCATAACATAAGAAATTTCTATGTGAACTTGAGGGTGATTCTAGGGAAAAAATTTTTTTTTGAACATTTTGATGAGTTTTTGGGAGATATTATTATACAAAATAATTATTTAGATTTAATAAATCTATTGATCTCTAAAAATTGAAAGTTATGAAATTGAGCTATCAACTTTGGACTTTAGTACTGTGAATCCTAAATATAATATGTAAACTGAATATCTATCATCATTTCAAACACCATAAAAGAGATATATTGAATAACATGGTCCTCCTATTCCTATTATCCTTACATCTGGTATAGAACCACCTACTCCTGAGTTGAATCCACCATTTAGAATTTAACACCTACTTTTATTATAACTATTGAAATTGAAGTTGATCAAGAAGAATTATTGTTGAATGTGATAACGAAATTAAATTCTTATGTATACATGGCCATAAATGATATTAAGGGAATCAGTCCTCCCTTATACAAGCAGAAAAATACTATGGGGCAAGACCCTAAGCATAGAGAGGAATGTCAATGAATATTAAACACCTAAATGAAAGAGTTTTTGAGGTAGTAAATAATCACAATGATGGAAATTAGTATCATATAATGTATAACTAACATTAGTAGGGTAAATATGGTACATGTGGTCTAAATGAATGATGGTTTCACTACTATAAAAGCTGTAATAAATGAAGAAATTCATGTTTGTAAATCCACCAAATGGAGGGTCTATATATACTAGTAGAAGCTATGTCCAACCCCAAGGAATGGCCATTTTCATATTCACTTCCATGATCAAATAGTCAAGAGTCTTTTAAAGATTTATTTTCTCTCTTTTCTAGATGGGTATTTTGGAAAAAACCGATTCAATTTAGTCCAATGGCTCCAGAGGATACAACCTTAACATGCACCTTTCATACATTTGACTACTTGAATATTCCATTTGGCTTATGTGGAGATCTCTATACCTTTGAAAGATTCATATTGTCTATATTCTGATATATTATTGGGACTATTAGAGAGGTTTTCATATATTTATTCCCTATTATAGGTATCACTTTTGATTCTTGTTTAGGAAATCATTAATTTTTATTTGATTGATGTTTAGAAACCAACCTAGTTCTCCATAGGGAAGTATGTCAATTCATGGTCACTAAATGGATAGATATAGTAAATAATGTTTCCTACAGGGGACGTGATGTACACACATCCAAGGTAAATGTAATTCAATAACTTCCACAACATGATAATGATAATGGTCTTAGGAGTTTTATTGGGAATACCAGTTTTTACCAAAATATTATCAAGGACTTATCTAAAATAACAAATCCATTATGATCTTTACTAGTCTGGGATGCACCCTTTGTGTTTGATCAAAATCTATATGGAATCATTCAATATTATTAAAGAAAAACGTACTTTATCACTTATAGTCATTCCACCGAACAAGAAACATCAATTTGAGTTGATGTGTGATTCAAGTGATATGGATGTTGATGTGGTCTTAGGAAAAAAGAGGTATAAGAAGTTTCATAAGGTATATTATAATAGTATATTGCTATAATAGGATCAATGTAACTATACCACTACAAAAAAAAAGTTTCTATCAATTGATTTTTCCATTAAGAAGACTTGTAATTCATATTATAGGTCCCAAAGTTATCATATTATCTAACCATTTTACTCTAAAATACAATATGTACAAGAAATAAGCCATTCCAAGACTGATTAGATGGATTCAATTTTTACATGAATTTTATTTGGAGATTATAGATAATCAGGGAGCCGAAAACCTAGATGTAGACCTCCTTTCTAGGATAACTCTTACTCATTGTGATGATCTTAGGGACATTAAAACTCTCTTTCCTGATTGAAAACATTGTACTATCTCATTCAGGTAGTGTTCATGGTTTTGATACCAAGCCATTTTCCTGGATTCTATTTTTATTCCCTATGATTTGACTAATAATCAAATAAATTAATTCATTTCAGAGATTATGTGTTACCTTTGGGATGACCCTTTCTGATTTAGGATATGTTTTAAAGTTATTATTAATAGTTTTCTTCTAGAGGAATAGATACCATCGTGATTGGAATGTTCTCACTCTTCACCATTGGGAGGAAGTCATGGTGGTGAGAGGATAGCTCAAAATATCCTTCAAGCTAGTTTTTATTAGCCCACATTATTCAAGGATTATAGGATATTTGATATAGGATATGATAGATTTCATAGATTGGGGAATATTGGGAGGAATTAGTAATTACCTCAAAGTGGAATTCTAGAAGATTAATTTCTTTTGATTGAAGTTTAGATGTCATGTGTCCATTTCCATCATCTCATAGGAATGAGTACATTATAGTGGTTGTATATTATGTATCTAAGTGAGATGATTTGTATCTCTTCACACCATTATGAAAAAAAGTGTTATAATGTTTGTTAAAAAGAATAAATTTTTTTGATTGGAGTACCAAAATACATTATAACTGATAATGGAACACACTTTAAAACTAATCATTTAAGGATTTAAGGTAGAAATATATATGAACCAATAAAACATGTATTCCCTACCACCCACAATCTCATGGATATATTGAGATATTAAACATGGATCTAAAACACACTTTATAGCAAAATATCTCACACTGTAGGATAGATTGTTCTCTAAAATTTGATGAAGAATTATGAGCCATAATAATAGATTTTAATACACAAATATTTATTTCTCTATATAAGATTTAATTTGGAAAATGTTACCATATTTCGATGCAGTTTATGTAGGAGTTGTACTTCATAGTTAATTCCTTAAATTTGCATTTTAAGAGTGCTAGAGAGAGAAGAATCCTCGAGCTGAGTAAAAATGATGTGATCAAGAAAGATTCATAGGAAAATTCAAGTATATAAAATAATAGGTCTAAAATATTTCATTATTATATCATTAAATATGTAGTGCTTAAACTTGGAAAAATAACCCTTTTCATTAACTGAAGACATAATATTTTTCCTAATATGTTTAAATGAAAGCGGTTTTTACATTTTATCCTTTTAATTTCTTAGTAATGATGATGGAGATATTTTTGGATAAGAAAAAATATTAATATTAGTAGTACAAGAGTTAAAGTCTATTTTAAAGGACAACCAAAGGGTTTTATTTCCTTCACAATGCTTGAAAATTGATTCTGATGAATGTGTACCTGAATAAATAAAACATTATCCATAAAGGTAGTAATACAATGGTTCATTCAATGTTTTTTACTTTTGTTTAAATTTTGTTTTGAATAAGGTGTCTTTTTCTTCTATCTTTGTACTCTGTTTCTACTGGATTTGTGTTTCTGATTTATATTTTCAGAATAAGAAGGATTATTCTATGTAACTGAAGGAAATAAATTACCTCCTATTATCAAACCACAACTATCTTTTTTTGAATGCTTCATTAATTCAAGTAAGTAAGAAGTTTTTATTACCGTGTTTATTAGAAATCTAATCTGTTACTTTAAAAAAAACATTATTATTCATTGTTACTCTATTCAATGTTGATTCTATTGTCTTAACGTTTCAATTAAACCATCATTAGACTTCTAGAGTTGAGTCAGAACAATAGATTGTGACTCTCTGGTGTGGTAGTGGAAGCGTCTTAGTAAGTGCTGATAAAAATTCTACTATTGTAGGAGATATTTTTTCTACAAGTCCTGGTGTTTTGAAAATTCTACTCCATGTCTTCCCTTATTGAAAACTAAATTTCATTTATATTAAATTCTCTTCATAGCTAGAAATTAGGTGGGGGCGGGTAAATACATGTAGTTGTTGTTTGTTATTAAATTTTTTGGGTGAATTATAAGTTATTTTTGGTTCTAATGTAAATCCAGATTGAATAAAAATAAAAAACTTGATGACACCCATTTCATTGTTTAATTTTGATTAAGAAGATACTTTAAATATAAAATGAAAATTCATATCACTAGATTCATGGTCAATTCATGCATTTGATTCTGTAATATGTTTATTGTGGAAAATAATTTTTTATGAACTACATTATTACCTTTAAACATGATATCAATACTCTTTAGTAAAATATAAGATTTCATGTTTAATAGTAAAATTTTTCATCACCACATTTGAATTCATCATTGAAAAAAAGTGAGGTTTTTAAATTTGAGGTAGGTGGTCGACCTTTAGTTGAACTAATCTGCTTTTCAATGGAATCCCATCAAATCCCACTACCTTTTATACCTTTTTTTAATGGTTAAAATTTCCAAAAACATTTAACAATTTTATTTACTTTTTTCTTCACACTATATTCAAATTATGTATTTCCTAAGGATAATAAATTAATAGTTGTTATGTGTTGCCTATAATTTCAAATTTGTGTTGATGAATGTTTTTTGAGTGAGTATGCTTTGTTAATTTATGAATATTCGATTTAGGAACTATGTTTTAGGGTGATATAGGATAAATGTTTATGGAGTTGAGATCATAACTTTAGGAAACTATAATATTTACATTTTTACTTGGTGACACACTTCGTAATTATTAAAAATATTACAATCACTTTAGTGATCCAATTAAAATAGTATTCCTATAAATATTTTCAAAGTACAGTAAAATGTGTATTTGGGAACCCACAATAAATCTCTAAGAATCTAGGAACGTGGTGTTTTTTTTGAATAAATCCATTTTCAATTTGAATAACTGATTTACACAATGAAATAGAACTCAAGAAAATAAAATAATGTGTGTAGCAGTCACAAATTAGATTATTAAAGAGACATGAATAATGAATCCACAATAATGGTGGGGAAAATTGGATTTCATTGATGTATCAATATGTAGGTTAAGGAAAAATTATTATGTTAATTTTTTCATTTTTGTATCCAAGGAGAAAGTCAATATACAAGGTGACATTGGTTCTGTTTTTAATTCCACTTATTTTTAACTTGTTATCACTCTTGAACATAGATCTTCCATTTTACTTGAAGTAATTCTTTAAGAAGGTTCATATATGAGGCATGATATCTTCATTTGATGATTATTATTTAATTCACTTGATTACATAAAGGAATTTGAAATTGGGATTGATTTCATTTGAAATTTTTATTTTAAAGCATATCTCACAATTTTTCCTTAATCTTCTTCAAAACTGCCAAACATGCTTTAATTTATGTAGTTTGATAATCACACATTTATATTTTCAATGGAAATTAATCGTGAAATTTATTGAAGAAAACCAATGATGAATTGTGGGATAATCTGATGTGGCCATAAATTTTTATTTATTCTATTTTTATATTTAATTTTGTATGTTTAGTGTTTAAAATTCTTAATATTCATCTATTTACTAATTTTTTCATTATTTATTCTCTTTATGTTTTTCTTCTTCATGTTATAATACTTCTACGTAATTATTTAATTATTCAATTAATCAATTTATTCTCATTTTATTAAAATAATCCTTATTTTATATTTTGTTCATTATTTATTATATTCTTAATATAAACTAACATTAATTTTAATTAATTGAACTTCCATAAATAATTTAAATCTTTTAGTTTTAATATATGTTTTTTGTTAATATCATATAATTTTTTATTCATGTTTAATATTTTAATTATTTTCTCCTTTTTTAATTAATAAAATATATTTAAGACTATATTAATTCAAATAATAATTAAAATATCATTCTATTTTATTTTTATTTTTTATTTTTTTTTATTTTTTATGTATTGTGTTATTTCATCAGTAATTAATTGATAGTGTTTAGGGATCCCAAGAGTGACATATTCTATATTTATTTTGGAAAGTGACAATAGTGAGTTATTACTCAACACTGGACCCTAATATGAAATGGTGAGTCCATGACTCACCATTGGAACCCATATTAACAACAAATATTCTACTATCCCACTCATTATTGGCCTCAAATAATTTAATATTTTTAGTTTAATCAATTATTTCAATTTAATATTTTAATTTTAAATGTTGTAATTATTTTTCATTAATTTTAATTAGTATTTAATTTATGTTTACGTTCAGTTTTTATTTTTAGATTTACATCATTAATTTATTAATTAGATAATTTATTTAGTTTTTATAAATTTATTTTTGAGTTTAATTTTAATATATTTTATTTATTGAATATTTTTAATAATTAATTTTTAATCAAGTTGATATTATTTGTAAACTAAATTTTTTTATTTTCTATAGTTGTATCACTATTTCAAAAATGTCATAGTTGTGAGACATTGTTGGACACCAATGACACATTTTGTACTTTCCTATTCTTTTGAGAGTCACCATCTTGCATATGTTTCAACACTAACTCATTGAGTCACTGATACTAATGTACATTGTGTCACTGTTCTCCACAACATCTATCTCGCTAACAACCAAATCTCTCGAATCACCAACATCGCATGTCTTCCCTTCTATCAGTGATACATCTGACAAATTCTCTCACCTATAGACATTTCTTCTCATCGACATGAAACACACCATCAGTGAATTTACCACCTACCGGCACTGCTTGTCTTCCCTTATATCGACGATACATATCAATGATGCTACCACCTACCAATGTCTCATCCCTTTCCTCCACAATTCCCATCAGCGAGTCAACTCACTAATGCACCAACAGCTCATCAAATCACCCTTCATTTACTCGAGAGAAGTGTCAATGATCTTCCAGCCTCCTCAAAATTACTAACACCGTCACCAGTTTCATTTCTCACCACCCATCTACCTTCAAACATCCACCAAATTAACACACACCCCAATCATAATTTTTCTTCTCCCAAGAAGAACTTTCTTAGATCTATTCATTAGTTTAAAACATGAAGCAGATCTGAAAGAATTGGTTGTCAACTGAACCCCCTCACAAAAAATCTGAACTGGTCACCAGATGAAATCTTGTCTTTTCACCATGTAAAACATGACCACACAAAGGGTGAATCCAGTGTAGTACCCACTCATGAAATACACATCCACTACTACTAGCATCGATGGAGGAGAGGCCGAGTTGTGCCCTCATGATTTGAGAACCCAACACCACCACTGGTAGCATCTGAGGGAGAATCTTGAGTAACCTGAGGTCACTTCTTTATAAATGGGTCACCCAATAGACAAGCCGTTGGAGTGGCTTATTGAAGAAGCTGAATCCCTTCCCACTATGCATGACAGAGAAGAAGAAAGTTGTATGGAGTGGGGAGGGGGGGAGTAAAAATATTAATTTGTATATATATATATAACAATACCATAATTATAATTATTATTATAAATTAATAAATTAAAAAAATTAAAAAAAATTAAATAATTATAATATTAACAATAAATAATTAATTTACGAAACTACATCAAATTGTTTAAATAAAATAATTTTTAAAATATAAAATAATATCCAAAATAATTTATTAATATATCATAATTAATTACAATAAAAAAATATTTAATCAATAATTATAATATAAATATCATAATAAGATTTATTAAATAATTAAAATAGTTATCTTTTTTAATGATATAAAAATATAATCATTAATAAATAATTAAATTATTAAGAATAGTTAATAGAAGTTTTACAATCATTAGAAAATTTATATAATATAATAATAACTAATTTATTATATAAATAAATAGATATTACATAGTTTATTTTGGTTTTAACTTTTTTAACTATTTTGTATTTTAATTTTTCATATATATACCAAAACTAGATTCACATCCCGATACATTCTAACACTTTTTAGGAATTTAGTTATAAGTGTTCTATTAGTATGCCAACCATTTCAGAGAAAAACACAGCAGTGCAGTTCTAATGTGATGGACTTGATTAACTCTGTGGAAATTGTTGGTGACTTATAAGAGATGATAGATGACCTAAAGTAATAGAATAATTAAGGTACTAATGATAATTTTCAATCATTTATCATTTATTTAGAATTCAACGTTCATTGGGAGACTTCCAGGAGACTGATCGAAGCACCTATTAGAGACATAGACTTAGAGATAGAGGAGACCTAGACTGAAGTAGCAGCACAAGAATTAAAGGTGGATTTCACCTTCCTTCTACTCAAAATTATATACTCTATAGGTGAGTGTTTTTAATTTTAACAATTAATTTGATTTTAGTCTATAATTAGTAGCCCAAAAATATATATTCCACTAGTTTATCTTTAATATTTCATTACACACTTTCATTTTTATGAAATTAGAATCAATCTGTGAGATTGAATATGATTGTCATTTTAATGGTTCACAGAATAATTCATTCATATTAAAAACATCATGATCAATTAGTGAGATTGATCTTCAATGAGTTTATAGAAAGGTTTAATGTCATTAATATTGGAATTTTATGGTGAGTTTTATTCTAATTGATATATTTATTAAATTTCTTAGTAGTAAAGGAATCCTGGAGTGGTGAACTCCAATATTAAATATATTGGTTGATCTATCTACTTGTGAGGGTGTTTTATCGATCATTTCATGTGGTGTTATTCAATAAAAAGTAGTGAAGAATTCATCCTTCTTAACCAGTAATTTTAGAAATCCTGATTATTATTCTTGATATGTTGTTTCTCAATCCTAGTTTCATTATTTTAGTAATCCATTTTTACTATAGATTCATAATTTTTCCAGTTTAAAAAAATATATTCATAATTAAAAAATGATTCTAATATTGTCATTAAAAAACATTAATAAAATGTTTTCAAAAAATAGAAATTTCTACCCACTATTGACACTAGCAGTTTTTATTGAAAAAGAAAATTTGTTACTCAACCTTCACTATTGGTACAATCTTGCTAACCATTAAATAGTAGAAGTAGGAAAATAAAAATTGTAAACATTGGCATGTAGTCAATGACGTTCGGGTCACATCTCACAATACCAAAATTAAAAGTGATCATTTGTCCTATTTGGGAATTCATGTCATCTTGATCAGTTTTGAAACTATTATCTACGTATCCTATGTCTACTAGTACCTTATCTATTTCATTAAATAGTAATGTATTCTAATTACACATTAGATACTTATGTGTAGTCATTAATGCCATCCAATGGTGGTAACCTCGGTCAGCTTGTTATATTCTTTCCAAAATTAATCGGTACATAAAATCTTGCCTTGTACAAGGAATACATACATAAATGATCCAATCATCGATATGTATGGAAACATTTCCATTCTATTTCATTCATCAAGTTTCAGAGGAAATACTTTCATAAAATATGTATTCCATGTGAAGCATAAAAAATCCCATTTTGTGTTTTTTTGTACTAGATGTCTTTATTATCATTCCAATGTATTTAATTTTATATAGGACATGAATTATCATGGATCTCTTATGATAGATCTTGATCCCAATAATACATGATGAATCACCTATGTTCATCATCTGGAAGCATTTCTAATACTATACCTTAATAGATTATATGATTGGTATTTTTTTACAATATGTAATATGTTTTAAATATTTAATATTATGAAAACAACATAACTCCCACTAAAACATTTTAGGATAGAGGAGTCACAAATATTCTTTTTAAAACAAAATATTGTTATGGATTAATCGAAATTAATGTTCTATGACCTTGATGATTACATCAATCTATAATTGTATTTTTTTAATTTGAATATATTATCACAATCTTTTAGAGTCACAAACACTTTTGGTTTTTCCATATCGAAATACTCATATTGGTTCCCATTATGTAAATATGTTTTGAAATCCATTTTCCAAATCTCATAGTCATGGTATTCAGTAATGAAAAATATAATTCTAATAGATTTCAACAATGAAATTGGTGAGAATGTTTCATCATAATCAATGCCTTGATGCTGTTTAAACCCTTTTACAACTAGTTGTGAAATATAGGTATTGACCAATCCTTCATTATCTAATTTTATCTTAAACACCCATTTTAATCTAATGGGGTTTACATACATGAGAGGATCTACCAAAATTTAGATGTGGTTGGAGAACATTAAATCATTTTAGTAATTGTTGATTCATTCAACATGGAAACATGAATTCAACTTATTACATCGTTCTATGATAGTTGGTTATTATTATTAACTAATAATTAGTGACTATCACCAGTGAAAAGAAAACCACACCATTTTGGATCACAAAACACTATTGTATTCCTACATTGTATATGTGTCTCAAGAATAATTTCTTCTTCCATGGGGATTTGTGAAATCTATTCCTCTTCAAATAGTTGTGTACCATGAGCCTCAATTTCATAAAATTCTACCACACTCACACTATCTATTTTATAAATATTATCCCTAACATGTAATACATCATTTTCAATAAATATTTCATATTTTTATGATCTATCATATTGGAAATATCCCTTTGTAACATTGGGGTATCTTATAAAAGAACACTTCATTCCTCAATGTGCAATTTTCATACCGAAAGAGGAAATAACAAACACTTCACATATCCACATATGTATGAATGAAAACAATGGGTTCTCATCATTCCAAAAATGGTATGTTATTCCATCTCCCAGTTTAGTTGAAACATTATTTAGTACTTGTGATATTTTTTAATGGGTTTCACCAAATGGTAAATTGAGGAATCAAATGAATCATCATTGATCTCACAATTTCCAATATGGTGTGGTTCCTCCATTCAATTAATCCATTCCATTGAGTATTATAAATAAGTGTGGTTTCAGATAGGATCCAGAAATCTAATAATTAATTAGTGAAATATTGATTAGGAAATTCTCCACCACAATCTAGATGATGTTTCATAATATTCATACCAAAATGGTTCTCAAAATAATTACATGGTTCTCTGAATTTATCAAAAGTATCTAGATAATAACTCATTATGTAAACAAATCCATATATAAAGAAATCATTTGTAAAAGATATGAAGTATGGGTACCCACTGCATTCCCAAATAGGAAATGTTTGACACACATCTATAAGAACTAATTCAATGAGATAATTTCCCCTATCACATTTTGAACTATATAGGGATTTGGTCATTTTACATTAAAAACATGAGCGACATAATCCAACAAATTTTATTTCAAAATAATATAAATAAATATCTTGGTATACTTTGTTAATGCTCTTTTCATTTACTGGACCAAGCTAGTGATCCCATAGTTGGGGGTGGTGCGAGTCATGTGAAGTAGTTTCATTATCGATTTTCATGTCTTGTTTATTATTATCCTACACATAAACACTATTAATTAATTTTTATCAACCATAAAAATGATATCAATAACAAAGATGCTACAATAATTTCCAAATTGGAAACTATATTCATATGTATCATGTATAGATCTGTATATAATGATTTTTGTAACCTTACAAACACAATAAAAACAATATAAAACCGTGATAATTCTTGTAAGCAACATGAGGTGGTTGCCCCTCATAGCTAGAACCAATTGTTTAGGTCCTTTGGTTGCTCAAAGATCTACCTCCTCTTTGATTTCTTTCCAATATACATGGTTACTGTATTGAACACATATGTTATAACCATAAGATATATCTAACAGATTTTTTTGAAATATATTAATTTTACTAGAGAAAAAATTCCCCCAATGCTTCCCCTTGATTATTTAGTTGGGTGCATGTTTTCTTCTAATGTCCCTTCTTTCCACATGTGAATTAGGCAACATCCTAATCATATTAATTCCCCTTGATCTTTATATTCATTAATGAGAGTGAAGAATCTATGGACTGTGATCTCTTCTCTAACCCTTTATATTCTTTTCACCATAATGGTATAAGGATTATCACAATTCATGTCGTTATATACATGGATAATTAGAGAAATATGATCATATAGAGACTTTAAAAGTTTTTTTATATAGAAGATGACAAAAATATGGAGATGATAGGATGGAGTAATATGAGAATTGGATTAGATCCATGTTATGGAGGGGATTTGAATAGAAGAACCTCTATGTTCTTAATGATTCCAAAGTTCTTAACTAAATGGGACCTAACTGAGAGACCTCTACAAGATTACTATATTAGATTACCATGGAAATATAAAACAATTCCTATATCTCGATCTCATTGTAAATAAAACATAGGAGCCCCATCATGCTATATGAATCCATGCTTACAATAGATATAATGAGTTTACTAGACATATATGAAATCATCATACATTTAATGTCAATGGTATCCCTCAAATTTTATTAATAGACAATATCTCTTATCACTCACCTCTTTCACACTTTGATCAATAATTGAATATTTTAGCACATAATATTTCCATTCATTTTATATCACAACCTAAAGTCATATAAAAAGTCATGGAAATTTGCATCCAATGAGGAGTTTGTATTTATATAATATAGATCATAGGGATAGTGTCAGTGATGAAATCTTTAATTTCTCATAGGGATAGTGTGGCTTGTATTTTCCAAATATGGGATTGCAGCTCCTTGATTCATTCAGTGGAATCCCCAATCATGAAATAATGTATTTTGATTCATTGTCACTTTACTCCATGTTACATCATGTATAACGAGGGATTCATATCGTTATGTAATAAAATTAATTCAACCGCTATCCTTTTTATGTACTCTTCATTAAATGTATGTTTCTTAATAAGGGTTGGTCCAACACCTAGTTATAAGGATTTAATTCATATTCATGTAATGGAACTCCATGTCTTAAATATTATCTTATTGTTGGATTTTAATTTATTATGGATATTTTTTATTATGTATTATCAATTATATGTGTTTTTAATACTAATAGGAAGACAATTAATAAATTAACCTTGTTGGATAATGCAATTTCAGAAAATCCTTTGTATTATATTCTATCAATTCACATTAATTCATTTATCCAGGTGATATCATTCTTGCATCCACGAAATAAGTAATATCATAGATAGAAATAAATAAATAATTAAATTACCCAATCATGGTCTTTTATAATGTTTTATTTAGTGAGAATACAATAAATCAAACATTAACATAGGGGAATTACTCACATTGTAGGTCTTATCATGAGTAACATCATTACACATATCCACCTCTGCATGTAATGAGTATGCATGATAGTGGTTCCTTATTGAACACCTCCATGAACCTTGGGATACACAAAAAAATTTCATTTATTTACAACTCAAACGTATGTTAGAGGAACCAAAGGAGTGGGTTAATGCGTACAACATAAATATCAATCGATACATAGATCCAATATAATAATAGAGTGAGTAATGACTCACCTTAAATTGAATTTAATTTAATAAATAATAATGACAAACCCTTGTAATAAAATAAATTAAATAAATTCCATAAATTGTTTATTCCCATGAATGATCAAAAATTCCACATATATGAAAATATAAATTCCATACATTCATTTCTAAATCTATTACTTACTATTAAGATAATGATGCTTGAATTAATTAATTAATTAATTCAGTTTCTTCTTATTGACCATCTGAATGAATTTGGAGATAACCATAATTATATAACTACTGAAAAATAAATATTAGATCTTATAGTAAAAAACTTTTTATAATAAGTTATTCAATAATTTAAAACCAATTAATCACTTATTAGTTGTGAAAACACAAAAAATGACAACAAAAAAAGAAAGGTTTTAATTCTACAATTACCAACTTAATTTTTATTTTATTATGTATGTAAAAAATAGACTACACGATGTTTACTATCCAGGTACACATATTGTACCTCTATTATCATTTATTCGGGTCACTTCCTTGTGGATTTGATGTGTTGAATTAGCCAAATTACACGACATTTACATTCCAACTGCATGCCACATATCCACATTATGTGTTCCCAATATACTCTATAGGGTCTTCAACATGTATCTCGGATAATTACATGGAGTTTATATGCCAACAACATTCCCTATGGTCTGAATTCTATGTTCTGGTATAACCAACTGAATGATTCATCTTGTTCTTAGGTGAGAAAATACATGGTGTGTGCCTCTAGCTACACACCTTGTATTTAATATTTTGTTTTCTTAGGTAACTCATCATGTATTTAGGATGTGGGAGTTGATGAACTATACCTCATGTACACCAAATACAAATAATTGATATTATAAATTTTATTTTTTCGCAATCTTATGTGGTCTGACTGTGTATTTTTAACACACAGACTGCTTGATTTACACTATAAACCTATGAAGACTATAGAGTGTTTAGACTATGTACATGTCATTTAATAAAGAAACAAAGTGATATGTTTTCTGGAATACATGTGGTGTACACCACGCATACTTACTACATAGAATTCCTTATATCCCATGAAATTAACATGTGCATCATACACTGGAACACAGCATGTAGTCCAACTACACACTGTGTAACCCAATCATACTAGTCAAAAATATGGCCATTCCTGATGGAATCTGTGGTAATTCATTATATTTTTTAGACCATTAAAAAAAGGAAACATGGAATGGACATGAATAATATTTCAATGACATGTTAATTTAAATTAAATTAAATATGAATAATATGAAATTAAAATTCAACCACGATTTTATACGGATCCAATGTAAAATAAATAAATAAAAATTTATACATGACGGATTTGAGTCAACTTTTCAGTTTGAGGTGGAGCATAAGAAAGCGGTAGTGGGTGACATATTAATTTTTCTAAAATTGAATTTCATAAAACATTGAGAGATGATATTTCATGTCATGTTTTTAATTAATTTATTTATTATTAGATAACAAATACCTTGAATAATATATTTGTTCAATGTTTCTGTTGACCATCTAAAATTACACTTTCTGATTTCCATGACTACACTATGAGGATCCAATGATAGAGCCCCTCTAGTATCTATCCACACGTGCTTCATTTATCTCCAAGAAACACACATCGATATCTAGGTGCTAAAGGCAAAAATCAATTGTATTCCATTGTTGTGTCAATCAAATGTCACTAGTTCATTAAGTAATCCCTCTTGTGCTTCAAATTATTTATAGGTATATTGGAGGAGTATCAAATATAGAATTCATTGTGCATAATAATCATTTAAATTTTATTTTGGATCCTATACATAATAGAAACATGTGTATATTTATATTGGTATGTTTTAGTTTTAAAAATATTATAATTACCTTTCATCAATTAAATAATATGATAATATATAATAAATATTATTACATAACATAATAAAAATGTTTTCATTATTATTTGGAACACACCAACAAGTGAAATAACAAATTTCATTTATCTATTTGTTAATTAATACTTGTCCCCAGATACATCCTTGGTCTGTTTGAACTACTCTAGAATTTATTGAACACCAGAATAATCATTTAATTTAAGTCTCTAATTTATCAAAAAATATTTTTTATCAATTAAATGTTAATAAAATTATCCATCAGTATTTGAGTAATACATATTCCATTAGATAAATTCAATTATAATTTAATCGATATCAATGGATGAACTTATTATGCGACCATGTAGGATTATTTCCCTTTATAAGTATGTAGGTATACCTAAGGTCAATGATTAATATCCATTAAAGGATTATGGAACTCAAAAACCACAACTAATGTAACATTTATGATAACCACATATCAAATCTTAGAATGTAATGAAATACCTTTTTTACAATATCTTATTGAGAATGTTCCACATATGTGTCACCATCCAATATGCTCGAGACAAATTTCTTTGACTATCTAAAATAAATTCATTGGTTCACAATGAACATGAAATTTAATTAAGGTTTTCAATTCCAATCAATGATATTATATATGAAATTCCATAAATTGGAAGGGACGCATCATTCCTCATTGTATTCATTAATTGCATGTCAATTGTGACTCACCCAACGCACCCAACCTGTCAAAAAACATATGGTGTCAAAATTTTCATTAGGAAATCTAAGTGATTCATACCTAAAATGAATTAATTATAATATTAATATCATATTACCATTAAAAATTTTAAAAAATTTGAATATTCAATAACTCCAAAACATTCAGAATCCCTGCTGTGGTTTTGTAGCCATAATCTACCATCACGGTGAGTATTATATATGGACATCATAAAAATAATCCTCTACTGCTTATGAGAAATCACACATGATATTATATGTAATATGTTTCCCATCACGGTACATTTTCCAACCATAGAATATTAATTAATAATTTCATCAAATCATTTAATGGTTCTCTTAATTGTAGTGAACTATTGTGACCTTATCAATGTGATGTATAATCTATAACATTATTATATTAGATTAATATTTAATAATTAATTGTATGTAATAGGAATTTTTATTAAATTTATATAAATATAATGTACAAGTAATCTATGTGGAAATAGTTGGTCATAAGAATATAACTCTAATACTGACCACACCCATAGAAGAAGGAATCATAATATGGGATATCTCCTGTATGAAATGGATAATCCTTATATGTGTGTTTTGGTCCCCATGGGGGATAATAAATATACTTGTGAAACAAAGAGTATCCTTATATGTGTAGGAATGGATATATGGTGGAACCAATCAAAGGGATGTGCAAAGTCCCCAACACAATGGAGAAATCATTCAGGCTATTTTATTCCCCATGGTGGGACTCAATGGTAAGAAGATAAAACATAGTGTAGAATGTGTCGTTTCATTGGAAATAGAATCCTAGTAATCCCCCAGTGAAATATTAGGAGTATTTCTATGACAATGGAGTAATTCATGGTGATTTTATATTGAATAAAATTTTTAGTTCCACATTTGAATGATGAAAAACAATGGGATGCCTCTGAATCCATGTCAATGTTAGTGGTATAAAAATATAGAAGTTAATGGATGTGGGTTTTATATTCTAACCGTAGTTGTACAAATAATTTTTATTAATTTTTATGTTTTGTTTTTAGTCATTAATTACATATATTCAATGAAATATATATAATTCCCCAGTAATCATGGATTTGAAAATTAATCAGATTTATTACTGAAGGATGTACACAAAAAACATCGCTAGAGAGAATGAAAATTCTGGATATCATTTGAATGTTATAGGGTAATTCATGATCTCATTTAAAATGATAATTTTGAAGATATAGGGGTTCTAGGATTTCTATCTTATTCATGAAGTTTGAAACAACTTTTTTGGCTGATAAAAATCACAAATGGTGTATATTTCCATCACAATTATTTTAAGAATAGGAAGAAAAAATCAAGAGATGTAGTGTGTTCCATGGAATATGATAGAACCGAGCATTCCAATTATAAATTTTAGTGTACCATAATGGTTAGTGAGTCCACTATTAACATTTAAATGTTGAACTTGTGATAATTTATTATGTTGTGTGTTTAGGATCATTTTCATAAGCTCTCCGTGGAATATCCCTGTGTGGGTGAACCGATTAATAAAATCATTGTTAATTACCGATTACTCTATAGAAAATGTTGGGGGATATTGAAATATTTCTCATATAGATAGTACATAACATAAAAACAGGTATCAAAATACTATAACTTCATTCATTTTTCCCTCAAACAGAATATATTCATTGATATGGGACAAACAAATAGTATCAAAAGGTTTTTTCATTGGGTGACTTTTTGTCCCACAAAATACAAGAAATTATTATGAACTACAATGGAATTCCAATCATTATAAGTGGGAACATTCAAGGATAGAAGTTTTGTAAGATATTTTATTTCTAATCATTAGGCAGATATTTTTTTATATATTTCATCAATGATATTTCATCATGAATTAACAGTGCTGATTTGTTAGATAATGGCCACAAATAATTGGCTGTGGATGTAAAGGAAATTACTTCTTTAGTAAGTTCTTTAGATAATGCCATTTTACAAATGTAATTAATTGTAATATATATCATGTTAAATGGGAAAATATTCTTAATATATACCTAGTATATTCAATTGTTGTTGAGGAAAAGTAATAGGTTATGTGGAAGAAATATAATGATACGAGAATGAATCAAAATGGGACATTCAATGAATTTATTTATCAACGTAATTCTATTATTTATGATATATGTCATCAAAGTGATGATATATAAGATAATGATATTGTGAGGAGAATAATTTTATGTCTAACTCCTTATTAAAATGGAATAGTTTTTTTTAAAGAAAACAATTTAATAGAAATCTTCATAAATTTCATGCATAAAATTCACATTTCATATGTGATGATCAATGTTGTCAATGAGTATAGGGTAAATGAATATTATCATGCAATATATTTTAATGATATGAAGAGACTAATGTTTAATTATGTTTCATTTATGGATAACAAATATGATAATATATCCATTCTTTCCAATTTCCATTGAAAAAGAAAATGTACATTTTAAAGGAAAGCTTCCACATCCTTATTTAAATTGTGTAAATGTGAGACATCTTCCTACTACGTATCCTTTGAAATTTCAAAAGGATAAAAAGGAATATAAGAATGTATTGAAAAATGTTTTCAATATAAAATTTCTCTCAATGTATGATTCATAATATTATGAAATTAATGTTGAAGAGTTCTATGATTGCATGGATCTTGATGATGGTGAAATACTAGCTGTGAAATATGACAATGATATTGATACTGAAAACAATATTGATGAAATAAATGATCTTCCAATTTTTCTTGTGGAATCACTTGAAGAAATTGATGTTTGGAAGGAAAAGTAAAAAAACCATGTGTAGTTATTCATGACTCTAACTCTATATAATTTCCAATTGGAAGAGATGTAATAATAAAAATTTATCAACAAAATTTGTAATTATTGAGTCCTAAGGAAATAAATTGAGTTAAAAGTGAAATATGTGGAGTAATCATGAAACATTGATGTGATATATAAAAAAAATAAATGTAAAATCTAAGAAAATTGAAGATATAGAAAGAATAATTTGAGAAATGGAAACATATGTGTGATGGGAAATAGAGTAATCTCGTACCTAGAATGACATGAAATTACTCAAACATTCAAGAAATTGAAATGTATGTGTGATGATAAAGAGAGGCTTCTCATTCCTGGTATGACTCCAAGTACCTCAAAATATTTTTTCTCAATAGTGGTAGAATTTTTTCTAGGGAATTAATTGAGGAACAATTTCCCAATATAGAAGGATAAAACGTTTAACATAAGGGGAAATATTTTTAGGAGAATAATGACATAAATAATATAGTTTTAGTTTGTTCTATAACACAATAATATAAACCTCGAATGAATGTCGGTATTAATAGAAATAAAAAAAGTACTATTGGAACAATAATTATTCAGACTAAAATTTCAATAGTAATATGAATTCATTTTGTAAATATGGGACACACCCAATGTGTGTGTTGTATTTCTATGATTTACCTATGAGAACATGATTCGAAAAAACAAGCCAGAATAATTACTTCTTTTTACCCATTATTAAAATGGATGTTGTTTCTATTATGATGATTTGGTAACAAATCTATCTATTGATCATTATGATTTAAATAATGGGTGGAAATTTAATCTCATAATTATGGAATGAAATAGTTAGGACATTCATCTATAAAATTTAAATGTTAAAATAATTCTCATCATTTTAATATGAAAAAGAACCAATATATCCATTAGAAATGTATGTTAATCCAACATCAATATTATTGGACTTTATATCATTATTGATGAAGAGAATTTATGATATGTCACTAGGGGATTTGAATAATTTGAGATCAATGGGAATTTCATGTTTATAGGATTCTGATAGAAAATACACATCTCACATGACTTTAAATTAAGACATCTTTGTGGGATTAAAATACAATAAATATGGTGTTATTTGTGTGGGAAATGATGGGGGTCTCAATATTTTTTGATCTGAGAATGCTAATGTTGATAGTAGCATTCTCCAGAAAATAGATACCCTATTTCATGATGTCTCTATTCATAATAATTATATTTCTGTTTAATTATTTTCCTCAAGGAATGTTATAGAGTTAAACAAATGGATTTAATATTTAATGAAAAATTTGATTTAATTACTCTTGAAGAAAGACAAACAAAAAATAATATTTACCATTTTAGTGAAGAGAAATATTTTTTATTATCTAAAGAAAATGGGAAAAACTATTAAAGAAATGACTTGTTTATTTGACCCAATTTTTTTTGGAAAATCTTTTGATGTTTAATGAAATTTGATACTTCCGAAATCTTGTGATCAAAATCACATATGAAATTCCCATAAAAAGTTCATGATTATTCAAATGAATTTCAAACTAATGAACTGGAATTCAACAAGAACTATATATCTCAAACATGTGGATGTATGTAGACCCATTACATCAATATCTATAAAAATAAAAAAGTAATATATATTTAATAGACTATTTTACAATAATGGCATGAATTATAGTAATAGGTCACAAACATGAAGTGTAATTGGGTACCGCATGATATCATATTATGGATGAAAATATTCTTAGTTTAAAAAATAATCATTTTCACATCAATAATGGTATTGAAATTAAAAAATATATGTGGAAAAAACTTAAAAAACATATATTCGAACTATGATTTAACAATCACTAGTGCAATAAAACGATTTAATGTTGGTGTTTTTTTTGACATCGGTTTTTAACCGACCGCTATAAAGGTGGCGCAAATAATATTATTTTCATAATGGGTTTTGGTGTTATCATATGAAAAAAAACTAATGTTGAAATCTTATTTTAGGCGCCAGTTATCAAAACAACGACACAAAAAAATTGGTTAAGGGTTTCAGCATTATTTTTACCTATAACCGACACATAAAATCTAGAAGGATCAGGTTCAAAACGTCAGTTTTATCCAAAACTAATGCTTTAAACCCATATTTTATTAAAATATCTGCTTCGGTTTTTAAAATAATCGATATTGTATGTTAATATATTTTATTAAAATCAAAAAATACACTTATAATAAAATCTAAACCCATGTAAAAACAATATATACAATAAAAAATTATTTATCATTCAATAAAAATCGATATCATACATGATTTTATCTAGTTAATAAAATAATTCTACAAATTTTTATTATAAGTAGAATCAAAATACACATTCCTACAATCAATGACAATTCAAGAAGTTTTTTTGACATTTACATGTCCCACAACTCTAGCATTTACAGTCCTTAGACTGCCCAACTATTCTTTGATCCCGAATACAATACATTTGAGTCACTCAAAAATTTACGTGGATTCCAGTTAAAGATTAATGTATCAATAAATCTAATAAAAAATTAGACAAATACCTTACAAAGGCACATGAGTGAATTCATTTTAATTCTAGTTTCAGTTGTTGGAGGAATATGAAGGTTTATATAATGAGGCATCTATGGTTTAGGATGAATGGGATGGTTTGATGGTAAAATATGTTGCAATTGATGATCAGATAAAGTCACCTAATAATAAGAGGGACAATGCATATACCTTGTTGGAGAACTCAATTTATCTTTTCAAATTAGCATTTTGTTTCGTTTTATGTGTATGTTGATATCCCATTATGGTTGAGGGTATGTACATTTATTATAATAGATTAATAATATGATGTATGTTAAGGGTTTTTGTGAAAGAATACCCAAATCACCATGTTTCCTATTTCTTATAAATATATGATATGTTAAAAATAATCATGGAATATATAGATAAATATCTTATATTTACTTTCTGTTTGATCGATAATCTATAAAACTAATTGAATAGGATATGTAAACTATCTTTTACCACATGGTGTGATCATATACATTTCAGGGCATGCCTTGCATTCCTCGAATGTGAATTTCATTGTGACCTATAGTTGTTTTGTAATATATCTAAATATACGTGTTTCCAATGTATCTATGCTTATTCAATTTTGCACATTGTTGTGTGGGTGTGTGTTTTCCCTTGAGGGTTGATTTATGATACTGTTACTAATATTCATGGGTAGCCAACGAGACCATATTTGATTTTTGATTTCATAAAAATTCTTATGTAAATTTTAACTATGTTAGACAATTATCCCATGTTTATGTATGTTTCTATATATATCTCATGAGGACATGTATTATGCCTCCTTTTATGATATTTTTTTGTTGAATTTATTATCAAACCTAAGTAAGGATTATTTGGTAGTTGGAACAAGTTGACCGTCATGATATGATTATACAAGGGTGGTTAACCTGAAACGAGAAAATGAATACAATGTACCTATGATAGTTCTGTGGCTAGACCTAAAATACAATACATTATGGATACCAAGTATCATTCATGAAATTGATGCCAAGTGGATATCATGTACATGTTCACTCATCATAATTATGGCCTGACTCAATACTAAATTATTTAAGGATACTGTGTAATATATTTAATACACTTTTAGATTGTTATTGGTTACTTGTAATGGATTTTTTATTCGTTTGGAATGTAGTTATAATAGGTACGACTTGATTTCATGTCATCTTGTATAGTACGTAGACTTTCAGCACAAGTTTTATTGATTAATTATTCTTTCATATACCCAACATAAATGAAAAAACCGACGCCGAAAGTTAAAATTATTTTTAAAAAAATTGAGAATATTACATGTTCAAAACTAAGTAGAATAAAAATACAAGTACCTAAAATTTACATGGTTCTCATTATTGGTTAATGTTGAAACATTAATTTGATTATTAGTCAGTTAGTGCACATAATATATCAAAAGAGTTAGTTATTCTGAATCCATGTGTAATATTATTTATAAATATTAGAATATACAAACCTCAAGTCCTAACCAAACTATACAAATTGTTCACAAAAGTAGATTAAATTTGGGTCATATCAAATTTTGAATAAGACTATGAATAAATGAATGCCTATAATAACATTGAATGATATAAGAAAAAAGTTGAATAATATGGCAGAAAATATAAAAAAATTAACACAACCAACATTATCAAATTCAGTAGATTCCCTAGTTGTTATTATCTCATACATGAATCATTTAATATAATTATCACATTCATGATGTCCCTTTTGATGAGGACATTACAATTTAAAAAATTAAACTATTAATAAAAATTAATATATAACAAAAAATTATAACAAATTCTAATATAAAAACAAATTATCTGTACTTACACATATTTGATTTTATTCATTGTATTTATCATCTTTTATTTGTTGTAAATTTTTTTCTATGAACAGAATTTTCATATATATGAACTAATAATACATATATAAACAAAGAGAATAAAACATAATGAGATTATAGGAAAAAATTACCTCTCTAATATGGTGTAAATTCTTTTACAAACATTCTATAATTAAGAGGAAAACAAATATATGGTTTCTTCACTTGGGAACAATAAACCTAATATAAAATACCCCTATAATACTTAATATTCACAATTAATGAAATTATAAGGATCATTCCGTAATAATTATTTTTTCTTACTAATCATGAAATTTAAGAAACAAGCACTGAATCATTTTATGTGATAATCTCTCACAAATGTATGCCACTCTATCAGGATACTTCACATGTTGCTCTTCTATTAAAATGAATTCTAGATGTATAAAACCGAAAATGTGAGTACATTAATTTTTTAGAAGAAGCATCTGTATATACTGAATTTAAAATAAAATATACTTAGACATTCTAAAACCATATTTTATTAAATAAATACAAATTCAAATGTTAGTTTAATTACATGGAAAATAACTACACCACATTAATGAAGAGCACTAAAAAACCAACTAGATTCATGATATCTTATTTTAGTAAACTAAATGGATAATCTCATCCAAATATATCAATCATAATCTAAAACTAATATATATAATTCAATGAAGTAAATTCTAGAGATAATATTTATATTTTGTTTCAAATATCTAATGTATCTACAGTCGATTGTTCATAATCATTTTGTTTAATTCATGTGACTTATTTTTCATTCAGATAATCCTTTATAAGTTAAATATCAAGAATCATTATAATTAATTTTTAATCATTTCTAATAATATTAAAAAAACCCATTCCTCATATGAAATATAATGAAGAAAACTAGTTAGACAAAGATAAAAATAACCCATACAATTCCCAACTCTAGTGATCTCCATGGTAGAAAAAGTTAGTAGTTCATTATGATATATAATATTGAGTACTGATACTCTAACCTAAACCATATACATATAAATGTGATGTACAAAATTCCCCTAAAATGCAGTAGTCCTAATTCAACAATATTCGATTTAGGATCTCCCACAAACAACTCACAATATACATTTTATTCCAACAATAGTGGTAGAGAATCAATGTAAGCAGCTGGGGCAGGGTAGTCCAGGTGATTAGGATGAGAATGTGTGAGTATATATATAATTTATCATTATATATGTTTTTTAAAATGTATAAACGTGCAAGCATTAATTCATCATGTGGAATGAACAGTACCTTTAAAACCTAAAACCCTCTACCTTCACTATCAACTGTCATATGTCGAGATACAAGAAGACAAATATGATCCACATCATATAAATAAATAGTAAAAAACTCAATCACCTATTATGATACATATTTTTTAACAATAGAGGCCTATGGTCAATAATGATTTTTGACATATCCCTTTGAAATTTTCATATATCATTCAAAAGGATAAATACATATTAAATAAAATGGCCCACATATTCTTATCTCAAGAACCCAATGAATCAGCAGACAAGCCATTATTTCAAAAAACATGGGTGGGAAATACTTTTCAAGTTGAAAAATAATAATTTTTGCTTTATTCTCCAACAAATATAACAAATTTGGATCAATGTCTTTTCAACAAATGGATTTGAAAAAATTACAAATCCTGATGATAGTATTTTTTACAGTTTTCGGCAATATACGACTCACTGGTTCTAGTAAAAGTTGTTTCATCAACACATGGGAATAATTAGATTTAATACCTAATAATTTACAATCATTCAATAAGACCAAAATATTTACATTTGAAAAAAAACCACTGAGAAATTTAATTCCACGAAGACACAGAAAAAAAATTCATCTATTTAATATTGCGTAATGTGTGACAATCCAGAGGTAAATATGTTCAGTTTGCTTTCATAGTGGGAGATAACTTCAAATTTATTCTCATTAATATCTAGTATAATCTATCATGAAATCCATATTTTTTATTTCCTTTTATGACTAACAGATTTCTAATCAATCTATAATATATGCTTTTTCCAACATAAATTACATTGATGTTATATTTTTTCTATTATAATATTTTGTAGCTGACAATGGTTAAGGGGAAGGTTGTATTCTTGGGATCCATTAAATTATTTTTTCAATCTACGATATGGATGGTAAATTTTAGAAAAACATCTATGTCCCATGTACAATGACTATCTTCCATTCAGAAATTAATAATATGAAGTCTTCTCTTCAAAAAATGGACATGCTTTTCGTACCTTAACTCAATATCTAGATAAGTTTCCATATTCATAAAATTTATTTATTGTGAACATTATCATAGCACGCAAAAGAAAATACTCTTTCTTGTATTCATCAAAAACATTAACACTAGCCTCACATAGCCATTTCAAATTATCAATTAATAGTGAAAGATGAAAATCAAAAACATTCCCGAGTTGTTTTGGTCCAAAAATCATATTTCTCATCATAACATTTTTATTCTTCATACATAGACGTGGGAACAGTTTAAAACTGCCATAAAAATAGTCCATGAACTATGTTGGCTACTCAGGCTCCAATATGGATTCATTCCATTAGTACACAATTTCAGATATTTCTAACATCAGTAAAAAAACATGATTTTTTATCAAAACTTTTCTAATGTGGTGAATCTCCAGGGTGACGTAAGTTACCATCAGATATGAGCTCATCTGACTTTCATATTAACCTTTTTATGTTAATTTAATTTTCAAATAGATGCTTCAAATGAGGAATTATTGGAAGGTACTAAATTTCTTTAGCTGGAGTTTGATTCTCATACCAAAAAATAAATCACAATATAATTATCATAATTGTATGCAAAAAATATTGGAAGATGTCATTAAAAAGTACAAAATTGATATATCATGAAGTTAGATGACATCACTGGAGAATGAATCTGAGTTGATTTTCCCATATATCTTATAGCGTGATGTCCCACATGTAGGATAACTTGATAAATAAGCCTTTTAATTCTTTTATAGTACAAAATCATTGGGGAAAGAATGTATCTTTTTGTACCATAATACCATTGATCATAATATTTTCGTCACCTCATAATTTGAATCTAGAAGCCCTTTGCCTTCTAGAAGAATCTCTTTTAAAAGATAAGTAATATCGAGGAACTTTTACCAATCCTCCCAATTTTTACTTTTAAGTTAGCTAATATCAAAAAAGATTATAACATTATATAATTATTCGAACCTAGAAATAATGTTTTCTCAAAATATCTAAACAAACATCTAATAGTTGATTTTTTTCAATGGTTTCAACACCTAAATCATGAATTAATTTTTCAATGCAATTTTTGGCCTCACTATGAACATTTTCATCAACATTGGATATTGAATTTTCGGTTATTTCACCATTCGAGATCCAACAAGTGTAATTGAGGTGAAAACTATAACAAATTAGATGGTCCTTGATTTCTCTAGAGTTTAACTTTCTCATTTCTAAACACATCACACATGGACAGAAAATCAAATCAATTTTTTGAAGTTGTCTTTTAGCTAATTCCAAGAATTCATCAACTACTTTTTCTAATTTCCAAGTTGTTCTTCGTAAATGTATCCAAGTATGATCCTATCAATATATTATATCACAAAATAATAGGTGAATATATTAAAACACAAAAACCATTAAATTTATATTTATATATATATATATATATATTTAAATATAAATTTCAAACAGAAACACATTTAATAAAAACTCTTGATAGTCAAAAAAGAATCATCATATATGAAACACATTTATAAATTTAAAAAATTATATTATAAATTTATATAAATGTATTATATTGATATTGTAATTTAATTATAATATGAATCTTCTAAAATTTATTAGTTCATTTTATATAGTGGTTGCATTATTTCGATGTTTCATGTATCAAATGTATTGAAGATTGAATTAATTTATAGGGGAAAAATTATTTATTATTAGTAATATGAAATAATAATAAGATTAAATGTTCATATTATAAGTGGAATCAATTCTAATACTCCCAAATTTATGATAGATGAAATTAAATACATATATAAATTGTATTATCTTATAAAACATTTGGGTGAGAGAACAATAGAATCATCAGAGGATTAATAAGTGGTTATGGATCTATTAAATGTTCTAATGAATATATATACAAGTTATTTGGTGAAACTATGCATGAAAAAAGATCTATTATTTGTAAGGAAGAATAATGATTTGGTTTGATTGAGCTGAGAGTTGGGAACTCACAAATAATGAAATGAATAAATTAATGCGGAAGCCAATCTATATTCAATTAGTTAGGATCACTACTAATGAAATTAGTGGATAATTCCATAAATTGATCCATAAGAATTAGTATGTAATCATAATATTAGTGTTAACATTAAATATTTTTATTATTTATGATCTAATGTTATTCAAAGATGATGTGCTGAGAAATAATGCTTATTATTTGTATGTAGTGACAACATTCATATTAGTGGCGAGTAACTTCAACAAGATGTAGATTGAGAAAGAACCTATGGGACTCCAATACAATGGTGTTGTGGGATGTAGTACTACGTTATAGTGGGTAATATTATTTGTATTCTTGTGAATTATGGAAAATCCATATTCAAGATAATCCATGGACACCCATTATAAATGATTAATATATTATTGCAGAGAGTATTTGTCCATATTAGAGTGTAATAGGATAGGTAGTGGTTATTCTTAATCAGTTCTAAAGAATGTAAAAAAAACACATTAATATTTTTAATTTATATTATAAACTAAATGTTGTTGTGGATTATTTTGTAAAAGATAAAAATCTATTTTTGTCTTATAACTAAACAATGGGTTTTAATGGACTAAAGTAGTAGAAAAGATTAAAAATAATTCAATTGGTTTTTCGTATAATTTATGTAGACCTGATTCAGGCCCCCTACCTGTCTCAGATTTATTTTCATAGTCTTATGAAGACTCACATTATGTTATTCTGACATGAAAATATGAAATCAAAAAACCCTAATCCATATAAAGACCATTGAATAAGAAATTTATACATAATGATAGAAAAAAATTCAGAACCCAAAATCACACAACTCCAATCCATATCAAGAACATTGGATAATGACACTTACGGAGGACTATTAACCATGTATCTACCCAATTAAAATAATACATATTCTTATAATTGATGAAAATAAAAATCAAAATTTTATGATAAATAATTATTCTCCAAAATTAAAAAAAGCATACAAAATTTGGAGTTTTACACGAATATAGATCCCTAATCTGACCTTTGCTTCGTATAATGCTTTGGAAAATTAAGCACCACATGATGAATATGATAATTAACTATGTAAATGAAAAATAAATATAAAAAAACTAAAATAAACAATGGATGAATGTTTCCCAGAATAGGGTTCAAAATAACAAAAAAACCGTAGATGATAAAACAAGGGAAGATAATGAAGAACGCAGACCACATATTGTGAAAATGGGTGAAAATCCTCAAAAATGGTTGTTAGATATTATAAATGAGGCATAGAAGTCGTCAAAAGTTGGGATGATCCATTACAGGTTTCGATTTTGATGATCCGAGAACATGGGGGTTTCCCGATCACAACAATTTTTAAATGGAATTCAGCATCGGTTTTGGTAAAAACAAATGTCGAACTATTCTGTTTTTTATTTTTTGGCATCAGTTTTTTCGAAAAACAATTCCAAAAATTACACATATGGCATCAGTTGCATCCAAAACTGACTATGAAAACCATTTTGTTTTGATTTTTGGTGATTCTTTTTAAATAAACTGATTTCCAAAATAATAATATTTTGGTTTTTAGCATCATTTTTAGTAAAACTAATGCCAAAAAACCACTAATAATTATTTTTGGGGTCATTTTTTCCCAATTACGAGGCCAAAAATTTCTCACACATTCCAATGGCATTGGTTTATAAAAATATGATGTTATTACTTCGACGTTAAATATCATATTTCTACTAATGAATCATATCTCCTTAGCAGGATGAAGTTCTTTAATGAATAAATTGAAGAATCAAAAATTATAGATTGGAATTTTCACAATGGTAAAGGATTATAAGAGAAATATTTGGAATGATGTTGTGAATATAGCAATATAATTCTATAATACATATTTAGTAAGTCTTAGTTTGGAAAAAATCCATAAGAAATCACGTATATAATGAAACCTACACATAAATACATATAAGTAATTGGTAGAAATTTATTCATCATAAAAAATGAAAAGAATATAAATCTTGATACTCAAAGAGATGAAATGAATTTTCATGGGAATTAATTAAAGGTAATATAATATATGTTCTAAAATTATAATATTTTGTAACGTGAATGAATGTGATGATGTTATTATAGTTGAGAATGAGGAGATAGCAATGACACTAGAAAAAATTTAAATTCTGGTGAGTAGGTTGAACATGAAAATTATATAATTTTTAACATTGATAATTTTAATGGTGTGTATATATAAATAGGATCTATGTGGGATATAGATGACTCCAATAATAGCTATAATGATAATGAAAACAAATCCATAATAAGATGCTGAAGATGTTGAAGGAATAGGGATGGAATTACTAAAATCATCATCGCTAGAAATTGGCAAGCTCCCATTTAGATTTCAATGATGATGTATCCACATTAGGTTTCTATCTTATTAATGGTGGGAGAAGAATATTTTGAAAAATTATTTAAGGATAAAATTTAGTTCAAATATATCCATTAGGATTTAAACAAATAATAAAGAAAAAGTCATGTTATGTTATTCTTATTCAACATGAAAATAATATAACAAAAAATTGGTATTTTTAAGTAATTTGAATGAATATAGAATTTTTAAAAAGAAAAAAGAAATACTTGTGGGAAAATGGAATTAAAAAATTGAATGTATTTAATTTTAGGAAACATTCCAAAAAAGTTAAATAAAAAATAATAATAACCTTTTTCTTACCCATTATATTAAATAATGGATTTAAGGTCTGCCAAATTGAAGTAAAATCATATTTTATTAATTTCTTTCTTATTAGGTTCATTTATGAGGTGGTCTAAATCTAGAAAAAAAAATTATAATTGATGATGATGAAAATAAAGACTGTAAGTTGAATAACCCCTTGTATATTATGAAGCTGGAGTAAAGAACCTACCACTCAAGGTTGGACCAATATCTGAATAAACTAATATTTCAAATGGGATGGGTTGATCACAACCTATATATAATGAAATAAATGGAACAATATATATTGATCCTTATAAACCTGTATTATTTTATCTTTTGATGCTCATATGACACCCAATGCTTGAAATTTCCATATCTTATGAGGTTTGTGTTTTAAATATATCGTATTGGTGAATTACCATTTTCTTTAGCCTATATGGTTTTTAAAAAAGAATGATGTATTTTTCTCTCAAATGGAATTTAAAAGGATTTATATAAAGCATTAGTAGATAGATAATTCGATGCCGATGGATACTCTAGTCATTACAAGTAAACAAATAAAAATTTGAAGATGAAAAATATGTCAATATTCCACATTTTAGAAAAATTATTTTCATTTTACACAACTTGACTTCCACTTGACTAGATATTATGTTTTAAATATTCCAAGATGAATGATATAAATGTTATCCCATATAAATTCACATGGTATCTAAGAAAATGGTATTTTAAAATATCAATCATATGGTAGAATATGGGAAATATTACTACAGATATTCATAATAGAAATTTATGGGATATTCTTCTACAGATTGGGTAGGTTTTGTTGATGACTAAAAATATAATTTTGGTGGTGATTTCTCTGATGAATGTTCTCAGTTTTCATGGATCAATATGAAATAGTGATGTATATTATTAATGCATCATGGTGGATGAGTATATTGATACTGTATAATAATACCATCAATTTATTTAGACAAAATAACAACATGAAGAAGTTGGAATTGATGTTGATATCCAATTACAATCATTTGGGAAGGCATGATTGTTATTACCCACATACAAAATACCATATATCTATTGCGGAATAATGAAATAAATATTAACTATAATTTCATAAAATACATGGTTGGGGAATGTTTGATTGGATTACATTATGTGTCATATAATAAGAATTTAGTGGGTATTATGATAAAGGAACTACCCGATGAGGAATTTTAGAGGAATTGTCTAGATACCTATGTCCAACTGAATCCATCTACTAAGATAGATCATAAAGGCACCTTGACTCCTGTATTTTTTCTATCAAAATGATATTATAAGACTATTTTAAGTATCATAGTTGTATTTCTAACCCACCCATATAACCATTTAGTCTCTATCAGTTTATAAAAAAGGTGTATGAGATATAATTTGATCAAGTTGTAGATTTGAATGTATGTATGGTTGGGGAAGAGTATTTCATGTTTAATCCATGGGATAAGTTAATTGTATGGATTTTTAAGGATCATTGGTTCATGGAGTTTGAAAATGAGAATATTTTATTTCAAATCATATCACTCACACTAATAAAAGCTAAAAGGGTCAGATTTGGAGAGTATTGTATCGCTTATGTCTGAATGTAAATATTGATGGTATAATGTGTTGTGTTTCCTGGAGTATTTTATAATTTTTTCATGTTTTCAATAAACCTAAATGAGGGGATTTAAATCCCAACAACACATCTCCGAATATATTAGTTTGTTTTAATTGAAATAAAAGATGGATATTTTCATTCCATAAGATGAAGTGGTTTGAAAAAAAAGTAATTTGAATTTTTTATTCAAATTGGTGAATAAGTTTATCTCCCTGGCTTAGATAAAATCATGGTGAATTAATTTAGGCAGGTTTGATGAGAATATGGATGCATATAATGACCATGATCGTAGTAGTAGGTGTTTTGATATGGTACGTTACCTATAAAAACATCCAATCCCTCTACAATAATGTTAGTGAACATTGATGATTTATAATCTACCTATACAACGTGATTCATCCTAATAAAAAAGTGGGATATCTTGGTAAAACCGAACAAATATAGGATATGAAAGTACAATATTCCATGGTGAAAATAATTAGGGTGTGTTTCGCCATGGTTAAACTAGAATGATGGAAAATAAAATACACTATAGAACATATTGTGTCATTGGGAATGGTGCCTATAAATTCCAATGTCAAACACTAGGAGGATATTTAATACCTTGTATAAAACTATGGTGGTGTTTCCTTGAATGACATTTTAAGATATAAATTATACTTCGAAGAATATATAGGGTCGTTGGAATCTATGTCAAAGAATGATTCATCAAAAAATATAAGTTACATGACATAGTTCTTGGAGATACCATAGAATATGAAAAAAATCATATTTTATGAATTATTATTGTGAAATTTGGAAAAAATAATAAAATTTATTTAATGTCATGGAGTGAGTGAAATATATATATTATATTTAAAAAGTGATCTGATTTAGGCCTAAAGGATGTACCTTAAAAATGGGGTAGAGTGAAAAGAAATTATAAAACTCAATGGAAGGTTTTAGACTCATTCTAGATATCTTATAAGATGATAAAATTTTTGATAATGTTTATCCAAGAGTTATGTTTCTCTCTTCATGTTAAAAAAATTTTTTGATGAGAAAAATTATATATATTATATATTTCTATTACTATTATTTGAATAAGAGAAAGGAAAACTCATGAGGTTCTATAAGATACATATTGTAGAAGTTTAATGATATTTCCAATCATTCATAGTAATTAACTTGTAGGGTTTATGAGACAACTCAAAATTATAATAGTTGAACCACTAGGGCTTTAGTTTGATTGTCGCACAAGAACATTACCATTCTTAGTCCAAGGACGATCCTAATGTCGGTAAACCAAATAATTAAATTGATGTTATTTACTACATTTTTAACTCTTTAGATAATGAAATAGATAGATTGAAGTTTTTTTAATGTTGATGGAAAACATAATATTTCAAGGAACATACCATAATACAATGATTCACCCCCACTTATGGTATATTCAATTAAAAGCGACCAACAACTATCCAAACCTAAAGAAAGAGTAACCTAATCATGTTGATAACCATTCATCTCTATTATCATAGAATTCCCACAATCTTATTATATGTTGAAATCAACATAAAATGTTTAATTCTTAAGATAAATTTTGATTCAAGAGAAATTTCATATAAAATGTTACTATGATTAGATGGAGTAAATGATGTGTCCTATAGGGAACATAGTGTTTATCCCCTAATTTGTTTACTGGGTGTGTACTAAGAGAGTACATGATATGAAGGGCCACCTTCAGGACATGTATATTGGACTACTTGACATGTCATGAAGGTTGGGTACTCATCATGTACCACTATAACTCATGTAGTGATCCAAATATACACTTTGTGTGGTCTTTAACTATATGGAATGTAAAGAAACATAGACACCTGGTCATATAATCCATGCATTCACAAAAAATGTCATCACAGGTATCAAGGAATATAGGTTAATACCACACAATATTTTATATTTTAACTCTTTATGAAACCATATTCATCAAACCAGTGTGATAAGTGGATATTTTTTTCATTAACTACACACTCTATAGTCAAGTAATTCAAACTAGAATCAACCCTTCACCCAAAAATCTCACTTCCCTGTACAATTTCTCATTCATATATTCCATTTTTTGTATCTTATATGATGAAAGTCATCATGATTCATTCAGATAATGATCATTGGCCGTCTATTTCAAGAAAGAGAATCTATCACCAAATGTGTGGTTTTCCCCCACCATATACATCAATGATCGAAAAATAAAATTTCAAATCACACCATTTATGATCCAACATTATCTAACAATCATTCCTATTTCTATAAAATAATTTTTAGAAATCAAAAAATTTAACATGGTCCATGGATTCAATCTTAATTATAATGAGATAAAGACTGTTAAATTGATGGACTGACCCAAGGAAGATGAGGAATATGTAGTGAATGGTGGGAGACATCCCAATAAACAATCAAAGATGTTATAAATGATGAATATTGAAAACTAGTACAATAATAATTGGGATGATAATAAAATAACAGATAAAAAAATTAAAACTTAGTAACCAAATCCAATAAGAAATTCATAATTAGAATGGCCCCATAAAATATAGGGAATAAATTAAATAACATTAATCTATACTAGATATGAAACCAATGACAGGGAAAATCCCACAATAAATAATTCCATACATAAAGGAAAAAATAATAAATTTCTGAATCTATCATGGAAACCCACCTTATCCCATAATTATCAATGAAAATGTGGAATCTTTCTTCCAATATGACTTTATTTCCCATGAATTTTCAATCTCTCTCCTAGTTTACCTCCCTATAGTGTTCATGCTGATGAAATACGAGTAACCCAATTTTGAAACATAAAATGGTTATAAAAATTGATATTAAAGGGTTTTTAATAATTATTGAACTGATATACTATTTAATTATTATAATTATATCCATAATTAATTTAAACATGATAACAAACACCCAAGGATCATTTTATATATTGAAATAGCACAGTTACTTTGGGAGAACAACAAATCCTGACTAATTAAGGGTCCTATTTTTTCTCATCGAAGATCACATTTATGATAAATAATCAATTCGTCCCAAAATAATTTGCCCGAGATAAAAAATATATTTATAATTAATATATATGTATCAACATCCCATAATTATCATAATTTAATTCCCTAAATACCACATTAGAATAGTGTTGGGGTATGTACCACACCCCCGAATATAGATAACCATTTGATAATAACATTAATAGTATTAATAGGTTTAATTTGTAAACATATTCCTAGAAATGACTCAGTACTCTAAAACTCAAAATTATGAAATGTCTTAATCTGAAAAAACAAAGGTCTCTAAAATCATTGTTTGAAAAAACAGTCAAATGAAATGTGCATCAGGATTTTTATTAACCTTATTATTTTCAAAATTGAAATAAATTATTCTCCATATAAACGAAATACAATAATCTATATTAAAGTAAATATCATATGTGATATATTATCTCATGATATTAAATAAGAATTATATCCCACTTTATTCAATGATCCCAAAGAATACCTCTATGAAATTTCATAAAATTTAATTTAAAAACCTTGTGTTGAATTTATGAGATAAAACATACCTAGGTATAAATATGATCTTCCATGGTGAGTACGGGTCATGTGCCCAAATAAACTACTTGGAGGTATTAATTTGGGCTCTAAGATCCAACCATTGCCTTTCCAAAAATAACATTGGTAGGAACATTATCTTATTATTTGCAACATCATTTTATATTGAAACATAACCCAATATCACTAGGATTTTCCCAACCATATCCTTTATAAATTTATATTTTATCATGATTTTGATGGTAAATTAATGATTTATTGTTATTTTTTATGACTCATAGCACATCAATTGTCACAATTGGTAGTTTTATGAAATTTAACATGAATTCTAAAATATTTGATATTTTTTCTCATGACATTAAAAATGATAAAATGATTGATAAGAATAATATATTCAACCTATATGCTTATTAGGGAAATGTAATCATTATTATTGAATAACCTCAAAATTCAAGAAACTCGATGACAAAAACATCCCAATGTCTAATTTTGATGATTATTAAAAGCTACCATATATGTGTCAATATAGCCCAATAACTCATATTTGGATGTATTGTTCTATAAAAACACATATTAAACTCCATTGATCACATTGAAATATATCTATTTCACAAATATAACATGACTAACATTATGTGATCTTTTTTAGTGAGTATTCTGATATATTGAAAGAACAATATTTGGTTGTGTCGATGTGAGGTATATCCAATGGTTACAAATATTTCAAAAAACTATCACATTGTCCTCCTTTCCATCCCAATACTTAATTATCTTCATCCAAGTTTCCATCAGAGTATCCATTGGATTTTGATACATCATTTGGATATTTTTGAGATCATCCTTTCTATATTTATTTTCAAAAATAATTACTCCATGCATTATAAGGATCTCTATAAAGAGAATGTAAAATATAAATAATCCCATCCTAGAAATCAAATATTTAGAAGGCAAAAATTCTGAGAACTACGATAATTTTTAATATTATGAGATTGTATAAATTAATACATTTACATGGATGAAAAAAACATCCATTTGTCAATTTCATTATTGATGTAATGGTTATGATCAACTTCTCCACGTATGAACCCAAAATACTTCATATATTGTACTAGTCAAGAATTACAAACATTTGTATATTACTTTATTCCATAAAATTTTGTATTCAAATAGATATATTTAATCTCATCTTCATCCATAAAAAATTTATTTCTTTTCTCAATATATATATTCTCTCTAAGGACAGATATAAGTAAATTTAATATTCTTTCGAGAGGATATAATTTGAATATTTTTTGAACTAATATAAAAAACAATTATCATATTGATACCAATCAAGATGTAAGAGTAAAGAGAAATCCATGTCAATTCCCATGATCTAATAATACCCATTTTACTCCAACCATTATATTATCATTCTCACCCCTACACAAGCATTTATCTTTTTCTCGAACACCCACATTGTTTTGATAACATTCTTGTCATCTAGACATATTATAACATCCAATGTTTTGTTCTTATATATTTGGTCAAAAAATTCATCATGAAAATTGATAAAATTATCATGATTAATACCATGTTTGAGGATGTATTTGTCTACTTAGTAAAAAGAGAGTTTTTTTAATATTGAAACCTTTATGTTTAAATTGGACCTGGACAATCACGAAAAATATTTCAATAACTGATTTCATCTCTTATATTGTCCCTATTAGTATACGATGAACATAAAATATATTCCCCCTCATTGGTGTATTCTTCAAATTATTCTACAAAACCATTTTCTACCCCTAAACATCTAACATTAGTATCCATATCTTCTACAATAACATCATTATACTACTATGAAATATTCTTTCATGTTTTAAAGTTATATTTATTTTATATAATGGTTAAATCATATCATTCTAGGATTTTCTAAATACTATTGTTATATAGTTTTTATTCTTTTATTTATTATTAATATAAAACTAAAATAACTTTATCCTAACATGATTTGAATAACTAGTTCTATTCATTATTGAGGATAATACATTGACATCAGAATAATTTTTTTTTTAATGTCCTCATTTTCCCATACCACATCCCACATAGAATATTCACTTTATTTATAAATATCAAGGCTCTATTGAAGATTAAAACTGATATATGAAACTATTTTTTATAATAATACTCCATTATATTCTTTTTAATTATAATTTTATATGCCATATTTTTTATAATTTGTTTCTTCCTATTAATAACTTTATTTTGTTGATTATTTTTAACGACTAGAACTTGATTCCTAAGCCCATACTTCATGAGATTGTATTACACATTTTATTTTTTTGATTATTTGACCATTATTTTTTCAAACATTAAAAAATTTCATCACAATATTATTCTCCACTAACCTATTAGAATAACAAATATATTTTAATACGTCATATTTTTTTGTTATAACCCTAAACCATTCAATACTAAAATTATAATCAATAAAAATGATATAACTTCTTTTCCCATCCATGGATTTGGATTATATAGGTCCACACATGCGATCAAGCATTATCATAAGAAACCCTATTGATTTTATTTTAGTTTATTTACATATATTTCTAACAATCATCCCATTTTGGAATGTATCCTGTGTATTAGAACAATCTTGTGAAATATTAGGGATATAATGAAAACATTAATTATTTAAAAAGTCTTATAATGATTTTTGTCTAAAATTATAGGGACATATAATCCAGAATTTATTTTTTCTTCCATATATTGTAATAATCTATCCTCATTATCTAAGAGGTAATGATTTCCCTTGGTGCGCTTTTCTAGCAAAGTGGTTGAGAAATCACTTCATTTTATAATATATTACCTCCATTTGAAATTATGTATATGTCATGAGTTTTATCAATAAATTAAAATAAGTAGTTTATGAATGATATATTCAACCCATATAACTTCTATTGCCCCTATAAATTTTATACCAGTTTTTGGAATTCCTATAGAAAATGATATTCACTCACTCATCACTATGAAACTACACTACTCCATATTTCTCATAGTTTATCATGGTGATATGATAATTTTTTTCAATCATGTGTTAATTGAAACCGTTATCTATAATCTATGTTATGAATTTATTAATTCATTTTAATAATCTATAATCTGTTATGATATTTCTTCTTTATTCTCCCCTTTCGTAGACCTTGACCATTTTGTAGTTTCATTTATTGATGGATGAAATTCATCCCCCTCAAACTCAATTCCTCATAATTATTATAAATACATACAAAATAACAAATTGTGTTTATTATTTCATGATGATATCTATAGCTTCTATGTACTTATTATTTCTGTCTCTATTTACACCATTATTTTCTCCCAAAAGGCAAATTGATTGCATTTTTTCCAATAACTTAATAACACATAAAACAAACAATAAATCCATATCAAGAGTACATTTTTTCCCAAACATTAGTTTTTTAAATATTGACCTCTAAAATATATTTTTTTTATCCAAAAACCACATACATTTATTTTCTACAATTATGAAATTATAACATTTATGTCTTGCGGTATTCTGGTGCACCACTTCTAAAACTATTATAGCCACCTGAACCTTTTATGTGTCATAAAATTTAGTCTACTTATATGTTGTTGGTTCTCGTGTTTATGTATTAAAAAACACCAATTTTCAATTATACTTGAATGATGTAGATTATTTGAAATCCATACCCTTTTTTACAATTACTTAAATATTGACTTTGATTTTTTAGATTCTACTACAATAAGACTTTCCATTTTCATTCTTAGATTGGGATTACTATATTGATCACCTCCCAAAAAAAATGTATCATGAATTCACTTTATAGTTCATCTATAATTTTTACATATTTTTTTTTTTGAGGCCATCAAGAAAAAATTATTTAATACAATTATTTAATAATAATTTGAAACTCTACTCCCTTCTCCGAGAAACAATAATTTTTAGTGTTAAGTTATTCAATCTCCCCTTTCAGTTTTCAATTATCCACTTTTTTAACTACATTTAATTTATTTAGTGTAATAATACTCTATTTTACTTAGTTTCTATCCCTAAAAATGTAAATTTCATCTAGTGAAGCCTTATATTTAGCTTCTCGGTTAGACATTCCCTAAACTTAATCATTATCATGGTTGTTTTCCTTCTCATGTATCCTATTTAAAATAAGCTCATGAAAATCTTATAAATGGTGCATGTAGTCTTATAACACTTTTTATTATATATTCTCTATATATTTCTATTATTGTGAAACTAATGTCATCATATTAATGAATTAACTATACCCGTCAATTTTTTATTCATACCTCTGAAGAATTTACTGATGATTTCTGGTCCATCATCATTCTATGATTTTATGGGAAAAATAGTAATACGATTCCCAAAATTACCACACAAAAATATAGAAAGTGGAATATTTAAATTAAATTTATATTTTTGACTATAAATATTGGTAGATTGGAAAGATATTACATCATCAAATTTTTTGTCATATGGATCATTTCACAATGAATTTTTTTTCGTTGCTTGGATTTCAACCTATTAATAATTCAACATTAACACTAACTAATTTAAATTTAACCATATATTGTTTGGAATCATTTTTTATTGAATAATATCCAACATATTGTTGGTATATGTTACTTAATTTACTAAGAACATTAGATTCGTGTGACTTATTAATCATAATGGGAATCATATCTCAATTGTTGTCTTATCAAGGACTTATCTAGGTCAATGCATATCATTCTAAATAATGGTCACGCAATCAAGGAACACACCAAATATATCATTAAGCCTCATTTTTAGTTCTTTATAATATTTTTATATAAATATTTTCTTCACTTACCAGATTTTGAAAGCACCTAGATAAATTTTGGGACATTTCTCCCACAAAATAAAACAGGATTTAAATTAAATTAATGATGTATTGATAGGTCTAAAAAACAACTCCAAGGAAAATTAATTTTCTTAGCGTTAGTTTCAAATTACTATTATTTAATCTATGATACACCCCCTCTCAATTATGTCCATGATTTCATTCACAACAATCGTGTTAATGTCTACTTAAATGAGTGAAATTTTTATTTAATTAAACTTTTCCAAACTAGGAAATTGATTCCTTCAATGATAGGAATTCCCAAGTGATTAGAAACAACTTAAAACAATTCTTAATGGTAAAAAAATGTGATGAAACCAAAATTCATACAACTTATTTGTCCCAATATAGGATTATTACTTGAGATTGTGGTGAATCTAGTTATTCTAATTTAAAATAATATCTTTTAATTAACTTTGATATGGAATTGTAAGTCAAAATTCTCTACCTAACTTATAAATTATATAATGTGGTGAATACATAAATATGGGACCCATAATTCTTTATATGAACCCCCATAAATTTTCCAATCCTAGGATAATGTTATGAAATTATGAAAGCACACATAATAAACTAAATCCAATAGCTTAGTTAGAATGCTTGAGTGGTCACACAGATCCTTTGAGATTATATTCTTTAACGAGATATAAAAATCAATTTAATTCTTATGGGATATAACTACATCATATTATTTTCATCGTAATAGAACTAGAACCCATGTTCAATATTCGCATTTTCTTGGGAAGAAACTTCAAGAAAATCCAACATTTCATTTATACACTTTTAAAAAAATATCCTCACAAAAAAAAAATTCAACCACTATATTACAAAATAGTATATTTTCTGAGCCTTCCCTAGATTCAATCCACTCTGATAACTATGCAGACCAATATTATGTGGTTTTACATCATCATGGAAAATAAATATATTGATATTTTATCCTAGAAGCACCTTTGAAATCTCGATATTAGTTTACATTTTGGATCAAAACCACAATGTAAAATACATCACCAAAATATGGTTTTCGTACGATATTTTTGTTTTGAATAGTCATTCATACATATTATAGGATTCAAAATACATCATATAAGGAATTACAAATTATAATTAAATTCCATTAGAATATTTCCTTTTTTAATTTTTCTACCAACGTAACCTAAAAATGATTACAAAATGTTTTTAGAAATGAGATTATTTTAAAAAATATATATATAACATATAAATCATCTAATATGAAAACATGGTCCTAAATTAACATAAAATATTCAGAGACAGTAATTCCCAAATGATGGAAATATGGAATATAGTATCTTTACGATGGTGTTGATCTGTAATGTTAGAGTAACATCAATCCACTCTTGAAAAGGTGGAAGATAATGAGATATGAGATTAATGAGAAATTAATTAGTTGGAATATAAAGATAAGGGTGTGGTGAAGTACTTTAATGAGATGAATGGAAAAGGTTATAGTTTTTTAGTAAATATTAAATATTCTTAATTTAATAAATGGATGTTAAAAATATTTTTGGTGAGGATTTTTTATTATTATATATACTAACATTAAAATCATTACAATATAAAATTTTCTTAATCTAGATGAAATTATAATTGAAAAAAACGTTTTGAAATTTAAAATTTTTAAATCTATTTTGAAAATAATGAATACAGTAATTATTTCTCTTTAGTATTCTGAAAATGGTGATTTATAATTTTCTTGAAAATTTGAATATAGAATATATTATTAAATAACATATATCAGTGAATATTAGTTACAGTTATAATTATTTTATTAAAATGTAATATTTTTTATATTTTTTATATTTAATATCTAGAATATATAAATTATATAGTACATATTTCTTATTATTAAATAATTTACTTTTCATTTAGGATTATGTTTTTGGTCATAACATATATTGGTGTTTATATACAATACACTATTATAAAAACAACACTTTCTAGTCCTTTATTTGAAAATAATACATGGAATGTTTGTAAAATTCTCGTTACTTCAAATTTATTATTCAATTAGTAAAGGTTAAATAATGTATTTTACATTGAATATTTTATTAAAACGTATTATAATGAATTGTTCCAAATCAATTAATGTATATGAAATTAAATCAATTGTGTCCACTAATGTGTTTGAATTATATTGTGGATGCCTCTATTATTTAGATTATTCCATCATAATTTTAAATCCCCCTATTCTCCATAACCATATTTACACATCCCTATCACCGTACTTTTCTACCAGCCCACCTCTTTTGGTGGCCTTCCCCCAAATGCACCTTTATTCCATGGTAACCCCTAGTCAGACACTATTCTACCCCTAAATTCAAACACACTGTTGTTAATCTCCCCTTAATGATAGGGCGACCATGGCCAATGAACATAAGTTTATTCAATAACATAAAACACTCAAAGCCCAATCTTCACATGGCTGTGCATTTTCAGGTTGATTCATTGGCCACCAAAACTAATAAATTTTTATTTTTTAATCACTAAAATCAAATTTTATAGAAGTTTTATTCAATTCAATGAAGTTAAATTAGAGTGTTTTTGAATACATATATTTATTTTTTGAACGTCTTTAAAATTATGTAATGGTTAATATAGAATATAATGAATCCTTTTTAGATAAACATGTGTTGTGAAACATATTTTTATAATTTTTTCATGTTTATGATGATGTTAAATAAAATATACATTGTTCTAAACCATTTTGAGGGGTAATTATTTATAATTTATATGACAGAATATTTATTATTTCGTTTTCCATGAGATTTTTTGATTAATAGTGTTAAATGAATAAAAATTAATTTTTAATGAAATATATGTTAGTTTGTTTTAGGATTTCCCAATTTGTTTATTATTTTATATTAATTAAATAATACTCTATTTTTAATATATTTTATCATTTATTTATTCAAAAAACCATAATTTATAAATTTGATTTGAAATTTTATAATTTTCTTTAACTCATTACATCAATAACCATGATTATGTATATGAGAGGAAGTGCCCCCATTGAATTATTAAATGAAATATTCATCTTCTATTATTTTTTATATACAACTATTGGAAAAAAATAAACTTTCTTATGTGTTGTTTTAGGTCCGGATAGAGGCACCCATGTCTTGGACCCCAAGTGCCTGATATAATCAAGTCGGGTTTGAGTGACTATAAACGAGCTTGAGCATGTGATTCATCAAATTTTTATTATTGTTAGTAACAATAATTATTATATTTTATTATTAATTTCTTTAGAAATAATATATGTTGTAAAACATTACTTATTGGCCTAGACACGCAACAATGCATATCTATAAACCCATCTAAAAATTGTAATTGACTGTCAAAAATATTTATATTTTTTAATACGATATTGTTGTCTTATTTATATATTTATGTTCAATTTGGTGTTGTATATTTTGAAATACCAATACATAGATATCCCCATAATCATATAAACCCCCATTTAACTTTTACAAAATTCAGGCTTTAGTTGTTTATTTTGATTCCAATTGAGAACATTGTGTAAGTCATTTAGAGATTATAAATTGTGAATTCAATCCAATGGGTGATGTGTTGAAGACATGGAACCAATGTTCTAATATTATTTTGAGCATCCAAAAATTATTTAATTACACATATTATTCTCATTTTCCATTTTAAATACATTTCATTCTATATTTTATAGTGTTTTGAATCAAAATAATGTTTAATTATTAGTTTATAGGTATTTTTTCTATCCCTTTTAAATACATTTTTTCACTTCATTGTGTTGTTGTTTTTAGTGTGAGATTGAATCCATAATGTAGTATTGTTTTTATAATGTTATAGTCCAAATATCAATGGTATGTTTTCATGGAAAATACCTCTTATTCTAAATTAAAGGAGAGAAAAAATAATATATTCTATTACCCCGCTCTGACAATATCCAACTACACCACATAAGAAATTATGATAAAGACTAAAATCCATCAAAATAAAATTAGAAAAACACCACATTATGTAGTGGGAGTCACTCGACATGTTCCATGGAATCTGAGAGGTATAAAAGTAATATATTGTAACCCTATCCCCACCCATTAAGACTCAAATATGTTCATCAAATTTTTTAATTTTTTTGTAGAAAAAATCAACTGAGTCATGGAAGTTGTGAATAAAATATCCTATTTTGAAAAAATATTTTTCAAGGAATAAATTATCTAATTTATGGAATATGTAGAATGAGTGTGGCTCTACCATAACATAATAAATGGATAAAATACTTCTTCTTAATCATGTTTAGAGGAAAATACTATATAAGGGAGACACTGGGGATTCATTATTAGTAACTTGATCACATGGTCCTATTACCAAGGAAGGAATAAAATACCAATATAGTCATTGATGATGGAGATACCAATCCAAATGTGGTCACAACTATACTATTTCATCATGATTGGTAGAAAAAAATTGTATCAAATTCTCTAATAGAGATTATAGTCCCATTAAAAATATAAATCTTGATAGGTTAAACCAATAAACATATGTGTATAAGAGGAAGAATCATTATGATGAACATACATTACCAATGCATCCAAAAGAGAACCATGTTTGATGGTTACCATATATCATGATAATATTTTGATCAAGAATTATCAGTAGGTTATTGTGTCTCTCAATATAAAAACCATTGTTTTTGTGATACCTTACACCAAGGAGGAACTTATATATAAAATTTCATGGAAAATAGAAAATGGTGCAAGTAATCAAATGATCATCCCCTAATAAAAGTTCGATTAGTTATAAGATATCATCACCAGAATAGATAAATGAAGATACAACTCAATCGAGCAGATCACACAGATATGATCGATCATGTGCTTCTGTAATTATTGTGTTCAACATGTCATGATAAATTTATAATAGATACATCAATTTTGGAATATTTTTTTTAAACATGGGAAGATTAATGAAGATTAAAATGAGGATATAATTTCTAAAAATAAAATAATTATTCTTTATAGGACTGATATTGTTTTGGTTATGGTGATTCACTCACCAAATTCATTATATATAAAATTTTCCTTGAAACCTAAAATCAAATTTTCAACTTGGAAAACTTCAAAATACATTGTAGGGAATTGGCCTAAAAGACCGAACCATGCCATATGCAACGCATTGAAAATTATTTACAAAACAAGATGTGGATCATGATCTTGACATTCAACAACTTAAAATATACATGTGAATGGTGAGAGTGTGTCAGATAACCGAGGAATTTATTCAGGGACCAAGAGTATATTAGAGAGAGTAAACCAATAGATCTTATTCACACTGACCTTTGTGGACAGATATCTACAAGAACCATCATTGGTAATAATTATTTTATTTTCATTTTTGATGATTTTATTCACTTTTTATGGGTTTATATCTACTTTAAAAATAATCCATCTTTCAAAAAAATTATGATCATGTTTCATAACAACAATAGGTATAGGGTGAATTCATTTTGGACCGATCATGTGGGTGAATTTTATTTGAATGAGTTCACAAGAATGTGTGAATAGTGGGGGATCAATGGAACTATAATACATTATACACTCCAAAAAATAATGGAGTGGTGGAGAGGAGAAATCTTATGTCCAGGGATATGATGATATAAATTTTAATGACTGTGCACATCCCATCCAGATTCTAGGGAGATGTGTGAGGCATAAAATGAATTTGTTAAACTGAAATCTAATAATGGTTCATAGTGAGAACACAACATTTAAATCTTAAATGAGGAGAAAAGTTTACCATGATCACATGTGGGTTCTTAAGTAAAAACCCATACAATGGTTATAGTTCCACACCAGAAGAAACATGACGATTGTACCCAAAGAATGATGTATCTTTTTTTTGAAGGGTCCTTAAAATATCACTGATTAAATTTCCATCGTTGTTGTAAGATTAATGTACGTAGAAATGTAATTTTAAAATAATATTAGGAGTGAAATGGGAATGTTGGTATAGATTAAATTGACTAATACATTTAGAAATAAATCGTATAATAATATCTATAATATGGTCTTGTTGAGGATATCTCTTCAACCCTAGATAAAATTTTAAAATACATATTATAATGAAATAACAAACTAGTAAAAAACATTTCATGATATATAAGATCATCATCAATGAATATATTCAATGTTAGTCCAGCCAAATTAATGGAATCGAAAAACATGAAACGATTCAATGATTTCCTAGTCTGATATTGGTATATTTTATTATTTTACACCAAGATTCAATAATTATAGATCTTAGTTGAATTAATTCTCTTTTAGTGTGAGGATTCTGAATCTTAGTATTAATTTTCTGGATATGTTTCATGGGATTAATCCATTATCAGGGTTCCTATGTTGAAAAATATGATAAATATGTGGAAACTCGTCAAAATCCATCTAGGGCACAAGCATGTTTAATTGAAATGGATTAAAATTTTTAGGAAAAACTACTTCAGAATAATTTTCATGTACATAGAATTATTAGATGAAAATTCTACGGTTAGTGGAAAAGATTGGATATTTAAAATGTGTTTTCATTGGTGTATAAAGTAAATATGATATCTCTCATTCTTGAAATATATATAAATTGGTTATGGGAAGTACATAATTTGTATGTGAAGTCCACATTAATAAATGGTATGTTTGGGGATTGTGTTTATGTTACATAGATAGAGTGTACTATTAAAAAACATTTATCATTGTGTATTATTATTGATTAAATCGAACTATATTATTTGGTAGGATCCATAAACTTGTACTAGAAAAAATTATATGAGTCTTAATAACCTCTGTTTTATAAGTTGTTTTGGGGAGTTAGATTTATGCATGATAAAAAATAGGAACACATGTATTATAACATGTCTTTAATATTTGTCCTTATTTTTATAGGGACAGGCATCGAGGATATCTTGGAATTAAAAAGAATATGTTGTCTAAATATTTGGTGAGTAAATTAGAACTAATCTATTATGATCTTGGAATTGAATTAGATCATGAAGAAGTTAATACCCCGGTAAAAAAATCCGAATATTCTATGTATATTACACTTAAATTTTGTATGGATGAGTGTATTGAAACTACGTATCTATTTGATCTCAAGTGGAACATACACAATGTTTATTAGAGAGTACCACTACATGGAACTAAATTTCATTATGTAATTATTTCCTAAGATAAATTCTCTATACAAGGTTGGATTACTTATACCATTTTAAAATGGAATGATGATTCATATAGTTTCCTACCAAAATGTGTAAAATGTTTGTGAAGAAAATTATAAGGTATCTGAATGGAATAATTCATTATATGAATTTTTATACAAAGGATCACTATGAGGAGAGACTTTTTGGATACACATGTTGTGATTTGGATGTATGTATGGATTATATGATGATAACTAGAAGTATGATATTTTATTTGAATATAAATACAATTTCTTTTAATTTATATAAATATAGAATGATTCATTATCATCATATGATGCTAAGATCATGGAATCCACTCCTACAACATGTCATGAATTGTAGCCAGGGAATTTTTGGGGATTAAACCAAATATGGTAGTCTTGTTCTTAAAAAATAAATATTTTATTACTTTAATTTAATCCCCCATGTTTCATGATAAATGTCAAAACATAGAAAAAAATTACCCTTCATTCAAGAATGTGTGAAATGATAGATGATTATAGCTTAGTTTGTTTTCAGTAGAGAATAAAGTGAATATTGAATGATAAGGATATTTTCTTGTTTATATCTAAAAATGATCTTACATTTGTTTGGTGATTATATTCTAGATCCACATATGGATATTGTGGGTGAATGTTTTTAATATTACCAAGGTCTCCACATTGACATGTTCTTATAGTGATAAAAAATTAAACAGACATTGCAGAAAAAGTTATAAAAAAAATTGGAATAAAATTTCTAAATCTATTTTTAATGATCGAAGAATTATTGACCCACACAAGGAGTTGATTTTCAATCCCATTTAACATTTTTATTTATGTAATCATCTTTCCAAATTATACAAAATCTAAATGAAATTTCCATTTTATTTTCCCGTTTGATTCCATGTTATTATTTGTCCATATTTTGTCCCATCATTTTCTCAAATATATATAGGGAGATTTTAAAAATATTTATAGTTTCTAGAACTAGAGACATTTATATATGGATTTATTTTGATAATGATGGTTCAAGTTGGTTTGATTACATTTTTAAGAAGTAGTAAATTTATTTTTGAAAATTAAAAATAAATAATGGGATACAAGTATTCAGTTAATAGATAAATTAAAATAATTGTATTATAAATAGTCTATATGAAATAAATGTTTAAGAAAATTGGAAATTAAAAAGTAATGAAAGAATGAGTTGATAATGGAGTTTAGTAATACCTCAAGATAATTCCTTATTTCTCTGCCCCTCAATTTCTTAAGAGGTTTTACAATAATCAAATGAAATATATGTCAAAAAAGTATCCTAAGGACAATGTCTCTTCGATTTATCAATTTCCCAAAAACCCAAGAACTAATAACCTATATTTTTTATTAGTATTATCATAAAAAAAAATATAAAGATGATACAATTTTCTTCGTAATGGTTTTAGAAATAAACCAAGATCCATAAATTTATTTGTTGCAATCCAACCTAGGTTAACTGGAAAAGCCACTCGAGATTGTATCACACATGGTGTGATGAAAATAAAAAAACACAAGTCCCAGGAATACCTAAAAAATCATAGTATAAAGAAGATGAAATATAATATATATATATATATGATACATAAATTTTCATGTCCATCATAATGAATCAGAAAAATAAAAACCTTAATGACCAACAATTTTCAATGTAAAAAACTATCATTTACGAAACATAGTTCTAGGAATGTTAATATAATAATAGAAACCAAAATGGAACACGAAGCCCATAAAATTACATATGTCCTAAAAATAAACAACTACAACCACATGAAGAGAGAATCAGGGCATGATAACAAATCCTAGTATAATTTCACCTCCAAATCTCTTTAATTTTTAATCCTATAAATGCATTATATCTTAATTAAAGAATTACATTCCACGAATTTTCATAGAAATAACCCATTTAATAACCCATCCCTTGGTTTTCAATAAATCCTTTTATTTTCTCATAAAACGGAATATCAAAATTGAACTGGAGATAAAATGATTTATAATCAATGAAAACATTTAATAAACCATAAAAAATAAAGTTATAAGTAACTATGAAATATAACATTATGTGAAAGAAAAAAAATAATGATAAAAGACAAGATTTGGTCTCCAACATATAGGAATAAATACTAGAAATGTAAAGGAAAACTCTCTTGGAATAACATCAATCCTAATTATTTATAATCCTACCATAGATTGTTGATATCTCCAATTTAATCCTTTGTCATATAATAGTCACTAATGTAGAATATGTCCATTTATTGACACAACCATGGTTCCCAATCCAATGTCTTCTTAAAAATCCAGTTGAGAACCAGGACCACAATTTATAGGAAATTTTCACAATTAATAATTACCACTCCCATTCTTGAAAATATGTGTTTATGATCAAAGACACATTTAATGTATATTTAAAAAAAAATTTCATATTAATGCATTATCTCTTCAATGACTAAAGGACCATTTTTTTTCAAAATCAATTTAAGACAATAAATATTTAAAACAATTGATTATTCATTTTCATAAACAAACCATAGAAAAAACAACCAATGAAATAATACAATTCTTGTCTTAATACAATTGTATAAAGAATCTTACCTCATGAATTGAGGAAACATAGTCCCCTTAAAATATAGATATTTGAATAAAGAATCACTACTTGAAAACAAGGTAATACACACATTTCGGGAAAAAAAACCTTTGGTATAGGGAACACCAATACCCATAGTTTTCAAAAAACTATGTGTATTGGTTTTAGTTTACACTTATACCTATAGTTTTAGTAACACTATAGGTATTGGGTTTGGTTCATGAACTATACCGATGGTTCCCGAGAAACCTGTGGGTATAGGTCAAACCAAAACAAACAATTTTTCCAAAACTAGGGGTATAAGTTTTTTTTCAAAAATATACCAACGGTTCTCAAACAACCAAGGGTATAGTGATTAGTAATACCATTTTTTTGGTATACTATGGGTTTAACATTCTCGCACAAGTGGTGGAAAAATTATTATTTGATGAACAAAACAATTTTTGCATGATAACCTATTGCCACGATTTTCGACATATAAACTCCGTTTAAAAATTATTTATAAGTAAATTTATTTTTATATAAAGATAATAGTAAGTGGAATAGTGGTCAGACACGTTGATTTTATAGTGGTTATAAAAAGTTCAAATCCATAAAAATGCATATTTTTTTAATCATATACCCATGGTTTGAGAACCATGGGTATTTGGTTATTGACATGGTGGCCACAAAATTATTCCCATGGTTCAAAACCATGATTATATAATTTTCAAAATGCACATATATCTCATCGCTATACTGATGGATTATGCTCCCACAGTTTTATAGGGTATACCCACCATTCAAAATCATAGGTATATGATAATTTAATTTTCGTGATGAATGATGTGTAAATTACAAGTTAGTAAATTAAACTGTTGAAGGGACGATTGAGACCATATCCTGGTCATTAGACATCATAATTGAATCACACACCATGTCCAAACTGAGAAAAAAAAGAAAAATATGGAGAGTAAGAACACACATTCTCAATAAATGTGAATGAATCACTATGGAAATAATTCAATCAATGAAAAATAATCTATAGGATAAAGAGACACATAAAAACACCATGGCTAATACATAGGGAACATGGGAGATGATTTCACATGAAATGAAAATAGGTTACCTAATTGGTGAAATAATACATTCCATATTGAAGGGAGAATGTCGAAAACCATTAGTTTATGGCATAAATCTCCCTTGATAAGAGTGCACTGAGAAAAAACCTCAACACTATTTAATTTATCTAGAGTCGAGATTTTAAATCATAAAAATTCATTTTAAATTATAAAATATATTATAAGATAAATGCTTTTTAGATAATTATTCATTTACATTCTTTCCGGCCTGGAGATTTTTACAATATAAGCTAGACATTTCCATCATATATGTATCCAATAGATAGTATGATGTACATACCCCATCAGAAAATTCCCAACAGTAATATGAAACCCTGAACAACTAGTAATAAAATCCTAAACACTAATAAATTGAATAATTTATTAACAAAAGAATTAACATCATACCCAGCAAAAACGTTTTCTATCACTGGAATTAATTCCAGATTCTAGACCCGAAAGAAGAGAAGGCCATATCTACCTCATCAACAATTCCTACTAGTATGTTACTTTTCTATCCCTATATGCACATCCATAGTAGATAGACCGAGGAAATTTTTCTACCACACTGTACCATGTCATACAGATCTATAATATGAATTGTTTGGTCAACCATGGTTTCGTCATTCTCAATATCACCATCTTCCCATTCACTCATATGGGAAGTATTTGATTAATACCTCTTCAGTTGGGAATCATGAAACACATTATGAATCAATATCGAGAGAGATGGAATTTCTAACTGATACAACACCATTTAAATTAAACCAATGATATCAATGGGGCTAATAAATACTTGGTTTCAACTTACTACACTTAATGAGCTGCTGGTATCCCAAGCAATGGGATACTGAATGAATGATCTAGTCACCAATATCATATCTGTGAGATGAAAAAAAAGTTGACATAATATTTCTGATGACTCTATATTATGACCAATCAATTCTATATAAACTACACATTTTCATTTGTATCTTGAACAAGGATTAACCCAACCAAGGATAAATCTCCCAAATATACTAATCACAATGGGGTTCTATAAGGCATCACATAAAAAGCATCAAAAGGGTATATCTTTATTGAATCCAGATATCTATTTTTATTGAAAAATTCCAGTACCGATAAATTAGTTTACCATGAAACACTAAAATAATTCACACATTCTCCAAGCATATTCTCAAGATCCAGAATATCACTCCATATTTACTTAAATATCTAAGGATGACATTCCAGGATCAATTTTAAATGGGAGACCATTACTTATCATAATAACTTCCAGAGTCTAGATGTGAATCATAAGTACCTGTAAAAAATAATCACATATGTAACTTCCTATAGTCTCATAAACTCATTAATATATAATTGTACCACGTAATCCCCCATTTTCATCTATTTTTTATTGAGGATCTATATAAACTTCACAGGATAATTTGTGATTATCAAAATCATGTAATTTCCCCTTGGAGTCTATGGAAAATCAATGAAAAATTAAATTGAAATATCATACCACTTCTATATATGAATGGGAAAGGGTTTCAACAATCCCATAGGTTTTCAGTGTTCCACCATATTTCAATGATATGTACGTCACAACAACATGATATCTAAAATTGATCACCTTATACCTAAACACCAATACTAATGCCTCAGACCATGACACATCTTGGTAGTCCTATGGTGTATATACCAGCAAGAAGGATGTCCACTATCCATCAACTCCTACCTCATTGATATCAAAAATCCCAAACTAATATGGATAAAAAATTTATACTAGGATAATAATACTACTCACCTGAGGTCTCCTCACCATTTTGGAAATCACATGTGTATTAGAACTCATGATTAGGTACTTTCTCAATATGAACAATATCATAAAACAACGAGTTGATATTTATAAATGAAAACCCACTTACACACCGACCTCTCCACTCATATCATCTTAGATGTGAACAAACTTATTAGAGGCCACTCGTAAATTGATTCACTCACTTGATGATTTGATAATTTCCACATCAATGAATCAGAAAACACATTCCCTTTCCCCAGAGTATAAAAAATATCCCAATAAATATTTAGAATATACCCAACCAAATACCTCTATCGTATGTACATACCCTATAATTGAAAATATTCATAATTATTTTATGATATAAATATACTATAATGAACTCCCCATGATATAGTGATTGTAATGGCCCGGACCTCCCTGGTCCATTAATTTGTGAAAATGTGGTGTTGGAGGTGTTTCGGGAGGCCAAGGTGACTTATCCCCTAGCTGCTGCCTACCGGTATCCGCCACTTACCGGTAGCTCGGTCTACAGGTAGCTACTGCCTACCGGTAGCCGCCGCTTACCAGTAGCTCGGTCGAACGGTAGCTGCTACCTTTCGGTAACCGCCACTTACCAGTATCTGGGTTTACCGGTAGCCGCGGCGTACTGATAGCTCGGTATACTGGTAGCCGCAGTCTAGCAGTAGCTTGTCTAACACTTTGCCAAATTTCTATTTCTGGGAACAGTGTTTCTAGTTTTATGAACAGTATCGATGAGGTTCAGTGAACAGTGTTTCTATCGGTTAGGTTCTATCGGTGGACTTCTATCAGTAGACTTGAACAGTGTTTCTATCGGTGAGGTTCTATTGGTGTACTTCTATCGGTAGACTTGAACAGTGTTTCTATCGGTGAGGTTCTATTGGTGGACTTCTATCGGTAGACTTGAACAGTGTTTCTATCGGTGGACTTCTATCGGTAGACTTGAACAGTGTTTCTATCGGTGAGGTTCTATCGATGGACTTCTATCAGTAGACTTGAACAGTGTTTCCAGAATCCTAAGAGCTACCGATTCCATACTTTGCCAAATTTTGAGTATGTGAACAGTGTTTCCAGCTTCGTAAATTTGACGTTTTCTTTGACATAAAATACTTTTAAAACCTTATTTTAAGGACTTTAAGGCCGATTCAAAGTCTATAAATTCTATATTAATTATTCCTAAGGCTGGGATGTTTTTACTTGGTCAAACCGCATGGGTTAATACGATCCATTTTTAATGGAGAATAAATCGGATCTTAAACCGTCGCCTCTCTAATTTTTTTTAAAAAGGAACGAGATATCATTCTTCGTTGTTCTTCCTCCTAGTTCTCATATGCAAGACGCTAGAACCTTTCAATCCATTCCGTAGGAGTTGCACAATCAATCTTTACTCCTAGGATTGGTTCTGCTCTGTTTTGGATGCAACCGAGTCGTGTCGATCAATCTTCGATATAAGGTATGTTTTATCATCGTTCCTTCAGGGATCACCTTCTCTTGTTCTTCCTTCCATATTACCATGTAATCTCCATGGTTCTAATGGGGTTTGGTTGGTTGGGACTTACAGTAGCATCCTCGGGTGGATGCAGTTGTCACGAGAGAAGGATTGTGGCCCATTGTGTGGATAAAGGACGTGAAGAACTCTTCGAGGTAGGGGATTCATGGCTTCTCTAATTTTTCATGTGAAATCGTAGAATTAGCATGATTTAGTCCATTGGATCACAATGAAATTGACCTAATTAAATACTTGAACCAGATTAAATGAATTGGTTGATCGCATGTTGTTGCTTTGTAACCTGATAACAGTTTGCCTCATGTTTTCCTAGATAGAGTGATATCTATGATTTTCTTTAATTAGTTGCTCGTTCATGATGGAAATTGATAAAGAACGTAAAGCCAGAATTATTTGTTAAGTAATTGGCCAAAGATAAAGAGGCATGTTAATGAATCTGTTAATTCAAGATGGATTAAAGAACTATTAGTTCGATAAATTCAAAAGGGTTCTGAGTTACCCCTTGCTTGTAAGGATGAATGCCTTGTGGTTTGGAGCTCTGAGTGCTCATTTTGTATGAAGCCTGAATGCCTTGTTAAAGGGCCGAGAGCCCATTTTGTGATCTTTCATTTCCTACTGCTTGTGATTTGATGTGAGCCTGGATGGCTGTTGTGATATGTGGAGGTATGGGGACTTGTGGTTGTGGAAGCAGATGACGCCTAGTGTGGCAAGATGCATCAGTTTATGCATGTGGGTATCGGGGTGGACACCAAGGATGATGTTATGAGATGAATGTAATGGTTTGATGTTGGTGGTTTGGTTTGGTTGTTTATCTTCTTTACTTTTCCCCACTGCTCAATGCAGCTGGTCTTGCTTACCCTCTTTCCGAAGGAGGCGAAGACACGCGGGGTATTCCACGTGCTTTCTGTGTTTATCCTCTCGATGGAGGATGGGTCTATTCTCTTGCTATAGGCAGAAAAAACATGACGGGTAGTATATCTACTCGCCGTGTTGAGCCCCTTTGTGTTTAGTAGCATAGAATGTTTTTCTAGAATGCCTGGGATTATGGAAAAGTAATTCTGAAATGAAAGTTTGTTTAAATGGTGATAATCCACGGGGATGGAGAAACTAGAATTTAATAGTGATGTGAATCCTAAAAAGGATCAGTTTTGAATGTGATGCCAATTTAGTTTAATGTGGTAAATTGTTCATGGTTAATTAATTTTTAAAGAATTAATTAACGTACAGTGGAACTGATAAAATGAGAATGGAGTAATCTAATAAAGCTCTTCAAATGGTTGTGCTGTCATCGGGACCTAGTTGTCATAGTTGGTATCAGAGGAGGAACCCAGCCTTAAGTGCGGTGCACTGCCTAGGTTGAGATGTAGGGACCACAACGAGGGCGTTGTGCTCTAAGGGGGGGGGGTGATTGTAACATTCCCAAATGATAAAGGGTTATATGGCTAAATGATATGACTCATGTCAACAAGGTGCACCTTCCTTTTAAGGAGCATGTCTGATTAGAACTTCATAGTTAAGAGTGCATGGCTTGGAGTAGTGATCAGGATGGGTGACCTCCTGGGAAGTTTCCCAGGGTGTGTGTGAGGGAGGACAAAGCACACTGAAAAGGACATGTGTTGTCCTGTGGGGACTACCGTTAGTCAGATGACCCATTCAGGCATGTGGGTGGACCCTGGGGTGGGCTCCATGTGTCTGCGGGGCAACTAGTAGTACCTGGTGGGCCAGGACCCGAAGACACTTTGGTTATGAGGATGGTGTGGTGCTTAGCCCGGGTGTCTACGGGCAAGCCTTTGTGGTGCACGTGGTGCAGGTTGTGGAGCTTAGCCCAGGTGTCTGCGGGGAAGCCTTTGGAGAGAGATGCACATGACGTATGTCGTTGGGGAAAAGCGGAAAACCAGTGGGGAAGTAGTAGTGGGGTACCCTTGATATTCTTTACAATATTTTATATTCTTGTATGCGTTACTTGGTGAGAGTAGCCATGGTAAGGTTGGCAACTTAGTATACCTTTTTAGGTAATGATTTAGTTTCACTTGTTGTTCACTGGGCTTTAGCATGCTTTCTTTACTTTTGAACGAGAGGCTTGGGGAGGATCCTATTGAGTATACTGTTATACTCACCCTATGTATATATAAACAGTTTTTCAGGTCACTTGGAGCAGGTTGGAGATCAAGCTGGTTACTACTAGCTTGCGGTTGGAGGAGGAGCTGTTCGGGCTTGTGGTCGCTGTCGTTTTACTTTCTTTTGGGTACTTTTAGTTTTCCCATTCAGTTGTAGTACATTTGCATGACATTTCATATATGTACTTGGGTTTCTATTATATTTTAGTTATCAGTTGGATTTGGTTGGAGTCTATTCTATCTCTCTCTTCTGCATGTGTTCTCTTAGAGGGTTATGCCTCCCATTTGTGTGTGAATTTTACTCTCGGTGCTAGTCGCCAACTCGGGCCCTACTGGAGGCGGGACTCGGGGGTAATTATCTCCCTTCTCACATTGCCGGCCCAGGAGGGGTACACATTGTGTAGAGGGGGTCGTGACAGAGTGGTATCAGAGGTCTGGTTGAGGGATAGGATGGAGTTTGGAGTTAGGCACAGGTGAGGATGCATGGGATGGTAGGGCAACAGTGTCATTCATGATTATAAAGTGGGGTAACCAATGGATACCGGCAGAGACATAGCCGTTTAGGGCCCCCTATGATCTGTTGCACGGACCTTTAAGCTTACGATGGCTACTAAACAAAGTGATATCGGTTACAGGGTAGAGACCTAGGAAAGGATCATGCATCATTATTCATTGCGCTTATGTTTGAATGGGTAGACCTTGAGATAGGTAACCTAAAATAAATAAAAAAACAATTAATTAATTAATGTTGAGTCTTCCATATTCCAGGATTAGGAGCTCTAACAGTTGTTATTTTGCAGGTATGGCTCCAGGTCGACGTTCTCGTCAGGTTTGCGCAGAAGATTCCCATCAGGCTGTTCCAGCAGATCGCCGTCGAGTAGAGGTTGACGACGATGACACTTGGAGGAAGACACTTCGAGAGTTTTAGTGCCAGAGTCTATAGAAGTACGAGGGATCCGTTTCAGATGTAGTCACAGAAGACTGGTTGGAGGAGTTTCGAGACAGGTTTAGAGTCGAGTTTCTTTCATCGACTGCGAAGGTGTCCAGTCGCCAGGAGATTCTTACCCTTCGACAGGGGAGCGGCAGTGTTTGAGAGTTTGGAATCCGTTTCAGGAACCTTCTACGATATGCTTCAGACCTGTTACCAGATGATGAGGCCAGGGAGAGGCATTTCGAGGAGGCTTTTCATCCAGAGATCCAGCGCCAGGTCACCCCATTTATGCTGAAAACATTTCTTGAGGTGCTGGCGAGGGAAGAGGTTGTTGAGAGGACTTCGGCTAGGACTGGATTGTCATGAGAGGGGACTCGTCATGATTCCTCACAAAGCAAAGCTGTGGTCCGGGGTTCCCGGTTTTCAGGACAGAAGAGTTTCCGTTCACCTGGGGGTAGGTCCCCGCCCTTCCCATCTCGTTTCTCCAGAGGCAGAAACTCTCAGACCTATGCCAAGGGATCAGGCGCTTGTTTTTCTTGTGGTGGTCGTGGTCATCAGCAGCGGGAGTGCCCGAATTTTCAGAGCAGTCATCGTGCACCGGGCGGTCCACTCCAGGTTCCTCCGTTGAGGCAGTTCCTGCCGAGGCAGCAGCAGCAGGTTGCACAAGTTTTAGATCACCAGAGGGTAGATGGAGCTGGCAGAAGATAGCCCCATGACGCTCCCCGTCCTCAGAGAGCAGAGCGCGGCCGTGGTGGTGGTCGTCATCAGGGTCAGAGAGGCCGTGGAGGAGGTCGTGGTCAGCTCCATGCTCTAGCGTTGCCAGCCCCAGGCGAACCAGATGTCGTTCGAGGTACCCTTTGCTTGTTTTCTACCTTGGTATATTCACTTTTTGATTCAGGAGCAACACACTCCTTCATATCACCTACCCTTGTCCATGCTTTGGGACTTGAGGTAGAGAGGCTTCTAGTGCCCTTGGCATTGACTACGCTATTTGGAGGTCGAGCTGACTTGTTTGAAGTTTGTAGAGACTGTGAGCTAGTGTTGGGGCAACACTACTCTTGGGGAGATTTCCTATGTTTGCGAATGCAACCATATTGTAATGCCCCGACCCCAGCTACCCAGATTCGGTGCATTACTTCGTAACATTGTAATGATCACAAAAGATCAAGTCTCGAAAGACCGATTAGTTTAGTAGCCTTGGAAACACTAGATACATTCATAAATGTTACATTACATCACAAAGTGAAAAACTATAATCACATAGTCTCCATAGTCCACACTTCTATCCTCTTCGGACTATCCCTGCAGGTCATTCATAAAATACTTCTTCACATCCTAGAAAATATTAAAACATTGAAAGGGGTGAGCTCAGATGCTCAGTAAGGATAACAATATTATGGAAGCTTTCATAAATAAACATAAACAATTAAGGCAATGTATAACTAAACAAAATCCTTATTAAACTTGAACTTCAGCATAATATGGAAAAAGTAAAATCAAATAATGCCACATACTTACTCACATGGATATTATACTAGACGAATAATCACATGAAAGATCAATAACCACTTTCATAATGAGGGAATGTATAATGACGGGCATTCTGAAACATTTTGTCAAGGCCTCGGCCAAGACGTCTAAAATGATTAAGGCCTCGGCCAAAACCATAAATCAAATTGGGAAAGGGCCTCGCCCAATTACACGTCTAGTTGTCTCATGAGACCTACCGATGCATCGAGGAGCTATAGCGGGCTCCACCCGTCACTTATTAAGTCCAATACATTCCTCATATGAACAGGTTTAAACATCTCATAAACCATAACATAATCGTATCACATAAAACATGCATAAAGGAAACATAACATTTCCACATTTCAATCACAAGATATCAATACAACACATTGATATAATAAAAACGCTTTCAAAACCATTTTCAATACCAAAATAAAATAAAAGTATAACATGGTATTTATTTTTCATTAAAAAGAAGGGTATGGCTTGTAGAGGAAGCCGAAACTCAAATAGTGGTCATGGCGGCAGAGAAGTCGTTGTCGCCGCATACGTACGACAAAAACATTCCCTTTTTTCGTTTAGTAAACGCTTCGTATAAAAAAGATTCCTTTTGAATAAACATAAAAGTCAAAGTGGTTTATTCACCGTATAAAAGAAATTTTTGTATAAAACCAAATATGCCTCAATGAAAGGAGATTGAGACGAAGTCCTTACAAAGATCATTTTTAAAATAAAATAGATATATTATGTGTATTCTCTATAGGTACACATAAAGAAAGTAAAAATACAAAATAATACATAATAATATCATGACATAATTTGAAAGTAGGAGATTAACCCAAAGAATGGAAGTTGGGTTAAGAAGTTCCCTTACCTCGTGTCTGACTTGACTCAACCGTTCTTTAACCTCCTGAATAATAAACCAGAGTTAATATATACCTTATTAAGAACCATTTTAAATTTCATTATCCTTTTTATATCACTTATTACAATGTTATGAACATTATGTAATTATTTAAGTTAATAACAGTCGTTTTGTCGATCTTTGGTACTTGAGTCAACAATAAACTTCTTATAATTACAAGTTTTTTATGTGGTAGAATATCCATTATATCCAGAATTATATTCATGATCTAGATCCATATATATCATATATATCCAGTATATACATTTATAATATTACGTAACATTTAGAGGTATGAAATGAAATGTACCGTTCATGGAGACGGTAAGCCGTACGTACGCATGAACGCTACTTTCATTTCAATTTCACATTTAATGGAACAAAATCATAATGATATAAATGTATAATATAATTCCAGTATAATATAGTGTATAATACCATTTACTCCATCCTTTATACATCCCACATATGGCATTAACGATTCAAATCACTTTGAGGGGGCGGTAGTCCGCACATCCTAAAATGAAATTATCGCGTTTTACCCATAATGGAAATAATAAAGTATGCCATAAATGAGAAATACAGAAGCATAAGTAAAACATAAACATATTATATATCATATATAAAAACAGTTACATCTTAATGGCCACCTTTGATGGTGTTATATGAGTGTTGAAGAATCATCGTTTCGTGAGGCAGAAATTTCCATCCACAGAAACCGTATGTTCTTTAACCATTAGATGTAGGTGTGTGTAAGTGTAGCTCGAATCCTTATTATAACAACATCTTAGTATATTTAGGATACTGGTTTTGTTACAAAATAAATGAATAAAAAGAGTTTAGTGGGTTGGAGAAGAAAAATAAAACAAAACAACATTAGAGAAGACATTACCTCAAAATCGGGTAACTCTTTTTTGATTTGAGCCAAAGGCTTCCTTGGGGAGAGTTCTGCCCAAAGTGAGGCTTCTAGGAGTAATAGGGGGAAGTTGGGAGAGTATTTGGGCAGAGGTTGGCCTAGCCAAATGGCTTGATGGTGTGAATAAGGTGGGAGAGGTGGGGGCCTTTTATAAGTGGAGAGGAGGGGCTCTTTTGGAAAGATTGAAATGTTACATTATTATACAACGCTTTTCGGATTATAAAGGTCTCACACTTATATAATTCGTGGCTAAGGTGATAATGGTTTGAAATATCTTCATCCAATAGGCTTTGGACAAGTTTAAGCCTTGGATTTTGCATTATCTTCTCATTTTATTTAAATCGTTAAATAATGAGGTCATCGCCGCATCATAATGATGTCATAAATAATTTAATTTATTTAATGTCTAAAAATTATACAAAAACTACTATGATGTATGAAATCTTTTTATCTTTCTAATGAGTATTTATAATCAAAATTTGGACTTGTGTAACCCCACTTAAAATCTTTTTTAGTAAAACAACTCATGTTTGTGTCAATTTAATTTTAACATTAAATAAATATATATTAATGTCATTTTCCAACTAAAGTGGCTCCATGGGGTCCCCAAGTTGACCCATGGGTTGTCTTGGTCGGCCATGACTCATCCAATAGGATTAGGACAAGTGTCAATCCCATCTCATATTATTAAAACATTATTTTTACCTTAAACTACACTAATTACCTCTAATCACGATTAAGAACTTAAAAGTTACTATTCACCAAAAAATATTTTAATCTCATTGAACCACATTTTACTTCTTAATGAAAACCATGTATGTCGGATTTTTGAAAATCAAATCACAGAAGTGGTAATATTTCATTTAAATGAAAAATCAGTTATTTAACTACCACTTAGTGGTTTCACTATTCATCAAAAATAGAAGTTTTTCAGAACAAAGCCAAAATTTCACCCTAAGCTATAATTGATATTCCGAATTCAAAAATGATGTATATTTTAAAAAATTCCAAACATATAAGTTGCATTAATTAATTTTATAATTAATTCCCGCTGTTACAACAAATAGCGTGTTTTTAAGAAACAATTTATATCAAAAGATTCGCAATTGTTTATGTCCAATTTCAATGTTAAATTAATTCTAATGACCACCATTGGATAAAATGGTAAAAATATATTCTAATTATACTTTAAAACCACTAAATAGTATAATTTATCACTATAAACTATTTTGATTAAAAAAGTTTTTTTTAAGTAATTTTCATTATTCATAAAAAATTTGAAGTTCTCAGAAAATTACAAAAAATTCAACTTTGGATAATTTCGATATTACGAATACAAAAATGAAGTCCATTTTGAAATATAAAATTTCTATAATTTTAAACAGTGGTTATTACTATTCATAATGGCTACTTTAATTAGTCGCGGTGTTTTAGAACTCGAAGTTGCGTACAATGCAAGCTATTGCATTATTGAATGAGAAGCGTATCATGGAAGCTCGGGGTGTTACATTCTCCCATCCTTCAATAAATTGCGTCCTCGCAATTTGAAATTTTTCTTTGAAAAAAAAAGGTTGAAAATAGAAAATACCTTTGTGGAAAACCCACATCGGAAATAAGGTATATAAATATATAACATTAAAAGAAATCAAGATAAGTACAAAGGTCACCCGATATAGCCCATTCTAGGATTCTATGAAAATATGGATATGGAGGAGAAACAAACCATCAAGGTCTGATGGAGAGTTATAGAAAACAGGATTAGAAGAATGTTTAACTACAACAAAATCACAAACTTGTTATTGGTTAAACAGTCATTGAATCCCCAGTTGGAAAAGTTAACCAACAACATTTTTGTTTTAAGTTACCTTTTATAATGTTGAGGAATTTATTTAGGAGATTTACTAAGAACGTAAGGGAATATACATACTTGTTATGTATACTTTCATTCGTTAATAAATTTTTACCACAAACCCAACTATTACTCCAAATGGTAACAGAAATCAAAAATATTCTATTTATCCTAATTGTATAAGGTTCCAAATGTTAACACATGCCATTTATATTAGTAAAATTATTTTGTAATAACCAGGGACTTCCTGTAGGCTAGTGATAGGAAATAAAGGCCTGTCGTACTATGATTGTGGGTTCGATTCCTGCAGCTTTGTCCGACGCGACGGGTTATGCCCCACCCAGCAGGTTTTCCTTTTCCTAAAACTATAGTATAATAATATTCCAAAAATAATCTTCATAAATTTTTTAACCTTAAACAATACTATCCAAAGATCAACTTAATCCACTTCAACCTTTATAATTATCCAATATACCTCTGTCCAGACTTTCTCTAAAAGGTCTCTTAATTCCAAAATCAATTTATCAGATTCCCCAAACAAAGTAAATTTTCTCTTATTGTCACATACTAAAAATATAATTACCTTCATCATATTAAAACCTTATTGAAATCAAAAAGTACTGCAGTACAATCCTTATATATATCACATTATTCTTATAACCATAATCTAGTTCTTGAGTCCAAAAACACAAATACAATAATTATTCTGCTTCAACTGTAGTCACAACATAAGATTGGCCTTGATCCCTTGGCCTTTTCTGAGATAAGTTTCCTTGACACTTAGGACATTCATTTGCATAATGACCCATTTCTCTACAATTGTAGCATTCAACATTGATATCCTCATTCTTTCCCTTGCAATCACGCGCCTGGTGACCTTTTTCTCCACATTTATAACAAACTCCCATTCCTTTTAGGTAAGCACCGGGGTGATTCTTCACACAACTATCGCATAATGGAAAATCCTTCTTTCCCTTTTCCCCTTTATCCGTTTCTTGTTCCACCATTCTCTTCTTCTCTTGCTTTACTTTGTTGTCATAATACTTAGAGAATTCCTTTTCTGTCTTGATAGCACATGAGACAATATCTTCGTATGATGAGAAGGTTTGTGATACTAAAGCTCGACGGAGAAATGGTTTTAACCCATCAAAGAAACGATCAATCTTACTTCTTGGGTTACGTATATAATTGGAAGCATGCCTCGCTAACCTTGTAAAGTTAGCCTCATACTTTTCGACATTCTCATCCTCCTTCTTCCTCAGACTCAGAAATTGCCTTTCCATATCTGCTCGATGGTCACGAGGAAAGTATTTCTCTAAGAAAATCTCTTTGAACTCCCTCCATTCCATATTCGATACGTCATCATCTTCCTTTGTGTATTGAATCAACGACCACCACTGATCGGCATCTCCAGTGAGGCGGTAAACTGCCATGACTACCTTCTCCCTTTCACTACTCCCCAAGGTATGGAATATTTTCTCTAAGGAATTTATCCATTGCTCAGCTACTATAGGATTTGTACTCCCATTGAAGGTTGGTGGTTGTTGCCTCATGAAACGGTTTAGCATTGATCCTCCACGTTGCGGATTAGGGTGCTCCATACGAGTAAGGTTGTTATTCATAACCTGCGTGAGTTGTCCAAGTACGGTGAGAAGCTGATCAGCACCAGTTGTATCACTAGCTCCACCATAATTATCTTGAGCAGGAGGGAAATACCTACACGGAGTGCGTGCATTGATACGGTTTCCATTCCTTCCACTCGGCGCCATTTCTAAATAATGGCATAAACTAGATTAGTTTATGAATCAAAATACATAATTCCATACTTGTAAAACACTTTACATAAATTGAACTATTTATGGATATAATCCATAATCATAAAAAAAATGTTTTCTTTGAGGAAGTATATACTCATAACCCTTCATAGTGGTTTGTAAATAAAATGAGAATTATCCTAAGCATATCCCCCGGGAGTGTCGTAACCAAGAGTGCAGCAAGGCCCGTTGTCGTGCACCAGTTCCTGTTCGAGTCTATCTCAAAGCGGTGTTTTCGGGTTTTACCCCTAGGTACATCTGTGCCAGAGCCACCTCTACCTGCTCGTATCCAGACAGGGATGTATTGCTCAGAAAACTCACAAAATCTCTACAATACCAAAATTTTAGGAAGTTCTTCTATACTAATCCTCAATGTTCATCTTAGGTCTACGTGCTCTAATTAGAGTTTGTCTAAATCTAGCTTCCAAGGTTTGTACTAAACTGCCTTTGATACCAACTGTAACGCCCCGACCCCAGCAACCCAGAGTCGGTGCATTACTTCGTAACATTGGCATGATCACAAAAGATCAAGTCTCGAAAGACCGATTAGTTTGGTGTCCTTGGAAACACTAGATACATTCATAAATGTTACATTACATCACAAAGTGGAAAACTATAATCACATAGTCTCCATAGTCCACACTTTTATCCTCTTCGGACTATCCCTGCAGGTCATTCCTAAAATACTTCTTCACATCCTGGAAAATATTAAAACATTGAAAGGGGTGAGCTCAGATGCTCAGTAAGGATAACAATATTGCGGAAGCTTTCATAAATAAACATAAACATTTAAGGCAATGTATAACTAAACAAAATCCTTATTAAACTTTAACTTTAGCATAATATGGAAAAGTAAAATCATATAATGCCACTTACTTACTCACATGGATATTATACTAGACAAATAATCACATGAAATATCAATAACCACTTTCATAATGAGGGAATGTATAATGCCGGATATTCTGAAACATTTTTTCAAGGCCTCGGCCAAGACGTCTAAAATGATTAAGGCCTTAGCCAAAACCATAAATCAAATTGGGAAAGTGCCTCGGCCAATTCCACGTCTGGTTGTCTCATGAGACCTACCGATGCATCGAGGAGCTATAGCGGGCTCCACCCGTCACTTATTAAGTCCAATACATTCCTCATATGAACAGGTTTAAACATCTCATAAACCATAACATAATCGTATCACATAAAACATGCATAAAGGAAACATAACATTTCCACATTTAAATCACAAGATATCAATACAACACATTGATATAATAAAAACGCTTTCAAAAACATTTTCAATTCCAAAATAAAAGAAAAGTATAACATGGTATTTATTTTTCATTACAAAAAGGGTATGGATTGTAGAGGAAGCCGAAACTCAAATAGTGGTCACGACGGCGGAGAAGTCGTTGTCGCTTCAAACGTACGACAAAAACATTCCCTTTTGTCGTTTAGTAAATTCTTCGTATAAAAAATGATTCCTTTTGAATAAACATAAAAGTCAAAGTGGTTTATACACCGTATAAAAGAAATTTTTGTATAAAACCAAATATGCCTCAATGAAAGGAGATTGAGACGAAGTCCTTACAAAGATCATTTTTAAAATAAAATAGATATATTATGTGTATTCACTATAGGTACACATAAAGAAAGTAAAAATACAAAATAAGACATAATAATATCATGACATAATTTGAAAGTAGGAGATTAACCCAAAGAATGGAAGTTGGGTTAAGAAGTTCCCTTACCTCGTGTCTGACTTGACTCAACCATTATTTAACCTCCTGAATAATAAACTAGAGATAATATATACCTTATTAAGAACCATTTTCAATTTCATTATCCTTTTTATATCACTTATTACAATGTTATGAACATTTTGTAATTATTTATGTTAATAACGGTCGTTTTGTCGATCTTTGGTACTTGAGTCAACAATAAACTTCTTATAATTACAAGTTGTTTATGTGGTAGAATATCCATTATATCCAGAATTATATTCATGATCTAGATGTCATATATATCATATATATACAGTATATACATTTATAAAATTACGTAACATTTAGAGGTAAGAAATGAAATGCACCGTTCATGGAGAAGGTAAGCCGTACGTACGCATGAATGCTAATTTCATTTCAATTTCATATTTAATGGAACAAAATAATAATGATATAAATGTATAATATAATTCCAGTATAATATAGTGTATAATACCATTTACTCCATCCTTTATACATCCCACATATGGCATTAACGATTCAAATCACTTTGAGGGGGCGGTAGTCCGCACTTCCTAAAATGAAATTATCGCGTTTTACCAATAATGGAAATCATACAGTATGCCATAAATGAGAAATATGGAAGCATAAGTAAAACCTAAACATATTATATATCATATATAAAAATAGTGACATCTTAATGGCCACCTTTGAAGGTGTTATATGAGTGTTGAACAATCATCATTTCGTGAGGCAGAAATTCTCCATCCACAGAAACCGTATGTTCTATAACCATTAGATGTAGGTGTGTGTTAGTGTAGCTCGAATACTTCTTATAACAACATCCTAGTATATTGAGGATACTGGTGTTGTTACAAAATAAATGAATAAAAAGAGTTTATGGGGTTGGAGAAGAAAAATAAAACAAAACAACATTAGAGAAGACATTACCTCAAAATCGGGTAACTCTTTTTTGATTTGAGCCAAAGGCTTCCTTGGGAAGAGTTACGCCCAAAGTGAGGCTTCTAGGAGTAATAGGGGGAAGTTGGGAGAGTATTTGGGCAGAGTTTGGCCTAGCCAAATGGCTTGAAGGTGTGAATAAGGTGGGAGAGGTGGGGGCCTTTTATAAGTGGAGAGGAGGGGCTCTTTTGGAAAGATTCAAATGTTACATTATTATACAATGCTTTTCGGATTCTAAAGGTCCCACACTTATATAATTCGTGTCTAAGGTGATAAGGGTTTGAAATCTATTCATCCAATAGGCTTTGGACAAGTCTAAGCCTTGGAGTTTGCATTATCTTCTCATTTTATTTATATCGTTAAATAATGAGGTCATCGCCGCATCATAATGATGTCATAAATAATTTAATTTATTTAATGTCTAAAAAAAAAAAAAATACTATGATGTAGGAAATATTTTTAGATTTATAATGAATATTTATAATCAAAATTTGGACTTGTGTAACCCCACTTAAAAACTGTTTTAGTAAAACAACTCATGTTTGTGTCAATTTAATTTTAACATTAAATAAATATATATTAATGTCATTTTCCAACTAAAGTGGCTCCATGTGGTCCCCAAGTTGACCCATGGGTTGTCGTGGTCGGCCATGACTCATCCAATAGGAGTAGTACAAGTTTCAAGACCATCTCATATTATTAAAACATTATTTTTACCTTAAACTACACTAATTACCTCTAATCGCGATTAAGAACTTAAAAGTTACTATTCACCAAAAATTATTTTAATCTCATTGAACCACATTTTACTTCTTAATGACAACCATGTATGTCGGATTTTTGAAAATCAAATCACAGAAGTGTTAATATTTCATTTAAATGAAAAATCAGTTATTTAACTACCACTTAGTGGTTTCACTATTCATCAAAAATTGAAGTTTTTCAGAACAAAGCCAAAATTTCACCCTAAGCTATAATTGATATTACGAATTCAAAAATGATGTCTATTTTACAAAATTCCAAACATATAAGTTTCATTAATTAATTTTATAATTAATTCCCGCTGTTACAACAAATAGCGTGTTTTTATGAAACAATTTATATCAAAAGATTGGCAATTATTTATGTCCAATTTCAATGTTAAATTAATTTTAATGACCACCATTGGATAAAATGGTAAAAATATATTCTAATTATACTTTAAAACCACTAAATAGTATAATTTATCTCTATAAATTATTTTGAATAAAAACGTTGTTTTTAAGTAATTTTCACTATTCATAAAAAATTGGAAGTTCTCAGAAAATTACAAAAAAATTCAACTTTGGATAATTTCGATATTAAGAATACAAAAATGAAGTCCATTTTGAAATATAAAATTTCTATAATTTTAAAAAGTGGTTATTACTATTCATAACGGCTACTTTGATTAGTCGCGGTGTTTTAGAACTCGAAGTTGCGTACAATGCAAGCTATTGCATTATTGAATGAGAAGCGTATCGTGGAAGCTCGGGGTGTTACACATATGATGTCATACATGGCATGGATTGGTTGTATTCGGTGTAGGCTGTTGTGGATTGATAAAGGAAGAAGGTCATTTTCATTGATGAAGATGGAGAGAAAGTGATGTTTTTTGGAGAGAGGGATCCTCGGATGAGTCATAGATGAGTTCCATCCTTATCATCCATGATGGCTGGGATGACGTTGAGTTCTTCAGAGGTTCAACAGTTGGCGTTTCCTAGGGTCGTAGAGGAGTACCCTGACGTCTTTCCAGAATAGGTTGTATCCTTACCCCCTCGATGAGAGATCGAGTTTGGGATCGAGCTACAGCCAGGAGCGTCTCCTATCTCTATGTCTCCGTATAGGATGGCCCCTTTAGAGTTATGAGAGCTACGTATTCAGCTCGACAGTCTATTGCAGTGTGGTTTTGTTCGGCCAAGTGTGTCACCGTGGGGTGCACCAGTTTTGTTTGTGAAAAAGTCTGATGGCAGTTTGTGGTTGTGCGTCGATTATCGTCGATTAAACAAAGTGACAATAAAGAACCGCTAACCTCTCCCACGGATTGATGACCTATTCGATCAACTGAAGGGTGCAAGTTGGTTCTCAAAGATAGACTTGCGGTCATGATATCATCAGATGTGTGTAAAGGATGAGGATATTCCGAAGACTGATTTCCGCTGTCGTCATGGGCATTATGAGTTTGTTGTAATGCCATTCGGCGTGACGAATGCTCCAGCTATTTTTATGGGGTTGATGAATGCTGTGTTCCGTGAATTACTGGACAAGTTTGTTGTGGTTTTCATCGACGACATCCTTGTGTACACCACATCTTAAGAGGAGCATGCAGAACATCTACGGGCCGTATTGGGAGTTCTTCGCCAAAATCAATTGTTTGGGAAGTTGTCCAAGTGTGAGTTCTGGGCTCGAGAAGTTCGTTTCTTGGGACATGTTGTGTCCCAACAGGTAGTAGCTGTGGATCCTTCGAAGATAGAAGAAGTGGTGTCTTGGCCATCCCCCAAGACCGTGTCATAGGTGCGAAGTTTCCTTGGTCTCGCAGGCTATTATAGGAGGTTTGTAGCTAATTTCTCCCGAGTTGCGACTCCTCTGACAGCTTTGACCAGGAAGGACCAAGCATTCATATGGATTGATCAGTGTCTGACAGATTTTGAGTATCTAATGGAGAAGTTGGTAAGTGCTCCAGTCCTTTGTCTTCCAGCAGAGGGAGTCCAGTTTGATGTTTTCTGTGATGCTTCACATCTGGGGCTAGGCTGTGTTCTCATGCAGCAGAGGTCAGTTGTTTCTTATGGGTCTTGGAAGTTGCGTCCCCATGAATGCAACTATGCCACCCATGATCTTGAGTTGGCAGCCTTGGTGTTTGCTCTAAAGTTGTGGAGACATTACCTCATTGGTGAGCACTTTGTGGTTTTCACCGATCATGAGAGTTTGAGGTTTGTTTTCTCCCAACGTGACTTGAACTTGAGGAAGCGTCGGTGGATGGAGTTCTTGCAGGAATACGACTTTGAAATATCGTATACACCTGGAAAAGGGAATGTTGTAGCTGATGCACTAAGCCGAAAGATACGTAATGATGTTGTGCGTGAATCTGGTGATTCTTGGAGAGTGATGGAAGAGCTATCAGCTTTGCATCTTGATATGGGAGAAGTTTGGGATAGAGGTTGTCTTTTCCAGATGATGGTGCAGTCATCCCTGATGCAGAAGGTGGAAGAGTCTCAGTTGGGTGACCTAGAGGTGGATGTTTGGAGAGACAGAGTTGTATGTGGTGAGGCCCCTGATGGTTGGTCGGAGGATGAACAACACCGAGTGTTGTATCATGGCAGGCTTTTTGTTCCCTTGGCGATGTGAGAGACTGTTCTCCGAGAGTTCCATAGTTCACCCTTGGCGGTACATCCTGGTGTGACGAAGATGTACCGATCCTTGAGGATTCAGTTTTGGTGTCCTAGGCTGAAGCATACAGTTGCAGAATGTGTGTCTCGATGTTTAGTCTTCCAGAAGGTGAAGGCCGAACACCGTTTTCCTGGTGGTCTTCTCCAGCACTTAGAGAGTCCTCAGTGGAAGTGGGAGGACATCTCAATGGACTTTGTTACAGGTTTACCTCGAGCTCCAGGAGGACATGATGCTATATGGGTGGTATTGGATTGTTTAACAAAATCATCCCACTTCATAGCGATTAAGGAGTCGAGCTCAGTTGATGTTTTGTCGAGGCAGTATCTAGAGGAGGTGGTGAGACTCCATGGAGTACCTAGGACGGTCATTTCTGATCGAGATCCTTGTTTTACCTCCAGGGTGTGGAGAGGTCTCCAGAATGCCTTTGGCTCTCAACTGTGCCTTAGCACTGCTTTTCATCCTCAAACCAATGGTCAGACAGAGCGAACCATCCAGACTCTTTAAGACATGTCGCGCTCTTATGTTCTTGATTTTGGAGGTTCATGGACGAAGCACTTACCCTAGGTAGAGTTCACTTACAATAATAGTTTCCACTCTACCATCGGTATGGAGCCGTTTGAAGCCTTGTATGGTCGTCCATGCCGTTCTCCATTGTGATGGACTAGGGTCGGAGAGTCAGCAATTCTCGAACCAGAACTAGTGCAGAATACAACAGAGATGGTTCAGGTGATTCGTGACAGGATGAAGACAGCACAGGATCGTCAGAAATCATATGCTGATCAAAGGAGGAGACCGTTAGAGTTTAATGTTGGGGATCATGTGTTTCTGAAGGTGACTCCCCGACGTGGGCAGCGAAGGTTTGGTCGTGGAAGTAAGCTTTCTCCCCGGTTTGTTGGGCCTTTCGAGGTGTTTGCTCGTGTTGGAGCTGTGGCATATCGAGTAGCACTTCCCCCTCAGATGAGTCAGATACATGAAGTTTTCCATGTATTACAGCTCCGTCGTTATCTTCATGATGAATCTCATATTATCGATTGGGGATAGATCAATATTGACGATGATGCAACCTTTGAGGAGCGACCTGTGGAGATCCAAGACCTCAAGGATAAGGTGTTGCGTGGGCTTTATATTCGTTTAGTTCGTGTCTTGTGGCGACATGGTGGCATGGAGGAGATTACCTGGGAGCGTGAGTCACAGATACGTGCTCAGTACCCAGAGTTGTTTAATGTTTAACTCTTTTCATGTAATGACGTTTCCTTTATGGTTAGACCTTTCATGTTTTATTTATGTACCTTTTTTTGTGTGATGTTATGATTGAATTGTTTGGATATGGATTGTTTGTTTCCATATTCTCGGATATCGTAGCTTTGTTCCAGCTTTCGAACAACTCATGGTGGTTTTCCCCGGAGAGGTATCTTATGGGGTGGTTGTTCGGACCCCTCTGTTCCTCTGAGTTGGTTTTTAATTCTTGAGGACGAGAATGTTTTGAGAGGTATCTAATGTAATGGCTCGGACCTCCCTGGTCCATTACTTTGTGAAAATTTGGTGTTGGAGGTGTTCCGGGAGGTCAAGGTGACATATCCCCTAGCTGCTACCTACCGGTAGCCGCCGCTTACCAGTAGCTCGGTCTACCGGTAGCTGCCGCTTACCAGTAGCTCGGTCTACCGGTAGCTGCTGCCTACCGGTAGCCGCCGCTTACCAGTAGCTGGGTTTACCGGTAGCCGTGGCGTACTGATAGCTCGGTATACTGGTAGCCGCAGTCTAGCAGTAGCTCGGCTAACACTTTGCCAAATTTCTAGTTTTGGGAACAGTGTTTCCAGTTTTATGAACAGTATCAGTGAGGTTCAGTGAACATTGTTTCTATCGGTGAGGTTCTATTGGTGGACTTCTACCGGTAGACTTGAACAGTGTTTCTATCGGTGAGGATCTATCGGTGGACATCTATCGGTAGACTTGAACAGTGTTTCTATCGGTGAGGTTCTATCGGTGGACTTCTATCGGTAGACTTGAACAGTGTTTCTATCGGTGAGGTTCTATCGGTGGACTTCTATCGGTAGACTTGAACAGTGTTTCCAGAATCCTAAGAGCTACTGATTCCATACTTTGCCAAATTTTGAGTATGTGAACAGTGTTTCCAGCTTCGTAAATTTGACTTTTTCTTTGACGTAAAATACTTTTCAAACCTTATTTTAAGGACATTAAGGTCGATTCAAAAGCCATAAATTCTATATTAATTATTCCTAAGGCCGGGATGTTTTTACTTGGTCAAACCGTGTGGGTTAATACGATCCGTTTTTAATGGAGAATAAAATAGATCTTAAACTATCGCCTCTCTAATTTTTTTAAAGGAACGAGATATCATTTTTCATTGTTCTTCCTCCTAGTTCTCATCTGCAAGACGCTAGAACCTTTCAATCCTTTCCGTAGGAGTTGCACAATCAATCTTTACTCCTAGGATTGGTTCTGCTCTGTTTTGGATGCAACCGAGCCGTGTCGATCAATCTTTGATATAAGGTATGTTTTATCAATGTTCCTTCAGGAATCACCTTCTCTTGTTCTCCCTTCTATATTATCATGTAATCTCCATGGTTCTAATGGGGTTTGGTTGGTTGGGACTTACTGCGGTATCCTCGGGTGGATGCAGTTGTCACGAGAGAAGGATTGTGGCCCGTTGTGTGGATAAAGGACGTCAAGAACTCTTTGAGGTAGGGGATTCATGGCTTCTCTAATTGTGCATGTGCAATCGTAGAATTAGCATGATTTAGTCCTTTGGATCACAATGATATTGAACTAATTAAATACTTGAACCGGATTAAAAGAATTGGTTGATCGCATGTTGTTTCTTTGTACCGTTATAACGGTTTGCTTCATGTTTTCCTAGATAGAGTGATATCTAAGATTTTCTTTAATTAGTTGCTCGTTCATGATGGAAATTGATAAAGAACGTAAAGCCTGAATTATTTGTTAAATAATTGGCTAAAGATAAAGAGGCATGTTAATGAATTTATTAATTCAAGATGGATTAAAGAACTATTAGTTCGATAAATTCAAAAGGGTTCTGAGTTACCCTCTTGCTTGTAAGGCTGAATGCCTTGTGGTTTGGAGCTCTGAGTGCTCATTTTGTATGAAGGCTGAATGCCTTGTTAAAGGGCCGAGAGCCCATTTTGTGATCTTTGATTTTCTGCTGCTTGTGATTTGATGTGAGCCTGGATGGCTGTTGTGATATGTGGAGGTATGGGGACTTGTGGTTGTGGCAGCGGATGACGCCTGATGTGGCAAGATGCATCGGTTTATGCATGTGGGTGTCGGGGAGGACACCAAGGATGAAGGTATGTGATGAATGTGATGGTTTGATGTTGGTGGTTTAGTTTGGTTGTTTATCTGCTTTACTTTTCCCCACTGCTCAAGGTAGCTGTGCTTTCTTACCCTCTTTCCGAAGGAGGCGAAGACATGCGGGGTATGCCACGTGCTTTCCATCTTTAGCCTCTCTATGGAAGATGGGTCTATGCTCTTTCTATAGGCCGAAAAAACTCGATGGGTAGTATATCTACTCGCCGTGTTGAGCCTCTTTGTGTTTAGTGTCATATGATGTTTTTCTAGAATGCCTGGGATTATGGAAAAGTAATTCTGAAATGAAAGTTTGTTTAAATGGTGATAGTCCACTGGGATGGAGAAACTGGAATTTAATAGTGATGTGAATCCTAAAAAGGAGCAGTTTTGAATGTGATGCCAATTTAGTTAAATGTGGTAAATTGTTCATGGTTAATTAATGTTGAAAGAAGTAATTAATGTACAGTGGAACTGATAAAATGAGAATGGATTAATCTAATAAAGCTCTTCAAATGGTTGTGTGCTTATAGGATACCTAGTCTTAGAAGTAGCAGCCTGGAGTCTGAGAGACATTAGCTGCAATTGTTCCTATGACTAGGGAATGCCTATAGTGTGGTTGTGAGTTATATATATTCTGTACTTTTTGTGTTTCTATACGCTACTCCACCCTGTCGGTAAGGGAAATTGACACCCCTGGGATTCTGAGCCCTGGGGGGGGGTGTTTTCCCCAACATTCTGATGGGAGGTTGAATGGCTGACTACCCCCTTTGGCCCTGCTCTCTTCTCTTGGTAGATCATTGTGCTGGTAGGCACAGTGGTTAGTTTTAGCCATATATGTGTGTAGAGGGCTGTAATGGCTTGTGGTTATTTCACACACATATATTCTGGATATAGTATCTTATGGACTACTATAGGTGTAACGTGTATAGACTGTGATGGCTTGAGGATCCTTACTCGGCGTATGGGATGTGATGGATTGAGGTATAATACTCGACGTATGATACACGTTATAGAGCTGTGGTGGCTCCCGGAAACTACCTGGTTACTTTGGTTGTGAGGATGGTTTGGTGCTTAGCCCAGGTGTCTGCGGGCATGCCTTTGTAGTGCACGTGGTGCAGGTTGTGGAGCTTAGCCCAGGTGTCTGCAGGAAAGCCTTTGGAGAGAGATGCACAGGACGTATGTCATTGGGGAAAAGCGGCAAACCAGTGGGGAAGTAGTAGCGGGGTACCCTTGATATTATTTACTATATGCTATATTCTTGTATGAGTTACTTGGTGAGAGTAGCCGTGGTGAGGTTGGGAACATAGTATACCTGTTTAGGTAACGAGTTAGTTTCACTTGTTGTTCACTGGGCTTTAGCATGCTTTCTTTACTTTTACACGAGAGGCTTGGGGAGGATCCTACTGAGTATACTATTATACTAACCCTATGTATATATAAACTGTTTTCAGGTCACTTGGAGCAGGTTGGAGATCAAGCTGGTTACTACTAGCTTGCGGTTGGAGGAGGAGCTGTTCAGGCTTGTGGTTGCTGCTGTTTTACTTTCTTTTGGGTACTTTTAGTTTTCCCTTTTAGTTGTAGTACTTTTGCATGACATTTCATATATATACTTGGGTTTCTTTTATATTTCAGTTATGAGTTGGAGTTGGTTGGAGTCTATTCTATCTCTCTCTTCTTCATGTGCTCTCTTACAGGGTAATGCCTCCCATTTGTGTGTGTATTATACCCTCGGTGCTAGTCGCCAACCCGGGGGCTACTGGAGGTGGGACTCGGGGGTCATTATCTCCCTTCTCACATTGCCGGCCCAGGAGGGGTACACTTTGTGGGGAGGGGGTCGTGACAGTGATGAAATGTTTTTAGTGCAGTATTGAACTCTAGAAATTCAATATCACTTTTAGGTTAGTTCATCTCATGAGGCCATAACTTCTGAGTGCCAAAATCTAACAACCTTTCCCCAACATAAAAAAACCAAAAACCCATGCTAGAAACATCTTTGAAAACATCATAACAGAAACCCTATTATGGAATAATAAAAACTATGTTAAATATATACTTATCTTTAGTTCATAAAATTATATCTTATATTTCTCGTTCTATTATGAATTCACATCATTCTGGTTTAAATATGTCATACAAGATGAATACGTGGAAAATTACCTAACTAACCAACTATAACAAATAGAAAACCCCAAGATTATTTGAATCACAAAAAAAATTAGGGGCATATCCCAAGTCATAACCACCTGTATGATTTGAAGACACAATGAGATTCTCCTTTCAGATAAAAAATTCCCCGGAAATGTCACTTCTTATATCCAAAAATCACATCAGTAAAGATTACCATATTGGTGATGAGCTCTAAATCTTATAAGGATAATATGAAAATGATCCATGATCTCCACCTTTGACTTGGGGTAGAGAAAAATATAATCAATGAAAACAACAATAAATGAGTCCACAAATCAATGAAATATTTATTTCATCAAATCCATAAATACTGAGGGAGGGTTAGTTATATCAAATGGAAGAAATAAAATTTAGAAATTCACATACCATAATGAAAATTTTGTCTTAGGTATTTGATATTCTCATAATATCAATTGGTGGTTCACTAACTGATGATCAATTTTCTAAAACCTATGCAACCCTATGATTTTATCAAAAAGATTGTTTATTCTATGAAATATATTACTATTTATTAATGGACACCCAGTATAACATTCAGTAAAATATTTATAGTATGAGTTACTCATCTTCATCTTATGAAAATATTATAATAAAATATAATGGTGACACTATAAGATGAAAAAATACATTTTCCCCTAGGTGCACTAGCTGAAACATAGGTTCCTATACCTATAATGGTTCTATATAATCATGTTTCATAGCAATGGGGTTAATATCCGGTAGTGGTTCAATGGTAAACTTGACCTCTCATTACAGCTAGGAACTATAATATTCATACTAAATGTCATCTGGGAATGGAAAACCACCAAAAAATCGAATTCAAACAATATAAAATGACATCAATGAAAATATCCTGAAATTTAAATGAGAACACTATAGCATATATAATCAAAAGACCATATCTCCTAGACTTAGAATCCCACTCACCCTAAAAGACATGAGTGTCTATATAAAGAGATAAAAACTAAACTTTAAGAAGATAAAAATGGAAATTGTATTAAACGTTGATCATCTATTCCATGATAATAATCTAGTTGATGATATAATGATCATGCACCAAGAATTCCAACTCCACATCAAGGTCATCTATGTCCACATGGATTAAAAGACGCATAAAACCATGGTCAGACCTCATTCCCAAAGGTATATATTAATAATTTCATACGATCAAATCAAAATCCATATTAATGACAAATTTTAATGATATTGTAGAATGAGTATCACCTACATCAAAAAAAAGTGCACTAAAAAAGATGAAATAATTACCCAACTCTAACAATAGAAGACCCCATCTCAAATTACATAGGTGTATAATTCGATAAATAAATACATCTTGTATTATATCCTCTATGAGGATTCATAGACATATGAACAACCATTTGAAAATAGGATAACACCCAACACTATTGGAATTGTCAGTACAAACGTTTGAACCCGTATTGAGAGTGGATACAAACTTTCTAACATGGGGAATCCTTATATAAAAATGCATGAGATAACCAAATTTTCCACAATGATCAATTTTGATGGGAACTTAATTAAAATTTTTATTAGTATAATTACGCCACCCACACTGATAGAATAAAACCTCTTACTGTCTTGTTGAATCCCTTGAAACTTTCCCTGAAGAAAACTGGCCACCTTTTTCCTTCCTTTGTGTTCAATAATACATAAAGTGGGTATTAACTACATTGACTTATGATAAAACTATTTATGTTCTCCTAGATATTTATTTCTATTCCATATCCAATTTATTTACCACCACCCCGAAAACTAACGGGAACATGAGAATCATCATTCACCGAATATTAAACCTTACTCCCTTCACAAATCATTGAGTTTTTAGGTAATCATTTATAAAAAATATTGTAAAAATTGTAACAGCTTAGCAATGTGGTTGTAAAACATCAGTACGTTAAGGTACCCATTCATTAAGGCTATAAAATCTCAGATCATTTACACATGTATCATGTTAGGGTAAAACTTATGGTTAATTATTTTCATGATGTGATCCTAGGTAAGGTCCTCATGAATCTTAGATTTCACAATAGAGTACCTCCATCTCCATACCAACCCCTCACAAATGTTTATGGAAATCTCCACTATAGATACCTCCTGAGGTTTTATATAGGAAAATATCCTATAATTCTCCTCAAGTCATTCCTATGATTTTTAGGGATCTTTTTCAACATAAAATAATGGAAGATCTTGATTTGTAAATACTAAGGAATATTCCACCCGTTATCTCGAGTCCCCAACACATGCATGACCACCAAAATGAATAAATATAATTAAAAACTAAAAACTAAGGTTTTAATAGAGGATTTACCTAGGGAAATTGTATCACAAATTCCACTCTCAGAGTAAAATGATCTCTTCTTCAATGGATCATCTAATAAACACCTACAAATGACCAATTAGATTAATAGAAAATAAAAAAATCATAATAATAGCTCCCAGATGCTCATATTAATGATTCAAAGTGTCAATAATTGAATGAAGTTATGAATTATATGAATGAAATACCATTATTTAAATTGGTAAATATACATTTAAATAATCTAGAAATCTAGTTTATATAAATAGACACAAATATTAAGTAATAAGCTATGAAAAATCCATACCAACCATGATAACATTGATTAAGACATGGAAGTAATATGTCATGGAGTTGAACCCCCAACACTAAAAGAAAAAACAAATTGTGTACCAAAAATAAGAAATATAACATATCCATGAGACATACAACATCAATCCAAACATGATAATCTAGGGAGACAAAACATGACATAATCAACAAGTCTCAATGTGACCAATAGTCAGCTATAAAACAGCCTTCTATGAAGGTAATGAAAACAAGTGAAACTAACATGATATAAAATTTATTTCACATTACCCATGTTATTAAAAACCACATCTATATTCCCTTGAAGGAAAATGTAGGGTGTGAGAACTAATAAATGTAGGTTTTAAGCAATAAATAGAAACAATATATAAAATAATAAATGGATTAGCTCTAACATCAATACAAAACCATTTTCCAATGAAATATTGAAGAAATAAACAATTTTATTTTATATATATATATATGTTTTACTAAAATCATTTCAAATTAATATAATAAAGAATATGAAAAGTACATGTGTTAACTCATGATACATAATAAAAAAACCATGGATTCCTTATATGATATGAATGGGATAAATAACTATGAAATATAACATCATTTGAATAAAAATAGTAATAAATGAAATAACAACCAATTTTGTATATAGCCTAGGAGAATATGTACTAGACACATGGAGAAATACTTTCTATGAATAATGTGAATCTTACTAAAATTGTTTCATAACTTAGTTTATCGATATCACAAATATAACTCTTTATTGTTCCACACTAACTAAGGTTGCATATGTTCATATCCTAATGTACCCAAGGTTCCCAATCGGTTTTTTATCAAAAAATGTAATACCATGCTCCAAATTAAAAAAAATCATATAGAAGAACTATTGGTCCTATTTAAAAAAGTTGTGTTTATAATAAAATAATCATAGAAAAAATTCTCAAAAATATTTACACAAGGAAGCATTAACTCATCAATGCATGAATTTATGATTTATTCAACCACATTTTCAAATAAACCATTCATAAAAATGGATTTAAAAAAAAACAATACATATTGATATTAAGAAAATATATTTATTAATAGAAATCCCTGAACAAAAAACAATTAATGTGGTATAACCTTCTAAAATAGACACTTACCTCAATAATACTAGAAACCTTTCCACCATTGAAAATAGATGTTGGAAATAAGAAAGAATGAATTTTTAAGTGATGGAATGGAATAAAAATATAAATGTGTTTATTAAGATGGTATGTTTTTTATTAGACTTTGAAGACAAAGAATATGCCCAACTACGAAATTGAGATCAACAATAAAAGACATGGATAAAAACATAACATATATGGACAAAAGATAACCAACCACACAAAAAATAAACCACTATAATAAAAGTGATCTAGTGGAGGAAGTGACACCAAAAGACACCATGGAGAATAATGGGGATTGAGGATATACTATACATGAATTAAAATGGAGTTATGTGGGTGGTGTATTAATGCTTTTTCAGCCAAGGGGATTACATTGTAAACTATTGTTTTAGGGAATTAATCCCTCGTGATGTGAGTAAGTTGAAAAAATTTCCTGATGTTAATTTATACCAAGAGTTTGTTTTATATTATAATAATGGGTTTTAAGGGTTAAAACATTTTATAACCTAAAAGGTTTATATATCCTAAATCTTTTCCATGGGACACTTCCTATAGAAACAGACACAGTATGCCAACCATTTACTGTGTACATGTATAAAATAGTCATATTAAGTATATAACCCTATAGAAATATCCACAAAACAACCTGACACCATCCCAACCCAAGAATGCTCTCATAAACACTAAAAGAGAGCATTCCTTTTTTACTACATTGTTAAATTAATTTTAGTGATAAACTAGTAGAAGAAAAAAAATATTTTTTTTGAGGAAAAACCTTTTCAATGTAATATCTAATTAATTTATTGGTTTGAGGGAATAATAATGAGAGAAAATATTTGAAAATAAGAGGAGAATTTTATTATAAAAAATAAGCTAAAGAGTATTCTAAAGAGAAGGAACACGAGGCATAGATTCACATTCAATGGATTTTTGGGATCTATATGTTGAATTCCATGTATCCTTTAATAGATACTTATAGACATTAAATTTTACATGGTAAATTTTGAAAATTATTAGGTCAAATAGTTTATAAAAACACAATGTTGTAGTAGCGAGGACTATAAAAAAGGATAGTTTTATTGAGACTGCCAGCTAGTTAGATGATCCCACCAGCAAGCCTTTGGGACCAATTGCTTCTTACTCAATCATAAAACATGAATTTTCTTTTAATAGTCTTACAAGGTAGTCATTGATGAATCATATATGGGACTCTTAGTTTATTTGAATCATTTGTTTCTCCCTTACTCCATTGTTGTGATGGTGGTGTCATATAGGACTATTGATTCCATTTCCCTATAAGGGTCCTCCAAAGAGGACTCAAAACATATTTTTTTGTCTCTAAAGAGTCATAAAAATTCCTATAATTTTTAATAAAAAAATTTTAAAACACATTATTGAAGTAATTAGAATAATTAGTTGTTCTTATGGTGATTTTGAACAAAATAATGTATATCTATATCCACCCCTATTATGATCCCAAACAAATAAAAAAATGGTTCAGATAACATGATAAATTATTATTAAATATTTTTGTAATACAATATCCGAATTAATCATGAAAATAAATCAATAATTCATAACAGAAATACAAAAAAGTGATATTTATGAAATTTTTAATAAATATAATTTCAATCCATAATATATTTTCAGCAAATAGAATTTAACCAATACGAGATTGTTAAAAAGTTAAGATAAAACTATTATATTATCTCGTATCTTTAATGTGATTATCCCAAAAATTTATCAAGGAGTTCTAGATACTTTTTATTGTAAATTCACAATACTCATTCCCATGGTGAAGATCAGCTTAACAACCATGCATCACTTTTCAATGTTATGACCTTAAGGTTAAATTAATTCAAAACCATTTCCAGTTATTTATATCATGATAGGGATTACGTTTCATGGAAAATACATCCTTAAATTAATTGAACAATATAGTGTGATTTATTTATCCCATTTAAAGAAGACATAAAAACAATTATTTCATTAATATTAAAACAGATAAAAAATTATTGAAATAATTCCCCCTATAGTAATTTTTTTTAAAATAATTCGTAAACCAAAATTTAATTTAGTAAATGAAAATATACTCACAGTTTACCAAGATAAATAAATTCATTGAGTAAAATAAAATATAAAGGATATGAATTATTCAATAAATTTGAAATAAATATAAGTTTAATTGATTTAAATGAAAAGAAAAACCTTGAGCTTGAATATGATTAATATAAGTATCATAAGAGAACCATTCATAACCCCCCTTTTATAAAGTAAAAAACATATAGTGAGGGGATTAATGAAAATATTTGAAAATTATATATATGTACTCATAAAATCTAACAAGATATCTCATTTTGAAATGTGAAATCATAAATAGTTGTACTTAAGCTCAATATACTTAGTGTGTTACTATTAAATTGGATTCTTAGAGAAACTATTCGAACTAGTATTGTCATAATTAATTGGAATAAGATCATAATTTATCACATAATCTAAGAGAGTATGTCTCATAAATACAATTTGGGAGAAACTACTCCCCAAGGCTATATATTATTCTTTAGCTGTAGAATTGTGATATATAACATTTTATAACTCATACAATTTCAAGGTATTTTCCATGCATGAGATAATTATAACATGTAAAATTCATATATATTTAGTATTCAATAAAATTAAAATCTAAAAAACATGAATGATTAAATGAAATATATTTTTGCTAAAATAAACTGATGTTTTTAATGCTTCAAATAGCTGAAAAAATATTATAATATATTTTAGAAATATTTATTTGGGATATTATTATTGCTATCACAAATATAAACTTAGAACCCGATCTTCTAACAAATCACAGTAAGGTAAATGAGGATCCCAATAATACATCTATATACATAATTTCAATAGGATTACCAGATACATCAATTGAAAAACTATAATATGTACTCATATGTTTCATTTTTTCCGGTACTAGTTAAGTGTGAAATTTTTATAATTTTTTATCTTTTTATTTTGAATATAATATGAAAATATCAACTTTGTTTTGAGAAAATTTAAAATCATGAAAAAAACTCAACTCACCCAAATAACTCATATCATATTAATTTATCATTTAAAAAAAATTAATTATGAATATATTATTTTTTAGAACCAAAAAGTCATTCATCAACATAAATTTTAATGATTAATATATAATTTAAAAATAGTTTATCAAAAAAAATCAGATAAACTAGCCACGTTTAAATATTATTTTTAAAATAATTATTTTGATGATTCATACCGTACTTGAGGGACTTTTTTCAATATATAAATATCATTAGTTAACATTATAAAATTATTTGATGAATTTTATTTATCAAAAAATTCAGGCTATTAATTAAAAAAATTGAAATAAAACCATTTAAAAATAAATTTTTACATCTATTTTGAAAAATATTAAAATTAAATTGAGTAAATAATGAAATTAATATTTTAATGGATTATAATCATATGACAGGTGAAATAGTCCCACTGTAATCAGTGCATTTTTCTTGTTTAGTGAATGTAGATACAATTCTAACTTTGTTACAACTAATGTTGTCATTATCATTTATCATATTTTCTTAAAAAAAATTTTACAAATAATTTGATGATAATGGGGACTTTCAACAATAGACCAAAAAATTATTCCTTTTGAATTGGATAAATTATTGATGAATTTATAGTACCCAATTATTGTTTTTAATATAATAAGTAATATGTATAGGTTTTATGTGTGAATAAAAAACACATCGTTAAACCTCATTTAAAAATGACCTTATAGTATGAGTACTAGAATGAAAATCATTGATAAAATTTTCTAAGAGATTGCCTTTAAATTTTATAGAATCTATAGTTAAATGGATATAAGGTGGTTCTTCTTTAACTATAACTTCCTTAAATGTTATTAAATAATTACAGATTCATATTTTTTGTCCAACCACATTTTTATTAATTTGGGGTCGTGGTTTATGTCAATTCTCAACAAATTTGATGTGAATTTATGTTTACAATGACCTGATCCTCTTATTAAAGACACGATATTCTGAAATTTAGAAAGAGTAAAAAATAAAAAAAACATTTATCGGATTTGGGTTTATATATTCTAATAATATATTTGGAGATATGAATATATAATTTACAAAAATAAAATTTACAAAAATACAACATTAGCACCTTCTCCATTTGAAAGTGTCATCATAATGATAGTTCAAATGAGAACATTGCTCATGGTTTAACAAGCGTTATTAACCATATATTCCTATAAATATTAAGGTAGTTTATATTAAGTAATGATATTTTTTTTCAATATAGTGCATAGTTCAATTTAATTTTTCATGAAACCCATTTTAATGTGGAGTCATTGTAGTGAAAAAAGTTGATTATCTCATTATGAAGAACAAATAACTTCAAATTAACTTTTTAGAATTATCCCTCATTTAAACTCCAAAAGGAAATGATCCTATTATTTTTTTCATTTTTTAATTTCATATATTATTTAATAAATACTTTAGAAGACACTTTTTTATTATCAACGAAATAAACCAATGAAATTCCCATATAGTCATCGATAATTATAGAAGTGTAAAGTTACGACCTATCATGATACATGGGATCATAAAAATGTATTAGGATAACTAATCGTATGGTACATGGAGGAGGATACATTATTTTTATATTTAAAGGAAGTTTTGGTTTCAAGATGAGTTTACTTGGTTCACATATAATGTTAATTTTGAAAGGAAACATAAGTAGATAGTATTCTATATTTTTTTGTTTTATTTTGATATGTGTTTGTGAAACCAATTGGATGGTGTTGGTATAAAGAATCGTCGAATCACATTCATGGGAACTCGAAATTTTTTTATATGTACATTAAATAAATTTTAAATCAATTAAATAATCATTTTGAAAATGAGAAGGTGATAACTAATGTTTTCAATAGGAATGAAGAACTTTTAAAATATCATATTCAATGTAAAAATTAAAACCATTTTTGACTAATTGATTGATAAAATAATTTTTTTAATCAATTATCAATTAAAAAAATATTTATAATGATATAATTAAAAAAACTGTTTCTATACCATTGATCTTACTCAACGACTTATCACCAAAATTATCTGGTCCACCATCTAGATTTTCAAGATGTTTTAACATTGTGTCTTCACTACCTATGTGTCTTGAGCACCTTATATCGTTGTTCCATGTAGTACCATGGAAATTTCACCTTAGACATTTTACCACCAAAATATTTAATAGTCTATAAACATTGGTAACCAAGTTTTGGGTCCACATGTTTAAAACAAAGATATTTTAAAAACTATGTTTCTTTTGAATTATATCTTCATATAAACATAAATAAAGATAGATGAATAATTTAGGGTGTTATATAACTGTATTTTTTTTGTAGAGAAATTATAAAATAATAATCCAAATTTTCTGAAAATAATTAAAAAATATATCTTGATATCATCTTCATTCAAAATTGGTATTTTTATGGTTTCAAGTTGATTTGAAAATCCAATCCCCAAATGATTTTTAACATGATATCATGAATCCACGCATTCATTTATTTTTTTCACCTTGGGTAAGCATTATAAGAGAGTTTTTATAATGGTTAATTATAAAATCTAATTTTTTGACAATTTGTTTGACCTATAATTTAAAATCGAAATTGTATTTATATTTTAAGATTTGATCCCTTAAATATCACGATAAATTTTCTTTTAATGACCTTTTCATTCAGAGGTGATTTCACAAAATCTTTCCACTAATTTATCTCTAGCATATTTAAGACAATAATAATAATAAAATTAATAACATGCAAAATATGATCCATTGGAAGTAGTTAACACATCATAAATATCTTTGTTAATTTCCATGAGATAATTTTTACAATTAATTATATATTTAGTTGATGGGATAGAATCATCACCTTCACTACATTTGGAAAACTTAAAGTATTACTTTAATTCCTTCTTCTCTATTATCTTTTTTTTAATATTGATGACTCTACATTTATGCAAACCTTATTTGTTATATTTGATTCTTGTTACATCCCATTCTTCTCATGAAATTGTATTTTTAGTAGAATGAATATATTCCTTATTTCTCATAAATATTTTTATCTTCTGGGATATGTTTTCAATATTTTCATCATAATCCAAAGTATCATCATTGGTTTATTCAAATAAAATTGTATTTTGTTCCATAAAATCCATGTATTTGGTTTCATAATTTTTTTCATCGTAATCTCATAAGTATTAAAATATCCAATAAGTTTTTAAATGGATTTAATTTTTATCATTTTTTTCACAAATAATTGTTACCTTGGGTTCCTAATAACATTGAAAAAAAATTAAATTATATTTTTTATAAGAGTTTATATATAATTATAAAATGAAATAGATTATCTACCATTGAAAATTTCATTAATGTGAATAATCATTTTAGATATTTATTTATTAGAATTCATAGAAAAATATTCAGAATTATGATGATATATATCAATTCTACTATCTTTTAATTTATTTTTTCCTTCATGAGTTATATAATTCAATTTCTATATTTCATGATCAATTATAATTTTTTATTCAATATTAAATTAATTAGGTCAGAATATATAATGATGATCTCTTATTTCATTTCCATAAAGTTTAAAGGCCAAATTGGCATCAAAATTCCATTTTCTCTCAAATTCATTAAAGGTTGAGTAACCCTAGATGAAAATTCTCTATATGGGATATCTTATATGCCTATAAAAATTATATTTTTTATTTTTACATATACGATAGTTTGTTAAAAAAATGAATGGGGCTAGACGCATTGAGTTTACATTGGAAGAGCATGGGGGTTAAAAGTATTAACCATATTTTCACGATCATTTCATAAAATCAATTAATTTTTTTAAGGTAGAATTATAAAAATAATGATTCCACTGAAAACAATTTGAGGTCAGTGTTAGATGGAGGGGGGGAAATTCATTTTAAAATTTAAAAATAAATAATGTTAGACAATTATAAAATTAAGAGATAAACTCTAATGATACAACTAAGTGAAATATATATGAATATATAAAGTAAGAGCATTGTGAATAAAATTTATGTCAAACATAATTTGATATAGGAGTTTGGAAATAACTCTAGATGAGCCTCTATAGTTCATCATGTCAACATCTTCAGTTGGTTTTGATTATCCCATTGAAATTAATGGTAGGAAATAAACAAAAGAAAGAATTCCATTAGAATTTGAGGTATCTAAAACACATTAGATATAATAAAATTTTATTAATTTGGATTTAGTTGAGATTATTCATAATGGAGACAATCATTATTATTTTATGGTTTTATTAACTATATGAAATTCCTCAAATTATTTTTTTGAGTAAAAAATAGAATAAGTTGAGGAGAGTTAGGATTTTTCAAAGGAATCCCCATTAAAATTCACACCATTTTTTAGAAAACATATTTTAGGAATAATAATGATATAATTAGATAATTAGATATGAGATATAAGTTGATAATAACACATAAACACAACAGAATTATCGGGACAATGAATAAGAGGCTTGTATTCAAATCCTATTTATTTTTATTTAGTATATTTTGAAGTCCATTATTCCTCAAGGTTATATTTATATACCAAAAAGTGAATGTTTTATTCTATAGATGTCCAATGTCAAATAGATATTTATATTTTCTGTTAATGTTGGGGATCAAATCAAATCTCAGTAGTTTGACTGGGCTTATTAGAAGATTGTATGATCACAAAAACTAGCCACTAGGTGGCCATGAGTTGTTCATTAGTTCATGGATGTATTTGGTACATATCCAATGCTTACTAGCTACCCATTGAGGTCTCATTTATGGAGTAGTTATATTAGAATAATCAAGTTCTTATCTCTTTCTCCACTAATGAGTCGATGTTGTCTAACCGGCTAGAAAGTTCCATTTATGTGGGAGGGCCCATTAAATAGCCCTCTGATTTTTTATGTATTTTTTCGATCAATAAGCATCCTATATTGATATCAAAACATGAACATGGAAGTAAACAAAATTATGTTTTTTATTAAAATAAGTACTTTATCAAATCATTAAAAACAATGAGGTACACCGATGTATATGGAGATAGTTTGTAGGGTACTATTGGTGTAGTTTCCTCTCTACTATCCCTACTATAATATTTGTGGATAGGTATGCCCCAGATGTTGATGAATTGTGTAGATACTTTTTTACTTTCTCATAACCGGAATTAACTATAACCATGTTGCACGGGGTTACCTTCAAATTGTTATATTTCTTATAGAATGGTATAGGAGCCCACTTGCCAACCATTTGTATGGTAAAAACCCCCTAAAAGTTCAAACCAACAATCAAATTAATATTTTTTGGACCCATATATTCACCTCCATTCCATTCCATTGTAGGTAAAACATGAATATTTATATCCCTATTGATCAATTTCATGATGCCCTAAGGAAGAGCAAGAGGTTGATTACTATAATAAGATAGATAGATGATGTTAATTATTAAGGGGTGGCAGGAGGACATCATGTGTTCATTTGGTTTGAAATTTCTTTCATTGAGTTTCCTCTTACTCTGGGAAGGTTGAGGAAGAAAAATGGACAATGAATTAAGGGGGGAATACTAGATAGCTTCACTATAAATAGTGACTTATCAACCATCACATAGTGGTGTATGGATCCTGGTGTTAATTCAACACTAAGATTCATCAAGGATAATATTAATAATAATTAAAATTAATTTCAAAAAATAAATATTTTTATTAAATTTGAAATTACCATGTTTCCTATTTAAAAGTGTGAGACCTTGGGAATATAATTAAACATTTACAAATTTATATTATAAAAAATTAACCATTACCTCAAAAAAATAATATTTCCCTCCCACCTATTTTAAAGTGGGTCCTTCATGTGAGACTAAATTATATTTTACTAAATTAATAATGTTAATTCTTAATTATAACCCCCGAAATTTATTCATTAAATATTAACTCTCAAAATAAAATTTAAAAAAATTTCACAAAATTAATTTATTTGTCATTGAATCATTTAATTTTTCTTAATATCTTATTGATTTATAAAATTTATAATTTTTAGTAAAATTAATTGGGAAAATATATATGAGAAAAATTAGAAATAAAGTATATAATATTTTATTCATCCATTTTCTCATTTTATATGTAATATATTCTCATGTGCCTATATTATCCTCATGAATCTCTATGTACTAATACTAATAAATAATATGAAAGTCAATATATCATCAGAGTTCAGATTGGTGAAATATTAAAATGTGTTTCTATTATTGGAAGAAAAAACTCTTTTGTTATTAAATATTCATTAAGAATTTATATATAAACATTTAATCATGATGAATGATTTTTTCAAAATGTTTAAAAGGTCATAAAATATCAATATAAAAATTATATTAGCTTGTTTTCTTTAAATAATTAACACATTATATAGTATCTACCAAAAAATCCTCGAATTTACAATAATAAATAATAAATTTTATTTATTTTAACACTATCTCTGTATTCGACACATATAAAATCTAACTCGTCAAATGTTTTTTAAACTGATCTACAAGGGTTTTACATGATTTCTCATATACGATAATTATTGTACCATGTAATAAAAATATTCATATATAATAATGGCTCAAACTTATACTTTTAAACATGATATCATACATGTAACCAAATTTTCATAACTAAATTACTTCTCTATTAGAAGAGAAAAATATATGAGGTGTTGTACTGATAGAGTTAAACCCCACATTTTCAAATTCAATGATAATAGTTAATTTAAATCCAAATTTGGTCGTTCCATTTTTTGGTTCACACATGAAAAGGAGATGGGTATTTTTATCCATAATTTTTTAGTTTCAACCATTAGGAAACATAATTTTTTGGGGATTCATATGATAAAAAGGATGTAAATTGAGTATTTCAGATAGATATGGGATATTTGTGTGCATGATAACTTATGTGAGTAATAATATAGGGTCTCAAGGTACCATGTCTAAATTCGTGATTGAATAATTGGAATTAAATAGTGAAGTCAATAGTTATTTTACAATTTTCTACAATGAAGATGTTAATTAATATTAAATCGTTAATGAAAGACATTTTTTATAAGGTAATTTTCATAGAGATGAAAGATGTGTATCAGGGTGTGGTCTTGATATATGTTCGTTAACACTATTATTGTTGTTTATTGTTGGGGAAAACCTGAATTTTTGTACTCAATGATTATTTTTTTATTTTTTATATTTACCCTATGCTTTCACATACCACCACATTAGTGGGTGTTGTTTCAATAAAAATATTTGTGTGCATTTTTATAAAACTGATTTAAATTTCACTTCTGATTTCATATTTTATACTCATATGTTTTTTACAATATTCTTTTTCATGGGACCAATTTTGATCTTCCCAAATAGTTTTATCAGGGAAAGGGACACCATGTATAATTCTATATGAATATTATTGATCCATTCCAATGGATTGTTTACCAATTAAATTATTTAATAGGTAAATTGATTTTTCTCTATAAGGAATTATTTTAAATAAATATATTTATGTATTAGAAGACAGTGAAGGAGGAGATGGAAGAAATCCGAGAAGACAACGAAGATGAATTATGTTTATTGGAATGATATGAAATAGTTAAATAAAATAAAAATTTACATGTATTTGGAAGATAATACACTATCGTAGGTGATGAATCAGATATATCTAGAGTATATCTTGGTAATGATTTAATGAATCTATAAAAATATATCACGTAAAAATAATTTATAACTAAAAAATGATTCTACTGTTTATGAATTCAAAACCATAAATATTTACTTAACCATTATAATGTTCTCACAAAACCGATGAAAATAATAACACTAATGGCTTAAAGGATTGATGATAAAGGTAATATGATACCAATGTAAATGGATGATGAAGATGATGCTTTGCATTAATTAGGCATGATTCCATATTCATAAGATAATTTCATCAACAAATTTTTATTCAAAAATCACACTATACAATTTGATGATTTAATTACACTATTGTTGATGAATGATACTCAATTAATGACCAATGATGATTAATATTTAAGTAGTAGAGATATTCTGGTTTTGATAGATGAACATGGTATATAGAGATCTCAATCAAAGGAAATACATAAATTCATGATCATCAATTGATATATGGAGGGTCATGTAAATCAAAAAAAAGTACGATTAAATAAGAAAAAAAGTTACATGTAATTTAATCTTAAAATCAGAGTAGAATTATTTCAATGGATTATGGTGACTTACTTTTAGTTATATTTTATTACCTTATTCTATATATGTGGAATTAATTATTTAATGATTCTGAAATAAATTATTTTTTCATGTGGTGAAGGAGAATTTCGTACATTAATAATTTTCAATGAATATTCTACTTGTTTCAATGGTTTGGGTGATATTTTTATCATTATGAATATTAATTGGACACTAACATTTATTTGTGTGAATAATGTGTTGCGCATGTGCCCAATTTTTCTTATTCTTATGATCTTTCTTATAATTGATTCAGTAGTTCATTTTGAAATTGATGATGTAATTAATCACGTTGTTAGATTATATATGTGTGAGGTTGAATGGTTGACATTACTTTCATAGATTATGTAATAGTGCATGACGTAGTTATGAATATATTCTCAATGTGGGATTCATAAAATTTGTAGAACAGTTGATCGCCATAGATGATTCATTAAAAATTGGCTTGGATAATTATGGTTTTGAATCTAATGTAATTTTGGTTATGTGTTTCAGGTCTTACACATTCTAAATTTTCTTAAAAAATTTCCACTAATGAATAAAATAATAATATTGATGATAGTGGTGCGGTAAAAATTATTTCAACGTTTTCAAGGGCAGTGGAGAAATGCATGTAGTTAATTTTTGATGGTTATCTTGATTTTATGATGATCACTACTATGGGTGATCCCAATTTCACTAATTAAGGCATTTTTTAGAAATAAAGTGCATACAAATGTATGATAAAGGCTTATATGTCTGCATATATTTATCAAGGGGTGATATTAGTTTTCAAAAAAATTGAATATAGTGTGGTAATATATATTCAATAGGTGATGAATAGTGTGTTTCCATCCATTTTTCATTCCAGATGAATTTATTGGATGAATTATCATTATTTGGTCTGTAAAAAGAGGAGATTATTTTGGATGAACTCAAAAATTTTAAATAAATATATATTTGTTTTAAAAAAATTCAAAAGGTGTCCATTCTATTTTCATTACTCATGATGAGAGGGGTATTATTTATGCAAAATGATTCATTTCAACCATAATAACAAAAAAAATTTGTTTTCTTAGACAAAAAAATGCGGGTAAGAGACTGTTATAGATTGATTTTGGATATATGTGTGTAAAAAACATTAAGGGTGTAGTAGGGGTGGTTCTTAGGTCACCAATACCATGTTCTTTAATATTGTGATGTGATAAAATGGAGATGAAAATAACTATTTTATGAGTGGTAAAAAAATAAATTGTTATTAAAATTTAACCTACAAGGGGTGATGTTTTTTCATTATATTGCCTTCAAATAGTTGATAGAATTGTATCATGGCCGAGTTTTCATATGGGATTTTATATATATTATATGAAATTCATGTTAATGTTTTTATAATGATTTATATTATATTTTTTTATTACATCATTTTATATAGTTCCCTCTATTTTTATTAAAAAACATCACATTTGTGGGATATTCCAGCTAAACAATATTTATGTTGATTTTTTTACAATAATTTAAATTTCCCCTCGTTTTTCACTGTATATTCTATGAAAAAATAATTTTGTAAGCTTTTATCCTCGAACTAATCTATTCGTCTCCCACATAGACCAAGGAAGTATTTAATGTGTGTAAAAATTATGAATCTATTCTCATTCCCTTCCATAATATTCTAATGAAATTAATTATGGATCCATGGGTCATTAAATATTATATATTTTCTTCCTTACCATCTAAGAAATAGAGGTACCTCAATGACAAAATAACCATTTATATATATATTAATTGTCTCTAACACTATTAATTTTAATTTCATTAATGTAACCTCTCAATAGAGTAGGATATTAATTTTAGTACAAACATGAATATTTTTACCTCTTCAAATAATGACAGATACTTTTCACCCATATCCAGTTAACTATGTGAGAATTACACATGTATATTGTATTTTAAAACTCTTAAAAATAAATGTCAGGATTAGTGAAATGCATTACATACATTCATGAACTACTTTCACAATCATATTATAGTTGTTCTATGAATAAACCATTATTTATAAACAATTATAACTAGAATAAATATGGGATATTAGAATCATTGAAACCTAAATAAATAATTGTTTTTAGTATTTTCTCAATGTAGTGATACTCTTAAGTAATAACCCCATAATATATTTTATAAAATAGATACCCATAATGGTTTCAAATATTATTCAATTCATTATTTTATTCATAGAGTAAAAATACTTATTTATCTCATTAAAATTCATAATTTTAGTTCCAAAAATAATATATCATCTTAATAGAGATAGACAATATTACATGATCCCCTCCATCTGTTCCCACTATAGGATGATGAAGAAGGGGAGTGACCTTCAATGAAAACATCCAATAATCATAAATTTTTTCAACACACATTGATTGTATTAAAACTACAGTGGAGAAAATTAAACTCATAATACAATATAGGAAAATGAGATAAGATGAAGGCCACAAATCCACCTGATATAACTAAAATAAAATAACGATCATCTCATTGTTCAAGTCAAGCGATTCAAATAAAATCTCAAAAATAAAATAGCACAAAGTAGAAATCCCAGTGATGAGAATTCACAACATATCCAACCTCAAAGATATTAATTATTATATTTTGAATTGAAACCCTCCAAAAAATGTAAAACAATAGTTTATTTATGTATAGGATAAGAGTAACATGTAATGATAATAGGATCATTCACCAATTGTCTCATAAAAATATGAATTGATCACATTAATGGACATGAAATTAAAATATTAAACAAACAGATACATGAACCTGTCAAATACCCAATCCAAATATCATCAAGTATCACTCATCAAATGACACATCCAATATGGTATGACAATATGAAGTGAATATAATCCAATGTTCCCTGAAACTACAACCCAAATTATGAAATATCAATAACCAGATCATTAACCACATGTCTCATATCCAGAGTACTATAGTATCATGAAGATGATAAACACCAACCTCATGCTATCCTCATATTATGCCTGAATCACATCAAAAATAAAATTAATTACCTCTAGAAAAACAATACATAACTACATTAAATCACCACCGACTAAGACATTGCCACCATGAATCACCACTTATTAATATATCCACACTAGGAAAATCCATGAACCAATCCATATTGAAAATAAATCTATTAAACTAATCAATTTTCATTAGGAATCACCACCAAAAAAATATTATTACTGGTCATCCCCACAAATTGAGATATGACAAATAGGCATAAAAAACAATAGATACATCATTAGTAAAAGCTACTCTACACACAACACAACCCCACACATCCCACAATGAATATGATTATTAAAAATATAAACCAATTATTTATTAAAAATATTTAAGTTAATATTAAATTTAATAACCATTCAATACTTTTTTTAATGAAACACACTCTTTTGAACACCATAGGATAGATTTATGAATTTTATATTTCACTGTAACCCATCTATATTTTCTCAATACATTAATCAATTGCCACATATTTTTTTAATACAATGCTTTATTTTTATGTTAAAAAATATGTCTCACATCTTCTAGAAATTCACTATAGTAGCTCAACCATCATGCATTACCAACTATAAAATAACCACCGTAACAAGCCCTTCTATATCCCTTGGAAAATAAACTACACCCCACTACTTATAATCCTTCTAAATTTGAACCATTCACCTCAATCGACATAAAAATCCTTAATGTCCCCACAACCATAAAAGATTTCAACAATAACATTAGAGGCATGTAATTGTATATATGAATCTAATAAAATTACCCTAATTCCTTTTATAAATAGAATCCATAAAATTTTAATATATCATGATTTTTATTTTCACATAATTTCCTGATTCACAGACTATTGGTTAATTATCCATATATAACTGATTAACCTTTTCTGAAAGGAGAGTATTAAAGTCAATAAAATCAATGGTTCACAATTCATAGCTTTCAAAAACTATCATCATAGAAAAATTAATGTTCATTTCAAGGAACAGAAATAATAATAACCTAAAAATAGTAAACACAAGTCAATATATAATTATTATTCAATTTAATTAGTTCTAGAATATTATATCATTTAGTTAGTCCATACTATCCACAAAAAGATAAAATATCATGATCTTATTGAATATAAAAAATATATATAACAAGGATCCCCTACATCAATAAATAATTCCTAAATTGTTGTTCTTGATCCCACAAAACAGAATATGATAACCTGAAAATCGTTATACCTATAAAGTAACTCCAACCCATAAGAGAACATTCCCCTTTTATCTCTAACTACAATAGAAACTGGACCCACCATTCCTATGGACACAACCCACCAAATATAAAGAAGGTGTAAAATAGATAAATCGAATAAAAGAATAAAATGTTGGATCATAATGATGAAATATCTTAGGGATAAGGACCTAATCCACTATGGTGGTGAAATATTTCCAATGTATGAACCTAGACAACCCACGATAAGAGATAAATGTTAGAAAAGTGGTGAGATTCAAAGGTGGTTCAAAATTGTTTCTAATTAGAAAAATTAAATGAGCATGATGCAGTACTCTATGATACATTGTAACCATTTTGTTTTCACCTCATACAATGTAACAACTTAAAAATTTATAATATTCTAAACCACAGTACAAATTTCCTATATAGAGAGCACAATAGATCTCACTAAGATCCTACAACACTCAGCTAGGGATACATTATAGCTACATCTAAATTGGTAGAGACATCAAAACCAACCTATCTTTGAATATATTCCAAAACTCACCTTCACCCCATAGCTATATCTAAATTTCTTGAGAAACAAAAACTCATTATCTCCAAACTCCATGACACCAGACATCTTCTACACCACAATGACCTCCACCATGCTATACCTCACAGATCCACACTTAAAACCATCTTATAAATTATATTTCAGTTCCAACTCCAGTAGTTTCCCATAAAAACCTCTCTTGAATCCCACATCACATAAAAACACATAAAGTAATAGGTTTCATGATATGTTTCTCTATATTAGACACTTATAAAATTATTTTCAACAATAATATTAAAAAACCCATGATTGATGGAAGAATATGAATCTCTAAACAAGTATCCCACATGATACCTCTAATGAATGATATTAAAATATATAATATCTATCCAAAAAACCCCAATATGAGTAAAAATATATACTAAATAAGTTCCAAATCTACCATTAAATCACAATGGAAAAATAAAGTGGTAGATATAATTAAAATCCACCAGGGGTACTAAGACCATATCTATACCTCACACTCCCATACATTCTCTTGTATAGTACCATGTATTTATATGACACATATCTGGGAGGATTCCATTCCCACATATAAATTTCTCTAGAAGACCCGCCAATTTAAACTAGTATCTGCATGAATGTAACATTATCCTCAATTTCCAACTCTCCCCGGTCATTGAAGTGAGAGTCGCCATGAGGACACTAATGAAGTTGAGATATGTGGAAGATTATTTTGATCATTTTTAGATTAAATGAAGTAAAAAAATTATATGATAGATCCTGAACATGATCTTGCATCTCTAATGGCCTGTAAAATTGAGAAAAATGATTACTACCCCCAAAAAGCCATCAGCCGACCTCATCATGGTGAATAGCTCTCCCACACATGTTCTCCCACATAAAAACCAAAGGGTATTTATCTATGATCAACACATGAATTTTGGGGGTGATAATCCACCACCATCCACTACAGAACCATCTAGATGTGATATATTTTATTCTATACCTCATTTAAATAAAGTAGTACCAATTATCCACATCAGTTTATGAAAACAATATTAACATGACTGTATGCACAGTTTCTCAAATGAAGACATATATTTTCATTTTTATAGATTTTTTTGTAGGAATACTCAAAAAATGATTGGTATTTTAACCATGATCCATGAAAATATAAAATAATATACTATAACATATGTTGTAGTGTTTAGAATGTTTTATATATCTTCCCATCCATCTAGGAAAGCAAAAGAAAATCTATGGAATAAATTGGAGAAAAATATATGAAGAAATCTATTCCAATCACAAGAGGTGAATTGAGGATCCCAATTGGTGATGAATATAAAAATTAACCCATGGATCTTTAACGTTTTATCAACATATCACTTCACTAAAAAATCCATGGAACTTGACCACAAAATGTCTATAAAATGGGAATAATTCATTATTCGACCCATAATAAACAAAAAAAAAACATCATATCTATCTTGGGACATGGGTAAAATAATTTTAAAATACATTGAAATCCCCTTCCATTTCCACTTTAGAGAATCCAATGGAAGCAATAAATACCATGGGATGTGGTTCTTTTTTTCTCCTATGATCAAACTAAAGACGAAGACATAAAATAACCCACTAAAACCGTAATCTTAGGCCACTAGAGCTCCATCTTGAATCCACTATGTCTCATGTAAATTCATGTATCCACCACTCTTGGGTATTTTTAAAACACAATAACAATGCCATATTGCATAGATAATGGAACAAACTATCTCCCTAGATAGATCAACCAATCCATTCCATCCTTTGAACACCCCTCAAGAGTATCACTATGACATAAAAAATACATCATCATCGACAATGTAGTTTATCCCTATTGATACAACTATAGAGGTTGTAAAAAAAAATTCTACTAAAATATATCATTATAATCATTTAATATGGGGCTCTATTGTGGTAATATGAAAAACTGTCAACTCTTCCTTATCTCTCCATACATCCTAAGACTCTCAAATATTATTTACTTTTTAATTCACAATCAATGATAAATGAAAACATTCCCCTTTAATAGGGTGTATGATAACAAAATTTTTAATCCTAAATAAACATCATCCACCTCTACAGAACTATATTTAGACCCCACTAAGTGAAATTTACCTAAAAAACATGTGGTCCATGAAAATTGGAAAAATCACCCCAATAACGCAATGTTATCCAAATAATATAGAAAAAACCACTAATTCTAATTCTTGGTCATGGTTAGTTTAGTTATACTCTTGAGAATTCATATTCATGGACCCATAACATAAAAATAACCACTACTGTATGATGATGGATCCTTGACCCAAATGGGAATATTCCCAAAAAGCATTAACAGTCACTCCCTTTATGAAAAATTATAGAAAAGGGGAACTGACTAACCTCTATGGTCAGTATTCAAAGTATGTTTGACATAGATTAAACTATAAGATATGAAAAAATTTCATAGAAAAGGACATTAATGGAATTTTTTACCATGATAACTCTGAACAAAACTCTTATAATTTCCCACAAGACTAAGGACGGTTTAAACCTCCCTCACATCAATGGGTCCTGCCCAAGAAATAACTACCTAAATCATTATGATTTCTATAAAAACACACTAAAGATATAACACATATGCATGAATATGTAATTCTAAAATCTATAACATTTTGATGTGTATATTCCAATATAGATGTTGGTTTAATAGAAATTATAGGTAATCTATAAGGTGATCAACATGATCCCCATTTGACTTTGAGTATTTACATATTTCATTGATGAAAAATATTGTGAAATCATCCAATAAATTATTTAAAATGGATTTAATAATCAGGTTAAACATTCTAAGGGTGTTTATAACACTAAAGGATATGACTATGAACATGATGTGCCCATATCTTCACTAGAAGGAAGGCTTTGGGATATCTTTCTCTTTCACCATCAATTGGTGATATATAGATAAATAATTGATATTTGTAAACCTAATGAACTATTTGAGTCATTAAACATGTCATATTTATATGGAATAGGGAACGATTTTTGACTACCATGTGGTTATCCATTAGTTGTCCACACACAACCTCAATCCATTGTCTGTCTTTTTAGAGAATAATAGTAGATCATCCCAAGGAGATACATTGGGTCAGATGAAATCCCACTACTAAATTTGTTTCATGGATACTTATATAAAAAACTCATTTTCATTCATATGATGTGGTTATTTTATAATTAGATAGGTTAAACTTTGCAACACTATTGTGATGTCAAAATCACATCGAGGGTGTAGTGTGAAAACCTCATTAGAGAAGACTTCTAGGAATTCGCCCAACATATAATGAAATCTCTAACTCTTGATCATACATTATAAAATAATAAAAAATTGTATATAATATGATTCAAACTACTAAAAACTATCATAAAATTTCTATCTCCAATAAGCACCACTCTACAATCTTCTCCGTCAGATAACACAACTGTCGCATCGAACAAAACAACAAAAGTTTACATGAAGTACAAAATTTCATCAGAAGGGAGGGAATTTTACAAGAGTATGTATAGAATGACTAAATCCACAATTGATGGATTCTACCATATAAATATTATACACCACAAAAACAAATTAAAAAGCTTAACATGAACTATAATTAGCGTTGATATTTTTATGAACATTTTATGCCGATCAAAATCCATCCCTTGTTTATAGACCAAATGATGTGAAATAATGGAGTGAAAATATACAAAATCAAAAAGTCATAAAAGAAAGGTATACAATAAATTGATCATACCTCAAAAAACCAATGGCCTTTCCATTGATTTAACGTCTCTACATTGTAAAAGTCTACACAAAAATCCTCCACTTGACTACTGATATACTCTATGGAGACACACCAGTTTGGATCCCAGTGGGAAAATAATATCGCAAGGCTATCCTCATCCTACTCAATATCCCATTGGTAATGTATAATCATGCTGACCCACCTAATGAACAGAAAGAGGAGAACCCTATTACAAATACGGTAAACACAATATATTCTATTGCTTCATCATGAAATGAAAAATATCTCCCATGCATTATTATCCTCCTTGTGTAGTCAAGAAATAATAATGATAGTGAACGTGACCCTTGTATGTGTAACATATAAATTACGGGACCCCAATGGGTGTTTGGTAACTCCCATCTTCAGAATACTGTGAACCAAACCGCTAAGGAACGATCCATACTGGTTGGAGTCGCAACTACCCAATCACTCACAATCTCCCATATGATTTTATTCTCATTGAGAAATACTACTAACCTAGTTCTTGAGATACTCTACATTATAAAATCATATTCATGGTTATTTTCTCTCTCTTATACACTTCCAAGTACAAATAGAGTGTAAATTGAGTGGCTGCATATATGATCACTGGGTGAAACTCCTTATCAAGACACCACAGTTTAGACTCCGCATCTAGAAATGGTTAGGGGTGAAATGAAGAATGTCCTTGAACATTTTACTAATAATCCACAACATCAGGCATCCTTAATAATGATATTGGATCTCCTACCACTACTTTTCATTTATCATCGATGAAAAAAACTTTAGATAGAACTCCATCAAGAACCAATCGCATGAAACAACAGTTTAATATCACACATTGAGTCTCAACATCCACTACTCTTTCTCTTCCCATCTCATAGGACTGAACACCAATAGAACCCAGTACTCATCCTATTATAGAAAAAGGGTGAAGGAGATCTAAAAATACTCAAGAACCCCCTCTATATCAAAATTATTGATTATAACCTTCTACATTTCCATAATCAAATTTTGTAAAATTCTTTTCCAAACCTCTTCCTCCTCAATCATATTGATCCTTAGAAAATCATATCCACCATTCTATTGAACATATTATCCCTAAACAACTTGTTGATGATGACCGAGCACCATTTCTGAAAATAAGGCACAAGGTAATTCTTAATCCAAATATCATTGAACATTTTAAATTTTATTATTTATGTTAATTTTAATTTATTGACATCACTCACCTAAATATAATTTGAAAATATAAATGATGAATCTACTTTTCTTATGTATCTGCTCTGTAAGAGGAGTCACTTCTTTTATCATGTTCAAAAGGATTAAGGACATTACATAAAATTTAGGGGGGAAATAATTTTGTGTACCTGTTGGTCTTCCATTCTTACATAAGATCTAATACTCAATTGAAATTATTTCCATACAAACCCATGCAAGCCTACTATGTGCATGAACCCATTCCCCATAACATATCATAAAGAAAATGTTTGATACCACTATTTAACAACCCCCAACCCTCAATTTTACCCCTTTTAATCCATCAATTGAGAGGAGTCACCCATAAATCCAACCTCTATTAGTCCCTATATAAGTGATTGAAAATGGGGGTATAAGTGGTCACACCAAGATATTTTTATGAAATCGATTTTTAAATAATTTTTTCTTTAATATATTTTTTCACACATAATAGAATGTTTATAAAAAATGTGTTTTATTATTGAAAAATTATATGTTCATTATATGAAAATTTTTAAATTGGACGGAATTCATAAGAATAATTGATTTTTTTAAACTAAATATAACGGTCCCAATCAATATGAATGTACTGGTATGTGAATTTATAACAATCACACAATTTTTTCATGGGTGAATATTAATTTCTCAAAGAATTTTCTTTGGAAAATTAATATCACTTTTGAATTCTGATTTTCAAAAACATCTAAAAATTATTTCTTTATAATCTTTGCAAAAAAATTATGTTTCAAGGTATAATGATAAATACTTATTTGAGTGGAAAATTATATATTTTTTTAATCTTTTTACAAGGTGAAATTATATTTTGGATAATTTAAAATTTTCATTAGTTAATTTTTATTCAATATTAACCAATAAAGGTGTTTATAGTGGATTTTATCCAAGAATTTAGTATAAAAATAATTTATATTTTAAAAAGATATTTTTTATGAAAAAACTAATTTTCATTGAATTTTTTCAGTATTATTTTAAAAAATTATTAAACATCTGTCTATTTGAATATTAAAAAAATGGATACTATTTTTTGAAATAGTAGGTCAAAATTTATTATTAGTTTTTTTATTTATATTTAATATGAATAGAATGTGTGGTAAAATTTATAACCTCATTAATTGGTAAAATGGGTTAATATTGATTAAAAATAAGTGACACTGCTATAATTTTTAATCATAATTATTATTAGATGAAGTTAATTATTCCCTTAATGCCAAAGGTTATAAATTTTAATTTTATTGAAACTTGTACATAAAAATTACTTATATATTATTTAAATCAAATAAATTCACAAATGACACATTCTTTGTCTTAAATGTCTTTTATGTGTCTGGATAGGAAAAAATTATGTTTCGAATCAATATATGTGTCATTTTTGAACTAAATAACTTTATTTTTAAGTTAAAAATTTATTATGACATTTGGCCCACATGGTTGAGATTATGACGTTTATAATATATTATTTAAATAAATTACAAAGATTTCGCACAATTTTATTTTACAATTATAACATTTTAAATATGGGGTTATCTAGAAAACATGTTGGTTTATATGTAGTATTTTAAAATATAAAATATTTATATTTATCATGTGAATTCATTTAAAATTTTAATGAATTAGATAATTACCCTAAATTCTTACCCCACATCGATTCATTAATTACGAAATTTATAGGAAAATAAAATAAATGATATTTATAATATTAAAATTAAGACAATTTAAAATATTAAAGGTTGTCCAAAAAATCTAAAGAAATACATATAATGTTATTAATATAATATTTTTTAAATTATAAATGTTTTCTATATATTTTTAAAGTCAAATAGTAAATGTTATCACAATTGACAATAATTATATTTTATGAGAATAATATTTTATTTAAATATTTAAAAATCATAAAAATATTTTAAAAATAAAAATTGATTATGTATGATCTAAAATGTTTAAAAATAAATATATTGTCTTATTATCATCACATAATTAAAAAATATAACTTTAAAATTTTAAAATATCTGTTATTGTAGTTAAAATTAAAATAGGTTAACTAAGTGTTCATAAAAATTATAAGCTTTAAAGTAACATAAAAACTAATATAACATATATTTGCTGATGATATTAAAAAAATATATAATCTTCTATTAAAATAAATGGTAATTTTGTGATATTTTGATTGAAAAATAATATATTATATTTTCAACCTTTTAGAAATTCCAAAATTTTCCATTAACTAAATTACAAAATAGAACCACCTCCCCCACTTCATTAAAACACATTTAGCATTCTGTTTTTATCTTTATATTCCAATGTATTTTCTACACTTCCCTATAAACCTTATAGAGGAGATGGTATTATAAAAATTCAAGACCTAGATTCCTTTAGTAGAAATACCATGGAGACATTTCAAACAAAATGAGGTTTGAACATTAATACAAAATGAAAAGAATTTAGGTATGGGTTTATTTAACAATCTCATTGTAATTTGGGATTTTTACACATAATCCTCAACTAGATACTATTTCCCTTCAATTATAATTTTTTTTAAATTTTTGTTGAAAATAAATTTAATATCATTTTGTAAATGTTTAATTTCAATTTTACACATGGTTTATTTTATTTGAAATTGTATGAAAGGAATATGTTTATAATTTTCAAAAAAACATATTTTCTATATTTTATCTAAATAAAATACATAAGGAATGATTTTAATCAAATCTAGAAGATGTTTATTTTATATCCATAATGAAACATTTTTTCATTGAAACTTCATATAAAATATTAAAAAATTATTTTCAAATAAAATGATTTCCTTTGTAAATGTAGATATTTTAAAAAATGATTTCTAAATGAAAAGTATTTTTTTTCAATAATTATTTGAAGTGATCTTTAAGAATAATTTTTTATCTATCAAAACATTACTTGATTTTACTTATGATATGATCCAAGGATGACATCCATATTCTATATATGGATGTTTTATGTTTATGAAAGAATGATTTATATGAATCCCATTACGTTTCAATTAGTTCTACTACGATGAAATAATTTTTAAACCCTTTTCATTTCAATGGGATATAAAATGATTTAATGTTTATAAAACCCATTTCATTTCATGTGGTATGATATGATGAATGATTTTGGATACCGTGAAACACCTAGGTATTATTTTATATTATGTGATTGGCGGTACCAATTTAAACGTCCAATTAAATAGGTAAAGGTTTCTATCTCATACGATTAGAATGGGAAATAGGTTAATATCATTGATCCAAAATGGGGAACATTTGATTCCAGATCTATAATGAGAAATATGATTCTCATGATATATAAAAGGAAATAGGTGTATCCTGATACTCTATGTTGATGGTCGTTATAGTCAAACTTGACATATGATATGGTTTTTTTTACCAAAATTTTTTCCAAACTTTTATGATATCTTCTTATGATTCATGATTGATTTTTGATGACTTGTCACTCTTACAGGACATTTTCTCTAAAAGGTTATATTTTTTTTCCATGCCTATTGTTTATGAATTATGATAGGTTAAATATGAACATCATATGTTATGTTTATGATCAAAAAACCATATTCTTATCTTATCACTCCATAAGATAATGTAATTAAATCTCATATGATTTCCATTATTAGGCATCTAAACTCACCCTTTCTAATGATTTAATCCTGAGGTTATGGTGAATGGTTTAGTTAAGGTATGCCAAAGTGGGTTACTATATGACATGATCCCTTTGGCATATTTTTAAGATCATCCATAAAATAATATGATTGTATATTTAATCTCGAAACACTCTAAAACCTTATAAATTTGGTGTTGATATAATTCCTACATATTTAAAATTCACATAGTTAGATTTAATATTTTTGTATTGAATTCTCAGGCCATTAAAGATCATATCAGATCAGTGTTTATCCAATAATTACTGATTTTCCATTGAACACTATTATTAATACCCTAGGTATTGTACCATGTAATGGATAAAATCCAAAATATTTTATAATGTTCAAGATAGACCTACGATAAACATATAGTTTCATAAAAGAATGATTCAAAATTTAAACATTTAATAAATGATATTTAAGAATTCTGTGGTTATCCAATAATAAATTTTTTCTCACACTATGTTTTTTGGTTAATGTCGATGGTTGGAAATTGAAGGAATTGGGTTAACATAAAATGTGATAGAAAATTTGTTCATGATAATCCAAATGGGTTGTTGACTAGAGTGAAGGATATTGTGATTAGCATAATAAGTTATGATGAATCATAATTAACACCATTCAATATAACTAAATCCCGTAATCACCAAAGAAGGGATACATAGAGTTTTATAAGAGCTCAGCTAGTTAAAACCATAATGAAAAAAGATTTAGTTTACTCTTTTAAAATAATTTCGGATGAACTGCTCAAGGGAATGCCTTATAGGTATAAGAATATATTTCGAGTGTGTAAAATATGGACATAATGAAATTAATTTCAAAGAAGAAAAATGAAATGTTTACTATACACAATTGTAGATAATATTGGTCTCACAAAGATATCATCAATGGTTGAATGTTTTAAATTTATTATGTATAAGAATTATGGAAACATATTTTCTAGGGGGATGATTGTGAAGATAATTTTCAAGGTGTAAAGAGTAATGGTTATACAACTGATGATGAGGAGAACACAAATGACATATGAGAGGTATTGTCTGATCTAATAGTGTTTATTATGTTAAATATGTGAGTAATGGTTTAATTTAGTTTGATGAATGTTAATACATGATTCATATTTCATATTAAATAAATTATTAATTAATTAATAATATGATAAAATATAGTCAATTGTTTATTAATGAAATGGGATGATTGAAGTTTCCATATTTTTGAATTCAATAATTATGTTATATGTGTAATGAAATATACACTACGGAAAAAATGGTTAATAGCGACGGGATATTTGCGACAGGAATAATTCCCGCCGCAAATACCTTTTGCAAAGGAGTATTTGCAACAGGTAACTATACCTATCGCAAGTAATCTGTTATTTGCGACGGCTAAAAAACCTTTCGCAAATAGTTTGGCGCGAAATGCACGGAAAACCGCGCGAAGTTTATTTGCGACGGGGATAGAACCCTGTCGCAAATAACCGGCGGCGGTTAAAGACTATTTGCAACGGGGCCCGTCGCAAATAACCGTTTTAATGCCGCCCATAATTAAATGTGGTCAGGGTTATTTACGAAGGGGTTCTATACCCGTCGCAACTAACCGGCGGCGGTTAAAGACTATTTGCGACAGACCTGCATGCCCGTCGCAAATACCCCGGCGGCAGGGGATATTTGCGACGGGCCGCGTCGCAAATAACCATTTTAATGCCGCCTATAATTAAATGCGGTCAGGGTTATTTGCAACGGGGCCCGTCGCAAAAAGCGTTATTTGCGACGGCAAACCCGTCGCAAACAAGCCCAACACAATTACTCTAACCTATAAATACTGCCAACCATAACAATTTCCTCACTTCACTCTCAACTCTCAACGGTTCCCATTTTTTCACTCTGAATTTTTTAGGACTTTATGTTGTATAATTTTTTTCCGACTTCGAGGATTCAGTTGGTGGTGTTCTACAATTACAACAGCTCAACATTAACATCAAGTCTAAGGTTTTTATCTGAATTTTAATTTAATATTTATTTTATTTATTGTATTTATTTAGTTTAAATTGTTTGAATTTTTTTTTTGATTTCTAATTAGAAATAATTATGAATATGTATTAATAATTAATAGTAATTAGAGACAATTAAACACTAGTTAATTTAAAATAGTTAGCTGTAATTACAATTAATTAGCAGTAATTATGACAAATTAAAATTAATTTTAATTAATTAATAATTATTAGAAATAATTATCATTAATTAGTAATAATTTATAATAATTACCAATAATTAGTAATAATTACTAATAATTAGTAATAATTAATAATAATTCCCAATATTCAATAATTGCTAACATTTGTCAATATTTTTTCCAATAATTACCAATATTTACCAATAATTGCAAATAATTTTCAATATTTACCAATAATTAGGAATAATTACCACTAATTAGGAATAATTACCACTAATATTAATAATTATCAATAATTAGGAATAATTACCATTAATTAGGAATAATTACCAATAATTAGGAATAATTACCAATAATTACGAATAATTACCAATAATTACCATTAATTAGGAACAATTACCTATAATTAGGAATAATTACCAATAATTATGAATAATTACCAATAATTAGGAATAATTACAAATAATTAGGAATAATTACCAATAATTATAAATAATTACCAATAATAATCAATAATTAGTAATAATTACCAATAATTACCAATAATTAGTTATAATTAGTAATAATTTCCAATAATTAGTGATAAATAGTAATAAATAGGAATAATTACCAATAATTAGAAATAATTGCTAATAATTATCACTAATTACTAATAATTCGTAATAATTACAAATAATTATTAATAATTAGAAATAATTAACAATTATTACCAATAATTAGTAATAATTAGTAATAATTACCAATAATTAGTAATAATTAGTAATAATTACCAATAATTCGTAATAATTAGTAATAATTACCAGCAATTACCAATAATTACCAATAATTAGTAATAATTAGTAATAATTATCAAAAATTAGTAATAATTACCAATAATTGGTAATAATTACCAATAATTAGTAATAATTAGTAATAATTACCAATAATTACCAATAATTAATAATAATTGCCAATCATTACCAATAATTACCAATAATTAGTGATAATTAGTAATAATTAACAATAATTTGTAATAATTACCAATAATTAGTAATAATTACCAATAATTAGTAATAATTACTAATAACTAGTAATAATTACCAATAATTAGTAATAATTACCAATAATTACCAATAATTACTAATAATTAGAAATAATTGCCAATAATTAGTAATAATTACCAATAATTAGTAATAATTACCAATAATTAGTAATAATTAGAAATAATTACCAATAATTACCATTAATTAGAAATAAATAACAATAATTAATAATAATTGGTAATAATTACCAATAATTACCAATAATTACCAGTAATTAGTAATAATTATCAATAATTAGTAATAATTACTAATTATTACCATTAATTACCATTAATTATTAATAATTAGAAATAATTAGTAATAATTAGTAATAATTATTAATAATTAGTAATAATTAGTAATAATTCTTCATAATTAGTACAAATTACCAATAATTAGTAATAATTTCCAATAATTACAAATAATTACTAATAATTAGTAATAATATTAAAAATAAGTAATAATTTGTAATAATTAGTAATAATTAGTAGTAATTAGTAATAATTAGTAATAATTAGTAATAATTATTAATAATTAGGAATAATTAGTAATAATTACCAGTAACTACTAATAATTACCAATAACTGGTAATAATTACCAATAACTACCAATAATTACCAATAACTACCAATAATTACCAATAAGTATTAATAATTAGTAATAATTAGTAAGAACTAGTAATAATTAACAATAACTACTAATAATTACCAATAACTAGAAATAATTACCAATAATTACAAATAATTAGTAATAATTACCTATAATTACCAATAATTACCAATAATTAGTAAAAAGTACCAAAAATTGCCAATAATTAGGAATAATTACCAATAATTAGGAATAATTACCAATAATTAGGAATAATTACCAATAATTAGGAATAATTACCAATAATTAGGAAATAATTAAAAATAATTACCAATAATTACCAATAATTAGGAATAATTACCAATAATTAGGAATAATTACCAATAATTAGGAATAATAACATTATTACATTATTAATTTATTTTATTTTTAATATTAAAATAATATAATTTTCTATATTATATACAATTCTCCTTTCAGCAGCAGCATCAGGAGTAGATGGAATACATGCGCCAACTCACTCATGCTTTAGGGATGGAGTTTCCTCCACCAGCATCTACAGATCCCCCTCCCCCTCCTCCCTCCCCCTTATTCAGATTAGAGTTTTTTTATGTTATAAAGTTTGTTAAATCAAAATATGAATGTTTTTTCTATTCGTAGTTTCTGTCGCATTATAACATATTAATAATATTATATTTTGAAATAAAAATATTAATGTGAATAATAATATTATTTATATTTTCTAATATTAAATTATATATATATTAAAATTTTATAATATTATAATTTAATTATATTTTTTTGTAATATTAGAATTATTTTATTATTTGAATGTAAAATAATTCTATTATTTTTATATTAATTAAAATAACTTATTAATATTTTTTTTATTTATGAATTGTAATTCTAATATTATTCTATTAATTAAAATCATTTATTAATATTCTATTATTTTTTATTTTTAAATTATAATTCTATTATTATTATATTAATTAAAATAATTTATTAATAATTTATTATTTTTATTTGTGAATTATAATTCCATTTTTATATTAATTAAAATAATTTATTAATAATTTATTATTTTTTAGTTTTGAATTATAATTCTATTATTATTATATTAATTATAATAATTTATTAATAATTTATTATTTTTATTTGTGAATTATAATTCTATTATTATATTATTTAAATTCATTTATTAGTATTTTTTTTATTTTTGAATTATAATTGGATTATTATTATATTAATTAAAATAATTTTTTAATAATTTTTTTTTATTTTTTATAGTATTTGCGACGGGATACTATGCCCATCACAAATAGTATTATTATTATATTCATTAAAAAAATACCAATTGCGACGGGCCCGTTGCAATTAGTATTTGCGACGGACCAGTCGCAAATACGATTTTAAAATGTTTTCACAAATATATGGACTAATATATGCGACAGGAAGGATCGCCGTCACAGATAATACATTTAGCGACAAGCCCATCGCAAATAATTGTTGTGGCGACGCTGTTTTCCACGACGGGCTATTTGCGACGGGCCCCTATCGCAAAATCCTATTAGCGACAGGATGCCGATGCAAATGCCCCGTCGCAAATGCAATTATTTCCAGTAGTGATACAAGGAACTTTCTGTATTTTTTCATCATTTAGGAATTTCAAGAATATCTTGATTGATAATGAGGATCTAGAAATCTTTATATTAAAAAGGATATATTTTATGTGAGATGCGTGATTAAGGTAAGATAATAGTTAATATGTTCCAAATATTTGGATAAATATATGTTTGACACGAATAATATAAATCAGATATTATTAGTGGAATTTGAATAGATAAATAGTGTTTATATAATGAGTTTATATTATAATTGATGAAGTACAAAACATTTTTTTATTTATAGAATATATCCAATAATATGTGTTCTATTTATAGAATATGGATGAATGAATGTTTTCAAAAATATTTTATGGGAATATTTGTTATTACCATGTTTTAACATAATACATTATTTAATTATTAACATGTTTCAAATGTGAAATGTAAAATCTACTACATGCTGTTTAGAGGAATAATGATGAGTCCATTATAAAAATATATTTACCACAATTCTAATGTTTTTAATTTTAATCATTTGGAAGTGTCATTAGGTTGACCATTTATAAAATCATTTACATTGAACCTTGAATAGGGTTTTAGTGATTAATCTATTATTTCACAATGTGAATGTTTATTCATATTGGATAAATAGAGCTAACCATATATTTATAACTAGATATGGAATTAATGAATTTCTCTTATAATATGGATATTTTGATCCGTAAGTGCTTTATACTAAAAAAATTCATCTTTATTTCATAGAGTAAGTGATGTAGTGGAAATTGAAGGAATCACTACCAATGGATGTAATTATGCTTGAAATACTATAGAATCTTAATCCTTAGGAATATTAATCCATTTAAAATAATTTATCATATTAGGATAGTATTCATTCGATATGAACTTCCATCAAACCTCTATCAGGATCATGAAGTGTTTCATTTATATCTCCTGAGGATGTAAATACCTAATCCATCAAATTTACTGACTCCAAGGTCATACTACTAGAGAATAATATTCAGTATGAGAAAAAATCATTAGATTTTTGGGAGTAAATATTGAAGGTTATATGAAACATGAACACTCAACAGGTCAATGTTTTATGCCAAAACCATGAAATTGAGGACGCCACATGGGCACCTAAGGTTTTAATGAGGTTGGAGTGTCTTCAGTTAATCATACCAAAGTTATGAATTTTAACGGAAAATTTAATTTTATGGGGGTAGAATGTAACACCTTGAGGTTTCTATAAAACACATTTTTAAATAATTTTATTTCATTGATTGATTTCGATGTATGCAACAACTAATTTAGATGAATCATGAAATATTGATAAAATAATATATTTCAATTATTACATATATTTCAAATTTGAATGAATGAATACGATTAAATAATTTATGACATAAATATAACGTTCCCACTCAATATTAATGTATTGGAATGTTCATAGAAAATGATCAAATTAATTTTTATTAAATAACTTTTATTCATAAAAAATCAATTTTTATAAAAATATAGTTTTTCTTATTTTCAAAATTGAATAATAAATTCGTGATAATAATTTATTTCAAAAAAAAGAACAAAATTTTATAGTTCAAAATGTAAAAATTATCTTAGAATAATTTTTTCGAAATTTTTTAAAAACATTTATTAATCAAGAACTAATAAAAAAACTACATCTTATTACAAAATGTATTTTATTTTAATGTTTCTATAAGGTAAAAATACATTTTTAATTTTTCAATTTTTTTAAATTAGATAATTTTTATTTTATGTAATATAAATATTATTTTTGAGGTGTATTTTATACTTTAATTATTCAAAAAACTATTTAAAATTTTAATAATTCATTTTTTTGATAAGTCTTTTTTCACTGCATATTGTCAGTTTTATTTTAAATTAAATTCCTAAACATTGATATATTGTATTTTGAAAAATGGATTCCAAATTTTAAATCATTGGTTAAAAAATTAGTAAATATATACCTCTATTTTTAGTTAATATGACTAGTATTTATGGTCAAATTTATTACCATGGTAAAGGGTAAAATAGGATAATATGGATTACATATTAGTTATAATGATATATTGTTTTCATTGTATTTCCTATTGAATGGACTAAATATTAATCTTAATACCTATTTTTCAAAGTAGATTTTTTTCATGGATAGTTGTCCATGAAAAATACTTATATATTTTTTTAATAAAATCGTTTCACATACATCAGTTTATTTGTCTTTAATATATCTTATGTGTAAAAATGTGGAAAAAGTTTTTTATCAAAAAATATAAGATTCCATTTTGATCTTAATTTACAGAAATTCAGGGTATAATTTTTTTATGACTTGTGCGTCCACATGGATAAGATTATGACCATTTTAAAATTTTATTTGAAAAAAAGTCAAAGATTACACATTCTTATTTCAAATATCTATTACATTTTTTCACGAGTTTAACTAGGGAATATGTTAAATAAAAATAATTTTTTAAAAGATAGAATATTTATGTTTATCATTATAATTTCTTAAAAAAAATTTGGATTTAAATAATTACCCTAATTTTTTACAATTTTTTTTTGCAATAATTAGTCAATTAACAAAAATTCAGGTAAATTATATTAGTAATATTAAAGGAAAAATAATTCAGGTTATTTAAGGTGATCCAAATATGTTGTAAATTACATTGACATGTTAGGGATATAATGATTTAATTTTATTATAATTTTACATGTTATCTTTATATTTTTTTGAAGTCAAAATTTATAAAAGTATTAATATTTACAATAATGATAATTTATCGAATTAATATTTTATTAAATTATTTGAAAATCTGAAAAAATAACAATAACTATATGGTATAAATATGTCATAAATTCACACTTCATGGTTCGATTCACACAAGATAAGTCTAAATTTTTCATGACCCATCCCCTGGGGCCCGTTCCATGATTACTCCAAGCCCACCATCCATAGGCAAGGGGCTGGCGACTAGCATCGAAAGGTATTTTCCCTAAAATTGTGAAGGCATTGCCTTTATAACCAGTAAACTCACACAAATAAGCACAAATTAGGATACAAGATCGAAGTGAAACTACATAGTAATTAGGGAGTGTATAGAAAGTAAAAAGGGGACAGAATAATAGCCCAACTGTAAAGTATAATGAAAACAGGAAAGAACAAGTAATCTGAGTACAACTCCTGTGAACGCTCACAAAGGAATCCTATCTGAGGGGTTAGTACAAATTTTGAAGGGCCGACTTTGCGGAATGCCTCGCCTATGGTCCACCTCCATGTTACCTCTAGAATGGATGCACTAATCCTCATTCTGCATTGTCCGTCATCTGTACAAGTCACAACAATGGTCGGGCGTAGCCCATGAAAGGTTTAGCATAACGATACTCAATAGGGACCCTGAGACCCTCAAAGGTCTCACAAAATCCACAAAGGATAAAACAGAAAGCATGGAAACAATATTCAACCCTACTTAGGTATATGACCATACATATACCTATGTTGTCAAGTAAAGACATATTATTCATGAGGAAACACAAGGCCCCAATTCTTAGCCAATGTACAACTATTCCACGAAGGAAACATTTCCACGAAGGTTACCACCATGATGGTCAGTACAAAAAAGGTATACCACATAGAAGAATATCACAAAGATATCACCACGAAGGAATGTACCACAAAGGTATTCCACATTTAAGATTACGAAAAACGTAAAGACTTACCTGACACCAGGTATAACATAGGTAAGGTAATGAAGATTATTATATGTAACTACTGAATCATCTTACATAGTTAAGAGGCAGACCCACGTTTGATCATGAATTATCAGACCCATGTTGGATCCCATATAATCAGTCCCATTTTGGATCCTATTACAGGAGACCCATGTAGGATCTTAGAGTAGTACCACGTGGATTCATAGAGTGTATCCAAGTAAGAATCTCGAACATAGTCCCACGTAGGATCCAAAATCACAGACCCACATAGGATCCCTTTCTCATGTTACAACCAGCCACATGGTTCCCACAATAAGCTCTCTTTATTTTGGGAGGGTATTCTCCTCAATACATAGGTAGATACTCCAAATTCCATGATCTCCCATGAAGAAGTATCCCAAATGGCCACCACTTGATAGAGTCTGAATGCAACAGATGGTGCATCAATCAGACGCCCGGTATGTAATTTATTGGCCTTTTAGTCCCGAGGGCCAGGTGGGATTCATGTCCAATCCAACCCATACATACCCCAACAATATCCAAAACTCAAGTGGGGTATAACAAAAGTACCATCTCGATCCATGGTTTCAGGCACCGCAGATGGTTTGTCAAACTGACACCCGTAGCTCTAGTTAGGGATGAAAGAGCGAAAAGGGTTAAAGCTAGTCCGGGTCCAGTCCGACCGGGTCAGACCGACCAGGCCCAACCCGGCCTGGGCTGTCCCACGTTCGAACCTGGGTCTGACCTGGCCTGCTGGTTCCCAGTTGCACTGCTGGGTCTGACACAGCCCGTTGGTGCATCCTACGATGGGCGGCCCGTGGTGCGGCCCACGCTGGGTGGCCCACTAGGTGGCCTACAGATGGCTGGATGACTAGCCCTACTCCACATCATGGTCATACATAGTGCCACCTACCTTGACCAGTAGCGATTCAGCGTCCCTCCTTCCCCACCGCTGCCTTAGGCCGTTACTCCAGCACGCTTGCGGCGCGGATGTGCGCCCCTTCCTCCCCTTCGTGCGGCCAACCGTGGACCGGTCGCCGCCTCTTCTCCACCATGGACAATAGGCCATATCCCTCAACCGGCGGCGCAGTTGTCTCGCCGCTGTCTTTGGGGCCAGCTGGTGTGCCGCCTTCTGCTCCTAAGTCCTACCAGTGGCAGTTGTCAGTACAAGTCATCATCCTCCTCCATCACAATGAACGCATCAAAACCCACAAAGTTTTCGGAGAGGTCAGGCCATGTTCGTTTATCCCACAACCTCCGTGTTAGATCAGTTACAAGAAGCTAATGGGGATAGATTCAACATAAATTAAATTAACAATATTCAATCAAATCACACCCCTACCTTGTCGTTCATTGTAGGAGTCGAGAGGTAGAATATGAAGTTGAAGAAGAACATCGGTGTTTGTTTCTTCCACAAAATGCTTCTAATCGGGGATTTAGTTCGGTTCCTCGTTCTTCGAGGGAGAGGGATCTATTAATTAGAGGAAGAGTTTATCTAATGTTCTCCTATTTTCCAACAATTTTTCCAAGGAAATTTGGAGAATCCAAATTAAAATTGGTTTATCAAATTAATTTACGTTGGCATGATTAATGTTGGCACAAATATGTGGCATAATTAATTAAAGTAGAGTTGAGAGGTTTTCCCCCATTAATAGGGGTTAGGGTGGTCCCCATCAAAATAAATTTAAATTGTGTGGTTATTTTCTATCTTGGTTGGTCCCTACATCCATAAATTCAAAATAGTGGTTTCAAAAGAAAAATAAAATGTTAATTATTTTATTTATCTTCTTCCACAAAAAAGTGAAAAAAATTATTCCACCCATGAACTACTATCATCGAGGTGAATGTCTCTTTATATGAATATTTGCGCTTGGATTTCAACGTTGTCCTCAAATTTTCATTCTGAGAACCGGTTCAAAAGCTATAAAAACATGCTGGCACATTTACTGAATGTACTTAAATGATGTTCAGAAAATCATTCTAGGAACTTGGGGCCACAAAATCATGTGCCGTAAATTTTTTAGAACTCGTAAAATTCCCATTTAATTATTAAAAAATACATGTAATTTCCAGGTCTTTACATTCTCCCCACCTTAGGGCTTTGCATCCCTGAAAGCCACATCATAAAAAATAGAAAAAGAAGTGTGGGTATTAATCACGAATCTGAGCCTCCCGCTCCCACGTGCTCTCTTGGAGGTTCATGTGATACCAACATACACATACCAAAGGTATTAATCACCCATGAAGGAATCTCTCCTATCGATCCTCAATCTCCACTGGAACCTCCGTAAACATCTCCCCATTGTCGATGTCCAGCACCCCATGGTTGTTGATGTGAGATGGGAGGTGCAGGTATCTCCTTAGCTGGGATATCAAGAAAACGTAAATCTCCCAGCACAACTGAGGTGGAAGAGCTAAGTAGTAAGCCACCTCACCAACTCGGCTGAGGACCTGAAAGGGTCTAGTGAACCTCAGAGATAACATTCCACCCCGGCCAAATCATATCAGACCTCATCGGGGTGATACCCATAGAATGATGTGGTCACCATCCTCGAACATCAGAGGTATTCATCTCCTATAATCATATGACTTCTTCCTACTTTATTTTTTCTTCATCTGCTCCTCGATGATCTGCACCTTCTCCATGGTATCCTATACTGTCTCTGGTCCCATAAGGGCTGACTCCCCTGGGTCAGTCCATCATAGAGGTGGCATGCAAGGTTGGTCGTACAGAGCATTAAAAGATGCCATCCCAATGATGGAGTGATAGCTGTTGTTGTATGAAAACTCCACCAAGGGAAAGTGATCGTCTCAGCTGTGACCGAAGTAGAGGACGCAAGAAAACAACATGTACTCGAGGTTCTGAATGGTCTGCTCAGTCTGGCCATCCATCTAAGGATGGAAAGAAGTGCTCAAAAAAAGTTACATCCTAAAAGCCTCTTGAAACCCCATCCATAGTTGGGAAGTGAAACGTCCATCACTATCATATAAAATCATCAAGGGTACTCCTTGTAGCTACACAATCTGTAGAACATAGAGGTGTCCCATGCTCTCTTCATAACCCTGCTCTCTGATCGGTTGGATGTGGGGAGACTTGGTGAGTCTGTTGACGATCACCCAAATAGAATCATGACCCCTGGATGTACGTGGAATTCCTATCACAAAGTCCATGGATATCCCATCCCACATCCACTAAGGGACTTCTAAATGCTGAACTAAGCCTACTAGTACCCGATTCTCTTCCTTCACTTGTTGAGAAGTGAGGCCCCAAGAGACAAACTCTTATACTTCTTTCTTAATTCTCAGAAACAAGTGTTGTCGTCAGAGGTCCCGGTACATATTTTCCACTCCGGGATGCACTTCTAGAGGGGATGTGTGGAACTCCCTCACAACTTCCTCCCGAAGCGACACTGGTACCATGGTACGTCCTATGAAGAGGATGAAATGCTCCCCTCCTTTAGAAAATGAATCAGGTGCCCGTCATGTTAATATTTGACCACGTCGAGCCTCATAGTCAGTGTCACCATGCTGTACCTTCCAGACTCACTGAAGGAGTTTGGGAGTGACTGTTAGAGATAGAAAAGAAATGCTCCATCTCATTCCACAAAGGATACCTGCAAAGTGGCAAGCTGCTTCGTCCCTTCACCTAGAAACTATATACCAGATCTCTTGCTAAGTGAATCTACTACAACATTCCCTTCCTATATGTATAGACTATCTCTATGTCATAGTCCTGGAGGAACTCAAGCCAACATCACTGTCTCAGGTTCATGTCATTTTGGAAGAAGATATACCCGAGACTCTGGAAATCAGAGTAGTCCATAAAATACTCACCCATCAAAAAGTTTCACCACATTTCAAAGTGAAGACCACTAACACTAACTCAATGTAATGGGTATCATAGTTCTTCTAATGATGTCTCAGCTATCAATAACCATATGCGATAACTTCTCGCTCCAGCATCAGGACAGAATCTGAGACTGTTCCCGGATGCGTCACAGTAGACTACATACCCAACACCCACCTCCGAAATCCTCAAGATGTGGTCACTAGTCAGCCTCTACATCAGCTCCTAAAAACTCTGTGGGAATCTCTCCGACCACACGAAGTCTTGAACCTTCTTTTTCAACGCTGATAATGGTTCTATATCCCTAGAGAATTCTAGAAAAAACCTCCGGCAGTATTCATCCAAACCCAGAAAACTCCGTACCTCTGTCACACTTCTGGGTAACACCCATGTCAGTACCACCTCAATCATCATTGGATCCACTGCTACTCCAGCCTTTGAGATGTCATGTCCATGGATGTGAGCCTATCAGATACAGAACTTGTACTTTGAGAGCTTACCATAAATCCAGTACTCTCACAGTGTGTCCAGAAATATCTACAAATTATAGGCATTCTCCTCCTCGGTAGCTGAGTAGATCGGAATGTCATCGATGAATACTGCTACAGAGTGATCAAGGTATTACTAGAATATCCTATTCATGAGTCCCATGAACACTTCTGGAGCATTGGTTAAACCGAACGACATGAACAATAACTCATAGTGGCCATACCAACACTTGAAAGTCATCTTCTAAACATCCTCATCTTGTACACTGAGCTGGTGATGGCCTGATCTGAGATCTATCTGTGAGAACCACCATGCTCCCATCAGCTAATCAAAGAGGTCCTAAATCCTCGGGAGTGGGTACTTGTTCTTCATGGTCACCTGGTTTAGGTGTCAATAGTCATCAAATGTTACAAGCTCCCATCCACCATCTGGGAAAACAATATTGGGTCTCCCCAAATTTAAACACTGTGTCAGATGAATCCCTTCCTCTGTAAGTCCTCTAGCTATACCCGTTGCTCATAATGCTCCGCGGGAGACATCCGATATGCTAGTGTAGATATCAGTGTCATCCTAGGGTACATGTAAATTTAAAATTCCACCTCTGTATATGGAGGTAGACCCGGAACATCATCAGGGAAGACATCTGTATACTGGTCCACCACTAAAAGATATCTGGGACTCTTTAAATCAACCGCTCTATAGGTAAGGCTAGACAAAAAATTAGTGATTGGTTGTACTCTCCTCCAGGTAAGTCCATATTGTGTTGCAAAAGCTCTGTTCTCTCTTGTGAAGGTAAACCTAGTCCTATCCGTGTAGACACACCACACTATTCTCCTAATAGAGTCAATCTGAGTATGGATTGTAGATAACTATTCCATACCCATGATGACATCATAAGGCCTCGACGCCACTACTAGGAGATCTCAGCGGAAGCTCTCACTTACTAGAGCAAGTTCACACTACTGTCACCCGTTTGTAATCATCAAATTCTCTCTTATAATATTCTCTAGTAGTAATGATCGAGCCAACAGCTCTGTTGGAATCTCAGAGCTCTGTATGAGGGAAGTGGAAAAAATGAATGATTGGAACCTATGTCGATAAGTACTGCAGCTATGGTGGATTAGACACATATCGTGCTATGTATCATCTCTGGGGAACCATGGTCCTAGTCCTTAGCTTCCAGGAGTTGAGTTCACCCCTATCCGCCTTCTCAATGTGGTCGGGGTAGACCACATGGTGGTGGTGGAAGTAAAATATCAAATTGTCAGCCACCACCTACTGCATTACTATCTCCCCTTCCACATCCTCCTGCTCCCTGTGGACCTCCTCTGTCGAACCTCTATCTCTCCCTAGGCGGTCCTTCGACCATTTTCTGATCATCTGTATGGCGGTCCGGGTAGTCTCGAGCCATGTGACATTTCCCGCCACAAGCGTAACACTACCTGCTCCTTGCATGACTGGATTAGTCTCTGGTGCCCCGCACAACCGACCCTAAATCTTGTGGTCGTCCACCTGTAGGTCTGGTCCTCTTGGACCTATATGACATCTATCAGCTGCCAGCCGTATAAGACTCTTATATGTGATGCCCGGTAGTGGGTCTCGTTCATGGTGACTACTCAACAAAAAAACTCTCCACTAACAGGGATTACTATAACACCCCCACCTTTGTTGAGATGTTGAGGGAAATCATTGAAGCCCTGATCTCTTGCCTGAGTCCATGCTCAAAGGTCGGGCCCTGATGAATTGGTCCCACACAATATCAGTGGAGTAGAGCGAGAGGTCGGTGAACCTCTCTGAGTACTGAGCCATAGTCATTCTACCCTTCTGTAGATAAATAACCACTTCTATAAGCACTGCGCAAAGGGTTAGTGGGACAAACTATGCCCAAAATAGGCTCTCAATGTCTTCCCAGACAAGTGTCACCTCATCGTGAACCTGGAGTATCTACCTCCACCATCTTCATGTTTCTGCCAATAGAAGACCAGTGGCAAGGATCACAATGAGATAAACTGGAGTCCATACCAGTCGGAAGACTCTCGCCATGGCCTCCGGCCAATCGTCAATCGCATGTGGGTCTGTCTCACCCCTAAACTTGAGTGTCCTTCGGTGCTGGAACTTGTGCAATGCGCTCAAGCAACGTGCACCCTCTACTACTGAGGCTAGAGACATTGGTGGACTAACTGGTAATGGTACCAATGGTGCCTACACTAGTGCCCCAATTGATAAAGGTCCCTACACCGAGGCCTCGTCAGTCGGTGGGCTATCATCGCGTACTATAAATGGAAACCTAGCTGGCTCTCTGTGTAGAGGCATCCTAAAAAAATAGTTGTGCCACAATCAATAATTTATACCTTGTTAGATCACTCAAATAGATCACAATGAAAACTTTTCAAAACACACATGCAATCAGTGTTTTCATGTACTAAGACTGAAATACGAAGTCAGTGTCCGGGTTTGTGGATACATCGGCTGCCGCATCAACACTGAATTTCCTAAAATTATAACCACACTCATAAAACATAACTCTATTTCCATTAAAAGATTAGAGTCCAATGTTCTACAGTAGAACAGACTCCTATGATACCAATTTTTCACAACCCATCCCCCGGGGCCCATGCCATGACTACCCCCAATGTCCTCTTCCATAGGCCAAGGGTTGTATACTAGCACCGAAAGGCATATTCCCTAAAACTGGGAAGGCTTTGCCTTTATAACCTGTAAACTCACATAACTAAGCAAAAAGAAGGAAACAAGCAAAATGTGAAACTACATAGTAATCAGGGTGTGTACAGAAGTTAAAAAGGTGATAGAATACAAGCCCAACTGTAAAGTAATAGGAAAATTGGAAATTACAAGTAATTTGAGTACAAATCACATGAACACCCGCCATCAACTCCTACCTGAAGAGTTGGTACAACTCTCGAATGGTCAACTTTTCGGTACACCTCGCAAATGGTATACCTCCGAGCTACCTTCAGACTTGGTACCCTCTTCCTCAGTCAGCGATGTCCATCGTCCGCACAAGAAACTACAAGGGGCAGGCAAAGCCTATGAAATGATGAGTATAACGATACTCAGTAGGGACCACGAGACCCTTAATTGTCTCCAAAAATCCACCAAGTATGAACCAAAATGTATGTAAACGAAAGTCAACCTTACAAAGGTATATGCCCATACATATACCTAAGTTGTCGAGTAAACCCATCTCATTAATGAGGAAACACTATTCCCCAATCCTTAGACAAAGTACTACTATTCCAAAATGGAATGAATACCACAAACATAACCACCTTGAACGTAATTACCACAAAGGTATGCCACATAGAAGAATATCACCAGGATATCACCACGAAGGTATGTACCACAAAGGTACAATGCATAAAAGATTACAAAAAAGGTAAATAATTAGCTCACACTAGGTATAACCAAGGTTCAGTAGTAAAGATGATTACTTGTAACTACTGAATTATCTTACTCTGTTAAGAGGCAGACCCACATAGGATACCAAATCATCAGAACCACGTATGATACTAGATCATCAAACCCATGTAGGATCCTAGTACAAGAGACCCACATAGGATCCTAGAGTTGTCCCATGTGGATTACTAGAGCATATCCAAGTGATACTAATGAACACAGACCCACGAAGGTTACCATAGCATAGACCCACATAGGATTCATTTGTCAAGTTACAACCTTCCACAGGGTTCCTACACTGAGCTCACTTGATTCTGAGAGGGTCCACTTCTCAAGCCACATGTCGATACATCAACTGCCATGAAGTCCCATGAAGAATTATCCCAATGGACCACCATGAGATATGGGTCTCAATACAAAAGATGGTGCTTCAACAACATGCCAGGTTTGTATGTTATTGGCCTTTTAGTCCCAATGGCGTGGTTGGATTCATGTGTAAGAACCAGGATCTTATTTTCATGTATGTTTTTCCTTGTCTAGTCGTTTTTGAGAAAAAGAGGAAATTATGGAAATTTTCTATGTACACACCGTGTAATTTATGAGTATACTTCATGTACTAATTTGCCACAGGAGGTCGTGTGCTGGCCTTATAGTAGCAACACACATGACATTGTGGGAGTGATTTAGAGGCCGCTTAAAGTGGAGTATGAAAATAGTGAGTAAACACCATGTACTTCAAAAGTACACGCCGGGTAATTTTTTTTATTAAATGCACCGAGGTCACATCTAATCACCAGAAATATCTTCTTTTAGGTCATGTTCCACGAAGAGCTCTGTACGGCCGTAGATCTTCGACAAACCACCGAGCGGTACCGGTGTCTGTACTCCGAATCAAACATCGTCGGTTTGGTTGGAATCACATCAGTGAGTTCTTCCTTCTCCTAGAGAATTATTTTCCAATTCCTCCTCTTTTCCATGTTATTGTGGGTTGATAATTTTATAAATTTTCATAGATCTATGAATTTATAAGGTGATTCAAGCCTTTTGGTACACTTATAAAGATCTTATAATGTTTTGGTAGGTGTTTTGAGCCTTTCCATTCTAATTCATTGTGTATTATGTGAAAATCCCACCATTACCCTTGAACATGGTATTGTGTTTTTACCATTTTACCCCTATTGATTTCCTTCAATGCTTGTATGCTTGTGTAAAGGTTGAATGTATGTGACTAGTGTTGATTTTTTATTCTTTGGATGTTTTTCCCATGCATGTTCTATTTACGACTGTTTGGTTTGGTTTATCCAGTTGTCCTCCATGCCTATTTTCCATAACTGTTGCTATAGCTTTGAGAGTTGTATTTTTGACAAGATTGATATGTTGTAGACTGATTATCCACGTATTTTGGTAGGTTTAACTTGGCCATATTTCTTTTCTATGTCGTTAAACTACATAGGGCTGTGAGAACATGGTGTAGTAGACTATTAGAGGAATTGACAAAGTGAGATTCTCTGAGAGTCTTTGAATCACTTCGGGATATAAGGGAATTGACTGAGTGAGCTTTCTCAAAGAGTCCTTCATAGCTATAGACTATAAAGGAAATTGACCTTGTCATCATCCTCAGAGAGTCTTTGTTTTACTTTAAATTACCTTGATTACTATAGACTATAAGGATAATTGACTGAGTGAGCTTCCTCAGAGAGTCATTGAGTTACGTTGAATGACCTGGGATATATCGGGAATTAACCGAGCAAGCTTCCTTAGATAGTCCTTGACCTTGGGGATATGACGAGAATTAATTGTCTGGGCTTCCTTAGAGAGTTCCTCAATAACATAGTCTATAAGTGGAATTGACTGTGAGTGCTTCCTCAGAGAGTCATTAAGAATTATTATGACTAAACTAGAACTACTAGGCCTCATGCACTGCCCAGAGGGTTGCTTGTACTTCATAGGTCGGACCAGAGGGGATGGTTACGAGTACTTCCCATTGGGTCATGTGTTTGTTTTTAGCTGTTTGTTATTGTTGCATGATATTGAAACTATGGATTTTTTACTGATGAGAACTTTCCTATTTACTGTTTTCTGTACATTTACCGACCATGCATTCACTGACTGTTAGGCACAGATCTTCGGGTGGTTTCCTACTGGGATTTCGTATCACACCCTTTTGGGTCATTTTTTTGGGCCCAAAAAAGATTATATTTCTGCAGGAATAGATATGGGATATATCACTTCTACTTTTGGTATGTGACTCACTGTGGAGCTGGAGAGAATGAGACCAAAATTAGGTTTGAGATGCTAAGGAGTTGTTTATCTTTTTCTTTCTACATTGGTTTAGTAATGTTTGTATTTAGCATTTTGACTTGTTTAGATACTTTCCTAGACATATGTATCATGCATCATTATAAATATATATGTATATATATGTATATGTTCTTCAGTTGTTTCTCATTACAGTCTTCTACTATTTACTATTGCTGGATATTAACTGCTTTTGCTATTGTGTGTTTTTTACTCCTGCTTTGTACTCTTACAATGAGGGAATAGTTTCCCCACTATCACAACCAAGCCCTCACTACTAGTTAGCAGCCTCTAGCGTGTGGGGAAATGCGTTGGAGTCCATGTGACCAACCAGGTATGGGTCACCTCCGGGTGGCTTCCGGAACTGGGATGTTACAAAGATGTATCAGTGGAATTATTTTATCTTGACTTACTATTTGGAGATTTTAGCTAGGGATATGATGGAATAGGTAAATGGTAAAAAATGTTCTTGGGATTAGGTAACCCGTGTACAAGAAAAATCCAAACTACCTCATTTAATGCAATTTTTATGGTTTTTCAACTTTACAGTTGAATTGATTTTCACTTTTGGGTGATTCACATGTTTTGTGCAATTTCCGTTGTGTTATTGCGGTTTATTTTTCTATCACAACTCGATGAGATGAGGGTATACCATCTCATGCATCATGTTGGAACTTGTTAGAAATCACATGTCATGCATTCTTTCCATGCAATCTAGGATGCATTAGAAATTTCATTTTGTTGTGATAGATGTTGTATAGAATATACATGCTGTTGTGATAGATGCCTTGATAAAAATACCTGATGTTTGGTAGGGTATTGGTTGTGTAATGTTTTTCTTGAATGAACACCAAAAATTGGTTATTGAGGTGTTATTCACCCTCATGGATCATAATTTGGTGGATCATTTCTTTGTTATCCTAGTTATAACATGTTTTTGATGTCCAAATTTGATTCACGGGGATTATGGGCCCTTACGGATCAGAATTTGGCACCATCAATTCTTGTTTTAGTGTTTTTAGGGATTTTGGAGTTGTTTCTAAGGCTTACTATCTATAAAAACCCAGAATACATGCTGTGTAGTTTTTATTACACACCATGTGTTCTTCAATTCTGGAAGAAACTGTTTTTCATAAGTAAACGCCATGTACTTTTTGTACACGCCATGTAGTCTCTAACCGTTCCATAAGTTGTGTGGGAAGAGACACGGGATGGGAAATTTCTTGTCAAAACACATCGTGTAGATCTTGAGCACGTCGTGTAGTGTAATCCAAGAAACATGATCGTGTAGCTATCAACACGTGTCAGTTGAGTCCCCTCTAATACTCACCATGTACATCTGGAACATGCTGTGTAGAGAGACCCAGGTACCCGGCCGTTTCACTACCAACATAGATTAGTGTTATCCCTTCTAGTATACACTGTGTCCCTCTGGAACATGATGTGTAGTGTCAGCCGTGCAACTAACAACATGGGCCAGGTGAAGCTTTCTTAGTACATGCTTTGTCTATCTTGAACACGTTGTGTATTATTATCATAGGAGAGTCGTGTGGATTAATCACGTAAAAGGACCCAGGTAGGGGAAAGGGATTCAAGTACACACCGTGTGTTATGATAACACTCTGTGGGATTGGGGTGTTGCACGACCAGTTTAGACAGGAGTACATGCCCATGTAAACAAATTACATGAACATTCCATGTAGGAATTGTACCCGCCATGTAGTCATGTTTTGTAAAACATGAATGCTTTCATTATCATGTTCCCCTATTATGCTTCTGTTTTTCAGTCCTTGATAATATTTTTTACGGTGTGCACTTGAACTTTTAGTGTCATGAAACCGATACATCCTCTAGTTATGTGCATGTTTTCAGGTGGTGATCTGATAGCAGACATTTCCAATCTGGGTCTTCTAGTAGATCCTCCTGTCATTCCAGTATTGGCACCAACCGTTATACCTGACATAGGTGCTGATGCACAGTTCAATGAGGGAATTTTGAAGATGATGCAAAACGTTCACAAAGCATATCCTCCTTCCCCATCGATGGTAGATTTGATGCAGGTCTTTCATTAGAAGTATCCTCCTACATTCTTAGGGGACGGAGGGCCCTAGGCTGTAGATTCATTTCAAGAAGCCACACTGATGATTTTCAAGCATCTGGAGATACCTCCAGAGAAGAGGGTGAAGCTTGCTACAACCATGCTCCAAGTCTCGGCCAAGTGGTGGTGGTACATGATCTCACAGGCGGGACGCCAACAGAATATGACATGGGATGAGATTAGTTGTATCTTCTAGTATTACGTCTATCCAGAGACCTCGAGGTCCGATTGAGCATGAGAGTTTATGATTCTAGTGTAGGGTACTCTTTTGGTTGTGTATTATTCCACTCGCTTCATAGAGCTGCAACATTTCACACCTACTCTAGGAGTCGATGATTTGTTCCTTACATGGATGTTTGAGTATGGTCTGAAGCACAACATCTGATCGTAGGTGAACATATTAAGTTTGAATTAATTATCTTCTATCATCAACTTGGCACTGACACAGAGTGCAATTTGAGGGATTCTTGAGCGGTGAGCCAGGGCGGTTCGGCATCAAGAGTTATTATTCCTCCTTATGACCATTGGAAGCACCGTAGGATGTTTTCACGAGGAGATCAGTGTGGACGGGATGCATCATCTGATAGCCACATGGTGTGCTACTAGTGTGGGAAGAGTGGGAATATGAGGCCACGTTTCCCGATAGACCCATTGGAGTGACGATCTTGCTGAAATATGGGTCTCGTTCAACAATTTTGTCAGTTCTAGTCACGAGTAGCTAGTGACAGGTGTTCTTCTATGACTCCTCATTTAGAAGTAACGCCACCAGTTTCTCACCAGTCTGGGAACTGGAGTTATTCTAGCCATTCATGCTGAGGTGGAGGTTGTGGACATGGTAGTCAGTCATCAGTTATTCAGCGATAATAGGGTGGATCAACTCAGAGCAGTCAAGCAGGGTATTTGGGCTGCATCATAGGCTATACATTTGTAGTGGAGTAGTCCCAAAAAGATCAGGACCTCATACCCTCTACATTTCAAGGTACGATCGTATTAGCCTCAGTTTTAGCTTCTGCACATTTCGCTACAGGGGCTTCCCATAACATTATCTCTATTTCTTTTGTGAAGAGACTTAGTCTCTGTATCTTTTCCTCTACCAATATCTTGACTCTAGACACTCCGTTGAAGACATGAACGACTAGTGTACGTCAGTGGAAGGAGTTCTCACTAGAGGTTGGTAGATGTCACTTTCTTTGGGACCTCCATGGCCAAGAGATGACATGCTCTAATGTCATTCTCAGGATGGATTGGTTAGTTCTGTTCCAGGCAGTCATATATTTTTATCGCCATAGGGTGAGTATGGTATCCCCAGGGGGTGGATCCTTTCTTAATAGTGGAGAATGGGATGTCCAGGTGAGCAGAGAGGGTCCAGAGCATAATGGGTTGGAGGGAGTTATATGCCATATTTCTTGTTTATATATGGATGACCATGGGATATCACAAATGGATTTTCCTCCAGCGGTGGATCATTTTATTGATGTCTTTCTAGAGAACTTTTCAGGTTTTCTTCTGGAGCATGAGGTAGACTTCTCGATTGAGCTTGTGCTAGGAGCAGCACCGGTGTCCATTCCACCTTATAGAAGGGCTACACCGGAGTTTCAAGAGGTTAACAAATAGTCGGAGGAGTTTTAGGAAAAGGATTTCATCCGGCCGAGTACTTCTCCATGGGGTTCACCTGTCCTGTTTGCAAAGAAGGTAGACTTCACCATCAGTAATTGTATGGAGAATCAGAAGCTGAACTAGTTGACAATCAAGAACCGATATCCCTTGCCTAGGATTGATGATCTCTTTGATCATCTTTGATGACCCTGGGTGTTCTCAAATACTGATGTGAGACCCGGTTATCATCAGTTCTGCATTAGACCATCTGATATACCTCTTACAACCATATGGAGTTGATATGGTCTATATGAGTATTTGTTTATGCCATTCGGTCTCATGAACTCACCTGCCGTTTTCATGGCACTGATGAAGCGAGTGTTCCATCTAAACATGGATTCCTTCATGGTGGTTTTCATGGAAGATATCTTGGTGTACTCACACACATTACACGACCATACTGCCTATATTGAGATCGTTTTGAGTACATTGAGGGAGCAACAGTAATATGCTAAGCTCTAAAAGTTTCACTTTTGGATCGATCAAATTCACATCATGGGTCATATTATCTCAAAGGTAGGAGTATTGGTAAACCTAGAGAATTTGAGAGTAGTATTTTCCTAGGAGCTGGCGAAGAATGTCTTTGAGGTCTAGTGATTTTTAGGGATGGATGGATACTACAAACGTTTCATTCTAGACTTTTCACACATAGAAGTACCGCTAACAGGTCTGACTAAGAAGGGTTCAAAGTTCTTATGGTCAGATTCATGTGAGTCAGCCTTTCATGAGGTTAAATGGAGGTTGACTTCATCACTGATACTAGTCTTTCCAGTGCCGAGAAAGAGATATTCTATTTACTATGATGTGTCAGGTATCGGCCAGTGATTTGTGCTTATGTAGGGGGATGGAGTCATTGCATACAGGTCTCGACATTTGGGTCCACACGAGAGAAACTACATAACACACGATCTAGAGTTGGAAGCTGTTGTTCATGCCCAATGATGTTGGATTCATTATCTTCTAGGAGATCACTTTGTGGTTTTCACCAACCAAAAATGTATCAAGTACATCTTCACTCAGCGTGATCTGAATTTGAGACAACAAAGGTGGGTTGAGTACCATCAGTATTTTGACACTGAGCTTGCCTACATGCATGATAATGGAAATGATGTAGCTGATGCGTTGAGAAGGTGGACTCAAATATAAGAAATTCAAGAGGCCAGCAGTTAGTGGCATCTTATGGATCTATTCTCTGAGATGCATTTGGAGGTTCATGACAGACATGGGAAGACTTTTCTATCTTCTATAGATGTTACCTATACTCATTTTGATTGAGTACGAATGAGGCATCTATCAGATTCTAAACGCCTAGTCTTATGGGAGAGTGTGTTAGGAGCAGAACCTATTCCTGGATCGACAGTAGGCATGGATGAGATCTTGGGTTTCCAGAGGAATGTATGGGTGCCAACAGGCATACAAGAGGAGCTGATGTCGGACATTCATTCAATAGTTTGGGTAGATCATCCTAGTGTCACCAAGATGTATCGTGATCTGAACCATCAGTATTGGTGGCCAGGTATGAGGAGCGACGTTACTGGTTTCATCATAAGTTGATCCACTTATCAGTAGGTGAAGGGGAGGATTAGTGACCAACAATGATTTTATAGTAGTTACCCATTCCCAAGTGGAATAGGATTGATGTCACGATGTATTTCATGATCGTTTTACGAGGTTTCCTCGAGGGAATGATGAAGTATGGGTTGTCATTGATAGACTTACTATGTTTTCTCACTTCTTGCTGATTACGGAGACCTTTAGTGTTAATGAGATCAGATGGATGAACATCTGAATGATTGTACGTCTTTATGGAGTTCCACACTCTATCGTTTCAGACAGGGATGCACATTTTACTTCTCTGGTCTGGCAGGGGATTCAAAAGGTGTTGGGTACACAACTACTTTTGAGTATCGAATACCATCCCCAGACAGATGGCCAGTCCAAGTGTTCGATTCAGGTTCATGAGGACATGATCTGAGCATGCATTTGGGAATTTGGAGGTTCTTGGCAGAATTATATACCTCTTGTGGAGTTTTCATACAATAATAGTTTTCATGTAACTATTCATATGGTACCCTATGAGGCATTGTACTGTAGGCCATGCTGATCACCCTTATGTTGGATGAAAGCAGGAAAGGCAGCATTCCTAGGACCTCATCATGTTCAGGAGTCCATAGAGAAGATAAAGATGATTTGGAAGAGGATGGATACTGCACAGTCATGAAAAAAGTCTTATTCTGATCAGCAGAGATGACCTATGGAGTTCGAGGTCAGGGATCAGGTTTTCCTATGTGTCACACCGAGGCTGGGACACAAGAGGATTAGGAGACAAGGTAATCTTTAACCGAGGTACATCAGGCCATTTGAGGTGTTGGAGAGAGTTGGGCTGGTTGCCTATCGGTTTTAGATACCTCAGAGGTATCAGCATATGCATGAATTATTCCACGTTTCTCTGCTTCGACGTTACATTTTAGACCCGTCTCATGTCTTCTAACTAGATGAGGTTGAGCTCGATGTGGATACAACATTCGAGAAGCATCCTATCCAGATTGTGGATCACAGTACGAAGGTTCTCCTTCACCGGTATGTTCCTCTAGTTCAGGTGCTTTGGCATCACATGAGAGTACATGATGAGACTTGGGAGAAGGAGACAGATGTACAATCATAGTGGCTGAAGCTGTTCGAGGATTCTTCATCCACTCTATATTAGGGAAATTAGGGGATGAATTTCATAATGGGGGAATGTTTGTAAGAACCCAGATCTTCTTTTCAGGTATATTTTTCATTTTCCTGTCGTTTTTGAGAAAAAATATAATTTTATGAAAATTTTCTAAGTACACTCCTTATACATTATGAGTACATGCCATGTACTGCTTTTCCATAGGAGGCAGTGTTCTGACCGTATAGTATTAACACACATAGCCTTGTGGGAGAGAATTAGAGTCCTCTTAAAGCGGAGTACGGAAATAGTGAGTACATGCCCTATACTTTTAAATTACACGTCGTGTAATTTTTTTTCATTAAACGCACTGGGGACGTGTCTAACCGCCCGAACTCTCTTCTTTTAGGCCTCGTTAAATTAAGAGCTCTGTATATCCATGGATCTTTGATGAAACCCCGAGCATGCATCTATACTCCGAATCAATCATGGTTGGTTGCGTTGGAATCACATTGGTGAATTATTTCTTCTCAAAGATCATCATTTACCAATTCCTCCTCTTTTCCATGTTATCGTGTGTTGAAATTTTTATACTTTTTCAATGATCTACAAAGGTTTAAGGTGATTCAAGACTTGTTGTTCACTTATAGCAATCTTATAACACTGAGGTAGGTGGTTTGTGTCTTTCCGTTCAATGTATTTGAGTATTATGTGAAAATTCCACCAATACCCTTGAACGAGGTATTGCATGTTTACGCTTTTACGCTTTTTTATTCCCTTCCATGCTTGTATGCTTGTGTAAAGGTTTAATGGATATGAATAAGGTTTAATTTCCATGATTTTGATGTTTTTACCATGCATGTTCTGTTTACGACTGTTTGGTCCTGTTTATCCTGTTGGACACCTTTCTTGTTTTCGATTCTTGTTGTTTTAGGTTAGAGAGTTTTATTTATGACATGCTTGATATGTTGTAGACTGATTAGCTATGTATTTATATAGGTTTACTTTGGACATATTTCTTTGTTATTCCATTGACCTACAGAGGGCCAGGAGAACCTGGTGTAGTAGACTATAAGGGGAATTGACCAATGAAATTCCTCTGAGAGTATTTGAGTCACTTTGGGCTATAAGGGGAATTGACTGAGTGAGTTTATCAAGGATCCCTTGATTACTTTAGACTATAAGGGGAATTTACTGTGGTATATTTCTTATAGAGTCTTTGTTTTACATTGAATTACCTTGATTACACTAGAATATAAGGGAAATTGACTATGTGGGGTTCCTCAGAGAGTCCTTGAGTTACATTGAACGACCTAGTCTATAAGGTGAATTGGCCGAGAGAGCTTCCTCAGTGAGTCCTTGACCTTGGGTATATGGGGTGAATTTACTATGTTATCTTTCTTAGAGAGTTCCTGACAACCATAAACTATATGGGGAAATGACTGTGAGTGCTTCCTCGGAGAGTGATTAGGAATTCTTATGACTGAACCAGAGGGGTTAGGCTGAGTGAACTACCCATAGGGTTGCTTGTACTTCTTAGGTAGGACCAGAGGGGATGGATGTGAGTACTTCCCATTGGATTACCTATTTCTGTTTAGCTATTTGTTGTTGTTTTATGATATTGAAACTATGGATTGTTTACTGGTGTGCACTATCATGATTACTATTTTCTGTACTTTTACATGCCATATATTCACTGATTGTTAGGCATAGATCTTTGGGTGGTTGCCTGCTAAGATTTAGTCTCACAACCTATTTGGCTCATGCTTTTGGTCCCAATAGATTATATTGTTTCATGTATAGATAAGGGCAAGTGCCCTTATACTTCAGGAACCTGACTCGATCTGGAGCTGGATAGCATGGAACCAAGCTTAGGCTTACGATGTTGAGGATCTGTTTATCTGTTTCTTTGTTCATTGGATTAGTAATGATTGTGTTCAGTATTGTGACTTGTTTGGAAACATTCCTAGACATATGTATCATGTATCATTATATATATATGTGCTTCAGTTGTTTATCATTCCAGTCTTCTGTTGCTTACTGTTGTTGAATATTTACTACTTCAACTATTATTTGTTGTTTACTTCCACAGTGTACTATTCCAATGAGGTAATAGATTCCCCACTATCAAAATCAATCCCTCGCTACTAGTCGGCAGCCTCTAGTGAGCGGGGAAATTCATTTGAGGCCATGTGACCAACCGGGTATGGGGTGCCTCTGGGTGGCTTCCAGAACCGAGACGTTACATCATGTCTGATCCTACTCAGCCGTACCCCAACATTATCCAAAACTCAAGTGGGGTATACCAAAAGGACTGTCTCTATCCAAGGTTTTTGGTGCTATAGACAGTTCGTCAAAGAGAGGACCTTAGCTCATGTTATGGCCGAAGGAGTGAAAAGTGTTAAAGCTGGTCCGGGTCCGGTCCGACTAGGCCTGGGCCTACCCGGGTCTTGCCCTATGTCCGACCCAGCCCGATGGGTCTGACCCGGCCCACAGGATCTGGCTAGGATTGGCCTGCCAGAATGGTCTAGTGGGCGGCCGGACATCCATCCCTCCTTCGCGGTAGGGACGCGCGCCACTGCCTCCCCTTCATGCGGCTGACCGATGAGCTGCATCCCTCCACTGGCGGCATGGTTGCGCCGCTACCATCTTGGCGGTTGGCTGGTATGCTGGCCACCACTCTCGAGTCCGACCAGCGCCAGTTTTTGGTACCAGTCACCATCCTCCTCCATCACGATGAACACATCAAAAACAACAAAGTATGCAGAGTGGTCGGGCCATGTTCATTTGGCCCGCACCCTCTACATTTGAGCATTGTAAAGAGGCTCATGGGGAGAGATTCAATGTAAATGAAAATTTTGAAGATCAATCAAATCACACCCTTACCTTTTCATTCATTGAAGGAGTCGAGATGTAGAAGATGAAGTCATTGTTGAACGTTGGCATTTTTTGCTTCTGCAAAGCGCTTCCGATCCGGGCTCGGGGTCGGTTCCACGTTCTTTGTTGGAGAGGGCATTCTTCATTTGAGGAAGAATTTCTCTAATGTTCCCCCTTTTCAAACTATTTTCCAATGTAAATGTGTAGCCACCAAATTAAAATAGGTTTATCAAATTAATTTATTTTGGCATAATTAATGTTGGCACAAATAAATGGCACAATTAAATAATTGGAGAGTTGAGAGGTTTTCACACATTAAGAGGGGTTCAAGTGGTCCACACCACCATTAATTCAAATTGGGAGGTTTTCTTCAAGATATGGTGGTCCCCGCATCCATAAAATCAAAATAGAGGTTTTAAAAGAAAAATAAAATGTGAATTATTTTATTTTTATTCATCCATGAAAAAGTGAAAAACTGTCTTCCACCTTCAACCTACTACAGTCGAGGTGAAGGTCTCTTTAAGAAAATATCTATGCTTCAAGTTCAACAGTGTCCTCAGATTTCAATTCCGAGCACTGCTTAAAATGTTATAGAAACTAGCTTGCATGCTTACTAAATGTACTTAAAAAAAGTTCAGAAAATTATTACGGGCACTCTAGGCCTTGGAATAATGTGCCGTCAATTTTTTTGGACTCGTAAAATTCTTGTATAATTAAAAAAAATTACATGGAATTTCCAGGTCATTACAAAATTACTTCCGTTGAATATTGAAAATGTTGTTACCATAGGTAAAATTAAAATAGGTTAATTAAGGGTTAATCAAATAGATGTGGTTTTAAATAACGCCAAAACGTATTTAACATATATTTGTTTATGAGATTACAAAATAATATAATCTTATCTATAGATCCACGTTCATTTAGATATATTTGTATTGAATATTAATTTATAATAATTTCAACATTTTATCGACCTTAAAATTTTCCCTCACCTCAAATATAAATTGAAACCTCCTCCCCCATTTTTATACTAAATTGAGACTTTTATATCATTAACACTCTACCAATAACTCTTATACATTACCATATACACATTAAAGAGGTGAAGTCCTTCTCAAAATGCAAACCCTAGAGTCCATTATAGGAGATCCAAAGGAGTCATTTTGATGATAGGGGTCCTGACTATGAATGAAGAAAGGAAAGATGCGATTTAAGGGTTTATTTCGCAATCTTATCATTATTTGGTATTGTTTTTGTTTATGAAATAAATAGTAAATATTTCCCTTCAATGTCATTGTTATCTAATAATATATCAAGATTTTTTTTGGTATTCTTATAAGAATGTTTATGTTAATTTTTATCTCACATTAAATTTTTACGAAATGTTTTAAAATGAATATTTGTTAATTTTTATAACACGTTACATTGTGAATTTTCCAAAAAAAATATGGAAGGTCTTTTTTTGACTTATACTGATGATTGAATTTTCAAATAATCATAAACTGTTAATTCTTTGATAATTCCTATAAAATTATGTACTGTTCCATTCAAAGAAAAATTTTTCCATTATAATCATGTGTATTTTTTTATCTTTTTAGACAACTTATAAAATTTGAATAATTGGATGGGTTTTAAAAAAATAATTTCAAAATGGAAGTGATATTTTCCTCTAGAATTATTTCATGTGATCTCTTTAAATAATTTTTTATCTTAGGGAAAATTAGTTTTTGTTACTTATTATATGATTAAATGAAAGCATCAATACACTATCTCTGCATGGTTTATGTTTATGAATATATTCTTTTTATGAATACATTTACTTTTCCATGAGTTATTGTTTGATGAAATGTTTTTTGAAACCCCTTACTTTTCCATGGGATTTTAAATGATTAATTATTTATGAAACCCATTTTCTCCTGGGTTTTGGTTTCATGAATGATTTATGATCACGTGGAAATCATATGTATGTTTTACTATTATGTGATTGGTGTGACCAGTATCTCCACTTAATTAATTTGGTAACGCTTTATATCTCATTGGAAGAAAATATGAAGAATGTCAATGGGATTGACATATAATAGAAAATAGGTATGTCCTGATCTAAAATGAGAAATAGGAGGGTCCTGGTCTACCATGAGAAAAATATGTGTCCCAGTCCACTAGGTTGATGGTTTTAGTAGTTAACCTTGATATATGAAATTGTTTTCTATAATAATGATGGTGTGACACTTTTATTACATGAGCTTACAATTCATGGCTGATTTATGTTTATTTATAAATATTATGGTTCATGTTTAATGAAAACATAATTGCTTATATCATGACTCATTTTTATGATCTATGATATTTTGGGTGTGAATTTCATAAATTATATTCCTAATAATAGAAAATTATTCTTATCATATTCTTCTATATGACCATTGATTGATATATTATGGGTTTACCCTTAATGAGTATCGGATCTCACCCTTTCATATGTCTCCTTCCCATGTTGATGAAGAATGTTTTAATGATGGTATGCCTATATGGTGTACTATGTGATAATCTCTTTGTCTGATATTTTGAACATATTTCATAAAATATTATGATTTAAAATCTATACCTCAATTAATCAAAATCATTATAGTCCTAAAATGGATAGTATTTCATGATATTGAATTTCTATTTAAATTGATGTAATATTTTTGTGTGAAAATCTTGGTCCATTATATAAGACATATAATAGGAGTCATTAACTCTATAATATAAGTTAGGAACATCAGATAAAATTGAGACTAATAAGAAGACCATGCCAAAAATAAAATATAATCATTACCTCATAATTCATGTCATGTTATAAAAATAAACTTTTTAAAATAAAATTCCACTAAAGATAAATTATAAGGAAGAAAATTCTTATAACTCTAACGTCTAATGTATAAATTTCCAAATCAAATTTCAGAACCCTCATTAAAATATGAATATATATATATATATATGGGGTGGGGATTACTTTAACACTCATTGTGATCATTCCTAAGGCCTCTCTTGAAATGTGAAAATTGAAAAAAAAATCCAATGGATAATAAATAAAACAAAAAGGAACAAAAAAAGTTAACTAAAAATTCCCATCCTCAAAAGGGTTACTCAACAAATAATTATTCCAATATAGTAAGATAATAAAAAATAAAATACTTTATGGATCCTCACAATTACTTTTTCATGGATCATATATCCAATAAACCATCATCAATCACACTTGTCATGATTTTGGTAACATAGTAACAATAACATGAAGGGAATAATCTCATTCTATCATCATAACATGCATTACCCCCATAAGGAAACACATTATTTACATTAGAAAATTTCATAACCACAAGGAATATCAACCAATAAGACATCCCCACTAGCCATCCTCTCCAATAATCCATCATCACAACGAATCACCACTAACCAATCCATAATTTTTAAGCATGTCCATGAATGGATCCATAATCAAATAAAATCACCACCAAATGATCCATAATAATTGAAAGAAAAAATCACCAAAAAACAATCACAAAAATCAAATATTTCCTAAAATTATTTACATATTCATCCAATTCAAAATTTAAAATTTAATGAACACGTTTTAATTTAGAATAGTAAAACTATTTATTTAATGAAAAATATTCATTCACTTTCTATGTTTAAATCAACCATTTCCCATTTCATTCTAACCCATTAATCATAACTCAATACATTAATAAATTACTACTTTATTATTTATATCCCATGATGATACCATATCTCAACAATATAAACTACTTTGTCCAAAATTCATAACTTTATCTCAACCATTTTTCATTAAAACTAGAAACTAACAACCCAAACTAGCCCTCACATATCCTATAACAAAAAAACCACAACCCACTACCATGAATACTCCATCATATAATCCAAAAAATATATATCCTCAAAACACATATGATCCACACAACTGTAAGGGGATTTAAAAATCGTAGTGGTAATGTGTAACAATAGTTGTACAACTTACATAATTGACACAATGAATTTGAAATTTTTATTCCATACCAATTCATAAAATTTTTAATTTTAATTTTATATTACATTATGGACTCACACAAAACCATTTCATTATCCATACTTAAATTCATGAAAATGTATGAAAATTGAGTTTATGAAGTTAAACACTACATGGGTTTATAATTCATTTAAACCAAAACATTCTCACTAAAGATAAATTATTTTTAAGTTACGGAAAATGTATAACATCAGCATAAAACCATTTATCTCATTTAAATACACCCATCCACTTTAATTTCATTATTTTTAGTTAATTATGTTAGTTCTGTATTCCATACTATCCACCTAAAAGATAATAGGCCTAGAAGCACTCATATGAATAAAATAAAAATAGAACATCAATCCCCATCCTCAACCTTGTTTTCTAATCCCAATATAAGATTTAAGAAATAGGAATTTTATTATGAGACCATGATTTCACTAAGAAGATATAAAGTTTTTTGAACATACTATTCCCCCATCAATATCTAACAAAGATATCACACAATCCAACCCCATAGTCAAAAAATTATTTGGATTAGGAACTAGAAAAAAATAGAGACACTGATGGAAACACAATATGGATAACTATGAAAAAATACATTATTGTTGGGGATCAAAACCACAAAGAAGTTGTTGAAATATCTATTATATACACTCCTTAATAACCTAATATTTAAGGAAAAAGTCAAAATAATAGTTATTTTTAAGGGGGATTACATTTTATTGGAAGTATAAAAATTAAAATACCCTACTACAGTACACCTTTCTGTATCATAAACATTATATTTTTTAGTTAAAACTATTGCGTAGATCATAGTACTATTACACAGGGACCCCCAATGTTACTACTCTTATTATTCCATGCCGTAGATCTTTTAATGATACTACAATCATAGGATATGGAATTGGAATAACTCGTACCCCATGTCACAGCTTCCTGAATATCAATATAGATACAAAAAGCATCCTCTCCAGACCTCCACATAAGATCTCAACATAAATTTTTATCCATTCCAAAACATGAAGATGCAGAAAAACCTATCATCTCTAAATTCGATGATGTAATAAATACACTACACCATAAGGTCATCCACCAATTCATTTCTCAAAGCTCATGTCCAAAAAAATCCTCCACCATCTATGATTTGAGGTCTATCTTTTGCAATATACTCTTTAAACATTTCTTAACACCCCCATCAACCTTTGTAATGAGATGAAACAATTTAATTTTTTTTTATGTAAAATAATAAAAAAAATTTATTTTAAAAATATATGTGTATATATATATATATTCATTATTATGAAAAAAACACTACAAATGATAATAGAATTAAACTTCTCATTCCATTATTTAAGATTTAGTTTATGAAAATTAATATATTTTTCCAATTTACACTTTTTTTATAAAAAACATAATGAAATAAAATCCTATGATTATTCCTTATTACTTTGGTTATTTAATAATTTATATATGAATTTAGTTTTAATATCAATGTGATAAAAATAATTATTCATTAATATAAGTGAACAAAAATAATATCCTTACCGATGTTATTCTATCTAAATGAATAAAATTTAAACAATAATGAATTATTTTCTTTGAAAAAGACCCATTGAAATGGAATCATTATTTTGAAAATTAAATGTAAACATTGGAATAATATTTTCTAATAAATATTCATTTATAACATATAGGTTTTCAACATTTTGGTAGATCCAGATTGAACAATTTTTTATTCCTTAATAGGGAATACATTTAAAATTTATTTCTTCTTTTGATAATGATACATCTCTTGAAGACATTGGTTCCTTATATGTCACATAGACATGATTAATGTTTAATATGATATGCTATTTTTTGAATATGATTATATTGATCTCCCTATACATGGATAACTATATAATTAGATGAAAGAAAATACAGATTCAAATCATTTTCTTCCCTGGCCTTATACTCTGTTTTGTTCCAACTAGAGAATGTTCTTTACTATCTACTTTTTATTTGAATAATATGAGGTACTAGACAAAGGGATACGAGGAACTAGTTCCTCCACATCATTAATATATATTTTTTTTCAAAGATAATTTATATATTTTTGATTCAATAATTACCCTACCATATATATCTATAATTATATATGCTTTTATATTCCCTATAGAACCCACAAAACACCATTAAATACTCTAGGTCCAATTTTGGATCTTTTCATATATGAACCTCTAAAAAAATATAAACACACCTACACCTTAAAATATAATAGTGTATATTTTATATATTTCTAAAATAATAAAGAGGATAATTGATATTTCATAGAAACAATTCTATTTATTATTTGAAATGATTCTAATAAAGAATCAACTAATATATAAAATTTGTACTTAAGTACGTTAATCACGTTATTTAAAAATAATAATATTTATTTTCTTTTAGATAATCCATGTTTTGATGTGTAAAATTAGAAGTACATTGATGAACTATATTATTTTTTAATAGAACCCTATAATGTTATCCATAATGTATTCTCAAAATATATTTGAGAATAATATTTTAATTATCATATTTTACTAGTTTTCATATTTCTTTTCATATTTTTTTAGAAAACTAAATGATTTATATTCTTCGCTATGAATATGTCAAGGAAAATATTTTATATAATCATCAACAAAGTTAAAAACTATCTTTTACCTCCTTATGATAATTTACCATTTAATTCAAAAATATCATAATATACTAAACCTGAAATATTGGAATATTTTTCAACATTATGAAATGGGTATTAATGATTTTTTATACTATAAATGTTTTATATTTATTAAGTTGTTCTGCAAAATTAAATAAATTTATATTATTTGATATATTTAATGATATATAATTAACATAATGTAAAAAAGTCATTCCATAAGTCAAATAAATCAATCAAATAAGCATAATAACCAATTATATATTTAATATATATTTTATACATGTCAAAAAAAAATTGCAACGAAACATCCACCCCTTGATATATTTCCATATGAAATTCAAGTGAAACCTCAATCCATTTACTTCAAATAAGATCAACCAAAACTTAATATTTTTAAATCTAATATATATATATATATATATATATATAAATGAATATTGATTTAAATTGATATATTTTTTCTAGAAGAAATAGATTTCAAACATTTCATTGATAGAAAATATTGATACACGAATGGTTACCAATGCGTACTTCCTTTATGGTATCATTGTCATTAAATGTTTTGAATACTAAATGAAACTATTAAACAAGAACCATAACTCAATAATAAATCAATAAGTCCATTTTTGATAAATTGAGTTAAATATATGTTATTAGCAGAACTAGATTTTTTTCAAGAAACATATTTGGAGTTGTCTTGTACATTTTATTTAGATAGATACATTCCCTTTAAAAATGATATGAGTTTCCATAAAAAAACATTCATCTTATATTTTTAAGGATTTATTTTCATATCTAGTTCTGGAATTTTGTTCTTGGAATGTAGAGAAAGATTTCCTATATTGTTTCCATTAAATAAATTTACCTTATACACAAATTCTTATGCCACATCGAAGACTCTAAAAAGTTATTTGAATTTTATGTGAAGAATATTTTTTATGTTCTCTTAGGAAATATCCTCAATCTTTTTAATGATTATTTACAGAAATTTTCCAACATAGTGGAAATATAACATTAACTTCTTTCACTTAAAAAGTATATACTATTATAATACTAATATAATTTTTTGGTTACATAAATATCCATGATTTTTTACAACAAAATATGCTCATGAATCATATTATAATACATATATTTTCAATTGAGAAATATGTGGGTACCTTAATCACTATATTTTAAATGAATTCTAGTACACCCCAGATTATTCAAGAAAACATCATTTATTTTTTGTAGTCATATATATTATTTGATAAATTGTTAAAAATATTTCCATTATATAGGTACTCATTATATTATATTATTTTCATCTTTGAAATTTTTTTTAATATTTTGTCACATAATATGTTGTTAAATTGAAATTTTTAATGTGATCGTGAATAATTAGTGGATGATTTGGCTTCAAAACAAGGAAAATATTTTTATTGATAATTATAAACATAATTTTTAAATCATGTGAATTTAATCTCATTGAAATATACATGTTTAATAATGTGTTTCTTTTTTAACATTATGGATTTGAAATCCAACCTGTAATATCTTCCCTGATCAAATCTTTTTAATTTTTGAGAATGTTGAGGAAGAATGATTGATGGTCGAAGAAGTGGGGAATAATTAATATCTGAATTTGGTTTACTGTGAAAAAGATTTACATCCCCCATAAAATATTGGTGTAGCGTAAATAGTGTAAATTTCTCTTGAGTATTCAAAATGTTTACTTGGACAACTAGCCACAAATTTTATGAAGCCTTTTTATAATAGTATTACGGTAAATGTTTTACGAATTTTTGATTTTTTGGAACAATTTTTGTGATCCACATAAATAAATTATTTATTTATACAAATTGGATTAAATTATATAATTTTAGAAGGAATTGTTTAATAAAAATAAATTTGGATTTGATTGGAATATGATTTTTTGAAAAAGGGAACCATTTTGATTTTGACAAAATGAATTCAAAATATAGTTTTACATTTTATAATATATATATAAAATTTATACATTATATATTTAAAATATTTTTGTGATGAAATTTAAAAAATATATATAATTTTGAAGATTATAACAATTCATAATGTTATTCTTTATAATATAGAGAGCTTAACAATAACGTACCAATTTAAAATATGGGATTCAAAAAACTACATAAAAAATTTATTTTCAATTTTATAAAATGTGGGACCTAGATGTGGAACCATTATTTTTTTTATTTGATTAATATAAAAATAATAACATTTATTTTACACGTTTAATGTACCATTTTTCTATATCTTGTGTCTGATATTTCGGTGTGGTGCTTTCCATAAATGGTTGGGTTTAGGATTACAATTTTCCTCCCTCTCATTAAATAATAATTTTTTTATTTAAAACACAAAAAAATAGTAAATCCTATTAAATCTAAAACCTATATCATTATCGAAGGGAAAATTATCTTCAATAGTTGATATTTTTACAAGGGGGTTAGTAGCATTTATTGGATCAATTTTTTGGAAAACATTAGCAAAAAATTCTTAAGGAATTTATAAAATATTATTTTATTTAAAAAACAAAGTAAAAAAATCTACCAAACCAATAATTATTAGAATAGGTTAATTTTTAGTAATGACATTTTATGAAGTAGTATTTTCAAGTGATAATTCATTTTTCAAAATGTTTATTACTTGTAATCATTTAAGTGTAGATAATAAATGTTATTTTAAAAAATATATATGATATTATAATTCTAATTATTTATTAATGGTGCAGATGAATTATTATTTTCATGAAAATCTAAATATATTATTTTATTTAATCATATAAATTTCTATTTTTTATATACAATGAAATTACAAAAAATCATTATTTCAATCAAAATTTATTAATTTTATAAAAAACTAAAAATAATATAATATTAAATAATATTAATAGTGGATTAGAAAATTGTTATTCGAGGTGGATATCTAACCCCTCATCATAAAACTAAGTATGATTTCTATGAAATTTAGTTTCAAAAAAGAATAGGGTATTTAAATTAAAATTAATTAAAAATTTATCATATAATAGTTTATCTTGTTCGATAACATTTTAAATAATAAAAATTGGTTATAAATATCCCATAAATTTTCTAAAAAATGATTTTTTTGAAAAACATAAGAAAAATATTCTAAAATATAATTTAATGTTTTAATTTATTTGTAATGAAATAAGATTTTTAAAATAATACTAAATGAAAAAGGTATTAAAAAGTAATTAATTTGTCAATTTCTATTTACTCCTAAAAATAATAGGCCATAAATATTTTTCTTTTATCAATTATATATATTCATTTCAAATCTAAAGTAGATTCTATGGGATATATATGTGTGTGTGTTTGTGTGTGAATTGATCATCGAGTCATGGTTAGTCATATTACATAGGGAACCCCCAAAAGTTAATGATATCCATGGATGATGTGAGGGACTCTTATCACTTGAAATGGAACATAGGACACATTGGTACCCTAATTCATCTAATGATGATTGTTCATTAAAATATAGGATAACATTGTTACTATTGTGTAATCCCTATCCATGGGAAATGGTTATCATGAGGAAATTGACATTATGAAATTAAAATTGTGTTAGACAACCATCTCACTCGTATGTAATCTTATGGATTCCAAACAAATTCACCTTTCATTAATTTAATTTCTTTATTGATTACGTCCATTTAACCCTTTAATATGTCTCATTATATGAGTTAATGTCTCTCAGTGAGATATTAATGTTTTTAGAAATGCCACTTGGGGGTGAGGAGTTGGTGACATACATCTGGAATGAGCCAATTGTTGATTTCATATAGTGGTGGGTTTCTCGATGAACTCAAAACTGATAAATTAATAGAATTGAGATGTGGGTAATCAAGTTAGACACCCTTCAAATAGAGGGTCTCAAAACTCCTTTCAAATTACACATTCTCATACCATCCCTCTTAGTTGGGGCTACTCGAGGCTTACATGAGAGGTTAGGGTAGAAAATATTTCATTTTATTTTGTTTGAAATAATTAGAAATTCCCTATAATGGATTTCATTGAAATATATACATGATTTATATGTGAAATAAAATATTGTCTTATATTTGAATATTTATGCTTTAATAATATATCTAAAGTACACTGCCACCCATGATTGAGTATTAATTCATTGACCAATTTGAAATGACTAAACTATTAATGTGATGTATATTCATTGGAATTTCGATATCCCTAAAAATACAATAAAATATGTGGAATATTCTATGCCATAGATATATTTATAAATGTATCATGGAGTTTCAAATAATCTCATTATATGGGGAGCCATAAAAATTAAATTAAATCCATTTAAAATATGATATAATATCATTTCTCATAACGTAATATGGGATTCATTAACATCATTATTCATCCCTAGTTAATATTACCCAATTATGAAGGTATTCACAATAACATAGAAAAATAATGATGGAATAAAATGATGCTGAAGAGAGAAAACATAAGGATAAAGTTTCATACCACTTCTTTGCAAGATGATTTATTTGAGAACTATATAGAGAAGCATGGAGAGGTATGGGTAACTTGTTATATAATACCATATAATATATATAATTTTTAGTTAAATATAATTCATAAATACAGTATAAATTTATATTTTTATGATATGAAATTATTCAATTTTGTAAAAGAAATCATGGTTAGAATACAAGGCCACCTGAATCATGTGTTTGTAAATGAAAAAATCTATATACAGAATTTTTTCCTCAATATGTTCTTGATTCATGGACCCAAATTATATGTATCTACAACATGAGTTAATGGTAAATATATAAAATTTTAATAATTCAAACTAGAACTCCAAGGGACTGAATAAGATAACCAATGAATAAAAAAGTTACATTCTTGTTACACTGTGGGTGCCAAATATAATGATCTTAGAGATTATTCGATATAAGAGAATTTAAATATGAATATTGAAAAATATAAATTATAATTCTTGGTATACTATCCTGTTTAGTTATGATTTCACAATTCGAATTATATTACGCTACTAGTACCCATACAAACATCAAAAAAGGAAAACATCACTATAAATTTTTTCACAGATCTCCCAAAGACTGCCAAATGGAATAAATCCATATGGGTGTTGGTAGATTAATTATAAAATTAGACCACTTAATTTCCTTTTAAAATAGTTTTTAGTTGATTAACAATACTGTATAAATATATATATTGTTCAAGATAATAAGGGACCCACATTCAATAATATATGATCAATATATTAGTTTTTTCTCAACGTTATAGAGAATTCAACACCTTATATTGAACATGTTGTATAATATTTTTAGATTTTATCATCCTTATTCATATACTTTGACTAAAATAACCATTTAGATAATAGAATGCTTGCTTAGAGCTTGATTGATGGACACTAAAGGATTATTTGATCAATATCTTCCACTAAATTGTTTTCATATAATCATATCATTCCCTCAAACATATAAATGATACATTATGAATATTTTCATTAGTATAGATGAAGAAAAAAAACTTATTGGGATGAAGTTGGACATCGTAAAATATTCATACAGAAATAATTAATAATATATAAGATATAACTAATTCAATATAATATTACTATATATAAAAGTTTATTAATGATATTCCCTGATAATAAATGATTGGAAATGTAGTTCATTGTATATGATTGGTTAATACTTTAAATATGATTATAAGATCTGTATATGGGGATTAATAAGACTTGAAATATAAAATATATGCATACCTACCAATTTGAGATGCTTGATTACATCAGAGTTGTATCCTATAAACTCGAATATTAAAAAAATAATTCTCAAGTACATAATGTGTTTCATATATATTTCTTGATAAAGTAAATACAAAATCCCTCACATGCATTGAATTAAAAGGTGTTATAAATATATCCTGATATCACTTATGAGGAATAATTGTTGATGATATTGGATCCTAAAATAATCAATAAATAAAATGGATTATAGAGATAAATCAAAATTAAATAATCTGACTCACACCATCTAAGTACTCTTGATAAATTATATAAATAAATTTGAAATCTGGGAACCCAATAATATAAGGAAACAGAAAAGATCTAATTTGATTCCAAATAAGAGATGAAATTAAATTTTCATGTAGAAAATTTAACAATCAGGGAAGAATGCACCAATTTGACATTCTCTATAATACTTTTCATATTTTGTATATCACATAAATATGGGTGGGTTTGAACATATCCTTAATAATGAGTTTTAGAAAATACAGGCGACAACATAGTCTTGTGTAAATATGATGTAATACAAGATTTAATTTTTTCCAATATAGTGTATGCTAAGTACATGAAACCTCCACTCAACTCTAAACTAAATTGAAGCAGTTAAAAATAAAAGGTTTGTTTTATTCATGTTTTGAATATTCAATTATGTGGTTATATTAATACTCTAATGGAAAGTAACACATGATTACCATTATATGGAACCTAAAATATTTAATATATATGACACAATTAATCAAATCTCAAGCATTGATGATATTTAAATAAGTTTTGTTATCCCCCTTGTTTTAATGATGATATAATTCCTATAATGATTCCTGAATATCTTATCTTTTCAGTAGAAATTTTAAAAATGAGCAATGAGGGTGATACCATCCATCCTGTTGTGTTGGATTCCTCGTGATATGATTGTGGCTCTAATGGTTGGTGTAATCGAATAGATACAGGATGAATATATTTTCATCTTTTCAGAACTCGATCATGTCTAAAATGAGGGATAAAATATTCATTACATGGAACAATATGTATTCTTACTGTCACAGGGTAATTTGTTTTCATTCATGTTGATTTTTTCATCGACACATTAGGAATACATGAGTTTTCTTCATCATACATAGATGATTTATAAATACCCCAAATAAATATCATTAGTATCAAAGACATATAGGATGATGGTACAACATGTTTCTTTCACAAATTAAATAGGAACATGTTTTATGTAGCATAACTAGCCCCCCCCCCCCCCCCCCCGCAGAAATTAATTTATATGACAACGTAATATCATGTTATCCTACATAACATTACATGAAGTTGTTAACTTATTACCATGTGTTTCCCAAGATATATTATTATGGAAAACATATATTTATTTGAGAATTATCTTTTCATTAATTTGTTCACATAATGTAGTGTGGAAGGCCAGATTTACATTACAGATTTACACAACATGTATCATGTGATCTGTAAAACAATTTATCGTTTTCCAGGACATAACATTACATTGAGTATCAACATAATGTGTGTTACCCACTCTACATTTCATTTATAAGAAATAAAATGACAGAGAGTGGTATTTATCTTAAATTATGGTATATTGTTTCTTCATGTGGGGCATACACAATGAAACCTAAATGATGAAATGTACTCGTGTACCGAGAATGTCCGAAATTAGAATATAACATAGTTGAATATTGCACTACGACCATTCAATATGTATAAGAAGTTTTCCAAGTCCATTATATCCATAAAACTATATAACCATTCATCATTATACATGCCCACATGGAGACTTTTCTATAGTGGAACCATATGTGCCTTTTAAATTTGATAACCTATTTAAATATTATAAAACTAATCTGATAATTTATACCCACCAATAAGCATGGAATTGATTTTATTTTCAACATATTATCCAGTGATATTGAAATTTACAATTATTTATTTTTTTTATATTTATTTAACTATGATTAAAATTTGTAAATAATTTACAAAGGATAGGTTTTGGGCTATTTAATATGGTATTCAATTATCCTAAATTATATATGATTAATTCAAAATTATATGAATAATTTTTATAATAAATAATGTGTTTATTTATTTTTTAACTCATACAATATTCATTAGTATAAAAGTATTTATGATTTTGTGTGTAATTTTTTTGAGAAACATCTATTCATTATAAATGTCCAATAAACCATGATATGCATGAATCTATAGTATTTATATTTCATTAACCTCCACCTTGGTGTATTTTTATTATTATGGTATTTTTAAAATTTTTTAATATATACTATTTATTTTAGGTTTAAAGACATAATAATTTAAATTATCATTTCTGTATAGTATCCAATTGGACAGGACAAGGGGTGAGACTACCCACCGACCTTGAGGATTATTCCTTCCTTAATAAATCTGAGGGGTTGTATATATGTCGTTTTTATAGAAAATATAATCTACGATCACACTATGAAATTTTGAGTTATAAAAGAAATATATTTCAAAGAAATGTGGTTATTGGGACTTGAATAACGATATAATATAATTCACGTTGGTCAAGAGGATGGGAGTTTGTGCTATAAAAACAATTATTGGGACAATTATTGGCCACAATTGGACCGTATTACTAATTTAACTAGTATTTGAGAATCCATCCATTATTCTAGTGTGACCTTAGTAAACCCTATTCTAAAGACCAAAGTATGATCCTGTGTTAATGTGGAGAACAATATATATTGAAGGCAAACCACTAATAAAAAAAATATCTATGTATCTGATTTTATCCATATATGAAATTTAATCCTATATATATGTGTATATATATCAAAAGGGTTCCATCAATAACATTTTTTGATTCAGGTTTCTATGGATTAAAGCGGCATATGTGGTCACTATAGTGTCTATAATTTTCCATGGTTTTAGTAGGTATATATTATTTTTGGATTAGGCCCATAAAAGTGGATATATATATATACATTTTAATAGAATAATTACTCATATAGTTTTGTGCTGCTTAATAGGACACCACATGTGAATCCTAAGATCCACACACCCGTATCTGATGCCATGGGCACATAATTTTCATACTTGCTTCAATATTATCTATAAAATCCAATATATAAACATATTTAATTAAGTAATCAATAATACCTTTTTACACTTTTACATTTCTATGATCATATCAGGTTTATAGATTTATATAATTAGGACAAAAGATAATCTAAAATAACCTATTATATACTCCATTAATATATATTTTTTAATGATTTAAGAAAATAAATAACCAGTAGTAAGTATTCAATAACTCCCACAAATTACATAGCACATTATATCATTCCAAACATGTAATTAGTCCTACATTTATTCATATCATATGAGATTTATGCATAATGTAATGGTTTACTCAAATGATCAGTAAGGTAAAAATGCAACTGAAGCCATAACAAACATTAGCATGATATATAAAATAATGGAGGAATAAATAATCTGAATAATTCCTTAATAAATTGAAATAGAGAGAACCCAATATCAATGAATATAAATGAGAAAATTGTTATTAATAAATAAATATCTCATATAGATTGAATGTATATTTCCATACAACAAAAAAAATATTTTTACGGCATTATTCCAAGACGATATACAGATATAGGGAGTTGTATAAACCGAAACTCTAGTTTTATTGTTTCATTCGACCATCAATTATATCAAGGGGACATATAATTTAAAACCCCACTAATAACTTCACCATATCCAATGAATTCCCTAGAATAGTTAACAAGAAATTATATATTATTCTCTAAGGAACCTCATGGTAAAAAAACATGATTATCCATATAATGTAAAATTATGAATGTAAATACATAATCAAACATCATTGGATGTCAATAATTATCATGAATATTAATACACTAACCCATTTCAATAAACATGAAAACATGTCCATAACCCATCCAGACCAAGATTGTGGATGGTTAAACAATACAATGTCAAATTTTTAATAATCATATATATTGGAATAACAACATATAAAAGAAGAAATATTTCCCCATGTAAATATAATGAAATTATTGAATGGTGAACATCATCTAATATGATTAATGTTAAATGTTATGTTCACACCAGATAGATAAATGAGCATACAACTATGTTAATACTAGAATAACATGATCAAAATCCATCTAGAGATAGAATAAGGATGTTCAAATTATACATAGTCAACTATACCATAATAATCCATATTGGAATAAAAATATTTAGAATACCAATAATTGTATGAATATAAATTAAAATGATTCAATTATGACAACCCATCCAGAACAATAAGGTGGATGGTCAAACAGCACAATGTCAACATTCTAATAATCATCCAAATTGATATAACAATATTCAGAACACCAATACATTTCATTATGTCAATAAAAGGGATAACATGATAATAACCCACCAATATAAATTAGGTATATAATTTAAAAATAACATAAACTCAATGTTATAAATATATGGAGTATGATATTGAAATGGATAGAAAACACCAATGTAAAATAATTTATGAACTATACAATCAAAGTGGGAATCAGTAATTGAATTATTTGGTACTGTGAATTAATTACCCAATATTTGAGTAAATATATAGAATCATATACCCAGGTAGGTTTAATTTTCATGAAAATAAAATTATAAATAGAAGTGAAATCATAATATCTTTTAAGAAACTTTTTTAGAATAGTTGTAAAATACAATGTTATAGGTCACTTCTAAATGTATTTTCAAAAGGTTAAGTAAAATCTATTTAAAATCTATTTATTTTTATAAATAATCGTTAATAATATTATATTAATATTCCTATGTATTATTTTTTCAAAATTTTGAGAGTATGATAAACCATATGACAGTGGATGGAAATTCCCTTTTATTATTTTAAAAATAACATTTTGTATAACTTTCATAGTTAGTAGAGTTAAAAAAATTCAATTTCGTCAAAATATTTTTTTATCTATAGAGGTAGAGAAATAATCATACAATAAATATATTAGTGTGGGATAACCCAGTCATGGAATAAATATTTATATAGAGAATCAATATAACTAATGGAAAGGAGTCATGAGTTATCAATATTCCATACAAGAAATATACTCTTTATAGTATGATATATCTCAAGACGGTGAATTAGGGGGAAGAAATATAAATTCCTAGAAAAAATAGAAAACTGTATAATATAATAAATTGGTAGAATTTACCCTACTTTTATGTCCAAGAGGATGATCAAAACATAATGGATGAAGATACTGTTTCCAAAAGCATTAAAGTAGGCATTACAATTTAGTAAAATGTATTTGATGAAAAAGATCTGACTTTACATAGTGTATGTAGAGACCCTATCTTGACATACATAGAAATTAAATTTAATCTATGGAATACATAATACATGACACAAAAATATGCCCAAAATCCATATTAGTTTAGTGTCTTTGGAAACTCATAACATAATAATCATATCATTGGGAAAGATATTCAACATCTCCCAAAAAGATATTCCCCTTTTTTCCTTCCTAAAATCATTCTTTATATCCAGGGGAAAAGAAAACATAAAAAGGGGGAGATAAAATACTCATTAAGGGTAAAATAGAGAATATAACAATAATGATAATCATTTGAATGTAAAAACATTAACATAAAGTTAAAACATCAAAATATTGAGTCATTAAATTAATCATAGTAGTACGTAAGGATTATATCATAAAGGAACATAAAACTTTTTAGAATAACATTGGTATAAAACATGTAATTTTGGAAAACTAATAAGAACATTATATGATTTACATATTAGACATGGAATTTCTTCCTTGACCATCATTGTGTACAAAGTCCATTACTGAACTAGGTTTTCTTTCCATTACAACAATGTATTACTTATCTGAATTTACATTTTGTTCAATTCATGTCTATCAAATGAGATATTAATCATTTCCCTATGAATTGGAGGGATCTATAGGTCACACTAATTTCTTAATAAAATCATTACTAAATGTTGTAAAAAACATAAAAAAAACATTCCTCATAGTATTAACCATGAAATAAAATGGGTTTCCTAAACCTCATTCCATCATATCATAATTCATATAAAAGATCATTCCATGATTAAGATAATAAAATCATATTAATAATAGGAATAGAAACATTACACTATTTGAGGGTGTTATTTTAGATTTAAGATAATTTTGGTGAAACACTTGAACTTAATTCCTGAGGAAAATATTCATTCTTATTCAAAAATTTATTTTTTTCTCAAAATGCGGTGAAAAATTTAGAGAAAAAAATTTAGTTGAAAATAAATATAAAAACATGTAGAGAAAGCTTCATGGAAATAATTCAATATAAAGATGAAAAAAACTATTCATGTCAGGTAAGATAAAAAAACATTTACCTCGTACCTTTTCCCGAAAAGTCAAAATGTAAATCATATGGTAATCTAAAGAATGATTCCTTCTCTATCATGCACTAAAATTAAAAAATGGGTAAAGATGACTCTACAGAAATATAAAATAATAATAATCATTTTATGAAAACATTTTTAGAAATCAGGTAAGAGGACGATAAATATACCTTTAGTAAATACTGTCTTATAAACAATCTCAGATCAAAATGAGATTGCAAAATTATCCCTTACCATTGGTCTCATACTCTCTATACGAGTCCAAAACTCTTGTATAATGTTTTTATATATATTATTAACTTATATCAGAATCATAATAATATTTATGATCCCATATATTATTTTTTATTACTTTATATTACACATTTTTAACAATTCCATGTTAATGCAACTTTTTGGGAAATATCGATATGTTAGAATGTGTTTTTTGACTTGTTATTCATTATAATATTTCATTGATCATGATTTACTTTCTTTCATAATGTATAATTTAACATACTGAACTGGCTTACCACTATACTGGTAGGTGTACCGGTTGGCCACTTGGCCTCAAGTTCATTTCCCAAAACTCCATACGATGCTGACTAATAGCGAGGGATAGGGGTGTGAATGTGGGGAAATTATGCCCCCATTAGTAGAGTGTAACATAGATGAATAAATATTAACAAATAGAAGAAGTAGTAAGAACACATTTAACTGAAACAAAATATAGGATGTATGATAGATAAATATCCAACTCTCAAACCATACAAATGAGAAGGATGTCTTCTATTCGTTTTATGAATGAAGCAAGAACAGTATACACTACAATTAGATAAAAATAAAATACAAGCACAGAATAAAAATAAAACTCAAAAGAATTACAAGAATCAGAGTGGTCCCATACTCTCCTACTCCTAAGAAGCAATCAATTACCTATACAAGGGCGTACGACCTTGTCAACACCTGAAATCCTATAATCTGTTTGGTCTAAAAAGCATGACCCAATCATGGTGTGAGGCTAATATCAATAGGAAACCACCAAAGATCCATGCCCAATAGTCAGTTAATATATGCAAAAGAGGCAAAAGAAAATAGAAACTATGAAGTGATCAAGTAAACTATCCTTGTAATATCTGTACGTTCTTTAGAGTCTCATTTTAATTTACAAAAAATTATCTCAAGATTCATTGTTGGCCAGAAAATCCCTTGGATAGAAGAAATCAAAATAGATATATCAGATTATATTCTAGATATATAAGTGATTTATGAATCCAATCTTGTGCTTTCACATGGATGTATCTTCATTAGTCATTCTATTTCATATAATAAGTTCTGTAAACTTTACAAAGGTTTTTATGTCCGTCCTATGCCTGTCAACCCTTCGTACCAATGTAATAGTTAACTCGTGACAAATCCATTTCACATTTAAGCATACCATCATTTAATTATTTAATCATTTGTTATGTTTTCAATAGATCTATTTCTAGGTATCATCCAATGGATTAACGATTCGCTTAGCATATATAAAGAAGACTCGGTGAGCCTGACCACTAAAACTATGGCTCACTCATGGACATTATGTAATTAACCTCTTGATTCCATCCATTTCCTTTTAACTGGGACAATGGTTAACCCAAGGTAATCTAGGTGTAATTAGTCACATGAGATTAACATTGTCTTTTAACTGTGAATATGGCTCTCTCGTGGATAATTATTTCTTTTAATCATTCAAAATTTCATTTCATAAGTGACACATGTGAAATAAACTATCACATGTCTTAAACATAACAACTCATGTGGGAGTTCACATAGCAATGAAGGCATGAAAATTAAACTATTACATGGTCTTAATCATAAAAATTCACATGGGAAATTCATATAACAACATATGATTCTTATCAACCACAAAAGGCTAAATCAGTCACAAGAACCAATGGCTTTCTGACCAAAAAACTAACAACAGAAAATGCTCTTATGGGGTGTCCCCAAATAAAACAATCCCCAATCACAAGATTCAATTTCATATAACAATAATAATAATCATGATTAAGAATCAACAGGTTTCAATTATAGAAAAGAATAATTCCCAAATATGGATTCATACCATTTTGGCACATATAAACAACTCGACTTTTATCGAAAGGCATAAGACCACATACCTCAATGTTGCATGGGCGATATAACCTGATACTGACCCTTGAAGCGGCCTAGAACAATGAATATCTAAGGAAAGAGGTAAAAAATTCCACCTTAAATAACTTCTTCATGAATATAAATCAATAATAATGGATCAAGGGGAAAAAATATCATACCAATAGAAAACCAACGAGACTATTGACAATTTAATCAGGTTCTAGATGACAAAAAGGGAGAAGGAAATGTTCTTGCGAATCCTTCTTCTTCACCTGAGATCTCTTCTATCTAGAAGAATAAAAAGAAAGGCTACATCCCATTTTAGGAGAAAATATATTATTACATGGAATGTGATTTTTTATTCATGGATTTTATATCATATTACTTTTTATAAGTTCACCAACATACTTTACACATCCCGCACCAACATTTCTTACAAGACTACACGACGTGTACTAAAGAGTAAATAAAATATAGTTGATTTTTCTTCTATCATAGGAAAAAAACCTCACAAACCATGTATCCCCATACTTCACGGACATATTACATGGTTTTTACCTAGGATTACATGATATGTTCAACAAAAAAAATAACATTTTTCCATTTCTCCTTGTTTTCTAAAAAATAATACAAAGGAAAAGAATAATGAAGAAAAAATTCCTCATAAGGTGAACCAGGTTCTTACATATAATATTATTTATATATCATATATTTTCATAATATATTTATATATAATCGATAGATTTATAAATTGGTAAAAACAAGTCTTTGAGACGATATGCCATATGTACGCATGAACGTTGTTTCCATTATTTATCTTATTGTATGGAAGTATTTGAATGACCTATATTTAAATACTAATATATATATATCACTAAAATGGACATATTTTTTCATATATTTCATAATTATGAATTATATATATATATATATATTATAATCATTCTATGTTGGTTAAAGTGGAGAATGAATCTTATCGCGTTATAGAGACGGTAGGTCATATGTACACATAAGCAACAATATCATTCTCTTGATAATTAAATGGTATTTAATTGGATGGTATATTAATTATAAAAACTAATTATCATGTTATATTAATTATTTAAACCCATTATAATCATCATTTTACCCACCCTAATAAAATATTTTTTAATAACAAATCTCACCACAGTGTGGAGACGATAAGTCGTATGTACTCACGCTTAGTAATATTGTTATTCGTAGGACATAAAAAAGAGATATGGGGATTTAACATAGTTATAATAACATATAATCATGTATAATATACTGGCGTTACTAATTTACAATGTAATCAACATTTAATGATGATGTATAAGAAGAAATGAAATTGAATTGAATTGGTAAAACAATTACCTCTTCTTCTTTGGACTACTGTTGGATCTCTTCGTAAGGAAATTGGGGATAAACTTTTTGGAATACCAAGACATCCAGAAGTTAACTACGAATTTTTATTGAACAATTATGAAGGGTTTGGTCGAGATATAAGGCTCATGTTCATGGGAGGAAATGTTGTAGGAGATTCCTTTTTATACGAGATGAGGAGGGGCACTTTATCATGGTATTGAAATGTTATTTTATTTTACTTTTTTAGATTAAAAACAACCAAAATTCATTAATTTGATGATAAGATGATTATTTTTTGAAATACTCTCATCCAATAGGATTTATACAAGTTTATTCCATAAATATAACCTTATCTTTTAACATTAACCGTTAGTTAACTAATTGAAATCATACCATGTCTTCTTGTATATTTACACTATATGTTTAATATTGTTACAATAAAATTTTAATCAAACCTAAAGTGTTGTATTAATGAAATTTTCAACATTATATATGATAATTTTTATATTATTATATTTCTAAAACAATTATATCTTCTAATAAAATATCATTTCTTTTAAGAACTCATTTATATCAATTTTTATACTATTCTTATTAAGATTTTTTTAAATATATAACAAATTGACAATTTCAAAAAACATCATTAATTAAAAAATTACAAGTAATATTAATCCATAAAATTCTTCTATTGATTAACAATATTTAAAATAAATTTGTTTTAATATTTATAATTTCAATTATTTCAATCATTCATAATAACGACAATCATTACATCTTCATTGTTTCATAGGTAGCTTTATTTATTTAGTTTCTAAAAATTATAATTTAAATCCCATGATGTTGGAAATCTTTTTATATTTCAAATTATTATTTATAGTTGAATTTATCTTATGGATAAGCCCATATTAAAATTGTTATATTATGAAGATACAATTTTATGTCATATTTCACATCACTTTAATGTAATTCTTAGAAAATGGCATTTTCTTTTCCAAGTGGTTCCATGGGGTCCCAAAATCAACTAAATGATAGAAATTGTCGGAAATATCTCATCTAATAGGACTAGGACATGTGTTAGGATGGTTTTATATTACTATATTAATATTTTTTACCCGTATTTACCAGATTTTCCTTCAAACCATGGTAAATAAAATAATTACTGAAGTTACTATTCATAATGTCCAAAAATAAAATGTACCCATTTAAACAATTTGATCATTAGTATTCAAAATATGGAATCCATTTTTGAAAAATTGAAACAAAAAATTTAAAATAATAAATTTAAAATTAATTCTCATTTCCAAAACAAAGAATGTGGCGTTTTTAATAAATAATTACAATAAAAAATGACATGTGTTTATATAAAATATAAAAGTGTAATTACATCCAATTACCAAATTTGATTAAATAATTAAAATAAAATCCAATTACACTTTAAAACCAATTAAAAACATAATTTAGCTGTATAAATAAATTAGATAAAAAGGCAGGTTTGAATTAAAATATAGTATCTTTCACGATTTATTAATAAAGGAATTTTATTTGAAAATACAAAAAACCAAACAGACGTAAATTTTTATGACCCACATATAATTTGGAAGTTTATATTGTCTAATATAATATATAAATATTTTTATAATATATTTAAAATGGTTGTTCCATGAAAAGGTCGTAAAAATGTATAATTTTTGAAAATACATTATTTATCCAAAAATTGATTTTTTTCTCATACTATGTTATAGAAAATGTGTAAGATAAATGATAATGTTATTTAAAAATTCAAATTTTGGTTAATAATATTCAAAATGTCCTGTTTATATCCAATTAAATAATAAAATATTAATAATATATCATTGTTTAGTGAAACTCGAGATCACGTACAACACAAGCTATCAATAAAGGTCCCTCTTGAATTTAAGGAATGTAAAGTCAATGTTGCATGTAGTGAAAGATTTCTTTGGTTTTGCGTATAACAAAATTCAAACATAGATCATTTAGAAATTGAAAAAAATTCATACACAATGTTGCGTGAAATTAATTATATAAAAGAACATGAAATTGTGTGAAACAGAAGCCAAGAATATGGTTGCATATACTGCATGCTAATACGGTGTTGAGTATTTAACTAGCTAATATTGGTGTTGTGTAAAACACAAGACATAAAAAATCACAAGAATCTATCTCTTAAAATATCTATGTGTCACATTCTATCCTCATTAAAATGAATTTCACCCTCGAAATTCTTCTAGGTTATAAATTGATTTCTACTTGAAAAATTCTTTCAGGGAAACCCACATTGTTAAGAGGGATACTAAAATATTATATTAAAATTTAATGTTGGAAACATAATGGTTACCCAAATTAACTCATCACTAGGTTTTCACATAGGATAACATAAGTTGTAGGTGAAAAAATGGATATGAAAGGGATATATATCCATCATGTTCTGATGGATAGTGATAGATAATAATGTTTGGGGAAGATAACTACCAAAAATTCATAAATTTGTAGTGATTTGATGGGCCATATGATTCATAATATAATAAGGTAATAGGATAAATTTTTAAGTATCATGATCTTTTTCATAATGTTAAGGATTGTTTTCATGAGAAGAAATACATACTTGATTTCAGAAAAATATCACCATCGATACTTCCCTGAAAAATTTCCACTTCATCTATTATATAATAAAATGAAGATGAATTTTTCATTCTTGAAGTGTTAGCAGATCATGAAATAGAATGATAAGTCATTCCATATATCTCAACAAAAAGGATATAATGTGTATTAAAATAATCATAAGTCAACCAATACAAACATCAAACTGGTTATAACGTTTTCTATCCATAAATGGATAACATTACAATCTTTCCAAAACCTGAAAACGTAAATATTTTAGAGATAGGTGAATTAAATCGACTTAACATTTGTCTCCCATATCTTATTTGGTAGTTCATGGTTTTTACATTCCAAAATTGTGAATACCTTAATTATTCATTATCTTGAAACATAATAATATCATGAATTATTATATAACATTAGTGACAACATGCATTCCTTAAAAATTAACTCTTTATACACACTAAAAATACCAAAAATTCAAACCATGATATTACTTTTTCCTTTTATCATCCATGAGATCATTAATACTATCAAACATTTCATTATCTCATTATCCCATCATTACGAACATATCTTGTGCTTTCCAAAAACATTTCCATCACTTTTCATGGATAACTGTACCATATAACTATGGAAAACAATAATAGACTAATATATAGGTATTCCAATATTCCATAATACTATAAATATTATATGGGAATCCAATTACACAAACACTTAATCATTCCACCACTTCATTTTCTTACTCAACATTACCAACAATGATCCCATGTGACTTCCTCTTGACTTTATCCTTAAGAGGTTTTTGATTTTAATTAATACTAACTCAAGGATTATGACATCAAATATCATAATTCCCCATTTCATTTCACTTTTATTATTATGGTTTTGGTGGGGCGTTCTCTACAGTATTTTCTCTATTCACATCATTATCAACCTTTTATCCATTACATCAGCACCCAAATACTAGATGGCCATTTTTTCTACACTAGAAATATTTTCTAGTCCCTTTAAGATAATGCCCACCATGCTTCATTTCACACTTTGAGCATATGGAAACATTCATATTTTTTTCACTATTGTTTTGAAATTTTTCCCTAAACTCGATCCTTCATTTCTTTTCAAAACCATGAAATTTATATGTAACACCAACATCCAGTTCCACCATGATTGACCAAAACACAATTTCATCATAGGCAATAATTTATCTTATAGATATTTACCTTCTTACACATGGTTTTAAGCCATTGAAGAATCTATCAATGTTACTTTCAGGTTGGATGATAAAGCTAGAATAAAACCCTGTGATCCTTTTAAAATTCTCCTTGTATTTACCAACAGATCCATCATACTTTTTCATAAGCTCATGTACTTCATTTTCCATATTTGTTCAATGAATGTGAGGGAAGTACATATTGAAAAACATGTTCTTGAACTAGTACTATTCCATTGATTCAATTTCATCTTTCTTTCTTTTATTCTTAATTAGAGTCCATCATTGGTTTGCATCACCATTTAAATGATATACATCAAAAATGACCTTTTTCATGTTATAAACAACAAAGGATGGAAAATATATTTTCAATGGTACTGATTTATTATTTAGCAACACGTAGACTAGAAGTCCCACTGAAATAATGAGGATGTTTTCTTATGAAGGACTCAATATAATGTTCTTCCACTCTCTGGTCATTTGGGTTTTGAGAATTATTTATAGATTGTATAAGTATAGAAAAAAAATTTCCATTCCATATCCCAAAAAATTAGGTATTTAAGAATGAAATTAATTTTATTTCCTACTACATTGATGATTAAAATGGTTCCTTCGATTTCCATCCATCATCTAAAACCAAGTACATGGAAAAAAATATAATCATGGGGGAGTAAATTAAATATCTAGAATATTATATTTAATTCTAGTTTATTCACGATCATTACCATATTCATAGATTGTAATATATTGTTTTACTTAACCTTAGGTACATCCCTAGACATACCGTAGAAATATCTCTATTGATCTCACTAAAGTTTTTTCATCCTAGTTTTTATAGGTTGACTAAACCTTTAGTCTAATACAAAATGTAGATACCCAATCTTGACATACATGGACATCACATTGCCTTTACAGAATTATTATTACATGACACAAATAAAATCCTAAAGACCTTATTAGTTTAGTTAATTTGGAAACTCGGGACATAATCTTCTAATCATGGTGAAATATCTTCAACATCACCAGTAAAGATATTCCCCTTGGGTTTTTATACCTAAAATATTTATTTATATCATGGAGAAAAAAAGGGTGACCTCAAATTCTTAGTAAGGTTAAATATGGATAATATAAAAATAAAATAAACATTTGAACATAAAAACATGAACATAAAGTTTAAACATCCAAATCAAGAGACATGAAATAAATCATAATAGTATATAAGTCATGGATAAAAAGGTACACTTACAATTATAGTATATCATTGAAATAAAAAATGAAATTTTGTAAAAATAATAATCACATAATATGATTTCCATAGTAACCAAGGCATTGCTTCCCAGACTATCATAGTGAAAAATGTCTATTACTAAACCAACTTTACTTCTCATTCCATCTATGTATTATTAAACCATATTTACATGCCATTACACTCATGTCTATCTCATGTGGTATAAATATTTACCCAATTCATTTTATGGAGATATAGGTCCCTAAAATCTCATAATCAAATCATTCATACATGTGGTACAAAACATCAAAAATCATTAATTATAGCATAATCAATGAAATAAAATGGGTTTCTTAAACATCATTCCACCATAACATAATCCATATAAAATATCATTCAATCATTAACACAATAAAATCATTTCAATAATAGTAATATAAACCTAAATCTAATTAACAGTGTAATATAATATGGAAAATAATTTTGATAAAACAAGTGAACTTAATTCCCGAGGAAAATCCCTTTATTCTTCAAAAATGTTTTCTTTTCTCAAAATGCCACATAGTTTTTAATGAAAATATTATAGTTGAAAATAAATTTGAAAAATTATAAAGGAAGATTGATGGAAATATTGAGTTATGAATATGTAGAAACACGTTCATTTAATGCATGTTAAAAAAACATTCTCCTCGTAATTTTGTCAAAAAAGTCAAAAAGTATCTCAGATGGTAAACAAAATAAATATTACATTAAAAGTAATAAAATGGGTAAAAATGAATTTAAAAATACAAAAAAAGAATATTATACAATTTTGGAATTTTTTTATAAATCATAGAAATATATGATAAATATTCCCTAAGGAAATACATTCTTATAAACAATCTCAGATAAAAATGAGATTGAAAAATTATCCATTACCTTAGGCCCGATACTCTCTCTATGAGTCAAAAAATATTGTATAATGTTTTTAAAAATATTATTATCTTTCATAAAAAAATAATATTTATGATATCATATATGATTCATTTATGTCATTATATTACCCATTTATTATGAATTCCAAGTTAATTAAACATTTCGAGTAATTTTTCTTTGATTAACGTACATGTTTTGACTTGTTATTCTGAATCATATTACATAGATAATAATTTACTTACATAAATAATGTATTATATGATTTATATATAATATATATTGATAATATAAATATAATATATATATAATTTAATACACTATTCATTGAAATGGTAGGACATACATAAGCAAGAATGATGTTTCATTTTTCTTATCATATTGAGTGGAAGCAAGTGAATGAAAAATATGTACATATATATATATATATATATCATTAAAATTGACTAATTATTTCATATATTTCATAATTATGAATTATATATATATATTCTAATCATTCATGGATGGTTAAATTAGAGAATGAATATCATCACGTTGTAGAGATGGCTGGTCATACGTACGAACAAGTGACTACATCATTCTCTTGATGGTTAAATAGTATGTAATTGGATGTTATATTAATTATAACGAATCATTATCATGTTATATTCATTATTTAAACCCATTATAATCATCATTATAACCATCTTCATACAGTGTTTCTTAATAATAAGTTTCACTATAGTGTGGAGACTGTACGTCGTAGGTACACACAGATAGTAATATTGTTATTCATAGGATATATACAAGGAGGAATAATTTTGTCCCATAATTATAATAACATATAATAAGGTACAATATACTGGGTTTATTACTTTATAATGGAATCAATAAATAATGGTTAAGTATAAGAAGAAATGAAATTGAATTGAATTGGTATAGTAATTACCTCTTATTTGTTCGAGTTCCTTTGGATCTTTCTTTTGGGACACTAGGGATGGACTTCTTGGAAAACCATGAACTAAAAAAGATAACTAATAATTTTTATAGGATAATTTTTCACGAATTCTTCGATCTAGAAGGCTCAAGGTTGATTATGGAAATGTGGGAAGAGATTCCTTTTATAAAAGACGAGGAGGGGCACTTTAGGATTCAATTGAAATATTTATTTATTATAAATATTTTTTGTGATAAAAAAGACCAAAACACATTTAACTAAAATATAAGATGCTGATTTTTCTAAATCCTCTTAACCATTAGGTTTAATTCAAATTTAGATATCATATTTAATGTTATCTTTTATATTTAACCCTTTAGTTCACCAATTTATCTCTTACCAGGTCTTCTGGTATATTCAATATATATATGGTTAATATAGTTTCTATAAAATGAAAATAAACACCATGTTGTTCATTAATGACATTTTAATCATTATCTAATTAATTTAGAAATATATTAGATTTTTACAAATATTATATCATTTAATAAAATACTATTTGTTTTAAGAAATCATTTATGTCGTTTTTTATACTATTCAAATCATTATTTTTTTTAATTCCATGAAAACATTATTATTTAGAAAAAATAACATTAATTAAAATATAAAAATTCATACTCAGCCATAAAATACGTTTATGGTATAAAAATTTTAAAAATAAATTTATTTTTATATTTATAATCTCATTTTTGTAAATCCTTCATTTATTATTTAATAATTATATCATCGGTGTGTCTTATATATATATATATATGGTGTCTAAAATATATATATAAAATACCATGGTATAAGAAATATTTTTATATTTAATATTACAATTTATAGTCAAATTTAACTTATGTATAACTCCATATTAAAATTGATTTATTAAGAAGATAAAATTTTATGTCGTATTTCACCTTACTTTAAAGTAATTAATATAAAATGTTATTTCCACATCCAAGTGGTTCCATGTGGTCCCCAAATAGATCAAAGGATGACCATGGTAGGAAATATCTCATCCAATATGACTAGAACATGTTTTATGGAAGTTTGTTATTATTATAATTTTAAATTTTAATCTTTTTAGCATATTTACCCTTTAACCATGGTAAAATAAATAATTACTGAAGTTACTATTCATAATGTCAAAAAATGAAGGGTACCTATTTAAAAATTTAAACATTTTGATTCCAAGTATGGAATCCATTTTTTTAAATTCAATACATAGCAGTTGTAGTAATTAATTTAAAATTAATTCGCGTTGTCAATACCAGAAGTGGGTTTTTAATAAATAATAACTATCAAAAGATTGACATGTGTTTATGTATAATTTAAAAATGAAATTAAATAAAATGAACTAAAATGGATTATGTTATAAAAGTATAATCTAATTACACATTAAAACTTATTAAAAACATATTCAAACTAAAAATAAATAAATTTGATGAAAAAATCAGTTTCAAATTAAAATGCAGTATTCTTCCTGATTCATTAAAATATGAATTTTATTAAAAAAATTAAAAAAAGAATAATAAGTGAATTATAATGTCCCTAATAAAAATAATTAGTTTATTTTATCTGACATATTATAGAAATGTGTTAAAACTTAATTTAAAATGGGTGTGCCTTCAAATGGCGGTAATACTATATTTTTTTAAAAAATTACTTCTTTTATCTGAAAAATTGATTTGGTTCTCAAAGTATCTTCTCTAAAATGTGTAAGATGAATTATAATGATATATAAAACAAAAAATCTGGGTAATAATATTCATAATATCTAGTTTATATCCCATTAGATAATAATATTTTAATAAAATATCATTGTTTAGTGAAAATCGGTATCGTGTACAACGAAAGTCATCAAGGAACGTCACTCTTTTGAGTAACGCAAGACAAGTCAGTGTCACAAGGAGTGAAATATTTCTTTTTTGTGGTGTATAAAACAATCCAAACATAGTTAATTTATACATTCAATAAAAACTATACTCAATGTTTCTTTAAATGAATTCTATTGAAAGAACAAGAAATTGTGTACAATACAAGAAAAGAATAGTGTAGCGAATAATCCATGATTTTATGATGTTTCATATAACGTATGATAATCTTGGTGTAGCATAAAACACAAGACATCAATAAAATTAAAATAATCTCTCTCAAATTTTGTTTTGGGTGTCATAGTGTATCTCATAAATAACACACATATATGATAAATATACATCCATTCAAAGTGAATCAACCATAAAAATGAATTCATGGATTATAAAATTTAATTTTTTATATTATATCTGAAATAGGTAGTGTATACACCAAATAAATGAAATTTTGTTTATAATACTGAACATGTCTCAAGGAGAGGAATTTTAGATAAAAACCATATCCTAGGTCTCAGTTCGATGCCCACTTTCTCATATCATCAAGGGTAATTAAATTATGTTCATTAAATACACACCAAATAAACTTATTCATAGATAAAAACATCAATAATCCCATTTTCAATATTTATATGAACATAAATATTAGTTATTTGTTACCAATTTTCAATAGTGGGTGTATGTAATATTTGTTCCTTTGTACTAGTTTCTTAAAAAAGATGTTGATATTCATTATTGTTACAAAGTCCATCATTCCAATAAAATGAAAGGTACTATAATATAAGTTTACTAAGAGTTTTAATGGATATAATTTCATTCAATTGTAATTTTTGGATAAAACACTTGGAAATTAAATATAAAATCTTCATATTTCAATGATTTCTAATGAAATAAAGGTGATTTATTAATCAATGAGTCATAATTGATATAAACTTACGAGTAGAAAAAACAAAAAAAATTTAGACACACTCGCCTATATATGTATATCACATTATACTATTAAATAAAATTCTCATAGTCATTAATTATATAAATTTATAGAATTGTAAAAGTAGACGGTAATGTTAATGAAATCATGAACGCATACTGAATAATGGAAAATTATGAGATTGTTTAGAAGTTATATAAATAAAAAATGAATAATGAAATTTTTGGGTTATTTTTAATGGCTTGTATTGTAATTTTAAATTACTAAAATGACATTATAAGTTATATAATGCTTATAAAAAAATGAAGAGACCATTTTCATCTCAATTCAATCATTATAAATGAGTAAATTAATGATAATCATTTTCCGATCATATTAATAATAGGTTCTCAAATTATTCATACAAAAAACATAAAGAAATTTAAAAAGCCTGATTAATCCTTTAATCCCATCCTAATTAATATCCATTTATGTTGGTGTTAAAAATTTAAATGAATATCAGTCGTTAAATAGATGTGATAGTCCTCACGTACACACGGTTAGTGGTTTCATTTTTTATAGACTGAGAAAAAGGATTAATACAGTATTGATTGAAAATAATAAGTACTATATAAATAACATTGTTATATATCAATTTCCCCTTTTATATAATATTTATAATTTGTTGAAGAAAAATGAAACAAGTTATGTTATAGATGTTGATGTTCGCACAACACAAGAATTACAATTTCCTTTTTCTTGATAAAAGAGGGAAAATGTGAATATTTATTATACGAATAGAATAAATAAATTAACTATATAATTAAGAATTATTTAATTAAATATTTATTTGAAAAATATCATTGAAATTAAAAATAAAACATGAAGAAGTTATGTAAAAATGATTACACACATTCAGCACTTTATGATATCATTCTAGGATCCCTTCGAAATGGATGACATAAGAAAATATCCTATGGCCAAAATCTCAATATATTATATCTGTATTCTATGGGAAATAATAATAATAAGGTTTTAATATGAAAACTAATTTTTTGTAATTCGTTGAATGTGCTGAGAGAGGCCCCTTTTATAAGTGTTGAGAATGACATCTTTGTAAATAGTTTATATTGTTATAAAGGGATCACAATATGAGCATGTTATGTGGATCCAGAATTGAATAATAATGGAGTGGTGGAAGATAAAGTGTCAAAAAATACCTTGTTAATTAAATTATAGAAATTTTATTACCAAGTTTCAATCCCATTACTCCCGGAATTATTAATTTTAAAATTTTATCATTTACCTGAGAAGCTAGTTTTAATGAAATGTAATAGAATCTTTATGCCTAAAAATAATGTGGTATTTATTTGAAAAACTAATCCTAGTGGTTTTAAATTTGCAATTTATTTCATTTGAATCAAATTATAAAATATATAAAAATGAATTTTAAAACATAAATGTGTACTTTATTAACAACAGTTTTGGAGAAAATATTACCTATATTCTAAAATATTCAATATAGGTTAGTATATCAAAAAAATATAAATTATATATTTACATAGAATACATATATTTTTTAAATAATTTTTTTCTTTATTCCCTAATTCATACATATATACTAACAATGTCATAAAACCCTTTAAATTTTTAATAATGCATTTATTTATTATTCACATAAAATATATTTTATTGAAAACCAAAAAAAAATTATTCTTAATAAAATATTTCATTGATTAATAAAAATATAATGATTATTTTTTAATCAAAAAATTAAATTCATTATAAATTTAAATTTCAAATAAAAATGTGATAAATAATGAAAATTAGTTTTTATAGGAACTCATTTTTCTACGAATAAAAATAACTTCAATTCATATTAATTATTATATATTAATAGAATTTCCATTTAAATTTTATTCATCGCCAATTTATTTATCCCTATTAAACACATGTTTCATGAAAATGGAATGAATATCATAAAAACCCCAATATTTAGTCCCAACAAATTTCTATGTATAAAATGATTGTATTAATTCAGTGTTATTTGGTTTTAATATATTCAAAAAATGACTTATTTAAATGTATTCATATATTAAAATTTTATTGTGTCAAATTATCCCCATCATATATATTATATCCTTTAAAATATTATTGATAAGATAATATTAATTTCTATAGGGTACACATAATGAACCATACACTACTAGATGATCATGGGATAATTTATTATGTGGAATGAATTTTATCACTACTGAAAATTATTATAATCATTTTAAATTTATATCAATCCCATTTGAAATTTTTATAGAATTATACTAAGGGAATAAGATTTAGATCAATAAGTAATATCTTCCTAGAAACCTCAAATATTATATATGTTATAATAATGCCACTATGGGTTTTAGTAACAACTCAATATCTGATAGATGTTGAATACATTCATGACATAGGAAAATAGAATGTCTAGAGTGGAATACACAATATAATATTGTAGTATTAGTTTCTTAAGAGTCCCCTTAATTGTTTGACTATTGGAGAAAATTTACCTTACTATACCATGAATTTGTATGTTGAGTAACATAGTGCCCAACTCTCTTGAAAATAAATATACTAATTTTTGTAACATATCCATTTCCATAAAACTCCTGTATTTATTTTCCTTTATCTCCAAACTAGTCATGTTAACCTATATATTTAAGGATATTTTCCCATGATTCATTCTATACTTAAGGCATGTTTGAAATTGTATCATATTTTCTTCTATATCTTGGTCACCTGAACTAAAATGTAATTATTTTTTAGTTGTTAATATGAATTCTTGATAACCGGTTTTTCATTATCATATTATTTCTCATTCCATCCCTTAAAATGTTATGTTATTGATTGGGAACATCTCTAAATTTTCTATGTAATTCAGTTTTATGTTATTTTCATTGAGATATAGATATTTCTAAAACTATATTATTAATCAAATGTTAAGAGCATTATATGAGAATTATCTTAAAAACACACTAGATAAATAATCTCTCACTTTATTACACGTTGATGTTGGAATATAGTTCATACATATCAATTTTTATTATACTCATTTAAACCAATATCACCACCAATATGACATAAATAATCTTTTTTCAACATTAGTTACATTAATTTTGGTTCTCCAATTCTTATTAATGCAGTCTTAAAAATTGATATCTGATATTTCCATAAACATTATTAAAATATTCTAACCCCTAATTCATTTAAATCGATGGTTTCAAAATCTATCATAAGACTTATCATTGAAAGTACATATAAAATATCATTTATCTTAACATATGAATATTTACATTTCAATATATATTATCTTGGTTCTTGTTATAATCTTTTTTATAACCTAAAAATATTCTAAATTATTATAATTGATCGTAAAGTTATTTTTTTACCAAATAATATCCCTTATAAGCATCTACGTATGTGTAAATTCTTATTCCAATTCATCTTGCACTATATTGAAGTCTAATTCAAAGATCAATCAAAATTTTTATGGAGATTAACCCCTAATTCATCAATACCATAGCCACATACACATTATAGTATCAAGAAAAATATGTAATTAATCAGAAAACAATATACTAAATACATTAACAATACTCCATGATGACATAATCTCCTTATATTTATTCTAAGGATTTTAAATAATGTTCACTTAAACCTTACCCCAAATAAAATGTGAAATATTTCTTTAACATTAAATCATATAATAACGAAAATAGTTTTCAATTATGATCAACTATAAATTATCAACCAATATATTATTCTAAAAACATCAAAATATGGAAATTTCTCTATAAAAGATATCTAATACAAATTATGACACCATATATTTATATTTTTTTTGATCTACTTACATAAAAATATAATTTATATACTAGATTTGATACAATCTTAAAAATTATAAATGTAACCATCCTTAATAATGTAATGTTTAATTATTATTATATCTATTACATCTGAGTGATCAATTCATGTTTAGAGATTTATAGTATTAGAGGAAAACATAAACTAACAAAACCCATGTATTTCTCAACTGATGGATTTTTTATTCTACTATATATGAAATTAATTAGTCCATATCAAGTCTCCAATTCAACCATAAATTCATAAACATGTGTTATAATTCTGAAAATGTAACATTTACTACTTTTCTTCATTACATTGGGAATGATTCCAAAATAAACAGATGATATCAAATGTCAAGTCAAGGAAACATAAAAATAATTCTATTAGTAAGATAATATTGGTATACATAATATAAAAAAATAATTGGAATAAGTATATATTAATATGAAAAATGTAGAAATATATATCAAAAAATTAAATGAAAACATTCATATATATAATTACTGAACTCTTTTGTAATGGAATGTATAAATTTTAACATATAAAATTTATCAACATCTTTTTCTAATATAATAGACCGATATTGGGGAGGGTATACCCCAAACCATGTTCTATTATCTCACAATACCTATTAATTCATCAAGGGTATATATAATTGTTTTCTCTACTTATCACACGATTATGTCCAATGAATTCAATATATGATTCAACAAGGCACTCCATACCACTCCTTGAGGAACTTATGACTGAATTAGACTATTTTTATACATATAAGAAAATTCATGGAATGGATAAACATAATAAAAGATGGTTATTATTCAATAATCATTAAGAATTTCAATATTTCTTTCCCAATAAAATAATAGGTATAACAAGATCATAGCCTATCAAGTAAAAAAATGTGAATGTTCAAGGAATACGTAGTGAAATAACAAATAATCCTTTATATTTGAATAACAACATATAGAACTCCAATACCCTTCCCAATGAAGATATAATAAAAAAAATTAGGTGAGTATCATCTAAATAAAGGAATGAAAAATATATTGTTCACAACATATATATAAACTAGTATACTACTATATCAATACTGAAAATAATAATATCATAAGCCTTTTATATTAGGAATGTGGGTAGTCAATCAATACTTAGTAAACATTCTGAAAATAATAAATATTTTAATAACAATATATAGAGTACCAATTCATTTACCCATTTCAAAAAATGTATAACATGATCATTTCCCATCTAGGGAACGAATGTGATGTTTTGAACAATAAAAAAAATCAATAACCATCTATGTTTAAATAAAAGTATAAAAAACAAAAAAATCATTCTTTTTGTTAGTAAAAGGGATAACATGATAATAACCAATCCAAATAATGAAGGTGGACCGTTGAAGAAAAAAATAAATAGGTTGTAATAATGGATATGTATAAGGATGTTGACATTGATTAGAAATTTCCATATGGAGGAATGATTGAACGATATATCTGAATAAGGGATCAATAATTATATTGTTTGATAATGTGAGTTAATTAGAAAAATTTATATATATATATAAAAGTATAAATTTTGAAACATTAATCATATTTGGGTAAATCCTTATGAAAAAATAAAGTGGAAGTTTAAGTTAAATGTTAAAAGGAAATTAGGAAAACACTTCTAACATTGAAATAAATAACGATATTATGGGTCACTATAAGAAATCATTGTCAAAATGTGATATTAAAGAAATTTTAGGACAATTTAATTTTAAACAATTAATAATTGATATAATTTCTCTTAAAATAAATAACTTTTTATCTTCTATAAATTTTTATTTGAAGAAAAAACATAATAAACTGAATAGAAAATCCAATATTATTATTTTTAAAAATCTATTATTCAAAAAAAATTAAAATAAAGATATAAAACATTATTCTATATGAAAATATCCCCTTCCATATAGTTTTATAAAATTACCAAACAGATTATGTTGTGTAGGACATAAGTATGTAATAATGATGTTCATGATGAAGCAATATAAATCCAGAAAAAGAGTCTTGAATTTTCATTATTCCATTCGAGAAACATATTATTTTATATAGGAAATATTTCAATAAGGTGAATTATGGGGTAGAAATATAAATTCATATGATAACACATAATACCGCATATTATAATTAAATGTTATAACGTACCAAAAATTTTAGGTTTTATGTGATTATTAAAAATCAATGAATGATAATTGGGTTATGAAAAACATTACAATGGGGGTAACAAATGAGTAGAATCTATTTGATGAAAGGTAACTGATTGGATATTTTTATATTATTTATGACACAAATATATGATAAATATATATCAATTATTAGTGAATTCATATTTCAATGTCAAACTCTGTTTATTACATAATCACATCTCATGAAATAAGTGTTAGAAACGAGTTTCCCATTCGGATTGAGAAAAAATTCAATCATAACCACCTAAAATGGTTGGATGTTTTTTATGTTAAAAATATTTTCTGAATATATAATTAATGATTCATCTAAAATATGATATATATGAACCATATAAATTAAATGGGTTAAAAATATCAAACACGTCTCAAATAAAAGTATTTGAGATGAACATTGTTACCATAGTCCTGATTCATAATGAACTTGCACAAAAATATAATGAATAATTAAGTTAAAATCATTAAACAAATAGCCATTAAAAATTTTCAAAACTATGACGATATATAATCCTCATTTACAATCATTATATATGTATAATTATTTGTGAGTTTATTCTAATTTTTAACACCATGTTTAAGTTATCTTTGTCCATTTTAACTTGTTTTGTAAAAACCATTTTGATATTTATTCAGGTTATAAATTTTTTCATTCCAAGACAATTAAATTTGTCATATTATTTGTTACATGTCATTTATAAATGGTATAATTCAATTACATGGTAGTGTTGTTTAAAAACCATGAATATGGAATTGATGATGATCATGTTTCAATGAGTTTTGATAAACACAATGTATTTACTTAATTAATGAGTTAAATGACGATATATCCTTACAATAAAAAATATTATTTACATATTTATATCATATTATAAAATTGAATATGTTTTCAGAGTCATTTAGGACATAAATTTAGAGAATTTTTTAGGTGGGTTGTAAAACCAACATAAACATAACCTAAAATGAGTAATGGACAATTATGATGAAGTTTTTCTTATAATATGATTATTAAAGAGGTATAATGGAATTATTTTGTTCTTATTAGTATGATAATTCATAATTTAAAATATGTATAATTTTTAGATTATTTTTATAGATTCATTACTTATAATGAAGACGTCATTTTCCTCTTAGTTGGATTTGTTTAAATGATTGAATTAAGGATAAAAACTTTTTTATCATAACTTTATTGGGTTATCAAATTTTTCAAAAAAACCATAATGATATTATAAAAATCATATTTATCTTTCAACATAGTCTTAATTACTCAATATTTATGTTTTTGATGAAAAATAAAGTGAATATTAATTGTTCAATGGAGGTGGTAGTCCACAAATACACATAGTTGATGATTTAATTTTCCATAGAATGATATAGATGATTAACATTGTTATTATTACATAATAATAAACATGATATAAATAAAATTATAATATATTATCTTACCATTTTATACAATACAGTTATGGTGGTTATGATAAATGAATCATGATACATCATGGAGGTGTTAGTCCACACAACTCACAAATTAGTGTGTCATTATTTTTATTTAAAATGGAAATGGGAATAAAATATTATTAAAAAATAAAAAATAAAAATTTGTACATAAATAATAGTAATTTAATTAGATATATAGTTGAAAATTTTAATTGTAAAAAAGAAATTTAAAATAACTATGTCTTTTAATATAGGTTACTCCTCTTGGGAATTTTGATATATCCTTCGATGATCCCTTGGAAATTTATGGTGCAGGAAAATATCTTGTGAAAAGAAACTCCATATAGTAAAATAGTTTTATATGGGATGGAATAATTGTATTATTTCATGAGGAAACATATTTATTACGGGTTTTATGAATTGGTGGTGATATTTCGCATTTATATGATGTGAGAAAGGTGTTTTTTGTAAATAGTTGATCTTCACATAATGAGAGAATATTCTAAACATGTAAAATGCATCCAAAACTGAGAAATAATGGGGGAATAATATTACATATTGAGTTTAACATCATACACTAAATTGTCGCCATTTTTTAGTCATGTTTTGATCCCATTTCCCATCGAATTATTAATTTTACCAATTTAGTTTTTACTACTCTAAATATTGTTATTTAAGTAACTAAATCAATACGACTAAAAATGAAGATTATTATTTGATAATATAGAATCAATTATTTTAAATTTTATAAAAATTCCATTTGATAAAATTTATAATTTTGATACTAAAGAATATTAAAATAAAAATGTATATTGTTTTAAAAATAATTCTTGGAAAAACATTACATATGTTTTAAAATATCATATATTGGTTTGTAAATTGAAAGAAATATTGTTAAACTTATTTTTTGGCTTATAAAATTAAAATTTAGTTTTCAAATTTTTTCATTAACATCTGATTAATAATTATATTTTAATATTTCTTAACGTCATTGTTATTTTAAAAAATTATATGTCAAATTATTCACATAAAAATAATTTTTTAGAAAAAACTATAATATTGAACTTAATAAAATATTAATATTATAAATATTGAATTAATATTCAGTCTTTTCAAACTCGAATTCTATTTTTTTTAATTTTACATTCGAATAAACATGTTAGATATCATGAAAACATGATTTTAGTCAGAATTTTTTTTGAATGTTAAAAACATTTAATTCAAATTATTATTGTTATTTACTTATTAAATTAGTATTAATCAATTACCCATATTAAATATATTTTAAATTCATTAATAACTTTTTTTTTCTCAAAATTTAAATACATATAACATAAAATTGAAATATTTAAAGAAATGTTTTTCTAAATATAAAATGAAAATAATAGTAATTTTTATTATACCTAATGAATTTCATTTATATTAACAAGGAAAATTATTTTATTTCTATGAATATTTAATATATTTGTTACATCTATTCATTCATGGTAATTCAGGAGCATGGTTTTAATTGGATAGATATATCATGGTTATGTTTCAGTACAATTTTCCTTGTGGAGCATGAAATTTAACACATTGATTTATTAAAATCTAATCAGATATTTAAATTTTAAGGTGTTTCAAATAATACATTTTAAGGTGACACGATAAGGATCATATTGGAGAATTTAATGTTTGTTTATCCATGATCAAGAGAAGTTCATTTCTTAGGTCGCTCATCGTGGATCTACTCCTTACAGTTTAGAGTAATGAAATGCGGAATTTCATGAAAAGGGTTCAAAGAGAAGGTTGGAACGGTACTTACACACGAGTGTAACTTTCAAGATCTTATCTAATGGAAGATATTTCCTTAAAATAGGTTTTAACCACATATAATATTACCGAGTGAACGGTAATCCCAAATCAAAGGATATTTGACTTGATGGGGAGGAACATGAATGATTTCATGAAGAAGAAAACCCCATGATGATGGATTAAGTGGGTCTATGTTGTTGGGGCTAGACCAGAGAAATATGTCTTACATATCATAGAAAACATGAATTAATTCCCAAATAGTTCAAATGGAACAATGTAATATTTAGGCCATTAACATTTGGGTAGCTCTGATGTATAGTTTTTGTTGAGACCATTAGAGGCCCTTATTTTTGGTTGATTATGTCATGTCTATTTGTAAATTTACAAGGGTAGACAATTTTACTCATGATAAAATCCTCTAGGAATACACATGGGCTACCCATATTTATTTTATGGGTAATATGTTCTCTAAATGATATATTGGGGATTAAACCTATGGAGGAGTACTAGTTACTTATTTGAAACATGTAGGGAATTATTTAGGATTAAAATTGAGTATTTTATTCCCATGGATATGTGTACATAGATAATTGATTTATTTTGGTGATGAAATCATTAATGGTAAAATGGTAGGGTTACAGCTTGAATGTAATCCCATACCTCATGGATCATTGGATGGGATTATGATATAAGTATTTCATATTGATAAAGGGGATGTTTCTTCAGTGTGATCAGGATTTATTCTCTATTATTAAAGAGGGGTTTATGTTATACATCATAATTATGGTTCTATATATCCATGAAGAAAATTATAGAGAACCACTTATGAAGGGAATACATGATTGATGGGGTTCAATTTAATGGGAATTCCATGACCACATAAATCCATTGTTTCTAGAAGGGTCAATGATTGGGAAAATTGTTTTTTTCTCATGATGAAAAGAATTTATAAATTTTTGTGTGATGTAGTGGCCTAGGTAAGAGACTCAAATGAAGGATATGATGTTAGGGAAGTCTATAGTTCCCATATTTCTGTACTTCTTTAAGAAACTATTATGGATTAAATGATATGCTATAACTGTCAATTATGAATAGTTTAGTTAAAGCTTCTTAGAGGACTCCATATCCCACAAGATGATTTTACATGTGAAGAGGATTTTGGTACAATGGAAATTCAATGTAGGAGCCATTAGAAATAGTCATTAAAAGTTTTAGTTTTATTAAGGGGCTCATATGTTTCTTTTTTATGTAGGTGATCATGAGACTCGTAGATATTTAGTTGATCATGGACGTCACATTCATGAATAATATCACGAGAAATTTTATTATTATTATATCTTCCATTATGTGTCCTTAATAACATGGGTATTAATTTATTAGTGTATATCTGGTTCTCCATGGAGTTTCTAAAATTTCCAACTCAATCATAATGGGATTTCCCAATCAATACAGTAGGTGTGTATTTTTAGGTGGGTATTGGTTATTTATATTTAGTTCATTCTAAAAAAAATTCCAAATGGGCTTCTTTATATAAAGAAATATATCATCTACCTCTCACTACATGTATCCTCAAATGACACATGCTTGGAATGTAATTATATTGAGTGGGAAACAACAATCCCTCGGATTTGAATATGCAATAAACCAATAAACTAGTTATTAAATTCAGAAATTATGTTGTTTTTCCACAAGGATTAAAATCAATTATTGGGATTTAGGGATGATAATGGAGGTCGTGAAGGAGGTATGCGATCAGCTTAGTGTCAATTAAAAAAAGTAAAAAAATTGATTATGGTCCATAGATAGTTAGTGTTCATTAAAAATGATTGATGTGTATCAAAAACTCATCTATATCTTAATGGATGTTTTATTTTTGAATAAAATAATTATTCAAAAAAAACTAGGGTTTCATTTTTTAATTATCCTTTAGTTATTTTTCACTCTTATTTGATCTTTTCTTTAATATTTTAACAGCATTTATCAATCTTTCTGGAGTCCTTTTCATTGGTTGTCAATAAATAATTGTAACTCCCATAGTTTGTTGTGAACCTTTCCTTGAATGAATGCATTTTATTTTATTTCATTCATTTCATTCTACATTAATAAAAAATTTCATTATACGCTTCACCAAGATAATATTTCACTATATACAATATCAACTTGGTTTGAGTTACACAAAACAACATAAATCTATGAAAAATATTTATATTAATATAATTATTTAAATGCTATATTTATACCATAGTTTGTCAACATATTAATATGAATAATAATAGTTTTTTTAAATATTACTTATAATTTATGTATATTAATAAAATATATTTATAATAAAATATGTAATGTTAGTAAATTATTTATATGTTTGAAAATACTATTTTATAAAATGAACTTCTCTTTGTGTATTTTTATGAAAATAATAACATTAATTTTAGAAAATTTATAAATTTAATTTTATAAACTAAATATAATTGTTAATTCATAATTTCGAAAGTATCTTAGGTTGAATTTTTTGTATTTTTATGAAAAAACAACATTTTTGATGAATAGTGACAACACTGAATTTTAATTTAGAACTACATTTTCATATAATTTATATATATAAATAATAAAATTATATTTTAATTTGGTTATAAAATGTAATTATATTAATTTTAAATAAATTAAGTCAATTTAGGTCATAGTAACCAATTTGAAACTGAAATTGGATATTAAAACATTAAAACATTAAATCATTTTTGTTAGAAACCCCACGGTCATGACATGCCTCAATGATAAATTTTAAATTAATTTATTCTAATTATTTTATTAGAATTTGAAAAATGGATTCCATATTTCTAATTAGAGTAATCTATATGTTATAATACTTTAAATATTCTTTTTGATGAAAAATATTAGTGAAAATGATTTGAAAAAAGCATACTGATCAAGAGAAAAACTACCACAATAATGGACTGCACCTTAATCTTAAGGCCCATAATTCCCATTAAAAATTTCCAAATACCATTGGATATCAATATTTAAACGTTATACAACATTTTCTCATATTTGGAATATAAATTATGCTAATTTCCATTGTAAGAACATAGGTGGAATGAACTTTTTGAAAAATTAAAATAATGCCACTCCTCATCCACTATAAAAAGGCACTCACCATAAAATTTATTAAAACATCTAAAAAACATTGGATAATTTTTTTTACAAATATATCCTCCAAAAATACATTCCTTCATCATATAATCCTACCGTTAGGATCAATGACAACCAATGAATCCTTTTGGAGGAAACCAAAATATGTTACCCAAAGAATAGGTAACATCCTCCCTCAAGATGATATGTTTGATTTTGATTCTCCACCACCCAAAATATTAATATTCCATCATTATATAATAACCTAAGTATACTAAGTATACATATATTTTTTAAAACTAATTTTTTTACCTTCACTTATGAGAACATACATCTAATGGGTAACAAACTAACTATTCTTTTTTACGGTGAACTATCACCCCAGGAAATTATATTATTTTTTCTATTACACATCTCAAGATGGAAAATTATAATGGAAAGTATTATATATATATATAATATTTAGTATTTATTTATGATTATTAAATCATTGTATAACACATTCTTTCATGCTTTCCATTTTAGGTTATTATGATAATTTTGTTTGAGGACGTGTGGATCACCACCACCTCAATACGATGTGATTCATTCACACTCTAAATGAAATGTATTAAGGATGGGTTTAGTAAACTTATATTCTATATAAAAATTGTCATTATACTATATATATATATGTAATTTACTTACTTTCATTCAATACGATAATTAAACGGAAACATCATTCAAGCATACATGCGGCCTACCATATCCATGAACGGTGTCATCCATTTCATATTTATATATTTCATATATTATTATAAATGCATATATATGAAATATAATAGATATTTATATTAACTTTTACATTATGTAAATCCTTCTAAAATTATTAAAACTAAATATATAAGAAATTAAGACACATGAGAGGAACAAAGCATATGTAACCTGAAACATATCCTAATCAGGGAAGTGTAAATAAGCGGGTGATATAGATCCATATATGGAATTGCATATAATAATATGGTTCTATAAAATTTTTATAATAAAATTATATTTATCATACATGAGGTTTTTACTAGTATGACTATAGTTAATACATAAGGTAAGGGTATTTCAGGTCTCACTTTTATTTCTATGTGATTTATTCCTTTTTCATCACTCGTTTATTTTATAGGGTGTTTGAACTACAAATTAATTTATTATATTATTATTAACCTTAAATTAGTGGGTATTCATATATCCATTTTATGATATCTCATTCATGGGGTTTATTTTTCAAAAGTTACCAAATCCATAAATTTTTTTTCTCTCAATTTTCTTTCTTTGAGATAGTTGTCTTAAATGTCAAAAACTATTTCTCAAAAATGTTTTAAAGATGATATTTTAAGATCATTTTAAAAGGGGTTTTACTAGATTTCTATTTATTTTCAATGAATCCTTTATAATTTTTTAAATTTTATTTCATTGATATGGTTTCTATTTTTTATTAAGATTTCTTGATATGTTTTAAAGATTTCTTTATAAATTTTAAAATATTTTTTATGATATGACTTTCAGAATGCTTTCAAGATGTCATTTTAATTTTTCATGTTTATTTTCAATGAATATGGTTTTAAAAAGGTTTTATGTTTTAGGAAGTAATTTTTTAAATAATAAGGGGTATTTTCACAAGAAATGTTTTTAAAAGATTGTTTAATTTTTTTTCCTTATATGATAACTTCTATTAGAGTTACTAAAAGCATTACGGGGAAATGATCCAAGGGTTCCATTTGTAATATTTCCTTGAAAATATTATGGTTTTATGGAATTATTTTCATGAAACATGTTTCTCTCTCTTGATTTATATTCTTATGAAACCTACGTCTTTTTATGGGATATGAATAGATGAAATGATTATGAAACTTGTATTTTTACACATTTTAGGATATGTTAACATGTTTATGAAACAACTTTCATTTCATGTGTTGTGAAAGGATTTTTTTAAATAATTTTTGTCACATGTATGTATGATTTCATTATGAGATGGGAGGGACTTATATCCCCTACCCCAATGAATTGATTACTGATTTATATATCAAGAGATATTTATGGGAATAATGTAGATGGGATAGATCCACTACGGATGATATGGAAAACTGATCCAATATGGAATGATGGGGAAACCATGTCCCATATGGGATGATGGGGAAACCTGATCCTCTATGGGAATAATGGATAACCTGATCCATTTTGGGAATATGGGGATACCTGATCCACTATCAAAAGATAACAAAACCCAGTCCTCTATGGGATGATAGGGAAATATTACCTCATACAAGAAAAGTACTACAACTGAAGATAGTGGTGTGTCCCACCCTATAAGAATAGTCCTAAAAAAGTTCCATAATATGTTCAATCAATGTGTCTTGGATTATGGGGAATGATATTACATGTTTTTGTGTATGAAACAATTCTTTTCCTTATTCCAGTGTTGTTATTTCATGAATGATGCTCTTAATTCTGATATTATTCATGTCTTATTAACATCCAATAATTAATCTATGAATTACATTTATTATATTTGAAATGCTGGGTATGATAATAAAAATTTATTATATTGTTATCTTACCTTATTCTCATGCTTTAAAATACATATCTCCTTTGTTACCATTACTGATCATTTCAGGTCACCCTATTTTATGTCTCCTTCCAAATGTTATAAATATATGTATTATGTATAATGTTTATAAAAAGGGCTCTATCCTTGAAGAACCTAGTGGTAGATAATGTATATCAAGCATGTACTAGTGCTTATGATTCCATGATTCCAACGGAACTAAGCTAATATGGTCTTTGGGAGTCTATTTGTGTAATGTATTAAGTATTCCACAAAAGTGATGTAATGTTAATGTATGAAAAGAGAGGAGCGTTAAATTTGGTGTCATAGATAAATTTTAGTTAACCATTGGAATTTTGGATGATACACCCTTATTGATAATTCTGAAGATATATTTGAGGACAAGTCTTAGGATAAGTAAATGAATACTAAAATGTATTTTAATTTTGGTAAGGTATAGAGCCTTGAATTTCATAGAATTTCATTTCCATATGAATAAAACATGTAGAAATCATTCTATAATTAATTTACATAGAAGTAATATCTTTGATAAGGCTTGACTTGAGCATAACATGGTATATGATAATGTGCCTTAATCTTTACCTGGTATAACACTCCTATGGGATATGCATTGGGAATTCAAAAAAATTTACCTAAACTATCATGAAGGATTTAAAATTATTTTGTATATTAATATTCTAGGATAATCCTTGGATATAAAATATTATGTAATGTTGGATTATTTAGTCATCTTGTAAGTGGTTTTTCAAGATTATGTGGATCCTCACTAAGAAATGTTTTTCAAAATCTATGGATGTTGGATTTCATAGTGGTTGTAACACGATGAAACCTCATTTGTGATTAATATTATGGAAAATGAAATGATTTTCTTCCTATGAATATGAATTATGTGGGAGCTGGAATAAAAAACATCATTATTACGCTCTCACATCATTCTCATAATATGAATCATGATGAAATTCTAAACGAGAAATTAAAGGAACCAATTTTTTTTAGTCTTTTATGAGGAAATGTAAACCTTCATTAAGTGGTTATTATGATCAATTTGATTCATAACACTGGATCTGTACCAAGGAAAAGTTATTATCCATTCTCTAGTGTTTAGAACATAAGAAAGTCATTTTCGTTGTTTATATCTTAGAAGGTGAAGTGGAACAATGGTATACTCTAATAAGGAAAACAATGAATCAAGATAAAATTGAATACATGGATTGGTATTAGTTCAAGAACATATTCTCCCATAAGTAATTTTTTCTAATTCTTTATATGAATATAGAAATGGAGTTCATTGAGTTGAAGAAAATGGATGATGAATCTATTGGTACCTACGAGAATAATTTCATAATACATGTGAGGTATGATTATGGAATTATCATCCAACCAGAATTAAAAGGCGATAGGTTCATAAGTAGCTTAAATCCATGTCTCATATGGGATTTGGACATAATATAATTTAGTAGGTATTAAAATATATTTTATTTTGAAATAAAATTGGAAATGGATTTTGGACTAACATATATGTCTCATGATTTTTACAAGAAAATGAAGATAGTGTTCAATGGAACATCTAATACCAAGAAAATAGAAGGATGATCCATACTTTATGCAGGATGTATAGCCATAGATAAATTTAATGAAAAATTGATGGGATGAATTTTTTCAATGATGAAAATAAATTTAAAACTTCACAGAATGCACCTCCCACACTTTAGTGATTCATGTTTAAACATCATGGACATTATATAAACCAATTCCCATCTCTGAGGGTTGGTGATAATGGTAGATGAAAAAACAACTTAAACTAAGGGACAAGGGGATATAAAATGTGATAACTATTTTTGATGAACAATGAGAAAATTACACTGATAAAGTTACACATACCATCCATCATAGGAGAATTAATGCCTTATTTGATTATAACTCTACCCACTGAGTTATATCCAATGAATTTGATAAGCATGCTTTTATTCCACCAAAACTATTATATGTGGATTTAAGAATGAAAATACCTAATGATATGATGATTTTACATCAATCGTATGATTCATCTCATGTTGATGATTGTGGGGATGTACTTCCTAAAAATCATTTTTTTCTTCCCCTGGATGAATTTTATTTCATCCTATGAATGGATTTTCTTTTCCTATATAAATCATACCAAAATTGAGGAGTAAAGGAAGTTATGTTTGATATTTTAAACCAACCTATGATCATATATAAACGTGATGAAAATAATGAACTTCTTATTGATATTAATTCCAGTTTATGGGTCTTAATTTCCATTTAGAGGGCATGTTAGATAGAACTGGTAGGGGATGAAGTCAATATCAATGATTTGACAAATAGTTGGATTATTTTTTTATGTTTTCGTGGAATATTTTACTAGCCTCTCACAAAAATTTTATGTTTAGTTATAGATGTAAATCATACCTCTTTCCACACCATTTTCATTGACTACTTATAGAATGGACCTAATTGATCTATAAGAATTGAAAATGAAATTCCAATAAAACCATCATAAGTTATTAATTTGTCCAAATCTGTCAACATTGGTGTAAATTTTTTATTTTTTAAATGTAATGATAGATCATTGTGGGTTTGAAATGATTAAGGTTAGTTGAACAAGATCATGACCATGAAAAAGTGTCATCTTCCTCAAATTGATCAACTATTTGATCAATATTGCAGAGCTCAAAACATTTCCATGAATGAAATTCAATGTGGATATCAACAATTTAGGTTTATAAAAAAATATATACACAAGAATACATTCTGTATAAGATGTAATCACTATGAATATATAGTTATTCCTTTCCACTATTCTAATTCCCCTACCATCTTTATGGAAATTTTTAATAAATAATTTAGATATTTCTTCATTCAGTTTGTGGTAGTCTTCATAGATGATATTATTATCTTTAAAAAACACCTAGAGTATAAAGACTACATTTGAATTATTCTATATACCACGAGGAAAGATAAACTGTATCCAAAATTTGAAAAGTGGAGGTTTTTCTACAAATGAATCCCATTTTATTGGTCACATCAGTTGATGAGATGGTTTAATTATAGATCCATCGAAGAAAGAGAAAATTGAATGTTGGACTATACCAACCATGGTGAAAGATATCAACAGTTTTCAAGGATTAGTTTGATATTATAAATGTGTTCTTGATAATTTATCACCACTATAATTTTTTTGACCATGTTAACTAAGAAGGTGCCAATTTCCTTTGGACAAATGAATGTGAAAAAAATTAAATGTAACTGAAGAGAATGATGTCTAGAGAACTTGTACATACATTACAATGTAGTGTCGAAGAATTTGTAATCTATAATGATGCATCCAAAAATGGATTTCAATGTGTTATAATGAAGAATAAAATGGTTATCTCTTATACCTCATGAAATCAGATGATCCCCAAGAAAAGTTAGATAACTCATTATTTGGAGTTAGTAGTGGATATATTTTCATAATAGATATAGAGGAATTATCATTATTTAGAAATGTGTGGTATGTAATATGATCATAAATATATAAAATATATATTCACATAGAAGCAGTTTCACATGTTCTATAGAAGATATTTAGAGATGATAAAATATTATGATTACTTAATATTATACCACCTATTGAATGAAAATAATATGGTTGATCATTTGACTCTAAATTATCATGATAGTTTTCCAGGATGAGGATAAAAAATGATCCAAAATTTTTAGAATTTTGAAATGAAAAACAATGAAATAATGCTGGAAGAGGAAAATATTATCTTTCTCTATTAAATTTACAACAATATTTCCAAGTTAAGTTCAAATTGGAACAAAATAAATACGAAGAGATAAAAAATATGGCCATAGATAATATAGAGTTTAACCATGATCATGATGGAATGATATGGTTAATGGACCATGTATGTTTTATATCTATACAATATTTAAGGAATGATCCATTAGATGAAGCTCATAGTTCTTCATTCTATATTCATCCATTATATGAAGTAATATAGTGACTTCAAAAAAATTCTGCTGTGATTGGAAGAAGAGGGATACTGATGAGTTTGTATCTCATTGAATTTTATGCCAAAAGGTTTAGGATTAATGGAAAAAGTATAAGGGGATACTGTATCTATTATCCATACTAGTATGGAAATGGGAGAACCTCACTATGAATTTTTTCATTGGACTCCCCCAAAACCTTGAAAGGCTTTAATTCTATGTGGAAGTTGATCTCCATAAGAAGTCATTACACATAATCACAATCAGAGAACATTTCTCTCTATATTAACTTTCTATGATATAAATTAAGGAAGTGGTAAGGATTCCTATAGTACCAAATTATATTGTATCTTATCAAGATCTTAATTTTACAAAAATTACCTAGTGAAACCTTTATAAATCACTTAATATTAAATATTATATTATTACTATTTATCATCCTCATATTGATGGACATTATAAATGAAAAATTAATATTCTAGAAGATATGTTGAGTCTGTTTACATTGGATTTCAAATATAGCTAGGATAAATAGATTTATGTAATTGAGAATTATTACAATAATATATTTCACTAAATCATTCAAATAGATCCTTATGAATCCCTCTATTTTAATAATTGTAGAGATAAAATGTGTTGGGATGATGTTGGAGAAATAATGACATTGGGACTAGAGATAAATGATGAAATAGTTGATAATGTTACTATTATTTAGTAGTATATCAAGGAAGAACAAATTAAACAATTTTTTACATATAAAAAAAATTGTGAAATATAATTTAAAATTGGTGAGAATGTATATCTAGGAATGTCACCTTGGAATAAGTTAATGAGATTCATTAATAAATGGAATATAAGACCTAGGTATATCAGTCCCTTTGAGATTCTAAATCATATAATAATGGTATCCAATCACTTTGAACATCTCCCTAATCTCTTTCAAATCCATGATGTGTTCCATTTTTCAACCCTATAGAAATAAATACATGACCATTCATATGTACTATCATTATATGTCATAATACTAGAGTATGATATTTTCTACAAGGAACAACCATGTAACATTTTGGATCATACAAGGAATGTTCTACAAAGCAAGACCGGTCACCAATTTAATGTTTTGTGGATAAATCACTAGTTCTTGGAGTCTTTGTGGAAAAATTAGGATATGATGAGGCATAAATATCTTCATTTTATTGTTTCAGAAAGTTAAATTTTGAGGGAAAAATACATTGGGGGGATGAATGTAACACACCGAGTATTTTGCGAACCTTTTTTGGAATAATATATATTTCATTGATGTCAAGAGTTTAATGATACACTAATTCAACCTATCATTATACAGTAAACAAATATAATATTGTTCTACATGAAAAAATGCATAGTTTCTGTTACACACAACACTGAGTTTCTATAAAACTCATTTTATTGTTGTAATTATTTAAACAAGACCGTTATAACAAAGACTTTAAACTATTTAATATTAATAGTGATAACTTATTTTTAAATTTTATTTACATTTTTTTTCAAAATAAATAATATTGATAATAATATATGTAATATTGGTAGTCATTATATGTTTGAGACTACTATTTTTTAAAATGTACTAATTTTTATGTCCTTATGTAAAAAATAATAAAAATAATTTTAGTCAATTATAGAAATATAATTTGAATAAATAAATTTATATATTTATTTAGAATATGGGAATAATATTATTTCTGATTTATGGGATTTTTTTGAATTTTTTATAGATGAATAGTGAAAAAGACGGAATATTAATTCAATATCTCATTTCATATTTTTAATTAATATAGATAAATTATATTATAATATGGATTTAATGTTCAATAAGATTAATTTTACATAAATTAATCTAATTTAGGCCAATCTATCCAATTTTACATTTAAATTTTAAATCAAAACAATATCATCTTTTAACATTTTTTTCTAAAAAATCAGACGTCACGACACTTCTGATGGATTAATTTTAATTTAATTTATTTTAATATTTTGATATTAATTTTTAAAAATAGAATTTTTTTTAATTTTCATAATTAACAATGTCTAATATGTTCTAATAATATTTATTCTAATAAAATTAGTGAATGTGATAAAATTTAATTACAATGATTTTGGGAAAAACTAGAATAACGATTCACTAAACTATAAACATAAGACTTTAAAATACATCGATTCATGTTAAAATCCCATTTAATATACATATTTCTACCCTATCCACTCATTTATAATATTTTTACCAATACTGGAGCCACTTTTCATAAAGAAAATGTTGTTGTAATTCCCATTTATAAAATTTACAAGATTCCCACTCATCCCCCATAATAAAAGGCACATAATCCTCCCATTTATTCAGACATATGAAGCCTATTTTATTGTAAAAATATACCTATAAAGCATCCCAACATCCCTAAATTTATTTTATATTCCTTTTTTTGGCAGAAATAAATTCATGGAGTCCCTTTGGTGCAATCAAAAATGAGTTTCCCAATGAGGAGATAAGATACTTCTTCAAGATGCATTGATTTACGTTCAATCTCCACATCCTAAAATAATCTTATTCTGTGATTATATAATATCCCCAGTATCCTCAATATAATAAGAATTTATTTCTCAATGTTTGACTTATACATACACACAGTTCTATCAAACAGTTATGAACACACCATTCTTGTATATGGTGAACTATCACCTCACAAAATGATGTTGTTTGTTATTCATTTACCACCTCTCGTTGTTGGGAATTATGTTTGAAAAAATAATTTATTTATGTATATATATGATATTGATGATGTATTTTGGAATATGGAATCATTATATAACACAAAACATCATATATTCCATTTTCTGTATATATGATAATTTTGTTGGGGAAGTGTTGTCTACGCCTCCTCAAATTGATGTTATTTGTTCAAAAAATACATGTATTATATTAAAGATGGGTTCATTAAAATTTTCACACCAGCCTTCTTAAATTAATTTTTATTTTATTATTTCTTTTCCTGGATTCTCTCACCAAGGTCCGAATTGGGTCCCGGATCAAAATTTATGAAATTAAATGTTTTTTTCTCTGGATTTCGAACTCGTGCGCGGTCACCCCACGTTTGGTGGTATCCGCACAAATGGCCCCAGTGTCATGGAATTGTTTATTATTATTATTATTATTTAATCATTATTCTATATATTATTATTTTTATTATTATTCGTTTCATAATAATTATTTTTATAATTATTATTTTAATGGTTAATAAATTTTAATAATATGATCTTTATTATTGTTAATTTTATTATTATTATTATTCCGGTATATTATTATTATTATTATTTTATTTCTATTTTTATTATTTTATTTCAGATATTATTACTATTATTATTTTATTATAATTAATTGAAAAAAAACAACCCTAACCTAACACTAATACCCAGCCAGCCGCACCCCATTCCCTTTCTGCCTGTTCTACCGCGGGTCGCAAGCCCCCCCCCCCCCTCCCCGTTTTTCTTCTTGTGCAACCCAACCCCCTCCTATCTATAACTCCCCACCATCACTACCTGTTGCGTCCCCTCCGGCCATCCGCCTCCTTGTCGTCCGGACCTCGCGCCGCTGCCTCTGCCCATCCGCCTCCTCGCCGCAACCCTGCACTATCTTCCTCTCCAGGGCGCCCCTGGCCTCACCCCATGCACTGCGCTACCCTCTCCTTCGGCCTCTCTATCCCAGCTCGCCGCACCCTTCCCTCGCTAGTTTCAGTAGCCCTCAACCAGCATAATGCTGACCCCACTCATCAGTCGTGACCCGACCTCCCACTCTCCCCCACAGTGACCTCCTTTCGGGTTCCCTCACCAGTGCCGAAGTCACCCTCGCCCATCCATCCTGGCTCTGGCCTCCTATGCTCCATATCTCCCTTGTTCTGGCCAGCGGCGAAACCCATCCTCTACTCCGACCTCCTTGCTTCGATTTGGCCTCAACCCTCCTTGTCGGCAAGTAATTTCCTCATTTGTTCTACTCATTGCCTAAGGTGTGCAAATGGTTCAATGAGTGTCGTTCATCATTCTTTGGATGCGTAGTTGTATCCATGCTCAACTTTGAGCATGTTGGCCGGGTATCCTTGCTTTACCACGATCTTCAGTTTGTGTGTACTTGTGCCCATGTGCGAGGCGCGCACATTGTCGTGTTCGAGCTGTGAGTCGAGGTAGGTTTCCATTGCACTAATTTTAAAATTTATGTTACTTTATTTCTTGTTTTTTTTCACCCTGTATAAATACATATGTGCTAAATATTATTATGCAACTTAATATTAATTCATTTATTATGCCAAGTTATAATTCAATTCTTGTAGTGTGAAAATGATGTCGTTTTTTATGATTGCGCACAATAATTTTTCAATTAAATATTTTATTAATATTAATAAATGTGAAGTAATATACGATAATTAATTTTAAAATGATTATTTGGTGTAAAAAGAGTTGTTTATTTTATACACGACAATTAAAATATTTTCTGGACGAGCAGACACCCAGTAGTGAAAGAATGCCCGTTTGGATTTTAAATATAATTCACATAATTTCAATTATAGTTCTTTTATTAATGATAAATTATTTCTTCGGAATCATGAACAAGCGATTTGGTTCTTTTTAAATTGGTGATTGTGAAATGTATTTAATGCCCATTTGACACATTATGGAAAATGATGAATATGTTTTGATAAAAACCCTCCTAGGATAACTCTACTGCCTTAGATGTAATTGATTGTTTGAGAGGCCATGACAAGAGGATCTCATGTGCTTGAGTAGTTTAAAGGTAATATGTTGTTCCATGGAGTGACTCGGGGTGATTCGGGTTGTGCTTTATTTTTATATATATATATATATATACATATTATTTGATGCTTGGTTGGAATCTGTTGGCTCACCCCCTTTCCAAACACTTGAGACATGGGAATCTAGTATATTGAGTGAATATTTTAAGAATTATTTCTGCACTGGTAGGTTATGGTACTGACCAGTGGCCCATAGTACGTGGATATATTGGGTTTATTACTATTGGATTTTCCCTCCCTCATCCTGAGAAAGGATGGTCAAGCATATTGAGCGTTTTGATTTCATCATGGGTGACATGTCAAAGAGGATGATTTCTCTTGTATTGGTGTCTTCTGGTTTATACTTGATCTCCTAGGTTCACCCATGTATGTGGGCTTTTAGTTGCTTGTTTTGATGAATATGGTACTTGTATATATTTTCTTTTAATTTCTATTAATGTGTAACCACTTTAGTGTTTTCATGTGTAGTTTTTTTACTAGAAAGTAAGGTGTGGTTTTCAAGTGGTTTATGAATACTTTTTTCAAAGAAAGTTTTTTTATACATTTTGTGCAAATTGAAAATGAAAATATCACTTCCCCTTTGAAAAAATATAATGTCTCACTAGATGTTTGACTTGGGTTTTGAGACATGAATAGGGGAAATGACTCGTATTTTGTTTTTTAATAACATGTATAAAACCTTTATTTTATAAATTGTAGTTCCAACCTGAAATGATGTTTCTTTTATTTTGATGGTAGTGAATTGATAATAGATATCGGGCTAGCCTACTGAGTTATAATACTCACACCCATAGTGTTTTCTTGTTTTTAATTCTGTTTCAGGTTCCATCTTTTGTTTTTCACCTTGAGCGATGATGGTTGTGGTATTGGATAGTGACCCACGGGGTCACGTAGAGTTTTGATCGTGGTCAGGTTAGTATCATTATTGGTTGTTCTTAATTTATTTGCTTTTGTTATTTTTTCCACTTTTTAGTTCATTTTTTTTGGCCAAATCATTCCCTCTTGTTCTCTGTTGATTCCCCAAACTAGTTGCCAGACGCGGAGGATCAGGAATGCCTCTCGGGCCATGTCGTGGACCGGCACGAGTGACCGGTTCAGGGTCTACCCGGGATAGTTTGTGAATGCATGGGAAGTGTTACATTGTTATTTTACATGGAGTAGTGACCCGTATGGAGTTCGCATACATATGTTATGTTCTTCTTAGTCATTGAAGCTTACTTAGGGCATGGCCCACTACCATGTCGCTAGGTTAAGCATGACTACAAGTCCCTCTATTCGTTGATTGGATACAATTTTTGTGTTGCCTGGGTTCATGTGGGTGTAAGTGAACTTTATAAAATGAAAAATGGTTTTTGAAATAAGAACGATTTCATTCAAAGGGTGTTAAATTTTTGAAATGGATTTGTTTTAAAACTGAAAGCTCTTTATCTAAAAATTTAGTGTTTTCTTGGAACTGGTAGTGATATGGTTTAGTTCAACCTCAAGTACTCTTAATGAATGTTTGCACATTTGAGGGAATGCATGGGAAGTGCGTGTTGGTTTGTATGGTTGGAAGTGGATGAATAAATGTGCTACAGTTCATGGGATTATTGATGTGTGCACTAGGAATTAAAGTCTTGACATTGTTTTTCAAATGTGATTTTAAAAAGGGAAATGATTTTTTTTGGAAATTGAATTTGGATTGAAAAGTGGGTTTGTTATTTGTGATGCGGCCTCTAAGAAATGTGATTTTGTAATCTAAATAAAAAAACATTTTGTTTTGTGTTGGAATTTTTTTGGATTTTGAGTTGGATGTTTTTGGATGAAGTTTCCTTCAATGATATTGCTTCGGCTCTATATTTGTTTTGGCTTTGTGTTTTATATTTTGTACAGAACAAGCCACCCATAAAGGACCACCAAGTTTCTTATATGTCATGCCCAGTTTTTGGTCCTTCTCGGACATTGTCTGTGCGTAATGGTGACCAGGGCCTGTTAAAGGTATTTATGTGGTTAGAAGAGGGCGAGTGTGCTTTTAGAATGTTGGGAACTCACAAGTATGTTAGAGTTCAAACTTTCCTGTGAACATTTAAGGGTCTGGATTCGGACGAATAAGAGTGCTCGGCTCACCGTCAATGTACGTTGGGATGACATAAGATGTCATTATATCCATCTTCATTCGATGGGTTATACTTGAAGAAGTGAAGAAGAATAAAAGGGAAGAGCTCATCTATATTTAACAAGGCCAACAGATGTTGAAGGCATATGTTGACCATTGCAAGGAACATGTGTCCTTTTCTATGGAGGTAGTGTCACAGAGATTGATAATGATTTCCCTATAAATAGTGGTCTTCTTTCAGTGATCACGGAGCAGGTCCTCCCTTTGAAGGGCCGTTGTTTTGAGAAACTGGGGGATGAGGCGTTCTTAGCTCAGTGGCTCTTCGAACTGCAGATTGTCAGAAATCCATCATATACGGTCTCTTGCAAAGGTTCTCATTTGGCGAGAAGGGTGTGCCATAGGGACCTATTTCTAAAGTGTCGTCTGAAGTGGTTCTGGATCCTAGTTCGTTGGACCGTTTAGTGGTGTGCCACCAATGTGGCCGGTTCAGGCATGTGAAGTCATCATGTCTCACCCCTCCGAAGATTTTTCATCGTTGTGGTTGTTTGGGTCACATAGAGAAGTTCTACAGAAAGAGTCGCCTGGAGAAGACATTGTGACTGAAGGATTCTAATGCCTGACTAAGAGGTAGGAGATGCTTCAGCCATCGGAACCCCAACCACAGTTCTTGGGGTGAAGCTCGCGCATAGTCCGGAGTTTATGGGGGTGTGAAGCCTCGGTTTGGGTTTTGTGTTCCGTGTTATTGGTGGAACATCTAAATTCGTTTTGTTCTTGATTTTTTTTCGTTAAAGATTTGATGTTGTTGAAATTTACTTGTTCTTTGGTGGAGTTATGAGGAACATCCTCTATTGTAATCTAAAAAGTTTTGTTTGTCAGGTTAGGGATTTCTGCACTGTCTGTTTTTATTAAGAGAGTGATTGACCTTATTATGGGTCATTCTTGGTTTAACAGTGTTCATTTGGAGATGTAAGTGCCAGCGGTGGAGTCCAGGCTTGTGGTTTTGCTCCGTTTTACTGCTTGGGTTATGTCCTTCTCGGAGGTTTTCCTCTAGTGTTAGGGCATTCTTTGGTCTGAGTCGAGAGTTCCAAGTTTTGGCGGAGGTGTATTTTCACTCGTGGTATAGAGGTTAGTATGGATTAGTTGGGAGTTTCCACGTCACCCCCCTCCTGGGGTGGTATGTTTGGGTGTTAATTTTTTTTCCCTAGATGAATTCTTGTGGTGGGGAGAACACTCTCGTGTTCTCCCGTTTTCTTATATTGTGGTTTCTTTCAGTTTAAACCGGGCATGGATTGTTGTTTTGACAATTGTTCTGATGGTTGAATTTATAGGGGCAGAAAGTGTCTGTGGTGGGGATAATTGTCACACCCACCTACTTAAATTAATTAATTTTTATTAATTCTCGGCATGGGTTCTCTCGCCAAGGTCTGAACTGGGTCCCAGATCAAAATATATGACATTTAATGTTTTTTTCTATGGATTTATGACCCGTGCACAGTCACCCCACGTTTGGCAGTAGTTGCGCAACTAGCCCTAGTGTCATGCAATTTCTTATTACTATTATTATTATTATTATTATTTTATTATCATTATTATATATAGTATTATTTTTATTATTATTCTTTTCATTATTATTAATTTTATAATTATTATTTTAATGGTTCATAAATTTTATTAATATTATCTTTATTATTGTTAATTTTATTATAATTATTATTCTGGTATACTATTAATATTATTAATTTATTGTTATTTTTATTATTTTGTTCAGATATTATTACTATTATTATTTTATTATAATGAAATGAAAAGAAAAAAACAACCCTAACCTAACCCTAATACCTAGCCAGCCCCCTTCCCTTTCCCCCTGCTCCGTTGTGGGTCGCAAGCCCCCCCTTCACCGTATTTTTTTTCTTGCGCAACCCAGCACCCTCCTATCAGTGACTCCCCACCGGCGCTACCAGCTACGTCCCCTCCGTCCATCCACCTCCTCGCCGTCCGCAACTCGCGCCCCTACCTCTGGCCACCCGCCTCCTCACCACAACCCCGCGCCAGATACCTCTACAGGTCACCCTCAGACTCGCCCCCTGCACCGCACAGACCTATCCTCCGGCCTCTCCATCCCTGTAACACCCCGAGCATCCACGATACGCTTCTCATTCAATAATGCAATAGCTTTCATTGTACGCAACTTCGAGTTCTAAAACACCGCGACTAATCAAAGTAGCCGTTATGAATAGTAATAACCACTTTTTAAAATTATAGAAATTTTATATTTCAAAATGGACTTCATTTTTGTATTCGTAATATCCTAATTAGCCTATGTTGAATTTTTGGTATTTTTCTGAGAACTTCTAATTTTTTATGAATTGTGAAAAATACTTAAAAACAACTTTTTTAATCAAAATAATTTATAGTGATAAATTATACTATTTTGTGGTTTTAAATTATAATTAGAATATATTTTTACTATTTTATCCAATGGTTGTCATTAGAATTAATTTAACATTAAAATTGGACAGAAACAATTGTCAATCTTTTGATATAAATTGTTTCTTAAAAACACGCTATTTGTTGTGACAGCGGGAATTAATTATAAAATTAATTAATGCAAATTATATGATTGGAATTTTGTAAAATAGACATCATTTTTGAATTCGGAATATCAATTATAGCTTAGGGTGAAATTTTGGCATTGTTCTGAAAAACTTCAATTTTTGATGAATAGTGAAACCACTAAGTGGTAGTTAAATAACTGATTTTTCGTTTAAATGAAATATTACCACTTCTGTGATTTGATTTTCAAAAATCCGACATACATGGTTGTCATTAATAAGTAAAATGTGGTTCAATGAGATTAAAATAATTTTTTGGTGAATAGTAACTTTTAAGTTCTTAATCGCGATTACAGGTAATTAGTGTAGTTTAAGGTAAAAATAATGTTATAATAATATGAGATGAGCATGAAACTTGTCCTACTCCTATTGGATGAGTAATGGCCGACCAAGAAAACCCATGGGTCAACTTGGGGACCCCATGGAGCCACTTTAGTTGGAAAATGACATTAATATATATTTATTTAATGTTAAAATTAAATTGACACAAACATGAGTTGTTTTACTAAAACAGTTTTTAAGTAGGGTTACACAACTACAAATTTTGATTATAAATATTCATTAGAAAGCTAAAAAGATTTCTTACAACATAATAGTTTTTTTATAATTTTTAGACATTAAATAAATTAAATTATTTATGACATCATGATGATGCAGTGATGACCTCATTATTTAACGATTTAAATAAAATGGGAAGATAATGCAAAATCCAAGGCGTACACTTGTCCAAAGCCAATTGGATGAGGAGATTTAGAACCCTTATCACCTTATCCTCGAATTAGATAAGTGTGGGACCTTTAGAATCCGAAAATCATTGTGTAATAATGTAACATTTCAATCTTTCCAAAAGAGCCCCTCCTCTCCACTTATAAAAGGCCCCCACCTCTCCCACCTTATTCACACCTTCAAGCCATTTGGCTCGGCCAAACTCTACCCAAATACTCTCCCAACTTCCCCCTCTTACTCCTAGAAGCCTCACTTTGGGCAGAACTCTTCCCAAGGAAGCCTTTGGCTCAAATCAAAAAGAGTTACCCGATTTTGAGGTAATGTCTCCTCTAATGTTGTTTTGTTTTATTTTTCTTCTCCAACCCCATAAACTCTTTTTATTAATTTATATTTTAACAAAAAAAGTATCCTAAATATACTAGTATGTTTTTATAAGAAGGATTCGAGCTACACTTACACACACCTACATCTAATGGTTAAAGAACATACGGTTTCTGTGGATGGCGAATTTCTGCCTCACGAAACGATGATTGTTCAACACTCATATAACACCTTCAAAGGTGGCCATTAAGATGTCACTATTTTTATATATGATATATAATATGTTTATGTTTTACTTATTCTTCTGTACTTCTCATTTATGGAATACATTATGATTTCCATTATGGGTAAAACGCGATAATTTCATTTTAGGAAGTGCGGACTACCGCCCCCTCAAAGTGATGTGAATCGTTAATGCCATATGTGGGATGTATAAAGGATGGAGTAAATGATATTATATATGATATTATACTGGAACTGTATTATACCTTTATATAATTATGATTTCATTACATTAAATACGAATTATAAATGAAAGTAGCGTTCATGCGTACATACGGCTTACCGTCTCCAGGAACGGTGCATTTCATTTCTTACCTCTAAATGTTACGTAATATTATGAATTAATGTATATACTAGATATATATAATATATATGATATCTACATCATGAATATAATTCTGGATATAATGGATATTTCACCACATGAACAACTTGTAATTATAAGAAGGTTATTGTTGACACAAGTACCAAAGATCGACAAAACGACCGTTATTAACTTAAATAATTACATAACGTTCATAACATTGTAATAAGTGATATAAAATGGATAATGAAATTGAAAATGGTTTTTAATAAGGTAGATATTAACTCTAGTTTATTATTCAGGAGGTTAAAGAATGGTTGAGTCAAGTCGGACATGAGGTAAGGGAATTTCTTAACCCAACTTCCATTCTTTGGGTTAATCTCACACTTTCAAATTATGTCATTATATTATTATGTCCTATCTTGAATTTTTTCTTTCTTTATGTGTACATATAGTGAATACACATAATAGATATATTTTATTTAAAATGATCTTTGTAAGGACATCATCTCAATCTCCTTTCATTGAGGCATATTTGGCTTTATACACAACTTTCTTTTATATGGTGTATAAACCCCTTTGACTTTTGTGTTTATTCAAAAGAAATATTTTTTATACGAAGTGTTTTTCTAAACGACAAAAAGGTAATGTTTTTCTTTCCATACATATGCGGCGACAACGACTTCTCCGCTGCCGTGACCATTATTTGAGTTTCGGCTTCCTCTACAAGCCATCATTTTTTTAATGAAAAATAAATACAAAGTGTTAAATTTCTTTTATTTTGGTACTGAAAATGGTTTTGAAAGCATTTTTATTATATCAATATGTTGTATTGATATCTTTTTTATTGAAATGTGGAAATGTTATGTTTCCTTTATGCATGTTTTATGTGATACGATTATGTTATGGTTTATGATATGTTTAAACCTATTCATATGAGGAATGCATTGGACTTAATAAGTGACGGGTGGAGCCCGCTATAGCTCCTCGATGCATCGGCAGGTCTCATGAGACAAACTAGTGTCTTGGAACGAGGCCTTGACAAAATCTTATTTGTGGTCTTGGCACGAGGCCTTGGCTACGTGGTTATGATAGTCTGGCATTATGCATTCCATCATTATGAAAATGGTTATTGATGTTGCATGGGATTATTCGATTAGTATAATATCCATGTGAGTAAGTAAATGGAATTATCTCATTTTATTTTTTCCATATTATGCTAAAGTTCAAGTTTAAAAAGGCTTTTGTTTTAGTTATACATTGCCTTAAATTTTTATGTTTATTTATGAAAGCTTCCGCATTATTGTTATCCTTACTGAGCATCTGAGCTCACCCCTTTCAATGTATTAATATTTTCCAGGATGTGAAGAAGTATTTTATGAATGACCTGCAGGGATAGTCAAAAGAGGATATGAGTGTGGACTATAGAGACTTTGTTATTGTAGTTTTTCACTTTATGATGTAATGTAACGTTTACGAATGTATCTAGTGTTTCCAAGGCTACTAAACTAATCGGTCTTTCGAGACTTGATCTTTTGTGATCATGCCAATGTTACGAAGTAATGCACCGACTCTGGGTAGTTGGGGTCGGGGCGTTACAGTTGGTATCAGAGGCAGTTTAGTACAAACCTGGGAAGCTAGATTTAGATAAACTCTGATTAGAGCACATAGACCTAAGATGAACTTTGAGGATTAGTATAGAAGAACTTCCTAGAATTTTGGTATTGTAGAGATTTTGTGAGTTTTCCGAGCAATACATCCCTGTCTGGATACGAGCAGGTAGAGGCGGCTCTGGCACAGATGTTCCTAGGGGTAAAACCCGAAAACACCGCTTTGAGCTAGACTCGAACGGGAACTGGTGCACGACAACGGGCCTTGCTGCACTCTTGGTTATGACACTCCCGGGGGATATTCTTAGGATAACTCTCATATTCTCTACAAACCATTATGAAGGGTTTATGAGTATATACTTCCTCAAAGAAAACATTTTTATGATTATGGATTATATCCATAAATAGTTCAATTTATGTTAAGTGTTTTATAAGTATAGGATTATGTATTTTGATTCAAAAACTGATCTAGTTTATGCCATTGTTTAGAAATGGCACCTAGTGGAAGAAATGGAAACTGTATCAATGCACGCACTCCATGTAGGGATTGCCCTCCTGCTCAAGATAATTATAGTGGGGCTGGTGATGCAACTGGTGCCGATCAACTTATTACCATACTGGGACAACTCACTCAGGTTATGAATAATAACCTTACTCGTATGGAGCACCCTGATCCGCAACGTGGAGGATCAATGATAGAACGTTTCATGAGGCAACAACCACCAACCTTCAATGGGAGTACAAATCCTATAGTAGCTGAGCAATGGATAAATTCCTTAGAGAAAATATTCCATGCCTTGGGGAGTAGTGAAAGGGAGAAAGTTGTCATGGCAGTTTACCGCCTCACTGGAGATGCCGATCAGTGGTGGTCACTGATTCAAAACACAAAGGAAGATGATGACGTATCGAATATGGAATGGAAGGAGTTCAAAGATCTTTTCTTAGAACAATTCTTTCCTCGTGACCATCGCGCAGATATGGAAAGGCAATTTCTGAGTCTGAGGCAGAAGGAGGATGAGAATGTCGCGAAGTATGAGGCTAACTTTACATGGTTAGCGAGGCATGCTTCTGATTATATACGTAACCCAAGAAGTAAGATTGATCGTTTCTTTGATGGGTTAAAACCATTTCTCCATCGATCTTTAGTATCACAATCCTTCTCGTCATACGAAGATATTGTCTCGTGTGCTATCAAGACAGAAAAGAAATTCTCTAAGTCTTATGTCAACAAAGTAAATCAAGAGAAGAAGATAACGGTGGAACAAGAGACAGATAAACGGAAAATGGGAAAGAAGGATTTTCCATTATGTGATAATTGTGGGAAGAATCACCCTGGTACGTGCCTAAAAGGAATGGGAGTTTGTTATAAATGTGGAGAAAAGGGTCACCAGGCTCGTGATTGCAAGGGAAAGAAAGAGGCTGTCAAAGTTGAATGCTACAATTGTAGAGAAATGGGTCATTATGCAAATGAATGTCCTAAGCGTCAAGGAAACTTACCTCAGAAAAGGCCAAGGGATCAAGGCCAATCTTATGTTGTGACTACAATTGAAGCGGAATAATTATTGTATTTGTGTTTTTGGACTCAGGAACTAGATTATGGTTATAAGAATAATGTGGTATATAAGGATTGTACTGCAGTACATGTTGTTTTCATTAAGGATTTAATATGATGAAGGAAATCATATTTTTAGTATGTGACAATAAGAGAAACTTTACTTTGTTTGGGGAATCTGAGGTTACAATTGATTTGGGAATTTAACGACCCTTTAGAGAAAGTCTAGACGGAGGTATTTTGGATAACTATTAAGGTTGGAATGGATTAATTTGAACCATGGATATTATTGTTTAAGGATAAAGCATTTCTGAAGATTATTTTTGGAATATTATAATACTATAGTTTTAGGAAAAAGGGCAACCTGCAGGGTGGGGCATAACCCGTCGCGTCGGACAAAGCTGTAGGAATCGAACCCACAATCATAGTGCGACAAGCCTTTATTTCCTACCACTAGCCTACAGGAAGTCCCTGGTTATTAAAAAATAATATTACTAATCTAAATGTTATCTGTAAACATTTGGAACCATATACAATTAGGATAAGTATAATATTTTTTAGTTCTATTATCTTTTTGAGTGAAAGATGAGTTGAAGGTTGACACTCTAATTGTCAAGCATAAATATATATATACCTATCTCTTATTCAATGAATAAATTAATTCTTAAACTTTAGTAAAGGGATATTAAAACAAAAAAATGTGTTATCCTAATACCTTATGTCTTTTTGAACTGATGATATTTTAAACCAACATAGATTGAAGGATTTGAGGCCCTCAATTTGACAGTTGATTGTGATTGATGACCCCAATAGCTCCCTACAAATATTTACGTTTTTCCTCCAATTATATGTCTCTAATTTCCACCAATGTTCCCCTAATCGAGATCATAATTGGGTGGTGACTTTTTCATTTCCCTTTCCCTCTTATTAAGGCTAAATTTTATTAATATTATTTCCGATGTGGGTTTTCCTCAAAGGTATTTTATATTTTCAATCTTTTATTTTCAAAGAAAAATTTCAAATTGCGAGGACACAATTTATTGAAGGAGGGGAGAATGTAACACCCCGAGCTTCCACAATACGCTTCTCATTCAATAATGCAATAGCTTGCATTGTACGCAACTTCGAGTTCTAAAACACGGCGACTAATCAAAGTAGCCGTTATGAATAGTAATAACCACTTTTTAAAATTATAGAAATTTTATATTTCAAAATGGACTTCATTTTTGTATTCGTAATATCGAAATTAGCCTATGTTGAATTTTTGGTATTTTTCTGAGAACTTCTAATTTTTTATGAATTGTGAAAAATACTTAAAAACAACTTTTTTAATCAAAATAATTTATAGTGATAAATTATAATATTTTGTGGTTTTAAATTATAATTAGAATATATTTTTACTATTTTATCCAATGGTTGTCATTAGAATTAATTTAACATTAAAATTGGACAGAAACAATTGTCAATCTTTTGTTATAAATTGTTTCTTAAAAACACGCTATTTGTTGTGACAGCGGAAATTAATTATAAAATTAATTAATGCAACTTATATGATTGGAATTTTTTAAAATAGACATCATTTTTGAATTCGGAATATCAATTATAGCTTAGGGTGAAATTTTGGCATTGTTCTGAAAAACATCAATTTTTGATGAATAGTGAAACCACTAAGTGGTAGTTAAATAACTGATTTTTCGTTTAAATGAAATATTACCACTTCTGTGATTTGATTTTCAAAAATCCTACATACATGGTTGACATTAAGAAGTAAAATTTGGTTCAATGAGATTAAAATATTTTTTGGTGAATAGTAACTTTTAAGTTCTTAATCGCGATTAGAGGTAATTAGTGTAGTTTAAGGTACAAATAATGTTATAATAATATGAGATGAGCATTACACGTGTCCTACTCCTATTGGATGAGTCATGGCCGACCAAGACAACCCATGGGTCAACTTGGGGACCCCATGGAGCCACTTTAGTTGGAAAATGACATTAATATATATTTATTTAATGTTAAAATTAAATTGACACAAACATGAGTTGGTTTACTAAAACAGTTTTTAAGTGGGGTTACACAACTCCAAATTTTGATTATAAATATTCATTATAAAGCTAAGAAGATTTCATACAACATAATATTTTTTTTATAATTTTTAGACATTAAATAAATTAAATTATTTATGACATCATGATGATGCAGTGATGACCTCATTATTTAACGATTTAAATAAAATGGGAAGATAATGAAAAATCCAAGGCTTACACTTGTCCAAAGCCAATTGGATGAGGAGATTTCGAAACCTTATCACCTTAGCCTAGAATTATATAAGTGTGGGTCCTTTAGAATCCGAAAAGCATTGTGTAATAATGTAACATTTCAATCTTTCCAAAAGAGCCCCTCCTCTCCACTTATAAAAGGCCCCCACCTCTCCCACCTTATTCACACCTTCAAGCCATTTGGCTCGGCCAACCTCTGCCCAAATACACTCCCAACATCCCCCTATTACTCCTAGAAGCCTCACTTTGGGCAGAACTCTTCCCAAGGAAGCCTTTGGCTCAAATCAAAAAGAGTTACCCGATTTTGAGGTAATGTCTCCTCTAATGTTGTTTTGTTTTATTTTTCTTCTCCAGCCCCCTAAACTCGTTTTATTCATTTATATTGTAACAAAACCAGTATCCTAAATATACTAGGATGTTTTTATAAGAAGTATTCGAGCTACACTTACACACACCTACATCTAATGGTTAAAGAACATACAGTTTCTGTGGATGGCGAATTTCTGCCTCACGAAACGATGATTGTTCAACACTCATATAACACCTTCAAAGGTGGCCATTAAGATGTCACTATTTTTATATATGATATATAATATGTTTATGTTTTACTTATTCTTCTGTACTTCTCATTTATGGAATACATTATGATTTCCATTATGGGTAAAACGCGATAATTTCATTTTATGAAGTGCGGACTACCGCCCCCTCAAAGTGATGTGAATCGTTAATGCCATATGTGGGATGTATAAAGGATGGAGTAAATGATATTATATATGATATTATACTGGAACTATATTATACCTTTTTATAATTATGATTTCATTACATTAAATACGAAATAGAAATGAAAGTAGCGTTCATGCGTACGTACGGCTTACCGTCTCCATGAACGGTGCATTTCATTTCTTACCTCTAAATGTTACGTAATATTATGAATGAATGTATATACTGGATATATATAATATATATGATATCTACATCATGAATATAATTCTGGATATAATGGATATTTCACGACATGAACAACTTGTAATTATAAGAAGGTTATTGTTGACACAAGTACCAAAGATCGAAAAAACGACCGTTATTAACTTAAATAATTACATAACGTTCATAACATTGTAATAAGTGATATAAAAAGGATAATGAAATTGAAAATGGTTCTTAATAAGGTAGATATTAAATCTAGTTTATTATTCAGGAGGTTAAAGAACGGTTGAGTCAAGTCGGGCATGAGGTAAGGGAATTTCTTAACCCAACTTCCATTCTTTGGGTTAATCTCACACTTTCAAATTATGTCATTATATTATTATGTCCTATCTTGAATTTGTACTTTCTTTATGTGTACATATAGTGAATACACATAATAGATATATTTTATTTAAAATGATCTTTGTAAGGACTTCTTCTCAATCTCCTTTCATTGAGGCATATTTGGCTTTATACACAACTTTCTTTTATACGGTGTATAAACCCCTTTGACTTTTGTGTTTATTCAAAAGGAATCTTTTTTATACGAAGTGTTTTACTAAACGACAAAAAGTGAATGTTTTTATTTCCGTACTTATGCGGCGACAATGACTTCTCCGCTGCCGTGACCATTATTTGAGTTTCGACTTCCTCTACAAGCCATCATTTTTTTAATGAAAAATAAATACAAAGTTTTAACTTTCTTTTATTTTGGTATTGAAAATGGTTTTGAAAGCATTTTTATTATATCAATATGTTGTATTGATGTCTTTTGATTGAAATGTGGAAATGTTATGTTTCCTTTATGCATGTTTTGTGTGATACGATTATGTTATGGTTTATGATATGTTTAAACCTATTCATATGAGGAATGCATTGGACTTAATAAGTGACTGGTGGAGCCCGCTATAGCTCCTCGATGCATCGGCAGGTCTCATGAGAAAAACTAGTGTCTTGGCACGAGGCCTTGACAAAATCTTATTTGTGGTCTTGGCACGAGGCCTTGGCTACGTGGTTATGATAGTCTGGCATTAGGCATTCCATCATTATGAAAATGGTTATTGATGTTGCATGGGATTATTCGATTAGTAGAATATCCATGTGAGTAAGTAAATGGCATTATCTCATTTTATTTTTTCCATATTATGCTTAAGTTCAAGTTTAAAAAGGCTTTTGTTTTAGTTATACATTGCCTTAAATTTTTATGTTTATTTATGAAAGCATCCGCATTATTGTTATCCTTACTGAGCATCTGAGCTCACCCCTTTCAATGTTTTAATATTTTCCAGGATGTGAAGAGGTATTTTATGAATGACCTGCAGGGATAGTCAGAAGAGGATATGAGTGTGGACTATGGAGACTTTGTTATTGTAGTTTTTCACTTTATGATGTAATGTAACGTTTACGAATGTATCTAGTGTTTCCAAGGCTACTAAACTAATCGGTCTTTCGAGACTTGATCTTTTGTGATCATGCCAATGTGACGAAGTAATGCACTGACTCTGGGTAGCTGGGGTCGGGGCGTTACAATCCCGGCTCGCCACACCCTGACATCACCAGTTCTGGCAGTCCTCACCCAGCCTCACTCTGACCCAGCTCAACAGCCGCGACCAAACCTCCTGCTCTCCCCTGCAAAGACCTCATTCTGTGTTCCCTCTCCAGTGCCGACCTCGACCTCGCCCAACCGTACTGCCTCCGGTCTCCCGCACTCCTCTCCCTTACTCCGGCCAGCGGCGCATTCCATCCTCTTCTCCATCCCCATTGCTCTGGTGTGGCCTCATCCCTCCATTCCGACATCTAATTTCCTCCTTTTGTTTGCTCGTTGTCTAGGGTGTGCAATTGGTTTGATGAGTGTTGTTTATATTTCCGTGGATTCATCGTTGTACCCATGCTCAAATTTTAGCACGTTGGCAGGGTAACCTCGCATTATCGCGATCTTCGGTTTGTGTGTACTTGTGCACCTGTGCGAGGCGTGTGGCGTTGTCGCGTTCGAGCTGCGAGTCGAGGTATGTTCCCATTGTACTGCTTTTAAAATTTATGGTACATTATTTCCTGCTTCTTTCAACCTATATAAATACATATGTTCTATATATTATTATGAAACTTAATATTAATTCATTTATTATACAAAGTTATAATTCAATTCTTGTAGTCTGAAAATGGTTTTGGTTTGTTATGATTGCACATGATAATTTTTCAATTAAATATTTTATTACATTTAATAAATGAGAAGTAATATAATATAATTATTTTTAAAATGATTATTTGGTGTAAAAATATCTGTTTATTTATACACGAAACTTGAAATATTTTCTTGATGAGCAGACACCCAGTAGTGGAAAAATGAATGTTGGGATTTTAAACATAATTCACCGAATTTGAATTATAGTTATGTTTTTAATGATAAATGATTTCTTCTAAAACATGAACAAGTGTTTTGTTTTTTTTAAAATGGTGATTATGAAATGTATTTAATGCTCGTTTGAAACTTTATAAAAAATGGTGAAAATGTTTTGTTAAGAACCCTCCTAGGATAACTCTCCTACCTTTGTTGTAATTGATTGTTTGGGAGGTCGTGCCTCGAGGCACCTAGGTTCCTGAGTAGTTTAAAGGCTAGTGGTTGTTCTATGGAGTGACATGGGGTGATGCCTGTTGTGTTATATATATATATAAATATGGTTGGATGCTCAGTTGGAATTGGTTAGCTCACCCCCTTTCCAAACACATGAGTCATGGGAATCTGGCATATTGAGAGAATATTCTAAGAATGATTGTTGCACTGGTAGGATATGGTACTGACCAGTTGCCCATAGTAGGTGGATATATTGGGTTTATTACTATTGGATTTTCCCTCGGCCTTCCTAGGAAAGGATTGTTGACCATATTCAGAATTTTTATTTCATCATTTGTGACTTGTCAACGAGAATGATTTCTCATGTATTGGTGTCTTCTTGTTTATTTTTTATCTCCTAGGTTCACCCATGTCTCTTGGATTTCAGTTATTTGCTATGATTAATATAGTACTTTTATATATTTTCTTTTCATTTCCTATACTATGTAACTACTATAGTGTTTTCATGTGTAGTGTTTTTAATAGAAATTAATGTGTGGTTTTAATGTGGTTTATGAAATTTTTTTCAAAAAAAAAGGTTTTTTATAAATTTTGAGAAAATTGAATATAGAAATATCACTTCCCCTTTGAGAAATTATAATGTATCACTAGAAGAATGACTTGGGTTTTGAGAAATGAATAGGGACAAAGACTCGTACTTTGTTTTTGAGTAACAGGTAGAAAACCTTACTTTTATAAATTTTAGTTCAAACATGAAATGGTGTTTCTTTTATTTTAAAGTGAGTACATTGGGAATAGATATCGGGCTAGCCTATTGAGTTTTAATACTAACACCTATAGTGTTTTCTTTTTTTTAGTTCTGTTGAAGGTTCCAACTTTAGTTGTTTGCCTTGAGCGACATTGGTTGTCGTTTTGGTGAGTGACCCACGGGGTCACGTGGAGTTTTGGTCGTAGTCAGGTTAATAGGATTGTTGGTCGTTCTTTATTTAATTTATTGGGTTCTTTTTTTTTGCTCCTTATTTTATTTTCTTTTGGTACAAATCGTTCCCTCTTATACTCTATTGGTGCCCGACACTAGTTTCGAGCCCGAGAGGATGGGGAATGCCTCTCGGGCCATGTCGCGGACCGACACGGGTGACCAGTGCAGGGTCTACCTAGGTTGGTTCGTGAAAACAATTATATGATATATATGAAATAATAATTCCACTATCATTAGAATGTATATATATATAATTTATATTCATTCTTTCAATATCATAATTAAATAGAAATGGAATTTGTGAGTATGTAGGGCCTTTCATCTCCATGAAAACTGTATTCCATTTCATATTTATATGTTTAGTGGATTATTATAAAGAAATATATACTGAATATAAATGATAATTTTATCATAGTGTATATTTTTGAAATAGTGATATATGTGTGAGGACCAATAATATCACAAATTAAAACACATGTGAAGAACTAAGTATATATTACACGAAATGTAACCATAACATGGATGTGTCAATAATCTAGTGATATAAATCCATACAATGTATTGGATATAATAACATGTTTTTCTAAATTATTTATAATAAACATATATTCATTATATGTTTGTTATGTGTGAGTTCAATGAGAGTGAAGACATTATTTAAGGGGTGTTATAGTCTTAATTTTACTTCTATGAGATATATGGATTTTTAACCACTCTTGTGTTTTGTATGGGTAATATTATACCAATTAATATATTCAATTATTATTATACTTATATCTATGGTTATTTAAATTTCCATTTGATGATGTATCTTACATGTATTTTATGTTTCTAAATATTCCAAATTGGTAATGTTACATTCTCAAAATTTTCCTTCTTTGAGACACATTCGAGGAATATTGAAAACCATATATTTAAAAAATCAAAATTTTATAAGGATGATATTTTATAAACATTTTAAAAGAAAAAATATTTAAAATTTTTTTATGGTTTTTGAATAATTATTTATATGTTTTCATTGATTTTTCAATAAAATGTATTTCAATTTTTTAAAAAAAATTCTTCATAAGTTTTGAAGTGTTTTCAATGAAATGGTTAACAAGACGTTGTAATGATTTATTTATATGTTTTAAAACATATTAAAAGAAATGGTTTCCAAAAAAATTATATATTCATTTATAAAATTTCATGTTTATTTTCATTGGAAATGGTTTTCAAAATGTTTTTTCTTTTAAAAATTAATTTTAAAATACAAAATTATATTTTCCTCATGAAATTTTTTTAAGGATATTCCCAAATTATTTTAAATATATATAACCATACACTAGTGTTACTAATAAATTTATGGGAAAATTATTCAAATGATCGATTCATATTCCTTATGTTAATTCTTTATGTTTTTATACCTTGATTTTTATGAAACAAATTAATCTCTCATAGGATTACACTTATGAAACCCAATTTATTTTAAATTTTATGATTTGTTGAAATTATTATGAAAAATACCATTTTACTTATTTTAATATATGTATTCATTTTAATGACACCAATTACATTTCATGGGTTATGACATGTTTTTTTATGAATTTTTGGTTCATGAATATATGATATAATTACTAGATGGGTGGGACCTATATATCCATCCAATCCATTGGTTAATGATTTAGATCTCATGATATAGTAATGAGAATCATGTTCATGATCTTTATCCACTATAGAATATGGGAAAACTCGATCCACTCTGGGATGATGGGGAAACTGAATCCAGTATTGGATGATCGGGAAACCCGATCCACTATAGGAATATGGGGAAACACAATCCACTATAGGAAGATGGTGAAACTTGATCCACTAAAGAAAATGGGGAAAATTGCTCCCTTATTAGGAAAGGATTGTGACTGGTGATGGTTTCGGGTCCCTCCCAATTGGTGTATTTCCTATGATGTTCTTGAGTATGTTATATTAATATGTATTTAATTATAAGGGATTATATTATATGTTTATGTTTATTAAAAAAATCCATATCTTATTTATTAGTTGTGGGTACATGATTGATGATCTTGATTCACTTATAATTCATTTCTTATGAACATTAAATCATTATTCTAGGATTTTATTTTATAAAATTTGATATGAAGGGTGTGATATTCTAATGTTATGATTATGTTATAATACCATTATTCTTTTATTTATTATTATATACATCCCTTGTTTACCCTTACTAAGAATCTAATCTAACTGATTAATATGTTTCTTTCCCTAGGATATGAAGATATGTATTATTTATGATATGTCTAATAAGGGTTATAGTCATGAAGAACCTCATTAGGGATAGTGAACCACACATGTGTACTGGTGTTTATGATTCCATGGTTACCATTGTAATAGGATAATACCATTTTTGGGCATCTATTTTTGTATCATATTAATTATTCCACAAAAGTGATGTAATTTTAATGTATGAGATGTTGAGGTTTTTATACAATCCCCCATGTAATGGGGTTTGATATATGGGAAATGAAACTGATTGGGATGAATTGAATAAGCATATGAGAAAAATATATTATCCTAATTGAGGTAGACACCATATATATAGTGGTATGGGACCCTCATTTGTCTTTTTCCAATGACAGTACATTGTAAATTAATCTGGAACCTACAAACTCATAATTTTATTTCAAAGGATAATTTATTCATAGATATGAATTTTCAAACTTGCCTCCTTAGTAAATGAATTTCAATTCATAATTTAAAAAATTAATGAATTGATCTATGAAATGGTTTGTAATTCTCACAAATATCCAAATCCAATAAGGTGGAAATTATACTCATATATGTAAAATGTGTTTCATGTTATAAAACTAAAAACAGCTATTTCATTAAATGGTAATTTTTATTTGTACTATAACAGTTATAAATTATATTTCTTATGATATAATACCCGGACACTTGAAGAAGCACATCAAGTGCATGATAAATACATTAATTATTTTAGGTTATCTTTCATTAAGGCCCTTACTAATTTGATTATTGGATCGTCATTGATTTTGGATATTTACCATGGTTGATCCATCCACATGGATTGTGAGTGGTAATTTTTTGTGATAAAAAGATATTAAGAATTCAATCATGATATTTAGGCCGTGGTATTTTTGGTCTCTCGGTCATTTTCACACTGAAACTATGTTATCCTTTTAAAAATTACCAGAAGGTAGATTTTTGAATCTATAAAACTTCATTTGACGTTAGAAAAAAAAATATTAGTATTGGGATGCCTATATGACCACATGGGACCGAATCATCGGGGTGATTTTTAACGATTTCATACCATCATTTATTAGGTAGGAAAATACAGAGTGATTCCTTTTATTATTATTGAATTAATTATAACGTTGTAGAATATAATTATGTTTTTGATATTTTAAAATATTTATGATACATTCCTTGATTGGGATCATAAATTAATCACACTAAATGGTCAAGATACACAGTTGAGGATTCTACGGTACTACCCGAAAAAAAAACTACGGACATCAATATTCATATTTGCTGATGCTTGAAGAGGGAAACTACACAGAATGGGTATTTATTGTTTCCCTATGATATTATTGGCTGGAACAACTACTATCCAACTGATAAATGTTCTTTAGAGACTAATTTATTCATGTATTTGAGTCCTATACTATGGGTAAGGTAATTACATTCTTTGTGATGGCTTAGCCATCAACAAAAAATGTATCTATCGTGCATTTATATCCTTTATCAAATTATACCACCCCTTAAGAAATATTTGATGGGGGGGATTTATTTTCTATTATTGGTCAATTCCATGTCCTCTAGTGTTACATCATATATCACATGGGTGGATAAAACTTCATAAATGGAAAACCAATACCACTTGAATATTTTACTCCATTTCATCAATGGATAAGATATGTCAAACCGCTGATATTGGAAGGGATGTGGTGATAAAATTTTGATAAATCAACAAAGACAAATCGTATATATTCTATACAGACATTCAACTATGTCATGATAGGGAACATAATGGTCATTAGAGAGGAATTTTTATACACCATGTATTTATGGGGGGGGGGGTATTTTGGATTCCCATATTTAAGTGGAAATAATATTTGAATTATATTATCCTTTAATATTTGGTAGACAATTATATTATATTCAACAATTATATATTGTTACCTCTTGTATTATGAATATATAGATGTATTTGATTAACTTGATAAAATTATGGCTTATGATTAAATGGGAGGAGATGATAATTTTTGTGGTCCATTATCATTTTGAATATTTGATTATTATTTCCACTAAATATAATAATTACTTGATATATTCATATCCAAAAAAGTAAATTGGTTTATTTGGTTCGCTGTGTTAGACGACCATTTGTTAAAAAACACAAAGGAAAAAAAATCCCCAAATTGAGGCACGAAGAACTCGAAAATATCCTACAATTATAAATCCACCAATTTCATAGATAAGAAGGATGAAAATCAGTTGGCCTTATTTTAATTCGTAAAAAGTGGGAAAAAGTCATCCATTATTCATTCGATCAGATTATTTATTCAAAAATAATTGAAGAAATATGACACCTTCAAGACCACATTATTTACTAAACTGACTTATAAAATACTTTAGTCTGGGGAGATTTTATTGATAGTTATTCATCACATGATACTCTCATTATTGTCTCCTATAGACACTAAAATATATAGATGAGATAATTCATAAAATAACTTGATATTGTGATACATTATTGTAAATGAAGAATGTGTTTTTAGGGACTCGGTCCATAAAAATCTAACATACTTGGTTTTTTTTTACTAAGGTGGATGAAATAACATCCTTGGAAGATTTACTATTTATTACCCTTCTAAATAATATTTTTTTCATTAGAAGTCACTATGTTTTCATCCCTAACATTATTTTTGGATTATGAAACACGTTTTACTAAAACATCTCCAAATTATTCAACCAATGGGATGAAAGTAAACATGTGTTATCATTGGTACTGTCAGGTTGAAGATGGAGGCTCTCCATCTATATTGGAGCGTATGTTGAAATTAATTTATAATCCTAGGTGATATATGCCAACACAGCTCCCGTTTTTATCCATCCATGGTATTAACCTAGTTGGATCCTATTAAGAAAAAATGAAAAATTATATGATGATATATCATCACTCAAGAATATAATGTAAGTACTATACCTACTAAATGATATCCCAAATTATCTGTGTGACCTCATATTAATGAATATGATTGTTTAACTACTATTTAATGACATGTTACGTTAATAGAACCAAACACCAATGAATATAAAACCCCTATAACCCCACAAAATATGGGGGTATTATATCCCCTATGATATATATACCATGGACATACTGATTGTTTGTCTATAGAAATAAAAGTGGTCAAATAAAAATAATAGTAAAATTTTGTAGATGATGAAGATTAATTCCTAATACAAATGCATAGAGAATATCCCCCATGCACCTAAGGGTAGTCGATGACCTCGTGGAGAATAAATATGTGAAAAATTATTTTATCAATTAAATTTATATGGTATATATATCTATAGATGTAGTTAATTTTCATTGAGATATGTTATTCCTATCAACAATAAAAATATATCATGTTGGAATTTATACATAATGATCAAATTTTATGGTTCAGGAATAAATATTTATGTGATATGCATAAGGATTTCAACTCTAATAGGGGTTGTGATTCCATTGGATGTTTATATTGTATCTTGGTTCCCTATAATAAAATCATTCCCAAAGGATCAACCGAGTACACCCAATAATCTAGTGAAAATGGATGAGTGGATCGTAGTTTGATTGAAGAAAGGTTATTATCCTCATGTATTATCACATTACACCATATCACATATATTGCATAATATTTTGAAGGGGTGAATTCTAGAAACCCTTAGATGACCATCTAAACTCAACAGTATATTATATCAACATCTCAATCAGTGTAAGTTGCAAGGATGTAGAATGATTCAGTTCCACTAAAAAAGGAAGTATTAATATTATACACTATATGAGTGTTGTGTTATAAAATTACCATTTTCCCTTAATACATTGTTCTTTATTAACCCCAATGAGATACCATTTCATTGTGGTATGTAGTGGTAGTTTTGGAAGAATATATAAAACATAGGTTTAGTGCTACGATGTTTTAAATCTATGACTTCCATTATTTATTTTTCTTTATAATGGATGGAATCTTCATGAGAGTTTATTTTCTTATTTAATCTTCTACTAAATCTACCAAAACAATTGATGTATATATCCAAATTTTTTCAAATATATCATTGTAAGTATCATGTGTAAAAAGTGTGTTACTAATAATAGAAACATAATGGATTAAATTCACCAAGAGCTATCTGACATTTAACAGGATCTCATGAAAATTCAAAATGATCCTCGATGTAATAAAGATAGAATGAAGGATCATAAATAAAAATTTAAATCCTATTTTAGTGGCAATGTAGATTGATGTAGATGTGGACATCACAATCTTGAAAGGGTAATAACATGCTATTTATGACATAGAATATAATGTGGATCATAGTATGAATATATAGATCTTTTTTGGTAATAATTTTTTATATTAATATTTTGATATATGTATGGAAATAGACACCATGTTGTGTATTCATTGCTCCGCCTTTATTATAGTGAGTTAAAACAAATTTGTTCTCAGTCACGGTTAATTCATTGAGCATTCTTTCATATGGACCTTCACTCCATTATTACCTATGATATGCAGGAAGATCAAATTCATGATAACTCAAATCCTAATAAAAATTAATATTGAATATATTATGTAAATTGTAGTTCCCAATAATGTGGTTAAGAGAGATTTTCTCATGATTTTGGCTATCATATTGATATATGCATAAATATAATCTCAGTAATGGTAAAGCAGGTCCATTCTAATATGGAATGTGGTCGATGCATAAGAAATCTCATCGTATCATTAATGGTATTCAATTATGATATAAAACATGGTTTACACTTGGATGTGAATCATTTAGGGGTATAAAAAATACACCCTTAATGCAACACCATTTTTGGTTAATTTGGATATGGACCATGGAATTATCATTTATGTGGTTCAAAAACACATATGGTTATAAACACCAACACCATAACACTTGATTTTGAATCTATAGATTTAGTGATAGGTATATTGCTATATTGATGATCATGAAGGGTTGATTGGAATGCGGTTTCATATGTTTTATAGGACCAAATACCCAAATGTAACATCTTCATGCATTCCACACAAATCACCAAGACCAGTATATTAGTGGGTGATAACACTGATTGACTTATTCTAGGATCATATAGTAAATCCAAAAAACATTGAGTCTTTTTTACTTTATAGCCATATAATTCCAAAAAAAATCACAAATGTGGCAAACATATTGTGGAAGAATTATGATTTTATATATCCTTCCATTATGGGTTTTAAATTGTAAATGTTTTGTTCCACTTTCTTATGATATCATATTTAGATCTCATTGTAAAGACACGAAAATTTCAGGGAATCTTTTTCTTAATTTGTTTTAAATTTTACTAGTCCACTGTTTCTAAAACTACCTGATTATGAGGCCCAGTGTGCCCGGAATCAATTTCTGAAGTTTTGTTCTGGTACGTTCTGTAATCATAGGTGTGGGTTTTTCTATCTTTCGAACCGGTCCTCAGAATTGAAATCCAATGACACCGATGAACACGTAGCACCGGTATTCTCTTATGGAGACCATTACCGCAGTTGCGTATGGTCGAGAGTAGAAGTTATAATCTGGGGATTCATCATAAATTAAATAAAATTGTTATGTTACACAATTTTATTTTTATGTGGTGGTTATTTCTTCTAACGGGAAGTTGGAGGTGGGGCACACACTCCACATAACCTCCCTTGGGAGGATATAAATAAGGGTGGGGCCCACACGAGTTTAGACTCTTCACCTCCCCTTAAAACTCCACTTTTAACTCCAAAACACTCCACCACTCCTCTTTAATTTTTAAACTCTCCATATTCCACCCTCCCTAATAAATATTCCAGAACGCTCTCAATTAAAGAACAATTATTTAATTGGTTCAACTTTTTGAATTAATTTAAAATTCATGTTAAGGACAAAATAATAGTTGGAGCTATTATTTTTGGGTTGGAACATGTTCTGTTGGTGGATCCTTAGTGAATACAGAGGGCCTTCTTCCCACGAAGAACATTTACCCTCTCCAATGAAGAACATAATGCCCTCGATCGCCTTCTTCTTCATTCTTCTTCCTCCATGTCTAGGGAGAATACACCACCCGCGAAGAACTTCTTCAACAACGATTTCTCTTCGGACGCACCCCAACGTCAACGAAATCGATGTCTGTCTTCCGCGACGCCCGAATTTCGTGGAACCATCTTCCACGGCTCGTCGACGTGCAAAATACCTAGAATATAGGTAAGGGTATTTTTATAATCTTATGTGAATAAAATTTTATATCATTCTTTTTGAATGCTTTGGATTGTCTTTGGCCTTTTTTATTGCCTAACGTGGAGGGCGTGGGCCGAACAAACATGGCCCGACGACCCTCCGTTGGTTCATGGTTATTTTGGAAACGGAGATCGGGGGCGGTGACGACCAGAGGCGGTGGTGACCCGAAGCAGCGGCCGCACACCAGCCGCGAGGAGGAGAACCGCGGCCGCAACCACCGGCCGCTCTAGTTGATGAACTGGCCGACTACTACAGGTCGGGTTGGTGAACCGCGGCACCCGCAGGTTCCGCACAGAGGAGGTGCGGCCTGCGTCTGCAGGATGCTTTTGGGAAGAACCAGAATGCGATGGTCATCCGGGCAGGAGACCACAGTGACGCTTGGTGCAACACTTTGGAGAAGACCGTGGCCCGCGCTAGGCGGGCCTCCTCGGCGGCCGAACCGGCCAACTGTCTGTCGGACGGGCTGAAGGGAACTGCGGTGCCTATGTGCACCGCGTGCAGAAGAACTGCGTCACGGTACTATGGGCCCACTACTACAAAAATAGGCTTTAACAGTGCTAAAACGGGTATTAAGATTTCTAAAAAAGCGCTATAAAGCTCGACGCTGATAAAGGGGTACTTTATCAGAGCTAAAAATTGTTGATAATGGAAACCTTTATCACCGCTAAAAAATAACTGATAAAGGAAACCTTTATCAGTGCTAAAAACACACTGATAAAGGTAGACTTTTTCCGTGCTAAAAGAGAACTAACAAAACAACCCTTTATCAGCGCTAAAAGAGTTTTGATAAATGAGTGTTTTATCAGAGCTTCTTTAGTGCTGATAAAGATGTAGTTTATCAGCAATTTTTAGCACTGATAAAAGCACCATTTATCAGCGCTAAAAAGGGCTAATAAATACCATGTCTGCTGCTACAAATAAATCTGGAACAGAACACCCAAACACCTGCAAAAAAATTAGCATCTTAATAAGATAATTAAAGCAAGTATACCCATACAAAAAAACACATAAATCATAATCTAATTAGACCAAGTATACCCATACAACAAGTATACGCGTACACCATTAACATATAATTCATAAGTTAATTAAGAACATAATGAATTCAATTCAGAATTTAGGGGTTTGGGGGCTATTCAAGGGTTTGGGGTGGCTGTCCACGTGGGGGTAGGGGGTATCTGGGGGGGCTTTCCCGGGGGTTGGGATGGTGTCCATGTAACACCCCAGGTAAATAAGGAATATGAAATTTTCATATTTATCTATATTTGTGAATAAAATATTAATATTACTTTAAAGGGGACGCTATGCTCGATGGCGTACCCAACACGCAACAACGAGTTTCTTGGGAATCTTACGTTGCACTCTAATAATAAAATAATATTATTTTAAATGGTAGTTAACATGTAGCCGTTGTAATGGCGGGAAGAGATAGAAATAACTAAAATATGATTATATATGTTCTTAAATATTTTTACATTTATACAATAAAAGATAAAGGCTTAAAATACGGAATGAATTCAATTTTAGGCGTATATGCCCTAGTTTTCACTAAAGGTTCACTTATCACCTTTTGATGGAGAACCGTCATTAAATATAGTTTTGTTCACCCTTAAAAATTCTTTTGGACCAAATAAAACTCTTATTAAGAATCGGGACATCAAAATTTACTTTGTGTAAATTTTTGGTATCTTTCCGATAAAGTTCATTTTTTTAATGAATAGTGTAAAATGTTGTATTTTAATTCAAAACCACTTTTTAATCTAATTTATTTATATGATTAGATTATATTTTTAATTGTTTTTAAAGTGAAATTATAAAATATGTTTACCATTAAATCCAATAGTGGTCGTTGGAATCAATTTCACTTTGAAATCAGACTTAAACTAGTGTCAATCTTTTGATACTTATTGTTTCATAAAACACGCTATTTGTCATGACAGCGGAAATTAATTATTAAATTAATTAATGTGACTTATATGTTTTGAATTTTGTAAAACAGACTTCATTTTTGAATTCATAATATCAAATATAGCTTAGGGTGAATTTTTGGGATTTTTCTGAAAAACATCAATTTTTGATGAATAGTGAAACCACTAAGTGGTACTTATAAAAACTGATTTTCCGTTGAAATGAAATTTTGCCATCATTGTGTTTTGATTTTCAAAAATCTGACATAAATGGTTGTCATTAAGAAGTAAAATGTGGTTCAATGAGATTAAAATAATTTTTTTGGTGAATAGTAACTTATTAAGTTCTTAATCGCGATTAGTGGTAATTAGTGCAGTTCAAGGTAAAAATAATGCTTTGATAAAATGAGATGAGCTTGAAACATGTCTTACCCTCATTGGTTGTATCATGGCCGACCAAGACTAGCCATGGGTCAACTTGGGGACCCCATGGATCCACTTCGGTTGGGAAATGACATAAATAACATTTTATTTAATGTAAAAGTAAAATTGACACAAACATGATATGTTTTACTAAAAAAAATTTTAAGTGGGGTTATACAAGTCCTATTTTTGATTATAAATATTCATTGAAAAGCTAAAAATATTTTCTACATCATAGTATTTTTTTTATAATTTTGAGACATTAAATAAATTAAATTATTTATGACATAATAATGATGCAGCGATGACATCATTATTTGACGATTTAAATAAAATGGAATGATAATGTAAAATATATGAACTACACATGTCCAAAACTTATTGGATGAGTGGATTTAGAAGCCTTATCACCTTATCCACGAATTATATTAATGTGGGACCTTTTAAAACCGAAACACATTTTCAAATAAAGTAATATTTCTTTACTTTCCAAAAGTACCCCTCCTCTCCTCTTATAAAAGGCCCCCACCTCTACCTCATTTAACAAACTCCTAAAGCCTTTGGCTCGGCCAAACCCTGACCATTTACTCTCTCCACATCCCTCTCCTCATTCTAGAGGATTCCCTTTGGGCAGAATCCTTTCAAAGGAAGCCTTTAGGCTCAAATCAAAAGGAGTTACACTTTTAAAGGCAATTCATTCTCTCATGTTCATTTGTTTTATTTTGCTTCTCCAACCCCCTAAAATCTATTTATTTACTTATTTTGTAACAAAAACAGTATCTTCAATATACTAGGATGTTGTTATAAGATTTATTCGAGCTACACTCTCACACAACTACATCAAATGGTTAAATAACATACGGTTTCCGTGGATGGTGAAATTCTACCTCCCGAAACGATGATTGTTCAATACTCATTTAACACCTTCAAAGGTGGCCATTATGATGTCACTATTTTTATATATGATATATAATATGTTTATTTTTTATTTATGATTTTGTATTTTTCATTTTTGTCTTACCTTTATGGCTTCCATTATGGGTATACGCGATATCTTCATTTAAGGAAGTGTGGACTACCGCCCCCTCAAAGTGATTTGATTCATTTAATACCATATGTGGGACATATAAAGGATGGAACTATGATATTATATATGATATTATACTGGAATTATAATATACCTTTATATAATTATTATTCCATTCTATAAAATACGAAATAGAAATGAAAGTAGCGTTCATGCGTACATACGGCTTACCGTCTCCATGAACGGTGCATTTCATTTCTTACCTCTAAATGATTATGTAATGTTATAAATGCATGAATGTACTGGATATATATGACATATATGATATCTACATAATAAATACAATTCTGGATATAATAAACATTTGGCCACACGAACAACATGTAATTGTAAGAAGTCCACTTTCGACATAAGAACCAAATATCGACAAAACAAATATTATTAACTTAAATGATTACATAATGTTTATGACATGGTAATAAGTGGTATAAAAGTAATAATTAACTTGAAAAAGGTTCTTAAGGAATTATAAATTAACTCAAGTTTATTATTCAGGAGATTAAAGAACGATCGAGTCAAGTCGGACCCGAGGTAAGGGATCCTACAACTCTCTTTCTTTTCAAGTACACTCTTTTATGTCATTTATTTTAAGCTCATATTTCTTATTATTGGGATGTTATTTTATATTACATTTACTGTAATTTTTATGTTCATGAGATGAGATACCCTATTCTCTCTCATCAATCCATTTTGGATGTTTTGAGTGGCGCCGTTAGGCTGCCGAACTTTCGTAAGAGATCTAACCTCTCTCTTTCTTTTTAAGTACTCTCCTTTATGTCACTTCTTTTAAACTCTTCCTTGAAATGTTGGGGGATTTTCTTTTATATTCCACTTGCTGTAAATTCTATTGTAATATGATGGGATACTCTATTTGAGCTCATCAATCCATATTCGGAAGTTTTATGTGGCGCCGTTAGGCTGCCGAGTTTTCGTAAGGGATTTTTCATCTCACTTTTATTCCTGTTATATTTATGCTACATTCGCCACAAATTCCATTGAGTGGTGTATGTAATACCCATTATTCTACTATTTGTGTAGTATACTTTTGTTTATGAGTATTTACATCAATGACCTATTGTCTTTCTTTCATGGGGTGTATGTTTTGAAAGATACCCAAGTCAGTAAGGGAACCTTTCACCCTCCTCTTTTTTAAAATACTTCTTTTATTGGGTCATTTAATTTACATATTTTTATGTTGGGATATGTTCTCATACATCCTTATTGATGTAAATTTTATGTCCAAGTGATGAGATACACTTTTTATCTCTCATCAACTCATTTTGATGTGATGTCGTTAGGCTGTCAAGGGAACTTTTTAACCCAAATTAGATTTCTTTGGGTTCAACTTGTAGTCATTGAATATGTCATCCATTGAATATGTGTGAATGACCTTTTATTGTTTTACACATAATATACACTTATATTGGGTGTATATATATTTGTCACACATATTTTTGAGATTTATTTGTCCTTAATTTTAGGATACCTTCTTTATAAGGGATTTCATCACATTTGACATTTCTATTGAGGGTTCATTGTTGTTATGCACCAATTCACTCTTATATGGTGTATATACTGTCATTTGGAGTATTATATCATGAATCCTTTTATTCTCATGATATTATAAAGTTCTTACTAAAAGTTATTCCTCGATTATTGTATTCAAGTGTCTCTAATTTTGGTAAAACCCCTTTAACCAAAATATCGTTTTAAATGTTTTAATTATTTGTTATTATTAATATCCATGTTTTAAAAATGGTTTTAAGGATTTATTTATATGGATATTAATGGTTTAAAATTTTAAAAGCTTCAAGGTGGTATGGGACACTTTGATTCAAAAATCTCTTTATTAAATGTTTTAAATGGTTTTGGAAATAGTTTCTTTTTGAATGGATTCATTATTTCAATATCCTAAAATGTTATATTGTGATTGAAATGTGGAAATGCTATGTTTCCATTATTCATGTTTATATGATACGATTATGTTATGGTTCTTGGGCATTGTTATGAAGAATGGTTGGTTTCGTGATAAACTAAGGGCGGGTGAGCCCGATATAGCTCTCCAATGCATTGGGTAATGCGAAGGAGTGAAGCGTTAAGGTTTCTCCGAAGAGATTTAGGGAATATACTGTGATGAGTATTCCAAACGTAACCAAGAGGGTTACTCCCTACGTAAGAATATTATGAATGCCTCAAGTTACCTTTATGTCTTATGTTTTCTATGATTTATTCATGATTTGATATGCCTATGTTTTATGGGTAAAGTATGATTTCATTCATATGTATATATGAACTCATGTTTCCTTTCCATATTTTTATAACACTTACTGAGCTTTTTATGCTCATCCCATGTTTTTGAAATGCTTTTCACAGGTCAAGGGAAAGGTACATGATGTGACGATAGTGTCAAAGATGTGTCAAGAAAGAATCCGTGTTTTATTTTAAATAGGTTTCCATTGATGGGAAGAATGAATATTGTCTTTTATGTAACCACCTTGTTTAAATGTGGAATGTAATGCAAGTTTCATGATCTAATTCTCTAAAAATCTAAACCTCAAAAGATCCTCAATGTGTAATCTTGTAATAACTCAAGTTTAAGTAAGGTTTAAGGCTGGGGCCTTATAGTTGGTATCAAAGGTCGGTTTAGATAACTTTAGAGGTTAGGGTATTCTCTAAGCATAAGTGACAGAACCATAATGGTTAGGATTTCAGAAAGAGTCTTAGTTTTAGATAAAGTGAATGAGTAAGTGTATCTTAGTTTTTATCTTACTCATTAGTACATGATGGTTTTTTTGATATACTCACACTGACCTTTTTGGTTTTAGTAAATGGCTGGATCTAGCAGGCACCAAAGTAACAGTGGATGTGAAGGAAACTGTGACAGTTTTTTGAGCATGCAACTGAATGATATGGAAGCTGCAATGAGAACTCTTTTGATTATCCTCAACCAACTATCTGGAGTCATTATTGACCACCTAAACCTTGGAGATTTCTCTAAGGCATCATATATACAAGAAACAAATCCATACGGAAATACAGGTAATAATCATAAAGGTAAGTGTGTTCAAAAACCTATGTGTCAAAGATGTGGAAAGAAACACCTAGGAAAATGTTTCAAAGGGACAGAAATATGCTATTGATGTGGAAATGAAGGTCATAAAGCAAGAACCTTCCATGGAAAAAGGAAGCATCCAGTTGACTCGAGGAAAGGGAAAGAAGTTCTTTCTGAGGGATCAATTGAATGTTTTAAATGTGGTGTGCATGGTCATTATGCAAACACATGTCCTATGAAGAAGTTTCGTGAATGGGGTCACCATGAGCGTACCAATATTCGTTTACCAATACCTAATGCCATTCCGATTGAGGATGAAGAAACTGACAATGACCAATCAAAGGTATGTACTATTTCATGACAATTGTTTTATTATTTTGGAATCTTAGGATATGATTCATGATTTTGTTTATAGGAAAGAGGTATTTCGGAATAAGTTGGAAAGAAATGGATAATGGATCACGAAGAATGTTGAATGAGTATGATGTCAACATATAAGGGCTTCAAGAGTTAGGGTGAAATTCTTAAGAGTATTAAGTCTCTTTTGATGATGGGGTTACATTAGAAGACTTTTTATATTATGTGTAACCCTGATGTTTAATATAGGAAAATTTTATTCAAGTAATAGTTATCTTTTCTTTTGTGGACATAGTTACAAAGAACCATTTGGGTTTATATGATCCTTACTTTTGAGGTAATTATTGGTTACCATATGTTATGATTGAAGTGAAAGGCATGAGATAAAATTGAGGTTAAATTATGTTATGGATATTTTTGATGATTTTATCCCTTTTTTGGTAATGATTTGAGAATTATATAGTTTTGGAAAAAGGACAACACGCAGACCGTGTGACAACCCGTCGCGTCGGACAATGCTGCGGGAATCGAACCCACAACCAAAGTGCGACTGGTATTTATCGCCTACCACTGGACTACGTGAAGTCCCTGGTTAGTTTGACTGATTCTTTTTAGTTATAGGATTTTATGAATTAAGAGTAAGTTGATTTTGGAGGATATGTGATTAGTATAATTACTTTTCAATGTGAGACATTAGGAGCAACTGATGTTGTTTGGAGATAAATGTTACGATTTAACTTGGAAGACTATGTGACTAAATCCTTCAAATATTTGGGTTTCAATCTTATATTGGTTTACTTTGAATAATTTTATGGACAAATTGTTTATCGGATGGTCCTCGTTGAACTTTGGGTTTTGTTGGACAAATTTTGGAGATTATGAATTGATTTTCTTTTTATAAGGGGTTATCCTTTTCTGGATTTTCTGATCTTGTACTAACCTTTTTGGTTTTGGTTTTGGTTAAAGCCTAAATACATGGGATGTATATAGTTCTCTTTTTGGGATTAGGTGATTCTCTAGAAGTTGATTATAGTACTCTTAATGCGAACAAGTCTCCCTAAATACTCGTCTTTTAGAAAAAATATGAGTTTGACTAAGGAATCTAGTAAAAGTTGAAAGTCAACATGATAAGTGATTATGTTTCCTTATGAATAAATTCCTCAATAAAAAGTAGCTTAAAACAAAAATGTTGTCTATTAACGTTTCCTACTGGGGAATCGAATATCGTTTAACCCATCACAAGTTTGTGATTTTCTCATGGTTAACTTTCTCCTAAACATGTTTTCTATCACTCTCCATCAGAACATGACCCTATGTTTTCTCCTCCATGTCCATGTTTTCCTACATGGAATCCTAGTATGGGTTAACTCGGGTGACCTTGGTACTTATATTTCTTTATTTTAAATTGTTTGTTTTACCGACTTTTGTTCCGATGTGGGACGTTCAAGGATGTTTCCAAGCGCAATTTTAAAATTGCGAGGACGCAATTCCCAAAAGGGGGGAAGGATGTGACACCCCAGGTAAATAAGGAATATGACATTTTCATATTTATCCATATTTGTGAATAAAATATTAATATGACTTTAAAGGGGACGCTATGCTCGATGGGGTACCCAACACGCAACAACGAGTTTCTTTGGAATCATATGTTGCACTCTAATAATAAAATAATATTATTTTAAATGGTAGTTAACATGTAGCCATTGTAATGGTAGGAATGGATAGAAATAACTAAAATATGATTATATATGTTCTTAAATATTTTTACATTTATACAATATAAGATAAAGGCTTAAAATACGGAAAGAATTCAATTTTAGGCGTATATGCCCTAGTTTTCACTAAAGGTCCACTTATCACCTTTTGATGGAGAACTGTCATTAAATATAGTTTTTATCACTCTTAAACATTCTTTTGGACCAAATAAAACTCTTATTAAGAATCGGGACATCAAAATTTACTTTTTGTAAATTTTTGGTATCTTTCCGATAAAGTTCATTTTTTTAATGAATAGTGTAAAATGTTGTATTTTAATTCAAAACCACTTTTTAATCTAATTTATTTATATGATTAGATTATATTTTTAATTAGTTTTAAAGTGAAATTAGAAAATATTTTAACATTAAATCCAATAGTGGTCGTTGGAATCAATTTCACTTTGAAATCAGACTTAAACTAGTGTCAATCTTTTGATACTTACTGTTTCATAAAACACGCTATTTGTCATGACAGTGGGAATTAATTATTAAATTTATTAATGTGACTTATATGTTTTGAATTTTGTAAAACAGACTTCATTTTTGAATTCAGAATATCAAATATAGCTTAGGGTGAATTTTTGGGATTTATCTGAAAAACTTCAATTTTTGATGAATAGCGAAACCACTAAGTGGTACTTATAAAAACTGATTTTCCATTTAAATGAAATTTTGCCATCATTGTGTTTTTATTTTCAAAAATCCGACATACATGTTTGTCATTAAGAAAATAAAATGTGGTTCAATGAGATTAAAATAATTTTTTTGGTGAATAGTAACTTATTAAGTTTTTAATCGCGATTAGTGGTAATTAGTGTAGTTTAAGGTAAAAATAATGCTTTAATAAAATGAGATGAGCTTGACACATGTCTTACCCTCATTGGTTGTATCATGGCCGACCAAGACAAGCCATGGGTCATCTTGGGGACCCCATGGATCCACTTTGGTTGGGAAATGACATAAATAACATTTTATTTAATGTAAAAGTAAAATTGACACAAACATGATATGTTTTACTAAAACAATTTTTAAGTGGGGTAATACAAGTCATATTTTTTATTATAAATATTCATTGAAAATATAAAAAGACTTCCTACCTCATAGTATTTTTTTTATAATTTTTAGACATTAAATACATTAAATTATTTATGACATAATAATGATGCAGCGATGACATCATTATTTGACGATTTAAATAAAATGGAAAGATAATGTAAAATATATGAACTACACATGTCCAAAACTTATTGGATGAGTGGATTTCGAAGCCTTATCACCTTATCCACGAATTATATCAATGTGAGACCTTTTAAAACCGAAACACATTTTCAAATAAAATAATATTTCTTTACTTTCCAAAAGTACCCCTCCTCTCCTCTTATAAAAGGCCCCCACCTCTACCTCATTTAACACACTCCTCAAGCCTTTGGCTCGGCCAACCCCTACCCATTTACTCTCTCCACATCCCTCTCCTCATCCTATAGGATTCCATTTGGGCAGAATCCTTTCAAAGGAAGCCTTTAGGCTCAAATCAAAAGGAGTTACACTTTTAAAGGTAATTCATTCTCTCATGTTCATTTGTTTTATTTTGCTTCTCCAACCCCCTAAACTATTTTTATTTACTTATTTTGTAACAAAACCAGTATCTTCAATATACTAGGATGTTGTTATAAGATTTATTCGAGCTACACTCTCACACAACTACATCAAATGGTTAAAGAACATACGGTTTCCGTGGATGGTGAAATTCTGCCTCCCGAAACGATGATTGTTCAATACTCATTTAACACATTCAAAGGTGGCCATTATGATGTCACTATTTTTATATATGATATATAATATGTTTATGTTTTATTTATGCTTCTTTATTTTTTATTTTTGTCTTACCTTTATGGCTTCCATTATGGGTATACGCGATATCTTCATTTAAGGAAGTGCGGACTACCGCCCCCTCAAAGTGATTTGATTCGTTAAATACCATATGTGGGACGTATAAAGGATGGAACTATGATATTATATATGATATTATACTGGAATTATAATATACCTTTATATCATTATTATTCCATTCTATAAAATACGAAATAGAAATGAAAGTAGCGTTCATGCGTACGTACGGCTTACCGTCTCCATGAACGGTGCATTTCATTTCTTACCTCTAAATGATTATGTAATGTTATAAATGCATGCATGTACTGGATATATATGACATATATGATATCTACATAATGAATAAAATTCTGGATATAATAAACATTTGGCCACACGAACAACATGTAATTGTAAGAAGTCGACTTTCGACTTAAGAACCAAATATCGACAAAACAAATATTATTAACTTAAATGATTACATAATGTTTATGTCATGGTAATAAGTGGTATAAAATTAATAATGAACATGAAAAATGTTCTTAAGGAATTATAAATTAACTCATGTTTATTATTCAGGATATTAAACAATGATCGAGTCAAGTCGGACCCGAGGTAAGGGATCCTACAACTCTCTTTCTTTTTAAGTACACTCTTTTATGTCATTTATTTTAAGCTCATCTTTATTATGATTGGGATGTTCTTTTATATTACATTTACTGTAATTTTTATGTTCATGAGATGAGAGACCCTATTCTCTCTCATCAATCCATTTGGGATGTTTTGAGTGGCACCGTTAGGCTGCCAAACTTTCGTAAGAGATCTAACCTCTCTCTTTCTTTTTAATTACTCTCCTTTATGTCACTTATTTTAAACTCCTCCTTTCAATGTTGGGGGATTTTCATTTATATTCCACTTTCTGTAAATTCTATTGTAATATTATGGGATACTCTATTTGATCTCATCAATCCATATTCGGAAGTTTTATGTGGCGCCGTTAGGCTGCCGAGTTTGTGTAAGGGATTTTTCATCTCACTTTTATTCCTGTGAGATTTATGCTACATTCGCCACAAATTCCATTGAGTGGTGTATGTACTTCCCATTATTCTACTCTTTGTGTAGTATACTTTCATTTATGAGTATTTACATCAATGACCTATTGTCTTTCTTTCATGGGGTGTATGTTTTGAAAGATACCCAAGTCGATAAGGGAACCTTTCACCCTCCTCTTTTTTAAAAGACTTCTTTTATTGGGTCTTTTAATTTACATATTTTTATGTTGGGATATGTTCTCATACATCCTTATTGATGTAAATTTTATGTCCAAGTGATGAGATACACTTTTTATCTCTCATCAACTCATTTTGATGTGATGTCGTTAGGCTGTCAAGGGAACTTTTTAACCCAATTTCGATTTCTTTGGGTTAAACTTGTAGTCATTGAATATGTCATCCATTGAATATGTGTGAATGACCATTTATTGTTTTACACTTAATATCCACTTATATTGGGTGTATATATATTTGTCACACATATTTTTGAGATTTATTTGTCCTTAATTTAAGGATACCTTCTTTATAAGGGATTTTATCACATTTGACATTTCTATTGACGGTTCATTGTTGTTATGCACCAATTCACTCTTATATGGTGTATATACTGTCCTTTGGAGTATTATATCATGAATCCTTTTATTCTCATGATATTATAAAGTTCTGACTAAATGTTATTCCTCGATTATTGTATTCAAGTGTCACTAATTTTGGTAAAACCCCTTTAACCAAAATATCGTTTTAAATGTTTTAATTATTTATTCTTATTAATATCCAAGTTTTCAAAATGGTTTTAAGGATTTATTTATATGGATATTAATGGTTGAAAATGTTAAAAGTTTCAAGGTGGTATGGGACACTTTGATTCAAAAATCTATTTATTAAATGTTTTAAATGGTTTTGGAAATGGTTTCTTTTTGAATGGATTCATTATTTCAATATCCTAAAATGTTATATTTTGATTGAAATGTGGAAATGCTATGTTTCCTTTATTCATGTTTATGTGATACGATTATGTTATGGTTCTTGGGCATTGTTATGAAGAATGGGTGGTTCCGTGATAAACTAAGGGCGGGTGAGCCCGATATAGCTCTCCAATGCATTGGGTAACGCGAAGGAGTGAAGCGTTAAGGTTTCTACGAAGAGATTTAGGGAATATACTGTGATGGGTATTCCAAACGTAACCAAGAGGGTTACTCCATACGTAAGAATGTTATGAATGCCTCAAGTTACCTTTATGTCTTATGTTTTCTATGATTTATTCATGATTTGATATGCCTATGTTTTATGGGTAAAGTATGATTTCATTATTACGTATATATGAACTCATGTTTCCTTTCCATATTTTTATAACCCTTACTGAGCTTTTTATGCTCATACCAAGTTTTTGAAATGCTTTTCACAGGTCAAGGGAAAGGTACATGATGTGACGATAGTGTCAAGGATGTGTCAAGAAAGAATCTGTGTTCTATTTTAAATAGGTTTCCATTGATGGGAAGAATGAATATTGTCTTTTATGTAACCACCTTGTTTAAATGTGGAATGTAATGCAAGTTTCATGATCTAATTCCCTAAAACTCTAAACCTGAAAAGATCCTCAATGTGTAATCTTGTAATAACTCGTGTTTAAGTAAGGTTTAAGGCTGGGGCCTTATAGTCCAAGGTGTCAGGGGAGGGGGGCCTTACAGGGGGTGGGGGTGTCTAGAGGGGTGGGGGTGTCCAGGGGGTGGATGGGTGTCCAGCAGGTGAGGGTGGTCCAGGGGGTTGGTGAAGTTGACTCGTACATTTCACCAAGGACCCTTGGATCGTTATTATAAAATCTCAAGGCAATCTGAATGTGTTTGGTTGGATTTTCATAGGTTAGTTGTTGTTTTCAATTAAAAATGTGTCCATTTTAATCAAAGAGAGACCCTTTGAGTGCTAGAATCCACACCGTGCCTCAGAATGAGGTGGGGTTGACTTGTACACGTCAAAAAGGACCCGTGGATCGTTCTCCTAAATTATCAGGACAACCCGAATGTGTTTGGTCGGATTTTCATTGGTAAGTTGTTGTTTTTAATTAAAATTGTGTCCATTTTAAACAAAAGAGAGTCCCTTTGAGTGATAGCATCCACATCGTGCCTCTGATTGAGGTAGGTTTGACTCGTACACGTCACAAAAGACTAGTGGATCATTCTCCTAAAGTATCAACACAATCCAAATGTGTTTGTTCATATTTCATTAGGTCGGTTGTTGTTTTCACTTAAAAGCGTGTCCATTTTTATCAAAAGAGAGACCATTTGAGTGCTAGAGGCCACATCGTTCCTCTGACTGAGGCGGGGTAGACTCATACACATCACAAAGGACCCTTGGATTGTTCTCCTAAAGTATCAAGGCAATACGAATGCGTTTGGTCTGATTTTCATAGGACAGTTGTTGTTTTCAATTAAAATTGTGTCCATTTTAAACAAAAGAGAGACCCTATCAGTGATAGCAGGCACACCGTACCTCGGATTGAGGTAGGTATGAAACTTACACATCACAAAGGACAGGTGTATCTTTCTTCTAAAGGATCAATAAAATCCGAATGCGTTTGGTCAAATTTCCGTAGGTCAGTTGTTGTTTTCATTAAAAATTGTTTCCATTTTAAACAAAAGAGAGACACTTTGAGTGCTAGAGGCTACACTGTGCATTGGATTGAGGCGGGATTGAATCTTACACGTCAAAAAGGAACCTTTATTCGTTATCCTAAAGGATCATTACAATCCTAAAGTGTTTGGTAAGATTTTCCTACGTCAGTTGTTGTTTACACTTAAAATCGTGTCCATTTTAAACAAAATAGAGACCCTTTGAGTGGTACCAGCCACACCGTGCCCTAGAATGAGGTGGGGATTACACTTACATGTTACCAAGGACCCTTGGATAATTCTCATTAATTTTAAATTCAATAAAAATGCTTTTGGTTAGATTTTCATAGGTCAGTTGTTGTTTTCAATTAAAATGGTGTCCATTTTAAACAAAACAGAGACCCTTTGAGTGATAGCGGCCACACCGTGCCTCGGATTGAGGCAGGGATGACTCTTAGATGTCACCAATTACCCTTGTATAGTTCTCATAAAATATCAAGCCTATATGAATGCGTTTGGTCAGATTTTCATAGGTTAGTGGTTGTTTTCAATTAAAATTGTGACCATTTTAAATATAAGAGAGACCCTTTGAGTGCTAGAGGACACACCGTGCCTCGGATTGAGGTGGGTATGACTCTTACACATCAAGAAGGACCATTGGAATCGTTATCCTAAAGATTCAAAACAATCCTAATTCATTTGGTCGAATTTCCGTAGGACAGTTGTAGTTTTCACTTAAAATCGTGTCCATTTTAAACAAAATAGAGACCATTTGAGTGGTACCAGCCACACCGTGCCTCGGATAGAGCCAGGATTGACTCTTACATGTCACCAAGGACCCTTGGATCCTTCATATAAATGATCAAGACAATCCAAATTTTTTTGGACAGATTTCCGTAGGTTATTTGTTGTTTTCACTTAAAATTGTGTCCATTTTAAACAAAATAGAGACCCTTTGAGTGGTATCGGCCACACCATTCCTTGGATTGAGGAAAGGTTGAATCTTACATATCACCAAGAACCCTTGGATTGTTATTATAAATTATCAAGGATATAAGGATGTGTTTGGTCAGATTTTTATAGGTAAGGTGTTGTTTTCAATTAAAATCGTGTCCATTTTAAACAAAAGAGAGACCATTTGAGTGATAGCAGCCACACCGTGCCTCATATCGAGGGGGGGGGGGGAGGTTGACTCGTCCATGTCAAGAAGGACTCGTGGATAATTATCCAAATGGATCAAGATAATTTGAATTCGTTTGTTCAGATTTTCATAGGTCAGTTGTTGTTTTAAATTAAAATTGTGTCCATTTTAAACATAAGAGAGACCCTTTCAGTGCTAGCGGCCACACCGTGCCTCGGATTGAGGTAGGGATGACTCGTATAAGTCAAAAAGGACCCGTGGATAATTATATTAAAGTATCAGGACAACCCGAATGCTTTTGGTTGGATTTTCATATGTTAGTTGTTGTTTTCACTTAAAATCGTGTCCATTCTAAACAAAATAGAGACACTTTGAGTAGTACCAGCAATACTATGCCTCGAATTGAGACGGGGATGACTCTTACACATCAAAAAGGACCCTTTTATCATTCTCATAAATGATCAAGGTAATCCGAATGCATTTGGTTAGATTTTCATAGGTCAATTGTTGAATTCAATTAAAATGGTGTTCATTTTAAACAAAAGAGAGACCCTTTGAGTGCTATCGGCCACACCGAGCATCAGATCGAGGTGGGTATGACTCTCAGACATCACCAAGGACCCTTGTATCATCCTCATAAATGATCAAGGCTATCCGAATGCGTTTGTTTAGATTTTCATTGGTCAGTTGTTGTTTTCAATTAAAATTGTGTCGATTTTAAACAAAAGAGAGACCCTTTGAGTGCTAGCGGCCACACAGTGCCTCAAATTGAGGCGGGGATGACTCTTAAAGGTCAAAAAGGACCCATGGATCGTTATCATATAGGATACACACAATCCAAATGCGTTGGGTTGAATTTCTGTAGGTCAGTTGTTGTTTTCACATAAAATCTTGTCCATTTTAAACTAAATAGAGACACTTTGAGTGGTAGCAGCCACACCAGGCCTCAGATTGAGGTGGGGTTGACTCATACATGCCACCAAGAACCCTTGGAACGTTCTTATAATAGATCAAGGCAATCCTAATGCGTGTGGTCCAATATCCGTAGGTCAGTTGTTGTTTTCACTTAAAACCGTGTCCATTTTAAACAAAATAGAGACCCTTTGAGTGGTACCAACCACACCATGCCTTAGATCGAGGATGGGTTGACTCATACACATCACCAAGGACTCTTGGATCATTCTGATAAAAGTTCAAGGAAATCCAAATGTTTTTGGTCGGCTTTTCAAAGGTCAGTTGTTGTTTTCAATTAAAATCGTGTCCGTTTTAAACAAAGGAGAGACGCTTTGAGTGCTAGCGGACACACCATGCCTCAAATAGAGGCAGGGTTGACTCGTACATGTCTAAAAGGATCCTTGGATCATTCTCCTAAACAATCAAGGCAATACGAATGTGTTTGTTTGGATTTTCATAGGTTAGTTGTTGTTTTCAATTAAAATTGTGTCCATTTTATACAAAAGATAGAACCTTTGAGTGCTAGCGGCCACATTGTGCCTCATATTGAGGTGGGGTAGACTCATACACATCACAAAGGACCCGTGGATCATTCTCCTAAAGGATAAAGACAATATGATTGTGTTTTGTTGGATTATACGTACTCTAATTTTTGTTTTCCCTTAAAATTGTGTCCATTTTAAACAAAATAGATACCATTTTAGTGGTACTAGCCACACCGTGCCTCAGATTATGGAGAGGATGACACATACATGTCACCAAGGACCCTTGGATTGTTCTCATAAAAGATCAATGCAATTTGAATGCATTTGGTAGTATTTTCATAGGTCAGTTGTTGTTTTCAATTAAAATCGTGTCCATTTTAAACAAAAGAGAGACCCTTTGAGTGCTAGCGGCCACACCGTGCCTCGGATTGAGGCGGGGATGACTCGTACATGTCACCTTTGATCCATGGATCGTTCTCTCCTCCCTAGAAAGAGTATAAGCAGCTGGAGGAAGAAACATATGATTTTCACCCTTCACGGGAGCCAACTCTTCTTGTATTCCCATGTCAACCATGTCCAACTTTGCCTTAATTCCATCTTTTGTTTTTGCAGGGACATTTAGTAATGTTCCAATAACACCATCACATACATTTGTTTCAACATGAATCACATCATGAAAATGTCTGACGTATAAACAATTCCATTATGATAATTGAAAAAAAACTGATCTCTTTTTCCAACCGATTTTTGTAAGGTTTTTCGAAAATGGTTTACCAAAAACAGTGTTCAGATATTTTACATTCTCAAATAGTTGATCACCTTCTAGTGGAGACGGTGTTGCGTGTTGTTTTGAACATCCATTGAATGATTTCATCCAAGATCGGTACATATGCCGACGAGTTATAAATCTACGATATACTAGAAACACAGATTTCGATGAATGATTCAACAAAATTGATTTTGTATCTTCTTCGCACACGGGACACCCTTGATTTCCTTTAATGCAATATACAAACAAATTTTCATAAGCAGGGAAATCATTTATTTTCCCATACAACATCACTCTCAACGTGAAGTATTAACTTTTATAAGAATCATACAAAATTACACAAGAATCCCAAAATAACTTCAAATCCTCGATCAAAGGAGCCAAATAAACATCAATATCGTTACCTGGTTGTTTTGGTCCTGATATAAGCATAAATAACATGATGAATTTCAACATCATGCATAATTGGGGTGGCAAGTTATAATTTACCAACATAACAGGCCTTGCACTATAAGTGCTGGTTTGAAAACCAAAAGGATTCAATCCATTTGTAGATAACACAAGATCAAGGTTTATCGGCTCTTTTCCAAATTTGGCATACTCATGATCAATTTTCTTCCATTGAGAAGAGTCATCCAGATGACATAATTTTGCATCTTTATTTCTTTTATCTGCATGCCACAATAATTGTCTTGCAGTTTCTTCACTTCAATATTGACGCCTAAACATTGGAATGATTGGAAAGTACCATACAACTTTCATAAGTTGGATTTATCATTCTTTTATCGAGAAGAACCACACTTTGGGTATTCTTTAAGTGATTTTTACTCCTAGAGAAACAATATACAATCTTTAGAAAAGGCATATATTCTTTTAGAAATCATACCCATCGAGCATAGAATTCATCTTACTTCATATGTCAGGATTGGGAGCTCATTATCTTCCGGGAGCATGTCATTCAAGAGAGAAAGAAGTTCTGTAAAATTAACATCACTCCATCCGTTTCCTGCTTTGAATTTATAGAACTTCAGTACAGCTTACAATGTTGTGTAATTAGTGTAAGCAGCATACAATGGCGTCTTTGCACAAATCATTAACTTCTCAAAAATTTTTGGGCAATCACAGAGTTAATCTTCAATTTTATTTGTCATTTACTCAATACGATCTTCATCATCATTGACATCTATAATCACATCCTCCATATGGTCTTCTTCATTATCCATATTTTTATTCATATCTTGATGATCCATAAAATGCAGTTTTCTCCCAGCCAGTAGCTACATTAACTTTTTCTCCGTGTTTATTCCAACATTTATAAATCTGATCTATTCAGTGACATATCAAATGTTTTTCTAACTCCTCTGAAGTAAGTAGTCTAGAAAAACAACAATGTAAACACGGAAAAATGATTTGATAAGGATCCTTCGTGTGATCCATAGCAAAGTTGATGAACTTTTTCCCTCAGTTCTCGTACTCTATTGTCAAACGATTAGCATCCATTCAATCTTTATTCATCTTCATCATATTTTAATCTCAAATATTAGAATTTATGGTTCATGTAAACAAAACAAGACTTCCAAATACTCTATAAGAGAACCACTTCCTTATAAAAAAAGAGATTAATAGAGCCTAACCATTAGTATTTATTCATATTCATTAAATATAATTACTTTAGATTCATTATAGTTTCTTCAAATCACCCCATAACAAATAGAAGACTAATCAAGAATGATACATATACCACTCCTAGGTATCTTCCCTTCATTCAATATCATCATGCCTAAATACCCATATATCCACATAAACACATGTCACAAACACATAAAAAAACCATATCCACATCAGAAACCGAAGTACCAATATGGTTTTCAATCAGGTTACTTGACTCAAGTGGTGGTGTGTAAGAAATAATAAGAAAATATAATATGTATATAGTAACGCATAAATCTCAAACAAGTTTTAATAATACAATAAACAAAATGTATCATTCCATCTATCAAAATACTCTGAAGGAGCCCATATGCGATAGTAGTCCCAGTTGGTGAAGGATCCTAACGAGGAAGGGGCGAACACGCACCTATCGGGGTTCGAGGTCAGGTCATTGTGGTTGAGGGTGGCCCGATACTCCTACAAGGGTTCATTCTATTTTTTCCAAACCATGTCCTGGTACCCTAGGATGTTAACCCACTACTGGTGGAAGTGAAACTATTCCTGATGATCATGCCAAGAAGAAATGGAAACCAAGTGGGGGAGTGAATCAAAAAACCACAAGCAAGATGGAAAAATATGGTATTTGAGAATATTTTTGTGGATTTCATGTTGGCTAGACACCAATACAATAGACTCCAAAAGCGGTGATGTCCCCTATAGATGTTTCACCAAGTGAAACTATCACCTGAGAAGCTAAGATCAATGAGGCCCTTCCCAGCCATAAACTGAACAAGCTCCATGATGGCCTTCCTCTGGAATGGGATTCTACCTTTCCATTCCTTTGGGTTGAAAATGACATTAATGTCACCACCAACAAACAATGAATGGTGTCCGGGATCAAAGGTATTTTGTTCAAATGGACAATCAATCCCCCTCAATTTTTTAAAATACCAATACCATAAACCCTTTAAAGATAATAAATTTTAATTTATTTTTGAAATCATTCCCAAAATAATTCAATAAACAAAAACATGAAAAATCCATTTGGAATTTTATTTAAATATTCAACTTATCTTTATTTTAAACCATGATATTCATTCATGATATCAAATCCACAAACGGTAGAAGGAAACCTAATTTATTTCAATGAAAAAGGTTAATTCACAACAACATACCATCCACTCAATATATTATTTTCATTAATATGGTTATTTTGTGCTTCAAAATGATCAAAAAATGTCTAAACAATTTCATATAGATAAAATATGAATTCATGAAACACATGAATCCCAAAACGAAGATATAATATAGAAACACCCACATGGAATATTTGGGATCAAAACACAATGAATCTGAATGACTCTACTCAAATGAAGAACATTGAATCAAATAAAATGGATCTCAATAAAAGGTAAAAGAGATACTATAACCATAATTCCCCCATAAATATTATAGGTCTAGTAAATACCAAGGCTTCTATAGCCCCCAGGAACAATTAATAAAGTGATGGAGAGTGATTGAAGTTCAAGAAAAAAATAAATACCAAAAGAGGATCACCATTTTGAATGAAACTTCAATCCACCATGTGATGATGATTGTAACACCCGAGACTTTTATGTTATATAAATCATCAAAGGAATATTTTTCTACACACAACACTTTCTTGGCTTTCTTTACATAAAATCGCGACCTTCCTCGATAGCTTGCGTCGTACGCAATACCGAGTTTCACTAAACAATGATATGATAATAAAATATTATTAAAACTAGCCGTTATGCATAGTAATAACCACTTTTTAAAATTTTATAGATTTTATTTTTCAAAATGGACTTTATTTTTGGATTCATAATATCGAAATTATCCTAGGGTGAAATTTTGGTATTTTTCTGAAAATATTCAATTTTTTATGAATAGTGAAACCACTAAGTGGTAGTTAAAAAAACTGAACTTTTCATAAAACTTAATTTTACCGCTTCTGTGAGTGGAATTTTGAAAATCCGAGAGACACTGTTGATGTCAGTAAGTAAAATTTAGTTCAATGAGATGAAAATAATTATTTGGTGAATAGTAACTTTTTACTTTTTTTTACCACGGTTAAAAGTAAATAGAGTAATTAAGGGTAAAAATGATATTATTATTACCCTAACACATGTACTAATTCTATTGGACAAGTTTAATTCGACCAAAAAAACATAGGAATAAAATATTTCCATTTAGGCCCACAAGGATTAGATTAGGACATTTATTATTAATTTATTTAAAGAAGGGTTAAAATAGTTAAAATCAAAGTGTAATAACTAAATAATTTTTAATATGGGGTTATACATAAGATAAATTCGACTATAAATATTCATTAGAAAGACTAAAATATTTCCTAAATAATGGTATTTTATTTATAATTTTTAGACATTAAATAATTTAATTTATGTATGACACAAAGATGATGCAGTAATTAACTTATTAATGAAATATTGACATAATTGATGTTATAAACACCAAAATAAATATAATTTGACACTTTTTATGAATTCCACTAATTTTATAGATTAATATGATATGTTAGTATTGACTTAATTAACTTTTTTCGAACTAATCATTCTGTTATGATTTTTACAAAAATTAATTACTAAATAGTGTCAAAATTGACATAAAATAGTTTTTAAAACAAATATTATATTATTAATTGTTATTTTATTCCTAAAAATGTATGGTTCGGCCAAATGACTTATCTAAGGTTATATATATTAATAATAAACAACTTGGGGTTCGTTTGGATGCTTATAGTATGTTTATTAACCTTATACTATAAGAACAAAAGAAGACACGGTAAAAGTAAAATTATTTAACTTAATGTTAAATCTAAATGATATGGTTAAAATAAGAACCTAAACTTGTCTAAATTCTATTTTATGAGAGGATTTCGACCCATCCCCACCTTATCTTAGAAATAAATCAATTTGGAGCTATTTAAAACCGAACTTGACTTTATAATAAAATAATATTTTTTGTTATTCCAAAGGTGCCCCTCTCCTCCCTTATAAAAGGGCACCTCCTCCCTCTCTTCCTCACCCCACTTTGAGCCTTCAAGATCGGGCAACCCCTGACACTTTCTCCTCTCCACTTCTTTAGAGACATCCTAGAGGTCCTGGTATTCTTCAAAGTCCAATTGTAGTGCCCTAAAAGAAGGTCTCAAAGAAGCAGTTCAAAGAAGAGGTAATGTCTATTATCGATTCTTTCATCCTTATTTCTTCTTCCACATCTTCTTCTTTAGTTGTTTCATTATGAAGTAATAACATCAGTATCACTAATATACTGATATGTTATTATAAGTATGAAACAACCCTATTTCACCATCTATCCATCCTACGGAAAAAGAAATCACTGCACATGCGTACGTACGGAATACCGTCTCCACGGCGTGGTGTAATCTATTTTCCACCACCACCTTGCTTGGATGGGTATAATGGTGTAAATAATGACTATATATGACTATTATAATGTGATACTAATTCTGAAATAGTATAAATATACTCCAATACAATTCCATGATCATAGGAACGTTATCATCACTCATGCGTACGTACGGAATACCGTCTCCACGATCTGATGCCACTCGTTCTACATGATATTCATTTAATAATGATTATATAAATGAATTGAATGAATTAATATGATATATATTACACTAATACCATTCTGGAAATGAGGTATCTATAACCTAAAGAGAAGAATAATAATTTATTCGACAAAACATGCATAAGAACAAAAGGTTACAAACACCCGAATAACAAGTTGCAATGAAATATTACTAATAAGAAGCAATGAATATGACCAAATATGATATCATAAAAATAATTATGATTCTGGAATAAGTCAATAACATTATTTAAATCATTATACAGGAGGTTCAGACATGTACAAAGCATATCGGACCTAAGGTAAGGGAAAATATCACAATCTCATTTTTATCCGAGATTGTTTATACTTTGGTATTTACTGGGGTGTATTTTATCATCCACATCTATGTTTCCACAATATTTAATATTATTTCCATCCACCTAAAATTGTTTAAATCCTATTTTACCCTTCGGTGAGTTTTTAGTAAAAGATATGAAAGGAATATTTTGTCGTTTTTCGTACGAGGTACTTTTTGACTTTTCTGACAAAAGTACGAGAAGAATGTTTTTTTTAACTTATACTGCATGAATGGATTTTTAAAACATTATTTCCAAGAATCATCCTTTATGAGTTTTCATGTTTATTTTTAATCAACTTCTTTTAGTTTAAAATTTTATGACATGTTAAGAAAGGAAAAATGTTTTTGAAGTAGAAAGGATATTTTCCTCATGAATGGAGTTCAAATGGTTTATCAAAATTAATTTCCATCTAAGATAATAAAGGGTTATGTTTCTATCCCTATTATTACATGGATTTGATTATGTTGTGATGGAAATATTTTTATGAATTCCTTTATCTTATATGAATTGTTTTATGATGTCATGATGTTTAAGATTCCCATTTTTATTACATGAGTTGTGCAATGATGTATGATTTCTGATTTTGTGGCACACATTAGAATGGTATCATTATGAGATGGTTGGGAACTATATCTCCCTCTAATGCATTGGGTAATGATTTTATATCTCATGAGATAGACATGGCTGAAATGGTAGGTTATACCGGTTCAGTGAAACAGGACTGAAACGAGGGTGACTCGGTTCAGAAATGGACTTTGTCCACTAAGATAGTCTTGGCAATGAGTATTGACTAATAAGAAATGATTCTCTATGATTATGTGTGTATTCCACAAAGTTTCATGTTTTAAGTTATGATTTTTGGGATTACATTTCACTACTATGATTTACCCCATGTTATGAAATTATGATCTCTTTTGCAGGTTATGATTTCCAAAAGTTATATGCTTATGTATATGATGTGATTGATATTTCTTTTGTTTACCCTTATTGAGAATTTGAGCTCACCCTTTTGTATGTTTTGTTTCCCCAGGTCAGGAAGAAGGTTATTAAGTAGAATATTCCAAAAAGGGACTCTAGATATGATGAAATAAATGGGAGGCAAAGTAGAAGCTTTATGAATCAGTTGTTTATGTTTCCCAGTTTCTAAAGACACTATACCTATATGATCATTTCGTGGTTTTGTTATATGTTGTAATAAGTGTGCTTCAATTCTGATGTAATAAAAATGTATGTAAAGTATGGGTCGTTACAGTTGGTATCAGAGGAAAGGTATAGTCAACCTTTGGAAACTAGGATATGAAATCCTTATTAAGAACCCTAAGGATAAGTCTAAGCATATAACACAATCTTAGTGTTTTAGAAATGGCCATGAATAACCTAGTATAAGACCTTAAGTGTGAAATTTTATTCTTGATTATGTGGTTTTCCTATTATAATTAGTGTTGCTCACACTATTCTTCTTGGTTTTAGTAAATGGATGGAACCCGAAGGAACTATGTTAATGCGGAATGTGACGGGCAATGCAATGATTGTTCCCCTGAGCAACCAAAAGTTATGGGATCTAGAATGAAAAATCTTGTAGCCATGCTCACACAACTTTCCCAAGCTATGAATCATGCAGGACTTCCAAAAGAGCAAAGGAAGGAGAAACATTCTGTTGAATCCTTCAAGAGACAGCGTCCACCTTCATTCAGCGGGTCTACTGATCCATTATATGCTGAACAATGGATTGATACTACTGAAAAGATATTTTCAGTTCTTCAATGTTATGAGCATGATAAAGTCATCTTAGCAGTATATCATTTGGAAGGTGATACTGATCAATGGTGGAATCTTATTAAGAATACGAGGCAAAGGGATGAAATTGAGTCTATGGAATGGGACGAGTTCAAGAACTTATTTTTTAATAAGTACTTCCCTCGTATTCTCTGAACAAAGATGGAGAAAGTGTTTCTTGAACTGAGGCAAAAGGATGATGAATCTGTTGGTACATATGAAGAAAATTTTACAAGACATGCAAGGTATGCTTCTGGTATTATTATCCAACCTGAGAGTAAGATCGATCGATTCGTTAGTGACTTAAATCCAAGTATTCGAAGGGCCTTATCCATAAGGGACTTCAATAGCTACGAGGAAATCATTCGATGTGATCTCAAAGTTGAGATGGAGATTGGAGTAACCCATTAGTCATATGGGTTTGATAAGAAGAGGAAAATGGAATTCAAAGGAAAATCTAAAGAGCACACTAAAAAGAAGATGATCTTTCCCTTATGCTCAAAGTGTGGAAAAAAAAATGGAATGAGTTGTCTTAAAGGGAAAAGTAAATGTTTCAAATGTGGAAAGGAAGGTCATCGGGCATTTGAATGCTGCAATGATAGGAAAAAGATGTCTAATGATGCCAACAAAGGAAGGGATACACAGAATGAACGTACTACACTTCAATGTTTCAAGTGCAAGGAGATGGGACATTTTTCCAATAATTTCCCTAAACCAAGGGTTGATGATGATGGTCGATGTCAACAAACTCTTAAGGCTAAAGACAAAGGAAAGTCACATGCAATTTCTATCAGCGATGTGGAGTACGATAACGATGTGGTGAAAGATACACTTACCATCCACTCTAAAGTAGAAAATGTTTTATTTGATTCTGGATCCACCCACTCCATTATTTCAGAAGAATTTTCTAAGGGTATCACCATATTACCTCAACAATTAGATGTTGAGTTAGCTGTGACAACACCTAATGGCACAACAGTCGCATCAAAAGTTTATTATTCTTCTCCGATCAAAGTTTCTGGGAAAGTGCTTTATGTAAATCTTGTGATCCTTCCTATAGTAGAATTTAACGTGATTCTTGGCATGCATTGGATTTCTCTACATGGAGGTCATATCAATTTACAAAGAAGTGAAGTCACATTTTATATTCCAGATCAATCTATGATCGTCTATCGATGCAAGGATGAACATAACCTTCCAGTGAAAATTTCTTCCATTTTATGGGTATTGATTCCACTAAATGAAGGTTATTTATCTCAAATGGTTGGTGAGAAACTCATGATTAAGAATATTCCCATTGTATGGGAGTTTTATTATGACTTCCCAGATGAATTACCAGGTCTTCCACCGAATCGTGAAGTTGGGTTTTCAATAGAAGTCGTACCGGGTGCTTTACCTATTTCAAAGACACCATATAGAATGGCCCCAATTGAGTTGCAGGAATTGAAGAAGCAACTCCAAGAGAATCTTGATAAGGGGTTCGTACGCCCTAGTGTGTCACCTTGGGGAGCACCTGTTCTGTTTGTTAAGAAGAAAATGGATCAATGAGACTTTGCATTGATTATCGCGAACTTAACAAGATCACGTTCAAGAACAAATAGCCTCTCCCACGCATTGATGACTTATTTGACCAACTACGCGGAGCACAATATTTTTCCAAGATTGATCTTCGTTCAGGGTATCATCAATTAAGGGTCAAAAGGGAGGATATACCAAAGACGTCTTTCCGTACAAGGTATGGACACTATGAATTTATAGTGATTCCATTTGGTCTTACTAATGCCCCTGCTATCTTCATGGATCTGATGAATAGAGTCTTTAGATACTATCTTGATCAATTTGTGGTAGTCTTTATAGATGATATTATTCTCTATTCAAAGAGCAAGGAAGAACATGAAGATCACTTGAGAATTATATTGAAGACCCTGAGAAAGGAGAAGATTTATGCCAAATTTACCAAATGTGAATTTTGGCTTCAAAAAGTTTCATTTTTGGGTCACATAATCTCAAAAGATGGGATATCTGTGGATCCAGCAAAAACAGAGGTTATCTAAAGATGGTCGAGACCAACAACAGTAACTGAGACCTGAAGTTTTCTTGGTTTGGCTGGATATTATAGATGTTTTGTGAAAGATTTTTCACGATTATCTAATCCACTCACCAAGTAGACTCGGAAAGGAGTTATGTTTTTTTGGACGGAGGAATGTGAAGAGAATTTCAAGGAGTTGAAAAGAAGGTTATCCAGTGCACTTGTGATCACACTTCCTTGTAGTGGAGAAAGGGTTGTGATCTATAGTGATGCATCCAAGAAGGTATTGTGGTGTGTTCTTATGAAAAATGATATGGTGATAGCTTATGACTCACGATAGTTGAAAATACATGAGCAAAATTACCCAACTGATGATTTGGAGTTAGCTGCAGTAATATTTTCATTAAAGATTTGGAGGCATTACCTTATGGTGAATGGTGTGATATTTATACTGATCATAAAAGTTTAAAGTATATTTTCACAAAAAAGGAGCTGAATATGCGCCAAAGAAGATGGTTGGAGATGATTAAGTATTATGACTGCTCAATCCATTACCACCCTGGGAAAGCAATCAATGTGGAAGATTCATTAAGTCGACAAGACCATGCTAGTTTATCCATGATGAGGATCACAAAAGATCCAATATTTATGGATTTACAAAGGATGGATCATGGAATTATAATAAAAGGGGACAAATCTTATCTTTATCAAATGAATGTTCAACCATCTATACATGTGAAGATTAAAGAGGCATAGAAAGAAGATGTCGAGTTACAAAAGAAGGTGAGAAATTTTCCTGATTTCAACCTTGATTGTGATGGGATAATAATGTTCAGGAATCGGGTTTGTGTTCCTCCCATCCCCGAATTAAAGAAGGAGCTGCTGGATGAGGCTCATAGTTCTTCATTCTCTATTCATCCTGGATGCACGAAGATGTATAGGGACCTGAAAGAGTACTTCTGGTGGGATGTAATGAAAAGAGATGTTGCTGAATATGTCTCTTGATGCTTGGTTTGTCAACAAGTTAATGATGAGAGATAGAAGTCTAAGGGGATGTTACGACCATTACCCATACCCAAATGGAAATGGGAAAACATCACTATGGACTTTGTCACAGGACTTCATAAAACATCCAAAGGAAATAATGCTATTTGGGTCATAGTTGATCGTCTTACAAAGTCTACACACTTCATTACTATTAGAGAGGATTTCTCTCTGGATCAGCTTGCCATGATATATGTAAAAGAAGTGGTAAGATTTTATGGAGTAACACTTTCTATTATATCTGATCAGGATCCGAGGTTTACCTCAAAGTTCTGGCGAAGTCTTCAGCATACTCTGGATACAGAGTTATGTTTCAACAGTGCTTATCATCCTCAGACAGACGGTCAGTATGAGAGAACAATTCAAACTCTAGAAGATATGTTGAGAGCTTGCTCTATGGATTTCAAAGGTGGTTGGGATCAACACCTACCATTGGTGGAATTTTCATATAATAACAGCTTTCACTCTAGTATTCAGATGGCTCCTTATGAAGCTCTCTATGGAAAGAAATGCAGGACTCCAACTTGCTGGGATGAAGTTGGGGAAAGAAAGCTATTAGGACCTGATCTCATTGATGAAATAAAATAAAAGGTCAGATCTGTTCAACAACACATAAGAGAAGCTCAGAGTTGACAGAAAATTTATGCCGACAACCGATGAAAAGACCTATAGTTTGAAGTGGGAGATAATGTGTTCTTACGAATATCTCCATGGAAGAGGGTTATGAGATTTGGAAAGAAGGGGAAGTTGAGCCCTAGATATATCGGTCCTTTTGAAATACTAGATCGTGTTGGGAAGGTAGTTTACCGATTGGCGCTTCCACCGAATCTCTCTCAAGTTCACGATGTGTTCCATGTGTCTCTCCTGAGAAAGTACATACCTGATCCTTCACATGTACTCAGTTCAGTATTTGTACCACTGGAGCAATATCTTTCTGATGAAGAACAACCGATATAGATTATGGATCATAGCGAAAAAGTCCTACGAAACAAGACCACTCGATTGGTGAAAGTTTTATGGATGACCCACCAATTAGAAGATGCTACATGGGAGATTGAGGATATGATGAGGGAGAGGTATCCTCATCTATTTGTTACAAAGTGACGAATTTTGAGGGCGAAATTCATTTTAAGGGGGTAGAATGTAACACCCGAGACTTTTATGTTATATAAATCATCAAAGGAATCTTTTTCTACACACAACACTAGCTTGGCTTGCTTTACACGAAATCGCGACCTTCCTCGATAGCTTGCGTCGTACGCAATACTGAGTTTCACTAAACAATGATATGCTAATAAAATATTATTAAAACTAACCATTATGAATATTAATAACCACTTTTTGAAATTTTATAAATTTTATTTTTCAAAATGGACTTCATTTTTTGATTCTTAATATCGAAATTAGCCTAGGGTAAAATTTTGGTATTTTTCTGAAAAATTTCAATTTTTGATGAATAGTGAAACCACTAAGTGGTAGTTAAAAAAACTGATCTTTTCATAAAACATAATTTTACCGCTTCTGTGAGGGGAATTTCGAAAATCCGAGAGACACGGTTGATGCCAGTAAGTAAAATTTGGTTCAATGAGATGAAAATAATTTTTTTGGTGAATAGTAACTTTTTATTTTTTTTTACCACGGTTAAAAGTAAATAGGGTAATTAAGGATAAAAATGATATTATTAATACGATAACACATGTCCTAATTCTGTTGGACAAGTGTAATTCGACCAAAAACAAACTTAGGAATTAAATATGACCATTTAGGCCCACTTGGATTAGATTCGGACATTTATTATTAATTTATTTGAAGAAGAGTTAAAATAGATAAAATCAATGTTTAATAAATAAATCATTTTTAATATTAGGTTATATATAAGATAAATTCGACTATAAATATTCATTAAAAAGATACAAAGATTTACTACATAATGGTATTTTATTTGTAATTTTTATACATTAAATAATTTAATTTATTTATGATACAAAGATGATGCAGTAATTAACTTATTAATGAAATATTGACATAATTGATGTTATAAACACAAAAATAAAAATAATTTGACACTTTTTATGAATTACACTAATTTTATGGATTAATATGACAAGTTTGTATTGATTTAATTAACTTTTTTCGAACTAATCATTCTGTTATGATTTTCACAAAAATTAATTACTAAATAGTGTCAAAATTGACATAAAATAGTTTTTTAAACAAATATTATATTAGTAATTGTTATTTAATTCCTAAAAATATAAGGCTCGGACAAATGACTTAGATAAGGGTGTATATATTAATAATAAACAACTTGGGGTTCGTTTTTCTACTTATAGTATGTTTATTAACCTTATAGTATAAGAACACAAGAAGACACGGTAAAAGTAAAATTATTTAACTTAATTTTAAATCTAAATGATAAGGTTAAAATTGGGACCTAAACTTGTCTAAATTATATTTTATGAGAGGATTTCTACCCATCCCCACCTTATCTTCGAAATAAATCAATTTGGAGCAATTTAAAACAGAACATGACTTTATAATAAAATAATATTTTTTGTTATTCCAAAGGTGCCCCTCTCCTCCATTATTAAAGGGCACCTCCTCCATCTCTTCCTCACCCCACTTTGAGCCTTCAAGCTCGGCCAAACCATACCAATTTCCCCTCTCCACTTCCCTAGATACATCCTAGAGGTCCTGGTATTATTCAAAGACCAATTTTAGTGCCCTAAAGGAAAGTCTCAAAGAAGCTCTTCAAAGAAGAGGTAATGTCCGTTACCGATTCTTTCATCTTTATTTCTTCTTCCACTTCTTCTTCTTTAGTTGTTTCATTATGAAGTAATAACATCAGTATTAATAATATACTGACATGTTATTATAAGTATTAAACAACCCTATTTCACCATCTATCCATCCTATGGAAAAAGAAATCACTGCGCGTGCTTACGTACGGAATACCGTCTCCACGCCGTGGTGTCATCTATTTTCCACCACCACCTTACTTGGATGGGTATAATGGTGTAAATAATGACTATATATTACTATTATAAAGAGATACTAATTCTTAAATATTATACATACACTCCAATACAATTCCACGATCATAGGAACGATATCATCACTCGTGCGTACGTACGGAATATCGTCTCCACAATGTGATGCGGCTCGTTCTACATGATATTCATTTCATAATGATTATATAAATGAATTGAATGAATGAATATGATATATATTACACTAAAAATTCCGGAAATTAGGTATCTATAACCTAAAGAGAAGAATAATAATTTATTCGACACAACACATAGAAGAACAAAAAGTTATAAACACCCGAATAACAATTAGCAATGAAATATTACTACTATGAAGCTAAGAATATGACCAAATATGAAATCATAAAAATAAGTATGATTCTTGAATAAGTCAATAAGAATATTTAAATCATTATACAAGAGGTTTGGACAAGTACAAAGCATATCAGACCTAAGGTAAGGGAAAATATCACAATCTCATTTTTATCTGAGATTGTATATACATTGGTATTTACTGGGGTGTATTTTATCATCCACATCTATGTTTCCTCAATATGTAATATTATTTCCTTCCACCTACAATTTTTTAAATCCTATTTTACCCTTCGGTGAGTTTTTAGTAAAAGATATGAAAGGAATCTTTTGTCGTTTTTCGTACGAGGTACTTCTTGACTTTTCCGACAAACGTACGAGAACAATGTTTTTTTAACTTATACGGCATGAATGGATTTTTAAAACATTATTTCCAAGAAGCCTCCTTTACAAGTTTTCAAGTTTATTTTTAATCAACTTCTTTTAGTTTAAAATTGTATGACATGTTAAGAAAGGAAAAATGTTTTTGAAGTAGAAAGGATATTTTCCTCAAGAATGTAGTTCAAGTGGTTTATCAAAATTAATTTCCATCTAAGATAATAATCGGTTCTATTTCTATCCCTATTATTACATGGATTTGATTATGTTGTGATGGAAATATTTTTATGAATTCCTTTATATTATATGAATTTTTTTATGATGTCATGATGTTTAGGATTCCCATTTTTATTACATGGGTTATGCAATGATGTATGATTTATGATTTTGTGGCACACATAAGAATGGTATCATTATAAGATGGGTGAGACCTATATCTCCCTCCAATACATTGGGTAAGGATTTTATATCTCATGAGACAGACATGGCTGAAATGGTTGGTTATACCGGTTCAGTGAAACAGGACTGAAACGAGGGTGACTTGGTTCAAAAATGGACTTTGTCCACTAATATAGTATTGGCAATGAGTCCTGACTAATATGAAATGATTCTCTATGATTATGTGTGTATGACACAATGTTTCATGTTTTATGTTATGATTATTGGGATTACATTTCACTTCTATGATATACCCCATGTTATGAAATTATGATCTCTTTTGCAGGTTACGATTTCCAAAAGTTATGTGCTTATGTATATGATGTGATTGATATTTCTTTTGTTTACCCTTACTGAGCATTTGAGCTCACCCTTTTGTATGTTTTATTTCCCCATGTCAGGAAGAAGGTTATTAAGTAGAATATTCCAAAATGGGACTCTAGATATGATGAAATAAATGGGAGGCAAAGTAGAAGCTTTATGAACCAGTTGTTTATGTTTCCCAGTTTCTAAAGACACTATACCTATACGATCCTTTCTTGGTTTTGTTATATGTTGTAATAAGTGTGCTTCAATTCTAATGTAATAACAATATATGTAAAGTATGGGTCGTTATAATGATAGAAGATACAAACTATCCATAGGGGCTCCCAAGGCTTGAGTGGGTTGATTTAAACATGAGGGAGAAGATAAAATAAATAAATGTGGGTACAGAGGTGCAATTACCCTACTACCTCGATTCTTCCTCATATACAACGAAAACATTGGCTAGATTGTGGCCTTCACCAGCTAGATAGTGGTTATAGTATAAAATTTATAATCATAGGTTATCCCACTGGCTAGTCACTACAGACCCACCAGCCATCTGATGGCTATAGAATTCGTTTGTATCCTTTGTGAATCCCATTACCTAGCCAATTACCCTCACCAGCTATTCGGTGGACCACAAGAAGCTTTTCAACCTTTTTTTCACATCCACACCTTCTGTGACAGTATGGGACTTCCTATAACAGCTCAAGAAACCCAAAAAAACTGAAAGATCATTTCTTTGATGAAAGAGATACTAAGATGTTATAATTCTCCCCATCATTCTGATTTTTATCTGAATAAATATTCTAGTACGAAGGATAGAAAATGATGAGAAAAAAATAAATTCCACAAAATAATTATTGGGTGGACAACTCAAAAAATATAGGAATATTCACAAAATATAGGACCACTACGAAAAAAATAAAATGAACAGATAACCAATATTCCCAAGAACCATTAATGTATATCCTCCAAAAACATCATACATCTCCAAATGACACGTCTACATCACTAAGAAGAGTGAAAATCCCAATAATGTCCAGAGACCTAGCATAGGTCACCCAACCATTTAAATTTTCACTAAAATGGTGGGACATAAGATGGAAATATACTAAGAACACATCCCTTCACCAAAATAAGAGACTACAACCACTGACCATGAAGAACCACTGAGAGCATAATTCGAAACCTAAGTAAAGGTACACCCAAAACATACCGATGAATCCCAATGAAATAACATAATCAATATCCATAAATGATTCAACCAACAACAAGAGAGTAAAAAATAAAAAGGATTTATTCCTCGATGAAGTACTAGATGGAAACCTTGATTTCCCACTAAAGAGTGTCACCCATCGACAGTCTCATTGAAGTAGACACCAACACCTCCCAGTGACTGGTCCATCAGGAGAATTCATAATCCTAGTCATTTGAGTACACACCAAAATCCTATCTATGTCCAACCATAAATTGATCATATAAAATGGTTTTTGCACAATGATGGCAAACTAATCTCTAAAAGATACATCACACAACACATCAAGATTGACATCTGACCAAGAAGTTGTGAATCAGAGGAAAATAAAGAATAATAACCACCTTAATGGTCTCGAACACCCACCCAAAGAAGACAACCATGGAAGGAAACATAAGGGATTTTAAATGTAAATAACCTAAAACATCCGTAGGCTTCTAGAAAAGGATGAATCGTGTTTCCTACAACCATAACAATATCAAATATCTATTAAATCTATCATGCCAAATCAACATATGGTTATGTGTGATGGGAGAGGAGAAAAATATTAAAAAACGATTTCGAAAACATGCCTTAAAGGGAGGTCCGGAAAACCTATGCTCGAGGGCATTGCGGGCGGTAGAGGTTCGGAAAATCGAAGCTTGAGGGATGTGGAGATCCGGAAATGTGAACTGAGTAGGTGGAAGAGGTCCAGCAATGAGAATTGAGGGCGGCAGAGGTCCGACAACACGTACTCAGCGGGCGATAGAGGTGAGTCACAGGGTTCCAGTACTGCAAGAGCATTAGGTTGCGATAAAACGAGGGCACTATGTGACCGAATTTATAAAAATATGAACTATGGTTTTATCAACGCTAAAAAAGAGCTGATAAAGACTACCATTATCAACACTAACATTTTAGCACTGATAAAAGAATCCATTATCAGCGCTTTTTAGTGCAGATAATGGTACTCTTTATCAGCGCTATAAAAGCACCGATAAATCCTTCCTGTATCAGCAACAAAATTTTAGCGCTGATACCGAGATTATTAATTAGTGCTTTTCTAGCGCTCATAATGGGTTGTTTTATCAGCACTTGTTTAGCGCTGATAATGGTTACCCTGTATCAGCGCTGATAAACTGTAACCTTTATTAGTGGTTTTTCTTAGCGCTGATATAAGGGGGATCTTCCCTTACCCTTTTTTGTAGTAGTGGTTTCTCGCGCTGGAAAAACCGGGAAGCTTCAGTCAGCTGAGCGACAAGGAGGGGCGGTGTGGCTCGGCGCCGCCGGGTGAGCCGTACTGGCTCGTGACCCAGGCCGGGTCCACGGGAGGGTCGCGCCCCACCAGGTCCGGCCACGCCACACCGGGCCAGGCTACCCCCTAATCAGGTCGGACCCACCGGGCCTGGTCACTGGGTGTGTCGCGCTCCACCGTGCCGGGCCGATCCCCAGCCATGTTGGACCAGAAAAACCGGTTCGGGCCAACCCACCAGCCCACTGGGCTTGACTGGTCGGGCCTATTTCACGTAAACACAAATATCTTCTATACCGCGCGTCTGATCGATGCGCCGTCTACGACACTGGGATCCTCGCGATGAGGAGGTCCTTTTTCGATATTCTAGGTTAATTTTGGTTGACTTTTGAAAACATCCAGGTTTGGATTGAGCGTAAATCCAACTGGCCCCCTAGAATGAAAAATCCAGTATCTCTCAGACCGTGCGTCTGATTGACGCGCCGTCTATCGCATTGGGTTTCTTTTGACCAGATGGAACTTCTAGATACATAAAATATGGACTTCATGATAGTTGATGTATCGATCCCTTTGCTCGAGGAGCCAAACCTCCTGGAATCGAGCGTGCTGTATGCAAGAACCCTAGAGCTGGCAGCGATTGCATTGACTTCTGTATGAGGATACTACGTGGGTTCGACAGTGACGACTTCTGTACCGGGATCCTCCGTGGGTTCGACAGGATTGACTTCTGTACTAGGATCCTACCTGAGATCGACATTGGCGACTTCTATACTGGGATCCATCGTGATTTCTACAACAGTGACTTTTGTACTAGGATCCTATGTGGGTTCGATAGTGACGAATTCTGTACCGGAGTCCTCCGTGGATTCGACCACAGTGAATTCTATACCAGGATCTTACGTGGGTTCAAAATTGATTACTACTGTACTAGGATCCTACATGGGTTTGACAGTGATGGATTCGGTTCCAGGATCCTACGTCGGTTCGAGAGAGAAGATGATTCAGAGGATACATCTATTTATCTCTACCCCTCTTCATGAGTTTAATAACTGTGTGAGACGATTCATGTCTTCAACCATTATCATCGTGGTGTTAGACTTTACATCCTGTGTGGAATGAGTTGTGCTTGGGAGAGTGAGTTGGAGCCGGACTGTGACGGGTAACTTAGGTATATGTATGGACATATACCTAAGTTGGTTAGGTTATTACTTTGTTGTTATACCCTTATTCATTTTCTTATCCTTAGGGGATATTGTGAGACCACATGGGTCTCAGGGTCCCTAATGAGTATCGTTATACTCACCACTGTACGGGCTATGCCTGCACTTTGTTGTGTTGGATGCAGACAACAGAGAGCTCTGATGGAGTCCGAGAGCGCCACGACCGGACGATACCCGGAGGTGGACCTTGCGACGAGTGGGAACATGGTGGAGACTGACAGACGTGGGTAATGAGGTGACCATCTGTACCTACCCGTTAGGTAGGAATCCCAGGATGATGATCTAGGAGCAGTACGTTACTTTCAGTTTTTTGACCCTTTACTTTTACTTGTTGTCCAGTTGGGTTTGTATAATTGACCATTTACTTTCCAACACACTCTTTTGTATTAATTTTTACATAGTATTTATTTCTTGTGGCGTACACTATTTTGTTGTTTACTTTATAAAGGAAATGCCTTCCCAGCTTAATGATTTATGCCTTTGGTTCTAGTCACCAGCCCCTAGCCTATGGAAGGTGGGCATGGGGTAGTCACGACATGGGACCTGAGGACAGGTCGTGACACTAACAAAGTGACTGTCTAGAATGTAGACACTCAAATTTTCCAAAATATACATTTATGGGTTTACATCCAAAAAATAATAACTTCTATTTACGTAAGTTATTTCTGGCCATGCATGTTGGACCAATGCAGATGTTGTTTATGTTCCGACATCATTGAGAAAATGTTTGTGAAAACCTATGTTTTATCATGAGTATGGTAAAATAAATGTGAATGAGAGATCTATTTAGGTATAGAAAACCTCATGGATAGAAGAAAGTAAAATATGGTCTAGAACTAAGACCAATAGGTCACATGTTTTTACGAAACACGACGGGGACTAATAAACACCCAATATATGATATCATATTCTTTAATTGAAAATGTTTGTGGTGGGTAAAGTGTAACATCAAGGATATATTAATCCAGATGAAAGATTTGATGATAAAATATGTAAATAATAACAAAGAATATTTGAACCCATAAAAAATTATAATACCCAATAAATTTAATTATATTTTCTTTTAAAATAATACAATATTTGATAGTGTTCACCACATGTAAAACTACTCCTAAATGAACCATGATATACTATTATTTAAATATAACCATTTTGACATAACTATTAATTTTTTTGGGAATTAATGAGAAGAAACATATTATTTAATATATGTACACATTCTTTCTTTAATATAATAAATAATAAATCACACATTGATTTTAATGGGCTGTAAATGAAGATTATATTTTTTGATGGTAAATGATATATTTTTTTAAAATTATTTATACAACCAATGTATTTTGATATTAATAGATTTAATCAATTATAGTTATTATGTGATTATAATGAAATAACTATATTATATATATGTTTCAATTAATTAAATTTCATTTAAATATGGATGTTAGGAATGTAATGAGAATAATGTTATATTATGCCTCAAAAATACATCTTCTTTCAAAATAGTTTTTATTTTGTTTTTAGCATGCATATAATATTTAGTTTATTCCACAATAATAAATTTTATTTGAAAAACTTTATATCATTTTTAATCTTCATATTATAAAAAAATTTAATAATTATTTATGGTTTTCCTCTAAATATTTATTTTTCAGTGAATTGTGAAATATGTTATTTTTTAAAAACATTCATTTATTTTATTTGTAATATGAAATTTATATTTACCATTGAATTTATATATTTTTTTAAATATTATTTGATATCTTTTATTTAAAATATTTTAATTAATTCTATAGTATCAAGTGTCAAATTTTATTATGTATAAGTTTATTTTTATGCTTAAATAATCATTTTTCAAGAAACTATTGTCGCTGCGTTTTAATAATTTTATAAGAATAAATTTCTTACATTTATTGGAAATGAATAAAATAGAATTTATATCATATATATAATTATGGGGTTCAAATTTTTGAGTTGGACAATTTCAGTTATTTATAGTGAATATTAACCAAGTTAATGGTTTTCCACGAAAAAAATGGGCAAAACATGTTAAATAATATTAAAACAATGGGATTAGGACTCTGAATATACCCAAATCATTAATTTATCAGATTTTATAATATAAATTAAATCCAAACGATCCTAACATCTATAATATGGAATTTTAGTGCTGAATTCGTTTTATTATGACATTTTTAATACAAACTGTGAAGAAAAATTTCAAAATGGGTCTGTCATTCTATAAATATCTTTAATTTGTTTTATTAGGGATAAAGATAAAAAAATATGGGTCATATTTATTTATTTTGGATTATATGAAATTATTTTTATCATGGAATTTATTTTAACTTTTAGGGATAGTATAATATCAATGATCCCTCACATAACTATTAGACAACTCTTTTTGAAGTGGTAGAAAAATAAATAATTTTTTTTTTAAAAAAATAAAGTAATATTATTGTGATAAATTATGGTTAAAAAATAATTTATTAAATAATTATAATTAATTATGATTTATATTGAGTCTGTATTATTATTTTATAGTTATCTTGATTCCATTAAAGTGAAGCTATTTTAATAGTCTTGAAATTAACCAAAAATGATATTTAATGTTTAGAATTTATTTTTAATCATTATAAATTTAAAATTATCATATATTGAACCAATTAAATATTAATGTTTATATAATATAATTCCCATTTCTTCTATGTTACACTTTAAATTTTAAAAATTACATTCTTGACTCTAGATGACTGAAAAAATTATTACAATAGTTATAGCTAAACAAGTTTAATAAAGGGGTTTAACCAAAAGATAATTTTTTAAATGACACATAAATTTTCTAAAATTGACTTTTTGTTTATATGTTGACCTTATAAACCCTTATAATAGGATATAAGTTATCATGGATCCATATTACACGATTTAGACTCATATTATAATATAATAATTCATATATTTACAAGATTTCCACTCACCAAACTTATAAAAGGGAACCACCTCCCCTCTCTTCCTCACACTTCATAAAAAATTTATTTAATACATGATCTAAAATATCCCTTCTTTGACACCTTATCTATATTATAAATATTATTTTATTCCCCTAAGACCATCCTATATTGGCTTAATTTGAATAAAAAAGGAGGATTTCCACAGATGTCATATTACTCTTAAACAAGAGCTTCCATTTTACTTCTACACCAACATATTTCAATTATATATTTAACATGATTATATAATACAATAATTATCTTACATATAATTAAATTTTACAATTTTTATGTCACAACCATTATTTAGATCACATTCCATCATTTTTAAACTGAAATCATTGCTCTTCATCACGTACGAACTATTATGTCCATCAAGATCAATAATTCATTTTCCTTTTCCACATTATATGGTCGGTTATAAATTTATATATATTTAATTAAAATGATAATAATTTAATTATTAGTATACAATAAATAATAAATCCACCACCCAGGAGAAAGTACTGGAAGCTTCAAACCAAAATATTCATGGCAAACAAACCAGTTTTCACCCAAAAGATAATTTTAATGATGAATTATTTTTTAATGAGTGATGTATTTTTATAATTGAATCATATATGTTATTATAACATTTAATATAGTTCCTTTACTTGTTCATAATAAATCTATGTTTTTTATATAGTATGTTAAAATGGAATACAACACTTATTTGACTTGTGGTAAGGGTTTCTCATCCCAAGTACACAACATTCTTACTTATCATATATTATGAAGTTAATTTATTTTATATGGTGTATATTTCACATATTTGATGTATTATATCATTAATTACTTATTATTAATTTTATTTTATATTAATTTCATGTTTAATATTTCAATTATTTTTTTCAATTTCTACTAGTGCAATAATGTTTTATTTCACAATGTAATTTTTTAAGTTGTTTATGTTTACATTATTTGTAATATTCTACTAAAAACACTTAAATTTTAGTCTATTATGTTTATTTCTGGGTTTTCTATGTATAAAAAACTATTTGTATACTTGGAACATAAAACGGTCAAAATATTTATTTTAAAATGTTTTAAATTATTTCCTCTTTATTGAATAAACATTTTCTTCCATTTCTCTGCCCTTCAAAATGTTTTTGAAAATTTTACTATTCTATTATCAAATGATCATGTAATTTCATTTTAATTTTATCTATTTAACTATATTTTTTAAAATGAAATTTATTTTCTTTTAATGATTGAGGTACTCTTTTATATTTTACAAAAGGGGTAATGTAAACATTCTTATCTATAATCGAAGGAATGAATTTTACTGCTTCCATGACCATTAATTTATTTGTATATTACTTTAAAAGTCAACATGTTTTTCTCAAAGAAAATAATTTTCTCCTTAATCTAGATATATGTATTTTTAATGTTACTTAAATAATATGATATATACTGTGACTTCAAATAAATGATATAATTTTATTTTAATGTTATTTATCATTTTTGTTAAAATCCTATGATGATTTATGTAAATACAAATTGAGAACATAAAATCATAGCATCACTAATATTTCTCAAGATGGATCATAATGTTGAAATCTTATTGAAATATATTTCTTTTCCACTTGTTATTCTATAATGAATAGATGGACATCTTTTATCATTCCCTGATTAATGATTTTTTGAATGTCATAATTCTCATGACCACATTCTATGTCACTCCCCATCATTTCATAGATGAAAAATTCTCGCCTATTTAAATGTTATTAGTTTAATTATTTTTATATGGTATTAGTTTAATAATGATTTATAAGAAACTAATTTCATTTACTATTGAAAATATTCAGGTTCCTTATTAAGGAATATATATATATATATACATATATTGGTTGATTAATAATGAATTATTATTTCACTATTTTATTTTCAATTCAATATATGAGGATTTCATTATACATGTATATGTGATAGGTGGAGACTTCCAATAGACAGTCCCTTGATTCATCGACAGACCTCAAGAGCGAAAAAAAAAGTTTGAATGTTGTACATGTTGAGGCTATAAGATCATAACATAAATGTTATGTATTTAGTGTATTCCATTCCAATTTATTTTATAAATATATGTTGAGGGTCCTTTCCAAATAGATCCTAAATTATTTACATTATACATTTTATTTAGTGATAATTTATTTATCATAAACCATGTGGTTAATTTTATTGATAGATTTATTTCACACTAAAGATAGTTAGTAAATAGAATTTGTATTGATCAATCAATATGTTGTATTATTATCCATAATTTACTAATGATAGTCACTATTAGATGTTTCCCCTAATTTATAATTTTAGATAAACCATTAGTTTTTTACATTTTTGATGATATATAAGAGGGATCTTTGAATTAAATTCATGGAAAAATAAATGTTGTCAAGTTGTTTCTTCCTATGTGACACGAATTTCATATATAAATTTTGTTATCTAAGTAATCAAACAGTTATTCATTATTCATGTTGTGAACACTTTTATCATTTACCAACATAATAATGGATACAATAGTTGTATCAAATCAATATTAGTAGGACCATTAAGAACTAGATTATAGATTAACATAGAAAACATGAGAATTATGATAATCCATTATAATATTTTATAAACTTTTTTATAATTTAATACAATGGATTGATATTGATGAGGATTTTGGGCTAATTAGTGTGCATAATTATTAATATATAACAAAAAGTGGATGTGAATCGACATAAATATTCAATTTATGGATTTTACTAACACAATTTACAATAACCCAGAGTTATAGATGAGATGTTCAGGGAAATTTTATAGAAAATGGCTCATGATATGATCAATACCCTTACTTGTATAGAGAAACCATACTAGGGAGAATCCAGGGAGGAGGATCTTGTAATTATACCTCACGAGCTCTATCGAGTTATGAATTAAAATAAATTCATAATTTTATTTCTCACATATGAAATAAATGAAAAATGGTGTGTTAGGGTTGTTCAGGTGATAAAGACTATATAACGAGAAGGAATAAAAATACTATGTGTGAAAAATATTTAATGAATTACATGAGTTAGTCTTAAATGGAAAGAAGGTTTGTTAATATTGTTGATAAAAATATACCATTATAAAAATTAAAAATGCAATAATTAATATACTAATGATCATTGCTTTATTTGTATAGAGATGTGACATTATGAAAATCATTTCCACAAGAATCAACGATAACCCAAATAATTTTTTTAATGATGATATCGTAAAATACCCTACAGAATAAGAATAGTATGGGAATCACATGAGATTCATTTTTGGATATTTTTGTGGAATATATGATTGAAGAAAATTTTGATAATTGGGAATATATATTTCCATAATGATATTTTCATAGAAAAGTTATCTCCTTGGTTATAATTTCAATTTTTCTACCTAATAATTGAATCCAATGAACATTTCTTATAGATGAATCTAACATGGATGTATTTAAATTTAGGGAAATTGTTTTTAAATTAGATGATATACGATTTTGATATATTGTTATTTATAAATGGTACTTTTTTATGTATACTAAGATAAAATATCCATGAATTTTTTTATTAATATTCTATTTTATGGAAAATTTAGAAAATGTGAATTTTTAAAACATATGATGAATGGTATAAATCTCCCTAAAAATGTTACTTTTTAGGAAAATATGATATTTTTTCATGGATGTATTTATGTAATTTATAGTTATGGTGTTATTTTTCAAGTAGATCAATGTTCAATTTCTATATGTTTATTTTTTATTTTTTATTTTTGAAAATCATGTTATTTGAGAAAAATTTTATTTTAGAGTGTGTGATTATTGAATATACATGTTCGAGTATGTGACTATATAAGTGATAATGTCCTTTTTGTGATAGAATATAAAATATAGGGTATACCCATATTATATATTTGTTTAAATATTATCAAGTATATTTGAGGCATTTTTATGTTTATAATTGGTCATTATATTAATTATGGTGATTATTTTTTTATAAACATTAGTCCAATAGGTTTTTATTTTAGAATGAGATAAACATTTTTTTGGAGGTGAAAGGAATAAAATTTGATTGTTTTATGCATTTTATAGTAATTTAATTGTATAATTTAATGTTATAGTAATGGAAAATTCATTATGATCATTATTATTCTCATTTAAGGATGAAATCATACTTGCAGAATGGGAAGAAATCATGTAAGTAAATTTTATCATAAATTTTATCCCATTGAAAATAGAATTTCTAAAACTCATGAGAACTGATGATAAATATATCAAGTCTTATAGGGAATGTGACACTTTTCTACCATGTTATGTTTTCCTAATCATATTTACATGGTTTTCATACATTGGTACATGTTTATTAAGATTTCAGTTCATAGCCTAAAAATTAATGTCTATGATAAAATCTATATGAGATTAATTATTATGTCAATATATATTCATTTTAGAAAATAACATTTAAAATAATGAGTGAATTATTTCAAAAAAATTTATGATAATAGAATAACCTATTATTGATGTTTATATTTCCTATTAATAGAATATTATCTTCAATAGCATACACCACAGACAACATTGAGCTTAAACAAACCATGAAATATTATTATTTAAATATGATCATTATGACTAAATATTTGGTTTGGAAGATATTATTATTAATAAACATATCTTGATATATATATGTATAATGTTTTTAATTAATTACTTCAATATTAAATCATGAATTGATTAATTTATTGGAAATAAAGTTACAAACTTTTTAATATTAAGGAAATATTTTTCATATAACTATTTTTAAATAAATTATATTTTTTATCATAATATATGAAAATAATTACTATCTATAAATTATACGAATTAAAGAAGATTATTATATATTCCATTTTTATAACTAAAATTCATTTATTTATATATATTAGACATGTATTGACTAAAATGTTTTTTATGCTTTAAAAATCTATTTTCTATAGAAAAAGGTATTTCAATTATTTTTTATATTTATAATTATTCATTTATTTTAATTTTATAAATTATATTTTAAAAATATTATATTATATTGTATGTCCCAATTTCATAATATGATTATGGGGATTTTTTCTAATTTTCCCAAAATTTTGTTTTTTCGTGAATAATGAAAAATGTTTTTATTATAAAACTATAAAATATTTTTATTTAATCATGTAATTTGAAATATTTATTCAAATTTAAACCTGTATTTAATGTAAAATAAGATTTATTTCATTAAAAATATGGTTAATTATCATGTAAATTGAAATATATTAAATTTTGTTATAAGTTCATTTTTATGCATAAAACATATTTTCCTTGAACTTATTTTTCATTTTTTTCATTGTTATTTTAAAATAAATTTATATGAATTTAAATAATTTAATCTTGTAAAATAGATTTTATATTTAGAATTAAGTTTTTCTAATTTAATTAATTGTAAAAGTATAATGTTTTGTCTTATTGAATAATGACCATTATAAAAGATTCTCACAATTGTAATGGTTAAAATTTGTTAATTAAGGTTAACAACATGGGATAAGGTCACAAAACAAACCAAAAACTTTTATTACTCATTTTATCAGATTAATTAGACCATAACTATAATCAATTATAAAATAAATAATTTTGGAACCATTTTCTATTTATTATGAAAATTATATTTTTTTTAATTGAAGAACACATAAAAAATGGTACCCTCATTTTAAAATCTCAAATATGATTTCATGTTGGAAAAATTAAATACCCAATGAAATAAATATTTATTTTTATTATTAATTAATTATTATTTTATATAATTTTCTTAATTTTTTTATAGTATAATTTTAATTCTCCTTTACAAAACACTAAGGAATCACTTGTGAAAGATATAAAAAATAATATATATAATTTTAAATTCATTAAATGTATTTTAATTTGTATAATTATTGTTAAAAAAGTTAATAGATAATTATAATGAGTATTTTATTTTTAATGAGATTATTTTAAAATTCAATAGGTATATTAGTGTATCAAAATTCAAGATATGTGAATAGTCTCAAAAATAACCATAACTAGAATGTATTGATTGATAATTATTTAAAACCCGTTATAAAATTATAAAATCGTATATTTAGTATTGAATATGAGAAATTATACCAAATCATATTCATGTTTAAATTATTAACCACTTGGAGAGCTTAGAATTATTTTGATGACTCTTAGAGAGTGAAAATACTTGTTATTGCATTTATGGTTAAACAACAATAATGAGGGGGTTAAAAAATATAATATTTAAAATGACACTTAATATTGATTAAATTTTAATTTTTGGAAATTTCTAAAACATATAATTTTATTATTATTTAATATTAGTCAGTTTCGATCCATTTTACATTTGTAATACACATATTATATTATTATATTTTATGTATTTACTAGATTTCAACTCACCTCACTTATTTTAATGAAGACATGTTAATTAATAGTTGATGAGATGTTTTAAGTGAATAATATTCTTTAAGATAACCATTAATATGGTTATTTAATGGATTTATAATAAATTTTACTACTTTATAGAGGATGTTAAGATCCCATATAGAGAATATTTGGCTTGTGGTATGTTTTTTAAAACTAAATTCAACCTATTTAGACTAAAGACATATTATGAACCTAATATTATTTATATTTTTTAGAAAATTCCCACTTGAAATATTATATGATTAATTGACATTTATTCAAGTTATTAAATGTTCCAATTCATATTTTCTCTTTCAATGGCCTATAATAAAAAATGTTACAAAACTAGTAAGGATTTAGATGACTGTCTCATTTTTAATAGAGATTACCTATGACTAAATTTTATGATATATTCTCTTTGAAACCCTTATATTTTAATCTATTATGTTTATTTCTAGGGATTCAATGAATTACTCCAATTCATTCCAAATTATGTACATAAAATGTCCCGGAAAATGGTTTTATGATAATTCAATTTCATTTTCTATTTGGTCGATGAATATTTTCTTCCATATCAATGTACATTAAAATTGTTTCATGAAATTTATTTTATATGAAAAAATGAATATTTAAAGTCATTTACAAGAACAATTTATATTATTTTAAAATTTTATAATGTAATATTATTTCCATTTCCCAAATTATAATCTTCTATACTTTTTATTAATAGTGGGAATAGAATATTTGTTTTTAATTTTTACTAAATGAAATACTATTATCAAGATCATTATATTCCTATTGTTTGACGCCTAAATTATAAGGATAGTTGGTTATTTTAATATAAAATATTTTTCTCTATATTCTATAAATTTTATTTTATAAAAGTTATAGATGGGTAATGATACTTTACCGATTTAAAAGAAACTTTTGAAAGTTATTTTAAAGGTATTTTTTATTTATTTCAACATAAATTGATTTTTCTTATAATTAGTTGTGGATAAGATCTAATAATAATAGACATGTTATTTATCTAAATTGAAAATGATTATGTGTTGTTGAAATCATTCTAGAACACACATTTTTTGAATTGAATATGCTATTATTAATTTATGGTCATGTATCATCCCTTACAAAATCATGATTTTTGGTCTATAACATTTTCGTGATCACATTGCATATCACTCTTTTCCATTTTATAAGAAATTAGTTTCTCCTATATGCCCATATTTTTATATCATGGATTTTATATGGTATTATTTGATGAAATATTATTAAGAGAATTGTATCATTTATATGGGAAATTTTGATGGCTTGTAATTTTGATTTAATATGGACATTTATTGATTAATAAAATATTTTGATAAAAATTTAGATTGTTTATTTAATATATGATCAAGGTGTTGGAAATATGAACATGAAAGGTAATGATCAATTATATATATCCCCTTTATGCAAAAACTTGTATCCAAATACAAAAACGTAGGCACGATGTACAGTTTAAGGCTGTAATATAATGTTAAAATAGTTGGGCATTTAGTGTATACCTTACCAATTTATATATTTTGTATCTTCTTAGAGGCCTTTATAATATATAAGATATTTTAGTTGAGTGGATATTTTTCTATGTTCATGAATATATTTAATTATGAATTTCCTTTAGATAGAATTCCATTTTCATTAAGTACGAGTTTACATTCATCCCATGACGTATTTTAATCTCATGATATAAATTAAATTTAATATGTATTGATTATTCACTCTGACATTTTTATGCCTTATCAACTAATTATATCTTTTATTGTATGCTTCCCCTCAATGAGTATTTGAGAACACCCATTATTTTTTACCGTTCCTTATGATATGGAAGAAGGTATCATTGAATAGAATTCATGGATCCATGAATGTTCTTCTTACTATGTTTTTGTCTCCCAATGTAATATGGAGTTCATGTATATATATATATTTTCATTAATTCTAAAAAAATCAACCCATCATGGAATGATCTATTTTATCCCATAACAATGTTATAAATTAGACAAAAACTATAGGTTTGGAAAATCTAGGTTATTATATTTTGATTCAGAGTTTGTTTTATAGGAACAATGGAGAAAAATATTTTTTATTAACATAACTAAAATGAAAAGAATGATATTTCTATATAATTTTTGACAAACTTTTATGTATTATTATTTGACTAATCAATATTCAGTATTATTTTGTGGAAAATATGCATGTGATATTGTTTGGAAATCATTAATTTAAGGGGGAATGGAATAAACACTCATAGCCAATGTTGGTATTACCAAGCTTTGATTTCTAATACAATGGTTGCTGGAGCTGGATAGAAAATATAAATTTAAGAAAACTGACTCGGGTTGAGATTAATATCTATTCTCATGTATGAAAACAAATAAATAGATAATATAGAGTGACGAATATGTTAACTATACCTAAAAAAATCTTTTATTATGAAAAAAAATTTAAACCAAACTAATCCACAAAAAACAATTTATTAGAAAATAGTGTTCAATGAATTGAAAATGATAAAGGTAGATGAAGGAAAAATACTCAACATCTTATATTTAATGAATATCATAATAAACAGTTAGGTAAATTTTTAATGGTAATGGTAGTCTATTATATTTTTGGTGAAACAATCCATCATTCATTAAATTGTAATGTAATGAATGAATCTTATGATGACATGTTATTTATCTATTAAGAGTCGAGACCCTATGAAAACCAATGTCTTATGAATCTAGGATGACCATAGTATTTTTATGTTTTTATTTATAATGTCTTGGAAATATCTAGAAATTGTATAGATGATGAGTATCATTAAAGAATCATTCTTAAATATTTTATTGGAAATAATGTTATATGATACATGTTATGTTTAAATGTTTATTTTAGGAAGTCACTTTTCATGGAAGAATTTTATATATAGATATAATATATAGTTCTAATTATATGAAATATATATATATAATAACATATGTCCTAGATGAATACATCCTTTAGTGATTTTAATATAGATATATTATTGAAAAATTTTAGAATATATGATTATAATGTGGTGGTATTTATCAATTGTAGTGTGGTATTTATATTAAGAGAAAAAATCCACAAAATGTTTTAATACTATCTAGTTTTGTAGAAAATTTAAAAAATGTGAAATTCTAATATATGTTGAATGTATAAATCACCAAGAAAAGATTTATTAAAATAAAATGTGATATTTCTTTGTAGAATGTTTATATAACCTCTATTGATTTTTTTATTTTACATGGGGATATATAATAAATTGTAATGTTTTTTGTAATATATATATCTTGTAAATTCAGGTTATTCCAGAAAAATTATATTTTGGAGTATGTGATTTGGTAATAATAATATTTGAGCATTTCACTCTATATGTTATCAAAATTTTATAATGATACAATAAATAATATGTGATCAAAAAATTCTATTTCGTTCAAATTTAACCAAGTATATTTGTGTACTTTTTAGGATGACCATTGGTTATTATTGAAATATTGAGATTTTTTTTATAAATTTTTATTGATTTTGTTTCATGAGATACCATTTCTATTTTAGATCAGAGGAAGAATATTCAATAATTTTTGTATCTTATAATTGAATTAATGTAGATTTTGGTGATTTAGGAATAATAAATTCATCATGATCATGATGATTATAATTGAAGGATAAAATCGTGATTATATAATGAGATGAATACAATAAAATGTTATTTTGAATGTGGTAAATTAATAATATGATTCTTGGCCAAAGCCTATAAATTAATGTTAATAATAAAATGTATATTCAAATTTAATATGTTTCAATGATATCTATGAAATAAGAATGAAGATTTAGTGGACTTATTTTATAGATATAGAGTTTAATATAACACTGTAATATTTTTCATTATATTTACTTTTAATGTAACACTATGTTTGATAGAATACACAACATGTAGAATAGAACATAGAAAGTCCATGATATACAACTATTTAATTTTGAATTTTATGACCCAACCATTATTTTTCAGGTATATGATGAAATTATTATATTATAAAATATATGTATATTTTTTATCCTTACTATAATAAATTATGAATTATTCATTTATTATTTATAATTTTGAAATAAAGACAATGTATTTTTAAAGTAAATGTAATTATTTTTTACAAAATAATATTTAAATGCATTGTATTTTGATATTATTAGTATAAATTAATTACTCATGATAAATGATTCTAATGAAATATATAAATAATATATACAATTTATATATTTAACAGTATTTTAATTTTGTTTAATAGGAAGGGAATGAGAATAAATTCATTTTATTCTTAAAAACTATATTTTCAATTAAAATAAGTTTTAGTGTATTTTTCTATGGATTTTATAATTTATTCCCACTAATTTTATGAATTGAATTATAAAATATTTATATCTTTTTTGAGATCAAAATTTTACGAAATACTTCATATGGATATCTAATGTTTACATCAAATATTTATTTTCGAGTGAATTGTGAAAACTATTTTTTTTGAAAAACATTCATTTATTTTCATTAAATAATGTTACATAAAAGAGACATAATATTTTTTGATTTTGATTCAAAGAGACATAATATCGTTTTTATTTAAACTATTATAACAAATTTCATATAAATTAGTATTAAATTTTGTTTTGGTATACATTTCATTTTATGATAAAAGAGACATATTATTTGAAAATAATTTTTATGCATTATGTGTACTTATATTGAAATAAATTTCTACCAATTATAGGAATTTAATATTTAAAACTTGATATTTTAATTTATTAACATTAGGTTCCGATCTTAATAATTATAACTTACTTTTCATATTTAGAGAAATATTAATTTCCTTGGACACTTATGTAACATAAGCATGACTCTTGTGCGGGTAGTCGAGAAATCAAATAAATTATTTTAAAAACATTAATAATACAATATTATTGATAAATTATTGTTATAAATGAGATTCCTAGATAATTGTAATAAATAATTTATGGAGAAATATTTTATATTCTATTTTTACATATCATTATTACTTTTAAATAACAAATATACTTATTTAGAATGGATTAGTTGGTTATACGTAAATCTTATACTACTTATCATAGAATATATGCTAGTTTGGATACTTTCAGCATGAGTTAAAAGTATATTATATATTTATATTTCATGTTTTTTAAATACTGTCACCAGCCTCACATAAAAATAGAAACCACCTCCCATCTATTCGTCATTGTTCATGATTCCACTTAATTGAGTTCTATCGTTTTATTCTTTATCAACCTCTATAATTTTTTCTTTACCATATAGATATTATAAAATAATTAGATTACTTTTAATTAAATGTTATAATGTTTATGTAACAACCCTTTTTCATATCATTTTCAATTGAATGAATAGATAAACTATCGATCATGCGTAAGTATGATCTATCGTGTCTAGGGCACAATCTAATTCAATTTTCATCACCACCTTATATGAATGATTATTATTTTTTATAAAGAATAAATCTAATAATATTAACTTGATTATTTTATTTATATTTATTCTATGACCTTGGTGGATGTTCCAAAACTGCTATTATGAAACAAGCATGGGAAACATAGCACTTTTCACTAAAATGATAATTTTAAAGATGAATTTTTAATTAATGGGATATAAAATGTTTTATGTGAATCATATATTGAATGAAAACCAATAGCATTTTTTTATTTTATATTTTTAATTTTTTTTATAAATGATGATTAAGGAAAAAACAAATAACGTTGGACTTGAGGTAAGGGGTTTCCATTTAAATTCTATTGAATTGAATCTTATGCTATATTATGAAGCTAAAATTAAAATAATCATACCAAAAAATGTTAATATAATGTTCTCATTCATCGATATAACTCGAGTACATGAAATGGGATTTTCATATCGTGTTATGGGGATAAAAAATAGAATACCCTTAACTATTCCCAATGAAATGCACCGATCCAAAACCAAGTATGATTATGGGGAGATTGAACATTAATATTTTTAGGGATAATGAGGTTATATTTTAATATTATGCTCTACACCTAATGGTCCCTTACATAAACCAGGTTTTCATATAGGGTAATTTGGTCACATAGAAGAATTACAGTAATAATATTAAGTTCATTGTAGGTGTACCATATGATATTTAGTACAATTTCATGATTTAATGATGAAGTAGAAGAGACTTTTATGGAAAAAATATAAGGATATATAAAATGTAGTTTATTATCAGACATCATGTAACATAGTGATCATCAAAAAATCCATAATTGGAGTAAATTTATTTTAAATTTTTATAGGATTTGAATATAAATTATATGAATAACTATATATACCTTTTAATATGAATGAATTCACACAATGTTAATATGATTTCATTGTGCGATAGGCCATTGGAAAAAGGCATGATCTAAATGGGGATGTATCAAACATTAGGTTAGAAGCACTGATTTATTCCTAAGATAAGTTAACTGTGAAATTATTTTATGTAAATGTGACCTGGGATAGAGGTATATTATAAAAAAATAGATTTTGTGGATATGAAATTTTTTATGGGGATGTGCGCTGGATATTCATATATAAATCCATATCATATGAGGAGAAAGGGAAAAATATTTTTGTTGTTCCATTAAACCATGGATAAGGATCAACTTATTTTTAAATGTACTACATGGATGTGGCTCTCATGAAAGATATTTAGGCCGCATGGTGTATGCCACTCTTAATAGTTTAATGTCATGAAGGGTATACAACATTCCATTTAATTTATCATAAATTGAAATTAATGAATTTTTTTCATAGGTCATAGTTTTATGAATGAGACTCATAATTGTATTTTATGTTATTTTACTATGACTTATTTAATTTTGGGGGGGGGGTCATCTATAAAAATTCATAGGCTACAACTTTCACCGATCTGTATCATGACCAAAATATAACAGATTTAACTGAATGATAGACCTATTGAGGGAGAACACAACAACAATGGGATGAATCCAAGTATTAATATAGAATGTGGATATTGTTGTCAATCATAAGTGGGCACGATATAAGAATTATTATTGTCCCTAAAGTTCACGTTGTAACTGGATTTAATCCATATATATTTCAATTATAGAAATCATGTGTTCTCTATGTGCCTAATATAATATAATAATACCTAGTGTTAATGAGTAACCCATGCGCCGATAAGTGGTTGAATGTTAAGGAAGTTTCTATAATACTAGAGATAGGGGATCCGTGTTTCAATACAAATCTGTAATCATTTTTATATAACAATTTTTTTGTTCTAAAAAATAGTTTTAAATTTTTTTTCATTGTACATATCAATAAATAAATGAAGGTAGAGTTCACTAGAAACACTCTATGGGTTCTATATATCATTTAAGGAAAATATATATTAATGTCATTCAAACTTTTTTAAGAGGTTTGGTATGAAATACAGAAAGTTTTTTAGATTTATATAAGGAAACAAAGATTAGTATCCATGTCCTATAAATAATCCATCTCAAGAATGATGTTCAATAAAATCCCATAGAGTTCCATAGAAACATGGGTGATGCTCAGTGAGATAAAAAAGATGAAATTGATTGATTATTCATATCTCATGAGATCGCATAGTAGGGTAAGACATTGTCACTCGTCATGGAATTTTGCATCATGCATAATAGATATAGAGATCCAATTTTACAACAAGATAAAAGGATGATATAATTTACATTATAATTCCATTCAACCATGGATAATATTATATGCATGAATTATATTGGTGTGAATGGATGGATATTGACAGGTCTTGTACTTATAATTACTATACAGATATGGATATAATTTAATGTAATGATAGTGAAGGGGATTTATATCTTGGACCCAAATAGAATATCAATTAAAAACTATGTATCCAATAATAATAATATAATAAAATTTTGTTATAGCAAGTCCCTCTATTCAAATTTAACTCATGTTTGGATGAATTTATTTTTAAATTTTAAGATACATTGTGTAAGATAAAAAGAATAGAACAGATTTGAATTGGCAATAGTCATGGTACCAGGGAATAATTTATCGAAATAGAATATTGGGATATTCTAGTGACATGGGTACCTAACATCACTATGTATAAAGGAATAGGAATTAATACACATTTAGTGCTCATTTGAGATACCTATGAAATTTTTCTTTCTGACTTGTTGGATAATCATTCATTAGTTCATGTCAACAAAATGATATATCAATGCATCAAAAATACCAATATAGATTAGGATACTGTGTGTGTAAAAGGTACCATAGATAGAGGGATATTCAGGAATGATAAAATCCATTTAGTACGGAAGGTAAAATGTGTAGTTTATTCTCATTCATCCAGGATGGTGTCATTTACTTGTAAATTATTATACTAGGAAGTGAATTCTATATATTCTAACACCATGCTACAATAAAAAGTGGATCTATAGTTTAATGTCATATAAAATGGACATGGATGATATTTAATATATATTAATATTGTTTTGGTTTTTTGAACTCATCAATATTTTATGAGAAGTATAATTCTAGGTCATTCCCATTTAATTTTTAATATTAAGGGTGTATTCCCTATTATCACGAGAGAATATAAGTTTAGAAAAAGTACTATTTTGATAAATGAATAGAATTAATCTTTCTTATTGAACATGAACATGATTTTTATCTAATGCTTTTCTAGGTTGTAAAGTGGACATAAACTTTCTCATTAAGTCATTCTAACTCATACATTCTCTCTATGATTGTTTAACATTTGGAACCCAATTTCAAGGTGATGTTCAGAATGATGGTAGCTAAACCAAATGGGGTACGACTACTTTCATCCTAAAGACATGGGAATTTGGGATTTCTTATACATAAATATAGGTTGTGTTGCAATAGTTCAATAATTAATTAGGAGGTTTATCTAGACATGAATTGTTGTCATTATCTCTCATATTCTAGAGTATATAAGAACTATTTCGGTATAAAACCTATACCTTTCCATTTTTTACTTCATGGAAGAGTGATAAATTGTTATAATTAATGGTTTATTTCTAATAAACCTTTCATACTTTAAAAAAGAAGAAATTGGGTTTATTATTTGCCATCATTATATGAGAAAACCTCATTTTTGGGGATAAAATTACCATTTTAAAAAAATGATCTTCATTGTCCTAACTTCCTTGAGGGATATAATCTCAACCTATTTAGAGAATAAATTTTTGGATGTATGGATATACATGAACTATTTGGTTATTTGTGGAAGATATAGACCCATAACATCTATTCACTATGTGGAAACATGAAATCAGTATATGGTGGTTTTCAATATGTCTAGGGGTTTTTAATTAAATTGTTATGTGTCTCATATGCTAGAAACATCCAATTTAACTACATTATTCTTTTTCATTATTGGATAGAATTATCCAAATAGTTAGATATGGTGTGAAATATTTGTTCTACAGTTATAATCATCATAAGAACCAACATGTAATTCCTAAATAACAAAAGGTGTCTCCTTAAATAAATGAATCATGGAGGATTCCATCAAATCCTCAATTTTAGGGGACTATCTGAGATTTTTTACTATTATAAATGATGAATTTCGACACTCATCATCAGATATATTCTATATTTACATGTTTTGATAGAATAGTTTTAGTTTAATGATAGTATATAAATGTGAACATCCACTAGATTTTCTATATTAACTAGAAATGACATTGGGTAAAATTTATCTATAGTTGTGTCAATTTCATTTATTTATTCCATGTCAATATTAAAGAATGGAAAGTAAAAACATTAGTGCATTATGTGAATGATTCCCTATCACATTTTTGTAACTAATATTATGGAGACTATAATTTGAAATAAATCTACATTTGAATTATATATTCATGATATATGAGGATGCTTCTATCCAAAGGATAATTCATTAATCATAGCTCATAATAATTGAGTTCTGGAATTAGTTTATATTTATCGTCGACGTATTCTCTATTAATCTACTTGAATAGTAACTCTATTTCACCCTTGATGTTTAATATGGTTAGTTTTATCTATAGGGATAGATCTAGGCATATAATGTAGTATTTTCACTTTACCTCATTATTAATTAATTCCAAATACATCATGAATCAATATGGTAGAACAATCATTTATTGTCAGTTTAGGAAAATTACCAATAAAAATATATGAATTTTTTCCCATTCTTCTTCATATCATTTGTCTGGTATGACCCTCAATATACATCCCCCAGTTTTTGGTACTTTCATGAATATATAATACCCCCTAATTGAGTTATTCAATATTGAATGATGCTCTTTCCATGTCAGGGTGTCCTAGTTGAAAAATTTCAATTGATTATCTTTTGAGATATGAACTAGAAATCACATTGTAGTACAATTAATTTCCACCATTATAGACAAATAGTTATCACTGTATGGGTGAAGATTTATTAGAGTAGGTACGAATATGAGAAAACCACAATCATATAACAAAAATAGGGGAGGCTCCTCTTTCTAAAAACAATGATTAATGTAAAAAAACTAGATATAAAATTATCATATCTAAGAATCTTGAATTATTATTATATTATAATGGAGGATATATTCATTTCCCACAACATTTATCTATGATGTAAGTAACTTTAGGGACCCTTATATAGAATCCACATATAGAATTAGTGGATTTACATCTATTTGTGGAATCAATAATACAAGGATTAGGTTATTTTACATGACATTACCAAAATATTTTTAATAATATTTATTCCATAAATAGGTGAGTCCCTTGATCATAAAATTATTGTAGGGTTATAATATTCCAATATGATTAACTATGAAGCATCAAATATATATAAGGAATCTATAAATCCCTATTAACAATTTGAGATTTTAATCAGTTAGAATCTAAATAATCATTTTATCCTTCTTAATTTTATCATTGATTCCACAATGGTGTACAAAAATGTTAATAAATATTTTTATTGTCTACCCAAATGAATATCTATGGGGACTCATTTTGCAGTTTTTTTGTTTCTGTTGGTTTATTTCACTCTTAATATCTAAAAAATCATCAAACCATTTTGGAGATTTGACAACCATATCATTAAAGCAGTTTTTTTTTATTTTTCCTAACAACATCATCAATATATGGTGAAACAAAAGGTGATTCTGGAACCGATATCCATTTAGTTATTGAGAAATATGTGAATGTAATTTACCCCATGGGCTGAATTGGATGAAATTGTATACTAATATTTGAGGGCCATGTAGATTTGGTTGTCATTAGAGAATCCATCTATTAAATATAGATCGTAGATACAATCTTTTTCATTAATTAAAATCTCTATGATTAGGACTGTTAAATCATATTTTAGACACTACTGGTTGAAATAATAGAAGTAAATGAAAACCATGATATACCAATCATTAATAATGTTGAGGATAATATTGGATTACCCATTAAGATAATTACCATACCGACTTATGTTGGATTTAATGAGATATTGGAATTCATTTTATAAATTGGTAGCATGGGCATAATGTATTATCGTGGAAGCATGTCTATAGCCATGATGACCATCTAGTATAAAAAATTGATGGAGAGATTATTCATGATCCATTTTAGGAATCATAGTATAATTATAAGTTAATATATCCTAGTGCTACATCAGAAATGAGATATATATTTTTTCCCCTCATGTGTCATGGCTAAATTAATCAATGTGGACCATGGATCAAACGTTGTAAGTGGAATAAATTTTTATATTTATCTATGGTATTGGATACACATTACTTGAAATTTATATGTATTTCACCAAAATCTCCTCTTTCTCTTTTTATCTCCCTAAATATCATCCGGAGTAGGAGAAAAATGGGAATTATGGGATGTAGAACACAATGAAGGGGTATTTTTGTCTTTTATGAATAGCGATTTGGTGTCTTGAGGACTAAAAGATTATAATGTAGACATACTATTGTTAGTAGAATCTAGTATAATTTCACCCTCCCCCAACTAGCCTACGAGGGTGATGATGTGCCAATATCCAACGACATAGAGTAAAATAATGGATGTCTGTTTGGTTTGTTCATGTTTATAATATGGATATATCATTGAATTTGGGTGAATATAACATAATATATTTAATTGATGAATTTTTATCTCTTTTATGATCACATATTTATTCTTCTTGGATATGGTTAATGATTTACTTAATGATCATGATGAAATGTGTAAATATTCAAAGGACATATGGCCAAATCCTTCCATAAGGGGTGAGGCCTACATGATTGAAGATATTTAGCTACGTGGTAGGAAACTCAGTCATTCCATCCCTTATGTAATATAGTTCAGTTCAATATTGTTCCACGTATATGGTTTAGTCTTCTTTTTCATCATTAGTAATGGCTATTTACTAGGAACATTCTCTTATACCTAAAATCATTGGAATACGATCATGTGATATTTCCCCTTATATGAGATCTTCATGACATAATGAATATATATATATTTGATAATTGGCTTGATCTAGGTACTGGGAAGCATGAAGACATTACATAAATATTTGAATGGGTAGAGAAGTGTTATTTCATGACTATTATAGTTAGTGATCTGAATGGAATTATCTATTAGAGGAATCAATCTTTTAATTTTGTAGAATTAATCATTTATATACTAATATTCAGAGGATGTGAATAGGAAACTATCACCATAAGGCACCTAGATATTTATATTGATGGAGTATATGAGGCGATGATGGAAACATAATTGTATAGTAACATGAATATAGATCCATGGTCATCCTAACAATGCATTGAATTTTATATCATGGTGGAAGAAATTGATATTATAAAATAATAAATTATATATAAACTAGTTGATAAACACGATTTATTAATGGAGATGTTGCTCAGTATTACCTTACCCTAGATTATCAAAATTTATGGAATGTAGTCGGCATCATTACAGCCTAATATTCAGGTGGTTTGGATGGGAATGAGATTTATTTTTGAAACTTTTCAATATGTTCATAATAGACATCAACAATTTTGTACATTTCAAACATGTAAAAGGACGTCACAGGTCATTGTATGTCAGTATCCCTATCCTATTATATGAAGTAAATAACTATGTGAAACATAGTATGGTCAATATATATATGATATAAATTTGAACCAATGACATCATATTTGAAATCCCATGTGATTGAGAGAAACTCGATAACTACTTTTTGAGTTCCAATATAAGGCTGAGTACATCTAGAATCAAAATCATAGCTGGGAAAGTCCCTAGATGTTTCAATTTTTAATTCTTATATATTATTACGTGTAATATTACATAGAGGCAAGGACAATTTTGTTGATGTTTACCATCTGTAAATGAAATTTTGGGGAATATTGACTGTTGGTAAAATTTGTTTAGTTAGACTCCCCATATTTTTGCATTGATTAAGTACATATACATTTGATAATAATAATCTGGAAACAAATTCTAGGATAAGACTTGGGTTATTATTCCTAATTATAGGTTTTCCACCTAACATTATATATTTATTTATTGGTAGATAATTATTTTTCTATGAGATTCACATTTATAAATTGTTTTAATGTTATTAATCTAATGTGAATTATTTTTATCTGGCCATTTCTCATTATGTCATTTTGCGGGATGCTTCCAATCTTCTATGAAATATATATATGAAATATGATAGAGGATAAAAATATTTTGGGATCTTTATCCTTTCCTATTTCTATTGATTATTCGTATTATGTAAATTATACAAGATCGTAGATTATTGGGTATTAGAGGAATGTGATTCCAAAAAAATCAACTCAATAATTATAATGGAATTGAAGTTCCAAATAATTGATATATTTTTTCCTTGGGGAGTGAATATTAATTTTTGAATGAATTTCTAGTCATCCAGTTATCAGACCATCACATACACTTTTATATTAATTAATAGAATTCTCATTCTTATCCAGGTTGAATTATAGAATCCCAATTTACTAATTCCAACAGATTAAAAAATTATATTATTTTGGATCGAACCATATTCTTAATTATATCGTTAATTTTGAATTACTCGTGGCCATTTTACTATAGTATTTAATAGTATGGGAAACATCTTGGAACCTTTTCGTGACGAATTTCATATGTTATCCCAAAATTAGTAAGATTTACCATGTTGTCTTCCATTTGAGTCAATGATATACCATAGAATAAGAAGTTTCTTTAAAAAACCCATTAATCAGTATATATTCATATGGTTTATTCCTATATTATCAATTTACTTCATGTCAGGGATATTTTTATTATTTTAAATACTCATGCTGATGCATCATTTTATATTTCACATTTTAATACTTAGGATTGTGTTAGAGCTAGATGAAGCATAATTGTTTTAATTTATACTTTCATAACCGTTTTTTTAGGAGCCACTGATGCTTTCTAATATTTTATATTTCAAGTGCCAAATGGATCCTATAAATATTAATTAAATTTATATGAAATATTTAGATTAGAAAACATATTTCTATTGGATAAATACTGAAAAATATTTGACTATGTTATTTTCCATAAAAACTCTTATATATTATCTTATGGTAGTTATATGATAATGGATTTTATTAGACCCATCCATATGGAAATTAAATCATAAACCTTACTATTTTAATACTTGTTTAAATTTTTAAAATTGTAGATCATTATCATTTCTAATATAGAGTAGAACTGGGGTAGAAAATTTTAAATGAGGCCTTCCAACCCCTTGAATGACCTAACTTGTAGGTTTTTATGATATAAAAATATTGAACCCTTACGATTTTTCATGATGTATATGAACATTTATTTTTTATTTATTCTTTATCATTCCCATAATTTGACCACATAAAGACATAGTGAGTGTCATGTACATATTTGGGCCCCCCATGATGCTAAAGAATGAGAATTTTGTTTTATTAAAGTTAGGTATAAGAATAGACACATCATCTCTCTTAGGGATTTTTTTTCCATTTTTGTACAAGTGACAATATCGCATCCATAATCTCTATTAAGCTTCAAAATACAAAATGGAGTTATAAAACACTAGTGTAAAATTTAGATGAGAAGACACTTGAGTAGAGGATGTGGATAGAACCAGACATGAACATCGACCTTGTGTCTTTTTTTGGCATCTATTACATGCCATTATGGGGTTACTCCCCTTGTATAGCTATAGTTTCCACCCACATGGATTTAAATACCAATAATCATTAGCCATTGGGTTCAAAGAGGACATATTTCTAAATCCTGAATTGATTTGATGAAAAGATTATTCTTTTATCAATATATTAGTAACTTCTTATTTGGGAGGATTTTATGGATGATATATATGGTAATCCATCTATAAAAAATAATCATAATGAATATTTCCAATTTTAATTATTTTTTTGAGTCACCTTAGCTCATTCAAAATTTTATTACATTGGTGCAACTTCTCATCATTATCCGGAGCCCCAATCTCTCTTGGTGGCGGTTGATATGTGTCCCCATCATTCCAATTTTATTTTATAGAAACAACTCGAGAATATGGTGAAAATTTATTCGGAGGGGCTCCCTAGTGTTTAGTCTACATTGGGTGACAGATACACAAAATTCTCTGGTCATCTCATATAGAAAATTGTTATGGGTAAACCTCTCCTAATAATTCTTTTATGTGTCTATAATATCCTTTTCTATACATAGTAGTTATATTAATTGAAATGCGTAACACTTATTGAAATGAAGGGATTATATCCTTATTGATACAGTAGGGGGATGAATCCTCATCTAAATATAGTACAAGTGAAATATCAAAATCATTATTATTGTTTTACCTATCAGTGATACGTTTAGAATTATGATGTTTGTGAGGATTTATCTATTCCTTACTATGTTACCTTAGATGTGGTATATAAAGGGTATTACAATTGAAAAATCTAATGATATTTCATAACATGTAAGTAATTATTTCACTGCATAATGTCTTTGGAGGAATTATGATTCCCCCTCTAGTGACTTCTCCCATAATACGAAAAGTCTATTTTTTGATGTATAGGATGAGGTGTGAATTTTGATTTCCATTATCATGTGGGATAGGGTTTACATGGATCCACCTCCATCACTTTTTTCACCATATTTGGATTTTAGGATCCCATGGGTTTTTGTGATGTTAAAATAACTCCCATCACTATGGGTCAGGATTTCAATTTTTTTCCACTGAGGTGACCACGATGTATGGATTTTTGGATCATTGTTTCAGTAATGGTATGTATACCGTTCATGTCTTGGTCATTAAATAATTATTTTTGATGTAATTTTTTAGTCATGGGTGTGTATTTTCATAAGAGAGAAGCCTATTCAATCGTTTTAAAGGTAAAATGTAGGATTATGTCAATAACGATCTCTCATTGAGTATGATGTCTATAATGTTTATAGATGGAAGCATCGTAATTCAAAACCTACCTAGCATGTGTAGTTACCTCTCCTAGGACATGACATATGGAAATTATTATTCACAACATATTTCTTTTTGTTGTATATTCTTAATGTATTTGGGTGGAATAAAACCATCGATACCTTCCCCAATATTTGATATGTACATTAGATTGGGTGATCAGAATAATATGGTAGTGATTTGTCAAATAATTGAGGCATTCATGTTTGAGGTCCTAATGTTGTCTTCCTAATTATTAGTCTTTGCAGCCAAAGTGGTTTCTAATTTAATATGGAATCATAGGACCAACATTTTCTTGATATGAATAGTGTAATACCTATAATATATATGAATAAATTCAAGATAGATATGGTTTAGCTGCATATTTAGATGAAGATAGTAAATACATTCCTATTTTAAAATATAGATATTGTCATATTGAAAAGTATATGTGTTTCTAAACATGACTGGTATATTTTCTTCATCTAGTTACATCCTCACTATAATATCATTTTATTAAAATTATAAGTGTGTATCCTAAAATTGATTTGACTAGAGTAGTCAATTCTTGGATATTTTATCAGATGGATAAGAATCATTTTAAATATCTTCTATTATTTTTCATAATAGGTGGTTCATGATGTGTACTTTTTATGATCATTTCCTAGAAATTTATCTTATATGGGATGATATATTTATTATAAATGATGAGGTGAATTGGGTAGTAACGAACACCACCAATAGTGCCTCTTGGTATGAAGCTACATTCTATACAGCATCGACAATGGGAGGTCCATATAATCAAGGTGATATGTCACAATGGGGAGGAATTTCATAATGGATACCATGGGGAGGAAATCAATGTCAATATTTATATTTTTGATTAGGGCATGGATTATCGTTAATTCTTGATGTCTAATTATAGGTAGGTACTCTATAACAAATGAACTGGCGGATATCCTTGACAAACGGTCTAGCTTCCAGGAGAGGACCTACATGGTAACAATTTTTAATGTATTTTAAATGGGAGTAAATTATTTTTTATTCATAATCCATATTTATTTATTTTTTTATATCTCAAACCATGATATGAGTTCCCATGATCGATCATTATATTCACATGGGTAGGAACTTCTTATGGAATATTATAGGGATAATGTTTTGATTCATTGGTCATAGTATCATTAGGAGGGCCGTCAAGAATCCAATTGTTTATTATTTATAATGAAGAGACAATTGATTATTCATGTAATATTATATGGTTTTAAAGGGGCTCAAGAATATCATTATTGGTCAGGGGATTGATATGGATTGATTATTGGGATGTGTGATGCCCTCAACATGATTTATACATAGATTTTATTCATAACCTAGCTGGATTCACACACTTTGGGATAATACATACTATTGTGGGTAATATCAAAAGTGAATATCAAGTTTCAATAGGAATATATCAACTGAATAATTAATATTGGGAGGTAATATGAGGTTTCCCTTTATTGGACACAATGATATGTTGATGGGTTTCATGAGAGTGGTATTGAATATATACATGCATCCTAGTCACTTTCATGATATGATGAAATCCTTATACAAAAAAAGTTGTGAAAGATTATATGTATTCCCTAAAAAACTATAAAAATATGTCATTATTATCATGGTAGATTGGATAGAATATGTTCTATCCTTTAAGTAGATGGGAACATATTTAGGGAAAATCCAATTGTAATGAGGATCCATTCACAATCACGTTCATAATTTTTCATTAGGACATCCCAATGGTCATTCATAATGTGAGTGATAACATGGGCCCTCTCTTATTATCAATACTACTTTGAATAGGATCTATAGGCATCTTAGTATGATATATCTTTGGATATAGTCATGCCCTTCCATTATTTCCCAGATATGCTGACATGATTATACAACCAAAATATGGATGTGTTCCCACTCCTCAGTGGGTGTGGGAATATTTTACCACTCATATCCTAAAATATATATTAATAAATATTGACAAGCCCCATATATAGTGGGTTCAATATATTATTTCACATAGTAGATGACAGAATATTCATCCATAGACCTTATCTTGTTATTATAGAATAATTAAAGTATTTTAGTGTGAACATGTATATAAACATGATATTCTACTAGTATATGGTATTATAACACAATTGGTGGAACATGAAGAGGGGTATGATCCATAATCGGGTGAATTAACACCCCGTAGAGACACATCAATCGTTGTTCCCTATACTATGTTTCTATGAATAATTCTCTATGTAAAATTCTTCAGTGTGGTTCTGATGTGAAAGGGATACACAACATTGATGTATTATATTGATATATATAGGAGACCATATAGGCGATCCTTAATATATAATGAATCCAATTATGACCTCTTGATTGACCACAGTAATATATAAGTTTTTAACATTACTTGTCCATAGGGACATGATTCTAAATCTATTGGTGGTGATGATAGGTACCACCTACTTCTCTATAGCCTAACATCGATCGACATAAATTAGGTATTTATTCCCAAGAGAAGTTTTTCATGTGACCTATGATGTGAGGATATTACTGCTCCAATGGTATTCCATCCTATTGCAATGATCATCTTGAATTGAAGGTGATTGGTGAGAAACATAAACCTCCTGTTTTCTAGGTCCACATCTACTGCACTGGATAGTAAGAACATAAGACACATTCATGAAGTCATATTATTTTATATGGAAGGGGGATATTTTTTAGATGCGACAAAAAAATCAACCAACAAATAGGAAAAACCATCATTTTGGTATCAAAATTATGAGAATTTACAAACAATGACATTAATAGTTAATTTATTCACATTGGGTTCAAAATTTTTTCTGATGTGTACATTGATTCCTATTAGTTTCCAGAAATTCATAATCATTTGCGTACAATCATTCCCAAGAAAGGGGATAACTGGAACTTTACATGGAAACAATAGAATGATCCTTGACCAAGAGGATCATCTGTCGGGATCATAATTCCATTTAAGGGGATAATCATTAACAATTTTGTAACTCTTTATATATTTATGTCGTATTAATGAATCCTTCCAAAATATCTGTGTCTGTAGTGTCCGAGAATTTTCATACATGGGTATTACATAATTTATAAACTAATATTCATTACATTACACAAACACACATCAAAATAATTTAATAGGTTAATATCATTAGGTACTAGGAACAATATATTACTATTTCATGAATGATATTAAATGTATCCAATAAATATATTACCAATTCATAATATTCATTAACATAACCTACTTATAAAAATACATTATAATATAGTGAAGGGAAATACATTGAATGGTGAGATAGGATGATTGGTAAGGGTAACAAAGGGGGAACATGTATGTATAACATGAACACAATATTTTTAGAACTTGATAATAACATTTTTCAACCATATATATCATTCATATCATTAATCTTAATCATGAGTTATGTCATAAGGAGTTGATGTTTATAAGAAATGAATTATATGGGAATAAAACAAGATGGTCCATGAGAGCATAACATTGAATGAATATTTTAAATTAATTAATACACATAATCATAGAAAATAATTTCTATAATAGTCAATGGTCATTCCCAATGATATCATAGTGGAATGGGTTCACCCAAAATGCCATTATAGTGGTCACTGTTCATATAAAAAAAATAATAGTGGACAAATTCAATTACTAAACTATGTTAACTCCCTATTCTAGTACATTATATCTCATGATATATAAATATTTACTGAATTCATTGGAGAGAGATATAGGCCCCAACCATCTCATAATGAAAACGATATTTTTGTGGTCCATAAGATCATAAAAACTAAACAATTAATAACCCTTGAAATAAAATGGGTTTGATAAACATTTCATTATTTTATAATATGGAAGAGGTACATGTCTCCTAATCAATTCATCATTTCATCATAGAATTACTAGTGAAAAGAAAATGATTTATTATTATTTTTATCATGGTAAAACATGTTGAATAGAAACATGATTGAGAAACTTATTTTCATTGTAACATCCTAGATAAATAAAAAAGTAATTCATTTTCATTTTAATTAATATTTGGTGAATTAAATATTAATTTTACTCTAATGGGGTAGCTATGTTCAATGGCGTACCCGATATTCAACAACGAGTTTCGTTGAAATCTTACGTTTCACAATAATAATATAATATTATTATTTTGAATGGAAGTTAACACCTATCCATTGTATTAGAGGGAATTAATTGAACTAACTACAATATGATTATACATGTTTGTAAAATGTTGTTACATTTATCAAAAAAAATTGTAGATGCTTAAAATAAGAAACAATCTAATTTTATACCTAAATACTCTAATATTCATTAAATGGTTGATTTACCGGCTTTTGTTGGAGAAGCCTCTTTAAATCTAGTTTTGGTCACTTTTATATGCTATATTTGAACAAATAATATTATTCTTTAGAATCAGGATATTCAAATTTACTTTGGGTAAAATTTTGTTATTTTTCTGATAATTTCATTTTCTGATGAATAGTGGAAAATACAGTATTTTAATTTAGAACTTACCTTTTATCTAATTTATTTATATGGATAGTATATCTTTTTAATTGGTTTTAAAGTGTAATTGGATTATATTTTTACTATTTAATCAATTTTTGGTAATTCTAATTAATTTCACTTGGAAATTGGACATAAACAAGTGTCAATCTTTTGATAGTTATTCTTTATTAAATACACGGATTTTTTTTACAGCGGCAATTAATTCTAAATTAATTTATGACATTTCTATGTTTTGAATTTTGAAAAATGGATTCCATATTTGGAATTAGAAGATCTAAATGGTGTAAATATGTAAATTTTATTTTTAGACATTATGAATATTTACATCTATAAATATTTTATTTACTATGGTTAATGAGTAAATATGGTAAATAAGGGTAAACAAATATTATTATTATAATATAAAATTAACTTAACATGTGACCTAATACTATTTATTGATACATAACCGACCATGGGAATCCTTGGGTCGATTTTGGACCCAATGCAACCACTTGGGAGTGATAATGACACTAAATATTATTTTATTTAAAGTATAGACAAAAATTACATAAACATATATATTTTAGTAAATCAATATTTACATGGGGTTATATAACTTTTCTCATTGACTTGAAATATTTATTGTAAATAAAAAATTATTTCTTACATCATGGTAGGTATTATATAATTTTTAGACATAAAATAAATAAAATTATTTATGACTCAATATTGATGTAGTGTATACAACATTAATAAATGATTTAAATAAATATAATTATATAGATTAAAATAATATCCAATACCAGTCCAATTATTATTGGATGATTTTATTTAGACAATGAGTCATATTATCATCAAATTTAATATGTTTTGGACATTTATAAAAATAAAATAAATATATAATAACATAATATTTTCATACATTCCTAAAGATCCCCTCCTCCAATTTATAAAAGGAACCCTCTTATATTCTATTTTTCACACATGCCAAGCCAATTGGATCGCCCAACCCCTGCCCAAATAATCTCTCAAGATCCCTCTATTTAAACTAGAATCCATAACTTAGGCAGAAGGCCCATCAAGAAGTCCTTTTGGTTCAAACCAAAGGGAGTTACCTGAATTAAAGGTAACAATTTCTCTTAAATTCTTTACATTTATTTTACTTCTTCGACCCCTAAACTCTTTTTAGCACTTTCTTTTATAAAAAAACCATTTTTCATTTATTGATTTAAACATCCAAGTCATTGGTTTTTTCATAAAAATAATGTGTGCGAATGTTCTCTGATTGATTTACACTGAATATCCAATCATATTGAGTGTATTTATATTTGTCACATATTACTATGTAATTGATTTACCCTAAATATAAGGATATTGTTTTTATTAGGGATTTCGTCTCAATTTACATTCCATTGAGACTTCATTGTTGTTATGCACCAATTCACTTTTATATGGTGTATATACTATCCTTTGGCGTATTATATCATGAATCCCATTATTCTTATTATTATATAATGTTCTGGTTCAAGGTTATTCCTCAATTATTTGAATTCAAGAGTCTCTCATTTTGTTAAAAAATCTATAACTAAAATATAGTTTTAAATTTTTGAATGATTTATTCTTCAAAATCATTATCATTAAATTCAATGTTAAAAAATGGTTTTAAATATTTATTTATATGGACAGTAATGTTTTTAAATGATATTTTATTTAAAAGTTTCAAATTTGTATGGGACGTGTTGATTAAAAAATATCTTTATTAATTGTTTTAAATAGTTTTGAAAATTAATAGATAAAGCATTGATTATGTCTATATCAAGAAATTAAATGTTGTGATTTCTACGTAGAAAAGTCATATTTAATTTATTTTTAATTTCTGTGTTATTAATATTTTATGATTATAGGGAATTGTATACTTATACGGGTGGTTCTGTGATAATCCTAGGGTGGGTGAGCCCAAGATAGCTCCCCAATTCATTGGGTAATGTGACAGAGGTAAACATTAATGTTTCTCCTAAGAGATTAAGGGAATATACTATGACGGGTATTCCAAATGTGACTCCATATGTAGTTATGATTGATATAATGTATGTATGTTATGAACGCCATATGTTAACTCTTTGATTTATGATTTGTATGTGTTATTTATAAATCTTATGATTTTGTATGGTATGTTATGATTGAAAAGTATGGTTTCATTGAATTTTATTTATTAATGGTATAATTATTTACTTACATATTTTATATCCCTTACTATGATTTTTATGCTCATCCCATGTTTTTGAAATGGTTCTACACGAAATAAAGATGAATTGGCTCAAGGATGGGATCAAGGAAAAGTCATGTTGTCTAAAACATGGAACTAAACATGATTCTTTTTAGAGTTATTATTTTATGAAAATTGGATACTGATTAGTAGTGTCTACATGAAATTTTCAAGTTGATATGTAATAGTTAGGGCCTAATTCTCTAAAACTCTAAACTTGATAATATCCTAAATGTTAATTATTCATTTAATTCAAGATTATGTAATGTTTAAGGCTGAGTTGTTATAGTTGGTATCAGATATCAGTTTCGATAAAATTAGAGGTTAGGGTGTTATATAAGCATAAGTGACATAACCATAAGGGTTATCATATGTTAAAGAGTCATTGTTATTTTAGAGATGATAAATGATTGTTAAATAATGGGGTAAAAAATGAATGGTATTAGAAATCCTTTGAGGATAAAATTTTTTATGGTTGTTTTTTTGGAATTTGAATCTTTTATTTGGAATTTTATAAAATTTTGATGATTTTGAAAAAGGAAAACACATTGACCGTGTGAAAACCAATGGAATTGGAAAATGTTGCAGGAATCGAACCCACCACCAATGTACGATTGTGATTTATCGCCTACCATATGACTATGTCAAGTCCCTCGTTAGTAGGACTAATTATTTTTAGTTAAATGATTTTATGGATCAAGAATTTGTTTATTTGGGATCTTATGTTTTATCAAATGAACAACCATAGTGTAAAAAATGATTTGGTGATTAACTAATACAGGTTATTTTGGATGAAATTATATCTCTTTGGAACACTATAAGCTTAAAGGAAATAGAATAGTATGGGATTTAATTTTTGGAGTAATGGTTGAAATGTTATTTTGGAAGAATCTATGTTGTTATTGTGGACATAATAGGAATAGGGTTATTTATGGAAATGATTAATCTATCATAGAGAATATGGGTTTATGTTAATTACACATCAGTATGAGACTTTATGAGTAGTTGATGTTTTTGGAGATAAATGTTAAGAATTATTGTGGAAGAATATGTGATTAAATCCTTCTCGGTTTCGGGATTCAATCTAAGTATAGTTTACATTGATTAATTGTAAGGAAACTTTTTTATTGAATGTTCTTTCTTGAACTTTGGGGTTTTCTTTGAATTTTGGAGATTAAGAGTAGTATTTATTTTTGTAAAGGATTATCATCTTGAGGATTATCTAATCATGTAATAACCATTTGGGTTTTGGTTGATGTATGAAGATAGGGGAAACATACAGTTCATCTTTTGTGGATTATGTGATACTCTAGAAGTTTATCCTAGCACTTTAAATGTGACCAAGTTAGTTTGAATACTCATTTTTTGCAGAATATATGGGTTTGTGGTAGAAATTTAGTAAAGTATGAAAGTATAGATGACAAGTAAGTATAGTTCATTATGTTTTTAGTTATGATCGTAAATAAATTTTTCAACATAATTAAAAGTATATTAAAACTAAAACGTTGTCTGTTAACTGATCCTGCAGGGGAATCAAAGACCATTTAACCCATCCCAAGATTGTGATATTCTGGTGGTTAAATTTTCTCATTATCATGTTTTATATCACATTCCATCAGAACACGATGGTTTGTTTTCTCCTCCATATCCATGTTATCATAGAATACTAGTATCAATTGTCTCGAGTAACCTTTGTAAATTTCTTCCTTTATTTATTGTGATAGTTTCACTGACTCCTTTCTTGATGTGGGGCATTCAATGATGATTCCAAGCCCAATTTTAATATTGCGAGGATGCAATTCCAGAAGGGGGGAAGGATGTAACATCCCTGGTAAATAATGAAATAAATAATTTTCATTTTAATTAATATTTTGTAAATAAAATATTAATTTTACTTTAAAGGGGTTGCAATGATTGATGACGTACCCAATATGCAACAAGGGGTTTGTTTGAAGTCATACATTTCATAGTAATAATATAATATTATTATTTTAAATGGTAGTTAACACCTAGACGTTGTAATGTTGGGAATGAATAGAACTAACTACAATATGATTGTAAATGTTTGTAAACTGTTTTTACATTTTTCTAACAATTTTTAGAGGGTTAAAATAAGAAAGAATCTGATTTTAAACATAAATACAATAATATTCATTAATGGTCAATTTACCACCTTTTGATGGCGAACAGTCTATAAATTTTGTTTAGGCCACTTGTATATGTTCTATTTGACCAAATAATATTCTTCTTTATAATCAGCACAAGAAAATTTAATTTGGGTAAAATTTTGTATATTTCTGATAAAATTCAATTTTTTATTAATAGTAGAAAATAATGTATTTCAATTCAAAACTACATTTTAATATAATTTATTTATAAGGTTAGATTATCATTTTAATTGGTTTTAAAGTGTAAGTAGACTATATTTTTACTATTTAATACAATATTTATCACTGGAAGTAATTTCAATTTGAAATTGGACAAAAACAAGTGTCAATATTTTAATCGTTATTTTTTCATGAAAACAAAGTTTTTGTTTTGACAGTGGGAATTAATTTTAAATTAATTCTTTCCACTTCTATGTGTCAAATTAGGAAAAATGGATTCCATATTTGTAATCAGGAAGACCAAATTTTGTACATAGGTAACTTTTATTTTAGTCATTATGAATATTTATTTCAGTAAATATTGTATTTACCACAGTTAAAGGGAAAATCTGGTAATTAAGGGTAGTAAATATTATTATAATAATAAACAATTACTCTCTCATATGTCCTACATTTCATGGTTGATACATATCCAACCATGGAAATCCATGGGTCAATTTTGTGACCCCATAAAGCCACTTGGGAGTGATAATGACACTTTATATTTATTTATTTAAAACAATGAATAAAATGACATAAACATATATCTTTTAGTAAATAAATTTTTACCTGGGGTTATATAAGTTATCTATTTGGCTATAAATATTAATTGGAATTAAAAAAAGATTTCCTACATAATTTTTATTTATTATAATTATTAGACATAAAATAAATAAAATTATTTATAACACAATAATGATGCAGTGTTTACCTCATTAATAAATGATTTAAATAAAAAAATTATGCATATTAAAATAATATCCCAAACCTGTCCAATTCATATTAGATGATTTTATGTCGCCCATGAGTCACTATATATTTTAATTTTATAAGTTTTTGACCTTTTGAAACTGAATATAATTCTATTATAAAACAATAGTTTCATACATTCTTAAATAGCCCCACCTCCCCCTTATAAAAGGACCCTACTTCTAACACATTCCTCAAATCTCTCAAGCACCTTGGATCATCCAAACCATTCCCATATAATCTCTAAAGATCCCTCTATTCCACATAGAAGCCATAATTTAGGCAGAAGACACATCAAGAGGTCTTTTTTTAAACCAAAGGGAGTTACCCGAATTAAGGGTAACCGTTTATCTTAAATTCTATTATTTTCGTTTACATCTCCAAACCCAAATAATATTTTATTAATTAATATTATTAAAAAACCACAATACAAAATATACTAGGATGTTGTTTTGATATTGATTCAAACTACACTTTCACACACCTCCATCTAATGGGTAATGAACATACAATTTCGGTGGATATCAATCTACCGCCTCACAAAACGATAATTATTAAATTATATATTACCGCATATCATGGTGGCCATTATAATGGAACTATATTTATATATGATATATATTATGTTTATTTTTTCTTTATTTTTCTATTTTTTCCGTTTATAACATACCTTAATGGTTTACATTATAGGTAAACATGATAATTTCATTTGTGGAAGTGCGGACTACCGCCCCTTCTAAGTGATATGACTCGTTCATACAGTTTGTGGGACGTATAAAAGATGGATTTATTAAAATAATATATAATATTATTCTGGGATTATGATATAACTATGTATCATTATGTTTTCATTCAACTAAAATATGAAATAAAAATGAAAGTAGTGTTCATGCGTACGTACGACTTACCGTCTCCATGAACAATGCATTTCATTTATTATCTACAAATGGTATATATTGTTATAAATACAAATATATACTAGATATAAATGAAATATATTATGTATAAGTCATTAATATTATTCTGGGGAGAATTGAATCTTGACCACATAGACAACTTGTAATGATAAGATGTTCATTTTTTGACTGAAGTACCAAATGTGGAAAAACGACCATTATTAACATAAATGATTACATAATGTTTATAACATGGTAATAAGTAATATAAAAGTAATAATAAATTGAAGAAGTGTTCTTAATCATGTATAAATTAACATAAGTTTATTATTCAGGATAAAAAATGAACAAAAAGTCATCTTGGACATGAGGTAAGGAGTTTCTTATCTCACTTTTAATTCCGTGAGATTTCCATTGTTTTCCCCTAATTTATTGTATGTGGTATATTGTGTAATGCCATTTGATATATATTATAATTTTTATATTTATATTAATGGTTTTCTATGAATAAGTTTGTGGTTATTACGTTTTTTTCAAATGACTTGACTGATTACAATGTGGTAATGGATTTTCATATCACCTTTTATTCCAGTGAGATTCATGATATATTTGCCACTATTTCCTTTTGTGGGGTGTATGTACTACCCAATATTGTATTAATTGATTAATACACCTCAATTTATGGATATTTACATTTTAATTTTATGACCCTCCTTTCATGGGTTTTATGTTTCGAAAGATACGAAATCGGTAAGGGAACCTTTTATGCCAATTTCTATTCCTTGGGTTAATCTTCGAATTATTAATTATTTCATGTGATGAATATGTGTGGAATTACTTTTTTATTTATTTATGTTGTAATTTAAACTCCCCTTTGTGTGTATATACTATTTATATACATAATCACTCCATGGATAAATTCTCAAGTCATCCATATGAACTTGATAAGAGTAATTTTTACTCAATTTCTATTAATTGTGTCAAAAATCCATGTCATTTGTTATTTATTAAAAAGAATATATGGGAATATTCTCTGATATATTTACACTTAATATCCAATCATATTGGTAGTATATATATTTTTCACACATTATTATGTAATTGATTTATCCTTAATCTATGGATGCAGTTTTTATAAGGGATTTTTTCTCAATTTAAATTCCATCAAGACTTCCCTGTTGTTGTACACCAATTCACTCTCATATGTTGTATATACTATCCTTTGGAATATTATATCCTGAATATATTTATTATCATGATATTATAATGTATTGATTTAAGGTTATTCCTCAATTATTTTTATTCAACTGGCTCTCATTTTGTTAAAAAATATTTACCTAAAATATCATTTTAAAATTTTTAAAGATTTATTCTTCTAAATCATTATAATTAATGCCATTTTAAAAAAAATATTTTTATGGATTTATTGATATGGAAATTAATGTTTTCAAATGATAATTTTTTTAAAAGTTTTAAAGTGGTATGGGACTCGTTGATTCAAAGATATCTTTACTAAATGTTTTAAATGGTTTTGAAAATGGTTTGAAAAAGAATTTATTATGGAAATATCCTGAATTGATATATTTTGATTGCAATGTGGAAATGTTATATCTCATTTATTCTTGATTTATGTGTTATAAATATTTTTTTAATATTGAGCATTGTTTATGTATACTGGTGGTTGCATAATAAACATAGGGTGGGAGAGCTCGAGATAGCTCTCTAATGCATTGGGTAGCTTGACGGAGGTAAACGAAAATGTTTATCCTTAGGGATTTAGGGAATATATTGTTATGGGTATTCCAGATTTGTATTATTATGTAGCTGTGATAGATACAATTTAATTATGTTACGAATTCTATGAGTTTCTTTTATGATTTATTATTTGTGTGTGTTATTCATAAATCTTATGATTTCGTAAGGTATGTTATGATTGAAATGTATGGTTTCATTGATTAGTATTTATTGATGGGATAATGTTTTCCATCATTAATTTATATCCCTTCTTGAGCATTTTATTCTCATCCCATGATTTTGAAATGTTTTCCACGGGACTTAATGATGAATTGTGTCATATATGGGATCAATGAAAAGTCATGTTGTCTAAAATATGGAACTAGACATGTTACCTTTTATGAGTTTTTATTTTCTAACAAATGGATACAAATTAGTATTTTCTACATGAAATTTTCATGTTAATATGTTATAGTTATGGCCTAATTCTATTAAACTCTAAACCTGAAAAGATCCTCAATGTGAATTATTTATTTAATTCATGATTATGTAATGTTTAAGGTCAGGTCCTTATATTCATCATCACCAGAAACTATTCGGGGAAATAATAATAACATTAAAACTGGATTAAATCCCCATTAAATCATATTTAACTTCATATTATGTCAACATAGATGTCGAATTGTTTTCAAATATTAAATTGAACATAACCTGAGAAAGATAAATTCACTTTAAAAATAAATTATTAAAACATATAATTTTTTTGAAAACCATTATTTGAAAATAATGTTTTCTACATATAAAGAAGTATTTAGAAATATTTTATTACTTTTATTTAGTATAACATTCATTCAAAATTTGAAAGAACTTTTAAAAACATAAAACATTATCAAAAACCTTTTCAATTATAAAACATTCATTTAATTTTTTTAAAAAAAACTTCTTAAATATTAAGGAGGATTTTTAATTTAAAAAGATATTGTGAAACATGTAATGGATGATTTAAATAATTGATCTATCATAAAAGCTGAAAGTATTGTTTATTTTGTGCATGTAATAACAAATAAACTTTTTTCCATTTAATGTAAAACCCAAACTGTTATTTTTTAGAATATGAAATGTAAATTCCATTAAAAAATAATGTAAAAATATAAAAACATGGGTAAAAGCTATTTAAGAAAAATTTTGAAATTTTTTTAAAAAAATTTTGTAATTTTTTTGAGAAAATATGATTTTTTTTAAAAAGGGTTTGGACCAAAAAAATTGATTTTTCTAAAAAAACAGTAATTGGAGATGTTGAGTAAATAAATAGGGGAAAATAAGTGAAAATATATATTACAATTCCATAACGATAGGATAATTGAATTCAGGAGTTTATTGAGAGATATATATAATAATATTTCAATATTTGAAATAATAATCAGAGACAATCCTGATAAATGATGATATTATGACCTAAATATCTCATCACTTAGGTAACATTGAGTTATAATCCTAATGAATGTATAAAATCAAATTAATAATAAAATATCATTAAAATATTGATATTCATGATATATAATTTCATGGTGTATAATATAAACATTATTGAAGATTATAGGTTCATAGCATAACTTATGTCCCAAAGGAAAAAAATTGAGGCCAAATAGCTTATCGATTTGGCAAAATGTGAACCGAAACCCCCCCCTGAAATAGAGAATATATAATGTATATGAAAATCCCAATAATTTTTCAAAATAAAAATAAAAATATAAATTCAAGGAGATTATATACACCATATAAATGAAAAATATTGTGAATATAGCATGTGACTCATGTATGGAAAAAGGAGAGAAAAACACTTCCCTTATGTCAGGACATCCTTCGTACACATTTAAACCAACTATATAATAAATATACATTTTTATAATATTACGGAACAATTATTATATATATCATATAATATATGATTAAATTTTATCAATTAAATAATAGATTATAAATAATTCCTTATTAAAATCATGTTTCATGCAATAAATTTGTATTCTAAATATGTTTTGTTTTTTTAATATTTGGTCTGTCTAAATTAATCTTGTTTCCATAATATCTACATTAAAATTATTAATTAATTTTCAAAATATTAAATCAGTTACACACTTAACACAAATCATGAAATATTGTATTGAGATATGATGTTTCCTACATTCATGGAGAGAAAGTATGTTATACGTATGCATGAGTAACGGTTTTATTTTTCAATGTTTGCTATGGAAAAGAGTTAAGTAATATATTATCTTTATAAAATATTAATAATAAATTTAATTACAATTTTTTTTATTTTCACATACTTATACATATCGTTCATGTTATGTCATGATTAAAGGAGAGAGTCACATCAGCTCGTGATGGTGTTGATCCACACATACATGAACTATGTTATCATATTTTAGTGAGTGAAAATGTCTAAAATAAAACGTTATATTATATTTTAATAATGATAAATATGTCGTTAATATACAAATTAATTCATTTATATCATATATTTTTTTAAATTGGTCTTTATTATATTTCATTTAAAGCATTAGTGAAAATGGTTCACAATGCTTCGTGAGGTGGTTGTGTAACACCATGTGTTTTTGTGGATTTTTCTAAAAAAAATTAAATATTCATTTAGTTCATAAAATGAACTCTGTAAAAAATTACTTTGAGAAAACATTGACTCTTCATACGTTACATGTAAAATTGGGTTGCCATCAGTTACACGTAAAACCAGTATGTCGTACGTTACACGCCACACTAATGCTTCTACAAAACATGATTTTTATTATTATACTTATTTTAATGATGTAATTATACCCTATACATTAAGAATAGTTATATTAATATTAATAAATAATTTTAATATATTTTTTTATGATTTTTTTTATATTAATAAAATAGATTTATAATGAATTATTTAATTTTTTGTAAAGTCCATATATGTGTAAAATTACTATTAACTTATTTACTATAATTTATTTTAAATATAAAAAAATTTATTTAAAAAAATTGAGAAATATAATTTAATAAAATAAAATACATTTTAATTTTTAATTTTTAAATTATCATGGCAGAATTTTTGGGATTTTTTTTGAGAAACATCATTTTTGGGTGAATAGTGAAAATTACTAAATTTTAATTCAGAACATGTTTTCCATTTAATTTATTTATAAAGATAAGTTATAATTAAAATATATTTAATAGATTAATTTGACCATATTGTTATCTTTTAATAAAATATATATCATTGGATCTAATTTCACATTGAAAATGGATATAAAAACATTGAAAACCTTTCATCATTTTTACTTTAAAAACCAATAGTGTTGTCCCATCAGTGGAGTTAAATATAAATTAATTTATGCCTCTTCTGTGATTGGAATATATAAAATTGGATTCAATATTTGTAATAGGAATAATTTATAATGTCTAGTATGTTAAAATTAATTTTTTGACCAAAATATTTTGTGAATGTAATTAAAATTAATTACATCGATTAATGTAATGGTACTCTTAATAAGGGACTAAACAATAATATCTAGGGCCCAAAAGTCCTATAAACATGTCCATGATCCATTTAATGAAGATATTTGTACCCTATCCCTCCTTTTATATAGTTTGGTATATTAGTTGATCCACATGCAGTTGGAAAATGGTAGAGGAAATTCCTTTTCCCAAATTTATCAGAGTGCCCCTCTTCCTGCACTATAAAAAGACCTCATCTACTCCCACATACTAACACCACAAAAAACACATAGGTTCAATGAATATATATAAACTAAAATGCCAAAAATACATCCCTTACTACTATAATTCTTATATTTGGAAGAAATAAATCCAAGGAATCCTCTTTCACAAACCAAAACGAGTTACCCGATTAAGAGGTAACAACTTCTCCCAAGTTCCTTTATATTGATTTTTTTCTCCACCCTCCAGTAAATTTATTCCCTGATTTTATATCAAAATAAATTAACATTAATATATATTATTTTTCAATTATTATGGTTCTAACTTCAATATACACAAATTTCTATCTAAAGGTTCATAATTATATTATTTATGTGTACGGTGAACTATCGCCTCACAAAATATTGATTGTTCAATTTCTTTACAGTGTCTCATGGTGAAAATTATGATAGAAAATATATTATATATGTTATATATTATATTTATTATGTATTTATTCTTCTTTTATCCTTTAAAAACAAATATATTTATACATTTCATTCTTTTGAAATACAACATTTTTATTTGAGGAAGTGTTAACAATTACCCCCTCAAAGAAATGTGATTTGTTCACACGGTACATAGAATATATTAATGATTTTTTTCAGTGAAATTATACGTTATATATGATATAATAATTATAATTTAATATATATATATATATATATCATTTACCATGTTTCGTTCAATATGACAATAAAAATGGAAGCAATGTTAATGCGTACGTAAAGACTAACGTCTACATTAATTGTTTATTCCATTTCATACATATATATTCTATAAATTATTATAATATACATATAATTAATATAAATTATATTTATATAATGGGGTAAATTTCAGAAATCATTATATAAGTATGAGGACTAATGATATAACAAATTTAGACACATTCAAAAAACAATGTGAATAATACCCGAAGTGAAATCTAGACATAGAATTGTTAAATAGACAAGAATATGAATTCATAATAAAACTGTATAAGGTATTAGATTTAATAATATGGTTCTGTGATAGAATTATAATAAACATATATTTATTATACTTGAGGTTTTAATGAGTATGATGAGAGTCAAGACAAAAGGTTAGGGGATTTCATCTCACTTTTTATTTCTATTAGATACATGCTTTATTAACCACCCATTAATTTTATAGGGTGTGTATAATTCCTATGGATGTATTAAATTATCAATATACATAATTTTTTGGGAATATAAATATCCATTATATGGTATTTATTCCATGTACTTAATGTTTTAAAAGCAACCAAATTTGTAGAACAGTTGTGTCTCAATTTTTTTGTCTTTGACACACATGTATTATTCTAACCCGAAATTATTTTTTTGAGTTTTTTATACATTACATTTACATTTTATATCATGAATATATTTATTTCAATGATATTTTATGCGTCCTTTAATTTACTTTTCTCACATTGAGAGTATGATCCCATGTTATCATGTAGTAATATTTTATAGTAATAATATCACCATATATCAAGATTAATTATGATTATGCTTCCTTTATGGAAATAATATTATCCATATCTCAAGAAAACTAATAAAATACCGTATCCTCTATTAATTCAATAAATATTTGTGTATTAATACATTTTTATACAATATTATACATATAATAAATAATAAAATGTCTTTTAAAAAAATGTTACCATATTTTTATCTTCAGTCGGGAATCTTTTTTATTTAAAAAACCATTCCATAAAAAATTTTGTTAAGTGATACTTGAATATCATTTACAAGGTAAAAAAAATAAAAAATGTTTAATTTATTTCCTTTCTTCCTTTTTATCTATTAAAATCTATTTTCACTGAATAATGTAATCACAAATGTTTTATATTTTAAAACTTTTTTATATATTAAAAGGATATTCTTCTCATGAAATGTTTTTAAAAGATTATTCAAATTTATTACCCACAGAATATAAAATCTATTGGTGTCACTCATTCCATTTTTTTGAAATTATTCAATTTTACATTCATATTTTATCTCTGAATGGATTATATTCTATTGGAATAATGTTTATGAAACATGTTTATCATTATCGGGTTATACACCATTAAAACCCTATTTTTTCACATGTTATGATTTTGATGAAATTTCTATGAAACATTTATATTTTCCAATCATTATGATATGATAACTTGTTTATTATACCTTTTTCAATTCATGGGATATGGTATGATTTTAATAGAATTGTGGCACATTTTTGTGTGATTTCATTATGAGATGGATGCGACCTATATCACCCCCAATGAATTGAGTAATGATTTATATCTTATGAGATAGACTAAGATGGTATTGGGAGTGAGTCATGACTTATAATATGGTCACCAGAGTGAACCATTACTACCATGATGGTATGAGGAGTGAACTCATGCTACTAAGATGGTCATGGGAGTGAACCAGGATAACCAATATGGTATGGTGAGTGAACTAATACTACTAGTATGGACATGGATGCGATGTCATTAACAATATGGAAATGATATTATATTCTTATGTGTTTGACAAAATTTAATGTTTTGTTCCTATATTATTATTTCATAGATTCAATTCATTATTTTCTTATGATTCATGTTTTATGAACTACCAATATATATTCCATGATTCCTATTTAGTATCCTTGATATACAAGGTATGATCTTGTATTTTCATGACAATGTTCTCGTAACCTTACTCTCAAGATATTCTTAAATGTATCCCAAGTATACCCTTATTGTTCATCATATATCACCCCTTTTATTGTATATATTCTATCATGTTATTAAGATATAGATTAAATTTGATGTGTCTATGAAGGGTGATAGTCAATATTATACTATTTAGAGAGAATGCATCTCAATTATTTACTATTGTTTATGTTTCTATGTTTCTAAAGGCACTAAACTATTATATAATTGGGGAATCTATTTGTATAATGTTTTTTGTATTCAAAAAATGATATGTAATGTTAATGATAGAATTTTAAGGGTCATTATAGTTGGTATCAGAGTAAAGTTTCAGTAAACCTTCGGAAGGTATGATAATTAATCCTTAGTGATAATCCCAAGGACATGTCTCAGGACAAGTCTATGGATAGGGAATAGAATAGGAAAATGCCATTCAATTTTAGTAAAAGTTGTTGTGAGTAATTTCCAAGAAAAATATCAATATATAGATAGTAAAAATGTTTGTGGATTTAGAACAGGTGTATATAGGGGTTAAAACATAAACAAGAAGTTTCAGGCCTGACTCAGTGTAATCTCATACACAACAGTGGGACTTGTTGTATAGCTAGTTTGAAACTCGTGGAGGACAAGATTTGGAAATTCAAAAACTCTTGATGAACCGTAATAATGGATTTAAATAGATGTTTCATATTAATAACCTAGGATAAAACAATGGGGTACAAAATTAATAGAGGTGTCATAACTTATGCACTGTATAATGGAATATTCATTATTATTTGGTTCAACAATAAGATAATTATTTATTACTCTATGATTTTGGTTTTAGTTATTAGGATGAACCATAAGAAGCCATGTTAATGGAGATTGTGATAGAAAATTCAATTATTTTCATCCCACGAAACTGAATTCTATGAGATATGGTATAAAAAGAGTCATTGCTATGCCCACACAGATTTCTCAAATATATGAATAATTGTTGACATCCAAATTAGCAAAGGGGGAGAATTTTTTTTTATTTGATGAGGAAATGATTTCATTCTTTTAGAGGTTATTCTAATCCACTTTTTTCATAAAAATGGACATATTATACTAAAATGATATTATCTATTCTATATTATTTATAGAAAGAGAAATTCATTATAACTTTTTATCATTTAGAAGGTGAAGCGAATAAATGGTGTTCTTTAATCAATAATACTAGGAAACTAGATGATATTGAATCCATGGATTGGGATGAGTTTAAGAACTAATTTTTATTCAAGAACATTCATTATATTATTCATAGAATGATGGATAAAGAGTTATGTGAGTTAAAATATCGGAATGTTGAATCTGTTGGTAATTATGACGATACTTTCATGCGACTTCCAAGGTACACTTTAGGAATTATCATCCAACCAGAAATTAATGTTGATTTGTTACTCAGAGGATTAAATACAAGTTTCATAAGGGTGCTATCCATAATAGTCTTTAGTATGTATTAAGAGATTATGCATTATTGATTAATGGTTGAAATATAGGTTGGAGTTACATATCAATCTCATTTTTTAACAATAAAATAAAGATGAATTTGTATAGAAAATCTAAAAACCATGAAGACAAGAATATGATCTTCAATTTATTCTCTATGTGAGGGAAGAATCAAGGAGGAAACATCCATAAAGGGTTTAATAAAAGTTTTAAGTGAAAAGGGAAGTCCATCAAGAATTGGTTTTCAAATGTGATGGGATAAACTGAGAAAATGGTGAGATTGGATCCAAAATATCATTTAAAGAAACTCCCATGATTTAGTGTTATACAAGAAAGGAGAATAGGCACTATGATATCCATATCCCAAACCCAAGGGTTGGTGATGATGATCAATGTCAGTAACCACTTAAACTAGGGGACAAGGGGATGTCCCATGCTATAATTATTTTAGTTGAGGGGTGTGATGACAATGTGATGAAAGGTACACTTTCCATCCATTTTAGATCTGCTAATGTCATATTTTATTCCTGATCTACCTACTCTTTAATATATAATGAATATTTTAAGGGTGTTAAAATTCCACCAAAACAATTTGATGTGGAATTATTAGCACAAACCCCAAATGGTACGATGATTTTATCTCAATTCTATGATTCCTCTCTGATTGAAATTTATTTTAATGGTTTCCTACAGATCTTGTTATTCTTCCATTGGATGAATTTGATGTTATCTTCAGCATGTATTAGATTTTTCTGCATAAATCAGACAAAACTTTTCAAGGAAGGGATTTTATGTTTGATATTTTGAAATATAATATGATCATCAATCCATGTGAAGATAATAATGTTCATCCCATGGGGAGTTAGTCTATTGTATGTGCCTTAATTCTCATTCATGAGTATTTTTTATCACAAATGGTTGGGTAGAAAATCGACACCAATGATATTTCAATTTTTTGGGAATTTTTGGATGTATATCAAGAATATTTTTTCAGTATTCAACCAAGTTGTAAAGTTGTGTCCTAAATAGAACTCATACCTAGTTCCACACCTATTTCAAAGACTATTTATTGAATTGTTGTAACTGAGTTGAAGGAATTAATGATGAAACTCCAAGAAAACCCTAATATTGTCTTCATTAGTCCAAGTGTGTCACATTGGGTGCACTGGTTATTTTTATAGAAAATAAAGATGTATAAATGAGACTATACATTTTTTATTGGAAGTTGAAAAATATCAAAATCCAGAACCAGTATCCTCTTTCCTATATTGATGAATTGTTTGATCAACTTCCTGAAGCTTAATACATTTCAAATATTGACCATCATTCGGGATATCATAAATTAATGGTTTGGAAGGTGGATATTCCCAAGATATAATTCTATAAAAGTTATAGACTCTAGGAATATATAGTGATGTCTTTTTTGTCTAACTATTTCCCCTACTGTCTCCTTGGATTTATTAAATTGAGTCTTTAGAGATTACCTCTATCAATGTTTTTTATGTATTCATATATGATATAATTATCTATTAAAAAAGTGAGGAACAACCTGATGATCAATTGATATTTTTACTAAATACACTAATTATGGAGAAACTATAGGAGAAAAATACAATGTGGGAATTTTTGGGGAAAATAGTATCATTTTTGGGCTAGATAATCTCAAGATATGGTATATCAGTGCATCCATCAATGAAGGAGGCTATTGAATGTGAGACTACACCAACCAAGGTGACTGAGATTTCTATAATTCATGGTTTATATTGATATTATTTATGGTTTTATAATATTTATCATCAAAATCTAATCCCTTAACAAAGATAACTCTAGAGGGTTTTATGTTCATCTGGTTAGATGAATGTGAGGAATATTTCTTGGAAATGATCGAAAGGTTCTTTAGTGAACCTATGATTACATTATTATGTAGTGTAGAAGGGTTTTTAATCTATAAAAATTAATAAAAGAAGGGTTTTTTATGTCATCTTATAAATTAGAACATGGTTATCACTTAAGCCTTGTCTAAGTTAAACATTCATGATCAATATTCACGAACACATGATTTTGAGTTAGCAAAGGTAATTATTTCATTGAAGATATTGTGGCATTATAATTATGGAGAAAATTGTGATGTAAATACCAATAACAAAAGTATGAAATATATATTAACAGAGAAGGATTTGAATATCCAATTGAGAAGATGGATAGACTTAATAACAGATTAAGAATGCTCAATACATTACCACCCTGGGAATGTGAATATAGTGGATAATTTATTGAGTCTTAAGGATCATGATAAGTTATAAATTACGAGGATAAAAAAGATCCTATATTTTGGGATTTACAGTAGGTTGATATGGAAATCCGTAAGGAAGGGGAAAATGTTAACTTTGTTAAATAAATGTTCATCCATTTATCAAAGTGAGGATTAAGGAGGAGCATAGGGAATATATAGGGCTTCAAAATAATGATAGAAATGTTCTAGAGTTTAACCATGATCATGATATAATGATATGGTCTAGGAACCGTGTGTGTATTCCTTCTATATCATATTTGAAGAAGGATATGTTATAAGAATCTCATATGTATCAATTCACCAATCATATAGGAAGTAAGAAGATGTTTAAGGATGTGAATAAAAACTTATGGTGTTTTGGAGTGAAGAGATATATCAGAGAGTTTGTATCTAGGTTGTTGTTATGCCAAAAATTTAATTCTAAATGAAAAAAAAGTTAAAGGGGGTATTGAATCAATTAACCATACAATATTGGAACTTAGAGAACATCACAATAGATTATTTCATTAGAATTCCCAGAATATATAAAGGGTTTAATGTTATATGGGTGGTAGTCGATCACCTTAAAATTTGATCACACTTCATTTCTACTAGAGAATACATCTCTCAAGAACATCATTCCATTATTTACATTAATGATGTGGTAAGACTTTTGGAGAACAACATTCAATTATATCAGTTTAGGATCCATGGTTCCCATCAATGTTCTGGTGAAACCATTAGCAATGTCCTGATACAAAATTGAGTTTCATCATAAATTATCATTTTTAGAAGTATGTTTGATCTAAAATAAAAACTCAAACCGTAGAGGATATGTGGAGTTATTTTTCTCTCGATTTCAAAGGTGGTTGGAATCATCACATTTTTAAAGATGAGTTTTAATAAAACAATGGATATCACTCTAGAATTTTGATTGAAACATATGAATCCCATTATGGGAATAAATGTATATCTTCAGTGTATTGGGGTATAGTTAGAGAAAGAAAGATATTGGGATGCATGATCGTTGATGAAATGGTTGTTAAGGGTAGAACCATTTAGTAGAATATCAAGGAAGCTCAAAGCCTACATAATATTTATTAAAATAACTTATGTTGTAATCTAGAATTTTATGTAGGTGAAAAAGTGTTTCTATGAATATCTCCCTTGAGAAAATTTATTAGGTTCAAAAATAAATAGAATCTATCTGTATGTATATAAGTCCCTTTGATATTTTTGATCGTATTCGGATAATATCATAAAACATAGAACTTACTTAAAATATCTCACATGTCCATGATGTATTCCATGTATCTCTCCTGATTAAGGAAATAACTAAATCACCACATATACTAATCCTATAGGTCATATCGCTAGAGCATGATCATTCATTCGATGAACAACCTATTGAAATTATGGACCAATCAGAGAAATTTGTACTGAATAAGACAACTCACCTAGTAAATATTTTATGGAGAAATATCTAGTTATATTATGCTACATATGAACTTGAGAATATGAATAAGCATAATTATCCACTTATGTTATTCCAATAGTTCTGAATTTCAATACGGAAAAAAATTATAAGGTTGTTATAATGTAACACACAGAGTTTTTATTGTAACACCCTGAAATTTGATGAGAAACATTATTGTTTTTTAATTTCATTGATGTCTTTTATTGTACGCTACAACAAGATTACCTTGTACTATACACAACACTTTATTAGTTTGAAGTATACACAACACTATTCCTGACTTGCATTACATGCAATCAAGACCTTCCTTGATAGTGTGTGTAGTACACAGAACCGAGTTTCACTAAACAAGATATTATTATAGTATTATTATGAATTAGCCATTATGAATAGTAATACTGACTTTTTGAAATTTTATAAATTTTATCTTTCAAAATGGACTTCATTTTTTGGATTCGGAATATCAAAATTATCCTAGGGTGCTTTTTTGGTATTTTTCTGAAAACGTTCATTTTTTGATGAATAGTGAAAACACTAGGTTACTATTTAAAAACCAATATATTATTTTATTTATATTTATTTTAGGTCAAAATTGATACATAATTAATATATAAGTTCAATGAAATTCATTAGAGTAATTTTATAATAATTTTAGATATATAAAAATTTTATTGAACTTTTCACCGTCTTTTAGCCACCTCCTAGGAGAATTTAGAAAATCACATAAAACATAATTTTACCGCTTCTGTGAGTGTAATTTCGAAACACCAAGAGACACGCTTAATATCAAGGAGTAAAATGTGTTTCAATATGATAGAAATAATTTTTTTTGAATAGTAACTATTTGCGTTTATTTACCACTGTTAAAAGTAAATAGGGTAATTAAGGGTAAAAATGAAATTATTATTACCCTAACACATGTATTAATTCTATTGGATAAGTATAATTCGACCAAAAACAACCTTATGAATAGAATATTCTCATTTAGGTCCACTTGTATTATATTTGGACATTTATTATTTTTTAATTCAAAGAAAAGTTAAAAGAGTTAAAATCATAGTATAATAACGAAAACATTTTTAATATAGGGTTATAGACAAGATAAATTAAACTATAAATATTAATTATAAATCTTAAAGTATTTCCTAAATAATGGTATTTTATTTATAATTTTTAGTCATTAAATAGTTTAATTTATTTATGACACAATGATGATGTGGTAATTACCTTAACAATGAAATATTAACATAATTGATGTTATAAATACCCAAATAAATGTAATTTGAGTCTTTTTATAAATTAAAATAATTTTTTATATTAAAATTACCTGTTATTATTGATTTAATTATCTTTTTTAGAACTAATGTTTCTGTTATAATTTTCACAAAAAACAATTACCAAATACTGTCAAAACTGACATAAAATAGTTTTTAAAACAAATATTATATTATTAATTTCTATTCTATTCCTAAAAATATAAGGATCATCCAAATGACTTATATAAGGTTATATATATTAATAATGAACCCCTTGGGGTTAGTTTTTCATTTTATAGTATGTCTATTAACCACATAGTGTAAGAAAACAAGAAGACATGGTAAAAGTTAAATTATTTAACTTAGAGTTAAATATAAATGATATTGTTAAAATAGTAACCTAAACTTGTCTAAAACCTATTGGTTGAGAGTATTTAGACCCATCCCCAATTTATATTCTAAAAAAATAAATTTGGATCTATTATAAACCGAATATTACTTGATTATAAAATAATATTTTATGTTTTTCCTAATGTGCCCCTCTCCTCCTTTATAAAAGGGAACCTCCTCCCTCTCCTCTTTACCCAATTTAGAGCCTTCATGATTGGAAAAACCCTGACCATTTCCCTTATAAACTTACCTAGAAACATTATAGAGGTTCTGGTCTCCTCAAAATACAATCTCTATTTCCTTAAGAGGAACCATAAAATAGGTGCGTCGAAGAAGAGGTAATATCTTCTACTGATTCTTTCAAGTTTCTTTCTTCTTCAACTTATTCTCCTTTAGTTTTTTCATTATAAAGTAATAAAATCAGTATCAATAATATACTGATATGTTATTATAAAAATGAAACAACCCAATTTCACCGTCTATCCATCCAACGAAAAATGAAATCACCGCACGTGCGTACAAACGGAATACCGTCTCCACGCCGTGGTGTAATCTGTTTTTCCACCACCACCATACTTGGATGGGTAAAATGGTGTAAAAAATAACGATATATAGTTATTATAACATCATACAGATTTTGATATATTATATCATCCACTCCAATTCAATTCAATAATTATTGGAATGATATCATCGCTTGTGCGTATGTACGGATTACCGTCTCCACGACGCGATGAGATTTATTCTCCATGTTAACCATTAAAGAAAGATTATAAATTATATATAATGAATAATAAGTAAATATATGACATTATAAAGCTACTGTATGTATGTATATTTATATTTGGCATCTACTTACTTCATTCATGTCAATAAGGAAATGAAAACATCGTTTATGCGTACCTACGGCCTACCGTCTCCAAGAACTGTGTATTTCATTTCTTTCACCAATCTATTATATATATATATATAATGAATATATATGATATATAAATAATTATTTGCAATATTTAAGTATGTAAATCATGATATAAGTAATAATAATATCAAGAACAACATGTCCAAACACGTATGATAAATTAAATGATTTTACCCAAAACGCGGCTTTAACATGGAATTTACAAAAGAACGGGTAATATAAAGCCATAATTGAACCATATATGATATCATAACAATTAATATGATTCTGTAATAAGTAAATGACATTATTTAAATCATTATAAAGGAGTTTCGGATTCGTACAAAGCATATCAGAGCTAAGGTAATGGAAAACTTTTCAAATCTCGTTTTTTATCAAAAATTGTTTATTCGTAAGTATTTGCTAGGGTTATATTTATCATCCATGGCCCTCTTTTTTTAAAATGGTTTCATTTATGTCTAAAGTCCTTTTTACACATTTTTTAATTTTACTACATGGTATGTAAGGATTCTTTATTTTTTTACCATATAAGGTACTTTTTGACTTTTCTGGAAAAAGTACGAGAAGAATGTTTTTTCTTAACTTATATGGCATGAAGGGATTTTCACGATTTCATAATGCCTTATTTTCAAGAAGCTTACTCTACATGATTTAATGATTATTTTCAACAAAATCATTTTCATTTAAAATATCATGGAATTTTGAGAAAAGAACGTGATTTTGAAGAAGAAATGATATTTTCCTCAAGAATTCATTTCACGTGTTTTGTCAAAACTATTTTCCATCTAAGATGACATTTTTAGTATGATTATGTTTAAAGTATATTGTCTCTAGGATTTACATGGTTTCATTTTTCTTATTATGATATTATATTGATTTTTATATATGGATTATGTTATGATGGGATGATGTTAATGAAACCCATTTTATAATTTGGGTTATGATGATTGATTTATGTCTATGCTATGGCACACATAATAATGATTTCATTATGATATGGTAGGGACCTATATCTCCCTCCAATGCATTGGGTAAAGATTTATATCTCATGATATAGACATGGATGGAAGGGAATTTAAATCTGGTTCCATAATACAGTGTTGGACCGGCATGTAAACCTGGTTCACTAAGGGACTTTGTCCACTAAGATGGTCTTGGCAGCAATTCCTTGGCTACTATGGAAATCATAAAATGTGATTAATGTTTTGCCACAATTACATGTTTTATTCCCATGCTATTTTATCATGGTTAATGTTATTTTATGATCTATGCCTTATGTACTATAATGTTTTATGTCATTGCTCAAGATTTTGATGTTTAGATTTTTTGCTAATGTTTTTACATTCATAGGATTATGGATTGTTATATGTTCTCTATGTTTACAATTAGTGAGCATTTCTGCTCACCCTTTTTATGTTTTATTTTTCCCATGATTTAAAAAAAGGTTTTAGGATATAAAACAAAAGGGGAATATCTTTATGGGAGATTTTGAAGATCATTCACCACAATTGGAAGATTATATTCCGAGTTTCCAAAGACACTAAACTATAACGGTCCTTGTGTGTCTATTTTATTTATGTATTAAGTATTACAAAAAATTAATTTAATGTCTTTTTACATCCATATTGGGTGTCTATAGTTGGTATCAAAGGAAAGGTGGTAGGAATGAATCTGATCCTTGGGAACTCTCACATGTGACCATTGGACGAAGCATGGCTCTCCACCCAAGGGCTTCATGAAAAAACGGATGCCACTGGGGATGGTGGTGTGTCCCGCATATGGGGTGTAGCCGCCCATGGAGTGCCCTGATAGGTTTCAATAATAGTCTACTGGAAGTAATTCCAGACCGTTACAGTTGGTATCAGAGGAAATGTTTAGTCATCCTTTGGAAACTAGGACGTGGAAACTTTAGAGAGATCCCTAGAGATATTTCTAAGGTATGTCTAGGGATGTCCCTATGGTTTAGTATGACTATAGTTTACAGTCCTAGAATTGTGTTGATGATCATGAATAACCTAGGGTGATCCTAAGGTGTCATGGATTAATTAATGTCTGATAAGTTAGACATCCCATAAGTGAATTTTTAGGATTATGTTGTTCCCTGTTATTTTAACTGTTTCTTACAACATGGATTTTGGTTTTAGTCAATGGAGGGAACCAGAAGTAATTGGGTCAACATTGAATCCAATGGAAAAATTGGTTACTATGAGAAACTAAATTGCATAATTCCTTGAAAGAATGATTTTGTGATTATTCCATATTAGTCATCGCGATGTATCATTAACAAGGTGAACTTTAGTGGTATTCCTAAATCATCAAATAAGAGGAAGATGGACTTTTATGCATGTTATCATGTTCTCCTATTTAGGAGATAAAGAAAGGAATATTAAGATTTCTAAAGAAGGGAAGAAGAACCCTGATGAATACATCAAATGGGGGTAGATGTTATCTGTGTGGAGAGAAGGGTCATAGAGTGATAGACTTTTATGGAGTTCAGTTTCGTATTTGTGGAGAACATGGGAATTACCCAACTCAATGTCCTGACCTAAGAGGTTACTTCTAAATCAAGGAAGGACTTATTCCATGACAATCATTAAAAAGGAGGGATTGAATTGTTTATGTATTTGTATTCATGAATAATGTTGTTGTGGTACTTTTTTGGTATAATGGAATATCTATGTATTGGTCCATTGTGATTTTCAATAATTATATGGTACCGGTAACCATGAAAAGTGATTTAGATATTTTTTTAAAAGAAGATGATATGCGCTTAATGAAGGGATAAAGAAAAAATGAAATGTTTGATAGTATTAATGAGCTCATGACTGATATAAGGAAATCTTTATATCATGGTTTGAGTATATAGAATTTTTAGATTTTGGTATGTGGATAGAGTTAGCTTTTGACGGAATTCATGTTTTCACTAAGGTTCAATGGGTATTCATTTTTCAAGAGAATACAAGATTAAGGTATTCACATGTTTGGAATGCGATCAACAAGATATATCTTATGATATATGAGGGATAAATGATGGTATTCACGTGGTTGTTATATGACCTTTTTAGTAATTGTTCTCTTTATACTATGAGTTTGGAAATAAGTATTTTGGATAAGCCTAAATATTGGAATGGATTATGTTGAACATATGATAATATTATTTAATGCTAGAAATTTATTCAATATTATTGCAGGAATGTTATAATAATTTTGTTTTTGAAAATGGAAAACCTGGAGGACGAACGACAACCCATTGCGTCGGACAAGGCTGTGGGAATCGAACCCACAACAAAAGTGTAGCATGCCTTTATCGCCTACCACTGGCCTACATGAAGTCCCTGGTTAGTAGAAACTAGTTTTATTTTATTAAAATCTATGATAGATGAAGTATATGTCCAATTTAGTAACCATATATGATTAATCTCACCATAGATGGAATTATGTATATTTCATAACTTTTTCTACCCTTTTGTTTGAAACAGATGGAATAACCAATCATTCTATCACATGATCTGCTAACACTTCAATAATGAAAAATTCAACTTGATTTGTTTAATAGGTAAAGTTGAAATTGTTCAAGGCACGAACAATGGTGAGATTGTACCAAAGTAAAGTAAGTATTTATTCTAATTCAAATTCATCAACATTAGGGAAATGATCATGAAAACCAAAAATGTTGTCCTAGTGTCCTTATATCTGATGAATCATATGGTACCTTAAATCATCATAAATTTATTGCTTTGTGATTGTTTTCTTTTTCATATCCATGTTTTCTACCACTCTCCATCATACCTTGATGGATAGATTTCTCTTCGATATCCATATTTTCACCAGTGTTCTCCTATGTGGAAACCCACTGATGAGTTAATTTGGGTAATTGTTATGTTTCTTACTCCACTTTTTAAAATTAAGTTTTAGTATTCCTTTTTATGATGTGGATTTATATGAATGAAAATTTTATTTAGGAAAATATTTATAACCCCGATAAATTTCATGGGCGAAATTCATTTTATGGGGGGTAGAATGTAACACCCTAATATTTTATGAGAAAAATTATTATTTTTAATTTTTTAATGTCTTGTGTCATACGGTACCCCAAGATTACCTTGAACTATACACAATATGGTAATAGTTTTAAGTATAAACAATACTATTCTTGACTTTCATTACACACAATCAAGACCTTCCTCGATAGTGTGTGTAGTACGCAAAACCGAGTTTCAGTAAACGATATATTATTAAATTATTATTATGAATAAGCCGTTATGAATAGTAATACCCACTTTGTGGAAGATTATAAATTTTATCATAAAAAATGGACTTCATTATTGGATTTTTAATATTGAAATTAGCCTTGGGGGAATTTTTGGTATTTTTTTGAAAACTTTCATTTTTTGATGAATAGTGAAAACACTAGGTTACTATTTAAAAACCAACCTTTTATTTAAATAATTAATTTTTTTTATTTAAATTTTTTTTATGTAAAAATTGATACATAATACCTATATAAGTTCAATTAAATTAATTGGAGACATTTTATAATAATATTAGATATATAAAAATTTTATTGAACTTTTCACCGTCTTTTACCCACCTCCTAGGAGAATTTGAAAATTTACATAAAACATAATTTTACTGCTTCTTTGAGTGGAATTTCGAAAATCCAAGAGACACAATTAATATCAAGTAGTAAAATGTGGGTAAATATGATAAAAATAATTTTTGGGGAGTCGTAACTTTTTACTTTTATTTACCACGGTTAAAAGTAAATAGGGTAATTAAGGGTAAAAATGATATTATTATTACCCTAACACATGTATTAATTCTATTTGATAGGTATAATTCCACCAAAAACAACCTTATGAATATAATATTATCATTTAGGTCCACTTGGATGAGATTAGTACATTTATTATTATTTAATTCAAAGAAAAGTTAAAAGAGTTAAAATCATAGTATAAAAACTAAAACATTTTTAATGTGGGGTTATACATAAGATAAATTAAACTATAAATATTCATTATAAATATGAAAATATTTCCTAAATAATTTTATTTTATTTATAATTTTTAGTCATTAAATAATTTAATTAATTTATGACACAATGATGATGCAGTAACCACATTATCAATGAAATATTAACATAATTGAAGTTATAAATACCCAAATAAATGTAATTTGAGACTTTTTATAAATTCGTATAATTTTTTAGGTTAATATGACATGTTAGTATTGATTTAATTAACTTTTTTTTAACTAATCTTGTCGTTATGATTTTCACAAAAAACAATTACCAGATAGTGTCAAAATTGACATAAAATAGTTTTTAAAACAAATATTATATTATTAATTTCTATTCTATTCCTAAAAATATAAGGATAGTCCAAATGACTTAGATAAGGTTATATATATTAATAATGAACCACTTGGGGTTCGTTTGTCTTGTTATAGTATGTTTATTAACCACATAGTGTAATGAAACAAGAAGACACGGTAAAAGTTAAATTATTTAACTTAGAGTTAAATCTAAATGATAATGTTAAATTATTGACCTTAACTTGTCTAAAACCTATTTGTTGAGATTATTTCGACCCATACCCACTTTAGCTTAGAAAAAAATCAATTTGGAGCTATTATAAACCGATTATGACTTTAATAAAAAATAATATTTTATGTTTTTTCTTAAGCTGCCCCTCTTCTACCTTATAAAAGAGCACCTCCTCCCTCTCCACTTTACCCAATTTTGAGCCTTCAATCTTGGAAAAGCACTGCACATTTAAATTATATACTTCCCTAGAAACATTATAGATGTTATGGTATCCTCAAAAGACCCTCTCTAGTGCCTTAAGAGGAATCTTAAAAGAGGTTCGTCGAAGAAGAGGTAATATCTTCTACTGATTCTTTCATGTTTCTTTCATCTTTAACTTCTTCTTCTTTAGTGGTTTAATTATAAAGTAATAACATAAGTATCAATAATATACTGATATGTTATTATAAATATTAAAAAACCCCATTTCACCTTCTATACATCCTTCAGAAAATGAAATCACTGCATGTGCGTAATAACGGAATACCATCTCAACGCCGTGTTGTTATCTGTTTTTCCACCACCACCTTACATGGATGGGTAAAATGGTGTAAATAATAACTATATATAGTTATTATAACATCATACTAATTCTGACAGATTATATCATCCACTCCAATTCAATTCAATAAATATGGGAATGATATCATAGCTTGTGCGTACGTACGGATTACCGTCTCCACGACGCTATGAGATATATTTTCCATGTTAACCATTCAAGAATGATTATAAATTATATATAATGTGTAATAATGATATGAATGACATGAAAAAGCTACTGGATATATATATATATATATATATTTATTAATGACATCTACTTACTTTTATTCAAGTCAATAAGGAAAGGAAAACAGCGTTCATGCATACGTACGGCCTACCGTCTCCATGAACAGTGTATTTCATTTCATTCATCTATCTATTATATATTTATATATACTGAATATATATGATATATAAATAATTATTTAAATTCTGGAATTATGTAAATCAATATATTGGTAATAATAATATCATGAACAACAAGTCCAAACACGTACAATAAATAAAACGATTTTACACAAAATGCTGCTTTAAAATGGAATTTACAAAAGAATGGGTAATATAAAGTCATAAGTGAACCATATATGATATCATAAAAATTAATATGATTCTGTAATAATTAAATGACATTATTCAAATCATTATACAGTAGGTTCGGATACGTATGAGGCATATCAGACCAAAGGTAAGGGATAACTTTTCCAATATAGTTTTTATCCATGATTGTTTATTCGTAAGTATTTGTTGGGGTTATATTTATCAATCATGTACCTTTTTTATAAAAATGGTTTCATGTATGTTTAAATTTCTTTTTACCAATTTTTTACTTTTACTACAAGGTATGTAAGGATTCTTTATTTTTTTTACCATATAAGGTATTTTTGACTTTTCAGGCAAAAGTACAAGAAGAAAGTTTTTTTTCATGTATATGGCATGAATGAATTTTTGCAGTTTCATAGGGCCTTATTTTATAGAAGCTCATTCTACAAGATTTCATTATTATTTTAAAAAAAATCCTTTCCTTTTAAAAATACATTGCATTTTTTGAAAGTAATATTATTTTGAAGAAGAAATGATATTTTCCTCAAGAATTCATTTCAAGTGTTTTGTCAAAACTATTTTCCATATAAGATGACATTATTTAGTATGATAATGTTTTAAGTATAATGTCTCTATGATTTACATGGTTTTATTTTCATTATGATGAAATTATATCCATTTGTTTCATATTGTTTATGTTATGATGAGATGATGTTTATGAAACCCATTTTATTCTTTCGGTTATGATGAATGATTTAGGTTTATGTCGTGACACACGTAAGAATGATTTAATTATGAGATTGGTGGGACCTATATCTCCCTCCAATGGATTGGGTAAATATTTATATATCATTAGATTGACATGGCTAGAATGAAAAGTAAATTTGGTTTAGTAATACAAGGCTGGAACGACAAGTAAACCTAGTTCAGTAAAGGACTTTGTCCACTAAGATGGTCCTGGTAGCAATGCCTTGGATACTATGGAAATCATATCATGTGCTTAATGTTTTCCTGCAATTACAAGTTTTATTCCATTGCTATTTTATCATGATTAATGTTATTTCATGATATATGTCATATGTACTGCAATGTTTTATGACATTTATCAAGATTTTGATGTTTAGATTTTATGCTCATGTTTTTACATTTAAATGTTTATGGATTGTTTTATGTTCTCTATGTTTACCCTTACTAATCATTTGAGCTCACCATTTTTATGTTTTCTTTTCCCCAGGATATAAAGAACAGATTTAGGTAATAAAACAGAAGGGGAAGATCTTTATGGGAGATGTTGAAGACCTTTCACCATGATTAGAAGATTATATTCTGAGTTTCCAAAGACACTAAACTATTACAGTACTTATGTGTCTATTTCTTTATGTATGAAGTACTCCGAAAAATTAATTCAATGTCCATGTATGTCAATCTCGGTTCTTTATAGTTGGTATCAGAGGAAAAGCAGGTAGGAAGGAATCTGATCCTTGGGAACTCTCACATTTGATCGTTGGACGAAGCATGGATCTCTGCCCAATGGCTTCATGAGGAAATGGATGCCACTGAGGATGGTGGTGTTTCCCACCCAAGGGGTGTAACCGCCCATGAAGTGCCCTGATAGGTATCAATTATAGTCCTCTGGAAGTAATTCCAGACAGTTACATTCATGTAAAATTGTTTTTGAATAGATTAAATTTTTTCTTATGTCTTGAAATTTACTAAGACCAAAATTCACTTCACATGGAACCAACTCAGCTTACGTTACATGGAAACTATAATATACATATCTTACACACAACATCAACTTCGAATACATTACATGCAACACCTATGTTTTTATAGAACACAAGTTTCTTGTTATAATTTTTAGATGATATAATTATTAACAAGTTATTTGAATTAGTTATATGAATACTAATAACCTCTTTTCATATATTTTTTATAAATTTTTTATGTAATTAAAATAGATTTATAGTGATTGATATAATTTTTTGTTACGTCCTTATATATTCAAAAATACTATGAACTAATTTTTGGGTCCTTTAATGAAAAATAATAAAATTAATTATAGAAACATTTATAAATTGACTTTTATAAAATAAAATAAAATTTTTATTTTGTAATTTGAAAATTAACTACGGGTTAATTTTTGGTATTTTTATGAGAAACGTCATTTTTATGAATAGTGAAAAATACCAAATTTTAATTCAAAACTGCTTATTCATCTAATTTATTTATAAGGATAAATGAAATTTTAATTTTATTTTAATTTTTAATGACATATTTTGTTAATTTATCCAATTCATGTCATTGAAAGCAATTTCACATAGAAATTGGATATAAAAACATTGCAAACTTTTGATCGTTTTTACTCTAAAAACCCCACTGTGTAATCCCATTAGCGGGATTAAATTTATATTAATTTCAGAAAATTTTGTTAATGTAATTTGGAAAAATGATTTCAATATTTTTAATCCTTTTATATTTTATTATCTAATAATTTGAACACAGTTTTTAAAGAAATAGTGAATGTAATTATAATAAATTACATCGATTTATTTAAGATTGAGCTTAATGAGGGAATAAACATTAATCTTAAGGGTTCAAATGAACATGAAACATGTACAAAATCCAATTTATAGAAATATTTATACACTATCCTCTCATAGATATAGTCATCTCAATTATTGGATCCACTTTTCATGGAAAAACGTCATAGAATTTCTTTTCTCAAAATTTAAAAGAGTGACACTCCTCCTCCTCTATAAAAAGGCCTAATATCCTCCAACATCCTCACACCTCTAAAACTAGTTAGGTTCGACCAATATCATCAAAATAAACTTCTCAAAATCCCTCCATTACTCCAGTAATCTGCCCCTTGATATGAAATCAATCCAAGGAATTCTTTTGGTACAAAAAGAAAGGAGTTACCTGATTAAGAGGTAATGACTTCTCTAATGTACAATTTTTTATTTTAATTCTCCAACCCCACCACTATATATATCATAATTTTATAAAAATGATATTATATTAAACATAATATGATTTTTTTATATTTTATTGATATAAACTAATATAAATCTCAATATAACGTGTAATGGCCATTCTGTTTAAGTATACAGAGAACTACAATGTCACAAAATGTTGATTGTTCATTTCTCCTTACCACCTCTCATGGTGGAAATTATGATGGAAACAGAATTTATATATGTTATATATTATATTTATATTTTACATAATATTATTTAATCCTTTTACAACACATATCTTTATAATATCTATTTGGTGTAGATAAGATAATTTTCTTTTAGGCAGTGTGGACTATCACCCCCTCAAAACGATGTCATTCATTCAAAGACTACATGGAATGTATTAATGATGGATTTAGTAAACATATATGATATATATGATAAAAAATATGATTTTAATAATCATATATATATATAGTTGTCATTTACCTTCTTTTTTTCATTAAGATAATAAAATGTAAAACAACATTCATTTTTACGTATGATATACCGTCTCCGTTAATGGTTTATTACATTTCTTACAACTATATAATATATATTATTATAGTAAAAATATAATTAAAATATATTATATTCATATCATGGTGTTTATTTTTTCAATCATGATATATGTATAATGACAAATGATATTACAAATTATGGTACACGTGAAAATCAATGTGAGTATTATGTGAAGTAAAACCTTAACATAGAATTGTTAAAATGTGGGTAATAAAAAGTCATAATAAAAAAATATAGCATATTAGATAAATAAATATGGTTCATTTATATATTTATAATAAACTTATATTTATTTTACATTATGCTTATATGATTACAATAATAGTCGAGACATAAGGTAATGGGATTTCATATCACTTTTGTTTCATGAGATACATGCTTTATTTACCACCCATTCATTTTGTGGGGTGAGTATAATTACCATGGATGTATTAAATGATTATTATTATTAAATTTATTATTGTTTACATATACATTCCATGATCTTTATTTCATTGTGTGGTTTTTCAATATACTACAAAATTGGTTGGACAATTTTGTCTCAATTTACCTTCATTGAGACAGATGTTTTGTTATACACATACATTATTTTACAAAGAGTGTATACTTCCATATTACATTTTATATCATGAATATATTTATTTTAATTATATTATAATATTAATGAATTTTAATTTTGTTACATGTAGTATCGGATCCCAACTTACCATGTTGTAGGATTTTATTCAAACAATATCATTGTATATCATGATTGTTTATTATTACAATCCCTTTATTTAATTCTTTTGAACTATATGTCAAGAAAACTCACAAGTTTAATTATTATATTTTAATTCAATTTATTTCCACATATTATTAACATTTTCTAAATCTTTTGTTCTTATGATAACTAATAAAATGTTTTTAATAGAAATTTAACAATATTTTTTCTCTTCGATCGTAAATATATTATCATTCTAAAACCATATTTTAAATAATGTTTTAAAAAATGATTTGAAATAATCCATTAAGACCATTTCCAAGGAAAAATGATTTTATTTATTTTAATATTTTTAAAGGATTACTTTATATTTTTTAATGTTATTTTCAAATAAAAATGTATTTGGAAATTTTTTCTGTTTTAAAAATAAATTTTCAATGCATAAAAGATATTTTCTGGAAGAAATGTTTTTAAAATATCATTAAATTTTTTCCAATATAAGATTATATATGTTGGAGTAACTCACTAATTTGTAATGAAATTATACAATGTTTCCAATGATATTATTTTCCTAAATGGATTATGTTTTAATAGAATTATGTTTAGAAACTAGTATCTATATCATGGGTTATATTCCTTTGAAACACGCTTTCTTTCATGGGTTATGATTTTGATGTAATTATTATGAAAGCAATATATTTTTTCTTATTTTATTATATTAAACCTTGTTTCTTATAACCATTTCTTTTCTAGGGTTTTGGTATGATTTATAATGATCTTGTTGAACAAGTTTGTATGATTTCACTATTAGATAGGTGGGACATTTATCTACTTCCAATGCATTGGGTAATGATTTATTAATGATGACATAGACTATAATGGTATTGGGAGTGATCCTTGACTAAAAATATTGTTATAAGAGTGAATCATGACTACCAAGATGGAGTGTAGAGTGAACTCATGCTACTAATTTGGGCATGAGAGTGAACCATTACTACAAAGATGGTATTGGGAGTGAACCCATACTACCAATATGGCCTTGGAATAGATTCCCTGACAACTATGGAAATAATATTATATTATTATATGTTTGAAATAATTCTATGTTTTATTCCTATGTTATGATTTCATGGATTGTGATCCTCATTTTCCTATTATTCATGTCTTATGAACTACCAATCATTATTCCATGAATATTATTTATAATCTTTGATATAATGGGTATGATCTTATATTTTCATCATCATGTTCTCACACTCTTATAATCATTATTATTATTACAAATCTAAAATTTGTTTCCCTTAATGGGTATCTTATATCCCTCCTTTTTATGCCTCCATTCCCCTAGGTTATAAAGATATGTATTTCGTTTGATAATTCTAAGATGGGTGGTGTCTAGATGAACCTAGTGGGAGATAATGTTGCACAATTATATACCCGTCTTTATGTTTCTATGTTAACAAAGGTAAAATAATAATATTGTCTTTGGGAATCCATTTTTATAAATTTTTATTAATTCCTCAAAATATATGTAATTTTAATGTTTGAATAGTGATGGTTGTTGATGGTAGTCAACGATGCACACGAACAATGTTATACATATACACTAGTGAAAAGAAATTAAAAAAATGTATATATGAAATAATATGTATATATATTGGTATAATTGTGTTATAAATATCTTATATATATGTATATATATATATAAACCATCATTATTCTTAACCATGATAGTTGAGAATAGAATTACATAATGAAATTTGTTCGTAAAAGTCCTTCGTACACACCAACGATGATTTCATAACCCATTTGATTGAAGTATATATGGTTGTATGTAAATTAATTAACATAAAATCATATAATTATGTGGTAGTCACTGAGGTCATTATTTAATAATTTTTTAATAATAATATAAGGATGATGTGGTAGAAAGAAAATAAAAATACTAATTTAAAAATGTCACTTCTTCTTCGGGTATCCCCCTTACAATTAAAGTATAAGAAATAATGGGTTATATTTCATCACAAGAAAGTAGTATTTGATAATAATATGGTATTTTTTAAGTTATTAGGTTATGGAAAGGGTGAGTAGAAATTTTTAAAAGGTTTTAAGAATTGAAAAGGGGAGTGGCCTTTTATAAGTGAGGTGGGTGGCACACTTGTAATATTTTGAAAGAAAAATGTTTACAAACGTATTTCTCATTAAAAAAGATCAAAAATAGATTATTGGAGATAGTTAGTCTTTATTTGTTCTAAATATGAACATATTATTTATTTTATTATATATTTTAGTTCATTCTAACCCTTATATTTTTAGGTTACCACCCCGGTAAACCCATTTTACATTAACAATAGTAAATAATAGTTTCTATTTTAAATTTTATATGTTGTAAAAAAATTATTTGGACTTATAAAATAACATAAATTATTTTTATTAAAAATATGGAATCCATTTTTTGAAATTAACTTCATCTATGTGGAAAATTGTAATTTTAAATTAATATCAGAAAATAGATAAGAAAAAAGGGTTTTCAATGATAAAATGTTCAGAATTTAAAAACTATTATATCAATATTCAATATTTAAATGACTGCATTAACCTAAAATGGATGAATATATATATATATATATAATGTTATATTAATTTAAAATCAACTTATTATATAATTTATCCTTATAAATAATTGAAACCAAAAAGTAGTTTTTAGTTAAAATTCATTATTTTGCACTACTAATAATAAAATTAATTTGTTCAGAAAAATATAAAAAACTAATAAAAGAATAATAATAATATAATTTTGACCAGATTATTTTTAAAATATATTTTATTTTTCAATATAAATTTATAAAATGAAAAAATAAATTAAATTTAAAACAAAACCATAGACACGATGGAAATCAGGTTTTTGAGAACTGTATTTTTCAATCACAAGATGATTTTATATTAATTTTATATATAATAATAATAATATGAATATAAATTAAAATTTATTCATATGTAATATTTAAATTTATTTTAAAAAATTCCTTATCATGAATTAACTTAATTAATTAAAATGGGAAAACAATATGTAGTTTAATATAGTTTTTAGAGAAAAATACCTTTCATAAAACCAAAAAAATTATACTAAAAAGAATTATATTGTTGGTTAAAAAGTTATTATTTGGGATAAATATTACTATAGAATAATTTCCCCATTGAAAAAACTATGGGGAATTCAAATTACTTTATTCATTGAAAATAAATGATGACTTTAAAACAATCTGCACATTTTACTATTCATTAAAAATCCTATTTTTTAAAAAAATACTCAAAAATAACCATTAGATAATTTAGATATGATTTTTTAAAAAATATAGTTAATTTAACATATAAATTTTATAAAATAACTTTAATATTTTCTAAAAAAATCAATAAAAACCATTTTTTGATGAAAATATATTTTTAATGAATATAATTACTTTACTGAATATTTATAGGTTATTTTAGATGAATATATTATGAAATTTATTTTGAGAAAATTATATATAATTATTGTTAAAAAAATTGATAATATTATACATACTCTCAAATTTAATTGCTTGTTTTAATGTAAATATTTATAATTATATTATTTCATGGATAACAGAAGGTCATTGTCTCATGTCATTCACTCTTTTGAAGAAACTCATTATTTTTTTGTAACATAAGCTAAAATAGTTGTCATAAAAATTAATCTAAAATAAATTTTGTCTATAAATCAATATATACTATGTTTTTATGTAACAAAAAATATTTAAAATATAAATTTGAATTGAAAAAAATATATTTCACCAAATCATAGGGTGTTACATTTAACCTACACCTCATAAAATGTTTTTTCCCTTGAAGTTTTCTTTTGTCATCCGAGGATTAAAATTTGAAAATTCTTTCATATAAACCTACGTCGAATAAATTAATAATAAAACCTCCCTTAAAAATGTTTAAAAAAAATTAGTAACCTAAATGAACTCCAAACTACGTTTCAAAATAAGAGATCATAGGTGGGAAGTGATGATTTGGACAAAAAGAAATGTATAAATAATTAAACGGAGTGATAGAGATCATTGATCATAAGATATTGAGTGATCTAGGTAAGATTAACGAAAAAATCTTAAAACAATATTTTGTGATAAAAGTTCAACGATAATATCAAAAAAATTTCTTATAGGATTAAATTTTACATCTAGATCCTTCTTTTATGTTTTGGGAATTCCTTTTCTATAATGACTGAGAACATATGAAAATTTACTTACATGACATATTTATAATTCAAAGAAACAATTTCATACATTGGTCATTCCAGGATCAATTCCCACATCATCCCTTACTCCATGAAACAAAGATGAATTTTCTTTACAAAAACCACTAATGGATAATAAGTTACATTAAAATAATCATAATTCATTTCATCGATGAATAGTTATCAGCATAAATAAATTCAAATATTATGCAATATTGTATGAAAAAATAAATATATTGTTAATTAATATATTAATATATAAATATATTAAAAATTATAACTTACAAAGATTAAAAATTATTCCCCTTATAACTTTCCAAAATATTGAAATCCAAAAAAATAGAAATAATATCACTATATTTCAAATATTCACTTATCTTTATTCTAAAAAAAAGGCCAGGCACCCTAAATTGTCACATAACAATAATGTGAATAGATTCATAATGTATCCAAATAAAACATTATAATAACCATAATTATAATGTAACCTTATTTAAAAAATTCATGTTTCCATATTCATATAATTAAACCTAATTTTCTTTTGGTATATTCCATAAATAAAATATTTTAAATGCCATCAATGATATAATCAACCAATTTTCCATCAAATCATTATTATTTTCCAAATTATTCAATACTATCCAATTTACAATATCTATATCCATTATATATTTATCCATTCATTATTATCGCAACATCAAGAACATATTATTGGTTATCTTACTTAAATTTAAATATCCTCTTTCCATTAATTCATTTTTCTACACCATTATCATAATTTCACATATTTTATCAATCCTAAATAATGAGATTATAAAAAAATCATTATATATAGCATTGTCCATTTTGAATATTTCTAAAATTTCAATGACATAAAAACATCAATCATCAAACTTACTGCTAAAAAATTAACTAGGTTTCCTCATTTTATTTCATAACACATATTTTCATTCATATAAATTTAGTAGTCTCTTCATAACTATAAATTTAATAATAACTCGTGAATCCTTTTTGATTATCATTATAATTATTTCCCTTATGACATTTAATTTCATAATTCCGTTACATTTCACTTTTAAAAAATTCAACAGTTGATGATACATTTTGCAAATATTTTTATTTTTACATTGCAATTACATTCATTGTGTCTTTATTTTCCAAAATCATTACATATTCTCCCCTATTTGACACATTACATGTAGTGTTTATGGCGATACTCTTCACTTATAAGAATCTTAATCTTTATTTTCATATGATCTCTATTACCATATCTCTATGGAAACTCCATTTTTATCTTCTTTGATGAGTTTAGAAGTTGGTTACGGTGAACATAATTAATCAAATATCATGATAAATAATTAGGAATAATCTACAAATCTTTTAATCTAGTCATCATTCCCTTTATATGATCATCATCATATTTTTCATCACATTTAATTAAAAACCAGTTTAATCTGGTTCCATACATTGATTGAAACCAAATTATTAGTGTAAGTAACAAATTCAGAGTGGGAAAAAAATAATTACGAAAATAAAAATAAGGATGTCTAAATCATGAATCAGTCTTTTTAATCAATGAAACCATATTATATTCCAACTCTTTTCATAGAAATAATATATTTAAATCCTTCTAGATGGATGCTAAAGAGTTTGTGAAATTGCAAAAAAATATCCCGCAATAGTGTCAAAGAATGTGTCCATTAAGGTCTATAGTCAAATATCTTTTGACAAACAAACCAATCTCGATAATCCCTTTTTTGAGATATTACTGCTAGACACCTAAGTGACAGAGCCACAACCACTTATAGTATCTATTTAGGGTGGTAGTTTCCTAGAAACCACCTACAATATCCATTAACAAAATCTGATTAAATTTTACGATACTTTGACTCATTCTTAGAATTGTGCTATGATTTGTCCTTATAAATATCATTATACATAAATCGAGGGATCTAACAAAAAAATTTATCATCCTAATTTCAAATATATAACTAATAATTTCATTGGATACTATCAATTGGGACCCATTCTATTCATACATGTATAATAAATCTTTTTAAATGAATAATTGTTAATTTACGTAAACACACACTTGAGGGCCATAAATGTTTAGTGACTTTATAGGCTTGTAATAACATCTTCTTAGTTTTTAAAAGATATTCAATTTATCCAATAAAGATATACCAATTTAGTATTGTTTATAGACATAATTTACTTATATCCTTTCATCATATCCTTTGTAAAAAACATAAGAATATGAGATATCATATACATAGTTAGGGAAAAATGGGGAAATACATATGAATAATATAACATACCTCCACTCATCATTCCATTTATAATGAGGAAGGATGTTAGTTGGCCTTAAGAGACATCCCCACGGTGACTAAGGTAGGAAATAAATTCAAATGGCTTAAATACATGCATGGGATGGTTTTCCAATCGAAAATAAAACAACCCAACAAAACCCAAAAAAAATACTAAATAATGCATGATAACAATAAAAAATGAATGAAATATCATTGATACCAAAAATAGACATAACAATACCACAGTGGAATAGTACAATATAAATGTACATATTGGAAGACTATAAAACCATTCAAGACTTGAAAAAATTTATAAATCCAAAGTTACAATAATCTCCATGATCCAACTTCACAAAATGGCCCAAGTATCATAATGTAGTGATAATGATGTGTAATACTTTACATTTTCCAATGTATAAAAAATCATCTTCAAAAGAACCAAATTGAAAAAATTGAGATGTTTTCTTAAACTATGTATGTTTTACATGATGATTTCCCAACTCATTACACTAGGATATAACTGATTAACAAATTTTAGAAATCAATTTATACCCAAAAAATTACATAAAACAATATGAAACGATTTACCAAATAAATGAAACTATTTTTACAAAATATTTTTTTATTCTAAAACCAATTACCATGATGAAACTCAAAAATGTTCTTGAAAACCATTCCATGTTTACATTTTTGAAAAACCCATTCCAATCCATAAATCCACATATCCACGTGTCTATATATGTAGGAATCTTTATGAAAGTTCCATACTCATGAGTGGTTTCTTGACAATCTACCATATCATTACAAGGTAATTAAATCACATGTTCCATTACACCAATGGAACTGAGAACATGGTTTTATTTCAATCATGGCTTGTATTGAAATATAAAAACACACCACCATGTATGCCCTAAAACCGTTACCAAGCCAAAACCACTTCAATGCCAAAACTATTTCAATAAAAAAACCTCCAATTGAAAACATTTCCAACAAAACATTTAAACATAACAAAATGACAATTGAAAACACTTTTCACAAGAAATTAAAACCAAAAAACCTTTCATAAATTTTTTTCAAATCATTTAACAAACAATCATTCAAAAAAATTCACAATTCTACATAGATACACAAACCATCACTAATGATGTTTTCTACAATGATTTTAACACCAATTTCACAATAAAATTCAATCAATTAATTAAATTTGAAACTAATACAATTCTTTCTATCAATAGGATCCGAGATTGAAGTCTTGTACATCAAATATTATCAGTAAAACAATGAATGGTACTCAGACACCAACAGAACTGATATGAAACTCCAAAATCCCACCATAGATCTATATTCTTATCAACAAAAAATCCTAAACAAAAAATACTTGTCATTAACTGTTTTATATATACATACAAAATTAATGTATATCAATGATACTGAGAGAGATAGAAAGGAATAACTATGAAAACTCATCATGAAAGACCAATAACGATAACTTACAGTGAAAATATGGCTTCAAAACACCAATAAAAGCCTTTGTATTTCCAATGGATTTATTGGATACACTTCCTCAACCATTGGTAAGATAGAAAATAAATTTAAGGAAATATATAAGGAAAATTATTGAGTTAGAGGGTGAAACTATTGAGATCAAAGATTTTAGGACCTCAATTTTAACTCGTTCATGGTTTTTCGCCTTGTACGGAAACTCATGCGCTAATTGTGTGTTAGCTACTGACATAAGGATGGACCTCACATGGTCAGCTCTCATGACTAGAAAACCATGTACCATTCATGAAATTGTTAATTATATCAGCATTTTCCCACATAACATGGATTGGTCAAACCATGAGATGATTGTGTGTGGCATGTGCACCTTCCCTTAAGCCTCTCTCTAACTATGCAAAATTCTCTATAGGTGTTTCATGATTTTCTGAAACTGTTCACCAACCCTAAACCTATATTAAATCCCCCAAAAAGCCCCAAATGATCTCCAAACTCTCCAAACCATTAGAGATATACATTACAAACATATAAATCATAAATACATGGTTACTTAACTGTATCCGGGGGTGCTACAGTCTCCCCACAATTGTGATTTCCATCCACATAATGTACATTACCATCATTACTTTTAAAGAGTTCTTACCATTACACTTTCTTTTTCCATATCTAGTTCTCAAGTCTCTTCCCAAATCTTACCATGTTTCCTCAAAACCAACCCTTGAAATATTGTTTTTACATGAAATAATTTCTCAAGAAAAACAATAATCGGAACTGGTATGTGCACCAAAATATAATTTATCTCTAGGTCAATATGATCAAGTCTAATCACATTTTTTTTATTAGGAAAATAATTTTTCAACTGAGGTACATGACACACATTGTGTACCACACTGAACCACAGGGGAAATTACAACTGATATTGCACTACAACAAACCTTTCCATTATCTAAAAAGGGAATCTTAATAAATGATATATTATTCCCTATTTTTGGAAGATAAGGATGGTCAAGCCTTGTTGGATCATCAAAATCACATGATAACTATCCTCGAAAGACAATTACTATTGATGATTGTCCACATATGATTCCCAAAAACTCTGAACAATCTCTATATGTTTCCTAATCAACTAAATATTCTTAGCTGATTCTTGGACCTAGATCGCCCTAACTAGTGAATTCTCCCATGATCAAACAAAAAAAGTGGAGAACGACAATAATTCCCCCACAACACTTCAAAAGGATCGATATTTATTAATGTCTCCTAGTTGTTGTTACAAGGGAACTCTACCAATGGAACTTTCTCTTCCATGCTTCACCAAAATCTATTACAAATACCTGAAATATATCTTCCATCATTTGTATCATCTATTTCAATTGGTCATTTATTTTAAGATGATACACCATACTCAAAGGGAACTATATACCATTTTATATATATGAGCACATCCAAATATGATACATGAACCTTATATATCTATTTGATATAATCAGTATCGGTACTCAATGCCTCGTTACCACTTCTCAGATATATATGTTTAACAAATTCTCTACCATAATGTATTAATGAATATCGATGAAATGAGCTACTTTTTTGAGCCTCCAAAAATCACCCATATGGAATCATTTTCATGAATTTTTCTTGGGCGAACTATTAAAAGAATCCATTTCTATCTTCACCCATTTCTATACTATAATAGTCAAATATCACACCAAACATGATGGTCTCTAAGGGTCTACCGTAAACTATTGAAAAGTTAAGAACCATGAAACAAACTCGTCCACTTTCGGATTCATTTCGCTCCTACATAAACATGAACTCAATTCCTCATACAACATCGATATTTTATGATAACCAATACATTGTGGGTGTCTTTATGCATGAAGAAGATGTTCCTAACAAGACAGAGGTAAGAAAATCTTGTTTCTAATCCACAACATCGAACTGTCATCCAATTTCCATCCCCCAATGCCCTCCATTTAGTTTTCAGTACATTGAAACACATTCTGACTCAAATTCTTATTTCTCTTTAACCATCTTTACCAAATCAGTATCCACTAAAACAGGGAGGGAAACTACAACATCACCTTCGTCATCATCTTCTACATGTAGGTCGTCTAAGACCAACATCATCTTCCACTCATCTGAAGGCTCCTTTTCTGACTGAGCATATGAAATTATGATTAATGATTCAGCCACCAAATTTCCTTTACACATTGTATACATCATATAAATGTTAATCATATTGAAATAATATATCCATATTATTCATAATATATACAATTCCGTTTGATGAAAAAATTTCTTCATGATCTTATGATCTGTAATCAAAGTAAATTTCTCCCTAAGGAGGTGATGATGCCATTTCTTTAATGCATAGACCATGGAACCTAACATCAAATCATGTCTTAGGTAGTGATTCATAAGAAATTTTGACTAGCATAAACCATAAGGGACAATATGATTTTTCATCATGAGAACACACACCTATACTGATCCCAATGCATCACAATACACCACATATGATTGTCCTGATTCTAGAAGAAACAACATTAGTGATAATGTGAGGAAAACATTCTTCTCATGAAATCATTTCTGACATTCCCCAACCCATTGTAATAGAACATTATTCATTTTCAAATATGTCATAGGTGAATCTTTTTGGGAAAAATCACACAAAAAGCATCGATAATGACCATCTAATTTTAAAAAACTCCATATCTCAAAGACGATATTTTGCAGTTTTGAAGAGTTAATAGATTTTATCTTCTCTGGATCAACTGAAAGACCACATATAGAAATTACACGGACAAGAACGAATACCTATTTTATCCAAAAATGACACATTGATAATTGGTCAATAATGCGAAGTTGTCTCAATATTCCTAACACTATCACCATGTGTTTCTCATACTCAACCCTTATCCTTGAATACAATAATATCCATCCTTAGACACCACCACGAAATAATCTAGATATCACTGAAATATCCAATTCATAAATTCCACAAAACCCTCTAGTTCATTTATAAGACTAAATTCTTAACTACCAATTCGTAATGGCCATATCTAGTTCTAAAATATGTCTTTAGAATGTCCTCCTTCCTAACCTAAAATATTTATGATATCTTGATCACAAGTCAATATTAGATAACCAATCAGATCCTCTCAATTGATTTAGAAGATCATTAATGCGTGGAAATGGATAAGTATTCTATTTCATAACTTGGTTAAGCTTACAAAAATCTACTCACACCCTTTTAGATCCATCATCATTTTTCACAAATAACGACGATGTAGCCCACGGAGTCATGCTGGGATGAATGAACCCTTTGCTCTCTTTCTCTTCAAAATGGATATTAAATTCCCTTAATTCATTTTTTTCTATCTAATAAGAATGAATTTAGATTTTAATGTCTCCCAGGAGGAGATCATTCATAAACTCCACTTCTCTCATGGGTGGAAACCATGAGAAATTATCAAGAAAAACAAGGTTAGCATGCCTTATATACAATAATGAATTTCTTCAATCACTTGTGTAACATGCATGATAGTGGTTTAACCAACAATAATATAATACTAAAATATTATTATTTAATATAATAATAAAAACCCTTGATGTTAAATTTTTATTAATGAATATTATTAACTAAAATTTTAAAATATATGGTTTACAACATATAATATGAATTAATAGGTTACCAATCAATTATAAATGAATATGAAAACTGATTAATTATACAAATAAATATTAATATGGTTAAAAATATATTTAACCATAAAAAATTAAATTTTCATTTATGTCTTGCAATATACTAAGACAAATATTCATTTCACGTAGAACATCACCTTGGTATACATTATATGCAATAAAAACATTCTATTAAACATCATTTTATTTTTATAAATATTAAAATGAGTTAGTTATAACCTATCGATTTAAAACATATAAGTATGAATAGTAATAATTAAATTTAAATTATTTTTGTATTTCTTTAGATAATTAAATCATATTTATAGTGAAATATTTTATTTTCAGTAAACACCTTTTATGTGTAAGAATATTGTTTTCTCGATTGAACCACTTTTGAAGTCATTCTGGGAAAAAATAATAAAACTAATTTTAGAATCATAGAGAAATTGAACATGATATAATAATCTTGATTTATTAATTCATAATATCAATATTTGTCTGGTGTGAATTTTTGCGATTTTTTAGAGAAACATTCTTTTTTTATTAACAATTAAAACTATTGTGTTTTAGTTAAAAATGTCTATTTGTTTAAATAATTATTAATGATTAATTAAAATATAATTTTTTAAGGTATTATTAAATAAATTATAAATATATTAATAACATTTAGGTTATTAGAAACTATTTCACTTTGAATGTGAATATAATAACTTAACAAATTATTAAAAAAAATTCCACATTAAAAACCCAAAATCTTATCCCCCCCTCCGGGTTAGCATTAATCGTCATTTACCCGATAATGAAAAATGAATTTAATGAAACCTAAATACACCATTTTAATATGTATAATAATTATATTCTAATAATATCAAATTAATTATTGAATAAAATATTAGTAAAAGTTATTACAAATAATCATACCGTTTAAGGTCTAATTATGCTAAAATAAGGATAAAATCTAAAAATTAAGAACCCAAATGACCATGAAAATTTTCCAAATCCCATTTTATATCCATATTTCAGAAACAAAACATCCATTATTGATTTAGGTTGTTTTTTTGGATTTTTTATGTATGTACATGTATACATATTAAATGTTTCCAAAAATTCAATGAGAGTATTTTCCCTTCCTTATAAAAGACCCCCACCTCTCCCAGTTATTGACACCTCTCCAAAATCAAACATTAGGACAATCATTACCAAATAAAATTTGTAAAAATCACTAATTTACCCTAGAATCCTTCCCTTTGGAGGATTTAATTCCAGAGAATTATTTTGGAACAAACCAAACAGAGTTACCCGATTTAGAGGTAACACCGTCTTTAAAGTAATTTCATTTAATTTCCTTCTACACCCATCCAAATATATTTATTATATGGTTATATTACAAAAATTATCCAAAATATATGAGGATGTTTTTATGTAATTTTTCTGACCAACATTTACAAACACCCCCATTTATTTTGTAATGAACATAGTATTTCTGTGTACAATGAACTAATACCTCACGAAATGATGATTAGTCATTTTTCCATTACAACCTATCATGGTGGAAATTAGGATTGAAATATATTAGGTCATTGTGATTTTATTCCTTTCTACAATTTATATAATTTTACTTTCTATTTTGTGTTAAAAAAATATTTTTGTTTGATGAAGTGTGGACTATCACCCCCTCAAAGCGATATGATTCGTTCATACACTACATGTATTATATTAAGGACGGTCGTAGTGAATATATGATATATATATGACATAATAAATCTAATTTAATAATTATAAATATATTCAAATAATTATTTAAATTTAATTCTATCAGTGTGATAATTAAATGGAAATAAAGTTCATGTGTATGTACGCCCTATCATTTCCATGAACTATGTATTTTATGTCATCATTATATATTTTATTGATTATTATAACACACATATAGTTTATGTAAATTATATTTATATCTTGGTTTAAATTCATTAATTAATTATATTATTTATAAATACCAATGATATAAAAAATTAAAACCCATGCGAATAATAAATTGAATGTTACATGAAGTGAAACCTTGCCATGGGATTATTAAAAGAATGTAATATAAAGTCATAATACAACAATATATGGCATTATATATAATGATATGGTTATATAAAATATGTATAATAAATTTATATTTATTATACAGGTGGTTTGAATGTGTACGACAGGAGTCAAGACACAAAGGTATGGGGGTTTCTTCTCACTATTCATTCATCTTAGATACATGATATGTTAACCACTCTTTCTATTATTTTGTTGTAAGTATTACATGTGATTTTATTCAATGTATCTTATTAAAAAAAATTTCTATTAAAATTATCTTTTTAAGAAAATTAATTTATTGGTTTTATGTTTCAAAAGATACAAATCGCTAAAAATGTTTTGTCTCAATTTTCCTTCTTTTAGACTCATGTCATGTTATGCAGTTAAACTCATTTTTGAGGCATGTATACCTCCATTTTATAGGTTCTATCATGAATATAATTATTTTCATGAAATTTTTTGATTCCTTTAATTTCATTTTCTTATATCTATATTATGGTCCCATGTTACAATTTTATAAGAGCTTATTCATACTATCTCATTACTTTTCATGATTGTTTAAATTTATGCTACCATTGATGAATTATAATGTTCCATAACTCACGAAATTTCATAATTTTACCCTCCAATGGTTATTCAAAATATATTCATCTCATGGTACCATTGTTTACTCATTGATAGATAATATATTTAATAAATTGTTTTTAGGAAAGCCCGACATTACCCTCTCTCCGGTCAAAATTATATATTCCTTCATAACCATGTTTTATAAAAGTTATATCCAATAAAATTATACCAATATCCTATGATCATTAAATGAAATTTTTACCATTTTTATTATACCATTTTTTTCAGAGGAATATTGTTGTATCTTTATAAATGAGGAAATTTTTTATCCTTATTACTATGCAAAAGGAATGTTATTTTACCTCGTATGACATGTCCATATTTATTCACTGTCAATCCTTTAAAACTTTGTTTCATGTTTAACAGTTATCTTCATTAATAAATTATTTTTAAAAGAGTTTTTAATGGACAATGGATTTCAGAATTTTCTCAAAATTATTCTATAATTCTTAAATGAAAATTGTTTTCACAATGTATTCAATATTCTTATATATGTTATCATGGAAAATCGCTATCAAATTTTTTTCAAGATTTATTTATATGACTTAAATCTATTTTCAAGGAAAGTTATTTGAAAAAAAAAATGATTTATTTTAAATGTTTTAAATTGTTTTCAACGATAATGTTTTTCAAAATATTTTTAATAACTATTTAACTGTTTTCAATGTATTTTCAATTAAATGGTTTCCAAAATATTCTCATGTTTTATTATAATTTTAAAAAGTGTTTTAAAAGAAAACGTTTTTTATAATATCTTGAATATTATATTATAAGTTTTCAATGAAAAAGTATATAAAATGATTATATTTTTTCTTTTTTATGTATTGAATCTATTTTCTATGAAAATGATTATCAAATGGTTTAATGTGTTAAAAATCCATTTTTCTATGAGGAAAGGATATTTCCCAGAACAAATGTTTTTAAAACATATTTCAAAACTGGATTTCATTTAAGATGAAATCAATTAATGTTAATCATTACCTTTTAGTAAAAATTATATAATTGTTCCGTTCATTTCCTTTATAAGAATGGGTTATACTTAATGTAATGATCGTTATGAAACCCATTTCCCTTTCTCTAGATTTTTGTTTTTGAAATTTGTTTCTCTTTAAAATTTTATAAGTTTATGAAATCCGTCTATGTTTTATGAGTTATACTTTTCATGATGGTTTTATTAGAACTATATCTTTTTCACATATTAAGATATGTCTACATTTTTATGATACAATTTTAATTGCATGGGATAATATATGATTGTATATGATTTTATGGCACACATATGTATGATTTTAATATGAGATAGGTTCGAACTATATCTCCCTCCAATTCATTGGGTAATGATATATATCTCATGATATTGGGTAAGATTTTCATGGGAGTGAACGATGACTACAATGATTGTATGAGGTGTTACCTCATGCTACTAAGATGACCATGGGAGTGAACAATGACTACCAAGATAATATGAGGAGTGAACTCATGTTATAAAGATGGCCATGGGAGTGAACCCTGACTACCAAGATGGCATGGGAAGTGAACCCATACAACCAAGATGTCCATAGATGTGATGCCCTGACTAAATTGTGTGAACCTGGTTACATGTTCACAACATTATTTATGGTCCTGGTTGCATGTAAAAATTATATGCTAGGTCTTGATCTTATTTGTAACCTCTTAGTGAACCTACTTCTACTTATACATATCCACAATATTATAAGATTATGTGTATACCATAATTTGGTATTGTATTCATATGTTATGATTTCATGGAGTATAGTCTTCATTTTTATACGATTCAGGTCTTATGAAATGATATGCCTGATGACATTATTCATTTATTTGATCTTTGATATACAGGGTATGATAATATATTTTAATGACCATGTTATAATAACCTTATGCTCATAATAATTCTTACATTTTTTTCTAATTTACACTTACTAAGAAATCAGTCTCACCCCTTTCTTATGTTTCATTTCCACATGTTATGAAGAATGGTTTTTGGTAGATCTATAATAGTGGTAGATATTTATGTTACATGTTGAAGATCTTTCATCGAGATAAAAGATTTTATTTCCATGTTTCCAAAGACCGTAAACTATTTTGGTCCATTGTCTTGCCATTTCTCAATGTACTATGTATTCATTTAAAATTATTTAATTTCCATGTATGTTAATATTAGGTATCTATATTAATATAATGAAGATATGATAAATTTTAAACTTGTAAATTAATGATGGAATTCCTAACTCCCAAATTAATTAAGACATATTTTTTAAAATTGAATATTAATTGTTTTTTGTTTTTAATTATTATAAATAAAATTTCATTGGTAATGAAATAACTCAAAAAATTTAACCATTATTCCCAATATAGAAAAAATCATCTTTTTTACATAACCCTTTTTATGGTCTAGGGTTTATCCTTTATAATTGGGCTTTGACTCCTAAAATTTATAGGTTACCTAAATTTAATAAAATGAACTATAAAATGAACTGAATGCTGATATTTATTTCCTTCCATCAGACTCTCAATTTTTCATTTGTAATTCATTATACTATGACCTTATTTTCAACATGTAAACCATTTTAAATTCCATTAAGAGACCTTCTTTTCAATTTAGTACACATTATTTTTATCTTAGGAAATTCATTCTCAACATATATTCAATTCATTCATAATTGAATTTAATGGAAATTAGAATTATCCAAAGAATAACCCTTAGAGTATAATGTATGTGATTAGTATGGCCTTTTTTTGAACCATGTGAAGATCTTGTCATGTGCAATGAACCTATTTTAAAGTGATTAACCCTACACATACATGAACAAGAACCATGTCCACTTAAAATATGCATACATGGAAGTATTCCCTGAAAAGAAACTCAGAATCTATTACTTAAAAACCTTTAGGATGTTATTTTATACATAATATAAATTTTTTATCATAGGGTAATATTCCTCAATACATTTTTTCCAAAATTAATTCCAATTGTTTCTACTAAACATCCATTTATAACAACTATAGTGACCATGACCCCAGTAGCCTAGTGAAAATTTCTTATTTTTTTAATTCCCATAAGATACAAGGGATCATATCCCAAATGGAAGAATAGTTTACTAATCTTTTTTCACTAAATACATTAATATGTCTTACTCTAAATTTTAATACAATATAAAATAAAAATATTTTTTTTGAGAATAAAATTATTCCCTCTAGATTATCATTACATGCCAACCATGTTACAATTTAATGATTTGTGGGAATATGAAACAACTAAATGAGATCTCAAATGATCACTAAAGGTCATATATAGTATAATAAATCATGAATTGATAAGTATAATAAATATTTAACGGTAAATAACTAAACACTCATTCCCTTTCTTCAATAAACTAAGAAGGATGTGCACCCATAGAAAATTTCAATGTGAAAATATCCTTGATAATAATAAATATGGAAAGGTAACTAACATAAATCACATTAAATTTAATTACTAACTCAATAATCATAATTTGATAAGGAATAATCAATATTACAATGTAAATTACTGAAAACGGAACCATTTAATCAATAACTGTGAATGATATTCTTTAAGATATAATATCATCATTAAAAAAATTGGGACAATAATAATAAAATTATTAATTAAGTAAATTCTTGATTATATGAGGTTTTGAACTCAGGATCATGATACCTCTTCCTTCATGTCCATTCACAAGATAGTTTAAAACTTATAGGTAAAAAGTCATTATGTTTGGCAGAATGATTTTATGATATGTTAATTATTCAACACACTAGAATATTGATGAATCAAGGGTATATATATAACAGGGACCAACCATGTTTAAATTTTCAATGTATTCCTCATTTATCAATTTATTGTTTTAATTCAGGAAAATTAAGCTTTATCAAAAAATATCTACAGCGAGCAAGGAATATGGATTTTAAAAATATTTCCCTAGATAAAAAATAACATTCCATGTATAACAATATATGTATAAATAATATATGGTTTAAGAAATAAACATATCCATGAACGATTTTATAGATATACAGGGGATGTTTATTGTTCTCTTGAAAGAGAATAAATCAATGGAATATTAGTGACTACAAAAATTAATCAATGAGGGGATGATAATAATTTTTTATGTCAAAATTATCCCAAACCATCAAGAGGATGAATACGAATGGTATAAATACAACTTATACCCATTATAGTAAAACAAATTCTAGTTTTCAATGATGAATAGAAATACCCTAAAATGATCTTTTTAAAAAATTCTTCTTGAACGTGTTAATTTCATTTTGAAAATCACAATTTCGGAAAATAAATTAAAAGAAGAATTTAAAAATCACTAAAATTAAACTTCGAAACTAATAAATAAATCTTTAAAACTTTTTACTCTTCATGAAGGATTAAATATTCTTTCCTGACATCTATATTAAAAAAAACCCTTTTAGTTTTTTTGGAAAATCAAACATTATTTGTTTGGAAAATGACCTGAATATTCCCATAAAAATAATTTGTAAACTGTAAAAATTGGTAAATGAAATAATTTGAAAAAAATGTTAAAAGAATATTTCTAAAATTGGGTTTTGGTATAAAATTTATTTTTGTCTAGAGTGAGTAATGAACTTATATTTTAAAAAACAAATCTTATAAATATTTTTTGGTCTTAAAGTGTGGATAAGGGTACTAGTGCATAATGTTTTTATAAGTTACTAGAGGAGAATGAAATATATTTATTTCATGATTGAAATATAAAATAGTTACCTAATGGAGATGTGAGAATAATTAAACCTTAATATTGTTAAGATTGTGAAATAAACAAATAAAATGATCATAATATTTATGTTTGAATTAATAAATGAATAGATTATGTGTATCAATTGAAAATACAAATAAAAAATGAAAATGAAACATAATATAATCAAAATTTATTTCACCCATAATCTTATAATATCAAATAAGACAAATAACTGATCTATACCAATGAAAATAAAATGTTTTATGAAATTATATGAAAACTGGTATGTGGGATCACCTCTTTTTCCAGGTATCTCCCACTCTGAGTTTCTCATCAAATCTGTTTTTTGTTTTACAGTGTCTTTAATAAATTCTAGTTGAGGGTTGTTCTAAGGTATAGAGATTTTTATTAGTAAAATGACCAAAATTTTGAGGATGTATGTTTATTTTAATTAATGAGGGCCAGAATTAAACCTGTTAAATGAGATTAAAATGGTTTCTCGTGACTCTATAAGGGTCTAAAAGTGTTTTGATAACTTCTACATAATTTTGTGGTTAATTAATCCTACAAAAAAATTACATTGTCATGACCCATCCCCCTGGGCCCGTGCTGTGACTACCCCAAGCCTGCCTTCCATAAGACAGGGGCTGGGAACTAGCACCAAAAGGCGTATTCCAAAAAATGGGATGACATTCTCATTAAACATATACAAAAACATGGTCCGAGAACACAATATGAAGTAACTGTGAAGTAAACTGTAGTAGTAAAAAAGTGTGTTGAATGTAAAAGGGGTTGGAATACAGGCCCAATTGAAATTATGAGTAGAACTGAATGTATAAATACAACTGAAAAGAACAATACAACTCTAAAAGGGGAAAGATCTACTTAGTCCTTCTCTGATGATCATAAATAAATGGTAGGTAAATATAACCTCCTCATCACTCAATGGATGCTTTTCTCTTCTACAGACTGCCTAGTCCATGCTCCCTCAAGCATCAGCCCATCTGCTCGTCTTCTTCACAAGACACAAACAGGTGCAAGAAAAAACCATGTAGGGTTGAGTATAACGATTCTCAGTAGGGACTCCGAGACCCCAGAAGGTTTCTCATAATTCCACAAGGAAAACCACAAGTCTTGAAATCAATCACAAATCACAAATAAATAGACACAGATCAAATAGAGTCTCAGCACAAAACCGGTATACAACTCAGAGAAACAAGACAAGATGTTGACCCATATAGAGTAGCTGTAAATTCTGATAGCTAGACATTGATTTTCTAGGCCTAGAAACAATTATCATTCCCAGTCACAACATCGAAAACCTCAACCTCTGGATAACTCTTCCTCTATCAAGTACATAGGGCATGTTGCGTCACACAGAGTCACTTCCCACTAACCTTGAACAATTAAGGTACTCCTCCCCCATTTCATATCGTGGCTTCTCCCCACCGCAATCTATTGAGGTACTCCTCCCCATCATGTAATGTGGTCATTGAGTCACTCTGAGTTGAAAAGACAGCAGCCGTTAGGACTGATCTACTCATAGGATTCTACATAGAGCGTTCTTGGGAGAACCGCACCCAAATACATCAATCATACTTCAACCAGAACGAAGTATCACAAATAAGTAACCTAATGATCAGTCATATCAAAAGGGTTTGAACACAATAGATGGTGTGTCAACTAGACGCCCACTCTGTGCATTATTGGAATTTCGGTGTAGAGGGACAGTTCGGATATGGGTGCAATCCAACCTGGCCATACTCCAAGATTTTTCAAAACTCTTATAGAGTAAGTCAAAAGGACAGTATTACTCTAAGGATCCCAACACCACATAAGGTTCATTAAACGAACATATGGTTCTTGAGATAAGTCCATTTAAGTGTTTTTGGACCTGGTTGGGCAAGAGTATGGTCATACCCAGTCCGAACAACCCGTCCCGACCCAATCTACGATGGGCCTTGACGGACTTGGTCTTATGGGTCTAGGTTTGGCCTGGCCTGCAAAAAAGGGGCATCCCACAAGGGAGGCCCGACCCGTGGTGGGAGGGGACCACAAATGGGCAGCCCAGCTCACGGTGTGGTGCGGCTTTGCCGGCCCACGGAGGTCTGTGGTTTTTCCTCTAGGCGGCTCGGGGGAGACGCTCCCCCGAGAACCCGAACAACCAATGGTCATTTGGCCTTTAAAGAAGGGGTACCATGTGGGTGCCACCATGTCACCACGGAACCTGCTGGAGGCGCAGGTTCTACATACTCTGCAGTGGCTTCGTCTGCAGTCTCTTTCTCTCCGGAGGCATGTGACGGCATGACGCCCTTCCCTACCACAGTCGGCCGATGAGCCAGCCACCTACTCTGTCTGTCGCAGCGGACGTGATGCATCCCCTTTTCACCCTGGCGATGATGGATGGGGCACCAAACCTCCTCCAAGACCGACCGGTGCCAGCCGCTCTAATTTCCTATGAGGCTTTGTGTTGTGGCCGCCTCTAGAGGCGAGCTTGGCATGTCGCCATCATTATTGCTGGTAGGTGTCATCGTGTCAGCGGTCCTCCACGGAAGGCGCAAGGTTAACAAATTTGCAGAGGGTTTGGGATGGGTTCATTATTTTTATTCCCTCTAAATTATCTCATGATCAAAAGGAGGATTTAATGGGTTTAACAATTTATTATATTAAACACCAAACAAAACCCCATGACTATATCCAGTATCAACTTCTTTTAAAATAAATGATTCCAGGATCCACCTGTTAGTCGGTTGACCCACGTTTTTCATATAATTTTCATGAACCGGGAAGAAGGAATCTTATAAGGAAATATAAATGTATAAACCCCCAACATAAAATTGTTAGAGAAATGTCTACACTTTAAGGTCGGTAGGTGTTCTTCCTTCCTGCAATAGGCTTCTAACGACGTCGCTCAGACGTCATGCTCTGGTTCATGGATCGGTGTCACCTGTCACCTCCCACAGGGAAGGGCTCTATCCTCAAAGGGTCTGGCATCGTGGTGCTCCTTCAGCATTTCATTTCATGGAGATGCTGTGCCAATACCCCTCCCCAAGCTCCATATATATAGGATAAATGGACGGTAAGTAATGACCTTATAATTTAACGGGGCACATCAATTAAGAATCTTCTTAATTCCCAATGACAATATTACTTAGGGTATCCAGGTTAAGCCATTTATTGGCTTGAAACATCATGGGCCCCACCACTTTACTTATCCATTGGAAGATGGGAAACAAAATAATACAATTATTTCATTTCATTTCTTCTAAAAATTCACAAAACATAACCTTTTATCTATAACTACTATAGTCAATGTAAAGCCTCTCTTATATTAATCTCGACCCTTCGGATTCAACGGTGCCCTCATAATTTTAATCTGAGAAATGATTTAGATGTTAGAAAATGTTCCTCGCGAGTTTAATGAACACACCCAAAAATGATCAATAAATTATTATTGTTCACCCTCGACCTATGCCGGTCGATTTTAGGCTCTGCCTAATGAGAAAACTCCCCAAGGAACCCAATGGTACTCTCAGATTTTCAATTCGAGTTACAGTTTATATGTTATGGATTTTATAATAAAAAAATTTCCACATAATTATTTTATTTACCGTAAAAAACAAAAATTTACTCATGACCCACACTGACCAATGTTAGTATCTACCTAAAGAAATCACACCCTCATGAGTTCATTGGTGGTCTCATATTTTCAATCTGAGTTATCGTTCATAAGTTATAAGCATTTGAATAATAAAATAATTTTATTTAAATATTTTATTTGACGTTATGTCGTTTTTGGGACTTCTAACATGATGCCCATGCCTACTAATCTTAAATATCATCTTGGGTAAACTTTTCTTCTAGAGAGCAACAATGCCCAAGGATTTCAGATCTGGGAAACCATTTAAGTGTTATTTCTCTTTTTCTGGAAAACTGCTTACGTGCACTATTTAAATTTTTACAAATCATCGATAGATCATTCCGGGAACTCTAGGCCTTGAAGTCATGCACGGTTAGATTTTTTGGTGTCAAAATAATTTCATATAATTAAAAATATTACATGAAAAAAACTGGGTCTTTAAATTCTCCCCACCTTTGGGATTTTCATCCCCAAAAGCCTCAACATAGACTAAGAAAACCAATGGGGGTACTGAGCACGAATTTGAGCCTCCCACTCTTATGTTCTCTCCTGGAGGTTCTCGTGCTGCTAGTAAATGCGCACCAGAGGTATAGACTGCCCATGAAGTGTATGCTCCTATCGATCCTCAATCACTATAGGAACCTCCATAAACGTTAACCCATTGTCTAAGTCCAGTTCACCATGGTCGATGATGTGAGATGGTTTGTGCACATATCTCCTCATCTCGAATATTTGGAAGAAGTTTTCCACCTTATCCAGCTGTGGTAGAAGTTCTAAGCAGTATTCCACCTCGCCTATCCTCCGAAGTATAAAAATGTCCCGATAAACCTCACGGATAACTTGCTACCCCAGCCAAATATTTTTAGTCCCCGTCGTGGAGAGACTCATTGGAAAACGTGGACACCCTCCTTGAACTCTAGTGGTATCTGTCTTATTTCAGCATACGACTTATGACTACTCTGTGCATTCTTCATCTTCTCCTGGATGGTTTTCACCTTCTTAGTGGTAGCTCATACCGACTCTAGACCCATAAGTGTTCACTCCTCTGGGTTTGTCCAGCATAGAGGTGATCTGCAGGGTCGACCATATAGGTCCATGAATTATGCCATACTGATGGTGGAGTTATAATTTTTTTTCTTCGATAACTCTACAAAGGGTAATTGATCCTCCCAACTGTGGACAAAATCTTGGACGTATACATGTAGCATGTCCTCTAGCATCTAAATGGTCCGCTCCATCTGACCATCTATCTGAGGATGAAAGGTGGTGCAAAAAAGTAGCTCAATCCCAAACACCTCCTAAAATCCCTTTCATAATAGGGATTTCAAATGTGTTTCATGTTCAGAGATGATCGTTGATGGAACTCCATGAAGTTTCAAAATCTCCTTCATGTAAATGCTTCCCAACCCCTCTATTAATCTCTTCTCTAGGATAGGTAAGATGTGGGATGAATTGGAAATTTGTTAAACGATTTCCCAAATAGAATCATGTCCCCTATATGTTCATGCAATCCTGGTCACAATGTCATTGGAGATCCCATCCCACTTCCACTCTCTAACCAATAAGGGTTGAGCTACGCCAGCTATAATTTGATGCTCGGCCTTCACTTGCTAACAAGTGAGGCATCATGAAACAAACTCTACTACTACCTTTATCATCCCTGGCAACCAGTATTGAAATCAGAGGTCCTGGTATAGCTTCACCACACTAGGAAGTACCACCATAGGGGATGTATGGAACACCCTAAACAACTCCACTCGTAGTACTCAAGGTACCATGGTATGTCCTCTGAAGAGAATGATGTGTTCCCCACCTTTATAAAAGCCATCAGGTGCCTGCCCTGAGAATATCAGATCACGTCGAGCCTAAAAATCATTGTCCCCACATTGTGCCTCCCTGACTAGACGGAGGAGTGGGGGTGTGATTTCATAGACCGGAGGAATGCTTCTCCATATCTATCTATGAAGGATATTTGCAATGTTTCTAGCTTCTTTGTCACCTCACTCTACCACTACAGACTATTCCTCATGAAGAGTGAATCTTCTACCACGTTCCCCTTACTAGGATTAAAGACTATCTTAAAGTCATAGTTCTGGAGGAACTCTAGCCTTCGTCGTTGTCTCATGTTTGGGTCCTTTTGAGAGAAGATATAACTGAGACCTTTATGATTAGAATATACAGCAAAAACATTCTCCCATCAAGTAATTCAGCCACATCATCATGTCGAAGACAACTTCTTCTTACTTCAGGTCGTGGGTGGCGTAGTTATTATCAGTTTTTCTTAGCTTTCGCAAGCCATAGGAGATCACTGCTCTCTCTTGCATCGGGACACACCCAATCCCAGTCCCTGATGAATCACAATATACTAAAAACCTAACACCCTCATCGAGTAGCCTCAATATGGGGGCACCCATCAGTCTCCACCTCAACTCCTGGAACCTCTACAGGAATCCCTCCATCCATATGAAGGGATTCCCCTTCTTAGTCAACACTGAAAAGGGTGCCTCAACTCTGGAAAAGTCAAGAACGATCCCCCGATAGTACCCAACCAACCCCAAGAAACGTTGCACCTTCGTCATACTCTTAGGTGGCTTCCATGAAAGAACAACCTCTGTCTTCACTAGATCCACTACTACTCCAGCCTCTGAGATAACGTGTCCAAGAAAGTGGACCTCTCATATCCAGAACTGGAACTTCGAGAATTTACAATAATGCCAGTTCTCTCAGAGTGTATCCAGAACTATCTACAGAGGATAGGCATGCTACTCCACCATCTCCGAGTATACCAATATGTCATCGATGTACACCACCTCAAAGCGATTGAGGTATAAATGAATGATCCTATTCATGAGTATAATGAACACTACAGGGAGTTGGTCACTCCAAAATGCATATCCAAGAACACATAATGGTCATACCGACATCTGATGTCCATATTCTGCACATCCTCATCTTGTATCCTCGGCTGATGATAGCCCGGTCTGATGTCTATCCTTGAAAACCAACGAGCTCCTTTCTTCCAATAGATAAGATCATCAATCCTCAGATGTGGATATTAGTTCTTAACATTCACCTGGTCCAGGTGTCAGTAGTCCACATAAAGTCTCAAACTCCCATCTACCTTCTTGGAAAACAGAATCGTGGCTACCCATGGAGAGACACGGGGTCTTATGAACCCATATCCCTGCAAGTACTCCAAATATACTCGTAACTAACGAAGCACTGTGGGAGCTATCCAATATGATGTTGTGGATATCTGTGTCATCCTGGGGTATAGGACGGTGTAATATTCTACCTCTCTGCATGGAGGTAGTCTCAGAATGTCATCAGGAAAGAAATTGGTATACTGCTATACCAATACAGGATAGCTCGGACTCTCAACATCAGCTGCTCCGAGTGTAAGGCTTTCCAATTGATGAGTAATCAGCTGAAACCACATCTAGGTAAGTCAATCATATGCTGCAAATGTTCCCTTCTCACCGATGAAGGAAAATCTAGTCCCATCCATGCGGACTCACAACACTTTGCGACGAATACAGTCAATCTGAGCATGGATTGTGGATAACCAATCCATACCCAAGATGATGTCATAAGGCCTTGGCACCACTACTAGGAGATCACAGCCAAAGCTCTCGCATCCTAGGGTAATCTCACAATGTTGGAACCAGTGTGTAATTGTCAAATCCACTCCCTTATGAGTCTCTAGCCATAAGTATTGAGCTGACGGCTCCACTGGAATCTCCGAGCACCGAACGAGGGTCATGCCAATAAAAGAGTGACTGGAACCTATTTCTATAAGTATTACAGCTAAGGTGGAGTAGACACGGATCATACCTCAAATAATATCTAGAGAACTATGGTCATCTGCCTCAGCTACCTGGAGCTGAGCTCATCCATGACCTCCTACTCCATGTGGTTGGGGTGGACCACCAGGCGGTGGTTGTTGTAGATCCTCGAAACGCCACCCACCGCCTACTGAACGGACAGCTCCTCTGCCATGTCTTCCACCCTACAGACCTCCATGCTCAAACATCTTTCTCTCCCTAAACGGTCCCTCGACTATCTTCTGGTCGTCCATACTGAAGGCCGTGCATTGGAGAGCAATGTGACCCTTCCCGCCACACGTGTAACACTGTGTGTCCCTCGCCTGTCTTCCTCTACCTTGAAAACCTTGCACCTCTGACCCTGCATCCCGGGTCATGCACCTGAAGGTCTGGTCCTCATGGACCTCAGTGCCATATTCCTACTGGCTGCTGGAGATGACTCTACTAGACGACGTCTGGTGGTATCTCTCGTTGTGGGTGCTTGCTCAGATAGGAATCTCTCTACCAATAGAGCTCGCTCAAGCAACCCACCATGAGTCAGTGTGGTGACTGATACCATCGATTCTATTATCTTCCATCGGAGACCCTTCTCAATGTTCTGGACCCTGAAAAAGGATTACCATACCATTTCAGTTTAGTATCAGGAGAGATCAGTAAACCTTGTCAAGTAATGGCCCACTGTAAATGTGCCCTACTGTAAATGAAACAGGTCTTGTATACGCACAGACCGTAATGTCATTGGTATGAAAAATACCCTAAAAATGCCTTCGAAGTCTGCCCAGACAATGGTCACATCGTTGTGTATCTAGAGCATCAGGATCCACCATCTCCCTACTACTACATGAAATGGTTGGCTTCTAAGATCACCATAAATTCAGATGGTGTCCCAACAAAGTAGAAAACTCTGGCCACCACCTCAATCCAGTCCCCCACTGCTTGTCGGTCCATCTCAACTCAAAACCTCAGAGGCCTCCCTACTGGAACTCGTGAAACATGCTCAGTTGGTGTGCATCCTCTACTGGTATAGTTAGTGGTAATGACTACCCAACAGGTAGTGGTGCTTCTGGTACACCACCTGATGGTGCCAATGTCGTAAGAAGGCCCTAAACCGAGGCATCATCGCTCAGGGGGCCGTCATCGCATGCTCTCTTGGGAATCCTAGACGAATATCTATATGGTGGAATCCTAAAAGAAGATAGGTGTTCCATGGTATGTAATTTATACTGTTTGAGGTGACACAAGAGATCAAATAGGAATCTTTTCAAAACACACACTATCTATGTTTTCATGTGTTGAGTTGGAAATTAGTATTTAGGGTCCTGGTTTATGGATACGTTGACCGCCACACCAAAACTGGACTCCCCAAACTGAAACCCACACTCATAACACTTAACACTATTGTTTCACCGAAAGTATCAGAGTCCTAGTTCTTTGGTAGAACCGAACACCTCTGATACCACTTTGTCACGACCAGTCCCTCGGGGCCCATGTCGTGACTACCCCAAGCCCGCCTTCCATAGGCTATGGTCTAGCGACTATCATCGAAATGCGTATTCAAAAAAACTTTAAGGTCTCTCCATTAAACCTATACAATCACACGGTCCGAGAACACAACAAAAAAACTGTGAAGTAAACTGATATAGTAAAAAAGGAGTGCTTAATGTAGAAGGGGTTGGAATAAAATTCCAACTGAATGTACAAGTAGAACTGAAAGTAAAAATACAAACGAAAGGAAAAATACAAAGGAAAAAAGGGAAAAAACCTACTGAGTCATCCTCTGAGTATCCTACTTGAAGGGTAGGTACATATTGCATCCTCAATACTCCATGCCCGCCTGTCTCCTCTACGTACTGCCTAATCCTATCTCCCTCAACCCTCAGCCCTGCTGCTCTTCATCAACCAAAGACACAACAATGTGTGTGCCAAGCCCGTGTAGTGGTGAGTATAAAAATACTCCGTAGGGACCCTGATACCCCCGATGGTCTCTTAGAATACCACAAGTAAAACCACCAGGCTTTATCTCAATCACAAAACACAAACTAATAGACACATCTCAATTAGAGTCCCAGCTCAAACCAGTTATATTACTCAGGGAAATATGATATGATTTTGACCCACATCGGATCACTAAGAATGCTGATTTCTAGCCACAGACTCTCTAGGGTTGGGAACATGTAACATTCCCAGTCACAATGTCAAACACCTCACTCTCTAGAGAACTCCTCCTTTATCGAGTATTGTGGGCCTGCTGCATCACACAATGGTGCTTCTAACTAACCTTCAACTACTAAGGTACTCCTCCTCATCACATACTATGGGTCTTTCGAGTCACATAGATCTTCTTCCCCACCATGGACAACTGATATACTCCTCCCCTTCACTTACCATGGCGGTCAAGTCTCTCTAAGTCAAAAATTCAACAGTTGTCATGTCTCAACCAGTTGCAGTGTTCCGTACATAGCGTGCTTGGGAGAAACTCACCCCAATGAATTGGTTGTATTTAAACCTACTTGATGTCTCAAAATGATGTAAAATGTTGATCAGTTATGTCACAAGGGTATCAATGAAACATGTGGCGCGTCAACCGGACACCCGATATGTGCATTATTGCCATTTCAATGTCGTGGGCCTAGTTGGATTCGGGTGCGATCCCACCCGGATATTCTCTAGGATTCATCAATACTCTCATGGATTATGTTAAAAGAACCATCTTGCTGCATGTATCCTAATGACATAGACGGTACATCAAATGGACCTTTGGTTCTTGAGATAATTCCCTTTATGTGTTTCTTGGCCCGGTTGGGCCCGGGTCCTGTCCGACACGGTCAGACCGGCCTGACCTGACCCGGTCTAGGTTTGGCCATGGAGAACTCAGCCCACCAGGCCGAGGTTTGGCTGGGCCTATAAGGGGTGGCCCAGCCCACGAAAAGGCGCTTTCTGGGTAGGAGGCCCGGCCCGAGGGAGTCAGCGTGCGGGGCAGGCGGCTCGGCTCGATGGCGACGACCCACTAGAAGGTGGTCTGACCATGAAGGGTGAGTCATGTGGTGCCTATGATAGGTAGTTCGGGGGCACCGCTCTCCATAGATCCAGAACGGCTCAAGCCAGTTCGACCTTTAAAGTGGTGGGGCCACAGGGGCGCCTCCCAGTCGCAGTAGAACCCACCGGAGGCACTGGTTCCGCCTCCTCCATCGTGACTTCAGCTGTAGTCTCTGGATCACTGGAAGTGCGAGACGGCATACTGCCCTTCTCTTCTGTAGTTGGCCGACGAGTTGGTCCCCTTTTCCATCTACCGCGGCTGACGAGCCACGACCCCCTAACACACTGGCAGCGCGTGACCTCGCGTCGTACCTCCTCCATGGTCGGTCGGTGCCAGCCTCTCCGATGTCCTTCGCAGCTTCGTGCCATGGCCTCCTCTAGTGGATTGCATTTCTATTTCACCTCATTCATTTCCAGTTCGTCTAGCCGCACTGGTGGTCTTCCATGGAAGGGGTAAGGGTAACAAAGTTGTAGAGGGTTCGGGTCGGGTTCGTTAGGCCCGCGCCCTATGCATTTTCTCGGGATCAAAGGGAGGATAAATAGGGTTTAACAATTTCATGTATTAAACAACAAACAAAACCCCACAACAATACCTCGTAACAACCTCCCAAAAAATGAATTATTCAAAGATCAACCCGTTAGTCCTTTGACCACTGTTCTTCATTTTAATTTTTAAAATAGGGGAACAAGAAATATTTTAAGGAAACGTAAATGAATAAACCCCTTACCTAGAATCATCATAGAAATACCTGACCTTTAAGGTGGGTTAACGATCATCATTCCCACAACAGGATTCTAACAATGCTACTCACAAATCGTCCTCCGGTTCGTGGTTCGGTGTCACCCTTCACCTCCAACTGGGATCGACTCCGTCTTCTAAGGGTCCAGCATCCTAGTGCACTTTCATCACTTTGTTTCTTGGTGAAGTTGTGATGATACCCCTCCCCATGCTCTGTATATATAGGAAAGGCGGAGGGTATGTAATGAAATTAGAATTTAATGGAGCTCATCAATTAGGAAGATTCATAATTGCCTTACGGCATCGTTACATAGGGTTGTCAGGTCAATCCATATATTTTCTTGACACATCACTAGCCCCACCCATTTACTTGTCCATTGGAGGATATGAAATGAAATAATAAAATTATGTTATTTTATTTATTATAAAAAGTTGAAAAACATATCATTTTCTGTGTACCTAATACATTCGAAGTTAATCCTCCCTTAAGCGATTCCCGACACATCAGATTCAATGGTGCCCTCATATTTTTAAGTCATACAACGGTTCAAAGGCTAGAAAACGCCGCTCGCACCTTTACTGAACTTACCTGAAAAAAATTTCAATAAAATATTAGAGTTCAACCTAGAGCCACGTTGGCTAAGGTTAGGCACCTCCTAAGGAGAAAACTCCCAAAGTATCCCAACAATAATCTCAGATTTTCAATTCAAGTTTCCATTTAGATGTTATGGACATTACAATAAAGTAATTTTCACTCATTTATTTTATTTATGGGAAAAAAATAACATTCACTGGTGGCTCACGCCGGCTAATGTTAGTATTATCCTAAGTAAATAATACCCTTACAAGTTCAGTGGTGGTCTCATATTTTCAATTTGAGCTACCTTTCATGTGTTAAAATCATTTGAAAAATAAAATAATTTTATTTAATTATTTTATTTTTGGGTATGTCATTTTCTGGTTTTCTCATAGGAGGTCTGCACTGACTAAAACTAAGTCACGCCTAAGGTAAATGTGTGATCCTATGTGCAAGAATGTCCTTATAATTCAGATCCAGGCCACCGTTTAAGAGTTATTCCACCATTTCAGGAAAAATTATTATGTACTCCATTTAATATTTAACAAAACATCGAAAAATCATTCCGAGTACTCTGGGCCTCGAAATCAAGCAACATCAGATTTCACGATTTTCACATAATTCCATATTGTTAAAAATATTACATGGAAAAAATTCTAGGTCTTTACATACACACCATGTATGTGTATTAAACTACATGTAACTATTTCTTTTTAGATTTCATGGATTTAAATATAGGCCATGAATTGGTTCTGAGAATAAACTAGAAACCAAAAATGACTCTATTTTACTTAATGTGTAATTTTTAGGAAATGTAAATTTTACATAAGGTAATGAGAATTTTTGTAATCATGTATTACATTACATGTAGCACATTTAAACACTTTGTATTTTTTATTATCATTGGTTGTAAGTCTTGTTTTGCATTTCTATTTTCAATAATTCTATATGAAACCTTTCTCTTTCCATCCGTAAGCATTTTCTAAGGGATTTTGAAGTTTTTTCTTCCATTTAAAAACTCTCGATCAAGTGATAAATCATATAAGAGATATTTTAAAAAGTTTTTTCTCTCTATATCTTCCATTTTTCTCCTATTGTGGTAGTGGAATATATAGACCATGGTCAATTTAGGTGATGATCTTGATCCGTAAAATCTTGGTTTGTTATTTTGATCTTCTACACTGTCATTCATGCTAACATTACCTATTGAAATGGTTTTGGGGATTTTTTTATTAATGTTTTGTGGTCTAAAACCTAACCATATGGTCCTTTAAATTTTCTTTTATATACAATATTGTTTTTGAGCCTGTAAAATAGGTTCATTAGTTGAATGAATGATTAATGAGGACAAATCATAGATTGGATATTCATTAGATCCCAGTATATTCAATGTTGTGGTGATAAATTATTAGGGTTCCCATTAGGTGATGGTTCACCTGAATAGTAGTTAATTTACTAATGGTTTAAGGTGTGTTTATAAAGAAATGGGACATCAAGAGCTTTTTTTGATTGATTCACCATGATAAATGGGTAAATTTATTATAGATATGTCTTTGTATGATATAATGCGTTATATTTACAATATTAATAGTTAAAGAAACATTTTATAAATATAATGTGAAATTTATTTATTAATGGTAATTTGTATAATTAACCATTAATGATAATTCTATGATATTGTTATATCCTTGCTATTATGAATTGTATAGTGATTCTTTTTGTAATTTTTATATACCGTGCGATGGAATATTTTATGTTTTCATCCATATAAAATGGGATTGGTTTGTTTTTATACGTTAATGCTGTTATAGTGGGTGTGGACCAATGTTATGTTGTAATTTTTATATAGAGGGAATGTCCATAGATGATGCAAGGATTATATAGTGGTCAATTCCCTATATTATGAAATGGTTATATAAAGGGCTGGTATAGGATTCTAGTCTACTTATAGGGAGGGTTTTTCGATGTTATTTTATTATTACATTGATATGAGGTTATAGTTGGTATAGTTGTGCTACATGCTCAAAGAAATTTTGACATGGTTCTAATATAGGGTGATTGTTGTATTATATTGACTTGATTAATTGATAGACATGTTTCTAAAATTATTACACACACTTATTTAGGAAAATGGTTTTTTTTAAATATGGAGGTTTTGACATACAAATTTTTAATCACACCTTATTTTGACAATCCTTTACTATGTGAGAAGATTACATCTCTATATGTTCATAAAAGGTAATGTGACCTTGTTGTTAATTATTTCGTATTGGATGGGATTGAGTATGGATAATGGATTGAAAATGGTTTCAGAAATGGGGTCATTTGAGTTTATTTGTTCCAATTGGGTCTTTTATTTTTATAACATATTGTTTGAAATTCAATTAATATTCATCATTGTATTACATTAATTATTATTTGATTTATTGGCACCTCTATTTATTTCAAAGTGATCTGTTGTATTATTTCCACTATTTACATTACATTGATATTTAATTATACCATTTATTTATAATGTGTTGTATCTCTTTACCAAGGGTTATAGTATCCCAAATAGACTCATCACACCCCTGCTACATGTCAAAAGCATCCAATGTGTAGAGAGGAATGCATAATCTCTAGTATCCAAACTTATTTTTCCACATGAGATATTAATAAATCAGGGGATATTATATTGTAGAATCAAGTTATCATGTTATTCATTTCAATTTCATTACTTTCTATGAAATATATAAAGGATACTAGGATGTTTCAGGAATTAGATATGAGATTGTACATGGAAGTAGCTAAATCATCTATTGGGAAAAATCTTAGTTTCCCAATGTTGGGATTGCAGTTTAAAAATATTTATTATTATATATTATTTTATTCCACCTTAGGTGACTTACATGTAGTTTGATGTGATTGTATCATAAAATTTATACTCGTGGTCTGATATGGATAAGGTGAGTATTCATGCATCATGATAGGAACATAGTGATATAACAAGTCATTCATTGTTCATTATATGTAAATATTTATTACATGTGACATATGTCTCTATATGAACAGTTTAATTTGATATTTATTATACCTAATAAAATAAATGAATGAATTTTTATGGAATGTGAAAAAAAATTATGAATTTTTTACAGTTGCCATCAGCCAGTTGTTCTATGTTTTTTTCAAATATTGTGGTTGACCATGTTTATATATTGTGTCATAAGGTGTGTGAGTTTCTCTTATAGAAAAGTCCTTGTCATCTTATTCCAATTGAGTGTCTAGAGAGTGGAATTATTCATGCCTATAATAACGATATAACAATTCTTCTAGTAGCTCTAGAAGATTAGATAGATATTCAAATATGAAACAGGTTCTTGAGGTCCATTCAATCAATTTAAAGGGAGATAATTCATTCCATGACTTCAACATATAATCCATTGGGGGTGTTTTAGCTACAGAATGTGGAAACATTCATTGGGGAGGGAGGCTCCTAGGAAGTCGAGTTCTGAATCGATCCATTCCAGATGATCATTATGTATCTTAGGATACCTTTAGATAAGAGGGTGAAACACACTGTATATATACTTCCTGGGTTTACTAATAATTGGTGGGACATTCAAGAGAAAGATATGTATGATGCGCTGTTATCATAGAAGTAATATGAGTAAATGTTCCTAAGATACTTCGATATTCGGTTTTTTGAGGGATTATAAAGATTACATTTTCATTAACCTAATACGGGAGGGTATTTTAGTGATGGACTATACTGGTAATTCAATCGATCTGTTTCCATTTTTACAATCGTTAGATGCTAATGATATCTTTAGGTTGATGTATTTTTAATATTGTATTCTCCATGAAATAAAGTCATACGTGAATGCATTTTACATGAGTATAATTTCAGATGTGATGAATTTTAAAATCATTATAGAATGGAACCTAAGGGTGGTATCTTGTAGAGGATAGTCTGTTTTCATAGGGAAAATAGGAGCAATACTTCTGGTGGAATAAGTGATCTTATGACCATTTTCACCATCAAAATAGTAGGATGAGAATTTAGGGATGTCTGAAAACAGACCAAGAACATGTTCCATTGTAATGTTATCATTTTTTAATGTTGGTTCACATGTAACCATATTGTCCATAACCTTATATGGAGTTCCATTTTTATGGATGACAGTGCCACATATGGAATTTTTTTAGATCCCTGTAATAGTAGTGTAGTGGAAGGGGATTAGGATGTGTTGAAGTGTTTGGGAAGGACTCAACTATCCCTACCCAAATTATAAGTTAGAGTTCCACAAGATTTTTAGGTCTACGAAGTGGACGTGGATTCCTAGTGATAGAGAAGTGGTATCAAGAATAGGGAATTGCTTAAGGATGTCAAATGAGATCCCATGAAAAATTGGTATGTCAATATCATAAAATGTAGTCTACTCTAGCTAGTGTCGATGCAGAATCTCTTATGGTTAGAGTTAATTGTTTTGTATTATCTGTTATTTTTTGTGTTGATTGATAAAATTGGGTAACATTTTTTTTATAATTTCTAAAATAGTTTGGGTTTGGCAGTGGAAATTGTGGATGGTGTCTTGACCATTGACACAATGTTGGGTGTGCGGTCAGGGAATGTAAAATTTTATAAGGAATATTCTCTAGTAATTGGTGGTTACCATTTCATTTTGGATTATATTAATATATAATTTATATTAAAATATATGATTATTGCTATGTATTGGCTTGTTATATTCCATGAACATATTGATTCAAACTGGAGGAGAGTTACAATTATTTCTCCAAAAGGATATATCTATTCTAACATTGGTGAGTACGATTTCTAGAATGATAATAATAATGTAATTTATTTTATCATGGATTTTATTAGATCATAGATACAAATCCCTGTCATAGGAGATGATACAATTTAAATGGATGGTCTCATTGTAGTAGAAATTATCTTTTTCCCCTGGCTTAGTATTGGTGCTTTCGAGCATGCATGAAATGTTAATTAGAGTGTTTAATTATTTATGATTGGCGGTACGTAATACTTTTCCAAATATGTATCTTGATCTATATTCATAGTATTACAGGTCCTAAAAGAAGAAGGATTTTGAATGCTTTTTGGGGAGATGTTTCACCAATTTCTATGTTATGGATGAGCATCAGATGCATGATTGGATATTATATCCTCTTCCCATTCGAAAGTGGAAATGAGATTATCACACTATAATTTCATTGTCATGATTATATTGGATGTCTCAAAATATTAATGTTGTATGGGTAATTTTTTATCAACTAATGAAGTGATACCACTTCATTCTTATTAGTGATACATTCATTATTGATGATATGGGTTTCTTTTATGTGAATGAGATACTTTGGTTGTAATGTGTTCTAAGGTGTATCTTTTCCAACAGAGATCCTCATATCCCATTTCAATTCTAGAAGGGTATTTATATGGCTTCTGAATTGAAATATTATCTTAGAATTACCTATCATCAATAGAGTAATGGTTAATCTGAGAAAACATTTCAGATTTAAGATCATATCTTATGATTCTGTTTTTTGGAATTGGGTGGTTCGTCGGAATAGAAGACGACATACACAGTCTTTGGGTATAATAATATACACTTATAATTGATCCATATGGCATATTTTGTAGAATTTATTGAAGGTTTTCTCCATTCACCCCTTTGTGGGTCGGGAGAAGGTGGTTTAGATCATGTTGGACCTAGTATCGTGCAAGATACAACGAAACATTTTCATTTCATCATGAGGAGTTTTTTCTCCTGAAGAGTAGGAAAAAATATCACCATCATCATCAGATATGACCACTATAGTTCACGGTGTTTCATTATATATTTCATCGAGTTTGAGAATGTAGAAACTATTGGTATAGTAGTATAACAATTGTCACATCTACTATTCTAATATACCATATAAGATTTATTTAACATGTCTCATCATCAAAGATATTATCTATATTCTTCTCATGTGGTAGAAATCAATAACATAGATCTTTTTATAAATTCATCCTCTGAGGAGTATCTGATATATATTAGAGACCATAGTGATTTGTATATATGAAGGAGGATTATACCTCTAGTTTGAATATAGTGGAAGCATGGGCATGTTCAAGAGGAGACATGTGAGATATAGTTTTAAATACGAGCACAATGTCCTGAGTATTTAATTGATACCCCAATATGATGCATAGAGTATCATTATGTAGGTTTTTTATAGGGTTGAGACATTGTGAGATCCCATTTTTTTTTAACTTCATAGCTATTTATGTTTTTCATCAAACCTCTCCAATTTGCTTCGTAAATTGTCATTAAAACTTGTTAGATGAGTCCCATTAAAATATAGAGAGATTTTAATAAGAAAATTAACCAATGATTGAGGATGTATGTTTTTTTAATAAATATAGTCCAGTTATAATGTTTTTTAAAGCAATTACAAGAGTTTCTCAAAAGTCTAAGAGGCTATAGAAGAGGTTAGAGATCTTCTAGATAAGATTTGGTTAAAAGTATCTAGCTTGAAATTTAAAAAATATGTATATGTATTATATTACATGAAATAATCTCCATAATTTATCATTAATATGAATACATTTCATAAACTTGTTCATGGAAGGAACTGGTAACGCAACGTAAATCTATTTTACATGATGTGTAATGTTCGGGATGGGTAAACATTACATGAGGCTGTATTAATTTTTTCGTACACACAAATTGAAAATTTCACCTCATGTAATACATTTTCACTTTATGTATATATTATCATTAGTGGTTACAATACGTTTTATAACCGTGTGTTTTTATTACTTCCATGATAAAACTTTATCTTTCAAACCGTATGCAATTTCCATGTGATTATAGTTTAACTTCCTTCATTTTAGACATACCAATCAATTGATCAATCCCAGATGATTTTTTTCTTAATATTTCATATTTATCTTCTGTTGTTTAATGTATTTGGTAGTGTAATATCTTGAAAATAGTTTTTTGGGTGATGATCATTATATGGTTGATTGATGTTTTATATTTTGATCATATGTGCCATCATTTTGTTGGTGTTACATGGTGGAATCATTAGGTTGCCTTAATGATAAAGTTAGTGTTATTATAGTGTTTTCTGTAGACTCAACATAAATTTTACATTTGAATACCACTATATTTATACATTTTTACATATACATGTTCTTATTATTACTATAATAGTGTTGATATTTCTATATCAACAACATACTATTTAATTTCTTATATTACATGTCATATCAAAATGTTATAGTAGTTTTGAGATATAATGAGAACCTACAGATATAATTACTATTATATTAAACATAATTTGTAGTGTACAGATACATTATAATGACAGGACACAAATTATGTTTAACAATTAGGTTTTTGGGGTTCATAAGCATTAATACTTTTTCATATAAAGTTCAAACATAATGTAATATGGTCCATGAGATGATGAGGAAATACCCTCCAATAGGAACCCCACATGTTATGAGGGTTATTGGTTGATCCTCTATATGAATATGTGTATTGGTACCATGACATGAGATCATTATCAATGTGTACCATATAATCGTTTACATAGAAGTATGGTAAAACCCTTGAAAATGAAGTCATGGAGATGTAGATTATATAGGGTGTTTCATTGATGGTTTGACAAAGGTTTAAGAATAATGTTATAAATTACCACTTCTATGGTAAAGAATATATATTTCAAGGGAAGAGGTAGAATATTATGGTATTACAATCATTAAACCCATGGATAAAGTATAGGAATGTATTTTTGTCATGTTAGTTAATCTAATATATATAGAAAGAAAAGGATAATGATTCTATTTCACACCCTTCATTATGAGATATAATGAGGCAATAAAATTATATTTCAAAAAAATATCCTCATTGAAGGTATTCAAAGTTGTTCCATTCTGTATCTCATTAGGGGCCTCGATGGGTTGCTTGAATCCAATCATAGTCTGAGGTTTGGACTCACTTCTATCGATATAAGAACCTAGAGTGTCACATAATAACTTTATCCAAATGTTCCAGTTATTATGTTGAATATGAGTTTTAGATGAATAGGTCCTCATGTGCATAGGCTCGTGAACATCAGAGAATTAATAATCACAAGTAAAACTATTTAATTTATTTAATTAATTTTTAGAATAAATATCATTGAATTTATTTCTCAAGATATTCTTAATTTGTTTGATCATAAATGTTAATATAATAAAATATAATTTTTCAAATGATCATAGGATGTTCTAGTTCTGTTAAATTATATTAGGAAATTATGGGATATGTTAGTGGTTATTATTTTAGAACATAACCTTATATAATGTTACAACTAATTGAAAAAAAAATTGTGACATTTATAACATTTTTACTAATTCATACATGTGTAAAAAGTTCTCAAATGATGTTTATAACATTTTAGGTATCAATGTGAATGTTTAGAAATTATAAACTATGTATAAAATATTGTTTGAGATTTTTTAATTGCTAGATTCACAATTGGAAAGAATTTATTGAGATAATATCACTTATAATATCCTCTAAGGATATTAGGGGAAGAAACTAAGTAATGAACAAGGTTTGATCAATCCCTTATTCTAGAATGAGTTCGTATTCCTTGGGTAATTAAATAGAGGTCATAATGATCTCAAATTTCACACACTAGAACATAGTAAATGTTGATCAATGATATATGAATTATGGTGCATGTATAGGTGATATATAAGACTCCTATCTTGGTTCTAATTTTCCATGACATGTTGATAATGATAAAATCAAATCTGTGAATTCACTTGAATGAGGTACCATTTGTGATATATTTTTATTTAATTTTTCAAGATTAAATTGAATTAAACATGATCCATTAATAATTATAAGAATTTTTTTATATTTAATGTTTTTATAATCAATCAAAATCCAATTTTTTAAATTGGATGTCTTTCATGACTATACTGCCCATCAGGTTTCTTCAATTGGATTCAGAGATAACATGTAATTACCTTTGTAAAAAAAATTGAAATATAAATTAAATAAAATATTTTTATGAAATAGTGTATTGATATTGTCCCAAAACAATTAATGTCACAACAATTCTAGTTCGTATATTCAATATATTTCTAATCGAAGACAGATAAGTTTTTCACAAAACATGATACGAAACCTAATGTTTTATCTATTGATTGATTTTAATAGATTCCAATGAAAAGGTTTTCTATTTATAGCACAAGGTGACTACTTTTTGAGTAATATGGATATACTAGAATCTTGTTAGGGTTGTCTATTTTAAATACAAGCCTTCTGTGGTAGTTTTTTATAATTACAAGGATAAATCTTCCTTTTATAGATTATTTAATTACAAAGACAAATCTTCCATTGGATGATTATTCAAAGCATGAAATGATATCTCCCTTAACCAATAAAAAGAGGGGAATTGTGGTTTTTAACTTTTTATAATTCTGTATTATTGTGTATATATAAATATTTATCCTTTAAAAGGATTCCTCAACTCTATATAGGCTAATTTGGTCCGGGTCTGACCAGACCATCCCATTTAACATTTCATAAGCCAAATGTTATTTAATGGCAATCTTCATTAGGTCTGTATAGACCCAAAAAATTATATAATAAAATAAAAATTAATTTTATGGGATCCAACAGAATTATTTGTGGTGCTGTGGGACATATATATATATATATATATATATATATATTTAATTAATATTATTTTAATGTTATATAACTCATTAATAATACCATCAGGTTGAAATTTAGACAATTATATTTTTTACAAAATATATTTACTTGTTTTCAATTCTTGTTTGGAGATCAACCTATGCATGTTTGGTTTATTATATTTTTAATTTTAATGTTTTATTTTATTTTTTTGAAATTTAATAATTATTTTGTATTGAAGATCTATGCATCATACCTGCATCAATAATGTTTATAGAGGAATGCATGTTCACATTTTGCGAAAAAAATGTTAAAATACATCCCATGTTCACCTCACCTTCATGTGCATATTAATTTTAATGATTAATGGAGTTCATTGTGATCTGGATCATGTTTAGACATAGCATACACCAAAAAGTGAACTGCAAGGGTGTTTTAGATGCTAAAATTCATGGTATGAAATTTCTTAAGGAATTCTCATAGGGTCTCAATTAATCTATTATTCACTCAATGGATTATCCAATAGTAAATGTCTAATGATCACATCATTATTATTTTTTCTTTTTCCATGTTCATAGTATATTATTTTTCTAATTTGTATTTATTATTTGATAATGCATATTATAATAATAATCAAACATGTAATGATAAAAGAAACTGGTTCTATGAATTCCTTTTGTTTAAAATCATTGCTATGTTGTGAGTGTGGTCACATAGAAAAATAACTAATTTTCAAAAATTATCATACCAAACACCCCAACTAAATAATAATTTAATAAATTCCATCTATAAATAAAATTTATAAAAATGGGTATCCATGGTGCTCTTCAAAAAATCTTAAAGGTAAATCTTACTTCCAAGAAGTTCTTATGAAATTCGTTGGAATAATAAAATAAATTTGGTAAAAAGAAGTATCAAAATATATATGTTTGATTTTTTTTAAGAAATCAATAAACATTAAATGTAATTATTTTCAAGATGTGGGAATCCACTCTAAAGATAATGGATCCATGAATTAATATGGTTTTCTAGATTAGTTCCTACCTTGGACTCTAGCATTTTTTATCCAAAGCATGTAGACAATGAGGATGGGGTTCAAGGATAATTTTCATTTGATAATTGAGTGACTGGGTATTATGAATCTATTAGTTGTTATCTACTAGGATTTAATAATCTATTTAGAGATTTAAAATTAATAATTTGATAATTTCTTCTAGAAATCATGATAATATAATAATCTGTTAGGTCTATTTGTTTTTAATTAAATGCAAAAGCCCACACATTAAATTATAATGAGATCTTATTAGATGATGAAAAGGACGAAACATTCATGAGTTCCCTAATATTAGTACATGAACATTCACATTGTAACAAAATATACAAAATTCATGTTTCTTGAGTCCTAGATACCTGATAATCAGTCTCATGAAGTGAGGGTGAAAAAATTCTTATATAAGACTCATATATGACATATTTAATGTTTATTTCATAATGATATCATCAATTTATGTCTTTAGTTTTGGGTATAACATTGGGAAATAGATGATTTGATATGATGTCTCGTATCTAAGAAGCTTGTGGGGAGAAGGTAAAGAATGATATGAGTGGATAATGATTACACTAGTTACGTGTAAATTGATATATGGATCATCATATTTCAATACATGAATTATTATATCAATTTTACAAATATAATACATTTTTTAGTTTTAAAAAATGAAAAGTAAATGGAGAACTATTCATCATTACATTTTGGGTAACATTTATTTTAAAATAGGAACATAAAAAATGATTAATATTTAGTTCTTATTGAGAAAATAAAGAAATATAGTGTGAAATTGAAAATTGAATGTTTCATGGCAGCAAAAACCATCAAATAATATATTAAATAAAGGAGGAACAACATAAAAGGTTATTTTCTTCTTATAATGTGTACTAATTCTATGGAAGATAAATGAAATTTACTGAATTTATTATTAATGAATACAGGTTTTCTTCACCCTTATTCATTATTAATTTTGATGTTTTTGGAAAAAATATTGTGTGATGAAAGAAATATTCCTACTAAAAATGTGTTTTAAAATATATTAAAATATTGAAAAAATAAATATTACTAGAATTAATATTTTTCCCTTATGAGGGTGACAATGTGTGGTTACTATGTTAGTGGTTAGAAGTAAAACACATATAATTTCTATGTAAATGGTTTTAGTTGAGATTTTTTTACAAAAACTATAATCTCACGTGTCATTTTTTCAAAAGAGATATTATTCTAGTTTTGAAATAAATGTTTATAGAGGAGTTTAAAAATTAATAAATAGTTTTTTAATGCTAAAAATAACATCAATACATTATGAATATAAAAAGAAAGACTTATATACCCAAATGTGTATATATAATTCCTTTAAAAGAAAAGATATGTTCTTTTTAAGGATATGAAAAGAATGATTTTAAAATATTTAGAGTTAATGACCATATGTATTATCAAAAAACATATTCACCTAGTTTTTTAAAATGAAACCTTGTTAATGAATTTACGTCACGATGATTTTGAAACTAATTATTATAGAGAGTGTAAAATATTCAAGGGAAATATTATGGTATGTACACATAATAATATTCCATTATGTGTTTATGGAATGGGATGATGGATTTTTTTTATACATGGTTAGAATATATGATATTCTTCAGGTGGGTGTGTCATTGAATATCTTTATCATGTATTCACTGATAAATATAATTTAGTTTTGAGAAATTCCTAAAAACACATTTCCTTATACACATCAATATTTTGATGTTAGTAAGTAAAATTTATGAAGAGTCTTACATGTTAACAATGATCAATGGGATGCAGCATAGATCAATTCCTAAAAAAACATTTTCTTATACACATTAGAGTCATGATGTAAGTAAAACATTTATTAATGTTAGAACTCATGATTTGTAGACACGTCCATTTGTTAATAATTATTTAAAAATTCATAATTTATCTCGCAACTTTATGCCCTATAATGAAAAATGGATATCATATGATTTTTATCTTGATATAAATTCATTTTCCTCAGAACATATGTTTAGATAAGAAGAGATTTTTTGGATATAAAAAATGAATCAAGAAAAAGCACGATGGGAATCAATAATAACCAACCTTATGTGTTATATGGATTTTACATAAATTCAGATGAAAAATAAGATATACTCATGTTATATACTATACTTCTATCAAATTTTATATTTGTCTTTTAAATAGTATGAACAATATTGTCTTCGATTTAGTCAATGCTATTGATTAAAAAATATACAACAAAGGAATAGTTCCACAAGACCCTAGGGAAATGAAATTCTCCAAAGACACATAATGTGTAGAAAGGATAAAAAATGGTGATTGTTATATATTAACCATGGTTTTTGATAAATTAATTATTCAGTATAATAATTTATAAATGTAAGAAATATATAAAAATTAGATAAATATTAAAAGATTATTTAAAAAATAATAATATATTCCTTGTATCAAAGTACAAGATTCATATTATTTTGAGTATTTTATGGGGAATTCATGAGATACTATAAATTGATGGTATAATCATGACAAAAATAAGGATTTATTTGTAATAACAAGCCATTATAAAAAAAATCTATTAAAATTATACATCTCATGGATGATTTTTATGACCCTTAAATTGATAATTGGATTTCATGTCCACCAATCATGGAATATTTCTATATGATGAACCTAAAAAATGGAACGTAAAATTGAATAATTTTTATAATGGTTAATGTTACAAAAATCTTTTTCCGTATTAAAGTTACAATCTAGATCATAGAATATTAATTTGTAGTGAATGCTTCCCACATGTCTACTAGAGGTCAGTGGAAAATCCATTATTTTCTATGTAAAAAATGTTTATTAACATATGAAAACCAACAGTTGTTCATACATATAGTTGCATCCAAGATGATAGAAACTCTCCAAATTTCATCTTAATATACGATCTATTGTTCTAGGGAATGAGATATACTAAGATAGATCTAATTGTTTCCTAAGCCCATTTTGTGCTACATTTACTAACAATATATTGATAAAACTCTGGTAAAAATTATTCAAGAGATAATTCTTACTAGTGTCACATGGAATAAACATCCACAAGAATAAATTCATTAAAATATGTGTTTATTAAGGTAGTGAGTAGAATTCCAGTATCACCAAAATTAGACCAATCATAAATTCCTTGATTAGTAAAAGTTAGTTTATTTATAGCATATACACTTTGGTAGAAATATATAATTTATATGTAGAAGAAATATACATTAATTAGTGAGGATTATATAATTATACCTACATTATATCCAATGATATATACATGGTATGTGGAGAGGAAAGGACACTAGCTATAAGGGAAAAAACGAGTCTTCCAATAAGGTAAATATGATCTAATATCATTTTTTGGATAAGGTGATGAGAAATACAACATCATTTAACATAGTGGTATCCATATCATAAAATTATTTGTTATTTTAAGGTTATGAGGATGCTAATGATGCATTGTAAATTATGTAGTGTTTTATTCCATTTTTTTGAATCGCACCTAGTGTGTAATTTTTTTACATTATGATAATTCTATTACTAGTTATAAACATTATTATATGTTTATATAGTAGAAATAATTAATATACTAGGGTATATCACCTATTGAGAAGTCGTACTCATTGAGGTAACTTCACATGTAGAAGAATATTCACATTGTAGTAATGTGGTAGGACCATAACTCAAACATTAACATAGATGAAATATTATCTTATCATGTGAGTGAAAACAATGATAGTTATCATGTTGTCTATGGAGTATTTAGGAGTGTTGTAATAGTGGAATCCTAATACCCAAATTATATAAAACATTAAATTACCATTACATGTATATATTTTGATATATACATGTCTTCAATTTTACCAAAATAGTGTTCAAATGTCTTCATAAACTATTTATATGGTAATGTTCTTAGATTATGTGTCAAATCAAAAGGATATATTGATTCCCAGCTATAATGAGAAACTTGATAAACTATGAAAGTAATCTTAATAATTTTTCATATGGTCTAGATACATCATAATGATAGGGAAAATATTATTTTTGACTATCTGGTGTCGGGGGGTCATAATTATTCACACTTCTTCACATGAAGTTCACACATGGTGATGTAGAGTTGACAAGATCCTGATGAAAAAACCTCCAATTGTAACAACACATAATTTGGGTTTTTTTGGTTGTTTTTATCTATTAAAATGTGTAGTAGTCTCTAGATGTAAATGTTAACCATTTTATTATATATTATAATCAATGGAACAGACATGATAGTGATGTCTGGGTGAGGTAGCTTGTGTGGGTTCATCATTGGTATTATGAAATTGGTTTAATGATAATGAAAAAATTAGTTACATCCATGTTGATGAACATATATATCGTGTTATTTGGTTTACCTGGATGGTATTTCCTTCATTGGATCCATGGACATCGTATAAGAAGGTATGTATTTATAGTAAGTTCATGAAATATATAAATCAAAAATGCATATGTAAATGAGTGTATATCCTGCTTTTTGAGATTTCATGAGACAAAGAGATTATATTTCACATAATGTGTTCTTATGAGATAGTCATAACTATGAAATTTCTTTTCTCCACAAGGGCCATGATATTTTATAATAACCCACTGTTGGTAAATTTTTTGGACTCACTATTGTTGAGATAAGGACCTATATGGTCACAAACTATGTGTATCTAGAAGTTTCACCAATTCTAATGAATATGAGGTTTAGAAGTAGTGGGTCCCACTTATGGGGGATTATGAACACTCAAGTATGATTAATCACAAGTAATACTAATTAATATATATTAATATAGTTTTAAATATTTATGAATTATTTTATATCTTAAGGTAATCACTTTTTTTATCATAAAACTGAATATGAGAATATATAACTTTATGAATGAACATTGGATGTTCACAATTCATTAATTTATTTTAAGACCTTATGAGAATATTTAATGGTTCATATTATATCAAATAAGATATTATAGTTTAACAACTATGTTGTTAAATATTTGTTACATTTGTTACATATTTATTAAGTCGTACATGTGCAGAATGTTGTAAAATTGATGTTATTACATTATAAGGATAAATTTGAAATTTCTAAAAGTATAACCAAAGTATAGAAGCTCATTTTATGCCCCTGGATAGTTAAATACACTATTTTGATGAATTTATTGATAGGATCTCTAGTATCCTCTCATATCATATTCATAGGGAGAGATTATGACGAAATAATAAGGCGATATCAATGTTTTCATCTTTATAATGTTTGTGTTCCTCAGGTAATCAAAGGGATGTCACAATGATCTATAATTTTCCAAGATAGTACCCTTAAAACATAGATCGATAATACATTAATTTTTATATGTGGGTGGATGATATAGATGGAACATATATTTTCACCTTTAATCCATGACATGTCGATGGGGGAGAGAATAAAAATGGAGACATTAACTGTATTACGCACTGTTTATGATTTTTAATGATTTTATATTTCATTCTTAATTTTAATTACTTGCAATCATTAAGTGATATGTGAAATGTGAACTATGTATTCGGTATTTTTAACAAGAATCTAAACCAATATTAAGTTTTTATTGTGAATATTTCATGCTTCTGATGTTCCATGTGTACCTTCTAGTATGAGGTCTTCACCTAACCCTATGGTCTGTTTAATTTTCAATTATATAAACTATTTCCATTACCAGGATATGTTGTGTTAATTAGTCAAATTACTGAGGATTTATGATAATAATGGGACATCATTTGGTCAATATTGTTGACAAAGGGGACTATTTAACCCCACATCTTTGGGATGGCCCCATTTTCTATCAGCATTCTCTCTCGAGCTCACTCCACTTCCCTCACCTTGGTTTCCTTAAACTAGAGCTGGTGAGTCCTCCTAGACTTTTATTTCTCCAGAATATCTCCCCAGAGAATTCTATATCATTTTCCCAAGGTTTCTCCTCTGATTTCTTTTTTTAGGGTTTCATCCCCGACCCCTCTATGAATTTCCCTTTCATTTTATCTTCTTTAGGTCTTTTCCTGATGTCCATTTAAGGGTTTCAATCCCATTTTATCTTTCCTCATTCAATGGTTGTCAAGGGTACTAATTTTGTTCTGATTGAGGATTCTTTATGGAGCTACGTTCTTTGGTTTTCTCGTGAAGGTTCGAAGTAGATGTTTTTTGGTTCATCTATTGTTATCTTGGATGCAGATTTCTATGGAATCCCTGCCCACTTATACTCTTCTCTAGCCTATAGATCAACTGCTTCCATCCAGGTCGGTCTCCTGCATCGAATTCCAAGCAGTTTTGGGTTGTGTTGTGCATCGTGGTGGGGGTTCAAGGTGGCTCGACCAGGTTTCAGGAGATGACTGGGGTTCAGTTTGGGTGGGTTCTTTCGACGAAGATCATGACTCCCTGTGAAGACAACATTCATTTCCTATGCTTCTATGGCATCGGGAATCAATTCTCTTCTACGGGTTGGTCTGGCGAGGTGGCTGTCACGCAATATTTGTGAGGTGCGGTTGGAGTTTTTATCAGTGTTCAGAGGTGGAAAATCTTCGTTCTCTTGATTCCTTTTGTTGCAGGTATATGGTCGGATGATGGGGGACGAGGACATGATCCTGTTAAGGTGATTTTACATTCTAGTGTGGGGTTGATTGGTGACGATGATGGTGATAGTGGACCGGAGTTTACGACAGTCATGGTGAGAGAGTATCTACGAGACGACGGCGACGGTGTGTAGGCGATGGTGGTTGGAGAAGAGGTCATCGGTAGCGGTTCAACGACGGCCTACAATGATGGGATGATGGTGACATGCGACGTCAGTGTTATGAAACGAGGTGGACACATGGCGTTCTGGGTTAGTTTCATCCTGATTTTGGATGACGTTTTAATTATGAAATTTCTGAATTGTAATCTAGAAGACTCTGATACCACATTGTGGTTTTGGTTTCAATTTTGACATTTTGTTTGTATTGTTACCAGTTACCCTTAAATTGGTTTTTTATAAAATTAAAAAAATGGCATTGGAGGGACGATAATAATGGACTATATTATTTATGGGATCCCCTTTTATTAAATGGTCTTTCAACCTGGCTTGGGTATACCCGTTCGGTGCAAAAAAACAATGAATAATAATGAATTTTTTAATGGTTTAAAGTGTGTTTGTCATGAAATGGGGTATAAGGTGATTTTCTAAAATAGATTCACTATGGGAAATGGTTACATTGATGATAAAAATGCCTATTTTTCTTATGGTATGGTTATGTATAATCTAGCTTGTTAATGTTTTATGATCCATTTGCAAAATTAAATGTTTAATTGAATGAAAAATGATAATTTTCTCTAATAACCAATGAGGATGATGATATGATATAGTGCTATCATTTCCATTATTACTTGTGTACTATTTATGTTGTAATTATTATATAGCAGACATGGCCCATGTTTATGTTGTAATGCATATATAGAGGTATTGAACAAGTTTTATATTGTATTGCTTATATATTAGGTGTCGCTCATAATAATATTGTAATACATATATAGGGGGATTATCCCACGATGTTGTAATTATTATATTGTGGGTATCCATTATATGTTAAAATTATTATATATATGGATTGATCCTAATTTTGAAATTATTATACAGAGATATCTTCCTGGTTATTTAAATTTTCAAAGTATATGTTGTAATATTTGGTATGGTTGTGTTACTTTCCTAGTGTCATTCATTTATGGTGTCGATGAAGCTTGACTATTGTATTATGTTGAGTTGATTAGTTAATACAAATATTTATCAAATTATTGCATAATGTTATTTATCAAACTAGTTATGTTTACACATGGTGGTTTTGACCTACAGAAATTAAACACACCCTAATCTCTTTTCCATTTTTTACAGATAATAATTCATATCTGTATGTTTAGACAAAGTAAGGGAACTTGTTTATCATTGTTTCTTGCTTGAGAGTCATTATTTTGGAGATAGAAAAGGTATGGGGTTTAGAAATGGGTTAATTTGAGTTTATTAAAATCATATTGTTCTTTTATTTTCATTATATTCAGTTTTACAATTAGATACATTTCAACCTAACATTACATTGATTATTATTTTATTTATTGTATCGTCATTTTATTTTCTTTTTTATATTGTAATGGTTCTTCTATTTATGTTACTCTGATTTTTATTTTCATTTTTATTTTCTATAATATTATTACTCTATATCATTAGTTATAGTGTCCCCGTTGTACTCACCACACCCCCAATTTTAGTTTGTATCCTCTATCATATGGGGAGGTGCACTTCAGGTGCAATAACCAAAAAGATTCGGCCACATGAGAGGGTGTGGAATTGTAGGATGTTACATAGTAACTCTTGAGTCAAATCAACTAGGATAAAATAATTTAAATATAAATAAAAAAACCATGACTTGATAATGAATCATTATATGACATATCTATGGGGGACTATATACACGATGTAAAATAAACTAGGAGCATAACATTATAATATGCCTCAACGATGGGAAATTGAGATGAAGTCACATACCACTTAGTAATATTAAATTCAAATCCACAAGGTTGAAATAATATAAATTGAAGCATAATAAAAAATTATTTATAATTTATCCAAGATAATATATATGAAATAGGATTTTCTATCAGTATATAAAAGATATTTGTGCATGAAAAAAATTCCATTATGAAAAGAAATATAGATAGAATCCCTTACCTCCCACTTACATTCGGTTGAACATGCATTAACAACATGTAGATAGGATATAAAAATTTTATTAACTCATTCTATAATAGTATTATTTTTTAATATCATATATAACCCATATATAACATATTATTACATGTTCGTTTATAGTTCTTCATTATTTTAATTTTTTGGCAAAAAAATTCCGTTTTTTATTGTTCATGATTTTTCATGAATTTTTTAGTTCATGTTATTATTATATAGTTCCATAATCTATAGAATTATAATAATGTAGTAAAAATCATATTAACTCATTAGATGCATTATTAGAATCATTATAAAATTTTTGGCATGAAAAATGAGTCATATCACTTTGTTGTGATAGTGGGTTGTATGTACACACATGTGCAGATATTAGTCCCTAAACGAAGGAAAATGTAAAAAAATGGGTTATATGATAATTTAATATAATCAATATCATCTCATACACATGACATATATTATTTAATTTTTTCTTTATTACATTTCATATAATTCCGAAGTGAAAAATGAATCACACCGCTTTGTGATGCAATTGTTTATCGTACACACTTGTGAAATTGCAATATTTAAAATTAAATGGAATTAAAAAAGTTATGTATAATATTAAAATTAAATATTTTTCAAAATATAATAAATATAAAATAAAATTTTTAAATCCATAATTATATCCAACCATGAAATATAGTGATGGAAGACAAACTACATTGGTTTGTGAGGAGGTGGTTCGTCGAACACATAATCAATGACTTTGTTTTCCATTTGATGGATGTGCAGATGAATAATATATTGAAATCAATAAAATAATATTTTTGTATATTTTAGACATTACTGTTATTATATTGTAAGTATTAAGACATAATTATGGTGGAAAAGAAATAAAATAATATAAATATTTGTATCAACATTATTAATATTTCTAATTAAAAAACTCCTTTGGATATGATTATAAGGACCATAAGGTTGTCCTTTTAGGAGGACATCGAACTCAATAATGAATATGAGGATACAATGAATATAATTTTTTGATGGATACCTCACCCAATTGTCTTGGGAGGTGTTAAATAGTGAATGGAGAGAGTTCCCTTTTATATGTGGGGAAAGGAACCCTCTATGATATTACATGGAAATTTTCCAATAAAATACATAATGATAAATTCTTTCACATGAAGAAATCATCTTAATGATCCATGATTTGATCTTTTGAAGGATAGTGTTCAAATATGTGTATATAATAATATTTTTAAATGTAGGTTGGTCATTTATAACCCTTATCTTTTTATTTCCACCCCACCCTTGATAAACCAATTTTAAATTAACCACAATAACTAATATTTATTATTTTCACAATTTATTTTGGTAAAAAAATTATTTGAACTTATTAGGAAATATAAATTATTATGATTCAAAACAAATAATACATTTTTGTATATTCCACATTTGGAAGTGGAAATAATTAATATTATATTAATCTTCTAGACTGGATGAGAATGCATGTTTTCAAAGGGAATATGTTCAAAATATTATTGTGTTTTTATATGTAAATATAATATGAAAATGATTACAATAACCTAAATTGGATTAATTAATATATAATTGAACTCATTTTTCTTTTAAATACATTAAATATATTATTAAACATTATAAATAATTTAAATGAAAATGCAGTTTCAAATTAATATTTAGTATTTTTGACTATTAATGAAAAAAATGAATCTTAAAAAAAGAAAAATTTACTCTATGATAATTTTGATATTGTAATTTGAAAAATTATGTTCATATTATCAGATAATACTTATAAATTAGGTAAAAATTAGTTTTAAATTATGTGTACAAAGTTTGTCTTAACAATCTTTTAGAAATAATACAGTTTTTTGGAAAACATTTCTTTTCCATTTAAATGATTATAATTTTATTTATAGTAATTTATTAACCATATTTTTTTATAATTTAGTTATTACTATTCATTACACATAATTTCATAGATAGTTTATAATTTTATTCTGTATTACACTTAATTTTTTAACTTGGGATTGAGTATTTCAAATACTATTTAAGAGGATAAATTCAATGAAATATATTTCAGTTTTTATATAAGATCAGTGTTTTGTGTTGCATTTGATATTGAATAAAATGTTATTATATTAAAATTTTGGGGTATTATAGACGAATTGGTTGGTTATGTGTTCACATTGAAATTTATAGTTTCTCACATTTTTAGGAATCATTCATAATATAATTCCACAAAAAAATATATTAATAAATCTGAAGGACCTCTTTTCAGGATAACTATCTCTGAAAATAGAAACATATTACTATACATAAATGATGATATAATAAAATATAAATTAATTTTTAGATATCTTGAAATTATTCTTTATTATCCCTTCCATGATCACCTCACTATATAGGTTTTCATGGGGACATTTATTGAATCAATGGTGTAGCAAAAATCTTGGTAAATGATAGAAAAGTATTATATCATCAAAAGGGTAACATAAATCATAATATAATAACATTAATACAATATTTTAAGGCATAAAATAAGTACATGAACTTAAGAACATGTGGAAAACATCAGAATGTTCTTATAACAAAAACATTATTCATTCATATATATATCACAAAATCTCATCACTACGGGGTCACAAACAAATTACCATGGATTTTGACCAAGGTATCATAAATAATTCAATGTACTTCAACTAAATTGTCATGACCATGACATCATTATAGATTAATTTGTTACCTGATTTATTCAAGCTCTATCAAGGTGCACCCATTATATGTATGGCATTATATGTTCCTTATCGATCAATGATATTATGTATATATAATTTTTTACCTCCTTTATGGAATGTAGATTTATTAAATGAAGGTCCCAAACAATTAAATGAATGATACATTTAAATTAAAACGGCTGGAATATGACATAGTTGGTTATTCATGACATGAAAAAATATAATGGAAAATCAAGTGTTAAATTCTTCACCATACACTACTGGAATTTGCGGTATTTGTGACGGGATCTTGTTCAAATAATATTTAGCGACGAGGTCCCGTTGTAAATAGCCTGTTGTAGAAAACGGCGTTGTAAATACAATTTTTTGCGACAGGGAACTTCACCCTCCTGAATAAGTCATCGATTATATACGTTAAATATAAATAAATCATTTGCGATGGGATGTTGGTCCCATTGCATATACATTTTTAGAAATATATATTTAAACTATTTCCAATGGTCTCTCGTCGCAACAAGTCACATTGCAAATACTAAACAAAGATAAAATATATATATATTTAATAAAAGTACGATTAATGATAAAATAATATTAATATTACTAAAATAATAAAAAATAAGAAAAATTAAAAAACTCAATATTCTAAAAAAATCATCAAATATTATTATTATTATTATTAGTAAAAAAACATTAAAAAATATAATAATAAAAAATATTTAAAAAATTATGATTAATGAAAAAATAATATTAATATTATTAAAAAAATATTAAAATATTAAATTATTAAAATTCAAAATATTCACAAAAAAATATGAAAAATCATAAAATTTTATTATTATTATTAATATAAATAAAATAAAACAACATTAAAAAAATACAACAATAATAATAAATATTAAAATATTAAAAATAAAAAAAATTAAATTATGCAATATTTGCACCATTATAAAAGGTAGATACTATAAATAATATATATTAAAACATATCTTGAATTCAAATATTTTTAAAAATAAAAAATCACTAGAGGTCATCTTCGGGAAGTGGTGGATGAGCTATACGAGATGGTGGAGAAAACTCCATCCCGAAACTACGAGTCAGATGGCTCATATACCCCATCTTCTCATGATGTTGCTATTACCATAGACTCATCACCTCCTTCTACAGCTGCTACTGCTGCTGTTGCCATCGATGTATATCCTCCTCATACTGTTGTTGTTGCTGCTGCTGCTGACACATCTATTCATGTTGCTTCTGAAAACTCTCTATAAGCTCAGTCTGAGTTCACAACTACTCCTGATACTATGAGGCAAAAGATGATGCCTCTCCACAAGCACTTATCATGCTAGACGCTGAAATCACATCAGTGCCATAATAAGTACCCTGAGTCAAATGTGAGTTGATAAAAACTATTCATCCATTATCAAAGCCGTACTGAGTTGCCGACATCCATGTCGGCTCATCGAAATGGTGGGCACTGGTCTGTTCAGTCGTCTCGTCTTGACTCTCAGCCGGTTTCTAAGAGGCTGCTGCCTCATTTGACTCTTTTAATTCCAATTTGAAATTAAAATTAAAAAAATATTATATGTAGTTAATCTTCAAACCAAAAAAATAATATTAACGACAATATGATGTTGGTGATCACCTCTAATTTCTCAAATGGTTGGATCACTATACATCCTCCGATAAATGTCGTACTATGTAATATTGGGATGCTCGACTGCCTGTAAAAATATAAAATAAACTATTTATTATTAAAGTTATATAAAATATTTAAAAATGATACATACTAGATTCTCTCTTGTATACTGAATGTACGGCTACCAGCTCGATGTGTCACCTCGTGTCTCCCCGGGTTCTGCCGACCCACACAATATCTCCTCTGATATCAAACATCTGATAAATGTAAATGTAATCCATCCCAAAATAGAGATGAAATGTACTCTGGTCAGTGGGCTCTAAACGAATCATCAAATCCTGTCACTCCTGCTTTCTTAATGGTTGTCACTAAATTGTGAAAAAACTGACCAAAACGGTCACGCATAGACACATGACATGGCGTGTGGATAACATCACACATGATATCTTCTATTGGATACCATAAACCCAACAAATAATTTAGAATATCGAGTTATTAATAAAATAAATTTCAAAATAAATATTATTTATTTACGTATCAGCCAATGTTTGAACATGTCGAAAAGCACATCAATATGAATTTGTTCCCTTGTACTCCATGGTTGAGAAAAATAATTACGCAAAATAGCGCTCCACTATCCAATAGCTACATTCAAAAAACTATAAAAAAAATAATAAATAATCAAAAAATTCGTATATATATAAATAAATTAATGAAAGATAACTAAAATATACAGGTTACCATACCACAGTGTGCGTAGATTGAAGCCAAGAAGTGGACGTCGCTCAGGGATAAGGCCAAGAATCATCAGTCTCGCAAGACCGCACACCCACCGCGTACCCCCTAAACCACCAGTATGTTGTGGTTCAGATGATCCCAAATCCCCCTAATCGAAAGGAAGCTCAGCCTCTTCCAACTCACAAAATTGATCAGGATTCATCTGAAACAGAAAATGATTTTTGATAGAAAATAATTAAAAATAACTATTATATATAAATATATAATAGTTATGATTATAACTAACATTTAATTGTGTCAATGTTCACCATTGTCATCATCTTCATTTCAGACAATGTCTACGTCTTCATATTCCTCCTCAGCATCATCAATATCTATATGAGTTTCAGTTTCATCATCTCTTGTAATTTCAAATTCATTTCTAACATCATTAACATCTTCGTCACTATTGGCCCTTAATTGTGGGTTTTCATCATCGATATTCACGTCTCTTGGTGAAAATGGTGGATTTTGAGTAGTCTCTTGAAAAGATTCAACTCCTTCCACTTCAGCGGGAACACATTCAGTTTGAGTAAAATGATTTTTCTAAGATTTCATTTTTATTATGCTACACCAATGACTCATGTCTCTTGAAGTAGCACAATACTTTGCATAATAAATTTTATGTTCCTATTTACCTAGTAAAAATGGTTCTTTTAATTCAAGAAGAATTTTATATTTAATATCAACAATTTCATGAGTCATATGAACAGAAAAACCTCTCTCAGTATCCAAAAACTGAAATTTATATATCATTATGTAATTCTGTTCTAGATAACACAACTCAATAATATCATCCACAATGCCATAAAAGTCAACTTCAGTTTCAAAATCATGTTATCCACTCAAGAAAACTCCATTGTTCATTGTTTTTTTGATTCCCCATATGTAGGTGTATAAAATTGAAAACCATTCACCACATATGCATTATAAGATTTAACCATTTTGGATGGTAGTTTAGTCAATATACATAGTGACATATCAATTTTATTAGCATGTTGAGACACCTAGAAATTAGTAAAACAATTGTCAATATAATAAATAAAAAACATAATTGATATTAAACCATCAATTATTTATATTACCAGTGTTTAAAACCATTGAGATATTTTTTTCAGTGTTCTTCAAGAGCAGTTTCTATTATTTATGGAAGTTATTTGTTGGTATAATAATCATATAACCCTCAAATAAAATATTTTTATATATTGTAACATAAATTATAGAACAAGTAATTGAAGCACTCACTGTATAAACGATGTCATTTCTTCACAGTTTAACAAAACATATGTATGAGCTCTATGATGTTCATCATCTGAAATCCTTCATTCATAAACTCAAACGAAGCCCCTATTTGGCTAATTAAAAAATGATAATTTATTTCTTATTCATTCATTAACATTCCCCTCATTCCAACCCATGTGGTTGTTTTTTGAGGGATCTTCATATTCAAAATTATGAGAGAAGAAAAAATGTAATTTCCTCTTACAAATAAGCTTCATCAATTGAGCCTTCAACTGATGCTTTGTTACGTATGATTTTCTTCAATTTCTGCATGCATCACTTAAATGGGTACATCCATCGAAAATGTACTTGACCCCCTCCTTTAGATCCATGTGGAAAATGTAATACAAGATGTTCCATTGAGTCATAGAATGTCAGTGGAAATATTTTTTCTAGTTTACATAAAATTACAACAATATCTTCTTCCCATTTTCATATCACATCAAAGTCTATTGTTATTGCAAAAATGTCTCGAAAAAATATGATATTTCTATTATTGAATCTCAAATCATAGAATTCAACAAACCTATGAATCCAATCGGTATAAGTCATTGCATTATAACATGTCAATCATGTCCTTTTAATCTAGTAATATGACATTTCTTAACAAAACTACCAAAATTTGAATCATTTCCATATGGAAGATTTAAATCTATATTCCACTGACAAAATAACAATATAATCTCTTTCCACTGTGTATAAGAAGCTTTTTTCTTCATTATCCTCTATGATATGACATTTTCAAATAGTCCAAGTTTTGGTCACCAGCAAATTTGGGCAAGATCTAATCGTTCTTTTACAATATATTTCATCTTACTTGGTTTATCCAATACTGTATGAAATAATTTATCAAAATTGTTCTTCTCAATATGCATGACATCCAACATGTGGTGTATCAAAAACCAAGAACAATATGGAAGATCCAGAAAATGTTATGTTTTATCCAATTACGTTTTTCCCAAAGCAATGATTTTTCTGTTGGTTTGTTGTTGGCTCAAATGTGATGGGCGGTAATGAAAATAAAACTGATTTTAACTCTATACCTGAGACGATAAAGGTTTTTTTGGATGAAATAACAAGGTATTTTCCATTGATGGGAATATAGGGTTTCTTGCCTTTCATATGTTAAGGACTTGATTTAAGACCATGTGTACACCATCCAGATAACATGCCATATGCCAGAAAGTCACTAATCGTTTACATAAATTCAACTTTTAAAATGAAATTTTGTTTCACATCAACATCATATGTAATAACACCATTACTACACAATGAATTTAACTCATCAATCAATGGTTTCAAATAATCATCAATATTATTTTACAGATGTCCTCAGATTAATAAGGTCAAAAAGATATTGAGATCATTCATCAAAATCTAGGGAGGTAAATTGTATGGAGTTATAAGGACATGCCCACTTCAATAGTGACTACCACATGAACCAAACAGACAGAAACCATTAGTAGAATGACCAAATCACCCGTTTCAGGATTTTAATGAAACAGACAGATGCATCCAGTGAAAATGAATCTATGAATCTCCTTCAGTTGGATGATTAAATCTTTTATTGCTTTAAATATAGGTTTTTTCCCATGAAATCAATGATTCTATGTTCTGAGAGATATATAAATACTGCATCATGGGTGTAAGGATGAAATATCTCAACTATTTTACTAGAATCGATCCAGACTTCCCTGGTTGAGCTTCGTTATACGTTGATTTTCCACATGAGGTACAACTATCCAATGACTAATTTTCATCATAATATATGATACAATCATTTTGACATGAATGAATCATTCAATAACTATATCCTATATTATAAACCTGCCACATTCTCTCATAGTAATTTGCAAGCAACACATTTCCTTCAGGTAACAGTGTTTTAACCAAAAAAATTACTGATTAAAAGTGTTGTTTGAAATTGCATTATCTGATTTAATAGCCATAAATTTTTCAACCGCTTATAATTTTCTTATCGTTCAACCAGAATATAATGCATCGTCAGTAGACCTTAACAACTCATAAAATTTGGATGGTTCCAACTCAAGAGTTAAATCAATATCATCTTGAGTATCAGTTTTTTGAACAAATAGACATGCAATATCACTTACTAAATTCTGAAACCGTGATAGATGAAGAATCAAGTTATTAGAATCTTTTGTGTAACAGCGTTCACCATGTTGATTCAAAAAACATAATTTGGTTGAAAATCAAACTGCAAGAGTTGACCCCCAACCTTGTCAATTGTATCAAATGTCCTCAGATCAAATTTTTTACAATGGCACTTAATTCTTCCTTCTGAATCATATTATGGTTTGTGTGATGAAAATGATTAGGAAGCTTTGAAACCCTCAATATATACAAGATTTAAACTAGAACTTTTTGGATTTATGCACTGATTTATCCATATGCGATAATCTAAAAATGAATGTGGTCGAATTCCTTATTCTTTTTTTTTCTAAAAAAATCTAAAATCATTACTTTTTATGAATAATTTGAAAATATAAAAACACTATCTAAAAAAATATAAATAATTACAACTTCTTCTTTATAATTACCATTATTTACAAGTGACACAATTTCTAGTGGATTGACAGCTACTCTTTTGTCTGACAGCTCATTTAGTTGGAACTTTCTCACAATGAAATCACGTTGGAGAATCTCCTTAGAGGTACACATAATCATTCTCATGTATAAAAAAATGTATAATCATAACTATGATAAGATTCTTCATTGTGATTTTATTGTGAGAATGTAGCAATTAAATGAGCCATCAAACAAAAGATCCCCCTTTTCGTTGATGAATCAACTTCTTGAAAATGTCACCACTAGAAATATTATGAAAAACGTGGTCCTATAAATGCATATTCAAACTCGTACGTATGATATTGGATATGCACATGTATATGTATACATTTCATAATTTTTTGAGTCAGTGAAAGTTGAAAGAATAAGAGTCGTTGAGTTAAAGGGGTGCTTCTAATCCACTAGAAATTATGCCATGATATTACAAATTATTAAGAATATATTACAATTGTTTTTATACCTAATTATTCGTAATTATTTCTAATTATTTTTAATTACTCCTAACCACTCCTATATATTCCAAACTATTCCGATGTAATCTTTGGTATTCCTAGTTATTCCTAGGTATTTATAAGTATTCCTATCTATTCCTAAGTATTCTGATCTTTTACTATTTTTTAATATTTTTTACTATTTGTTATTATTTGTCACTAATTATTCTTAATTGTTACTAATTATAACTATTTATTACTAATTTTTATTATTTATTCCAAATTATTACTAATTATTCCTCATTATTCTTAATAATTAATACTTATTCCTACTTATTTTTAATTATTACTATTTATTACTAATTATTAATATTTATTACTATTCATTACTATTCATTACTATTCATTACTATTTATTGCAATTTATTGCTAATTATTACTATTTATTACTATTTATTACAATTTATTACAAATTAATACTATTTATTACTTTTTATTACTGTTTATTACTATTTATTACTATTTATTATTAATTATTACTAATTATTCATCTTTATTCCTATTTTTTACTAATTATTACAAATTGTTACTAATGTTCACTAATTGTTACTAATTGTTTCTAATTGTTACTAGTGGTTAATAATTGTCACTAATTGTTACAATTTGTTACTAATTGTTATAAATTATTACTATTTGTTACTAATTGTTACTATTTTTACTAATGGTAACAAATTATTACTATATAGTCCTAATTATTTCTATTTATTTCTAATTATTATTATTTATTACTATTTATTACTATTTATTACAATTTCTTACTAATTATTATTAATTATTACGAATTATTACCACTAATTACTATTTTTTACTATTTATTACTACTTATTACTATTTGTTCTTATTTGTGGATATTTATTTCTATTTATTAATAATTATTACTATTCATAAATATTTATTACTATTTTTTAATAATTATAACTAATTATTATTAATTATTACTATTTATTACTAATTACTACTAATTACTACTAATTAGTACTATTTTCTACTAATTAGTACTATTTGTTTCTATTTATTACTATTTATTAGAAATTATTTCTATTTATTTCTATTTATTTCTATTTATTACTATTTATTACTAATTATAACTAATTATTACTAATTATTGATAATTATTGCTGTTTATTACAAATTATTAATCTTTATTAATAATTTTTACTATTTAGTACTAATTATTACTATTTATTACTATTTATTACTATTTATTACTATTTATTACTTGTTTTAATTATTTATTAATATTTATTACTAATTATTAAAAATTATTACTATTTATTAATATTTATTACTATTTATAACTATTTATTACTATTTATTACAATTTATTACTACTTATTACTATTTATTACTATTTATTACTTATTACTGCTATTTATTACTAATTATTGCAAATTATTATTTTTTATTTGTAATTGTTAATAATTATTACTATTTATTACCAATTATTACAAATTAGTACTATTTATTACTATTTGTTACTAATTATTACTAATTATTATTAATTATTACCAATTATTCCTAATTATTATTAATTATTCCTAATAATTGCTAATTATTCTTAATAATTGCTAATTATTCCTAATTATTACTAATTATTCCTAATTTTTCGTTATTATTCATATTTATTACATTTTATTACTAATTATTATTCATTATTAATAATTATTTATTACTAATTATTCTAATTTATTACTAATTATTCATATTTATTAGTAATTATTTCTATTTTTTACAAATTATTCTTATTTGTTATTTATTGTTCCAATTTATTTTTATTAAATACTAATTATTCCTAATTATTACAATTTATTACTATTTATTCCTATATATTCCAATTTATTCTGATTTATTCATATTTATTTATATTTATTCTTATTTGTTCATATTTATTTATATTTGTTCCTATTTTTCCTATTTATTACAATTTATTCCTATTTAATCTTATTTATTACTATCTATTCCAATTTATTGTTATTTATTCATATTCATTCCTATTTATTACTATTTATGCCTATTTATGACTATTTTTACTATATTTACTATTTTTTACTATTTATTAATATATTTTAATATTTAATACTATTTTTCATATTTATTCCTATTTATTTCAATTTATTCATATTTATTCTGTTTTATTCCTCTTTATTCCTATTTATTCATATTTATACATATATATTCCTATTTATTCCTATTTATTCCTATTAATTCATATTAAATCCTATTTATTACTAATTAATACCATTTGTTACAATTTCTTACTATTTATTATTATTTATTACTATTTACCACTAATTATTACTAATTACCCCTATTTATTTCTAATTACAGCCAAATTATTTCTAATTCTCTCAATTTATTACTAATTAGCATTAATTACTTTTAATAACTACAAATTACAACTACAAATTACTAATTACCGCTAATTATATATATACAATACTAATTATCATTAATAATTATTTTCATTAATAATTATAAATTATTAATAATTATTAATAATTAGTACTTATAATTTCAATTCATTATTACAAATAAATACTAATATCAAAACAATTTAAATCTAATTTAATTACAAGTAATGAACTATAATTATAATTAACATAAAAATTAAAATAAATAATAAATTAAATAAAATATAAATACCGATAAACTTGATCTCTTATTGATGTAAATGACTTCACATCTTCTTCATAAAAAACTATCTCATAAAAGTTTTCACTCTAAAAATAGAGTTTAAAGAGAGAGAGGTAGTGAGAATTAAGGGGACATGTTGGAAAAACAGATGGATGTATATATTTATTAGATTGGTTGCGACTGTACTATTTTCATCGGGTATCGCATCGCAAATACCTTTTCCCGCATTAATTACTATTGGCGGTTAAAATGGTATTGGGGATGGGACTCGTCGAAAATAGTTTCATGCTGACACAGTTTTTCTATGGGACACCATCCCGTCGCAAAAACCTATTTACCGCCATTGGTATTTGCGACGAGTCCCATCCCAAATACCCTCCGACCGACACACTATTTGTTGTAAAGGCCTGGGATTCCCGTCGATTTTTTTAACATGTAAATTTTACGAGTCCGCAAAAATTTACGGTGGTTGATTCCAAGGCCCGGTGTGCCCGTAATCAATTTATGAATTTTGTTTGGTTACGTTTAGTAAACATGTGAGCAGGATTTTATAACTTTTGAAGCGGTGCTCAGAAATGAAATCTGAGGGCCCCGTTGAACTTGTAGTGCCGGTATTCGCTTTTGAAGACTTTCACTTCGACATCAATGAGTTGAGAATAGAAGTTATTTTTTTGGTTTTCTTGGAGAAAAACAATAAAATAAAGTGTTGCTACATATTATTTCATTTGATCTGTCATTTGGGGTGTGGTGGTTAAACCCTCCTCATTAAGGTTGGAGGTGGGGCCACAACACCTTAACCACTAATGAGAGGTTATGGTGGTGGACCCCACCCGAACTAAACCTCCTATGACATGATTAATGTGGTGGGGACCAAACGGGGCTTAACCCCCTATTAATGGGAGGGGAGGGAAACCTCTCAATTCTCTCATTAATGAGAGAGAGCCTCTTGATTCCTCAACTCCTCATTAAATGGGGAGAAACACCTTGACCACCCCTCTTTAATGGAGCCAACTCACCTTACATTTAATTTCTGCCAATCTCCCCTAATTAATTTGTGCCAACTCTCGTGAATTAATTTGGGGGAGCCTCTTAAATTAATCCTCCAATTTGAATTGTTGTGCCAACAAAATAATAGATGTAATCCTTCTTCTATTATTTTCAATTGCTATTTGGGAGGATGTTGGGAAGAAGGATTATTGGGAGAAGAGAGAATCCTTCCAACGAAGAATGAATAACGCGTTCTTCCAACGAAGAACGTCGGGGACGATCCTTTATCGACTTTTCCCCTGGACACATACTGACATGGAGCCACTTCTACAACTGTCATGCGAACACAGAAGTGGAAGTGTGCGGTAGAAGCGGCGAACAACGACTACGTCTTCTTCCCGCGACTTCCCCGTCGACGCCCGACAATCAAGGTTGGGGATTATTGCACATGGATGATTTTATTTTCTTCTTCACATCATTGGATGAATGGAATCGATGCAAAGTGATGTAATTAATTGTTGTTCATATTCTTTTCTTGATGAACCAATTGGTACCACCTTAAACGCAGAGGATGTGGGCTAACCTAACATGGCCCAATATCCTCCGTCGATTTTTCTTTCTTGTGGTGTTCTTCGAAGCAGCAACAAGGCAACGAAGGTGGCAATGACAAAGGTCATGCTGCAGGTGACCTCTGTGGACCGCGCCGCCCCCGCTGTGCAAAGGTGCTCCCGAACGAACACCGCTGGCCCGAGCCGCGCTGAACCAGCCTACCCGGCCGTCACCCAGCCGCCCTCCCTCCTACACGCGGCCTCTCGCGAGGCCTCTCACACGGCATGCTCGGCGCCCCGTAAGGCCTACTCCTGCCCCACGCTGCATGCACGGTGCCCCGCACGCCCATCCCAGCCTCTCGCGTGGCCTGCCCGAACCCCGCGCGGCCAGCCCGACGCCCTGCATGGCCTGCTTGAGCCTCGTCGGCCTACCCATGGTCTGTCATGCCCTGCTCGGCCCGCCCGTGGCCTCCCGCACGCCCTGCATGGCTGCCGTCGGCCTCCCGAGCCGGCCCGTGGCATCCCTCGCAGCATCACTGGCCAAATTGGCTCGACCTTCCAGACGGAGCCACCCGAGCTGCGCCCCGCACGGTACAGGCCAAATCACCCGTGCAGTCTTCTTGGATAGGCCCAGCTGACCGGGCAAAACCTGGTGGGTTGACCCACCCAACGGGCCGGGTCGACCGAGACCGGTTCGGACCGGACCCGAGCCCTCTTCTGATTGTTACTTCCTTTAACCATATCTTTGGCACCCGACGATCATTTGACTAACCGTCAGTGGAGCTGTTTTTCTTGGAGCACAATGGTATTGTTGAGTATACCTCGTTGACGTTCAGGTTAATGTTGAGATACGATCAGGTTGGATCGTACACGAATCCAACCGGGCCCCCGAGACTAAAAACTTTATAACTCACAGATCGGGAATCCGATTGATGTGCCGTCTATTGCATTGATACACCTTTGATGTGGCAGACCCTTGAGATACTTATACGTGGGACTTCATGATAGTTGGAGTATCAACATGTAGCTCGTGGAGTGGACCCACCTGGAGTCGAGCGATCAGAGTACGGATACCTAGTAGCTGGCTGAGACCTAACGACTTCTTGACCAATTCGACTCAGAGTGATTCAAATAGGCAAGTGGGGAGTGCCTGGTATTTGGCGGCAGACCCATGGCGGAGGAGCACCTAGTAGTTGGTGGTAGACCTATGGTACTCGATAGGAGGATTACATCTACAGGATATTAGGGGGAGCACCTGGTAGTTAGCAGCATACCCATAGTGGGGAGCGCCTCTATGTGAGCGCAGCTGACCCATGATACTCGACCAGAGGAGTACCTAAGCAGTCCAAGGATAGAGGGAAGCACCTGGTTGTGGTGGTAGGCCCACTGTGCTCGATAGAGGAGGAGTTCTCTAGCCTTCGTGGTTTCGAAAATGTGAACAAAAATCCTCATTGAGCTAAGTCAGTAAATTTTTAGTTTACATCATGATTGAGATAGATTACTTGATAACATAGGTATATATAAGGGCATATACCTATGTGTGGTTAAATGTAGGTTTCTTACTCTATGGTTTATCCCTTTTGGATTTTGTGATACCTTGAGGGTCTCGGGGTCCGTACTAAGTATCGTTATAGTCACCCCTGCATGGGATATGCCCGCACCTCGTTGTGTTGGATGCAGATGACAAACAACACTGACCGAGGCTGAGTGTACGAGGACTGGATGATACCCAGAGGAGGACCACACGGTGTGATGGTACACGGAGGAGGCAGATAGACGTAGAGTGTTGTGGATCTATTAGTACCTACCCTTCAGGTATGATTTCTCGGAGGATGATCCAATAGTTGTATCACCTTTCTTCTGTTGTACTTCTTTTCCTTATACTTTACAGTTGGGCTTTTATTTCCAACCCTTTTACTTTTCATCAATTATTTTCAATACCGTTTTACTTAGTGTAGTGCTTCCACATACTCTATTTTGTGTGTTTTTAATTTATTAAGGCAATTCCTTCCCAGTTTTTGGGATTTATGCCTTTGGTGCAAGATGCCAGCCCCTGGCCTATGGAAGGCGGGCCTGGGGTAGTCACGGCATGGTCCCCGGGGGACGGGTGGTGACAAATGTGGTATCATAGGAGTCAGTTCTACAACAGAACATAGGACTCTAATATTTCTTTCCTATGATACAATAGTGTTAAGGGTACTAACTATGGTTTTCAGTTCAGGGAGTCCAGTGTTGGTGCGGCGGCCGATGTATCCATACACCAGGATCCTGACTACTGATTTCTGACTCAGTGTACGAAAACAATTATGGGGTGTGTGTTTTCAAAAGTTTTTTTAAGTCAGCTAAACCAGGTCAGCTCACAAGGTATAAATATTTTGACCGTATCACATCTATTTCCTTTAGGATGCCTCCCCATGGACGACCGGGTAGAGCCCCGAGAGTTGTACGCGTCGATAGCCCACTAGGTGAAGAGGCCTCAGTGTAGGGAGCTCTTCTAGTAGAGGCACCAAGAGAGGCACCAATGGTACCACTCCCCTTTGGGCCACCGATGCCACAATCTCCAGCAGTAGATGATGCATGCCGCCTGAGCGCATTGCACAAGGTCCGGTGCCAGAGGCCACCCAGGTTCAAGGTAAAGAAGGACCCATAGGCAGCTGGGGAATGGCTGGAGTTTGTGGTAAGAGTCTTTAAGCTGGTAGGGACACAAACTTAATTCAGGGTGATCTTTTCCGTGAGTCTTCTTCAGGTAGTAGTAGGCAGATGGTGGAGTTTGATGCTCTTGGTGCCTGATAAGATGATGCTACTCTGAGCTGACTTCAAGGGCCTATTTCGGGCGGAGTTTGTCCCAACCACCCTACGAGTGGTGTAGATACAAAAGATACTACAACTACATCAGGGTAACATGACTGTAGCTCAGTACTCAGCAAGGTTCACAGACCACTTGCACTACTCCATCGATCTGGTATGAGACGCATTATTCCAGGACCGGATCTTCAAGCAGGGACTCAAGCGAGAGATCAAAGCTTCGATGATATCCCTCAGCACCCGGACGAAGGAAGGGGTGCTGGAGCGATCCCACTTAGTGTAAAGTTTTCTAGTTAAGAAGTTTAAAGTAGTGAGGCCCACCACTAATAGACATGCAGAGGAATCTTCTGCAGTTGGCAGTAGACTGATGTTGTAGAGGTCTAAGAGGAACAGACCAAAAGATGGACGACCGCATAACTCAGGGTCGATTGTGCGGGGCACCCGAAGTAGAGATAGGCCTTCCAGGAGTGGGCAGTGTTACTCAAGCGGCGGGCATGGTCACATGCCTTGTGACTGTCTGACCTTCTATTCGGATGATCAGCAAATGGTCGAAGGACTGCCCAAGCAGAGACAAAGACTCGATCGAGGGGGTTAAAGGGAGTAGGCGGATGTGGTAGAGGATCTGGTCATGCATTGGGGAATGGGCGATGATTCAAGGTGTTACTGCCACCACTTCCTGGAGGTCCACCCCGACCACAGGGAGCTGCAGGATAGGGGAGAGCTAAGCTCTAGGCAGGCGAGGAATACGATCATGGCGCTCTTGAGATGATTTGGGGTACGATCTTTGTCTACTCCACCATAGCTTCATTTCATAGAGAAATATGTTCCAGTCACTCTTTCATTTCCAATACCCTCGTTCAGAGCTCGGATATTCCGACAGAGTCATTGGCTCAATCCTTATGGCTAGAGACTCCAACGAGAGAAGACTCGACGATTACGCACTGGTGCTGATAGTGTGAGCTTAATCTAGGAGGTGAGTTCTTCGGGTGGGAAATCCTCATAGCGGCATCGAGGACATATGATGTCCTCTTGGGTATGGAATGGTTATCTACAGTACATGTTCAGATTTACTGTATTAGGCACAAAGTGAGGTGTGTCCGCACTGATGGGACAAGATTCACCATCAATGACAAGAAGGGATCCATTGCAGCATAGGATGGATTTACTCAGAGGTTGGTGTATCCGATCACTCAACTGTTGGATGGCTTTAACCTCAGAGAAGTTGATGTGGAGAGTCTGAGCTATCCTGTAGTGGTAGACCAGTACATGTATATTTTCCATGAAGATGTTATAGGAAAAAATCCTCACATAGAGGTGGACTTCTACATTGACCTGTACCCAAGATGATAAAGATATCTACTCCAGTATATCGGATGGCTCCTGCTTAGCTTCATGAGCTGCAGGTACATCTGGAGGACATGCAGGGCAAGGGTTTCATCCTTCCCAGTGTTTCTACCTAGGTAGCCCTGATTCTATTTTCAAAGAAGGAGGATGGGAGAATGAGGATTTTTGTCGACTACCATCGCCTGAACCAAGTGACTGTGAAGAAGAATTAACCACTCCTGAGGATTGACGACCTCTATGATTAGCTGAAGGGAGCATAGTGGTTCTTGAAGATAGACCTCAAATCATGCTAACACTATCTCAAAGATCAAGATGAGGATGTGGAAACGACGGTCTTAAGATGTTGGTACAGCCACTATGAGTTTTTGGTTATGCCTTTCATCGTAACCAATGCTCCAGTAGTGTTCATGGGACTCATGAACAGGATCTTCCAGCCATACCTCGATCTCTTTGTCATAGTCTTCATCGACGAAATTCCGACCTACATGACTATTGAGGTGGAGCATGGCTACCATTTTCTGGTAGTACTAGTCACACTCCGAGTTCCCCAACATTATGGAAAGATATCAAAGTGCCAGTTTCGGATCTGAGAGGTTCACTTTTTGGGATATGTCATCTCGGAGGCTGGAGTTGCAGTGGATCCAGTGAGGATTGAGGCAGTACTTTCTTGGGAGCCACCCATGATTGTGACGGAGGTACGAAGTTTCCTGGGTTTGGATGGTTACAACCATAAATTAGTACCAGAATTATCCAGAGTTGCATCACCACTATCAGACTAGAAAAAGAAGGGGAAACCCTTTGTGTGGTTGGAGAGATGCTAGTAGAGCATTCAAGAGCTGAGAAAGAGGCTGACTAGTTCCCCAATCATGAGGCATCTAGAGGAAGGCATATGGTATGTAGTCTACTGTGATGCATCAGAGACCGAACACGGGTGTGTCCTGATGCAGGAGCGAGCAGTGATCGCGTATGGTTCTCGGTAGTAGAGACAGCACGAGTAGAACTATGCTACCCATGACTTGGAGTTAGGAGCAGTGGTCTTCACCTTGAAGATGTGGGGACACTATCAGATGGGCGAACGTTTAACCATGTACCCTGATCACAAGAGTATCAGGTATATCTTCTCTCATAAAGACCTGAACCTGAGATAGTGGACATGGATTGAGTTCCCCCAGGACTATGTCGTTGAGAATGTATATACTCCTGGGAAAAAGAACATTGTAGTAGATTCACTCAGCAGGAGAACTGGTATACATCATCTAGGTGAGGTGACAGAGCAGCTAGCTTCTTTACAAATATCCTTTTTGGATAGAGATGGAGCATCCTTTCTATAGTATCTTATAGTCACTCCCCCACTTCCTCAGCGAGTCAGGGAAGCACAGTGTGGAGATGCAGACTGCGAAATGTGACTTGCTCAATTATCCATAGGGAATGCAGCTGATAATTTTATGAAGGTAGGGAGCATGTCATCCTCTTCAGAAGACGTACTATGGTACCGGTGTCACTTCAGGAGGATTTGTTGAAGGAGTTACACAAATCTCCAATAGTAGTGCATCTAGGAGTGGTGAAGATGTACCAGGACCTTCAACGACAGCACTGGTGGCCATGTATGAAGAATGCAGTAGCAGAGTTTGTCTCTCTATGCCTCACTTGTCAGCAAGTGAAGGTGGAGCACCAGGTACCTGCAAAGCTTGGTTCAGCCTTTAGAGGTCCCAGAGTGGATGTGTGATTGGATATCCATGGAATTTGTGACGGGTCTTCCATATACATCTAGGGGTCGTCACAAAATTTTGGTGATCGTCGACCAACTCACCAAGTCGGCCCACTTCTTACCAATCAAAGAGCAGGGATCAGTAAAGATCATGGGATGTCTCTATGTGGAGAAAATTATGCGTTTACATGGTATAACTTAGACGATTTTCTCCGATCATGACACATGATATACTTTTCGGCTATGGAAGGGGTTGGAAAAGGCTTTCAGGACAAAACTTTGTTTGAGCACCACCTTCCATCCTCACACAGATGGTCAGACTGAGCAGACCATTCAGAACCTCGAGGAGATGATGCGTTCTTCTATCCTCGTCTTCGATCACATTTGGGAGGATCACTTACCATTGGTGGTGTTTTCCTATAACAACAGTTATCACTCCACCATAGGGATGGCCCCTTTGGAGGCGTTGTATGGGCGACCTTCAAGATCACCCTTGGGTTGGACAAACCTATGGGAGTCAGCGCTGGTAGGACCAAAGATGGTATGGGCTACCACAGAGAAGGTGTAGATCATTCAGGAGAGGATGAAGACTACACAGAGCAGGCAAAAGTCGTATGCTAACAGGAGAAGGAGGCCTCTGGAGTTAGAGTATGGAGACCACATCTTTCTATGGGTCTCACATCGATGAGGTCTATGAAGATTTTCATGAGGCATAAAGTTATCTCCATGATTCATTTGACCTTTTCTGGTCCTTAGAAGAGTTGGCGAGGTGGCTTACCGCTTAGTTATTCTACCTCAGTTGCACCGGGTGCACGACGTCATCCACATATCTTAGATGAGGAGATACGTGCATGGCCCTACTAATACCATTGACCATGGAAAGCAGGATGTCGATGATGAGGAGAATTTCATGGAGGTTCCAGTGGAGATTGAGGATCGATAGAAGTGGGTCATATGTGGACGTTCGATACCTCTAGTGTGCATTCGCTGGCAACACATGAAGCACCAAGAGAGCACATGGGAGTGGGAGGCTCAGATGCATGCTCAGTACCCCCCTTTGTTCCCTTAGTTCGAGCTGTAGCATATGGGGATGTGAATCCTAGAGGTGGAGAGAATGTAATGACCCATGATTTATATGATTTTTTTTCTCTTAAATACATGGGAATTTTACAAGTCCTGAAAATTTAACGGCGCTTGATTCAGAGGCCTGGTGATCCTGGAATCAATTTCTGAAGTTTTGTTTTGTTACGTTCAATAATCATACGAGCGAGATTTTATAACAATTGAAGCGGTTCTTGGAATTCAAATTAGAGGGAACCGTTAAACTCATAACACCGGTATTCACTTAAGAAATATTTTACTTCGACGACAATGAGTCGAGAATAGATGTTAATTTTTCGGTTTTCTTAGAAAATAATAATAAAATTAAGTGTAGCTACAAATTATTCTATTTGAGCCACCAATTGGTGGTTTAAACCTCCTCGTTGAGGTTGGAGGTGGGTCCACCAAACCATAACCTATAATGAGAGGTTATGGTGGTGGGGCCCACCTGAACTAAACCATCCATGAGAAGATAAATTGGTGGGGTCCACATGGGGCTTTACCCCCTTATTAATGGGAGGGGAGGGAAACCATTCAACTCTCCCTCATTAATGAGGGAGATCCTCTTGATTCCTCAACTACCATTAAATGGGGAGAAAATCCTTGACCCCCCCCCACATTAATAGAGTCAACTCCCCTAAATTTTAATTTCTGCCAATATACCCTAATTAATCCGTGCCAACTCTCGTGAATTAATTAGAGAAAGCATCTTAAATTTATTCTCCAATTTGAATTATTGTGCCAAAAAAAATAATAGATGAACTCATTCATCTTTTATTTTCATTTGGAATTTCGGTGGAAGTAGGGAAGGATGATTATTGGGAGAAGAGAGAATACTCCCAATGAAGAATGAAGAACGTGTTCTTCCAATGAAGAACGTCAACGATGATCCTTATTCTACTTTTTCCTCAGAAACCTACTGACGTGCAGCCACTTTCGAAACTATCATGCGAACTCGGAAGTGGATGTGTGTGGCGGATGTGACGAATGAAAACTACGTATTCTTCCCGCGACTTCACCGTCGATGCCCAAAAAACCAGGAAGGGGGTTATTGCATGTCGATGCTTTTCTTTTATTCTTCTCATAATTGAATGAAAGGAATCGATGAAATGTGATGTAATTAATTGCTTTTCATCTTCTTTTCTTGATGAACCAATTGATACCACCTTAAATGCGGAGAATGCAAGCCAAAATTACATGGCCCGAAATCCTCCATCAGTTTTTCTTTCTTGTAGTGTTCTTCGAAGCAGCAACGTGGCGACGAAGGTGACAACGACAAAGGCGTCGCTACCCGCAGCTTCAACGAACCTCACCACCCCGGTGGTGCACCGGTGCTCCCGGACAAAAAACATCGGCCCGAGCAGCGCTACACCGGCCTGCCCAGCTGCCGCCCGTCCACCGGCCTGCCTGCCCGTCGCCTGCCCCGCACCCCGCGCGACCTGCCCGAACCCAGTGCGGCCTACCCGGCGGCCCGCGCTGCCTGCCTGATGCCTCACATGGCCTTCCGTGTGGCTTTCCGGCACCCCACCGGCCTACCGCACCATGCTCGCAGCCTCTCACACGCCCCGCCCTGCTACCTGTGGCCTCCCAGCCTCCGGAGACGGCCCATGACGTCCCTCACAACATCGCTGGCCGAAGCAGCTCTACCTTCTAGCCCGAGCAGCCCGAGCCGCGCCCTGCGCGTTGCTGGCTGAACCGCCCCCACAGTTCACTAGGCCAGGCCCAGTGGACCGGGCTGAACCAAGTGGGCTTACTAGCCCAATAGGCTGGGTCAGACCCAGCAGGTCCGACCGTGTCGACCCAGACCAGGTCGGCCGAGATCGGAATGGGCCGAGTCGGTCCAACCGGGTCGGACCGGACCGAGGCCCACTTTTGAATATTACTTTTTTTGCCATATCTTTGTCACTGGATGACCGTTTGATGAACCGTCAGTGGCATAGGTTTTCATGGAGCACGAAGGTCCCATTGAGTATACCCCACAAGATTTCGGGGTAAAATTGAGATACAGTCAGGTTGGATCGTACATGAATCCAACTGGGCCCCTCGGGACTAAAAATATTATAACTCACAGACCGGGCATCCGATTGAAGCACTGTCTATTGTGTTGAGACCCCATTGACGAGGAAAACCCTTGAGATAATTATACATTGTACTTCATGACATTTGGAGTCTCGACTTGTAGCTCGTGGAGCATACCAACATCGAGAGGAGCGAGTGGAGTACAGAGACCTAGTAGCTGGCTGAGACCTGACGACTGCTTGATGGATTCAACACAGAGTGATTTGACAAGCCCAATGGGGAGCTCCTAGTATTTGGCAGCTGACCCACAATGAAGGAGTGCCTAGTAGTTGGCGGCAGACCCACGATACTTGACATGGGGAGTTCCTCGGTAGGCTATTAGGCGGAGCGCCTGGTAGATGGAGGCATACCCACAGTGGGGAGCGCCTCTGTGTCAGCATGGTAGACTCATGATACATGACAGGAGAGGTACCTCAACAGTTCAAGGATAGTGGGAAGTGCCTGGTTGTGGTGGCATACCCACTGTACTCGACAGAGGAGGAATTCTCCATCAGTCGTGGTTTTGAAAATGTGAATAAAAATACTTATTGAGCTGAGTCAGTATCTTTTGAGTTTACCTCATTATTGGTACTGATTACTTGATAACTTTGGTATATGTATGGGCATATAACTAGCTGTGGTTATCTGTTTATTTCATATATTATGGTTTATCCTTGTTGGATTTTTTGATACCTTGGGGGTCTTGGGGTCCGTACTGAGTATCGTTAGACTCACCCCTGCATGGGATATTCCCACACCTCATTGTGTTGGATGCAGACAACAGACAGTGCTGACCAAGGCTGAGCGTACGAGGACTGGACGGTACTCAGAGGTGGACCACACGACATGACAATACACGGAGGTGACATACGAAAGTGGAGTGATGTGGAGGCAATATGTACCAACCCTTCAGGTAGGATTTCCTGGAGGAAGATCCAACATCTCTATCACATTTCTTTTGTTTTACTTTTTTTACTTGTACTTTAAAGTTGGGAATGTATTTCCGGCCCTTTAAATTTTCACCACTTATTTTGTATACAGTTTTACTTAGTGTATTTCTTCCAATCACTCTGTTGTGTGTGTTTATAATTTTTAACGGCAATGCCTTCCATGTTTTATGGATTTACGACCTAGGTTCTTGTCGCTATCCACTGGCATATGCAAGGTGGGATTGGGGTAGTCACGGAATGGACCCCGGGGGATTCTTCGTGACAAATTAATGTGACCACCGGGTCCTGGTGACAACAAAAACACCCTGCCTTACCATGGTCGTCAGGTCCAGGCCTGCCAGGTACCACCAGTTGCCGTGCAGACAAGTGGTCCCCACCCTAGGGCCCACCCACGTGCCCGAACGGGTCATCTTACAAATGACTATCCCCACAAGCCAAAAAATGTCCTTTCCGGCGTGTTTTCTCTTAACTCACACACACTCTATGAAACATCCCAGAAGGACACCCATATGGATCACTACTCCAGGCCAATCACGCTTAACTGTGGAGTTCCAATCAGACAGTCTCTTGAAAAGGATGGTTCACCTTGTTGACATGAGTCGTAACATTTAGTCTTTTAACCCTTAATCATTCTGGGGTGTTACAATCCCCCCCCCCCTTTAGAGCACAACATCCTCATTGTGGGCCCTCCATCTCAACCCAGGCAGTGCGCTGCACTTATGGAAGGGTACCACCTCTGATACCAAATGTGAAAATAGGGTCTGGGTGACAACATAGACACCACTCCATAACATGACCGTCCAGTCCTGGCCGGCCAGATACCACCAGTTGCCCCGAAGACCCGTGGTCCCCACCCCTGGGGCTCACCAACGTTCTCGATCATGCAATCTGACTAATTACTATCCCTATGAGCCAACACATGTCCTTTATAGTGTGTTTTTTCCTCACTCACACACACTCTGGGAAACATCCCAGAAGGTCACCCATCCTGATCACTAATCCAGGCCATCCACGCTTAACGGTGGAGTTATAATCAGACAGGCTCTTGAAAATGATGGTGCACCTTGTGGACATGAGTCATATCATTTAATCATTTAACCCTTCCTCATTACTGGGTTTTCCATATGCGACAGGGGAATCCCCTCGTTGCAAATAACCTTCACGCAATTTTTCACACAAACCAGGGAAAACCACGCGTTAATTTTTGTGACAGGACATGATATCCTGTTGCAAATAACCAATTATTTGCGATGTGTCAAACCCCCCATCACAAATTGACAATCGAAAAAAGCTATTTTTCCCGTAGTGATAGCAGATATGTAAAAGGGATCCTGTAATGTGTTTAATGGGGGATAAATAACTCTCAAATTATAAATTCATAACACATATAGTAATGTGGGGTTTTTTAAACACAATAAAACATAATAAATTGATAATTAAATGAACTATATAAATTATGTAAATGAATTAAAAAATTAGAGGAAGGGGACTTCCCTAGATTGGTTACTTTTTATACTCATTGAGATACTCTGTTGAAACTAATTGAAACCTTAGAGATACTCTAGAGAGAGGTATTCACAAAGGATTCAGTCTCAATGTCTTCTTGATGTTTAGTATGTTGAGATTCGATGGGTATTTATACTTTACGAGGGTTGGTACTACATGATAAAATAGTGACTATTTTTTTATGAAGGCTAACAACTTTTTGGTGGCATTAATTTTAATTAATATGGATGATAATTAATTTTGTGAATTTTTAAGGTTATACAATACAGCTACCTCACATATAATGTTGTTATTTTTAGTTCAATTATCCCATTCCCAATAATTTTATAATTCTAAATCACTTAACATTTACTATGATGACTATTTACATACCTCAATGATTTTTTGTGCATAAATATTAAATTGATTTTATTAAAAAAATTGGAATTTATTGTACAGAATAAAAAATTAATTTTTATTAGTTCAATTTATAAAGGTGATAAAAATTAATTCTACTTTGATACAGGTATAACACATAAAATTATTTATAGAAAGGATAAAATAGGTTTCCCAAATTATTAACTTGTGTTTATAAATGTAATCTATTATTTATTATGTTATTCCTTAAATAAATTTTTTATCAAGAATAATTATTAATAAATCTTATTCCTTGATCAAATCATGATTATATAATAACATTTATGGAATATAAAAGACAAATATTTTTCACATTTTACTCCCAAAATAAACAATATAAAAACTGCAATAATTTCATAATAAGATAACATCAATATTATTATTTAAAAATGATATTAATTTTATAAAAATAATTCTCTAAATTTATTTATTTTAATTATAAATTGAATATATTATTTTTAAAAAATTTAATAGTTTTTATGGAATATTTATATTCTTTACCTCTTTGAAAAATACATAGGACATGATTAAATTATATTATCAACTAAATTATTTAGTGTATTTCTTGAAAATTACAAATATTTAAAAATTATTAATTTATCATGAAACATAATTTCACATAAATTTAAATATATTTATGGTTTATAGAAAAAAAAATTTTATAAGATAAAAAAATTCCCATTATTTACATTATTATTTCTACATAACTAACAATAATAATGAAAATTGTATTATTTTCTAATGGTCATAATTCCCAATGACCATATTAGTCAATATTCACAATGATGAATGACTATCTTTCCATATAAATACTCTATCATCCTCCAAACATCGTATAATATATCACTTTCAATAGTTTTTACACATCCAATTATAATGTCTAATTTTTTTTAATGCATGTATTTATTTACAGTTGTTGTGGTAGGAATGATCTGAAACGGGAAAATCACACCTATGGAGTACCTTTTTGTGATTCAACTATTAATTAGGGTTTATATCCATTTACCTTTTATAGTTTTAGTAGGAAATATTAGCAAATTATGATTAATGAAACCTAACAACCCTTTTGTTATTATATTTTCATATATAATAAAATGGATATTCGAATACACTATTTCATTTATTAATATAAGAAGTTTTTCATGCTGTTACAACCCCCACCACGTAAAAAATTTCAATCTTGAAATTTGTGTCCAACAATTAAACAAATGGGGATATTTTTCTTTCATTTATTTTTTAGGCCATTACGTTTCATTATTAAAAATGAGACTTCACCATAAGACATTTATGATATTGTTAGTTTTATTTATCAACGCCTATTCCCATTCATCAAAAATCAAGATTAGTTTTGTTTATATATAATTTTAACTTCAAATCCAACTCAATTTATGTCAATTATATGTTAGGGGTATGATATATTCTTCATTATTAGTGACACATAAATGACATCATAGACAATATAATTATTTAAAGGAAGATCTTGTTGATATGAAACGACTCCAACTATATCTAGATTCCTAAAAAGTATAATGTTTCTTGGAATTGTTTCCCCTTATTTCAAAATTTGATGAAATATTTCCATGGTGATACTTTGAGGAACACATGATCTATGACATTAAATTCTTTTTCCTTTCTTCTATTTTCACCATAATTGTTAATTCGAGTTTGATAATCATTGATATACATATAGATGACATGTATCTTCTTCGTAGTCTCTTCTACAGTGTATGTTCCCAATAGTTTTCCCTCTCCAACATTATCCCAACACGTTGGACGTCTACACCTATTCTGGTATAGTAATTCATATGGATCTATTTAAATACATTAGTGGATATTGTTGATTTATGATAATTAAACGAGTGATATATTTTTTCCCCAAACCCTTGACAATCATGTTAATTATATCATACCATGTCCTCCAATGTTTGATTAGTCTTCTCATACTACCCATCAGTTTCTAGCTGATTGATTGAGCTTAGATTTACCTTCATTTTCATTTCCTTTAGAAGACTCATCAATATAATAGAAGTACAACTCAATTAATATTTATAATATAATGAAAAACTTGACCCCATGATTCCTAAAAACATATCAAATTTATAGGTGAGCAATGAAATTGATTGAGAAACTCACTAATATATCAATGAATTGTGTAGAGTTTTTTAATCTTTCAATGATTACCAAAATGGAATTTATTTCCATTTGATGTATTAGGAAGGATAGTAAAAAAATACATATTGATTTTATGTTCTTCTATAAAAGTATTGGAAGTGGTTTCATCACACACTTTATAATTTTCCAAGCATCCTTCACTTGATGACATATAAAATATCATGTAATATAGACCGCAATCTTCCTTTTTATGGTATCCAACCAACCGTGATCACACATGTCTTTATTCGATTTGGTGCTTCTTTGATGTATATTGAATAAATATATATAAGTTGAATCCATTAGTTATTTCATGAGATCTATAATAGAAAGGATACATTGCGTTGTTCTATACCATATTAATCACTCCTTATTATGATAAAACCCAAAAAACATAGTGACCCTCTCTTTTTAAACATATATATTAAATCATTTTTTATGATTATTGAATATATAAAAATATGGTATTAAAAAACAATAAACTCTTAGAGTATTTGTATATTAGTATATATGAACAAATTGTTCATCAAAAACATAAATCATCTCCCATAAAGTACTTCTCACATTATATCCATTTTTATAATACACTACATAAAACCCTTCCCTATAACCAGGGGAATGGAAACAAAATAAAGGGTGATATCATATTCTTAGAAAGGGTAAAAATATTTTATATCAATTAATGATCATATATGAGAATAATATAATCACAAGTGCATGATATCAGGATAAAAAATATAACCAATATTGCATTGATTTTAAACATGATTCTTAGAGTAAATAATTATCATTTAAAAATTCATGAATCATTGTTGACGGCCACCAAATGGGTGTCTTTAAATATACAAGGGAAGAAATACCCAAATAATGAGTATTACATTAACAGAAATTAAAAGGAAGAGAAGGTGGGAAAAATCAGATCACCAAACATTACAAAGGCCCCAGGATCGTATTACCTTCATACGGTCTTGCTATCATGTCATGCACAATGCATGATCTTCCTCAGATCCTGATGATCTCATATAAAAACCACATTTGTTCTTGTGAAGCTTTTCCAATGCACTATCCACACATATAGAGGCTTCTAGAAAAGTCCACCAATGTCATATGACATGTCCAACTGGTGGGCAGAAAAACATTATCCAAAAAACATTAAAATAAATTGGAATAATATATAGAATGTGGAAAAATAATGTGGTCAATGATATTATTTTGGTACACCCATGTTGTTCTCAATACACAGTAGATCCCTAAAAACTATTCCAACTTGTCTCATGAGAACATATTGACATATCAACCTCATCTTGAGATGTTTTTTGGAAATGTCTTGTCCATTATTCACCCCCCCTTCAGCTGCATAGAAAAATAAAAGGGCTTCTCATGAAAATGATCACACATAATTGATATATCCAATATTTATCACTTGCCACGTCATTAAAAATATGGATATTGTCTTCTAAAAAAATGAAACAATTTTGGGAGCTCCACATCGCTTGTTAAATAATGATGTAAATAAAAAGGGGAAAAGATATGAGATTATTGTGTAGTGATGATATGTTGATCATCACATGGAATGGGTTATACACCCAGGGAAATCACCATTGATCCCAATACAACCCCCTCAATATGTAATCATTATACCAAGGTAGCCCTCTTGACTAGCTATCTGGGTCTTGAATATAAAACTAGAAAAGTCACATTTGTCTCATGGAGGACCTCAGATGAGTCATTTTCGATGACATGAAAGGCTTTCCATCGGTGTCATGGTCTGAGGAAGACTGTAACACCCTGATATTTTTTGAGAATTATTCTTTTTAATTTCATTGATGTCTTGTGTTGTATGCTACATCAAAAATTTCCAATTCTATATGCAACACTGTATTAGATTGTAGTATATGAAACACTATTTTTGGCTCGTGTTACACACAATTTCAAGTTTGTGTTGTAGAAATTATTCTACACAACATTAAGTATAGATTTTGTTTAATGTATAAATGAAATAAGTTTTTATTATGTTATACGCAACACCAAACGTAGCTTTCACTACCCGTAGCCCTGACTTGGCTTGCATTACACACAATCAAGACCTTCCTCGATAGCGTGTGTAGTACGCAATACAGAGTTTCACTAAACGAGATATTATTATAATATTATTTTGAACTAGCCGTTATGAATAGTAATACCCACTTTTTGAAATATTATAAATTTTATCTTTCAAAATGGAATTCATTTTTGGATTCAGAATATCGAAATTATCCTAGGGCGAATTTTTGGTATTTTTCTGAAAACATTCAATTTTTGATGAATAGTGAAAACACAAGGTTACTATTTAAAAACCGACTTTTTATTTAAATAATTTTTTATTTTATTTAAATTTATTTTAGAACAAAATTTATTCATAAAACCTATATAAGTTCAATGTAATTCATTGGAGTCATTTTATAATAATTTTAGATATATAAAAATTTTATTGAACTTTTCATCGTCTTTTATCCACCTCCTATGAGAATTTGAAAATTTACATAAAACTTAATTTTGCCTCATCTGTGAGTGGAATTTTGAATATACAAGAGACACAGTTAATATCAAGGAGTAAAATGTGGTTCACTAAGATAAAAATAAATTTTGTTGAATAGTAACTTTTTTACTTTTATTTTCCACGGTTAAAAGTATATAGGGTAATTAAGGGTAAAAATGATATTATTATTATTACCCTAACACATGTCCTAATTCTATTGGAAATGTATAATTCGACCAAAAAACTTTAGGAATATAATATTATCATTTAGGTCTACATGGATTCGATTATGGCATTTATTATTATTTAATTCAAAGAAGAGTTAAAAGAGTTAAAATGAATGATTAATTACTAAACAAATTTTAATATAGGGTTATACATAAGATAAATTAGAATATAAATATTCATTACAAATATAATAATATTTCCTACATAATGGTATTTTATTTATTATTTTTAGACATTAAATAATTTAATTTATTTAGGACATAATGATGATGCAGTAATTACATTATTAATGAAATATTAAAATAATTGATGTTATAAATATCCAAATAAATGTAATCTTAGACTTTTTATAAATTAAAATTATTTTTAGGTTAATATAACATGTTTTTATTAATTTAATTAACTTTTTTCAAACTAATCATGTTGTTGTGATTTTTACAAAAATCAATTACCAAATAGTGTCAAAATTGACATAAAAATAGTATTTAAAACAAATATTATATTATGAATTGTTATTATATTCTTAAAAATCTACGTTTCGTCCAAATGACTTAGATAGGGTTATATATATTAATAATGAACCACTTGGGGTTCGTTTGGCTTTTAATTTTATGTTTATTAACCATATAGTGTAAAAAACATGAAGACACTGTAAAAGTTAAATTATTTAACTTAGAGGTAAATCTAAATGATAGGGTTAAAATAGAAACCTAAAATTATCTAAAACCTATTGGTTGAGAATATTTCGACCCATCCCCACTTTTTCTTAGAAATAATTCAATTTGGAGCTATTGTGAACCGAATATGTCTTTATTATAAAATAATATTTTATGTTTTTCCTAAGGTTCCCCTCTCCTCCCTTATAAAAGGGCACCTTCTCCCTCTTCACTTTACCCAATTTTGAGCCTTCAAGCTCTGGCCACCCCTGCCCATTTCCCTTATAAACTTCCCTATAAACGTTATAGAGGTTTGGGACTCCTCAAAAGATCAACTCTAGTGCCTTAAGAGGAAGCATAAAAGAGGTGTGTCGAAGAAGAGGCAATCTCTTCTACAGATTAATTCACATTTATTTCTTCTTCTTCTTATTCTTATTTAGTTGTTTCATTATAAAGCAATGGCATCAGTATCAGTAATATACTGATATGTTATTTTAAATATTAAACAACCAAATTTCACCTTCTATCCATCTTACGGAAAACAAAATCACCACGTGTGCGAACGTGCGGAATACTGTCTCCACGTCGTGGTGTAATCTGTTTTTCCACCACCACCTTATTTGAATGGGTATAATGGTTTATATAATAACTATATATAGTTATTATAACATCATACTGATTATTATATATTATATCATCCACTACAATTCAATTTAATAACTATGAGAACGATATCATTGCTCGTGCATATGTACGGATTACCATCTCCATGACGTGATGAGATTCATTTTCCATTTTAACCACTGAAGAATGATTATAATGTATATATAATGAATAATAATGGAATATATGACTTGATAAAGCTACTATATTTATGTATGTATATATATATATATATCATCAACTTACTTCCATTCAAGTCAATAAGGAATGGAAAACAGCGTTCATTCGTACGTACGGCCTACCGTCTCCATGAACAATGTATTTCATTTCACTTATCTATATATTATATATATATATACTGAATATATATGATATATAAAACATGATTTAAATTCTTGAATTAATTAAATCATGATATAAGTTATAATAATATCAAGAACCACAAGTCCAAACACGTACGATATATAAAATGATTTTACCGAAAATGCTGCTTTAATATGGAATTTACAAAAGAATGGTTACTATAAAGTCATAAGTGAACCATATATGATATAACAATGAATATGAATCTGTAATAATTCAATGAAATTATTTAAATCATTATACAGGAGTATCATATATGTACGAAGCATATCGGGCCTAAGGTAAGAGATAATGTTGCAATCTCAATTTTTTTATCTGATATTGCTTATACGTAAGTATTTACTGGGGTAATATTTATCATCCATGTACCTATTTTCTAAAAATGGTTTCATGTATGTTTGAAGTCCTTTTTACCCATTTTTTACTTTTACTACATGGTATATAAGGATTTTTTTTAACATATAAGGTACTTTTTTAATTTTCCAGCAAATGTATAAGAAGAATGTTTTTAAAAACTTATACAGCATGAATGGATTTTTACGGTTTCATAACGGCTTATTTTCAAGAAGATTACTCTAAAAAATTTCATGATTACTTTAAAAAAATCATTTTATTTTAAAATTTCTTGTAATTTTGTGAAAAGAAAATTATTTTGATGAAGAAAGGTTATTTTCCTCATGAATTTATTTCATGTGTTTTGTCAAAACTATTTTCCATCTAAGATGACATTATTTAGTATGATTATGTTTCAAGTATAATGTCTCTATGATTTAAATGTTTTAATTTTTCTTATGATGAAATGATATCCATTTGTTTTATATGGATTATTTTATGATGGGATGATGTTTATGAAACCCATTTTATTCTTTGGGTTATGATGAATTATTTATGTTTATGTTGTGGAACACGTATGAATGATTTCATTATGAGATGGGTGGGACCCATATATCCCTCAAATGAATTGGGTAAAGATTTATATCTCATGATATAGATATGTATGGAACAACAAATAAATCCGGTTCAGTAATATAGGGCTGGAACGACAAGTAAACCCAGTTCAGTAAGGGACTTTGCCCACTAATATGGTCTTGGCAGCAATTCCTTGGCTACTATGGAAATAATATAATGTTCTTAATGTTTTTCCACAATTACAAGTTTTATTACCATGCTATTTTATCATTATTAATGTTCTTTTATGATCTATTCCTTATGTATTGCAATGTTTTATGTCATTGCTCTTGATTTTGATGTTTAGATTTTATGCTCATGTTTTTACATTCATTTGTTTATTGATTGTTTTATGTTATCTATGTTTACCATTAATGAGAATTTGAGCTCACCCTTTTTTGGATATCTTATCCCTAGGATATAAAGAAAGGTTTTAGGTAAGAAAACAAAAGAGGAAGAACTTTATGCGAGAAGTTTAAGATCTTTCACCACGATTAGAAGATTATATTCCGAGTTTCCGAAGACATTAAACTATTACGGTCCTTATGTGTCTGTTTTTGTGATGTCTTAAATATTCTGAAAAAGTAATTTAATGTCCATGTATGTGACGCTTTGGGACTCTGCAGTTGGTATCAGAGGCAAATGAGGTAGAAATGAATCCGATCCTTGGGAACTCTCACATGTGAGCATTGGACGAAGCATTTATCTCCGCCCAAGGGCTTCATGAGAAAATGGCTGCCACTAGGGATGGTGGTGTGTCCCACCCAGGGGGTATAGCCGCCAATGGATTTCCCTGATAGGTATCAATTATAGTCCACTGGAAGTAATTCCAGACCATTATTATTGTTATCAGAGGAATGGTTTAGTCATACTTTGGAAACTAGGATGCGAAGACATTAGTGAATTCCCTAGAGAAATTTCTACGGTATGTCAAGGGTTGTTTCTATGGTTAATTATAATTAGAGGTTATAGTACTAGAATTAAGGGAAAAATATTATTAAAATTAAGATTTCATATATTGAAGGTAAAACCCCTTGATTATTATTTTTTTCTCTCATACTATATTTATTTGGGTTTTAGAAAATGGCAGGAAACATGAAGATTCACGATTAAGGATATGATGGACAATAGAATGATATTTTTCATTAGAAACCAAATGAAATTGGATCTAGAAGTCCACATATCGTTATTATTCCTAATCATAAATCTAATAATATGATCAATAATCTCAACTTTGGTAAGTTTCCCGACTCAGCTAATAAGAGAAAGATGGAGTTTCATGACGATCATAAAGGAATGAAATTTCAATTTCCCTCATTTAATCAAGTAGGAAGAGGAATCTTGGAGAATATTTCAAAGGAACTGGAAGATGTTTTGTGTTTGGAAAATAAGGACATAAAGATAGTAATTTTAAAGGAAAAGTTTCAGTTTACACCATGGACAAGGATAATGGTATTGCAATGACATCAACAATGGTTAACTGTTTTAAATGTGGAATGTACGTGCATTATGCAAACCATTGCCCTAAGAGAAAATCTCATAAAGAGAGTCATCATGGTCATATGGGTATTATTTATGTGGATTATGAGGAAGAGACTACAAATGATATATGAGATGAAAGAAATGATGAAGCTTAGTCAGTGGTTTAAGAAGGTAGTGTGATGATTGTATGTTTATCAAGAATAATGTATGGTACTATGGAATAAAGAAAAATCTAAGGATTGTAACACTATTGTTTTTTCATATCTTTTTGAAAGTATAGGTTGAATGGTACCGGTAACCATGAAAGGTTATTGAGATATTTTTTGGAAATCACCTAATATGCTCCAAAAGAAGGGATAAAGAGATAATGAAATTTTTGATAGTATTAAGGATCCCATGACTGATATAAGGACAAAGTGATATCATGTTTTGAGTATACAGAATTTTTGGCATTTTCGTATGTGGAATGATTTCCCTTTTGACAAAATTCATGATTACACAATGATTCTATGATAATTTATGTTTAAAGAGAATACATGATAAAGGTATTCACATGTTTGGAATGCGATCAACAAAATATATCAGTGGTAAATTATGGTTTTCACATCCTCGGTAGATAACATTTCTAGTAATTGTTTCCTTTATACTATGAGCAAAGAGATAAGTATTTTGGATAAGCCTAATGATTGGAATGGATTATGTTGGACATAAGTTAGTATTGTATATAGCTAGAACATTTTTCTATATTATTGATGGGATGTTGTAATAATGTAGTTTTTGAAAAAAGGACAACCTGTAGGATGGGTGACAACCCGTCGCATCGAGCAAGGATGTGGGAATCGAACCCACAACCGAAGTGTGACAATACTTTATCACCTACCACTGGCCTACAAGAAGTCCCTAGTTAGTAGAAACTATTGTTATTTAATTTAGTGGTATGATAGATGATGTATAAGTCCATTTTTGGAATCATATATGATAAACATCACCAAAAATGGACTTATGTTTATTTGATAACATTTTCTACCATTTTTTTTGAGACATATGGAATGACCCATCATTCTATCGCATGATCTGCTAACACTTCAAGAATGACAAATTAAAATTCATTTCTTGAATAGATGAAGTGGAAATTGTTCAAAAAATGATCATGGGTGATATTGTACCGAAATTAATTAAGCATTTCTTCTAATTCAAATTCTTCAAATGTAGGTAAATGATATTGAAAACCAAAAATGTTGTCCTAGTGTCCTTATATCTGATAAATCTGATGGTACCATAGATCATCACAAATTTATGGCTTTATGATTGTTGTCTTTTTCATATCCATGTTCTCTACCACTCTCCATCAGAACTTGATGGTTAGGTTTGTCTTCCATATCCATATTTTCACTTATGCTCTAAAATGTGGAAGTATAGTGATTAGTTAATTTGGGTAATTGTTACATTTTATAATTTAGATTTTAATGTTAAATTTTGGTATTCCTTTTTACGATGTGGGTTTATATTAATGAAAATTTCAAGTAGTAAACCATTTATAACCCCGACGAATTTTGTGGGAAAAATTCATTTTAAGGGGGGTAGAATATATCACCCTGAGATTTTATGAGAATTATTCTTTTTTAATTTCATTGATGTCCTGTGTTGTACGCTACACCAAAAATAGCCTTTTCTATACCCAACACCGTATTAGCATTCAGTATACGCACCACTATTCTTGGCTCGTGTTACACACAATTTCATGTTTGTGTTATAGAAATTATTCTACGCAACATTTTGTATAGATTTTGTTTAATGTATAAATGAAATAAGTTTAGATTATGTTATACGCAACACCAAACTGATCTTTCACTACACGCATCCCTGACTTGGCTTGCATTACACGCAATAAATACCTTCCTCGATAGCGTGTGTAGTACGCAATACCAAGTTTCACTAAACGAGATATTGTTATAATATTATTATTTAGGTCCACATGGATTAGATTAGGACATTTATTATTATATAAATCAAAGAAGATTTAAAAGAGTTAAAATCAATGTTTAATAAATAAAACATTTTTTATATAAGGTTATACATAAGATAAATTAGACTATAAATATTCATTATAAAGATAAAAATATTTTCTACATAATGGAATTTTATCTATTATTTTAGAAATTAAATAATTTAATTTATTTATGACAAAATGAAGATGCAGTAATTACCTTATTAATGAAATATTAACATAATTGATGTTATAAATACTGAAATAAATGTAATTTGGGATTTTTTAAAAATTACAATGATTTTTTAGGTTAATATGAAATTTTAGTATTTATTTAATTAACTTTGTTCGAAATAATCATAATGTTATAATATTCCCAAAAATCAATTACCATATAGTGTCAAAATTGACATAAAATAATTTTTAAAACAAATATTATATTATTAATTGTTATTCTATTCCTAAAAATCTATGGTTTGGCCAAATGACTTAGAAAAGGTTATATATATTAATAATGAACCACTTGGGGTTTTTTGAGATTGTTATAGTATGTTTATTAACCATATAGTGTAAGAGAAAAAGAAGACACTGTAAAAGTTGAATTATTTAACTTAGTGTTAAATCTAAATGATAAGGTTAAAATAGTAACATAAACATGTATAAAACCAATTTTTTAAGAATATTTCGACCCATCCCCACTTTAGCTTCGAAATAAATCAATTCTGGGCTATTATAAACTGAATATGACTTTATTATAAATAAATAATTTATGTTTTTCCTAAGGTACCCCTCTCCTCCCTTATAAAAGGGCACCTCCTCCCTCTTCACATTACAAAATTTTGAGCCTTAAAGCTTGGCCAACCCCAGCCCATTTACCTTATCAACTTCCGTATAAAAATTATATAGGTTCATGTCTCCTCAAAATACCAACTCTAGTTCGTTAATAAGAAACTTAAAAGAGGACCGTCGAAGAAGAGGTAATCTCTTCTACCGATTCTTTCAAGTTTCTTTCTTCTTCAACTTATTCTTCTTTAGTTGTTCCATTATAAATTAATAAAATAAGTATCACTAATATTCTGATATGTTATTATAAATATTAAAGAACCCCATTTTACCTTCTATCCATCCTACAAAAAATGAAATCACCACGCGTGCGTACGTACGGAATACAGTCTCCACACCATGGTGGAATCTATTTTTCCACCACCACCTAACTTGGATTGGTATAATGGTGTATAGAATAACTATATATAGTTATTATAACATCATAATTATTATGACATATTATATCATCCACTCCAATTCGACTCAATAATTATTGGAACGATATCATCGCTCGTGCGTACGTACGGATTACCGTCTCCACGACGTGATGTGATTCATTCTCCATGATAACCACTCAAGAATGTTTATAAAGTATATATAATGAATAATAATGAAATATATGACATTATAAAAAAACTGGATTTATGTATACATATATATATACGTCATCTACTTACTTCCATTCAAGTCAATAAGGAAAGGAAAACAACATTCATGCGTACATACGACCTACCGTCTCCATGAATAGTGTATTTCATTTTATTTGTCTATCTATTATATATATATATATATTGAATATAAATGATATATAAATCATTATTTTAATTCTATAAGTAATTAAATCATGATATAAGTAATAATAATATTAAGAACAACAAGTCCAAACATGTAAGATAAATAAAACGATTTTACCCAAAACGCTGCATTAACATGGAATTTACCAAATAACAGGTTATATAAATTCATAGGTGAACCATATATGATATAAAAATGATTATGATTTTGTAATAAGTAGATGAAATTATTTAAATCATTATATATGAGGTTAGGATATGTATGAAGCATATCGGAACTAAGGTAAGAGACAATGTTGCAATCTCAATTTTTTTTATCCGAGATTGCTTATACGTAAGTATTTATTGGGGTAATATTTATCATCCATGTCTATGTTTTCTAAAAATGGTTTTATGTATGTTTAAAGTCCTTTTTACCCATTTTTTTCTTTTACTACATGGTATGTAAGGATTCATTATTTTTTTCACCATATAAGGTTCTTTTTTACTTTTCCGGCAAAAGTATGAGAAGAATGTTTTTTAACTTCTACCGCATGAACGGATTTTTACGTTTTCATAACACCTTATTTTCAAGAAGCTTACTCTAAACAATTTCGTGATTATTTTCAACAAAATAATTTTCTTTTAAAATTTCATGGAATATTGTGAAAAGAAATTTATTTTGAAGAAGAAAGTATATTTTCTTCAATAATTCATTTCAAGTGTTTTGTCAAAACTATTTTCCATCTAAGATGACATTATTTAGTATGATTATGTTTCAAGTATAATGACTCTTTGATTTACATGGTTTCATTTTTCTTATGATGAAATGATATCCATTTATTTTATATGGATTATGTTATGATGGGATGATGTTTATGAAACCCATTTTATTTTTTGGGTTATGATGAATGATTTATGTTTATGTTGTGGCACACGTAAGAATGATTTCATTATGAGATGGGTGGGACCTATATCTCTCTCCAATTCATTGGGTAAAGATTTATATCTAATTAAATAGACATGGCTAGAATAGAATGTAAATCTAGTTCAGCAATACAGGGTTGGAATGGCATGTAAACTCGGTTCAGTAAGGGACTTTGTCCACTAAGATGGTCTTGGGAGAAATGCCTTGGCTACTATAGAAATCATATCATGTGCTTAATGTATTTCTACAATTACAAGTTTTATTCCCATGCTATTTTATCATGATTACTGTTCATTTAGGATCTATGCTTTATGTACTGCAATGTTTTATGTCATTTCTCAAGATTTTGATGTTTAGATTTTATGATCATGTTTTTACATTCAAATGTTTATGGATTATTTTATGTTCTCTATGTTTACCCTTACCTAGCATTTGAGATCACCCTTTTTGTGTTTTCTTTTCCCCGTGATATAAAGAATGGTTTTTGTTAAGAAAACAAAATGGGATGATCTTTATGGGAGATGTTGAAGATATTTCACCATGATTAGAAGATTATATTCCGAGTTTCCAAAGACACTAAACTATTATGATCCTTGTCTTTCTGTTTTTGTTATGTATTAAGTATTCCGAAAAAGTAATGTAATATCCATGTACGTCAAGCGCTGGTTATCTACAAAGACTCATTGAAATTTTATACTAACCTCTAAAATATCCATGAAATGTTGACATGGATAGGAAAAATCCCTTTGATTTAATATGGAGAAATAATTATGGAGATGATGATATATTATTACAGTCACTAAAAAACCAGGGAGGCCCCCATGATGACCTATGGTAGGATATGACAAAGAATAAAATACCAAACCACCACAAGAACTACATCCCAAATATACATGAAACACTCTAGAAGAGGTGTCATATAACGTGAGTGGTGGGACCTAATAACCCATTCAACATAACATAAAAAGGGTATCCAAAATCACTCTAATTTGGGAGCGTAGGAGAAGACTTCTCAAAGAGAAAAATCAACCGATTTTGATGGTATTACAATACATAAAATCCAAGGAATAACTAAATTATCATAATGAATTCCCAGTTACTATGCATGTATAATTTATAGAACATGCTATTGAATTCATTCATATCATTTAGATTATACGATGGGGGTCCTGCATGAAGTGTGGATCACATAAAACCAAAATTAGTGAAGAACAAAACAAACCTAAGGCCCATATGTATTATATTCCAGAATAAATGATAATGAAAATAAAGTATACTTTTGAAATGAAATAATAACTGATTCTTATATATATTATATGTCTAAAATTCATTAGGAAACATTAATGGGACATGTGACCAAAATCATGAGATGCTCTATCGACATGCTACATTCATCTTCTGAAATCCATTTTATATGTAACAAAATATATGAATCACCGTCCATGAATTCCACCATGTCTTGTGAAATCCTCCAACCATTCTAGATAAACATTATCATGGACTCTATACATGTCTCTTCATGTCATGCAGTGATGTTAAGACATGTGAGATATGGTTCATGATAGCACCCATACATGTAAGATGACTCACGAAATGATATATGGCATGCAATCCATGATCATGTTGACCCCATTAAAAATGTCATCCTTTATCTAATGATGATACAAAAAATATGTCAACAAAATGATGTAACAATTTATAAACATATAATCCTTATTATAATGATGTCATCCTGAAATTTCATCGAGATCATGTGAGACTCTATTGACATGTTAACCTCGATCATACAATTCTGTATAGACATGTCATTCCTTTAATGATACCTCTTCTGGAAAAGTCAAATGGATCATATGATTGTATTACAAAAATTAATCTATGAAAACAAGGAATTTCTATACATCCTAATACATTCTAGGAAAACAAACACACATATTTTGATGACAATAATGTCATGTCAAGTTTTTTTTCTCATATATGATAACATTGTTCGAAGGATTCATAGGGAAATAAAAATGTTTAATGCCAAATAAATTAAACTATGAGAACATTTATTCCATATATAAATAAATATATAAGACTCCTTCCAAAGTCATGATCTCAAATGTGAACCCACCTCAATATAAGTCCCTCTGTGTGTAAAGTATTCCATGCAACATGACCTAATCACTCCCATGGGCTGGTCATTATTCCACATCCACCAACAGATTGGGATAAAAAACTTATTTTATAAATCCTGTTCAATTTATCAATGATAAGTAATACTCCACATATAAATAGGATATTTGGGACACATTGAAAAATATTGAGATTAAATGGGCATCCATGTCAGTGTAATCCCTACAACAGTCCAACCACCAGGACCCAATCACTCTCATTAGATGGTCATTTTCATTCATCCACACATGGATTGAAAGGGAAACCAATGTGTGTAATCCCCAATACAATTAAACTATGAAAACTCTATTTCCGGATATTTATTTGATATATAGGATTCCTTCATAGGTCCCGAGCTCAAGTAGGGATCCTCCTAGATCTGAGTCCCGCCATATCTCTGAAATTAAAACTATCGAGATCCAATCAGTCCAATGAGATGATCATTTAAGCTCCTCCTCCAGTGGAACAAGTAGAAAATTGAATCATGGTAACTCTTATTCCATTAATAACCAGGATAAAAAGGATACCTTCCTAAGCCTAGATATTTATATTAAACATCCAATGGGTTTTCTAAATACATAATTTCCACTTCCATATGTGGTGAGCCTGATTACGTGATATACCTTGTTTCTTACACTAATTATGGATCATGTGTGCTTAGTGAATTTAAATGAACATATCATTCTCATCATGAATCTCCACTATATTGGGGAAAAATATTTTGCAAGTCCCATTCTGAAGAATGATATGACTACTCCCATACTATGGAATCTACCATGGGGCATGTACCATAGGTGTGATTAAACTATCATTACTAAAATTACTTCTATAAGAAGAATACATAAGAGGAACCCCCTAAGGCTTGATATGAAATACACAATGTCTTTATTCCCCGATATATCTTCATTATGTATTATGTTAAACTGAATATGTTTAACAAACTACATGGTTTTTTATTCTAGTAATAAATATGATATATATGGTGCTTCATAATGGATCAATCCTATGCTAAAAATATTAATCTCCTCCCTTGATGAAAAAATATTAGAGTTCCAATTTATATATCTCAAATATACATGAAGACACTCATTTAGTTGAAGGGGATTAAGAACCTCAGATTCATAAAGTTGGGTTGAATAATTGACCTCCCATTTCAAAGGTATGAATAAAAACATGATCATTTTTCTAGGGAAACCAGTCCCATATTGTGATTTGGAAGAGATTATTGAACTTATCATAAATATATAACAGAGACTCGGTGTATGAAATAACCCCCCATGGTTTTATGAGCATGAACTCCCATCCCTTTTCCCAATGTGATTTCTTACGATCAATTGGGTATGAATACTGCATTGACATTCTATCATTGGAAAGCATGTATGTATTGAGTTATATATTTGCGAACCATTGATTGTTTCTATAGAATATAAAAATTAATAATAATCCCAATATGATTGATTTTACAGACATAAAACCTGACATGAGAAAACCATCATACCATTTTTCTTCTATATAGTTGATATTCATTTATCTTTCCAAAAAAAATAATAAACCTATGAATAAATTTTTTAATAATAAAAATGATTAGTTTACAATGCATAAAGTTATTTTTTTTCATATACTATGAAAAAAATTGATGAACCCTATATTGATGTTTAACCGAATGAAAATGATTGGTGGATCCTTTGTAAATGGGGTTTTCATAAAATAATTCCATTATATCCATGAGAATTCCATGTTATTAGAATTCTCAAACCAGGTATATGAAAGGAGAATTGTGATACACATTCATATCTGATGGAGAAAATACCAAGACTATGATGACACAATAATCGATGACCTCGTTCATTATTATCTATGTGACTTAAGATATTAGTCTCACAAGCAAAACCTTCCCCGATGTCTTGTCTTTGTCTAATGACCGTTCTTGAAAAACAACTATGGCTAAAAGCCCCACGGGAATCGAAACATCCTCTTCTAACAACCACATTTACTATTCGGTGGGGAATGAAATATTATTTTAATACCATTAGTATGGCTTGATCCGAACCCTTGAGGCATCCAAAGAGGGTCACCAAACAGTGAAATTAGTGGGTCCAAATAATCCTAGAATATCTGTAGTGCAGAAAGTGGTTCTCATTACAACCACTAACAGCTTCATAAGATTATACCTTCAAAATGATGATAATAACCATTAGTATCTAATGATGGTAGAAAAAATGATTCAAATATGGATCTATTCCAATTTATGGGAAACAAAATAAGTCTCCTATCAACCTATATCACATATGCCATCCCGATTGGGCTGTTTAGTCATATTCTCTGAGAACTAACAAACACATTTCCACCTATAAACCAATTCATTGGAAATAAACAAGACACAACAAGTGAGGAAACCTCTAGATAACTTAGAGTGGGAATATATCCTCACATTCACTAATGAATCACCCTAGTATATTCTGGCAGTATCTAGGGACCAAGCTCATATCCCTTATCAGTCGGTCAAAGAATATTGAATTATTCCGAGAGTAAGGATGGGGGAGGGGTGTATCTGCACCCCTTGCATAAAGTCCAATTGAGAATTCCAAAGGCACACATAAGAAAATAGTGGGATAATATACATACATAAATTGATGAAATATTGTAGAATATAGAGGATATGTAAATGATTAAGGATAAAATCATAGTGCAAATTTTGATAATGTGTCAGTACTTCATTGAAATTGTTGAATAATTCCAACGGAATATTCTAGAAATGGTACAGATATTGGGATATTTTCATTTTACTAGCCCTATATCTTGTGATTGATTACACTCTAATCAGTATGATCATGTTGTTTATCCGGAGCAACCACACATTCGTTCTCCTATCAGGGAGGATTATTAGTATATTCTAGTATTGGATGTGGCACCGGATCTGTCTCATAATACCATTTAAACTATAGGTCATAATGTTTGAGTAGTATATTACATTGTATTGGGTCCCATTCCTAACGACAAATACTAGAATCATACTCCTTTGGGTTTGGATTAAGCGCATATCCCTGTTTGGACTGGGGATTGTCATGTGAGAGGAGCACATTCCTAGGGAAAGGGGAATATTTTTATTAAAAAAGACAGGTTTCAAAGTCCAATGTCTCAGGATCAAGCACCAAATCTCATTCATATTAAGGATTATAGATTGGGAGTGAAAGACTCATAGGAACATGTTCATATTCCGAATAATGAAGAAAAATTTCATATTCCAGTAGCTAATGAAAGCTAGGATCACATCCCTTGATCTAATAATGAATGAATGCACCGAAATAATTAAAATTTAATATACGAGGATGCTCATATCCATTCTCCCATTCATAAGTCTGTTGGAATATTTAAATGGGAAATGTATATTCGGGTTGATCTAATATTCTTATTCAAACCACGGTTCCCTAAGAGAGAGATGCACATTCCTAAGGAAATATTCTTATTCCAATAAAAATTGACAGGTGACACACTCTAAATTCTTAAGAAGAGGATCACAACCCTATTTTGAGTGAGGCCTACAAGATAAGATAGGCATATTCCTCACGACATGCATATATTCCTAACAGTGAAGCAACATGGCATGTTACAACATGTTATTAGTAGCATGCTCAAACTCATGTATCACCAAACAGTTAACAACTTAGACTAACATCAGTAATACAATAATTTTAATACACTACACAATTCCAAAAGGAATGTTAGAATAATTCATCCATGATGAAGAATGAGGATCGTATTCATAATAATCTCAACACCAATGTCCGTGTAGTTGTTTGAGACACATAATCAAAACACTAGGGGTTTGTCATCTCTTCAATCGTAGAAGAGGTTTTTGTTACCATGATAGTTCTCCTTGTGGTAGAATGTTGATGGATCACATGGAATATACTCCTAACATCATCAATGTTCAACCAACCCATGGTGATATCTCTCTTAGATAAGAAGATCTTACCATTTCCCTAAGATCTATATATAGAGAGGTTCATAAAACTTATATTCCTTCTTATAAATAGTAAATTTAATCATTGGGGTAATCTTTGTATAGTTCCCCATAAGTCTATAGGAACACTCCACTAAATATTGTTGGTGACCATGAGAAACACATTCAACTGTTTGACCGGATGGAGGAATGTATGTCTAATAAATAAGAAGACAACAATGGAATATGGAGAGAGTATTTAAAAACAACCCCCCCCCTCTATGTTTTCCCCATCCCAGTTCATACTGATGAAATCCACGATGAGCTAGAGTTGGATTTCAATCCATATATATGCAAAAATATGTGGGAAAATCAATATAGATGGACGGATTGAAATCTCCATTATCCAATATATGAGTATCACCTTCAGGTCATCAATACAATATTTTGTAAAATGGATATTCCCACCATTTATGTAAACTAGAACCAAGGAATGGATGATTAGGGAAAAATATAATGTAGTGTTATCTCAATACCATGAAAAATCTCAATCAATTGATTTCAAATGAATCATAAGACATAAATATCTGAGGAAGGTGAAAATTTTGTGCATTAAACACCAATATATTCCCAAAATAGTTTAACTCCCTAGTTATGACATCATGTATTGTCATATCCTCCATTGAAATTAAGGGACTTGGTAAGTTGTAAGGAAGTTGGTCGCTAAAATAGAATTCACACTCATCAATGGTTCCAAGACCTCTTGAACAGAGGTAAAGGAAATTAAGCATTTCTCTGAACTGGGTCACATGAAACAAATAGAACACATTTTAGACACAAAAAGTAAAATTAGAGATCAACCCAATAACATACCACTGATTCTAACTCCACTCATATGATAAAATTGAACTCAACTCATACACAAGAATAAATAAACCATATAAAAAAGGACATTATAGAAGATCATATTGTATGTATCCATGACTGAACCCCGCCCCTTATGAAGGGAGAGTATCGCCCCATGCCTCCACCCCTCACATTATTAATTCCTATTTGGATTACAACTATATCGATGAATTTAGAAAATCACCCACATCCTGCAATTCTTGTAGAAATATTATCTCTATATCTTACAGAATTTTCATCATCCCCCATGAGGGTCCAATGGAAATCAACAGTGGTTCCAGATCAACTACATCCTACTTTTATGGGGAATATATATCTCCATTTCCAACCCAAGATTTTTCAAACTTTCAACTGGAATAATTTTTTCCTAAAAAAAATATCATAAAATTCCAATTAGCAACCCTGAAAACCCACATCCAACATGGATGGGGTGAATTTCATCCTCATCATCATCATAATTATCATTACCATAAAAGAAAATCAGTATTTTACATGATAGTAGGTAAATATGAATGGTCAAAATTCTATCTATTCCTGCAATAAAAAAGAGGAACCTCTACTATTCAGAGCCTATTTGGCAATCATGACCTAAAACATCCCCAGGACAAACACTCCCATATTGAGAAAAGGGAAACTTATAGTGAAGGAAATATAACCCTTTTAGGTTCTCAATCTAAAATAACTGAATACAACCCATGTTTTGAGAAATGACCTATAATAAATAAGTACAATATCATCATATTGAGTTGAGAGTAATGGTAGAAAAACCATTGACCAATACACCCTTGTAAATTTCATTACTTTCTATCCAATATATATTTCAGACTAATATAAACATGAAAAAGGATGAAATATAGAAAATATACCCCAATAGGGGGGTATGGATGCGCCCACTAAGGATTCACATACCAATAACTAAAGGGGGATCCAAAACCTTGCTCCTCAAAATATTGAGTTACCAACTCTATATTGGAACAATGAAAAGATTAATGGGAATGGTGTGGCCACATCCCATTCACCACCTAGAAGAGTTTTAATAAATTAGATGGAGAAAAAGATTGAAAAATATGGGAATGACATAAAAACTGTCATAAAACACAATGATTATATAATTAGAGAATCATTTCTAGTGGTTATTATTATGATTCTGGGATACATATTCCTCCTCACTCATATTAAGAATGTTTTCATCCACTAAAATAAGCAAAATATGAGCATCAGACTAGAACCAGATCTTGGTATGGAGCCTACATATATGAGGATGTAAAACAATTTCATGGAATACCTTCATTATGGTAAAAAACACTATATTTACTGCAATATAATTTTTTATTATCATTAATTTAAAATAAGAAGAATATGAAAATGGTGCCACCATGTCAAAAAATTCTTTCTACTGATAAACAAGAGGTATCTCAGACCTCAATACATCTGAAACATTTCAATGCAATCGAGTCCCTTGAATCTCTAATCGAATCCATGAAAGAGAAAAGAAAAACTACACAACCTATAAAAATTATATATCTTGAATGGGTGGTTGACACATTTTCCACACTAGATTTCACCAATCCTACCGTATCATCCATTGATGGTGTGGGAGACCCTAAAATATTCCCACACACTATGTTCCTTGATGCATTCCAATGATTGGAAATGGAGATCTATATGCAGTAACCAAGTTGAGTTGTTTTGTACAAACTCTTCTAGGGACATCATTTTTTGTTACATTCGTCTTACAAAAAGTAACATTTGTAGGATGGAAATAATATCATCATCAATTCATTAAATATTTTAACTCCACATAGTAGGGAGAAACAAATTTGACATGAAAAACTATAACCAATGAGAAAATGAGAGGTTTTATATCTTTATATCTAGATTGAAAGTATTATCATACTCACTAAAGATCCCCATCCCAAAGGAGAAACTATTGGAAATCTATAATTAAAATATTCAAGATTATTTCTAAACACCTCTAGTCCTAATGAAATATACCGGTGTATTCTGAGAATTTTCCGAAATGGCACAATATTTTGAATATGCCATTCAGCATTCCTAATCTATGTCTCAACTCATTCCCCCAGCACATGAAAAAATGATCAATAAGGTAGAGACTAACATTATTACCATCAAGATGGTAGTAGTTCCCATTCATGCATAGAGGCAGGGACAAAACCTTCCAACACAACTTATCGAGCATCATAAACAACTAAAATTCCCTCAACCATAAGAAAAATTGATAATAGTTACATGGTAATTGGGGAATGGATGAATAAAACATAATCCTTCTTAAATGAGAAATTATAAAGTTACATACCTTCATCAATTGATATGAACCTGAACAAGATACCACATCCTAGGATTCCTAATGAGTTCAACCTCACCGATAATCCTTTCTAGTGACCATTTCGTAGAAGGTTGTGCCAAAACATCCAAAATTCCATCACCTTCAAAGACAACCACTAAATCAAAGTTGACTCCATACAAATGATGTTGGGAAACTCCTCTTTATAGTTTCCTAGTATGACTATTTCTCATTAAAATGAAAAATGCGAATGAGAAAAGGATTCATCCAGGAAAGAATCATTGTGGAACCACTGGATGTCTTGAATGATAGTCAGATGACCTCATTCCACCCAAAAATAATAACTTCTATGAACAATAATGATATATTTCCCTATGGAGATAAAATCAAATATACATCAGATAGGAGAAAATAATAATCATACACGTAAGGAGATAAAATATAAAGTGACAAATTTAGCTTGGATGCAATCCATGACTCTAGGATACTTATTCCCTATAACACATGAATCATGTGAACCACCCAACCAAACAAAACTCTCATAAAATTAGAAGATCATATTTTATTATTTTATTTTCATTTAATTGTAATAATACTTAATCGAGGATGAATAATCCCATGAATTTGAGTTCCTCAAGCTTGAACTAGGAGCCTAGGGTCATAGACGTAGGATCCAAGAATAAAGATGAAAATTTAGGGATGGTGGGAAACAATATTTTGGTCATGGCCCCAAGGAGGACATATATGTAGCTGATACATATTATAAACCACCCCCAAAAAATAAAGACACATAAGTATCATAGAAATATACAAAAATCACATGTGCCCTGTCTTCAAACATGACCACATAATGAGGGTGAAATTGTCTGATCATCCGAAAGAATGGGGAAGGTTAACACAATCTAGACCACTGGTAATAAATTCTAAATTGAGCTATTCATAAGAAATAGTAATTTCTATGTCAAATGAATCATATATTAAACGACATAATAAAGATAAACCCGAGCATGGGAATCACAGACCTGTGGAAAAAATTATTTCATTCCGATGTAGCTGGAATTTTTTTTATCCATGCTCTCAACCTTAGATGTGATCCATATTTAAAAAGAAATCATAGATTAATTTGTTGAAGACCTCCAAATCCCACAATATTTCAAGATTGAAGTCGATGAAGCCGAGGACTATAAAGTGGAGACCATGCCATTAGAATTCCATGTGGCCTTCTCATACATAGATCAGTATTATGAATAGAATATCCAGGGGCACATTAGAACCCACTATTTTTTAGGTAGATTGAATAATGTCAACATCTTAATGGCTCTTACTAAAATTTGTTTCTCGATCATTCTCATCTGGATTCAAACCCCCTGACAAATACGATATACTAAAGTAGTTATATCTCCCACAAAGATGTCCATTCAAGTGTACGATAAGAATGAAAAAATACATCTCTATAAGATCATTATAGAATCTCAATTTAGTGATCTCACATTTAATAAAGAGTTTACGGTTATCCAGTAAGGCATATCATATAATTTCCTACTCACAAATTCTGGTATCCAAAACCATGTGGTGGTATCTTAAATATTAAATCATGTTTTAAAATTCCCATTTGATTGATTATTCAACAAAAACATTGATAATAGTTCCCACATAGAGATATGTGAAGCCAGATATTATTGGAAAGGATTCTATAAAATGAATGGAAAAAACAACTGCAGGATGAAAAGATACATGTTGTATTTATCAATGAATTGGGGATTTATTTCTTCCAATACCTAGAGTGTGATCAATAGTGATTATATGCTAGACATAAATTTTATTGAGTTAATAGACATTGTAAAATATGTCCAAGACCCTTATATCCCTAGTGACAGTGTAAAATAAAATAATATCCATAATATATCTACAATGGCTCTAGTAGTAGGTGATGATAATGATTCTTCACATGACCTATCTCATCCCAACAGCGAAAGAGACTCCCTCAAATTTCCTACCAGATCTGAAAATGAATCCTTAGACACAGAAGAGTTAGTATAAGAGGATGGAATCAAGAATTCTCCTCCCCTATTTTAAGAAGGCTACTCCACCATAAGTAATAAGATTATCTAGGTAAATATGGGAAAATAAGAAGACACATAACCTTTAAATATTAGTGTCATCATGCCTGTAAATTAGAAATATATATATATATATACTACAAATTTTAAGAATCATTAATATTTTTTCAATTGGAATTATAGAAAAATTGTTCGAGTGAATCTTGATGTGACCACACACTATCTCAATTTTCCAATTGTCTAATGCAGGTTCAAATAAGAATCTAAGAGGGTGAACTAATATCATGCAATTAATGTAGAATTGGATGTTGAAAAATTCATCCTATAAAATGTTTTTTTATAATTTAAATACATATGATGGATCACCAAGATCATCCCTATCAAGAAACACAATGGGTATGTTATATTATGTGTGGATTTCAAAGCCCTTAACTGATACATCCCAATGTAATACATAACATTTCTGATCAAAGAATTATTAATCGATGGAACTGATAGCGACCAATCCCCTTCCTTCATGGATTGCTATTTTGGGTTCAATTAGATATATATGGCCCCTTTAAAAGATGTGTCCACAACCTTTAAAGAACCATATAATATCTTTTTCTATTATTTTATTCCATTTAGATTAAAGAAGACTATTGAATCCTATCAAATCACCATGCATCACATAATTATTAACTTATTGGGATACATAGCCTAATGTTACATCAACATCCTATTGATCATATATCTAAAACAATGTGATCACTTCACAGATCTTCAATCCATCTTTAAAAAGTAGCGACTTCCTAGAATGAAGATGAATTCAATAAAATGAACATTTTGGTTAATTTCATGGATGTTCCTTGGATTTTTTGTACCTCACCACGGCATCGAGGTCGCCCTTGAAAATACCAGTGAATTCATGGAAATATAAATTGGTCAAAATCCCAAATAAATGAGGGGGATCCAAGGAAGCCTAACATATATTTGGAATTTCATAGCCTATATGGCTGGAAAATCATTCCCATTTTCCAAGATAATTAAGAAGGGAATCATCTATCGATGGTATGTGTGATTCCAAGAAGCCTTTGTGAGTCTCAAGTAGTATACACTATACCCACAGGTCTTCATTTCACAAATGGAAGGAAATCCCACATCTTATATGTGGACACCATGGAATGATCACCTACAGCTGTCCGCATAGTAAAAAATTCATCTTGGAATTAGAATTGTCTTCACTATCTCATCATAATGATTTAGGGAACTGAGACAAAATATTCTCATATTGAGTAGAACTTCCTCACACTCATCATTGTAATATTAATATGAGGAATAACATAAAGACCCACAATTTACACCTAGTCTCTCTTATTGTTACACTCAATTACCTCCTCTGATGTTCCATGATGAGTGAGAATTTGTCTTGATGGGAAGTCAAAATACAACAATACAATATTCAATTCATGTCACAAATGTTCTGGAATGTGCATGCCCTATTTGATTTCCTTGTGGAACATAAAAATTCAGAAATCCTGCAATTGGACACCAATCCTATGGATGAGGAGGGTTTTACATTCCATTGAAACTTCCCAGACATGGAAGAGATATTTTCATTGCGCCTCTTGAACTTCTATTAGCAAGAGACTTGAAAACCTGAATATCAATGGGGTTGGCTGAGGAATTATATTGGTTTCCCTAAGAAAAGAAACATTTCTCTACTCTTTCTCAATATCCAAATATTTCATGAATAATGATGCTGAATACCAAACCCTCACTGATGGATATGATCTAGATATACTTCTTCTAATAACATCCCTAAACATGAAAGGGTGTTTTGAGCTTGTGATAAAGGAGACAAATGTTGGATATTCCATCGAAATTGATGAAATTGACCCCCTAATTTGTTTTGTAAGAGGACTAGTAGAGGATTTCCCTTTTGAAACCACATTGCTTCACATTTTATGATCACAAAATGTTTGTTCTGAAATATTTTCTAATAGATCCACAATCATGGATAACCCTGATAGGGAGGAAGTGATCATCTATACTGAGCACTAAATAATGGTTTCATTGTTCATTGTCTACAACATGTAAAAAATCAATTATTTCCACCCAACCCTATAACCTAATGAAATTATATCCACCACTGAATTGATATACTAAAAATTTACCGTCTCCAAAATGAAATCTTCTTGGAAGACCAACCCGTAAGAGAATATATTTGATGTTGACTATCTATCATTACCCAATGGTATGGGAAAATGAGAAAATAAATCCCTATAAATGTGAAGAATTGAAAGAATAAACCTCATATTCAATGAATAATTAGATATCCCTACCATCAGGGAAGTAGTCTATATAGGCTCTTATGGTGCTCAGTAGTATGGGACTACACACACCCACATAATCACGAGGTTATGTTACAATTAAAAACCCAATAAATTGGACTATTTGGAATACACATAGAAATTAAATGAATTCCAAATGAAAAAATATCATCCATAATCCCTTGGAATTGCTAAATCTAGCAAAATATTATTGGTACTGTTCCATTTGGGGAATTTTTTTGGGGGTTCATATCCCCTGCCAATCTGAATAATATTAAGTACATCCTTACTGCTTTCTACTTCTTTTTTAAATCTTGTGTGGATATACTACTCTTGAATTTCAGGATGAAGAATATAATCAACTTCGTGTTATCCAATATCATCAATAGGTTTAGATTCTATCCCACAATATTAACTGATAATGTACCCAACTTATGTTATATTGTGTTGATGAAATTTTAATAAGATTACAACATTGAGTCTACTCACTCATATCGCTATCATGTAGTGGAAAATTGAAGCATTGTGGCCCTCCACAAGACTCTATTAAATATACTCCAGATGATGTTGAATGAGGAATATATTTCCTGGCCAAAAAACATTTTTCTTGCTCTATGGTCCTATCGTACTGCCACACATACTTATACACAAGAAACTCTATATACATTGGTGTTTAGAACTAAGTAGTTTATCCCAAATGAATGAAGTTTCACTCAATATGAATATTCATCAATTGAAAACTCTCAAATGATGAGTAATAAGAATAGTGGTTCTCTAAAATAGAATGGATCGATGAGAACATGTTTCTCACATTTCCCAATAATGAAGTCCATCAGAATCTGATCATGCGATCCTTCAATAAAATTATTCACCTCCTATCTATTATTTAAGGATAATGAGTATTGGCTACTACAAAACCAATGATACATTAAAGGAATCTTCCAAATATGGATCCCAAAAAATAAGGTACAAATATCATACATAGTGTCTATCACAATGAAGCGTAGTCATTTTCCATAATGGATGGGGAATGAGTCATGCACCCCACCAATGTGAGGATTCTAAGTAATTTCATTATATATCTACTATGAAGCATTATTAACATCGTTATCAAATGAAATTAAATTATAAAAAATAAATCTATGAAGAAATAATTTAAACAATATATAATTTCTCATTCTTTTTGTATGACATTAAACTATGAAAATTCATCCTAACCACATGACCGTAAACTATATAGAAAATGTTCTAACTACAGGTTGATAAACTATATTGAATACATGCTACCCACATTATGTAAAAAATTATAGGGGGAGCCCTCACTTCATGAAATTAATCTACATATGAATAATCATTTCACAAATGATTCATCACACACGAACTACATATTTGAAAATGAGAAATGACGTTCCCCTATCCCTATGTGTATGTCAGATCCATATAGATAATTCTTTATCCCTGGACTATAAATGGATTGGTTCTTATTATCATAGTATATTGAGTTATAACCAGATAATAGATTCTAGTATTAGTTGAAATATACTCATTACATTCCTAAGAAATTAGATTCCATGACAACATTCACTCTTATTTTCCATGATGGGTGACTAATATCCTTAACGCATGATGTTAAAATTCTCGAATGATGTCATCATCGTATGAAAATAAACTGAAAAGTTTTCCATAACTACGTGTAGCTTGATTCCTATAATTAAATGATACCTAATGAGGTATAGACCTTTATTATTAGGATTGGATGAAATATTAATATTCTTTCACGTTGACTCACCTTAATCGTTACCACATTGGGTTAAACCAAATGAATTATGGTGTAATATGATAACACTAATCTACATAGGTTTCCAGAACAATGTACAAGATTGATTATTATCCCAATGAGATATTTAAGGAAACCTATATCCTATATCGTGTCACATACACCACATGATATAAAATTACCCTTTTCTTTCTATAATTTCTTTGATTTCACGAGGGAATCCTTTCCGTATACCTTGGTTCTTAAACAGAGAAAAAATCCTAGGAGATTTAAAATAATGGTAGGGGTTTCCCTACATGATCAAGTCATATCAGCTCATGATCGGTTTAGCATATTCTTAATTTCATTTAAAAAAAATGAAACCACATGAGTACTCAATGAATGATGTTAAAATTAAAATTTTATATTTCTTGCATGATTTTGTTTCATTTCCATGGAACTCGCTCGAGTGTACCATTGTCCTTGCTGTTGGTATCACACCACACCTATATTCATGAACTACATGTGGATATATTATTTCGTCATAGGATATGTATAGATTTCCAGATCTCTAATCATGGGCCAAGGTATAAAAATCAAGTGGAACAATAACACCTCTCTATATGGTCCATACATTCATATAATATTTTATGTTCTTCAAATATGTGTGGCATGAATTCATGACATCATATAATATATAGCCATGCTTATAACTCCTTTATCGAGTCACTTATATAATATTGTTTTCACACCAAGGGGAATATGTCCTTTCAACATGCCATTAAACTATGTGGTTTCTGAAGAACTAATGGTTCCTTTATTCCTATAATCCTGAAAATGTATTTCTTCCTAGATCTATGATTCTTGGGTCAATCAATGAAAAATCAGAAAAATACACCCCAAAATCCATATTGGATAGACCTATAAAAAATTCCATACCATATGATGTAAAACTAAAAGTAAAATTTATTATCCACATGAAAATTATACGACACAAAATTATATCTCCACTATACGATGTTAAAAGGTGAATGCCATCACCCATCAACATTCCTTATCAAAGGATCAAAAATTCCTGACCTCAATCAACTAAATTATGGGGGTGTTTCTTACATCTTTTAAACCCCTCATCCCATAAATCAAAGTTCTTATATTGAGTTTCTCATGATGTCAAAAACCATTCAAGAACCATGTAATGAAAAGTATATATCTTTATTTGACCATAATATCGATGCATAAGGTTTTAGAAGTTACAACCAGAGATATAATGGCCTACCAGAAAGATATTTATGATCATTTTGATCCCGACATCACCATAGAGGACATCATTGCCTTAGGGTGTTCTAGGTATTTCCTAATATGATTTTTCTATTACATTACTCATTGAATAAGAACATTTATCTATGATTTACAACATTTTTATCTCTCTCATATAAATTTATTTCTGTACTCTTGACTCGGGGTATCCTAATTGGTCTCTTGTGTGACATTCTCACTCATATAAGTTCCATTTTTTTCAAAACCTTAAACACCCTATATATTGGTCAATTTTTTACAATCGTAAACACTATAATATGATTATTCATATAATAAGTCCTTAAACTAGTTGGGAAATAATCAAAAAAACATCTCCCATTGAAATCCCAAGATGGTCAGTTGGAGAAAAATTCATGTATTCACTTCCTAAACCCTTCATATCCATAGATTATGTAAAAATAGGGCATCAAACTTATAGGTCATACATTTTAGCCAACTTAAAATTTGATCCATCCTCGGTGGACCCCATAGCCTTGAAAAAAAAATAGAGGAATGATTTAACAAATATACTTACTGTGAAAAAATGTTCACTAGGAGACAAAATAAACTTATAGGTTTCTGGGACACTTCTTGAATATTACATTGTAATCAAATCACACTTCATGATTTTAGAACCTATGATCTTGGTAAACCTTCCACGACCCTTGGAAAAGAATTCCCATATACAAGGGAACCATTTTTTATCTTTTCATTTATTGATATCTCTCATGAATGTGTGTGTTTCGTCATCAGCCAAATGCATCATTACCTTGAAAAGGGGGATTCCTATTCCTTGTAATATACAACATCTCCATGATGGAACACAACACCTTCAGTTGTTTCGGTTCATCCTCAAAACAATTTTCCCAAAAAATCCTCATTAACCAAGAACATTGGAACATTATTTACAATCTCTGTAGCAAGACTATTTTAGTATATTTACATTATCAACATTATGTCACCATGTTATGTAATATTTCACAACGTAGGAATATGAAACCCAAATGCTGATTTATTTGGAATCCCATTCCTTGTGACATTAAACAAAAATTCTTAGGGATGGAGATTCCAAATTAAGGAGGGAAGCATTCTTATTGTTCCTCCATATGCAATATCCTCAACCAGATTTTTGATTCTTCACAAATAATTTGTGGCCTTCAGAAAGAGTAGGGACACCTCTTTCTGGCCAAGCAATCAATGCATAAGGTATTATACCTATAACAAAGAGGACAGTGATCCTTAAATGAAAGTAAATATGATCCTTTTCGTCCCTATTAATTCCATGGTGGAACAAGACACCTCAGGGTTTTATGGGCCATCCTCTTTATGTTTTCCCCATTCCATGATCCTTGATAAAATATTTTGGGTTATTACTTACATCAACAATATTACCAATATCTAGGTGGACCTTACATTCATAGTATGTTACCCAAAGCCAATGATACCCCTTAAATAATTCCCAACCCTTGGAAAAATGTGGGGACACCTTTGAATGGACATTATATGACTATATGAGGGCTTTTAACTAACATCTATATGAATAAATTTCAGAAAGACATGTAAATATAATCTTTGTGAGCCTTGATAAAACCATAAAGGAACTCTACGCTAAATAGTGTTTTGGGTAATCCATTCCTTGTCCACTCTAAAATCCATATTCAACGATCAATTCATAGAAGAAAGGCTATAAACTATTAATTATTAGATGTCATGGCAGAAAGATGTTACCAAACGTAGAATATTTTATGCCCATAGCAAATGACCATAATCTACACAAATTATGTCCTTTACACATGATATTAAACAATATAGAGAATGATTATTCACAGAAATTATATTACAATACATATAAGGTTTGTGATAAATGACCCAAATCTATAATAATATAAGGACTGAAATAAAATACCCTCTACTACAGTAATAGAATGTCTGATTATAAGAAACCCAAAACTACAATAATAGAATTTTCACTTTAAAAGAACCTAAATTAAAACAATATAAGTTCTGTGTAAAAAGACCCTAAACTATAACAATAGATGTTATGGGAAATTAAACTCTAAACTATAACACATCAAATACATATTCTACTAGAATGGAAAAGGCACCGAACATGTCAGTCCAAGATCCCATAGGAATGACCACTATGAAAATTTTAAGCACATTCATGTTATGTCTTCAAATATAAGAAGATTAAGAAAAAATTAGGTAAATATGAATGAAAAGATATAAAAATTATAGTTCCCACTATATGTCCTTATAAAAAATTATGCTATTCTCACTAAGAATACTGACTTAAGAAAATGATAAATCAATATCCATTTTGGAAACATACTTTTCCAAAATTACCATTTAGTGAATTAGGTAATCTATAAAAAAATAGGAAAAGATATGCCAATCAAGAATAACATGTTTGTGGGTTTTCACAAGAATTTCAAAATAATTTTTTTCAGCTTAACATTAAAATCAATGTATAAAATTCTATATGTTATTATATGATGGGTGGGTATCATTTATTATCTAAGTAACATTATATAAAGGAACTATAATTCACATCTTTAATTAATTACAAATATAAAATAACATATAATGTTCATAAGACCTACTCATTGATAGCATGAAAGATGAGGAATATCTACATACTAGAGTCTCTCCCATGGATATTAATGTAATGTAAATTTAAGGAAAATAAAATACCATGAAATAATGTGTTCTTGGGTGTCCTTCAGCTCTATAAAATTTTAATCTATGGAGGTAATGGATTGACATAACATTTAAATAGATTCAGTTTCCACATCTAAAATCAATTACAACTCCTCTACTAAGGTAAAATCATGACATCTAGACTTCTCTGTTATTTTAAAGAGCCCTTTATGATCTATTAAAATTTTCATTGATGTCTCAAGTTTATGATAAAATTGATATATCTGTTATTAAATATGAAAATTTTCATACTAGATACTATCGATTTTAACCACACTAGCACTGAACACATCCCGGTGTGTTTCCACAACCCTAGAATATCAGGAAGCATAGTCGAAGGGCTTTTCTAATGATTTTAATATTGAAGTCTAGGACTCAGTTACTAATACACTTAATCAAGGTTCCATATTTTTCTTCCTCAAATAAATTACATCCTCAACCCATGTATGAAGGGTGGTATAATTGAATACCTGATAACCAAGGGTGCTCAAAATGAATCTATGGTGACCAAGATTGTTCTTCAATCCTTAAAAATGGGCCACTGATAATAACGTATAAATATCTTTCTATATATTCCATCACATCAAATGGTAATGTTACATAGGCTCGAAATCTTGACATAATCCCATCCTCCAAATAATAACATATTTTGGGACTCAGTTTCTATGTGAGAGATTCATGCTCATATTATTTGATGATGTAGGTAGGGAGATGAGATCAATATTGATCAACTTAGTTATATGAATCTACAGGGTTTTATGGACTTTAAAACTTTGTCTCTTCTATGAAGGAACTATAATAGTGGTCAATGATTTGAATCATTAAAAGGATAAATAATATGATATTACCATGGATCCAACAGAAATGACCAAATCTAGAAACATAACTTTCTATTCGGTTTCACTGAAGTAATATTTAACACTAACCCCATCCTTTGAAGAAGAGTCAACAACCTCTTGTGATGAGTACCTTCATAGATCATCCATTTCATTCACTAAAGTCATTATTCTCTCACCACCCTTGAGGGATTCATCAAAAAAAGATATGTAAGGTGAAAAAAAAACTGAACCATGTGTACAACATCGAAGGAAGTATTAAACATCTCAAAAATGCATTTCTATCATGAAAAATTTAATCGTAAAATAGATTCATGTATCTATCTCTTCCAAAACCATGTTCTCTTTCAACTATTTAAATGAAATCACCACTAGAACATGTGAATAAGGTAGTGGGCTTAATCGCACTGCAACATCATCTATATATACTTCATTATGGGTTGGCCCTAATAGTGATTGTTCTTCTAAATCAAAAGAACAATAACCTACATCATCAAAGGTTGATACATTCTCCTATAAATGGGCACATCAGGAACCCGTTCTTTTTTGAAAAATAAGGATGTGTTTTCAGAAGAGTCCTAATCCAAGAAAGGCTAAAATTTCACAATTAAATAAGGATTATGGGGATAGTATTCTAATAATTTAGAATTCTTCTTTTTCCATTTTCCCCTCTATGTAATTATATCCAAAAGATATTGACAATGAGAACATTAAGGAATCCCCCTCGATGGTGCTTATGTGGAATGATTCACTCCCAAAATGACAATCACCACCCTCATCTGTTCCACCTATAATTGGGATCCTTCATCATCAGTCTATTGGCGACTACTCAACTCTACTCGAATAAACAAAACATCAAGAAAATATATAGGGTTGATAGTACTGTATTGTCTTCAGCATCCATCATTTATGTGAGAAAAAAAGATGTCTGTATGGATGCAGCAACACCAAGTCTCTTCCAACACAGCAGCAATACTAGCATGACATCTACCATGATAATTGGATAACACTATTCAAATAAATGACCCTCTCTCATTTTCGATACGACCATTTACTGAACCAAAAAGTAATTCAAAACCCATTCCTTAATTCATTTAAACATTAATTCATGGTCTTAGTGGAACTCCTTGACATTTACAAGCTATTCATTTAACGATACACAGAAGGGGGTGGTAATGTGAGTGAATCTGCCTAACGTTAACTCTACTCAGGGAAATATTCCCAAAATATCCACCACTATGTTCATTTCTCTCCATGTCACTACCTTATAAAATGATAATTTAAATAATAATGTTGGTGTATCTTAACTAACCATCATCAGACCCACTACATTCATTCTCGATTGAACTTCATTAGGAAATGGGAGTATTGGTACATGAATTACATCCTTATGATGTACTTCTAGGAATATTGGTCATATTCAAATGATGTTCTTACTAAGCATTATTTTTTCTTCAAATGATAATTTAAATTCTTTATAGTCACATAAAAATTTGTATAATTTAGCATTTGGATATTAATGAACAAAAAAATTATGAAACATTTCCGGACAAACCAATATTTGTTTCTTCGAGAGTGAGATATATATTGTCTTCTGTATCATCCAAAATAAACATCAGTTAAAATGGGAGATCAACCATTGGATGAATCCCATATAAAATATATCCCTGGTATGTACTACGTAACTTAACACACATGAATTGAGGGATAAATAGGAATTGTATGTACCTTTCTCATAAAAAACTCCCATCAATGCAAGAATAAAGGGAACCATCACACAGAAACATTATATAATATTGGGACTCAATTCATGACCCACAATTATCAACTATAATACCACTAGGCACTATCCTATATGGTTTGAAGGAGAAGTGGTCATAATGGAACATAAAATCTATTAATTCCCAATACATTAGTGTACAAAGACATACTCAACTGAATCACTACAAAAATGGTTTGATATGAAAGTTCATGATCTTTTGGATTCGTATGTACACATTACTTCTTTGATGTGCCCCCATACAACCACATAACACTTCAATGGTGCCAAATATTATTTCTGGGACTTTTCCCTAATAAATGTGGAAAACAATTTGATACTGTTTTACCAACACATGAATTTCTATCCCAATACATTTCTCTCATTTCATTGAGGTTTCCATCATGAAAGTAGATACCCTAACTCGATCATTGTACCTCTTCAATATTAATTACCCACTGAGGTACATAACAAATTAACAATAAATAAAAAATATATATTCAACATCTGTTATAACCTCCCACACCCAAATAGTAAATTTACATTCTTCAACCATGGTCAAATTAGTACCCTTAAAACAATGGGTGTCCTTAGTAGGGCAGGAATTTATATTATTATCTTCCAGAATAGAATAGACTTTCATATTGATGTATTTCTCCTATTTCATAAATAGGACATATTCCCCAGGAATTGGGTCCTTTTTAGGATATTTTGGGACAACCTGATAGACTATTGAGTATGATGTGGGTTCATATCCATATCATCCCATGTAGTGTTGGGGGGGGGGGGGGGGTGAATGATCATACCTCCCTCCCAATATATGTGAACCACATATTTTCTTAATAACCCAAAGTCTAATACCAACAATTCTATATATAATTTATAATATTTTTTTATACTCTAAAGACTAAAGATGTAAGACATCAAGAATTTATTTTATTTGGGATCATTTTGTGAGATATAGAGGGAAACATACATTATAATATGTTTCATCTCTAGTAAAATCACTGAATAAATGCATTGAACCTAAAAGGACCATCATTAATACATTATAAAACATATCTTGGATGAAAATAATCTATGGGGAAAACTCCCAATCATTTAGATCGATGTTGAATTTTATATTTTCGAATGGTGAATATGGATATCTAAATCAGGTCCATGCTAATACACTTCGTGGACTGTTGACATAAATGTTTGTATATGAATGTGTGTGTGTTCCCCTATGATAATAATATGACATACATAGTAGCTATTATTATAGAAGTTGGTATGGGATTCAAGAATCAAAGAGAGGGTAGGATTGATGATCATAGCTAAGGAATAGTAGTTTCATTTGTATGAAGAAACCCATGGAGAGATAACAAGTATGAAAGGAGATATTCTCCAAGAATCGCTCCCATCTGGTTCATCATACTTAAATATGACGACTCAACAACATGGAGAAAGGTTGAAACCAAAAAATAAATGATATAATTTTGGAGATCCATCTATACTTTATCATCCTTCATTAAAAAATTTTGGGCACTATAATAAGATATGTATTCTATATGTACAAATGTATGTAACTAAGAATGGTTGTATATATTCAAGGCCATTTTCACTAATTTTTTGTTGCACATTCTAGTCTATTAGTTGTAATCAAAGATAATACAATGATGGGATTATATGATCATCATTTTATCATGATCTGTCATTATCTATTATTTGTTTCTTCTTGAAACATTTTTCATATAATAATTACTAAAAAGATTATTCATATATATTTTTTAACAAACATTTTAATTGAATTTAATTCGTTTATGGATAGGCCGTATAGTGGGATATACTATTTTAAAGATCATAAAGCCTATTAATGAGTAAAATCCCCCTTGAACTCAGATAGGATCTCCCAAAAAGGATTGTATAGAAAAAACTACAAAAAATCTAGAGTACAGTGTTATTGTTGTAGACTAGGGGGTTTCTTCTCCCCAAAACACTATATATCTTTGGTTCTCAGTATTCTTCTATTATTTTTTTTATAATTTTTCTCCATATTTTTTAAATAGAACGATTTAAACTCTCATAACATGAAGAGTTTGTTTAAATTAATGAAAAAAATTGAACTCAATTTACCCCCTTTTAATTTTTCTGCTATCTATTCTATGAGATAAAAACGTATACAGAATCCAATAATTCATAAAATATTTTGGAAAAAATATTATTTCAAAAGAACAGTTAAAACATGAAATCTAATATTTAAGTTTACATGTGATCTAGAAGATTGGGAATTCAGTTCATGTAATGAATATTAAAATAATAAGTCCATTCATATATTTAGTAAAAATTAAAAACTCCCTCGTTTAGAAAAAGAAAAATTATTCCTTTGAAAAAAATTATATAATTGTAAAAAATCCATTTAAAATTTTAATGGAACCATTGACATGGAAAAAATAAAGTAGGAAGGGAAACATTGAAATATGAAATTTAAATGAAAACACTTTACAACTTTGGTAACATCTTAATGAAAGCCTCTTGAAAGGGAAAAATTATGTATATTTTTAATGAAACCATAATATTCATGAAATGATAATTAAATAAATTCAAGGGATTTATATATTGAACAGTAAGGAAAAAGTGTTTAGTATGGAATATGTCTCGAAGATTTAAATGTGAGACTAGAAACCCTTACCATAAGTCCCACATTTCTTAGTATGTGTTAAAATATAGATTATAATAAATATTAATTTATTATTCATATATTCTAGAATAATATTAAATAATAAATCACAATTTACCAATCCTTTATAATTTCCAAATATCATTTTATTATCAAATGTTACAAAAAAATTGACATTTTTGTGAAAATCGGTCCGCTTTCTTTTTAGGTTTTGGTTTAATGGTTTTGATACTTGAATAATGTTCATTGATTCATCATCTACATAATCATAATCGTGAAATAAGTACCATATTTCATAATCATATAATCATTTATGATTGTTTCAAATAATTAGACATGAAAAATAAATTACATTTCAGCATGGAGATGGTAATCCGTACATATGCCTGAGTGATGTTTCCACTTTTTGATGGTTGGAAAGGAGGTGGATAATTGTTTTTTCATAATCAAACTAAAAATATATCATTTCAAAGACACTTAATTCATTATGTTATAATAGATAACATGGATTTATAAGTCGTACAAAAATAAATAAAATAAAAACAATCAGATAAGAGTTATAAATCATTATAGAAAAACCATTTTGTATTAAACATTAATCCTTCAAAGGATGAAATTTTGGAAATAAATTACTCTATATGATCTAGGGAAGAAATATAGGAATGTATAATGTATTACATTTTATGATATATAGGCTAATACTTTTTAAACCACTATGAAGATGAGGTTCCCTTTTATTTTTGAGTGGAGGGTTACCCATAGAATTATTTAAAGTGTTAAATGTATATAATTTTATTTTCATATTAAAATGGATCCAAATTGAATTATTTTAAATATAAGATAGGGAATAATATAGATAATTTCAAACAATAATATTTAGATATGTTTTTGTGATTTTTAACCCCTACATCTTAGTATTAACTACAAAACATCTCTATGATCATTACCATGATATGAATGTTTTTTACACTTGAACGGATGGGAATATTACTAAAAAAATAAAGGTTACACAAATGTATAAAATAATTGATATTATAAACCATATAAATTTAACATGTCTTAAGATAATATATTTATGAATTTTAATTATTTTTCTAATATTATATTTAAAATGAGATACTACTAATTTCATTTTCGGGATAATTCGCAATGTTTTAATCTAAAGAAAATATAATGGAAAATGAATTAAATTTAAACTAATAAAAAAAATTATTATGTTATATTTATCAACCAAATTTTTAAAAAATAATATTTCATCAAAAAATTATATTTAAAATGTTAAAGCACATTTATTTTATATTATATTAGATCTACAAATATTTTCCTTGTGTTGTGTAAGAATATAATGTAATTATTACATAATAAAAAAATTTAAAATACTTTTCCATATAAAAAATTAATTAATATTTTCTATAAGAATTTATCACTTCACATAACCTTAATTTATCATTATGTTAAAATAATAGTGTTATTAAATTCAAGATAGTGACACTTTTTATTTATCATTTTAAAAATATAATATAATTGTCACAATCAATCAAAAATGGGAAAATGTTGAAATTGTTTCCCAACATGGTTTAAAATGGAAAAAATATACCTATCCAATAAGATAAGTAATATTTTATAAAAATATTTAATACCTCTCCCAATGATTTAACTATTATTTAGCCATTTTACCATTATTGAGGTGAATGAAAATTTCAAAGGTCACTACTCATATTGAGGTAAAATATAAGGGATATATTTTCTGAATTTTTACCTCATTATTTGAAATGTAAAATAAATTATTCATTATTAAATTAATATATGTGGAAGAAATAAATTTTAAATAAACATGAAAAACACAATGACAATAGGTTTTACAAAAAAAGTCATTTTATATAATATTGATGTATTTATTATTATCAAACACCAAGAAAAAACCATTAGATAAATATAAAAAACCATTATACGAATGATATCATATTTTATATAATTTATAATTTATAAAATTAATTAAAATATTTCATAATGAGTGATTAATATATTTAATTATGAAAAATGACATTCCGCATAAAAATATTACTTTTATAAAAAGTATTTTAAGACCAAAAAAGAACATATATTGAAATGCAGTATATTAATGAATCATATATAGACACATATCTCAAATATTAACAAATGAGACTTATTTTTAATTAACTATTATTATAAAAATAAATAGAGAATTAAATTTAATGATTTAATGAAAATTAATGTTAGTTTTATATAATTCAAAATTTGTCATTATTCGTTCTAAATTAAAATATTTGAGAAAAATAAAATACCACTCTAAAATATTTTTTCTGTTATAAATATAAAAATAATATTGATTTTAAAAACAATTTTTTGAAAAAATTGGTTGAAATAAATTATAATATTTACACAAAAATCGAATAAAACCCATTTATGAAGAAAACCTAGTTTTGAAACATAAAATGGCTTTACTAAAAATTGATTATAAATATATATATATATATATATTACATTAAAATATACATTTGAATTATATATTTAATATATATATATCATAATATTTTTAGTAGTATCCATTCTCATTAATTTTACTAATATATTATAACATATCGTGGTATGTTATGAGAATAGTTATCCCTATCAAGAACACAATTAAAAAAATACAATATATTTAAATACTAATATATTATAAAATATCGAGGTGTAATAGGAAACATTCTATTTCACATTTCCTATAAAATCATTTTTATCATTGTATAATATATTTAAGACTTCATGATATTTAATATTTATTATGGTTGGGAAATCATTTATACTATGATTTAGGATTTCCTTAACCTTATGAATTCTATGCCAATATTTACGAGGTCATTGATCAAAGGACAGACATAAATACACATAATTTTATGATATAAAGGGTCCTCAACCACATTTTTCTTTAGTGAATTAGTTTAATTTTAAAGGGTGACAATATAAATAACAATCATATTCTTTATATAACTACAACCATCACCTCTCTCTAATGTTCAGTTCCATTAATGTGAAAATATACTTTTGAAATTAGTGATATGTGTATATATCACACTTTCACACATAAATGTAGTTCATTAATCTCGTAATTGTGAAAAAACCAAAATTAACTCTATTTTAGGGTTAATATAATTCCACTAATATGGATTTAGTGTCCCACTTGATGTTCACGGATGATACTATTATTTTTCTGAATGCTGCTATAAGATATTTGCAGAGCTTGATCAAGATGCTGGAAGAATACTGTCACTGGAGTGGACAGAGTGTTAACAAAAGAAAAAGTAGTTTTTACATTCAATGCAACTGACCATCAAGCCGTATTTCTACTGTGAGCCACATATTAGACATGCCATGAGGGGAGTTTCCCATGGAGTACTTGGGGGAACCTTATCTCCAAGAAGGCTCCTTATTCGTTATTTTGATCCTCTGCTTACCAAAATCAATGACCAGGTCCTTAATTGGAAAAATACTTTCCCGGCGTTCGGTGGTAGAAAAGCACTGGTAAATAGTGTGCTATTGGCCACCCTGATGCACACTCTCTCTTCGTTCTAGGTTCTTATAGGTGTAATTAAAAACATTGATAGAATTATTTCCATCCTCATTTGGGATCCCAAAGCAGAGGGCAAAAGGCACTGGGTTTCATGGAAGAAGATGGACCGACTGGTTATCAAGGGTGGGATTAACGTTATAATTCTTGAGGACACCATCCTTTGCCTGCACGCTAAGCTAGCATGGGAGGTTATGGAGAACCGTACCATATTGGGGTGCACCATGTAGGATAATTCTACAGGTGACCAGGTTTCTTTGGAAGGCCGTGTTTCCCCATTATGGACTATGATTGAGCCCATAATAGATTTTCTTAGGATCCATTCTCGTTGGATCATTTCTAAAGGTTAAGTCTCGTTCTGGCATCACAACTAGATTGGGGAGATCTTTGGTTAACCGTTCCTACAAGCCACTAATATGTCATTCAAGGATGCCCGCCAGTACCCAGTTCTTAACAAGGCTGTCCTAAACAACGCCCTATATGATCTTTGTAACCTCGTAGATCTTTCCCCGGAATCGGATAGGTGTGTCTTCACTCTTTCCTCCTCAGGCCAATTCACGACGCGGGACTATTGTCGGACCATCTTTATGCAGGACCATGGGGGGGATGGAATGTTACCATTTGGTCAAAGAGTATACCCACCAAGTTTAATTTCCTTGTATGTAGAATCATGAATAGAGCGCTTCCCAAGGGAGATAATATTATTTGTTGTGGTATTTTCATGGTTTCTAGATGTGTTTGTAGTAAGCAGCATAAGGTGGATAGTTCGAGCCACCTGTTCTTTGAAAGAGAGTGGTCTCATGAAGTTTGGGGTTTTTCGGTGAATTTACTGCTATCTCCACTCCGAGCATGGAAGATCATCCATTCCTCGATCGATGGTACCATGGTTCGGGTGATGGCGGCCTGGAGAGGTATTCCAGTACTATTATCTTGCAAGCAGGGTGTTGGTGCATGTGTCAAGCACGCAATAAGTGGATCCACGAGGGGGTAGTCTCGACAGGTGGCCTGATCATCTTCAAGGTTAAAGGACTACTCATCGTCTTGGTTTAGGGCTCTGGTTAACTAGAGAGAGGCTCCCTAATTGCAGTGCTTCATGTCCGGTCCTTGCCGCTCCCCTCAGGAGAACATCCACCCCCGGGAAACTGGGTATGTTGGTGCCCCCCTTCAGTGGGCTTGAAGCTCAACATCGATGGGCCCTATGTATCAGGTTTCATTGATGGCAGTGGGGTTGTGCTTGATGATAGCAGATCATTCATTCTGGCCTCCTCCATTCATCTTGGTCAGGGTTCGGCCCTTCAGGTAGAAGCCATGGCCATGTTCAATCGTCTCAAAATTTGTAGGGAGAGAGGCTTGGACATCAGAGAAGCAGAAACAGACTCTATGCATCTACACAACACCCTTATCAGTATGGACAATATTCCTTGGTCTATTATTTATACCATTGAAGCTAAATTTTCTTTCTGGGGGATAATATCAAGGTCTCTCATACCTGGAAAAAGGGGAACAAGGTGGTGGAATATTTATCCTTAGTGGACATTCTTGGTCCGAAATGCTTAGTCATTCATGATCCTCTTAGTTTGAAGGAAGAAGGGGTGAATATTATCAGAGGTGATTCCCTCGGTATTCACTATTTTATACCCCCTTATTCCCTTTCACTGGACTACTTGGTTTTCGGCCTTGGATACCTTGTATCTTCATGTTTCCATTGAATAAAAATTTACTTTATGATGATACATTCTCATTGAATAATATTCCCAAAGAATAATTCTTGTAACAACCAAAAATCACATTAATTAAATTCAGAAAAATCATCTCATTTATTAGTGATTTTAATATGACCCTTAAGTGTTCCTCATGATCCCCACATATTCTTGAGTATTTCAATTATCATTATTAAATACCACTAAAATTTTGTTGAGGTGGTCCTTATCGTTACTATTTATCGAATTGATAAATATCATTCGGGATATCATCAGACCGAAGGGAATAATAGTAAACTCATAATTCAAATAGATTATTTGAATTGATGTATTTGGGATATCATAATTCATCATCCTTAGTTTAGAATACCCTAATATAAGATCAATGTTAGAGAAGAGTAAAGCTCTATGTTGATGGCCAAATAGGTCATCAATACTCTTAGTATAGTTTTTGCTCTTTTTATGACCTGATTAAGTTCTCTATAGTCTTTTTACAGTCACATTGTTTCATCATTCATATTTATAAAGAGAATGTGTGATCTTTAAGGATACACTTATGGCTCGATAAAACCCTTTTTCAAATTTTCATTTAGTTTCTTCTTAAATTTATATATCCCTACAGATTTCATTTTATATATGGTTTTTGATATATGTTTGGATCTAGGAATTCATTCAAGGGAATGCTAAATCTCCCTTTCTATTGTAAGTATAGATAATTCTTCAAGAAATTAATCAATTATATTTTTGAAAAATGGGTATAAATTATATCTTTTTTAAAATTCAATTCAATCCTCTTCTTTATTAATCATTTTCATTAAAAGGATATAGAAGGTAATTCATGATAATACATGGTTTGGAATATCATTCGTTTGATAATGATATCGAGGTTTCCCTATAAGGAAAATGAATTATACATTATTTTATATTTGATCTTCACAATATTCATTTAGGTCCAATTTGTCCCCAATTTTATAATGAATTCCACTTTTAGAATGACTACTAGATTTTGGATTTTATTTTTCTTACCAATGTTAATAGGGGAATCCTCACAAACATTTGAGTCTTGAATATATCCTCTAATACTTTTAACTGGTAAATATAAGTCTAATATATTAGTGTTCTATTCAATGTAATTTACAGACATGAATGAAATAGTGGATTCGGTTGAACTAGAATCGAATAATGTAATATCCATATTTGTTTGAACAAAAAATAAAAAAAAACTACTTTTTCATTTACAACCACAACATTATCTTCTATGATAGAAAAATAAAAACATTGATCCATTAGACATTACCAAGGTTAAATATAGTTTTACTTCACTATTCTCAGATTTGGGAAATGCTTGGAATAGTTACCAAGATTTCCACACTTGATGAATGGAACCCCAAGATGAAAATTCTCCACTTTCACCTTGCCAATAAAATTGGGATGAATATTATTTAAATACTCACTTTAATTTCATGATATATGTAAATCCATTCTACAGGTCAATCTCTTCCCACATTCTTGTATATAGTTCCCCATGATCCATTTACCACAATTGTTACATAAGGCATGTTATAGTTTCCTCCAATTTTATTGTTACAATTCATTCAAATGTTGTTCTCCATCATTATATCATTATCATTTTGTCCATTGGGCCAATTTTCATATCCAAATATACACTTAATATTGAGAGAAGAATAAATTATTTCCACAAATCTTCCAATGTAAATTATTTCAAAAACATTCAATATATTACATCTCAACTAGATAAATAATTGATTTATCTTCCTGAATGAGTTGATGAAAAAGTATAAAGCTAAACACCCAAGTCTTCTGATGTCCACCCCATATCATCCCACATATTCACCTCTCTTTTTATTCTACACAAGTAATTCTCTTTCTATCAATATTAATATGGTGTTAAATAAATAATTTTGAAAAATTAATTTTAAAATTATCCCCACTTCATAACATTAATTTCAACCGTAGATATAATATTATTGATTAACCACCACCAAAAACATGCTTCTCCCACCATGTGATATAATACCAGGGTGACCATCTATTTCATAGAATTATGGATTACATGAAAAAAGTTTTCTATATAATTTATACATTATTATGAAATCAACCAGTTATAGGGTCTAAAAAATTATGGCATGTGTTATTTCATGAAGGATTCAATGAAAAATTATTCTCTCCAAGGTGAAGCGGTATACTCTACATGGTTAAATTTATTATCTATAACATATAAAAACTAATTTATCATCCCCATGAAATTTTCCACCCAAATCACAATATATTCAAATGGATATTTTTGTATTTCTCAATTATTCCATTTTTCATAAGAACAGTTATATTTTAAAAATGTTCCAAAATTGGAAAATAAATTAAATGAATTATAATTTTAATAATTATTAAGAAAAAAATTGCACAGAGGAGTTTAATCATAATATTTTTCTAATTTAATGCTTCAATGATCATATTCATTAGTCTATTAGTTATTTTAAAAATAAATTGTTACACATTATTTAAATAAATTTAGAGATTTTTTTGAATAACATATGAGAATCAAATCAAATCACTGAAGAGTTTTTTTATAGGTGTCTAGGTTTAGGTCTCTTAATCATGCACCCTGTGATGACCGATTTAATTCCCAATCCTCCCTTCCCATGGTCATTACCCTTATGTACATACGTTTCACAACTACATCCACATTCAATTATCCATAAAGTGATTTTTTATCATATAAGAACATAATATTTAATTTCATTAAAAATCAGGGTTGTTTTATTATATTTCGGATTGTCCTTATGGTTCTTAAAAATGTGTTCAACTCCTAATTTAGATAAAAAACTGAAATATTCCTTTAATCCAATTATGGAAAAAAGCAGATATATATATAACTACACATATAATTTATTGATTAATTATTAAATAAATAATTTTGAATGAAATTTTTAGGGTTAGTTTCATGGAAACTAGTTACATATTAAATGAAATACATAGTACAAAAAAGAAAAAATAAAATAATTTTATACTAACAAGAATGGATTATCAATTTTCCTATAATATACCAGCTAATCACATGGGATTTCCTTGAGTCATTTATCAAATGAATGTAATGATCATAAAGATATGTAAGGGATAAAAAATATATGATGTCATCATAGGTGAAACTTGTTACGTAACATAAAAACATATACAAAACCACTCGAGGCATTATATATGTACCTGAACATAAGAATATGAGGCGTAACATCAAAATCTTTCCATAACATAAACATGAGACATTTATAAACATATCACCATTACTCATTGCTAATTTTTTATAAAACAAATTACTAATGATTTTTACCAAGTTATCATAGAACATTACCATAGAATGTCACTAAACTATACAGAATATTTCCTCTCAATATATTAATTATTTACACAATTAATTAGATCATTACCAAGGTGTACCATAAAAATATTTAACATTACATGTTACACATAGGTCAATGATCCTATGTAAATATACTTTTTAACATATTTGTAAGGAATGTTGGTGCAATGAGAGAGAAATGAAGTTTCCCAATAGAATGAAATCATATATTTTGTAACGGAATTTGTTATGCACATTATGATGTATTATAAATTTGTAATCCAAATTAATGTACAAAATAAGTACTTGAATTTAAAATGTGGAAGAAGAGGACCCATACCATAGAGGTTTAATCATAGATATTGAAGGATACACCATATAAACCATGAATCTCCATATAAATACTTGTGATAGAGGGACTGAGATAAAATTCATGGTCGATATATTTTTAGTGGAGAGTTAGTAGATAAAAAATTGTTATTTATACTTTAAGATAGAATGTTTTGAAGAATAAAATAATAACTATCTGTTATTAAGGCTAACCACTTTTGAGTTGAATTAATCTCAAATTATTCAGTTGATAATTAATGTTATAAATTATTTTTATCATTTTGAAATACCTCGAAAACCCATATAGTAGTTACATTTAGTTCTTTATACGTTTTAATTTTAATTTTTACTTTTTACATCATTTAACCTTTACTGAAATAACAAATTTTTACATTGTTATCATTTTTATCCAACAGAAATCTTCTTCTATTAACTAACATAGACCATATAATCCTTGAATTCAAATAATTTTCATTGATTCTATTTTTTAAAGTGTTAAAAAATCAATTCTAATATTAGAATTGTATAACACATAAAAAAAATTCTAGAAAGGAAAATCATTATGGTTCGAAAATGATAACAATGTGATTCTAAAGGTAACAAATTATGAACTATTTTTTCTCCAAAATAATTTTTGATACATTATAAAGATTAATTAATTAATTTTATTGATTTTTTAATTATTATGTTATAATATTTTTTTAAAACAAAATTTTTTACTTTGAAGACTAAAAATAATTTTTTATATAAATTATAATAATTTCATCATAAGATAATTTCAATATGTAGATTCCTAATTGAGATTCATATTATCAAAATAATTATATTAATATTATAAACATTTTAGTAAATAAAAATACTTCCATTATTGAATCCATAATTTATTTAACATGATAAAAATGTCATATTTATAAATTTTTTACAGGACATTATATATTTATATTATCATTTTCAAAAACTATATTATTATATTATTTCATGAAAATTAATTGTATTTAAAATAATTAAATTTATAAGGAAAAATATGTGTAGTTGACTTTTAATTTAATTACATTATTTTCAAAAAAAATTTATTTTGGTTATATTGTTAAAAAATTTGTAATAGTCAATTAATTTTGTAAACCTAAATAAAATATTTAATGATCAACTATATAATTAACAAATAGTAATAAATTATATCGTACATATTGACTGGTAGTAATAATTCCCAACAAAATAATTTCCCAATAAATACCCTATATATCAAACTTTAGAATCCATTATATATTTTTCAATGATTCTTAAAAAACCTTTGATAATTTCTATCATTTTGATATCATTTTTATTTATTTTTACAGTCAATTTTTTAGGAATGGTCTCCATGGAATAAATCAATTTTTTGGTGAATCTTTTAATTATTTGGTATTTCCTTTTTGTTTATATCCCATTAAAATTCCAAATTGATGTGGTAAATATTAACACATGATGTTTAATGACATGTAATAAAATTTTGGTGTGCTTCTATTATAAAATATATTAAAATATTTGTTTTGGGGCAATACTTAATTAATTAATAGAAAAATATTTTATGGCCATTTAAAATTACATGTTTGTAGTAGCCAATAAATTGAGTATGAAGATCTATATAGATATATCTATGTGATTTTTTGGAATGAGTCATGAAACCTACATTTTTAATGTGATATACTAGTTTAGCATAGAGAATTCAAAGAATGATTATTTCCCATTAATTCATTGAATGAATCATAAGTTGATTCAGGATAAATTTACAGAGTAAGAAATGATGTATACAATTTTCAATGAATCCACAGTTGGATCAATAATGTATGTTATGTTCTATAATTGAACATAAATGGAATATTCTCTAAGTATAAACAACAAATTACAATCCCATCTTTGTGAAATCCATTGTATTATTGTTAAAAACATTCTTAAGTACTTGAGAAATCTAGGGAAATGTTACTAATATTTGTAGGAGAGGATGATATATTTTCAATGGTTCACATAGATAATTTTCCCAATATAAATTGGATTATATAAAATATAAATCTACTTCATGTTTTTTTAAAATGGTGGAGCAATAATTTGAAAGAGTTATGAACAAGCCACTATATAAAACATAATGATAGAGGTGGAGTATATCTCTACCACAAAAGACATCTAATAATCCATTTTGATCAAATATTCATCTATGAACAAGAGGAGGTTTCAAGAATCAAGGAACAAATTGGTCCTTATTGTGATAATATAGGATCCATTACTCAGGACAATAACAATCATTCTCCCCAAATGACATAACAATCCCTTAAAAAAAACTCTCTTCTTATAGATATTTTTGGGAGGGATGGTTTTAGGATCAATTGGTTGTCCACAAATGAAATTTTGTGAATCCATTGTTGAATCTGTTATCAAAGAATAATCATGTGGTTCCTGTCGAGTCTCTTAGTATATGAAAATTATGAGATTTATGTAATGGTCTCAACATTTCTATTATTATAATAAATACAATCTCTTCTTACCATTAATATGTGATATAATTAATTTTACATTAATATTTGAATGAGAATATCCCATCAAAGTCTGATTATTATTTTTCCATAATTAATGATCATTATGGATTATTATGTGTTGTGATGAGATGTTATGTATTATAGGGACCCATACTTTTTATAAATATATTTGACATCTTTTTATATTAATATTCATAAAATTACATAACATTCTACTATATTATCACATAGTTCTAGTGTATTTGTAAACAAGGAAACATGAGAATACTTTTCATAAGTGAAGTACATAATCTCTCAACATGTTATCCATAACTAGAACCCTTCATATACACATCACCCAGAACAGGTTTATTCTTAACATTGGGAATGAAAACATAAAAGGGTGTGATATCAGATACCATACAAGGATAAACAAGGTAAATATAAATGATAACATGTGCATAAAAACATGAGAACATTAGAATAGCAATTTAAAACCATACCCTTCATAACATAGATCATAACCATGATTCAAGGAATAAAGAGTCACTGTTCATAAATTATGATTCCTAAATGAATAAAATATTATGGGCATTGATAATATAACACTGGCATATGATATTATTCTTTGTTATACACATATAAATAGAAAATAATATCATCATTAGTCAAGTATCATCACCAATACTATTATAGTGGATTATGTTCACTCCAAAAAACCATCGTAGAAGTTAAGATCAACTCTAAATACTATCGTATTAGGAATAGTCCCTATCTAAAATAGGTTGCCTCCCCATTACAGTCCTCTGAATCTCTTTATAAATATATATTTACAGGATTCATTGGTGAGAATATAATTCTAGTATCACTCATAACATAATGAAAACCAAATAGTTTTGTACTATTAGGTCATAAAAAATCTCCAATCATAATCGATGAAAGGTAAATGGGGTTTATAAGCATTTACTCATGTTATTACTCAGAGATATGAAATCGGTTTCACAATAATTACACCTACTAATCATCGCATAACCCTTGGGAAAAGTGATGAGATTCATTGGCATCTATTCACCATTATAACAAACCATCCATATAAATAATATTTATGGAATCACTGTATCATATCCTTAGTAATATTTAGGAAATATTAAAAGATTTCATATTATATAAAATATGCTATTAAAATATTAGTTGTAATATTTTTTAGGAGGATAAACAATTACACCTTTTAATCACTTATTTAAAATCTAGAAATTTCATGATAATTAATGAAAACATTTTATTTTAAAATAAACATAGGACCTTTTAAGGTAAGATTACAATCATTAAGTGTTCATGATGTCATGAAATTAGGTTCATGTCGTATATTTTTAAACAATTATTGAATTTACTTTTTCAATATAAATAAAAATTAATACATTAACATGTTATTAGAAAATTTCATATTTTTTTAAAAAATTAATATATTAATAAATATTAAATTAAAAATTAATAAGTGAATATTATAAACATTCATTAAGATATTTTTAGAAATCATAGTCATAGAAGAGAAATCATTTTTGTCTCAAAAAATAAAAAGATAGATTTTCCTTAAAAATATTATTTCGATCTCTTCATTACATATATAGAGGAAAATAAAACAATGAAAATAAATTTAAATATATAAATAGATGATAATAAAATTCAAGGGTTCTTGAAGGATATAATATAACATTTCATCCTCATAACTAAACGATAGGATGTCGTGATAAACAATTTGATTTTAACCTAAATTCCTCTCAACATTGGTATTTTTAGAACAATAAGAACCATTAAACAATGATTTTATAAGGATATTAAAATACTCAAAATATTCGTAATAATAAAAATAAAATACATTCATGGGTATTATGTACAAAAAAAATTCATGTGGTAAATATGTCGCGTGCCTCACAAAAAATAATGTTAAATGAAAATCCCTTACCCCAAGACTCGAATTTCATCATAACCATTTGAAAATTATGTATAATAAATATACTGTTATTTTAATTATATTCCAGGACCAAAAACACACACATAGATATATATATATATATATATATAATAAATTATTTCTATATAGGATTTTATCACTAGTTTATTAACAGTTATTTACTAAAATCACTATTTTGTTTGATAACTTCTGTATTTTCCAAGTGTGTTTCGATTCATTTGTTTTGTTTCATGTAAATTAATTGTGGGTTCATAATATTTTTAATGTAAATAATGTTATGGATAGTATATATATTATTTATATACATATTTATATTCATCAATTAATGATAGATACTGAAAAATGAATTACACAGTTCATGGAGATGATAAGATAAATGTATGAATGATCAATGTTTTCATTTTTTCAGTAGATTGAAAGAAAGAATGGTAAATATAAATTAACATTTTAAAAAAATATCTTATCAATACATATAAGATATATGTTCATTAAATATATCCATATTACCATCCATGAAAAAAATAAATGAAAAAATTACCTCATCGCTTCGTGGAGGTGGTAGCCCACACATATTCAAGAGTGATATAATCAGTTTTTGTTGGATTAGAATGTAAGAAGGTATATTTAAAATTAAAATTTCAAAATATTAATTATTTCATAAATAATATATATCTATATATACATACATTTAATCCATCATTAAATCCATCCACAAGAGGTGGTTTGGAAAATTACTTACATCAGTTCATTTGGATGTAGTCCTTTATCAACAAGAGCAATGGTTTCATATCCCATATGATGGAATATGAGATGTATATCGGTTTTTAAATTAGAATAATAATATCCTTACATATTTTAGATACTGATGTAATTATATAATAATTCTTTAATAATATTATAAGAATGTGTGAGAATAAATAAAACAAAAAGGCTAGGTTAAGCAAGATACCTCTATATCGAACAAAAACATTCAGTTTTCTAAAAAATATATCCACATAATATTTTTAACCAAAATCAGGCTTCTATAACATGTTAAGAGATGTGTAGAATAGATTTAGGTAGTTATTCACTTATCCAAATGATTTGTATGTTTGAATAATAGAGGAGATAATCGTTCTTTTTATAATTGAGAAGGAGTGACATTTTAGTAAACACCCATAACTATTAAATAATGTGATGTCACCATAAAAACAGGTGCCTCCAAAATTTAAAAATCATTGTTATAAGGGAACATGTTTTTAGTAAAAAATTCCACCATAAATTTTTTTGAAAGGATTTATTCATTTTACCATTAAGGTTACTCAAATTTTCAATTTTAGTTTTCGCATTAGTAACATTATTTTTTTTCAAGGTAATTATTTTATTACCAAAAATAAAATGGTCCTCATTATAAAATTTTGACAAAATTGTTCAAAATATGGAAGATATAATAAAAAAAACAATGGTTTTTGGGAGACTAATTTGAGAACATCTATATGTAACACATAAAATATAATTTTATCCTTAACCAAAATAAATAATTTTTTATATATTTACAAATAATTGTTTCCATAATTGAAATTTTTATGATACCAACTTTTCAGAGAGAGAATTATTCAACGAATTACTTCATGATTCAAATTTTTTACTCTATCAAAGTTAATTAATAGTTAAAGATGTGTCCACAAGCATATGGAGCTTGTTAGGAGCTTGAAGATACAATTTTTTAAGGTGAATATTGAGGTGCATAGTTCTTTCACATATAGTAGTAACCATGTATCACCACACAAAGAGAATAAACAAGAGGATCATAGTTTACAAAATCATACTATGAAGGACACACGTCAATAAAAATAACTACTAAAATGTTTTCAATGTTATTTCCATGGTGTGTGCATGGTTTGAATAATAATTAAAGGGGGGGTACCTTGTGGGTAATAGGGGTGCATGGTTGATGAATTTTTTCCAACAATGACCCTAATCAATCTGACATTTAAATGTGTTAAAATTACCTTCTTCCATGACTTCTTTTACACCTCCTATCCTCTTTCATTTATCATTCTCATAGAACATCTCCCATCTCGTTAGAAGACTCTATTATCCTCTTAGGATCATTTATTACAATTTTATATGTCCTCAAATTCATGTTTCAGAAACCACGTTGGATCTATCACAATAAATACCAAATTTAACTCAATAAGTTTTTTTATTCATATCACTATATATAATGCTTAATCTATTTAGGATAATTTTTATTATTTTTATTGTATTTTTATATTTCTCAAATTTCTCATATTCATTAATAAGTTAGAAGTTGATAATGGATGATGAGTGTATTAACCATCCAAAGTGGGTGGCCTAATTATTTTCCCTAAATGTATAACAATTTTTATTTTCCCCCATTATTATATGAGTCGGGCTTTCCATGTGTCAACTATTAAAATAAATTAATAAATAAATAAAAAAATGTGGTTTTAGCTACATGCACATTGAGACACATTGACAACAATAATGTTTGAAAATATTAATTGAAACCACCCCATGAGTGTGCTGTTAAACTATATAAAATAACCAATTTTTTATGAAATTGTTTCACCTATATGGAATGTCTAGTATACCTTTGTTGTTGGGATGTTAAAAATAATTAAGTAAAATTACTCCAAGAATTAAATGAAATTTTAATGATGGTTAGACATTATCATTTATCCCATGAATTCATATTACTTTATTTGTTTGGTAACATATAAAGGCAATTGAAAATTTAAATTAAAAAAATTATTAATGGATTTATAATGTTTTGTGTACAATACATGGGTTTTTTATAGAATATCATGGATGAGATAATTTGGAATTATAATTGAATTAATTGTGAATGGAATTATTATTGTTAGTAGCGATTCATGGATCCTATATATAATTCCATGGATGGTATCACACAGATTATGAGATTAAATTATAATATGAGGGAAACATGGGATCCCATTATTTAATTCTATAGATGGACTTATTGGAAATTGATTTTATTCCATACCTACAATAATACTTAGGATCATTTTTAGAATTACTAAAAATAATTACTAACGTCATGTGATTTCATAGTATACAAGGTTAGATATAAGATTTCCCAATGTGGAATTCCTTATATGGGATATAGATACCAAAAAATAAAATAACCCTTCTTCCATGTCAAAGAATATACATGGATTCAATCAATGCTTTAGATACATGACATTATTGTTTTTACCATTAGAATAATAGTATTATATTAAAAGACTGGAAAGTTCTAGAAACTTTTGGTGTTGGAAAACCATATGTTTTACTCTCACCTTGTTCAAGACAGTAATTTTTATTTGTATAGACATCATGGATATAGGTTGGGTCAATAGGAAGAACCTGAAAATCAATACTTGGTTTTCTTTACAATGATGGAGTATAGGCTATGTGGTCCAAGATATTTCTCATGATTCAATTGAAGATCACATTTTTACCTTTTGTTTAATCTTTTAGTGTTCACTTTGTATACTCTATACCTTGTTCACTTTTTTATTCCCTATTTTTCTATCATGCTTCATGTTATAATCTTATGTATACAAAAATAGGTATTATTTATGTTTGCTAATTTCTATCTAAATGTTTAACCCTAGACTCTAATTTATTATATTGTTTTCAATACTTATTGATATTATTCAATACTATGAACTACTATAATAATGAAGGTATGGTCTCCCCACCATATAATCTTAGACCCTCACAACATGTAAGTACCCGCTAGCATATGTGGATGTCCACATAAGGCCTTGTGGAAAACGATGTGAGGTTAATTAATTGTGATCATAGAATGAGAGATTACAATGTAGTTTAGGAGTTGTTTAATTTTGATTTAATATTTTGGGTTGGTAGAAAAAGAAACTATAAATATTTTGGAATTTATTAATGATCGTGTTTCTAGGTTTAACTAACCCACATATAAGAAAAACACCATGTTTCAAGGGGTAGGACCCACTGTTATACATTTCACATGTTATAGTTGATTTGATTTCATCATTGGGTTATGCACATGACTTGTGGAAATATTATTATAATTGTGGATTTTTTTTACCCTTGGACCATAGTATCAAAGAAGTACCCCTATTGCATCATTTTATGCACATGAGGATATTTTTCATGTTGGTTCTAGGCCACAATTATTTTCATGCCAGCATTTTATGTTGTATATTGTTGGTTCAATTACTAAGATATATGAAATTCTTCTAATGTTTCTTAAGTAGAAACGAGAAATAATTGGATATTAATGTGTCTGCATCAACCTCAATAGTGTAGTACCATATAGCCTAAGGGTGGAGGCATAAAAAACAGATAATCACATGTTTGTGTTGTGTAACTATGGTTACATGAATTTAAATGTAATTTTATTTTTATTATATGAATGTAAATATAAATTTATAAATCATGTACTTAGATAAATTTAGAATATAGATAAACCTAATTAAATCATCTGATACAACATTTTTCATCTTAATATTATATGTAAGGGTCAGGCGACATTTACATGAAATTTCAATTCAAACATATATTGTGTATGTCATTATAACTTGGGAATGGTAATTCAACTGACTGGATTGTGATGTCAGCATAATATTTTTACTATGTTATTGATTAATAAATAAAATGCTTCAGTATATGTATATTTCATTTGAAATGTAATGGTAATTCTCCACTATGCCCTATTATTTTGAATCCATATAATAGTACCTCTATAGTACTATATGGAACCATGATCCAGAAAAATCTTAAGGAGAAGAGATATTATTCTTTGAAAATATATTATGATTTCCTTATACAAGACAATATTTTCAGTCAAATTATTCCTTGATTTCAATATTCATATAAGGATTGGTTTTGGAATCATAGATATAAAACTACCCAAAGACCACAAGGATGAACACTATTAATGTGGTGATGAACACACCCATCATGTGGTCAGTCCAAATATTTTAGTAGTACCACCTATGGAGAATCTATTTAAAATCAACATCAACATCAATATATTGTTTTTAAATGTATCTGTATAGTTTAAAAATATAATTTGTAGAGTCTATGACCTACCCCTTTTATGGCAGAGTTGATGTTAGTATTTCAATAGTATAATCCAATAAATGTTTTAATGGAAGGTTCCCCCTAGATTATGAGTGAAAGATGGAGGATGTTACAACTATTTTTTGATAATCTAAAGATTCATCCAATGTGGTGGGGAAACAATATAGTTTATAAGATACCTCATTCGTCAAATCAATTGTGATATTTGATTACCTAGGTAGATCATCATCGCGATATGATCCAGAGGGGATTTCAGACATTATTCAATGATTTTATCATTTTATGTACATAGAGAGAGTAACCTATGAATTATTTTTTGAAACTATAATCATGAAACATGTCTGTAATGGACAAAAAACACAGCACTGCAATACATCACCTTAAGACGACTATTTAGAGTGATGATAATTAAAGAGAGAGATGATTCGAGGATTGGATCATATATTCAATATTATTTCAAGTAAATGTTTTCTAGTTAACTGTGGTTTTGAGATAGTGATCTTGACCCTCAACTGCAAGTTTAAATTGAGTGAAGATAAAGGTGTGGTCTAGGGTTGTTCCACACCTTGAAATACAAGTATTTTATCTTGTGACATGATGTATTACATTGAGTCTATTCATAGGGGTCATAGTATCTAGAATATACAAACTAAATCTTATTGTGTATATCACTAGAGTGGTAGTTGTGGATATAAGAAGTCATATTATATCAGGGGATAGTTTTGTGTTGATCTCAGAGAATGGTGGGTCATCTTCCACATTCTTATTTTCAATTTACTCTATTTCATATGGAGAGGTGTTCTTCACCAACTCCACATTCTATAGAAAGATACAATACATTTAATTAGGATGGGAACTTGATTACAAGCATCAATTCTGGTCGATGAGGAGAACGATAACATGGAGGCATGTCTTATGAGACATAGAGACAATAGAGTGGGCCTTTTTATGCTATTCTAGTTGTAGATCAGGGTTGAAGATCTAGTCAACTACATGTCTTATAACCTCTACCAATTGAGTAGAGTGTCAGGCCACTATAGTGAGAAATGTTATTTTTGTAGCTTCTACATTTTCATCTTAATTATATAACATCTGTGTTTCAAATTATTTAATATTTGTTGCAATTATGGAATGTATTAGACTCAATATTGAGTATTTATGTGGATTGATGACTCTTTCTACACTATTGTGTGTTCCATCGGAAAGTGTTTGTTGATATGAGGAATGAAGCCTTCAGATTGGAAACTATTATTAAATATCAAAACTATTTATCCCCAAATGATAGGTTTTGATATCTTTCTCGTAATGTACTTGATTGAAATTTAGCATGATCATATTATTTCTTATCACTAGATGGAGTACTATACATCACCTGAGGGTGGTAGTTATATTTATAAGGGAGAATGGGATGCCCTAGAATATCACTCTAGAATTTATAATTGTGGACTGGGTAGAGAGAAAATGTAGCTTTTTAGTCTTGTTATGAGTTATTAGGGAACATGATAGAAATAATTTCCTCTTATAGTCATTTTTTAGGATTCCCCTAAAAATGTTTTTGAGTCTCCTCATGAAAGAGGGTTGAAGAATTTTATTTATCATGTTTAAGGATAAAAACCAATTTGTATTCATCTATATAGGATTGAACCGACTGAGCTCCATGAACTCCAAATATATCTAGAGGGCCTGAAAGAGAAAGGTGTTTATATGAAATAGTGCTTCACTGTGGGGTCCACCTCTCCATTTCACCAAGAAGGTGAATGGTTACCATATGATCTGTGTGGATTATTGTAGATTACATAATATTATAGTCATGAACAATTAGCATTTACCATGAGATGATCAACATTTTGAATAACTATGAGGAGCTCATGTTCATTATATATTAATTTTTGGCATGGTTGTCATTAAATATAGGTCATAAATTCATACATATCTCTTACATATTCTCTAAACATGTTTGGATTATATATATTTTTGAAATGTAGTTTGGTCTATCAAATTCACATGTAGTTTTTAAATCCTTATTTGACCATATTTCCTACACATTCCAGCATTCATTCATTTTGTTTTCAAGGAAACTATTTTGGTGTATTCTCAAACATGACATTATCATGAAAAACACCCTGACGTAGTTTTACGTAAACTATGAGAGCACATTATATGTTATTGGATCGTAATATGTTAGTTCCAAATTGAAAATATTCATATCCTAGGTCAATTCATCTAAGAGGAAGAAGTACTTATGGACCCATATAAAGTATGATTTATTGTTTACTAGGAGAATCCGAATTTACTTTCAATATTAAGATTTCATTGAGGATGTAATGGGATATAGGGATCTTATTAAAGATTTATCTTCATTTAAAAAACATATTATAATATTGGATATTAAGGGTGTAAAATTAATATGTTCTAAAGAATGTGACAAATACATTTTGGAAATAAATGGAATATAGACTTCATCACTGATCCTAATTATATCAATGTTATGTAGTGGATATAAGATGTATTATTATGTGTAAAGAATTAGTCTAGGATATGTTATAATAAGGGGAGATCTTGTTTTTGTATAATTATCTCATCAATTTATTCCTCATGATTGTAATTACCATATGCACTACCTCAAGTAAGTAAGAATGGTTTGTGATTTAAGCATATAGAGACACTGATTTTTTGGAGAATAATTTTTCTAGTGAAAAGAACATAATAGTATTAAATAAAACTTATATCATATTAATTTTAATATTGGATAGTAAATATATGTTTAAAACATGTAGTAATTATATTTTTAGATTGATTATATTTCATAAAGTGGAAGTCCAGTGGAATATACTCATAGTTGGAATAATCAGACAAAAATAGTTTAAGAGGAAAATAATGAATGAAGGTTGATGAAACTATATTATAAGATGCATCTGAACGTTAAATAATGTCACATGTTGCCTTATATTTTCTCCTTATTAGTGACCTCATCATTGATTAATTTACCGAATATGTGATATATTTCATATACCAACATATTATCTATTAGGGAGAGAGTTTTAGGCAAGGAACCAACTCCTGGTTGCATTGATGAATGGGATGAGGTGTATCACCTTCATGGTTGTATCTGGTGATTAGAAGAATCCAAAAGAAGTTAAAGCGATAGTCTCATGCATCTTTTGGGTGTAAATCATAGTTAATTTTAAATTTACTTTTACCTATGTTGCCTATACTTATGGCCGGTTATGAAATGGGATATACTCTGTTTTTTCACTAAGTGTTCCACCAGTATATAGACAATGGCAGAACAATAGTTTCCAATGACACCTTTAAATCCATCACCTATTCTTATGTGGGAATATGTTTTTTCACTATGAATTTCATGATAGGTTTTCCAAAATCTTCTTGATGAAATGGTTTTGTTTGGGTTATCATTGAATGGAAGACGAATGATTCCCACTTCTTATCCATTCATGATATCTTATTGGTTGAATAAATACGAAAGATGTATGTGAAGGTGGTAATACCAATTCATAGATTTCTACATACCATAGTATCATACAGGGAATCTAAATTTACATTATCGTCTTTGTAGAGGTTGCCAAATGATTCATGTTCATAGGTACTTCTGAGTATATCATATCACCCTCAGATCGATGAGCAGTCCTAGAGACTAATATTGTAATATCCTAGGTAAATAAATAACATTAAAATTTTCATATTTATTAATATTTGGAAATTAAATATTATTTTTTCTATCAAGGGAATTCTATGATTTGATGGAATACCTAATACTCAACAATGTATTTCTTTGAAATATTACGTTGCACACAATACTGAGTCATACTGAAAAATAATAATATAATATTATTATTTAGAATAGTTGTTAATGCATAACCATTGTAATGGAAGGAATTAACAGAACTAAATACAATATTATTATACATGTTTGTTAATTTTTTTTACATTTATCCACTAAATTCTAGAGCCTTAAAATAAGAAAGAATCTAAATTTAAGCATAAATACTCTAATATTCTTTAAAAGGTTCATTTCCCGCCGTTTAATGGAGAATCATATTTAAATAATGTTTTGTTCACATTAAAATGTTCCATTTGACAAAATAAAATTATTATTTATAATCAAGACAACAAAATTTTCTTTGGGTAAATTTTTTCAATTTTTCAGAAAAAATTGATTTTTTGATGAATAGTGAAAAATAATGTATTTTAATTCAAAACTACATTTTATTATATTTTATTTATATGGTCATATAATCTTTTTAATTGGTTTTAAAGTTTAATTTTATTATATTTTAACAATTTATCTAATGGTGGTCATTATAATTAATTTCACTTTGAAATTGGACATAAACAAGTGTCAATCTTCTGAAAAATATTTTTTATTAAAAACACTATTTGTTTTGACAACGAGAATTAATTTTAAATTTATCAAATGAAACTTCTATTTTTTGAATTTTGTAAAATAGACATCATTTTTTAATTATGAATATCAAATATATCTTAGGCCAAATTTTTGGAATTTTTCTCAAAATCAACAATTTTCGATAAATAGTGAAACCACTAAGTTGTAGTTAAAAACCAACTTTTTACATTTAAATGAAAATTTACCACATCTAGGAATTGAATTTTAAAAATACAACATACATGGGTGTTATTATTATGTAAAATGTGATTCAATAAGATGAAAATATTTATTTTTTGAATAGTAACTTTTGACTTTTATTCACCATGGTTAAAGTTAAATAGGGTAATTTAAGGTGAATATATATATAATAATAATAATAATAATAAATTACATTATCACTTGTCTTAACCTTATTAGATGAGTCATGGCCAACCATGGGCATCCTTGGGTCCATTTGGGGACCCCATGGTGCCACATGGGAGTGAAAATGACACATTAGATTAATTAATTTAAACTAAAGACAAAAATGTCACAAACAAATATCTTTTAGTCAATTAATTTTTACATGGTGTTATATATTTCTATATTAGAAAATAAATATTCCTTGGAATGAAAAATATATTTCCTACATCATGGTATTATTTTAAAATTTTTAGACAACAAATAAATAAAATTATTTATGACACAAAAATGATACAGTATTTACCTCATTAATAAATGAATTAACTAAATAAATTATAAATATTAAAGTAACATCCAAAACCTGTCCAATTATTATTGGATAAATTTATTTCTCCCATTATTTATATTATTTTTGACCTCAATGAGTTTTTGACATTTAGAGGCTAAAAATAATTACATAATTAAATAACATTTTCAAGCATTCCTAAAGAGCCCCTCCTCTCCCTTATAAAAGGGAACCACTTATATCCCATTCCTCACACTTATCAAGACCCTTGGATCATCCAAAACCTGCCAAAATAATCTTTCACAATACCTATCTTCCTCCTAGAAGACTTTTTTATGTAGAAGTCACTTCAAGAAGTCATGTTGTTTGAAACCAAAGGGAGTTACCCGAATTAAAGGTAATAGTTTCTCCTAAACTCTATTATTTTATTTTACTTCTCAAACCCAAAAATATTTTTAATCCTTTATTTAATAAGAAAACAAGTATCCTAAATATACTAGGATTTTGTTATAAGAAGTATTCTGACTACAATTATGCACACCTCCATTTAATGGGTAAAAACACATTGTTTTTGTGGATGGCAAATTGGTGCGTCACGATACTATGATTGTTGAATTATCTACAACCGCCTCTCATGGTGGAAATTTAGATGGAAATGTATTTATATATGATATATATTATGTTTATGTTTTATTTATGCTTCTATATTTTTCAATTTTTTCTTACCTTCAGGGTTTCTATTATGGGTAAACTTGATAATTTCATTTGAGGAAGTGCGAACTACTGCCCCCTCAAAGTGATACGACTCATTCATGCCATACATGGGATGTATAAAGGATATATTTAATTAAATAATATTTTATTACATACTGGAATCATAATATACCTATTTATAATTATTTTTCATTACATTATAATATGAATTATAAATGAAAGTAGCGTTCATGCGTATGTATGGCTTACCGTCTCCATGAACGGTACATTTCATTTCATACCTCCAAATGTTGTGTAATGATATAAATTCATATATATACTGAAAATATATGATATGTATGATATCTAAATAATGAATATAATTATGGATATAATGTTCTTTTTGACCACATTGACAATTTGGAGTTATAAAAAGTTCATTTTTAACCCAAGTTCCAAACATCGACAAAATGTCTAATACAAACTCATATAATTAACTAATTGTTATTTCAAGTTAATAAGTGATATAAAAGGAATAATAAACATGGAAAAGGTTCTTAATATAGTATAAATTAACATATATATATTATTCAGGAAGAATAAGGAACAAACAAGTGATGTTGGACACGAGGTAAGGGATTTCATATCTCACTTTTAATTCCGTGAGATTTCCATTGTTCGCCACTAATTTATTAAATGTGGTGTATTTTCTACGAAAATTTGAAATATTTTATCATCACACTCTATATATTAATGGTATTCTATGATTCAATTGGTGTTTATTTACTTTTGATCATATTAATCGATTGATTACAATGTGGTAAGGGGTTTTCATCTCACATTTTATTCCCTTTAGATTCACGCTATATTGCAACTTTTTACTCTTGTGTGGTTTATGAAATACCCATGATTATATTCATTGTGAAATATAATTAAATTTATGGGAATTTACATATTCATTGTATGATCTGTCTTTTATGGGTTGTATGTTTTGTAAGTTACCAAATCGTTAAGGGGACCTTTCACACTTCTCATTTCAAAATACTTTTTTGTTATGTATTTTAATTTACATCTTCTTGTGTTGGGATATATTGTTCTATATCATTATTTTTGTAAATTATATGTCCATGGAATGAGATACCATTATTTCACTCATCAATTCATTTTTGTAATTTTAATATGATGTCGTTAGGCTGTCAAATTTCTGTAAGGGAACTTTTTCACCCAATTTCAATTCAGTGGTCCAAACTTCTACTTCTAGATTATGTCGTAATATGAATATGTGTGAATATCCTATGAATATTTCACAATTAATATCCATTTATATTTATTTTATTATTATTATTCACACATTATTATGTAATTAATTTATCATTAATCTAAGGATATAATTTTTATAAGATATTTCGCCTCAATTGACATTCCATTCAGACATCATTGTTGTAATGCACAAATCCACTCTTATGTGGTGTATATAATGTATTTTGGAATATTATATCATGAATCCCCTTATTCTCATGATATTATATATTTATTATTAATTGTTATTCCTCAAATATTTGTATTCAAGCATCTCTCATTTTGGTAAAAACAATTTAACTAAAATATCATTTTAAATGGTTTAAAGATTTATTCTTCTAAATATTTATAATTAATGCCCATGTTTTCAAAATGGTTTTTAGGATTTAATTATATGGAAATTAATGTTTTGAAATGAGATTTCATTTAAAAGATTCCAAGTGGTATGGGAAACATTGATTCAAAAATCTCTTTATTAAATGTTTTGAATGGTTTTGAAAATGATTTGTTAAAGCATTTTTTATTTATATATATTTATTTGATATATTGTGATGGGAATGTCAATGTGTTATATTTCCATTATTCTTTTGTTATGTGTTATGAATATTTTAAGGTTATTGGGAGTTGATTACGTATACGGGTGGTTCCATGACAAACCTAGCACAGGTGAGCCCGAGATAGCTCTCCAATTCATTGGGTAATGTGACTGTGGTAAACATTAATGATTCTCCTAAGAGATTTAGGTAATATACGGTGATTTTTATTCCAAATTTGACTCTATATGTAGTCATTATGATTTATTATTTCGACATGTTATTAATAAATCTAATGATTTCATAATATATCTTATGATTGAAAACAAGTGTTTCATTGTTTTGTATTTATTGATGGGATAATATTTTCATTCCTTATTTAATTACCCTTACTAATATTTTTATGCTCATCCAAAAGTTTTTGAAATTTTTTCCACATGAATTAAAGATGAATAATGGTCAAGGATTAGATCAAGGAAAATTCATTCTATCTAAAACATGGAACAAGACATGTTTCTTTTTTATTTTATGAAAAAATGGATATTGAGTAGTAGTGTCTAATTTTAATTTTCAAGTTGATATGTAATAGTTGTGGCCTAATTCTCTAAATATCTAAACCTAAAAATATACTCAATGTGAATTATTCATTTAACTGAAGATTATAAAATGTTTAAGGTCGGGTACTTATAGTTGGTATCAGTGGTTGGTTTAGATAACTTTTGAGGTTAGGGTGTTCATTATGCATAAGTGACGTAACCATAATTATTAGGATTTTAGAAAGAGTAATGGTTATTTTAGATAAAGTAAATGAGTTTAAGACAACATGAATAATTATATCTTAGTATTTAACCTCCTCATATGATATTATATGATGATTATACTGATATACTCACACTTACCTTTTTTTGTTTTAGTAAATGGATGGATCTAGAAGACACCAAAGTTACAATGGATGTGAAGAAAACTGTGATTGATTTCTAAATGAGAAACTAAATGAAATGGGAGATGCAATGAGAAATCTTGTCATTATTTTCAACCAACTATCTATAGTCATGATTGACCACTTGATCCTTGTTGATTTTTATAAGGCATCATATATGAGAGAATCAAATCCCCGCGGAATTTTAGGTAATAATCATAAATGTATGTATATTCAAAAAACTATGTGTCAAGGATGTGGAAAGAAACACATATGGACATGTTTCAAAGGGATGGGAGGATGCTATAGATGTGGAAGTCATGTTTATAAAGCAAGAACCTGCCATGGAAAAAGGAAGCATCTAGTTGATTCCAGGAAAGGGAAATAAGTTCTTTCAGGGGGGTCAATTGAATGTGTTAAATGTGGTGTGCCTAATAACTATACAAACAGATGTCCTACGAAAAAGTTTCAGGAATGGGATCACTAGGATCATAACAATATAGAATTACCAATACCTAATGTCATTACAATTGAGGATTAGGAAACTAACAATGACCAATGATAAGTATGGATTATTTCTTAACCGATATTTATACATTGTTGAATCTTATTATATGACTCATGATTTTGTATGTAGGAAAAAATTATTTTAGAATACGTTGTAAAGGAATGGTTAATCGATCATGAAGAACATTGAATGATTATGAAGTAAACATATAAGGGATTCATGTGTTATGTTAGATTTTATGATGGTGAAATGCTTTAAATTATTAAGGCACTTTTTGATGATGGGATTACATTGAAATAATTTTTGTAGTACGTGTAACCCTGAAGTTTGATATATGAAAATGTTATTCATGATGTAATTATCATTTCTTTCGATGATTAATGGTGGAATTTTATTTTGGAAGAATAAATTTTCTTAATATGTACATATATTGATTTCGGATATTTATGGAAATAATTAACCTATCATAATGAATATTTTATTTTGTTAATTACTCTTCAGTATGAGACTTTAAGCGTAGTCAATTTTATTTGGAGATAAATGTTAAGATTTACTTTGGAAGACTATGTGATTAAATACTCTTGTGTTTTGGGTTACAATATTATTTTGGGTTACTTTGAAGAATTTATGGATAGATGTATATTGAATGGTATTTGTTGAACATTGGGTATTGTTTAAAAAATTTGTAGATTAAGAGTAGTTTTTATTGTGGTAAAAGTTTAACCTTTTTGGGAATTATCTGATCATGTACTAAATGTTTTGGTTTTGGTTGATGTCTAGAGATAGGGGAAATATATAAGTCATATTTTGTGGATTTTGATATACTTTAGAAGTTTGTTCTAGAACTTTTAATGTAACCAAGTTAGTTTGAATACTCATCGTTCGGAGAAAAGATTTGTTTTTGGTAGAAATTTAGTAATAGATGAAAGAATACATGAAAAGTAAGTATGTTACCTTATGTTTTTAGTTCAGCTCAAAAATAAATATCTCAAATTTATGAAATGTAACTTAAAACCAAAACTTTTTCTTTTAAATTTTCTTACCGAGGTATCAAAGACCGTTTAACTGATAACATGTTTGTGAATTTATGGTGGATAACTTTCTCATAATCATGTTTTCTATTAGTCTCTATTAGAATGTGACCATTTGTTCTTTCATTCATATCCATGTTTTCAGACATGGAATCCTTTTATGGTTTATCTTGGGTGACCATTATACTTCTCTTTCTTTCTTTTATAGTGATAGTTTTACTTACTCTTTTCCTATGTGGGGATTATAATGAAGTTTCCAATCCCTGCTTTAAAATTATGAGGACACAGTTAGCAAAAGGTGGGAAGGATGTAACATCCTAGGTAAATAAAGAACATGACATATTTCAAATTTATTAATATTTCTGAATTAAATATTAATTTTACTTTAAAGAGGACACTATGATTCGATGGAATACCCGATATGAAACAATGGGTTTCATTGAAATCTTACATTGCACACAATGCTGAGTCATACTGAAAAATAATAATATAATATTATTCCTTTAAATAGTAGTTAACGCCTAACCGTTTTAATAGTGGGAATGAACAGAAAAAACTATAGTATGATTATACATGTTTTAAACTATTTATATATTTATCCAATAAAGTATAGAGCCTTAAAATAATAAAGAATCTAATTTTATTTATAAATACACTAATATTATTTAAAAGGTTGATTTACCGCATATTAATGTCCAACCCCCTTTAAATATGTATTTGGATACTTTTATATGTTCCATTTCACAAAATTAAATTCTTCATTAGAATTAGGACATCAAAATTTACTTCGGGTAAAATTTTGGTATTTTTCAGATAAAAATCATTTTTTGAAGAATAATGAAAAATACTATATTTTAATTCAAAACCACCTTTTAATAAAATTTATTTATATGGATAGATTATCTTTTTAACTGGTTTTAATTTTAATTAAATTATAATTTTACCATTTAATCAAATGGTGGTCATTGGAGTTAATTTTACTTTGAAATTGGACACAAACAAGTGTCAATCCTTTGGCAAATATTGTTTCTTAAAAACATGCTATTTGTTTTGAAAACGAGAAACAATTTTAAATTAATTAATAAAACTTCTATGATTTGAATTTTTTAAAACAAACAACATTTTTTAATTCATAATTTAAAATATATCTTAGGATGAATTTTTGGCATTTTTCTGAAAATCTTCAATTTTTGATGAATAGTGAGACAACTAAGTAGTTGTTAAAAAATTGACTTTTTCATTTAAATTAAACTTTACCACTTCTGTGAATCTAATTTAGAAAGTATCACGTACATGGATTTTATTATTAATTAAAATTTGGTTTAGTAAGATGAAAATATTTTTTTTGAATAGTAACTTTTGACTTTTTTCACTGCGGTTAAAGGTAAATAGGGCAATTCAAGTTAAAATGTATATTGTAATAATACAAAAATAACTTAACAATTATTCTAAACTTATTGTATGAGTCATGGACGACCATGGACATCCTTGGGTCGATTTTGGGACCCCATGGAGCCACGTGGGAGTGATAATGACACTTTAGATTTATTAATTTAAAGTAATGAAAAAAACGACACAAACAAAAATCATTTCGTAAATTAATTTTTAAATGGTGTTTTATAAGTTATATTTTAGACTATAATTATTCATTGGAATGAAAAAAATATTCCCTACATTATGGTATTTTTTAATAATATTTTGACATTAAATAAATAATATTATTTATGACACAAAAATGATTAAGTATTTACCTCATTAATAAATGATTTAAATTAATAAGAATATAAATATTAAAATAACATCCAAAACCGGTTCAATTCTTATTGGATGAATTTATTTCGACCATGATTCATATTATATTCGGCCGTAATGAGTTTTGGACCTTTAGAAACCGAAAATCATTATATAATAAAATAACATTTTCAAACATTATTAAAGAGCCCCTCATATCCCTTATAAAAAGACACCACTTCTAACCCTTTCCTCATAGCTCTCAAGCACCTCGGATCATCCAAAGCCTACAAAAATAAGTTCTAAAGATCCCTATATTCATCTTAGAGGCCTTACATTAGGAAAAAAGCACTTCAAGAAGTCCATTTGGTTCAAACTAAAGTGAGTTAACCGAATTAAAGGTCACATTTTCTCTTAAATTCATTTCTATTATTTTACTTCTCCAACCCCTAAAATATTTTTATTCATTTATTTTATAACAAAACCAATTTCCTCAGATTCTTAGGATGTTGTTATTAGAATTATTCTAATAAAACTTACACACACCTCTATCTAATGGGTAAAAACATACTGTTTCTGTGGATGGAAAACTAATGTCTCTTGAAACGATGATTGTTCAATTATCTCCTACCACCTCTCATGGGGCAATTAAGATGAAATTGTATTCAGATAGGATATATATAATGCTTATGTTTATTTTTTTTCTATATTTTTCATTTATAGAATATCTTTATGGTTTCCATTATGGGTAAACACGACAATTTCATTTGAGGAAGTGCGGACTACCACCATCTCAAAGTGATATGAATCGTTCATGCCATACATTGGACGTATAAAAAATGTATTTAATAAAATTAAATATGATAATATAATAGAATTATAATATACCTATATATCATTATGTTTTCATTCCATTAAAATATGAAGTTGAAATGAAAGTAGTGTTCATGTGTACGTACGACTTGTCGTCTCCATGAACGGTGCATTTCATTTCTTATCTCCAAATGTTATATACTATTATAAATACATATATATACTGGAAATATATTATATGTATGATATCTAAATAATGAATATCATTCAAGAGATAATGCACTTTTTTACCACATGGACAAAGTTTCATTATTAATAGTTCATTTTTTGACTCAAGTTTTGAAAATCGTCAAAATGTACAATACGAACTCAAATAATTAACTAATACTTATTTCAATGTAATAAGTGTTATAAAAGGAATAATAAAAATTAAAAAAATTCTTCATCTTTTAGAAATTAAATAAGGATTATTATTTAGGAAGAACAAGGAATGAACAAGTAATCTTGGACACGAGGTAAGGGGTTTCTTATCTAACATTTAATTCCGTATGACTTCCATTTTTCACCACTAATTTGATGCATGTGGAGTATAGTGTACTTCCATTTGATAGGTATTATAATTAATATCTTTATATTCATGGTATTCTGTGATTCAATTGGTGTTTATTATCTTTTGTTCATTTGACTCGATTAATTACAATGTGGTAAGGGGTTTTAATCTCACTTTTTATTCCCATGAGATTCATGTTATATTGCCACTATTTCCTTTGGTGTGGTTTATGTACTACACATGATTATATTAATTGTGTAATATACATAAATTTATTGTTATTTACATCTTCATTGTATGATCCTTCTTTCATTGGGTGTATGTTTCGTAAGATACCAAATCGTTAAGAGAACCTTTCAGCCTCCTCTTTTTAAAAGACTTCTTTTTGTTATGTCTTTTAATTTACATCTTCTTATGATGGGATATGTTCTTATATATCATTATTGATGTAAATTTCATTTCCATTGGGTGAGATACCAATTTTTCTCTCATCAGTTCATTTTCGGAATTTTAAAGTGATGTTGTTAGGCTGTCAAATTTCTGTAAGGGAACTTCTTCACCCAATTTCAATTCTTTCGGTTAAACTTCTACTTCTTGATTATGCCATGCTATGAATATACGTGAATAACCTCTGATTGTTTCACACATAATGTCAAATTATATTGAGTTTATTATTATTTTTCACACATTATTAAGTAATTGATTAATTTTTAATCTAATGATACAGTTTTTATTAGGGATTTAGTCTCAATTTACATTCCATTGAGACTTCATTGTTGTTATACATTAATTCACTTTTATGAGGTGTATATAATTCCCTTTTATATATTATATCATCAACCCCTTTATTCTCATTATATTATAAAGTTATGATTAAAGTTTATTCATTGATTATTTGTATTCAAGCATCTATCATTTTGTTAAACACACATTAACAGAAATATCAATTTAAATGTTTTAAAGATTTATTCTTCCAAATATTTCTCATTAATGTCTATGTTTTAAAAATGGTTTTTAGGATTTATTTATAAGTACATTAATGTATTCAAATGATAATTCATTTAAAATCTTCTAAGTGGAATGGTTCACTTTGATTCAAAAATATCTTTATTAAATGGTTTAAATGGTTTTGAAAATGATTTGATAAAGCATTGTTTATTTAAATATCTTGATTCGATATATTGTGATTGGAATGTGGAAGTTTTATCTTTCATTTATTCTTTATTTATGTGTTATGAGTATGTTATGGTTATTGGGTATTCTTTACGTATAGAGGTGGTTCCATGATATACTTGAGGCGGGTGAGCCCGAGATGGCTCTCCAATGCATTGGGTGACTTCACGGAGGTAAACATTAATGATTCTCCTAAGAGATTTATGGAATATACTGTGATGGGTATTCCAAATGTGACTTCCTATGTATCTATCAAAGATACAATGTAAGTATTTTATTTATTCCCTATGTTATAGTTATGATTTATGATTTTTGTGTGTTATTCATAAATCTTATGATTTCCTAAGGTATGTTATGATTAAAAAGTATGTTTTTATTGTTTTTTATTTATTGATGGGATAATATTTTAATTGTTTATTTAATATCCCTTTCTGATCATTTTATTCTCATCCTACATTTCTAAAATGTTTTATATAGGAATTAAAGATGAATAAGGGTCAAGGATGTGATCAAGGAAAAGTCATGCTGTCAAAAACATGGAACAAGAGATGTTTCTTTTTTATTTTCTAAAAAAATGGATAATAAGTAGTAGTGTCTAATTAGAATTTTCAAGTTGATATGTAATAGTTATGTCTTAATTATCTAAAACACTAAACCCAAAAAGATCCTCAGTGTGAAATATTCATTTAATTTAAGACTATGTAATTTTTAAGGCAGAGTCTTTAAAAATATAGTTATTATAGGTCATTACCTAGGAGTGAATCCTTGGTTTTTTTTTATTTCTAGGAGAATTAAATTATTCTTTAAAAGTTATATTATAATAAAATCATACATTTTACTATACATATGGATGTATATGTGGCACCATAATGTAATATTTGTTATTTACTCTTGTTTTGGTCATTATCAAGAGAGGTAGTGGTACTTTTATTTTATATCTATCAAGAGACATTATAGAATGTACATATTTTTACCAAAAATATATTCATAGATCAGTCTTGAAATAAGTCTTCTGTCGAACATCTTTACCAAAATTTTGAGTTCAATGTGGGATATAAAGTATTCATTCATGATTTTCGAAGACATTGGAATCAATGAATTAGTTGGTAAGGTATTAACAAGTCATTATTTTTTGAAAATAATGTGGTTTTAGATAGGTCTAGATTATTTTTTATTGGATAGATCATCCTAAATGATACAATATATTCATGAATTACTTTCTATTTCATGATTACATAAATATCATCCTAACTTCTCCCTTGATGTTCATTCTAATGAGGTTGATTTGGGTGTTTATACATCATTTTTTTGATAATAATATCAATATTACTAATCAGATAATGAAGTATCTCTAAGGAAGGTTAGATCCCCTATTATTGGTGCTATTGAAAAACCATCATGTACATGATGAGACCTAGGAGTGTGTGGTCGATTAATGGGTTCAGTGTCCAAAACAATTCATAAATGAGGCTTTACTACCATAAAAAGTGAATTTAATGGATATTTTTTAATGGAGGGGATGTTTTTGGATCACATTTTTTTTAGAGAGGTATAGATTCATTAAATTATGATATTAATATGTTAATTTAAAATAATGAGAGTACATAAGATTTGATAATGTGTCCGGCGGTGTATGAAGATTGTTTGGATCACATAGCTCTAGTTTTTAGAGAATAAGTATGAGTATCATGGTTGGTACTAGGTTAGTAACAACTATACGGATCAATTCTGAATCGTAAAATAGAAGGTATATGGTTTAAAAGACCTTTTTTGGAATTTTGAACACCTATTTGGAAATAATATATATTATTCAAAGGTGATCCTTACGGGGTTCACATAGTTTGAAAAACCATCCACAATCTGTGAAACATGGTGTTCTATTTAGATAGTTGTGGTGCATTGTTGGTACATGGTTTGGCCAAACGTACATCTTAAACATGGAATCCTTAAAAAATGTAGAAATTACATATCTACCCATGAATTGTTCTAAACTTATTCTTATACAATATATTATCCATTAAATAGAACCTCTCTCCTCTCCTTGGATGCCTTTGTTCCCTTATTTGGATGGGTAATTACACATTCATATGGCTTTAATTCTAGTGTTTTCTGTCACATTTGATTAATCATGATAACTTTTTCAATTCCACTAAATTGTTTCTTTGTTTATCCAGACATATGGTATACCAAATCAATGTGTGCTAATATGTAATATTTTTCATTTATTTTTCTAATTTTCAAATTTATTCTATTATTGAACATGTTATAGGATGATACTCAATGTAGATTCTAAAACACCTTTAAATTATATTGTTTCATCATGTTTCCCAAAAATTATTTTGATTTATACTACGTGATGCTGTTCCTCATGGTGGACCATCAATCTGTTTCCTCTTTAAATATCATATTCAATAATAAAATGAATATATTTTGACAAACATGACCCATGACAAACAGAAAAAACAATGGAGTCTAAAAAACAAAATTAGAACCACCCCATAGGTGTACAATTTAAATATATAAAATATCTATATTTTTCTTTTTAAATAGATTCAATTATGAGCTGTGTCATTTTTACCCATGTACATAGCACATTAAAAAGAATGTAACTGAAAAGACCTGTAAAATTCAATAGAAATTTTTTCTTTATTTTCTTTGGGATTTTACAAGAATGTTGTTTCTAAAGGCACTTGATTCCGAGGCCCGGTGTGCCCGGAATTTTTATCTGAAGTTTAGCTCGGGTACATTCAGTGAAAGAACGAGCGGGTTTTCATAACTTTTGAACCGGTGCTCGGAATCGAATTCCTAGGGCATCGATGAATTCTCAGCGCCGGTAATTGCTTAGGAACACCTTTTCCGGAGTTTCGTTTACACGAGAGGAGTTGTTAAAAATTGTGGAAGTTAAAAAAAATTGAGCTACAATTTTTATTTTTTTTACTAAGTGGTTAACCTTTGGGTGGAAGTTGGGTAACCCCCAAGAGATGTTATGAGGCGGTGGGGCCCACACAAACCCCACCCCTTCATTTTACTTAACCCCCCTTAAACTCCTTTTAATGAAAACTTTTAATTAAGTGGTTTAAAATTCAATTTTTGAATTTTAAAACTTAAGTCATGATAATAAAATATGTGAAGCACTTATTTTATTTCTGGTTGGACTTGTAGTGTTGAGAGGGGATTGGAAGAAAAACGGGAGGCTTGAAGATCTTCATCTTATTCATCGAATAATGCGAAGAACGTGAAGAACGCGAAAACGCAAAGAACACACCGATCTCTGACGAAGAACGTCAAATCCTCAAAGATCGACTACACGACGCCGTGTACTGCGACGCCAACGACCCTCTCCTTCCGCGACGATAAATTCTGCAATGAACCCTCACTCAACGAATTCGACGAGGTAGGGGATTTTGTCTTTGTTCGTGAATACTTCCAATTTCCTTCTTCGTGAAACTTTGTCGCTTGATATCCATTAACGGGAGGGGGAAGGACCGCACAAACATGGCTGACCCTCCTCCCTTGTAAGTTGTGTTGATGCAGTTCGAAGGAAAGTGGCGCGGTGCAATGTCACCGCACAGGATCATACATAAGGGGTGCGTTGTGCCGTCGCGCCGTGTCGTTGAAGTCGAGCAAAGGTGTGGCGTCGTCGCGCCGTGTCGGAGAACCCCGAAGGAACCTAGAACAAACCACAGCCGGAGCGGGGCCACATCAGAGGGGTGTGGCGCCGTCGCGCCATGTCGGACTGTCTAAGGCCGCGGCATACGCCGCGGCGGAGCAGGGACCGACGACCTGTTCCGGGTCGCCGGCGTCAGAGCAGGGGGACCGGCCCATGTCGGTCTCGTTGTCGCTGCAATCGGCCGGCCGGAGTGGGCTGGTCGGTCAGAGGAGGAGCCAGGGGTTACAACCCCCGGCTGGCCAGGCAAGAGAGGCCCCCCATATGGGGTCCTCGGTTAAGAAACAGGGGCAGCCCCCCCCCCCCCATCCGGTCGGCCGAAACGGCCGAGCCACCTGGCCACCGCTAGAGTGCCAGCACGCTGGGCTGCCAGGCCGGGCCGCGCCAGCCGGGCCAGGCCGCACCCAAGCGGGCAGGACCCGGACACGGGTCGGGTCGACCCGGTTCGGGCCAACCAGGGGGGTCTTGGGCCGGATCGGTCTCGGGTCCGAAACCCCCACTTTTGGACCTCTTTCGTTCTTTTTCCCATAACTTCGGATACAGACCTCCGATTGATGCACCGACCACGGAGATGTTATCCTTGGATCGAGATGGTCATTTCTATATATTACGCTCAAGGTTTTGGAGTACTTTGGGTTTGCCCTGGTTAGTTCGAGCAAGAAACCAACCGGGCCCTCAGAGCGGAAACACTAATAACTTGAGCTCCAGACATCCGATTGATGTTCCATCGACTTTGTTGTGTTCCTATTGGTGAGATAGACCTTTTGTATTACTCCGCTCGAGGTTTGGACGCAGATGGAGTACGGTCAGGTTGGTTTTGACTTAAAAACCAACCGGGCCCCTGGGACGAAAATGACAATAACTCTCAGACCGGGCGTCCGATTGACGCGCCATCCGTGACGTTGAGTTCCACATGACGATACAAAACATTTGGATACATCAACTCCAGACTACGTGTTTGTTGATGTATCAGCCCCTCGTCTCATAGAGCGGACCCTCCCGAATGATCTTGCTGTGTGCGGTAACCCTAGAGCTGGCTGCGACTGCGACGACGATGACGACTGTGCAGAAATCCTTCGTGGATTCGACATCGACGACTAAAACACTCAGTGATCCTACGTGGGTCAGTGCTACTGATCTTGTGGGGGTCAGATCCTGTGTGAGGTAGCGCTCAGCGGTCATGTGTGGGCCAGCGCCTACAGATCCTGTGTGGGTCCGATCCTGTGTGGGTCATTGCGGGAGTTAGTTACCTATCGATCCTTTGTTGGTCATTGCGGGGGTTTGTACCTATCGATACTATGTGGTTCCGACAACATAGATGTTTCAGTGGATACATCTGATGATCTCTATCATCTTATGAATAAGTATACCTGTGTGAAGTGAATCATGACTTTCAATCATTATCTTCGATATGATTGACTTGCTTTCTTGTATGGATTGTATTGTGCTATCCTATGTGGACGTGATCGAACATGGGCTCGAATGTTGGAGCCGAACTGGAATTGATGACTTAGGTAAATGTATGGGCATATACCTAAGTAGTGTCATATGTTACTTCATGATTGAATCTTTCCATTGTGGATTATCCTTTGTGGATTCTGGGAGACCTTTAGGGGTCTCGGGGTCCCTACTGAGTAGCTTATACTCACCCCTGCACGGGCTATGCCCGTACTACGTTGTGTTGGATGCAGACGACGGACATCGCTGATCGCGGTTGAGGCTTGTGGAGCGAGTCGGTACCTAGAGGTGGACCACTGGGCGGGACGTACACGGAACAGACAGTTGGACCCGTGGAGCTGTGGAGACTATCTGTACCCACCCTTCAGGTGGGACTTCCAGTGGACGGCTCGACGTTGTGGCTTTACTTCAGTTGTTGTTTTCCCTTTATAGTTGTACTTTACTTTCAGTTTGGGTTTGTATACTGGCCCACATACTTTTCCGCACATACTATTGTACCCAGTTATTACATAGTGTCTACTTCTACTTTCTTACTGTGAGTGTTTGTTTTCTTTACAAAGGAAATGCCTTCCCTTTTTTCCAGTAATTATGCCTTGGTGCTAGTCGCCAGCCCCTGGCCTATGGAAGGCGGGCTTGGGGTAGTCACGACACGGGCCCCGAGGAAGGGTCGCGACAAATTGGTATCAGAGGAGTTCAGTTCTACCTCAGAACTCAGGACTCTAAACTTCTTCTATGTGAAGCAATAGTGTTAAAAAAATTGAGTGTGGTTATCAGTCCAGGGAGTCCAGTGTTGGTGCGGCGGCCGATGTATCTGTACCCCAGGACCCTGACTTCTGATTTCCGACTTAATGCACGAAAACATTGATTGCATGTGTGGTTCATGTTTTCATTGTGATTATTTGTGTCAGCTCACCAGGTATACTGTTTGACCATGGAGCACCGGTATCTTTTCAGGATGGCTCCATGACGGCATCCAGCTAGGGTTCCGAGCATTGTGTAGGACGATAGTCCACCGAGCAAAGTGGTCTTGGTACATGGCCCTTTGACAATAGAGGCACCGGCGGTACCTCTACCCGCCGAGCCACCGATGCTTCCATCCCCAGACGCTAATGATGCACGTCGCCTTAGTGCACTGCACGGGTTTCAACGTCAGCAACCGCCCAGGTTCCACAGGGAGACGGACCCTCAAGCAGCAGAGGATTTGATGGAGGCAGTTGTACGAGTTTTCATGTTAGTGAGGACACCAGCAGACCTCATGGCCATCCTCACAGCGAGCCTCTTGCACGCGCAAATGGTGGAGATTGATGCTCCAGGTGCACGGCGAGGCATCTCTCCTCTGGACGGACTTTGAGATCCTCTTCCGCTCAGAGTTCGTCCCAGCCACACTCCATGCAGTGCGCATCCAGGAGCATCTATAGCTGCAGCAGGGCAGCTTGACGGTCGCCCAGTATTCGGCAAGATTTACCGATATATAGCGCTATTTTACGGACATTGTATGAGACCCGTTCTTCCGGGGCCAGACCATTGATCAGGGATTGAAGTATAAGATCAGGGCATCGCTGATCTCCCTCAACATTCCGACACAGGGAGGGGTACTGGAGAGAACCCTTCGGATCGAGAGATTCCTTACTGAGCCTACATCAACTGCGAGACCTAACGCAGGGTGGCACATAGCAGAGTATTCTGCAGTAGGCAGTCAACGGATGACTCATGGGTCCAGGCAGACCAGACCCTCAGGCCGACGACCTCAGGACACTGGCTCGGAGGTGCGGGGCACACAGCGTAGAGCCATTCTTTTGAGAGTCAGACTGTGCTACGCATGCAGCGGCAGAGCCACATGGCTCGTGACTGCCTGACCCGCCGTACTGAGGAGCAGCAGACGTTTGAGGGACCACCCAGGCAGAGGCAGAGGGTCGACCGAGGCGGTCCGCATGGAGCAGGTGGACGAGGCAGAGGAGCTGGACGAGTAGCAGGTGGTGGGCGACGCTTTGAGGCTCTACCACCACCACCACCAGGAGGTCCACCCCGACCATAGGGAGCTGGCGGGCATAGACAAGCACAACTTCATGCAGCGGAGGCCTACGACCATGATGCACCCGAGATGATTTAAGGTACTATCTGTATCTATTCCACACTTGCGGTAGTTCTTATAGACACAGGGGTGAGTCATTATTTCATTGTTGATGCCCTTGTTCGGAGCTCGGAGATTCCGGCAAAGCCATTGGCTCAATCCTTACGGCTAGAGACTCCTACGTGAGAAGACTCGACGGTTACACACTGGTGCTGGCAATGTGAGCTTACTCTAGGAGGCGAGAGCTTCGGCTAGGATCTTCTCGTAGCAGCATCGAGGCCTTAAGACGTCATCTTGGGCATGGATTGGTTATCTACAGTACATTCTCAGAATGACTGTATTAGGCGCAAGGTGCGATGTGTACGCACCGATGGGTGTAGGTTCACCTTAACCAGTGAGAAGGGAGCCTTTGCAGCACAGGATGGACTCACGCAGAGGAGAGGAAAGCCCATCACTCATTAGTTGGCTAGCCTCATTCTAGGAGCAGTTGACGTGCAGAGTCCGAGCTTACCTGCAGTGGTGGATTAGTATGCAGACATTTTTCCCGATGATGTTCCAGGACTACCTCCTTGCAGAGAGGTAGACTTTTATATTGACATGTACCCCGGGACAGCCCCGATATCCACCCCAGCATATCAGATGGCACCCGCCGAGCTTCGAGTGTAACATCCCAGGTAATTAAAGAATAAATAATTTTCATATTTATTAATATTTACGAATTAAATATTAATTTTAATTAAAAGGGGTTTCTACGTTCGATAGCATACTCGATACGCAACGATGAGTTTCTTTGAAAACTTACGTTGCACACAAGTAATAAAATAATATTATTTTAAATGTTAGTTAACAAGTAGCTGTTGTACTGGTGGGAATGGATAGAAATAACTAAAATATGATTATATATGTTTTTAAATGTTTTTACATTTACCCAATAAATGATAAAGGCTTAAAATACGGAAAGAGTTCAATTTTAGGCATTTATACCCTAATTTTCACTAAGGGTTCACTTATCACCTTTTGACAGCAAACTGTCATTAAATATAGTTTTGATCAATCTTATAAATTCTATTGGACCAAAAATAACTCTTCTTTAGAATCAGGAAATCAAAATTAACTTTGTGTAAATTTTTGGTACCTTTCCGATAAAGTTCATTTTTTAATGAATAGTGTAAAATGTTGTATTTTAATTCAAAACCTCTTTTTAATATAATTTATTTATATGATTAGATTATCTTTTAAATTGTTTTTAAAGTTATATTATAAAATATTTTTACCATTAAATCGAATAGTGGTCGTTGGAATTAATTTCACTTTGAAATCGGACTTAAACTAGTGTCAATATTTTGATACTTATTGTTTCATAAAAACACGCTATTTCCTCTGACAGGAGAAATTAATTATTAAATTAATTAACGTGACTTATATGTTTTGAATTTTGTAAAATATACTTCATTTTTGAATTCGTAATATCAAATATTTCTTTGGGTGAATTTTTGGTAATTTTCTGAAAAACTACAAATTTTGATGAATTGTGAAACCACTAAGTGGTACTTATAAAAACTGATTTTCCGTTTAAATGAAATTTTGCCATCATTGTGTTTTGATTTTCAAAAATCTGAAATACATGGTTGTCATTAAGAAGTAAAATGTGGTTCAATGTGATTAAAATAATTTTTTGGTGAATAGTAACTTATTAAGTTTTTAATCGCGATTAGATGTAATTAGTGTAGTTTAAGGTAAAAATAATGTTCTAATAATATGAGATGAGCTTTACACATGTCCTACCCTCATTGTATGTGTCATGTCCGACCAATACAAGCCATGGGTCAACTTGGGGACCCCATGGAGCAACTTTGGTTGGGAAATGGCATAAATAACTTTTTAATTAACGTAAAAGTAAAAATGACACAAACATAATATGTTTTACGAAAACAATTTTTACATGGAGTTATAAAGATCATATTTTTGATTATAAATAGTCATTGGAAAGATAAATATATTTCCTACATCATAGTATTTTTTTATAGTTTTTATACTTTAAATAAATTAAATGATTTATGACATCATGATGATGCAGCGATGACCTCATTATTTAATGATTTAAATAAAATGGAAAGATAATGTAATGTCTAAAACCTACACAAGTCCAAAACCTCTTGGATGGGAATATTTCGAAGCCTTATCATCTTTTATTCGAAATATATCAATGTGGGACCTTATAAATTTGAAACACTTTTGAAAATAAAATAATAGTTTCCTGATTTCCAAAAGTTCCCCTCCTCTCCTCTTATAAAAGGCCCCCACCTCTACCTCATTTCATACACTCCTCAAGCCTTTGGCTCGGCCATCCCATGCCCATTCAATCTCTCCACATCCCTCTCCTCATCATAGAGGATTATATTTGGGAATAATCCTTTCAAAATAAGCCTTTAGGATCAAATCAAAAGGAGTTGCACTTTTAAAGGTTATTCATTCTCTCTTGTTCATTTGTTTTATTTTTCTTCTCCAACCCCCTAAACTCTTTTTATTTACTTATTTTGTAACAACACCAGTATCTTAAATAAACTATGATATTGTTATAAGACTTATTCAAGCTACTCTATCACACAACTACATCAAATTGTTAAAGAACATACGGTTTCCTTGGATGGCGAAATTCTGCCTCCCGAAATGATGATTGTTCAATACTCATTTAACACCTTCAAAGGTGGCCATTATGATGTCACTATTTTTATGTATGATATATAATATGTTTATTATTTCCTTAAGCTTATTTATTTTTCATTTATGGAATACCATTATTGTTTCCATTATGGGTAAACACAACATCTTCATTTTAGGAAGTGCGGACTACCGCCCCCTGAAAGTGATTTGATTCGTTAATACCATATGTGGGATGTGTAAATGATAAAGTTAAAGATATTATATATGTTATTATACTGGAATTATAATATACTCTTATATCATTATGATTCAATTATATAAAATACGAAATACAAATGAAAGTATTGTTCATGCGTAAGTACGGCTTACCGTCTCCATGAACGGTGTGTTTCATTTCTTACCTCTAAATGATTATGTAATATTATAAATACATGTATATTATGGATATATATGATATATATGATATCCAAATCATGAATTTCATTATGGATATAAAGAACCTTTGACCACACGAACAACATGTAATTGTAAGAAGTCCACTTTCGACTTAAGAACCAAATATTGACAAAACAAACATTATTAACTTAAATGCTTAGATAATGTTTATAACATGGAAATAAGTGATATAAAAGGAATAATGAACTTTAAAAAGGTTGTTAAAAAAGTATAAATTAACTCAAGATTATTATTCAGGACGTTAAAGAACGATCGAGTCAAGTCGGACCCGAGGTAAGGGGCTTCGTCTCAATCTCCTTTCATTGAGGAATATTTCGTTTTATACACAACTTTCTTTTATATGGTGTATAAACCCCTTTGACTTTTACTTTTATACAAAAGGAATGTTTTTCTATGAAGCGTTTTACTAATAGACAAAAACGAATGTTTTTTAATGTACGCGGTGACAACGACCTTTTCCGCCGCCGCGAGTATTATTTGGTATTTGGCTTCCTCAACAAGCCGTTATGTTTTTAAAATGAAATAAATACCATATACTCTTTTATGTATTTTGGTATTGAAAATGGTTTTGATAAAGGATTATATTATGATATATTGTGATTGAAATGTGGAAATGTTATCATTCCTTTATATTGGTTTTATGTTTTATGATTTTATATTGGTACTTGGACATTTGACGGGTGGTTATGTGATAAACCATATGATGGGTGGTGTTGTGAATACCAGGACTGGTGGTTACGTTATAACCTCCAATGAATTGGGTATGGAAGTCAGCCGTATGGCTATTCCATTAAGTATGTATGGAAATTGGCCGTATGGCTATTACATTAAGTGATATGTGTGGAAGTCGACCATATGGTTATTCCACTTAAGTATGTTTATGTCCCAAGTTACCTTTATATATGTTATGTGTTCTTTATATGGGTTTTATGGTAATCCTTTGGTTACAAAAAGGAAAGTAATGATACTTTATTCAGAGAAGAGTTTTCACTACTTCATGAAGGTGAAGGTATTACTTTGATAGAGTATACATGGTTTACTTGATGTTTGAAAAAATAACAGTTTTCATTCTTTGTGTATCCCTTACTGAGCTTTTTATGCTCACCCCAAGTTTTTTTGAAATGTTTTTCACAGGACTTAATGTGGAATAAGGTCAAGGATGGGACCAAGGGAATGTCATTCTATATAAAACATAGAACTGGACATGTTTCTTTTAAGAGTTTTTTTTATTATGGAAACTTAGTAGAAGTGACTACATTGTAATCTTTTGAGATGTAATAGTTATGTTCTAATTATCTAAAACTCTAAACCTGAAAATATCCTCAACGTGAATTATTCATTTAATTCAATATTAAGTAAGGTTTAATGTCGGGGTCTTATAGTTGGTATCAAAGGTCGGTTTAGACAACTTTAGGAGTTAGAAAATCGTTAAATTATAAGTTAATTTATGGTATAACTGAAATGATATAGCATTTAAAGATTACCATGTTGCTTCACCCAAGGTATTTTAGTGTTCAGAATGGTTTTTCAAAAAGGAAACAATGAAGTTGTGCTAGGAATGTATACATATCGAAATGAACTTCTAAATCGGCATCCTGAGATGGTCAGAATCAGAACTAAACAGTTTGCTGCAGTGATTGCTCAGTTGAATCAGGTGATAAATTTGGGTTGTGTTTACTGAAGATATTTTGGTGTTTTCTAAAAGTTAAGAGGAGCATGAAAGACATTTAAGGGTTATTTTGCAAACCTTAAAATAAAATATATTGTAATGGAAATTCAGCAAGTCTGAGTTTCGGATGGAACACATTTCTTTCCTGGGTCACATTGTTTCAAAAGATGGAATAACTATTGATCCTTCTAAAACAAAAGTTGTTGAAGAATGGTCGAGACCCACAAATGTAACCGAGATTCGTAGTTATCTTGGTTTGGAAGGTTACTACCGAAGGTTTGTTAGAAATTTTTCATAGTTATCTATTCCAATGACTAAGCTAACTCGTAAGGGTGTTAAGTTCATCTGGAAAAAACAATGTGATGATTGTCTTCAGGAGTTGAAAAGAAGATTGGTGAATGCTCCAGTTTTGACACTTCCTTCCAGGAATGGTGAGTTTGTTATATACAGTGATGCTTTGTTGAAGGGACTTGGCTGTGTCCTTATGAAGAATGATTAGGTAATTGCTTATGCTTCACGACAGTTGAAAACTCATGAGGTAAATTACCCTACACATTATTTGGAATTAGCTGCTGTTGTCTTTGCTTTAAAAATTTGGAGGCATCATTTGTATGGAGTAAAGTGTGAAATATATACTGATCACAAAAGTTTAAATTATATATTCAATCAGAAAGAATTGAACATGAGACAGAGGAGATGGCTGGAATTAATTAAGGATTATGATTGTACAATTCATTACCATCCGGGAAAAGCAAATAAAGTGGCTAATGCTTTGAGTCGAAAAAGTAATGCTTAATTAGCAATGTTGCGTTTGGAACGTGATCCTTTGGTTAAAGATTTGATGAAATTTGGCATAGAAGTTGTTGGTACAGGATGTTCTTCTGTTTTGTTTTAGGTATCAGTGAAATCTTCTCTATCAGACAGAATCAAGCAAGCACAGAAGCAAGATAGTGAGTTGCAGAAAAAGGTAGAGTTGGTTCAGAAGGGTAAGTTGCCTGAATTCAACATTGATAATGATTGTGTTTTGAGGATTGGGAAGAGATTATGTGTGTTTTGTGATTCACAGTTGAAGAATGTGTTGTTATGTGAGGCTCATAGTTCCCCGTTTTCAGTTCATCCTGACAGTACTAAGATGTACAGGGATCTGTGGAAGTATTACTGGTGGGATGGAATGAAATTAGATATTGCTGATTTGCTGTGAAGTGTTTGACTTGTCAGCAGGTTAAAACAGAGCGGCAATTACTGAAAGGGATGCTTCATCCTTTACCAGTGCTAGAGTGGAAATGGGAAAACATATCCATGGACTTTTTTGTGGGATTACCGAGGACATCTCGAGGTAATAATGCAATCTGGGTTATTGTTGATCACTTGACTAAATATGCTCATTTCCATGCTATACAAGATACTTTTTCCCTAGATCAACTTTCCCGTTTGTATCTTAAAGAGATAGTCAGGTTACATGGAGTTCCTCTCTCCATTGTGTCTGATCGTGATCCTAGGTTTACTTCTAACTTTTGGAAAGGCCTTCAGAAGTCGTTGGGTACTGAATTAAATTTTAGTACAGCTTTTCATCCTCAATCAGATTTGCAGTCAGAACGAACAATTCAGACCTTGTAGGATATTCTACGAGCTTGTTCGATGGATTATTAGGGAAGTTGGGACCAACATATTTCTTTGGTTGAGTTTTCTTATAATAATAGCTTTCATTCCAGTATACAGATGGCACCATTTGAGGCATTTTATGGGAAGCGGTGTCGAACTCCAGCATTTTGGGATGAAGTAGGTGAAAGGAAGCTGATGGGACCAGAATTGGTAGAAGAGATGGCAGAAAAGGTTCAGTTGATTCAGAAGCACATGAGAACAGCTCAGAGCAGGCAGAAGATTTATGCGGATAACTGGAGGAAGGATCTATCTTTCGAGGTAGGTGATCGTGTTTTTCTCAAGGTTTCTCCATGGAAAAGTGTGATGAGATTTGGTAAGAAAGGAAAGCTGAGTCAATGGTTTGTCGGACCATATGAAATTCTGGAGAAAGTTGGATCAGTTTCTTACCGAGTGGATTTACCCCCGAGTTTTTCTCAGGTACACAATGTTTTTCATGTTTCGATGTTGAGGAAGTATATGCCAGATCCATCTCATGTTTTGAGTCCAGAGGTAGTTCAGCTGGAGGAGAACCTATCTTATGAAGAACAACCAGTCCAGATTCTTGACCATAGGGAGCAGGTGTTACAGAATAAGGTGATTCATCAGGTGAAGGTTTTGTGAAAAAACCATGTGATTGAAGAGGCAACGTGGGAATCTAAAAATGCTATGAGGGATAAATACCCCCACTTATTTTGATAAGTGAATAAAATTGCGAGGACACAATTCCCAAAAGGGGGGGAAGGATGTAACATCCCAGGTAATTAAAGAATAAAGAATTTTCATATTTATTAATATTTTCGAATTAAATATTATTTTTAATTAAAAGGGGTTTCTACGTTTGATAGCTTACTCGATACACAACGATGAGTTTCTTTGAAAACTTATGTTGCACACAAGTAATAAAATAATATTATTTTAAATGTTAGTTAACAAGTAGCCGTTGTACTGGCGGGAATGGATAGAAATAACTAAAATATAATTATATATGTTTTTAAATGTTTTTACATTTACCCAATAAAAGATAAAGGCTTAAAATACAGAAAGAGTTCAATTTTAGGCATTTATTCCCTAATTTTCACTAAGGGTTCACTTATCACCTTTTGAAGGAAAACCATCATTAAATATAGTATTGATCAATCTTATAAATTCTATTGGACCAAAAATAACTCTTCTTTAGAATCAGGACATCAAAATTTACTTTGTGTAAATTTTTGGTACCTTTCCGATAAAGTTCATTTTTTAATGAATAGTGTAAAATGTTGTATTTTAATTCAAAACCTCTTTTTAATATAATTTATTTATATGATCAGATAATCTTTTTAATTGGTTTTAAAGTGAAATTAGAAAATATTTTTACCATTAAATCCAATAGTGGTCGTTGTAATTAATTTCACATTGAAATCGGACTTAAACTAGTGTCAATCTTTTGATACTTATTGTTTCATAAAAACACGCTCTTTTCTCTGACAACAGGAATTAATTATTAAATTAATTAATGTGACTTATATGTTTTAAATTTTCTAAAATATAATTCATTTTTGAATTATTAATATCAAATATAGCTTAGGGTGAATTTTTGGTAATTTTCTAAAAAACTTCAAATTTTGATGAATAGTGAAACCACTAAGTGGTACTTATAAAAACTGATTTTCCATTTAAATGAAATTTTGCCATCATTGTGTTTTGATTTTCAAAAACCCGACATACATGGTTTTCATTAAGTATTAAAATTTGGTTCATTGAGATTAAAATAATTTTTTGGTGAATAGTAACTTATTAAGTTTTTAATCGCGATTAGTGGTAATTAGTGTAGTTTAAGGTAAAAATAATGTTTTAATAATATGAGATGAGCTTGAAACATGTCCTACCATCATTGGATGTGTCATGGCCGACCAAGAAAAGCTATGGGTCATCTTGGGGACCCCATGGATCCACTTTGGTTGGGAAATGACAAAAATAACTTTTTATTTAATGTAAAAGTAAAAATGACACAAACATAATATGTTTTACAAAAACAATTTTTACATGGGGTTATAAAGATCATATTTTTGATTATAAATCGTCATTGGAAAGATAAAAGTATTTCCTACATAATAGTATTTTTTATAATTTTTAGACTTTAAATAAATTAAATTATTTATGACATCATGATGATGCAGCAATGACCTCATTATTTAATGATTTAAATAAAATCGAAAGATAATTTAATGTATAAAACCTACACATGTCCAAAACCTATTGTATGGGAATATTTCGAAGCCTTATCATCTTAGATTCGAAATATATCAATGTGGGACCTTAGAAATTCAAATCAGTTTTGAAAATAAAATAATAGTTTCATGATTTCCAAAAGTGCCTCGCCTCTCCTCTTATAAAAGGCCCCCACCTCTACCTCATTTCACACACTCCTCAAGCCTTTTACTCGGACATCCCCTGCCCATTTACTCTCTCCACATCCATATCCTCATCCTAGAGGATTCCCTTTGAGCATAATTCTATCAAAGGAAGCCTTTAGGCTCAAATCAAAAGGAGTTACACTTTTAAAGGTAATTCATTCTCTCTTGTTCATTTGTTTTATTTTGCTTCTCCAACCCCCTAAACTATTTTTATTTACTTCTTTTGTAACAACACCAGTATATTCAATATACTAAGATGTTTTTATAAGATTTATTCGAGCTACGCACTCACACAACTACATCAAATGGTTAAAGAACATACGGTTTCCGTGGCTGGCGAAATTCTGCCTCCCGAAACGATGATTGTTCAATACTCATTTAAAACCTTCAAAGGTGGCCATTATGATGTCACTATTTTTATATATGATATATAATATGTTTATTCATTCCTTAAGCTTCTGTATTTTTCATTTATGGCATACCATTATTGTTTCCATTATGGGTAAACACGATATCTTCATTTTAGGAAGTGCGGACTACCGCCCCCTGAAGGTGATTTGATTCGTTAATACCATATGTGGGATGTGTAAAGGATAAAGTTAATGATATTATATATGTTATTATACTGTAATGATAATATACTCTTATATCATTATGATTCCATTCTATAAAATACGAAATAGAAATGAAAGTAGCATTCATGCGTACGTACGGCTTACCGTCTCCATGAACGGTGCATTTCATTTCTTACCTCTAAATGATTATGTATTATTATAAATACATGTATATTCTGGATATATATGATATATATGATATCCAAATCAGGAATGTCATTCTAGATATAAAGAACCTTTGACCACACGAACAACATGTAATTGTAAGAAGTCCACTTTCGACTTAAGAACCAAATATTGACAAAACAAACATTATTAACTTAAATGGTTACATAATTTTTATAACATGGCAATAAGTGATATAAAAGGAATAATTAACATTAAAAAGGTTCTTAATCAAGTATAAATTAACTCAATTTTATTATTCAGGACGTTAAAGAACGATCGAGTCAAGTCGGACCCGAGGTAAGGGACTTCATCTCAATCTCCTTTCATTGAGGCATATTTCGTTTTATACACAACTTTCTTTTATATGGTGTATAAACCCCTTTGACTTTTACTTTTATACAAAAGGAAACTTTTTCTACGAAGCATTTTACTAAACGAAAAAAAGGAATGTTTTATTAACGTACGCGGTGACAACGACCTTTTCCGCCGCCGCGAATATTATTTGGTCTTTGGCTTCCTCAACAAGCCATTATGTTTTTAAAATGAAATAAATACCATATACTCTTTTATGTATTTTGGTATTGAAAATGGTTTTGATAAAGGATTATATTATGATATATTGTGATTGAAATGTGGAAATGTTATCATTCCTTTATATTGGTTTTATGTTTTATGATTTTATATTGGTACTTGGACATTTGACGGGTGGTTACATGATAAACAATATGACGGGTGGTGCCGTGAATACCAGGATGAGTGGTTACGTTATAACCTCCAATGCATTGGGTATGGAAGTCGGCCGTATGGCTATTCCATTAAGTATGTATGGAAATTTTCCATATGGATATTCCATTAAGTGATATGTGTGGAAGTCGACCGTATGGTTATTCCACTTAAGTATGTTTATGTCCCAAGTTACCTTTATATATGTTATGTGTTCTTTATATGGGTTTTATTGTAATCCTTTGGTTACCAGAAGGTATGTAATGATACTTTATTCAATGAATAGTTTGTACTAATTCATGAAGGTGAAGTTATTACTTTGATAGAGTATACATGGTTTACTTGATGATTGAAAAACTAACAGTTTTCATTCTTTGTGTATCCCTTACTGTGCTTTTTATGCTCACCCCATGTTTTTTTGAAATTTTTTTCACAGGACTTAATGTGGAATAAGGTCAAGGATGGGATCAAGGGAATGTCATGCTATATAAAACATGGAACTAGACATGTTTCTTTTAAGAGTTTTTTTATTATGGAAACTTAGTAGAAGTGACTACTTTGTAATCTTTTGAGATGTAATAGTTATGTTCTAATTCTCTAAAACTCTAAATCTGAAAAGATCCTCAACGTGAATTATTCATTTAATTCAATATTAAGTAAGGTTTAAGGCCGAGGCCTTATATCGAGAGCTACGGGTACAGCTGGAGGACTTGCAGGGCAAGGGATTCATCCGACCCTGTGTTTTACCCTGGGCTTCCCTGATATTGTTCGCCAAGAAGGCGGATGAGAGTTTGTGACTTTGTGTCGACTATCGTCGCATGAACCAGGTGACCATGAGGAAAAAGTATCCACTGCCGAGGATTGACGACCTCTTCGATCAGCTCAAGGGAGAACGGTGGTTCTCGAAAATATAACTCAGGTCAGGCTATCATCAGCTCAGAGTTCGGGATGAGGACGTGCAGAAGACGACCTTCAGATGTCGGTATGGCCACTGTGAGTTCTTGGTTATTCCATTCAGCATATCCAATGCTCCATTAGTGTTCATGGGCCTCATGAACAAGATCTTTCAGCCATACCTCGATCTATTTTTCATGGTCTTCATCGATGACATTTTGATATACTTGAAGACTGAGGAGGAGCACGCCTACCACTTGCAGTTTGTACTGGACACACTCCGAGAGCACCATCTTTATGGTAAGCTCTATAAGAGTCAGTTCTGGATACGGGAGGTCCCCTTCTTGGGATATTCCATCTCTGAGGCGGGAGTTGTGGTGGACCCTGCGAAGATTGAGGCAGTGCTAGCTTGGGAGCCACCCAGGAGCGTGATGGAGGTGCGGAGTTTCTTGGGAATAGCTGGGTACTACCGGAGATTCGTACCAAACATCTCCAGAGTTGCGGCACCGCTTTCTGCATTGATGAAGAAGGGGAAACCCTTCGTGTGGACAGACAGATGTCAGCAGAACTTCCAAAAGCTGAGACAGAGATTGACCAGCGCATCTATCTTAAGGCTACCAAAGGAGGGAGTAGGGAACGTAGTTTACTGTGATACATCAAGGGCCGTACTCGGATGTTCTCTAATGCAGGAGCAGGTATTGATCGCCTACAGATCACGTCAGTTGAGGCAGCATGAGCAGAACTACGCTACCCATGAAATGGAGTTAGCAGTAGTGGTCTTTTCTCTGAAGATGTCGCGACACTATCTGAAGGGAGAGCGATTTACAGTCTAATCTAACCATCAGAGTCTCAGGTACATCTTCTCGCAGAAGGACCTGAACCATAGACAACGACGATGGTTAGAGTTCTGCCAGAACTATGACTTTGAGATAGTCTATATTCTTGGAAAATGGAATGTAGTAGCCGATTCTCTTAGCAGGAGGATGAGCATTAAACTACTTGGAGAGGTGACAGGGCAGCTAGCCACTTTGTAGATATCCTTTGTGGATAGCGATGGAGCTTCCTTTCATCATTCACTCAAAGTCACTCCTCCACTGCTGCAGTGGGTCGGAGAGGCACAGCGTGGGGACACCGACTGTGAGACATGGTGTGCGCAGATATCCTCATGATAGACACCTAATGGTTTCTTCTTTCAAGGAGAGCACAATGTCCTTTTCAGAGGACTTACCTTTGTACCAGTTTCTTTATGGGAGGAGGTGCTGAGAGAGTTTCACACTTCCCCATTGACAGTACATCCTGGAGTGGTGAAGATGTACCAGGATCTCAGACAATAGAACTGGGTGTCGGGCATGAAGAATGTTATGGCAGAGTTCATTTCCCGATGCCTCACCTGCCAGCAGGTGAAGGCGGAGCACCAGGTTCTAACAGGATTGGTACAGCCCTTGGAGGTCCCGTAGTGGAAGTGGGACATGATATCAATGGACTTCGTGACTGGACTTCCAAACTCTTCTAGAGGTCATGACCCCATATGGGTGATTGTCGACCGACTCACCAAGTCGTATCACTTCTTACCCATCAGGGAGCAGGGATCAGTGGAGATCATGGGGCGCCTCTATGTTCAGGATATTGTACGGCTTCACGGTGTGCCATCATCTATCTTCTCTGATTGAGATGCTCGCTTTACTTCCCGGATTTGTAAGGGGTTGTAGGAGGCATTTGGGACGCAGCTACGTCTGAGCACCGCCTTTAACCCCCAGACAGATTGTCAGACGGAGAGGACCATTCATACACATGAGGACATGCTCCGCGCATGTTTCCTCGACTTTGGCCGCAGCTGGGAGGAGCACCTACTCTTGGTGTAGTTCGTGTACAACAACAGCTACCACTCCACAATCGGGATGGAACCATACGAGGCGTTGTACGTCTGACCTTGCAGATCATTGCTGTGCTGGAAAAACCCAGGGGAGTCAGCACTTGTGGGACCAGAGATGGTTCAGGCCATGAAAGAGAAGGTCCAGGTCATCCAAGAGTGGATGAGGATAGCTCAGAGCTGGCAGAAGTCTTATGCTGACAGTAGGTAGAGGCCACTGGAGTTCGAGGATGGCGACCATGTCTTTTTCCGGGTCTCACCTCGACGTGGATTATGGAGATTTGGCGGAGGCGACATTTTGTCTACATTCTTCATCAGACCATTCCAAGTTGTCATCAGGATAGGCAAGGTGGATTATCGCCTTGCTCTACCACCTCAGTTGCACCAGGTGCACGACGTCTTCCACGTATCTCAGCTGAGGAGATATGTGCACGACCCGACGCATATCATTGACCATGGGGAGCTGTACATCGATGATGGAAAGACTTTTTCGGAGGTCCCAGTGGATATAGAGGATCAAAACGAGCGGGTCCTACGTGGATGAATGATTCCTTTAGTGCACATCAGATGGCAGCACATGAACCTTCAAGAGAGCACTTGGGAGCGGGAGGCTCAGATTCGTGCACATTACCCACATTTGTCCCCCTAGATTATGATGTATCTTTATGGGGACAAAAAGCCCTGAGGTGGGAGTAATGTAAAGACCCGTAAAATTCAAGGGAAATTTTTTCTTAATTTTCTTTGGGATTTTACAAGAACGCGATTTCTGACGGCACTTGATTCCGAGGCATGGTGTGCCTAGAATTTTTATCTGAAGTTTAGCTCGGGTACGTTCAGTGAACGAATGAGCGGGTTTTCCTTATTTTTGAACCGGTGCTAGGAATCAAATTCTGACGGCACCGATGAATTTGTAGTGCCGGTAATTGATTAGAAGCACCTTTTCTGGAGTTGCGTTTACATGGTAAGAGTTGTTAAAAATTGAGGAAGTTAAAAATAAATATTGAGCAACAATTTTTATTTTATTTTTACTAAGTGGTTAACCATTGGGTGGAAGTTGGGTAACCCCCAAGAGACGTTATAAGGCGGTGGGGCCCACACGAACCCCACCACTTCATTTTCCCAAACCCCCCCTTGACCTCTTTTTAATGACAACTTTTAATTAAGTGGTTTAAAATTCAATTTTTGAATTTTAAAAATTAAGTCATGATAATAAAATAAGTGAGGCACTTATTTTATTTTTGGATGGACTTGTTGTGTTGAGAGGGGATTGGGAGAAAAAGGGGAGGCTTGAAGATCTTCATCTTCTTCGTCGAAGAACGCGAAGAACGCGAAGAACGCGAAGAACGCGAAGAACGCGGAGAACGGGAAGAACACACTGATCTATGACGAAGAACGCCAAATCCTTGGAGATCAACTATGGGAAGTTGTGTACCGCGACGCCAATGAACCTCTCCTTCCGCGACACCTTCTTCCATGATGATAAATTCCTCAACGAACCCTCGCTCAATGAATTTGACAAGGTAGGGGATTTTGTTTTTGTTCGTGAATACTTCCATTATCGTTCTTCGTGAATCATTTCCGCTTTCTATCGATTAACGGGAGGGGGCTGGACCGTAAAAAAACGGTCGACCCTACTCCCTTGTAAGTTGTTTTGATGCGGTTTAAAGGAAAGCGACATGGTGCAATGACACCATGTGGGATCATACGGTAAGGGTGCAGGGTGCCGTCGCGCCATGCCAGAGAACCTTGAAGGAACATCAAAGACACCGCGGCCAGAGCGGGGCCGCGGCGGAGGGGCGCGGAACAGTCGTGCCGCATCGGACGAACCAAAGCTGCGGCGGAGCAGGGACCAGCGGCCGGTTCCGGGCCACCGGCGTCGGAGCAGGGGGACCGGCCCATTCAGGTCTCGTGGTGGCAGCAACCATCCAGCAGGTCAGACGAGGAGCCGGGGGTTACGACCCCTAGCTGGCCGGACAAGTGCGGCCCCCCACATGGGGGCCGCTGTTACGAAACAGTGGGGCAGCGCCCCCCCCCCACCCATCTGCTCGGCCAAAACGGTCAAGCCACCTGGCCAGCGCCGGCTGAGTCGGGCCGCCCCAAGCGTGCCGGACCCGGACCCGGGTCGGGTCGACCCAGTTCGGGATGACCCTGGTGCTCTCGGGCCGGATCGGTCTCGGGCCCCAAACCCCCACTTCTGGACCTCTTTTGGTCTTTTTCCCATAAATTGGGCTACAGACCTCTGATCGAAGCACATTTAGCAGTGATGCGATACTTGGATCTAGATAGTTGTTTCGATATATTACGCTCATGGTTTCAGAGTACTTTGGGTTTGGCCGGGTTGATTCGAGCACGAAACCAATCGGGCCCTCGGAGCGGAAATGCTTTTAACTTGAGCTCCGGACGTCCTATTGACGTGCCGTCGACTTTGTTGGGTTCTTCTTGTTGGGACGGACATTTTCGATTACTCCACTCGAGGTTTGGACGCAGATGGTGTATGGTTAGGTTGGTTTTGACTTAAAAACCAACCAGGCCCCTGGGACGAAAAATCCAATAACCCTCAGACCAGGTGTCCGATTGACGCTTCGTCCATGACGCTGAGTTCCACTTGATTATACAGAACTTTTGGATACATCAACTCCAAACTACATTTTAGTTGATGCATCAGCCCCTTGGCTCGTGGAGTGGACCCTCCCGAACAAGCTTGCTGTGTGCGGGAACCCTAGAGCTGGCTGCGACTGCGACGATGATGATGACTGTGCAGAAATCCTCCATGGATTCGATAACGACGACTACAGTACTCAGCGATCCTACATGGATCGGTGCTACCAATCTTGTGTGGGTCAGATCATGTGTGGATCAGCGCTCAGCAGTCCTCTGTGGGCCAGCGCCTATAGATCCTATGTGGGTCCGATCATGTGTGGGTCATTGCGGGGGTTAGTTACCTATCGATCCTTTGTGGGTCATTGCAGGGGTTAGTACCTATCGATCCTCTGTTGGTCTGATGGATTAGATGAATCAGTGGCTACATCTGATCATCTCTATCATCTTATGAAGAAGTATAGCTGTGTGAGCTGAATCTTTACTTTCAATCATTATCTTTGATATGATTGACTTGATTTCCTGTGTGGATTGTGTTGTGTTATCCCATGTGGACGTGATCGGACTTGGGCTCGGATGTTGGAGCCGAACTGGAATTGATGACTTAGGTATATTTATGGTAATATACCTAAGTAGTGTCGGATTTTACTTCGTGATTGTATCTTTCCTTTGTGGATTGTCCATTGTGGATTCTGGGAGACCTTCGAGGGTCTCGGGGGTCCCTACTGAGTAGCTTATACTCACCCCTTCATGGGCTATGCTTGCACTATGTTGTGTTGGTTGTAGATGACGGACAACACTGATCATGGTTGAGGCTTGTGGAGCGAGTCGGTATCTAGAGGTGGACCACCAGGACGTACATGGAATAGACGACTGGACCTGTGGAGCTGTGGAGACTATCTGTACCCACCCTTCATGTGGGACTTCCAGTGGACGGCTCGACATTGTGGCTTTACTTCAATTGATGTTTTCCATTTCCAGTTGTACTTTACTTTCAGTTTGGGTTTGTATACTGGACCACTTACTTTTCTTCACTTGCTATTGTACCCAGTTATTACTTAGTGTTTAATTCTGCTTGCTTACTCTGAGTGTTTGTTTACTTTAGAAAGGAAATGCCTTCCCTTTTTTTCGGGAATTACGCCTTGGTACTTGTCACCAGCCCCTGGCCTATGGAAGCCGGGCTTGGGGTAGTCACGGCACGGGCCCCGAGGACGGTTCGTGACAGTAACTATAATTTTAATTGAATTAAATCATTAGATAATGGTGGTGAGACCATATTGGTAAACAAATTCATTACTCATATTTTTAAGTCACCCTTTATAAAGGAAATGGAATGTTTGAATTAAATAAATAATTTATTGAATAATGATGTTTCAAGGGCGACATGTTGGTTGGGTTGTGGAACAACATGAATGAGTTCATTATGAATTTGAATTATTTTAACTATAAATTGAATTATGTTTTTTCCTAGAGTGTTATATAGATCCTATATTGAATTACCTTTATGTTTTCCCTGAGATAGATTACATTATATTATAGAACAAGTGACACACCTGTTCTCTATATGGAATTCTATATATTCTCACTAAGGGAAATGCATTTATATTATTCATATATTGATACCTGGGTTCCTATGTTTAATTCCTTATTCGATCTATTAAGATCACAAGTTTTTATAGTGTATAATGTGTTATACATAGGTTCCCTCTCTAGTATTAATTCTATGAGATCATGATACAAACCTATTAAATGATAGGACTTAGAAGTCCATCAATAAACAAGGATTTGGTTAAATATTTAGACACATCAATTCTTTATTTTTACCTATGCCTCTTAATTCATAATAGTAATGGGACTGGATGAGAGATTTATCTATTAATTACCACTATGTATAGATACCATGGATCCACACCATGTGTCCCAAAATTATTAAAGTAAATTATATATGAAAATTTATTGAGAGATTGTAGATTTGGCTTAAGTAGGTTTTATAGGATGGGTCTTCTATAGAGAATAAGGACCAAAATAGAATGATCCCTTTAATTAATTACATTAATTATTACCTACACACTTCTTATAATAAATTCAAATACATGATAGTACTAGAATCAATTGGGGTTGTACTACTGAGAATATCTGACACAATTCATGTGCCGCTAATTTTTACCATAATACACTTAATAGATGTAGGTATGGATGATGGGATGTATCCAGCTATGGATTCATGGCCTTTTGAACTGGGAAGTAGTATAGGAACCGCGGACCAATCTTATTATAAAATTTATATTGGAGATATATTTTTCCTTTATAGTTAATTTTTAATAGAATATAATTTATATTCATACATCCCTAATCCCCTTTTTACTCTTCTATTTTTATAGCACCGGGATATCATCTCTTGTATATGGAAATTGGTATTATTTATTTCGGTTTATCTCTATCTAGATGTATACACATAATATTACATTTATTGTATTATTTTTTATAATTATGGAATTTATTCACAATTACCCCCTCTTTGAAAATGTGGGTATAGTCTCCCCACCGTACTATTGTAGACAATCACTAATAGTCTGCTTCCTCTAGCATATGGGGAGTCACACTTAAGGCCATGTTGTCAACCAAGTTAGGCTACTAAAAAGTGAACCGGGTCCAGGACATAAATAATTTGAACATAAAAATTAATATTATTTATCTTGATTAAAAATATTAAATCTATAGTATCATATTAAATTCACATATGTTTCATAATTTAATTTAAAAATAAAACAGAAAATAGATTGAAAATTGGTTTTTGAAAAAAATGTTTTATTAAGTATAAAAATTTATTGAAACAAAATTCCAAAACAAAATAATTATTATGATCTAAATTAGATTAATAATAACTTAATTTTATAAATTTCTACATTAATATAATTATAATATAATTTGATATTCAAAATGTTCTAAATAAAATACTATTGAAATAAAAATCAATATTTTACACAATTCATAACAAATTTAAACTTTTTTGGAAAATTCAAAAATATTTACTATAAGGTAATTTTAACAGGTTTATTTTTAAAACTAATAAAATTTATTCAAATTAATTTTCTATATTAGTAAAATAATAATTTCAAAAAATGTGGGTAAAATTAGACAAACCAATTTTTAGAAAAATACAACTTTTAAGCATAGAACATTATTTAATCTTATCCTCTGCCTAAAAAAATAATATGAATGAATTAAATATTACTAAATATATAAATTTCCATAATACAATTCACCATCATTGATAGATTTAATTTATTATGATAAAAAACATTTCAAAAATAAATAATGCTTAAAAACATCTTATATATTTTCATTTGGTTTTTAGATTAATTTAAAATTTATTAATAAAAATGAATTTATTTTATGAATATATAAAATATAAATTTTTAAAAACTACATAGTCATATTTATACCAGTCCATCCAATAGTAATGATATAACTATATAAATATATTTTAATGTTTTAATAGTATATCTCAGTTTTTTGAATCTAGGTGTTGTGTGTTGCATCGACTATCAAATAAATTAATTTTATTGGGAATAGAGTATTTCATAAAATCTTAAGTTGTTAAATTCAACCCACTTAAATTGAATTTAACCATGTAAATTCCATTACCCTGATACAAATAACTTAGAATTCTTCACCCACATCACATCCTCTAGTTCTTACATAGCTTCATAAAAATGATGGTTTCGCCACAAACCATTGACTATGTGAGTGGTTTTATTACATAGAACATTCTCAATAAAATCCTGAATATACTCGAATTTCTCCACATAAGAGAGATCTCGATCCTTTTGTACAACCATTGTGTTCAGTACATGTGAATGTTCAGATATGTACGTTCTTATGATAGATTCAGGGAACTCTTTGTAGACTTGATGTTGGTTCACTGGGTGTGCCAAACCGTAAGCTAGAAACCCAATGTGATTAATAATCTTAATTGGTTCAACAAACCTATAGTATATATTTCCCTTCTTATTTAAAATCATAACCATTTACCATGTATAAATTTATAGAAAACCCTTCTCATATACTTAAATCCATCGTCATATTGATGATTATGAGTATAATTTTTTATCAACTTAGAGCTACCAAAATATGTCAATGAATGGTTCTAACGTTTTGTGCCACATGCAGAGCGATCTATTGATCCGATACATAAATTTCTACAACTTCATTCTAGAATGTTTAATTTCTAAAATTCATTAATGATGTGGATTTATAACGAGCCATCTGAACACTTGAGTGAAGTCTATCATTGTATGAAAACTCAAATTGAATAATGTGTTGATCCAAAACACCATTGAAATCCATTGAACAAGATATCAACATATCTTCTATGGTTGTATTGGTTCTATCAAACTAACCATCTATATGAGGATGATTAGTTATGATGAAACTCAATACTGTGTCAAATTCTTGTTATAGACTTCACCAGAACTATGAGGTACACCTCATATCCAAACCACATATAGGAAAATTTGTTAATCCCTGAAACCATAAAACCCATTTGATGTATATTTTGTAATATTATCATGATTGAAAAATTCTATGATCCCAAAAGTGTGATGAATTGATACAGTGACATAATATAACACAAATAAGATTATGGAATAGTCCCTTTTTGGGACTGTGGTGATGAAATACAAGGTGATATTTTCCCACTTCCATCATGGTATGGGTAATGGTTGTGACATTATACTATATATTTATATCTTATCCACATCTGATTCATACACCAATAATTGATATATATGCTTTGAAATATCTATCTTAATGTTTTCCAAAAAAAATACTATTTCTAATCCTTATACATCTTCACACATCACGGAAATGTATGGAATTGAGAGCTATGAGTTTCCTATAATATATTCTTTATAAAATATGGAATTTATGGAACACATACTTGGTTATTAACCCTTATCATACCATCTCAATCAAGGATAAAATCATGACCATTTCTCACATTCGTATGGAACTTCACATCTTCCTTCTACACATCTTTTATATTCAATTGGATAGATGGTTGAAAAATAATATGAGAATGATAAAATTTCTCCACATCCTTTAATATATGAAAAACCATCCATTGAAAATATAGAAACATTGGATATTTTTGTGATAATACTCATATATAATAAAGTATTATTCTTTTGACTAAAATAATAATCCAAATTGTTCATTTTTCTAGAGTGGTAATTAGTTGAGTAGTCATAATAATTAATCAGCACAAGCCACCTTCACCGGTGGATATTAAACTCTTTATGTGTGAATATATACATAAAACTTTTATGATCAGTACATATATCACACCTTTCCCCATAAATATACTTTCTCCATATCATCATTTTTGAAAATAATACAGCTTACTCCAAATCATGACTTGGGTAATTTTTCTCATGAGCTTTAATTTCTCTTGAGGCATAAGCTATGCCCATATTAATATTCATGATAACACATCTTCAACCATTTTTTTATGCATACCTATTTATTTTGAACCCTTATCCAATGTAGGGTAATATAAGAATAGGTGTTCTCACTAAATTTACCTTTAGTTCCTTTACTTATTCAATGTAGCCATCTTTCTAATGTAACTTGCATCCCTTCCAAGTTGGAATGGTGAGTATATTATATTATTGAAATATATTATCACCAACCCATTATTAATATCTATCCAAATTATTAAAATTTAGTATCCCAAACATAGTGGTCAGTTTGGTGCAACATTCAATAGCTTACATATTTTAATGAACCATTGACATACCACACTTGAGATTAATGGACACAACAATGAATGTGTATATGCCAAAATTCACCCTCATTAAAATTTTCATACACCATATCCTTAATCATGTATTCTATAAAAATATTAGGTGACCCTAATTCTCATATAAGATTTTTTATTGTATTATAATTTCATCTAATAATACAAACACAAAATGATAAACTTAATCTATAATGTCACTATTTATTAAATCAGTTATGATAACAGGGGAATTAGTAATACCAAACAGTGTCCCTATATATTCATTTCATCCATACCTTGTACTAAATTCTTTACATGGTATGTAATTCTTAACTACCATCAATTTTTTATTTCATTAAGAAATATCAACCTTGTAAAAGTATTTATCTCCAAACAATTGATCAAACAATCATCAACATGAGGTAGATGATACTTATTCATTATATTGAGCTTTGTAAAGTCGCAATAATCAATGAAAAGTCCCTTTGGATAGTCATTATTGTTAACAAAATGAATCTATGGGCCCCAAGGTGAAACACTATGCCAAATAATTCACTTGTCGACATTTTCCTAGAGTTTCATTTTCAATTCATGTATCTTAGTCTAGGTCGTTTTATATGGATTTTTAAAAATTGGTGTGACACCAAATATTATTTGTATTTAGATCATAACATCAAGAATCAATGAATACTAGGAAGATTTTAAGACAATACATCTAAAATTCCTTCACAATAGGCATATCAATGATGTTTAATTTATCCCGAACCATATGAGATAAAGACCATTTTTGAGATAAAATCATGTCCCAAAAAAGGGATATAATGTATTAGATGTTTATTTTAATCATCAAACAAATAGATTATCAAATAATGGTTATGAATATCATACATGACTTATATTCATTGAAAATTGAGTTGGTATTCATATAGAGAAATCCAACCAATGTTTAGGTGAAAATAAAATTCCACTAAAGGTAGAATAATGATATTTTCTTGATGAACTCCCCCAACCACAAACCGGAGAATAATCATAGACATAATATATGATCATCATACAATTAAGGGTATTTATTGTTCATCAAATATATAATATTTGAGGATATGAATGGAAATTACTAGAAACATTTATTGAAATATTGGAATTCAAATAATCAATTTCAAATGCGGCGTTTCAATATTTGAGAAGGCTTATTACTACCTCTATTTCATCGTTCTTTTTATTACCATTATAAAACCCAGAATAGTTTTCATGAACATCCAACCAATTTAATTTGAGTGGTCAATCTTGAAAATTAATCCAAGGGATGTCAGTCTTTTGACACCATCTTTTCAATTTATGAATCCATATTTTTTGGAACTAGGAAATTACCGATTATTATCTATTCGAAAATTTCAAGATGGTTTGATAAATCCCATTATGATTCAGATAAGTATGTTTTTATACTTGTAATGTTTTTCCTTCTCATTATCTTGGTAGGGCAAAGAAGGAAATGGTAGTATAGCTGTAATTTTGAAGTCCAATATTTGTTTGATCTTCCCATGCAAAAAATAGTGCAATACATCCAATAGAGAATGAAAAATCATGTAATAGGGGTACATTATTTTTATCTCTTAAATGAAATGAAATTATTTACTTAATCAAATTGTGTTGGATTACTTAGAAATTTTGGGTGTTGAAAATTACATGATGGGTAATTGGGTTACACATCATGTAATGTGTTGGGGACTATTTTAAATCTATAATCATGGAAGTTTGACATTTTTTTCATCCTCTCAAATTACATTATCTTGACCAAGATCCATCCTAATGAAATTTGGGAGCCCTCAAACACTTCTGGGTTTTTTGTTCAGCAATTTATCATCACTCGGGTCATTTTTCATTAGTTGTGGTGCAATGGGAATACGTTCAGGTGGTATGTGGATTTACTTCATTCTACTGACCATGTTTCCTATATAGAATATTTCTTGAGATATGAAGAAAAGTGAGGTTTTGATGGATCTTGATAAATGGAAAGAAAAATTTTATTTTAAAATAATTTAATGGGTTGTGAAAAAAATATATGTTTTTCCCCTATTAACTATTTAATTTAATTGATGGTTTCAGAATGGTTTTCCATACATTGAGAAAATTATAAAAATGATAACATGGCTTACTATGGGTACAAGGTGGAAGGTTTTTCTTTAGGACATCATACATTGTGGTGGTTCATTTTTTTGGGTGTTTCTTTTGACCTAGAGTGCAGATTATTGGCTCTAAATATGTACATGATGTAGGAGTTTGAAAATTTGGGGTCTCTCTCTAGTTTTAGAGTGTAGATAATTGGATTCATGAACTATAATTCACTGTTCAGATAATTTTTGGTATGAGTAGTCTACTACATGACCAGTTGTAATCCTTGATGTTTTGGTACATATGTTTCTACAGTTGTTTGGTTCTACATGGTTTTGTACTATTTTATCCATGATAGGCATGTTGATGCATGTGAAATATGATAAGGAAAATGTTATATGAAATTGAAATGCATATATTTGATTTAGAATTTTGGAAAATGGGAAATTTTTACCATGTTTTATAAAAAACTACTTTACTACATATAATTCCATGTTTTATTTGAAATGAATATATGTGAATTATTATGAAGAGAAATGTTATGGAGAACCTGGGTTGGATCCTACGGATCCTGTTAGATAACACCATGTTCACCCCTTTGGCAGTTTGAAGACCTTTGTATGCATTTTGATGTAGGGAAAGATAAGGCATCATAGTTAGGTATTGGGTTTTCATGTCAGATGATTTGGGTAGTTGGTGGTGATATGGTGGGAGATTTCCCACACTATCACATTGAGTAGTTTCTTGTCTTCATTATCATTTTTAGTTGTACATGTATCTTTGAGTTATAGTTACTTAAGTGGTTGTTTTTTTCTGTTGTATTCTTACAATTATGAAACCTATATACATCATTCCTATGCTATTTCATTTTCCATTGAGTATATATATCATTCCATGACCTTCATTGAGGATGGGATAAATCATTACCTTTCTGTGTTTTTTGATGCCCAGATGCTTAATTCCAGCCCACATGTATCAAGAATTAAATTTGGTAATGTAACAGATCTAGTTGAGTGCCAACTTTTAGAGAAAACTAGGATTATTCATGAAAAAATGGGATTAGAGGAGGTTATTCCCCAAGAGTCTCTATCTTGGGACATCTGTGAGACTAGATATAGGATTGGAGGGACTATAGATGTATTTTGTGATAAGTTTTAGACAATATCTTGTTTTTATGAGACTCATGAAGCCATGGGAAGTTGGTATACGTTTCGAAAATGTTGGTTTTTTCAATAGATATTAGTTTCTTCTTATGGGCTTCCCTATTTAAACTAAGATTTACTCTATTGTCTGATCATTCCGTCTATATCTGGGTGCATTAGTATGCCTTAGATATGTCTTCCAAGTTTTCCTTAGTATGGTATAGCTTATTTTCCTCATGTTAATCCAAAAATAGATCCTAATATCATTGAGGTTATAGTACGAGAAGTTCATTTTTTCGATGAGAACGTAACATTATTTCAGAATGCTATTATTGAGGTACATCTTAGTTATGGAGGAGAGAGAGAGATACCGATGGTGGAAATTCATGCATGAGAATCCAAAATACTTTTTTGGAATGAATGAACCACCAGAGGAGGAGGATTTATTATATTGGATCAACCAAATATTTGACTTTCTAAAGACACATGAAAATATCAAGGCGATGTGTGCAGTGTTCATGCTCGAGGGTTCTAGTAACTAATTCCTAAATTCCATAATCTAGGCACATATAAATGTGGACTTGGATTGGAAGGGTTTCATGCCCCTATTCCTCAAACTCTTTTGGCCAGATTCACTAAATATGGAAAAAATATATAGTATTACTCTCTCTACATCAGGGAGAGAATTCATTGTCGGTGTGATCCAAATAGTTTGTTGAGCTTGTCTATTTGCCTCTGGAAGTTGTAAAGAATGAACAGATAATGATGAAAAAGTACAAGTAGGGTTTACTGTATTTTAAATTTCTATTATCTATATTAAATATTTCTACCTATGAAGAGATAGCAGCCATATCTAGGATAGTAGAGATGAAGATGTATTGAATTTTTTGCTTTTCAACATCTTCTCTTCAATCATGTGGATGATTCGATAGTGCATATGGGAGGAATAAGAAGTAGATAGATAATCATAGGAGTGGTGGATGTGGGTCTTAGTAGTGATCCTCCTCTACACATTCATCTATAGGAAGTTGTGAACCCTTGAAATTGTATCATTTTGGTAACGTCAGACACAACAGAAGTTTTTGTCCCGTGCTTGTGAAGACATGAAACGACTGTATACATTATGTTCATTTAGAATTACTATGTCGTGTTATGTCTATGCCTCATTATATTCCAGGTTTGTTGGCTCCAAAGGCTACTATGGAGAATTCATATTTTTTGAACGACTATAGGTCTCCAACCATAGGCCTTAGGAGTGCATCAATTTAACGGAGTAAATAAGTGATCATAAGATGTTGATGTAAGTAAAAAAATAGTGAGAGGTAAAATCTTGATTTCAACTTCAGTAGAGATTTATTTATTTGATAATGGTTCATCCAACTCATTTTTATCTGCACATTTGTTTTTTGATTTTCTTAATCATCCAATTGATCTTGTGTTTTTTATGATATTAGCAACACACATTGGAAAGAGGAATGAGTAAGGGTTTCAGTTTTCTTCTTTTTCGTAAAAGAAAATGACATGGAGTTTATCTATGATTTTCTGATTCTTGATTTTGATATGTATGATGTCATCGTTAGTACATATTTGATAGTCTATCATCGAGATATGTTTGAATGTTACCATCAAAATGTTTTATTTATTACTAATGATTAGAGATATCATGTGTTTCGTGGATAGTGTGACCCTGAGACTAGTCATGCAGGTCCATCCCACAAATAGCTCAATAGTTTTTTATGTCATTGTGAAAGAGCCTGATGGCCTTTAATTTGTTTTTGATCTTATCATTGTTGTAAGGGACATATCTGACATTCTTTCATAATCAGTTATTGTATTTTTCAATAAATACATGTAGATTATATATTTGAATTGGTATTAGGGATGTGAAAATTATTGATTTCATCTTGTTGAATGTAACCTATGGAGATGAAATAACTTAAGATTCAGTTCGATAACTTATTGGAGAAAGGTTTTTTTCTCCCAAGTGTTTCATCTTGGGCATCACCATTTTTCTTTTCCAAAATGGAATATGGGTCACTTTTATTGTGTGTGGACAATCAGATGTTTAAGTGGGCAATAGGTTTGAACAAGAATCTTTTTCCACATATGGATGATTTGATTGATTAGTTAAATGGGGAATAATAGTTTTCAATGATCTATCATCAGATTGGTTGTCATTAACTCAGAGTTTGAGAGTCTTGTATACCATTTACATCTATTAAGATTAGGTATAGAATTTTTGAATATCGTGCAAATCCTTTTGGTCTAACAAACCCTCATTAATTTTTTTTAATTTAATGAATTATATATTCCATCAATATCTTGACACTTTTGTGGTAGTGTTCGTGAATGATATTCTAGTCTACTCATAATATGAGCATGAGTATACACATTATCTAAGTTTGGTTCTACAAATTGTTATAATTACCCATTTGTATTGAATGATTCCAAAATGTAGTCTATAGATTCTTGTATTGAATTTATTAGGGATCATGATTTTTTGAAAAGGATTACCAGTTGATTCTATTATTGAAACGTCTATTTTTCATTCCAAGAATCACATTTTGTCTTTGAGATTCAATGATTCCTTGGTCTCTTTAGATATTATTGAAAGGGTGGTGGGATTTATTTGTGATTTCATTGAGTAGCATACTTCTAAAATAGACAGTGAAAGATTCATCAAAATAGTAGAACTTGATGGATATTTTTTCATTCATTCATATTGGAGTCTAGTAATCATTGGAAGAGATATCAATGACTGTTTTTTTGTTTTCCTATGATCATTTCGAGTTAATTATTTTAGAACTCAACCTGACGATTAGATCTATGGCATTACTAAATCTCTTAAAGGGGTGTAGACCATTGTTGAGTGGTAATTCTCCCAATAGGATATTCTTTTCTTCCTAAATAATTTTTTTGTAACACTGATGATAAGTAGAGTTTTTATAGTGTATTTCACTAGATTCTAGTGGGTTATTAACCCATGAACCATGAAGACGATTTATGACATTTCAAGTCAATTCTGGTGGACATGTTTGAGATGGGTCACTAGTGAGTTTGTCTCTCATTTATATACTAGATAACAAGTAAAATGTGAGAATATGAAACCTTTTAGTATGCATTAAACACGTCTAATGACTACTTAGAAGTTGTATGTTGTCTCTATGGACATTGTGGTTGGGTTTCCACAAACCTAGAAAATGAATAATGCAATATGGGTTGTGACTTATTGATTGATGAAATGATATCACATTATACCCACTCAGGATACAAAAACAATTGACATGTTGGGAAATAACTATGTGAATTAAAATGATCTGTTTCCTAGAGTTTCATACCATATAGTTTCTAACAGATATACCTAGCTCACTTCTCACTTTTGGTAAGTTCTTCAAAAGTATTCTGTATATCACATTCTTCTGAGTACGACATACCATCCATAAATGGAAAGCTAGACATAAAGAGTTATATTGATTCTCTAAGATAATCATCACCATTGAGTTATTGACATTGGTGGGACTTTGGATAATCACTTGGGGCTTGTTGAGTTGTATTATTACATAATTTACCAAATTCTAGATCATAAGGGATCCTTTTTAGGCCTAGTATTAAAATCTATTTAAATTTCTCTTTTTTTGTCAGTGATTGGTGAAAGTACTTTGATTAAATGGATCTTGGTTCAATATATGAAAGAAAAGATTTAGTTTATTAAAAAAAGGATTTTCAAAACATAGATATGGTATAAATCTAATGATGATCATCATCATCATCCATTGGTGTTTTTGGTTGGTTACATTGTTTTTTTAATGTTTCACCCCGTTTGGGTTATCGACGACTTAGAAGGAAAGGGAAAAATTTTCACCGTTTGTGAGACCCATCAAGATTATGTAGAATTTTTTTATGCTCTCTTTATGTTCGACACTTCCACCAAATTTAACATTGTTACATAATGTGATTCTTGTATCTGAATTAAAAATATCTCTATGATTAATCTCATTTTCAAATATATCATGATAATGACGGTGTCCCTCACATCTCTGTGACTGAGCGGCTAGTTAGGATAGTCAATTCTAAAACCAGGTTACTTCTTGAGAGGATTATTGCATTGGTACATGTACTGTGGATGCCTGCTTCTAATTATCATGGCATTTGGGAGCGTTAGGCACTGATGAGAGAGTATTGGAATCATCTTTTTTATCATAGATCTATTTTCATATGCTTTCTAGGGATTGATTTTTTTATGTTTGGGTTGTTATAAAATCCCGTTACTCTTATGACAAGTATGTTTTTAAACATTTCATTTTTTTCTTTTTCTTTTCACTAGTAGAGATGATAAATAAATTGTAGGATTCCTATAATGCTGAATTCAATGAAAGGTTGGATCTTCTGGAATGAAACATAGTGGTTCTACAATATTATGGGGAAATACACGTTGTCTAATAGGGTAACATAATATGTATCCCATAAATGAAATTAATTTTTTTTATCAAAATGTGTTGGATTTCATGAAAATTATAGGAGTTGACAATTAAATGACATGTGATTGGGTTACACATCATGTAATGTTTAGGTGAATAATTTTAAGAAGGCCGCCTAACTGCTTTTTCTTTTGTTTTTACTCATGTATTCCTTGATCTCAGCCTATTTTCATCCCTAAGAGATTATTAGGGCCCTCTATCCCCTTCGGGTCTTTTCATCCAGTGGTTTATCCTTATTCTATTATATATTCATCGGTTTTGGTGTGACATGTGTACATTATTTAGGTTTGTGTATTTCCTCGTTTCCAAAAACCCATTTTTCTAAATCGAATCTTGATTGAGATGTGGATTATATTATTGGGTTTACATTGATGTTGTTGGACTTTATTGTTGGTGGATACCAATATGGGTGTGTGAGACCCAACTTTTGAGGTTAGTGGTTTCATCTCGATTCTATGTTTGATAAACGATATTGTTATGTTTTTATAAATTGAGTTATAAATAAATTTGTAAGAAATTTTCATGATTTTTTTTGTGGGATTGGATATTGATTTGACAAAAGGAAGGTTTTCCTTGGTTTTTGAAAAATGGAATGAAAATGGGTATTTTCAAAGAACAAAATTGTTTGTGAAAAATTAAGAGGTTTAGTTTCCCTATGAAATGTTAATTTTCATATGTTGTTTTGAAATGGTTTTCAAAACATTAATATTATTGTGATAATGAGAACATGGGTTATCTAGGGTACTAGGTGGAAGTTTTAACTTGAAACCATCATCCAATATTGGGTTCACTTTTTGGGTGGTCCTCATGTATTAGAGTGTAGATTATTGGTTCTATGTAAGTATTTTATGTGGGGTATTCAAATATTTTTGTGTCTCTCCAGTCTTGGTGTGCAGACAATTGGTTTTAGATACCATGTATCACTACTCATAAATTTCTCGGTACATGTAGTCTGTTTTTAGACCTATTTTATTTCTTATTATTTTGAAACCTATATTGAAAATATTGTTTTCTACTTCCTAGATTTATATTGTTTTATACATTATATGCATGTTGATTCTTGGGGTAGATGATATTGAAATTTTGAATTGAATTTGATATACCTACTTTTTTATAACATTGAAAAAAGTTAATTTTTTTAATATTTTTATTATAAAAAAACTTTACTACTTATCATTCCATATTTTATTTTAAATGTGAATAAGATAATTATTATTTGACTTGTATTCGACCACCTAGGTGGGATAACAATGACCCAGTTATCACACACGGAGTGCATCCATTTGGCTATGTGAATACCTTTGTACGTATTTCAATGTTTAGAAAGTCAAGTTTTTGCAAAGAGGTGGCGGGTTTTTGTGTCAGCGGAGTTGGGTAGCTATTGGTGAGATTGTGGGAGGTTTCCAACACTATCACATGGAGTAGTTTTTTATTTTTATTTTCCATTTCATTCAAACTTTCCCCTTTTAGTATTATCTAATATAGTGTTCATTTACTTATATTTTCATCTTTCAATTATGGCACCAATATACCCATGTTTTCTACGGGTTCATTCAGCTTTTACTATGGATATCATTCCATTTTATTTATTTAGGTCGGGTGAATTCATTCCATTGTTGTTGTTTTGATTCTCAAGTCCATCTCAATTTCTCGTGGGGATCGTGAATTCCCATCTGGTATGTAATATATCAGGTTGGGAGACAGGTTTTAGTGTAAATCTAGTTGGTTTGTTACATTGATATTATAGAAAATCAGAATTAACCAAATCATATCCCCAGGGAGTGTCAAAATAGGTGTTTAATGAGTGAACAATCCATACAAAACCTAATTATAGTCACCATATACTTGACCAAATCATATAAGGGTTATGACCCAATGATTGATCCAATCCAAAACCAAATCCACTTATAGTATCTTAGTAGACATGCTTTTATAAAAAAACACATTCCATTTTTAATAATAACATTGTAAATTATTCTATACTTAAGAGTATCTAAAGGGTTCTAACTAATTTTTTTCTCATTTTAGTTTCCCCAAGTTAACTAAACTATTCGTTAATTCTATATATAGTGAACCATAATTATTATACATTGATATTTCATCTTATTATATGAGTATGCATTACCTGATATAAAAATGAATTCAATTATAATATGTTTCTGTTATCTATGGAAATGTTGATACATAAAAAACAGGATTATAAGTTACCTACATCGTCCCCAAATAAGCACATCAAAATAAAAACCCTAATTAGATAAAACATACATAATATCTCTCTTCTCAGCCAAGGAAAGGGATACATATTAAAGGGTGGCATAATATGGTTTGTAAGGAAAAATTAGAGAGATATCAGTTATCAATTTAACATAAAATGATCATAAGGGTATAAGAATAATAGTATGAAGTATTAAAATCAATCAATATACATCATAAAATTTAACCAAGAGTCATGTAATAAACAATAATAGTTTATAAAATATTAATCAAAATGAAATCAATGAACATGAGACATGGGAGAATAAACTTGGCATAATTAATGTCATTTTTTGATACAAATATTCCTAGAGAATAATTTCTTATGTAGTCAAGGAAAATTGAAAAGATTCTCATAGTGGATTAATTTCCCTCACTAAACCATCATAGTAGTCTTTTTTACTCACAATAATATAATAATAGGAAATTCCATCATTGAACAGGTTTTAGACCCCATTCTGGTGTTTTTTATCCTAGAAGATATCCATCTTTATGAAATTCATTAGAGAGACATACAATTATTGGAACACCCACAACATTATGTAAATAATAAAAACCTATTCAACAATCTCATAAAATATTCATTATATCATATCATAGGTAGAAGAAAGTGTTTCATAATAATTTCAATATGGTATATGTTGTGGAAAAGTATGTGGGTTAATAATCATTTTATCAATACATCCTAGAATATCCAATAAATAAATGGACATGATTTATAAACATCATTTCCAAAAAATTATAACTAATATAGAGAATGAATAATGATGGTGTAACTAGATCATATCCCCAGTAAAGGTTTAGAAACATAAAATAATGTCATCAAATATGGAAAATTACTTTAAAAGAATACATGAAACATTTCATGAGGGATAACACCTACATTAATTTGAAATATAATAATTTGAATCTAAAAAAACCATATAATATATTAAGAATACATTTAATAGAAAATTCCTTTGAATATTGTAAGGAAATATTAAAATATTCGTGTGTTAATGATAATTGAAAATAATGTTCATTCCGTATATGTTAAAACACTGATTTATTTCCCATTTTCCATAAAAAGTCAACAATATCTAATTCTGAAATTTACCAAATGTTTCATTTTAAGAAATTATATTCAAAGTAATTCACGGGTAAATTTTAAAAAATAATAATTAGTTATTAGTAAATCTATTATTTACAACATTTCTAAAAAACATGGACATGGATGACTAATGATTTTATTTTAAAGATAAAATTAAAGTTAGCTTTCTATAAAAAAATTCTTTTATTATCTTGAATATTTAAGTAGCTAAAAATAAAATAAAAATATTTAATTATAAATAACTAGAGAAAATTCATGTAATTCCTGATATATAGAATATAATATTGAATCATCAAAACATAACAATAAAAAATATAGATAAACGTTGAGATTATAACATAAAACCCTTAGAATATCTGTAACTTTTTAGTCACATGCACCATAAAAGAAATAAGCATATATGGACACGTATTTACCCATTATTTTTCATAATAAATATCATAAAATATATTCATTTAATTTATATAAATCAAAAAAAATGAATCAAGTGGTCGATATGGAATTTGTCTCATAGAAATAAAAGTGTGACGAAAATTATTTATGTCAAGTCTCAAACTTCTTCATACATGTTTGAACCTATTATAGAATAAATATTGGTTTTTTATATAAATTATAGGACATTACTCATATATATATATAACCATTTATCATTTAATTAATATTTTTTATCACAATTTGTTTATAATTGTTTATTATGATAACTTTTCCATGTGATAACAACTTTATTCTCCATGTACGTTTTCTTTGGTATTTTTTATAATTTTAGATTGATGATGTATCTATCATCTCCTGATTATTAATAACTATATAGGTATCATATTTAATCATAATTCACATATTCAGAATCATCCTTATATATTATATATTAAAAAATGAAGTTCATCATTTATAGTGATAATAAGTAATATGTACTCATAGACATTGTTTCCATTTCATCGATAGATGAAATAATATAAAGGTAAATATTAGGTCAAAAATAAAAAATAATTATTCAGTAATATATAAAATATGTTTTAACTTAATAAACAATTATTACTATTTATGTAAATAAGAAATGAAAAATGAATAACAACGCTTCGTAGAGGCAGCAGCACATTCATATCTACAAATGATCTGATCACTTTCTAAAGCATTAGAAGGTAAAATATATTTCTTTGATATTATAATTATAGAATTTTAATTATTTCAAATATATCAAAAATATATTAAAAATCTATCATTATCTCCATCCATGATAGTTAGTTATGGAAAATGAATTACATCAATTCGTGAGGTGATAGACCATTATTGACATGATCAACAGTTTATTTTCCAATTTGATAAAAAATATTTGGATATAGGTTAAGAAGGTAATTTAATAAAATATATATATATTGAATATAATTATATTATTATATCATCATGTATGTATAATATTTTATGAATGTGGAAGAAGAAATAAAAAAGTTTTCTATTAAGAATGAGAACTCTTCTCCATGAAACCTCATTAGGATTTCACCAAATGATTTCCTACAAGGGATTTACAATCAAAACATGGGAACTTGTACATTTAAAAAATATTAATGGGTAAATAATAAATAAAATTTTAATATATATAAACATGGGAACTTAGTCTCCAAAACTAGGGAACTAGGACGCAAAATCTCATAGATAAATAATTACTGAAATTAAATGATGAAAATACTTTATTAAAAGAAATTATGTCTCAGGCACTTGAAAACATATTACCATCAAGATATTTAACAATACAGTTTAAAAATTAATGGTAGAACCCCATTTTAATCACCTATTCATCTAATTAGAACATGTGGATGCATCGAGGACCTTTATAATGTCTGGTATCCACTCTTCACTACTAGTCCAATGTATTTCCCATATTGAATGACTAAAAGGAATAATATTCCTTATAAAATAACCATATTGAATTTTAAATATGGATCTATCAATAAAAACATAGAGGGAAATACTATAATATCACGAAATTAATGATATTCATGATATAAAAAGTAATATTGTATAATATACAATTTATAAATGGAATTGGGTTCATAACATTACAAAATCCCTCAATGAAATGAAATTGAGACGAAATCACTTTCTTTAAGTCTGATACTCTATGATTGTGTCTCAAACTCATGTATAGTTGTTTTAAACATATTATTAACTTATATTAGAATCTAAATAATATGTATTATATCATATATTATTATTTTAGGACATTATATTACCCTTTTACTAAAAATTCCAAGTCAATGCAACATTTTCGGTAATGATCCCTTTGATTATCGTATGCATTTTGACTTATTATTATTCACTATATTACATAGATCATGATTTATTTACTTTTATCATATGATTTATAAATTATATATATTTATTATATAAATATATTTAAAATATATATATTTTAAATGTAATATGCCATTCATGTTGATTTATGTTGTATGTACGCATGAATGCCTTTTACATTTTCATATCGAATTGAATAAAAGTAAGTGAATGACACACAAAAAGACACATAGATATATTAATGAATTAGGATTATAATGTCATAAATTTCATTATTATTTATAATATAAATTCTTTTATAATCATTTTTGGATGGGGAACATGTAATATTAGTGTCATCATGTCGTGGTGATGGCAATCTGTACATACGTACGAGCGACGATATCATTTTTCTAATGGTTTAACGTTATAGAATTGGATATAATATGAATAATACCATTTTTTATTTATTATTTAACTCCTTTATATTTATCATTATATCATTCCAATTAATATATAGATGAAAAACAGTTTACACCATAGCGTGGAGACGATGATTTGTACGCAAACACGCGTGGTGATATTTTATTTTTCATAGGATGGGTAAAAGGAGTAGTATGGTTATACTATTATCATAAAAAAACATCATAATATATTAGATGATAGAGATATTATTTTATTATGGTAACAACTTATTAAATATAATTATGATAAGAATAAAGTTTTAATGGTTTTGATAAAACGATTACCTCTTCCTTCGGTAACACATTTTGATTTGAACAAAAATTACTCCTTATGTTGAATTTTTTCCCAAATGATTTCATATATGATGAATTGAAAAAATTTGGTGGGGATTTGGGCATTGTTTTTATGAAATAAAAGGTATTTTGAGTTGTGAATTAAATAGAATGAAAAGTTCCCTTTTATAAGAGCGGTGAGGGGCACTTTCGGATGGTCTAAAAATATTAATCAATTATAAGTTTATTTTCGGTTTATAATGTCCCCAAGTAATTTATTTCAAGGATTAAATGTGGATTTATCTAAATAATCTCATAAAATAGGTTTTAGACATTTTTATGTCACAAAATAATCCTTATCTTATAGTTGTAACCATTAATTAATACAAATTACTCTTACGACGAAGTCTTGTATTATCATAATAAATGTTTATTATTGTTACTATAAAATTAAAAGAGGTTCACACGTGGATATTTATTGTAATTATTATCTTTATATTTTTAATTTAACTAAATATTATATTTTAAGGACTATTATATCATTTAATAAAATAATAACTTTTTTTAAAAACTAATTTATGTCTATTTTGACACTATTATGTACTTGATTTTTGTTAAAGTAATAAAAACATGGTTCCATAGAAACAAATATATTAAATCCAAGATAATATTTCAATAGCATCCCAAAATTACATTTTTAACTTCAAATTATTCCCATTACATTTATTTTAATATTTTTAATATCATTTATTTTAATAGTTAGTTAATAAGGTAATCACTATATCATCATTGTGTCAGAAGTAAATTTATTTATTTAATGTCTAAAAATTATAAATAAAATACCTTGATATAGGAAATCTTTTTATATTTCTAATGAATAATTATAATTAATGAAACCAGCTATAGAACCATATATTAAAATTGTTTTAGTAAAAGATATGTGTTTATGTTATATTTATCATTACATTAAATTAATTCTAATAACATGTCATTTTCACAACCAAGTGACTTAATGCAGTCCCAAAATCATCCCAATGATTACCAGGGTTATAAATATTTCATTAAAAAAATATATGATGTGTGTTAGGGTAGTTTTGTATTATTATATTTTTATTTTTACCCATCTTAACCCAATTCACCCTTTAACCATTGTAAATAAAAATAATTACTAATGTTATATTCATAATGTCTACAAATAAAAGGAATATAAATAAACAATTTGGACCATATGATTACAAATATCAAATCCATTTTTTCAAATTTGTAAAACATAATTTGAATAAATTATTTTAATATTAATTCCCATTGTCAAAACTAGAAAGCTGGTTTTTACGAAATAAAATCCATCAAAATATTGACATATTTTTATGTCCAATATCAATTTAATATTATTTCCAATGACCAATATTGAATTTATATATTAAAACATAATACAATTACCCCTTAAAACCCATTAAAAATATAATGTAACTATATTAATAAATTAGACGAAAAGGTAGTTTCAATTTAGAATGCCGTTTTGTTTCACTATTCATCAAAACATGATAATTTTCGTAAAATTACCAAAATTTCACCTTATGAAACTTTTTTATTACTAATTAAAAAATAATTTCTATTTAGAAAAATAATGGTTATAAAATTTTAAAATGTGGTTAATACACTTCATTAATAGATTTTGAATGGCTACTTTGATAGGTCATGGTGTGCTTGAGCTTCAGGTTGCGTACAATGTGTGAAATAGATAATTTAAATAGAAGTTTACCACAAAAGCTTGGGGTGTAAAATTATTCCCACCATTAAATAATTTCATTTCACAATCTTCTATAATACAAATAAATAAAATAATTTTGGTGGTTTTTCATCATATGTTCTTCAGGTTTCCATGATACCTCTTCAATTTTATGGTTTCTCCAGAACACGGTTACCATACGAGTTGTATGACTTATCAACACATGTTCTATTGTATTTAGAATTGTGAAAGGCTCTTCACAATATGATTGATCAGTTCTAATTATATTTATTCATATGTGAGTATATTCGTTGGTTCTGGAAAGTATGTCCTTAAGAATGATATGTGGAACACATCATGAACATTCATGATACTTAGAGGCATTACAAAATGGTAGGATTCTAATCTTATTAATCCTATAATATCAAAAGGTCTAATGTACCTAGGAGTTAATTTACACATCTTAAAAAATCATATAACACCGTTCCATTGATATACCATCATGAAATAAATGATCTCCTACTTGAAATTTCAAATACATTCTTCAGTTATTGACATATATCTTTTTCCTACATTAAGATGTTTTGATATGGGTTTGGATAATATTCACCTTATCTATTGTTTATGCAATTTTTATGGACCTACAATTTTTCATTCACCAACATCATCCTAGCATGATGGTGTACGCCATCTCTTTCCATATAAATTCTTTATATGGTTCCATCTGAATATATATTGGAAGTTATTGTTATAGGAAAATTCTACTAGTGGTTAATAACAATCCCATATTCATAGAGAGTTATGTGAGTAGGATCGCAACATGTGTTATAATGTTTTAATTTTCTATTTTGATTGTACATCTATTTGTGGGTGGCATGCAATGCTCAAATGAAGTGTAGTATCAAGGGATTTCTGAATGTCTCGACCCGTCCCTCGGGGCCCATGCTTTGACTACCCCAAGACCACCTTCCATAGGCCTGGGGCTGGTGACTAGAAACAAAGGTATAATTCCAAATAACTAGGAAGGCATTGCCTTTATAAGTTGTAAACACATAGACAAAAAATCACATAACTAGACAAAATACTACGTAAACTATATAACAAAAGAGTGCTGAAAGTAAAAGGGGCTAGAATAAAAGCCCAAAAGTAAAGGTACATGTACAAATGAACTGAAATAAAACTGGAGAAATAGAAACTATAGCTACTGGATTGTCCTCCAAGGTTCCTACCTGACAGGTAGGTAGAGATCGCCTCCTCCACATTCCACGTCTGTCTGTCACCTCCGGTTACAGACACGCCGTATGGTCCACCTCTGGGAACCGTCTTGTCCTAGTATTCTCATCTACCTTCAGTCTTGTTAATCATCTACATCCAACACAATGATGGTTAGGCATAGCCCATGCAGAGGTGAGTATAACAATACTCAGTAGGGACCCTGAGACCCTCTAGGTATCATAAAACCCATCATGGATGAAAAATAATAATGAAATCAACAAATAACCATACCTATGTATATGCCAATAAATATTCCAATGTTATCAAGTGATCTATATCAATAATGTGGAAAACACAGAAAAACTGACTCAACTCAAACCAGGATTTTATTATAGGGGGTAGTATCAAGTAACATCCCCATTCACATTATCGAAACCTCAGCTGCTGAAGAACTCCTCCTCGAATGAGTACAGTGGGCCTGTTATGACACGAAGTGCGTTTCCCACAATCCATGGACTGCTGAGGTACTCCCCCTGTCTAGTACAGTGTATCGGTTGTGTCACCAGGCGCGCTCCCCACCATGGATCTACTACATCACCAAGCACGCTCCCCCTCGTAGCCTACTGAGGTACTCCTCCTGTCTTGTACCTTGGGTCTGTCGTGACACCAAGGCGCTCCCCACTATAGGTCTACCACGACACCAAGGCACTCTCCACTGGGCTAGTAGAGTCACTCCAAGTCAAAATGGGCAGCATTTATCAAGTCTCAGCTAGCTACTAGGTCTCCCAAAATCGCTTGCTCGTCTCCCGGAGGATCCACTCCATGATCTAAAGTTAGATACTACAAATATCATGAAGTCCCACGAATATGTTTCTCAAAGGTCATATAGGTCATATGGGTCTCAACGTTAGAGATTGTGCGTCAATTAGACGCCCGGTCTGTGAGTTATTAGCCTTTTTGTCCTGGGGGCCTGGTTGGATTCGGGCATGATCCAACCTGACTGTATCTCAAGTATACCCCAAAATATAGTGGGGTATTCTCAAATGGTCCATCACACCCCATGATTTCTACTGCCACTAATGGTTCATCAAATATACGTACGGTGCCAATGATATGGTTGAAAGAGAATAAATGGGTAGTAGTGGGTCTGGGTCCAGTCTGACCGGGTCGGACCAACCTAGCCCGACCCATTCTTGGACTACCAGGTTCGGGTATACCCGACCTAACCTGTTTGGTCTGGCCCGTCCCGCTGGGCCCAGCCAAGCCGGCCGTGACGGGCCGCAGAGAGATGTGAGGGTGCGGACTAACTGTGGGTTGGCGCGAGGAAGGTTAGGACCCGAGGACACTACGTGGGTAGCACGACCAAGGGCGTGGGGCCAGTTTGGCTCAGAGGACCGCGGGGGCGCCACTTGGGGTGGATCAGTCCAGGGGTCAGGGTGGCATGGTGCGAATGGGGTGTGACGTGGCTCAGTGCTTGTGGTAGGGCGGGGCCAGTTCGGCATGGAGTTCGGGGCGCCGTGGGGGTGGTGCGGGTCATGGAGTCCCCCGATGGCGGCGATGATTATTTCCTCACCATCATCACCTTCCACCATTTTTAGGAACACTAAAAATCAGCCCAAGGGATATGGAGAGGATAAGCCATGTATGTTTGGCCCGAACCCTCTACATTAGAGCGTTGGAAAGAGGTTCACAAGAACAAAGCACATGAAACCCTCTAGCAAGGATTCCTCCCAACCCGCAAAAGAAACGAATGGGTCTACTGGTGAAGTGATAAAAAATCATTAAACCCCTAACTCATATTGTTCATTGATGAAGATAAGGAAGGATGGTCAGTCTTCGTAGACATCCCACGTCGTAAGAAGTCCCGGTGAAGAAGGTCGAAGTAGGTCGACGTTATTCGTTGGAGGAGCGTTCTTCGTTGGGGAGCATGTTCATCATTAGAGAACACATTATTTATTGGAGAGCGTAATCCTCAAAGTGTTAGGCATCATGTAACTTTACCAGTGCTTCATCTCTTGGTTAAGCCATCCCAAATCATCCTCCCAAGATCCATATATATAGGAGAGGGGGGAAGGTTGGTAACAATCGTGGATTTTATGATGGTTCATTTATTAGGAACCTTCCTAAATTATATCGATGTTGTTAGTTAATTTAATAATGGGTCAAGCCAATTAACTACATTGTCATAATTAAAGGTATGTGTGTTGACACAATTAATGTGGAGGAAGTCAAGAGGCTCCTCCAGATTAATGAGGGGGGTTGACAGTTTCCCTCAATTAAAAGATTACATTACTCCCAGGTGGACCCCACCACCATAACCTCTCATGGGAGGTTATGGTTCAGGTGGTCCCCACCACCATAACCACTCATGATAATTTAAGGTCTAGTGGTCCCCACATATCAAGTTCCACATGGAGGTTTAGTTCCAGTGGACGCCACCTTTCAACACCCACATGGTTGTTGAAAATAAAAAAAATGTCACACACTTTTATTTTTATTTTATTCTAACACAAAAAACCCAAAAAATATAATTCACTCTAGACCCAATGTCGTCGTTGTGAAGGTCTCCTTAAGAGAATACCGGTTCTACGAGTTCAACGGTGCCCTTATATTTCAATTTCGATCACCGGTTCAAAATTCTGAAAAACCAGCTCGCACGTTTACTGAACGTACCAGAACAAAAGTTCAAAAATTCACTCAGGGCACTCTGGGCCTCAGAATCATGCGCTGTAAATTTTCACAGACCCATAAAATTACCATATATTATAAAAAATAATTTACATGGAAATTTCAGGTCTTTACATTCTTCCCACCTCAGCGATTTAGGTCCCTGTTAGCTATAACTCGAACTAAGGAAACAATTGGGGGTACTGATCATGCATCTGATCCACCCGCTCCCATGTTCTCTATTGGAGGTTCCCGTGCTACCAGCGAATGTGCACTTGAGGTATCGACCATCCACAAAGGACCCACTCTGGACGATCCTCAATCTCTACTAGAACCTCTGTAATAGTCACCCGATTGTCGATATCTATCTCCCCATGGTAGATGATTTGGTAAGGTTCGTGCATATATCTCCTCATATGTGATACGTGGAAGACATCATGCCCCCGGTGCAACTGAGGTGGAAGAGCTAAGTGGTAGGCCACCTCGCCAACTCTTCTGAGGACCTAAAAAGGTCTGATGAATCTCGGAGAGAACTTGGCACCTTGGCCAAATCTCCGATAACCTCGTCGAGGTGAAGCACGTAGAAAGACATGGGCTCCATACTCAATCTCAAAACGTCTATGTCTCCTATTAGAATATTACATCTTCCTTCTCTGTGTAGTCTTCATCCTCTCTGGGATGGTCTACACCTTCTCCTTGGTAGCCCATACAACATCTGGTCCCATGAGTGCTGACTCCCCTGCGTTTGTCCAGTACAAATGTGATCTGCATGGTCTCTCATAAAATGACTCGAAATGTGACATAACTATGGTGGAGTGATAGCTATTGTTGTACGAAAAATACAACAAAGAAAAGTGATCCTCCCAGCTACGACTAAAGTCGAGGACATAAGGGCAGAGCAAGTCCTCGAGGTTCTGAAAGTTTTACTCAGTCTGGCCATCCGTCTATGGATGGAATGAGGTTCTCAAATGATTTTGCATCCCAAAAATACTCATGAAACCCCTCCCATAGCCGTGAAGTTAAATGTGAATCACTTTCAGAGACAATAATCAATGTTACACCATGTAGTAGCATAATTCTTGGTACAAAAAGGTGTCCCACGCTATCTACTGAACCCTGCTCTCTAATCGGTGGGATGTGGGCCAACATGGTGAGTCGGTCGACGATCACCCAGATAAAGTCATGTCCCCTGGTTGTATGAGGATGTCCTTTCATGAAGTCCATGGATATACCATTCCACTTACACTCTGGGACCTCTAAAGGGTGAACCAAGCATGATGGTACCTGATGCTGCACCTTCACTTGCTAACAAGTGAGGCATCGAGAGACAAACTCTGCATCTTCTTTCTTCATTCCCGAAAACTAGTGATACTGTCAAAGATCCTGGTACATTTTCTGTAGTCCTGGATGTACTGCTAGAGGGGTTGTGTGGAACTCCCTCAACACATCCTCCTGAAGTGACACTGGTACCATTGTACGTCCTCTGAAGAGGATGACAGGATCCCCACCTTCAGAAAATCCATCGGATTCCTGTCTTGTGGATATCTGAGCACGTCATGTCTCGCAGTCAGCATCCTCATGCTCCGCCTACATGAATCACTGAAGAAGTCGGGGAGTGACTTTAAGAGACTATAGAAAAGCCCCTCTGTCTCTTTCCACAATGGATGTGTGAAAAGTGGCTAGCTGCTCTATTGCCTCAACTAGAAGCTATATACCATATCTCTTAATGAGTGCATATGCAACAATGTTTCTTTTCCTAGGAGTATATACTATCTCGAAGTCATAGTACTGGAGGAACACAATCCAACATCGTTGTCTCAGTTTCATGTCCTTCTGAGAGAATATATACCTAAGACTATTATGATTAGAGTAGATGGTAAAATGGTCTCCCATCAGATAGTGTTGCCACATCTTCAAGGCTAAGACCACTGCTGCTAACTCCAGGTCCTGGGTAGCATAGTTATTCTCATGTTGTCTTAGGTATCGAGAACCATAACTGATCACTTCTCGCTCCTACATCAGGATACATCCAAATTCAGTCCCTGATGCGTTGCCGTAGACTACGTACCCTAACCCTTCCTCTTGAAGCCTCAATGTTGGGGCACTAGTTAGCCTTTGCCTCAACACTTGAAAGCTCTGATGGAATCTCTACGACCACACAAAGGGTTGTCCCTTCTACTTCAATGCTAAAAGTGGTGCTGAAACTCTGGAAAAGTCTTCACAAACCTCCGGTAATATCTAGTCAATCCTAAGAAACTCCGTACCCCAGTCACACTCATGGGCGGATCCCAAGAAAACAACACATCAATCTTTGTGGGATCTAGTGCGACTCCTGCTTCCAATATGACATGCCCCAGAAAGTGATCCTCTTGGATCCAAAACTGGAACATTGGGAGCTTACCATAGAGATGGTTCTCTCAGATTGTGTCCCATACTACCCGCAAGTGATAGTAATGCTCCTCCTCAGTATCCAAGAAGATCAGTACGTCATCGATGAAGAATATTACAAATCGATCATGGTATGGCCTAAATATCATGTTCATGAGTCCCTTGAACACTACTGGAGAATTGGTTACGCTGAATGAAATAACCAAAAAACTCATAATAGCTATACCGGCATATGGAGGATACCTTTTACTCATTCTTATCTCGAACTCTGAGCTGGTGATAGCATGATCTAAGGTCTCTCTTAGAGAACAACCATTCTCCCTTTAGTTGATCAAACAGGTCTTCAGTGCCCAATAGTTAGTACATGTTCATCATGGTCACCAGGTTTAGGTGCTAATAGTCAGCATAAAGCCTCAAGCTCCCATCTTCCTTCTTGGCGAATAGAATCGGGGCTTCCCAAGGTGAAACACAGGGCCAGATTAACCCCTTCCCCTACAAGTCCTCTAGCTATACCCGATGCTTGAGAAGCTCTGTGGGAGCCATCCAATACAGTGTTGTAGATATCGGTGCCATCCTGGGGTATAAGACATTGTAAAAGTACACCTCTTTGCGAGGAGGTTGTCTTGGGACATCAGTAGGGAAAACATCCATGTACATGTCCACCACTAAAGGATAACTTAGACTCACAAAATCAACAACTCCAAGGTTAAGGCTAGCCAACTGATGAGTGATTGGATACACTCTCCTCCGAGAATGTCCATCACATGCTGAAAAGACTCCTTTTCAGTAGTGAAGGTAAACCTGGTCCCATCCGTGCAGACACACCGCAAGTTGCGCCTAATAAAATCACTATGTGTAGGGACTATACATAACCAGTCCATACCCAAGATGACATTGTAAGGCCACGATGCCACTACTAGAAGATCCCAGCCGATGCTCTCGCCTCCTAGAGTAATCTCACACTGCCGACACCGGTGTTTAATTGTTAAATCTCCTCCTGTATGAGTCTCTATCCATAATGATTGAGCCAACGACTACGTTAGAATATCTGAGCTACGAATGAGGGAAGTTTCATTAAAATAATGACTAGAACCTGTGTATATAAGTACTGCAACAAAGGTGGAGTAGACACGGATCACAGCGTGTGTCATCTCCAGAGTGGCATGATCATAAGCCTCAGCTTCCTGGATCTAATAAATCTCTTGCCCACATGCTCCCTGTAGTCGGGGATGACCTCCTGGTGGTTGTCCCAGTAAAATATCGAATTGCCGCCCATCGCCAGTCGCATGACCATCTCCTCTGCCATTCCCGCCTACTCCCTATGGAACACCTCGATAGAATTTCTATCTTTTCCTGGGCGGTCTTTCGACCATCTGCTAATCATCCAAATGGTGGGTTGGACAGTAACGAGCCATGTGACCCTTCCCACCGCATGCATAACACTGCCTGCTCCTGGGACAACTAACTCTACTTCGGGTGCCCCATAAAACCAATCCTGAGTCACGCGGTTGTCCACCTATAGGTCTAGTCCTCTTAGACCTCTATGAAATCTGTATGCTACAAGCTGAAAATGTCTCTGCTACGTGATTACTGGATGTGGGTCTTACTTCTGGTGTCTTCTCAGCAAGGAAACCCTCCAAAAAGAGGGCTCTCTCTAACACCCCTGCCGGCATCAGGGTGATATGTGAGATCACCAAAGCCCTGATATCCCGCCTGAATCCCTGATCGAAGGTCTGTGACATGAAGAATATGACCCACACTATATTTGTGGAGTAACGTGAGAGGTCAATGATACTCACTAAGTACTGAGCTAAAATCATGTTGTCTAGCTGCAGATCATGTAGCTCTTTAATGCGCACTGCGCGAAGAGTCGTTGGGACAAACTCTTCCTGAAACAGGATCTTGAAGTCTGCCTAGAGAAGCGTCACCTCATCATGAACCTGTAGCATCATGTTCCACCATCTTCCTACTGGTTCCTGTAGAATTATGGTAGTATTGATCACCAAGAGGTTTGTTGGTGTTCCTACAAGTTTAATAACACTCACCACAGCCTTCGGCCAATCCTCAGCTACATGTGGGTCCGTCACTCTCCTAAACCTAGGTGGCCTCTGGCACTGGAACTTGTGAAACACACTCTAGAGGAATGCATCATCTGCTACTGGGGATGGTGTCATCGGTTTCCCAATGGGGTAAGGTACCGCTGGTGCCTCCGCATGAAGAGGTCCCTACACCAAGGCATCGTCGCTCGGTGGGCTATAAGTGGGTACAACTCTCGAAACTCTAGTTGGTTGTCTGCATGGAGGCATTCTGAAAAGAAGAAGGTGTGACATGGTCAAACAATTATACCTGGTGAGCTGACCTGGTGAGATGACTTAAATAAATTTTTTGAAAAGACACACACAATCAGTGTTTCTAAGCACTGAGTTGGAAATTAGAAGTCAGGGTTCTGGTGAATGGATGCGTCGACCGCCACACCAACACTGGACTCCCTGAATTGAAAACCACCCTCACTACACTTAACACTATTTCATGTCATAAATGATCAGAGTCCTATTTTCTTTGGTAGAACCGAGCCCTATGATACTAATGTTTCACGACCCGTCACCTATGGCCCGTTCCATGACTACCAAAAGTCTTCCTTCAATAGGACATGGGCTGGCAACTAGCACCAAATGTTTAATCCTCTAAAACATATAAGGAATTACCATTATAACCTATAAACACACACACAAGAAAGCACAAAATTGGATGAAAAACCAAGTAAACTGTATAACAAAATAGTGATGAAAGTACAAGGGGCCAGAATATAAGCCCAATGGTAAAGGAATATGTACAACTGAAATGAAATACAACTGAAGAAAGAGAAAAGATAGATACTGGATCATCCTCTAAGGTTCCTACCTGAAGGGTAGGTACAGATCGCCTCCTAAGAAATCTACATCCATAGATCTCCTCCTAGTACTGACAAGCCATATGGTCCACCTATGGGAACCGCGCAGTCCGGGTACTCTCAGCCTTTGTCAGCACTGTCCATCGTCTGCATCCAACACAACGAAGTGCGGGCATAGCCCGTGTATGGGTTTGTATAACGATACTCATTAGGGGCCGTGAGACCCTTTAGGTCTCACAAAACCCATCAATGTTAATCACAAATAATTAAATCAATAAATAACCCTAAATAGGTATAATCCTTTAAATATACTTATGTTATCAAGTGATCCATCTCAATCGTGAGGAAAACACAGAAAAACTGACTCAGCTCAAACCAGAATTTTATTCTAGGGGGTAGTATCAAGTAACATCGCTAGTCACATTATCAAAACCTCGGCTGATAGAGAACTCTTCATCTATCGAGTAGAGTGGGCCTTCCGTGACACCAAGCGTGCTTCCCAATAACATTGGACTGCTGAGGTACTGCTCCAATCGAGTATCGTGGATCTTCCATGTCACCAAGCGTGCTCCCCACCGTGGGTCTACCGCGTCACCAATCGCACTCCCCCTCATATCCAGCAGAGGTAATCCTCCTATTGAGTACAGTGGGTTTGTTGCGACACCAATCCGCTCCACACTGTGGGTCTTCCGTGACACTATGGTGCTCCACACTAGGCTAGTAGAGTAGCTCCTATTCAAAATGATCAGCAGTCATTAGGAATCAGTCTGCTACTAGGTCTATTCACTATGCTCATTCATCTCTGGGAGGATCTTATCCACGAGTTACGGGTCGATACTCCAACTGTCATGAAATCCACAAAGATGTATCTCCAAGGTCCACCATGTCATAGGGGTATCAATGAAATAGAAAACACATCAATCAGGCGCCCGGTCCATGAGTTATTAGCCTTTTTGTCATGGGGGCTTAGTGGGATTCGGGAACGGTCCAACCAGATCATATCTCAACTATACCCCAAACTCGTATGGGGTATACTCAAAGGAACAACAATGCTCCATGATTTCTAAAGATGATGGCGGTTTGTCAAATGGACTTCTGGTGCCAACGATATGGCCGAAGGAGTGTAATGGGTCATAGTTGGACCAGGTCTGGTCCGACCATGTTCAGGTCGACCCGTCTTGCTGGGCAGGATAGATCGTTTGGCTTGGTCCAGCCCACTTTACCCAACCCAGTAGGCCACGAGTGCCCGTAGAGAGCCATGAGGGCACGGACCAGCCGCGAGGGCGTGGACCAGTAGTGATTCCGTGCGAGGGGCGGTTCAGCCCGGAGGGCACCCCGTGGGTAGCTCGGTCCAGGGCGCAGGGCCGGTTCGGCTCATAGGTCCGTGGTGGCACGACTTGGGGTGGCTTGGCCCGGGGGTCGTGGTTGTGCGGATGGGGCCAATCTTTCCAACGGGAGGCACGACCAGGGCTGGTTCTGCTGAGGGGGTCAGAGTGGCCGGAGTGGCTCAGCCGGTAGATGGAGTGCCCAAGGCATCTTGGACAGGATATTGGGGGCGCGGCGCGGCTGGGGCGCGACACGACTTGAGGCGAATTCGGCCGGTGGTGGCGCATGGCCGGTTCGACTTGAAGGCCAGGGCACATCGGGGGCGGCGCGGGTTGCGTAGGCCACGTGTGGCATCGACATTTCCTTCATCACCTTCGTCGCCTCCCTCTGTTTTGAAGAACACCACAAATCAACATAAGAATTTCCGAGAGGAAGGGCCATGTTTGTTTTTCCTTCCCTCTTCACATTAGAGCTGTAGTAATATTTTCACAAGAACAAAGCATATGAAACCCTACCGTAAAGAATCTTCCCACCCGCAAAAGAACAGAAGGGGTGTACTTGTGAAGTGATAAACAAATACCATTAAACCCCTACCTTATATTGTTTGTTGACGACGATGAGGAGGGAAGGCCAGTCATCGATGACGTCCCACACCCAAAGAATTCACGAAAAAGAAGGTTGAAGGAGGCCATCGTTCTTCATTGGAAGAGTGTTCTTCATTGGGGACCACATTCTTCGTTGTAGAGAATAATCCTTTAAGTGTTGGGTGTCACGTAACATTACTAGTGCATCTTCATTTGGTGAAGTCATCCCAAATACTCCACCCAAACTCCCTATATATAGGAGAGGGGGATGGTAGGTAACGATCGTGGAATTTTTGACAGTTCATTTTTTAGGAACCTTCCTAAATTCCAACGATGTTGTTACATAATTTAAGAAGGGGAAGTCCAATTATCTAAGTTGAAACAATTAATGGTATGTGCATGGAAACAATTAATGTGGAGGAAGTCAAGAGGCTCCTTTACATTAATAAGGAGGGTTGAGAGTTTCTCTCCATTAAAATGGGGTTTAGTCCCAGGTGGTCCCCACCACTATAACCTCTCATTGTAGGTTATGGTTCAGGTGGTCCCCACCACCATAACCTCTCCTGAGAGGTTAAGGTCTGGTGGTCCCCACAACTCAACTTCCACATGGAGTTTTAGTTAAGGTGGACCCCACCTTCCCACACCCACATGGGTGTTGCAAATAAAAATAAAAATTTCACACAATTTTATATTTATTTTATTCTCACACGAAAAACCCAATCACTAACATTCATTCTCGACCAACTGTCGTCGAGGTGAATGTATCCTTAAGCGAATACCAGCGCTACGAGTTCAACAATACCCTCAGATTTCAATTACTTGCACCAGTTCAAAAGTTAGAAAAATCCGCTCACACGTTTACTGAACGTACCCAAACAAATATTCATAAATTCACTATGGGAAATCCAGGCCTCAGAATCACATGGCGTAAATTTTCACAGACTCGTAAAATTACCATATATTTAATAAAAGAATTTACAAGGAAATTCTAGGTCTTTAAACTGAAGACTCTTCAATAATCTTGATTTAAATATGGATCATGATAAGAAACAAATCAATAGGGGTACTCTTTGATGTCTCAAAACTTTAATAATATATAGTCTTGTAAAACGATCAAGTGGTAAATCTTGACTTATAACAAAAAAAATTGCTAACATGGTAAGATGATCAAAAATAACTAATATCACATCATTTCTTTTGGGAGTTTTTGGTAGCACCATGAAAATGTCCACAAAAATATCTTCCAATTTCAACATAGGTATAGAAAGATATTTCATGACTCCTATATGATGTTGTCGTCATTCATTCTCCTATTGAAAATGCGATCATTTCGATACATAATCAGCAATCTCCCTCGTTATGTTTTCCCACATAAAATGTTCCTTCTAATATCTATACATCTTAGTGGCATTGGGGTGTATTGAGAAATTGGAGATATGAGAATCATCCAATAATTCACTTTTTATCTCGAGTATAGAGAGAACTCAAAGCCTCTTCCCAAATTTCAAAATGGAATCTTTAAATTTGAAATCAATATATCTCCCATCATTCATAGCTTAATTTTTTTTAAACTCATTGTAATAAGTAAGAGAACTATTTGTCCTTTCTTGTAAAGATGGTTTGGATACCATTTGAAAAACTAGTGATGTTTCGCCCTCTATGACAATTACCATATCCATATTTACAGGATCTATGGACATATTATCCCTTTCTACTTTCATCTTGTTTTGAACTCCATGGAACTTTATAATTAAGGCCTTTATAAACTTCTCTGCCTTCCATGGGTGGTAGTGTATTGTGAATTTATAATACCTATGTATCTCATGCCATCTCCTTGTCTCACATTGAATTCATTCTATTAGAAATATGTGTCAAACTCCTCTGATCAGTATATCTCAATTTTTTCCCATAGAGAACGTGTCTCCATATATTCAGTGAAACATTATAGCAGCTAACTCAAGATCATGAGTTAGATAGTATTGATTATGGGTTTTTAATTTCCTTGATGCGTATTCAATAACCCTATTATTCTATATAAATACAAAACCAAGTCATTTCATTGATGAATCACTACAAATAAATAACCCATTATTCCTAGATTGAATAGTCTATATAGGATCATTAATTAATCTTCTCTTAAATTCATCAAAACATTCTACACAATATTTTTTCCAAATTAATTTAACCTCTTTATGTGTGTTCTTGGTTAATGGGTTAGACAATCATGCGATTTTCTAGATGAAAGGTTGATTGTAACCTGATAAACCAATGAAACTGCTTAACTCATTTATAGTTATCAGTGATGAACATTCTCAAATTGCCTTTTTCATTTAAGGATCAACAAGGATTCCATCCTTCGACACTATATGGCCTAGGAATAAAATTTCTTGAATCCATAATTCACACTTACAAAATTTACAATATAATTCTCTTCTTCTGAGAGTCTCAAGAATGATTCACAAGTGATGCACAATCTATTCAAATCATTTTGAGTAAATCATAATATCATCAATCAATACCACAAAAAAATCATCAAGATAGTCCTTTAATACTCTATTAAGGAGATCCATAAAAACCGAGGGTGGATTATTCAATCCAAAAGGTATTACTATAAATTCTTAATGAGCATACCTCATCTGAAAAGACATCTTCAGAATTTATTCCTTCTCCACTCAAAATTAATGATATCTAGAATGAAGTTCAGTCTTATAAAATAATTGATCTCCTTGAATTGGATCAGATAAATCATCAATATGAGGAATTTGATTCTAGTTCATTATTACAATAACTTTTTTTTCATATAATAAATACACAACCTAGCTGATTAATCTTTCTTCTTGACAAAGAGAAAAGGGGCTCCCCATGGAGAAACACTAGGGTGGATAAATATATTTTGACCCAACCCTTTGTGTTATTTTAGATCTAATAATTCCCAAGTTTCCATTCAATAAGTGTTTTTTGACATTGTTGTTTCTTTAGGTATTAAATTTATACAAAACTCAACTACATGTTTGGGGGAGGGGGTCTAGGTAAATCATTAGAAAAAACATCCATGTAATCCTTAATAATAGTTACATACTCAACTTGAAGATTACATCCTTCATCCCTAGATGTTGTTTTCTCTTCCCCCTCAATAATATCATTATGTTAAGCTACTAGGGGTAGAATTTAAAAATAATTAGGTGATTATGTTTCTTCCCTAAAGATAAAAGATTATACATCTTTTTTAATAATTACAACTTCATTCATATTTTAATATATTAACATATAACATTTTGAAATCCAATCCATACTGAGTATTATATCAAAATCAACCATAGGTATGATCACAATATAAATAATTAGAGAACGATTTTTCAATAATAGGAACTACTTGACACATATGTGTCACAATAAGGATCCCACTAGGGGTTCTTACTAACAATTCACTTATCATGGTTAATTAGAAATATCAAATTTTTAACAGAAACTTGAATAATATAAAATAAATACGATGATCCAGAATGTAATCACACTTTAAAAAAATTTGTGGAAATAATTACGGTACAAGCCAACACATACTAAGTATCTTCAACCGTTGTAGTTGTGATCCAAAAATATTGAACACGTCCCATCAGCCACATCAGTGGTAGATTCCACTTAAATTTGGGGAAATAATTTTCATAGTGTCCCATTTCATTACAATTGTATCACTAGACATCATTTATTTGTGTCATCCCTTTTCATTCATGATCATGGGGTCACTTATCGCTGCACTTATAACAAACTCCCAATCCCTTTAATAATTTCTCACGGTGGTTTTTCCCACAGTTCTCACAAGATTCAAAATCATCAAACATCTTCTAATATTTTAATGTATTCCCCTTTTCACGGTTCTCAGATGGACTATTCTTTTCTTGTTTTTCATTGAATATATTGATCTGTGAAATTTATTTCTCTATCATTACGGCATATAAAACTACTTCATCATATGATGAAACATTCTACTAACCAGGTTCCCTTTGAAGACTTGGCTTATGACCTTCAAAGAAGTGATCAATCATGAAATGTATATTGTGTATATAATGTATAAAAAACATGGATATCCTTGTAACGGTACCTTTATAATAAATAATACTCTCTTATTCCTTTTTGTTTAAGCTAAGGAACATCCTCTTCATCTCAATTTTTGGTTCACGAGGAATGAATTTGTGGAAGAATGTGTCTTTAAAAGTTCACTATTCTATTTGTTACGTTTATTTTTAATACTCAGTATTTTGGATCAATTTCCACCACTGCTCAACTTCAACTTCGAGAAAATATACCATAAATGAAACATTTTCTATTTCACTACATCCTGACGACATAAATATCTTTTCCAGAGACTTAATACATTGTTGAACTACAATTGGATTAGTAGTCCCCCAAAACAATGGCAGATTTTGTTGCATAAAGTGATCCATAATATGAAGTTACATCTAAGGAATGATATGATCCACTATGACAAGGTGTTTTTTCAAATCTTGATTAAGATTCCCAAATATTTCTATTATTTTATCCATTCCAATACTAGCGGTATTGGGTTCCTCTGTAGAGAAACCCCTAAAATTTCATTGAGTATTGTTATCATTAATCCTTCCAGGTTCAATTAATATATAATGAAATATATTAGTTTAGATTATAATATTTTGAGTTTTTAATATGGTAAAACACTCAACATAAATTAAAAATTTATGAATCCTAAATAATAAACGTAGGAAACATTTAGTGAATTATCATAACTGTATCCCCATAGTCTATCTTAGGGTATGTTCCCAAATCTATGTCCTCTAAATATACTTTCCAATGTTGATTATAATGTTCTCTTGATACCAAATGTAACACCATGACCTCAGATAACCTGTTGCTAGTGAATTATTACATTTCATTTCCATTATTACACTGAAACAAATCCTAAAGGACAGTACAATTTAGAAGTCTTGGAAATCTATATTACATAAAGGATACCCATAGTACATTGGGAAATATAAATAAGACATGATACACAATAACTGGAATAAATTGTATCCCTGAATGTCTAATAAATGTTATATTCTTCATAACATGGGGAGAGAAACATAACAAGGTTGATATCAAATGCTCAGTAAGGGTTTGTACAATGAATTAAATAATAAATATATATTGAAAGATAAATATCTTAGAACCATTTCCATATACAAAACTATATAACGAATAAATAATATGGAATGTAAGAAATGGAGAAATATTCCACAAATCAATCAACTATGAATAATCTACTTCCATTAATATGTCGATGAAAAATCTCATAGATAAATAATAACTGAAATTAATTTATGGAAATACATTATTAAAGGATATCATGTCTCAAGAAAATGATAACCTATTACCGTTAAGATCTTTCACAAAAATGATTAAAAATTATGTGTACAAACGAATTTATCCAACTTATTAATCTCATAAGAACCTGTCAAAGCACTGAAGATTTATATAAAGTCCCGGATCCAACCGTCATTTATATTCCAAAGTACATTTCGTATTTCATAACAATAATAAATAATATGCCTTATCATATAATGATATTTAATTTGCAATACATGTCTATCAATTATTCCCATGAAGGAAATAATATAATATCATTAAATTAATTAGATTCATGATATAACAAGTCAAAAGGTAGAATATAAACCATATTAAATTAATTAGGTTCATAACATTATAATATGCCTCAATAAAAAGAAATTGGGATGAAATCCCTTACCTGAAGTCTGATACTCTTTTTCTTTCTCTGAAACCCATTTATAAGGATTTTAAACATATTATTAACTTATATAAGAATTATGCTAAATTTTTTTATATCATATATTATTCTATTATGACTTTATATTACCTGTTAATTAACAATTCCTTATCAATGCAGCATTTCGGGTAATAATCAATATGTTTATCCTATGTGTTTTGACTTGTTATTCTTGATCATATTACATAGATCATGATTTAATTACTATTATTTAATGATTAATATATCATATATATTCATTATATAAATATATAAAATATATTCATACATTAAATGGAATATACTGTTCATGGAGATGGTAGGCTGTACATACGCATGAACGTTGTTTCTGTTTATTTATCGTATTAAATTGATGTAAATGACATATATGTACACAAACACACACACACACACACTCATATACATTAATCTAGTAGCACTATTATATAATATATTTCATAATTATTCATAATATAACATTTTATAATCTATCTTGGATGGTGAACAGGGATGATGAGTCTCATCATGTCATGGAGATGGTAAGCCATATGCCCGTACGAGCGGTGATATCATTTTCATAAGGATTTAATGGTATTGAATTGGAAGTAATATTAATAATATAATTTTATATTTATTATATAATTTATTTAAATTCATCATTATACCTATATAAATAATGTATAGATGAAGAAATATTTTAAACCATGACGTGGAGATGGTAAGCCGTATGCACGCACGCATGGTGATATTATTTTTCATAGGATGGGTAAAATGAGGAATATTGTTGTCACATAATCATAACAAAATATAATCATATAGTATATTCTTGAGTTATTATTTTAGTAATATAAAAATTTAGGAAATATAATTATTAGAAGAATTAACTTTTAACATGTTTGACAAAATGATTACCTTTATTTTAGGTATGTCATTTTGATTAGCACAAAAGGACTCTATAAGTTGCCTTTCTTCTAAAAGTGATTCCTCTAGGATGAAGTGAGGGAATTTGGGAGGATATTTCGGTATGAGTGTTACTATCCAAAGGGATTTAGAGGTGTTAAATAGAGAGAATGTTATGTTATCTTTTATAAGATAGGTGAGGGTAACTTTGGGGAGGTCTTAAAATATTAATTTTTTATAAATTAACATTCTCTCTATAATGGATCAAAAGTTATTTATATTGATGATAAAAAGAAGATTGGTAGAAATATTGTCAACCTACTTGTTTTAGACATGTTTAGGTCAAAAAATTAGCCTTATAGTATAGATTTAACTCTTAGATAAAAACATTAACTCTTACCATGTCTTCTTGTACTTTCAAAATATATGGTTACTATAGGTTCTATAAAATTCCAAGAGACAAAAAGATGATCATTACTGTTAATTTTAAAATTATATTACTACATTATTCAAATATTGGATTTTTAATACTATTATATCATTTAATAAATTTTTAATTTTTTTAAAAACACATTTATATCATTTTTGACACTATTTAGTAATTGATTTTAGTTAAAATCCTAAAAACATGATTCCTTCGAACCAAATGCATTAACTCAATGATGATATGTCAATATAATCCTTAAAAGTTTTTTATGGTATCAAAATGTGCTAGTTACATTTTATTATTATTTATAATATCATTTATTTGAATCAGTCAATAATAAGGTAATCACTGCATCATCATTGTGTTATAAATAAAATAATTTATTTAAGGTGAATAAATTATAAAAAATTCATGTTGTACAAAATATTTTTATAATATTAAAAATTATTTATTGTTAAAGGGACCAGTTATATAACCGTATATTAAAATTGTTTTACTAAAAGATACATGTTTATGTTATATTTCTCTTTACATTAATTTAATTTTTATAACATGTCATTATCACATCCATGTGTCTCAATGTGGCCCCAAAATCGACACAAGGATGAACATAGTTATAAATATCTACTAAAATAGGATTATGACATGTTTTAGGGTTGTTTAATATTATTATGTATTTATTTTTACCCTTATTATTCATATTTACCCTTTAACCATGGTAAATAAAAAAATTTACTAAAGATACTATTCATAATATCATAAAATATAATGTCCATATTTACAAAATATGGATCTTATGATTCCAAATATGGAATCAATTTTTTAAAATTCTAAACAAAAATTTGGCAGAAATTAATTTATAATTAATTCCCGTTGTCAAAACCAAAAAGCGGGGTTTTAAGAAATAAATCTATCAAAAGATTGACATGTTTCATATCCAATTTCAATTTTGAAATTATTTCTGATGAACAATATTTGATTAAATTATAAAAAAATAATCCAATAACATATTAAAAACAATAGTAAATACAATCTATCTATATAAATAAATTACACCAAAAGGCAGTTTTGAATTAAAATGAAGGATTTTTCACAATTCATCAAAAGTTAAAACATTTTAAAAAAATATAAAAATTTAACCCTAAGATAATCTTGATATTCTGAATTCATAAAAAAAATCTATTTTGAGAAATAAATGTAAGAAAATTTCAAAATATGGTCAATACTATTCATAACTTATTCCTTAAAAAGATACTTCGATAGGTCATTGTGTGCTTTAACTCAGGGTTGTGTACAACTCAGGCCATTGAATTATTTAAAAATAAGCATACAGTGGATGATTGGGGTGTTACAATTTTACCAGTGTAAAAGATTTTTAACCTTAAAACAGACTCTATCGTTAGGGGTAATTGTTGGGACATGTCTACATAATCTTTTTTAGTGGGTTATCACATGTTATTATGGACCAAAATGATGTTATCAGTCCTAAAATAAAGTTTCTATGGTTTTAAAGTTATTAATTTTGTGGCATTATCCATTTTTTGAATGGTTATTCCATATTCAAAAGACCAATGAAACAAAACTATTTAAAAAATGGAATGTTACCGAAGTGTAAAAGTGTATTTTTTTAAATATTATTCATACAATGGATTGAGGTCTATTAGAATGTTATCCTACCACATTCCTCTACTTTTAACTCCTTTCATGGAAAGACCATTTTCCCCCACATTTTCATCATGATAAGAAGAACTTATTATATAATTTCACTATGAGTGGTGTTAATGAAAGTACATCCATTATTAGTTTGAGGACAATCAAGGTGTATGATGCCATTTTGGAGTGCTTTCACAATGGTGGTGGAGTCCCTTTCTATCCATATGTTGTTCCAACCACTATGTTTTACAAACTCAATAGCTATAATGATGCAATAAATCTCACCTTCAAAAGAGTATTAATATACCTTACAAAATAGGTATATGACTAAATTTGAAATAAATAAAGAATTTGTTTTACTATAATTAAATTGTTAATAAATTAAATTGGTTTATAAATGTTATATAAATTATTGGAAAAGGTATCTTGGTATAATAATTTTATTTATAATATTTTTTATAAATAAATTATTTAAAAATTTATACTATAAAATAATTTGATGTTTATGGAACATTTATCAAATATATATCATGTTGTATTAAGAAATAATATTAAAATCCCTTTTCAAATAATGGGGATGCCTTATGATTTAGATATAAAATATTGATATGGAAATAATATGTGTATTTTATAATGTGTTTTAATATTATAAAATAATTCAAAATATCAAATTGTATACATTTTAAATTTATAATTATGCGTATTAATCATTCTCAATTATTCATACTAAAAGTGGAATATTTATAGAATTATTTTTAACCATTTAAAATTTATTATTGATAAATAATATTATCAAAAGAAAAAATGCTATAAATTTTTTGATATTTATATTATATAAATGTCTATATAATAGAAATTAGAGTATTAAATTCTTATGTTTCAAAAAATATGTTATTTAAATTAATATAAACCTAATTAATAATATAAAGGAGTTCATATTGGGAATAAATAAAAAATATTTATAATTATTATTTATTGAATGAGTATATTTAATATATTGACTTAAATAGTTAATATCAAAATATAATTATAAAATTTAATAAATAATTTATCTCATGTTTAAATACATAAAATATTCATTAAATTATTTTATAAATTTTTTTATTCATATATATAAATTTTTTATAATTAGAACATTTGATGAATAAGTTAATTTAAAAAATTAACTACCTATATTAACTGCATCACAAGAATTTAAATAGTTACATGTGTGGTATGATAATTGATTTTATTTTTCTCTACCATGCCTTTAGTTTTTTTAGGAGGTGGAATTGAAACGATAATTTTATATTATACATATTATTTTTATAGATATGTTAGATTGAAGATATCTATTGAATACATTATCTCTTATTAAACATACACTAAGTTAGAGTAATCACTAGCATAGAGGATTATACCATGTTTAAAAAAAAGAGGGTTGGTTTTGAATGTCTCTAAGTGTACTCTTAATAGGACTTATAATTTTTTATAATTGAAACTTTTACCTAGACAAATTTCATTTTCATTAATCCTATGATGAAGTAGGATATTATTAAATATAACAAGATTTTAATTTAGGTTGGAAATATATATTTTTAGTTTGGTAAAGAGTTAATTGTCAATATAAATTCTAAAAATAGTTATTATGGAAGGAATAACCTTAAAAATTAATTCATTAGAAGCATGGATACATAAAATGGGAAAACAAGGTATATGATGATGAGATTATATTTAAAATACGTAGTTTCACATTTCATCAAAATTAAATCATTTTAAGACCTTGATCATCTAGCAAGGTAGGTCATGCTACAACTAGGTCCTTGTGGAATATATTTTATAAAGAAATAAATTAATGTCCAACCCTAATAGTATTAGTTACATGTTAATGGGATTTTATTTGGATTTCAATTATCCATGATAACCAAATTTGAGTAGGTTCCCATTATTCACGTTTGCTTTAGAATAAACATTTGTAAAAGATTATTATAGTATTAGGTTCCTTGACTAACATTTTTGATTTTATACATTTTATGTTTTGGGTAAATATTTACCTTGTTCAATATCCAAGATTAACACATAATATTATTTTAATGATACACTTACTAAATAACTATATAGAGAGACACACTCTAAATTAGACACAATTCTTATTGAAATATGGATCATAGACCACTAATGGATACGGTGAGATTTAAATGGGTCATTATATTAGTGGGGTCCTATTTAATAATAGAACTTTTAAGTTAATATAAATGCTAATAATCTTTTAATTAAAGCATTCACTTAAGATTATAAAATTATCATTAAATTTATGCATAACCATGAGATCTATCTTGGATAAGTAAAAACATAATGTTTATAATTTATTGGACCGGTACTAGAACATAAGAATAGTTTTTAAGCATGAAGGTGAATTTGTTATGTTGTGGAAATCCCATACTGAGAAACTGAATGGTGATGTTGTTAAAATATGGGTAAAGATAGAAATAATAGGAATATAATGAATTCACAAGAATTATATACTCTCATTTTTGTGAACATTGAACTATACATGAAAAAAGAAACATGAGAACATGGATTAATTTGAGATAGTAGACAACCTAGAAGGGCTCTATTTTAAACAAACAATCCATTAGAGGTATAAGGTGTCAAATGATCACATTTGGTGTAAGATGTTATAAGCTTCACTTGTATGAACTCTTTTACATAGTACAATTGGGCATGTTAATGATATATAGATATTGAGTACACCATTAAGGAATTATTATGAAAATAAATTAAATTATAAATTCATTACAAGAAAGGATTCAATGGTTCATTGAAAACCATAATATGAATGACTTCAAAATAATGTTTACGAGATATCATCTATCTGTTGGGGATCACTGAGTATGACATGAGGGTGTATTCCCAATGATTTATTTCTTGTAATCTATAAGAGGAGGTTGAATTGAATTTTGAATAAATGAACTAACAATTTTCAAACCTACATGTATTATGTAGATTAATGATTTATGAAATATAATAAGCACAATGGGTATTTATTATAGGAATTTTTATGAAAATCTCAAAACAAGATTTTTGTTGGTAAATATAAAAAAATTTCGTCAATTGAAAATTCTAAAGAGGAATACTAAATAAATTTAAAATAACTAAGAATGTATATGTTAAAACCTGAAATATATATTTAATGGTATAATATAAATCTAATTTTTTTTCCAATGTGAAAGGGTGGTATTTTTTTCGATACAAGGTTTCCATGATAATATATCTATTTTAATGTACTTTGCCCCCCTTTCCCCAGAATCCCATAACATTACCTATCAAAAACCGTCGTGTAATATCTTTAAACACCCTATCATCCCAGCTATGAAATCACTCTAGAAAACAGAAATGGTGCATACTATTTCCTATTATTCCATGATTCATATGATCATGTTGTATTATTTTATAAACTATTTCACCTTGTATACAATTAGATTTATAATAAATCCTTACAATGATGTAACTCTTTGTAATCACTAAGAAATGTAAAAAATTCCATGTGCACTAATTCAATATGTTTTACAAGACATAATTTTATTGCAATATTTTTAATTTTTTCCATAAATTTATATTGTTATGATTCTCTATTTTGTGACACTATTTGTAGATGAAGTTGTAACAAACATAAAGGGTAAAAATCTACAAATCACAGAGTTCGTTGTAACAGCAATAGTAAAACCATCACCATATGTCATTGAAAGTTGAATTTATCTTTGTCTAATGATGTTTTGACTATAGAACTACTAATGTTCTCTAGACTCCATTTTATATAATTTTTCAGAATGATTTTGTGTAATACCCAATATCCCTCTGCATCAGGTAAACTATATATCATGAACCCTCATTCAATGGAATATCAGAAGAGACATTATTAAGGAGTCTATTTAAAAATTTATTTTCAAAATTATAGAATTATATTTATAAAAATGTTATCATAAATTTTAAAATATTCATAAATATTAGAACATAATAAATTATTTTGGTTTTTTTCAAAAATATTTATTTTTAGTTGAATAGTGAAATATAACATTTTTACAAATACATAGGAATTTATTCCTTTATATGTAAATATGTTTTTCATATGAACTTATAAAACAATATTTTGATCAATAAAATTTTAGATTGTACATTTAAAATATTCATTATAGTTAAAAAATGGTGATTGTAATTTCATAGCTCAAGTAAAATTTTAAAAAAAATATTTTTAAATATTATATATTTATCATATTAAAATTATTTTTAACACTTATTTAAATATAAATAGAATAAATGGATTTAAACATTCAAATCAATAAGATCCAATTATATTTTATGGAACATCATTTTTTAGGCAAAAACATTGTGCTTCCATAGTTAAAAAATTGTTTCCACGGTAAATGCTAAAATATTATAAGTAATAATGAAGTGGGTAAAGTGATTTAAACATGAAAATATCATGCCTAAAATTAATTATATGAGGTTTTTATTTAACTTATCTATTCGATACTCAATTATTTTTCAATTTTTAAGTTAGTATATATGTTTAATATTTTCTCCATTTTCATTGATTTTAAATATTTATATAAATTCCATTCTCAATACTTAAAGAAGGGTTCAAACACAACCCATTAATTGAACAAAAAAATTAGCTACCTCCCATGAACCTTCCATTTTTCTATCCATATAACAATATTTATTTATCTTGAGATTCTCAACAGATGATATTATCTTAATTCCTTTAATTCCAAGGAATCTTATATAAAATCCCAAATTTCCAAACCTATGTTCGATTTTTTCACTAATATATGTTTTTCTAATTAAATTTCAAATTTATTTTCCAATTATTATATTATTAAATAATTTTTTATACGGATTATTTTATATTTTTTGAACAAAAAAACTATCCAACATTCCCCATTCTATTAATAATTTTTTTAGCATTCATGTATTGGGAAAACTATCATCTTGAAAACAAAATGTGTTTTGTTTTCCATCACATTGTGAAAAGGATGGATGGAGAGATGTTATTAATGGATAAATATTACTTTTATCATATCAACATGGTTTTTTCATGAAAAATTGGATAACTTATTAATGATATGATAAAAAAACAATCATCCTTAATTCAATCATTTGAAACAATCATACTAAGAGCATAATGATTTTTTTACAAATTGTGTCATATTATCTTATATATTATTTAGAATTATACATAATAAAAATTATTATATATGAAAATAATAAATACTTACCAAAATAACTACTATTATTATATAATTATATTATACCAAAAACAACTCATAATAATTCATTATATAATTGTATGTTCTTGTTTGGGGTGTAACCACGTACCTAAACAATACTATGAATTCATATCTCCAATGAATATGGGAACATGACTTTGTGTATAATATAATATAAATATGTAAATAAATATATTTATTTTTTTATGGAGATGTTATTTCAATATTTTAATTGTTAATTAATAAAGCACCCTATGATCTTCATGAATCAGTGAAACATGATTTCTATGGATATCATCTTGTAGGTAAAACACTAAAGTAATCATGAAATGAAAATTTAAAATTAATAATAATTACATTTTGCTTATTATTTTAAAATTATTAATATTTGAATGATGATCTTATGAATAAGAATGAATTATGACACTAATGTTACGAAACTAGTACAAATTCTCATAACTATAATCAACCGATGTAGAAAATAGGAAGAATTCATATAGAGAATGGATATTATTGAAAAGTAGAAACTAATATGGTTTTCATTAATGTTATTTGTTACTATATTATGATATATGTTTTTTATACATGAGGATAATGTATTTTTAAACATTTTAGGACATGTGGTACGTTTTGTCATATCAAATTTCTCTATTAATTCATCTTTGGTATTATGAATATAATGTCCTATTTTTGTTTATATACTATCTATTTGAGATGATATATCATGAAATTAATTTATTTCATGGTATTTGAAGATCATTTTAATTCCCTATTTATCAATAGGTCTTTAGTAATTTTCTAACCCATGCATAAGTGGGGTTTTTTCATCTTATTTTTCATTCATTGAGTCCCATATAATACGTATGACTACGAGCCTTTTAAGGGTTCCACCTCACCCATTGAAAGGTGTATTATCAAAAATAAATAAAAAATAAAGGCCTTCGTGCCATTAGAGTAAAATACTATACAATTTCCTAAAAAAATCATCCCTATATGGATAATTGAAATTGGGCGTCGATATGTCACAAATTCACATCAGTGTAATCACCCAAAAAAAGGTTCTTTTATAATAGATTCCGTCATCACTTAGATGAAAGAAAAATGGGCCTATGACTGTACACTAGGCTAGAATCTATAGGGGTATCATTTTGAATGTTCACAAACTATTTATGAAACATAATGGAGTACTTTTCCAATCATTTCCATATTATCCTACAAATACATGATACCGAACCAAATTTCTACCATCCATTTATAAGATAAATCCCTATAAGAACACAAAATACTACATTTCTTTTAAATGATTACATCATGTTACGTTAAAAATAACCCATTGATTCTATGTTGATTAAGAGATGTACTCTGATATATAAATATTATTTTATTTAATGTTGAATAATTTGTTCAATATATTCCTCATTATATGCATAGCTATGTTTTTTTTACATTCATAGAATTCATTGTGAATGGTAGGAATGAGATTGATAAATTTTATATATAATGCTTTAGACATAATCTGGCGACGTGTGGGGGTGAAAATTATATATCCCATTGATTCATTTACTTCAATCTTGTGAGATTTTTTGAGCTGTTGGGTATAAATCTTCCAAAAAAATGGTAGATACATTTACATGGGCTATGATAATATTTTATAACATCCATCCTCTTTCATTTCATTAGCATTAGATCTATGATTAATGTTAACCTTGTTTTCATTGATTGAAATGGATATAGAATTCCCTCAGTCTCAGTTGATAATGGATTAATGTTATTTTTTTATTCCTTATATATCATTTATGAAAATTTTATGTTACGATATATTCTATGTTATGATAATCCTTCATGAGCATTTTATATCACCATTATTTTTTCCTTTCCCTATGCTACAAGATGTGAACTATTTTTTAATTTTTAGGTATCGTATGGAAGTAAAAACTATGTTCTCTCAATACGTTGAGGTTTCATATTATTTTTTGAAATGTAATATATGTATATATCTAGTATTCAAAGACAACTAAATTGTTTCTTCATTCATGAAGTCATGTTTAATGTGCCAAGACCATAATGTAAATATTCTCGTGGGGGATTTTGAGTTTTCTATTATAATATAGGGAATCATCCCAGGCTAACCTGACATTTCACTCAATCTAGCTTTCAAAAAGATATTAATCATTCATCCCAAAATACCAAAGTATGACGACCAGTGGAGAGGGATTAAATTTTTCAGTTGAGAGACTACACCCTCTATTTATAGTGAAATATAATTGGAAATAACCAAAACATTCATAAGGATAACAATCATAGTGTGCATAATATATAAACAGAAATAGACATATAATTTTATAAATTAATTGAAATATATAGTCATATAGAATCAAAATCCTGAAAAACATAAAATAGTTGATTTCCCACTAGGCCGACCACATATAAAAGTTAAATAACTGAAAATAGAATAATAAAAATTCTACTTCTAACACTGAGATAAAAAAATATAGTCTCCATAAAACTTGAGAAGCTCTAGCCCGATCTTGAGACACCACAAGAGTTGATCCAATTGATCAATAAACATTATGCCTAAACCCAAATTATTTCATAACATGTTTTTCATATGGAAATCATATTTCAGGTCTATATGAACACTTAGGTGACCAAGTGGGGGATGGGAAATAAATCATGGTATGCCATCCCCTATGGTGTACTAATAATCTGATATCATAAAATGTTCATGCACATTGCATATACCCATCCTATCCAAACAAATAAAAATATCTTCATTGAAATATATAAACATCAATGAAATGGGTGATAAAATAGAAAACTAGGAACCGAGTGTTCTATTATTAATCCAATGGTATATCTACCCACATTATTGGACATGGTAGAAGAATTTTGGCACGTGGCTCACCCAGCCACATGATAACTGTCATTCCTTCAGGATCTAAAATAGATGAAAAAGGAATAGTATTTAAGGGGCATGAAATTAAGACCCTAGGTTTTAACCAAAGGAATCCGCAAACAAAAAACACCACTACTGGGCTATATGACTCTGATGGTATGTTCCAAACTATGGAATTAATATCTCCTCAGCATGTTAGAGATATGTCTTTTCCTAGTCTTCCTGGTGAATAAAATGGGATCCACTATACATCCATCAGTCTCACCTCCCTATGTTATCCCCAAACATAGACCTCGCATATTATCTAAAAAAGGTCTCCACACAAAAGTTCGGGACCACAAAATCATCCACAACATATAAACTCTATATAGGGTGACCTCTCACCTAGAGGAGTTCCTTCATCCAGAACCTCAATTGGCACCCTAAGCCCATCTAATAGTGGATTAAAAAAATAGGAGATAACTATCTCACCACTTAGGTCCCATTATTAATCATATATATGAAAAGGGTCTCACCCCAAAACTAATTTCCTCCGAAAAAATACCTAAAATATCATGTCTAAAGGCCAACTTAACATGGTATCGTCCATATTTTATTCCCCCATCCAAAAATCTGAACAAAAAATATAGAACTATTCTTAGCCAACAAAGAAATAGGGCTCTATTAGCACCTTGGATATTCTCATCCAATAGAACACCCCCCATGGCCACACACTGAAAAACCTCATGGGAATACTAATCCTTAGGGATCCCAAGGTCCCATGCATCCATGAATAATGGTATGTACAAATATAGAAACCCATGCTGCACCGAATATCGTAGATCACATCAATTTAGAGATCCCTTAATATCATTAACAAGGCAAAAAAAGAGTTCGAAGCCCTATATTCCATGCTTATAGCTCATCCAAATGAAAGAGAAACAACTACTGCATAAACATCCCTAACATTCTTTACTGGTGTTTTACTAATCCTCAAATAACAATGCACCAAAAGGGAAATCTGAAGCATAATAGCCACTACATACGAATTCAAAACGGTTTGTATGGACATCTTAAATTTAGGTCACTACAAGGGATCCATATAACAGGTGAATCCTAGTGTATGTTTCCATTGAATGTAAACATCATATGGTCCTACTAGAAAAAAATAATACATAGGTACCAACTATCATAGAAGGAATCCTCATGAGTCCATAAACTCATCTCAGCATGTTAGTGGAACCCATTCGTAACCAAAACCGCTTGGCATAAAAACATACAAAAAATCTTAGAAATCTATTCATAAATTCCATTAGCTAGACCTCAACTCATCTACCATAAAAAATTATGTCCACACATGCAGGGAAAAAAATACAACCTCAGACATTCTACTCAATCCTACATTCAATAATTTTTCTAAAGAACCTAAAATAGATTGTCATGGAAAGCACAATATAGGCCAATAAACGAGCTCTAAACCCTCACTTGAGCCTCAAATCTCTAAATCCATACCCCGGGATGACTCAAAAACCAAAATATATGTCACCCAACCATACTTCATCCTAATCAAAACACCATACAAACACATGCTTAATTATTAAATGATTAAACCATCATTATCTATGTAGAATAACACTCAGAATAGACTAATTAGAATTCCAATTCAAACTTAGAGGTACAAAAAACCCAAAATCATTTAATATATAAAATGTACATGACATTTAATTACTATTTTATGGAATTTACTCCAAAATATAAGTCATTATGTTCACTTCTTCATTTCTAGGGGGAAATGGGGTTTTACGGTGTACTACCACATGATAAGGCCATAAATGGGTTTTCTTGTGTAGTATTAAATGGAAATGTACTCATCACACATTTTGTCTTCCCATGTACATGGACACCTGGCCATGTATCACTACATGGGGGTACCTCGAGTTCATGACGTGTACATCCCAAAACATCTTCTTCCCATTTACTTACCCACATGTCCAGATACTAGGAAATATACAAGTACATGAAATAAACATATTTTTATACTATGTACATATAAAAAAGAATCATACTCAAATGGAAAGAATGCACAACATGTGCTTTATGAACCAAATTCCATGTACAAAGTTTTCCTTCAATGAGAATCCCCCCCCACACATATAATTTCACTAAAAAGCTATAGAACAACCCCACGGGTTCCCCCAAACCATAAAGTGGACTTTAAAACATAAAATTACTAAAAAATTATGTATATACAATATAAAATGTAAATAGGCCCACATTTATGGGGTAGCGGTTAAACCCTCATTTTAATTCATAGTCCTTGGCTATTATATAATTATTTATAATTGATTGAGCTTTATGGGAGAACCTCGTATACACATAATCCCTCTATTTATTACATCAATCTCTGTCTCATATGAGTGGAAACTATATGGGAAGCCTCATAAAATACATGACAAAGGTAAAATGGAAAAATAAAAGGAAAAACTAAAAATTAATTTAATAGAAAATTAAATATAAAAGAAAAGAGGCACGACATAATAACATATTCGAGTGTATTCTTCTCAAAGAAAAAGTAACATTTTAAATACTAAAAAATATAGAAATAATCTCAATTAGGTGATAAATATAAAATATAAAACAAAATGACCATTAAAGAATAAATTAATATTTAATTAATATGATATTAATTATTTTCTAAAAAATTGAATGGAATCAATTTCCACTAAACTCATTTCATTGTGTAAACACCATTTTCTGAAACCAACATAATGGTTGGTAAATTATCTAAGAAAATCATATAGATTATATATGCATTTTCCCATAAATCAAGTTAAATAAAAAATGATGCAAATTTCCATTGAATTTTATAAAATTTTATTATATGGGTGGTAACAAAATCCCCACTAAAAATGATTCTGACCACCAAGAATCCTTGGTTGAAAACTAGTTTCCAGGATCTCCCCATTGAACTTTTAAGGTCGATGCTATATCAACACACATCAACAAACCTCATAGTGTACTTAAATGTCCCCCAACACAAGATAAATTCAACTATGACTAATATAATTATCCCACAGAAAGAGTTTCCTTATAATTTAACCACTATTCAACAAAAAACCACACATAGCACGCTACATAAATCACCAAACTCAAAGGATAATCTTTTAAAAATGATCACACATGAGAACCAACACAAAACCTATATCCTCTATGATAAATAAAAAACATAAGACAATGTTTAAAAACTTCAAGGCCTAAAGTAAAAACTACATCACAATTACTTTATTAGAATACTATTGAAGATAAAGAAGACATGTTCTCAAAAGGGTTGTATCCTAACCAAATAAAATATCATGCCTAAAAAACTGACCATAATCCATACATAGGCTATACAAATAAAAAATAACCCCCAGCATTCCAATTCAAAATGAAGAATCCGTGGAATGCTTTGATCAACCAGAAAACAACCATCCACTCATGAGTCGATATAAAGTTACAAGCATCTTACCACACTGTCACTGTGCTACCCAAATCATTAAAAACCATGATGTTTTAGATGTCCAACCAAACCAGCCCTCTCTAACTATCCAGGAGACAAGGAGTACTCCATGTGTTAGACTTCCAAAAAAATAGACATTCAAATGAATAACCATATCCTTGTGATATAAAACCACAAAGACCCTACCATGGATTAAAAATCATGCCCTCCCAATCCATTGGTGATATCCGACACACAGGTCCTAGTGCATGACCTAATAGACAACACATAACATTAAAACCTCACTCCTATGGAAAAAAATTGGACTTTATAATAATCACCACCTTGTGGAAACTCGATCCCAATCCAAAAATATCTCAAACTTCATTTCCTTCATCAAGACCCCAAAAGGAACTCAAATCACACTACCATATATGTTGTGTTTCCATGAATTCCCTAATGAGGGGAATACATCTCCAACATCAGATAATAACATGGAAAAAGATCCACAAAAACTATCATTAGAATAAAAAAATATACATGTCGTTAAATCAAGTATAATTCCAAAAAGTACATAGCAGATAAAACAACATATAAAAAGTTGCTAAAACATTGAAAAATTTAACATTCATGATCAGTAAGACACGAAAAATAGTATTATGTCATGTGAATCATGTGTTCCTATAATGATTCATACACACAACTTCTTACACATGGTTCATGAGGCATAACATAGAATAAACCACAAATCCATAAACCTATGTGAATAAATTGAAGTCATAAAACCATAAAAGTAAAATGAAATAATGTAAATCACATTCCCTAGAAACCTAGAATTTCTAAAAGATAACGTGGTCATGAGAAACTATATCAAAATTTATCACACGTTTTGACACATTCCTAGACCACCTATATAAAACTCCATAAATCATAAAACCAAATAGCCCTCACATCATTTAATAATGAGCCTTACCTGGTCAACTTAACATGTCACCCAATCTGGCCTTCCATATGGCCTCAATCATGCCTCTATGAATTCCAAAGGCTTCTAACTAGTATATAGGATAAAAAAGTTGTATTGAAGATACTGTACACTCTAGCTAGACTGAAATAATAGGGACAATAACCAATAAACCGCACTAATAACCATTAGAGGAAGAATAGTAAATAATAAAAATACAAACATGATAAATTAAATGAAATGAAACATACAATCATATACTCTCAAAAACATGTTAAATATACAACTGTCATTCACCAACTAGGCTAACAATATATGTAGAATATAAAAATTTAAAATTAAATAGAACATACTCTACATCCAACACAATGAAAAACCATATACCAGATCTCCATATTGCTAAAGCTACTGTAGCATAATCCTGAGACTCCATATGAGTTCCTCCAATCAATATATAATCATAGAGTATCATTTTAATCTATCTAAAAATGTTTTCTCTAAATTGAAATCAGAAATAATGTCCACACACAAGGGTTGTGGTGTATATACATTGACTGTGAAATATATCTCAATCATCAATTCCTAATGTTGAAACAAAATTCTGACGCCATAAATAGATCATACAAATATGATAAGACATCCCAACAAAAATACTCATAACAGATTTAATAAAATTAATAACAATTAATTTTAATGTGTATAAAAAATATAAAACATCCAACCATAGGTTCTAGTATCAAATATAATTTTAATATACACATACTCTGACCCATTTTGGATGATTTCTATCCCAAAGAGAACCCATACACCTGACAACCATCACATAATCAACATATAAACATGATTTATAAGAAAACTATGAGTATAGGCATGAATGTATGACCCTAGGGAATAGAAATATTCATCCACAACCAGAAAATATATCTACCATTCTCTAAGATTCTGATGGCATGGTCTAAATTGATGATAGGATATAACCTCCACATTTCAGAGATCTATCATGTTCCAATTTCCTATAGACCAACTAAGGATCCAACAGAGACATTTCAGATACATTCTCCCATGTGATCCATCCATATGGGCATGAATGATTCCCTTGTAAATGGATCTATTGAATAGGATGAGAGTGAAATAAAATTGATCACATATAACATATAGCTGGTGTAAAAAACAAATCTAGAAGGGTGCACTCAACTATATCATCCATTAACTCCCAAAAACCATCTCTCAAAAACGAAATCACAGAGGAGAAAATGAAATCCCAACTTAGTTCCAATGACAGATCCAATATATCCCAGGTGTATCCTCCAAAAATAGAATTCATGAGAAAAAAACTACATCACACATCATGGAAAACGTCCAGCATAATATGGGATGATCATCCTTTTGAACCCACGATCCGAACATATAAACTAGAAATTATGATCCAATTTTTGATAAGAAATTATAGGTCCACATTAATCACCTTATATACCCACATCCAATTGAAAAAATACCATAGTTTCCCAGCATACCACATAAGGGTTAAACCAAAACACGAGTATCCCACAGTCATCAGGGTTACATCATAATGTGACTTACAACTATGTACTCCATTAATTCACCCATATTATCATCCCAAAATAATTGAAAGTTACACAAATAGCCCAAATGCAATAGCCAGAGTTTGGAACAATATAAGTGTTCCTCTAGATCATCTAAAAGTATGATATGTTACCTCGATAGAAACCTCCCAAATATCCTTCTGTGGCCTCTAATATATCCTCAATCCATGATTCAACAAAAGGGGATTCCAATGCATAATTCCACAAATAAAATAATTCATAGTGGTCCATATGGCCACCTAAAAAGAAGAACCATATAAGGGCTCCTTAGTAAAAGTAAATATTAAAGGAATATGACACAAGTAAACCTCATTAATCCCTCAAAAAAACAACTAATAGAGAGGTACCATCATAAACATAAGGGAATCCTCTTGAGCCCCTAAGAATCATCTCAGCATCTCAACAGAACTTGACTGTAGATACCACTTAGTTTTGGTAAGCATGTATAATGGATTAAATAGATCGAGTCCTAATCCCCATGACTTAATAAAAAATCTATAACCTAGAGGAAAAAGTATCATCTTGTAGGGAAAAATGATATCCTTATAGAAAATAATCCATCTTGAATTATGAGGTCTTCTTAAAGAAATTCATATAGATCATCATGCCACACTCATGGAATGATAATCAATATGATCAAAATGCTCAACCTTTCTTTGTAGCTGAAAAACAATCCCCCAAGAGGATTCTGAAACCAACACCTAAATGGATATTTTTTCTAAACTCTCTCAATCAAAAAAATTATCCAAATAGTCTCTAAAGAGATAAATGATTCCATTATTTCCATCTATGTATAAAATATGCATAGAATGGACAAATCACAATTCTGATTCTACCTCAATGTCATAAAACATCCAGAAATTCCTATGCTTGAAAAGGTATATGGAATGTACATCCTTGTAAATGGAATTTACACCCAACTCTGTTATTATACATGTTTTTTACATGGTTTAAGAAGCAATGGGTTTAGGTCATGTAATACTGGACGGCTAGGGGTTACATTGGGTTTAATCATGTTCTTATATATGTCCTTGTACCCCTGAAATAGTGTGTCCTCCAAATTACATTCCCACATGTCTTTATCCCACAACATGGTGTGTACGCAGATCATATGTTCTATACTTCCAAAAAAATTCATCCCATATTCTCTACCACATGGCTATGAATATTTCCAAGAACTACTACACAATATTAAATGAAATTAATCCTTGTGTACTTAATAAAACTCAACTTCCATGAATTGAATGAGAACCTTACATATTTTCGCAGATCCAAACATAAAGTACCTAGGGTTACACATATAGGATTCTCTAAAAACGTCTCAAAGAAATTGATTCTTATATATAACCACATATCGACCCCATGGTCCCCAAAACCCAAAAAATTATTAAAAACATAAAAACCCATAATCTATGTGTATTGGAGACATAAAATATTAATTATTACTAGATCTGTTCCTAAACAACCGATTCATATACCTGATTTAGGATCTATATCCTCCACCCAATGATTCTACATGGATTGAGATCCATAGTGGAGCCATATGGTCTCCATTTCCCTCTCTCCTGACCCTAACCCTCTATATGTCAAGAAAATCCTAATGTTGGAATCAATATATGTGAAAATAAAACTACGTAGGGAAAAAGTAAGATGGTAAAAAAGGTAGAAAAAAAATAAAAGGGGCATGCACCCATCCCCTATGCTCGATGCAAGGTTCTACCTCACCTAAAAAAGACCCCACATTTTGAATCCAACCAAATATATGAAATATGATTCCAAATATATGTTTAAAAAATAAAACATTGTAAAAATGTGTGAATAAAATAATATTTAATTAATTAATGAGAATATTTTTTGTAAATGAAAAAGGTGACTTATTTCATCAAAACACATATATTTGTGTAAAAAAAATATTCCAAGAATAATACAGTGGTCAGAAAAATTTTCAAATATCATATTATAGGGAAATTTTTCCATTTAACCTTGAATAACTTTTGAAAATAATATTTTAAATTTCCAATGATTTTCACAACATGTGATTATGCCAATCATCATTATAATATTTGGTATTATAGGAAAACTGTTGTGTAAATTGTGGATAATATTTGTGGGAACCATCTAACCAAGTACAATTACTGTGAAATGCCACAAATATTTATAGGGGAAAATCCCCAGAATATAACATGAATTGTAAACTAAAATTCCCTATCATAATTAAATTATGTGTATGCCAATTTATAAGGATGTCAACTAATGGGATGAATATAAACCGTATCAACATACATATTAAATGAAGGGATATCCATTGAAATTTTTAATGAAGCAGGAGTTATGGATAATCAGTATATATTGATATTAGTTATCTCATATTAGGTTATGCCCAATAATTTCACCCACATAGAGAAACCTTCGGATCCACAATGTGGTGTGAGTATGTCGGAAAAAATTATGCAACTACAACCTCCAAAATTTAATAGTACTACATATACATTGGTATATGAATAATGGATACATTCCCTATAGACGTCATTCATCTCTTTAAGTTGTAGGGAAAATGAAAAATTAATCATACTGTTCTATCATCTGATAGAAGATATGGACCATTTATGGCTATTAATTCAAATCACTAACGAGAAATTTATGGTCAATTGAATGGAATTGTGATGCTTTATATTGTTATTACATGAAAAATACATTCGGCAAGATAAAATAAGGGAAATGGAATTGCGATTACATAATCTTAGAAAAAAGGTGGAAACGTTTTCCAACTATGACGAAATATTTTCAATGTCAAAGACATGAAATTAATAATGATAGTATTTTATGGGTTAATGAAGAGACTTCAATGGTATCTGGTATCTTATAACATTTTATTATATGATGATATATTATCAAAAAACATTATTATTGATACGGTTTTGTTTATTACATATACATTTAATGAAAATAAATATAATAAGATTAATTCTTAGCATTACGGGTGGAACAATACATAAAATAATAAATGAAGTGTGGGATTTCCCACATGTGAAAACAATGGGAAGAAATGCCATGGGGATTATAGAAAGTGTGCATGAGTTTTTTACACGTTTATCGTAAAGGGAAATAATAACCATGAATGAAAGGGAGATAGAGAATAAGTTGACTTTCAATCATTAATTAATAGGTTGTGGAGACATTATGTGAAAATATGTTACAAATATCAATAGAATATACCACAAGAAATGACAAGGGGGAAATGTCGTGATTATATGATTACAAGTGAAGAATTTAATGTACATAATCACATAATGGATGGTACTTTGATCAATTACATAATATTAGCTAAAGTATTATTTTATTCTTGATATTTTAACCCTTTTAAATCTTTCTTGTTTTCCAAAAACAATTGATATTTACATATATCCATAGTAATAGAGTTATAAATTAACAATTCATATAAAAACATTATGGAATTAGTGATGTGTTTGAAGGTAAAAATTATGATTCATTGGCATTCCCTATTTAAGAAAACATTTATTAAACATATGGGTGAATTTCATATGGTCCCTTGTATGAATTGGTTTTAAAATTATAATCAATAAAATTATTTCCAAGATAAGAAGAAAATGAATCCTGAATGTTAAGATGAATATCTTATCATAAGTGGGTAAAATTAATTATCCAAAACATTACTGGATCCATCCCTAGTAACACTTTATAATGAAATTATAGGAATATAGGAAGATCAAGTGTGTTCCGTGGATAAGAAAGATATCAAATAAATAGAGGATATACCCATGGAACCAAAATTAGTGATGTTTAACTAGAATATTTACCTATTCATGTTCCATAGTGTAAAGTTGAGTTCTCTATTGATGTCATCCGTGATGCAACACCTATATCATGGACTCCATATTGAATGGAACTGGAAGATTCGTTGTAGTTAAAAAACTTTTTTGGGACTTTTCTGATAATGGATTTGTACACCCTAGTGTTTCACAAGGGGAGACACTCTATATTAATGAAAAGAAAAATTTGTCTATGAAACTATGAATTGGTTATAGAGAGATAAATTCCATTAATATACATAATATATATACTTTTACATTAATTTATGGCCTCTTTCATCAACATTTACAAATCTCAATACATTTTAAAAATTAATATTCACTAGGACAATCTGCATTTGAGGGAGAAAATGATGAGATATAGAATATTTCATTTTTAAAATGGTATAAACATTATGATTTTTTGGGTAAAACATTTTGTATTGATAAATGAACCTAATGTCTTTAGGGATCTTTTGAATAAATTATTCAAGTATTATATCGATAACTTTTTTAGTGTTCATTATTATAAAACTAATATAATGTAATATCAATCAATAAAAATATATTCATCTAGAAATAATTTTGGAGGCCCTCCTAAAAAAGAAATTATATCGAATATATAGTATGTTTGAATTTGGGAGTGATGATGTTTCATTTGAAGGTAATAATATCCCCATGGATGGAATACCTTTTGATCCTAAAATGAAAATGTTAGTCAACGAATTCCATTAGTCGACGAATATAAAAGATAATTAGTACTTCATGTGATTAATATGATACTGTTGGAATTTTGGTCATGATTTCTCCTGGTTGACCAACTTGTTAACCATGTAAATACATAATGGGGTTAAATTCACATGTATAGGGGAATGTGAGTACACTTTTAAAGTGAAAAAGTGTGTCTTGATTAATTCACCATTATTGACTATACCATTATGTATTGATGTATTTTTAATTTGTTGAAATTCATTATGGAAAGTACACTGTTATGTCCTTATACATAATAATGTGATTTCCTATGAAGCAAGGAAATATGAAATAAATAAATAGAACTATCCAACTCATAAAATTGTATTGTAATGTGAAATAATTGCTTGGAAAATATTGAGACACTGCCTAAATGGTGATAGATTATATATATAAAAACCATAACTTTATAAAGTATACATTCTATTAGAAGAATCCTAACATGAGGGAAAGAGGATGGTTGGAACTACTCCATGACTAAGATTTTTCAATACATTACAAATCATGGAAGGGAAAAAGGTGGATGATTCATTGAGTAGGAATAATCATGGAATTTTGGCCATGATATGGATTAACAATAATCTTATATATCTTGATCATGTGATGGTGGATATGGTGATTTTTTGGAAAGAGTGTCGGTCTTTTCATTTCCGTGAAAAATATTAAAAAATATATACTTGAGTATATAGAGAAGACCTGTTTGGATGATGATGACCTACAAAGTAGCATTAAAATAGTGAATTATGGTAAATTAATATATTCCATATATATATATAGAGTGTTGATATATTGAAATAGGTTATGTGTTTAATTAATACAAGTGTTGAAGAGGGAAATAATAAATGAATCATATAGATAAAATTTCACTATACACCAGGGAAGGACAATGATTATAGGGATTTATTAGAACATTTCTAATGGGATGCTATGAAGTATGAAATTAATGAATATGTGTCTAGAAGCATAGAATGGTTGAAGGTATAGGATAAAAGACAACATCCTAAGGGATTGATTCTACATCTCCCAATATATATATATATGGTAATATGAGAAGGCTAAAATGGAATTTATAAATAGAATCCCAAATAAAATAAGGGATATTATGCAATGCGAGTCATTCTAGATCATCTTATTAGGTCTTCTCATTTCATAGAGATAATTGATGATCGACCCCATGAAGACCTACTCGATCTCTATATCGATTAAATCCAAATACATCATGGATCACCTCTATCAATATTATAAAATAATGATCCCCAATTCAAATCAAAAATATAAATTATTATAAAAAGAGATCTCAATATTAAGATACATTTAAAGAAGTCTATCATCCCCATATTGATGAGCAGTCTCAATGGACTATATTGAAATTGAATGATATGATGAGATCTTCTTCTATGGACTTCAATGGTATATGGGATAAGTATCTATATTTTGTGGAATTTTTGTACAATAATATATTTTATTTTAGCACTTATATGGAACATACTAAATACTAATTTATGAACAAAACTATGTCAACCCTAAATAGTCACATGGGCTGATCCATAGAAAACAGATTTCCCAATCCCCATGGGATAGAGACCTATGTCGGGCATCAATAGAGTATCCAAGGGAATGGTATCACCTAAGGTAAATAAATAAACTGAACACCAAAATGAAAATAGAGAATCCATATATATATATTTATACCAAATGATGATCATCATTAAGATATGCTGAAAATACAATAAAACTTACCACGAATCCCAATTGAACCTGAAAACCATAACAATGCCACGAGACCCAAAAAGTCACTCCTCGATACCCAATCCATCAAACACCCACAATGATAGAAACCTATATGGCACTTTCACAACAAGCTAAAAATAAAAAAGAACTACTCTTATTACTATTAAAACTCACTAGGCGTGCCGAGAAAAATATATTCCAAATGAACATCCAATAACTGAAATTAATATCAATTTTAGGTTTGAAATACTGTATTAAAATGTAGTCATTTCCAAAAATTTCTACTTTAAATAAAAACCTAGCTCATTGAGATTTTTATCCCAAACTCTGATTCATTCAAATAAATAAACTGTTTCATTTTCAAAGGGAATATGAATGTATCATTTCAAAATAGGCACAATAGAGTATAAAAAATTTTCACCTGAAAACATTTTTCAAAAATGCTTTGAAATCCATCTGATCAGTTTCCAAAGAAACAACCACACATTATAGTTCCATAATAATTACATAATTAGGAAAATAGAAAAATAATCACTCAAGAGTACCCAACCAACAGTCCATCTCAATAAATAAATATAGAAAACAAATTCCAATATACATGATAGAAACATAGGATCTTGTGAATAAACCCAAGCATAATGTGCATTTTGACTCATCTTAGAAACCATAGCACACTAAATGAAATCAAATTTCACCTACACACACCCGATATCACCCTAAATGGATTGATCGAGGGTAACTATCCCATATCAATAAAAAGAATATGTATCCTATTGATATGGTCCACTCGCCAAGACAAAATCCAAACTACTCCATCAATAATTCATAGAAAAATATCTGGATATGCCAAGACTCCATGCCAATAATGAATGGGGTTGAGCCAATTTATTTTAACCAAGAATCCAATCAATAGAACATATATTGTATATAATAATTCACAGAATAGAAACCACAAAGAATCACTCAATGGATTAACCTATTTCAATGAAAAATAGGTCTCATGGAGTCCACATCAGGGATATCCTATTCTGCTCAATGTAAATGGGTCACAACGAGTACACAACATGGGAGTCATTCCAATTTAGATAATGTATCAAGACGAGTCCACAAAAAGAACATCCCATTTCTTAAATATATAGTATGAAATAAGTTTTTCTACAGTGGGGTGTCATAATAATAATTTTTACCACTTTTGGAAAAAATCAAAAGAGGATGTAGGCATCCTTTTTCAACATAATAAAAATTTCCATTATAAAAAAAAAAATACACCATTTTACATTTCACAATAATTTTAAAAATATCATTCACATTATTTAACCGAATTTTCAAACCAAAACCATTTTCATCAAAGTGAAATAATGACCACACACCATCATCATGTACCAAACCAATTTCTAAACCATGAACAACAACCATTTTCAAATACAAACCATTTAGAAAATACAGTTGATAAATTAGAGCCAACATATAGGGTTTAACGTAATCATTTTATATTTTGAAACAATCTATACAAATATAAAATCATATACTAGTGCTATCCATGAATTTTTCAAAATCATGGGTGAGAAAATATTACTTAAACAATTCAATTTCTAAAATAACAACGATCAAATCACCACCTTGTGCACCAAAAATAAATTCCATAAATAACACATGAATATATTGTATATAAGGATGGTGTAAATTCATGAGACCAATAATTCATAAACATAAATGGAAAGGGAAAAAGGGAAAACTTCCTAAAACACATAACACATTAACAATGAACATTTTATATAACCTCATAAAGGATTCACGACCAAAGATCAACCCAGAGAAACAATAAATAAAGAAATCCCCACCATAAATCAAGTTGATACATGAAACCTTGGACAAATAAATATTATAATCTAAAGGTGTCAAAATAAAATGTATGAAGTATGACTTATAGAAGAATAAAAGATATAACCTTGAGAAATATAGATTTAAGCATAAAGAAATCCCTCAGACTCACACATTGGAGGAATAAAGAGGCTTCAAAAACAAGGAATGGGGTCCCATGGGGCCGCATGAACCATATGTGGGGGGAAATTTGTTTCTTGGGGATAAAATACATAGAGGAAAAATTAGACATTTAACAAATTTTATATTTTGGGTAACTCTCGTTGTTTGGAAGCGTGGTTTGTTAAACTCTATTCCAACCATGTGAGATGTTCCTATATCATGATAGAACATTCCCACACTCTTACAACACAGTTTTTCTAACTATTCATATCCCACATTACCTCAACCATAAGCCCCCCCAATTGCCATAAAGATTCCTTGAACCCTCTTCATTTTTTCATCTAACCATTCCTAAATATTGTGAAACCTGATACCGAGAACAAAAAAAAATTGTTTAAACGAAAACTGCCATATGAATCCATGTAATGACTTAATGACGAGAGATAAACAAAATATAACTTCAAATTTTTATCTGATCATACCCAAAACATGGGAGAAAAACAAAAATTCAAAAAAATATTTGAATAAAAGATGATAATTAGTAAATGGGTGAAACTATTCTCCCTAATATAAGTATTTATAACCCCATAAAGATCCAATATTTTACAATTTATCAATAAAATTAAAATGATTCTCTTGTCCACATGATCCACTATATTAAACCAATAACACCTCAACCACCACAAAACAAAACACATCCTTCTTTCCTAAAATGATCCAAAAAACCCTAACAACTTCTCACTAAACAACATGAAACTCAAACTACAACCACACAACCCATTCAAATAATAAAATGAGGGGTTTGATATAAAAGCCCATAATTCCCCCACAAATGTGGAATTTTAAATTTGATATAATCAATCAAAACTACACATTGTTATTCCCCCTCCAGAACTGCACAAGATTATCAATACAGGAGGTCTAAACTTACTCCCCTACATATGAAATCAATTAACACAAGTTAAAACAATAAAAAACATTAATCAGACCCATTGTGGATATCCTTACATTTTATGAACCTACTTACATGGGAAAACATGCACGAGATAACTGCGGAACTCCCCCGCCCAATAAGAAAACCCCAAATACATGGGGGAAAATAAATGTTTCAACATGGATCATTAAACTCTCTTCATTCCTTCGCTGAATAAAAATGCAGAACATGGTCACTTTCACCCCTGGGATTATATATTACATTCAAATATTACTCTAAGACCTATGGATAAATCCCTAATGTTTGATGAATCTTTTACCTCACAACTAGGAGATGAAGATCCCCAGAAAAAACTCATTCTTTCCACCAAAACATGGATTCATACATTAAAGTATCATCCAAAATTATCCAAAATAAGATAAAATGGGGGAATTTACCCATATAACACACCTCTACATAAATGAAAATAATTAAAACATTTTTTTATAAGATTCACTTTCTTCCACTGAAAATTAATTTCTTAATAAGTCTAAAACATCAATATATAAAATTTATTGAGAACACAACCCCAAAAAACACCATAAAAACAACCATTAGAACAAAATTGGAATACATATAAAGGGACTCTAAATAGAGGTGAGAGTAGCACTCTACTCCAACAAACTGGCTCCACTTTTCTTCCAAGAAACACCCTGAAAAAATCATTACCAGTGGCATAAGCATCTACAAGAATAATAGGTATATAATTAATTTTAACACAATGAATTTTTGTGGTATGGATTTCCTCACCAATAACACCCCATGATCCCACACAAATGAGAATCATACAAGAGATCTAGATGGTAATTCATCCCAAAACCATTCCCACAACTTCAAGATTAATTCCAATTTCCATAATGGAATTCCCTTCACTACATCTGGAAACTAGAATAATTTTGGATGCCTCAAAACATATTATTATAATAGCTTCCACACAAACTGATTGCCTCATCACATCTGTTATTGAGGTTAAACCAAACTCTAACACCATTTAATTCACATGAGGATGATGTCCACACTCAAAATTCCCTAACCTTAAGAAATGTTATGTTTCCCACACTAGAGTGTAAGGAATAACATCCGAAAAAATTATTGAATTACTCCAACACTGATGCATTACATATTTGGAAATGACACACCTATATCCCCATTCTCAACTTCATTATCTCAAAAAAAATACCGAAAAATGAATGATTCATTAAATAACACCCATGTTAGATTATCTTGATGCCTATCTCACGAGTCTATGTCCCTCAACATCAAGGTGAGGGCGTCAATCATGAAGGTATAAAACATCACCTTTAATGACATTGGAAACCCAAGGAAACTGACGATTCATTTGATTTTTCACATCCACACTTCTACATTGATAGGTCATTTTGACCACAAAAGATAAGTGGATTTAACATTCAAAACTCATGAAGTAAGTATTTGGGTCGATAAAATGTATGATCTACTAATGATGAACCACACATTGATTCAACTAGAATATCCAAAAAATCACTATGTGGGGAGACTCTAATAGAATAGAAAACCCATATCATAATAAAAACCAACATACCAATAAGAGTTCTAAATCTCAAACACCACATGAGTAACAATCCCAGAACCTTTGGAAAATGGGTCAAACAAATATTGAGTCGGGAAGGTTCTCTTATGACTTCTATGTTCCATATGGTTTTATGTTTTAAAATCAGATACATTTTTTCTTATGTTAAGAAATTTTCATTCCATTTTACATACATATTTTTAATTAACTTATAGATTATTCATTCTATTTTACTTACAAATTTGTCATTCCGTTTTACTTACAGATTTGTCATTATGTTTTGACTTATAGATTTTTCATTATTTATTACTTAAAATTTTTCTCATTCTATTTTACATTCAGATTTTTCATTACGATTTACTTATATTTTTGTCATTACAGTTTACTTATATATTTTTCATTACATTTTACTTACATCTCTAACATTATGTTGTACTTAATATTCAAATATACTGAATTACTTAAGCCAATTTTATACAGATTTAGTGATACCGGTGAATCTGTGATACTGTTTTTTGAAACCATAGTCACTTGAGAAGATATGACACTGCTTTCATTATAATGATACTAACTTGATGATACAGTTACAAAAAAATTGTAATAGCGTTTTTCTTAATCTGATTTTCATTTTCTTATGAATCTGTTCTTCTGATATTTTTAGAGTTATTTGAAGTATCCTTCCAATATTATCATATTCTAAGTCTTCTTATACTTAAAATATATTATACACATAAAATAATTTCATACAAATGAAATGATGTCATACAATCTGTTATAAACTAACCATTTTCTATTTGACACTTGTCTAGGACCCTCCGAAATTTGAGGAAAATATGACAGTTGGAGTGAAGCCGACAGTTGAGAAGTTTTCCCTATATGTAAGAGTTAATATGAATGATCCATAGTGTGATAGTGAATGTAAAAATAATGAAACGTTTTGACACTATGAAGTGATTTCTAGAGAAAGAGGCTCTTAAAAATCTCATTCCTTCTTCTGGATGTTGTGAACATCTTTTTCAGGCATGACCATATTGTTCACACATTCTTTGTGTAGACTCTGATCTGGCTGGTCATGGGATTCCAGGTTTTGAAGACATAGGATTAAATTTACATCTAAATCATGGGATTTCATTGATATTAAGATAGATATTGATCTTCATATTGAGGGCTTACATGGGTTTGTGTAAGAGAGACATTCTTAAAAGTATAAATCAAGGAACCTTTTCCATGTTTTTTAGATACCCTTCTCTATGGGTTAAAAGAATCTTATAGTTTCTTGATTTATTTTTCACGTTGTTTTTATTACGATATAATTTTAACTTTTTAATGTTAGAAATTATAACCTTGTTATACTTTCTAATTCCAATTTCTGATTATATTTAATAGTCTATAAACATTAAGGTAGAATCTTTTCTTAATGAAAAACATCATTATGTTTTTATCTAAAGGTTGTAATGTTTCAGAAAAGGATTCATTTAGTGGTTTGGTAAATGTCTGTTTAACTTTTTAAAACTATGATTTCTTAAATTTAATAACTAACCTTAAGAAAAAGTTTCATTATGGTTATGAAACATTCATTAATATTGTTTTATACCAACATTAATGGTTCCCAAGGAATTTTTTAAGTATACAATTTACCCCTCTTTTATTCGAGCATATCATTATACTATTAGCTCCTACAATTGGTATAAGAGTTGGAATTTGAAATACTTATATTCACATATATGTTTTCTTGCTCATGATTTTATTATTCTCAACTTCTTTATGCTTAATTTTTCCTAAATGTTTTTTACAAACTTTTACACCTAAAAAGTTTTTTGGAATGAAATTTTATTTTAGTGTCATAGGAATTCATGTTAAATCTCTAGACAGTATTAATCTTACTAGACCACAGAAAATCAATGGAAATGATTATGATTATAGGAGAGAGAAAATTAAGACCTTTTTGATAAACACAGTTGTGGAAAACTGTGTTGTGTTAACTGTTGATTATAAGATTCATGTTAAGGAACATAGAACATTCACTAATTCAGAATAGGTGGAATATGAAGGAAACATTAAGGTACTAAATACATTGATATTTATCCTAAATATAGATATATATATATATATGAAAATTATATCTTTTGAAGGTACTAATATTAATTAAAAAAATATCAAAGTAACTCACTTTGGAACTTCTAATGTTATTGAAACTTGATGAGCCATTCTCAAAGCTGAATATCACGGTTTCTGTTTTCCTTATGGAGAACCCAAATGTAAGGTATAGTGAAGATTCATGTCTATTGTCATTAGATCAAAATAAATGGGTGATAATGGCTTAGATGATGAGATTATTATAGACAATATTATAGACATAATGCCTAACAAATGGGAAACCCAGATAAATGTTATAGATGAGAATAAGGAAGTTACTCAGATCTCAATTTATGAGCTATTTCGAACTCTTATTCAACATGAAACCGGGATGAAGATATATTATGATAATATTATGAAGAATAATGTAAATTGATGTGTTTCTTTTACAACTAAATCAAATAATATGAAATATAATACTTTTGAGAGATTTTCAAGATATAAATATAAGAATGATTTTAATAAATTTGAATCTAGTGAAGGTGAATCTTCCGAAAAAAAATTATTGCCAATATTACTCGGAGGATGAACAGGATTGTTGGAAAAAATAACTTTCAATATAGATATATAGAGAATGATGGAAAATAGATGAATGATGGAGAACTGACATGTTATGAATACAGAAGAACTGGTTATTTTAGACCTGATTGTCCCTTGCTTAAGAAAAAAGATAAGAATGGAAGTAATTCTGAGAGGAACGAGAATAAGTTATATAGATCAATGAATAAGAACGTATTGAATGCCAATGAAACTTGGAGTGCTAGTGGTGGATATTTTTTTGACAATTATTCAGATTTTGAATCTTATAAGCAAATGAATAATGGTTTAATAGGCCAAGATCCATTTCAAAAGTATTATCTTATGGCTAAGGTATGAACAGATGAATCCTTAACCAATATGTCTTTAAGTGATAGTTTTACTGATAATGTTTTTTCATTTGATGAATAAACCTCCTCGTTAAATAATAATAATGATATACTTTCCTATTAAGATGTTTCTAGGATTCTTATGTTTCTTGAAATGAAATATTGTACAGTTTCTATGAAACATGAAAAAGAAAATTCAATGGAAATTATTTTAACAAATGAAATTTTGGATCTTACCAAAGATCTTGATATTAAAAATGATTTTTTTCAAATTATTTCTAAGAAACAGGAGGATGTTAATTATGAGTAGGATAAACTTTCTAAGGATCGTAAAAAACTGATTTTGGACAAAGATACATTATAGGATAAAAATAAATCTAAATATACTATCCTAGATGATAAGAATATAGTCTTAAAGCTAATGTCTAAAATATTTTCCTTTAATTTTATTCTTGAATATTTTACATTGGTAAGGAAAATTTTCACAACTTGTATTCTCATATCCAACCTCCTGGTAATAATCAAGGGGTAGGATATTCTCATGAGAAACAAAATTTTAGAAACCATTATTTAGTTCCATCATGAGCTCCCTTTTTCACTATATGTACATGTGGGGGATTTGGAAGAAAAATTATTCTTTAAATTTTTTTAAATCTCTATGTTTTTATAAAGCTTATTTTTCTAAACAAATGTGGATACCCAATATATTATTCTCCAAAAATTCAAGATCCAAGCATGTTTGGATTCTCAAAAATTAACTCTATGTTTTTATGGATAATGAATGAAGTACCTAAAAAATATTTTACATGGACTGCAGATGTTCCCCACCCATGACTGGTAACAAAGACTATTTCAAAAATGTCTATAAAGACTAAAGGTGGAAATGTAACCTTTGAAGATAACTCTCAAGGAGAAATTTTAGGTAAAAGTAATATTATTCTTCTTGGTAAATCTAGTTTTTATAATGAATTCCGTATGAACAACCTCATTAGCACAATTTAATTATGAGATGAAGGATACCTTGTGATGTTTAGAAATGAAAAATTCATAGTTCCCAACTCCAAAGAAAAATTTATTCTCTTTTCCCTTTAACATGAGAATCTGTACACCTTAAGCCAATAAGACCTTAAAATTAAAGATATACCTTGCCTAAGTGTAATTGAGGATCATTATTTAATTGGGAATAGAACACCAGGACAATGTAACTTATGTATTCTTTATAATCATTCCATGAAATGGCATTTTAAGGATCTACTAGATTTTAGGTTTGATTCTTCAAAATTTTATGATCCTTGTCAATATAGAAAGCAACAAAATTACAGCATTAAATATATTAGTGAAGTTTCAACATCTAATGCCTTACAGTCGGTGTATGTGGACTATTTTTCTCCAACACAGACTGGAAGTATTGGAGGAAAATACTATGTGTTTGTCTTAGTTGATGACTACAATATATTTACTTGGGTATAATTTCTTAAATAAAAGATAAAGATTTTTTTATTTAAAAATCATTATAACTCAATTTAAAAATGATAAGCACATGCCTTTGATAACTATTAAAAGTCATCATGGTGGAAAATTTGAGAATTCTGATTTTTAATCTTTTTTTAGTAAAAAAAGGTTTTACTCACAACATTTCAGCTCCATGAACTTTTCAAAAAAATGGGGTTATCGAAAGAAGAAATAGTATTCTTTAAGACATGAATAAAACCATACTGAGTGAATTTTGTATTGCCAATCATTTTTGGGCTGAATTGTATGTACTACATGTTATATTATAAATCGAGTTTCAATAAGAAATCTTCTTAATAAAACTCCTTATGAGTAATAGACTGGATGAAAACCAAAAGTTTCTTACTTTAATTTTTTTGGTTGCAAAGTATACATCCTGATTACTAAGGATATCTTACATAAATTTTCACCCCAACTTGATGAATTAATTTTCATAGGTTACTATACTAACACTAATGAATATAGTGTTTTTAATAAAGACACATGTACTTTAGAATAAATAGTACATGTTAAATTTGATGAAACCCATACTTTTGTTTTCAAACAACCTGAAATTATTTTTAATATATTCTCTAAAATTGATCACAACCTTTGATAGAATATCCTTGAGATAAAGAAATTTTTCATGAAAATATTTTTGAGACATTTACCCCTGATGATTTTCTACCCTAGGTTGATGATCATGTTTTACAAAACCCTAGTTAGTTGTTACATAATAATCATCCCTATGATAATATTATTAGTAATGTTAATCAAGAAGTATGAACTAGAGGTTTTTTAAGGAACAAAGTTTACCATTTTTCTTTTCATTCTCAATATGAACAAATGACTCCTGAAGAATCCTTGGGTGATGATGATTGGATAAAGGGAATGAAAGATGTACTCAATGAATTCATAAGGAATCATGTTTTTTTCTGAGTTGAAAAATATACAGAATGTTCTGTTATAAGAGTAAAATGGGTTTCTAGAAATAAATGTGATGAAAATGGAATTATTGTTTTAAATAAAGAAAGATTATTTGTTCAAGTCTATAACCAACAAGGAAGAATAGACTATGAAGAAACCTATGCTCCTATATCAAGACTTGAACATATGAATATTATTCTATCCTTTGTAGCATTATTTAATTTTAATCCATATCAAATGGATGTGTAGTGTTATTTTCTCAATGGTTTTGTATAAGAGGATGTCTATGTAGACCAAACCCATAGTTTTGAAGATACAACATATCCTAATCATGTTTGAAAACATACCAAGGCTTTATATGGACATAAACAAGCCCCTTGATCTTGGTATGATAGAATTTCATGATTTTTTCTTCAAAATAACTATGTTAAGAAAAACATGAATTTAACAATTTTTATTAAGAATGTTAATAAATATGTTTTCGTCGTACAAATTTATGTTGATGACATCATATTCAGATCAACTCAGCAATCCTCATCAGATTCTTTTGCGAATCATATGAAATTTGAGTTTCAGAAGAGTATGATGGGTGAGTTAACTTTTTTCCATGGTTTTTAAATTCCACAAAAACTTGAAAAACCATACATTTCTAAATATAATTATATCAATGATCTTATTATTAATATTGGGTATGAAAACATGAAATGTATATGTACTCCTTTCAGAACCTCTAACACTCTATATGTTGATGTATCAGGGAAACCTATGGATCAACCATCTTATAGAGGAATGATATGAAGATTACTTTACATAACAGCTAGTTGGCCTAACATACTGTTTTCATTATTCTTGTGTCAATGATTGCAAGAAATTCCTAATGAATCCCATTAAAATGCTATGTAAATAATTTTTCGATATTTAACGTGAACTTTAGATTTCGGTCTCTTTTATTTTTCTAGAAATGATTTTGAAGATAGAATATCCTCAGATGCTAACTTGGGTGATTGTAAAATGGATTGAAAAATAAAATATGGATCATGTCATTTCATAATAGATTATTTGGTTTCATGGTTTTGCAAGAAACAAAATTCTGTAGCACTTTTCACTACTAAATATAAATATGTCGTTGCTGGATGTTGTTGTGCTCAAGTGTTGTGGGTGCAACACACACTCATAAACGATGGTATGAGTTTTACTAAAAATAAAATATTGTGTGATAACAAAAGTTCCTTTCCCCAATGTAAAAAACATTCAGATCTCTCTTGTGAAAATCACATAGATATTAGACATCATTTTCTTAGGGACCACACACTTAAAATAGATACTATTCTTCAATTAATCAGTCAACAAGAAAAAATTGATGATATATTTACAAAACCCTTACCTTCCGATAGATTTGAATTCCTTAAATAGAAGCAAGGAATGATGAACATAACGTAATTATCAATATCTACTTCTTGTTGAAATCATATCCTAATATTAAGATACGCTTTAATTCAATGGGAGTATATATTCTTGTTTGTTTTCATTTATTATCATTATTTAATAAAATCTATAGTTCTCTAAGTTAAACCAAATTATATTTCTTTTTGTAATGAAAATTCATAGAATATGACTTCACAAATTGAAAATTCACGGAATGGAATTTCAAAAAATGGAAATTCGCGGAATGGAAATTCACGGAATGGAAATTCACGGAATAAAAATTCACGGAATGGAAATTCAATAAATCTAATACTTCCAAGAGAATAATTATAATACAGATAAATTCTTCAGAGTATCCAATAAGGTACACTTTCTTATACTAATTTTTCAAATTTTATGTTTTAATTGTTTGTATTTCAGGACATTTAGTTCATTGTTTACCTTACCTCAAAATATTAGATTCATATTTTTTAAAACCATCCTAAACAATCATAACAGATCAAATATTTTTCAGCAGTTTGATTATATTATAGAAGTTGAATGGTCATTGTAATGTCTATATAAGGGGTTATTTTATTATAAATACCACACCATCTTCTCTGATCTCTTTGAAAATGTTCAGGTGCCTTCAATATCTACTTTCTGTTACATTATTTCTTACACTCTGAATTAATCCTAAATCCTCAGCAGATTAAATGCCGATTAGAAAGGAAATGAAGGATTGGTTAATTTTTAGGGAATGACTAGAATTCCCTAAATTATTTAAAAAATATGACTCCCTTATCACTAAGGTCATAAGAACTAATGTATGGGAATGTGTATGTGTTCTTAAAGAGAAAAGTAAGGATCTGGTTTACCCAAACATATTCATAAAATTCTATGAATCTGTTCTTTTCATCAAAAGGAAGGCAAAGAAATGTTAAAGATCAAATGTTATGAAAATACATATACAGTTACCTATAATAAGGCTAGAAATTTTCCCTTGATACCATATGAGTTATAGGATATTCTATTCTATCACAAACTTCCCTCAATGGAAGGTTCTTTAGAGAAAGACAATGCTCTATATTTCCTTGGACTCAAGGATATTAGGGATCCAAATTGTGCTAATCTTTCAACAAATCACAAGATGATAACCCTCTGTATGCAAGGATATATTATTCTAAAAATTGGCATAAATAATCTCTAAAGATATGTGATATCTTTATGTTATTTTTACTTCGTCAATTTATAGAAGATCAAATTGATCACATACATCTTTATCAACATCCAGGATGTAAAAGGTGGAACCATCAGATCTCAGATACTTATGTATCAGGAAACAATCTCTAGAATAATCATTTTGTGTCTTTAAGAGCTTAGTGTCCCATGCCGTACAATTTCTAAGGTGTTCTTGATTTTGTTACTCAGCGATGATACTCTTAAAAGAATGATGGTTGATTTTTTCTAGAATCTAAATTTCATGAAGATATGGGTGTATCCAACATGGTTTTTATTCCAAAATATTCATAATCAGTACCTATGAAAATAAAACATGATGAACCAAGATTTCCATCACTGGTTCATACTGATCAGGTTTTAGTACATCCTCATATAAAGAATCCAAAATCCTATTCTGATGAAACAGTTTCAAAGTGGAGAGAAATGGAAGCTACCAGAAAAAAAGGTGATCCTTACTTTGGCATAAATCCTACAGAGGATAAGGCCTTAAAATTAAATCAAGTAGAAAATCTAGAGAATTAAAATAAGGAGAAGAAGGTAATGAGGAAATCCTCAGATTCACATGTTTTTCTATATCTACTGAAAGCCATAGATGAATAAATCTGATGAAGTACTAGAATCCGATGTTATTACTATGAAATTGGTTGTCACTCTGAAAATACATAAAGCTAAGAATGTATTATCAATATCAGAACTTGTAAAATAAATGGAAAATCAGATCCTTCAAGAAGGAAGTGATGATATTTTAATGGAAGTGGAATATTACATTAGAAGTCCCCATATTTCATCCTCTAAATCTATTTCTGAAGAACAAGATATTGAAGAAGAAGTTGATGTTAATGTTTAAGAAGATATTGAAGTTGAAGAGGAAGAAGATTTTGAACAAAAATATGATTTAGGGGAAGAGATCTTAGAAGAAGAAATATAATAAGGATCTAAAGAAGAAGTTATTGATGGAGAAGAAGATAAATAGGGAAATCCGGATGTTTTAAAAGTATCCGATGAAAAAACTCATGTTTGAAATCATTTCAAAGGAAAGTGTGTTTTGGATTCCACATATAATAAAGAAACACCTCAAATTTCTTTTAAAAGGATAGAGAAACCGGATTCATTTACTCCAAGAAAAGTTGAGAAAGGAAAAGATAGTTTAGATTTTGATTCCTTATCCTCTGTTGAGCATGACATGGTCATGTTTTCACTATGAAAGTTGGTAAGAACTATTTTGGTTTTGGAAAATATTGATGCTCAGAGTCAAATGATGAAAGAGGCCCTAAACCAAAAGAATTATTATACTAATATGTTGATGGACATAGTGGTCAATAAAAGAGGATTTTAACAATATTTTGATTGATTATAAATCTCAAAGGGTAACATGCAATAAAGGATTTAGCCACACCAAAACCATCAATGAATAACATAGATAGTTCATTGATCTCATGGATTCAACAAACATAGCTTTCAATACATGTAAATCCGAGTTCCAAAACTACAGAGCATCAATATCTGATAAAGTAATCTAACTCAATTCTATTTCTCGGTCTGTATGTAGTGAGAAGTAAGTCAAGGTCGAAATAGTGAAAAAGGTGGTTGCTCATTAAAAATTAATTAAGGATCAAGATGATCGAATCAATGATCATGAAGAAAAAACCATGTCCGTGGAAAATATGAACCATGATTTAGAGATTCTCCGGAAGAAACACGAATAAGATCATAAGTATGTAAAGAAACCTAAAGCATTGAAATAGAAAATGTTATCGGGGAAGAAGAAGGATGGTTGAATATTTTCTTACATTTTGATGTTTTGTTGTAATCTAAGCATCTTTTTCTAAATTTCCTTACGAATTTTATTTAATATTTTTATCTCATGTATGATTCCTTAACCTTACAGGTATATCATATGTTTCTCCATTTATTTTTGAAAATAACATAGTGGGATAATTCATTTAATGAAAGAATTTAACTCAGATGTTTGATAAGAAAGAATAAATCCTATGTAAGGGGGAGTGTATTTTAAGAATATATGGTTATCTAAGGGGGATATACTTCATTATGAATGAATACCAGATGCTAAAGTTCAAGAATATAATCCTTAAGAAACCTAAAATAAGTGGTTGTTAGTTGTATTCGTCTTAAATCATATTCAATGGCATAGACAAGTTATTTTATATTAATATATTCTTCTTTAATGAAGTTTTTAGTGCTTTCCAAAATGGGAGAGATTGTTGAGTCAATAAGGTTCTCTTATGACTTCTTTATTCTTTATGGTATTATGTTTTGAAAATCACAAACACTTTTTCTTAATTTCTTAAAATTTAAATCTATTTTACTTAAAAAATTTACAATCTCTTTTACTTAAAGATTTGGCATTCCATTTTACTTATATATTTTTCATTCTGTTTTACTTAGAGATTGGTCATTCAATTTTACTTATAGATTTTTCATTCTTTTTTTCTTTAAAATTTTCTCTTTCTCTTTTACTTAAAAATTTTTCATTAGGGTTTAATAATATTTTTTTCATTAACGTTTACTAATATATTTTACATTATGTTTTAATTACATCTCAAACATTACAGTATACATAAGATCTCAACGTACTTGTTTACTTAAGCCTATGTCATATTGATTCAGTGATACCAATGAATATGTGATACCATTTTTTTGATACTGTTGTCACTGGAAAATATATAAAACTATGTTCAATATAATGATACCGACATTATGATACCGGTATACAAAAATATTTTTACCTTTTTTCTCAATCCGATTTATATTTTATTAAGAATCTATCCTTCTAATATTGTAGAGTTATATAAAGTATCCTTCCAAAATTATTGGATTCTATGTATTCTTATACATAACATATATCTTAACTTTTACATCATTTCTTATAAATGAAATGATGTCGTACAATATGTTATAAACTAAACGTTGTCTTTTTGACAGGTGTCCTGGTCGCTCTGAAATTTAAAGAAAATATGACCTTTGGAGTGAAGCCGACCATTGATAATTTTTTCCTATAAATAAGAGTTCATTTGAATGATCTAGAGAATTATAGTTTATGCAACAATTGTGAACTGTTTTGACGCTAGGAAGTAATTTCTATAGAGAGAGGATGTTACAACTCTTTGTGCTTCCTGTCGATGTTGTGAACAACTTTTTCAAGCATGAACAACTTGTTCAAACTTTATTTGTGAAGACTATGATCATGTTGATCATGGGATTCCTGGTTTGGAAGACATAGGTTCCAATTTCTTTCTTAAATAGAGGGCTTGTAGGGATAGCAAGACAGATACCGATATTCGGATTTAGTGCTTCCATGATTGTGGGTCTGATATACAATCTTGAAATTATAAATCATGTAACCTTTATCTATGGTTGTTGGATACCCTTTATGACAACCCTGATTTTTATAAAACTTAAACATGCTTTATTACATAAAACTTCACTTGATACAACAAAGAATATCTAGAGGTTTAGTGTCTTTGGGGCTTAGGATCATTACATAAAAACTTTAAACTTGAAATACAACATCCTTATTGAAAACTTCCTTTACATGACCACTACATTCCTTCGTACTTAGCATTGCATGGGATAACCTGAGGACATGCATAATAAAATGGTGAGCTATAAAGCCCAGTAAGGGAGTACACAATGAATAACATGAGGAGTACAATACATGTTAGGCAATAGGCATATCAATAGAGCATAAGAGAGACATGAACATAAAGGCATGATAAAGCATGATAATCATAACATGGAAATGTGGCAACAACACTTAACATTGAATTAGCATGAGCCAAGTCTCATTGCACATGGAGCATGAGTAAACCCTCATTGCACTTGAAGCACGAGTAAACCCTCGTTGCACTTGAATTAGCATGAGTCAACACTCATTGCACATGACGTATCATGATACTATACTTTACCCAAAAATTTGACTGTCTCAGAAAATAATGAAAAATTCACCGTTGGATAATTTCGACGTCCTGATTCCAAAAATAATATTTATTTTATCTAAATAATTTTCTAAATATGTGAATTTTCGATTTTAAAATAAAAACCGACAATTATAAAAAAATTCACGGGTTTTGACAGAAATGGCTTTCAAACCTTAATAAAAAATTGTAATTGCATTCATAAAATTATAAGATCATTTATATTTAATAAAAATAAATTTAATATTAATAATAATATTTTACTAAAATATTATTTAATTCAAAAATCCTTTAATTCAATAAAATATAATTCTTAATTAAATAATAACTAAAAACACCATTTGTACTTTAAAAACTAATTACAATGTATCAAAAATTATATTCATTATTATATAAAAAAAATAATGTACATGAACATGGTGCTACTTATTTGTTACATAACCCCTTAAAATAGCCGCATAAGACCTAAGTGTAAGGTGTGCGATGGTGACAGACTCTTGGGGTTGCTCGGATAACATCGCTCGAGTGGTAATCTCTATCAACTTCCATTTTTCCCGAAGACGATCATGTTCGAGCGTGACTTGATGAAGCTCAGCTTGGGCTTGGTCAATGGCAAAGCCCAAAGACGCCACCTCCTTTCCGAGCTCCGACAAATGGGCTTCATACGGGGCAATTCTACTGGATGAGGCCATCGCTTCCTTTGTCTGAGTAGAAAATTGGTTCGTTAAAGCCTTATATTTAAACTACCCAGATGATCACTGTTCAACGGCTATAAAAGTAACGGTCACAAATCTTAACATAAATCTAAAGAAGTTGACATCTTATAAAAACATTTTTCTTTCTTAAAGAAACATTTAACTGGATCAAGAGGGATTTTCCATTAATGAAATTTTGGGTCGTTACACCCTTATCTTTGTGGTAAAAGAATTTTCTTATTACTGGTTTTCTTTTTCAAGTAGTTTTTATTCTGATGTAATTTCATCTTTGTTAAATTATGAAACTACAACATTCTAATACTTTCTAATTCTATTTTTGGATTATATTAATGATTCTATACATTTTAATATAGAATAATATTTTTAATAAAAACATCCTTATGTTTTTATCTTAAGGAAGTAATGTTTTATAAAAGGTTACTTTAATATGTTTTGTGAATGTTTTTTTATCTTTGTTATACTATGTTTTCTTAATGTTAAAAGCTAAACTTAATAAATGTTTTACTTATGGTTAAAAAACATTCCTTATAAACTTTTTATACCACCTATAAAGCTTCCAAAGTAATTTTTAAAGTACAAAATTCACCTTCTACTTGTATTTTATAATCTCATTATATTATTCAATCCTACATCAACCACATGATATCAAAACAAAAAAAAATACTGTTGAAAACACTTTTGAAATAAAAAAAACTTTTTCTATTTTCACACTAACCAATGATATTATAGGGAGCCTCATGCATGGGAATTCTCATGCCACCACAGGCACCAAAAATCTCATTCCAATCTAGGCACTCATCTACCCACATAATCATCTATCCACTATACCACAAATATTGTTTCATGTGAGAATATGTAGTAATAAAAATGGGAAAAAACAATCATTCTCATTTTCTAAATATAAACCCTCATCCTAAAATTTTCACACATTCAATCCACCTCTCATTTCAAAATTCAAATAAAAATTCATGATCACACTATGTACCAAGTAAAAAATTAATCTCTTAAAATAATTTCTTTATAAAATTATAAAAATCGTTTCCCCCTTTCCAAAAACAAAAAAGTACCACAGAAAAATTAGTTTTTTCAATTGAATAATTTTCTTCATGTAATTTTTCAGAATCAATAATACCCAAAAAATCCAAAGAGAAACCTACTGTTGATGGGTGTGTTTTCCATATGGTTAGATTCCATATTCTAATCACACCACCATCATAATTATTCTTCTATGAACAAGTCCCCATCTCTACATGGCATACCAAGCCTTGTGAGATCACTGAGACCTTTATCCTAACTCCCATTTCATATCCCAAACTCAAAAAAGCATGAAAGAACAAGATCAACCAAAATAAACATGTCTTCTCCTTGAAAATCAGGGTTTGGTCCATAATGTAATGACCATAAATTCCACCGGACCTACACCACATGTTCTGGTAGTCCTACTGCATCTACCTTAACATCCCATATAAAAGTGGGATCTCTGAAATCTAGGTCCCCTAAATTACTAAACTCCTTCCAAAACAATTTATATATAAACCTACCTAGTTCAACCAAGAACCAATCACCTAAGTAAGTCTATGGCAAGAAATGAAGGGTGTTCCCAATTCCAATGTTTTGAAAACTAGTGCTAAGAATCAGTAGAGTAACCAAGGGAATATTTTTCCAAATATTAATAAATAATGTTAATAGTGGAATCAAAATTGAGAATCCCAATATATATAATTATAAAAACTAAACATCATATTTTACATAATCTGAAAAAATAAATTGGACAACAAACCAAACTGAAAATGACATCTAAATCATCTCTATTTTTTTCCAAAGGATCACTATATGATACCAAAAACCACTATCACCCATGACGATTGAAACCTATATGGGACCTATACCACTATCTAAAAACTAGAATAAATTATTGGAGTTTCTATTAAAACATATTAGGCATGCCTGAAAAAATCTATTCCAAAATCACAACCTATAAATAAAAGTAACATCAATTTCAGATTTGGAATAAAATATATAAGGAAATATTTTCCAAACCTTTCTACATTAAAACTAATAATGATCCATTCCCTTTTTCATCACAAATATATTTTTTTTCTGGAATGAGATATTATAAATTTCATGGGGAAAGTGATTCTTTAATTTCAAAACAGGCACAAGAGGTTATAATAAATTTTAACATTAAAATATTTTCCCAAATCCTTTGAAATCCAACCCATAAATTTCTAATGAAACACACCACACATTAGAGTTCCATAATAATCACATAATAATGGAAACAAAAAAAGCTCAAGAGTGACCATGAAACAATGAATATCAATCAATCAATTTAGACAAAAATATGCCAATAGACTTGGGAGAAACAAAGGACCACGTGAGTTATTTAATACATCCTATAAATTTTGATTCATTCCAGAAAGTAGGAATAACTTGATGAAATCTAATTTCTCCCACACACTCGATCACACCATTAATATCCAAACGGATGGAAACTATTCAATATCACTAATAAAAAAATGTAACACGATAATATGGTCCACTAGTCCGAGCGTATTCTTATGTAGTGTAATAATTATTCTCAGAACATTCTCTAGTTATTTCATGTTTCCATGTCAACAATATAGCGGGGTGATCCAACCAATTGCAAATGATCACACAAACACAAAAACATATATCATATATAATATTTCACAGAACATGAACCACCCTGAATCACCCCAAGGATCTATATATTTCCATGAAAAATAAATCTCAAGGGGCATACACTGAAGATATCTTATTTTAATCAATGTAAATGGGTCATGAGGAGTCTGCAGTAAAGATATCCTACCCATTAACATTATGGATAATAAGGATTCCATAACGAGGAAATACCACCCTTTAAATATAAATTAGACAAGAATATTATCGAAGGAGAGTTTTCATAATAATCATATTCATTATTTTTAGAAAAACGTAAAAAGATCCTCAAGCACACTTTTTCAAAACAATAATAACAACCTTTAAAAAATGTGAAAATATAAAATTTTCCAATTAACAATAATCTTACAAATCTCTTTCATGATATGGAACTACATGTACATACCAAAACCATTTTCATTGAAGAAAAAATGGGCCACACACCCTCATCACATACCAAACCAAGTCACAAAACATGAACAACCACCATTTTAAAATACCTACCATCTAGAAAAACTATATTTGAAATCCACACTAGAATTTAGGTTGTCACAAAGAACATTTATCAATCATAACCATGCTTTAAAAACCAAAAAACACAAAAAAGAGCCAATCATGCATTTTAACAAACACTTAGTATGCAATAATTAGAAAAATTAAAACATTTTTATCATAACCAAGGAGAAATCACCACATTGAAAACAAGAAAAACATTCCCATCATCACTAATAAATATTTAGAATATAAGGAGGTCATGAAAATAATGAATCCAATGACTCTTAAATTTTAAGTAAATCACAGAATGGGAAAAAACCTCAAACATAGGGATGTTCAACCATGGCTATATGGAACAACCTTATAAAGGATCCAAGGTCCCTGATTGACCATGGTAAATCATAAACAACAAAAAACAAAAAAAATAAAACATGGGGAGACATGTGAAATTGTTCCAAGAGACCATTGGAGAATAATATCTCAAAAGAAAACAAAAGAGGAATGATTAGAGAGTATAAGAGAGAATATTATCCTAAAAAATAACCTTTAAAAAATAAATAATTCTCTTAGATCCATATTGTGGAGGAAAGGTGAGGCTTGGATAAGTTGGAAGGGACCCCCATAGGGCTGCACCAATTAGAGGGCAAAGGGAAATTGGTATTTTTTGAGAGTGATAAAAGGAAAAAATATATATCTCTCAAATTGTAAGATATATGCAGTTTTCCCTATTTGGAAACACTGTTTAGTAAAATATTCTTCAACCACGTGGGTGGTTCTTCCTCAAGATAGAGCCTCCATATATTCTTAACATAGTATTTTTCTAATAGTGAGTAGGTCATTCTCCCTCAAACAGAAGCACCTCACGGGTTTCATGATTTCATAGAGAATGCCACACAGTTTTTTCTAACCATGGTGTGCCATACTCTATAGGAAGAGGTGTTGCACTCCATCCTATTTAGAATATGCAAGATAAGTAATTTTGTATGGACTGTGTAGTATAGGGGATAAAACTACTAAATTATGAATAATTTAGAACTATATGAAATCCACCAAAGGATGAAAAAATTTAATAGCTAGTAATCAATGGAAGAACATGTATTTACATGTTTCAGATTTTGTATTGTTAATGGTTTCACCGAAGAAGGTAGTTATACAAATTGGTATAAATTGGAGGGTTAGACCTTGGTATATTTGGAATTTTTCAATACTAAATTGAACTATATTTTTAATATAAATGATGTATTCAATATTTCATTGTTGATAAAATTCATAGAAAATCGAATGAATTTCCTAACATATGTGTGAATTGAATAGTATAAAAAATTCTTATATAACAATCATCTATTATAGATTCAAGTAACCAGAGAGAATGTATTGTGGAATCAAAAACAATAATGGTTAAATTTCATGTAGAAAAATAAAAAACAAGAAGAGTCAACTTGAGAGAATAAAGATTCCATGGAGAAAGAATGCTTACATTTTCTATGTAATTAATATATAGATTAATTTCGAGGATTCAATTATTCAAGGGAATATAATGCAATATGACAGACTTTATTGTAGTAGGTATACACCATATCATTAATGGTCTTTCATTTCACACTCTAAAGAGTCTTTATTTTTTAGTATTTTTAATTGTTTAATTTTTTAAATGTTAGTATTTGAATTTTAAAATATAAACATATATTTTTAATTCTTGATAAATATATACACTCAAGATGACTTTTATGGTTTTTTAGAAAATAATTTATTCTTAGACCAATAGTGTTATATACCATTCTTACTAAAACTTCTAAATTTATTCCATTATTAATATAAAATTATTACAAATAATTGAATGAATCAATTATATTGACCAACTTATTATTTTATAATTTACATTATAAATTTTGATATATTGATCACTGTTTATAATATTATGATTAATATTTGTGAATACAATTATTATTTCTCCCAATAAAATTAATATAACAACAGATTATCATAATAAAATTTATTTTCCACATTAATATAAATTGATTAAAAAAATATATTTCAAATTTATAATTATTAGATATAAATTATATAATATTGAATGATTTATATTTATCTATAAATATTCAGTAATCTTTTGTAAAAACAATTCACTATGGGAAAATATGAAATGGGTAACGTAATTATTCATGGAGTAAAGGGATTTAAAATTGAAAAAAACATGTATAGAATTTTGTGTATGATGATTATATCTACCTTATATATTCCCAACAAAGTTATTTATCTATTATTATAATCTTGACATTTTTAACTTGTGATATAATTATATAAAGTCCAAATATTTAGAAAAATAGCATTCACAACGATTCAAAAAAGGGCCTATAACCTTCCCTTCATGGAACTCATTAAAATTATGTTTCCACCTAAAATGCCACCCTTTTCCATATCATATATTAATATTTCCCTATATTGAACTAATGTTCTTATGATATTATACTAATCCATTCCTTTTAAAGGAATCATGCCAGATAACCCTAATGTTCTCAATATAAGTTCAATCTTTTCACTGACACATTTTACATTCTTATTTACATTTCAAAGTTATTTTTCCAATATAATTTTAAGAGTAATTTAATTATAAAATATTTTATATCTTTATATTCTTCAATTAATCACTAACTACCTTTCCCATTTCACTTAAGAAAACAAGCATACTGAGGATAATTTTTTAATAAATTTATTTCATATTTTAATATACATTAATTATTCATCTACATCATTAAAATTATGATATATTACCATAATAAGAACATAATAATATCATTATTTTCCTGGATTAATTATATTACAACTTATCAACCTCATAATCATTCTTTAAAATATGTCATGTTAATGTTTGGGTATGTTTCACCACCTACTTAGGCAATAATATGAATTTATATCATGAATGACCATGGGAAAATAATTACATGTATAGAACAAGGAAAATATTTAAAATAATGACTATTTTTATATTCAATTTTTATATAATAATTTGATTCACTTTTACAAAAAAACATTTTATGATCATTAATAATCATCCAAATATGCTTATTATGGATTTTATCTTCATTATTAATGATAATAATAGTCCTGAATGGAAATATAAATATTTTAAATAATTTTAAATCATATATTACATCATATTTAATTAATTTTTAATGATTATATTTAGAATGAGAAAAAATATTATCCCCACCCTTATGAAATTAGTATAGATGATCAATACTATAAACACTTGTTGTAGAAAATAGGTAGAATTTATATTGAGAATAGTTATTTAGGAAGAGAATATATGATGACAGTTTTGATAAATTTTAATAATTTTGTAATTATAATAACTATTTTTATGATATAAGAGGTGAAAGAATGTTTGTTGATGTTAATGTAGGATTTAAGGGATTTCATATCAAATTCCTCTACACGGGACATATTTGGAATTATGAACCTAAATTTCATTATATATATTATATAATTACTATTTTATATGTGATATCATGAAATAAATTTATTTATCGTATGTGAATATCAATGTTAACCCCCTCCAAATTTTAGAAATATTTTATTGGATTTCCACCCAAGCTACAAATTATTTTTTTCATTTGAATTATCATTCATTGGATCCTATGATATACTCATTGCATATTTTAGTTTTTTGGGTGAAAAATTTACATAGAAGTATTACTATAATACTCATGAAATTTTTTTTATAATCATGTTTTTAATTTTATCCCACCATTAAATTATTTTCATCCAATTTCCACCAAAACTATTTAATAATTTATTCTTTTCTACAGTGGTAACCCCTCCAAAACATTGGTAAAGTAAAAGCATGTGTATTTTTGTAATGTCTTGGATTTTTACATTTATTATTTTAATATTATTTGGGAATTAATTCGAGACCAATCTCTCGGATGGCGGGGAGTTCTGAGGCCCGGCGAGCCCGGAACAAATCTTTGAATTTAATTAAAAAATTAACTTATGCGTGCATGCTATTTTCTTGAAAAAGTGGAATAACTCCTGATATGGTGCTCAGATCAGAAATATGAGGGCATATTTGTATTCGGAACAACGATTTTACCTTAGGCGAGGCCTAACATCGGCTGGCGCAGGTCGGTAGTGAAATCAAATTTTTGAACCTAACCGAAAAAAATATTTAATTAAATCCTTGTTGCAGCGAAATATTTTTATTCATTTAAATAGAGATTTTGTAGGGCAGGGGTCAGGGTTACACTTCCCATAACTCTGAATTTCTCTTGAGAGCTCTGGAGAAAACCTCCCAATGCGGCAACGGTGTTCTTGATGAGCTTCAAAGGTAAGGAAGACACTATGACCGGATCTTCGCCAAAAAACACCGCAAATCCATGTAGGTTGTTTGATCTCCTTGTGAATTCATTCCCGTTCTTGATTCCTATGATGAATGCGGACGAATCCATGAACAGATTATCCCATGGGTCGATCCTATTTGCGGGATGGGATTTCAGGGGATTTTGGGGATTTTGATTCCTGAGTTATTTTGGTTCATTAATCTTATAACAATGATGAACCAAGATTGACACGAACATAGATCGAGGTTCGTCCCTATGGATTTTTGGTGCCTTTCTCCCCCGATTTCTCATGTTCTTCATGCGCGTTCTACAACTTCTTCATGGGGATATGAACGACAAATCGTTGTGCATCTGTTGTGCGACGCAATGATCCCATATTGATGATCTGGTGTCGGTACAACCCTATGGTGGTGCGGCTGTGGTGGAAACGGACAGATCGAAGCGGATCGGAAGATATCCTTCTTCGAACGATTTCCACATAGATGGCTGAAATCGGATTTTGTAGCTGATCAATGGCCTGAAACCAACAGATTCGTCATTACGATGAAGAAGTGACACATGATCTTTAGTTTTGCGGAAAACGGACTAGAGAAATGTGATCCAGATAATCGGTTGAGGCGCGAGGAGGAAGACGACGCTTCTAGAAATTTCCCGATTACACGTCGTGTAGTATGGGCAACACGGTGTGTGATTGTCAGCAGACCACCTGTTGTGTTCTCCGAGAGTACACAGACATGGGTTGGGTACACGGACAAGGAAACAACGTGTATACCCCTCCCCGGCCAGACCCGACCAGATACACAGGATACCCCATGTGATGGTACACTGGTAGGCAACACAGACAGAGACCATTTATGGGCACATGGCCAGTGTACACAGAGTGAGCCCCGGGTGCTCGGACACGGCGATTGATTCATCTACACGCCATGTAGATAATTTCTATCCGACAAGCCGGATGACACGAGCCTTTTACACGAGAAACACCTAGAGTCAAGGAACACGGCGTGTTATTATTCTACACGCTGTGTAGTAAAGTTTTACACAGACTGGACATATGACACGGGCCGTTTACACGGGCAGTACCTGGAGTCAAGGAACATTTCATGTGATCCTTCTACACTTCGTGTAGTCTAGTTTTACACAGACTGGACAAATGACATGGGCCATTTACATGGGCAGTACCCGGAGTCAAGGAACATGGCGTGTGATCCTTATACACGCCGTGTAGTCTAGTTTTACCCAGAATAGACAGATGACTTGTGCCGTTTACGAGGGTAGTACCCAGAGTCAAGGAACACAGCATGTAACCATACTACACGCCATGTAACCAATATTACATGGCTTGAGCCACTTGTCTTCTGTGACTTGGACTATTTTTCTTAGGGTTCATACACTTGGTATTTTACATGACGGTTATGGTATTATTTCATTTATACAAGAGTATGATCCCTTCATCATGACTTCCTGAATATAGTTGTTGGAATCCCATCTATGAGACTTAGATCTGGATCCTCTATTCATTCCTGAAACCCTAGGCAGAGTTCATGGTATCAATGTGAGCAACATTACCCGGTCACTGATCCTCTGCTTAGTGAATTAGCTCAGACTAAGTTGCCAGAATCACCACATGAATTGGTTGTGATCCTCATATGAGCATCATGTTCGCAAAGTAGGTGTGGAGTGTGTTATCTTGGAATGAGTACTTCATATCTCTATCATTATACCTAGTAGTGTGTTCTCCTGGTTGCATGCTTAGTTGAATCTTCGAGCTGGATCCTAGTGGTGGTTTTTCAATGGTAGTTGTGTATGAGTACATCTGGATATTGATGCTATATGTTCCGTAAACATATACTATGTAGAGATGATTATACATTTCTTTTGTGGTATTTCCCTTGTTGTATTTCATTTGTGGTTTTAGGGTGTCCAATTGGGTATTGTTATACTCACCATTGCACGGGCTTTTCCCGCACGTGTCATGTCGTGTGCAGATGAATGAGCCTTTGATAGGATTCTAGGTGGACCAGGACCAGACGGTTCTTAGTGAGACCAGACAGGCCGAGGTGTGTTCCTACTGCTACAGATTGTAGTCCCAGTACCTTTCTTCATCGGTTGGACTTTGTTACAGACTCTCTTTTGGTGGGCTTGTACTTTTAGCCCAGGGTTTTACTTTCTTTTACTTTACTTTCATGTCGTACTCTATGGTTAGGTTTTAGTGTATTAATGCATCTTTTCCTTTTAGTAGGTTTTTACTTTTCAGCTTTGTGGGCTAGGAGATGTGTGTGTGTGTACAGGTTTATAGGCAATGCCTCCCATGTTAGTTTCATACCTACTCAGTGCTAGTCACCCGACCCTGGCCTATTGGACGTGGGCTTGGGGAGTTGCGGCTCGGGCCCCATTGCGACCGGTTATGACAAAGTGGTATCAGAGGTGGTCGGTTATAACTTAGGACAGAGTGTTTGTGAGTTGGTTTGGGTAAACAGTGTTATGTGTTTCGAGTTCAGATTTTAGGTCAGGGACCCCAGTGTTGGTGTGGGTGGCCGACATATCCATACACTAGGTCTCTGATAACTTTCTTTTTGACTCAGAACCTGAGAACAGTAGTTGCCAGGGGAAAATAATCGTACATGCATCACATAGGAATGGGTTGTGGATTCCATGTACGTCTTGAGTCAGCTCTCCAGATATACTCACTGACTGAGATACAACTTGTTTTTTTAAAAGGGTGCCTCTGCAACGCACACCCGCTAGGATCCAGTAGCTCGATCATAAAGATGACTCCCTCAGTGATGAAGCCTTGATACAGGGACCGGATACCCCAGTTTTACCATCGGGTGGTGTGCTAGTTACCCCGCCACCTATGGAATTGTGTTTAGTGCCTGCTGTTTCAGTGGATGAGGAGCCCAGGCTAAGCGCACTCCACGAGTTTCAGAGATAGAGACCCCTCAGGTTTTGAGGTGAGCCGGATTCTCAGGCAGTAGAGGACTAGCTTGAGGCAGTGGCCAGAGTATCCATTTGTTCAGGATACCATCAGAATAGATGGTGATCCTGACAATGAGCCTTTTGCAGGGCTCGGTAGGACGATGGTGGAGTTTGGTTATCCAGACTCACGAAGAGGTGACTCATGCATGGGTGGAGTTTGAGAATCTACTCAGATAAGAGTTTTCGCCAGTTACCATGAGAGCAGTATGTATAAAGGAGCTACTTGAGCTCCAGTAGGGAACCATGACGGTGGCTGACTATTCATAGAGGTTTACCGACCTCTCGCGGTACTCGATGAATATGGTCAAAGTTCAGTACTTCAGAGCTCAGACTTTTGAGCTGGGCTTGCGCAGAGCAGAGACAACAGGAAGTTGTCAGTAGTGGGTGACCTGGAGTAGAGTCCTCGGCAGTAGGGAGCCGACGTCAGGGACCCTGGTGTGGGAGACGTTTTCAGAGGAGATCCCAGGATAGTGGATATGCCGTACAGGGTTTGCAAGGTGCATCCAGCTAGACTCAATAGATGTGATGCTACTCATTAGATGATAGGGCAAATATGGCTCGATATTGTCTGACATGTCGTACTACTGACACGGGAGTAGTGGATGGACCATCGTGGCAGAGACAACGTGTGGAGCAGACATATCCGTGGGGCGGCGGACGTGGTGGGGGAGTTGAGAGAGCAGCTGGAGGTGGTCGACGTTTTGAATTTTTACCACCCCCACCCCCAAGAGGTCCACCCCTGGCTCCGGGAGTTGGTGGACATAGGTAGGGACAGCTTCAGGAGACATAGGCTTATGACCCAGGTACTCCCAGAATGATTAGAGGTAAAATATGTGTCCTTTCTACTTTGGATTCCGTACTGATAGACATAGGTTCTAGTCATTCCTTTATGGCTGCTTATCCTTTTTGATACCTTGAGATTCTAGTTGATCCATTGACTCGACCCTTAAGCTTAGAAACACCGACTAGAGAAGATTCATAGATCACACACCTCTGTAGACAGTGTGACCTGACCCTTGGAGACGAGAGTTTCGGTTGGAACCTCTTGGTGGCAGCGTCGAGGCATTACGATGTCTTTCATGATATGGATTGGATATCCACAGTTCATGCCCAGATCGACTGTTTTAGGCGAAGGGTGTGGTGTGTCCGCAGTAATGGAACGAGGTTCTCTTTTGTCGGTCAAAGAGAGACCCATGCAGCGCAGGATGGACTCGTGCGTAGGAAGGTGAAACTAATATCCTATTAGTTGGCTAGCCTATCCCATGGTGCAATAGATGTTACGAGTTTCTAGTTTCCAGCAGTAGTGTCTGAGTATGAGGACGTCTTTCTGGAGGATGTCCTCGGACTACCTCCCTGTCCAGAGATTTATTTCTCCATTGAGTTGAAACCGGGGACGACACCGATATCAGCCTCAGTATAACAGATGTCTCCTGCAGAGCTTCATGATATGAGGGTGCATCTGGAAGACAAGAAGAAGAAGGGCTTTGTGAGACCCAATGTTTCACCCTGGGCAGCCCCTGTACTGTTTTCCTAGAAGGCAAACGGGATCTTGAGGCCATGTGTGGATTACCGATGCTTGAATCAATTGACTGTGAAGAACCGGTATCCACTACCGAGGATCGATGAACTCTTAGACTAGTTGAGTGGGGCACGATGGTTCTCGATGGTTGATCTACTATAAGGATATCACCAGTTGCGAGTTCGGGATGACAATATACCGAATATTGCTTTAAGATGACACGAAGGTCAATATGAATACTTGGTGATGCCCTTCGGCATGAAGAACGCCCTGGTAGTGTTTATGGGACTAATGAGCCAGATCATTCAGACCTTTATAGATCAGTTCATGGTGCTCTTTATCGATGATATCCTTGTGTACTCTGCGTCCGAGGAGTAGCACGCGAGGCACCTGAGGATGGTTCTAGACAAACTCTGAGAGCACCTGTTTTATGGAAAATCTCGAAGTGTCACTTTAGGATACAGGATGTCCACTTTCTAGGAAACGTTATCTCAGTAGATGGTGTAGTAGTGGACCCAGCCAAGGTGGAGGCAGTGTTATAATGGGAGCCACCCCGGAGCGTGACGGAGGTGCGGAGTTTCCATGGGTTGGCAGGCTACTACCAAAGATTCATTTTGGATTTCTCCAGGATTTCATCACCCATGACAGCTTTGACCTGAAAGGGGTAGCCTTTTGTGTGGACTAAGAGATGCCACCAGGATTTCTAGTAGTTGAGACAAAGTCTGATGAGCGCCCTGATCATGAGATTACTGAAGGAGGGTGTTGAGTACGTAGTATTCTGCGACGCATCAGGTAGTAGGCTTTGTTGTTTACTCATGGAAAGGAAGGTGGTGATTTCCTATGTCTCACTCCAGTTGAGGCCCGACGAGCAAAACTACGCATCCCATGATCATGAGTTCACAGTAGCAGTTTTCGCATTGACGATGTGGCAGAAATACCTGATGGGCGAGCGATTTACCATCTACTCTGATCACAAGAGTCTCAGATATATCTTTTCTCAGAAGGATTTGAATTGGAGACAAAGGAGATGGCTTGATTTCCTCCAAGATTATGACTTTGATATCATATATAGTCCTGGGAAGGTGAATGTTGTGGAAGATTCTCTCAGCAGAAGATCCAGTTCGCAGTTTCTTGATGAGGCAACAAGACAATTGGCCTCCATACATTTATCCTTCGTGGATAGAGATAAGGGATCTTACCTTTAGTCGATGGATGTTACCCCTACACTCTTACATCGAGTCAGGGAAGCACAACTATATGATGCTAGTTGTGAGAAACTACATGCCCAGATATCCACAGGTGATGATACTGATGGATATTCAGAAGGTGGGGAGAACATTTTTCTTTTCAAAGGACGTATTATAGTACCAGTGATGTTATGAGAGGAGGTTCAGAGGGAGTTCCTTACATCTCCTTTGGCGGTACATCCAAGTGAGGAAAATATGTACCAGGACCTCCGATGTCAGTTCTGGTTGGCCATGAATGAAGAAGGGTGTGGCAGAGTTTGTTTCTTGGTGCCTTACTTGTCAGCAAGTAAAGGCTGAGCACCAGGTGCCAGCAGGTTTGACTCATCCCCTTGAGGTTCTAGAGTGGATGTGGGATGGGATATCCATGGACTTCGTGACAGTTTTACCACATACGTCCAGGGGACACAATTCCATCTGGGTGATCATTGATTGACTCACCATGTCGGCCCACATCCTATTCAAACGAGAGCAGAGTTCAGTAGAGAGCATGGGACACCATTTTGTGCATGATATAGTTCAACTTCCAGGAGTTCTATCCAAGATCATCTCAGATCATGATGAACTTTTCACATCCTGGTTGTGTAGGGGATTTCCGGATGCTTTTGGGACTCAGTTACGCTTGAGCACAGCGTTTCATCCTCAGAATGATGGTCAGATAGAGCGGACCATCAAGGTCCTGGAGGATATGGTTCGAGCTTTCATACTTGAATTTGGTCGTAGCGGGGAGGATCACCTACCACTGTTGGAAAGTTCTTATAACAATAGTTATCATTACTCTTTTGGTATGGCACAATTCTAGGCTCTGTACGAGCGACCCTGCAGGTCCCTGCTTTTCTAGACTAACCTGGGAGAGTCAGCACTCATGGGCCCTGAGATGGTGTGAGATACTACAGAGAAGTTGCAGGTCATCCAGGAGAAGATGAAGACTGCACATAGTAGGAAAAAGTTTTAGGCCGACATGAGGCGGAGGCCCTTGGAGTTCGAGGAAGGAGACCATGTGTTCCTTCAAGTCTCACATCGACTGGTATTGCGGAGATTTGGCCGAGGTGGCAATCTATCTCCGTGGTTTGTTGGCCCTTTTCAGATTCTGAGTAGAGTTAGTGAGGTGGCGTATCACTTGGATCTACCTCCTCAGATGGAGCGGGTACAAAACGTCTTCCATGTGTCGCAGCTATGGAGGTACGTGCATGATCCATCCCACGTCATCGACTGGGGAGAGCTAGAAATCGATGATGGAGCGACCTTTCCTGAGTACCCTGTGGAGATTGAGGACCGGCATGAGAAGATCCATCGTGAATGGGCTATTCCCTTGGTGCGTGTCTGGTGGAAACTCGAGAATCTCTAGGAGAACACATGGGAGCAGGAGGCTCAAATTCATGTGCAGTACCCACATCTTTTTGAGTAGCCCTTGTTTTGGCTTTTCGGGGGATGTAAAAGTCCTAAGGTGGGGGTGATGTAATGTCCTAGATTTTTCCATATTTTTCTTTCATATTATATGGGAATTAATTTGAGACCATGCTCTGGGACGATGTGCAGTTCTGAGGCCCGGTGATCCCTAAAAAATGTTTGAATTTAATTTAATAATTAAATTACTCACATGTGCGGTTTTCATGAAAAAGTGAAATAATTCCTGAACGGGTTATTGGATCAGAAATCCGAGGGCACCGTTGCGTTCGGAACAACGATTTTACCTTAGCCGAGGCCTAACATCGGTCGGCGAAGGTCGAGGGTGAAATCCAGTTTTTGGACGTAACCCTCATAAAATATTTAATTAAAATGTTTTATTAAATCATTATTGTAGTGAAATATTTTTATTATTTTAAATAGAGATTTGGTAGGGGGGTCAGTGTTACATTTCTCATAACTCTGAATTTCTCTAGAGAGCTCTGGAGAAATCCTCCATACGCGACGACGATGTTCTTGACGTGCTTCGCCGACGATGACAACGTGGCAACCAGATTTTATCCAAAAAACACCGCGAATCTAGGTAGTGCGTTTGACCTCCTTGTGAATTCTTTCCTATTCTTGATTCCTACGATGAACGAGGACTAATCCGCGAACAGATTATCTCATGGATCGATCATATTTGCGGGATTGGATTTTGAGGGGATTTTGGGAATGTTTAATCATTAATTATTTTGGTTCGTTATTATTTTAACAGTGATGAACCAAGATCGACACGAACATCGATTGAGGTTTGTCCCTCTCGATTTGGGGTGACTTTCTTCCCCGATTTCTCATGTTCTTCATGCGCGTTCTACGCGTTATTCACAAGGATATGAATGACAGATCGTTGCACATCTGTTGTGAGATACAACAATCCTAAATTGGAGATCTGGCATCAGTACAGCCCTACGGATGTGCGGCTGCGGTGGCGACGGACGGATCAAAGCAGATCAGAATATATCGTTATTTCAGAAATTTCCACACAGATGGCCAGAATCGGATTTTGGAGCTGATCAAAGGCCCGAAACGCACAAATTTGGCATCACGACAACGAAGCGATCCATGATCTTGAGTTTCGAGGAAAACAAACTAGAGAAACACGATCCGGAGAATCGACCGAGGCACAAGGAAGAAGATGATGCCGTTGGCATTTTCCTGACTACACGGCGTGTAGTATAGGCTACACGGCGTGTGTTCGTCGGTGGACCACCTGCCATGTACTCCGGTAGTACATGGATACGGGTTGCGTACACTGCCAAGGACATGGCGTGTATACCCCTCCCCAGCCAGACCCGACTAGATACATGGGATACCCCATGCGCTGGTACATGGGAAGGCAATACGGACAGAGCCCGTGTACGGGCACATGGCCAGCATACACGGAGCGAGCCCTGGGTGCTCGGATACAGCGCATGATTATTCTACAGCCCATGTAGTTACTTCCTATACGACAAGCTGGATGACACAAGCCTTTTACATGGGCAGCACCCAGAGTCATGGAACACAGCGTGTGATCATACTATATTCCATGAAGTCTAGTTTTACACAGGCTGGACACATGACATGGGACATTTACATTGGTAGTACCCGGAGACAAGGAACACAGCGTGTGATCCTTCTACATGCCATGTAGTCTAATTTTACACATACTAGATAGATGACTCGTTCTGTTTACCCGGTCAGTACCCGGAGTCAATGAACATGGTGTGTGATCCTTCTACATGCTGTGTAGTCTAGTTTTACACAAACAGGACAGATGACACAGGCCGTTTAAATGAGCAGTACCCAGAGTCAAGGAACATAGCGTGTTACCATAATACATGACGTGTAACCAATCTTACATGGATTGATCAACTTTTCTTCTGTGACTTGGACTAGTTTTCATAGGGTTCCTACACTGTGACTTTTCCCTGAAGGTTCCGGTGTCATTTCCATTATACAAGAGTATGATCCCTTTATCGGGACTTCCTAAATTTAGTTTTTGAAATCCCCTCTATTGGAATTAGTTCTGGATCCTCTATTCATTCCAAGAACCCTAGGTAGAGTTCTTGGTATCAACATGAACAACTTTACCCGGGCGTCGAACCTCTACCTAGCAGATTAGCTCAGATTGAGTTGTTGGAATCACCCCATGACTTGGATGTGATCCTCATCTGAGCATCATGTTCTCAAAGTACATGTGGAGTGTGTTCCCCTGAAACGATTAATTCATATCTCTCTCTTTAGAACTAGGAGTGTGTTCTCCCGGTTTCCTTCTTAGTGGAATCTTCGTGTTGGATCCTAGTGGTGGTTTCACAATGGTCATTGTGTATGAGTATATCTGGATATTCTTATTATATGTTCCATAAACATATACTGTGTAGAGATCACTGTACCTTTCTTTTGAGGTGTTTCACATGTTGTTTTTCCTTTTTGGTTTCAGGGTGTCCTATTGTGTATTGTTATACTCACCCCTTCATGGGCTTTGCCTGCACATGTCGTGTCTTGTGTAGACGAGTGAGCCTTTGACAAGATTCTAGGCGGACCAGAACCGGACAGTGCTCAGTGAGATCAGACCGGCCGAGGTGTATTCTACGGCTACAAATTGCAGTCCTAGTACATTTCTTCATAGTTCGGACTTTGTTATGAACTCTCTTTTGGTGGGCTTGTACTTTTCGCCCAGGGTTTTAAATTCTTGTACTTTACTATCCTGTCATTATCTGTTGTTGGGTTTTAGTGTTTGCATAGATTTTTCCTTTTAGTAGTTTTTACATTCCATCGTTGTGGGATTGGAGATGTGTGTGTGTGTGTACAGGTTTATAGGCAATGCCTGCCATGTTAGTAGCATTCCTACTCAGTGTTGGTCACCAGCACCTGGCTTTTATGAGGCAGGCTTGGGGAGTTGTGGCTTGCGCCCCACTTAGATGGGTTGTGATAGTTTTCATATAAAATAATTCATTGTATAGATATTGGATATTGCATGTGAGTATTCTATAAATACAGCTTGTGGTAAACATCCTAAGAACTGTTGGTAGATAATTAACTCAACCATCACATTGGTGCATTATGAATGGTTGTATGATTTCACGCCTAGCTATGAAATCATAGGCACTATTCTATGGATTATTCACACACCCTCTATAAACAAAAATAGGAACTTTTCGTAACATTTAATTGATCCCCTACCAATATAATACATTTAATCTAGTTTCCCTCTTTTATTGATAACCTAAAATATTGTTAGCACCATTGCTAATATACAAATTTGATATGGGTACTTCATGTAACATTGCTGATACACAAAAATTTTGGATTTAATTAAGGGATATCCTACTATAAATTCATGTTATTTTATTTAATTGGGATATATTTTTTTCCATATTTATTATTATATAGATATCCATGTTTTCATTAAGTAAGTGGTTCCTTATGGTTTATTATGAATGTTGTTGATGAATCATTTCTGGAATGCATTGGACATAATTAGCTGATGCGTGGTGCATGGAATTATTTATCCCATGGATGAATTGAAATGTTTCATGAGATTAAATAGGTTGTTTTGGGTATATAAATCATCCCATGAGTGAATAGTTTCCTTCTATGTGGCATTAATAGAATTTCTTGATTTCCGGAATTATGTAATCTAGAAAAATGAAAAGAATGATTATTTTTATCTATGTATTCATTTTCTTTTTTGGGTATTTGAATCCCACAATTTATGTCTATTTGGGACTCCTGTAATTTATTTATTCCACCCATATCAAATATGTATTATTTATGTTATGATATATTCCATTTGTGTGCTTCTATTTAATGAGAATATGATCTCACCCACAATTATTTTCCTTTCCATAGAATATATATAAGGGATCTTTGTGTAATTTTTATTTATTTGATAAATGGTACATTGACCCATAATTTTCTAACATTAATATTACAACTTATTATATAAATATTCATTAAATAAAATTATGATCCATTCATAAACAATATAAGACTATTGATTTGGAAACCGTGATACATAAATAACTACAACATAAGTGATCTAAATAATATTTGAATAAGTACATAGAAACATGAACCCTATTTAGATTCATCATAAATAAATCTTTTCTTCATATACCATTGAAAATGAAACATATTATTGGGTCATATATAATTATCAATATGGGTAAAAAGTGAGAAATCAATGGCCAATTAAACATAACATGGGTATTTGTGTTTTGGAAAATGAAATTAACCTTTAGAAACCACACCCATTTGTTTATAGATCATAAACATTAGTCAGGTCATAAACATAGTAGTTTATAAGACCTGAATCATATTGGAATCAAACAATATGATCCATGATAATGTAACGTTGTCATAAGATCATGTCATAATATATTTTAATATGTCAATCCATAATCATAATCACATAAACCATATGTCATGAATTCCATCAAAAAAATTTATGTCATGTTTTTATTAGGATAAATTAATATTTACCATCACCAGGGTTGGGATAATGTATCGTTTACACAATTTCAGGCTTGTGATAAGCTTATGCGTACCCTCTTTGGAGATATAGATGACAACATATATACCCGTAGAGATCATAGAACATATTTCATTACCCATTAAATGGAGGGATATATACTTTCAGGTCCATCCATCAAAGTATAAAAAATCCATTCATAAATATTCCACAATATCATAAAAACAATTATAACCTATAATTCTGAAAATAAAATTGGTTTCATCGATATTTAATAATCATTAACATAATTCATTTAGATAAGGAATAAATATTGTGTCATTAGATCATATTGATAATTGATAATATTAAACATAAATCATGTAGTCATATACTAAAAAACATTAAAATATGACTGGAAATTTTTTTTCGGAAAATATCCTTTTCATTTCAAAATCACTAATTTATATTCCAAAAATATCCAAAATACTGAAGAAAAAACTAATTGATAAATAATATTGGACGTTTTAAATTAATATAAATACCATTAATAGGTCATTATGGTGGAAAATTCCTTTCAATATGTGTACTTTAAAATAATGATTGTGTTCACAATATAGGTAAAAAGTCTAAAGTTCCTCCTTTTGAAAATGAAAATAATATTCAATTAATTCATTTTTATAAAAATCAAAAAATTAGTAAAAATTACAATAAAAAATAATTTCAGAATATCAAAATCATTCATTAAATTTTTTTAAATAAAACTAGAATATAGAATAAAAATATTACAAACCAAATAAGAAATAGAGAATGGTTTTAATAAACAACTTCCTTGATCATTTTGATTTAAAAAGTGGGGAAACTGGTACTATTACATGAAAATTTTCATAAATAATGAGATGAGAATAAAATTAATAGGTTTTATCATAAAAGGGTCATATAATTTAATATAATTTAAATTACCTATAAAGAGTTCTGATAAATCATAGAACAAAACATAAATTTATTACAACATGTTTGACATTCTTAAAAAGCATTATAACCACCTTTAATGAAAATAAAAATTAAAATAATTAAATAATGTAATCATTAACATATTTATAATATAATATATGATCCACATATAATTTTTCAACACTCATTTATTAATAAATTTTTATTAAATTCATTCTTCTCAAATAAGAACTGTTTGTTTTTTACAGGAAGGTTCTGTTCTGTAATTATTGTCCTTCAACTTTGATAATGATTAAATCATTTAAATAATTTAAATTATGATATAAATATAATATATATTATTTATATAAATATATATTATAATCTATAAATTTTAATAATATTAATATTATTTCCACAATTCATGGAGATGATTGGTCATACCTATGCATGAATGCTCTTTTCATATTCTAAAAAAATAGAAGAAAACTAAATATTATTTTATCATTAATAAATAATAAATATAACATAAATAAAATTTATATACCTTTAATATATCCTAATTAACATTTTTATTATATTGAAAGAAAAAACAAATCACATCACTTTATAGATGTGGCAGTCCACACTTATGCCCATGCGACTTTATCTTTTTTCAATAGATAGAGAGGTAAGAATGTATATATGATATTATAAAAATAGAATTATAATTATGTAATATATATCATATAAAAACATTATTCCAATCATAAAAACCATCCATTAGATATGGTGATGAGAAATGAATTATTTTGCTATGTGGAGGTTGTAGTCCATATATACAGAGAAGCGATACTTTCACTCTGAATTTGATTAAAAAGTTTTTAAAAAATGGTTGTTAAATAAACAATAATAAAATTTAATTATATTATATATACTTAATTTATTATTTCATGATAAATAAAATATATTTAAATGAGGTATACACATAAATAATTTAAAAGAAGTTGGTTTGGATGATTACCTATCGTTTGGTTTACCAATATTTTATCCATTCCTATAGACCCTTAGAATGCTATTTTAAAAATACCAACAAATATAAAAAATTTATTTATATGTTTAGAACATTAATATTATTTATCATGGAGAGAAAGTTTTTTTAATTTTTTTTAATGAAGATAATGTTGGTGTGTTATTTTATATGTTCTAGGGAGGACACATATTGAATTTTTTTAAAGATTTCAATTTAATAATTTGACCCTCAATAAAAATTATTCAAAATGTCCAGATATTATATGTTGTGATAGTATTATGTCAAAATGATTTCATTAAGTAGTTTTTATGGATGTTTAATTATCTTATCATTGATAATTTATTTAAAATAAATCCAAGAAAATATTATTAAATGTAGTTCTCCAAATGAAATGGTTTCTTATGTATAAAATGTTAAAATACTAAAATATATAATAAAATTAAATCTAAAGAACATAATTGGATTATTAGTAATATAATTGACGAAATTTTAGGTTTTTAAAAATTTTAAATGAAATTTGAAACTATATAAATAAATGACTTGAAAAATTAATTTTCAAAAAAATATGTATTTTTCATTATTCAATGAAAGATATTTTTTGTAAAATAATATAAAAAATTAAATCCAATCTAATTAATACATGTTGATTTCAAAAATTAAGTTAATTTATTAAAAAAATATTTTTTATGTTATAAAAAAATATTTTAGTGAAATATATGAAAAAAGAAAAATAAAAACAATTTCAGGGAAAATGTATTTTTAATGCATCTAATGACTACTAAAAATTTAGAAATTATTTTTCAATATAATTCATTTATAGAAAAAATTTCTTCCTATTTTTCTGAAAAATAATAAATCATATTATTAATCAAACATGACCCCTAGGTTACAATGGAATACTATATTATGGTTTATTTAATGTTGGGGTTGTGTTTATTAGAAGCTATCGATGAAATTATGTTTTTTTGAAGATATATATAGAATAAAATCCAATGGTGTTATATTATAATTAGATTAAAATGAATTTCACCCATGAAATTATATTACCCCAATACATAATTTGGATACATATATTTCATCAAAATCTCATTTTCCCATGTAGAATCTCTGAATTGTTGATTCTTCTAGAGAACTTTCACCAGCTTGGTTGTATTATTACTTAGAAATTTATCACATTAATAGAATATTTTTACTTGGTTTTCATCAAATTAAGTATAATTCTCTTATGGTATGACCACTATGTTTATTAAATGTGATAGAACATGTGTATACTTCCTCTCCATAGATTTATGGAACACATCTTGAGGTTTATAAATGTTGGTTGGATGCGTCAATCAATATGCCTCCATCCCAAAAAAATCAAGAATATCATATGGGATAATATACCTATTGCTCAATGTTACCTTATTTCTGAATCATATTACCATGTTCAATGGAAAATTTCATAGCAATACCTTCTTACTAGCTTCAAATTATAGATTTCTCATATTATTGTCTTCATAAATTTTTTTTGACTTATATATTCCATTATGTGTTGTTTCATAGAGATAAACTTCTCTTCAATTTATTTACCTAGATCATATCCAAATTACTTTATTTATTCAAATTCATCTTGTAATATTGTAGTTATAAACATATTTCTATATATGGCCTCATAATTAACCATATGAATACTTAATGGAACGTTTTTTCTATAAGAAAACATGAATTGAGAAAGGTGTTGATCCTAGACCCCATTAAAACCCATAGAACACCACCAATTCATATACTCTAGTGTTTGATTGGTTCTCTAGGATTGACTGTATTTCAACGGAAGGTATGAATTAATGAAATAGATGTATGAATCTTTGTCATTAAAAATACTTCTCCATGTCATTTTGATAAACATAAGATCCCATATAGATTTAATATAATGTTACAATAGATGTAAACATAACAAATCCATAATTTATATTCTTCAATGATGTACAAGTAAGAAATATTATGTAAGGGAAATATATTGTACTGACTTCATAAAGAAATTGACTACAACCCAAATTGAAATATGGAATTCTGATGATTTGGAGTTTCCAATGGTAAAATACAATGTTATTTTTCCATATTTACAATCTATAATTGGTAATGGCTATAACATCCCCCTTATAATTTTATCTGGAAGACTTACCTTTCAGGCATACCAAGAATCAAAATACAAACTTGGCTATAGATAACCTCACAATGTCCCTTAATAATTACTATTTAATATATCTATACATATTATTACTTCTAATATAAATTAATATTGGTGATCATTAGGCTTCATCCAATAGATCCTTATTCAATGATGATATGTATTACAATCAAACATTGAACTTATGCATTATTATTCTACCACAATCAAAATTGTACTCATGAATATTTCTTACCTTCTTTTTCAAATCTACATATTACATATGCAACACATTAATCATCACATGGATAGATGGTTAATCAATCATTTAAGAAAGATATTATGTATCCCCTTATTTAAAATTTCCATATACATTCAATTAAAATCATGTAATAGTGGATATTTTGTGGTTTTAATCATTCATAGGCTAAGAAGCTCATTTTGACTCAATGATTCAACCACCTTGTTCACTTTCCCGTGGTGAAAATATATTGAGTCATTGTAATGTTTATCAAATCCAACATTTTCTTTTTTTCACATATTTATCTTTCATTGAGTTTATATATTATTTAATAATTGATTATTTATATATATATCACACATTTTAACATGATTGTAATGTTATTATATCGTTAATTCAATATTTACCATAGAAAATATAAAATCATTAGTTGGATAGTTTTTCCCATGATCCCTAATGTTTTATGAGTCATAAGATATCACAATATCATTCTATATGAGGATGTATACTATTCCCTTCATTAATGAATCACTAATGATCACATAAACTTATTCAGTTCGAGCAAGTATAATAATGGTCGGATTAACTATCAATCTATTTAGTTCCTTGAAATTTTCCTTACATTCATCAATCAAAATGGATTTAACTACCTTTTGAGTAAATATGGTGAGTGTAACAGATACTTCTGTGAATTTATTCAGAAAGAATCTATAATACCCATCCACCCCAAGAATTCTACATAATTTATTCACCATGTTTAGTTTTGTCCACCATTTAATAACAACTGTCTTTGATGGATCCACCAATAATCTCTCTCATGATATGTAGAGACCCTAAAAATGAATCGTTATATAAATATATATATATATATATATTTCACACTTTGTAAGTTTTTCAAATATATTAGCCTTTATTTGTTTCTTCATTACAATTATCAAGTTATCTTCGTAATCTTCCATGATTTTGGAATATATATAAAAATATCATATATAATTACTACCACAAACTGATACAGGTAATATCTTATCATTTTATTTATTTATTCCATTAAAATAACAATGTAATTAGAAATAGAAAATTGAGTCAATATAAATTCTTTTTGTACATACATCTTATGAAAGGATTTCTTGAGTATTTATTCACTTTTAAACCTCAATTGATATTATCCAGACCAAAGATAAATCATTGAAAAATATTGACCTCTCCTTAATTGGAAATCAAAGTAATAATTACATGGAAAAGGATAGTTATTTTTTATTTTTATCTTCCTAATATCCCCATAATAATTGTATATTTATATTAATGCGTAATATTTAATTAAAATAGTAGGTTCTCCATGAGGTGATGTACATGGCTGAATGAATCCCAGATCACTATCCTCATGATGTTTCTTACATCATTCATGCATCTCAATGAGTTAAAATATATATAGATTCATTGAAAAAAATTTCGCACTAGGTACAAATTCAATTCAAAATTCAAAATCATGTTTTAGCGTAATACAATTCAATTCTTCTATAATGAAATTAATGAATTGTAATAAAATTGGAATATCTGGGATGTTGAGTATCTACCGAACCATATGAGATAATAAATAAATTTTAATAAAAACAAAGACTCAATGAATAAATTAAATTCCCATTTGATGTTCATATTTATGATCATACTGATATAAGATCATATGATTTTTCAGAATATCCAATGTTACTTCTCTTCCACATTAATTTATATGGTAATTATGTAATGAAATAAAAATCATTCCCAACACAACATCAAATTCCATTAGAGTGAAAATAAAAATATTTTCAAGATATCGATTCCCACAAACATAAATTGAGGAATAATTATAGTCATGGGATTTGAATACTATATCATTATTATTTTTACTCATTACTCAACATCAAATAATGTAGAATATGAAATAACATTTCTAGGACATAATCATGGAATAATGGAATCCATAGAAATAATAAAAATTGATTTACATAAATCTTCCATCATTCCCATCCCAAAATAAATATCATAGATCTATGTTCAATACCATAATAATACCAAATATGTTAGCATGACTAAAAATAATAGATAATCAGAGTGATTGATCATAAAAAATAATTCATATAATGTCTAAACCATATCACATTATTTTAATTATATAACACCTTAAGTATATCCTTGGATATCCAGGGTAATCATATATTCAAATATTTAATAGTAGTTTTTTCAATAAAAAAAGAGTCAACCCTAAAATATCCTTTGGGATTGTGCACCTAAGGTAACAGTCATACACCCAGTAATCAAAATCCTTTGGTAATCATGTCAATTCCCAATATTCCCCATTCGATCTTCTAACACCTAGGTGAATCTATGACAAATCCATATCCAAATTATAGTATCCAAACAATGTTTTATTTTCAAATAAAAAAAATCAACATTCTTTACCACCAAAATAGGATGTTCTCCAATAGATATGGTCATCTAAAGAGGTATTAATAATGTTTTCTCAGCATTGTTTAGAGAAATGAAAACCTATTTCTTAAATTCTAACTATAGAGTCCCTATGTTTCATACATAAATATTTCTTCTAATTCGATGATTATTAATTTTATAAAATTACAATCGATTCATGAACTGTAATAGTTTTTTGTATTTTGACATATAGGTACCAAAAATTGTCACAAAAATGATCTGCATCAACTCCCACATAATACATCAAAACATGAACCCTTATTTGTCACATCATACATATAATATATCACTATAACTTATGAAAAATAAAGAACAATAAAGGGTGATCACATATGATTATTAAAGATAATAAATCTAGTAATCAATGATCATTTAAACATAAAATGAGCATAATTTTGTGAGAAAATGATTTATAATTTGAAATACTTATAAAAAAATCTATAGATCATAAACATTATCCATGGAATAAAAATTGGATGTTCATAAGACATGAATCATAAAGAATCACAGAACATTAGGAAAGAAGATATAATTTTGAAATTAGATCATGATAGAAAATTGAGTGAAAAGGTTTTGAATAATAATAATCATTGAAATTTTATATCAGGGTTACCCACAAAGACATTCATAACATGTTATACATGGGTTAACCACCCTCAAACGTTATTTGGGATTGGGATATCCTCACATGCACCCTTATTTGGGCATGGAATAACCTCCTATATACAATATTATAATATTTGGATATGCCATTGTGTAATCCTAGATCTCATATAACATTAATATTTACCCAATTCATAGTATGGATATATAGTTCTAGGTCACCAATTATATAATCATAAATTGATTTATATGTATGACAAATATTCATAAAAATAGTCATAATTAAAAAACATATGAAATGTAAAATGTTTTTCATTGATATTTCTATATAAAAACCATAAAACTTCCATAAAAAGAATAAATATAGTATAAATAGATCATATCGTTAATAAAAAATATTTAAAATCCAGGGATTTTATCATAGATGAAAATTTTCATCAAAATATTGCTACAAATTCTCTTCGGGAAAATAAAAATCCCTACGGGAAATCTCTTATTTATAATCTAAATAATTTAAAATATATTAGAAATATTTTACATTGAAAATAATCACTGTATCATTTTAATTAATCTTATAATCTGTGAATTACCATAAATATGTTATATTTCATTCATTCCATGTTTGTTAAAACAAATAATCCTGTCATATTTTAGATAAAATTTACGAAGTACCAAGTATTGAAATGTTAGGAAAAATTCTATGAAACATTTTTATAATAAGTAAAAAATTGATAAAATTTAATTTAAACAATAATATTAGAATATAAAAAACACTGTTGATAATATTTTCTTGAAAACTTTTACCTGGAAGAAACATATTTTCAACAAAATAAAAACTGATTTATTTTATTCTAAAAACATTTTCCCCAACATTTTTATTACCCAAGTGATTAAAATTGCACCAGAACATGGATATTTAATAGAAAAAATAGGGTTATAAAATGAATATTTTTTTATGATAAATATATTCTATAATTTTATTCAAATGACATTCAATTATAAACAATCCCGATTAAAATGATAGTGAAATGTAAATCCATTACCATAAGTTAAAAATATATAAAAACAACTCTATCCACATTGATAATATATTTTAATTTATTATGATTCTATGAAAAAAACTATATAGATAATTATAATAAAATATATGACCCACATGTATATTTCAATAAAAAATTATTAATAATTATTTATTAAAATCATCATTTCGGGCGATAGATTACATTCTTTTTCATTGAAATTTCGATTCTAGTTCTCTAGTACTTGTACACTAATCATCAGTTAATCATATAAATAATTTAACGTGTGATAAAAAATATAATATAAATTAATTTCTAGCATATCCCGAATTATTCATCAATAATATTTATATAAAAAAAGGTTATACCATTCATGAAGATGGTAGGTCATGCGTACACATGAATATTGTTTTCATTTTATAAAAAATTAGAATTAAAAATAAATATTATTACATTATTATAAAAACATAATTAGTTCATAAATTCATTATATAAAACCATTATCACTCTGTATTACCATCGATTTAAATTAGATAGAAAAAATAACATCACTTCGTAGAGGTTGTAGTCCAAACGTACCAATAAGTGATGTTATCATTTTCTAACAGAATGGAAGGTAATATTGTAGATAAATATTATAACAAAAAACAATAAATTATTTTATAGATATCATATTAAAATTATAAACCCATCATACCAACCATCCATGAATTATTGTTATTGAAAATGAATTGTGTTGCTATATGGAGGTGGTAGCCCATTCATACACATGAATGATACATTCAATTCAATTCTGATGGAATAGAGGGTGAAAAAATGATAGACACAAATTCATAATATAACTTTATTATTTTAATTATATTGACATAATTACCTCTTATTGGATACCAAATATAAATAGGAGGTAAAAAATAAATAATTTAAATGTTTTCGGGTGAGATGTTTAGCACTCCCTCGGTTGGGCTCCTTTGGATCCTTTGATAATGAAAATAGGAAATGTCATTTAAGAATACCAAAACCTATATATTCAAGTGAAATTTAGTTGAAAATATATTCTTTCGGGGTTATTTTATGCTATATTTTAACACCCAATCATTTTAAGATATATATTTTTTCAAATTAATTTAATCTTTTTGATATTTTTCATTTCTCGCAACACTATATAGATTTTTTTATAAATTAAGTATCCAATTATTATTGTGTTCACTACATAAAATAATTATATTATATTTTGGTACATGAAAAAATATGTTTGGATGGTGATACACAAAACTCATAGTTTATTTGATAACTTTAATAACAAGAAATGTTGAGTTTTTACCGAACTACTATATAAAAATAATAATATTATTAAAATATTATTATATCTACCACATTACCATTAGAATGAAAGTTATGAATATAATTAACTGAAATTTGAAAATATTATTTACACATTTATATAAAAATAATCCTTTTTTTATCAATTAGTAGTAGTAAATATATGAACTATTTGAAAATAAAGAAATTACATTTCTAAGAAAACTATTATCTAAGTGAAAACACATTTTTATCTTTATAAATTAAAAAAACACTTTTGATCAATGTATTTAATAAAAATTTTATATAAAATATTCAATCAATTTTTTTTATAAATATAAAATATATTTTACATGGTTAAGATAATAATAAATTTTATTTTAAAACATAAAATATATATCCTTCGAAAATGAAAATTTACCTCTACTTAATAGAGACACCACATTAAAAAAACTTTTTTTAATTTTATTGATTTTTTATTTAAAAATAACGTTTATCATTGAAATTTGAACATAAAAATTATCTTAGGGTGAAACATCGTTAATTTTCTATGATATTTTATTTTTTGATAAATTATAAAAAATGCTAGATTTTTATTCAAATATATTTTTTCATATAATTTATTTATACGGTAAAATAATAATTTTATTTTATTCAAATATATTTTACCTAAATTAATCCAATTTAGATCATTAGAACCAATTTAAAATCGAAATTAATTATAAATCATTCCAAACAGTTGATGATATTTTTTCACTAAAAACATATATTGTAATCGCGTTTGTATGATTAAATTTGAATTAATATCTACCACTTATGTTATTGGAATTTATAAAAATTGATTCAACCTTTTTAATACGAGTAATATATAATTTCAAACAATTTTAACTTAGTGTTCTTAAAAAAATTAGTAAATGTAATTAAATGTAATTATAACGATTTAGAAGAAAATTAGCATAACAAGGGACTAAAGGTTACACTTAAAGGGCAAAATTACAACATAACGTTGTCCCAAATACAATGGATGTAAATATTTTGAACATATCCTATATTTAATTTACATGGATCAATTATTAGATCAAAATTTAACAGAAAAAATGTAGGTTGAATTCCCTAATCATAAATTTACAATAATACCACTCTTCGCGCACTATAAAAAGGAAATCTCCCCTCCCACTTATTGAAAAATATAAAGCCTTATGCCTCACCAAAAATATAATTGAATAATATCCCAAATTCTCTCAATTTCTTCTGGAATCCCCCCTTTGGTCATAAAGAGATCCAAGGAATCCTTCTTCTTAAAAGGAAAGGTAGTTACCCAAAGATGAGATAATATCCCTCCTCAAGCTCCTTTCATTTATTTTATTTCTCCACCACCTCCATTATTATTACAAAATAAAACTATAATTACTCCAATATAATCAATATAATGAGTTTTTTATTATAATATTTTAGTTTCACTTACTCACGCTTCTTTCTAATGGGTTACCAACTTACCATTATTGTCTATGATGAACTACCATATCAGACTATGATGTCGTTCGTTTTTTATTTTACCACCTCCCATTGTAATTAATTATGATAGAATCAGTTTTTATGAGTTATATAAGATATTTATTATTTATTTATTCACATATAATTATTATATAGCATATACCATCATTATTTCCATGTTTTGTACATACGATGATTCAATTTGAGGAAGTGTGGACTATGAACACCTCCAAGCGATGTGATTCATTCACACCGAACATTTAATGTATTAAATATGAATTTAGTGGAATTTCTTATATATATGGATTAAAAAATATACTAAAAATATAATATATATATATACACACAAATATACCGTTTACTTTCTATCGTTAGGATAATAATAGGAAAACTACGTTCATGCATATGTACGACCTACTATCTCCAAGAATCATGTATTTTATTTCATAATTATATATTATAAATATTATTTTAAATTCATATATAATGAATATATGTTATAATTATAATTTTTTTACATTTTTTAAGTAATTAAATCCTGATCTATATAATATGATCTAGAATAACATGTCAAAACAAATACAAAAAAATCATATGTTACCCGAAACATTAAATAAAGATAGAATTGTTAATTAATAATTAATAAAGAGTTATAAAAAATGATATATTTTATTTTATAAAATAATGTGTTTCAGTATTAGATTTATAATAAATGTGTATTTATTGTACATGTGGTTAGAACATGTGTGATGAAATTTATGACAAAATTTAAGTGAATTTAATCTCACTTTTTATTTCTATGAGATACATGCCTTATTCACCACTAAATTCATATTTGTTGTCATTATACATCCCATGGATATATTATATGTTTATTCTAATTTAATATTTTGGTATTCACATATATATTTATTTTTATATATCTTTCATGGGGGTTATTTTTCTAAAATTTATTAAATGAAAATTGTAATTTTTTCTAAAATTTCATTCTTTGAGACACATGCCATGTTATACACATATATTTTTCTTTGAGGGGTATATAATTCTTTTTAAACAACTATATAATGAATATACTACCTTTAATGATATCTTATGATTATATAGTGTAATTCTTTCTATTTTATTATTATAGAATGTCACCAAGGTGGTAATTGTTTATGTGTCCAAACTCATCATTTATCGATATTGTTTATGATTATGCTTAAATTGATGAAATATTATTACAAATATCTCATGAAACCTAATAAATTTAATTTCCCTATGGATATGAATGTTATATCTAAGAAATGGAATTATTTTCCCACTCTTTGTTACTTATGATAATTGTAATTTTCTATGATATTGTAAGTCTTATTCACCCTTCTGATAAAATTTGTGTTCGTTCAAAATTGGGTTTTATAAAAAGGTTTTAATAAATGATACACTATTTTCATGATATTTTAAAGGAAAATTTTACCAATAAATTATCTTTTCTAAAAATGGTTTTAAAGTAATATTTTACTCATTTTATGATCAATGTAATAATCATAAATTTTAAGGTATACAAGGATTGATCAGCATATACGAGCTTACCTACAATAATGATTTTGATTTACTCTATTTTTCCCTTATATGTTTACAAGGTTATTTCATAGCAACCATTATTATAAATATTATAGATATTTGTTTTATTTTAAAAATTAATTCAAAACATTTTCAATATTTCATTTTAGTTTTTTAATGTTTTTCAAGGAAATTTGTTTCAAAATGATATCAAGATTTCTTAATATGTTTAAAATGTGTTTCCAAAGAAATGGTATTAAATTTTCTTCATGTATTATTTATATGATATCAAATTGTTTTCAGAAAAATGGTTTTCAAAATGTTCTCAATATTTTTTTATATGTGTTCATATTATTTTCAATGAAACAGAATTCAAAAACATTCATGATTTGTTTATAAGTATAAAATTTTTTCAATGAAAATTATTTTCAAATGGTTTTATGTTTTGAAAATAATTTTTAATAGATGAAAAGATTTTTTCATCAAGAGATGTATTAAATAAATATATTTAAAAAAAAATTCTCATTACTGATGACAACTATTATTGTTACTCATTCCTTCAAAGGAAATAATCCAATGCTTCCACTCATATTCTTTATCTATTTGTTTTATGCTTAAATATTGTTATTTTTTTGAAACCCATTTCTCTTTCAAACATTATATGATCATGATACCCATTTCTTTTAATAGGTTATATATTGAAGAAATTATTTTAAAACCAATCTATTTTTTATTGGTTATGAAATGATTATATGTGTATGACCCCAATTTCATTTCATGGTTTACAATATGTTTGGTTTTTATTTTATGGAACATGTATGTATTATTTCATTATGATATTAGTGTGGTTATTATATCCCCCCAATGGATTAGGAAATGAATTATATCTCATGTGATAATGATGGGATTCAATTCCACATAGTAAATTTATCGTGGAAGATGGTGAAAACCATTACACTATAAGAATATAGGGAAATCCAATACACTATTGAAATATAGGGAAAATCGGCCACCTATTGGATGATGGGGAAACCTGATTCACTGTGGGAAGATGTGGAAACTCGATTCCTTGCAAGAAAATGAATACAACTATAGATGGTGGTGGGTCCCATATAGTAGGTGTAGTCATTATGGAATGGCTTGATAATTATTTAGCAACAATACTTGACATATATGAAATGATATATCTTGGTTATACATTTCCACAAATCTATGTATTATGCATATGATAAGATCCCATGGTTTATATTATTGGTTATCACATGATTCATGTTTTATGAAAATCCAGTATTTATTCCATGTATCATGTTTCTTATTGTTGATATACAAGGTGTGATCATTGAATGTTATTATAATGTTCTTATACCATTATGTTCAGCTTATGAATATGTATATCTTTTATTTACCCTTACTAAGTATTTAGGCTCACCCATTTCTTATGATTCCATTAACCATGTTATAAATAAATTTTTTTATGTATCATCACTAATGAGGAAGACATTTTTTGGATTAAATGATTATCTTTCACTGAGTTGGAATATTTTTGTTCCATGTTTCCAATGGAACTATACTAATATGGCATTGAGGCATTTGTTTTTGTAATTTATTAAGTATTCTGAAAAAGTGATATAAGGCCTATGTGAGATAAACACGGGTTATTGTAGTTGGTATCATAGAAAATTTCTTTTTAACCTTTTAAAATAGGTTAAGTAAACCTTAGTGATAACTCTAAGGACATGTCTATATGTGTGTCTTAGTACAAGGAAATGTCTAAGAAAATATACGGGAATTTTGGTAATGATTAGAGAGAGTGGATTCCTTGAAATAAATCTCTGTCTAGATAATACAACTAGACGTGGTTCAAGAATATATGAACATATAAGTAAAAACTTTCCCAAGGTTCCTTATTTCTGATTCAAGCATAACCTGGTACAATACAACTAGAGTTACAAAAATCTCGGTTTGACACTCCCAAGGGGTATTCACCGTAAATTCAAAAACTCATTACAAACCATCAAGAAGGAATGAAATTGAAGTTTTCTATGAATAACCTATGATAAATCTAAGGTTTAATTGTTTAAAGAAGGTGTCATAAGTATGGAATCATATATTTGGGTTCTCATGATTATTTGGAGCCCCACTATGATAATTTTTTTCACCAAATGTTTTTTTTTGTTTTAATCAATGGTGGGAACTAGAATAAAGTTGAATATCAATAAATGTGATAGATAATTTACTAACGGATATTAAAATGATATGTTCCCTAGAGTGAAGGAAATTGTGACATGCTTACTAAGTTCAAATGAAACTTGATTAACGATATGTACCTTAACTTACTCTCTAACAAACCAATGAAGAGAATAAAGGAGTTCTCTGTGTGTATGAATAATAGAGACCATAGGGGAAAATTTTGCAGTTTCATTTGTGTCAAGAATGTTGAAATAGTCACCAAGTAAATTTCATATTAGTCCAAGAATATCTTTTGACAGTTGAAAATAAAGACATAAAAAAATAACTACAATAGAAAAATTTAGGGTTTAGTTAACGAAATGGATGGGAATATTAGACTCACTATGGAATCATCAAAGATAAAAAAGGTTTATGTTTGTAATAGATTTTAATTGTTTTATTCTATGTCTAATGTAGAGAGATCCTGATGTGAATTATCATAGTGGTATGAGTAATGGTTATATTTCTAATGATGAGGACACTACAAATGAAAATTGAAAGGAAAGATGTATCAAGTCACAATATGAGGTCACCTTTTTATAACATATGGATGAATTAGAATAAGAAATGTTTATTTATTTTGATTAAAGAATACTTTTATCTGAATGGATAAATATAAAATAATTATTCAGTTATTTTTTTTGCTCAATATTTTCCTCTTTATTTTGAATGTTTCTGACAGACTGAAAAAGAGATGTAATGGAAATGGGTCATTTTCACTAAGGGATAACAACCTATAATATTCTACGTACGATAAGATAAGGTTATTTAGGTAATTATATATTATATATGAATAAGTGACTTAGATGGTACTAATTACCTTGGAACAAATTATGGACTTATTGAAAGTTTCCTATGCTATTAGTGATGAAGTTTAATGAATTATTTGATTTGTAGAATATATCCAATATATTTTGGAAAATGTAAAACTGAGTGTTTTCAATAAATAATTGTTTTCATTCAGGTTATTACCATGTTTCAAAGGAGGACATGATAATGTTATTCAATACCTTGGTACACAATAATCAGGATAGATTTTAATAAAAATGGTGGTCAATGTTAAGCGATTTTTGAGATATTTGGTGACCATTTTAATTGATTTTAGAACTTTCAACTTGCATAAGTGTTATAAAGTTTACCATTTCTGTTATGTTTTATGTTAAAATATAGATATGGTTGTAGATATTATTGTATTATTTCACAATATCATGATTTATGCATATTGGATAACTTATAGAAAAAATAATGATAAAAATATATGGAATTACAGGTCATTAAATTCATGGATCTCATGATATATTAATTATTCAGGAATTAAAAATTCAAATTCATTTTTGGGAATGAGAGATAATGTGAAGGTAATCAAGTAACAATAAATGTTATAGTTTTCCTAAAATCATGTAGGTATATCTTTTTAGGAAAATTCAACAACACTAGTAAAACAATCTAGAAAAAATGTTATCGTAATACCTTATTTTTCATGAACAGGTGGACTCTTATATCAATGCATATTTATTATATTGAGCCTCTCAACTTTACATCGATCATTTTAATTTTTGTGATTGATTCCCACAATCACTCAGAACAATTATTTAGGATTTCCCTCCATGTCAATGATTTTAATATCCACCTATGTTATCCATTGTGAAAACCTTGTAATGTGTAACATTGGGTATCTATTAAGTTTCCAACATTATTTTTGTAAATGATGTTTTAGTATTAATTTTTATTATGAGGGTTTCTATGAATTGAACATTCAAGTACTAATCATTGGATAAAACATTTTAATTTTGAGGGAGAATTTTATTTTATGGGCAGCAGACTGCAACACCCTAATCTTTAGTGAAGTATTTTTTTCAAATTAATATAGTCTTCTTGATTGTTTTCATTTCACCCAAAAATGAATATTGGGTCATATATATTAAACCATTATTTATAGCATGAATTCACAAAAAACAATTATTAGTGTATACTACACACAACACTAATTTCAGATTGTATTACAATAAAATTGGAGTTCCTTTAAAATCTTATGTAAAAAGCAAGGTTGAGTTTTTGTACTGTTATAGTATACTATTAATATGGTTTTTTATATTTTATTATAGTTATCACCATTATGTTGGAATGGATGTTATGAATATTATTAACTAAATTCAAAAAAAAAATGACTTACAAATGAATATAAAATGAATCATTTAGTATCAATTAGTTAAATCTAATATAAGAACTATTTGAAAATAATGAAATTCCATTTCCAAGGAATCTATTATTCTATGTAAAAATAAAACTTTTTATCAATAAAATAAAAAAACCAAATTTTATTATTTTTTCAATGATATTTATATAAAATATCTTGAATCATTATTTTTTTCATAATACATCATATTTTATTGGTATTATATAAGAATAAATCTATCTTTTTTAATAAAGACATATATTTTTCAAAAAATTAATTTCTTCCACCTTATAATGGAGAACCAATTATAAATAATTTTTAATGATTTTAAATTTTAGAGTTGTCTTTACACATTATATAATAACATAACAATTGTCTTTAGGTTATTTCTATGCATTTTTCTGTAAAAATATTCATTTTTTTATGAATAGTGAAAAAGTATATTTTATTTCAAAACAACAATTTTATAGAATTTATATATAAGGTTTAATTATATTATTAATTGATTTTAATGTTTACTTATATATATTTTTAATAAATTAATCCAATTTAAGTCATTAGAATCAAATTATATTTGAAATAATATGTAATCATCATAACAGCCTTTTGAACGTTTTTATAGTTAAAACACGATATGGAATCTCGACAGTGGGATTAAATTTGAATTAATTTATTCCCTTTATGGGATTTGAATTTTATGAAATGGATTCAATATTTTGAATCATAATAGTATATAATTTTAAATAGGGTATAATTATTTTTTTACAATGATATAAATGAAATTATATTAATTTAATTTTAATGATTAAGCGAGAAATTAGCATAACAAGGTATTAAACCACACACATAAAAAAATACCTATAAACATTTCAATATTATTTTTTTCCATAATTAGACCCTATAATACCTTATATAAAATTTTGAACGTTATAGGAGCCACTTCTTATAGGAAAACCCTGGGTGGGATTCTGCTTTAAAAAATTTACAAGGATGACACTTCTCCTCCTCTATAAGAATGAACTCAACTCTCCCACTAATTATCACCTCTAAAGACCTTTGGATAACAAAAGAAATACTAAAATAATTTTGAAAAAATACTACAATTCATCCTTGATTCCTACATTTGGTCAGAAAATCCAACAAAGGAATCCCTTTATGCAAGGAAAAATGAGTTTCTCAATAAAGAGATAGCATCCTTCCCCAAGATACATTTTTATTTTATTTATAGACCTCCTAAATTCCTCATATTACATGATTATATAAAATGAATCATAAATATATTGATATTTTATCTTATATGTTTTCTTCATGAACTTATGCACACATCGATTTAATGGGTAGCAAACATACCATTATTTTGTGTGGAAAACATCCTTCTCACGAAATGATGTCGTTCCATTTATCCATTACCACCAATCGTGTTTGGGTATTTTTATGATAACTAATCATTTTATATATTTTTTTATATTAAAGATTTATTTATTCTTCATTTTTATATAACACAACCACTAATGAATAATGTTTTCTATATGTATGATAATTTCTTTTAGTTATTTGTGGACTTCGTCCCCCAAAAAAGTAGTGTGATTCCCTCACACTATACATAGAATGTATTAAATATTAGTTTAGTGAGTTTATATGATAAATATGACATGATATTTCTACTGAAATTATAATATATATATATATATATATATATCATTTAATTTCATTCATTTAATATGACAATGAAACGAAAACAACGTTCATGGGTATGTATGACCTACAATGTCCATGAATGGTACGCTCCATTTCTTACTTATATCATATATAGATTATTATTAATACATATATGTGAATATATATTATATTATATCCATGCTTTATAATCGTTAAATATTAAAATAATGATCTATATAAGACTATCAAGAATAAAAGGTCAAAACATATATGAAAAATAAAGAGAATATTACCTGAAACATATCATTAACATCGAGTTGTGAATAAATGGGTAATTTAAAGTCATAATAATAATATATTGTCTTGCATATAATAATATGGATTTTTCATTGATTTGTTATAATTTAATAATTATTAAAGAGGATGTCTGAGATTAAACGTATAAAGTCAAGACTTAAGGTAAGGGAATTTCATCTCACCTTTTATTTCTGTAAGATCGATACCAAATTCAACATTTATTTTATTTGTGTGGTTTATATACTTTCCATGGATGTATAAAATTATCAACATACTTAATTTTAATGACATTTAATCATTTATTTGATTATATTTTTACCAAGGGGGTTATGATTCAATAGTTAACATATGAGTAATGTAATTTTGTTTCAATTTTCATTCATTGAGAAAAATGTCATGTTATGAAGCAATATTTTTCTATTAGGTGTATATAATTCATAGAGACATATTATATAATTTTTAAACTTCATTTTATGATTATATATTCTTAATTAAATGTTATTCTTTCTGTTTTAATATAATTTAAAATTACAATGTTTTAAATTCCTTTATCTTCAATTAAATTATTTATCAAAATTGTTATTGAATATAATTTTTTGATGAAATATTATAATACCTATCTCAATAAATCTCAATAAATTTAATATCATATTGATATGAATAAAATATTCATGTAATGATGCTATTTATTTACACTTTCCTACTTAAAATAATTAATTAAATTCTTTTATGAAAATATGACATTATTTCGATACTCAATCAGAAATCAATGTTCTTTCAAAAACGTAGTTTATAATTATTTTTTTAAAACATTCTTCAATAGTATCCTCATATTTTAAATGAATTTTTTTCTATGTAATAATTTTTTAGTAATTAGTTTTATAATTAATCTTCTTTCCATTTTCTGACTAAGGTATAATTGTAATGTTTTTGGGAGTAAAAGGATTATTCGACATGTACGAACATACCATCTTCCATGACGATCATTTCAAAGATTCTTCCATTGTAAGATTACAAGGTTGTTTTTTATGAAATTTTTTTGTTTATATTATGGATTTTATTTATTCTAAAATGGTTTTAAAAATGTGTTCATCATTCCTTAATATGTATGTAGGTGTTTTTAGTGAAATCATTTTCAAAATGTTTTCAATATTTCATTATTAGTTTTCAAATTGTACTTAAAAAAATTGTTTTGAAAATATTTTCAATATTTATTTATATGTTGGAAATTTCTTTTCAAAATAAATTATTTTCAAAAGTGTTCACAATTTTTTTATAATAGTTTTCCATTTTTTTGTCAGTGAAATTACCTTCAAAGAATTTTCATTATTTATTTATATGTTATCATGTTTATATTTAATAAACATTATTTAAAAAGTTTGTAATGTTTTTTATAAAAATAAAATATAAAAATATAATTTACTTTTGATGTGTTTTTAATAGTTATTTCCAAATTATTTTCGATTTATGATGATATCTGCCAGTCCTACTCATGCTATTGTGGTAAATGATCTTGTGGTCCCTTTCATACTCTTTCTCTAAATGGTTTATGTTTAATTGGTATGATTTTTTAAAACATGTTTATCTTTAAAGGGTTATATTCTTATGAAACATTCTTCTTTTCATGGTTTATTCATTAGTGAAATGCTTCTAAAACAAGTCTTGTTCCATAGGTTAAGATGTTATTACATGTTTATGAAACCCATTTAATTCCCAGGGTTATGATATAGTTGTTTATTATTTTGTGGTAAATGTGTGTATAATATCATCTTTAGATGGGTGGGAACAATATGTTCATCCAACAAATTGGGTAAAAAAAATTATATCATGAGATAATGATGGGAATAAATTTGACATTATTGATCCATTATAGAAGGATGGGGAATCCTGATCGACTATGAGAAGATAGGGAAACCCGATCCACTATAAGATGATTAGAAATCCGAATATAATTTTTTAATATGTGGAAACCCATTCCATTACAAGAAAAGGACTGTGACTAAGGATGATGGTGTGTCCCACCATATCGATGGAAGCCCCTTGATTTTTCTTGATATGTATTTGGCAATGAAACATGAGTTATAGGGAATGATATTACATTATTATGTGTTTCCAAAAAATCTTATGTATTATTCCTTTTATATCATCAAAAGGTTTATGTTAATGGTTAAATTATTTTTAAATTTTTCATGAAATAAAAAATCTTTATTCCATGTATCATGTTTTTGATCTGCGATATGCATAGAATGATCATCAAATGTTATTATCATGTTCTTGTACCCTTATATTCATGTTATCCTTGGGTACTTCCATTATTTACCAATAAAGATCATTTAATATCACACCATTATTAATTTTTTTTTACCATTTTTAAAAAGAAATGTTTTTATGAAGAATTACTTTGGGGGTAGATCTTTGTTGGTGTACATTGAACATCCTTCACTAAGTCATAATATTTTCCTCCATGTTTTCCATAGCACTAAATTAATATGGTCTTTTGGAATATGATTTTGTAAAGTATTATGTATTCTGAATATTGATTAAATTTATATGTACATTGTTCTTGTTTATATATATATACTTATGTCTCAATTTTTTTAAAATAAAATATTGAAAGTTGTTTTTCTGTAAGTGGGGGAGAGGACACACTTGGAATTTTATAAAATATTATAATATAATATTTTCTTTCTATAGATTAAATGCTTTCAAAAGAATATATATTCAAATGTGGGATGGCATTTGGTTGAAATGTATCCCGAAAAACATTATTTACAGATGTTTAATTGGAAAATTTAAGTTTTTTTATTTTTTTGACAAACTGATATACCCTTTTTAACCGTAACTATGGTGAATTTTTTTTACTATTTTTTATCCATTTGGACCAAAAATGAACATGTACTAATTAATTATTTTTAATGCTAATTATATATCTGCTATCAAAATTTTCAATTTCAATTCAATATAGTAAAATAATTTTTGTTAAAATTAATCACAAAACATATAATTAAAAGAGGATTTACAGAATAAATTTTTTGTTATGTATGGAACAGTTTTATTCTAAAATGTAATATTAAATTAATTATAATGAATTTAATTTTATTATTAATAACATAAATGAAATATATTTTATTGAAGTAAAATTAATAAAAAAACCTTATATATTTATAAATATTTAACCAAAATGCATTTTTTTATAAATAATCATTATTTTTCACTATTCAATGAAAAAACAAATTTTCAAAAAATTCACTAAAAACTAAACTAATTTAAAATTTTCATGATGTTTTAAAAAAAAGTTAATTTTCTCTTATATATTTTTAAATATTGTAATAAATTATTTATTATATATTCTCAACAAAAATAATAAAATCATATTAATGGAAAAATATATTTGTAAATAATATAATGATTTGTCTAATAATGAGTACATATTTAAAAATTTATTTTCATTATCTAAAACCATTATAAATATTTTATTTTAAATTTGGTTATTCCATTTCTCTTCAATAAGTTCAATTCTAGTTTAAAATGATTTATTTTATTATAGTTCACTTAGAGTTGTGGTTGTGTGTATCATAATTTACCAAAAAAATTGAATTTATTTGAAGATAACTATATCATAAAAGCATGGGTTCTAACATAAGGACTAATAATGTTCTAATAATTATATAATATTGTGACTTGTGTTCTAAAAATTATTTAATTCATCCATCTAGACTTCAAAGTCTACTAAACTTTTGGATAATTCATGAATGCCAACACTCAATACAAATAACCTAATCTAACTACTGACTCTATGATTATGGATTCTGAGATGTTTTATTTTGACTATAATATTTTTTCATTATTCATAGTGTGTCTTGTATTTCATTTTTTGAAAATTAATACTTTATTATCAATATAAATTAAAAAAATATTATTTTAAATCCAATTCATTTGTCGTGTATTGTGATTTAAAAAATAAATAATCAAATATATTCTTTTTTATAAAACATTTCCCATTGTCAAAAAGAGTAAAATATAAAAGTAATATTTTAAAATATTTATTGAATTTTAAAGAAAACAACCCAGAAAAAATCACAATTCTCCTTCATTTGTTCAAATCCAATCAGAATAAACATAGTAGTAATAAATAATATTAAAATATTAATGGAGTATGATTATCATTCTAAGATAACTTCCCCTTTAAAATCTCCCCATTTAATTTCAACATTATAAAATTAATATTGATTTATACCCACTTTAGTATATTATTTATCATTCTAATGTATTTAAATATTTCCCCCCATTTTTTATTCTAGAAAAGAAGCATAAATTAGTGAACTTTTAAAAATACAGGATAAGAAAATATTGATAGAAAAATAAAATATAAAATTATAAATTAAGTTCTATTCATATTTGTTTTATCATATATTATGTTTTCACCAGTTTTTTATATATCACATGGATTATTAATAAATACATTAAAATGGTTGAAAATAAATTTTCAACATCCATTCCATTTTAACTATGATTTACTATTAAACATGATCTTATTTTATGATGAGTTTATGTGTTGAACATAATCATTACCACTAGGTAATAGGATATTATTATGAATTTCCATCATAAATGTAGACGTCATTCTACATTTTGAATTGTAGAATGTATCTTTCTTCAATATTGATCCATGTATGTTCTTCAACTATAAAGAATGATTTAAATGTTTTTGAAGAAGAACCATTGTGATTCAAAGATAGTCTTTTACACACCGTTTGATAGTATCACATAAATACGATTCTGTTTAAATCTATTTTAGAAGAATAAAGAACTAGAAAATAGATAGAATTTGATTACGACTATAATATTTGTGATTATATTCATTATATATGGATTTATATTTTTTATCAATAAAATATTTTTCCGGCATTAAATGAATAGTTTCGAATAATTCACATGAAAAAATGTGGCCAAAACACATGTTGAATAAATTATTTTTCAAATTAAATTTTATAATTTCATAAAATAAAATCCTCATTTTCCATCATTTTAAATTTTCATAATAATATTATAATAAAAAATACACCTTATAATATTTCTTGTATTAAAAGAAATAATCACTCTTGGGATGTTAACTTCTAGGTGTTTAAATCGTTTATTTTATATTTATCAATATATTCTTCTAATTGAGTATATTTGTTTCTTACATTGGCCCAATATAATCATTAAATTGATATTTAATTGAAGAGATTAAAATGATTAACTAATGAGAAAAATGAAAAAATTGAAGTAAAAATGAATAAATGATGAAAAACGAAAATTCAAGGAAATAGAATTGAAATATAGAGCAAATAAAATACAAAAAAATGATGAACATATAATAAAAAACTGTTGAAATAATGAGGAAAACAACTAAGAATGAAAACCTAATGAAATATAAATAGAAATATGAGGAAATAAAAATCAAAAATCAGTGAAGTAAAAATTTTATCGCCTTCACTAATGTGTTTTTCAGTGTTATTAGATGCATTGACTAAGAAGGGAATTATATATCTATTATGATAAATCATTGAATACATCTTTTTATTTTCTATGAATATATCAAGGTTTAAATTTTATTTAAAAATATTATTGGGGTTTTTTAGTTCTGATAATATCAAGACTAAAATATACTTTTTATGTGTTATCCCAAATAAAATATAGTCTTATATCTAATTATATTTCACATGAATGTTGTAATGGGTTCTAATATAATGAGATATATCTTTTATTATCACAAGGGATTATGGATTGAGTTAAACTCTTACAAAAAAACCATGGGTGGGCGTTGTATCTACAAAACATGAGCAAGAAAGATTGTGGATGTAATATATTCAACTACCACAGTGGAATGTTATAAAGAAAGGTGTTTCTTAATATACAATGAAACTATATATTATAAAGATAAATCACAAGTTCCAAAAGATATTTATATCTATAATCTTTCAACCCCTAAGTTATCATGTAACTAAGTTTTATTAAAAAAATCATTTCAAGAGGAATAAAACGAACCATATCACGTAGTTAGCTTATAATAATGGAATATATATTTTTTCACTTTTAATTGACATTCATTAAAATTATCCAAAAATTATACACATAAATATATTAGAAACATAATGTATGGTCAACTTGCTGCTAGATATAGTGAAGAACTAATCATACTTATTTAAAATTTTCAATATTATGATTTATAGTATTCATTAAGAAAATTTTAAATAAAAATTATACAGACATACATAAATTATATGCACTTCCGAAATATAAATTTTTCAGAAGCTCATCAATATATGTTTATTTATTTAAAATATTTCCTTGTGATTTTTTAGATATTAAGAAAACATGGAAAATGATGATTTCTACCATCAGTTTAATTTCAAACACATTTTCATAATTTTCAGAACTCATATCAAATTATTATTTTTATTTGAGCTAAAAACTAATTTCATCAGCTTAAATTTGAACAATAACAGTTTCATTGAAAAATAACATTATTAAAATGGTTTGATAAGAAATTTCATGAGAAAATTACTTTAAAGTAAATATTTAGTAAGTCTATCACACTATGTTTTTAATTATTATCTAATACAATAATGTATTTTAGTATCTTAAAAACATTTTCTAGAAATTTATATTTTCCAATGTGTTGAGGTTGTTTAACATAAAAATATTCTTGAATACATCCACTAATGAAATCAATTTTAAAATACACAGGATTAAAAAATCACATTCTTTATAAATTAAATAATAATTTTAATAGAATCCTTGACTTCCTACCATTTCAATCTTCAAGCCATAATATATAGCTTCTTCTTGAAAAAAATACATACCAATGATTGTTACATTATTAAAAACAATATTTAATTTTTTCACATATGTATTTATAAAAATTAATTTTAATTTTATTACCATATTTCCTTTATTCAATCAACAAAGGATAAAAGTTGGATCCTTTTATATTAAATTTTCTCTTCTGGTGTATCCCTTATTCAAATTTCATGACCTATGTCCTAATCATTTGATTTTAGATGAAATTATTATAAGAATGTAAGAAGGTAAAATCAAGTTCTCAAGGAACATTTTCTTTTAGATGTTTAACATACATCCACAATAATTTTATCGGTAGGTTGAATTATTATGATCAATTGGTTTTTAGGTAAATTTGTTTTTTGATCTTAAATTATTGATTCTATATCTTTTATTAAAAAAATTAGATATTAAAAATTAAATGGTCCAACTTCATGGGGATTTATATACAATTGTTGAAAATTTAATTCTTGTGAAATATTAGGATCATTTTACAAAATATCATATAGAGGATGGTGATTTAGATATTTAATAAATTAAAAGGATTATTATCATTAGAAATTAAAATAATTAATTGAATAAATAACATTTTTTATTGTATTTTTATCTTTATATGAAGTACTAGTCCTATAATAAAAAAAATAACATTTCTCAATCAAATATATGTTAAAATTTATGTAACTAATAATTTCCATTTATGATGTATACTTCAAACTCAAAATCATTGAATTATGAATTGATCGGTTTTCTTCTAGTTTGTGACTCATAGTGAATTTTTGTATGAAATGATTTCAATAAACTATTATTTTTAGTATAACATTATGTACTTAAATCCTCATCACAAATTATCCATGTTTTATAATAATACCAAATTAAATTTGGTCTAATTAATTGAAATTTTAATTTAATTTTTTACATGAAACATATTGTTATGGTGTTCTAGGTGTTGGAAAATTATTAGTAATACCTTTTTTTCTAAAAATAGTTTCAAAATATGAATTCAAAAACACAGCACCATGATCACCTAGGATAGTAATCAATGGTAGTTTTCTCTTATTTGATATAAAAGTTGGACAAAACATATGATCCCTAATAGAATCGTATTTTAATATTTAGAAAATAAACACAATTAAATCATGTGTAATGATCAACTGAAGAATATATATAGTGTATACACTAAATATATCTTCATTGCGTAAGGATAAAAATAAAAATATGTTTATTAGTTTTAAAGTATAAAAATTTAAGACTGGTTTTTTATTTAAACAAGAAAACAATTTATTAATAAATTGATAGGGATGAAAAACTCTTATTGAATAAATTAAATTTTTTGAATAATCATATATATAATTTGGAAGAATTGTAAACTATCCCAATATCTTCTTCCATAACTATGATTAATCATTTTTTTCATTTTAATTTTTTAAATTATTATATATTAAGTCTTTTAGTTCAAGAGTGTTTATATTCCCATGCATATCAATATATTGAATTGAAGTAACTTATGATATTTTAATGGTGCATTTATCATTCATGAGGTTCAAAATATAACTCATAATTATTGATTAATATTGATATGGATGCTCTTAAGACATATGAGATAAAAAAAATTTAAATATATGTTTGTAATGAAAATAATCATCACAAATTTTGATGGTTGAACCTTATGTGTTGTCTTTAAAAAATACTCAACCTTTGTTCATACTTTGAGAATTTTAGTGTTTGGAAAAATCTCATATCATGTGTCTAGAAAGACCAAAATATTTGTATGATTTTTTAGTTTCATGTACTCAATCTATATTCCTGATAATGAAAAAATGTACCAGTACACAAAAAATATTTGGTCCATTTATATAAAAAATAATATTTTATGAACCCACATGGACCCAACATTCTAAGTTAAAAACATCAAATTCTCAACAAATAATAAATTTATAAGAACTAAATGACTAAACTTATTGTAGTGAATAAAATTGGTTCTAGTGATATCCTCATGGATATTTATAAAAAAAATTAGATCATTCAGGGACAAAATAATTTGATTATAAATGGGATTTATTAGAAGAAAAATCAAATCCCATTCATGTACTATAGGGTCGAATTTGTTTATCCATTTTACCAATGTATTATTTTCTAGATTTAATTATACCTAAATGTTTTTTCAAACTAAGAAATTCTTCTTTCAGTTTAACAATGATATTATTAAAATATAATTTTGATTTTGATTTTTTTGAAACTAATTTTTTGAAATTTCTAAATCATCATATGGTAACATTAAAATCCCAATATTTCAATTAATAAGAAATGATTATATGAAAAATAAAATATAATGTAAATTTTTTGTTTTCTTTTACAATAATATTAATATATCTATTAATTTCTTCAAAATTAGGTAAATATTATTCAGTATTAATTAAATTTACTTTATCACCATTCAAGTAATTCCACTTTTCACCATGTGATGATGTACAATAACCTTCCCTGAAAGAATAATTGTATTTATAATCAAGGGATAAATTCATTATTGATTCAATAGAAAAGTTTATAATGTGGAGTTTCACATCCTTTTTAAAATTTGTATTGAATACAATTATTTTATGGCTTCCGTTTCCACTATCTTGTGATGATCTATCATAAGATGAATAACCATGACTTACGATCAAGCTGTCTAAATATTTTATTAACTTTTTCACATTAATTTTAAAATATCTCTATGATATTATATATTTCCTTTTAATGTTATAAAATATTAAGATAACATAACCCGTCATATTATGTTACATCAAAAACCTACTTCTTATCATATATATATGTTCTATCATTGTGATGGTTGTTTAGAAGTTATAATTATTATAAATAGTATTCATCTTTCTAGAAATTTATTGAATCCCATTTAAACAATTTTATAAACTAATTTGATCAAAAATCATTCATTTATTTATTAAAAAATGATATTTAGAAATATTAGCACATGAATTTAATGTACCATATGTATAATTTATACAAGTAGATGAAAGTAATGCTCTATTCTTCCTCATCTTTTCATTATTTAATTTTAAACTAGATTATTATTTCATTAATATTCCTTTCAATTAATGTTTACATTAATTATTCAAATTTTTTTATCATTTATGTTTTCCCTCTCAAATTAAAACACTTTTAGCATAATATCAACAATATTTTTGATAAATTATTATTTTTATAATTAATTCATACTGAATGATGGTAAATTATTTATAATAGAAAAAATTATTTATTCAATTATGTTATTATTTACCCAAGATAAAAAATCTAAGCATTATAATATACTTTCATTGTAGCTCTATATGTTTACAAAACCATAGTGGTTCTGAAATTATTAATCGATAACTTCTTCCAAATACCATTTTCCATTTCATTAGATAATATTTTGTTTTAAAATTTTCTTTTCAAAAAAAATATTATGGGACTTATGATAACCTATTTTTTTAGATTTTATACATTATAAAAATGAACAAAATATATGTATGAATCATTATAACTCTCATTGATGATACAAAAATTTTCAACTCTAGTATTAATTATATAATACATCTTATTTTCTTGAATACAATCATAATTTCTTCCGTAAAACTCAGTGGTCTAATCAGATTTATATTTTCATTTTTTTCTACCAAAAATAATTCATTATTTTTTTCTTTATACTAACACAATTAATTTGTGGATTCATTGATGAATTTTAATTAATTGGTATAAATTTATGTAAATATTAGAACCCTATTGAGATAAGATAAATATTTATTATTAGTATCGAAAAAAATGAATGATCCTACATACCTGATATATTAAATATCTAATAGTATTCTTACCAATGAATTAATTATGGAAAACTACAAGAGGGTGGGTGAAATATAGTACTAATAAATGATGTTATAAATTTTCAAACCCTTATTTTTTAAGTTGAATAGTTTTATGAAATATTAAACAATTCAATTATTATAGTGAAAATGATCATGAATAATAAATTTAGACTTTTTAAAACAAAGTAGGTGTAATATTTATTTTTTTTAATTTTATGAAAATTTGGTGATGGGAAAATGAACAACAGGAATATAAAATTTTAATAATGTTGAAATTTCTAAAAATTCAAAAACTTTTATTTAATAAAATTGATAGATTATTGATTAAAAAGAAAATATTTCATTAAAATTATATGATAAATCACACATTCTAACTAAACTAAATGGTTTATCTTTAGACTAGATCTAAGGTATCCATTTCATTAATCATATCATAATGTATTATTTATTCATATCCCCATATTCCCTCTACGTACCCTATCTATGGGAATAGAGTTATATCTATGAAAACTCAGTATTCCTAGCCATAAAATATTTTCATCTTATAGGATCAATAAATCCTCAATATTTATATCCCATGAATCCCTTCATTAAACATCATTAGTTTAAGAAATTTTACAATTGAAATACTATGATATTTATAACAATCCACTATAATATATAATAGGGAAGAGTTTAAAGGATATATCATATGATCCAAAACATGTATAGGCCAAAGTAGAAATAGTTATGAACAACATTGTTTGTTATATATTCTCATTGCAAGTATATTCATATTCATTTTAAAAGGCATGGTTATAATGGGATTTAGGTATTATAATCATTTATACTGTATTTATTAATCATTAATCAATCCTTTTAATCCTAATGCATTAGATGTATTGATTTAATTATAAATATATATGGAAAATTGTGGAGATTGTGTTCCACTATTCTTGGAATATTCATTATAAAATACAGAAATATTATCATAAAAATTAAAACACAGTGATGCTTATAAATTTTCAAATGATATTGATGATGTTTTATTTCATAAATTATGTAATCTATTACATGGAATACAAAAAAATATTTCATTATCATTTTATTCTTATGTTTGTTAGGTTATTAAAATTATATCAAATATTTGTAATGTGTAATAAAATAAAAATGGGAATATGGAGGCTTAATTATGTGGTTTTAATGTAGGTGATATATTTCATCATGTGATAAATATTATAGTATATTTGAACAACTTTTTTAATGGGAATGGAAATAAGGATGGAATATTTAATCTAAAATTAATTTTTCTACAGGAAATGGATTTAAAAGGTGAAAATTAGTAGGTTGGTTTTTAGTTGTTGTATTCTTTGGAATTGTATCCATACCCAAGGGAAAATATTATTAAGTGGATAATAATATTAAAAATTGTAATTTTTCTTATTCCAATTGATATTTTTTTGTTTAAAACATGTGATAACAAGAAAATTAATAAAAATATTTGTATGATGCATAAATAGTTGATATATGGCCATTATGAAGATCAATGGATGATATTTTAATTGGATAGAATGAAGATTCATGTTGGTTTATGGAAATTGAATTATAAATACAAATATGAATTATTATTATTTTTAGATGATTTGATATTATTTATAGGTCAATGCAAGGGGAAAAGTGTAATAGATTAAAATATGAGGAGAAATAAATATAATAGTGGTGAATTAAGGAAGAAACTGATAAGATATACTTTTATAAAATAAATAATTCATTAAATTATTGATTTCACTCGATGAAAATTAATGATTATTGTGTATTAAAATAGATATATTTTACTTTAAGAAGAAAGATAAGTCACATTACCATTATGTGTTGAATAAGAATAATAGAATTTTTTTTAAAAAATATTTCATTTATAAATGATTTTCCTCTTATTAATAATGAAAATTATTATTAAAGAATAAAGAAGTTGATTATCACATATTACAATTGTGATGGATTTCATTTTTTTTAGACATACTTCATTACTAGATTTGGGTATTACTATGTAATATTGTATCCATAACAAATTATTATTGATAGAAAAATTTAATTCAACATGGTTTGAGTGTAGACTCAAACCTTTTTAATGATTAAAGATAAAATTTCATAAATTTTGTTCATGAATGAAAAACATTCCTACTTGATGCTGGGAGATGGTCGTGTATATTTTACATGATATAAAACATTAAACAATAAACTCATTATGAATGTATCATTATTTTATAGAATTACTATTTCTATTCATGATATTTTTTATTTAAATTATATGACATGGGTTAATCATAGTCATGCCAATGATGTGGACAATTTCACTAAGTGGAAATACCATTAAATCCCTATACTCCATAATTATGGATTCTTCTCAAGGAACTAAATTTAATTTATATTGTCTTAGTTCAGTTTAATTTTTATTAATTAAAAAAAATTAAAAAATATTTTGGGCTTTTATATGTTAATCGGAGTTGGAGGTTAATTTTTTATTACAATCATGTAATAAATATTGTAAAAAATTTCCTTCGTTTTCCCCCACTAAATGAACCATAATGGGGGTGTAATAATATATTTATAGTCTATATAATAATAAATACATGTAAATAACATGAAAAAAATTTAGAAATCATATTGGTCATAGTCCCAAAAAAATATTACTTTTTTCATAATCCATTTACCATGAAATAAAATATTAAGAATATAATTGGAATATTCAAAATGAAATATTATAAATAATATAAAATTTAATTGGTAAATTTAAATATATATATTATGGTAATGTGATATATGAAATATTTAATGGGAAAGAGAGTAAGTAGAGAAATGATCATTTGATTAATAACATGATAATTTAAATAGTAAATTGACTATCAAATGTAATTTTTATAGTTAAATTATAATTTTGTAAATAATATTGATATAATAGGAATATATGAGTATAAAATTTTACAAATATATACTAAAAGTATTTAATATGATAATATTATTCATAAAAATCAAGAAAATTATGACGGTGTGATTCTTTTGTAATGTGTTTTCCCCTATTTATATAATTCTGATGTTTTTATTTTGAATATAACACATATTTATCCCTTTTTATAAAACAATAGTTTAAAATTTTGAAATCAAGTCATTAAAATTAGCACAGCGGTGATGTATAAGATTTTTAGTAGTGGGTGTAATATTTTTTGGAATAGTGAATGATAAAAATTATTATATATTGAATAATTGGGGTGTTTAGGACTAAATGAAAACATCTTGCTGGTAAATATTATTTTATTCAAATACAGATGTCTTAAATGATTTTGTTTCTCATTATAATTTGTACCATTCAAACTTCTGAATAAATTAATGCTTTCTTGTTTCTAAATTAATTTGTTTTAATAAAAAACACTCTACTCCTTTGCCTATAAATTCCATTCACCACCCATTATTTGTAACATTAAAAAATTCATAGAATTTTTAAGACATATAAAAATATTTCACATAATACAATAATACACATTGTCTATGTTCTCGTTTCATCTATTCTCAGAAAAATTTGAAATTGCTTAAATAGAAAATGTGTGGTCCTTATAAACTGTTAATTTTCTTTTGTCCATTATCTACATTCACTTTTATTAACCCATCTTGGTGTACAAAATCATTAATATAAAATGACATAAATTTTAATTATATTCATAATTTAATCATTGAAAAATATATCTATTCCTTTTTTTATAACTTTCTTTGAAAATAGTGTTCATTCGATGCTCGATTTGTTCCTGCTTTATGGATGGTGTTGCTTCATATTTATCAATGTTATTTTTATGTACTATGATAAATTTTATTTTTATCAATCACATGGTTGATATTTAATAATGGTATGATTAATATAAAATTATTTATAGTAAAATATTTTGTCCTGGCCTTTGAGTAAACATAACGAACATGTAATATAACACTTCACTTAAGAACCTGGTTCAAACCTATTATACAATATATATATAACCATAAAAATTTTATCATTATATTTAATTTTATCCTTTAAACATATCTAGTTAATAAAATCTTCTTTAGTTAATAAATATTCATAGCTCCATAACAATGAGATATTTGAATTGATTGAATAAATAACTTTAAAGAACTATTATGAACAACAGATGTAAATTGATAAATAAATGTTAATTATTTATTGATAATAAGGAAAATGGTTTAACAAAACCTATGTATTGTTTTTTATTTATTATCAACCATTTTTTCGTACAATATTAATATAGTAATTATATATGGTGATAATATATTTGGATGTTTTTAGAAGGTCGAATGGGGAGTTCCTGATTCACCATGTCTGGTAAAAAATAATGGATTGAATATATATCATGAATTTAATGTATTGGAGGATATTGGTTATCAATTTTATGTGAATTTATAATTATTCATGGTTGATATGGAGAATCTTAGGTAAGTTCTTGAGGATGACTAGGCAGATTGATGTGATACTATTGTCGCATTCACTATAAGAACTTGATGTATAATCCAATAAGTATATAATTCTAAAAGGAAGGTAGAGTTCCAATCATATATAAAATCGTGAAAATGGAGAATTTTTAAAAGTAGATAATTTTGAATGACAGGGATAGAGCCATTGTAATATCTATAGGTTAAAGGATGAATGTAATAGAAATATTTGCATGTAGTATTATTCTCACCCTGATGATGTTTCACATATTATTGTTCATTATGAAGGACATGAATACAACCTTCATCTCATAAAAGTGTTCCAATATAGATTTTCTTAATAAATAAAATCAAATACATTTATATAATCATATAGAATGAACTACACATAGCATGAATTAACAATCCTATAAAAAGAACATTGTGTTGCATAATTTCTTAGTGATTCTAAAAAATTTGGGTGAAAAACTATAGAGAGAGACAAAAGATTCTTAAATGTAATTATTTTTATGATAAAGAATAATTTTGGCGTATATAAATGAGTTTCATGAAATAAGGTTGTTTGGGTGAATGTGTGTATAGTTTGTTAAAGAATTCCTCTAGATTAAATATTTTAAAAATTGTATAAATCAAAAGGCAAGTAAAAGATCATGTTCTCTGAATAGTTTTCCATTGGATAATGAATGGAAACATGTTTCACATGTGTTGTATGATTTTTTGAAATTTTTTGGTCCACACACATATATATTGTTAATTAACGAATCTATGAGATATGTATGTTTATGATGGTAAGGATTCAAGGTTGAACAATGGTGGAGAATGTTTCAAGAATAAATGTTACAAAAAGGTGATCATTCCAATTTATATAATTTTTTTAGTATTTTCCCATACATATTATAATCCCAAAGTAGGATGATGATAATATTGTATGTGAATTGTTTTTGGGATAATACTGACATAAAAGAGTTTTACATCCACCATGGAATGATGTTACTTGAGGTGTTACATGATCCACCATGTACTGTGAAAAATATTCTATAAATCACGGTGTTCCTAGAATATAATATTTTCATGTAACCTTATTTTTTGTTATGTATTATCTTACATGAAACATAAATCTTGATAATTTTTCATGGATTATAACATAGAAGTGAATAGTTTCATGAACGAATGATTTTAGTAAAAATAGATTCATAAATGATAAGAATTTTTTAAAAATGGATGTTACATGAAAAATAATTTTTAGATATCTATTATAAGTAAATAGTGAATTTTATAATCTTAAACTATTGAATACAACTATAGAAGAGTGTCATTATAATAATTGAGAGAGGTTTATAAATCAAATAAATTGATGAGGATATACTATTCTATATAATAATAAAGCGCATTCATCAATATAGTGTGAAAGTGTAAGGAAGAAGAAATGTGGCATATGTGAGGCATGATGAATCCCAATATCATGTAATGGAACTATTCCATGAGTGTTGTTACTAAAACTAGAACATATTGTACACTAAACTAGTTAAACTCGTTGTATTATATTATGATTAGCACAACATTGACATATGTTTACTGAACCTGAACATTATATTGAACCAAATAGAAAAACTTGTTCCATGTGTATGTTTTACATTCTAAAATATATATGAATATTAGAATAAATATTGGTATAATTGTGGTTGGTTAAATGTGTTCGTCAAAATAAATTAAAAAGACATGAAATTGTTTTAACTATTCTATGGAGAAAAGTTTAAATTTATTTGCAACCACGATTCACCCCCTCCCCTCTAGGGGCGTATCTAGTTGAAATAATAGGTATCATAGGGTAAAATTTTAGACATAGTGTTTATACTCAGAACCAGTGATTGTATTTCTGAAACTAGATTCTATGTCGATGCCTCTATTTTTCATGAAACTTGGATTGATTGATGGAATAATGAATTACCCATATTCATACATTATTATAGGTGTAACAAACCAAGATTTTATGAGATATATAATTTTTAATTTCTTTGATGTGTTCTATTATACACTACACCAGGATTATCTTGTACTATACACAACACCGTATTTCCTTGCAGTATACGGAACACTATTCTTGGACCCTGTAACACACAATTTTGATAGTAGTTATTATATGCAACGTTTAGTGTATATATATATATATATATATATTCAATTTATAAATTAAATATGGTTGGATTTTGTTATACGAAACAACGAAAGAGTCTTTCACAACATGCAACCCTAACTTGGCTTGCATTACACGCAATCACGACCTTCCTCGATATCATGTGTTGTACGTAATACCAGGTTTCACTAAACAATGATATATGGTTATACTATAATTATGAACTACCCGTTATGAAAATTATCAACTACATTTTTAATTATGTAAAATTATGATTCATCTTACACATTTTCTAGAACATGGTATGAGAACTAAATCAATTTTTCGAGTAAAATAAGTATTTTACAAAAAATGTAGTTTTGCCGCCTTTTGATGGCGCACCCACATTAAATCTTGTTTTGACAAGTTTATAAGTTCAATTTTACTAAATAAAATTCTCCCTAGGAATCAAGATATAAAAATTTAATTTGGATAAATTTTACATATTATTCTAAAAACGTTCATATTTTGATAAATAGTAAAAACACGCTATATTTTAATTAAAAACAACTTTATTCATCACAATAATTTATATTGTTATATTATCTTTTTAATTGGTTTTAATGATTAATTAGAATATATTTTTAACATTTAATCTAATGTCGGTCATAGGAATTAATTTCACTTTGAAATTGGAAATAAACAATTATCAATCTTTTGATTGTTATTGTTTCTTAAAAACACGCTATTTGTTTTGATAACGGTAATTAATTTAAAAATTAATTAATTCTACTTCTATGTTTTTAATTTGAAAAAATAGACATCATTTTTGAATTCGGAATATCAAATATAGCTTAGGCTGAATTTTTTGTATTTTTCTGAAAAACGTCATTTTTTGATGAATAATGAAAACAATGAGTTTTTGGTTAAAACCGTGTTTTTATTTAAATAATAATTTATTCGATTTAATTTTAATTTAGGTCAAAATAGATAAATAATACATATATATGTTCAATGAAATAAATTGGAGTCATTTTATAATAATTTTATATTTATAAAAATTGTATTGAACTTTTCACCATCTTTTACCCACCTCCTAGGAGCTTTTGCACTTATTCATAAATCATAATTTTACCGCTTTTGTGAGATGAATTTTGAAAATCCGAGAGACACGGTTAATATCAAGGATTAAAATGTGGTTCAATTAGATAAAAATAATTTTTGGTGAATAGTAACGTTTTACTTTTATTTACCACGGTTAAAGATAAATAGGGTAATTCAAGGTTAAAATAATATTATAATAATTCAAAATTACCTTAACACTTGTTCAAACCTTATTAGATGAGTAATGGCCGACCATGGGCATCCTTGGGTCCATTTTGGGACCCCATGGAGCCACTTATGAAAGACAATGACACATTAGATTAATTAATTTATTGTATAGTCAAAATTGGAATTAACAAAAATATTTTAGTAATTAATTTTTATAAGGGGCTATATAAATTATCGTTTCTACTATAAATATTCATTATAAAGATAATAATATTTCCTAAATGTTGGTAATTTTTTATAATTTTTAGACATCAGATAAATTAAATTATTTATGACACAATAATGATGTAGTATTTACCTCATTCATAAATGATTTAAATAAATTAGATTATAATGATTAAAATATTATCCAAAACATGTACAATTCTTATTGGATGATTTTATTTCGACCATGAGTCATATTATATTCATCTTTAATTATGTTTTGACTTTTTGAAACTGAAGATATGTTTATAATGAAATAATATTTTCACATTTTTCAAAAGAGCCTCTCCTCCCCCTTATAAAAAGAGAACATTTCAATACAATTCCTCACACCTCTCAAGCCATTTGGCTCATCCAAAATCTGACCAATTAAGCTTAATATATCTCTATCCTCCCCCTAAAAGCCATACCTTAGGCATAAGGCACTCAAGGACGTTCTTTTTGTCCAAACCAAAGGAAGTTACCCAAATTAAAGGTAACCGTTTCTCTTAAATTGTTTTCTTTTATTCTACTTCTCCAACTCCTAAACTCTTTTTAATCCTTGAAACTGTAACAAAAACATTATCCTCAGTATACTAGTATTTTTTATGAGAATTATTCTAACTACTCTTACACAAACCTCCATATAATGGATGAAGAACATAATGTTTCTGTGATGGTAAACTAATGCCTCACAAAACGATGATTGTTCGATTTTCTCCTACCGCCTCTCATGGTGGCCATTATGATGGAACTGTATTTATATATGATATATATTATGTTTATGATTTCCTTATGCTTCTTTACTTCCCAATTATATCAATCCTTTATTGTTTCGATGGTGGGTAAATATGATGATCTCATTTGAGGAAGTGTAGACTATCGCCCCCTCAAAGTGATATGATTCCGTAATTCCTTATGTGGGATGTATAAAGGATGTATTTAATGATATTATATATGATATTATACTGGAATTATAATATAACTATTCTATTAAGATAATAAATAGAAATGAAATTAGCGTTCATGCGTACGTACGGCTTACCGTCTCCATAAACGGTGCATTTCATTTCTTCTCTCCAAATGTTATATACTGTTATAAATACATGTATATGCTGGATATATAATGAATATATATGATATATAAATCATTATTTAAAACCTTGAAGTAAGTAAAATCATGATATAAGTAATAATAACATCATGAACAACAATTCCAAACAAGTACGATAAATAAGATGATTTTACCCAAAACGTTTGTTTAACATGGGATATACAAAAGAACGGGTAATATAAAGTAATAAGTAAACCATAAATGATATCATAATATTGTATATGATACTTTAATAAGTCAATGACCTTATTTAAATCAATATACAAGAGGTTTGGATACGTACGAAGCATATCAGACCTATGGTAAGGGATAACTATTCCAATCTCACTCTTATCCGAGATTATTTATTCGTATGTATATACTTAGTTTATTGTTATCATCCATGTCCATGTTTCCTAAAAATGGTTTCATGTATGTTTAAAGTCCCTTTTCACCATTTTTGTCTTTTAATACATGTAATGTAATGAATCTTTCATTTTTTTTACCATACACGGTACTTTTTGACTTTTCCGACAAAAGTATGAGGAGAATGTTATTTTTAACTTATACGGCGTGAGCAGATTTTTACGGTTTCATAACGACTTATTTTCATTAAGCATACTCCAAAAGATTTCATGACTATTTTACAACAAAATTTTTATATTTTAAAATTGCATGAAATTTTTTAAAAAAATGATTTTGAAGAAGAAAGGATATTTTTCTCAATAATTCATTTCAAGCGTTTTATCAATACGATTTTCCATCTAAGGTGACATTATTTCTTATGTGTATGTTTCAAGTATAATGTCTCTATGATTTATGTGGTTTCACTTTTCTTATTATGAAATGATATCAATTTCTTCTATATGGATTATGTTATTATGCGATGATGTTTATAAAACCCATTTTATTCTTTGGGTTATTATGGATGATGTATGTTTATTTTGTGCACAAGTAATAATGATTTCATTATGAGATGGGTGGGACCTATATCTCCCTCCAATTCATTGGGTAAGTATTTATATCTCATTAGATAGATATGGCTGTAACGGAAAGTAAATCCGGTTCAGTAATACAGGACTGGAATGGAAAGTAAACCCGGTTTCGTAAGGGTCTTTGTCAACTAAGATGGTCTTGGAAGCAATGCCTTTCTTACTATGGAAATAATGTCATGTGCTTAATGGTTTCCACAATTACAAGTTTTATTCTCATGCTATTTTATCATGATTAATATTTTTTTATGATCTATGTCTTATGTACTGCCATGCTTTATGTCATTTCTCATGATTTTGATGTTTAAACATTATGTTCATGTTTTTAAGTTCAAATGTATATAATTTATTTTATTTTATCCATGCTTACCCTTACCGAACATTTGACCTCACCGTTTATATATTCTCTTTTCCCTAGGATATAAAGAAAGGTTTTTAGGTAATAAAACCAAAAGGGTAAGATTGTTATGGGAAATGTTGAGGATCTTTCACAACGATTAGAAGATTACGTTCCGAGATTCCAAAGAAACTAAACTATTACAGTCCTTGTGTGTCTATTTTTTATATGTATTAAGTATTCCTCAAAAGTAATGTAATGTCCATGTATGTCAAGATTCGGGTCTCTACAGTTGGTATCAGAGGAAAGGTTTAGTTAACCTTTGGAAACTAGGATGAAGAAACTTTAGTGAGATCCCTATAGATATTTCTACGGTATGTCTAGGGATGTGCCGATGGTTAAGTATAAGTATAGTTTATAGTCCTAGAATTATGGTAATGATATTAGAATTAATCCTAAGATGTTAGAAATCTAAGGTACTCCCCCTTTATTATGTTGTTTTCTCTAGCATGATTTTTTCCTCTCACAATACTCTATTTGGGTTTTAGATGATGGTTGGAACCCGAAGGAACCGTGTTGATCAATGTAATGGACAATGGAATTATTGTCCCCCTAAACAAACCAATGTTATGGGAGATGGAGTGAAAAATCTTATTGTTATACATACGCAAGATATGAATCATTCTGGACTTCTAAGTGAGCCGAGAAGAGAAAAATATTCCATTGAGCCCTTCATGAGGCAACATCCACCTTATTTCAATGGGTCTTCTGATCCACTTGTTGCTGAACAATGTATCCGTACCATTGAAAAGATATTTTCCATACATCACTGTTCAGAACATGATAAAGTCATTCTAGCTGTTTACCGTTTAGAAGATGAAGTAGACCACTGGTGGACTCTCATTTATAATACAAGGCCCCAAGATGAAATTGAATCCATGGAATGGGATGAGTTGAAAACTTGTTTTTCATTACGTACTTCCCTCATATTCTTCGAACAAATATAGAAAAGGAGTTCCTTGAGCATAAGCAAAAGGATGATGAATATTTTAGTATATACAATTCAAATATTACAAGGCTTGAAAGGTATGCATCTGGCTATATCATCCAACCTAAAAGTAAATTTGATCGATTCTTCAGTGGATTAAAACCAAATCTTCGAAGGGCATTAGCTATAAGAGACTACAATGGATATGAAGAAATTGTGCGTTGTGTTATCAAGGTAGAAATGGAACATGATGTTACATATCCATCTCATGGTTTGGACAAGAAACGAAAGATGGAGTTCAAGGAGAAATCTCAGAACAAAGGTGAAAAGAAGATGAATGTTTCTTTATGCTCAAAGTGTGGAAAGAAGCATGGTGGAGATTGTCTTAAAGGGATTAGAAAATGTTTTAAGTGTGGAAAAGAAGGTCATTGAGCAGTTGAGTGTCGAAGTAATGGAAAAAGGGTTGCTAATGATGTGAATAAAGAAAAGACTCCAAATAATGTACCACCAACACTTCAATGCTTCAAGTGTAATGAAATGGGGCATTATGCTAATCAATGCCCTAATCCAAGGGTTAATGATGATCGACATGAGAAACCACTTAAGGAAAATGAAAAAGATAAGTCACATGCAATCACTATTGGCGATGCTGAATATGAAAACGATGTGGTGGAATGATTAAGTGTTTATGTAATGGGATTCCAAAATAATGTTGTATATAGTATCGTGGAATAGTGGAATATTTATGTTTTGGTCTATTTTGGTTTTCAATAATTTTATGATACCTGTAACCATGGAAAGTGAGTGAGATATTTTCGGAAAGAAGATGATATGCTCATAATAAAGGGATAAAGAGATAATGATATGATTTATAGTATTCATGAACTCATGATTTATATAAGTACTAAATGATATCAAGGTTTGAGTATATATAATTGTTTGGATTTTGGTAGGTGGAAAAAGTTAACTTTTGACAGAACTCATGTTTTCACTAAGGTTCTTTGGTAATTTATGTTTCACGACAATATATGATTAGGGTATTCATATTCTTGGAATGTGACCAACATGATATATCGAATGATAAATGATGGTATTCACATGCTCGGTAGATGAAATTTCAAGTAATCATTAGCTTTATACTATGAGATTAGACAGAAGTATTTTGGATAAGCCTAAAGATTGGAATGGATTATGTTGGACATATGTTAGTGTTGTTTAAGACAAGAACTTTTTTCTGATATTATTGATTGAATGTTATAATAATGTAGTTTTTGAAAAAGGACAACCTACAGAACGGGCGACAACCCGTCGCGTCGGACAAGGATCTAGGAATCGATCCCACAACCAAAGTGCGACATACCTTTATCACCAACCACCAGCCTATAGGAAGTCCCTGGTTAGTAGAAACAAGTTTTATTTTATTAAGTGGTATGATAGATTAATTATAAGTCCATTTTTGCACCCATATATGATTAATTTCAGCATAGATGGACTTATGTATATTTAATAAATTGTGCAAAAAAAATTGCGATAGAAATAGATGGAATGACGTATCATTATATCGCATAATCTGCTAACACTTCAAAAAATACAAATTCAAATTCATTTCTTTATGATATGATGTGGAAATTGTTCGAGGCATGAGAAACAGTGAGGTGATACCGAAATAAAGTAAGTATTTATTCTAATTCGAATTCTTCAACATTAGGGAAATGATCTTCAAAACAAAAAAATGTTTTCCTAGATCTCTCATATCTGATGAATCAGATGGTACCTTAGATCATCCCAAATTTACGGATTTGTGATTGTTGGATTTTTCATAGCCGTGTCATATATCACTCTTCATCAAATGTTAATGGTTATATTTCTCTTCCATATCCATATTTTCATCTATATTCTCATATGTGGCAACACAAGTGATGAGTTACATTGGGTATCCATTTTGTTTCTAACATTCATTTTTTAAAATAATTTTTAGTATTGTTTTTTACGATTTGGGTTTCTATGAAAGAAACTTTCAAGTAGTAAACCATTTATAACCCCGACGAATTTCGAGGGTGAAATTCATTTTAAGGGGGTAGAATGTAACAATACAAGATATTATGAGATATATTGTTTTTTATTACTTTGATGTGTTCTATTATACACTACACCAGGATTAGAATGTACTATACGAAACACCGTATTAGCTTTCAGTATACACAACACTATTCTTGGATCATGTTACACATAATTTTGATAGTAGTTATTCTATGCAACATTGAGTGTATATATATATATATAATCAATTTATAAATGAAATATGGTTGGATTATGTTATACGAAACAACGATGGAGTCTTTCACAACACGCAACCCTGACTTGGATTGCATTACACGCAATTTCGACCTTCCTCGATAGCTTGTGTTATACACAATACCAGGTTTCACTAAACAATGATATATGGTTATAATATTATTATGAACTAGATATTATGAAAATTATCAACTAAATTTTGAATTTTGTAAAATTATTATTCATCTTACACATTTTCTAGAACATGGTATGAGAACAAAATCATTTTTTCGAGTAAAATAAGTAGTTTTCAAAAAATGTAGTTTTGCCACCTTTTAATGGCGCACCCACGTTAAATCTATTTTTTGACATTTTTATAAGTTCAATATGACAAAATAAAAATCTCCCTAGGAATCAAGATATAAAAATTTAATTTGGATAAATTTTGCATTTTATTCTAATAACTTTCATATTTTTATGAATAGTAAAAACACGCTATATTTTAATTAAAAACAACTTTATTAATCACAATAATTTATATGTTTAGATTATATTTTTAATTTGGTTTAAAGTGTAATTGGAATATATTTGTACCATTTAATCCAATTTTGGTCATTGGAATTAGTTTCACATTGAAATTGGACATAAACAATTATCAATCTCATGATAGTTATTATTTCTAAAAAACACGTTATTTGTTTTGAAAATGGGAATTAATATTAAAATTAATTAACGCCACTTCTATGATTTGAATTTTGAAAAATATACATAATTTTTCAATTCGGAATAACAAATATATCTTAGGCTAAAATTTTGGTATTTTTCTAAAAAACATCAATTTTTGATGAATAGTAAAAACACTGAGTTTTTTTGTTAAAGGCGACTTTTTATTTAAATAATAATTTTTTTTAATTTTTTTAAATGTAAAAATAGGTACATAATAATTATATTAGTTCAATTAAATCCATTGGAGTCATTTTATAATAATTTTAGATTTGTAAAAATTATATTGAACTTTTCACCATCTTTTACCCACCTCCTAGGAGCTTTTGCATTTGTAAATAAAACATAATTTTACAGCTTTTGTGAGATGAATTTAGAAAATCAAATATACACGGTTAATATCAAGAATTAAAATGTGGTTCAATTAGATAAAAATAATTTTTTGTGAATAGTAATGTTTTACTTTTATTTACCAAGGTTAAAGGTAAATAGGGTTATTCAAGGTTAAAAGAATATTATAATAATTCAAAATTACCTTAACACTTGTACAAACCTTATTTTATGAGTAATGGCCGACCATGGAAATCCTTGGGTTGATTTTGTGACCCCATTGAGCCACTTATGAACGACAATGACACATTAGATTAATTAATTTAATGTAAAGGCAAAATTGGCATTAATAAAAATCTTTAAGTAATTAATTTTTATAAGGTGATATATAAATTAACTTTTCGACTATAAATATTCATTGAAAATCTAAAACTATTTCTTGCATGTTGTTATTTTTTTATAATTTTTATACTTCAAATAAATTAAATTATTTATTACACAATAATTATGCAGTATTTACCTCATTCTTAAATGATTTAAATAAATTATATTATAATGATTAAACTAATAACCAAAACATGTCCAATTATGATTGGATGATTTTATTTAAACCATGGGTAATCTTATCATCATCTTTAGTTATATTTGGACCTTTTTAAATCGAAGATAAGTATATAATAAAATAATATTTTTACACTTTCCAAAAGAGCCCCTCCTCCCCCTTATAAAAGGAGACCATTTCAATCCAATTCCTCACACCTCTCAAGCCATTGGGATAATCCAACATCTTCCTAATAAATCTCAATACATACCTATCCTATCCCTACAATCCCTACTTTAGGCAAAAGTCACTCCAAGGCATCCTTTTGGTCCAAACCAAAGGAAGTTACCCAAATTAAATGTAACAGTTTCTCTTAAATTGTTTTCTTTTATTCTACTTCTCCAACCCCTAAACTATTTTTAATCTATTCTTTTGTTACAAAACAGTTATCCTCAGTATACTGGGATGTTGTTATGAGAATTATTAGAACTACACTTACACACACCTCCATCTAATGGATGAAGAACATAATGTTTCTGTGATGGAAAACTAACACCTCACGAAATGATGATTGTTCGATTTTCTCCTACCACCTCTCATGGTGGCCATTATGATGGAACTGTATTTATATATGATATATATTATATTTTTTTAATTCATTATGCTTCATTACTTCCCAATTATATGAAGCCTTTATGGTTTCCGTAGTGGGTAAATACGATGATCTCATTTGAGGAAGTGCGGACTACCGCCCCCTCAAAGTGATGTGATACGTTAATGCCTTATGTGGGATGTATAAAGGATGGAGTTAATGATATTATATATGATATCATACTAGAATTATAATATACCTATTCCATTAAAATAATAAATAGAAATGAAATTAGTGTTCATGCGTACGTTCGACTTACCGTCTCCATGAATGGTGCATTTCATTTCATACCTCCATATGTTATTTACTATTATAAATACATGTATATGATGGATATATAAGGAATAGATATGATATTTGAATCATGATTTACATTCTAGAAGTAATTAAATCATGATATAAGCAATAATAACATCATGAACAACATGTCCAAACACGTACGATAAATAAGATGATTTTACCCAAAACGTTGGTTTAACATGGGATTTACAAAAGAACGGGTAATATAAAGTCATAAGTAAACCATATATGATATCATAACAATGAATATTATTCTTTACTAAGTCAATGACATTATTTAAATCATTATACAGGAGGTTCAGATACATACAAATCATATCAGACCTAAGGTAAGGGATAACTATTCCAATCTCGTTCTTATCCGAGATTGTTTATTCGTAAGTATTTACTGGGGTTATTGTTATCATCCATGTCCATATTTCCTAAAAATGGTTTCGTGTATGTTAAAAGTACTTTTTAACCATTTTTGACTTTTACTACATGGTATGTAAGGAATCTTTTTTTTACCATACGAGGTACATTTTGACTTTTCCGACAAAAGTACGAGGAGAATGTTATTTTTAACTTATACGGCGTGAACGGATTTTTACAGTTTCATAACACCTTGTTTTCATGAAGCTTCCTCTAAAATATTTCATAACTATTTTCAAAAAAATATTTTTATTTTAAAATTTTATGACATTTTGTGAAATTAAAATGATTTTGGAGAAGAAAGGATATTTTCCCCAAGAATTCATTTCAAGTGTTTTATCAAAACCATTTTTCATCTAAGGTGACATTATTTCATATGTGTGTGTTTCAAGTATAATGTCTCTATGATTTACATGGTTTCACTTTTCATATTATCAAATGATATCCATTTCTTTTATATGGATTATGTTATGATGGGATGATGTTTTTGAAACCCAGTTTATTCTTTGTGTTATTATGAATGATGTATGTTTATTTTGTGGCCCAAGTAAGAATGATTTCATTTTGAGATGGTTGGGACCTATATCTACCTCTAATGCATTGGGTAGAGATTTATATCTCATGAGATAGACATGGATGAAATGGAATGTAAATATGGTTTAGTAATACAGGGCTGGAACGGCATGTAAACCAGGTTTAGTAAAGGACTTCGTCCACTAAGATGGTCTTGGAAGCAATGCCTTGGCTACTATGGAAATCATATAATGTGATTAATGGTTTTCATAATTTCATGTTTTATTCCCATGCTATTTTATCATTATTAATGTTATTTTATGATTTATTCCTTATGTACTTCTTTGTTTTATGTCATTTCTCATGATTTCAATGTTTAAACATTATGTTCATGTTTTTAAGTTCAAATGTATATGACTTGTTTTATTTTATCCTTTATTACCATTACTGAGCATTTGAGATCACCCTTTTTATGTTTTATTTTCCCCAGGATATAAAGAAAGTTTTTAGGTAAGAAAACCAAAAGGGGAAGATATTTATGGGAGATGTTTAAAATCTTTCACCAAGATTATAAGATTACGTTCTGAGTTTCCAAAGACACTAAACTATTAAGGTCCTTGTGTGTCTGTTTTTGTTATTTATTAAGTATTCTACAAAAGTAATGTAATTTTTGTGTTCATCCAACGTTGGTAATCTACAATGGGAAAGATGTTATAAATAATATTTGGAGAAATGATGAAAATAAGAAAGCTCAGTGAATGAATTGTAAATATTGAATGAGAAAATATATTGAATAGATTGTTGTCTGATAATTTTGATAAGAATGCTAATCACTGTAATATTTCATGGGAAATTTATAATGATATGGAATCTTTTTACTGAAACACTTCCTAGAGAAGTCATTTTTTTTCCTCACTAGAGGGTATTAGAAATATCAATGATGAAAATTCAATGGATAAGGTTACTGAGGAAAATATTATTGAAATTTAGAAAATGAGGAATAGTATTAGGAAGAAGACAAATGATAAAACATGTACTAATATTAAGGTCAACGATTCTAACTATATCAAAACATCTTGATCTATCTATATTTTTTATTTTTCTAAAAAATAAAAGAGATTATATTTCCCTCAAGATATTAATGAACGAGAGGTTTTGGTTTAACTTCATATCGAGATTTAATGTGAATTGAAATAATTAGATACTCAAAAAATGAGAAATAGAAAATCAGTGGCATATTAAAAGAATCAAAATCATGTGTGGATGACATTGTAAAAAAGTATCACAAACTACATGAATAATTAATTGATCATCTTTTTTGACATGTGAACTCAATAAATGTATTGAATATCAACAAAAATACAGGAATAGAAGAAATGGTGATTGAAAAACATAAATATCCATCCAATTAACCAAATAGAATTATTATGTAACTTGAGGATGAAGTTCCTAAAAATAGAAATATTAAGTATCAATATGAAGAATTTGATTTTGGGAATAAATGTTTTAAAGGATTTATTTGTGAAAACGATCCGCTAATGTAAAATGAGAGCTCTTATTGTGAAAAATAGGCTGTGATGAATGGTTATCAATTCAAAGTTATATTGTCAAATTATAATTAATATATTAGAACATTACAAGAAAACTTTCATGCTTTGAGATCAAATAAAATTTAGACTAGGAAATCATTTTTTAATTTTTTTCATTGATAAAAAGTGTCTGAAAATCGATATGTGTCCCTAAATTTTGAAATATTTTGTATGTGTTCCAAGATAAAATAAAGAAGTGATTTTCTTGAATAAATTTATCAAAATAGAAGAAATATGATTGTCCTGGAGAATGTGAAGAAATCAAAATTTCTCCCTCTCAGGACATGGATCATGGAGAGAAGAAAATATAAGAATGAATTAAACTCTAGATTAATGAATATTTAAGAATAGATAAAGAAGTAAGATATAATGATCACATGGATTGAGGCAAAGCACCATCTTAAAAGGGAAAAGACAATTTGGTGTTCCCTCTAGATAAGAATCTACGAGTTAATCTTCTATGGATCAAAAAAATTATAAAAATTCGAGGAATTTAATTAATATTTTTTAGATTTATGTATCCAAGAATAACATATCCCTGAGTTACCACTACTATGGAATAATGGGTCACATTATGAGTGTTTTATAAGAATACTAAGGGATTAATGATATTAAAAATTGAAATTATGCCATGATTAAAAAAAGTATGTGTTATTTAGAGTATGTTTTATTTTCTCACAACATGTTCAAGTGTGAAAGGGAGATCATCTATAAGAATGTGCGGTGTGCGAAAATTTGGTAAGGAGTTCCTCTTCCCTAGTGCCTTACAATTAAAGTGACTATAATGTAAATTGAACAATTATGATGGAAAATATGTAATTTATATTGGTATAAATTCATAATGATGATTTCCTTGTTTATAATGTACATATCATGAATACCACTAAATTGTTCCCTTTGATGGAAAGGTTGAAAATAATGAAATAGAAGGGGGGTCTATTCCATCTTATAAGTAATTTATGTTTACACCTAATAGAAGAGTAACCTAAAATTAAACAATGTGAGGAGTGTGAAATTATTGTTAAGGATAAATAAAAAAGTCATATCTATAGATAACATAAAAGAAATATGTCAAAATGTGAAATGAAGCCTAGTAGATGATCCCTCCAATGGATGATGAAGAAAGAACATATGTCTAATGGGAAGACTCCAGCTATGAAAAATAATAAAGAAAATAGAGTTATAGGTATTTAATCAAAGTATGATTTCTATATGAGTAGGTTTCAATATAAAAATGTGAAATGGATTATGTGAGTTGTGTCTATATATCCAAGGAGGCAAATCATGTGGGTAAATAATGTCAAATTATATGTCAATGATATATAGGGTTGGATATAGAGTTAAACATAATAAAAAGGAGTATAATATTTTTCAATAAATAAACAAGTAGTAATTTTATTCGTTTCTAATGAAATTCTAGAGATACCCCTCCCCCTATTCAATTAAGAGTTTCAAATTATCATTTAAATTTATATAGAATTAAAGGAATGATATGATCTGTGGGGTTGTGTTTCTCCTAAAAGTGAAACATTGATTAACATGTCTATTGATACGTAAAAGAAGATGATTAATAATTATTGAAATTCATATTGATTATCAAATTCAATATGTTGTTTTAACAATAAACTCTATTTTTTAATTAAATATCTATATGTGTCATAACTTTGAATGTGGAGATCATATGATGATAACACAGTATTTGTAACTGAAGAGTTTTCAAAGCTATATTTAAATAGACAAGTGGTTCCATGTATCATCTAATATTTAATAATTTGTAACATTCCTCAGTTTAAGTGTTATTGGACTACCCAAAGAAGATATATGTATATAGAATAAAAAATTCCATTTTTTGAATTTTTTTTCCCTATTATCTTATAATGTTTTTTAGTTTTTTATTTTTAGGATATATGTAATCTTTTTAAAATTATATGGAATGATCAATATGTGTTATCACATTTTTGATGAGTAATTCAAAATTTTGTAGCATCTTAATGATTATTATCAATAATTGGTATTACTGAATATATATATATATATGGAGATTTGGTTATTAGAACACTATTTTTTTTAATCATTTATGATAGAGGAGTCATGTGATGAATTAAATACCTTTCATAACATATGGTAACATGAGGTTATCCTTAACATGAGATATTGGTTAGTTTATCATGTATTATATCTCACAAAATATTGATAAATTTATTTTTCACTCACCATTTAGTTTTAGAGTGATTGTTATTACATGATGTTCTTTAGATGAATTATATTTCTTTTTCTAGAATCAATAAAATTATGCGAATAAGATGGAAAATATTTGAATAAAAATTATTTCCTATAACGAGTTTCAACTCAGTAGGGTTATTGGATTTTTCTATGAATTAATGAATAGGTGAAATTTCACTCATAAAATATTTTAGAAGTCTTCAAAAATGTGAATATGGTGACTCTATGTTTCAATGGTGATATTTTCATGATGTTTTTAATTATAAGAGATCCATGTGACCAAATGTATTTTAATTAAGACCATCAATGGTATATTTAATAGAGAATGCTTTTTTGTGGTAGTGTATCTATTTATGAAGAATTTTTCTATGGTTATCAATGAAAATGGGGGAGTTGAAATAATAGAAATATATGATGATGCACTAAGGGGACGAAAACTTGAATATAAAAATTGGATTCATAAAGTTATTTTCATTTGTTTGTCATATAGTGACAAAACATTTTTCAGGGAGTAAAATGAGGAATAAAAAATCAATATTCCAAAATACCGTTTTATGATCTAAGAGGGTAATGATTTATAAAAATATTTACAATAAAATCCATAGAACTAAAATTTTGGAACCAAACACATGTTTGGTATTTTATATTTTTTAATCCTAGTAGCATACAATATGCATGTTGTATTGATAGATAGTGAAAGAATTTCTTGTGGTTATGAGAAGGTTTAATGGGTAGTTTTGGATTCTCCATTTTTACTAAAAAGGTATATATTATACATCTTAAATTGAAGTTATATTATAGATTCTAGTGGAGATCCATGTGATGCATATTCAGAACTATAGATGTTTGATCAATATAAAATGAGATTAGTTCTTGAGGATGAATTACCAGGTGAATGTGAGATTAAACTGTAATTCACAATAAGAACATGTAAAATAAATTTGTAATCATTTTGTAATGTATGAAATGAATGGTTCAAACTGTGTATGGAAGAATGTCAGATGAGTATTCCGATAATTATATAATCTTGGATGATTGGTAGAGCACAAATGTGATATATTGATATTGAAGGATGAATGGCGCATAAAATTATTAGGCTGAATTACTCTACCCATGAAGATGTATTTCATTCCCTTTTTTGGTGGAATACATGAAAATAACCCGAGTCTCATAATGTTTTTCTTATATAGTTTTTTTAGGAAATAAGATGACATCTATGAAGAAAATCACAAATCACAGATCATGGACTATATGAATCCAGAATTCATAATTCTAAAATAGTGAAAAAAATTTATTTAATAATTTATTTCAAAAAATTTAGTGAAAATATCTGTAAGATGGTAAATGGTTACCTAAATTCATGGTTTGGAAGATATAGAGGTATTTTATAGAAAATAAGTTAGATTTGTAAAATAATGATGTTTTCATGAATCAGTGGAAGTATCATTAAATAATATTGTGGGATAATGTCTAAATAAATATTGCATGATTAAAAAAAAGTAAAAAAAATAGAGATACAAAAATATATAAATATTTTATATTTGATGGGTATATATTTTACGAACATACAAGAGTTTCTAAAAATTTATTTTTTCATTGAATAGGTATTCATTTATGAATTGAAGCCATCATGAAATATGCATGTTTAGGGTGGAATTGTTTTATGGATGATTTGTGATTGATAATATTTTAAAATCCTAATTTATATGAATTTGATGTTTCCATGTTACATGACAGATCGTAATTTTTATATTAATATCTGACCCTAATAGAGGATGAAGAGAGAAGATGAGGAGACATGTTTGAGGGTAATTATTGGGTGGAAAATACACTGATGTGTCCACGGTTTGAATTTAGGTGAAGAGTTATGAGAAAATTCATGTTCAATGATCAATATTCAATGAATAATTATGTTTTTAAGACATAATATTTTAATTAATACTTGTTTTCCATAAATTATTAACATTAATGAAAGAACTGTATTAAAATTTATCATCTGTTGAAATTTACAAGCATGATTTCATGAAAAAAATTTGTTATCAAATGAATAACTTTTAAAAATGATCAAGGTTTTGAAAAATTGTATGTCACATGAACATCAGGTATTTAATATGCATTTTAGGTGAATAGTGCAGTAAGTGATTATAATATAAGGAAAATTATGTAAGAATAATTTCATTCTAATATTGATAAAAACATATGATTCTATTCTATTGAAAAAACCTACATGTATATAAATTTTTTAATTAACATCATTACGATAGTGAACAGAGTTTATAAATAGGCATATAATCATGAGTGAGGGGTGACCAACCCTTAACTCTTGTAATGATAGTGCTCATTGGGTGAGGAGTGACCAAAACATTACTCATTTTAATATGGAGTTCATGGTGTTTAGTGAACACATCACAATCATTATATCCAACAAAACATTGAAGCTCAATGGATTATGGTACAATCGAGACAGAAATGGAAAATTATCCTTGCACATGATCATTATGTTGATGTAATGAAAAATACCTATATACCATTGGTGTATTAGGTTTTATCATTCATTATTTATTTTAGTAACGGATTAATCCATTTTAATTGGTCGAATGTTTCCCCTCTAATATGGGAACCAGATCCATAGAGAAATTTAATAAGACTACATATAAAGGATTAGATTTATCTATCAACATTGTTCACCCATCGCATTATCATGAAGTATATAATTTTAACAAAAAATATTTATGAATAAGTTATGGGAATGAAATTTTGAAAAGAAATTGGATAATTTTTTAAAATTACAGATGCATCAAAACTGACTAAAAACTTATGGTAACCAAAACATTATATTTTCTCCATTCCTTATATAAATATACAATTTTATGTACAAAATGTTATAATTCCTATATATCATTAATTTAAAATATAAAATAATAAAGCCCTATTGGTTTTTGGACTTTTATATCATTTTGTAATCATTTCATTTATAAATTCTTAGTTAACACATTATGATGTCGGTGTGGGATTTTCATCCAAACTTCTTCTCGGTTTATTTATTTAATTTATAATACCAATAGAATATGTCTTTATTAATTACACTATTTGGTTATAGTAGTAAATTAACATTTATTTATCTTCATTCCATTATTCTTTTGGGTACTCACATTTTCTTTCTTGATGTTTGATTTATTTATGTTCTTTAATGATTATATGTAACCCATTTCTTCCAAGGGTTATTGATGAATGTATTCTTGTTTAATGGAGGGACACATAAATTTAATTTAATTTTTTATGGTACACATATTCATGTGAATTTTATAATGTGATTTGTGGTACCTAAATAATAAAACCTCTCCTACTAAATCAATTATGTGAAATTTATACTTCATGATTTGTTACGTATGGTGCAATGATGGCGATCCAATCACACTATGTTTTGATGTTTCATTAGTGACGATATACTTATACCAATAATGGCATATTTTTTTAAAGACATTCATATTTAGAGTTCCAATGATCTATATTTTATTAATATCATGTAATTATATTATAATGAACCATTATTTGTCTTGATACAACACATTGTCCATACTCATCAAATCTTGACATTTTATTACCCTCTTAATATGTTGTTATCTCAAATTATATTATAAATACCGAAATAAATTTCAATGATTTCAGGTTTAAAATCATGTAACATATAATTGTTAATTTATATTTGTGTAGTGTGACTTATTTTTTACATTGGTAAAGAAGTAGATCATTTTATTTTTAGAGTGTAAATTTATATATTTATGATATATTATATAGTTATCAAATATGTGGATATAGAAAAAAATCACGGAGTTAAAACATATTAAAATAATATGTTTCTTGTTTTTATTTTCAGGATGATGTTCATATTGAATGTTACATATATATTATATTTGATAAGTATTATTTTTGATGTATGGAAAGTTGGTTAAAAGATTGAAATAGCTATTTATGTACAATGACAAACCTTTATTAGTATATTATTTGTTAAATACCCACAGAGAGTACTGAACTATCCAGGTAATAGTTATCATATCATCAAAATACATATTATGAGTTTTATAAATTTAATGGATAAAGATATTTTTCAAATTATTCAAGTTTTTATTTTTCATCTTTATTTCAATACAAATACTTTTTATAGACTACTCAACCACTTACTATTATAGTTTAATTTCTCAATCGATCATGATTCCACACTGGGGGGGGTCGATCAGTCTATAAATATCTTCTCCATTACTTTTCATGATAATGTTTTACCCACATTTTTTAATGATCCCCTACCATTGTTTATGACAAATGGGTCTTAATAATTAAAAACAATGTTCAATCCTCTTGGAATGGAGAAATTAAATGAGTTCCACATAATATTTTTACAAGTTCATGTACCAATGTATGTAATTAATTCATTTCTTTGTTTTATTTCTTCATAGAACAAGATTAAATCATTAGAATCGTTGATGACTTTTATGGGGTGGGTATCATTTAAAACCCAAATTATCATTCTATACTTCAAATGTATGGGTAGGTAAGCACATTCATCTACGATTATTGTATACTACATTATAATAGACATTATCCTATTAACTTGTTGGGATTAGATTAAATTGGAATCATACAACTATCAAGGATTGTCCTTTTAAAACCTCCTATTAAAAGTCAAATGCGCTCAAATATGTATCTAGATTAAAAGACGAAATATTATTCCCCAATCATAATCTTTAATTTTTTGGGTATTCTATTAAATTATACTAATGACTATCCCCACATGCCCAAACAGGTTATTTAACTATTCATTATCCATAGTCACACACACCCAAGGAATCTACCTAGGGGGTCACTCATCCTGATGACTATTCCATTAAAACCCTATTCATCTATATAAATTTTATTAGGTAGGATCCGGAATAATTTTTCATACTTTTTAGATATGGGTATTAACATTTATCAATTTAATACTTTTATTTTATGGGTTGTAATATTCAACCCCACCATTTATAGCACATAACCCTCATTCTAGATACTATATCTCAACCCATGTAGATCCACGTCACTTATGGATGGGTTCATCTTCTAATACCAATATAAAAAATAGGAACTGAAGACACATATATTTCCCCACACAGATATAGTGTCACCACCTAAGTTCCCATCTATATGATTTAATGGTTCATTAGACTAATAATTTTTCTTACAGTGCAACACATGTTATTCATTATATTTCTCCTCCCTCACATACGCCTAGTAAAACGTCTATTGGGGTCACCCAACCTGATCACTAGTCCTTGACAAACCACTTTAACTATGGTGTTCTTATCAGTTAGACTCTCAAAAATATTTTTTCACCTTATTGGAATAGTTAGTAACATATATCCATTTAATAAATTTAAATTACATAATTTTAAAGAATAGTTTCGTTATATAATTAAAATATGCATCTTTTTATTCTACATTAGTTATTCTTTGCATCATATCGTCTGAAACATATAAAATATAGAGATATTTTTCCATAATATGTAACATTATAATCTCTTACTTCCATAGTTATAAAATTTATTCTTTAGAATCCTAAGATCCATATTCTATGGTTCTATTATATATGTGTCTGTCAAAAATTATGATTCAATTCTCAAATATCACTCAACAAATTGAATATTTAAGATGACATTACAAAAAATATTTTCATGTGTGTTTCATAATAATACAACTAATGAAGTTAGTGTCTTCATGGAAGGAATACATCATGTAATACAATTGAAACAATAGTTATCTTCATTATCCTATCAATCATAGCTAGAAATTAAAAATGAGATTTGTTCATATTTGTAGGAAAATCAAAACCATTCACACGATACTACACTATTCAAATATTTATAGTGACTTTTATTTTAAAACATATCTTTGTTAACATAACAAATAATTCATGACCATGTAGCATTCAAAACCAATAACTTCCATATCAAATATCTTCTATGGAACTTATTTTAGATAAAACATTAGTTCCATGATGTCCATTATGAATATCATGATTTTCCTTCCTTTTAGAGAAAATACACTTAAGAAATCAATGATCATTTGACTTTCACACAACTCTATTTATGTTCCAATTTTCATTATCACCAATTTTGACGTCGAACATTCACCATATCACTTCTAAAAATTTAGTTTTTTATCAATATAATATTCAAAAAATATAATCTTTTTGTGTAAGGAAAATAATCTACTTGAAATTCCTTCCATATAAAACTATAATTATTTTATATACGTTAATCATCAATACTTCACTCCTCATGAAATCCTTAAAAACTGGAAATCATAATTTCACACACCACTGTTGAACATTCCGTAAACTCAACAACAATTATAAAATTCAATACATTAACTTCTAAAAAAACATCTGTTTTAACATCGATTGATCTACAATTCATAATTTCATAACGTATGGCCATTTTTAGATGCTTAATTAAAGTTTCATTTCAATGTATAATTCTTTCACCTTCTATCATATATTTGAATCCAGAATTAATATGATTAATCATGATGTTTTTATCTTTCAATGATCAATATAGTGTCATATAAAATTTCATGAGAAACATCATCATGGTCCTATAATTTTTCTACTGATAATAAATCAGCATGGATTTCTATACATATAAGTCATAATGAGTAGATTTCCCTCTTTCAAATTCCCCATATCATCAAACATCTAGTCCGATCTTTTTGAATAGTTCGAGGAGTGGATAATGTCATCTCATTCCACACAACATATTTTATATCCATATCAAATATTTTGGAAATCCATATTTCATGGGTTTATGTTTTGGAAAACATATCATTTGGATTGGTATCCTCTATGTGTAACATCCTTACTTTTACAGAAGAAACACCGTGTTCAATAACATATATGATACGCTACAATGACATTAGATAACCAACTAAATTTTATTATTTAAATGTTATGGTTAGAACCTAGCTGTTGGAAAGGTGGTAATGAATAGTATCAACTGAATTATGAAAATATTATTTACACATGTTTAAATATTGATTAATTAGTTACCAAAATATTTTAAATTGAAATTAAAACCAATTGTATATAAAGCACATGTTTTTATGAAAACATATTTAAAATGATAATAATTGTGTTTATAAAATCATATAACTCTTTATGGATTTTTAATTAACGAAAAATGTATATTATATATTCAATGTAATATAGTTATTTAATCTAATATGTTCACAATATATGATACTAGAATAAATTCAATTTTTCTGGATAAAAAAAATATTTTTCTAAAAATGAAGTTTTACCACCTTTTCATGGAGGACCATTTTTTAATTTATATTTTGTCACTTTTATACATTATATTTAAAATTATAAACTTTTACGTTAGAATAGGCACATAAAAATTTACATGGGAAGAATTTTGGATATTTTTTTTATAACTATCTTGTTTTGATGAATAATAAAAATATTCTTAATTTTAATTGAAAACACCCCTTTCCCTAATGATAATATATATGCTTAAATTATATTATTGAATGGTTTTAAAGAATAAATAGAATATATTTTTATCATATGATGTAATTTTGGATATTAAAAGTAATTTTAAATTGAAATTAAATATAAATGCATGTCAATCATTTGATGGTAATTATTTTTTAAAAAACATGTTTTATTATTTTTATAATGGAGAATAATTTTTTATTGATTACTGAAACTTATATGTATTGAATTTGGAAAAAATGGATTCCATATTTTGAACTAGAAGGTCGAAATTATGTAAATATGTATCATTTATTATGAAAAGTAACTTCGGAAATTATTTTTAATTTCTGTAGTTAAAGGTAAATCGGTTAATTAATGTTAAACACAAAATTATATAAATAACCAAAAAAATGTCATAATTGTTTTGGGATGAGTTAGTTTAAAACATCTCATAGATGCTTCTTTAATTATATGGACAACCCATCCCATGAATACTGGTATAATGCTTCTCAGAGAAGATTGCCTAATTAAATGTATAAAGCTTCCCACGAAAGCTTTTATAAGGCATCTCATGGAATCTTGTTAAATTAAATGAACTAAGCATCCCAAATAATCTATTTTAAATATTATCATAAAATATTATTAAATTAAATGTACAATGCCTCCTATGGAATCTTGTTTAATGCTTCTCATGGATGATTATTTAATTAAAATGACAAAGTATCTCATGGAAGCTACTTTAAAGCTTCACTCGCACTCATGTTTTTAATGAGTATTAAATTTTTAATAAGGGTTTATATATGTGATATATTTAACTATAAATAGTAATTAGAAAGCTAACAATATTTCCAACATCATTGTATTTTATTTATCATTTTTAAACATTTCATTAATAAATTTATTTATGACACCATGATGATGTAATGATTACATTATTAATGAAAGATTTAAATAAAAGATAGTATAAAAATTAATTTAATTAGAAAACTTTTATGGAATAATCTAATTTTCTAGTTGATTACGACATGTTATATTTTATTTATGTAGTTCTTTTTTATTGAGTAATGTTTTTATGAATTTAAGAACAATTCATTTACTAAATAGTGTTCAAATTAACCTATGTTGACTTTTTAAATGTTTTCTAAGATGTTTCATCATTTTTTAGTATTTTATGAATATTTTTTTAATGAATGGTGTTTTATGAATAGTGTTTTTAATAAGTACTGAAGATATATTATATTGTTAATTAACCTTTTTGTGAAAATATTTTTGAAAATAAGATATACATGGTTGTAATCAGGGTGAAAGATGTTGTTCAATAAGATTAAAATATTTTTTTTAGTGAATAGTAACATTACCATTTAGAAAAGTAATTTTAACCTTAAAAAGGAAAGATGAAAAATGGAATAGTATCCTCATCTATGTGTGTAAAAATATTTTATACGCATCTTGAATGGTAATGTGATATAATATCATAAGTAAATAACTGTTTCAAAAATTATTAGTTACATTGTAGTTTTTTCGGGTAAATAGTGATTTTACATAAAAACTATTTATCTCATAATTAGAAAATCATTTTCATAAAATGGAGATAAATTTTGAATTAGTAACATCAATTTTAGGTTATGGTGAATTTATTATATTTTTTATAAACTGTTGTGTTTTTTGGGGATAGTAAAAAATACTATTTTTTTGTTTTTGATGTGTTTTATGACATCATGTTGAAGTGTTACAGAATTTTAAATTTTGATTTACTCATTTTTAATGAAATATTCTATAGGGTGACTCATTTGGCCAATACCATGGTCAAATACCATAGGAAATCCCTAGGTTTTTCAAATACCACTAATGAGGTCTTCCATTGAAATTAATAAAATTTCCCTTACTTTTTATTTTAAGACCACCCCCTAAATTCATTAATTTAATTCCAAATTCCCTATAATGACCCATACATTACATACATTGTTAGTACATCAAAATTTAAGTACACTTATTACAACATATAACAAAAACATGAACGGACCGTATAGGTACAGTGTCTTTAGAAACTGGGAAACATAAACAACGGGTTCATAAAGCATCTACGCTGCCTCCCATTTATTTCATCATATCTAGGGTCACTTTTGGCATATCCTAAATAATAACCTTCTTCCTAACCTGGTGAAAGAAAACATAAAAAAGGGTGCGCTCAAATTTTCAGTAAGGGTAAACAAAAGAAATATCAATCACATCATATTAATAAGAACATAACATTTTGGAAATCTTAACATGCAAAAGAGATCATAATTTCATAACATGGGATAAATCACAGTAGTGAAATGTAATACCAATAATCATAACTTAAAACATGAAACTTTGTGTCATACACACATAATCATAGAGGATCATTTATTATTATTCAAGACTCATTCCCAAGACTATCTTAGTAGACAATGTCCATTTCTGAACCGAGTTCATTCCTCATTTCAGTCCTATTTCACTGAACCAGTTTAACCTGCCATTCTAGCCATGTCTGTCTAATGAGATATAAAATCTTTACCCAATTCATTGTAGGGATATATAGGTCCCACCCATCTCATAATGATACCATTCTTATGTGTGCCACAAAATCAATAAATCATACATTATTGCATAACCCATGTAATAAAAATGGGATTCTTAAACATCGTGACATCATAAAACAGTTCATATAAGATAAAGGAATTCATAAAAATAATTTCATGACAACATAATCAAATCAATGTAATAATAGGGATAGAAACAGAACCCTTTATTATCTTAGACCAAAAATAATTTTGATAAAACACTTGAACTCCATTCTTGAGGAAAATATCTTTCCACATCAAAAACACTTTTCCTTTCATAACATGTCATACAATTCTAAACTAAAATAAGTTTATTAAAAATAAACTTGAAAACTTTTAAACGATGCGTCTTGGAAATAATGTTTTAAAAATCCATTGATGCCGTATAAGTTAAAAAAACATTCTTCTCGTACTTTTGTTGGAAAAGTCCAAAAGTACCTCGTACAAAAAATGACAAAATATTCCTTTCAGATCTTTTACTAAAACTCGTCAAAGGGTAAAATTGGATTAAAAAAATTGTAGGTGGATGGATATAATATTACATATTGAGGAAACATGGATGTGGATGATAAAATACACCCCAGTAAATTCCAAAGTATAAACAATATCAGATAAAAATGAGATTGTGATATTTCCCTTACCTTAGGTCTGATTTGCTTAGTAAGTGTACAAACCTCCTCTATAATGATTTAAATAATGTAATTTACTTATTCCAGAATCATACTCATTGTTATGATATCATATATGGTCATATTCTTAGCTTATTATTAGTAATATTTCATTGCTACTTGTTATCCGGGTGTTTATTACTTTTTGATCTTATGCGTGTTTTGTCGAATAAATTCTTATTCTTATTTTTAGGTTATATATACCTCATTTCCAGAATGGTATTAGTGTAATATATATCATATTCATTCATTCAATTCATTTATATAATCATTATGCAATGATGATCATGTAGAACGACTCAGATCACATCGTGGAGACGGTATTCTGTACGTACGCACGAGCGATGATATCGTTCCCATGATCGTGAAATTGTATTGGAGTGTATGTATACTATTTCAGAATCAATATCACTTTAAAATAATTATATATAGTTATTATTTACACCATTATACCCATCCAAGTAAGGTGGTGGTGGAAAATAGATTACACCACGACGTGGAGACGGTTTTCCGTACGTACGCACGTGCGGCGATTTCGTTTTCTTGTAGGATAGATAGATGGTGAAATAGGGTTGTTTCATACTTATAATAACATATCAGTATATCAGTGATACTGATGTTATTACTTAATAATGAAACAACTAAATAAGAAGAAGTGGAAGAAGAAACAAAGTTGAAAGAATTGGTAATGGACATTACCTCTTCTTTGAAGCGCCTCTTTGAGACCTCCTTTTAGGGCAATAAAATTGGTCTTTAAAGAAGGCCAGGACCTCTAGGATGTTTCTAGGGAAGTGGAGAGGATAAATTGGCAGGGGTTGGCCGAGCTTGAAAGCTCAATGTGGTGCGAGGAAGAGAGGGAGGAGGTGCCCTTTTATAAGGGAGGAGTGGGGCACCTTTGGAAAAACTAAAAATATTATTTTATTATAAAGTCATATTCGGTTTTGAATAGCTCCAAATTGATTTATTTGGAAGCTAAGGTGGGGATGGTTCTAAATCCTCTCATCCAACAGAATTTATATTAGTTTAGATTCCGATTGTAACCTTATCATTTAGATTTAACTTTAATTTAAATAATTTTACGTTTATCGTGTCTTCTTGTTTTCTTACACTATATGGCTAATAAACTTAATATAACAAGCCAAACGAACCCCAAGTTGTTTATTATTAATATATATAACCTTATCTAAGTCATTTGGCCGATCCTTACATTTTTAGGAATAAAGGAACAGTTAATAATATTATATTTGGTTTAAAAACTATTTTATGTCAATTTTGACAATATATAGTAATTGATTTTTAAAAAAATCATAATAGAAATATTAGTTCGAAAAAAGATAATTAAATCAATACTAACATGTCATATTAACATAGAAAATTATTTTAATTCATAAAAAGTCTCAAATTACATTTATTTGGGTATTTATAACATCAATTATGTCAATATTTCATTAATAAGATAATTACTTCATCATCATTGTGTCATAAATAAAATAAATTATTTAATGTCTAAAAATTACAAATAAAATATAATTATGTAGGAAATGTTTTTTTATTTCTAATGAATATTTATAGTCGAATTTAACTTATGTATAATCCTATATTACAAATTATTTACTTATTAAACATTGATTTTAACTATTTTAACACTTCTTTAAATAAATTAATAATAAATGTCCTAATATAATCCATGTGACCTAAATGGTCATATTTTATTCCTAAGGATATTTTTGGTCTAATTACACATATCCAATAGAATTAGGACATGTGTTAGGGTAATAATAATATCATTTTTACCCTTAATTACCCTATTTACTTTTATCCTTGTTAATAAACGTAAAAAGTTACTATTCACCAAAAATTATTTGCATTTCATTGAACAACATTTTACTTACTGAAATCAACCATGTCTCTCAGATTTTTGAAATTCCACTCACAGAAGCGGTAAAATTATGTTTTATGTAAATTTTCAAATTCTCCTAGGAGGTGGGTAAAAGACGGAGAAAAGTTCAATAAAATATTTATATATCTAAAATTATTATAAAATTACTCCAATAAATTACATTGAACTTATATATGTATTATGTATCAATTTTTACCTAAAATAAATTTAAATAATATAAATAATTATTTAAATAAAAAGTCGGTTTTTAAATAGTAACCTAGTGTTTTCATTATTCATCAAAAATTGAACGTTTCCAGAAAAATACCAAAATTTCAACCTAGGCTAATTTCGATATTCCGAATCAAAAAACGAAGACAATTTTGAAAAATATAATTTCAAAAGTTTCAAAAAGTGGTTATTACTATTCATAACGGCCAGTTTTAATAATATTTTAATAGCATATCGTTGTTTAGTGAAACTTGATATTGTGTACGAAGCAAGCTATCAACGAAGGTCGCGATTGCGTGAAAAGAAAGTCAAGCTAGTGTTGTGTGTAGTGAAAGATTCCTTTGATGATTTATATAACATAAAACCAAAATATTTTTTATAAAAGTCTCAGTTGTTACATTCTACCCCCCTTAAAATGAATTACGCCCTCGAAATTCATCACTTTATAACAAATAGATGAGGATACCTCTCCCTCATCATATCCTCAAGCTCCCATGTACCTTCTTCTAATTTGTGGTTCCTCCATAAAACTTTCACCAAGCGAGTGGTCTTGTTTTGTTGGACCTTTTCACTACGATCCAGAATCTCTATCGGTTGTTCGTCATAAGAATGATCTTGATCCAGCGGTACAACTTCTGAGCTGAGTACATGTAAAGGATCAGGTATATACTTTCTCTAGAAAGATACATGGAACACATCTTGAACTTGAGAGAGATTCGGTGGAAGCTCCAATCAGTACGCTACCTTTCCAACACTATCCAGTATTTTGAAAGGACTGATATATCTAAGGCTCAACTTCCCCTTCTTTCCAAATCTCATGACCCTCTTCTAGGGAGATATTCGTAAGAACACTTTATCACCCATTTCAAACTCTAGGTCTTTTCTTCGGTTGTCGGCATAACTTTTTTGTCGACTCTGACCTGCTCTTATGTGTTCTTGAATAGATCAGACTTTTTCTGCCATCTCATCAACAATATCAGGTCCTAATAGCATTCTTTCCCCAACTTCATCCCCCCATGTTGAAGTCCTGCATTTCTTTCCATTGAGAGATTCATAAGGAGCCATCTGAATACTGGAGTGAAAGCTATTATTATAAGAAAATTACACCAAAGGTATGTGTTTATCCTAACCACCTTTTAAATACATAGAGCAACCTCTCAACATATCTTCTAGAGTTTGAATCATCCTCTCAGACTGACCGTCTGTCTGAGGATAATAAGCAGTGATGAAACTCAACTATGTATCCAAAGTATGCTGAAGACTTCACCAAAACATTGAGGTAAATCTCAGATCCCGATCAGATATAATGGAAAGTGGTACCCCATGAAATCTTACCACTTCCTTTACATATATCCTGGCAAGATGATCTAGAGAGAAATCCTCTCTAATAGCAATGAAGTGTGCAGACGTTGTAAGACGATCAACTATGACCCAGATAACATTATTGCATTTGGATGTTTTAGGAAGTCCTGTGACAATGTCCATAGTGATGTTTTCCCATATCCATTCGGGTATGGGTAATGGTTGTAACATCCCCTTAGACTTCTGTCTCTCAGCTTTAACTTGCTGACAAACCATGCCTCGAGAGACATAATCAAAAACATCTCTTTTCATGCCATCCCACCAGAAGTACTCTTTCATGTCCCTATACATCTTCGTGATTCCAGGATGAATAGAGAATGAAGAACTATGAGCCTCATCCAGCAGCTCCTTCTTTAATTTGGGGATGGGAGGAATAGAAACCTGATTCCTGAACATTATTATCCCATCACAATCAAGATTGAATTCAGGAACATTTCTCGCCTTCTTTTGTAACTCGACATCTTCTTTCTTTGCCTCTTTAATCTTCACATGTATAGATGGTTGAACATTAATTTGAGAAAGATACGATTTTCCCCTTTCATTATAATTCCATGATCAATCCTTTGTAAATCCATAAATATTGGATCTTTTGTGATCCTCATCATGGATAAACTGGCATGGTCTTGTCGACTTAATGCATCTGCCACCTTGTTTTCTTTCCCAGGGTGGTAATGAATTGAGCAGTCGTAATCCTTAATCAGATCCAACCATCTTCTTTGGCACATATTCATCTCCTTTTATGTGAAAATATACTTTAAACTTTTATGATCAGTATAAATATCACACCTTTCACCATAATGATAATACATCCAAATCATTAATGAAAATATTACCGCAGCTAACTCCAAATCATGAGTTGGTTAATTTCGCTCATGGATTTTCACCTTTCGTGAGGCATAAGCTATCACCATATCATTTTGCATTAGAACACACACCAATCCCTTCGTGGATGCATCACTATAGATCACAAACCTTTCTCCACTACAAGGAAGTGTGAGTATAGGTGCACTGGATAACCTTCTTTTCAACTCCTTGAAATTCTCTTCACATTCCTTCGTCCACACGAACTTAACTCCTTTTCTAGTCAACCTGGTGAGTGGATTAGATAATCGTGAAAAATCATTCACAAAACGTCAGTAATATCCAGCCAAACCAAGAAAACTTCAGATCTCAATTACTTTTGTTGGTCTCGACCATCTTTCGATAACCTCTGTTTTTGCTATATCCACAGATGTCCCCTCTTTTGAGATTATGTGACCCATAAATGCAACTTTTTTAAGCCAAAATTCACACTTAGTAAATTTGGTATAAATATTCTCCTTTCTCAGTGTCTTCAATATAATTCTCAAGTGATCTTCATTTTCTTCCTTGCTCTTTGAATATACATGAATATCGACTATAAAGACTACCACAAACTGATCAATATAGTCTCTAAAGACTCTATTCATTAGATCCATGAAGATAGTAGTGGCATTAGTAAGACCAAATGGCATCACTATAACTTCATAGTGTCCACCTAGTACGGAAAGCCGTCTTTGGTATATCCTACCTTTTGACCCTTAATTGATGATACCCTAAACGAATATCAATCTTGGAAAAGTATTGAGCTCCACGTAGTTGGTCAAATAAGTCATCAATGCATGGGAGAGGATATTGGTTCTTGATAGTGATCTTGTTAAGTTCTCGATAATCAATGTAGAGTCTCATTGATCCATCTTTATTCTTAACAAACAGAACAGGTGCTCCCCAAGGTGATGCACTAGGGTGTATGAATTCTTTATCAAGATTCTCTTGGAGTTTCTTCTTAAATTCCTTCAACTCAATTGGGGTCATTCTATGAGGTGTCTTTGAAATAGGAAAAGCACCCGATACGAGTTCTATTGAAAACACAACTTCACGATTTGGTGGAAGACCCGGTAATTCCTCTAGAACGACATCGTCAAACTCCCGTACAATGGGAATATTCCTAATCGTGAGTTTCTCACCAACCATTTGATATAAATAACCTTCATTTAGTGGAATCAAGTCCCATAAGATGGAAGAAATTTCCACTAGAAGGTTATGTTCATCCTTGCATCGATAGACGATAATATATTGATCTGGAATATGAAATGTGACTTCCCTTCTTTGTAAATTGATATGAGCTCCATATAGAGAAATCCAATCCATGCTAATAATCACATCAAATTCCACTATAGGAAGGATCACAAGATTTGCAAGACGCACTTTACCAAAAACTTGAATCGGAGAAGAATTATAAAATTTGATGCGACTGTTATTCCATTAGGGGTTGTCATAGCTAAATCAACATCTAATTGTTGAGGTAATAGGGCAATACCCTTAGAAAATTCTTCCGAAATAAAACAGTGGGTGGATCCTGAATCAAATAAAACATTTTCTACTTTAGAGTGGATGGTATGTATACCTTTTACCACATCGTTATCGTACTCCACATTACCGATAGAAATTGCATGTGACTTTCCTTTCCCTTTATCCTTAAGAGTTTGGTGATGTCTACCATCATCATTAACCCTTGGATTGGGGAATTGATTGGCATAATTCCCCATCTCATTGCACTTGAAACATTGAAGTGTAGGAGGTTCATTATGTGTATCCCTTCCATTTTTTGCGGCATTAGACATCTTCTTCCCATCATTGTGGAATTCAAATTCCCGATGACCATCATTTCCACATTTGAAACATTTACTTGTCCCTTTAAGAAAACTCCCTCCATGTTTCTTTCCACACATTGATCATAAGGGAAAACTCATCTTATTTTTAGTGTGCTCTTTAGATTTTCCTTTGAATTCCATTTTCCTCTTCTTATCAAACCCATATGACTGATGGGTAACTCCAATCTCCATCTCAACCTTGAGAGCACATCGAACGATTTCCTCGTAGCTATTAAAGTCCCTAATGGATAACTCCCTTCGAAAAATTGGTTTTAAGCCACTAAAGAATCGATCAATATTACTCTTATGTTGGATAATAATACCAGAAGTGTACCTTGTAAGTCTTGTAAAATTTACTTCATAGGTACCAACAGATTCATCATCCTTTTGCTTTAGTTCAAGAAACTCCTTCTCCATCATTGTTCAGAGAATACGAGGGATGTACTTATTGAAAAATAAGTTCTTGAACTTGTCCCATTCTATGGACTCAATTTCATCTCTTGGCCTCGTATTCTTGATAAGATTCCACCATTGATCAGCATCACCTTCCAAACGATACACTGAAAATATGACTTTATCATGTTTAGAACATTGAAGAACTGAAAATATATTTTCAGTAGTACTAATCCATTGTTTAGCAACTAATGGATCAGTAGACACGCTAAATGAAGGTGGACGCTACTACATGAAGGATTCAACAGAATGTTGCTCCTTCCTTTGCTCGTTTGGAAGTCATGCATGATTCATAGCTTGAGAAAGTTGTGTGAGCATGGCTACAAGATTTTTCATTCCAGCTCCCATAACATTTGGTTGCTTAGGGGGACAATCATTGCATTGCCCATTTCATTTCGCATTAACACAATTCCTTCGGGTTCCAGCCATTGACTAAAACCAAGAAGAATAGTGTGAGCAACACTAATTATAATAGGAAAACCACATAATCAAGAATAAAATTTCACACATGAGGTGTAAATACCAGGAAAGTTCAAGGAAATTTTTATTCATAATTTCATTGGAATTTTGTGAGTGTGCGGTTTCAGACGACACCCGATTCTGAGGCCTGGTGTGCCCGGAATAGTTTTCCGAAGTTTTGTTAAGCTTAAATTAACGCACGTAATCATTTTTCCTAAAAATGTGGAATAACTCTTGAACGGTTGCTCGAATCAAAAATTCAAGGTCACAATTGCGCTCAGGCTAGCGGGATTACCCTAGGCGCGTCTTAAGTTTAGTCGGCATGGGCCTCCTATGAGAAATCTCAAAAATGACTTAACCGTAAATAAAATAATTAAATAAATTATTTTATTTTTCAAATGATTATAACTCACAAATGGTAGCTCGGATTAAAAATATGAGACCGCCGCTGAACTCGTGAGGGCATGATTTATTTAAGTAGATACTAACTATGGTCGCCGCGAGCAACCAGAAAAAGTTAGCTTTGGCTGCAAATAAAATAATTAAATGAAAATTATTTTATTGTAAAATTCATAACATATAAACGGTAACTCGAATTGAAAATCCGAGAGTACCGCTGGGTTCGTTGGGGCGTGTTTCACCTAGGCAGAGCCTAACCATGACCGCAGTGGGTCGTGGGTGACTGATATTAATTTTCCAAACTTTTTTTCGGGTACGCTCAGTAAACGTACGTTCGGAATTTTATAACTTTTGAACTGGTGCTCAGAAGTGAAATCTGAGGACACCACTGAACTCGCAGCGCCGGTATTCACTTCAGTGGACCTTTACCGCAGTTGAGTTTTATGCAGGTTGAAAGTTAATTTGTGGGGATTTGTAAAAAAAATAAATAAAATGGTTCTGCACCATTTTATTTATTTGTGTGGTTATATCCTCAAAGGGGAAGTTAGGGGTGGGGCCCACAACCCACATAACCTCCCATGGGAGGATAATTGTGAGTTGGGACCCACACGAGGCCTAACCCTTCACCTCCCTTAAACCCCCCTTTAACACTCCCTTTATTTATTTTGACAACACCTCCCATTAACTATTTGGAGCTTTTTCATATCCCTTCCATTAAAGTTGCCAGCTCAAATGCCATAATTCATTCAATAGACTTTTAAATTAATTTGAATTTGATAGAAATGTTATATCATGGGAGAATAAAATAATTGCATAGGTTATTATTTAGTTTTGGCACTTGCGGTGTTGGGAGCACGTTGGAGATATTGAAAGGGAGAGTTCTTCCACGAAAAACGCGAAGAATGCTCCATGACTCGAAGAACCGGAAGAATTTCTTTCTCCAAACTTCTTTTTCCTCTGCATTAGGAGAGGAGACACCGCCATGAGAAAGTGTCGATTACATCAACAACTCTTCCTCCAATGTTGACGGGATGACACCGTTCTTCCGAAACGCTCGACTACCGTGACATCCGTCTTCCGGGACTTGACGACGTGTGACGTCAATTTCGAGGTAGGCGGTTTTTGTTTATTTAAGTTTACGTGATTATTTACTTTGAGCATGGAAGAATATTCTGTTGGGTGTTTATTCGAACTACTATCGTGGTGGGTACAAACTACGAACATGTCCGGACCCACCGCCAACTATTTCTTGATATGCGGCGGTATGGGGTCGGGTGCGTGGTAACGGAAGGTGGTGCGGCGAGTGGATAGGGGGCCAGGCGATGCGGCTGGTTTGAGGCACGTCGTCATGCGTAGCCGGGGTCGGTGTGGCGGCGCGGCGGGTAGGCGAAGGTGGTGGTGGTTCTGGCCGTGTGGATGAAGGTTGGAGTTGGGGCGCTAAATTGGAGAACAGAATCGTGAAGGGAGGAGTTAATTAGAGAGAGAAATGATAAGGATATCGAAATAATAATAATAAAATCAGATAGAGATATGAATAAAAATTATAAAGGCAAGGGTGGCCCCTATTAGTGAGGCGCATGGGGATTTTTGGTGAGTGGATATTGGATGAGATAATTTAAGGAATGAAATTAAATAAAAATAAATAATAATATAATAATGTTATTATCATTTTCGTAGGGAAAACTGTATTTTGATTGTATCTTCCTCGTGCGACCTCGGTTTCACGAACCATCAGCGGCAGTGTGACCCTGACCCCAAGATAGAATTTATGAGTCCAATATTGGATATCTTTTTTGGGTTTTTGGATCGGGTACTCAAAGTGCTCAGAAAATAATAGATTTAATATAATTATTAAATCTTAGACCAGCCATAACTCATGCGTGCGATGTCTGATTGGCTTGCCGTCAGTCGTGATGTAATCATGACATCAATACGATTGATTCAAGTCTAATGTTGAATACTAAATTCTGGTTCCTAGCTCAGGCCCACGAAACACGGAATAATAATATTATTCTTATAACGGGATCTTGTATCAAACATATCTCTCTCATACGGTGTCAGAATGTCGAACCATCTGTGAGGTTGCGACCCTAGAATTAAGACGGATATTTCAAGACCAATCTTGGATATTTAAGTCAAGGTCAAGGCGTGGGCCCCATGAGGCCCGGTTCGCGCGTGTTGCGGTGAAATGCAACTCTTTCACTGGCTATCCGTTTTGGACCAATGGGTAGTCCATCTCGTGTGTGTTTTTGTGTGGATCGCAATGGTGTGACCGGTTTGATTAACCTGTGTAATTTGAAGTACGGCCTAGTTGGTTCGAACCCGAAACCAACCGGGCCCTCGGAGTGAAAACACTTATATCTTGAGCTCCGGACGTCCGATTGACGTGTCATCGACTTTGTTGGATTCCTCTTGATGAGGCGGAACTTTTTCCATACATCGCCTAAGTTTTGGTTGCAATTGGATAGTGGGCGGGTTGGATTGTACCTGAAATCCAACCGGGCCCCTGGAACGGAAAAGCTGATAACTTTCAGAATGGATGTCCGTTTGACGAACCGTCAGCGGCGTTGGTGATCACGTTGAGAAACGGTCCCTATGAGTTTACCCTATGAGATTTCGGGGTACAGTTGAGATACAGCTGGGTTGGTTCGCACAAGAAACCAACTAGGCCCATGGGACGAAAAGGCTAATAACTCATAGACCGGGTGTCCGATTGACGTGCAGTCTGTTGCGTTGAGACCCATATGATGAGGCGGTCTTTTGAGATACTTATTTGAGGAACTTTGAGATACTTGGAGTAACGACCTATAGCTCGTGGAGTGGACACTCCAGGAGACGAGCGTACGGAGTACAGAGACCATGTAGCCGGCTGAGACCTGACGACTGCTTGACCAACTCGACTTAGAGTGAGTCAACTAGCCTAGTGGACGGAGCACTACTATGTTTGGGTGTAGACCCATGGCAGATAGAGCACTACTGTGTGACATTGCAGACCCGCGGTACTCGTCTGGAGAGTACCTCTACAGGCTATTAGGGGTTGTCCACTACTGTGTTTGGGTGGCATACCCTGGTGGGAAGCACTACTGTGTTTGGGTGGCTGACCTGCGGTACTCGATAGGAGGAGTACCTCATCAGTCTTAGGTCAGTGAGCATTACCTCAGAGTCGTGGTAGGACCACTGTACACTCCAGAGATGGGGCTCGTCAGCAGTTACGGTTTCGATAATGAAAATCCTGGTTTGAGCTGAGTCTATGATCTTGTGTTTACCTCATGATTGAGATGGGTTACTTGATATGTTAGGTATATGTATGGGCATATACCTGGGTAGTGGGTATCCATTGATTTAATAATCTTCGTGTTTCATAATGATTGAGATGGGTTAATTGATAACTTAGGTATATCTATGGGTATATATACCTAAGTCAAGGTTATCTGTTGAGATCTTTCTTTGTGGTTATCCTTGTTGTATTTAGTGAGACCTTGAGGGTATCTGGGTCCCTACTGAGTATCGTTATACTCACCCCTACATGGGCTATTACCGCACCTCGTTGTGGTGGTTGCAGACGACGGGCAGTGATGACAGAGGCCGAGTGTTTGAGGAATGGACGGTACCCCAAGGTGGATCTCACGACGAGTCAGTATCCATAGGTGGACTTCACGACGAGACGACACTCAGTGGAGGTTGATGGGCGAGAGCATTGTGGAGGATATCTGTACCTACCCTTTAGGTAGGATCCGTGGTGGACGATCCAGGAGCTGTTCTATCTGTACCTACCCTTCAGGTAGGATCTGAGGTGGATGGCCCAGGAGCTTTTTCTATTCTTCCAGCTATTTTTCTTTTCTGTTGTACTTCCATTCAGTTGTAGCTATACTTTTCAGTTGGGTTTGTATTCTGGCCCTTTTCATTTTCATCACTTCTTTTCTACGTAGTTTTTACTTCTGCTTGTACTCTATGGTGTTTTGTTTACTTTTATAAAGGCAATACCTTCCCAGTTATCAGGATTTACGCCTTTGGTGCTAGTTTCCAGCCCCTGGCCTATGGAAGGCAGGCTTGGGGTAGTCACGAGACGAGCCCTGAGGACGGGTCATGACAAATTGGTATCCGAGGAGTCGGTTCTACCACAGAACTTATAACTCTGATATTCCCATTCTGTGAAGAAATAATGTTAAGGGTACCGAGTGTGGTTTTCATGTCAGGGAGTCCAGTGTTGGTGCGGCGGACGACGTATTTGTACACCAGGACCCTGACTACTGATTTCCGACTTTGTGCATGAAAAAACTGATTGCGTGTGTTTTTCCATGAGTTTTAAAGTCATCTCACACCTGGTCAGCTCACCAGGTATAAATATTTTGACCGTGTTGTATCTGTTCAGGATTTCTCCATGCAGACAATCGTTTGGAGTTCTGAGATAGTGCACGATGACGGCCTACCGAGAGACGAGGCTCCGGTGCAGGGCCCTTTTTACTATGTTGGAACCCTCGGGTGGTGTACCAGCAGCACCACCACCTATTGGGAAGTAGATGATACCAGATGTACTAGTGGACGGTGCACACTGGTAGAGCGCATTGCACGTGTTCCAGCAGCAGAGGCCTCTGAGGTTACGAGGTGAGACAGATTCCCAGACAGCAGAGCACTGGATGGAGGCGATTGCTAGATATTTTCGCCTAGCGCAGACATCTGTAGAGTGGATAGTGGACGTGGCCACTAGTGTTTTCTAGTGAATGACCATGAGGATGGTCCGCATAGTTATGAGGCTTCAGTACGTGGACCGATGTCTGAGATAGTGCCTTCGGGTAGTGTGTCAGCTATACATCACTACCTATTGGTCAGCAGTTACAACCGACAGTACCTGTAGGTGACACATGTAAGTTTACTTCCTTACACGTGTTCTACCATCAGATACACTCATGTTCTGAGGCAAACCTGACTCATAGGCGGTTGAGGACTGGCTTGAGGAGGTGGCTGAGAGTTTTCTATAGCTTATACAACTTCGGCAGGATGACATGTCGGTAGCTGAGTATTCATCGAGGCATAACGATCGTTTCTGGTACTTGATGACTACGATAAGATCAGTGATTTAGAGCTCACGCCTCATAGCTAGAGAAGACCTTTGTGGTTGAATGTTCTTGGCTAAATGGATACAGCTAGAGAATATTAGCAGTAGAAGAGCATGGAATTGGTGCTAGTCTCAGAGACTTGGGTGTGTAAAATGTTTCAAGAAGAGGAAGTGTTATGGACAGAAGAATCTATAGAGTAGCAGACGTTGAAGCAGAGCTAAGAGTGCTGCATGAGGTGGTGTACATTTCGACATGTTACAACCACCCGCCTTTGTAGTCCCTGCCAGGATCAGGGAGCTTGAGGGTAGGGGAAGAGAATAGTTGCATGCGGTCACGGAGTGTGACCCAAGGGCTCTAAGAATGATTTGAGGTACGGTTTGTGTCTACTACGAGCTACCATATCAATAGACATAGGTAGCAATCATTCCTTCCTTCCACAAATCTTTTCCCAGACCTAGAGTTTCCGGTTAAAACCATTGACTTGACCCCCACGTTTGAAGATACCATTGAGAGGAGACTCGATAAACACACTTACGCTGACAGGTGTGATCTGACCCTTGAGTCGAGAGTTTCGGTTGGAACCTCTTGGTGACAGCATCGAGGCCTTACGACATTAGTTTGGGTATGGACTGGGCAATCACAGTTCATACATGGATTGATGGTATTAGGAAAAAAGGTTGTGTTTTACTTACAATGATGGGATGGGTTTTCCATGGTCGGCGAAAAGGAAACCCCAGGAAGCACAGGAACCTCCAGGAGAGCTCATGGGAGCGGAAGGCTCAGATGCGTGCTCAGTACCACTTTTTGATTCCCCTAGTGTGTGTTGAAGCTTTACGGGGACATAAAGCCCTGAGGTGGAAGTCATGTAAAGACCCAGAAATTTAAAGGAAATTTTTTTTCTTAATTTCATTGTAATTTTTTGAGTGCGCTGTTCCAGACGGCACCTGATCCTAAGGCCCGGTGTGCCCGGAATAATTTTCCGAAGTTTTGTTAAGCTTAAATTAACGCGCGTAAGCAGTTTTCTTGAAAAAGTGGAATAACACATGATCAGTTGCTTAGATCAGAAATCATAGGGCACAGTCGCGCTCAGGATAGTGGGATTACCCAAGGCGCAACATATGTTTAGTCGGCACGGTCCTCCTATGAGAAACCCCAAAAATGACTTAACCGTAAATAAAATAATTAAATAAATTATTTTATTTTTCAAATGCTTATAACTCACAAACGGTAGCTCGGATTAAAAATCTGAGACCACCGTTGAACTCATGACGGCATGATTTATTTTTGTAGATACTAACTATGGTCACCGCGAGCCACTAGAAAAAGTTAGTTTTTGGCCGTAAATAAAATAATTAAATGACAATTATTTTATTGTAAAATTCATAACTTATAAACGGTAACTCGGATAGAAAATCTGAGGGTACCGTTCGGTTCGTTGGGACATGTTTCACCGAGGCAGAGCCTATCGTTGACCTTCATGGGTCGAGGGTGACAGATATTAATTTTCCAAACTTTTTTTCGGGTACGTTCAGTAAACGTACGTTCGGAATTTTATATCTTTTAAACTTGTTCTTGGAATTGAAATATGAGGACACCAATGAACTCGCAGCTCTAGTATTCACTTAAGGGTACCATTACCGTAGTTGCGTTTTATGCGGGATGGAAGTTAATTTTTGGGGATTTAAAATAAATAAATAAAATGGTTGTGCACCATTTTATTTATTTGGGTGGTTATATCCTCAAAGAGGAAGTTAGTGGTGGGGCCCACACGCCACATAACCTCCCATGGGAGGATATTTGTGAGTTGGGACCCACACAAGGCCTAACCCTTCACCTCCCTTAAACCCCCCATTAACACTCCCTTTATTTATTTTGACAACACCTCCCATTAGTTATGTGGAGCCTTTTCATCTCCCTTACATTAAAGTTTCCAACTCAAATACCATAATTAATTCAATAGTCTTTTTGAATTAATTTGAATTTTATAGCAATGTTATATCATGGGAGAATAAAATAATAGCTTATGCTATTATTAGTTTTGGCACTTGTGGTGTTGGGAGCACTTTGGAGATATTGAATGGGAGAGTTCTTGCACAAAGAACCCGAAGAACGCTCCTTGACTCGAAGAACCGAAAGCATTTCTTTCTCCAACCGTCTTTTTCCTCTGTGTTAACAGAGGAGACACCGCCATGAAAAAGTTTCGGTTATGCCAACAACTCCTCCTCCAATGATGACGGGACGACACCGTTCTTCCGCGATGCCCGACTTCCACGACGTCCGTCTTCCAGGACTCGACGACGTGCGACGTCAATTTTGAGGTAGGGGGTTTTTGTTTATTTAATTTTACATGATTCTTTCCCTTGAGAATCGAAGAATATTCTATTTTGTGTTTATTCGAACTTCTAACGCGGTTTGTACGGACTACGAACAAGTCCGGACCTACCGACAACTAGTTCTTGATGTGCGGCGGTATGGGGTCGGGTGCGTGGTAACAAAAGGTGGTGCGGCGAGCGGATGGGGTGCCAGGCGATGTGGCTGGTTTGAGGCATGTCGTTGTGGGTAGCCGGGGGCAGTGCGGCGGTGCGGCAGGTAGCCAAAGGCGGTGGCAGTTCTGGTCGTGCGGATGAAGGCTAGAGTTGGGGCGCTAAATTGGAGAACAAAATCGTGAAGGGAGGAGTTAATTGGAGAGAGAAATGATAAGGAGATAGAAATAATAATAATAAAACGAGATAGAGATAATAATAAAAATTATAAAAGCAAGGGTGGAGCCTATTAGTGATGCACATAGAGATTGTGGGTGCATGGATATTGGATGGGATAATTTAAGGAATTAAATTAAATTAAAAATAATAATAATATAATAATGTTATTATTATTTTCCTTGGGAAAACTGTATTTTGACAATATCTTCGTTCTGCGACCTCGGTTTCACGAACCGTCAGCGGTAGTGTGACCCTGACCCCAAGACAGAATTTATGAGTCCAATATTGGTTATCTTTTTTGGGTTTTTGGATCGGGTACCCGAAGTGCTCGGAAAATAATAGATTTAATATTATTATTAAATCTTCGACCCACCATAACTCATGACTACGACGTCCGATTGGCTTGCCGTCAGTGGCGATGTAATCCTTAAATCAATACAGTCGATTCAAGTATATTGTTAATAATAAATTCTAGTTCATAGATCGAGCCCACGAAACACTGAATAATAATATTATTATTATTACGGGATCTTGTATCGGACATATCTCTCTCATACGGTGTCGGAATATCGAACCGTCTGCGAGGTTGCGACCCTGGAATTAAGACAGATGTTTCAAGACCAATCTTGGATATTTTTGTCGAGGTTGAGGCACGGGCACCACTAGGCCCGGTTCGCGCGTGTACCGGTGAAATGCATCTTTTTCACCGGCTATCCGTTTTGGACCAATGGGTAGTCCATCTCATGTGTTTTTCTATATGGATCGAAATTGTGTGACCGGTTTGATTAACCAGTGTCATTTGAATTATGGAAGGGTTGGTTCGAACCCAAAACCAATCGGGCCCTTGGAGCGGAAACACTTACATCTTGAGCTCTGGACATCCGATTGACGTGCCGTCGACTTTATTGGATTCCTATTGATGAGATGGAACTTTTGGCATACTTCGCCTAAGTTTTGGTTGTAGTTGGATAGTGACTGGGTTGGATTGTACCTGAAATCCAACCAGGCCCCTGGAACAGAAAAGCTGATAACTTTCAGACTGGACGTCCGTTTGACGAACCTTAAGTGGCATTAGTGATCACGTTGAGAAACGGTCCCTATGAGTATACCCTATGAGATTTCGGGGTACAGTTGAGATACGGCCAGGTTGGTTCGCACATGAAACCAACCAGGCCCCTGGGACGAAAAGGCTAATAACTCACAGACCGGGTGTCTGATTGACGCGCCGTCTGTTGCGTTGAAACCCCTATGGTGAGGTGGTCCTTTGAGATACTTTTTCGTGGGACATTAAGATACTTGGAGTATCAACTTGTAGATCGTGGAGCGGACCCTCCTGGAGACGAGCGTACGGAGTACAGAGACCATGTATCCGGTTGAGACCTGACGACTACTTGACCGACTCGACTTGGAGTGAGTCGAATATACAAGTTTATGGTGCACTACTTTGTTTGGGTGCAGACCCATGGCAGACGGAGCACTACTGTGTGACAGTGCAGACCCACGGTACTCGTCTGGAGAGTACCTCTGTAGGCTATTAGGGGGTGTGCACTACTTTGTTTGGGTGGCTTACCCCGGTAGGAAGCACTATTGTGTTTGGGTGGATGACCCACAGTACAAGACAGGAGGATTACCTCAGCAGTCTTAGGGTAGTGATCAGTACCTCGGAGTCGTGATTGGACTATTGTACACTCCAGATACGGGGCTCTTCAGCAGTTACGGTTTCGATAATGAAAATCCTGGTTTGAGCTGAGTCTATGATCTTGTGTTTACCTCATGATTGAGATGGGTCACTTGATAACTTAGGTATATGTATGGGAATATACCTGGGTAGTGGTTATCCGTTGATTTCATAATCTTTGTGTTTCATCATGATTGAGATGGGTTACTTGGTAACTTAGGTATATGTATGGGTATATAGCTATATAGGGGTTATCTGTTGAGATCATTCATTGTGGTTATCCTTGTTTTATTTAGTGAGACTTTGAGGGTCTCGGGGTCGCTACTGATTGTCGTTATACTCACCCCTGCACGGGCTATGCCTGCACCTCGTTGTGTTGGTTGTAGACGACGGGCAGCGCTTACAAAGGCCGAGTGTTTGAGGACTGGATGATACCCGGAGGTGGATCTCACGAAGAGTCAGTATCCGGTGGTGGACTTCACGACGAGACAACACTCGGAGGAGGTTTACGGGTGAGAGTGTTTTGGAGGCTATCTGTACCTACCCTTCATGTAGGATCTGTGGTGAACGATCCAGGAGCTGTGCTATCTGTACCTACCCTTCAGGTAGGATCCGAGGAGGATGACCCAGGAGCTGTTTCTATTCTTCTAGCTATTTGTTATTTCTATTGTACTTCCATTCAGTTGTAGCTGCACTTTTCAGTTGGGTTTGTATTCTGGCCCTTTTACATTTTAGCACTTCTATTGTACATAGTGTTTATTTCTTCTTGTACTGTGTGGTGTTTTGTTTACTTTTATAAAGGTAATGCCTTCCCAGTTATCAGGATTTATGCCTTTGGTACTAGTCGCCATCCCCTGGCCTATGGAAGGTGGGCTTGGGGTAGTCACAGCATGAGCCCCGAGGACTGGTGTTGACATAAGGTCATATCATAGGTTATTCATGGCCATTTCAAAAACACTATGATTGTGTTATATGCTTAGACTTATCCTTAGGATTCTTACTAAGGCTTTCACATCCTAGTTTCCAAAGGTTGACTATACCTTTCCTCTGATACCAAATATAACGACCCATACTTTACATACATTGTTAGTACTTCAAAATTGAAGTACACGTATTAAAACATATAACAAAACCATGAAAGGACTCTATAGGTATAGTGTATTTAGAAAATGGAAAACATAAACAACTGGTTCATAAATCATCTACGTTGTCTCCCATTTATTTCATCATATCTAGAGTCCCTTTTGGAATATCCTACTTAATAACCTTCTCCCTGACCTAGGGAAAGAAAACATACAAAAGGGTGATATCAAATTCTCAGTAAGGGTAAACAAAATAAATATCAAAAACATCATATTCATAAGAACATAACATTTTGGAAATCATAACCTGTAAAAGAGATCATAATTTCATAACATTGGATAAATCATAGTAGTGAAATGTAATCCCAATAATTATAACATAAAACATGATACCTTGTGGAATACACACATAATCATAGAGAATAATTTCTTATTAGTCAAGACTCATTGAGAGGACTATCTTAGTGGAAAAAGTCCATTTCTGAACCGAGTTCATTCCTCGTTTTAGTCCTATTTCACTAAACCGGTTTAACCTGCCGTTCCAGCCATGACTATCTCATGAGATATAAAATCTTTACCCAATGCATTGGAGGGAGATATATGTCCCACCCATCTCATAATGATACCATTCTAACGTGTTCCAAAAAATAAAAAATTCATATATCATTGCATAACCCATGTAATAAAAATTGGATTCATAAACATCGTTACATTATAAAACATTTCATATAAGATAAAGGAATTCATAAAAATAATTTCATCACAACATAATAAAATATATGTTATAATAGAGATATAAACATAACCCTTTATTATCTTAGATGGAAAATAATTTTGAAACAACACTTGAACTCCATTCTTGAGGAAAATATCCTTTCTACTTCAAAAACACATTTCCTTTCTTAACATGTCATACAATTCTAAACTAAAAGAATTTGATTAAAAATAAACATGAAAACATTTAACAGAATATTATTGTAAATAATGTTTTAGAAATCCATTCATGCCGTATAAGTTAATAAAACATTCTTCTCGTACTTTTATCGGAAAAGTCAAAAAGTACCTCCTACGAAAAACAACGAAAGATTCCTTTCATATCTTTTACTAAAACTCACAGAAGGGTAAAATTGGATTTAAACAATTGTAGGTGGATGGAAATAATATTATATATCTAGTAAACATGGATTTTGATGATAAAATACACCCCAGTAAATTCGAAAGTATAAAAAATCTCGGATAAAAATGAGATTGTGATATTTCCCTTACCTTAGGTCCGATTTGCTTCGTAAGTGTCTGAACCTCCTGTATAATGATTTAAATAATGTAATTGACTTATTCCAGAATCATACTCATTGTTATGATATCATATATGGTCATATAATTATCTTATTATTAGTAATATTTCATTGCTACTTGTTATCCGGGTGTTTATTACTTTTTGTTATTATGTGTGTTTTGTCGAATAAATTCTTATTATTCTTTATAGGTTATAGATACCTCATTTACAGAATCTTATTAGTGTAACATATATCATATTAATTTATTCAATTCATTTATATAATCATTATGCAATGAAGATCATGTAGAACAACTCGCATTACATCGTGGAGACAGTATTCCGTACGTATGCACGAGCGATGATATCGTTCCCATGATCATGAAATTGTATTGGAGTGTATGTATACTATTTCAGAATCAATATCAATTTACAATAATCATATATAGTTATTATTTACACCATTATACTCATCAAAGTAAGGTGGTGGTGGAAAATAGATTACACCCCGGTGTGGAGACGGTATTCCGTACGAACGCACGCACAGTGATTACGTTTTTTGTAGGATGGATAGATGGTGAAATATGGTTGTTTCATACATATAATAACATATAATTATATGATTGATACTTATTTTATTACTTCATAATGAAAAAACAAAAGAAGAATAACTGGAAGAATAAATAAATTTGAAAGAATTGGTAACAGACATTACCTCTTCTTTGAAGCACCTCTTTGAGACCTTCTTTTAGGGCACTAAAATTGGCCATTAAAGAAGACCAGGACCTCTAGGATGTTTTTAGGGAAGTGGAGAGGAGAAATTGTCAGGGGTTTGCCGAGATTGAAAGCTCAAAGTTGTGTGAGGAAGAGAGGGAGGAGGTGCCCCTTTATAAGGGAGGAGAGGGGCACCTTTGGAAAAACTAAAAATATTATTTTATTATAAAGTCATATTCATTTTTAAATAGCTCCTAATTGAATTATTTCGAAGCTAAGGTGGGGATGGGTCGAAATAATATCATACAATAGAATTTAGACATGTTTAGGTTCATATTTTATCCTTATCATTTAGATTTATCTTTATGATAAATAATATTACTTTTACCGTGTCTTCTTGTTTTCTTACACTATAAGGTCAATAAACTTACTATAACAAGCCAAACGAACACGAAGTTTTTTATTATTAATATATATAACCTTATCTAAGTCATTTGGCCGAAATTTAGATTTTTAGGAATAAAATACCAATTAATAATATAATATTTGTTTTAAAAACTATTTTATGTCAACTTTGACACTATTTAGTAATTGATATTTGTGAAAATCATAACAGAATGATTAGTTCGAAAAAAGTGAATTAAAAAAATAATAACATGTCATATTAACATCTAAAATTATTGGAATTCATAAAAAGTCTCAAATTACATTTATTTGGGTATTTATAACATCAATTATGTCAATATTTCATTAATAAGATAATTACTGCATCATCATTGTGTCATGAATAAATTAAATTATTTAATGTCTAAAAATTACAAATAAAATATCATTATGTAGGAAATCTTTTTAGATTTCTAATGAATATTTATAGTCGAATTTATCTTATGTATAATCCTATATTAATAATTATTTACCTATTAACCTTTGATTTTAACTATTTTAACCCTTCTTTAAATAAATTAATAATAAATGTCGTAATCTAATCCAAGTGGGCATAAAAGGTAATATTTTATTCCTAAGGTTATTTTTGGTCGAATTACACTTATCCAATAGAATTAGGACATGTGTTAGTGTAATAATAATATCATTTGTACCCTTAATTACCCTATTTACTTTTAACCGTGGTAAATAAAAGTTAAAAGATACTATTCACCAAAAATTATTTTCATCTCATTGAACCACATTTTACTTACTGACATCAACCGTGTCTATCGGATATTTTAAATTCCACTCACAGAAGCGGTAAAATTATGTTTTATGTAAATTTTCAAATTGTCCTAGGAGGTGGGTAAAAGACGGTGAAAAGTTCAATAAAATATTTATATATTTAAAATTATTATAAAATTATTCAAATTAATTACATTGAACATATATAGGTATTATGTATCAATTTTGACCTAAAATAAATTTAAATAAAATAAAAAATTATTTAAATAAAAAGTCGGTTTTTAAATAGTAACCTAGTGTTTTCAATACTCATCAAAAATTGAACGTTTCCAGAAAAATACCAAAATTTCAACCTAGGATGAATTCGATATTCCAAATCCAAAAGCAAAGTCCATTTTGAAAAATAAAATTTCAAGAATTTCAAAAATTGGTTATTACTATTCATAACGTCTAGTTTTAATAATATTTTAATAGTATATCGTTGTTTAGAGAAACTCGATATTGCGTACGACACAAGCTATCAAGGAATATCGTGATTGCGTTTAAACCAAGCCAAGCTAGTGTTGTGTGTAGTGAAAGATTCCTTTGATGATTTATATGACATAAAAAAAATATTTCTTATAAAAGTCTCAGGTCATACATTCTCCCTAAAAGAATATGTGGCCTTTTTTCTCCAAAGGAGTCACACCATGGTTCCCAAAATCCCCCAAAGATTTAATAATCTATTTTTAGAAGTTACTCTTCAATGTAATGAAACCATGCACCCTCCTTTTTTATTCTTGACTTCCATTCTATTATGTCTTATAGATTCAATTTAATTATGTGGGGGAATGTTCTTATATATCCTTTTTATGTTCATTTTACATCCAAATTATGAGAGACTCTTTTTTTCTCATTAAATGATTTTCTGAATTTTTAAGTGACGTCCTTAGGCTGCTGAATTTTTATAAAGGAAATCACATCCTTTATTTTCATTCATGTTTTCTTTTCTTATGGTATGTCATTCAAACATCCATACTATGATCGTATTTACATTTTATTTTTTCCCTATACTATATTAGGAGTTATTTATGATTGATAAACCATATTCTCTTCACATTTTAATGTTTTCTAAAACCATGTTATATAATCGTTATACTGCAAAATTTTCGTCTCAAAAAATATCTCTTTTTCTCAAGAAATTTTTTAATTTTATTTACGTGAATAACCAAACCAAATTCATTTATAGGGGTATTAAAAATTACATAAATTTGATAAATTTTATTATGTAATAGACATCCATATAATCCTCACTCCCTTTCCATGGGTTATAAATGACATAAAGATCTCGTTTTATGCACTTTTTTAAATATAATGATTTTGAAATGAAACCCATTTCTTTATTCTTTTTGATTTATTTATAAAATTTATGATTGTTATATATGTGGATCACATAAAAATAACTTCATATTAATGGTACAAACTGATATCACTCCTATGTATTTGGTAAATAATTTAATCTCTGGAGATGAAAAGTTTCATGATACCATAGTGAATAACCTTGTTAATTTATAAGATACCTTGGGGAATAACATTTTAAATGTTTACAAAACCATTGGGATTGAACTTGGTGATATGATTATTAATGTATATATTAAATGGTGTGGAACCATTTTCATTTTATAATCCATGTTCTTATTGTTATGATATTCCACATTCTCATACCATTAGGAAAGTCCTCGTGTTCTTATTTATATTTCTCAAGATCACAAGAAATATTTTCCCCTGGTTTTACCTTAACGAGATATTATATGACCATCCCATTTTTTTAAATGTTTTCAAAATTCCTAATATTGTAATGTACAAAGAAGATTCTATGATGAATGTATTTGAATATTTCTCTTGAAAATGAACCATTTTTCATTTTATTAGTTTTTGTTTTATGGTAAAAGGGATGGCGTGTATACTTATCTTCTCTCCAATATTGATAGTATATGTACGTTTTTGTTCAAAATATATAAAATGATAAACCTAAATTATATTTGTGAATTAATGAAAATAAATTCTATTCAGAAGTCACTAGAATAAGTTTTTTTTAAGTTCGGGTTGTTATAGTTTGTATCAGAGAGATGTTTAGACAACATTGAAGATTATGATGTATTCTATTAGGTATATAAGTTAATGGATGATCCAAATTTTATATTCTTAGAATCCATTATTTGTATTATGTTATACAATTTCAAGGCAATTAACATTATTTTTTGAGATATATATTTTATCAAATAGATAACCATGGGATTGGAAAATTATTTGAGTATTAAGTGATAACTATTATTTTAGATGATGTTCAATATTTTAGAGACATTATATGATTAATTTAAATAGAATAATATGGTGTTTTATTTTAATATTAAAGGTTTAAATATTTAATTTTGGACTTATGTGAATTTGGAAATGATAAGACTATTTTAGAGACCATGTCATTAGGTTAATTGCTTTTTGTTATGAGACATTTAGATTGGTTCATGTTGTTTAGAGATAAATGTTAAAATTTATCTTGGAAAAATATGTTATCAAACACTTATCAATTTTGGGTTCCACAATTAGAATGGATTATTTTTTGAAGAATTTTATGGCCAATTTTTGTTAATGGTCTTTGATGAACTATGAGTGTTTTTTGTGGAATTGTCGAGATTAAAAGTAGTCCTTATATTTATAAATGATAATTCTTTTTGGTGAATTATCTAATCATTTTCTAACCATTTTGGTTTTTGTTATTGTTTCAAGATAGTATGAGTATATAGTTATTCATTTTGATTCGTTTATGTGATTTTATTGATGTCGCTTCTATTGCTTTAGGAGTGACCTAGTCATCTTGATTACCTATATGTAGGAGATAAGTTGAGTTTTTAAAAACAAATTATTCAAGGATGAAACACTACATGAAATGGAAGTATTTTTTCTTATGTTCTTATTCAGTATAGTAAATAAATTTCCCAACTTTATGAAATGGCTCTTAAAAATCGATTTTTCGTATACTTTTCTTACTGTTTAATCAATGAAAGTTTAACCAATGACCAATTTGTGGTTTTCCAATTGTTAAATTTCTCCTGATAATGTTTTATATCACTATCCATCAGATCATAATGGTTAGTTTTCTTTTCCATATCTATATTTTCCTAGTGTAACCCTTTTTTGTGTTATCTCAGCTGACCCTTGTACTTCACATTCTAACTTATTAAGGGGATTTTTTATTAACTCTTTATCCCACGCGGGTTTGTAATAATGGTTTTTTGAAAATTCCTACCATAATTATTGACCCAGAATTCTAATTGTGATTATTAAATTTATTAATGGAGGGGATGATGTTACTTCCCTTGTTTTAAGAATGAAACTCTAAGTTCATTAACTTATATGATACACTACATTGAGCATAATGAACAACAAAATGTTATTACCTAAATGTTACAGTTATAACCCAACATTTGGAATGGTGGAAATGAAAAATGTCAACTGAATTATTAAAATATTTTTACCATGTGTTTAAATAATGATTAATCGATTAACGAATTTATAAGAAATATAAATATAAACCAATTGAATATAAAGGATGTGTATTTATGAAAAACTTTTAATAAATATAATAATTGTGTTTAAAAAATCACATACCTCTTTATGGATTTTTTTAAACAAAGTATATTTCATATATTCTAGTTAATGTTTTATGTTCATCTTATATTGTATTATGATATTATATAAGAACAAATTCCATATTTTTTTGGATAAAAGATATATTTTTTGAAAAAATCAGTTTTACCGCATTTTGATTGAAAACTATATTTAAATTTAGTTTTTGTCACATTTAGATATTCTATTTGAAAAAATTAAATTTTTATTTATAATATCTGTATGAAAATTTACTCTTAATTAATCTTTGAGATTTTTTTGATAACTATTTCTTATAATGAATAATAAAAATACGCTTAATATTAATTGAAAACAACATTTTTTCCATTGAGATAATTTATTTGGTTAAATTATATTATTTAATGGTTTTAAAGTATAAATTTAATATAGATTTATCATTTTGTACAATTTTAGTCATTGGAAGTAATATCACATTGATATTAGATATAAACACATGTCAATATTTTAAGGGCTATTACTTTTTTTTAAATAAGATAAAACATTTTGATAATGGAAAATAATTTTAAAATAATTACTCAAACATATATATATTGAATTTTTACAAATGGATTCTATATTTGGAATTTTAAGGTCTAAATTGTGTAATTTGTTTTTCTTTTATTATGAATAGACACTTTAGTAATTATTTTTAATTATCGGGGTTAAGTGTAAATCAGGTAATTTAGGGTAAAAATAAAATTATAAAAATAGGCTAACAAATGAAAAATAATTTTAGGGGACCTAGTTTAAATCCTCTTGTATAAGCTTCTTAATTAAATTGATAATGATTCCAATGGATGATGGTATAAATCATCTCATAGAAGATTGTATAATTAAATGTATAAAGCTTCCCATGGATGCTGTTATAATGCTTCTCAAAGAATCTTGTTAAATTAAAATAACTATGCTTCCCTATGAAGGTATTTTATATTTTTTTATAGAATATTCTTTAATTAAATGTACAAATCTTCCTATAGATGCTATTTTGAAGCTTATCATCGAAGCATCATTAATTAAAATGATAAATCTTCTCATTGAAGCAACTTTAAATCTTCTCTCATAAAAATGTATTTAATATTTTTTAAATTTTTAATATGGGCTTATTTAAGGGATATATTTAACTATAAACAGTAATTAAAATTCTAAAAATATTTCATAATTCATCATATTTTATTTAAAAATTTTAGATGTTTCATAAAAACATTTATTTATGAAACAATGATGATACAATTATTACCTTGTTAATGTAAAATTGAAATAAATGATATTATAAAAATAAATTTAATTTGAAAATTTTGATGTCATAAAAAAGTTTTCTAGTTGATTATTAAATGTTATATTTTATTTACTAAGTTATTTTTAAATGAGAAATTTGTTTATGGCTTTAAGTAAAAATCAATTTTTAAATAGTGTCAAAATAAACCTAGGAAAATTTTTAAGAAGTTTTCTAAGAAGATTCAAAATTTTTAGAATTTGATGAGTAGTTATTTTTAATGAATATTAATTTATAAATAGGGTTTTATTATAAATAGTAATAAAATATTTTATTATTAAATAAAATTTTCTATGAAATTATTTTAAAAAATCGGATATATATGGATGTGATCAGTGTGAATAGTGTTGTTTAATAAGAATAAAATAATTTTTTTGGTGAATTGTAATTTTACCCTATCGAATAGTAATATTAACTTTATTATTGTTAAGTTCAAAATGGAATAGTAATCTCACCTATTTATGTTAAAATATTTTTTAGGCATCTTAAATGGTAATGAGACATAATAGCGTAAGTAAATAACTATTTTAGATATTATTAGTTATCTATTAGTTTTTTTCAAGTAAATATTGATTTTTCATAAAAAATAATTATATCATAATAAGAAAATTATTTTCATAAAATTGAGATAAAATTTTAAATCAGAACATTGATATTAGGTTATGGTGAATTGACTATATTTTTTAAAAAATTGTTGTGTTTTTCGGGGAATAGTAAAAATTCAGTTTTGGTGTTTTTGGTGTGTTTTATGACATCATAATGATGTAATACATAATTTAAAATGTTATCTGATTCATTGGGATTGAAATATTGTAAGAGCTACCTCATGTATCAAAAATTATGGGAAAAAACCTAGAGAAAGCCCATGGTTTTGCAAATACCACTAATTAGGTGACCCTTTGAAATTAATAAAATATTCCAAATATTTTTCTATAAATACCAACTCTTTCCTATATTCATTTCATTACAAATTATCTATAAACGAATATATGTCCATTTAACCTCCAAATGAGACCTACAAAGGTTCCCTCAAGCCCCCAAGGTTATAATCATCATGTTTTAGAAGTTACTCTTTAAGGTAAAGGAACCTTTCTGCCTCCTTTTTTAGTAATGACTTCCTTAATGGTATGTCTTCTAGTTTCAATTTTATTATTTTGGGGAATTTTGTTATATATCCTTATCTATGTTCATTTTATGTCCAAATGAAGAGAGAACCCTCCTGCTCTCACCAAATTATTTTTTAAATATTAAAGTGATGTCAGTAGTCAACAAAATTTTAATAAAACAAATTGCAACCTCTCTTTTCATTCATGTCACCATTTAACATGTTATGTCATTTAAAAATTCATTCCATGGTCATATTTGCATTTTATTTTTTCCCTGTACTATATTATGATTTATTTATGATCTTTTAACCATATTCCTATCTATTTTTAATGTTTTATAAAACCATGTTATGTAGTCGTTATGGTGCAAAATTTTCATATCAATATCTCTCTCTTTTTCTAAAGAAATTCACTTATATTATTTTTGTGAATTCCAAAAACTATTTCATTTCTATGAGTATTCATAAAGACATAAAATTGATAAATATTTTTCTGGAATAGACATGCATATAACCCTCACTCCCTTTCTATGGTTTATAAATGACATAATGATCTCATTATTAAGAACTTTTTAAAATATTACGATTTTGATATGAAACCCATTTATTTTACACTATTTGGGATATTTATAAAATGTATGATTATGAATTATTTGAATCACATTAAAATAAATACATATTAAGGGTGTGCGCTGATAGTGCTCCAATTCATTGCGTCAAAAATTTAATCTCTAGAGATGACAAGTTTCACGATACCTTGGTGAATAAACTTTGTAATTTTTATGATATCATGGTGAATAACATTGGAAATTTTTAGGTCACCAAGATGATAGCCCTTGGTGATATGGTTATGAATGTCTAAATTAAATTTTTCAAGCCACATTTTCGTGTTATGATCCATGTTCTTATTGTTATTACATTCCTCTTTCTCCTGCCTTTATGAATGTCCTCATGTTCTTATTTATATCCCATAAGATCACATGAAAACTATATCCCTTATTTTACCTTACTAAGATTTTTCTACTCATACCATGTTTCTAAATGTTTTTACAGGTACTAATATTGGTAAGGGAAAAGAAGATGATATGAAGAAAGTATTAGAATATTTTTTGTGAAAAGAAACAATGATTCATTTTAATAGTGTTTGTTCTATGAAAAAGGTATGGCGTGTAGACTTATCTACTTTGAAATATTGTGAGTTAATGAATGTTTTTTTCAAATTCTCTAAAACACTAATCCTCAAAGATATTTGGGAATTAATGAAAATAAATTCAGCTCACAAGTCACTAGAAATAGTTATGTTTAAGGCCGAGTCATTATAAAATGAGTTCAACGTTTCACTAACTCATTGTCCAGATGAACATAATCTTTAAGTTAATGAAATACCTTCTAGAAGTTATTTATATTGCTTTTGGAAAATATCATTTTCTATTACAAGTATATCATTTATAAAAATAACTATTCATTATCCAAAAATATAGATTAAGGAAATATGCTTCTTTAGTTTTCAATAAAGTAAACTCTTCCATCATCATTCAAGTGATGTTCATCTATCAATAACCATTTCCATTTTGTCACGACCCACCTTCACCAAAAAGAGGACAGGGATAGAAGTTTTCTAGGCCCTTATTTCATTAAGTTGAAGGAGATATAATGACCCCCGAGACCCACCTTCAGTAGGTCCTGGAGTGGTGACCAGCACCAAGTGTATAGAATCTCACAAAAAATGTAAGGCATTACCCTTTTCATTTTTATCGTATTGAGAGATAATATAGCGACCCCAACAATACCTATTCTGAAAGTCAAGTTAAATAAAAAAGTAACACATTCACATATGCATGTTAAACATTAAATGATAAAAGGCACAAAAACTCTAAATCTAAGTACCAAGAGAAAGGAAAACGACAACAGCAACTGCCCCGAGGTCTGAGCAAGTACAGTCCCACACAATCCGTGAATTCCTCCTGGAAACCTGAAAGCAGTTTTATATACATAGGGTGAGCATTCAAGTATACTGAGTAGGGAAAACCAAAAGCACTCATGCACAAGTGGAGAGGAATTCTAATTCCCTGTGAGGAAAGAGAACCAAAGCACCCAGAAAGGAAAACCATCCACCCAAGCCTCACCATGGAACACTCCCCAAGTAATGCAAGGCATGTAAAGTATAGTAAGAGAAAATCAATATTTTTGTAACCTGCACCACTTTCCCACTAATTATTGAAGACATCCTACGCATCGAACCAATCCCACCATTCTCACCGCAGTCCCACTGCCAAACCCGCACGCAAACACCTGGGCCACTACCACACATCCCGCCCGTAGACACCTTTACCACAACCGCCATGCATAACCACACCTACAAACACCTAGGTCTGAACAATCACTTCCCCAACCGAAGACACATGTGCCTCATCCCGAAGACACTTGTGAAACTACCATCCCGCATACACCTGGGCCAACCACCACAACTACACTGCCCAAAGATTCATGGGCTAATAATGGACTTCGAGCCATGACAGCCTTCCCGAAGAGTCTTGGGCTGTTCGGGAAAGGGATAATAAAAGGATGTAATAACCGAACAGTCATATGAGTGTTGGAAAAAACACCCTCCCCCATGAAATGGGGGTGTTCAGCAGTATAGTACTCAACTTGGGTAGGGTGTTAATAAGAAACATAAAAGCTAAAGATATATGTATACGTAACAAACACTCATCCCAACCTAGGGGTTCCAAAACCTAAGAACAAACACCCTTGATACTATTCTTTCATAAAAGAAGCCATGACACTCATGACCAAGTCACAACTCATCCCATAACTAATTCCCCCATTCAACCATTCTTGTTTTCAAGTTCAAGTGATCCCATTTATGTTATTTCTGCACTATCGAGCAACTAATAGGCATAAACACTGGCCTAGAAAAGATAAACAGCCAAAGAGTAATTTAAGCATTCACACCCGACTCTCTTGTAAAGATAAAAAAACAAAAAGGGGATTAGTGATATCCCCCAGTGTACTAGAAACAATGAAAACCCCAAGACACATCCCCATGTCCTCAAAACCAGGAACCAATGATTTCTCCACAATAGAAGATCCCACCCAAGTTTGTGTCATAGCAGAGCAACCACACAGCTTAAGATTCACAACCAACATCCATACCAAAATAGAGGATCCCATCCTCACCCACATCACCCCTTAGGAAAAACAAATAGAACAACACACCTACTACCAAAATAATACAGGGAAACTTCTAGGTTCATGTACATCATTCATTGTTTTCTTCTTTCTTTTGGTTAGTTGGGGTGACCACATAGGGATTATATATACTGGGATCCACTTAATCCACCGAGTTTATGTAATAAACCAATTTCCATTTTACAGTCATTTAATCATCACAGAAGCCAAGTTTCCATTAGTGCGCAAGGAAAGACCTCCAACAACCATGATTTTCAGTGACCATAGGAACACACAATTCACAACACATATCAACATAAAAGATTACAATAGAATATCGATCGCACCCCCCTTCATTCATTAATGTCTTTTCATTATCTTCTTTATATTTGGTTTCATCAACTCCAACAGAATCCAAAGTATACCCACCTCATATGATACACAGTAAGGATAGACAAAGGAAAAATCCCTAATTGATTGATCAAATATTGAAGTTCTTCTCCACATGCCAAGAATAGGGGATAGCGTGACTTGTAGGGGAGGAATTTTGTGCACTCTATGTGGTACATAAATATCTATCAGAGGTGCACCACAAGACATAAGAAGATAGGAACTCCTGGTGCATAGGAATAAGAAAGAAATCCAGACGAGACGAAAAACAATAGAAACTCTAGAGGGAGATATAATGAGAAGATCCTATTGTTACAGGGCATAGAATTTTGAACCGATGGAAGGTCAGATCGTGGTTCCCACATGTTTTGGGTGGTTATGCATGATGATATTAAGTTTTTATTTAATATCCCCCATCATGGAGGTTTTTCTGTATTTTTAGGTATTAATTACGGGTATTAAATGGCTTTAAAAAGGGTAAAAGAGTTAATTTACGTCAAAAAATTACATTGCGTGAGCGGGACTGGAAAAAACAAAATGTTGGGATGGGTGAGGACACGATGCCACCATCACCGTTGCCACTATTCTGGTGGAGCCTCATTTTGGAAAAGTAATGGCCCGGGGGTCCATGCCTTTACATCAGATACCTCTCAAACTATTCTCGCCCTCGATAATTAAAAACATTCCTAAAGAAAGGAGAGGGGTCCAAACAACCACCTCGAAAGATATCTCTTAGGAGTAGAACTGAACAATTACAATCATACCACTCCTCTCCCCCGTGAAACCATGAAAAAAAGAAGATTAATCAGTCCGGTCAGGTGGTGAAGGGTTTCCATTCCGCCATTTTAAGATACTATCCACTTTGGGCAGCATTGACTCCCTCGCACGGGTTTAAGCGCATCCACTCTAATTCATATTTACATGGGATTAGGTCCTCCCATCCCCAAATTTTAAGACACTTCACACACATCCATAGAAAAGGAAAACCACACATTTCACATCCAACAAGGTAAAGTGTTCCATCACAAAAAAGAACAAACAAAACAACACAAAACTCAAAAGAACTCCGGGTACTGGCACACATCTGGGCTTCCATTTCCTAGGTACTATCCTAAAGCCCACCATGCCTCCACAAAACACAAACCAAAGGAATGGTTCATCCACGAAGCACCTTTTCTTCATGACCATCGATCATCACTGGTCGCTCTACGAACATTGCATCGTCCCCAATATCTCTCTCTCCCCAGTCGAGGATGTGTGAATAGCTGTGTAGATATCGTTGAAGCTGGGACACATGGAAGACATCATGCACCATTTTTAGCTATGGTGGTAATGCAAGCTGCTAAGCCACCTCGCCGACCTGCTCCAACACCTCGAAGTGTCCGATGAACCTGGGAGATATCGTACTACCTCTGTCGAACCTCCAATTCCCATAACGAGGGGAGACCTTCAAGAACATGTGGTCCCCAAACTCGAACTCCAAGGGTCTCCTCCTATCATCGGCATACGACTTCTGGCGGTCCTGATCCGCCTTCAGCCTCCTTCTTATAAGTTGCACCTTTTGCGTCGTGATCTGCACCACCTTCGGGCCATGGATCCCTGCCTCTCTGACCTCTATCCAGCACACAGGTGAGCAACATGGCCTCTCGTACAAGGCTTCGAACAGAGCCATACCAATGGTAGAGTTTTAGCCATTATTGTAGTAGAATTCTACCAGAGGCAGGTGAAGCACCCACAATCCCCCATGGTCCAGAACGTAAACTCGCAGCATATCTTCCAAAGTCTGGATTGTGCGCTCTGTCTGTCTATCTGTCTGGGGGATGGAAAGCAGTGCTAAGACGTAGCTGGGTGCCAAAATCATGTTGCAATCCCCTCCAAACTCGTGAGGTGAACCGTGAATCCCTATCTGTGACTATGGATCATAGAACTCCATGAAACTGAACCACATCATCCACATATCGTAGTGCTAAGGCATCCACTGTACTTGATTCCTTTTTTGCCAAAAAGTTAGCCGATTTTGTAAACCGGTCCACCACTACCTAGATAGCGTCACCACCTCCTTGAAACCTAGGTAGCTCTATGAAAAAATCCATCTCGATGTCGTCCCACTTCTACTCGTGAATGTCTAAAGGTTGAAATAATCCTCCTAGAACACGGTGTTCAGCCTTCACCTGCTGAAAAACTAGGCACTTCACTACAATCTCTTCTACTGACCATTTCACCCCAGGCCACCAAAACTGTCTCCTCAGACCCTGGTACATCTTGGAAATTTTTGGGTACACCACTAGGGGTGAGTTATGGAACTCACTAATAATTTTCTCACGCATCACCTCTAGAACAAATAGCTTTCTTCAGAAAAGCCCCTGATTCTGACCATCCTCCATCCACCCTTCCGGAGCATCACCATGGTTAACCTGGTCACAAACCACATTGCTTTATGAGCCTCCCCACTGAGACTCCTCCACCTACCGCAGTAGGGAGGACTGCACTATCATCTGATACATGAAACCTCTTCCACCATCCATCATTACATCTAGGAGCAAGGCAGCCAACTCTTCGATTGCCTTCCAAGCATCTACCGACTCTCGAACAGCATCCCTCTACAACTTCCTACTGAAGTCATCAACCACCACATTCCTCTTTTCTGTGGTGTAGGAAATATCCATGTTGTAGTGCTGAATGAACTCCATCCACCTCCGATGTCGTAAATTTAGGTCCCACTGGGAGAAGACATACTTCAATCTCTTGTGATCGGTGATGACCATGAAGCACTCCCCAACGAGTTATTGCGTCCACAATATTAATTGAGAACACGACTGCAGGAAGCTCTAGGTCATGGGTGGCATAGGTATGCTCATGGGGTTGTTACTTCATAGACCCATAGGAGATCAGCCCTTGCTGCTGCATCAACACACATCTGAGGCCTTGCTCTGAAGCATCAAAGAACACCTCATACACCGCCCCTTCTTCTGGAAACCTCAGCCCTGTGGCATTAACCAACTTATCCTTCAGATAACTGAAGGCTGCCTCACACTGCTCATCTCACATGAAGGTCTTCTCCTTCTTGGTCAAGGCTGTCAAAGGTTCTGAAACTCGGGAGAATTTGGGCATGAATCTCTGATAGTAAACTTCCAGACGAAGGAAACTACTAACCTCTTCCACGTTCTTGGGTTCCACCCAAGAAACAACCGCCATAACCTTCAATGGGTCCACTGATATCCCTTGATCAGACACGACATGCCCAAGGAAATTCACTTCTCGGGTCTAGAACTTGTACTTGGAAAACTTCCAATAGAGCCAGTGCTGTCAGAGGACCTCTAAAACTGTTCTCAGATGCTCAACATGATCCTCCATTGATCTTGAGTAGATCCGGATGTCTTCAATAAACACTACTACAAACCGGTCCAGATATTCCCGGAATATGGAGTTCATGAGCCCCATGAACAAAGCTGGTGCGTTCGTAACGCCGAATGACATGACTATAGTCTCAAAGTGCTCGTATCTGCACCTGAAGGCATTCTTAGATATGTCACCCTATCTCCCCCTCAGCTGTTGGTATCCTGACCATAGGTCAATCTTAGAGAACCAACCTTCTCCCTTCAGCTGGTCAAAGAGGTCGTCTATCCTCGGAAGGGGGTAATGGTTCTTGACCGTTAACTGGTTCAGTCTCTGGTAGTCTATGCCTAGCCTGAGACCACCATATGCTTTCTTGGCAAATAAGACTAGAGAAACCCATGACAATGCACTTGGTCGAACAAATCCATTCTTCATCAGATCGTCAATCTGAATCCTTAACTCTCGCAACTCAGAAGGTGTCACCTGGTTGGGAGCCATCGAAATCAGATGAGCACCAGGTTGCAGGTCTATCCCAAACTCGATATCAAGTCGAGGGGGTAGAGTTGTCACCTCTTCAGGGAAGACATCTATGAACTCACTAATGACCCATGGAACTTCCACCATCTCTGCGTCCACCGACTCCACTGACATATCAGCTAACAAGGAAAGGAGGGGTTCCTCTCACCTACAACTCCTCTAGCCACCCCGCTCACTGATAAAAGTTACACATTGACCACCCAAATCTGAAAACACGACCCTTCCTCAGAAGTAGTATGTGATGGAACATACAGAGAACAAATAGTAAATTCATAGGATGACATCCCATGGTTGTATCTGTAATAGTAAATGATCCCTGACTAACTGATGTGGACCTACAATTAGTCTTCATCCTCGACAAAAATAAAACAAGTCGGTCTGACCACCGACTGGTGTGCTCAGCACCAAGGACACTGTAAGTATCTCAACATCTAAAACCAGAGAATGTGTTAGACTGGGTGCAATAAAGGAGTGAGAATCTCATGTATCGAACAAGGCATAAGAAAGGGAGCTAAACAAACTGATCATACCTTGAACAAGTTCTAGAACTGCTGGAACTGCATCCTAGGCAGTGTGAAACTGTCCACGCCAAGCTCCTCTAACTCTCGACTTTCAGCCACCTCCCCAACCATGCCCTGGTTGGGGTCCCTGAAGAGCGCCCTGAGGTCTGCCTCCTCCTGCAATGTTTGCCCTGGAAGAAGCAGGAGCTCACTACCCCTACTGCTACTGAAAGGGCCCACCTGGAAACTGCTGCTGCTATAGTGGGAGCTGGACCTGCCCACCGCCACCATACTATACTCTGCCCGAGCACTAGTTTCAAAGGTCCCCATGGCTTCCACAGATGAAGAACCTCGGTCTCAGGCCGTAAGGGATAGGGAAAGAACCTGGAGATCGAAACTGGAATTGTTGCGGCCTGCTCCCAGTTGGTCGGAACCTAGAGGGCCCTGATGCAGGAGGCATGATGTTGAAAACCTTCCCCTTTGACAGGCCGAACTAGATTCCCTCTCGTGACACACCTCCCAGCGTGTTCATACTCTCCACCTCTTCAGCCTTCTTCTGCACCTTTAAGTATGTCGGTAGGGTGAAGGGAGTAACAACGTACTGAAGAGAAGGTCAGAGTGCCTCCTCTAAATGTCTCGCCCAAGAATCCTCATCCAAAAAGGGGTCCGAAGAAAAGCGAATGACATCCTTGAACTTGATCCCCAACTCTCTCATTTACATTCTCTGTTGCTAGAGGGAGAGAAACTCCTGCCTCTTCTCAGCCTTCATCATGGAAGAGAGGAATTCCCCCTAGAACTCCTTCTCAAAGTCAGTCCACATCAACTCAACCTCTCCCTTCTCCCCATGATAAAGCTTCCACCACTGACACGCTGCTCCACGCATCTGGCTGACAGCAAGAAGTACCCAGTACTCTGTCGAAGCCCAAATCGGGCTGAAAGCTATCACTTGCTCCCCGAGCCAGCTCTCTGTCTCCATATCTGAGGTGCTACCCTCGTACTTCCCGAGGGTCTGCCGCTGAATGGTGCAAAGCGTCCCATACCACTGATCATCCTCCTCTTCTCGGTCAGCCTTCTACCGATCGTCCAAATCAACCTCCAGGGAATCGATCGCCTTCACCACTCGCGAGTGTCTCCCAGGCACCATAGCTGCAAGGTAAACAAGGAATGCCTAATCACGAGTAGAGTAGAACAATGTTCTTAGATTTTCTTAGAATTATTTATTTATTTTGAAACCTAATTACACCCATGAAACACGATAATACACGTCATTATGAATAATGTACCTTTCCATGGGTTCATACCCTACAATCAGTGTAGCCTCACTTGGTCATTCGGTAGGTCCAGGGTCCTTGCATCAGATCATGGTGGCCCAAAAATCCTCTATCCTTGTTGCTCTTCCCTGACCTAATTCATGCACCAAGATCACCCAACACTGTTTCCCTACCATCCCATGAAATCCTCACTATGTTTAACTCCAGAATCCAACCTCCCTCTGATACCATTCTTTCACGACCCGCCTTCACCAAAAGGAGGGAAGGGATAGCAGATTTCCAGGCCCTACCTTATTTAAGTTGAAGAAGAGATATTGACCCACGAAACCCGCCTTCAATAGGTCCTAGAGTTTCGACCAGCACCAAGGGTATAGAATCTTACACAGAATGGAGGGAATTACCCTTTTCATTTTTACAGGATCAAGAGATAAGATAGTAACCCCAAAAATACCAAGGATTAAAGGAAAGGAAAAGCCAAAAGTAACCAATTCCCATATGCATGTTCAATAGTAAATGATACAAGCCACAAAAACTCCAAAAGTAAGTACCAAGAAAAAGGAAAGTGACAACAGCAACTGCCCCGATTACTGAGCTAGTACGGCCCTACACGATCCCTGAAGTCCTCCTGGAAACCTGAAAGCAGTTTTATAAACGTAGGGTGAGCATACAAGTATACTTAGTAGGGAAAACCAAAAGCTCTCATTCACAAGTGGAGAGACATTCTAATGCCCTGTGAGGAAAGAGAACCAAAGCACCTAGAATTGAAAACCATCCAACCAAGCCTCACAAAGGAACACTCCCCAAATAACACCAGAAAAGTAAATTATAGTAAACGCACATCGATATTTGCGTACCTCGCGGCACCTTTCCACTGGTTATTGAAGACATCATACACATCGAATCAATACCACCATTCTCACCACAGTCCCACTGCCAAACCCCACCCGCACACACCTGGGCCATAACCTTACCGCAGTCCCACTGCCAAACCCTCCCACACAAACTTGGGCCACAACCGCACCTCCCAACCGTAGACACCTGGGCCAAAACCCCCATGCATAACCACACCCACAAATACCTGGGTCAGAACAATTACTGTCAGGCCCGAAGACACCTGGGCCTCATCCCAAAGACAGTTGGGAAACTACCTGCCTGCAAACACCTGGGCCAACCACCACAACTACCCTGCATGAAGATTCTTGGGGTAATAATGGACATCAGGCCATCACAGCCTTGCCGAAGAGTCTTGGGCAATTCGGGAAAGGGAGTAGAAAAAGATATAATAACCTCCCACTCATAGGAGTGTTGGGAAAACACCCTCCCCCATGAAATGGGGGTGTTCGGCACCAGAGTGCTCAACATGGGTGGGGCGCGAATATGAATCATAAAAGCTACAAATATATGTAAAGGTAACAAAAACTCATCCCATCCTAGGGGTTCCAAAACCTAAGAATAATCACCCTTGTTACTATTCATTCATAAAAGAATCCACGACACTCACGAACAAGTTAAAACTCATCCCCAAACAAATTACCCCATTCATCCATTCTTGTTTTCAGGTTCATGTGATCCCATTTAGGTGAATTCTGCACTTCCAGAAATCTAACAGGCATAAACACAGGCCAGGAAAATAGAAACAGCCAAACAACAATTTCAGCATTCACCCCCAGCTCTCCTGTAAATATACAACAACAAAAATGGGATTAGTGAGAACCCTCATAGTACTGGAAACAAAGAAAACCACTAGACAGAAATCTATGTCCCCAAAACTAGGAACCAATGATTTCTCAACAATAGAGGATCCCACATGATTTCGTGTCACTGTAGTGAAACCACCGAGCATCAGATTCACATCCATTATCCGTAACACAACGGAGGATCACATCAAAACCCCCATCACCCCATAAGAAAACAAATAGAACAACATGAATACTACCAAAACAGAGCAGAGAAACATCCAGGTTCAAGCACATCATTCATTGTTTTCTTCTTTCTGTTGGTTAGGCGGGGTGACCACACCAGGATTATATTTACTGGGCATCCACCTTATCCACTGAGTTTATGTAAAAAACCAATTTCCATGTTACAATCAATTAATCATCACAGAAGACAAGGGTTCATTAGTGCGCAAGGAAAGACCTCCAACATTGATGATTTTTAGTGAGCATAGGCCCGCACAATTCACAACGTATATCGACATAAAAGAGTATAGTACAATATTGATCACACCCCCCTTCACTCATTAAAGTCCGTTCATTATCTTCATTATGTATGGTTTCATCAACTCCCACAGAAACAAAAGCATACCCACCCTGCTTGATACATAGTAAGGAGAGACAAAGGAAAATCCTTATTTGATTGGTAAAAGATCAAAGTTCTTCTCTATGCCTAATGAACAGGGGAATGCGTGACTTGTAGGTGAGGAATTCTGTGGACTCCAAAAAGTGAATAATGCTCTAACAGAGGCACACCACAAGCCACGAGAGGACAGGAACTGCCGGCACACAAGAAGAAGAAGGAAATCCAGACGAGTAGAAAAAAAAGAGAAACTATAGCGGGAGATATAAATAGGAGATCCAACTGTTACAGGACATGGAATTTTAAATTCCAGGAAGGTCGGATTGTGGTTTCCCACATGGTTTGTGCAGTTATGCATGATGATTTTAAGTTGTTATTTAATATCCCGATTGGAGAGGTTTCTCTTAATTTTTAGTTATTAATTATGCGATTTAAATTGCTTTAAAAGGGGTTAAAGAGATAATTTATGTCAAAAAGATATGTTGCAGGAGTGGAACAAGAAAAAAAATAGAGGGCTGGGTGAAGACACGGTGCCATCATCACGGTGTCAACCTGATGGTGCCACTTTTCTAGTGGAGCCTCATTTTGGAAAAGTAATGGCCATGGGGGGTCCCAACAATTACAAATTCTCTATAATAATAATGATGAGTAATCCAAAAAATCAATGTAATTTTTTTAAGATAGTTCTTTCATCAACCTAAAGAACATGTTTTTTTGAAGAAGGTGGTGCCTGACGAGAAGACCAAGGAAAACATATTATAAGAAAAAGTGTTACAAGAGTCTAAAAGAAGGAAACATAGTAGAATCTTTGGGATGAAAAAGTATTAGATCAGCAGGAATATTGTCAATCCCAGTAATATCACGATTAATCCCCTTATTCGCTAGGCCATCAGCAACCATTTTAGCTTCGCGATAGGTGTTAATGATAATGTAGTTACTATCAAGAAGTGTACAGAGATAGCTCATCCAGTGAGTGGTGATCTTCCACACAAGTTGAATCACACCATTCAAAACGGATGGCACAATGGTGGTTGAGTCACTCTCAATCCTAAGGTTAGTCCAAACTTGTTTATTGGAAAAGGAAACAGCACGAGTCATCCTCAACATTTCAGCTTCCAGAGAAGTGGTAGTACCATATCTTCCATAGTAGCATCCATATATCTGATTATCATGATTCCTAAAGATTCCTCTATAACCTGTAGGTCCCAGATTTCCCTCAGAAGCACCATCCATGTTAACATTAATCCATCCCAAAAGAGGGGCACACCATAAAACATCGATGTACAAGGTGGTTTTCAGAAATTTCAATCAATACGGAGTCACCGAAGAATGACGAAATCATTCCCCGTGTTGTTGTAATGTCCCTTTGGGATTGAAGCAGCTTCACATATGGAAATATGTATCCTCATACACCCTGCATCATGACTTAATGAACAATTATTATAAATAAGAGCATTTATATCATACCAGATCACATGGTGGGGCACTACGACAACACCAAGGAATATATTCATAATCAGTTGAGAATTATCCATCTCTACACATCGCTTTAATTGATATTTGATAGAGTTACGTATCAACCACCTATAGTTACAAATATCAAAAATATAATTCCAAAGAGCAGAAGCAGTGGCACAGGAAATAAAGAGATGATTGGCATCTTCTCAATGTTGGTTGTAGAGACAACATTTTGAACATAGTTGAATACCATGCAATTAAAGATGATAATCAGTTGGGATCTTATTGTGAGTATGTCTCCAAATTAGGGCAATCCTTGAAGGTTTTATCCAAGGTTTTTAAAAGTGCTTAATCCATCCAAAATAACTTTCAGAGTTGCCTGAAAGTTGTTTGTAGTAGTTTTTTGAGTCAAGAATGCCATTGTAAGTAGGTTCCCAGACTAAGAAATCATTGGAGATGGAGAAATTATAAGTATCAATGACATTATTGATGTTTTTAGGAAGATTATCAAGTTGAGAGAAGAGGACATATCAGATGGATATGGTGGTGTTCTAAGGATTTTTTCCAAGAATAGTTCTAGAAAATATGGGAGTTCCAGTACAATTATTGAACAAAAAGTACAAGTCAATGTCTCTAGAGACCATCCACCAAGCATTATTCAAAATTTAGGAAATAGATTTCTTTATATAAGTCCAGATAAATGAGGTAATAAAAATTGATTAACCTTTTTTAAGCATTTCAAGAAATATTATTTTTATGAAAACTAATTGAATTATATTTGTAATGAATGAGATCTTAGGTGAGTCTTTCTTGAAGGACCTCATTAATATTTTTGAGATTTTTTATGCCAATTCCTCCTTTATCAAGGGGTTTTGAACAGTTTGACCTAGGTATGGTGATTAGTTTCTTTTCCATCATGATACCTGTCCAAATTTTTTGTTTAATATAGGTGTTTATATTTTTAATGAGACCAATATTACATTTATAGACCATCATAAAGTAGACCATTTTGTTGACAATTGTATATTTTATAATAAAAAATCTCCCTTCCATAGAAAGAGAGTTTACCTCCCAAAAAGAAACTTGGTTAATGACCTAGATAGAAATTTCAGAGAAATATGACGCTTTAGTTCTTCCCTAGAATATGAGGACACCTAGGTATTTGAAAGGAGGAGAACCTTAATTTATACCTAATTCAATTGTGATGCTGTATTATCTATTATAAGGAAAATGATTCCTAATGAAAATAAAAGATGTGTTCCAACTAATCACTTGTCCAGAGATCTCATCATAGTGAGGAAGAGTTTTTTTTGAGGGTTCATATTTTTATTTTATCAACTTGAAGAAAAAAGATTATATCGTCATAATTTAACAGGTGAGTGGGATCGTTAAAATTGTGTGACACGTGAATGGGATTGAGTTTATTTTGATCGGCATTATAAGTGAGTAAATGACTAAGATAATCCTCCACAACAATGAAAAGGATGGCTGAGAGGAGATCCCCCTGTCTTACAGTTTTAGGGCATTTGATGTAACCTATGGGGGATCCATTGATTTGGATGAAATGGAAGGTGAATTGAATAGGGTTCTAAGAGTAGTGAGGAATGCATTACTAAAGCCAAAAGATTGAAGCACCTTAAAGATAAAACTCCATTCCATTGACTCAAAAGAATTTTTAATGTCATGCTGAAGGGAAATATTACCTCCGATGATAACTTTGTTTAGATTGTTAAAACAGTATAATGTAAGACCAATGAAATTTTGAATGAACATACCTTTGATAATCCCAAATTGATTTCAGGAGACTATATTATTTGTGATAAGAGAGATATTGTCAGCAATTATTTTTGTAATTATTTTTTAAATAGTGTTGATGAGAGTGATGGACCTAAATAGGTTAATCTTAGAAGCATTTTCATCTTTAGGTATTAGAGAGAGGAATTGTTCAGTTATACCATGAGTAAGAAAACAATTGGTGAAAAAAGATTTGAGATGTTTCCAGTCATCATCTTGAATAATATCCCAGTAGTGTTGGGAGAAACCCTTATTAAAGCCGTCAGGCCCAGGGGCACTATCAGGATTTAAACTAAAGACCACATCTTAAATTTAATGATCTAGATCAGTGTTCAGAAGAAAGGAGTTATCATCATCATTGACCACCATTAGAATGATCCCCAGTAAGAGATCCTTGTTTTTATTAGGGCCATTGAAAATTGATTCTATGTAAGTGAAAATATGGTTTGCAATTTCATCATCATTGTATAAAAGGTTGTCTCCATCACAACGAGTGGCAAGAGGCTTATAGGCTTTGTGAGTTATTTGAAGAGAGTTATAAAATATAGTATTTCTACCACCGTCAGAAATACATTTAACTTTGAAGGCTTGATTTATCATGTTATCCTAAAAAGTGAGTAAGGAATTGATCTTTAAAGAGGTGTTAATTTTGATATTTGGATCAATTTTAAAATCAGATCTAGTTTTGTTGGTTTGTATTTGATTGAGCTCATTCTCAAGGAGAATGATATCTATATTGATTTTTATAGAATGCAGGTTACACGAACTCTTAAGGATCTGTTTAAGAGATTTTAGTTTGTAAGTGCAATAAAATTCATCATAGTAACGAGTCAAAGAGAGCCAAAATGTTTTGATGATGTCGGTGCATTCAGTGTTGTTGAATAGAGAATTGTTAAATCTAAAATGGAGAGGATGTCTAATAGTGTCAATTGAGAGAATGAACAGAATATGATGATGGTCAGAATGGAGCTTGTGAAGTGTGGTGATAGGGATGGAGTTCCAAAAATATAACCTAGTAGCATTCGTGAAAGATCTATCCAATTTAGAGGAAACCATTCTATTGTACTGTTTCTTATAACTAATGTATTTGGAAGCCGTTAGATTTATTTCAATGAGATTTTTGTCCTCCATAGTGGGTTCTAATTCTCTTGTAGAAATCGTAGCATGTGAGGGGCCAATTTTCCCATTAGAATTTTGGATAGTATTTAAATCTACAATAACAAAACAAGGAGAGTTGATGATGATACCAAGCGAATTGAGACAATCCATAGGGGCCTTCTTTCATAGTATCTATTCTTGGCATAAACAAAGGAGAAAAAAAATTGATGTGCCTTTGGAGACAAACTCACTGCTGAAGGCTTGCTCAATGATGTTAAAAATATTGACCTTTTGAATAGAGCAGTGAGAAAAAATCCATATAGTATTAAATAAAGATGAGTTTTTTGTTACCCATACAATGGAATATCCATGATGACATAAGTGATGAAACTTTGAAGAAAAATAATATTTTGGATAAGAAATTGCAAATAAAATAAGGAAGTGAGTTTTAACCATACTTTTTAAGACAAAGATTGTGTCAGAGTTGGAAATTCCCAGAAAATTCTAGAAAATATCTTCATTTCAACATAGGTTTGGAGTCAAAACTCCTTTTTTTGTATTTTTTGATCCATTGTTCATAGTAGATATTCTGTTCTGTTTGGTAGGATTTGTGTTTTAATTTTTTTTACTACTATTGGAATCATTTAAAGGGATACATGAGGAAACCGTGTTATTTCCACCTTTCATAGGTGAGATCAATGTGTTATTATTGTCAATTTGTTCATTTCCAACATGACTGTTCTGTTTTCCAGCAATTACAAGCAAGATAATAGAATCATTTGAGTGAGATTGATCTATTGACTAACTATAAAAGTGTAGAGGGGTCATACATGTAGCAGTTTCTTCAGAAAGTCCCTGCTGAGAAGTACCTAAGGAATTTTCAGAGGTCCGGTCAGATCATGAAGGCAGTGCAGAGGTGTGTTCCCATTTCATGTGGTTCTGTTGACACATCAGTTAGACAATAGTGTTTTCCAGTAGAATAGAGCCATACAGATTAATGGGATCCACCAGGGGGAGAGCTGAGTTTGCATCTTCCATTGGTTCGGGTGACTTGAGTGCTTCCTGTCTCAGAGGTTGTTCTGGACAAGCTCCTCTTCAACTGTCTAATTTTGTACCAACTTTGGGCTTGTGCTGAATCTACCCAGGATCAGTCAAATTTTTTTGGCCCATATTCAGAAGGGAATCAGGATTTGCACCAGATTCTTTTGAGGATTCTGAAATTGAATCACTTGTCTCCTTACCCAGATCGTTCTCTTGTTTTGTTTTGTTCGTGCATAAGTCAGTACACTAACAAGATGCCCAAGAGGATTATCATATTACTTACCTTTAGACAAATCATCCATTGTTTGTATAGTTTCACCTGAGGATATAAGCATAGTGATAACAGATTCATTTAGTTGTGAAGAACCGTCACCTGTTTCTATCTTTCCATAACAAATTTATAATAGTTTTTTTCATACCTCCATCACCATTGCTTCTAGTTCATCAAGAAGATATTTCTCATTGTTTTTTTCTTATTCTACATGTTCATCCCATGATTGTTTCAAAATATTCATTGTTTTTAATGGTTTATCAGTATTCTTTACCCAAACATCATTCCCTTTTTTTGATATTTTTGGAAAATCCAAACTCGATGGATTACATTATTTATAAATAATTATTTCCTTTAATTCATTTTCTAGTGGTTATACCATGTGTTTTATAATCACCCTAAAATTGTCTATGGTATGTCCTATGATTTTGGAAGGTTCATAGAAGGGTGGATTTATTTCATATTCTATCCCAATTTTTATTTTATAATCGCTGGCATTGAAGCTTATTGAGTTGGGAAGGGTGGTAGCAAGGTTTAACTCTACCATTACCCTCACAAATAGTCCCAAATCAACATTTAGAGTTCATTGGTCAATTTTCAGGGGTAATCCAATACAGGAGAAAATATCATTTAGTATCTTGGGATGCCAAAAATACCAGTTTAATCCATGCAATCTAACCCACACCTGTGACATTATGTTCCTATGGGTGTGTGGATTAAATGAAAAATCACATTCATAGATCTTAAGAAATCCATCTTTAAGTTGGATATTTCATAATTTCTATAATATTTCGAGACCAGTGTGTGAGTGAAATAAGATGTGAAAGAACCTATGAACAATGGGAATCAGTTTGCAATTCAAAAAACCGCAATAGCTAGAAATTCTAGGTTTTAAATGAGGTAGAGCCCAGGGGTGATCACCATTCAAGTATGAGATGTGACACAAGATGTAGAATATGAAGAGAATAACACGTTGTTGAAGCGCCTTGGGGTTTGCTTCAACCGAGTAGCCACCTTCATCAATCTTCTTGAATAGAGGCAACATCATTGATAGAATATCATTGTCCAGGTCACTACTTTTGAGTTCATCTAGAAAAGATATTCCTTTGATTCTACTCTCTATTGAAAGATTAGCAGATTCATCGTTAGGTCATTCATCATTGTTCACAGCAGCAAGTCCTCATCCCTCATGGTCATGACTCTGAATAAGGTGGGAGTCAAATCTCCCAGGTGTAAGGAACATATCATCCATGAATGAGATGAAGTGAGGGGAATGAACCCTAGATTTTCATGATTCTTAGAGAGATATGGTCTCCCATATCTCCAAAAAATCTATTCCACATAAAGAACTTGTTTTATTTAAAAGTAAGAACATATAAAAATCATTAGTTAAATCAGATTATTTTCTATAAAGTATCATCTTTTCAACATTATAATCCTTTTCAAACATGTCTATAGTTTTAAATAGTAATTTAATGGAGCCCAACTCTGTCAAATATATAACTAACTTTTTTTCTTATTAAGATCCTCCTCTATTACCATACGCATAATGAAATTCTTCCTACTCATCGAATATAGAAAAATAATATTCAGAATCCAATGAGTTCTTAATATTTTATTTCTCAAATGACATTGAAAATATAATAATTTGTAAAAATTATTATTTAGTAAATCATTCCAAATATCATTTCTAAATACAATAAGTAGACAAAATTAATTTTCCTACGATATAATAATGATGAATATGATAATTATATAATTCATTCATAGAGAAGGATTTTATAATCTAATATTTATCATCTAAAACCACATGGGTGGATGTATTATTCCCATATATGTTGTTATTCAAGATAGTCTATCATATCTCCATCATCAAATACTTGATGATCATTACGAATTGACATATATGAATATTAAACACTTCTATTCATTCATCTCAATAAATGTAGAAACTGAGATTAAATTATGTAGTATTTATTATCGAAAAGACATTTAATAGTTTATAAATATTTTTTATGTTTTTTATTAAAGGATTGAATGTTTATCAGTATGTAGTTGTAGATTATGAATGGAGGTAGAATACTATAACAATTTTTAGTGATTTTATATATTTATATAAAGGTGTTCACAATATAAGATAAATATTCATTCATAATACACCAATGTTATGTATTTTATGATTGGATTCTGAAATATATTTCACAATGATAGATAATGAGATGGAATTTTAGACATTTATTTGAAACACTGAAATGTGTATGTATCATAAATATGCTACGATACCATTATACCTCCCAAAGAAAAATCAAATATAAAAATATATTATATAGTATAACACATGTAAACAAGGATAACCTTTCAATTTTGATAATTCTCTGATAAAATATATATAGTTAAATATTATTGGAATTGTGTTCTTTTTGTATGGGGGGATCCTAGTAATTTCTCTATGTGTTTATGGGTAACATAAACTCACACAAAAAAAAACTTTTTTGGGTGAATGGGGATAGACATTGGTCTGATTTGTGATAATACATTATTATTTATTTATGTTGGAAAGAAGATAAGGTAAATTATATTTAAATATGGGGAAAATAGGTGCATCTTATAGGAAAGGACCCAATGTCCATTTTTGGATGGAGAGATTCATGTTACAAATAGTAGGGGTCCCATATTAATGTTTACTAACAAATATATTACCCAATCAAAACTTTATTTTCATTATTTAGGATTGAGGTGGCTTGAGTACTGGTTGTTCCCAAATTTACCCTATAAGAATGCGGTTGTTTTAGTACAGGTAGGGGTCAAATCCACAGGGACCGAAGAAGAAACCTAGAGACACTCTGATTTTGGAAGGATTTGGCAATGCAGTGGCCAACTATTTCGATTGGTTTGATTTGAATAACTACTGATTTAATTTAATGAAAATAAATTAAAACATACAATTACTTATTCTAAAACAGTTAATGGAGATGAGTTGATCCAAAGTTGTTACTAGGATTAGATTGAATGTATTTATTTTATTAAAAACTTCATTTCACTAAATCAAGAGGTATCCAAAAAATGATATAATTCCTCAACATCATTCACCAATTTAATCCCTACACAATTCCATCGATAATCAGAAATGCACTTAGATGATCTATTTAATGATCACTCAATGTAATCTGATCGTTCAAGCTCTTGAAATATGTCATTGTTAAAGTTGGCAAAGATGAAGAAGAAAATAATCATCAAATGTAAATCATAAATTAATGAAAAGATTATATAATTTTATATCATAAAATAAAATCCGTTATGCCCCATGAAACTCCCTAGGAAAAACCAATATGTGTTTATCCCTCCATTGATTCTACGATCTCAATGGAAGTGGAAAGCAGACTCATAGGGGAAAATTGGAGAAGATAATGTGAATAAATTCAATACCTAAAGAAACAGTATAAAAATGATATGGAAAAATAATTATGAAATTAATAAGAAGAGTATTGTGATGATATTTTATTAATTAAATGAAAGTGAAGGTAAAACTTAGTTGGGAGAAATTGACAAGCGATTACATAATGAAAGAATACAATTCAAAGAAAATAAAAACATCCATTCCAAAAAAATTTTTTTTACCCCCACTCACTTAATAATAATATCCTTATATAGACCTATTTGGATTTTTAGATACACCCCCAACAATAAATTACATCTCCATTAATTTAGAGAGTCAAAAGGAGGGTGAGAGAATTAAGAGATTTTGACGTTTCGAAGTTGGCCAGGAAATTTCTTCCAGATTCGTCTGCTATTTTGACGTGTGAATTTGGAATTGAAGGAGTCCAAATCCTGAGGGGGCGTTCAAGTGAAATATTCTCATCCTTCTTTCCTCTATGAGCTGTAAAAATTTCAAAAATTTGGAGTGGCCGTTTAGAAGTTATGGTCGAAATGGTGGGATGACTTTATGTGCAATAATGATGGGCCCACCATTTAAATCTCATCTTCAGATCCCTTTATCATCATGAAAACATCATAAATAGCTCCATAAACAATTGAATAAAATGATCTTCATATTTTTCTCTTTCTACTGTAAAAATGTGAGCTTCACTGGGCTTGGTGTGTGGGCCCCACATTTGTTTGGTGGGCCTTAGGCCCATTAGGCTTTTTCCAGTAAATTTCTGCATTCAGGAGAAATAATTTCCATCTTAACTAGGGATTCATCCATCAGACGTAAAAGATAAAATGTTCCAAACAAAGTGATCAATCATATCCCAAAATATGAAATTCAAAAAATCATTATAATGGAATCCACAAACAAATAAATGATTGGGCCCAAATTTTCATTTTAAACATTAATTGCATTTACGATGAGAAATTATGTTCTATTTATGTAATTCACTAAAAACAATGTTTATGGACTTTGGATCAATGAATATAAAGATATTAACAATGAATATTTTCCACATTCAGTGACTAATCACACCCCCCAACTTGATTTTGGCTAGTCCCGAGAAAAATATATTACAAATATGAAATTAAAATGCTCTTTTCCAAAAACATTTTAATACACATTGCTCACCCAAAGACCTCATACCCAAAAAAATTATGAAACCCATCATAATAATTTAAAACATGATAGGTTAATAAGCATATCCCAAGCCCAAGCACATTCCTTTATTCAAATTCATCACCACATTTCATCCAATTTCAATTAATCATGATAATGTTTTGTGCTTCACAAAAGATACGGGGCCCATTTCATTGTTCAAGGGAAAAAATAGAAGCAATAGGTGAGAAACACATTAAACCTTAAGATGGGTATCCAATTTTTTTTTATTTTTTTGATGATTTTTTAACCACGATAGATATGAAAAGACTAACTCTGGGCAAGATGACTATGGAGTCATGATCCCCAAGTTCCGGACGCCACACTTATTTTCAATTTCATGCTATAAAATAGAGATATAAATCCTAACTCATTGAAATACAACTATGGAGTCACAATCCCCAAGTGTCGGATGCCACACATTTGGACAATACATTGGTCTATGTGTTCATAATTTTTTTTCTATTCAATTTTTTTGGTTATGTTATTTTTGGATACTAAATTAAAATAAAAGTGACCCTAGAACCCTTTGGTATAATGAATGGGACCTAAGAACTCAAATTTACACCCATGATCCAATAGACCTACATTGTGGCATTTTTATTAAGAGGATGAAAATGTAAACTTTGAAAAATCACATCGGACAACCGAACATTCCAAAAACTATGCTCATGAACTTAAACTTGCATTAAAATCAATATCAAGGCATCCAAATTTTTCGATATCCAATTTCATAGTTTTCAATTTGTGTTATCATGTTCATGGTTATTGGAATTTTTCTTTCCATGCATGATATTATAAATAAAAAAATTATTTTTTTATTTCATCTCCCCCCAACATAGAATAAAATTGTCCCCAGTGTTTAAAGAAAGGAAAAGTTAGAAGGGGGTAGGAAAGGAGTTCAAAGTGGAAATTGAAAATGATAAACATGGAACAAATTCACCTAGTTTTTGAAGTTGAAGTTCATAATGCTCCAGATTACTTCTTTGATCTCTTGGGGGATTTTGGAACCTCCTTGATTGAACATGTATCACCCAAAATTGTTCCTGAACCAGAAAAATATGAATAAAGCGGAAAAAACATACAGCACAATGATTTATTTAATTCCAATTATCATTTTTTATGATTTTCACTTTTTTTTAATCAAACTAATGATACATTGTCTTCTTTAAAATTTCTGGGCAAGGTATTACTCAGGGATCACACCGCATGACACCGATGAGTACGGTGCTCCCCTTTCATACCCATCCATACTCATAAAATAAGAATATGTCAAGAGTCTATTTTTTTAACCTACAAAAAACAAAAATAAAATAAAATAAACTGATGATACATTATCTCCTTTTAAAATATTGGTTAAGGTATTACTCAGGGATCACACCGCGTGACACGGATGAATACGGTGCTCCCCTTTAATACCCATCTTTACTCATAAAAAAAACAGGTCAACAGTCTATGATAATTTTTTTCATTAAATGAAAAATAAAAACATAAAAAAAAGATGATTCACTTTATTGGAAACATGAAAAACCATGGGTTGTCTCCCAGGCAGTGCTTAATTTAATGTCGTTAGCTTGAATTAGACCAAACAAACTTATCCAATTCCAACATTCAAAATTTTAATGAACCCATATTTTTCCACTTCAACTTGATTGAGATTGATTGTTTTTTTATAATCTTTTCCTTTTATAAATCCATGTAATAAAATTAATCTAATGATACAAGGAATGTCAGAAATGGTTGATCTAGTTGCATTTTTTGTCTTGCCTAAGACGTCAAGGTTCAATCTAACATTATTTTTTTCATGAGAATAATGAATGACTAAAGTATGGTCATGGGTATCACATATGATGGAATTCTTGTGTGGGAATGGAAGGATAATGATTTTGAGTTCCGGTAGATTGCAATTTCCTAATGAATATTGGTAATTTGAATGAAAGATAGTTTCTTCTCCAAAAAAATTAGAAAGAATTGGTTCGGTTTGAAAACATGATTCATCCCAAAAAGTGTCTAGTTAAATTTCAGAAGTGGGTATCGGCTCAATGTTTGATATTTCTCCCAATTGTTCAGTGATTGGTGTTTTCGAAAAATCATCAATTGTGAAATATTCCAGACTCTCCATCCACAATGTCAAATTTCACTCTTGGGAATACAAAAAATCAGTTTCCTCATAATTCAAGCACCCATCAACAATTCCATGATTATCATCAACTATCCCAAATCTAATGCATGATTCTTATATTAATTCATGTGAGGTTTTTGTGTGACAATATTCTTGTGTTAGTGATGAGGAAGAGACAAGCTGAGTGGGAATGGGTTCCACAAGCACTTCAATGCTTTGTAGTTCTACTCTTAAGGATGAAACTTCTGAATTCATTTTAACCATTTTTTCACACAAATGTTCAATAATTTTTTCTGAATTAGGATTGATATATTTTTGTACACAATAATGTTTATTAAGATTGATTTCTTCAATCATCCTCGAGAGGTATGGAAATTGATCCTTTAAACAATCAGCATTGCATTGATTGTACATCTCATCTTGTGTGGTGTATTCAAGTAAGGTTTGGTCAATAAAATTCTCTATGTGAGGTGATTCCAAATATTGATATTCTAATTTAATATATCCCTGGTCCATCAATGTGTAAGAACCCGGTTTTTTCTATGAAATACTTTGGAATATTCTTGATGATATTCCAGTGCAACGCCTTCGGACGACATGCGATTCCGAGCCCCGGAGTAGTCGGAATTAAACATTCAGTGAGTTCACACTGGGAACGCCAAATAAATGGGATAAATCCTAAACGGAGCTTCATATCAGAGATCCGAGTGTACGTATGGGTCTTGAATGGGGTGTTTACCCTAAGAACGACATAAAACTTGTCGGCGCGGGATGTTTGGACCCCTCGCCTGCTTCTGGAATGTTAAGCAGATTAAATAAATTTATTTAATTTGTTTAATGGAGAAATGCTAGTATCTCTTAAACGGTGGCTCAAATTGGAAAACTGAGGGCACCGTTGAGTTTGGAGCGTGCCATTTACCTTAGGAGGGGTATAAGTTTCGTGGGAGGGGACCGTTTGTGAAAAATGGCCCGAGGGGCGTTTTCGTAATTTAGCGGCTTCAGATGCTAAATTTTATAAATTTTGAACAGGGTCTCGGATTAAAATTCCCAGACCCCCGTTGTGCTAGGGAGGTGGTGTTTACCCCATGGTAGGCTTAACCTCGACCCTACTGAGGGTTCGGGTTCGGGCCGACGGGCGGGTGGTTAAGCGTTTCTATTTAAACGCTTAAGTCACCCACACCCTCTTCCTCTCCCTCACCCGGACAGCAGCAAGGAGGAGCTCCTCCCTCTCTTACTCCTCCTCTATCGAGGCAGCTCAGGAAAAGCGACGGCGCAGCGACGGATCGTCCGTGAAGCTTTGAGAAACGCCCCTGCAGGTAGGATCTTGTTTAACGTTTCGTTTTAATCCTCGAACCTACTTTGATTCCAATTTGATGCGTCGAATTGTTGCTTAAACGTCGAGTGAATCCAACGAACGTGTAGTAGATTTTATCCCCTTTCTAACGCTTGTCTCAGATTTGAAATCCGAGTTCGGAGAAGCCCGCAGGGGTTCGCCAAAGGTTGCACGAATTAGGGGTTTTTGGGGTGTTTTCCGGCGGGTTCCGGCGGCGACAGGGGCTTCGGCTGGCGGCGGGCAGCGTCCTCAGGCAGGTGGCGCAGTGCGGGCTCGTCGGCTTTAGGCGGAAGCCCCGGTGGCGTGGTCAGCTTCAGGCGGGCGACGCGGTGGTAGGCCTGTCCGTGGTGGCGGGCTTCGGTCGACCGGCGCCGGCTTAGCGCGAAGGAGGAGGGGCACGGGGTGTGTGACCCCGTGTGGCGCGACCGAGGCACGCGTGTCGCAGGTCGCTGTGGAAAGGGGGAGACCGGCCTTGACGGGCGGTCGGTGGTGATAGGCCACGACGGCTTGAACTGGACCCGCGGGCGGGCCGCAGGCTGGCTGTGGGCGGACCGGCCGGTCCGGCCAAAGGGAGTTTCCCATTTCGAATTTCCGACGCCCGTAGCTTTCGCTACGGGCGTCCGTTTTGCACACCGTCAGTGGCAGTGCAGACATTGCGGCGTGGGGAATATTTAGAGCTAGTTTCAGGAATTTTTAAATTCCTGAAACGAGGGGCCGTGGAGGAGCGACGTGTCCTTCAGTGGACGAGCGTATACCCCGAGAATCTTGTTTTGGACGGCGCGGATGCATCTGATGTCCGTTTTAAGCGTCGTCAACGGCGTTGCGACCCTGGCACTGAGGCGGAGGTTTCCAGTGTGGTTTCGGGCATTGAAGCCGGAGTTGAGGCATGGGCCCCATGAGCCGTCTCTTGAGATGCGTGCATCATTTCACGACTTTTCCATCAGGCTTCTGTTCGGGGCGTGTGAGCAGTCGTTTCTGGATGTTTTTCCCAGGGGATTGCAATGGTGCAATCCGCCCGCTAAAATTCAGCACGATGGTGCGGGGCCCACGATGGTTGTTTCAGCGTCGACGGTGATTTTTCTATCTTAATCACCGGGCGACCGTTTTGGACAACTGAATATTTAAACTTGTGTACTTTTTCGAGAGGCTCCCAACGGTGTGATCCGTTCGTTGTGTTTCGGGACCGGTATGCGGGTCCCACGTGGCGCCGCTTATGGGCGGTGTGCCGGAACACATCTTTTTCTCCGGGTACCCGTTCCATGCAAGTAAGCAGTCAATTTGACGTGCTTTTCCGAGAGCTTTGCGATGGTGCAGTCCGCGGAACCTTTTTCGGGGACGTGGTGTGGGACCCACCCGACCTGGGTACGGTGAATAATACCTTTTTCATTTGGTGTTCATTTTGGGAGATTGATTACTCAATCCCATGTGTCTTTCTGAGGGGATCGTAGTGGCGTGATCTGTTGGTTTAGTTTTGGGATCTTGGGGTGGCCCCTACATGGGTTTGGTCATGGTGAATAGTACCTTTTTCACCTGTTGACCGTTTCAGGTGAGTGAGTAATCTAACTCGCATGTTTTTGTGCAAGGATTGCAACGGTGTGATCCGTTTGGCGGTACGGAGCCTATTGCGTGATCTTGTTAAATTTGGAAGCATGGAAGGTGATCCAGTGGTGGTTCGCCCTAGTTTGTTTGTAGCGGACCCTTGGCATGTAATCGCGCACTCTTGGGAGAGTGATATAAATGGTTCATGAGATTTGGTTGGTTGTGCCTCAACTGATGAGGTGGCAGGTTGGAGTTGTTACGTCATGCCTTCGCATTGACGTTGGGTGTCGTGTGCACGATAGGCCTTGGCTGAAAATGAGGTATACTCTGGGAGTATACGGGAGTGCTTGGAGGTATGTGTGGTTGTTTGTACGTAATAATGTTTGTGCGCTTGGTTGGGTCTGAGATGGGGCAACATGTCGTGTGGGCCCCACGTTCGTGACGTGATCTGCTTTGCGTACTTGGACCTCTCGTGGCGTAGAGGGTCCCTCTGTGTGTTTGTTTGACCAGTAGGGTGGAGTTTTCCCCTGGATTTGTGCTCGTTGGTTGACCAGTAGGGTTGAGTGTTCTCCCCCTGGTTTTGTTCTCGATGGATCGGCCGGTAGCGGTGTTAGTGACACCTAGTGATGGAACAGGTGCTGAAACTCTTTTGGGAGAGTTGTTTTGGAGTTGGGTGGTTGCGCAATACCCACTCCGTGTTCGATTGGCTAGTGTTGTACCCTCCAGTAGAGATGGCCAGAGCAGTTCTGAGTTTACCCTCCAGCGGGGCTGGGTAGTGGGTTACTCATCGGCTCTTCGGGTTTACCCTCCAGCAGGGTTGGGCAGTGGGATTCTCACTGACTTCTATGGTTTACCCTCCAGTAGAGACTGGGCAGTGGGTCACTTGACGCACTTATGGTTTACCCTCCAGCAGAGACTGGGTAGTGGGTCACCGATTACCTCTTAGGGTCTACCCTCCAGCAGGACTGGGCAGTGGGTCACCCGTCATCTAGTTCCAGGTCTACCCTCCAGCAAGGCTGGGCAGTGGGTCGCCTATCGACTTATTCCAGGTCTACCCTCCAGCGGGGCTGGGCAGCAGGTCGCCTGATGATGTATTAGGGTTTACCCTTCAGCAGGGCTGGGCAGTGGGTCACCCAATATCTGATTCTGAATTACCCTCCAGCAGGGCTGGGTAGTGGGGACACCGGTTGGCATTCCAGACTCAGTCCTCTCGACTAGGCTAGTCTGAGGCTTTCCTCTGTGATTACCGGAGCAGGACCCTTGGTTATAGGGGTCAGTGTTGTGACGACTTGACATTGAGGAGACCTCTGGACTGCAAGGCAGCGATGAGGTGGGGTTTGACATAACCCAGAACTCTCAAGTACGAGGGGCGCTTTCCCCCACCGAGACGCGTCCTTGTGACGCGACCCAAATCCGTGCGGTCGTGTCAGTGCCTCCCAAAGCGGATAATGTCGAGGTGCGGTGGTTTGAGCCCCTTGACTTGCGATTCGGGGCAGACGTGCGGGATGCTGGGCATAAATGGTGTTTTCTTCTGGGACTGTTGGCGACTCATTTTCTTGGGCTGAGCTACGTGATGGAGATCCCCTTACGACCTTGTTCGGGCTTCTTGTTGAGCATATTTATATGTATATACCTTGTTCCAATACCCACTCCTCAGTTTTTGGCTACTCTCCTTCCAGAGGAAGCGAAGACGCGCGGGGTATGACATGTGCTTTTTGTGTCTAGCTTCTCGTGGATGGACGAGTCTACTCTCCTGCTATAGGTAGCGAAGACTCGACGAGAAGTTCATCTTCTCACCGTTTCCATCTCCTTGTGTCTGGACGAGTCTACCTCCTTTCTTTTGTTGGGTTGAGCTAGACTCTTTACTGCACTCTGTTGTACTTATGTTCTACTCCCTGTTCGCTCTACTTCTCACCCTTCGGTACCTCCTTTGTTGCTCCCTCGAGCCTTCGGGGTATCCTACTGAGTATTTTTATACTAACCCATACTTGGGCTTTTCCTGCACTTGGTGTGCCCTTGCAGACGATGGACAGGTTGAGCATGACTTTAGTGGAGCATAGGAGTTTGGGAGCTTGGACTGCGTGCGGTGGTCGTAGCCGGGATCCAGGTGGGAGACCCGTCAGCTGTTTCTTTTTGTTTACCTGTTTCCGGGTTGTGGCACTTTTTGGTTGGGCGCATGTTTTTCCCCTTTTATTTCCAGTTTGTACTTCGTACTTGTAGAGGTCGATGCACTCTGTGGTTTATTTATAGCAGTTGTTCTTTTTTACTCTTCTTGTTATTTCTTTTGTACTCTGCACTTTTTCATTGAGTGTGATGCGTGTGGGTGTGTACAGGTACATAGGCAAAGGCCTCCCTGAGTTGTTGTGCCTTCGGCGCTGGTCGCCAACCCCTGGCCTATGGAGGAGGGCTTGGGGTAGTTGCGGCTCGAGCCCGGGTAGGGCCGGGTCATGACAAAGTGGTATCAAAGGAAGGTTCGTTCCTTGGGACGCTGTTCAGACATCCCTAAAATAACAGGAACTGGTTGGGATTTAGGGCAACATTATTAACGTGTCTCGAGAGAGGATCATAGGCCAGGGAATCCAGTGATGGTGCGGCGACCGACGTATCCATTCACCAGGACCATGATAACCCGCTTGTCGACTCGGCATGCTGAGAAACTTGTTGCAGGGAAATTTGTTTGTGCATCATATAGGACTGAGTCTTTGACGGTCCTTCTTGAGTCAGCTCCCCATCAGGGTGAGTGGTATATACATATATGCTCATCTGACTGTGACACTCCTTGATAATATTCAGGATGTCTCCGCGAAGGCAACCAGCCCAGATACCAGCTTTGGTTCATGACGACGACCCGGTGAGCTATGAGGCCATAGTCCAAGACCCATCGTGCGAGCCCTTTTCTCCGGGTGGGCCGATAGCAGCAACCCCACCTGTTGAGCAGCAGACAGTTTCAGCAAAGCAGGCTGAGCTTGAGTGCAGGTTGAGCACGCTCTGTGTGTTCCAGCAGCAGAGACCGCTGAGGATCAGTGGTGAGCCAGACCCTCGGGCAGTAGAGGTTTGGCTCGAGGCAGTGGTTCACCTTTTCAGGCTTGTGCAGACACCGGCAGATCAGAGAGTGGCTATGGTAGCCAGTATTTTTCGTGGAGTAGCTTGGCGTTGTTGGAGTCTGGTGACTCAACTTCTTGACGAGTCGTCGCTTTCGTGGGGCGACTTTCAGTTGTTGTTTCGTGAGGAGTTTTCCCCTCTTACTTGCGCTCCTTTCTGATTCAGGAGCTCCTACAGTTTCATCAGGGAGGGATGATGACGGCCGAGTACGCGGCTAGTTTTGTAGACCGTGCATGCTTTTACCCGGACTTGTTCCGTGACAATAACCTCTGAGCGGCGAAGTTTGAGTAGGGTATCCGCTGAGAGATTCGTGCTGTCATAGTACCCTTGGGAAATTCCACATATACTGGGGTGATAGAGCATGCGCTGGTGACAGAGGGCTTCCTGTCATGTTTTGCAGATGGTAGCGGAAGTGGGGACGACGGAGCTGGGACGTATGCCGTATCTAGCAGGCGCAGGAGGACAGGGCCTCGATGCAGGTGGCCTTCCCACTGCCGGATTCGGAGACGTGGTCGTATACCACTGTGGCGGAAAGGCACAGGGCCTCAGCCGAGGTTGCCCTTCCGTGAGTGGATCCCGGGCCGTAGTCGTACACTACAGTGGCACCGAAGGGCACTAGTGCATCCCAGAGAGGGTCGGTGCGATGCTTGTGATGGGCGAGGTCACTTGGCACTAGACTTCCCGACCCGAGTTGCGGAGAGCATAGGGCAGGCAGCAGGTGAACCACTACGGCAGAGGCAGCGCCGTGATCAGAGTAGTGCCCAGAGAGGTGGGGCTAGCAGAGGAGTAGGAGGAGTAGGAGGTGGGTGATGACGTTACGAGATCTCACCATCACTACTAGGCGGTCCACATCAGGCTCTGGGAGCTGACGGTTGGGACCGCGGGTAGCCGCAAGCTTTGGATGTCTACGATCTTGTAGATCACGGGATGGTGAGAGGTACCCCTTATGACTCTTCTACTTCTTGCAGTAGAATTGTTAGACTCTGTGTGTGGAATTCTTTCCTCCCTGCTCCTTGCTTCAGGTGTTACCATGGTGACGCAGGGCATCAAGTGTAACCCTGTTTTGGTAAGGAAAAAGGTGTGAGACCTTTTCCTTTAGTTGATGGTGTTGACTCCTTCGCTTCCGAGCATGTAAGAGATTCTTGGTTGAGAGACATCGACTGTGAAATATTGTGTGACCAGATATACTTGGGTGCTTCACCATATGGATATTCTGAAAGAGGGAATCATCGGGCCTTGTCTCATGCCCGAGCGGTGATTCTTGTCGCGGCGTGCGAAGTAGAGGTTTGACCGGGGGGATGAGCTACCCTGAGGGCCTTCGGGCCGTTTGAGATCGTGCAAAGGGATGGCGAGGTTTCCTACCGCCTTGCCCTAACCCCAAAGTCTAGAGTTGGTCCACAACATCGGCAGGGGTTGACCTCGCATGAACGGATCAATCCTTTGGTCCATGTGTGATGACCCAGAGCTGTGCGTGGGTTCTTCTAGGTATGGGAAAGCCAGGTGTGGGCTTAGTATACTGTGTTGCTCCCTAGTTTTGATTTTGGGGGATGAAAATCTTGAAGGAGGGAATGATGTAAGAACCCGGTTTTTTCTATGAAATACTTTGGAATATTCTTGATGATATTCCAGAGCAGCGCCTTCGGACGGCATGTGATTCCGAGCCCCGGAGTGGCCGGATTTAAACATTCAGTGCGTTCAAACTGGGAACACCAAAATAATGTGATAACTCCTAAACGGAGCTTCATATCAGAGATCCGAGTGTACAGATGGGTCCGGAATGGGGTGTTTACCCTAGGAACGGCATAAAACTTGTCAGCGCGGGATGTTTGGACCCCTTGCCCGCGTCTGAAACGTTAAGTGGATTAAATAAATTTTTTTAATTCGTTTAATGGTGAAACGCTAGTATCTCTTAAACGGTGGCTCGGATTGGAAAACCAAGGGCACCGTTGAGTTAGGAGCGTGCCGTTTACCCTAGGAGGGGTATAAGTTTCGGGGGCGCGGACCGTATGTGAAAAATGGCCCCAGGGGTGTTTTCGTATTTTAGCGGCTTCAGACGTTAAATTTTATAAATTTTGAACGGGGTCTCAGATCAAAATTCCGAGACCGCCGTTGTGCTCAGGAGGTAGTGTTTACCCCTGGGGAGACGTAACCTCGACCCTGCTGAGGGTTCGGGTTCGGGCCAACGGGCAGGTGATTAAGCGTTTCTATTTAAACGCTTATGTCACCCACACCCTCTTCCTCTCCCTCACATGGACAGCAGCAAGGAGGAGATCCTCCCTCTTCTTCTCCTCCTCCTCCGGAGAGGCAGCTCTGGAAAGGCGACGGCACGGTGGCGGATCGCCCGTGAAGCTTCGGGCAACGCCCCTGCAGGTAGGATCTTGTTTAACATTTCGTTTTAATCCCCGAATCTACTTTGATTCCAATTTGATGCATCCAATTGCTGCTTAAACGTCGAGCGAATCAAATGAACGCGTAGTAGATTTTATCCCCTTTCCAACACTTGTCACATATTTGAAATCCGAGTTCGGAGAAGCCCGTAGGGGTTTGCCGAAGGTTGCAAGAATTAGGGGTTTTTTGAGGTGTTTTCCGGCGGGTTCCGGCGGCGGCAGGGGCTTCGGCTGGCGGCTGGCAGCGTCCTCAGGCGGGTGGCACGACGCGGGCTCGTCAGCTTCAAGCGGAAGCCCTGGCGGCGCGGGTGGCTTCAGGAGGGCGACGTGGCGGCAGGCCGGTCCGTGGCGGTGGGTTCTGTCGAGCGGCGCTGGCATAACGCGAAGGAGGAGGGGCACAGGGTGCGCGCCCCCGTGCGGCGCGACCGCGACCCGCGTGTCACGGGTCACTGCAGAAAGGGGGATACCGTCCTTGACGGCCGGTCGGTGGCGAGAGGCCGTGATCACCTGGCTGCGGCGGCTTGATCCAGACCCGCGGTCGGGCCGGTCCGGCCCAAGGGAGTTTCCCCTTTCCAATTTCCGACGCCCGTAGCATTCGCTAAGGGCGTCCGTTTTGCACGCCGTCAGCGGCAGCGCGAACCTTGCGTCGTGGGGAATGTTTAAAGCTAGTTTCGGGAATTTTTTAATTCCCAAAAATAGGGGCCGCGGAGGAGCGACGTGTCCTTCAGTGGACGAGCGTATTCCCCGAGAATCTTTTTTTGGACGGCGCAGACGCATCTGACGTCCGTTTAGAGCGCCGTCAATGGCTTTGCGACCCTGGCACTAAGGCGGAGGTTTCCAGGCCGGTTTCGGGTGTTGAAGCCGGAGTTGAGGCGTGGGCCCCACGAGCCGTTTCTTGAGTTGCGTGCAGCATTTCACGAAATTTCCATCAGACGTCCATTCGGGACTTGTGAGCAGTCGTTTCTGGATGTTCTTCCAAGGGGATTACAATGGTGGAATCCGCCCGCTCAAATTCGGTACTATGGTGCGGGGCCCACAAGGGCCATTTCGGCGTCGACGGTGATTTTTCTATCTTAATCACCGGGCGACCGTTTTGGACAAGTGAATAGTCCATCTTGTGTACTTTTTTGAGAGGATCCCAATGGTGCAATCCATTTGTTGAGTTTTGGGACCGGGATGCGGGTCCCATGTGGCGCCGCTCATGGGAGGTGTGCCGAAATGCATCTTTTTTTTCCGGGTACCCATTCCATGCAAGTAAGTAGTCAATTTGACATGCTTTTCCGAGAGATTTGCGATGGCGCAGTCTGCCTGACCTTTTTCGGGGAAGTGGTGTGGGACCCACCCGACCTGGCTATGGGGAATAGTACCATTTTCACCGGGTGTTCATTTTGGGCGATTGATTACTCAATGCCATGTTTCTTTCTGGGGGGATCACAGTGGCATGATCTGTTGGTTCTGTTTTGGGATCGTCGGGTGGGCCCTACACGGGTATGGTCACAGTGAATAGTACATTTTTCACCTGTTGACCGTTTCGGGCGAGTGAGTAGTCTAACTCGCTTGTTTTTGTGCAAGGATTGCAACGGTGTGATCCATTTGGCGGTACGGAGCCTCTTGCACAATCTTGTTAAATGGGGAAGCATGGAAGGTGCTCCAGTGGTGGTTCGCCCTACTTTGTTTGTAGCAGACCCTTGGCGTGTAATCGTGCACTCTTGGGAGAGTGATATAAATGGATCATGAGATGTGGTTGGTTGTGCCTCAACCGATGAGGTGGCAGGTTGGAGTTGTTACGTCACGCCTTCGCATTGACGTTGGGTGCCGTGTGCACGATAGCCCTTGGCTGAAAACGAGGTATACTTTGAGAGTATACGGGAGCGCTTGGAGGTACGTGTGGTTGTTTGTACCTAATAATGCTTGTGCGCTTGGTTGGGGCTAAGATGGGGCCACACGTCCTGTGGGCCCCACGTGTGTGCCGTGATCTGCTTTGCGTACTTGGACCTCTCACGGCGTAGAGGGTCCCTCTGTGTGTTTGTTTGACCATTAGGGTGGAGTTTCCCCTTGATCTGTGCTAGTTGGTTGACCAGCAGGGTTGAGTGGTCTCCCCCCCTGGTTTCATTCTCGATGGATCTGCCGGTAGCTGTGTTGTTGACACCTAGTGATGGAACAGGTGCTGAAACGCTTTTGGTATAGTTGTTCTGCAGTTGGGTGGTTGCGCGATACCCACTCCATGATCGATTGGCCAGTGATGTTCCCTCCAGTAGAGATGACCAGAGCAGTTCTGAGTTTACCCTCCAGCGGGGCTGTGCAGTGGGTTACTCATCAGCTCTTCGGGTTTACCATCCAACAGGGCTGGGCAGTGGGTTTCTCCCTGGCATCTAGGGTTTACCCTCTAGCAGAGACTGGGTAGTGGATCACCAGACGCACTTATGGTTTACCCTCCAATAGAGACTGGGCAGTGGGTCACCCGACAACCACTTAGGGTCTACCCTCCAGCAGGGCTGGGAAATGGGTCGCCCGTCATCTAGTTCCAGGTCTACCCTCCAGCAAGGCTAGGCAGTGGGTCTCCTGTCGACTTATTCCAGGTCTACCCTCCAGCGGGGCTGGGCAGCGGGTCGCCTGATGATGTATTAGGGTTTACCCTCCAGCAGGGCTGGGCAGTGGTTCACCCGATATCTAGTTCTGAATTACCTCCAGCAGGGCTGGGTAGTGGGGACACCGGTTGGCATTCCAGACTCAGTCCTCTCGACTAGGCTAGTCTGAGGCTTTCCTCTGTGATTACCAGAACAGGACCCTTGGTTATAAGGGTCAGTGTTGTGACGACTTGACATTGAGGAGACCTCTGGACTGCAAGGCAGCGATGAGGTGGGGTTTGACATAACCCAGAACTCTCAAGTACGAGGGGCGCTTTCCCCCACCAGGACGCGTCCTTGTGACGCGACCTAAAACGGTGCGGGCGAGTCAGTGCCGCCCAAAACGGATAGTGTCGAGGTGCGGTGGTTTGAGCCCCTTGACTTGCGATTGAGGGCAGACATGCGGGATGCTGGGCATCAATGGTGTTTTCTTCTGGGACAGTTGACGACTCATTTTCTTGGGCTGAGCTACGGGATGGAGATCCCCTTACGACCTTGTTTGGGCTTCTTGTTGAGCATATGTATATATATATACCTTGTTCCGGTACCCACTCCTTGGGTTTTGGCTACTCTCCCTCCAGAGGAGGCGAAGACGCACGGGGTATGCCATGTGCTTTCTGTGTCTAGCTTCTCGTTGTTGGACGAGTCTACTCTCCTGCTATAGGAAGCAAAGACTTGACGAGAAGTTCATCTTCTCACCATTTCCAGCACCATGTGTCTGGACGAGTCTACCTCCTTTCTTTTGTTGGGTTGAGCTGGAATCTTTACTTCACTCTGTTGTACTTCTGTTCTACTCCCTCTTCGCTCTACTGCTCACCCTTCGGTACCTCCTTTTTTTCTCCCTCGAGCCTTCGGGGTATCCTACTGAGTATTTTTATACTCACCCGTTCTTGGGCTTTTCCCGAACATGGTGTGCCCTTGTAGACGACGGACAGGTGGAGCGTGACTTCAGTGGAGCGTAGGAGTTTGGGAGCTTGGACCGCGTGCGGTGGTCATAGTCGGGTTCCAGGTGGGAGACCCGTGAGCTGTTTCTTTTTGTTTACCTATTGCCAGGTTGTGGCACTTTTTGGTTGGGAATGTGTTTTGAACCTTTTCTTTTCAGTTTTTAATTTGTACTTATAGAGGTCTATGCACTCTGTGGTTTATTTATAGAAGTTGTTCTTTTTTACTCTGCTTGTTCTTTCTTTTTACTCTGCAATTTTGCATTGAGTGTGTTGCGTGTGGGTGTGTACAGGTACTTAGGAAAAGACCTTCCTGAGTTGTTGTGCCTTCGGCGCTGGTCGCCAGCCACTGGCCTATGGAGGTGGGCTTGGGGTAGTTGCGGCTCGAGCACGGGTAGGGTCAGGTCATGAAAAATGGGTATTGTGGAAGATAATCCATTGAAGTTGATTTAAAATTCTTTTTGTGATTAATTGGACAGACAGAAACAGAAAGAGGACTAGAGAAGAGAAATTAGGGTGAGAACATAGAATTTGGGGTGAGAAAAGAAGATGAGTCTCTAAGGAAACATACTTGGGTCCCCAGAAATGGAGCCAAAATTTGGTTGCAACCAAATTTACCCTATAGGTATGCGGTTGTTGTAGTATAGGTAGGGGTTGAATCCACAGGGACCAAAGAAGAAACCCATAGACACTCTGATTTTGGAAGGATTTGGCTATGTGGTGGCCAACTATTTGGATTTCATTGATTTGAATAACTACTGAATAAATTTAAAGAAAATAAAGCAAAACATACAATTACTTATTCTAAAACAATTAATGGAGACGAGTTGATCTTAAGTTGTTACTAGGGTTATATTGAATGTATTTATTTTCTTAAAAAATTCGTTTCAGTAATTCAAGACATATCCACAAAATGATATAATTCTTCAACATCATTCACCAATTTAATCCCTACACAATCCCAAGGATAATCCCCAATGCACTTAGAGTATCAATTTAATGATCACTTTGAGGAATTGGATCGTTCTAGACTTGAAATGTGTCATTGTTAAAGTTGGTCAAGATGAAGAAAAAAATAATCATCAAATGGAAATCATAAATTAATGAAATGATTATAGAATTTTAGATCATAAAATAACATCCAATCTTCCCCATGAAACTCCCTAGGACCAACCCATAAGTTTTTATCCCACCATTTATTCTATGATCTCAAAAAAAGCGGAAGGCGGACTCATAGGGGCGAATTGGATAAGAAAAAGAAAAAAACAATCACTCCACCGTTGTGTGAAGAGTTTCACAAAATATAATGTGAATAACCTCACTTCCTAGGGAAACGGTATTGAAATTATATGGAAAAAGAAATAAGAAATTAAGATGTAGAGGATTATGATGATATTTTATAAATTAAATGAAGGTGAACAAAAAACATACATGGGAGAAATTTACAAGCGATTACAGAATGAAAGCATACAATTCAATGAAAATAAAAACATCCATTCCAAACAAAAATATTTTATCCCCATTACCTTAAGCAAAATCTCCTTATATATGCAAATTTGGAGACTTAGATACACCCCCAACAATAAATTACATCTCCATTAATTTAGAGAGTCAAGAGGAGGGTGAGAAAATTAAGGGATTTTGAGGTTTCGAAGTTGACCCAAAAATTTCGTCTAGATTCATCCACCATTTTGACGTGTGAATTTGCAATTGAAGGAGGCCGAATCATGAGTCGTTATTGCAGTTAAATATTCTCTTCATTATGTCCCCTATGAGATTTAATGATTTCAAGAAATTTGGAGCATCTTTTTAGAAGTTATGGTCGAAATGGTGGGATGACTTTACGTGCAATATTGTCGGGCCCACCATTTAAATATGAACTTCAGATCCATTTATCATCATGAAAACTTCAGAATTAGCTCCGTCCATAGTTGAATAAAATGATCCTCATATTTTTCTGTTTCTACTGTAAAAATTTTAGCTTCATTGGGCTTTGTGTGTGGGCCCCACATTTGTTTGATGGGCCTTAGGCCCAATAGGCGTTCTCCAGTAAATTTCTGCATTCAGGAGAAAATATTTCCATCTACCCTTTGGATTAATCCATCAGATCTAAAAGATAAATTGTTCCAAACAAATTGATAAATCATATAAAAAAATATCAAATTAAAAAAATTGAATATAATGCAATCCACAAACAAATGAATGATTGGTCCCAAATTTTCATTTTAAACATTAATTGCATTTAAGATGAGAAATGATGTTCTATTTATATATGCACTAAAAACAATGTTTATAGACTTTGGAATAATTAATATAATGATATTAACAATGAATATTTCCACTTACAATGACTAATCAAATACATAATACTTTAAATGGTGGTGACTATTCCACCATGATAAAGCAAAAGAAATAATACATTTGAAATTATAATTTATATTCGTAGAAGAAATATCATTATTATCAATAACATTTCTAATAATAAATCTATAGTTATATGTGATTGTATTAGAATCATTTTAGGATTTTTGAACCACTAATAGGTTTTTACAGGGTGTTTGAGTTTGGAAAAATCATAATGGAAAATTAGTGTTATCTTGTGGGGCCACACATATTTCTCATTAGTTACTATAACATAATATTCTATAATAATGGAAAGACAATAAATATGGTGATTGGAGTCGGTGGTCCAAATGGTTGTTCCTAGCAAGCATAGAATCAAGGTCTATATATGATGGTGGTGTTCCCATGTTAATGAACATGCCCAAGTTGTTATAACCATAGTTTATTATTATGGTGGAACATAATATACACTGAATATGATCCCATGATTATTAAAATATTCTATTTTGTCACAAAATATTGTCCAAATTGATCATGTAAAATGGTAAAATCAGTATCATTTTAAATCATATGTTTATAACTTTGGTATATTATATATCATGGTCTATTGTGGAAGATTGACATAATATTTTCCAAGATACATATTATAAAATGTTTATGATCATTACTTTGTATTTTTGAGATATGTTACTTGAATTTATAAGAATAACATACATTTTTTATGTGGAATATATTATTTTGTGATCCATTATTTTTTTGGGAAATTTGCATCATATACTGATGAAGTAATTCTATTTTTACAATTAAAAAAATTTAATTACTAACTAATTTTTATTTCATACCATTCCATATGATTGGGGAATGTAATATTGAAATCCATAATGAAAAACATTCATCGGTTTTTTATGTGTAGATAACCATATGTCTTCACGGGGAATGCATAAAATCGATTCTCAATTTAAAAATGACTTTTAGTTATGTAGAAATTTTTTTTAATTAATAGATAGACACATATACAGGTTCACTAATCAATAGTACCTGATAGTCATGGATGATTAATGAGGTTTTAAGACAACATAATATTCATCATTTTCCTTATATCCAAGTTTATTGTATTATAAAATATTATGTCTCTCTAAAAATATTAGATAAATTAATGAATTCATTGTACTTATCCAAATATACTATAATAATGAATAATATATAATGACATATGATATTTAAATTATTTATGAGGAGTTTAATATAGAATATCAATGGTTTTTAAGATTAGGGAACCAACATAAATGCATTATGGTTTCTCCAAAAATACATTATTACATTGATTAGAAAAATTAATAGATTTTGAGTCCTTATGTTGAGTATTCTAATTTTTTTATGTGGTCTCCAACATGGGATGAATCCGGACAAAATATTATATTTTTGTTAAATTCTTCAATGTTTTAGAGATAACCATGTACAATGAAATATTTAAATTAGTTATAATTAAAGATAGAACATGGTCAATTAGTTTGTGAAATTAAGTTTCAAATATAGAAGAATTTACTATCCTAAATCTTCTTCCTCTTAGAAAAATATATCGCCACTCAATATAGTATAATAAACCAGAAAATGGTGTGAGATATTATGGCTATTGTTCAACAAATTTTAAAATAATTCTTAATGAATTTAAATTATAGAAAAATAATTTGTATTATTTTTTGACCATGTTGACATTTTTCAACAAGAAATTAAACAAAATAATTTAAATAATATTTCTAGTATATTGAATTGGGGAATGAGTCTCTTTTAATAAAATAACCATTAATTGGTTTCGAAATCATTATACCTCACAGTTTTGGTATCAAATATTATGTTTTCATGTTTTTTTATCACATGTGATTTGTATATGAGATAATATAATTATAATTTTCACCATTATAGAAATTAATAAATTGCGAATTGATGTAAAGAATTTTAATTGTATTTACGGTTCAATATAAAATAATTTATATTTGATGTTAGTGAGATTTTTATTTTCATAGTCACATGTCCATAAAATTATGGGCATATACATAGGATCCAAAAAAGTTAAATCCAAAATTAAACATTGTTACAACATATATTCAGGGTGTGAAAAAGAAAATAAAAGATTCTATTGAAAAATAGTAAAATGTTTTCACAAAATTTAAGAGTAAAATCATCATCACTGTTGAAATAATTAAAATATAAAACAATTTGAGGTTTATAATATTATTGAAAATTTCCATTAAACATATTGGTTTTTAAAAAAATTAAATATTTAAATAATTTACCATTATAATATATTCAATGTATTGGCTTTAAAAACCAAATGAAAATGAAACCTAATTTTGGAATGGAAGAAAGGGCCCCATATAAATGGATTTTTTATGAAATGAATAACGTGTTTCTAAAATATGTTTTATATATGTAATTCTATGAGAAGTTCTTTTCAATATCTAATATTATAATAAAAATCAAAATCAAAATTCTAATGTAAATTTTTCTAGAAGGTTTCCACTTTTGAAATATAACACCTTTGGATGCAATTTTTTTTAATGTTTGGAGGTCTTAAAGAGAATGAATTTTTTTGAAAATTTGATAAATAAGATATGAAAAATTATATTTGAAAACAAAAATATTAAAATAAACATTTGTTAGGAAATATAAATGTGGAAATTCATTTTAGATAATGTTGAAGGGTTTTATGATTCTAAAGATGAAGTGGTATATGATTATGTGAACAACTATATGTATAATCTACCCATTATTCTAAAACCTTCATTATATAATGTTGGATAATTTTTTTGAATATAATATAAAATGGTGTGGTGGATCATCATGAAAATTTTGAATGTACAATAGATTAAATACTTTTCTAGGAAAAGAAAGATAATATTTATATTATGTTTTATAAAGAATATAATTTATACATTTATAAAAAAATGAAGCTGAAAAACTAATTTCATTAAATGATAATATAATGTAATTTTTTGTAAATTATAATCTAATGATAGAGTAAAAATTATGGATAATAAATATCCTACAAACAAAGGCTGAATATAGTAACAAGGAGATTTCAAATTTTATTAAAAAAATTGATATAGTTCTAATGAATTTGAATCATAATTGATATCTATCACAATTAAAAAGAATGTAAATTTATGAATTTTTTCTAATATATGTTCATTATTTAAGTATATACAAGGAATATATATGAATGAAAAAATATTAATAAAATAACTCATATGAAAAATGTTTTTTTGTACTTTTTTGTAAAAATAATATAAATCCTCTACGATCTAGTAAAAATATAATTTAATCCCTAATAAATTAGAATGATGAATAATGAATTTTAAATATTTATAAATGAATTACAAAAGGTGTGTCAATTAATAGTGTATTTGGGATTACATTCACATTAAGTATAAGTGTGAATAGAAAAAATAACATTATTGTATAAATATAGTATTAACATATTGATTAGAAGTTTTTTCCCAAATAATTTTCAATTCATGAGATTTTAATTCAATGGTTTTTGATTTATTTATCAAAATGATACTAAAAAAGTTATAGATTTCCATAGAAAAAAAATCAGGTGGGGCGTAGTATGTTTAATGTTACACAATCATATGAGGTGTATTTAAAAAAAATCTAGAAATATATGTAATTGAAAAACAAATTTTCAATTTTTTATGAATATGTGGAGTATGGTCCGAAACTAGAAGTTTAGTCTCAGGGATATGTTACATTAATTTATAAACATCCTTGTAAATAGAGAATAAAGACTTAAATTTCAAATTATGTTTTTTATACATCTATAACCTAAAATAATTATCGTAATTTACTTATGAATATTCAGTGTTTATCTTATAGTATTTTTCGTAAAAGTTTTATAAAAAGCATTATGGAAAATGATAATAGAACAATCATGTTTAGTAATAATAGAGTATAAAAATAATAGATGTTATAAGTAATTAACATTGATGTTTTTAATACTATATTATTGATTATTTTTTCATTTAAGGCATGAATTATAATTTATTAAGTTTACGAAATGTGTGTTGCAATGTTTACGAGAAAAATTCAAAAACAAAGGTAATAAAATTATTGAAAGAATAATTAATCTATTTTGAATGGAATAAATATTTTAGTATAGTAATATCAGGTTAATGGAATGAGAAACACATTCTTCATATATAATTGAAGGAATTTTTTCTTAGAAATTAATTTATTATATATAATAACTAAGGTATTATGGATAATATATTTCAATGGAAATATATATTGAATATGATAATGTTTAAAAGAATATGGGATCATATGTGTTGTTTATTCTTCAGAGGGATACTAATAAAAAAATTTATATAGTTCAAAACATATAAATTCATACAATTTTCATGAATATGTTTATATGGATGTTTTTAAATTTATGAACCAAATCTATCCAAAGATAATAGTTTTTGTTTCATATTCCTATTTTATTATATTATGATATAATTTATCAAGACGATAAGTTTTAATACATAATATCATAAATTTTCTAAGAGATACAAAATAATTATAGAGAGAACGGCGGAATATTATCGTAAAAACCATAGTCACATAATGGATATAAATTCAAATTCCATGCAGTGGAATATTATTAAGAATACATGAGGTTCATAACCAAGAATCATCGATGATAATATCATGAAATATTTTGTTATTTTTTTCTGAATGTAAATGTATAATCAAAATAAAAGGGAACATTTTATAATAAGTGGGATACAATGAAAAGAAATAGTTTGTCATGAAATTCCCTATTATCACTTATTTGTCTTGAAAAGAACATACAAACACAAGGAATCCACAGGGATATATCATTGTCTATTCCCAATTCAACCCACTTATGATATTTCTAATAAACCTTCCCTTTGACACAACACATTTAAAATAATTTTTATTCATCACTAATACCCAAATGTTTACCCATAATGACACCCAAGACAGATGAATCCAAAAAATCTCTAAATTCCCCAAACCACCTAAGAGGGTAACCCAACCATAAGTCATGGGACAAGGAATGGATCAATAAAATAAATACATTTACCCCATAACTACTTGTTCCATGGATTGAGCTAGTGTTCCACAAGTCTACATGCTTGCCTCCTCAAAAAACAAAATACTCCCTCTAGTGATAGGGGCCTAATCCTTATATTTTTTGAGAGTATACCCTCAATAGAAAAAAAATCCATAAAAAATTGTAGAATTAGAAATAATGAATAATATTATCAATATGACCAAAAAACAATAATCCAAACATTTAACATACATCTTATACTAATACAAGTTGAGATACTATTCAACCATAATATAGAATTAAATATTATCTCCATTGAAATGTATATAAAAATACACTATACAAGAAAAAATAAATAAATTTTTATAACAAAAAAAAGAAACCAGTAATTCCAAGAATCATGTATATCCCTAACCATCTCCACCTACTAAACAACCTATAAAAATGACCTTGCTCATTCATGGATATTTGACAATATAGTATACATGTTCAAAAAGATATTGATGTTGGCTGTGTGTAATAATACTCATTGGAAACCACTAATGTCTCCTTCACATTAGTGAATAAAATATATGAGAGTGTATGATCTAATAAAAGATTAAATAATTAAAACACATCCTCATCATGTAATAATGTGATAACTAGGACACCATAAAAACACCCCAAATCTAATATGGATCTATAATAGAAGGAGGATGAAACTACTTTCATAGACGTATCTCTAAACATGAGTTGTAACTTCTCACTCATGGAACGATCCCCCATCATGTTCCAAATCTATTACTGCTTCAAAACACATTCCATGCATTCTAGAATTTGGGGGAAACTCACAAAAATCCACAGACCACACCCTATCACTCATTGAATGTTATACATAATTATCTCAGGTCTCACCCCTGTCACTAATGTTTGAAATAGTGCCTGTAATCAAACTCCATGAACCCAAAATCCAACACCCTCTCACATTAAAACTTGTTCGCATGACTTCTTCATATTCCATCATCATATAACATATGATATGGTAGAAACCTTATCAAAGGAAATCATCATATCACTTATGATGTGATCAAATTAAAATACATCTTAGAAAATTTTATAATTCATAAAAATACGTAACAATTAGTCATGAAATTCCCATTGATCACTTATTTTCCATTAAAAGTACTCACAAACAAAAGGAGGCCACATGGATATTTCATTATCTATTCCAAATTCAACCCTTTTAAGATATTTTTACTAACTAGTAGTTTTGACCAAATACCATTAAATTTAGTATAATTCATCACTCATACCCATATATCGACCCATAATGTCACTCAAGACACATTAATCAAAAAATATTACACAATGGCCTGACAAACCTAAGAGGGAAGCTCTACCACAAGCCATGGGAAAATTAATGGATCAATAAAACTCAATAAATTTTCCCCATTACTACTTTTTTATAGTGAAATTACATCAATTAACACTAACTTAACCACATTTATTAAAAAATAACAACTTTTCCAACAAATGAGTTCACTCGCACCACATAACAGTACATATCAACACATATAAATGTCATAACATGGTATGGAATTCATAAACCAATATTTGAGAATCATACTCACCATGATGAACCCTATGATTCATGATTGATCCACAAAATCCATAATTTTAATAAAATCCATTTAAATTAATTATTTACTAATGAAAATAAATTAATAGTGGAAGAAAACCAATACAGGGCATGGATAGGGTTTGATTGGCCAAGGGGATATCATATAAATCAATGGGGATTCAAAAATAAAAAAAAGAGAACATGGAGGATATTAGGGATACATAAGAAAACATAAAATATTCCCTTGATTAGTGGGGCTCTTGTGAGGAAATAAAATTTATTAAATAGGGTTTTTAGGTAAAATCATAATTATGATCCTAAAAACTAACAAATAACACATCTGTTATTTGACCATTCTATATCGAGTACCTAGTCCCCGACTCACCATTTGGTACTCTCTCATTATTTCAATGGTTGGTCACCAATATCTATATGGATAATATTAAGGATTAATGTAATGTAAGGGAACTCCACAGGTTTCCTGGTACCCCTTTACGTTAAATTCCATAAGGGTTACATGTGTATCTTAATTATAATTCGTATTGAACCCTACCAAAATCCATAATCATTAAAAATATATCCAATGATATATACCTTAAGACAAAATTGAATACCTAATTCATATCTAAAATTTAATTTTGATTATAATATCCCACTCTAAGTGATTATCATCCTCGAGATACATATCTTTGGAATAATAATGAATATTGTTAGACTTTTATTTCATATATCCAACACTAACTCACAAGTTTCCTCTTGGATATGCCTATGTTTCCATAAATCTCGAACAAGTGGAATTTTATTCCCCTAAAACACCTACTCACACTCGGATACATGACCCAAACTGGGTTCTCATTAAATGTTGAATCCACCTTCATATATTTCATTTCATTATTTTTTTTGATGGTTTTGGATTGTACATTTTGAGTAATGGAATTTGATAAAAATAATTCATAACTCAATGTTATATAGGAAAACCCATTTGGCAAGGCACTACCATAATCAACTATATAAATAAAATTAATTGACAAAACATATTGTGGGATTCCCTTGATTCCTAAAATTTTTATTCCCCAACCATGATGATAATCATATAATACTTCATCACTTATAGGGGGATCTAGTAGTCAAATCCTCTAATTGGTATATAATAATTTTCTTCCATAAGGGATGACCAATAGCTTCATGATCAACTGAACCCACTCGACTGCCTCATATACTAATATAGAACATATCAAAACTAACTTTAATATATCTATAAATTATATATATTAGTGGGAAAATCTAATATATAGGGACTTATAGGTGGATATTTAGACTAAATAATGAAAGTTGGTGTTATATAAAAACACTTCTAAGGCTATATGGGCATCCAATGCTCCTCAGAAATGATGTACACATGACATAATTATATACTTGAGTATGCAAATTCTCCTCATAGACAACATGTTAGTCTATCAGTGATATTTTATAATCAACTTCAACAGATAACCCATGGATTCATATAGCACCTTCTGGAATCTTGATGAAATCACACATTATGATATGATTCTATTATCATAGGCACCCCATGAAGCCACAAAAAAATATCACATGAATATATTTACTATATGATCCATTTTATTAGTCTATTTATATTAAATAAATATGTATCCTTACTTCTCCCATCAACTACCAAATATTCTCTATCACAACACCTATAGGTGTTGGGTTGTACCATGGAAATATCCATTGTCAACTTATCAAACTTCCACATAAGAATTGGAAGGTATTGAACTTAAAAATATTAATTTTTCCCTTACCTTAACCTCTAACTATTAATTAATTGGTAAAAAAATCCATTTATATCTCTTATTTATCAAAAATAAAATTTTGAAATTTCAATTTAGAGGTTTACCAAATATTCATTTCAAATTGCTTCTAAATATAAATAAATAGCATCACTCGTGGACATTCCTAAATATAAAATAAATTAAAAATTACCTTATAATATATTAATTTAAAATATTTTTATTACTTATAACTAATATTAATCAATACTCAACATAATTACCATATTCTAGTATTTTTTTGTGACTTTAAATCATTTATTTACAGATGTTGGAAAGTGAATTAGTTTAGAATATATCTTTCAGAATTTTAAATTTTATGGATGAGTATAACTCTATGATATGAATAATATATTTTTTCTGCACTAGATTTCATATATTATAGACATGTGTAATATTTCTATTTTTTAATAATGGAATTCATAACATTTTATACATTTAATAAAAGAGGATTCCATAAAAGGAAGTATGCGTAAGGTATTTTTTGCAAAATAAAATGATAACCAGTATATTTTTACATAGAATAGAGTTGATATGTAATATAATTTTATCATTTTATGTTGATATGTAACATTTTGGATTCAGATAAATTTAAATATTAAGCATATGTGATGTTTTTTGGTTGGTCATGTTGATACATATGATATTTTCCCCTAATAAAATGATAAAAACTATATTTTTTGAGGACTCCAATAGATATATAAGATTATTAACACATTGAAAATACGTATAAGTTTATATATAATCTATATATTATGTTTTTTAATAGTTTAATAAAATATTGGAGTATGTGAAATCTATAGAAAGAAATACATATGATATTTTTCTTGTGTTGAGACCCTATGGATTTCAATAGTGTCATCCAATATTTCAATCAAAAACAAATATTATAATAAGATACAATTCTCATAGGTAACCCATGAAACTAAAAACTCTCTCACATCTATTGCTATCTTGTTTCATCCAATGACTATTTCTGTCAGATATACATGAAATGCGTATATTACATTATCTACTCAACGACAACCCATTATACATCACAACCCCTTAGGGACCTATATATTACCCTGAATATTTATAGAGTCACCTAATACAAATTAAACCCATTAATAGAAAGGTGTTTATGTAACCAATGTAGTTTTTAGTTCCCCACCCTCACTGTTTATCATGTAAACGAATGATAAAAAATCATCTTATATATCTCCTTGGTTAAATAAAAAAATATGAAAATTAAGTTTAGTTTTTTACCATATAACTATTTTAAATTTACTTTCTAAAAAAATAATTATGTTTCCCCTTGGACTCTTAGTAACTCGAAATTTGTATAAAAATAGTTTAGTCATATTTTATTTTTCACAAATTTTATCTTTCTGTAACTCATATGAATAAAGACTATATTGAATGCACATATTCCATGATTTTCAGGTAACTTCTAAAATTATTGATTTTAGGAAGTTGTAAGCTTAATTAAATTATAATTTATTATATATTAGTTTAAAATTGATGTAATTGGAATAGGCTAGTAGATAAATAATATTTTATTTATCCAATAGATTTGATAATGTAGGGGCATGATTAATATTCTCCCAATTGAAGAATTGAATTTCTTACATTTTTTTATTTTGATGATTGTGAAATCAAAAGAGGGAAGAAAGTCTTAGATAATCATTTTCAAAGAAAATGATACATATTATATTTTCAAATAATATTATTTATATTTAATATATTTTTATATGAAGAAGTCAATATGGCCCATTTTGTAGTTGGATAAATTTTAATAATAAAAATATCTAATGTATTTTTCTAAAGAAAATGTTGATACATAAGATATTTTACCCTATATTGATGATACATAATAGATTTTCGGAGGACTCAAATACATTCAAAATATTCCATTTTTGAAAATATATTAATTTCTATAAATAATTTTTTTAGATGTTGTAGTGGATTTGAATCATATTTTGGAGTTATTGAAATCTAGAGAATAAAAATACATACTTTAATATTATAGTGTTGAAGATGTGTGACATTTTGGGAACTAATACATTCAGACCCACACAGAGATTAAAATATAGTATTCCTAAAAAAATATAATTAGCTTAAATGAAATCCATATTCTAATTTATTTACCAAATCATGTAAATTTAACTCGGGGGTCTATGGGCATTCATTTAACAAAAATAAATAAGAAATTGATCATGGAAAAAAACTAAGGTGAGAAGAATCAACAAATTCTTTTTCATATAAAGTACCAACTATATGGGATGTAAACAATATATTAAATCAAGGAAGATCAATATTTATAATAATATTATATGAGAAAATAGATTTTTTTGAGGAGTATGTGTTATTCGCCAAGGAATATTGTGATTCAGGGGGTCCATATCGAAGAACCTCGATGCTCGAATTGTCATGACTCAAGGAAATTTAATATTTTTGGAATCGATGCATGTAATATATCGAATATTATATTAATTGTATGTGGTTTTTGATTCGTGATTTTCTGAATTTGAATTTGAAATGATAATTTTTAGGGGATTGATTTGTATCCCAATTAAATCTCAGGATACCAGTAAACCATAATGTATACATTTTACAAATAAAAAAGAAAGGTATTTAGATAATATTAACCCTATTAAAGGGGATAAAACTCATTTTCGAATGATTTTTTATTGGATTATGTAATTTTTCAATTATTGTTCTGTCTTTTATGATATCTAATGGTGGAATATTAAACTACTGTGGTTGAGACAAGGATAATTTCCAAACCCTTGTCATTTAATTCCAATAACAAGATATTTTTCTATTCTACTTTATCTTACAAAAAATAGATATTTTATGTAAATGGTAGGAGATATCCAATGTATTATTATTTTTTAGTGATTAATTAAATTTTTTATATGTTTCATAAATAATCCCCCTTGATTTCGTTTATTTCCAAAATGATCGAGGGATGTTGGTTGATCACATTGTATCAAAATCTTCTTGATTACTAGTATAGGACATATTAGAGTGTGTAATGTTCAATGAAAATCCATGTTTCAACACAAAATCCTAATAGAGGTTTATAAATTGAGGATTCAACTATATAGTGAGAGAATGAATCCTGATTTTCTAGGTAAGGTTAATGAAAAATAAATGTGAGATCACTATTGTCCTCACCCAATTCCCTAGGGCTATGAATAATGCCATTTAACCATATAGGTCTCTTATAATACTATTTTTCCCATCTCAATACACCGAAGGATATTATATCTAGTGTCACCTAACATACTAATAATTGTCCCCACTAGTCAACACATATTCTCCATTGTTTCTTTCTCAACCACACATATAATATCCAGATATTTATAGTGTAATTTCTATTTTTGATATTGTTAGACATACACAACACCAAGCATAAACAAACAATTAGATGTTTTTACGTTAATATTATTACCAAGCACTTAAATTGTTGGAAATGAATATTATTACTATATTTATGAAACATATAATGGTTATACAAATATATAATCTATTAATTATTTAATCAAAAATAATTATTAGGTTTTTAGTAATGTTATGTTATACTTCAAAAACATATTTTCTTTAAAAAAATGAATAAGTTTTTATGTAAAAATAATAATAATTATATAATAAATTTATAAAGAGTTTATAAATTTTAGGTAATAAAATTATATTAATTTTTTAAATTATCATTTTATAATTTTCCAATGGTAAAAGTTTGAAAATTATTCGAAAAGTTTTCTTTTTCAATGAATTTTGGAAAATACCAATTTTTACTATATTTTTTATGTACATAAATGGTCAAATTATAGTTTTAATTTTATAAAATTTTCATTAGAAAATGTTAACATGTAATAATTAATTATGTATTTTTGTGTGGATTTTATAATTATATTTAAGATAAAAAAATTTATATTTTCAAATGATATTTGTTTGAAAAAATATTTTTGGTTGCCTTTTGCCCATTTATTTTTAAATTAAATTATAAAAATTCTAAATTTAGAATATTGAGATATCAATTCCTTATTTATTATACATATGGTCAAAATTTAGTTAATATATTATTTTTATTTTTCCTCAATATGAATAGTATCCTTGGTATTAGTTATTACAATGATAATTGGTAAATTGTGTAATTAGGAATAAAAAGAAAATGACAAGGACAATAAAATGATCATAACAATTGATCCAATTTTATTCTATGTGTTATTTTACACCATAATCATACAAGGGTAAAATTTATAATCATTTCGATCCATTTGTATTTGATTATGAAATTTATTATATTTTATTTGAAGAAAAGTCAAAGATGTCATACTGATATTTTTAATAATTATAATATTTTTAATATAGGTTCTTTCATAATACATCTTCAACTATATGTAGTAATATTAAATTTAAAATATTTTTATACATCATGGTGATTCTATTTGATTTTTTAGTGAATAAATACCTATATCCAATGCTCAAACTACACTATTGTATTAGTTATATTATTAATGGAAATATCAAATAAATTATAATGAAAATATTTAAATACATATAATATTAGATAATTTATTTCATCCATAAAAATTTTATATTACCTTGATATTTTAGGTATATTAAGAAACACTTGGTTATAACTATATGTTTTATTTTGTTATTATTAAAGTAAAAGTAATGAAAACTCCTTAAAACTGACAATATTAATATTTAATAACAAATAATATTTTAATCAATGATATAAATATAAAAACTACTAAATTTAGAAAAAATTACTGGGATTTGGTTTAAAAATAATAAATTATCCATTTCTGTTCAGTTCTTAATTTTATTTTCACTATATGATCAATCAAAAATTAAAAATGTATATTGTCACGGTAAGAGTTAAAGGTATTAAATAAAGGATAAAAAATAGATAAGGTTATAACCATCACCTAAAATTGACTAACATAATTATTAAATGAATATTTGTATACCATTATCACCATATAATATTATTTTAGTGGATTGAATAGATACTTTTCATAAGAAGAATTTTTTTTGTATTTTAAATCATATATAGATACAAAATGTCACTATATTTGTATTTAATGTCTACTAGGTTTCCTTAAATTGTCAAAAATAATATACATATGAAAAAAATATATATAGACATAAATATAATTATTTTCGTCTGATGAATTAATTAAATTTTTTTATATATTATAGACATACCATAAATTGTTGTGATATTCTAATAGAGTATATATTTATTTAAAATAAAAATAACATAAAATAAATTTAAAATATTAATATTGGTATAATTGTAATGGTATAATGTGTCAAATAAATTTTATTGATCTACATTGTATATTAGAGTGTTTTTGAAGAATAATATTGGAATTTCCTCTTTTTCTATATGCATTTGAAGTCAATGTAGGTGAACAGTTTCCATATTTTAAATTATGATAATTTATCAAAATGGTATGTTATTTGAAAATTATGTTAAAAATGGACCTTCTTTGTTCTTAAAAAACAACTTTGATATTCTTGAGAATGAGGAATCAATGCAAGTTGAGGTAGATGAGTGTGCACGCCCGGTTGGTACTGAATCTCTTGCACTAGTGGTATATGATGGTTATTCAAAGGACAGTAAGGTAGAGCTATATGCCATGAATGACTCTAATCTCCATGAGAAATGAGGAGAAGTTTTGGAAAGTGAAAAAGAAAATGTAATTCCCAGTTACAGTAATATTGTTCAACGAGGGAGTACGAAGCCATCAGAAATACCGATAGATGGGTCTACCACAGTCAAGCGACGACCTCAGAAAGATTACTCTGACTTTACTAACCCAATGGCAACCAGGTCTGGCATGGGAAGAGAGGCAACGAAGAAATCTCGTGAAGGGGATCTCCAAACCAAACCTAAGTTATCTCAAGAAATGCTACAGCGCATGATGCAATATCTCGAGATGATGAGGAAGTACAAGTCCTCGGAATGGGAGTCAGCTGGATTGGATGATGAGTTTTCAGACTATGGAGGTAAGAATGAATTTGGTTATGATGTGATGTAAGATGACTTGTGCTTTTCTCTACATTTCTGCCTTTTTTTATTAATAAATATGGGAATCAGGTTTTTCCTGGTTCGAACCTTCTTGCTATATTATGAAATTTCCAAAAAGGCCTAAAAAATATTAAAAAATATATATATTATGAAATTTACTAAAATATAATAAATTTTACATTTATGGAAAATTTATACAACCAAGTAAAAATTACAAACTTCTATCATCGATAAAAATTGTTACTATGGTAAAAATTAAAATGAGTCAACTAAAAAATATTAAAAATGATAACGAATAATATTATAAATAACATATATAAAATCTAGTGGTTGATGATATAAACCATTATCATAACTTATATCAAAATTAATTTTATTTTTGAACTGTTTGGATTGAGATTTAACTTATTATAAATTAATCTTTCAAGAAACTCCAAAAGCGAACATCACTTCCATTATATAAGGGATCCTCCTCCCTCGCTTCTTTATATCCAATTTATCCTTCAAAATCAACTATATCCTAAAATTTTATCTTTTAAACTACCATATAAAAAATATAGAAGATCAGTAACTCTCAAAATATGAACCATAGATCCATTTAAAGGAGATCCAATGGAGTCGTTTTGAAGAATATGGAACGGCTCTAACCGATCACATTATTTTCATACTCTTCCTTATATCATCAAATTATTAATTACTTATCATAGATTAATATATTTATTATTCTAAATATTCATAAATATTCTTATGATTATGAAATAACCATTATACAACCCCTATCACATTGATTAAGAAGTTAATGTATCACTATTCTGTTTATTCAGCTTACTATCTCCACGTAGCGATATAATTCATATTTCATCAACATATATTATTGATGGGGATTATGACTGGTTTAATGATTATGTATGATATATGTGACATAAATATATTAGATTAATTATTATATTATATATATCATGTCATGATTAAATATTTTGGGAAACAATAATGTCCCTCGTGTGTATATATGGATTACTATCTACACAATGCGATAAGAATTTATTTTCACTTATAATTTACATGGAAGAAAAAAAATATGATTTTTATAAAAATATATGAAACATAAAATGATATAATTCTTCTAGAAATATTTATTATCATTTACCCTTATTCTATTCCATTAGATTTAAAATGGAATCAACATTCATTCGTACGTACGACCTACCTTCTCTATGAATAATGGAATTCATTTTTCAATATCTAATTTTTTAAATACTTATAAATTTTTGTATAATTAATATATATGATATTTATTATAATATTATAATTTTGGATAATATGGGACCATGATCAAAATATAAGGGCTAGGACTAAAAAAATAAAACATTCTTGCAAAACAATGTAGTTATCACCAAGAACAGACATCTTAATACCAAATTATTAATAAACATGTGATAATATGTCATAAATAAATCATATAAGGTATGATAAATATATTTTCTATAAAATTAATGTATATTAAATTCATACTTTTTATACAAGATGTTTCAACATGAACAAATAAATTCATGAAATTAGGTGACGTAATTATTAACTTAATTTTTGATTCATTGGGTTAAACTATTGTTTCATTGATTATTTAATTATTTGATTATTCATGGAATGAATTTTTATTATATTATGTTTTATTTTCCCTTAATTATTGTGGATTTACATTTAATACACATAGTAATTTTATTTTATTAATTCTCACTTCAGTGATATTATATTTGTAATGGATTTTTGTCTCACTTTTATTTTTGTTGGACACATTGCTTATAAACTACATGTTTTCTTTTTGTAATACATATATTGACCATGAATTTATTATATAATTATTATCCTAAATTTTGTAGAATTTAAAAATCCATTTAATTTTATTTCTTTTATGGGGATTACAATTCGACTATTTATAATGTTGTAATGGTTTATTTCACTATCTATTTATTATTCAATATTGTTTAGATTTAAATATCCACTGGGGATTATTTCAAATTCCATTTCCCATGTTTTTTAAAAATATCTCAAAATTATTTTTAATATTCTCATATGAATTTTTGATTTCATTTTTTATGAAATTGATATTTTTTCAAAAATATATTTTAGGGAATATTATTATTATTTTAAAAATGATATACGTTGTGACTTGTCCAACAAAAATTACAAAAGTTATATTTTTTATCCTATACAACATGAGTGGTTTTTTACAGTATCATGATTCCTTATTTTTTTTAGAAAATTATTTTATATTTGTAGAATATTCTAATCAAATAAACTTATTTCCTTGGTAATTTATTGGATTTTAAAAAAATGATTTTTTTCAAAATAATAAATACTGTTTCACCAAGATTTACATCGAGGGTAATTTCAAAATAATTTTCCATCTATGAAAACATTATTTTTTGTTAATTATGTTTTACAAAGGTTATTATTCAAGGATACTATCAATATTCTTTCTATATTTGGATTATGTTTGTGATTGAATAATATTTATGAAACTCCTTCCTTTTTCATGGGTTATGTCATGATTAAATCCATTTCATTTTATGGGTTTTGAAATTTTGAATGATTTATATTCATGTTTCACAAAAATGTATGGATTTTATTATGTGATGGGTGGGACCTATATGTCCCCCAATATATTGGGAAAATATTTATATCTAATCAGATATACAGAAATGGAACATTGAGTGATCTTAGTTCTATAATGGGATTTTTCCAGTATGATAGTCATGAGAGTGATCCTTTACTACTATGATGTTATGGAGTGTGATCCCATTATACAATAATATTATTGGTAAATAGTTTTGAATACTAATGCAAAAAAATCTCTATTCTAGTCTTTTTAACAAAATTCCTTGTTTTATTCCAATCCTATTCTATCATGGATCATGTTCCTTTATGATTTATGTCTTATGAACTATCATGATTTATTCTCTTACTCATACTTATAACTTCTTATATACAGGGAATGATTTTAAATATTTTTTTTATGTTCATACACCCATATTCTCAAGTTGCGATTACATAATATTTTATTTCTAAAATAGATACTATTATAATAATTTGAGATCACCCTTTCTTATGTTTTCATTTCCTCAGGTTCTGAAGAATGGATGTAAGTAGGATATATCTAATAATATTTATACAAGTGAATAAATATTGGTAGAACATATATATTTAGATGTTATATATTTTTATTTTACTATAAAATATATTAGTTTATCTTAATTAACTAAAACACTAAACTAATAAGGTCGATGGGTATGTAAGTGAGCCATTAGTTACTTTTCATGCTGTATGTTTTTATGAAAAACTCTATGTCTCATTTTTAAATATTTTATATTTATTACTAGATCCAAAACTGAATATTTTATGCTATTACATTTGGTATCCGAGTAGGGTTTGTAAAGACCCATATCTTGTTGTACATGGACATAAAATTACTTTTGTGTAATACTTAATACATAACAAAAAACAGCACTCATGTATCGTAATAGTTTAGTGTCTTTGGAAACTCAGAACATAACCTTCTAATCATGGGGAAATATCTTCAACATCTCCCATGAAGATCTTCCCCTTTTGTTTTCTTACCTAAAACCTTTATTTATATCCTGGGGAAATAAAAGCATATAATGGGTGAGATCAAATGATCATTAAGGGTAAAAATAGATAACATAAAACAATCCATAAACATTTTAATGTAAAAACATGAGCATAAAATCTAAACATCAAAATCGTGAGCAATGACATAAAACATTGCTGTACATAAGGAATAGATCATAAAAGAACATTAATCATGATAAAATAGCATGGGAATAAAACTTTTAATTGTGGAAGAATATTAAGCACTTGATATGATTTCCATAGTATCCAAGGCATTGCTGCCAAGACCATCTTAGTGGACAAAGTCCCTTACTGAACCGGGTTTACTTTCCATTCCATCCTTGTATTACTGAAATGGATTTAATTTCCATTCTAGCCATTTCTATCTCATGAGATATAAATATATACCCACTTCATTGGAGGGAGATATAGGTCCCCCCATCTCATAACGAAATCATTTTACTTGTTCCACAACATAAACATAAATCATTCATCCTAACCCAAATAATAAAAATCGGTTTCATAAACATCATCCCATCAAAACATAATCCAAATAAAAAATGGATATCATTTCATCATAATAAATGTGAAACCATATAAATCATAGAGATATTATACATGAATCATAGACATATGAAATAATGTCAAATTAGATGGAAATTTTTTTGATAAAAAACATCAAAAGAATTCTTAAGGAAAATATCATTTATTCTTAAAAATCATTTTATTTTCAAAAAATGCCACACAATTCTAAAATAAATGGATTTTATTGAAAATAACCATGAAATATTTTAGAGTAAACTTCACGAAAATAAGGTTTTATGAAACTATAAAAATCCATTCATTCCATATAAGTTAAAAAACATTCTCCTCGTACTTTTTCCAGAAAAGTCAAAAAGTTCCTCATTTGGTAAAAAAAATTAACGTTTCCTTCCATACGATGTGCTAAAATTAAAAAAAGGGTAAAAATGACATTAAACATACATGTAAGAAAAGTAAACATTTTATGAAAATAATTTGACAACATATGGACATGGATGATAAACATAAAACCAGTAAATACTTACGAATAAACAATCTCGGATAAGAATGAGATTAGAATAATTAACCCTTACCTTAGGTCCGATAGGATTCATACGTATCTGAAACACTAGTATAATGATTTAAATAATGTCATTTAATTATTACAGAATCATATTTATTGTTATGATTTCATATATGGTTCACTTATAACATTATATTACCCGTTCTTTTGTAAATTCCATGTTAAAGTAGCATTTTGGGTAAAATCGTTTATTTATCATACATGTTTGGAGTTGTTGTTCTTGATATTATTACATATATCCTGATTTACTTATTTAAATAAATTAAAACATTATTTATATATAATATATATTCATCAAATAAATATATATGATATATCGATAAATGGAATGAAATGCATCGTTCATGGAGACGGTAGGTCGTATGTACTCATGAAAACTGTCTCTATTTCCTTATTAAATTGAATAGAATTAAGTAAATGGAAAGTATTTGTACAAAAATACAGTATCATTATTTTTTAATATCTTTCATGATTACATATACTTTATAATTATACTTGAATGGAAAATGAATCTCATCGCGTTTGTGGAGATGACAGTCCGTACATACGCACGAGCGATGATATCATTCCCATAATTATTTAATATAATTGGATATGATTATATAATATCTCAAAAATTTTATGATGTTACAATCACCATATATAGTTATTCTCTACACCATTATACCCATCCAAGTAAGGTGGTGGTGAAAAAACAGATAACACCACGGCGTGGAGACGGTATTCCGTACGTACGCACGCGCAGTGATTTCATTTTCCATATGATGTATAGAATGTAAAATAGGGTTGTTTAATATTTATAATAACATATTAGTATATAAGTAATACTTATGTTATTACTTTATAATGAAAAAACTAAAGAACAGGAAGTAGAAAAAGAAATAAACGTGAAAGATTCGGTAGAAGAGATTACCTCTTCCTTGACGCACCTCCTTTAAACTTCTTCTTAGGACACTAGAGTTAGGATTTTGAGGAGACCAGAACATCTATAATATTTATAGGGATGTTTATAAGGGAAATGGGCATGTTTTGGATGATCATGAAAGCTCAAAATATGTTAAAGAGAAGAGGGAGGTGGTGCCCTTTTATAAGGGAGAAGAGGGGAACCTTAAGAAAAACAGAAAATATTATTTAGTAATAAAGACATATTCGGTTTATAATAGCTCAAAATTGATTTATTTAGATTATAATGTGGGGATCGGTATAAATACTCTCAAAAAATTGGTTTTAGAAAAGTTTAGGTTACTATTTTATCCTTATCATTTAGATTTAACTCTAAGTTAAATAATTTAACTTTTACCGTGTCTTCTTGTTTTCTTACACTATATGGTTAAAAAACATACTATAAAAAGCCAAAATAACCCCAAGTGGTTCATTATTAATATATGTAACATTATCTATGTCATTTGGCTGATCATTATATTTTTAGGAATAAAATAACAATTAATAATATAATATATATTTTGAAAACTATTTTATGTCAATTTTGAAACTATTTGGTAATTGATTTTTTTGATAATCATAAAAGAATCATTAGTTCTAAAAAAGTTAATTAAATCAACAATAACATTTCATATTAACCCATAAAATTATTTTAATTCATAAAAAGTCTCAAATTACATTTATTTGGTTATTTATAATATCAATTATGTTATTATTTCACTAATAAGGTAATTACTACATCATCAATGTGTCCTAAATAAATTAAATTATTTAGTGTCCAAATATTATAAATAAAATACCATTAGGTAGGAAATATTTTTATATTTCTAATAAATATTTATTGTAGAATTTATCTTATGTATAACCCTATATTAAAAATGTTTTAGTTATTAAACTTTTATTTTAACTCTTTTAACTCTTCTTTAAATAAAAATAATAATAAATGTCCTAATCTAATCCAAGTGGACCTAAATGGTCATATTTTATTCCTAAGGTGGTTTTTGGTCGATTTACACTTATCCAATAGAATTAAGACATGTGTTAGGGTTATAATAATATCATTGTTTCCCTTAATTGCCTTATTTACTTTTAACCATGGTAAATAAAATAAAAAGTTACTATTTAGAAAAAATTATTTTTATCTTATTGAAACACATTTTACTGCTTGATATTAACCGAGTATCTCAGATTTTCTAAATTCAACTCATAGAAGAGTTAAAATTTAGTTTTACGTACAGTTTCAAATGCTCCTATAAGGTGGGTAAAAGATGGTGAGAAGTTCAATAAAATTTTTAACCAATAACTCAGTGTTTTAACTATTCATCAAAAATTAAAATTTTTCATAAAAATACCAAACATTCACCCTAGGCTAATTTCAATATTCTGAATTCAAAAATGAAGTCCATTTTGAAAGATAAATTTATTAAATTCAAAAGGTATTTATTAATATTCATAACTTCTAGTTTATATAATATTTTAATAACATATCATTGTTCAGTGAAACTCGATATTGCATACAACACACGCTATCGAGGAAGGTCGTGATTGCGTGTAATGCAAGACAATTCAAGGTTGCATGTAGGGAATGATTCCTTTGGTGTTGCGTATAACAAACTTAAAATATAGTTCAGTTATACATTGATCAAAATCTATACTTGGTGTTGTGTAAAATTAATTTTATTTGAAAGAACATGAAATTGTGTGCTTCACAAGACAAAAATAGTGTTGCCTATACTACAAACTAATACGGTGTTGCATATAGCACAATATAATCTTGGTGAAGCGTACAAAAAAATACAATCAATGAAATTAAAAAGAATAATTCCCATAAAATTTCAGGTTGTTACATTCTACCCCCCTTAAAATGAATTTCGCCCTCGAAATTTGTCTGGGTTATAAACGGTTTTCTACATGATAGTTTCTTTAATAGAAACCCATATAGTAAAAAGTAATACTAAATCATCAGTTTAAAAAGGAACATTAGAAACATTACAAATACCCATAGTAACTCATCATCGGGTTTCCACATAAGAGAATATTGGAGAAAATATAAATATGGAAAAGAACTATAACCATCATGTTTTGATAGAGAGTGTTAGAGAACATGGCTATGAAAAATCCAATAATATAAAAGCCATAAATTTTTGATGATATACGGTACCATCAAATTGATCGGATATGAGGGAACTAGGAAAACTTTTTTAGTTCTCAAGATCATTTACCTAATGCTGAAAAATTGTTGAATTAAAAGAAATATTTACATGATTTTGGAACAATATCACTATTGTTCATGCCTTGAACAATTTCCACATAATCTCTTAAATAAATTAAGATGAATTTGTAATTCTTGAAGTGTTAGAAGATCATGGGATTGAATGATAGGTCATTCCATCAGTTTATATCACACAAAGTTTAGCACAATTTATTAAATATACATAAGTCCATCTATGCTGAGATTAATCGTTTATGGTTGCTAAAATGGACTTATACTTTATCTATCATAGCACTTAATAAAATAAAACTAGTTTCTACTAACCAGGGACTTCCTGTAGGCTAGTGGGATGCGATAAAGTCCTCTCGCACTTCGGTTTAGGGTTCCATTCCCGCATCCTTGTCTGACACGACGGGTTGTCGCCCATCCTATGGGTTGTCCTTTTTCTAAAACAATACTTTTATAACATTCCAAAAATAATATCAAAAAGTTCTAGCCTTAAACAATACTAACTTATGTCCAACATAATCCATTCTAATAATAGAATTATCTAAAATACTTCAATCCAAGCTCATAGTATAAAGAAAACAATTACTAGAAATGTTATTTACCGAGCATCTGAATACCATCCTTTATCCCCCATATATCATACGATATATATTTTTTGTCACATTCTAAACATATGAATACCTTAATCATGTATTCTCTTGAAAAATGAATACCCATTGAACCTTTGTGGAAACATGTATGCTGTCAAAAGTTAACTCTTTCCACATACCAAAATCCCAAAATTTTTATATACTCAAACAATGATATCAATTTGTCTTTATATCAGTCATGAGCTCATGAATACTATGAAAAATTTAATTTTCTCCTTATCCCTTCATTATGCACATTTCATCTACTTTCCAAAAACATTTCCATCACTTTTCATGGTGACCGGTAACATAAAATTATTTAAAACCAAAATAGACTAATACAAAAATATTCCAATATACCATAACAGTACCTCAACAAAATTATTCTTGAATACCAATACATAAACACTTCTATCCATCCTATTCAATTGTTTTCATGGAATATGTCCTACCTTGATTCATAAGTAACCTCTTAGGTCAGGGCATTGAAGTGGGTAATTCCCATGTTCTCCACAAATAAGACATTGAACTCCATAACAATCTATCACTTTATGACCCTTTTCTCCACACAGAAAACATCTTCCCCTCCATTTGAGATATTCCTCAAGGTTCTTCTTCCCTTTTTCTTAATACATAGACTGCTTCATCTTCCTTCCTCTATGTTCCTCTCCATGAGAACATGTATAAAAGTTCATCTTCCTCTTATTTAATGACATAGTAATACCACAAAATTTTACCTTGTTAATCATATATCGTGATGAATGATTCGGTATAATCACCATGTCGTTCTCTCTAGGCATTACACAATTTTGTGGATCTAGTCACAAATTTGTCAATCGGAATCAACATTAACGGAATTCCTTCATGTTTCCTCCATTGACTAAAACCATAAACCATAATGTAAGAATAATTTAAAATAATGAGGAACCCAATAATCATTAAAAGTCACTTATGGGGTTTCTAACTTATCACACATTCTTTAATCCATGATACCTTAGGTTCACCATAGATTATTCATGATCATCAACATAACTCTTGTACTGTAAACTATAGTTATACTAAACCTTAGGGACAACCCTAGACAAACAATAGAAATATCTCTAGGGATCTCACTAAAGTTCTCGCATCATAGTTTCCAAAGGATAACTAAACCTTTCCTCTGATACTAACTGTAGAGACCCATATCTTGTTATACATGCAAATTACATTACTTTTGTGGAATACTTAATACATAACAAAAAACACTCAAGTATCATAATAGTTTAATGTCTTTGGAAACTCGGAACAGAATAATATAATCATGGTGAACGATTTTAATCATCTACCATAAAGATCTTCCCCTTTTTTGTTACCTAATTCTGTTATTTATATCTTGGGGAAAATAAAACATATAAAGGGTGATCTCAAATGCTAGATAAGGGTAAACATAAAGAACATAAAACAATCCATAAACATTTGAATGTAAAAACATGAGCATAAAATATAAACCTAAAAATCTTGGGAAATGACATAAAACATTGCAGTACATAAGGACTATATCATAAAACAACATTAATAATGTTAAAATAGCATGGGAATAAAACTTGTAATTGTGGAAAAACATTAACCACATGATATGATTTCCATATTCTCTAAGGCATTGCTTCCATAACCATCTTAGTAGAGAAAGTCCCTTACTGAACCGAGTTTACATGCCATTCCACCCCTGTATTACTGAACCAGATTTACTTTTCATTCTAGCCATATATATCTCATGAGATATAAATCATTACCCAATGAATTAGAGGGAGATATAGGTCCTACCCATCTCATAATGAAATCATTCTTACTTGTGCCACAACATAAACATAAATCATTCATCATAACCCAAAGAATAAAAATGGGTTTCATAAACATCATCCCATCATTACATAATCCATATAAAAAATGGATATCATTTCATCATAAGAAATCTGAAACCATGTAAATCATATATATATTATACTTGAAGAATACACATATGAAATAATCTCTTCTTTGATGGAAAATGTTTTTGATAAAACACTTGAAAAGAATTCTTAAGTAAAATATCATTTTTTCTTAAAAATCATTTTCTTTTCAAAAAATGCCAGACAATTTTAAAAGTAAAATATTTTATTGAAAATAACCATGAAATATTGTAGAGTAAACTTCATGAAAATAAAGTGTTATGAAACTGTAATAATCAAGTCATTTTGTATAAGTAAAAAAACATTATTCTCATACTTTTTCCCGAAAAGTCAAAAAGTTCCTCATACGGTAAACAAAAGAAAGACTTCTTCCCTACGAGGTGGTAAAAGGAAAAAAGGGTAAATATGACATTAAACATACATGGAAGAAAATTAAACATTTTATGAAAACATTTTGAAAACATAGAGACATGGTTGATAAACGTAACCCCAGTAAATACTTATGAATAAACAATCTCGGATAAGAATGATATTTGGAAAAATTATCCCTTACCTTAGGTATGATATGCTTCGTACGTATCTGAAACTCCTATATAATGATTTATTTAATATCATTTACTTATTACTAAATCATATTTATTGTTATGATATCATATATGGTTCACTTATGACTTTATATGTCCTATTCTTTTGTAAATTCCATGTTAAAGTAGCATTTTGGGTAAAATCGTTTTATTTATCGTACATGATTGGACTTGTTGTTCTTGATATTATTACTTATATCCAGATTTAATTATTTCCAGAATGTAAAACAAGATTTATATATAATATATATTCATCGTATAAATATATATGATAGATCGATAAATGGAATGAAATACTCTGTTCATGGAGACAGTAGGCCGTACGTACGCATAAAAGCTGTTTTCGTTTCCTTGTTAAATTGAATTGAGTTAAGTAAATGAAATATATATGTACATAAATCCCATATCATTATTATGTAATATCATTCATGATTATATATAATTTATAATTATAGTTGAATATAAATAAATCTCATCACGTTCGTGGAGACGGTAGTCCGTATGTACACATGAGCGATGATATCATTCCCTTAATTATCGAATAGAATTGGAGTGGATGATATAATATCTTATAATTTTTATTATGTTATTATAACCATATATAGTTATTCTTTACACCATTATACCCTTCCAAGTAAGGTGGTGGTGGAAAAATAAATTACACCACAGTGTGGAGACGTTATTTTGTACGTACGCACGCACGGTGATTTCATTTTCTATAGGATGGATAGAAGGTGAAATAGGGTTGTTTCATATTTATAATAACATTTCAGTACATAATTAATACTTATGTTATAACTTTATAATGAAAAAACTAAATAAGAGGAAGTATAAGAAGAAAGAAACTTGAAATAGTCGGTAGAAGAGATTACATCTTCCTCGACACACCTCTTTTAAACTTCTTCATAGGGCACCATAGTTTGCCTTTTGAGGATACTAGAACCTCTATAACGTTTCTAGGGAAGTTAAGAAATTAAATGGGTAGGGGTTGGCCGGGCATGAAAGCTCAAAATTGGGTAAAGAGATGAGTTATGAGGTGCCCTTTTATAAGGGAGGAGAGGGGAACCTTAGAAAAAACATAAAATATTATTTTATAATAAACTCATATTCGGTTTATAATAGCTCCAAATTGATTTATTTCGATGATAAAGTGGGGATGAGTTGAAATAATCTAAAAAAATAGGTTTTATACAAGTTTAGGTTACTATTTTATCCTTATCATTTAGATTGAACTCTATGTTTAATAATTTAACTTTTACCTTATCTTCTTGTTTTCTTACACTATATGTTTAAAAACATACTATAACCAGACAAAAGAACCCCAAGTGGTTCATTATTAATATATATAACTTTATCTAAGTCATTTGGTCAAACCTTAGATTTTGATGAATAAAATAAAAATTTATAATATAATATTTGTTTTAAAATCTATTTTATGTCAATTTTGAAACTATTTGGTAATTGGTTTTTGTAAATAATTTAACAGAATCATTAGTTTGAAAAAATATATTTAAATAAACAATAAAATGTCATATTAACCTATAAAATTATTTTAATTCATAAAAAGTCCCAAATTTCATTTATTTGGTTATTTATAATATCAATTATCTTAATATTTCATTAATAAGGTAATTACAACATCATCAATATAGGGAAAGATTCCTTTGGTGTTGCGTATAACATACTCAAAATATAGTACAGTTATACATTGAGCAAAATCTTTACGCGGTGTTGTGTAAAATTAATTTTATTCATAATAACATGAAATTTTGTGCATCACAAGCCAAAAATTGTGTTACGTATGCTACAAACTAATACGGTGTTCCGTATAGCGCAATCTAATCTTGGTGAAGCGTACAACAAAATACATCAATGAAATTAAAATGAATAATTCCCATAAAATTTTAGGGTGTTACACTCTACCCCCCCCCCCCCCCCTTAAAATGAATTTAGCCCTCGAAATTTGTCTGGGTTATAAATGGTTTTCAACTTGAACATTTCTTTCATAGAAACCCACATCGTAAAAAGGAATACTAAATCATCAGTTTAAAAAGGAATGTTAGAAACATAATGAATACCCAAAGTAACTCATCACTGGGTTTCCACATAGGAGAATATAGGAGAAAATATGATTATGGAAGAGAAATATAACCATCCTGTATAGATACATAGTGGTAGAGAACATGGCTATGGAAAATCCAACAATCACAGAGCCATAAATTTGTGAAGATCAAAGGTACCATCTAATTGATTGGATATGAGGGAATTAGGACAACTTTTTTAGTTCTCAAGATCATTTCCCTAATGTTGAAAAATTGTTGAATTAAAAGAAATACTTACTTGATTTTGGTACAATCTCACCATTTTTCGTGCCTTGAACAATTTCCACTTTATATCCTAAAGAAATTAAGTTGAATTTGTCATTTGTGAAGTTTTAGAAGATCATGTGATAGAATTATAAGTCAGGCCATATGTTTCTATCACAAAAAGTTTATCACAATTTATTAAATATACATAAGTCCATCTATGCTGATATTAATCTTATATGTTTGTAAAATGGACTTATACTTCATCTATCATAGCGCTTAATAAAATAAAACTAGTTTCTACTAACCAGGGACTTTCTGTAGGCCCATGGTATGCGTTAAAGTCCTGTCGCACTTCGGTTTTGTGTTCAATTCCCGCTTCCTTGTCCGACGCGATGGTCTGTCGCCAATCCTATGGGTTGTCCTTTTTCTAAAACTATACTTTTATGAAATTTCAAAAATAATATAAATAAGTTATAGCCTAAAACAATACTAACTTATGTCCAACATCATCCATTCCAATCTTTAGTCTTATCTAAAATACTTCAATCCAAGCTCATAGTATAAAGAATGAATTACTAGAAATTTCATTTACCGAGCATGTAATTACCCTTATTTATCCCCAATATATCCTAAAATATATCTTTTTGGTCACATTCCAAAGATATGAATACCTTAATCATGAATTCTCTTAAAAAATGAATACCCGTTGAACCTTAGTGGAATCATGTATACTGTCAAAAGTTAACTCTTTCCACAAACCAAAATCCAAAAATTTATATATACTCAAACCATGATATAAATTTGTCCTTATTTTAGTCATGAGCTGATGAATACTATAAAAAATTTCATTTTCTCCTTATCCCTTCATTATGCCCATATTATCTACTTTCAAAAAATATTTCAATCACTTTTCATGGTTACTGGTACCATAAAAGTATTGAAAACCACAGTAGACAAATACAAAAATATTTCAATATACCATAATAGTACCTCAACAACATTATTCTTGAATACCAATACATAAACACTTCAATCCATCCTCTTCGAGGATTTTCATGGAATAAGTCCTCCTTTGATTTAGAAGTAACCTCTTAGGTTAGGGTATTGAGTTGGGTAATGCCCATGTTCTCCACAAGTAATACATTGAACTCCATAACAATGTATCACTCTATGTACCTTTTCTCCACACAGATAACATATTCCCCTCCATTTGAGGTATTCCGCAAGGTTCTTCTTCCCTTTTTCTTGATACGTACAAAGATTAATCTTCCTTCCTCTATGTTCCTCTCCCTGACAACATTTATAAAAGTTCATCTTCCTCTTATTTGATGACTTAGTAATACAACCAAATTTCACCTTGTTAATCATATATCGTGATGACTGATTCAGAATCATCATAATATCTTTCTATCTAGGCATTACATGATTTTGTTGATTCAGTCACCAATTTTTCAATCGGAATCAACATTAACTGAATTCCTTCTCATTTCCTCCATTGACTAAAACCATAAACCATAGTTTAAGAATCATTTAAAATAACGAGGAACCAAATAATCATTAAATGTCACTTATGGTATGTCTAACTTATAACACATTCTTTAATACATGATACCATAGGATCACCCTAGATTATTCATGATCATCATCCTAACTCTAGGACTGTAACCTATTGTTATACTATACCTTAGGGACATCCCTAGACAAACATTAGAAATATCTGGAGGGATATCACTAAAGTCTTCGCATCCTAGTTTCCAAAGATTAACTAAACCATTCCTCTGATACCAACTGTAGCTACCCATATATTGTTGTACATTTACATTAAATTACTTTTGAAAAATACTTAATACATAACAAAAAAACAACACTCAAGGATCGTAATAGTTTAGTGTCTTTGGAAACTCAGAACATAAGCTTCTAATCATGGTGAAAGATCTTAAACATCTCCCATAAAGATCTTCTCCTTTTGTTTTCTTACCTAAAACCTATCATTATATCTTGGGGAAAAGAAAACATATATAGGGCGAGCTCAAATGCTCATTAAGGGTAAACATAGAGAACATAAAATAATCCATAAACATTTGAATGTAAAAACATGAGCATAAAATCTAAACAACAAAATCTTGAGCAATGACATAAAACATTGCAGTACAAAAGGTATAGATCATAAAAGAACATTAATCATGATAAAATAGAATGGGAATAAAACTTATAATTGTGTAAAAACATTAATAACATGATATGATTTCAATAGTAACCAAGGCATTACTGCCATAACCATCTTAGTGGACAATGTACCTTACTGAACCGGTTTACATTCCATTCTAGCCCTGTATTACTGAACCAGATTTACTTTTTGTTCCAGCCATATCTATCTCATGATATATAAACCTTTACCCAATGCATTGGAGGGAGATATAGGTACCACCCATCTCATAATTAAATCATTCTTACTTGTGCCACAACATAAACATAAATCATTCATCATAACCAAATGAATAAAAATGGGTTTTATTAACATCAACCCATCATAACATAATCCATACACAAAAATGGATATCATTTCATCATAAGAAATGTGAGACCATATAAATCATAGAGATATTTTACTTGAAATATAAACATATGAAATAATGTCATCTTTGATGGAAAATGTTTTTGATAGAATTTTTGAAAAGAATTCTTAAGGAAAATATCATTTCTTCTTAAAAATCATTTTCTATTCACAAAATGCCACACAATTTTAAATGAAAATAATTTTATTGAAAATAACAATGAAATATTGTAGAGTAAAATTAATTAAAATAAAGAGTTATGAAACCGTAAAAATCCATTCATGCTGTATAAGTAAAAAAACATTCTCCTCATACTTTTGCCGGAAAAGTCAAAAAGTTCCTCGTATGGAAAACAAAAGAAAGATTCCTTCCGTACGATGTGGTAAAAGTCAAAAAAAGGGTAAAAATGACTTTAAAAATACATGGAAGAAAAGTAAACATTTTATGAAAACATTTTGGGAACATATGGACATGGATGATAAACATAACCCCAGTAAATACTTACGAATAAACAATCTCGGATAAGAATGAGATTAGAATATTTATCCCTTACCTTAGGCCCGATATACATTGTATGTATCTGAAACTCCTGTATAATGATTTACATAATGTCATTTACCTATTACAGAATCATATTTATTTTTATGGTATCATATATGTTTCACTTATGAATTTATATTTCCTGTTCTTTTGCAAATTCCATGTTAAAGTAGCGTTTTGGGTAAAATTGTTTTATTTATCATACATGTTTGGACTTGGGGTTCTTCATATTATTACTTATATCCTAATTTACTTATTTCCATAATTTAAAACATGATTTATATATAATATATATTCATCATATAAATATATATGATAGATCGATAAATGGAATGAAATACACCATTCATGGAGACGGTAGGTCGTACGTACGCATGAACGATGTTTTCATTTCCGTATTAAATTGAATGGAAATAAGTAAATGAAACATATATGTACATAAATATAGTATCACTATTATGTAATATATTTCATGATTGTATATACTTTATAATTATACTTGAATGGAAAAAAATCTCATCGCGTTCATGGAGACGGTAGTCCGTACGTACGCACGAGCGATGATATCTTTCCCATAATTACTGAATAGAGTTGGAGTGGATGATATGATATATTAGAATTTGTATGATGTTATTATAACAATATATAGTTATTATTCACACCATTATACCCATCCAAGTAAGGTGGTGGTGGAAAAATAGATTACACCATGGCGTGGACACGGTATTCCGTACGTACGCACGCGTGGTGATTTTATTTTCCGTAGGATTGATAGAAGGCAAAATTGGGTTTTTTCATATTTATAATAACATATAAATACATAATTAATACTGATGTTCTTACTTTATAATAATAATAACTAAATAATAGGATGTAGAAGAAGAAAAAAACTTGAAAGAGTCGATAGAAGAGATTATCTCTCCCTCGACACACCTCCTTTAAAATTCTTCTTAGGGTACTTGAGTTGTTCTTTCGAGGAGACCAGAACCTCTAAAATGTTTTTAGGGATGTTGAGAAGGGAAATGGGCAGGGGTTGGCTGAGCTTGAGAGCTCAGAATTTTGTAAAGAGAAGAGGGAGGATCTTCCCTTTTATGAGGGAGGAGAGGGGCACCTTATGAAAGATAAAAATATTATTTTATAATAAAGTCATATTCGATTTATAATAGATCAAAATTGATTTATTTAAAAGTTAAAGTTGGGATGGGTAGAAATCATTTCATCCAATAGGTTTTAGACAAGTTTTGGTTACTATTTGATCCTTATCATTTATATTTAACTCAATGTTAAATTATTTAACTTTTATAGTGTCTTCTTGTTTTCTTACACGATATGGTTAACAAACATACTATAATAAGCCAAAAGAACCCAAAGTGGTTCATTATTAACATATATAACATTATCTAAGTCATTTGGCCGAATATCATATTTTTATAAATAAAATAACAATTAATAATATAATATTTTTTAGAACTATTTTATGTCAATTTTGACGCAATTTGGTAATTGATTTTTGTGAAAATCATAACAGCATGATTAGTTCAAAAAAATTTAATTAAATAAAAACAAACATGTGATATTAACCTATAAAATTATTTTAATTCATAAAAAGTCTCAAATTAAATTTATTTGGTTATTTATAATATCAATTATGTTAATATTTCAATAAAAAGGTAATTACTGCATCATCAATGTGTCATAAATAAATTAAATTATTTAATGTCTAAATATTATAAATAAAATAAATTACGTAGTAAATCTTTTTTTAATTATAATTAATATTTATAGTAGTATTTATATTATGTAAAAATCTATATTAAAAATGTTTATTTATTAAACTTTGATTTTAACTCTTTTAACTCTTCTTTAAATAAAAATAAAAATAAATGTCCTAATCTAATCCAGGTGGACCTAAATGGTCATATTTTATTCCTAAGGTTGTTTTTGGTCGATTTATACTTATCCAATATAATTTGGACATGTGTTAGAGAGATAATAATATCATTTTTACCCAAAATTACTTTATTTACTTTTAACTGTGGTAAATAAATGTAAAAAATTACTATTCACGAAAAAAATTTATCTTATTTAACCACATTTTAATCCATGATATTAACCTTGTCTCTCAGATTTTCGAAATTCAACTCACATATGTGGTAATATTTTGTTTTATGTACAATTTAAAATTATCCTAAGAGGTGGGTAAAAGACTGTGAAAAGTTATATAAAATATTTATATATATATAATTATTATAAAATGACTCTAATGAATTGCATTGAACTTATATAAGTATTTTATATCTAATTTGACCTAAAATAAATTTAAATAAAATAAATTATTATTTAAATAAAAATCCGGTTTTAACCAATAACGCAGTGTTTTCACTATTCATCCAAAATTAAAATTTTTCTACAAACAACCAAAATTTCACCCTAGGCTATTTTCGATATTCAGAATTCAAAAATGAAGTATATTTTGAATGATAAATTTATGAAATTTCAAAAAATTTGTATTACTGTTCATAATGGCTAGTTTATATAATATATTAATAAAATATCATTGTTTAGTGAAACTCGATATTGCGTACAACACACACTATCAAAGAAGGTCGTGATTGCATGTAAGGCAAGCCATGTCAGGGTTGCCTGTATGGAACGATTCCATTAGTGTTGCGTATAAAATATTCATAATATAGTTTATTTATACATTGATCAAAATCTATACATGGTGTTGTGTTAAATTAATTTTATTAGAAAGAACGTGAAATTGTGTGAATCACAAGCCAAAAATTGTGTTGTGTAAACAACAAACTAATACGGTGTTGCATATAGTGCAATATAATCTTATTGAAGCGTACAACAAAAGACATCACTGAAATTAAAAAGAATAATTCTCTTAAAATCTCGGGGTGTTATAGGGTCTAGATAATATTATTGTCTAAAACATTTTTTTCATTTTCAAATAGCCGATTTTTGGGTAACCGGTTACCATTTCAAACACATCCAAATTTCAAAATTCAAATTCAGATCCAAACATCATCATACCAAATCTCTAACAATGCCACTGCCATCGAAACCTTTGTCGACACCTACAATACATCGTCGAACTTAACTGGCGAGAACCCCCTCGTCTTAGCCATTTTGATGTTTTAATATATGAATTTTTTTGGTGAATAATGATTGTCACGACCCGTCCCCGAGGCCCGTGTCGTGACTACCCCAAGCCCGCCTTCTATAGGCTAGGGGCTGGCGACTAGCACCAAGGCATAAATCCCGGTAAAAAAAAGGAAGGCATTGCCTTTGTAAGGTAAACAAAAACCACCACAGAGCAAGAAAGAAGAAGTAAACACTAAGTAAAAGCTAAGTACAACTGTAAGTGCGGGAATGTAAGTGGTCCAGAATAAAAAACCAAACTGAAAAGAAAAGTACAACTGGAAGGGAAAAATGAGAACTGAAAGCAAAACTGCAGCCTCGAGCCGTCCACTAGGACTCCCACCTGAAGGGTGGGTACAGATAGCCTCCAATGGCCCTCGGGTCTAGTCGTCCCCTCCGAGTACATCCCGCATAGTGGTCCACCTCCAGGTACCGTCCTGCTCCGCAATCCTCAACCACGATCAGTGCTGTCCGTCGTCTACAACCAACACAACGTAGTGCGGGCATAGCCCGTGGAGGGGTGAGTATAAGCTACTCAGTAGGGACCCCGAGACACCCGATGGTCTCCCAGAATCCAGAAAGGATAATCCACAAAGGAAAGATACAATCACGAAGTAACATACGACTCTACTTAGGTATATGCCCATACATATACCTAAGTCATCAATTCTTGTTTGGCTCCAACATCCGAGCCCAAGTACAACCCATTCCACACAGGAAAGAAAAATGTAAATCCACACAGGAAAGAAAAACGTAAACCCACACAGGAGAGCATAACACATTCCACATAGGATGAAATACATGATTCATCTCACACAGGTGAACATCATTTGTAATGTAAGAGAGATGATCAGACAGAGTCACTGATTCATCTTACTGGGACCCACGTAGGATACAAGCACTGTAGTCATCACCGTCGAACCCACAAAGGATTCCAGTACAATTGTCTTCATTTTCAAACCCACATAGGATTCCAGTAAAATAGTATTCCTCGTCGAACCCACATAGGATTCCAGTACGATAGTCTTCATCGTCGAACCCACATAGGATTCCAGTACGATAGTCTTCATCATCGAACCCACATAGGATTCCAGTACGATAGTCTTCATCTTCGAACCCACATAGGATTCCAGTATGATAGTCTTCATCGTCGAACCCACATAGGATTCTAGTACGACAGTCTTCATCATCGAACCCACATAGGATTCCAGTACGATAGTCTTCATCGTCGAACCCACATAGGATTCGAGTACGATAGTCTTCATCGTCGAACCCACATAGGATTCCAGTACGATAGTCTTCATCGTCGAACCCAAATTGGATTCCAGTATGATGGTCTTCATCGTCGAACCCACATATGATTCCAGTACAATAGTCTTCATCGTCGAACCCACATAGGATTATAGTACAATAGTCTTCATCATCAGTCGCAGCCAGCTCTAGGGTTCCAGCACACAGCAAGCTCATTCGGGAGGGTCCGCTCCATGAGCCGAGAGTCTGATACATCAACTGACACATAGTCCGTAGTTGATGTATCCAATAGTTTCGTATTGGAAACAGGAACTCAACGTCGCAGACGGCGCGTCAATCGGACGCCCGTTCTGAGAGTTATTGGCTTTTTCGACCCAGGGACCCGGTTGGTTTTTAAGGAAAAACCCACTCGACCATACTCCACCTGAGTCCAAACCTCTGGGGAAGTAATCCAAAAGATCCGTCTCACATAGAGGAATCCAACAAAGTCGACGACACGTCAATCGGACGTCCGTAGCTCAAGATATGAGCGTTTCCGCTCTGAGGGCCCGGTTGGTTTCGTGTATGAACCAACCTGGCCGAACCCAAAGTACTCTGAATCCTTGAGTGCGATATACTGAAACGGCTGTCTCGATCCATGTATCGCATCACTGCTGATGGTGCGTCGATCAGAGGCTCGTAGCTCAAGTTATGAGCAAAATGCCGAAAAGGTCCGAAAACGGGGGGTCTGGGCCCGGACCGACCCGGCCCAACCCCCCGGGGTCGGCCCGTGCCGGGTCGACCCGACCTGGGTCCGACCCGTCTGGGCGTGACCCGGACCTGCTCGGCCGGCGCAGCCCGGACCGGTCTGGGCGGCCCGGCCCGGCCTGGGCGGCCCGGCGCTGGTCGAGCGGCCGCGCCAAAGGAGCCGCGACCCCCGCGCGGGGGCCGCTCCGTGTCACCGGACGCAGTGCAAGACCGCGTCCCTTCCCCGCTGTCCTGTGCGGCCGCGGGACCGGCGCTCGCTGCCGCGGCATCAGCTGCGACGGGTCTTCCCGGCGGTGCGCCGGGCGCCGCCGCTTCCTGGCGGCCGGCCGATGGCACCGTCGTGCCGGCTGGAACTTCTGCGGACCACCAGACACGCTCCGGTGGTCCGTTTTGCCTGCGGTTTGTGCCTACGGCTCTCTTGGGATCCGAACTTTGCTGTGAATGCCTATAATGGCCATTCCGATCCCATTTCATAAACGCCGATAATCCACGCATCAACGAAAAACTGCGGAGGGTTGCCAGGCCATGTTTTTTTGGCCCACACCCTACGCGTTAGGTGATAAAAATTGGGAATAATAATCAACACATGAAAAAATAACAAGGCACAATTTTAATAAATTAAAATTGAACCTAGTTCCCAAAAAAACTCCCGTAAATAAAAATTCCCGTCCCGCATACAAAAACAATCGTGGATCAACTTGATGATTAGGTGATCCAGGTTCTTTGTTTTAGATAGAAACAACCATGGGAATAAATACTATTCTCAAATAAAACCCCTACCTCATCATAGTCGTCGAATGTCTGTTTTTCACGGGATTTACCTCCGAGGAAGAATAGGATCATTGTGTCACAAAAGGGGGTGTCGCGTCATCGTGGTACATGGTGTCGCATCGTCAAACTTGATCTGTTGTCGATCGAAGATCGTCGCGGGGAAGGAATGTCGCAGAAGAAGCGTCGGCGTCGCGGTACTCGGCCTCACGTTGTCGATCTCCGAGGGCTCGGAGTTCTTTGTCGTCGTTTCATCGGAGGCCGGCATTCTTCACGTTCTTCGCATTTTCGCGTTCTTCGCGAAGGAGGATGAAGATCTTTAGATATTCTCCAAAGGATTAACACAACATCAAGATAATAAAATAAGTCCTCATCTTATTTTAATAACAACTAAAGAATTTGAAAAACAAAGATAAGAAACGAACAATTAATTCAAAAAATTAATTGTAAAATTTAACTGCCCAATTAAATGGGGCGTTTCTTAACCAGAAAAATGCATAGTTGACCTTCATTAAAAGGGGGTTTTCATGGGTGCGTTACATAGAGAAAAAGAAACGGTGGGGCTCGTGCAGGCCCCACCTCACAAATATCCTACCCAGTGGGTAGGATATTTTGGGTTCCACCAAAACATCTTAACTTAGCTTATGTGGATTTAAGTGGCTTAAACTGAAATAAAATAAAGTGTTGCACCACTTTTATTTTATTTCTTAACTTTAACCACAAAAATTAAAAACCACACCCGAGAAAACGCAACTCCGGAAAAGGCGTTTCTAAGAAAATACCGGTGCTGAAATTCCATCGGTGCCCTCAGAATTAGATTCCGAGCACCGTTTCAAAAGTTAGGAAAACATGCTCGTTCGTTCACTAAACGTACCCGAGCCAAATTTCGGAAAATGATTCCGGGCACACCGGGCCTCAGAATCAGGTACCGTTAGAAACTGTGTTCTTTTAAAATTCCAAAGAAAATAAAGAAAAAAAATTCCTTGAATTTTACAGGTCTTTACATCACTCCCACATTAGGGCTTTACGTCCCCATAAAGATACATCATAATCTAGGGAAACAAAGGTGGGTACTGAGCACGCATCTGAGCCTCCCGCTCCCAAGTGCTCTCCTGGAGGTTCCCGTGCTGCCATCTGATGTGTAATAGAGGGATCGATCATCCACGTAGGACCTGCTCCTGTCGATCCTCAATCTCCACTGGGACCTCTGCAAAATTCACCCCATGATCAACATCCAGCTCCCCATGGTCAAAGATATGGGTAGGCTCGTGCACGTATCTCCTCAGATGAGATAAGTGGAAGACATCATACACCTCGTGCAACTGAGGTGGATGTGTCAAGCGGTAAACCACCTCGCCTACCCCGTTGAGGACCTAGAAGGGTCCAAAAAAGTGCGGAGACAACTTTCCGCCTCGGCCAAAATTCTGTAACGCGCGTAGAGGTGAGACCCTCAAGAAGATGTGGTCGCCATCCTCGAACTCTTTTGGCCTCCGCCTCCTGTCAGCAAAAGACTTCTACTGGTTCTGAGATGTCCTCTTCCGCTCCTAGATGACTTGGACCTTTCTAGTCCTACAAGAGCTTTTGTGATTTCTCTAATGCCGATAAAAGAAATCCAGTCTCATCCCCTGGATGAACCACGTTCTTCGCATTATACTGTCAATCCCGACATGGATGATACTATTCCATACCAAGGATGACGTCATAAGGCCTCGACGCTACTACCATGAGATCCAACCGTTACTCTCGCCTCTAAGGGTTGAGTCACACTGTCGGCATCAATGTGTGGTCACTAGGTCTCCGCTAGTTGGTATCTCAATGTGAGGTTCAAGTCAACGGTTTTTAAACCGGAACCTCTTAGTAACAACTAAAAGGGAGGACATTAAGGTAAACGCCACAATAAAAATGTCTTTTATTACTACATCTCAAAGTAAAAAGACACAAAGAAACATCAAACAAACATCAACAGAGCTAGAAGCAATATGAACAATAGTCTCCAGGTCTGGAGCTAGTCCCGCTCATGTCCATCTGCTCCCGGAGCTCCATGATCGTAGGCCTCAGCTACCTGAAGCTGAGCTTTTCCCTGTCCACATGTTCCCTACATTCGGTGTGGTCTCCCAGGTGGTGGTGGTGGTAATGACTCAAAGCGTCGTCCACCACCCGCTGCTCGGCCAGCTCCTCTGCCTCGCCCGCCTGCTCCCTGCGGACCGTCACGGTCGAACCTCTGCCTGGGAGGTCCCTCTACCGCTTGTTGTTCATTAGCAGGACGAGTCGGGAAGTCTCAAGCCATGTGACCTTGCCCGCCGCATGTGTAGCATTGCCTGCTCCTCGAGTAGCTGGCTCTCCTTCGTGTGCCCCGCACAACAGAATCATCACCCTGAGATTTCCCATCTGAAGGTCTGGCCAGCTTGGACCTCTTCATCACCTGTCGACTGCCAGCTGCAGAAGACTCCGCTACGGGTTGTCCTGTGGAGGGTCATGCCGCTGGTGCCTGCTCGGCGAGGAAACTCTCCACTAAAAGGACTCTCTCCAACACCTCTTCCTGCATAGGAATGTTGAGGGAGATCAACAAGGCCCTGATCTCATTCCTCAGTCCCTGCTCGAAGGTCCGGGCCCGGAAGAACGGATCATGGTCCATATCGGTGGAGTAGCACGAGAGATCAGTAAATCTCACCGTGTACTGGGCAACCGTCATGATGCCCTGCCACAGCTATAGTATCTCTTGGATGCGCACGGCACGGAGGGTGGCTTGGAAGAACTCCGAGCGGAAGAGGATCTCAATGTCTGTCCAGAGAAGAGATGTCTCATCGTGCACCTGGAGCACCAAGCTCCACCATCTGCCTGCTGCCACGTGAAGGAGGCTCGCTGCGAGGATCACCATGAGGTCTGCTGGTGTCCTCACTAACCTGAAAACCCATACAACTACCTCCATCCAGTCCTCAGCGGCCTGAGGGTCCATCTCCCCACAGAACCTGGGTGGTCGCTGGAGCTGAAACTCGTGCAGTGCACTAAGGCGACGTGCATCGTCAGCGGCTGGGGATGGTAGCATTGGAGGCTCGGTGGGTATAGGTACCGCCAGTGCCTCATATGTTAAATGGACCTGTGTCGAGTCCTCGTCGTTTGGTGGGCTCTCACAACACACAACGCTCGGAACCCTAGCTGGCTGCCGTCGAGGGGCCATTCTGGAAAGAGACACGTGCGCCACGGTCAGAACAGTATATATGGTGAGCTGACACAAAGTAATCACAAAGAAAACTTGAAACACACATACAATCAATGTTTTCATGAATTAAGTCGGAAATCAGAAGTCAGGGTCCTGGTGTACGGATACGTCAGCCACCACACCAACACTGGACTCCCTAGACTGATAACCACACTCAATACTCTTAACACTATTGCTTTACATAGAAAAAGATCAGAGCCCAAGGTTCTGCGGTAGAACCGAACTCCTCTGATACCAATTTGTCACGACCCGTCCTCGGGGCCCGTGATGTGACTACCCCAAGCCCGCCTTCCATAGGCCAGGGGCTGGAGACTAGCACCAAGGCGTAAATACCGGTAAAAAAAGGGAACGAATTGCCTTTGTAAGGTAAACAACAACCACCACAGAGCAAGAAATCATAAGTAAACACTAAGTAAAAGCTGAGTACAACTGTAAGTGTGGGATTGTAAGTGGGCCAGAATACAAAGCCAAACTGAAAAGAAAAGTACAACTAGAAGGGAAAATTGAGAACTGAAAGTAAAACTACAGCCTCGAGCCGTCCACTAGAACTCCCACCAGAAGGTTGGGTACAGATAGCCTCCACTGCCCCTCTGGTCCTGTCGTCCCCTCCAAGTACATCCTGCCAAGTGGTCCACCTCCAGGTATCATCCTGCTCTGCAAGCCTCAACCACGATCAGCGTTATTCGTCGTCTGCAACCAACACAATGTAGTGTGGGCATAGCCCGTGCAGGGGTGAGTATAAGCTACTCAGTAGGGACCCCGAGACCCCGGATGGTCTCCCAGAATCCACAAAGGATAATCCACAAAGGAAAGATACAATCACGAAGTAACATTCGACTTTTCTTAGGTATATGCCCATACATATACCTAAGTCATCAATTATCGTTCGGCTCCAACATCTGAGCAAAAGTACCACCCAGTCCACATAGGAAAGAAAAACATAAATCCACATAGGAAAGAAAAACGTAAACCCACACAAGATAGCATAACACATTCCACATAGGAAGCAAAACATGATTCAGCTCACACAGGTACACATCATTTGTAATGTAAGAGAGATGATTATATGTAGTCACTGATTCATCCTACTGGGACCCACGTAGGATATAAGCACTGTAGTCATTGTCGTCGAACCCACAGAGGATTAAGGTACAATTGTCTTCATTGTCGAACCCATATAGGATTCCAGTATGATAGTCTTCATCGTCGAACCCACATAGGATTCGAGTACGATAGTCTTCATCATCAATCCCACATAGGATTCCAGTACGAGAGTCTTCATCGTCGAACCCACATAGGATTCCAGTACGACAGCCTTCATCGTCGTACCCGCATAGGATTCCAGTACGATAGTCTTCATCATCGAACCCCCATAAGATTCCAGTACGATAGTCTTCATCGTCGAACCCACATAGGATTCCAGTACGATAGTCTTTATCTTCGAACCCACATAGGATTCCAGTACGATAGTCTTCCTCATAGGACCCACATAGGATTCCAGTACGATAGTCTTCATCGTCAGTCGAAGCCAGCTCTAGGGTTCCCGCACATAGAAAGCTCGTTCGGGAGGGTCCGCTCCACGAGCCGAGAGTCTGACACATCAAATGACACATAGTCTGGAGTTGATGTATCCAAAATTTCAGTATCGCCAATAGGAACTCAATGTCGCAGACGACGCGTCAATTGGATACCCGGTCTGAGAGTTATTGGATTTTTCCTCCCAGGGGCCTGGTTGGTTTTTAAGGAAAATCCAACCCGACCGTACTCCACCTGCGTCCAAAACTCGGGTGGAGTAAGCCAAAATATCTGTCTCACGTAGAGGAATCCAACAAAGTCGACGACACGTCAATTGGACGTCCGTAACTCAAGATATTAGTGTTTCCGCTTCGAGGGCCCGGTTGGTTTCGTGGACGAACCATCCCGGCCGAACCCAAATTACTCTGACACCTTGAGTGCGATATAGCGAAACGACCGTCTCGATCCAAGGATCACATCGTTTCTAACGGTGCGTCGATCAGAGGCACGTAGCTCATGTTATGAGAAAAAGACAGAAAATGTCCGAAAACGGGTGGTCTAGGCCCGGACCGACCCGGCCGGGCGTGACCCGGGCCGGCCGGCACGGTGCGACCCGTTCTGGGCGGCACGACCCGGCATGGGCGGCCCGGCGCTGGCCGAGCGGCCGTGCCAAAGGAGCCGCGGCCCCTGCGCGGGGGCCGCTCCGTGTCACCGAACGCGGTGCAAGGCCGCGTCCCTTCCTCGCGGTCCCGCGCGTCTGCGGGACCGGCGCTGGCCACTGCGGCTTCAGCTGCAGCGGGTCTTCCCAGCGGCGAGCCGGGCGCCGCCGCTACCTGCCGCCGCCTCCGACCGCCGGCGCTGCCGTGCTGGCGTGGCTCACCGATGGGAACTTCCGCGGACCACCGGATGCACTCCGGTGGTCCGTTTTGCCTGCGGTTTGCGCCTACGGCTCTCCTGGGATCAGAACTTTACTGAGAAGGCCTCCAATCGGCATTTCAATCCCATTTCGTAAACGCCAAAAATCCACGCATCAACGAAATACTGCGGAGGGTTGTCGGGCCGTGTTTGTTTGTCCTTCACCCTCCGCGTTAGGTGATAAAAATTGGGAATAATAATCAATACATGAAAACATAACAATGCACAATTTTAAAAAATTAAAATTGAACCTAGTTCCAAAAAAAACTCCCGTAAATAAAAATTCTCGTCCCACATATAAAAACAATAGCAGATCAACATGATGATGAGATGATCCAAGTTCTTTGTTTTAGAAGGAAACAACCATGGGAATAAATATTGTTCTCAAATAAAACCCCTACCTCGTCGTAGTCGTCGAACGTGTGTTCTTCGTGGGATTTACCATCGCGGAAGAAGAGGATCATCGTGTCACGAAAGGGGTCATCGCGTCGTCGTGGTACACGGCGTCGCGTCGTCAAACTCGATCGGTTGTCGATCGAAGATCGTCGCGGGGAAGGAACATCGCGGAAGAAGCGTCGGCGTCGCGGTACTTGGCGTCGCGTCGTCGATCTCTGAGGGCTCGGTGTTCTTCGTCGCCCATTTGTCGGAGGCCGGCGTTCTTCGCGTTCTTCACATTCTTCGCGAAGGAGGATGGTGATCTTTAGAGATTCTCCAAAGGTTTAACACTGCATCAAGATAATAAAATAAGTCCTCAAATTAATTTATTATCAACTAATGAATTTGAAAAACAAAGATAAGAAACAAACAATTAATTCAAAGAATTAATTGTAAAATTTAACTGCCTAATTAAATGGGGCGTTTCTTAACCATAAAAACGCATAGTTGGCCATCATTAAAAATAGGTTTTCACGGGTGCATTACTTGGAGGAAAAGAAATGGTGGGGCTCGTGCGGGCCCCACCTCACAAATATCATACCCGGTGGGTAGGATATTTTGGGTTCCACCAAAACTGCTTAACATAGCTTAAGTGGCTTTAAGTGGCTTAAAGTGAAATAAAATAATGTGTTGCACCACCATTATTTTATTTTTTAACTTTATCCCCAAAAATTAAAAACCACACCTGAGAAAACGCAACTCCGAAAAAGTCATTTCTAAGAAAATACCGATGTTTTGATTCCATCGGTGCCCTCAGAATTCGATTCCGAGCACCAGTTCAAAAGTTAGAAAAACCCGCTCATTCGTTCACTGAACGTACCCGTGCCAAACATCGGTAAATGATTCCGGGCACACCGGGCCTCAAAATCAGATGCCATAAGAAACAGCGTTCTTGTAAAATTCCAATGAAAATTAAGAAAAAAAATTCCTTGAATTTTACGGGTCTTTACAATGATATTCTTAAAGGCATTTATTTTTTGATTTAATTAAGTGTTATACTATTTTAACAAGTAAAATGAATTTTGTGAGATAACCTTTTAGGCTAAATCATCTATTTAATTTTTAAAATGTTAATGTCATTTTGAGGTTTTTGTCATATATCTTCAATTTAATAATGAATATATTAACATTGTTATAGAAAGAATGACAACCTGAAAGAAGTGTAACTACCCTTAATGTCCAACAAGGCTTTAGGGATTGAACACATAACCAAAGGGTGACAAGGGTGCATAACTTTCCACTAGCCTACATGATTCCCAAGTTAGTATTTGGTTTAATTATACATAAAAGATCTTAGGTAAAAAGGTAATTTTCATCTTGGGAACATAATATTATCATATAGATAATTGGGAGATTATAAAATTAGTTTTTGTTAAGTGAGTAACATTACATCAGAATATTATCCCTATATTCTAAACAAAATAGGATTATTGTAAACTGAACACTTTGTGATTTTAGTTGAGTAATAAAGTTTTAATTATATTTCATAATCATATATAATTTTATTCTGGCTTTATTATGATTAAGGTTGTTTATGAATAGTTTTATTTTACCATGAGGATTATTAATGAAAAATATATTCGGTATGAAAAATTATGATAGATTAATGTTATTTAAAGATAACTATTAAGATTTATATCTAACAACTATGTGATAAAATATTTCTAATGCTTCAGTTTCAATCTATGTTAATAATATTTGTAAGGATTTTTATGGTAAGTTATTTGTTGAATGTTCTATGTTGAAATTTGTGCGATACTATTTATTTTTTGAGAATAATATAATTTATCCTCATTTTAAGGAGTACTATTTTTGGAAAATAATATTATATTATACTAAAACAATTAGATAATGTTTCTATAAAGAATGAATATATTGTCAATATTTTTTGGATTATGTGATAAATTTGAGGTTAATTATTATGCATATTATATGAAAAATCTATCTTTAATACTCATCATTGGTGAAAAAGATGACTTTTGGTGTAAATTGATAATAGGATGAATCTATAAATATCAATTATGTATGTTTACTTATGATCATAGAATTGATGATAAATTAATTCCTAATCTCTAGGGGAAGGTTATATATATTTACGTTTCTTATTGAAAAATCAAAGGCCATTTATCATATATTATTTTTATGATTCTGTGATGGTTAAATCTATGAAAACCATGATCTCTATTTCTCTATATCATAAATTTATAGTTAGTTTTTTTGTAACACCCCAAGCTTCCACGTTACTTTTCCCTTCGAATAATGCAATAGTTTTCATTGTACGCAACTTCGAGATTCTAACACACTACGACAAATCAAAGTAACCGTTATGAATAGTAATATAAACTTTTTGAAATTTTATAAATTTTATTATACAAATTGGACTTCATTTTGGGATTCAGAATATCAAAATTAGATTAGGTTGATTTTTTTGTAATTTTCTAAAAACATTCAGTTTTTGATAAATAGTGAAAAATATTAAATTTTAATTAAAAACAACGTTTCTAATAAAAATATATTATAGTGATAAATTATAATAATGAGTGATTTTAAATTATAAATAAATTATATTCTTACCATTTAATCCAGTTTTGGTCATTGCATGCAATTTCAAATTAAAACTGGATGTAAACAACTATCAATCTTTTGATAGTTATTATTTAATAAAAACATGCTTTTTGTTTTGACAGTGGGAATTAATTTTAAATTAATTTATTTCATTTCTCTATTTTGAATTTAGAAAAATGTATTCCATATTTAGAATCAGGATGTCCAAATTGTGTAAATAGGTAGCTTTTATTTTTATACAATATGAATAATTATTTCGGTAAATATTTTATTTACCGTGGTTAAAGGGTATATCAGATAAATAAGGGTACAAAAATAATAATATAATAATATAAAAATACCTTTAAACGTTTCCTAATAATATTGGTTGATAAATATCCGACCATGGGCCTCCTAGGGTCGATTTCAGGACCCCATGGATCCACTTATGAGAGATAATGACACATTAGATTAATTAATTTAAAGAAAAGGGAAAAATTACATTAAAAAATATATTTTTGCAAATTAATTTTCACATAGTGCTATATAAGATATATTTTCGACTATAAATATTAATTGGAAAGTTAAAAATATTTCCTACACCATGATAATTTTTTTATAATTTTTAGACATCAAATAAATTAAATTATTTATGACACAATAATGATGTCGTGCTTACCTCATTAATAAATTATTTAAATAAATAAGATTATAATGATTAAAATATTATCCAAAACATGTCCAATTCATATTGGATGATTTTATTTCGAATATGAGTCATATTATATTAGAATTTAATGTGTTTTGGACATTTTTTAACTGAATATATGTTTATAAGAAAATAATAATTTCACACTTTCCTAAAGAGCCCCTCCTCCCCCTTATTGAAGAACACCACTTCTAACAAATTTCTCACAGCTCTCAAGACTTTTAGATCGTCCAAACTCTACCCAATTATGCTCCCTACAACCCTAGCCTATTTCTAGAGGCCTTACCTATGTTATAGGGCACTTAAAGAGTCCTTTTGGTTCAAACCAAATGGAGTTACCCAAATTAAAGGTAACAACTTCTCTTAACTTCTTTTCTTTTATTTTACATCTCCAACCCCGAAACTCTTTTTATTCATTTCTTTTGTAACAACACCAGTATCCTAAGTATACTAGGATGTTGTAATGAGAAGTATTCAAACTACACTTAAACACACCTCCATCTATTGTGTGAAGAACACAATGTTTTTGTGGATGGAAACCAAACGCCTCACGAAATGATGATTGTTTAATTATCTGCTACCGCCACTCATGGTGGCCATTATGATGGCACTGTAAAAAATATGATATTTATTATATTTATTTTATATATAATCTTCTGTAATTCCAATTTATAGCATACCATTTTTCGTTTTATCTTGTATATATATACACGATAATTTCTTTTGAGGAAGTGCGGACTACCGCCCCCTCAAAATGATATGTGTCATTCATACCATACATGGAACATACAAAGGAAGGTGTTAATGAACTAAAGTAACATATATAATATATTATATTATACTAGAATAATAATATATCAATGTATAATTTATTTTTTTATTTCTTTTAAAAAAATGAAATGGATGTAGCGTTCGTGCATAAGTATGGATTACTGTCTCCACGAATATGATGAGATTCATTTCACGTCGTATCCATTCAAGAATAATTTTCATTTTATGGTTAAAAATAATGTTTAGTGACATAATATTATTATTTATATAAATCAAATATATCATATTCATAACAAAAATTTCTTACATAACCAGGCATATAAAGGAGAACGAATCAGTTAACGTCGAAACGATGATAATACTAAAAGGAAATATTAGAAGATCATATATGATATCATATTTATGTATATGTTTCTTGTATAATTTAATAACTATTATATAACTATTATAAAAGAGGTTAACGTATCCTCAACCAAGGAAAAGTACTAGCTAAGGTTTTTTTCTCACAGTCTCTTCATTATTCGAGGTTGTTTAAATGTAATTATCTACGGGGACCTCTTTATCATCCACTTACATGTTTCTTAAAAATATATTTTAAAACATTTTTACTATTTAATATACAATAGGTTAAAGTCATTTGTACCATTATTTGACTTTTTATAAGATGTTTATAAAGGAATCATTCTATCATTTTCAAAATAAGGTCCTTTTTAACCTTTTCTACAAAATTAAGGTAAGAATGTTTTTTTAACTCATACGGTGGGTGCAGCTATATTACATCGTTATAACATCATCGAAGCTTCAATAACAATCTTATAAGAATATTTTAAAAATAAATGTTTTCTTTTTAAATATGTGACTCTTAAATGATTTCAAAATATAAAGAGATATTTCTCTAAAAAAAGGTTTTGATTCCATCTATGTCAACATCCTTTGATGGATTTTATGTTTATTTGAAGTTGATTTATTATGATATGAAACATCCATATTGTTTTGAAGGTTTTGTGATATGTTTGACTATGCATGTGCTGTTTTTATACCATTCATGGTTTATAGTTAATGTATTGACATTTCGTATGCTAGTTTTAATACAAATGTTTATGTTATATTTCATCCTTTTCATATGAATAATGTATTGGACTTATTAATTGATGGGTGGAGCCTGCTATAGATCCTCGATTCATCAGAAGGTCTCATGAGACAACTAGATGTGGAATTGGTCGAGGCCTTTCGCAATTTGATATATGGTTTTGGACAAGGCCTTACTCATTTTTAGACGTCTTGACCGAGGGCTTGACAAAATTGTTTAGAATGGCCGACATTATACATTCTCTCATTATGGAAATAATATTGATGGTTCATGTGGTCATTTGACTAGTAGGATACTCATGATTATGTTTTATTATGGAATTATTTACACATAGTATATTCCATCGATAAAATTATTCATTTTTATTAATGTTAAAGGCATGATGTTTCAATTATTCATCATGCTTAATATTTATCTTCTGCTGTATTGCTTACCCTTACTGAGTGTTTGAGCTCACCCCTTTCATATGTTTCATTTTCCCAGGATAGGAAGAAGTTATTTATAAGTGACTTGCATGCATTATCTAGGAGTCTTGGTTTTTTTCTATGGAATAAATTCGTGTTATATTTCTTTTCAAGTTGTAAATTTGAACATATGTATGTAATCTATTTTCCAAGACTACAAAACTGATCGGTCTTTCAGGACATTATTCCTTGTAATCATGAAAATTTATTAAAATAATGCACTGACTCTGGGTAACTTCGGTCGGGGCGTTACATTTGGTATCAGAGGAAGTTTAGTACAATCCTTGTGAACTAGACTTAGATAAACTCTGATTAGTGAAAATTAACATAAGATAGACTTTGAGAATTAGTATATAATAAATTCCTATAATATTTTTATTTTAGAGATTTTGTTAGTTTTCCTAGCAATACATTCATGTCTGGATACGAGAAGGTAGAGGCGGCTCTAGAACAGATGTACCTATGGTTAAAACCTGAAAACAGCGCTTTGAGCTTGACTCGAACGAGAACTGGTGCACGACAAAGGGCCTTGCTACACTCTTGGTTATGAAAATCCCAGGGGATATGGTTAGGATAATTCTCATTTTCTTTACAAACCATTATGAATGGATTCTGAGTATGTACTTCCAAAAAGAAAACATTTTTATGATTATGGATTATATCCATAAACTGTTCAATCTACGTTATGTATTTTACATGATTGGAATTATTCATTGCAATTCATAATCTGACCTAGTGTATTCTATTGAATATAAATGGCAGCCAGTAGAAGGAATCTCAACTCCAGCAATTTGTATGATCCAATGAGTAAGAAGGATTATATCTTTTATGGTAATAAGCCATCATTTAGAAGGGAATTGTCTCCCATATATTATCAACATATGAAAAAATAGTATCATGTGTTAAAAAGATAATTAAATAATTCGCTGAGTCGTATGGATTTGAATGGAAGCAATAGAAGAAAAGGATGGAAGAGATAATGATGGATAATTGGAAGATGGAAGAGAATAATTTTCCCATATGTGATAACTATGGGAAGAAACACCCTGGAACTTGCCTGAAGGGAATGTGAGTTTGTTATAAGTGTGGAGAAAAAGGACACCAAGTACTTGACTGTGATGGTATGAAAAAGTTCTCAAATGTACAATTCTTCATCTGCAGGGAGTTGAGACACTACGCGAACCAATGTCCAAATCATCAAAGTTTGCCCCAAATGATGCTATTGGATAATAATCAAGTTATGAAACTACCATAGATGAAGAATAATGATTAGTGTTCTTATGATGATTGAAATGAATTATGTCATTTTATTCTTGTATAGATGATGTACCAGTTATATGAATTATGGAAATAAATTAGGATTGTACTACAGTACTATTTCATTAAGGATTTAAGGTTATATGGTACAATGATAAGTGACTCAACAACAAGTTAATCATTTTTGTAAAATGCATTGTTAGAGGAAATACAAACCTTAATATGGTCCTAATACTCATATAGTAATTTTGGAATAAGAGATGGTTTATTTGGATAAATTATATTTGATATTCTTGACTACTTTGAAACTAATTAATTGTTTGTTTATTCCAATTTTTTCTACTATAAAACAGTTTTTGGGATATATAGATTATATCAATTATTCTATAAGGAATAAGGGAGCATGAAGGTAATCAATAAAGATTTATGGTAATTCCTGGTATTATTGTGTTTTAAAAAACTTACATGATGGAGGTATTCACATGTTATTGCCTGGTAAAAAGTATCTTCATTGTGTTTACCTTCATTTTAAATTTGGGAATGTGAGTTTGGAAATAAGTATTTTGGATAAGTCTAAATGTTGGAATCGATTAAGATTGACATTGGGTACAATTTTTAAGATTAAACTGTTTCTTGATATTATTTTTGGATTATCATAAAAACGACATCCCAGAGGTCGGGCGATAACCTGTCGCCTCCGACAAGGTCGCGAGACTTGAACTCAAAACTGAAGGGAGACAATGGAGCATCACCTACCACTTGCCTACATGATGTCCTAGTTTGTATAATGTAATTTTTATAAAATATTTTGACAAATGAAAATAAATTCAATTTTTAAACCCAATAATATTAGGATAAATAGAATATTTTTTAATTCTATTATCTTTAGGAGTGAAAGATGATTTAGTGGTAGAAATTTATTAAAGGATGAATGTATACATAAAAAGTAAGTATATATCTTTATGTTCATAGTCAAAAATCATAAATAATTTCCCCATCTTTATGAAAATAAACTTATAACCAAAAAGCATTGTGCATTTAGTTTTCCTATTGGGGAATGAAATACCGTTTAACCCATCACACGTTTATAGTCTTCAAATCATTTACCTTCTCCTAATAATATTCTCTATCTCTCTCCTTCAGAACTTGATTTTTATTTTTCTCTTCCATATAATTTTTTTCCTAAATGGAACCCTATTATGTGTTATTTCTAGTAACCCTCATACTTACCATTCTTTATTTTAAAATAGATCCCTATTAATCCATTTTAGGATGTGGGTTCTCCACAAATGTATTTTTCTATTTTTAACCTCTTGTTTTGGAAGATCAATTTCAAATTGTGAGGAAGAAATTTATTTAAGGAGGGGATAATGTAACACCTCAAGCTTCCACGGTACGTAACACACCGCGACCAATCAAAGTACCCATTCTAAATAGTAATACCCACTTTTTTAAAGTTTTATAAATTTTATTATTCAACATGGACTTAAATTTTTGATTTGAAATATCCAAATTATCTTAGGATGAAAGTTTGGTAATTTTCTGAATACTTTCATTTTTTTATGAATAGTGACAAATACATAATTTAAATTTAAAACAACTTTTCTAATCAAAATATATTATAGTGATAAATTAAAATAGTGAGTGATTTTAAATTATAATTAAATTATATTTTTACCATTTAATACAATGTGGGTACTTGGGTGTAATTCCAAATTTAAACTGTACATAAACAGGTGTCAATCTTTTGATAGTTATTATTTCAGAAAAGCACGCCTTTTGTTTTGACAGCGGGAATTAATTTTAAATTAATTTCTGCCATTTATGTGTTTCGAATTTAGAAAAATGTATTCCATATTAGGAATCAGGATTTCCAAATTGTGTAAATAGTTAACTTTTATTTTTATACATTATGAATCATTACTTTGGTAAATATTTTATTTACCATTGTTAAAGGGTATATCAGATAAATAAGGGTAAAAAAATATTATTATTATTATAATATAAAATTACCTTTAAACTTGTCCAAATATTATTGGTTGATAGAAATCGACCATGGGCATCCTTAGGTCGATTTTAGGACCCCATTGATCCACTTATGAGTGATAATGACATTTTAGATTAATTAATTTAAAGTAATGGAAAAATTGACAAAAACAAATATCATTTAGTAAATTAATTTTTACATAGGAATATATAAGTTATATTTTCGACTATAAATTTTAGTTGGAAAGATAAGAAAATTTCCTACATAATGATAATTTTTTTATAAATTTTAATCATCAAATAAATTAAATTATTAATGAGACAATAATTATGAAGTGTTTACATCATTAATAAATGATTTGAATAAATAAGATTATAATGATTAAAATATTATCCAAAAAAATTCAAATAACTATTGGATGATTTTATTTCAAATAAGAGGCATCTTATATTTTACTGTGACTTGTTTTGGACCTTTTGAAACTGAATATAAGTTTATAATAAAATAATAATTTCACACTTTCCTAAAGATCCCTTCCCCCCATTATAAAAGGACACCACTTATAACCAATTCCTCACACCTCTAAAGCCTTTTTGATCGCCCAAAATCTACCCATTTAATCTCACTACATCCCTATCCTCCTACTAGAAGACATACCGTAATCATAAGGCACTTCAAGAGTCCTTTTGGTTCAATCCAAAGGGAGTTACCCAAATTAATGTTAAGGAATTATCTTAACATATTTTCTTTTATTTAACATCTCCAACCCCTAAACACGTTTTATTCATTTCTTTTGTAACAACAACAGTATCCTCAATATACTAGGATGTTTTTTGGAGAAGTATTCAAACTAAACTTACAAACACCTCTGCCTAATGGGTGATGAACATAATATTTCTGTGGATGGATACCAAAAGCCTCACGAAATGATGATTGTTCAATTATCTTCTACTACCTCTGATGGTGTCCATTATGATGGAGCTGTAATTAAATATAATATTTATGATATTTATTTTATATATACGCTTCTTTAATTCAATTTTATAGCTTACCATTACTTGTTTCATTTTGTATATATATACGAAAATTTCATTTGAGGAAGTGTGGAATACCGCCCCCTCAAAGTGATATGACTCGTTCATACCATACATGGAATGTATAAAGGATGGTGTTAATGAACATAAGTAAAATATATAAGATATTATATTATACTTGAACAATAATATACCTACGTATAATTTTGTTTTGATTCCTTTTTAAAAAATTATATGGAACTAGCATTCGTCCGTACATATGGATTACCGTCGCCACGAACGCGATGAGATTCATTACCCATCGTTTCCATTCAAGACTAATTTTCATTTGATGGTTAAAAATAATGTTTAATGACATAATATAATTATTTATTTGAAACAACTATATCCTATTCAAAACAAACATTGCTTACGTAACCAATCATATAATGAAGAACAAATTAGTTAACACTGAAACGATGATAATACTAAAAGACAATATTAGAAGATCATATATGATATCATATTTATGTATATGGTTCTTCTATAATTTAATAAATATTATTTAACTATTATACAGGAGGTAAACATATAATAGACCATGGAAAATTACAAGTTAAGTGTTTATTTCAAAATCTCTTCATTATCTCTGGTTGTTTACACGTAATTATCTACCGGGACCTCTTTATCATCCACATCCATATTTCTTAAAAATATATATTAAAAAAATTATTATTGAATAAACAATGGGTATAGTCATTTATACCCTTGTTTGACTTTTTATAAGATGTTTTTAAAGTAATCCTTCCGTCATTTTCTATACAACGTCCTTTTTAACCTGTTCGACAAAATTAAGGTAAGAATGTTTTTTTAACTTATACGGAAGGTGCAACTATATTACGACATTATAACATCATAAGAGCTTCCCATGAAAGCTTATAAGAATATTTTCAAAATAAATGTTTTCATTGTAATTATGATAATCTTAAATGATATCAAAATATAAAGAGATATTTCTATAAAAAAGGTTTTGATTTCATCAATATCAACATCCTTTGATGGATTTAAAGTTTATTTGAAGTTGATTTATTATGATATAAAACATCCATATTGTATTGAAGGTTTTGTGTTATATTTGACTATGGATGTTCTATTTTTATACCATTAATGGTTTATGGTTAAATTATTGATATTTCGTATGCTTGTTTTAATAAGACGGTTTATGTTATATTTCAACCATTTAATATGAGTAATGTATTGGACTTATTAAGTGATGGGTGGAGCCCACTATAGCCCCTCAAGGCATCAGTAGGTCTAATGAGACAGCTAGACGTGGAATTGGATGACGAATTTCCAAATTTGATATATGGTTTTGGCTGAGGCCTTAATCATTTTTAGAAATCTTGGTCGAGGCCTTGGAAAAATGTTTCAGAATGTCTGGCATTATACATTTTCTCATTATGGAAATAATATGGATCGTTCATGTTGTCATTAAACTAGTAGAATAACCATGATTATGTTTTATTATTGAATTATTTACTCATCACAAATTCCTGTCATTAAATTATTTATTTTTGTTATTGGTAAAGGCACGAGGTTTCATTATTCATCATGCTTAATATTTATATTCTGTTGTATTTCTTACCCCTACTGAGAATTTGAGCACACCCCACTCATATGTTTCATTTCCCCAGGATATGAAAAAGTTAGTTATGAGTGACATGCATGCATTATCTTGGAGGCTTGGATGTTTTCAGTTGAATAAATTCGTGTTGTATTTCTTTTCAAGTTTTAAAGTTGAACGTATGTATGTAATCTATTTTCTAATACTATTAAACTGATTGGTCCTTTAAGACTTGATTCCTTGTAATCATGCCAATCTATTAAAATAATTCACTGACTTTGGGTAATTTTGGTCGAGGCATTACGTTTTTCTTCCATGACCTTTTTTATACATAGAATCATTGTTTTTTTATCACAAGAGAGTTTTTTAAAATTAATTTAACTCTTATCAAAGGGAAGTTTTCATATCCCTTTTTCCGATGTTAGATTTCAACTAATGTTTTTTAAAATGTTGAAAATTGGTCACCGAAATGATTATTAAATTTTGACTGTGTAATTTTTTAAATGGGGATAATATAATATCTTAATATTTATTATGGAAAGAATATTTTTTATTGTGTAAGAGATACATAATATCGAGTATAAACAAACAACGAAATATTATTACAGGGTCATTATAACCTAGCTACTAAATTAGAAGGATGGAATAATATTAATGTATTTATGATGTATATAATGGAATCTAATTGAAAAAATATTACTTAATGTTACATATATGTATTTGGGTTTTAGTGAACTCATTCAATTCATCAAAAACATAATTACTTACAAATGATTCTTAATAATTTTTATATAAAAAATAATACTACAATAAATTTTTAGAGATTTTAAAAAATATATTTAATTAAATGAATTTAATTTTTGAAATCATCATATCAAAATTTTCTTACAATGAAATATTGAAAGTTTTCTAAAAAAAATTATTTTTTAATTAATTGTTAAAATACTAATTTTTTTTATATTTTTCATGTATTTATAATGTGAAATAATAATTTGAAATAGATTTAAATTATTATTATTTAAAAACTATTTATAATATTAAAATTATAGTTTTTTAATTTTAATTTATATCGGAATGTAGTATAAAAACATTATGAATTAGAAATGGGCAATTTCCCATGAAATTTTTTTTATTGCAATTTTCCAGAATAATTTTATATTAAATTCTAAAATCTATTAAAATATTATTTTCGAAAATAAATTATATATTTGGATTGAGATGTTCAAATTTTCTTTAAATAGGTAACATTTATATTTGGTCATTATGAATAGCAACCTTTCTAATTTTTTGTGAGAACAATAAATAGAAAATAGGGTAATTAAGGGTAAAAATAAATTATTTAGGACTAAAAAATTACCCTTACACATACCCTAATTTTATTAGATTAGTAATTTGTGACAAAACAAAACCAATTATATTAGTTATACCAATTAGGATATATTTTTATGAGATAATGAAATTTATAATTTTTTATTTAATGAAAAGTCAAGGATTTTATACTAATTTTATAAATAACTAAAACATTTAATTGTAAATGGTTATACAGTATATACCTTAAATTATGAATATTAATTTTAATTATAAAATATTTATCAAACTCATGGTAATTTAATTTTAATATTTATTGAATAAATAAGTACCTTAAATTCCCACAAGATATTTATGAATTTATTATTTTATTAATATAAGTATCAAATAAATTATATTAATTATTAAAAAAATATATAATATGTGATAATTAATGTCATCCACGAGTTTTTAGCATACCATAACATGTTGCTGATATAATGAAATATTTTTTCTAATATTATGAGTTATCTTGGTAATATTAAAGTCAAAGTAATGAATATTCATTAAAATTGACATTATGAATATTTTATATCGAATTAAATTATATAAAATGATCCATGATTCTAAAAGTCATAAAATCTTCAAATGTATTTCTATATGTTTTAAAATTACATCAATGAAAAATTTATTGTTTATTTATAATTTTATAATAACTATATGATCCCTAAAAAATGGAAATTTAATTTTCCCATTTGGAGAGTGAAAATTATTAAATAAATGTTAAAACAAAAAGATAATATTATAACTATCTCCTAATATTGTCAGATAAAATCAGTAAATGAATATGATTCAACCCTGATTACTGTAGGCTTGAGTATTACTGATTTAATGAAACCTTTTCCACTAAAATGACCTTTATATTATTTAAATTAATGTTAGTTACAAAATGTCACTCTCTTTTTATTTCATATCTTATGAAGATTGCAATGGGACCAAGTATAGAATGGACTGGGAAAAAATTTCGATCTTGATATTAATGTAATTATTTTCAACATATATATTGTTAATAATAAATTCAATTACATTGAACTTTTGTTGAATGATAAAATATTATTTATTTAATTTAATGTAAAATAAGAAAAATTGAATAAATTTTTTTAATTTTGCTATAATTTTAATGATATAATATGTGAAATGAATTTTTAGGATATTTATAAATTTTTGGAGAGTTTTGAAAGTACTTTATTCATGTTTCTTATTCTTATATATTTATTTAAAATCAAACTAAATGAATAGTATCACAATTGTCATTATTGATGACTTAGAAAAATAATATTTTATTAAGTTTATTTAAAAATCATAATAATATTAAAATAATGATTATGATAAGATAAAAAATTTCATAAATATAACATTTAAGGATCGTTGATATAGTGAAATAAAAAATTACAGACTTTTAATATTAAAAACAAGTTACTAATGTTAAATTTAAAATGGGTTAACTAAGGGTTCATCAAAATGATATGGTCTAAAATGATATAAAATCCTATATATAAAATATTGGTTCGGGATATTACAATTTTATATTATATTTTCCTCAATTTTTGGCCTTTGGGAGGAATATTTATTGAGAATTAATTTATTATAATCTAATCAGTTTGGAAATTCCAAAAGTTACCCTCACCTAGATTATATAAGGGAAACTCTTCCCTCAACTCTTTATGTCACATTGAGCCTTCTATAGTTACCATAACCAACCAATTTATCTTTCCAATCTACCTATACACCATTTACACGTGATGTTCTTCTCAAAATTCCAAAACTAGTTCCATTTTAAAGATATGGAAAGGTGGAGTTTTAAAGAAGAGGTATTCTCTCTTACTGATCGCGTTATTTTTTCTAGACTATCTTACCACTTATAAATATAATATTCCTCTCATAAAACAAATTGTTTTTTATACTAAATGTTTTAAATGTTTATTATTATTATCAAAACTCCATTATACCATCCCTTTCCCATCATACAAAAAGTGAAAGTATCGTTGGGGCGTTTGTGCCGCCTATTGTATCCATTCAGTGATTAAATTTATTTTTCAACATCATCAATTTTGAATAAAAATTATGATTTTTATAATGATTATATATATGATAAATATTAAATCATTTTCTTTTTGAAATAGTAATATTATTTCTACCTTATCATCAACCAATATTCTGATAGAAAAAAATGACGCTCATGCTTTTGTATGAACTACCATATCCACGATGTGAAGTATTAGGTTTTATCTTATGTCATACATGGATGCTAGTTTGTATGAATTTATAAAAAATATATGATATCTAGATTACAATTATGATTCTGTGATTTTTTATTATTAATTAACATTATTTCATTCCAACATATAAAATGTGGAAACAATTATCATGCATATGTATAACCTATCGTCTCCATTAACCATGTAATTTATTTTTTATAACACTAATTTTTAATTAATAATTACAAATATAAATATAATAAATATATATGATATTTAAACCATGATTTAAAATCAAGAAATTTTGTTACCATGATCAGTGTATAATTTCTGGAACTAGAAACCCAAAACATGCATGGAAAAAAAAGAAATTATCACATAGAACAATGATTTTAATAATAAAATTTTAATAAATATGTGATAATATGTTATAAGTAAATAATACATTTTATGATAAATATATGTTTTCTGAATTCATATATTAGAAATCCAAATTTATCATTCAGGAAGATTCAGCATGAACACAAAATGTGGAGACCTGTTGTAAGGTAATTCAAAAATAAATATTTGATTCATGGGGATAAAATATTATATCAGTGACGATGTCATTCTACAATTACATGTGAAATGAAATTTTATTAACTTGTTTTCTATTTCTACAAGGTTTTTTATATTTACCATGAATACAACTGACTAATTCATTTGATTAATTCTGAATTCAATGATATGATATTTGTAAGGTATTTTTTTCAATTTTATTTCTATGGGAAGCATGCCTTATACACTACTAGTTTGTTTTCATTGTGGTGTTTATATTTCCTATGTATACATTTAAAGATTCTTATTATGAAGAATATGGTAGTTAAATATCCACAAAATTTCATTTTATTCACAGGTAAAATTATACAACTGATTACAATGTGTTAAGTGTTAATTTCACGATTTCATTCTCATTTGATATTGTTGTCAAAATTACCACTGGGGAATATTAATATACTAGGTTCATGATTAATAATATTAATTTAAAAACTAATTTTACAATTTCCCAATTATTTTTTGAATTCATTTTTATTCATGTTATTGTTTTAACTAAATAGTTTGAAATAATATTTTTATCATTTTCCAAAAAAAGTTCATTCTGACATTTCTATCAAATGATATGAATGGAATGTTTTATTTATCTTATCAGACATAAATATATTTTTAAAATTTCACCAGTCCTTAATGTCTTGAAGCATAAATTATATTTTTTATGGTTATTTTAAATGGAAATAGTTTCTTTTTTTTAATTTTGTAGCTTAAGAAAATGTGTTTTAAAATGGGAAAGGATATTTTCCTCAATAATTATTTTATGTGATCCATCAAAGTCATTTTCCATCAACGAAAACATTATTTTCTATTCCATATGTTTTTATATGGTTATTAATAAAGGATACTATATTAATTATTTTAATATTTGGTTTATTTTATGATTTAATTATATCAATGAAACACATATCTTTCTAATTGGTTATGTTATGATTAAACCCATTTTTAATGGGTTATGTTATGATTAATAATAAATATTCTTATTGGACACATATTTATTGCTTTTGTTATGTTACAGATGAAACCTATATCTCCCTCCAATACATTTTTTACATATTTATATTTTATTAGATTTAAATATCTGGAATGTGGAGTGATATCAGTTAAATGGGGGACTTTATCCCCCATGACAGTCTTTGTAGAGTTCCATGAATACCATGATTCTTTGTAGAGTGTGCCAATTACTTTGGGATGGTCTTGGAAATGATCCTTGATAAATTATGGAATAATTTTTCTATTCTTATGTGTTTTCCAAAATTCCATTTTTATGCCAATTCAATTTTTCTCATAGATCTTGTTCTCAAATGAATAGTGTATTATGAATAGCCAAGAATTATTTCAGAACTAAATATTCTAAATTTTTATATGTAGGTTTTAATTTTTAATTTTTATATTTATATTATTATAGAATTATTCTCAAGTTATAATTATTTAATATTTGTTTTCCCCAATAGTTACCCATATAGAGAATCCGATATGAACCTTTCTTATGTTTCTATTTCATTAGGAAATGATGAATTATTTTCAGTATGATATATCTATAAATTATGCAAGATGTGAAGAAATGTTTGGATACAATATAGATTATATGGGTGAGTTGTTTATAATTCTAGGATATGTAAGTATTTTTCATATTTCCTAAAAAATCTAAACATACATGTTACTTTGGTATATATGTGATCCATTATATCCTTTTGATGTTTTATCTTTTAATGGTATAAATTGGGCAACACTTGAAAAGTTTAACTATTTAGCATAAGAACTATTTGTTCAGATTATGAACTATTAAAACATGTAATCATGGAAAAATCCTTAAATGGTTTCCCATCCCTACAAAACTCTAGGCCAAATATGCTTCACATTGGAGTTCAAATCAAGAAGGCTTCGAAAATGAATTCTTCACCTTATTGATAAGGGTAACAACATTTATAATTTTTCGTCTCACTTCTCCTTTGTTGTTACACTAACCACCCTTTTAATTCCCAATAGCCTCTCTATGGACTATACAACAAAAATCTAGGTATTTTTACTACACTTCTAGCTAGTTATTGATCTCATAGCATTTTCCCAACCCAGCCTCCTTGGTCTATGAATAAACTAATTTGGCCCCTTGGGTTTCATGTAATACATTGGTTTTTTACTTGAATAAAACTATCTATTACCCACTAGGATTACTTATTTTAAAAATTAGTCTCCTCACATGCCGATATAAGTTATTTTAGTGCCCTTTTCCTCACTCGAACACACCCATGGAATCTTTTTTGGAGGAATCACTTCCGGAAACTACTTTAAGTCACTCACAAATAACTATATACTTATAATTATGTTGGATCCAAAAAATAAAGGTGGACCTTGTTGAAATAGGTATTTCATATAATTTATTTTACGTCTAACTTTTCCATGGGTGTTTAATTTTTTTTAACACGATTCCAGTCACTCATTTAATATAATTGAAGCATAGACAAAAATTTCCCTTAATTTTAATTTCTATAAAAAACACACAAAAAAAGAAAAACATATCCCACTATAAATATATCAAAATTCATAGAAACATCATCATTAATTCAGGGGGGTGAACATGTTTTGATGATTTATTTTATTGTTTTTATTTAGTTATAAATATATTTGATACATTAAGAGTTATATTTAAAACCATCTCTTTATAATTGATAAATAGGTTGAATGCTATTTTTTGTTACTGTCTAAAATTTAAGGATTACTGTGAAAATGGATATAGAGTTTTTTAATATTACATTGCAGATTACCCATCATCTTCTGTATTTAATGAAGTTACTCGAGGTTATAAAAATATAGAAAAAACAAATCCCAATTTAATAAAACACATTGATAAATATCTAAACATTTTTTATTAAAATAATAAATAGATGATATATAAAAATAATCAATGTGATTTTTAACTTTTTCAAAGGATAATATCACATATATATATGTCACATTTACTGGTATGAGAATATGCAAACAAGAACTAGAAATATCCATGGAGTTGATGAAAAACATTCAATATAAAGGGAGCCTTAGTTGCTCATTATTTTTGGATGGGATTCCCATTCTCCCATGAAATATTGATGTGAATCTTATATCCTGGAAATTTAGCAGATAGGTAAAAGATACGGAGGTACTTCCCCCATAATTGTTTCCCTTTCTCAAGAAGTACCAAATTGTAGAAGTAGATCTATTGAATTATATAAGCTAGTGGATGACCTAGTATTAGTTTTTGGATAGGTTTTAGAAGAAAATTATGTGCTATGAACATCAAAAATTTGATGATCACTAAATTTTGGTGATCTTATACAAAGGATAGTTAATCAATGATCATGATCAACTAGTTATGACATAAAAACGTGACATAATAAACAACATCTAGATATACCAAAACAGTTAATAATTAGGATATTTTATAACTCTAAAAATGAGATATATGATCCATTAATGGTTGTATAAATGAGTTATATTTTTCTTACACTTATATTCTATAAACAAGAATTGGTTGATAATATCTTTTATGTTAAATTTATCCATAAAGAAGTCATTTAAAAATCATCATCTGCACCACCATGAATTTTCTTGTTACACCACTTTTGAGGAAAATATAGAGATTATTTCTATCAATTATAATATTTGGAGAATTTTGAAGACATGTTGCAGAGATAGTACCAACAACAACAAAAAAACCTATGAATAAATGATTACTCAACCATCCAATATAGAGATGGTAGACATCAACCTCTTTGAAAAAATATCTATTAGAAATTAAAAAGTAATGTTGCCCCAAATATTTTAGAGGAATAACACTGAACCTTCTATAGGCTTCCAACCATAAGAAAAAACTAAAGAATTATCTTTGAATTATTTTCTCTGATATCTATAGATGCACAAATAAATTCAACTATACACCATTAAAAATTTAGGAATATGAGTTTAATAAATTAATATCAAATATAGGGAAATCCATAAAACACTAAACACATGGGTAAATCATTTTTTAGGTCAAATTTAATTAAAATATGGTTTAAAAACACAGAGTAATGGGAATTATATTTCTATTATACATGGATAAAAAGTGTAATATATTAAAGAAACAAAAATGGAATATGAATTATGAATTTAATAACCCAATTAAAAAGGAAACAAAACCCATATAATAATAAATAAATGAAACAATAAATACATAAAAATTTAATATGTTATGCAGGAAAACTAAGCTATAGATTCAACCTCAATTCCTACCACCCATCCCTCCATGATTGAATCTAAAAAATAAAATGATTATAAATAACATATAGAAAGATATTTTTGAAAAAATTGAAATTGTGGAAATCCATATCACTTAGCTTGATGAAATCAATTATATACCCAGATATGAAAAAATCTTCAAGAATATGCGTATTATAAAGAGAAAATTTCTCAGAGATAATAATTTTTTTGTCTGTGTTGGATTTTTTTTGCATTAATCCACTTTATATATCATATATAAATTATTATTCCTTGTAATTTTACAATCCCATGCATTATAAGAAACTTCACATTGAAAAATAACTTATGTGATTTCGTATAATTTCAAAATGATACACCTTAGTAAATTTATTCTCAAATACTTGACAGAGAGATCATGATGTCCCTATTTTGGGTACAATTACTCAATGGACAGATTAACTATGCTATGGGGGTTTTGGATGATATAATGTTATGGGTAATGGGTTAATTATTTCATAATAATTTAAATATCAAGGACATGGAAGAAAAAGTGATATTACTCATTCCATTATTTTCAAAGGAAGTACATTTTTGAAAACACTAAATATGCCATAAATATTCATGAAGTAATCCTTTTATGGATTTTTTTGAAGATATTGATAATTTTAATATATTGGACTCTATGAAATTCAATCAAGAACTATATTATATTTTTTCAAATTTACCATCATGAAACCCCTTTCTTCCCACACAATGAAATTAAAATAAAATATAAAATAATATATTTAAATATAAAAATAAAACTCATCAAAACTATTCTGTAATTATGTTTCTCAAAATTAGTTGAATATTGAGATATAATAATTCAATAAATTGTTTGAATAATATTTGGATGTATAATGTTTTGATAATCTGAATAAATTTATCTTGGACTTCTCTAACATTCAAATTCATGTCGTTAATGTGAGTAACACTAAGTGTACATCATCATTGAAAAACCCCTAAACTGAAGAAGAATGTACCTCCCAAAAATATGAAATATTCATATTTTCTAGAGCAGGAAAAATTTTCATATAATAACTTTATATAAATTGAATCTTAATAAGGAGCACCAACTATTATCCATAATAAAATAGAATTTTAAAGCTATAGTATAGGAAATATAGGATATCCATGGACCTATCTCAATTGTTTTTGTGAACTAGATACAACTAGATAGTTAATCAATATTCATTAGTAATTATCAAATATGTATAAACTGGACCTTGACGGAGGTTTAAGATAATGTTTCAAAAACTGGATTTGGTATTATATTAAAAATATTGGATGCTTATTGGGTGAGTCCCATTATGATTATTCTAAAAAAGACTATGATCCAAATTATTTATAATAAAATAATAAATTACTACAAAATAGTTATCAAAAAGATGTCGGTGTGTGTATATTGATTATAGAGTGTAGACCATGTTACCCGAGAAGTCCACTTCTGCATTCATCTTATATATCAAATTATATAGTGATTATATGGGAATTTTCATTTTTTTAGGAGTGGTTGTAAAAATAATTCCCTACCCCTGTATCATTAAATTATAAATAAAACTCCATATATTTATTCCCCTTTCCTTTGATGACATAAAAAATGTATTTTCATATATTAAATCCCCATGTACAATCCAACACATAAGGTTATGTATCATCTTTGATCATATTGAAATATTATTGATGGTATTTATCAATTTATTTATAGATTATGGTACTAATCATGATTATTGATTGGGAATCATGAAAAAATTATAGAAATGTGAATTTAGACACATTGTATCTTGAATTTCGTAAAATGAAATGTCATTATTCGGAGATATAATGATCAAAGTTATATCATTTCAAAATAAGGGATTGATGTGGATATTTATAATGATGATATAATATAGGCACTTACATAACCCGCCACTATGAACACTATTACAATTTTTTTTTGAAAATATTATTTATATATAATTTTTATTATAGATATTAGTAAAAATATATTACCTCTAATAGACATACTTGAAAATGACACTTGTTTTCTATTTTTATGAATTATGAATAAATGATTATAAAAAACTCAATGAGTGATTGGCCAAATCCATTGTAATAAATCCACCAACCTAAGAAGAACACTTTGGAAAACCATTTGATTCCTCTAATAAAGATGTCTAATTAGTTTTCTCTTAATGATTAATCCACACTCCCATGTGATATCATACACATCAAAGACATTGGTAATAAAAGATATTCATTATATACCATCTAGGAATGAGTTTTTCCCTATAGTGTTTTCATTGAAAAAACATCTCATCAATAGTCTATGATGTAAAATTACAATTTACTGAAATGATTACACTCTTAGATACATGATATTAATGGTGTATGTAAAAAAGGGTGGTATAGTGGATAAATCTTCTATTATAATTTAATATAGTAATTAAGGACATTAGGGTTGTGATAACCAAATTTTATAATAAATAAGAACTCTTCATCACACCATGTAACAGTCAAGATATGATAATCCCCAAATAACATGCTCCTTAGTGAGTATCTCTTTGATAATATGTGTATGGTACCATTGTAAGAAGAAATAGTAAACTACTTCGTCACCTTAATGGTGTAATACTTATTTTTTAAGTATAATATTATAAAGATAAAATGTGAGTCAAATTACAATATTTGGTAGGATCCATACTTGTGGAAAATCTATAGTGATCATGTCACTAAGATATACATATTATATGAAGAGGTAACATTTGTGATTATTTTTTTATTAGAGTATCACGTAGAGGCCATGTTGGACCTTAGAAAAAAATATAAATTATTTAGAGAAAAAATTATCCATGTAGTTTTAAAGGATGTACAAAATTTATTTTAAATCATGTTAAAAATTAAATATCACTAAAGGAATTTTCAAAAAAATTGAAATTTAGTAAAATTCGTTTATTTTTTAGTAATATTAGATTAATGGGATATATAATATATGGGACTATTTATTTTTTATTTTGGATTTACCTATATTTTTGTACTATTAGTTTATGTTTCTTAATAGATTTAACGTCATATAGCTAGATGAAATGATTTAAGAGTTTTTATTAGTTTTATAAGATAAATTAGTTTTTATAGGTTTGTTGTGCCTTGGGAAATGATCAATAATAATGAAAAAAACTTCTACATCTAGGGAATTGAATTATTCATGAGGAGTAATGGAGTGTTTCCTAATAAATCTACCTCAAACCACCCATAGAAAATTGTGAATGGTAATTTATTAGATAGATAAGTGGATTAGATCCTAGATATGATAATCTTGTATAATTGAAAGGACTAGATCAAGAAGATAGATGATTAATTTGGCCTACAGAACTACAATATAACACTATTTTTTATGTCACCTTGTAGAAATAGATTATTTTAATTGATTTCAAATTCTCATTGTGTTGCAAAATAAAGAGTACTAGGTTGTGAAACAAGTGAACCTAGAATTTTGTAATGATCTAGAGCATACAGTGATTCAAATGAGGTAACACGATGACATATAAACCGAAATATATGAAAACCTATCATTGTAGAAGAAAATGATTGATAACTGCTGGAAAGACACATTGAGTAAAAAGTCCAGTAAGTTTAAGTGAAAATGATAACTTTATCATCCTAGATAAATCTCATTCCTAGAAATCACTATTTCATGTGGATGAGACTGGGGCCAGAGTCACTGAAACCATTTAAAATCAATTGAAAACAAAGAAAATGAAATATCATGAATTTTCTTTGATGGTACATGTGGAGGGGTACAAACTCCATTCTAATGTATGTTAGTGATGACCGCAATGTTTTCTCCATTATACTAATATAATTTAGAGACTTTCATATTATGTATCTTATTTTTTGATCTTGTCTTTCCAAAAATAATTGAATTTAGTTATAAATATATGTTTGGGGAGAGGAATATGTATCATTTGTTTTAAAAAAAATTCTCTAATTTTCATTTTAGATGTTTTATTTTTTTACATGAAAATATTTAAAAAAATGGATTTTTTTATAATTTATTATTTTATAAACTGAATATAATCAAGTCCCCATGGGAAAAATTTGTAATTGTTTTTAGAAGTAGTGAAATTGTTGTTAAGGAAAAATAATTGTAACACCCCGAGCTTCAACGACACTCTTCTCTTTCAATAATGCAATAGCTTGCATTATACGCAAGTTCGAGATTCTAACACATCGAGACCAATCAAAATAGCCATTATGAATAGTAATACCCACCTTTTGAAATTATATATATTTTATATTTCAAAATGGACTTCATTTTTGGATTCAGAATATCGAAATTAGCCTATGTTGAATTTTTTGTATTTTTCTGAGAACATCCATTTTTTTTGAATAGTGAAAAATACTTAAAAACAACTTTTTTAATAAAAATAATTTATAGTGACAAATTATAAAATTGAGTGGTTTTAAATTATAATTAGAATATATTTTTACCATTTTATCCAATGGTGTTCATTATAATTAATTTCACTTTGAAATTAGACATAAACAATTGTCAATCTTTTGATATATATTGTTTCTTAAAAACACGCTATTTGTTGTGACAACTAGAATTAATTATAAAATTAATTAATGCAACTTATATTTTTAGAATTTTTTAAAATATACATCATTTTTGAATTCAGAATATCAATTATAACATAGGGTGAAATTTTGGCATTGTTCTGAAAAACTTCAATTTTTGAGGAATAGTGAAACCACTAAGTGGTAGTTAAAAAAACTGATTTTTCGTTTAAATGAAACATTACCACTTCTATGATTTGATTTTAAAAAATCCGACATTCATGGTTGTCATTAAGATGTAAAATGTGGTTCAATGGGATTAAATTAATTTTTTTGGCGAATAGTAACTTTTAAGTTTAATTAATCTTGATTAAAGGTAATTAGTGATATTTAAGGTAAAAATGATATTATAAAAATATGAAAATACCTTTACACTTGTCCTACCCCTATTGGATGTGTCATGGACGACCAAGACAATCCATGGGTCAACTTGGGGGCCCCATGGAGCCAATTTGGTAGGAAAATGACATAAATAACTTTTATTTAAAGCTAAAATAAAAATGTCACAAACATAAGTTGTTTTACTAAAACAATTTTTAAATGGGGTTATACAAGTCATATTTTTTACTATAAATATTCATTAAAAATTTAACAATATTTACTACATCAGGATATGTGTTTTATAATTTTTAGACATTAAATAAATTAAATTATTTATGGCACCATGATGATGCAGCGATTACCTCATTAATTAATGATCAAAATAAAATGAAAAGATAATGTAAAATCCAAGGATTACACCTGTAAAAAACCTATTGGATGAGTATATTTAGAATCCTTATCACCTTAGCCTAGAATTATATAAGTGTGGGACCTTTAAAATCCGAAACACATTATATAATAAAGTAACATTTCATTACTTTCCAAGAGTGCCCCTCCTGTCCACTTATAAAAGACGCCCACCACTACCACCTTACTCACACTTTCAAAGCCTTTTGGCTCGGCCCAACTCTGACCAAATACTCTCAAAACTTCCATACCTTACTCCTAGAAGCCTCAATTTTGGATGAATTCTTTCCAAGGAAGCCTTTGGCTCAAATCAAAAGAGTAATCGATTTTAAGGTAATGTCTTCTCTTATGTTATATTGTATTATTTTGCTTATACAACCCCCTAAACTCTTTTTATTCATTTCTTTTGTAAAAACACCAGTATCCTAAATATAATAGGATTTTGTTATAATAATTATTCGAGATACACTTACACACACCTACATCTAATGGTTAAAGAACATACTGTTTCTGTGGATGGTGAATTTCTTCCTCACGGAACGATGATTGTTCAACACTCATATAACACCTTCAATGGTGGCCATTAAGATGTCACTCTATATGTATATATGATATATAATATTTTTATGTTTTACTTAAGGTTCTGTATTTTTCATTTATGGCATACCTTTAATGTTTCTATTATGGGTAAACACTATATTTTCATTTTAGGAAGTGCGGACTACCGCCCCCTCAAAGTGATTTGAATAGTTAATCCCATATGTGGGATGTATAAAGGATGGAGTAATTAATATTATATAGGATATTATACTGGAATTATAATATACCATTATATCATTATTATTTCATTAAATAAGAAATATAAATGAAATTAGCGTTCATGCGTATGTAAGGCTTAACGTCTCCATGAACGGTGCATTTCATTTCTTAACTATAAACGTTATGGAATATTATAAATGCATGTATATACATGATATATATGAGATATATGATATCTATATCATGAATATAATTCTGGATATAATGGATATATCACCACATGAACAACTTGTAATTATAAGAAGTTTATTTTTGACTCAAGTACCAAAGATCGACAAAACGACCGTTATTAACATAAATAATTAAATAATGTTAATAACATGGTAATAAGTTATATAAAAGGAATAAAAATTTGAAAAGGGTTATTAAGAAATTATAAATTATCTCTAGTTTGTTATTCAGGAGGTTAAAGAACGGTCAAGTCCAGACAGGACGCAAGGTAAGGGAACTTCTTAACCCAATTTCTATTCTTTTGGTTAATCTCCTACTTTCAAATTATGTCATGATATTATTATATCCTATCTTGTATTTGTAATTTCATTATGTTTAATTATAGTGAATACACATAATATATCTATTTTATTTAAAAAATGATCTCTCTAATGTTCTTTGTCTCAATCTCTATTTATTGAGGCATATTTTGTTTTATACACAAATTTCTTTTATACGGTGTATAAACCCCATTGACTTTTATGTTTATTCAAAAAAAATCTTTTTATATGAAGAGTTTTACTAAATGACAAAAAGGAATGTTTTTCTTGTCGTATGTATGTGGCGACAACGACTTCTCCACTGTTGTAACCATTATTTGAGTTTCGGCTTCCTCTACAAGCAATAATTTTTTTAAATGAAAAATAAATACCAAGTTTTAATTTTCATTTATTTTGGTATTGAAAATGGTTTTGATAAGGTTTTTATTATATCTATGTGTTGTATTGATATCTTGTGATTGAAACGTGGAAATGTTATGTTTCATTTATGCACGTTTTATGTGATACGATTATGTTATGGTTTATGATATGTTTAAACCTGTTCATATGAGGAATGCATTGGACTTAATAAGTTACAGGTGGAGCCCACTATAGCTCCTCAATGCATCGGTAGGTCTCATGAGACAAACTAGTGTCTTGGCACGAGGCCTTGACAAAATCGTATTTGTGGTCTTGGCACGAGGCCTTGGCTACGTGGTTATGATAGTCTCTCATTATGAATTCTATCATTATAAAAGTGGTTATTGATATTGTCTGTGATTATTCGACCAGTAGAATATCCATGTGAATAAGTAAATTGAATTATCTCATTTTAATTTTGCCATATTATGTTGAAGTTCATGTTTAAAAGGATTTTTTTTAGTTATACATTTCCTTAAATGTTTATGTTTATTTATTAAAGCTTCCGCTATATTGTTATCCTTACTGAGCATCTGAGCTCACCCTTTCCAATGTTTTAATTTTTCCAGGATGTGAAGAAGTATATTATGAATGACCTTCAGGGATAGTATGAGGGGATATTAAGAAAAGATGTTGTTGTGGTTTTGTTTTACTTTATGATGTAATGTACAACTTATGAATGTATCTAGTGTTTCCAAGGCTACTAAACTAATCGGTCTTTTGTGACTGGATCTTTTGTGATCATGCCAATGTTACAAAGTAATGCACTGAATCTGGGAAACTGGGGTCGGGGCGTTACACGTGGTATCAGAGTCAGTTTAGTACTAACCTTGGAAGCTAGATTTAGCTAATCTCTGATTAGAGCACATAGCCCAAAGATAGACTTCGAAGATTAGTATAGAAGATCTTCCTAGAATTTTTATATTATAGAGATTTTGTGAGTTTTTCAAGAAATACAACCCTGTCTGGATACGAGCAGGTAGAGGCGGCTCTGGCACAGATGTACCTAGGGGTAAAACCTTAAAACACCACGTTGAGCTAGACTCAAACAGGAAATGGTGCACGACAACGGGCCTTGCTGCACTCTTGGTTACGACACTCCCGGTGGATATGCTTAGGATAATTCTCATTTTTTTAAAACCCATTATGAAGGGTTTATGAGTATACACTTACTCAAAGAAACCATTTTGTATTATTATGGATTATATCTATAAATAATTCAATTTATGATAAGTGTCGTGCAAGTTTGTTATTATGTATTTTGATTCATAAACTAACCTAGTTTATGCCATTGTATAGAAATGGTGCCCAGTAGAAGGAATGTGAAGTCCATCAATACGTATGATCCAAAGAGTAAGAAGGATCATATATTTCATGGGATTAAGTCAACATTTAAAAGGGAAATAGTCTCCCATGTGTTCTCAACACATGAAAAATAGTATCATGTGTTAAGAAGATAAGTAGAGAATTCTCTGAGTCTTATGGATTTGAAGGGATGAAAGAGAAGAAAAGGATGGAAGAGAGAATGATGGATAAAGGGATGAGGGAAAAGAATAATTTTCCAATATGTGATAACTGTGGGAAGAAACACCTTGGAACATGCCTGAAGGGAATGGGAGTTTGTTATAAGTGTGGAGAAAAAGGACACCAAGTGTGTGACTGCAAGAGTAAGAAAAAGGTTTCAAATGTACAATGCTTCATCTGCAAGGAGTGGGGACACTACGCAAACCAATGTCCAAATCATCAGAGTATGCCCCAAATGATGTTATTGGATAATAATAAAGTTATGATACTACCACATATGAGGAGGAATGATTAGAGTTCTTATGTTGTCATTAAATAATTTTTCCATTTGAGTGTTGTATAAACAATGTACTGGTTATAATAATTATGGAGTATATAAGGATTGTACTGTAGTACTATTTCATCAAGGACTTGAGATTGTGTGGAACCCAGAAAAGTGACTCCACAGCAGGTTAAATTTTTGGAAAATATATTGTTGAGAGAAAGATAAACCATAATATGGGTCTGATACCGAGAAAGGGATTGTGGAATAATACATGATTTATTTGGATAAATTATATTGGATATTATTAACTTCCTTGAATCTGATTAATGATTTGTATACATTTTTGGATAGAAAGAGTATATCAAGTATTCTATAAGGAATAAGAGATCATGGTAATTCATTATGTTTTAAAAGAATACATGATGAAGGTGTTCACTTGTTGTTATGTGGAAAAAAGATCTTCATTATGTTTACCTTCCTTATAAAATTTGGACTGTGAGTTGGACAGAGGTATTTTGGATAACTATAAAGGTTGGGATGGATTAAGTTGAACTTTGAATAGTATTGTTTAAGGTTAAAACATTAATGAAGATTATTTTTGGAATATTCTAATACTATAGTTTTAGGAAAAGGACAACCTATAGGTTGGGGGATAACCCGTCGTGTCGGACAAAGCTGTAGGAATCGAACCCACAACCATAGTGAGAAATGCCTTTATTACCTACCACTAGCCTACAGGATGTCCCTGGTTATTTAAAAAAAGTTTTCCTAATATAAATGGTACGTGTCAATATTATGAACCTTGTACGATTAAGATAAATATAATATTTTTGAGTTCTATTATCTTTTTGAGTGAAAGATGAGTTTGTGGTAGAAATTAGTTAAAGGTTGAAGCTCTACTTGTCAATCACATATATATACATATATATTCCTATCTCTTATTATATTAATAAATTAATACATAAACTTTAGTAAAGGGATATTAAAACAAAAAAAATGTGTTATCCTAATACCTTATGTCTTGTTGAACTGATAATATTTTAAATCAACATAGATTGAAGGCTTTCAGGCCCTCAATTTTACACATCTTTGTGATTGATGACCTCAATCACTCCCTACAAATAGTTACGTTTTTCCTCCAATTATATGTCACTAATTTCCACCAAATATCTCCTTATCTAGATCATAATTTGGTGGTGACTTTTCATTTCCATTTCCCTCTTATTAAGGCTAAATTTTATTAACCTTCTTTCCGATGTGGGTTTTCCACAAAGGTATTTTCTATTTTCAACCTTTTATTTTCAAATAAAATTTTAATATTCTGAGGACACAATTTATTGAAGGAGGGGAGAATGTAACACCCCGAGCTTCCACGATACACTTCTCTTTCAATAATGCAATAGCTTGCATTATACGCATGTTCAAGATTGTAACACACCGCGACCAATCAAAATGGACATTATGAATATTAATACCCACTTATTGAAATTATATATATTTTATATTTCAAAATGGACTTCATTTTTGGATTCAGAATATCTAAATTAACCTATGTTGAATTTTTGGTATTTTTCTGAGAACTTCCAATTTTTAATGAATAGTAAAAAATACTTAAAAACAACTTTTTTTAATCAAAATAATTTATAATGATAAATTATACTATTGAGTGGTTTTAAAGTATAATTAGAATATATTTTTACCATTTTATCCAATGGTGTTCATTATAATTAATTTCACTTTGAAATTGGGCATAATCAATTGTAAATCTTTTGATATATATTGTTTCTTAAAAACATGCTATTTGTTGTGAAAGCGGGAATTAATTTTAAAATTAATTAATGAAACGTATATGTTTAGAATTTTTTAAAATAGACATCATTTTTGAATTCGGAATACCAATTATACCTTAGGGTGAAATTTTGGCATTGTTCCGAAAAACTTCAATTTTTGAGGAATAGTGAAACCACTAAGTGGTAGTTAAAAAACTGATTTTTCATTTAAATGAAACATTAACACTTCTGTGATTTGATTTTAAAAAATCCAACATTCATGGTTTCCATTAGAATGTAAAATGTGGTTCAATGGGATTAAAATAATTTTTTGGTGAATAGTAACTTTTAAGTTTAATTAATCGTGATTAAAGGTAATTCGTGATATTTAAGGAAAAAATGATATTATAAAAATATGAAAATACCTTTAAACTTGTCCTAACCCTATTGTATGTGTCATGGCCGACCAAGAAAATCCATGGGTCAACTTGGCGACCCCCTGGAGCCACTTTGGTACGAAAATGACATAAATAACTTTGATTTAATGTTAAAATAAAAATGTCACAAACATAAGTTATTTTACTAAAACAAATTATAAATGGGGTTATAAAAGTCATATTTTTGACTAGAAATATTAATTAGAATTCTAAAAAGTTTTCCTACATCATGATATTTTTTTTATAATTTTTAGAAATTAAATAAATTAAATTATTTATGACACCATGATGATGCAGCGATTACCTCATTAATTAACGATTTAAATAAAATGAAAAGATAATGTAAAATATAAGGATTAATCTTGTCAAAAACATATTGGATGAGTATATTTCGAACCCTTATCACCTTATCCTCTAATTATATATGTTTTGGACCTTTAAAATCCAAAACTCATTATATAATAAAGTAACATTTCATTACTTTCCAAGAGTGCCCCTCCTCTCCACTTATAAAAGGCCCCCACCAATACCACCTTACTCACACATTAAAAGCCTTTTGGCTCGGCCGACCTCAGACCAAATACTCTCCCAACTTCCCTAACATACTCATAAAAGCCTCAATTTGGGCATAATTCTTCCCAAGTAAGCCTTTGGCTCAAATCAAAAGAGTTACCCGATTTTAAGGTAATGTCTTCTCTTATGTTATTTTGTTTTATTTGGCTTATCCAACCCCCTAAACTCTTTTTATTCAATTATTTTGTAACAAAACCAGTATCTTCAATATACTAGGATGTTTGTATATTAATTATTCGAGCTACACTTACACACACCTACATCTAATGTTTAATGAACATATTGTTTCTGTGGATGGCGAATTTCTGCCTCACGAAACGATGATTATTCAACACTCATATAACACCTTCAAAGGTGGCCATTAAGATATCACTATATTTATATATATGATATATAATATATTTATGTTTTACTTAACGTTCTGTATTTTTCATTTATGGAATACCTTTATTGTTTCCATTATGGGTAAACGCGATATTTTCATTTTAGGAAGTGCGGACTACCGCCCCCTCAAAGTGATTTGAATCGTTAATCCCATATGTGGGATGTATAAAGGATGGAGTAAATGATATTATACTGGAATTATAATATTTTTTATATCATTATGATTTCATTAAATATGAAATATAAATGAAAGTAGTGTTCATGCGTACGTACGGCTTACCGTCTCCATGAACGGTGCATTTCATTTCTTACATCTAAACGTTATGGAATATTATAAATGCATGTATATACTGGATATATATGAGATATATGATATCTATATCATGAATATAATTCTGGATATAATGGATATATTACCACATGAACAACTTGTAATTATAAGAAGTTTATTTTTGACTCAAGTACCATAGATCGGCAAAACGACCGTTATTAACTTAAATAATTACATAATGTTCATAACATGGTAATAAGTGATATAAAAGGAACAAAAAACCTGATAAAATTTCTTATGCAATTATAAATTAACTCTAGTTTATTATTCTAGAGGTTAAAGAACGGTCGAGTCAAGACATGACGCAAGGTAAGGGAACTTCTTAACCCAATTTGTATTCTTTGGGTTAATCTCCTACATTCAAATTATGTCATGATATTATTATATACTATCTTTTATTTGTAATTTAATTATGTTTACTTATAGTGAATACACATAATATATCTATTTTATTTAAAAAAATGATCTTTGTAAGGTACTTTTTCTCAATATCCATTCATTGAGGCATATTTTGTTTTAAACACAAATTTCATTTATACGGTGTATAAACCCCTTTGACTTTTACGTTTATTCAAATGGAATCTTTTTATATGAAGCGTTTTACTAAATGACAAAAAGGAATTTTTTTCTTGTCGTACGTATTCGGCGACAATGACTTCTCCGCCGCCATAACCATTATTTGAGTTTTGGATTCCTCTACAAGACATTACTATTTTTTAAATGAAAAATAAATAAGAAGTTTTAATTTTCTTTAATTTTGGTATTGAAAATGTTTTTGATAAGGTTTTTATTATATTAATGTGTGGTATTGATATCTTGTGATTGAAATGAGGAAATTTTATGTTTCCTTTATGCACGTTTTATGTGATACGATTATGTTATGGTTTATGATATGTTTCAACATGTTCATATGAGGAATGGATTGGACTTAATAAGTGACGGGTGGAGCCCGCTATAGCTCCTCGATGCATCGGTAGGTCTCATGAGACAAACTAGTGTCTCAACATGAGGCCTTGATAAAATCTTATTTGTGGTCTTGGCACGAGGCCTTGGCTACGTGGTTATGATAGTCTGGCATTATGTATTCCATCATTATGAAAGTGGTTATTGATATTGCATGTGATTATTCGACCAGTATAATATCCATGTGAATAAGTAAATGGCATTATCTCATTTTACTTTTTCCATATTATGTTGAAGTTCATGTTTAAAAGGATTTTGTTTTAGTTATACATTTCCTTAAATGATTATGTTTATTTATAAAATCTTTCGCTATATTGTTATCCTTACTGAGCGTTTGAGCTCACCCATTCCAATGTTTTAATTTTTCCAGGATGTGAAGAAGTATATTATGAATGACCTTCAGGGATAGTATGACAGGATATGAAGAAAAGATGTTGTTGTAGTTTTGTTTTACTTTATGATGTAATGTACTACATATGAATGTATCTATTGTTTCCAAGGCTACTAAACTAATCAGTCTTTCAAGACTTGATCTTTTGTGATCATGCCAATGTTACGATGTAATGCACTGAATCTGGGAAACTAGGGTCGGGTCGTTACAATAATTATGTGGAATGAAAATATTTAATTAGGGAAAGTAGAATTTTAAACATAAATATAGGTAATCTAACCAATATGAGTAATTAGAAACTCACTATGTCTCCCTAAATAACAATTTCATATCTATTATTAACAGGATTAAAAAATAATTAGGGAACTAATTCTAATGTTTATTAAATATTATGGGTGCTACAGATTAATCCATTATATAATATTCATAGTAACCAATGAGTTTACATAAAAAGTTATTCTTATAGGCCCTAGAATTAAAATTTGTATCGAGGGATACATATTATCTTGTTACAGTATTGTTCTTGTTTTAATTTCACTCTCCTAATATGTTATTTTCAAAAACAAATTTGAGATTATTTCAATATATGCTAATTTAAAAATGAGATGGAAGGTTTTATACAATTATAAACATGGGTTAATAATAAGTATATGATATTTATAATTGTCAAATATTAATTATTAAAGAAGTGGGAAAAGGTCATTTCGAATAATTATCTTATGACATATGAATTTATAAATCATTTAATATTCAAAATTTTAATTCCTCTAAATCACATTATATTTACAATTTTAGGAATATAATATCCTTTTCATTGTATGTGGGGGAATTTTGAAATTAATGACATGCTCTAATTTAATATCGGTGGAGGGATCAAGCCACAAATTTCAAATTTTGGTTCTAAATTTTAGATAATTTTCATTTAAAATTGCCTATATATAAAAACAATGATTCACTCTCAATCTCTCAGAAGATATATATTTAATATCATTCAATATTGACATGTTTTTTATATATTACTATCATTTAGAAAATAATTTTAATAATACCTAATGTATATGTACGTTCAATCATTCATAAGTAACATAAAATTGATTTAATGTTTTGATGATTGAAGATGATGTAGTCTTAATTTAATCTTTCTTAAAGTTGTATACCATTGGAAAATATAAATGGTTTTTGTAACAGCCCGAGATTTTATGAAAAATATTCTTTTTAATTTTATTAATGTCTTGTGCTGTACGCTACACCAAAAGGGGCTTACACAACACACATCCTTGACTTGCCTTGCACGCAATCACGACCTTCCTCGATAGCGTGTGTAGTACACAATACCGAGTTTCACTAAACAACGATATGCTATTAAAATATTATTATAACTAGCCATTATGAATAGTAATAACCACCTTTTAAAATTTTAGAAATTTTAGCTCTCAAAATGGACTTCATTTTTGGATTCGGAGTATCGAATATAGCCTAAGGTGAAATTTTGGTACTTTTCGGATAACTTTCATATTCTGATGAATAGTGAAAATTACTAAATTTTAATTAAAAACAACTTTTTTAATCGAAGTAATTAATAGTGATAAATTATTAATTTTAGTGGATTTAAAGTATATTTATAATATATTTTTACAATTTAATACAATTTTGGTCATTGGATGTAATTTCACATTTAAACCAGTTATAAACAAGTGTCAATCTTTTGATAGTTATTATCTCTTAAAAACACGCTATTTGTTGTGACAGCGGAAATTAATTATAAAATTAATTAATGCAACTTATATGTTGGGAATTTTGTAAAATAGAAATCATTTTTTAATTCAAAATATCAATTATATCTTAGGGTGAAATTTTGGCATTTTTCTGAAAAACGTCAATTTTTGATGAATAGTGAAACCACTAAGTGGTAGGTTAAAAATTGAATTTTGCATAAAACATAATTTTACCGCTTCTGTGAATGGAATTTCGAAAATCCGACATACACGGTTGATATCAGTAAGTAAAATGTGGTTCAATGAGATAAAAATAATTTTTTGTGAATAGTAACTTTTTAGTTTTTTTACCGTGCTTAATAGTAAATAGGGTAACTAAGGGTAAATATGATATTACTATTACCCTAACACATGTACTAATTCTATTGGATAAGTGTAATTAGACCAAAAACAACCTTATGAGTATAATATGACCATTTAGGTCCACTTGGATTAGATTTTGACATTTAATATTATTTTATTTAATGAATAGTTAAAATAGTTAAAATCAATGTTTAATAAGTAAATAATTTTTAATATGGGGTTATACAAAAGATAAATTCGACTATAAATATTCATTAGAAAGATAAAAAGATTTCCCATATAATGGTATTTTATTTGTAATTTTTAGACATTATATAATTTAATTTATTTATGACACAATGATGATGCGATAATTATCTTATTAATGAAATATTGACATAATTGTTTTTATAAACACCAAAATAAATGTAATTTGAGACTTTTTATGAATTCCACTAATTTTCTAGGTTACTATGATATATTAGTATTGTTTTAATAAACGTTTTTCGAACATATAATTCTGTTATGACTTTCACAAAAATCATATATCAAATAGTGTCAAAATTGACACAAAATAGTTTTTAAATCAAATATTATATTATTAATTGTTATTTTGTTCCTAAAAATCTAAGGTTCGGCCAAATGACTTATATAAGGATATATATATATTAATAATAAACAATTTGGGGTTCGTTTGGCATGTTATAGTAAGTGTATTAACCCTATATTGTAAGAAAACAAAAAGACACGGTAAAAGTTAAACTATTTAACTTAAAAGTTAAATCTAATTGATAAGGTTAAAATAATACCATAAACATGTCTAAATCCTATTGGTTGATAGGATTTCGACCCATCCCCACTTTAGCTTCGAAATAAGACCCTTTGGAACCATTATAAACCGATTTTGACTTTAATATAAAATAATATTTTCAGATATTCTTAAGGTGCCTCTCTCCTCCCTTATAAAAGGGCACCTCCTCCCTCTCTTCCTCACACAACTTTGAGCCATCAAGCTCGGCCAACCCCTGCCAAAATCCCTTCTCCACTTCCCTAGAATAATCCTAGAGGTTCTGGTCTTCTTCAAAGACCAATCATATTTCCCTGTGTGGAGGATTCAAAGAGGCGTTTCAAAGAAGAGGTAATAGCCATTACCGATCTTTTCAATTTCTTTCTTCTTCAACTTCTTCTTCTTTAGTTGTTTCATGACAAAGTAATAACATATCAGTATGTAAGTAATAATGATTTGTGATTGTTGGATTTTCCATAGCCATGTTCTATACCACTCTCCATCAGAACATGATGGTTAGATTTCTCTTCCATATCCATATTTTCACCTATGTGGAAACCCAGTGATTAGTTTATTTGGGAAATCGTTACATTTCATACATTAGTTTTTAAAGCCAAATTTTGGTATTCCCTTTTACAATGTGGATTCCTATTAAAGAGACTTTCGAATAGTAAATCATTTATAACCCCGACGAATTTCGAGGGCGAAATTCATTTTATGGGGGGTAGAATGTAACAGCCCGAGATTTTATGAAAAATATTCTTTTTAATTTTATTAATGTCTTGTGTTGTATGCTACACCAAACGGAGCTTGCACAACACACATCCTTGACTTGCCTTGCATGAAATAGCGACCTTCCTCGATAGCGTGTGTAGTACACAATACCGAATTTCACTAAACAACGATATGCTATTAAAATATTATTATAACTAGCCGTTATGAATAGTAATAACCACCTTTTAAAATTTTAGAAATTTTAGATCTCAAAATGGACTTCATTTTTGGATTCGGAGTATCGAATTTAGCCTAAGGTGAAATTTTGGTACTTTTCAGATAACATTCATATTCTGATGAATAGTGAAAATTACTAAATTTTAATTAAAAACAACATTTTTAATCGAAATAATTAACAGTGATAAATTATTAATATGAGTGGTTTTAAATTATATTTATAATATATTTTTACAATTTATTACAATGTTGGTCATTGGATGTAATTTCACTTTTAAACCAGTTATAAACAAGTGTCAATCTTTTGATAGTTATTATCTCTTAAAAACATGCTATTTCTTGTGATAGCGGAAATTAATTATAAAATTAATTAATGCAACATATATGTTGGGAATTTTGTAAAATAGAAATCATTTTTGAATACAGAATATCAATTATAGCTTAGGGTGAAATTTTGGCATTTTTCTGAAAAACTTCAATTTTTGATGAATAGTGAAACCACTAAGTGGTAGGTTAAAAACTTAATTTTGCATAAAACTTAATTTTACCACTTCTGTGAATGGAATTTCAAAAATCAGACAGACACGGTTGATATCAGTACGTAAAATGTGGTTTAATGAGATAAAAATAAATTTTTGGTGAATAGTAACTTTTTACTTTTTTTACCGCGGTTAATTGTAAATAGGATAACTAAGGGTAAATATGATATTACTATTACCATAACACATGTCCTAATTCTATTGGATAAGTGTAATTCGACCAAAAAAAACCTTATGAGTATAATATGACAATTCAGGTCCACTTGGATTAGATTATGACATTTAATATTAATTTATTTAATGAATAGTTAAAATAGTTAAAAACAATGTTTAATAAGTAAATCATTTTTAATATGGGGTTATAAATAAGATAAATTCGACTATAAATATTCTTTAGAAAGATAACAAGATTTCCTATGTAATGGTATTTTATTTGTAATTTTTGGACATTAAATAATTTAATGTATTTATGACACAATGATGATGCAGTAATTATCTTATTAATGAAATATTGACATAATTGATGTTATAAACACCAAAATAAATGTAATTTTAGACTTTTTATGAATTCCACTAATTTTCTAGGTTACTATGATATATTAGTATTGATTTAATCAACTTGGTTCGAACATATAATTCTGTTATGACTTTCACAAAAATCATATATAAAATAGTGTCAAAATTGACACAAAATAGTTTTTAAATCAAATATTATATTATTAATTGTTATTTTATTCCTAAAAATATAAGGTTCGGCCAAATGACTTAGATAAGGATATATATATTAATAATAAACTATTTGGGGTTCGTTTGGCATGTTATAGTATGTGTATTAACCCTATAGTGTAAGAAAACAAAAAGACACGGTAAAAGTTAAATTATTTAACTTAAAGATAAATCTAATTGATATGGTTAAAATAATACCCTAAACTTGTCCAAATCCTATTGGTTGATAGGATTTCGACCAATACCCACTTTAGCTTCGATATAAGACCCTTTGGAACCATTATAAACCGATTTTGACTTTAATATAAAATAATATTTTGAGATATTCCTAAGATGCCCCTCTCCTCCCTTATAAAAGGGAACCTCCTCCCTCTCTTCCTCACACAACTTTGAGCCTTCAAGCTCAGCCAACCCCTGCCAAAATCCCTTCTCCACTTCCCGAGAATAATCCTAGATGTCCTGGTCTTCTTCAAAGACCAATCTTAGTTCCCTAAGTGGAGGATTCAAAGAGGCGTTTCAAAGAAGAGGTAATACACATTACCGATCTTTTCAATTTCTTTCTTCTTCAACTTCTTCTTCTTTAGTTGTTTCAGTTTTTATCTGCGGAATATTTCATTTTTATTAGGGATTGGAAGAAATTTTAGCATTCATAAAATTTTCTCTTCATGATATTGGAATTAAAAAACTTTTGGGCATGGGAATATTCATCAATAATTAAAGGGAAACACTTATAAGATATTTTTTTCAAAAATCATATTACTTTTAATTGATTTTTTGAAGGTAAAATATGATAAAAAATACACATATATGGATTTAATTTGATAAGAAATATTTTGGATTTTACAAATGTAAATTATAGTCATATATAATATATTTTTAAATGGTGAAAAATGATACGTAAGATAATTTCCCCTTAGATTGATGATACAAATAATTTTTTTGAGGATGAAAACTGATAAGTAATTTTTATCCCTTTGTGAAAATATGATGAATATAATAAGTGGTATTTAATTGAAGTTACATAAGAGATTCATAAAGTTCTATAATTTTTTAAATCTAGATAATTAGAATATATAATATATATTTTTAGTGCTAATGATATGTGACATTTTTCAAATTTCCACATTCATATCTGTATGGAGATTAAAATAAAAAATTCCTAAAAAGCTATATCAATCAATATAAAATAAGTCCACATTCTTCGTGTTTTCCCATTTCTATTAAAATACTCTTGATCTTCCAGAGGTAATTCATCCAATAGTATGTGATTTCACTGATCATTAAAATCAAGCCAAAATGATAAGATTAATGAGATGAACTTGTCGGTGAAATATAAACCCTTTGGTCTATACATATAGAAAAAATTAAATGATTAGGAATATCAAAAATGAATTTTCAGGATGTATAAGAATTACCTTGATCCAGTCCTCTCTAATCATGTGGGAATATCGATCAAATCAAATCACATTAAGGGATTCAAGGATGTAAAATTTCTTGAATATCCTCTTTCCCCAATAATGGGATGGAAATAACTATTACTGTATCTGTTGTTGGCTATATTTATTTATTTTATTTTATAATTTTGAAATAATTCAAGTGATTGAATACTGGAAAACTATGGATGAGGTAAGGTGTCCTTCCCAACTGATATAAAAATTTTCTAGAAATAAAATTTTCATTCCGTCTTCGATGGATTTGACTGGATATGTTTTTTACGTAGAAAGAAGAATGTCCTAATTATTTTATTATATTTGAATTCGGATTCCTCACCTTCTCAATTTATACAAACATACCTAATATATTTTATTTATATCAAGTACAGTGTTGGGAATCTGTTTGATATAAGAGTAATGATATATTTTAAATTATATGTATTTCGTGTATTAGGTATGGAAATCAATATGACACATCCATTTCTAAAACTAATTTCCTCATAAAGTGTAATAATATTAGGTTTCAACATATTGATGAGAGATATTATGAGTTTTAATTTAATGAATAATTATTTAACACGGGGGTATGGGAATTACCAATGTGAAAAAAAATTTAAAAAGTTTATTTCAATCATTACTTTAATAATATTTAATTAGTAAAATATTTATCTATGATTTTCATTTCTAATCATTCCTACACACACACACAATAACACTATAAATTATAACTTTTAGAGATAACCTGAGTATAATTTTATAATATTTTCACTTGGGTTCATATTCATTATTTTTAGGCCCATAATAGAAATCACAATACTCCTCATGTCAGGACACCAAAAATGGAACACGATATCATGGTATATATTATTAAATCACACATGCCCAAACCAACATTAGGCATGATATTACCTTAACATCTATTCTCTAAAAGAAGAAATTACCCCACCCTATCATAGATGTAAAATAACACATCCCCATCTTAAAACTATCCCATGAATGTCACATTTCCCATTAGTCATTGTTGAATCACATGAAAATTATAATCAAACTCTTGACTAGCCTTTACCCAATCCACCAATGACGAGTTAATGACCAAAGGAGAAAAGATCATGTCCCCATGGACCTCTAACACACCAACATTTCTATCTATAATCATGGTCATTGATATTTATTCCTCAATAGATACCTAAACACCCTACTCATATGTCTTCCTACAAATAGAATCCTCCATGATGTTCTCCTTATAATAGGTATATTCCATCTAAATGTGGAGTAATTATAAGTGGTTAACCTGCCACCTCTTCTGCAAGTTCAATTACCATTGGGAGAATATATAATATAAAAACTTGTACATTGTGTAGATTAACAGTCTCTCACTAAGGAGATAATGACGCTTGTTTTTTATTGAATTAACCTTGGTTTCTTTCTCAAAATCATGGTTATAACTATACTAATTGTAAATATATAACTATATAAATCCATAATTTTCCACCTAATCATTCTACATTAAAAAAATCTCATAGAGAACCAGGTGTCATAAAAATAAATTATGTACACATTCCCTATGACTAGATGGGTAAATATTAGTGTAGACATCAACCATTATTTCAAATTATTGAAAAAAACATCACACCAATTGTTCTATTCGAAATTTTCCCCCTTATTGTTTAAAGTAGTCCATAGTGAGATTCCACAGAACGACATTCCCAATACTAATGCTAAAAACACATACTATACAAATAGAATTAAATAGAATGTGAGAATATCCATGTTAATCTCTCTTATATGCCACATTAAATTAACATTATAGATCATAATATGATCACAATCCAATTACCTAAATGACTTGTTCTTTTGGATAAAATCTATATTAAATATTACTTCACACAATTGAGATCATTTCTCTTAAGTTACACAAAGTCGACCTCCTTCTGAAATATCATAAGTTATATGAGTATTTGAAACCCATATAATAGAAAATATATGAAGGGTTTCAATTAATCACCCAGTGAGAAAAATACATCTTGATATATTGGAAATGGATAAATCCAAATAATGATAAAACTTGCACATTGGATAAATATCTCATTAATAGATCACAACATAATAATATTTGTTCATATAGAAGATGGATATATATACTCATATTATCAATCACATATCTAGGAATAATAATAGAAAAAACATGAGTCAATTACTATAATCTATAGATCCTAACAAATGTTTTTAACATATAAATGTGTCATAATAATAAGAAAATGATATCATAATATTATGAACAAAGACAAATGCATAAATCCCACTCTCAAACTTATGATCATAGATAACTACACCATTTCCATGCTCAAAAACATGAACAAAGTTAACACCATAGATTCCAGACATGATATTCTGAATATGACTAGCCTCATCTATTCCATGCTAAATATTGTGAACAGAGATAACCCTATCATGTCCGCACTCAATCTTGTGATCATAGATTAATAGAATTAGTGTACACACAATCTGGTGGATATTAGAAATCACATAATGTCCAATCTCAATTGGTTGATCATGTCGAACTACTACTAGTCCATTATAAAATTCATTATCTCATCAAATATAAAGAAATGAAGAATTCACTAGAGAGAAATATAGGATCCCACCCCTCACATAAAAAAAATACTTATAACCTGGAGAATTGAACCTCATTCATAATGGAGATAAATAGATAAAGGAATTAATCAAGAAGGATTGGATGTTCGAGAAATTTTAGGGGTGAGATTCATGGTCAATAGATACGGGTCCTATGGTATAATAAATTACAAATAAAATATACTGCCCCTTCAAAGTCATATAATGTGAGATATATATATTGTGAATTTCATTCATGACGTGAAATTCACTATTAAAAAGTAGCACCAGAGAACACATTTCCTCATATAAAAAATCCATATATTAACAATTTTACATCAGGTTAGATTTTCACGGTGTGTAATATTTTCCCACCCCAAACCCAAATCATGAAATCTTCCTTGAAACCATACACCATGTGAAAAAATTATATGTAATTTAAATCATTCATTATATATAATAACTAATTGATGCAACAACCTCTAGATGTTTTCAAAAACACCATATTTAAAAAAAATCCTAAACCAACAATGACTTACTCCAAAAGTGGAGGGAACCCTAGAATACGTTTTACACATTTATATTTATTATATATTATTTTAATAAAACAAAAATCCTAGGCACATTTGGTCATTCTCCTCATAAAACACATTTTTACACCAACAGTCCATAACAAATCCAAATAAATAGGGAAATGAGAAGTGGGGAGAGAAATACCAATATGTGGGTAATGAGATATTAAAAACTACATAATTTAAGGATTTCCGCCACAAGGATGTCATGTGGGGAAATGATATTTGAAAAAAGGTGAGGCCATTACTCCCTCATCAATGACACTTTTTCCCATGTCTCATGGGATTTTAATCCATGAAACTATAATTCTATGACCAATTGAATAAACATACCGTGTAATAATTTCACATTATCGTTATTGATCTACACAAGATACTCAACAGAAGAATCATTTGGCCCCAACATTGTTTCTTTACCACTCCAAACATTTGAGGGACCAGAAAGCTATATCTTAAGCAATTATATGTGGAAATGATCATGAATACCAAAAAACTGAACAAGGAATGTTTACCAATAAGTAACCTACACTCTCTTTTTAATGAACTGAAACGTCCCAACAGATCTAATAGCTAACTATCACTATTTTACACATCGATGGTGACCAAACTAAGGACAAACAATCATGAAAATCTATCTACATATAGAAAACCACATACGATGCATCATCAATCCATAAAGTATTTTTATTTCTTTTTAGCCATTACCAGACACTGAAATATATACAGAATCCACACATATGTCTCTTGAATGAGTCTTATCCCCACCAAAGAGTCCTCAACCACATAAATCTAGTGATGAGTTTATTTTAAACGGTTAAAGTTTAAATACTCAAAGTGAAACATTTAGATCGATGACTCAAAACTACTATAATATGTAAAATCAAGAAGTCCTTAGTTGTTATCCCATGATCCACAAAAATTTATGATGTAGTCATTGAGAATATCCTCTATGATATGAATAGTGTTATGAAAATGGTCATCTATCTATGGATGGTATGTTGTATTCATCTGGACCTCAATCTCCATCACCTCCTAGAGACTCCTATAGAACCTTAATGTAATCATGGGATCTCTATCTAATAAAATGGATGTAGTAACCCCATGTAACCACATAACCTCTTTCATATACAGATTAAACATATTTTCATCATTATAAGTCTCCCTAATCTGAATTAAGGAAGATAACTTTTTTCAACCAATTATCACCACCTATATAGTGTTTCTACATTCGGGAATCCAAGGTAATATAAAAAAAATCCTTGGCCACCTTATCCAATTTTCAAAAAATCACTGAATGATACTACAAAAAACTACAAGGTTTTCATGACCTGCCATTATCTATTTGTAGCTGTAACAAGTAGACACATAATTCATTATGTCATACCTTATACCTGGATAGAAGAATATTGGTCTCATGACATATAACATTTTCCTTTATATTGGATGAATAAAAGATGAATAACTACTATATTGATCAAAATTTTATTTCTCATAGTTGTTACGATGAAAAAGAAATCCTCAAAATTGATAATTCTATCATAATAGAGAGGATAATAAAAAATAGTCTCCCTGCCAAATAGGGATTCCCAAATTCATCATAATTCATTATTATTATCCTAAATCTATAGTATAGACTCTAGGATTGATTATGACAACTGTAAAGTGAAAAAAACTAGACATGAAACATCCCCCTTATAATTCAGGTGCAACTGAGCATAAAGCCTAATAAGGTTCCACATATACTTCAATTCCAATGGATTTTGTGATTTTACATTCATAGTAAGAGTGGTTGCATTGATAATACTCTTCAAGATGGTCTTCGATTTGTTTTTTCCAAAGGTCAAAAGTTATTCTTTCCACCACCACTATCTACAAATCAACTATTTATGTGAAAATATGGTGATCATAATTTCATGGTAAAAAAAGTCTATGAACCCCTCCCTAAATAGATATTGTTGTAAATCTTTAATCACATCCATAAAAGTGGTGATGTCTATATAATTAATGTGGAAATTATTCTAATAGGAATAATTTGATGATATATTTAATATAGAACATGATCATATTAATAATAACACAAACCATACTAGCACCCAAGGTATCTCTAAAAACCACATACACTTAACTAGGATCATGATGTATCATAATAGAATATTCTATTATAATTCATTTCATATCATCAATTGAATATTGTAACTTTTCATCTTTAGAGAATTTCACCCCATTCCTAGTAAGAATAGTCAAAGGTGACACCAAATTTGAGAAATCATAAACAAATCGTTGGTAGTATCCACTAAGACCATGAAATCTATGAATCACAAATACATTACATGTTTCTTCACATGATAAGACATCAGTCACCATCTCAAGACCAACTAATAATCCATGCTCACAAATCAAGTTCCCCAAGAAATTTATTACTTGGTTTTTTATGTTTTATGTTAGAAGAATTCCATAGATTTGGGGACTCATACAGATTATAAAACCTAGATTTATATTGTCCTCACGGTTAGTATTGTATGCCGAATAAACATAAATATAATCCACAAATATTTCCCAAAATGTGTGGAGATGATCATGGAATAATTGACGAATCAAATCCAAGAAAATTGAAACAAAAATTGTTATACCAAATTAAATCATGATATTTTCATAATGTCCACACCTACTCCTAAAAGTCTACACTAGTATATCAGACCCCATAACACTGAACATAATACAAAAGGGTTGACAGTTGATCTTAAAAAACCAATTTACACCTTTAAATGATTAAGAAATCATCCAAATTAGAAAAATGATTATTTTCCTCAGTCATTACCATGTTAAAATTATGAAAGTCCACACACAATCTAATTGAATCATAAAAAATCTAATAGAATACCACACGATCTAAAAAACATTTAACACTAGGGTGGACAAATTATTTCTCCATCAGGTCATATAACTAAAATTATTATCTTTCATCTTTGTTGGTCTCATTGGATAATAGGGTATCTAAATTGGCGGTGCAATATACACTAAGAAAATTGAAAACTCCACATTCCGATATATAGGAGGACCATATTAATAGTATTGTAAAACATTAGGAATGTCCAGAACAACAACTTCATGGTTAAAAAAAGAAGAAACATCATTGGGTTGAACTACTAATGTAAACAACAATCTCTTATGATTTTGGAGGGAAGGTCCTATGCAACCATAATTTGAATCCCACACTCCATGAAACATCAGAGATCTCCCATTGACCTAGAAAAAAACAAAAATTAATGATAAAAATCATCCTCATCATGATAAGAAACAAAAAAATTAATCCCAATGAAGACATAAAAATCAACCGTATTGAGATTGTTGAAAGTATAGACTAACTCAACATTATATAACTATAGTAAATTATATGAACATTGAATCCCATTCTCGTTCAACATTCTAAGAGGTTTTTTTAGGTACATAAAAATTAAATGATCCTTATTGGATGTTTAGGCATATAAAAACGTCTATATTTAAATGGGTGTGACGAACCAGTATGAAATAAATATTCCACAACTCAATGTTACTAGACTGGAATCTATCATCACTAGAAACACATCTACGTCCTAAAGGTACATTTTTCATAAGTCATAGGGTTGGAGACCTATAGTATTTGAATTATAATAATCTACCATAGAATCCATTAATGATGATGATCTCCATCAATAAATAGGCGAAGAAATAGACTAAAAGAAATGTTAAAATAGATTTAGAAACAACATCACTAATATATCATCATAGGTGTAGTACATGAGCTTCATATGTGCCCCACCTTTCCACATTGATAGAAAGTCAGTGGAAGATTGTTAGATGAGACCGAATGTGAGGGGAAGGAATTACACATAGATCCAACTCCACCACTCCTTAATGATCCTTCCAATCCCTCTTTTCCCAAAGTTCCACTGATGTTAAAACAAGGTGTATGATAAGGGGAAGAATAACCAACCATGACAACAATATCCATCAATTCCAAAATATCTCTTTTTACCATATTATCATAGGTTGAACAATTCATTAAAAATACCTATTATCTATTATCTAATAAAAATCCCAAAGGGTACTTATGAGTATTTAATTTTTCATTATTTACTACCACTATAGAAATATGATCCATCTCTGAAAATATATTGGTGTACACCGTTGCCGAATCCTATCCATATTTCAAATAGTGTAAATATGAATCCTTCACCGTGATTACTAGCTTGGGAAAAACTATTTAACAAAGAGAGTATGGATTCCCATGTAGTCCATCCCCTCATTCCTCTCAACCTGTACCATGAAATTCAACTATAACATGATGGGTCCCTCGAGTCTCAATGTCACAAACTTGATATTAATACTCTCAAGTGTATCTATGAATTAAAATATCTTATAAATGATATCCATCCCATCTTATACCACTTTAGTTTCAAACATACCCTTAACGGATTGTGGCCACTCATGAAAAAACTCTCATGATCGATCCATTTCTAATATTGTTCCATGTTGTACCTAAAAAACTATATAGTGTTTGTACAATTCATTTGGGGCAATAAAAAAATATTTCCTAATGGCCACCATAAGATTCTGATCTATAATAGAATTTCCATGGGAATCATTCACTTTACCCTCCTTAGGAACTCGAGGAAGAAATATCATGGGCATGTTGCTGCGCAAAAAATATAACAAATCTTCAGACTACATAGTAATATTAGTTCAAATTAGAAATCTATAAAAAAGAAACTAAGACTATTTTATATACTCAAAATAAGAGACACACATGTAAAAATATCAGTGTAACCTGAGTATCATTGGGAAAAGAGTTTTCTATGCATTAATTGCACCCTACATCTCATGTCCCCAATATTATGCATCCAATATACCAAACTCTCTAACTAAGGAATCATTTTAAAAAACCTCCCATTGATATGTGACCCAAATTTACACATACTAAAAGGGTTTTAATGATGCCTATGAACTACAGACTAGCAATTAGGAATTAACAACATGTTGAGGGGAAAATATTATCCAAATTGTAGTATAAAACATTTCATATGGGTATATATTGGTGAAATAAATAAATAGATGAAGAAGAAACAAGTATATATGTCATATCAATAAAGAAAAAAGTGAAGTGATACAACCCAAAAGATGATAAAAATATTTATATGATAGCACAAGCCACTCCCACCATCTGACCACTAGCTACCCAGACTCAATTGACAAAAAGTCACCACCTAAATGTTGTGTCTTTCCCTTCCAAACATCGAAATACATAAAATGGTCTATGAACCATAGAAGTGGTGAAGTTGGTGAGAGATAAAAGACATATTAGGATCCCACCTATGTGTTTACTTACATGTTTCTATAAAAATAAAGATATATTATCAATATTGATTAAAATAAACCATGATAAGTAGTTGAACATTTTTTTTATCAAAATCATGGTGAAATTTTTAATTTACACATTTTCCACATGTCCATAATAATCCATGAAAAATATTTTAAAAATTTTCATATAAAAAAATGTTTTCAAATAAATCTAAACAATACAACACAAATCAAAACAAATTCATGGTAGTACATGATAAAACAACACAATCCAAATCATCGATAACTTCATCCCAAGGATCACTACAACCAATGCTAGAAAGGACACTCATACTGAAATATACTCAATCATGTCCATCGAGTCTCTGGATATATGAATCAAATAATGAGACTAGATAGGAACCCCATTAAGTGAACACCCAACAGTTCTACCATGTACTGAGATCAATAGGCCTATAGAGTGTAGGAACACCGCTTAAGTGACCCACAAAATAAAATATTCATATTAATTACCTTCAATATAATTACCCTATGATTCCCATGTGATCTATTTTCCTATTAATTTCATCAAAACCATGATATGAATATATTTCGTAAATCAATTTCACGATGCATTGAAAATTACATTTCTTTTAAAACGACATTGGGAAGCAGAATTTACTCAAAACCAATTTACATACACACAATCAATCAATTAATAATTTCATTTTATTTTTAAAACAATTTATTAAACTATATAAATAAATTTCGCCTAACATAGGATTGAGATAGAACCACATACCTAATTCTTGTGCCACAAACACCATAAACAGGGTCCACAAACAAAAAATGAGCACATGGTCAACAATGAAGACCATAAAAATGATTCCAATGCCTTAAAATCGCATGCCACCAACAAATAAATGACGTAAAGTGTAGATCAAGACAAACCTCAATGAAAACACACCTTCTTCACAATAATTAATAAATAATTAACTCTTGTAAGAAGATCACAATGTGGGTTGAAAAGGAATAATACCACAAGATAATATAATTTTAAAACACAGTACAACATTACTTATACTATCGAGGTCAATGAGGAAATATAACTATAACTCATCTGATAAATGCATCTCTACTAAAATGGAGATCAATCCCTGAATGAGGTGATCCTTAAAGATCACAAGTCACCAAATTTTCATTGGAGATCTCCTATTTCGAGCAAGAAGAGGTATATGCTCAAATTAATCTATAATCATTCATGATATTTCCTAAATAAGCAATGCCTATGAGAATTACACTATGTGAATCCATTTCAATTTGTGTAATGAACTCTTAAAAAAGTCCCATGAAAAAATATTTCTACTCAAATTAAAATCCATATCACTCCCATTTCAAGATGCATAAACGTTTTATTGTGTGTAGCCTTTTCACACCCTTAAACCACCTCACAAATTATACCATGAATCCAATACATGATTCCAAAACATTACACATCATTTAAAATATTCAAAAAAAGTAATCATTATATGACGTGAAAGCCTCAAACCTAGGGGTGTCCATGGGTCGGGTAGGGTTAGGTTGGAGGTGATTTTGGACACGACCCAACAAAAAATATGTTGGGTTGGGTCGGGACGGGTCACATCCATTTCTTCCAGGACCCGAACCGGCCCGACCCATATCACAACGGGTTGGGTTGATCGGGTCGACGGGTCGATTAGGTTATGTAAACAAATTGTTGCTGCCCCAGATTATTATCCCACTGCCGCACACCTCCTTTACATTCTCCTCCTCACAGATTGATCTCTTCTTCCCTTGATGACCATCAAGGGTTCGAGATGGGTGATCTCATTCATCCCAATCCAATCTTGATCTCGTTCATTAGTGTTCTTGGTTAGTAGTAATCGCCTCTTGAAAATTTTATTTTGATCTCAAGCCACCTAACATGACATTTTTATCTCAAGTCGCCACCCTTGTTCTTTATATGTTCTGGTTCGGCCAGCTTCATTTAGGAGGTGTGCATCAGAAGGCGGCGCTCGATATTTTCCTTCGGTGACCTTGGGTGGATGCAGACATTTGAATCAAGATTTCATTCATCTGGCGGGCGACAGACGATAAATAGTTCTCGGCTACAGGCTTCAACGCTTTTTCATCCTCACCACGCTAGGAGGACCTCAGTAACAAATGAATCAACCCTAAAAGGTGGTAGTTGATGATGATATCAGCAGTGGGATCGAATACCTATTTTTCTCGTTTTTAGGTTTTCTACGGTGGATTTTAGGGTCTTGGATGGTGGTTGTGTTGGAGATGTAGTTTAAGGTGAAGGCGGCATGCATGTCTGCAGTGGTCGCACTATGGAGAGGATGTAGTGTAACAACCCGAAATTTCATGGGAATTATTATTTCTAATTTCTTTGATGCCTTCTATTATACACTACACCAAGATTATCTTGTACTATACGCAACACCGTATTAGCTTGTAGTATACGCAACACTATTCTTGGATTGTGGTACACACAATTTGAAGTTCGTTTGATAATAGTCATTCTACGCAACATTGAGTGTATATATATATATTTATTAAATTTATAAATGAAATATGGTTTGATTCTGTTATAAAAAACAACGAAGGATTCTTTCACAACATGCAACCCTGACTTGGCTTGTATTACCCGCAATCGCGACTTTCCTCGATAGCGTGTGTAGTACGCAATACCGGGTTTCACTAAACAACGATATATTGTTATAATATTATTATGTACAAGACTTTATGAATAGTATTAACTACTTTTTGAATTTTATAACATTATTATTCAATATAAACATTTTCTAAAATATGGTATGAGAACAAAATAATTTTTTCATGTAAAATATGTATTTTTCAAAAATTGCAGTTTTCTCGCCTTTTGATGGCACACCCACATTAAATATTTTTTTTGACATGTCTATAAGTTAAATTTGAAAAAATAAAATTCTTCTTTGGAATCCGGATATAAAAATTGACTTTCGATAAATTTTTCATATTATTCTGATAACTTTCATATTTTAATGAATAGTAAAAAATGCTATATTTTATTTAAAAACAACTTTTCTCATCACAATAATTTATATCTTTATATTATATTTTTTATTGATTTTAAAGTGAAATTTGAATATATTTTTACCATTTAGTCAAATGTTGTTTATTGGAATTATTTTCACTTTGAAATTGGATATAAACAAGTATCAATCTTTTAATAGTTATTGTTTCTTAAAAACACGTTATTTGTTTTGATAACGGGAATTAATTATAAAATTAATTAATTCCACTTCTATGTTTTGAATTTGGAAAAATAGACATCAATTTTTAATTCGGAATGTCAAATAATTCTTCGGCTGAATTTTTGGTATTTTTTTGAAAAACTTATATTTTCGACGAATAGTGAAACCACTTAGTGGTAGTTAAAAAAACTGACTTTCTCATTTAAATGAAATTTTACCACTTCTTTGAATTGAATTTAGAAAATCCAAGAGACCCGGTTAATATCAAGGACTAAATTTTTTTTCAATGAGATGAAACTAATTTGCGTGAATAGTAACTTTTTACTTTTATTTACCACGGTTAAAAGTAAATACAGTAATTAAGGGGAAAATGATATTATTATTACCCTAACATGTGTCCTAATTCAATTGGATAAGTGTAATTCGACCACAAAAAACCTTAAGAATACAATATGTCCATTTAGTCCCACTTGGAATAGATTAGGACATATATTATTAATTTATTTAAAGAAGGGTTAAAATACTTAAAATCAAAGTTTAATAACAAAATATTTTTTAATATAGGGTTATACATAAGATAAATTCGACTATAAATATTCTTTATAAATATATTAAATATTTACTACCTAATGGTATTTTATTTATAATTTTTAGACATTAAATAATTTATGTTATTTATGACACAATGGTGATGCAGTAATTACCTAAATAATGAAATATTAAAATAATTTATGTTATAAATACACAAATAAATGTAATTTGAGACTTTTTATGAATTCCAAAAAATTTCTATGTTAATATAACATGTTATTATTGAATTAATAAACTGTTATTTAACTAATCATGCTGTTACGATTTTCACAAAAATCCATTACCAAATAGTGTCAAAATTGACATAAAATTGTTTTTAAAACAAATATTATATTATTAATTGTTATTATATTAATAAAAATCTACGGTTCAGAAAAAAAAAACTTATATCATTATATGTGTATCATTAATGGACCACTTGGGGGTCTCTTGGATGTATATGGTAAGTTTATTAACTATATAATATAAAAATAAAAAGTGACATAGTAAATTTCAATCTTATTAACTAAGAGTTAAAACTACAATATAAGGTTAATATAATGACCCAAACCTATCTAAAATCTATCGGATGAGATTATTTAGACCCATCCCTACCTTACCTTCTAAATAAATCAATTTGGAGCTATTAAAAACCGAATATTACTTTATTATAAAATAATATTTTAAGTTTTTCCAAAGGTGCCCCACTCATCCCTTATAAAAATGGAACCCCTTCCATCTTAACTTCACAACCTTTTGTCCCTTAAATATCAGCAAAACCCTGACCATTTGTATTCTCCACTTCCCTAGAAACATTATGGAGGTTCTGGTCTTCTCAAAACACCAACTCTACTTCCATAAGAGCAGGCTTAAAGGAGGTGTGTCGAAGAAGAGGTAATATCCTCTTCTGATTCTCTCAAGTTTCGTCCTTCTTCTACTTCTTTATCTTTAGTTGTCTCATTATAAAGTAATAACATAAGTATTAATTATATACTGATATGTTATTATAAATATCAAACAACCCTATTTCACCTTCTATCCATCCTAGGGAAAACGAAATCACCGCGCGTGCGTACGTACGGAATACCGTCTCCACGCCGTGGTGTAAACTGTTTTCGACCACCACCTTACTTGGATGGGTATAATGGTGACAATAAATAACTATATATGATTATTTTAAAGTGATATTGATTCTGAAATATTATACATACACTTCAATACAACTCCACGATCATGGGAATGATATCATCGCTCATTCGTACGTACAGACTACTGTCTCCACGACGCGATGAGATTCATTCTCCATGTTAACCATTCATGGATGATTATAAATTATATATAATATGTAATAATTAAATATATGACATAATAATGATACTGGATATATATATATATATATATATATATATATATGTGTATTTTATCTACTTAATTCCATTCAATTCAATAAGGAAACGAAAAAAGCATTCATGCCTACGTACGGCCTACCGTCTCCCTGAACAGTGTATTTCATTCCATTTATCGATATATGATATATATATATATGTATATTATGAATATATATTACATATAAATCATGTTTTACAATCTGGAATTATTTAAATCAGGATATAAGTAATAATATAAAGAACAACAAGTCCAAACATTTACGATAAATAAAACGATTTTACCCAAAACGCTACTTTAACATGGAACTTAGAAAAGAACGGGTAATATAAAGTCATAAGTGAGCCATATATGATATCATAACAATGAATATGATTATTTAATAAGTTAATGACATTATTTCAATCATTATACAGGAGGTTCAGAAACGTATGAAGCATATCGGACCTAAGGTAAGGGACAATGTTGCAATCTCATTTGTTTTCAATCCAAGATTGCTTATACGTAAGTATTTACTGGGGTTATATTTATCCTCCATGTACAAGTTTTATAAAGTTGTTTTCATGAATGTTTAAATTCCTTTTTACCCACATTTGAATTTTAATACATGGTATGTAAGGAATATTTCTTTTGTTTACGTTACAAGGCACTTTTTGACTTTTCTAGAAAAAGTATAAGAAGAATGTTTTTAACTTATACGGCATGAAAGGATTTTTATGGTTTTATAAATCCTTATTTTCATGAAGATTCCTCCAAATTATTTCATGACTATTTTCAACAAAATCCTTTTCTTTTAAAAATGCATGACATTTTGTGAAAAAAAGTGATTTTAAAGAAGAAATGATATTTTCCTCAAGAATTAATTTCAAATGTTTTATCAAAACCATTTTTCCATCTAAAATGACATTATTTAATATGTGTATGTTTCAAGTATAATTTCACTATGATTTACATGGTTTTACTTTTCTTATTATGAAATGATATCCATTTCTTTTATATGGATTATGTGATGATGGGATGATGTTTATGAAACACATTCTATTCGTTCAGTTATTAGGAATGATGTATGTTTATTTTGTGGAACAAGTAAGAATGATTTCATTATGATATTGATGGGACCTATATATCAATCCAATTTATTGGGTAAAGATTTATATCTCATGAGATAGACATGTCTGGAATGGTAAGTTAATCCGGTTCAGTAATACAGGACTGGAACGAAGAGTGAACTCGATTCAGAAAGGGACATTTTCCACTAAGATGGTCTTGGTATCAATGCATTGGATACTGTGGAAATCATATCATTTGCATAATGGTTTACAGAATTACATATTTCATTCCCATTATATTTTATCATGATTAATGTTTCTTTATGATCTACGCCTTATGTACTACCATGTTTTATGTCATTGCTCAAGATTTTGATGTTTAAATATTATGTTCATGTTTTGATGATCAAATGTATATGGTTTGTTTTATTTTATTCATGCTTACCCTTACTGAGCATTTGAGCTCACCCTTTATATGTTTTCATTTCCCCAAGATGTAAAGAAAGGTTTTTGGTAAGAAAACAAAAAGAGGAAGATCATTATGGGAGATGTTGAAGATCATTCAAAATGATTAAGAAGTTTATATTCCATGTTTCCAAAGACACTAAACTATTACGATCCTTCAGTGTTTGTTTTTGTTATGTATTAAGTATTCCACAAAAGTAATGTAATGTCAATGTATGTCAAGCTTTGGGTCTCTAGAGTTGGTATCAAAGGAAAGGTTTAGTTAACCATTGGATACTAGGATGAAAAAAATTAAGTGAGATCCCTAGAGATATTTATAAGGTATGTCTAGGGATGTCCCTAAGGTTAAGTATAAGTATAGGTTATAGTCCAAGAATTACGGTAACCATATTAGAATTAAACCTAAGATGTTAGATATTGAATGTACTCCCCCTTTAATATGTTGTTTTTCTAGTATGTTTTTTTCCGCTCATACTATTCTTTTTGGGTTTTAAGAAATTGTAGGAAATAGGAGGATTAATGTTAATGAAGAATATGATTAACAATTGAATGATATTCTTCATGAGCAACGAAATGAAACGGGATTTGGAAGTCCAAAAATCATTATTATTCCGAATCAGAAATATCATAATATGATCAATAAACATAATTTTGGTAAGTTTCTTGACTCAGCTAATAAGAGAAAGATGGAGTTTCATGATGATCATAGAGGAAAGAAATTTCAATTTACCCAATTTAAATCATGTGGGAAGAGGCATCAAGGAGAATGATTCAAAGGAACTGGAAGATGCTTTGTGTGCAGAAAAAAAGGACACAAATCCAGTAAGTGCAAAGGATAAGGATCAGTTGACACCATAGAGAAGGATAATAATATTAATACGAGATCAAAAATGATTAGATGATTTAAATGTGGAATTTATGGGAATTATACAAACCAATGCCCTAAGGGAAAATCTCATGAAGAGAATCAGCATGGTCATATGGGTAGTATTTCTGTGGATGATGATGAAGAGACTACAAATGATATATGAGATGAAATAAGTGTTGAAGCTTGGTAAATGGTTTAAGAAGGTAGTGGAATGATTTATGTTTATCAAGAGTTATTTTGTATAGGTAATGGTACTATTGAATAAATACACATATAAGGATTGTTAAACTATTGTTTTTTCTAATGTATTTGAATGTATATGATGAATGGTACCGGTAACCATGAATGGTTATTCAGATATTTTTGGAAAATAGATGATGTTCGCATAATGAATGGATAAGGAGATAAGGAGATGTTTGATAGTATTAATGAGCTCATGACTGATATAAGGAAAATGTGATGTCATCGTTTTTGTATATAGAAATTTTGGGATTTTGGTATGTGGAAAGAGTTAACATTTGGCAGCATTCATGTTTTCACTAAGGTTCAATGGGTTTTCATTTTTCAAAAGAATACATGATTAAGGTATTCACATGTTTGGAATGTGAACAACAAGATATATCAGGGATAAATGATTGTATTCACATGCTCGGTAGATGACATTTATAGTAATTGTTTTCTTTATAAAATGAGCTTGGACAGAAGTACTTTTGATAAGCCTAATGATTGGAATATATTAAGTTAGAAAGAATATATTATTAATTAAGGATTTAACTTTTTGATATTATTTTTGGAATGTTATAATAGTATTGTTTTAGAAAAAAGGACAACCCATAGGATGGGTGACAACCCATCGCGTCAGACAAGGTTGTGGGAATTGAACTAACAACCGAAGTGCGACAGGCCTTTATCGCCTACCACTGGCCTACATGAAATTCCTGGTTAGTAGAAATTAGTTTTATTTTATTAAGCAGTATGTTAGTTGAAGTATAAGTCAATTTTTGGAATCATATACGATTAAACTCACCATATATGAACTTATGTATATTTGGTAACATTTTCTAACCTTTTGTTTGTGATAGATGGAATGACCCATCATTCTATCATATGATCTGCTAATAGTTAAAAAATGACAAATTTAACATCATATCATTAAGAGATGAATTGGAAATTGTTCAAGGCACAAACAACAGTGAGATTGTACCAAAAGAAAGTATGTATTTCTTTTAATTATTCTTCAACTTTAGGGGAATGATCTTGAAAACCAAAAATGTTGTCCTAATGTCCTCATATCCGATTAATTAGATGGAACCATAAATCATAAAAAATTTATGGCTTTGGGATTGATGGCTTTTTCATAGCGACGTTCTCTACCACTATCCATTAGAACATGATGGTTAGATTTCTCTTCTATATCCATATATTCACTTATGTTGTCCAATGTGGAAACCCAATCCTGAGTTACATTGGGTGACCTTTATGATTCTAACTTCCCTTTTTTAAAATGAAGTTTTACTATTCCTTTTTACGATGTCGGTTTCTATGAAAGAAACTTTCATGTAGTAAACAGTTTATAACCCCGACGAATTTCAAGGGGGGTAGAATGTAACAACCCGAGATTTTATGAGAATTATTCTTTTTAATTTCTTTGATGTATTCTATTATACACTACACCAATATTAGCTTGTACTATACGAAACACCGTATTAGCTTGCAGTATACGCAACACTATTTTTGGATTGTGTTACACACAATTTCAAGTTCGTTTGATAATAGTCATTCTACGCAACATTGACTGTATACACATATATATATATATATATATTCAATGTATAAATGAAATATGGTTGGATTCTGTTTTACAAAACAACGAAGGAGTCTTTCACAACATGCAACCCTGACTTGGCTAGCATTACCCACAATCGCGACCTTCCTCGATAGCGTGTGTAGTACGCAAAACCAAGTTTCACTAAACAATGATATATTGTTATAATATTATTATGGACTAGCCGTTATAAATAGTATTAAATAATTTTTTTATTTTCTAACATTATTATTCATCTTACACATTTTCTATAATATGGTATGAGAAAAAAATAAATTTTTCTTGTAAAATATGTATTTTTCAAAAATTGTAGTTTTCTCATCTTTTGATGGTGCACCCACTTTAAATCTTGTTTTTGAAATGTATATAGGTAAAATTTGACATAATAAAATTCTTCTTTGGAATCACGATATAAAAATTTAATTTGGATAAATTTTTCTTATTATTCTGATAACTTTCATATTTTAATGAATAGTAAATACACGCTATATTTTAATTTAAAACAACTTTTTTCATAGCAATAATTTATATGGATAGATTATCTTTTTAATTTGTTTTAAAGTTTAATTAGAATATATATTTACCATTTAATCCAATGTTGGTCATTGGAATTAATTTCACTTTGAAAATGGATATAAACAAGTATCAATCTTTTGATATTTAGTGTTTCATAAAAACATGCTATTTGTTTTAATAATGGGAATTAATTTTATAATTAATTAATTCTACTTCTATGTTTTGAATTTGGGAAAATAGAAATCAATTTCGAATTCGGAATATCAAATATTTCTTAGGCATAATTTTTGTTATTTGTCTGAAAAACTTCAATTTTTGATGAATAGTGAAACCACTTAGTGGTAGTTAAAAAACTGACTTTTTCATTTAAATGAAATTTTACCACTTCATTGAATTTAATTTCAAAATTCTGAGATACACGGTTAATATCAACGACTAAAATGTGGTTCAATGAGATGAAAATAATTTTTGGTGAATAGTAATTTTTTACTTTTATTTACCACGGTTAAAAGTAAATAGGGTAATTAAGGGTAAAAATGTTATTATTATTACCCTAACACAAGTCCTAATTCAATTGGATAAGTGTAATTATACCAAAAAAACCTTAGTAATAAAATATGACAATTTAGGTCTACTTATATTAGATTATGACATTTATTATTAATTTATTTAAAGAAGGGTTAAAATAGTTTAAATCAAAGTTTAATAACTAAATCATTTTTTATCTAGGGTTATACATAAAATAAATTATACTATAAATATTCATTAGAAATATAAAAGGATTTCCTGCCTAATGGTATTTTAGTTATAATATTTAGACATTAAATAATTTATGTTATTTATGAATCAATGGTGATGCAGTAATTACATAAATAAATAAATAATAAAATAATTGATGTTATAAATACCCAAATAAATTTAATTTTAGACTTTTTATGAATTCCACAAATTTTATTGGTTAATATGACATGATAGTATTGAATTAATTAACTTTTATTGAACTAATCAGGCTGTTATGATTTTCAATAAAATCCATTACCAAATAGTGTCAAAATTGACATAAAATAGTTTTTAAAACAAATATTATATTATTAGTTGTTATTATATTACTAAAAATCTAAGGTTCTTAAAAGATACTTATATCATGATAGGTGTATCATTAATGGACCACTTGGGGGTCTCTTGGATGTATATTGTATGTTTATTCATTATATAATATAAAAATACAAAGTGACATGGTAAATGTCAATCTAATTAACTAAGAGTTAAAGCTACACGATAAGGTTAATATAATGTCCCAAACCTATCTAAATTTTTTTTGTATGAGATGAGTTCGACCTATATCCACCTTATCTTCAAAATAAATTAATTTGGAGCTATTAAAAATCGAATATGTCTTTATTATAAAATAATATTTTATGTTTTTCAAAAGGTTCCCCTCTCCTCCATTATAAAAAGGGCACCCCTTCCCACTTCTCTTAATACCCTTTTGAGCCTTGAAGCTCGGCCAAACCCTTCCCATTTCTCTTCTACACTTCCCTAAAAATAATCTGGAGGTTCTGTTCTTCTCAAAAGACCAACTCTACTTCCTTTAGAGAAGGCTTTAATGAGGTGCGTCGAAGAAGAGGTAATCTCTTCTTCTGATTCTCTCAAGTTTCTTTCTTCTTCTAATTCTTCTTCTTTAGTTGTATCATTATAAAGTAATAACATCAGTATTACTTATATATTGATATGTTATTATAAATATGAAACAACCCTATTTCACCTTATATCCATCCTACAGAAAACGAAATCACCGTGCGTGCATAAGTACTGAATACCGTCTCCAAGTCGTGGTGTAATATGTTTTCGACCACCACCTTACATGGATGGGTATAATGGTGTAAATAATTAACTATATATTATAATTTTATATTGATATTGATTCTGAAATATTATACATACACTTCAATAAAATTCCACGATCATGGGAAAGATATCATTGCTCATGTGTACGTACGGACTACCATCTCCACGACGCGATGAGATTCATTCTTCATGTTAACCATTCACGAATGATTATAAAGTATATATAATAAGTAATCATGAAATATATGACATAATAATGTTTCTGGATTTATATATATATATTTGTATGTCATCTACTTAATTCCATTCAATTCAATAAGGAAACGAAAATAGCGTTCATTCGTACGTACGACCTACCGTCTCCATGAACTGTGTATTTCATTCCATTTATCGATCTATCATATATATATATATGATGAATATATATTACATATAAATCATGTTTTACATTCTATAATTAAGAAAATCAGGATATAAGTAATATATATCAAGAACAACAAGTCCAAACATTTACGATAAATAAAACGATTTTACACAAAACGCTACTTTAACATGGATGTTAGAAAAGCAAAAGTAATATAAAGTCATAAGTGAACCATATATGATATTATAACAGTGAATATGATTCTGTAATAAGTCAGTGACATTATTTAAATCATTATACAGGTGTTACAGAAACGTACGAAGCATATCGGACCTAAGGTAAGGGATAATGTTGCAATCTCAATTGTTTTCTATCCCATATTACTTATACGTAAGTATTTAATGGGGTTATATTTATCATCCATTTCCATGTTTTATAAAAATGATTTCATAAATTTTTAAAATCCTTTTTACCCAATTTTAAATTTTACTACAAGGTATTTAAGGAATATTTCATCTTTTTACATTACGAGCTACTTTTTGACTTTTCCAGCAAAATTATGAGAATAATGTTTTTTTTAAATTATATGACATGAAAGGATTTTTACGGTTTTATAAATCCATATTTTCATGAAGATTCATCCAAAATATTTCATGAATATTTTCAACAAAATCCCTTTCTTTTAAAAATGCATGACATTTTGTGAAAATAAAATTATTTTCAAGAAGAAATGATATTTTCCTCAAGAATTCATTTCAAGTGTTTTATCAAAACCATTTTTCTATATAAAATTTCATTATTTCATATGTGTATGTTTCAAGTATAATGTTACTATGATATACATGGTTTCACATTTCTTATTATGAAATGATATCCATTTCTTTTAAATGGATTATGTGATGATGGGATGTTGTTTATGAAACCCATTCTATTCGTTCGGTTGTTATAAATAATGTATGTTTATTTTGTGGCAAAAGAAAGAATGATTTCATTATTAGATGGGTGGGACCTATATCTCCCTCCAATGAATTGGATAAATATTTATATCTCATGATATAGATATGGCTGAAATGGTAAGTTAATCTGGTTCAGTAATACATTACTAGAACGAGGATTGAAGCTAATTCAGAAAGGGACTTTGTCCACTAAGATGGTCTTAGAAGAAATGTCTTAGCTACTATGGATATCATATCATGTGATTAATGGTTGCCACAATTACATGTTTCTTTCCCATTCTATTTTATCATGATTAATGTTTCTTTATGATCTATGCCTTACATACTGTCATGTTTTACGACATTGCTAATGATTTTGATGTTTAAATATTATGTTAATGTTCTGAAGTTCAATTGTATATGGTTTGTTTTATTTTATCCATGCTTACCCTTACTGAGCATTTGAGCTCACCCTTTATATGTTTTCTTTTCCCCATGATATAAAGAAAGGTTTTAGGTAAGAAAACAAAACGTGGATGATCATTATGGGAGATGTTGAAGAACTTTCAACATGATTAGAAGTTTATATTACAAGTTTCCAAAGACACTAAACTATTACAGTCCTTGAGTGTTGGTTTTTGATATATATTATGTATTCCGCAAAAGTAATGTAATGTCCATGTACGTCAAACTTTGGGTCTCTATAGGTAGTGGAGGAGGAAATGCACGACATGGAGGCTTATGGATAGGGGTGATGACATGGGAGTGGTGACAATGACGGGTGGTGAAGCAAGGAAGCGCGCGGGTCCACAAGATGTGCAAGGGAAGTGACGGGTTGGTTGGGTCGGGTTGGGTAATTTTTCTCTCAACCCGTGACCTGACCCAACCTGGTCATGGGTCAACCCGAAATGACCCGACCTGTGAATATGTATCCTTAAATACGACCCAACCCGACCCAACCCGCTCGGGTTGGGTCGGGTTGGTTAGGTTGGGCAGGTCTGGACACCCCGAATGAAACTAATAGAAAAATCTAAATATTTAAAATAAAACCCCCAATCCAAAAAGGTTATTCTAAAATATTATGAAGGTCACTATAAATCCTCCAATAAATTTAAAACCACACTCCGTTAATTAGGATAATGATAAATCCTGTAACATTAGTTAATTTTCTGGGGAAAACACTATATGCCATCTAGTGTCCCAAAATGCACTCAAATAAATAAAACAATATAAGAGGATCCAAAAAAATGATTGTGGGAAATGTGATGTTATAACTCATATCATGAAGAAACCACATTAAACAATTTATTTTGATCATTTCCAAATGGTATCACTTTAAATGATATGAAGATTTATATTTTTTTGAAACAAAACCCTCAATAAACAAAAAAGAGAATCTATAAAGGGTATTTTGAGGGTGATTAAGGAAATATAACTCTTTATGTGATAGATATATGTGGTATAAAGTGGAAAATTGGAGCAGAATCATAAAAATTATATATTTAAGTGATTTTTATTAATATAATTAGAAACATATTTATTATTTAAACATATATTTTATCTTTCAACTAAATGTGGGGATGTAAAAAATTATAAATTATTCATGGAGGTCGTAGTCTACATGTAACAAGAGAGATTATTTCATTTTTAGAATGGATTGGAGGAAGGTTTAAAAGGTTATAATATTAATATAATAACATTTCCTTATATTAATGATTCAATAGTAAATATATTAGAATAAGAAGAATATTTTGGGAGTTATATATATCGATTAAGATTTTGAGGATTTGATAGTACATATGTTGGGGACATGAACTTTCTCTCGAACGACATCATATAAATAGAACATATATAATCAATCTTGAAACCAATGATATTAAAAATGGATGAAGAATACTAGATAGGTAAAATGGGTATGTTTATAAGAGTTTTTATGTTTATGTGAGGCTTTATTTGAATGAAAGTGAAATACATTTATATTTGAATAGTAGGAATTTTTTTAGAAATTAATATTAGGTGAGGGGTAAAGATGGAATCACAATAGAGGTAGGTATGTTAGGTAAGGAATGGTTTTTGATACATGTTTTTATGATTTTAAAATATAAAAAAATCACTTATATATGGTGGTACAATCATGTTAATTTATTAAAATATTCTCCATAATAATTTACCCATTTTACAATTATTAAACAAGGTTAAATTTTATCTTGATAATTATTTATCATTGAAATTATGTCATAGGACCTTTTAAAAAATATAGATATTCTGATTATGAATTTGGACAAAATTAATTCTTATTTAATTTATAAATATAGAAAAGCTAACTTCTAAATTTAATAATAATATATAAAAAAATATTTCTTTGAAGGATGAATTTGAAAATATTAACTATTCTTCTTCTTATATTCTAATCAATTAGTTATCAAAATATTTGTATATAATTTTTATATCTAAAACATGTTTTATCTCCATTCAATTGTAAATATTTTTTTTTCCTAAATAAATGCATTGCATTTAAAGAGAAAATTTATTTTATAATTCATTTTTCTATATAAAATTATTTTAGTAATTATTTATCTACATTAATAAAAATTAATTTAAGTTAAAAAATAAATTTTTTTAAAGTGAAAATGAGAACATAATAAAAATAAATTTTTTATATTGAAAATTAATTAAATTGATAATTTTATAATAATATGATGTTAAAATATACTGATATATACCCTAGATATCTATTCATAAGACCTATGTATAATATAAAAAATGGTAGTGTTAATGGGTAGAAATTTAGATGGCATAGATCTCATAGTTTTTTATATAATCTTTAAATTCCCATGTATTCAGTTTTAACCAAGATAAACATTCCGAGTTCATCTTAGGAATCAGCAAGGGAAACCCCTAAATGTACTGACAGCCATCTTTTCATAGAAAAATAAAACTACATATGGATGGGATTCATTATTATATTCCATTTCATTCCATATTATGAATAAATTTTGTAAGAACCCGGTTCTTATTCATGAAATACATGTTTTTCATTTTCTCTTTTCCATAAGTGTTTTTGAAAAAATAATGAAAATGGTGAAAAATCACTAATTTTGAGGGTACACACAGTGTACTTTTCCACACACCGTGTACATTGGCCGTGTGGGATGAGTACACAGGGTGTGTAGCTATTCTGGAAATAAATGGTGTAAAATACGACTACATGCCATGTAGTGGGTATTTACACGCTGTGTAGTCAGTCGGTATGAAAACAGTAAGGTTGTAGAAGCAACTTCCAGCTGAGCGACATTACACGCCATGTAATCCGAAATACACGCTGTGTACTAATGTCGACAGACGAATAGTGCTATGGTGGAAACAAGCCATAGGAGGAACAATGAAAAATTGAAAAGTACATGTCATGTACTCAATATTACATGCCGTGTGGTCTATTTTTTCACATAAAATGTGGATTAGCCTCCTCTATTCACAGAGGAAGCTTAGAACTAGAGGACAACATGGGAGGGACAGCCGGAGCTTAGAGGACCTCATGACCGCACACCGGGAACCCATTTTCTGCACCGTCGATCTCCTTGGAACTGCACGATTGAGTTCTTACTCATCCTTGTGTAGTTCTTGACAATTCTTCTTCTAAGGGATGTTATTTTAGTTTTAAATAGGTTATGTTCACCTCAGATCTACGCCATTCTTGGACGATTTGAGGAGTGTCGTTCACGTATAATAATCAGGGGTGATCGAGGTAGGTGGTCTGGTGTTTAAATTCCAACTGTTGTGCATTTTGGTGTACCATTGTTCTATGAACTAATTTTGGGGTGTCGTGTGGCTGAGGCCTTGGTTGTTTTAAATACCTAGAATTTTATAGGTAATTAAATGAAATTGTAATTTGCTGTTTGGGATTGCTTCTTGGATCCAGGACCACCACTGGGGTGGGTTCCTCTATTTAGCCATTTGTCCAGGTTACCTGAGGGTATACTGTGAATTTTAGCATTTATTAAATTACCATAAGAGGAATTGTATATAAATTTCTTCCTTTGGTATTGGGCATTTCCCGGTTACATGTTCCAGAGGGCTGTGTTCTATTAAACCAGAGGGTAGTTTTCAGTTTAGCATGAGGGCAACTCCTCTCACGCATGTGGGCAGTAGATTCAATACCTGAGGGCGACACTTCGTACGCCTGAGGAAAATATATGTCATGCATGGGGACAGTTACCTGAGGGATTTGTTTCTGATTACCTGAGGGTATGATTTTTCATGTCTGAGTACACCGACTATTTACTTAGAACATTCACCATGGTGATTTCATATATTGAATGGATAAAATGAATATTACAATGTCAATATAATTGGTAAAGTTAGTTACTTTTAAGTATTTCTTAGTTTGTTGCACATTTACACTAAAAGTTGGGTATGGGCTTTTGGTGGGTGCATACTAGGATTTATTTCTCACACCCTGTTTGGGTCATTTCATCGGCCTAAACAAAATATGTTGCTATAGGTGTGGATAAGGGAAATGGTCCCTATACAGGTACATGATTGTTGTAGAGGAGTAGGAGAGCATGTGACAGAGATTAGGCTTGTGATGCTGCTGAGTTCCTATTGTACTGTTTTGTTTTTTTACTATACCTTGTACTTTGAGCTGTATTGTATTGTACTATATTTTATTGTTACATTTTCTAGCTATTTTCACAAAACTAGACACATGTTGTATCATTATCTATATATTTATTTGTTCTCTTTTACTATAGTTGTTGATTTTAAATGTGTATAGTTTACTTCTTCCACTATTGTTGTATGTTTTATCTTGTTTTCCACTGCGCTAAACATTCACAAATGAGGGCATAGTTTCCCTACAAGCAGACCTAGGCCCTCGCTGATCATCGGCAGCCTCTGGCATTTCGAGAAATGCGCTTGAAGTCATGTGGCCAACGGGATTCGGGGTACCCGTGGAGTGGCACCCAGATCCGGGATGTTACAGATTTAATAATTTACTTACATTTATTTATACCCAATAATTCAATGGTTATGTAGAAACAATCATACAATAGAAATGACTATTTATTATGAACAAATATATATATATATATATAATGGCCTAATTTAATTTCGTTAAATAAAATAAAATGTTTCAAACAATTTTATAACATTTGACATGTATATTATATTTATAATTAATTACAAATATTCTATATTTCAATTAGGGTGATGATATTTACTGTGAAATATAATGTTAAATATTTTGTATTCAGAATATTTTAATTTACTTTTTAATTTATTTTCTTGTAATATAATTAATGTGGATTAATATTTTCTTCTACTATTTTATTTATGATTAAATTTCAATGAAATATTATATAAAATTGATCACTATTTTTTTAGTTTGGGGAATCATGTTAAATAATATATTTAAATTACAATTTAGTTAACGTAAAATTAATACTCCAATATATTGCCATTTTGTTTCACCCCCCTCTCAATGATATTATGGCCTGTTAAGTTTAATAACTTTTTATTAATGAAAATAGATAATTATATTCATAAGAATTATATGAATCAATATATAATTTATAATGAGATATCAATCATTATATAGTATGTAAGAATAGAATAAAATCTAAACAATTTTGTTATAATGAAAATAACTTTTTTGTTGATTGGGAGATAACTGAAACATGAAATAACCACAAAAAGGTTGTTTGTCAACATAAGTGGTCACCAATTTATTCCATAATAATTTATAAAAATATACTACAATGACCCTTTTGTAAGATCCTTTCAAAAGAAAACTCATTTCTCAATGGTTTATCTTTTGCAATTTCTTCAAAGTATATTGGTATATTTTGAAACACATATGGTACTCTTCCATGAAAACGTATCCTTCATTGAATAAATAAATGAATCTATGGTCCTATACATTGATCAAATATTTTTTCTCATTATTGATATTAATAGAGATCATTCTTTCAAACTATTTACTACATTCCTCAACTATTGAATTAATTTCCAAAACCTCTACCTCTATATTTTTTTGAATGTATAAGAATATCAAATTAATATGTATGCACTGGAGAATCTTCATTCCCTTTATCATCTCTCTTTATATGACGAAAATTCACATTTCAATTATATTAATATAGACCAAACTACATCAAAGAGGATATGTCTTTTGTTTCCTTAATTTTTTGATTTTTATATTTGGGGTTACCTGCCCTCTTTATGTTCATTTAAGCTCCCTCCACCACATTTCTAGGGTGATCTTCACAATATTATGATTATTGATCTTTTCTCATATATATGGTAATGATTTGTTTTTTCAAGGAGAATTAGTCCACTTTAATTCATGTTTTCTTTATCCTTTTTATGAGGTAACACACCCAGTCAAGTCCTCCATTCATAAACATTTCTTTACCTATGTATCATAGTATTCCAACTTGACAATCCTCTTCTCAATTGGATGATATGAAACTAGAGTATTCTTCCCCTTAAATATCCTCATATATATCACATCCCTCTAATTCTCACTCATTATCTATTACCCATACTTTCATTTTACATTGATCTCCCCTCACATGTCCATGATACCTATTCCTTTATAATTTGGAGTCTCGTATCCTTCATCATCAGTATTATTCAAGATCTCACAAACTTGAAGACATAACCTATTTTTAATTTAATCTTCTATTGTCAACACATGAATAGTATAGACAATAAAGGATGATGATTCTCTTATTATAGAAATTTTTTCATGAAAATAACTGCATGCACATCTTGGCTATAGTGGGCTGGCTCAGTTTACTCTACAACATAGATTTTAGCTTGGATTTCCCATGAGATGGATATATTTCTTGTATTGACCAATGCATTTGATTTATAAACCACAATAGTTTATCTTTTGGTATTTTCATGACCAACTCCCCTACCCTCAGTTAACATGAGATGGGTGAAAATTTTTACATTGAATCCAACTCCTTCCCACTAAATAGGTTCCTAGAAACAATGGGGGAATACATCAACATTTACGAATAAGACATCACAGTATCATACATATAGAGACTAAAATCATTAGAATTGATATTCAATAAATATATAAGGACATATTTAACATTTAAATCATCAAAAACATATATTCTATTTTATTTCAACTCACATATCCTAAGATGATAATGAAACATGGGCTGTAAGTGACCCAATCAAATGTATGGTTTACAATTTGGGAACCATGACCCGAATGCCACAAAATAATGGGGTAACTCCCAGACACTAGATACCCAGAGTCAGTTCATTATTACATAACATTAGAATGATCTATAGAGTTCATGTCTTAAAATAATGGTTACCTTAGTTTTTTGGAAGTAAAAGGTATATATATAAGTTTTACATTCCACTATAAAATAAAAAACAAAAACAATGTGTCTCCTTTGAACATAATGAAATCCCTTACCTTATCCCTGGAAGTCAGTCATAATATACTTCTTTGCATCCTGTGAAAAATAAAACATATGAAGGGGTGATCTCAGATGCTCAGTAAGAATAAAAATATAGGGGAAACTATCATAAATAATAATAAACAATTAAGGAAATGTCTAAGACAATACCATAGGGCTTCTAAACATAATATTCAGCATAAAATGAAAAATATTAGTCAAATAATTCCATTTACATATTCCCATAGATATTATACTAATCAAATAATAACATGTAATAATAGTAACTATTTTCATAATGATGGAATGCATAATGTCGGACATCATAACCACACAATCAAGGCCTCGTGCCAAGAATACAATAAATATTTTGTCAAGGCCTTGTTCCAAGACACTAATTTGCATCATGAGACCTACCGATGCATCGAGTGGATATAGAAATCCTCACGCATCACATAATAAGTCCAATTCATTCATAATTTGAAAAGGGTTAAATATAATCTAAACATTTGTATTAAAACAATCATACGAAATGTCGATAATTTAACCACAATCCATGAAAGGTATAAAAATAGCACATCCAAAGTGAAACATAACTTTTTCAACAAAATATTGAATATTGTATTATAATAAATCATCCTATATCAATTTTAAATTAAATTGAAGGATATTGACTTATATGAAAATAATCAGTAAAACTATTTGATAGAAATGTCCCCTTTTTCTTGAAAACATTTTAAAGTCGCACTATTTATCAAAGAAGTCCTTTAAAAGAGTTTTTTTAAATCAAAGTGTCCCATAACACCTGCAAAATTTTGAAAGGAATTTTAATTTTTAAACATTAATTTCAATATAAATTAATACTTAAAACAATTTTTCAAACATGGACATTATTGAGAAATATTAAGATGAATAAATCTTTAAAACATTTAAAGGGATATTTTAGTTAAAAAGTTCCTAAAGAAATAAGAGACTGTTGAAAAAAATTAATTGAGGAATAAAATTAATAAAAATATTATTTTTTCATGAGAATACAGGTTTTCATGTTATATAATGTTAATGGAAAATATATACAAAATATAAAAGTAAATTGGCCTATAACAACAACAAATTCTCAAGGGAATGTAAATTGAGATGAAATATCTTATAAAGACAGTTTCTGTAGATTAAAAATAAATTAAAGACATAATTATGTGTGAAAAATATAAATACACTAAATATGATTGATTATGCAGTGAAAATCAATCAGAGGAAATTCACACATATTCTTGTAAAAACAAAACAAATGAATTGGATATTTAACTTAATGATTGGAAATTGACTGAATATTACACTTATCATGTTCAAATCAATGACTTGAGAATTTATAAATGGAGTGATTATGTGTTTCAAATGTATATCCAAAAAAATTAGAGTGTATATTACAATATAAATAAAAAAATAGTGATTCCGCACATAATCGTGGAGTAAAATAATCAATGAAGTATCCATAAAACCAAATGAGTGGAAATTGATATTAGAAATTCCATTACCGCATGGGTAACAAACAAAAAATTCACCACATGAAATGTGTATCATAAATTTATGATGTAAATACCCATACATTGAATTATATTACCCAAATAATATAGTTAGTGTTTGTACACACACCACACAAAAGTAGATAGTGTAAAATATAGCATGAATCTCATGAAAATAAAAAGTGAGATAACCCCTCCTCCCTTATCTAGTATGTTTCCTTAGTAGATAGTACGTTAACCTCCAATATAGTTGTTAAATAATTGTTTTTGAATTATACCAGAACCAAATACCATAAAATGATATCATATTTGATTTTATAATATTTCTTTGTTAAAAGTATTTCAGTAGTAACATTGGTTTGAGTGTTAAATGATCCCTTATCCTTTATATAAGTTGTGACATAATCCATGTTTGACATGAATAGGATGTATATGACTCATATACATAATTATATTTAGTTCTTAAACTTTATTTTGAATCATAAAATGAAAATTATTCCGGAATTGTTGCGGTGGGGAAGAAATATCATCACGTTCATGGAGACGGTAATCCGTACATATGCACAAGGGACAATATTATTCTACTTATGGTGAAATAATATGTAATTGGATGGCATATCATATATACAGAATCATTAACATGTTATATTAATTATTTAAATAAATTATACTCATTATTATACCAATCCAAATAAGTAATTTTCGAATAACAATATACAACATGGCGTGGAGACTATAAGTCATACGTTCGCATGTATGGTGACTTATTCATTCATAGGATGGATAGAATAATGAATATGGTTGTGCCATATTTATAATAACATAAAATTATGTATAAGGTATTGGAATTATTATTTTGGTGTGGAAACAAGAGAAAAAAAGGATGTGTATGAAGAAAGGAACTTTGAAAGAGGTGATGAAATTATTACATTTTTTTGGGTGCTTCCTTTTAATTTGATCAAAAGGGCTCCATAGGATAGATTTCTGATCAATTTATGGAATATAGGTTTAAGTTAGGGTAGTTGGTAAGATATTTGAGCACGGTTTGGCCGAGCCAAAAGGCTATGGTGGTGTAAAATTGAGAGAAGGGTAAGTATCCTTTTATAAGAGAGGTGAGGATTACTTTTTGAAAAGATGGAAATATTACTTTATTATAAAATCATTTTCAGTTTTATAATGGATAAAGAAAGATTTATTTATAGGATAAGGGGTATTGGTCAGAATATTATCATCCAATTTCTTTTATACATATTTGGGTTACCATATTAATCATATCTTTTAGATTTTGTTCTTAGTTAAATAGTATAACTTTCACCAAGCCTTCTTGTATTTTTATATAACATGTTTAATAAACATACTATAAAATTAAAATTGAACCTCAAGTGGTTCATTAATGACATATCTATAATTATATATGTCATATTTCTGAACCATATATTTTTGATAATATTATATCATTTAATAATATTGTATTTGTTGTAAAAATTCATTTATGACAATTATGACACTATTTAGTATTTGGTTTTCGTGAAAGTCAACAAAACTTTACTACTTAGAAAAAAATACATTAAATCAATCCTAACATGTCATATTGGCCTATAAAATTAGTTTAATGCATCAAAAGTATAAATTTACATTTATTTAGATATTTATAATATTAATTATTTTAATATTAAATTAATAAGGTAATTACTACATCATCGTTATGTCAGGAATAAATTTCATTATTTACTGACTAAATATTATAATAAAAAAACAATGATATTCAAAATATTTTAATATTTCTAATGAATTTTTATATTCAAATTTATCTTATGTATAACCCTATATTAAAAGTGGTTTAGTTAATAAACATTGAATTTTAAACGTTTAACACTTCTTTAAATAAAATACTAATAAATGTCTTAATCTAATCCAAGTGGATCAAAGATGATCCTAAATTTTTCATAATGTTTATTTTGGTCCAAAAAGACTTATACAATAGAATTAGGACATGTGTTTGGATAATTATAATATCATTTTTCACATTAATTACCCTATTCCCTTTCAACCATGGAAAATAAATTTAAAAAGTCACTACTCATCAAAAATTATTTTCATACTATTAAAACATATTTTACTTACTGATTTCAACCATGTCTCTTATATTTTTTAAATTCAATTCATAGAAATGGAAAAATTACATTTTATGCAAACTATTAAATATTCATAGAAGGTAGGAAAAAGATGATACACAGTTCAATAAATGCTAATACATATAATCTTATTATAAAATGACTTCAATGAATTAAATTGAACTAATATTGGTATTATTTATCTATTTTGACTATAAAATAAATTTAAATTTAAATATTAATTATTTAAATAAATTATGGTTTTAAATAATAAGGTAATGGTTTTCACTATTCATAAAAAATTGATGGTTTTTAGAAAAATACCAAATATTCACCCTAAGATAATTTTGATATTTGTAATTATAAAATCATGTATATTTTAACAAATTCATGACATTTTATTTTCATTATTTAATTTGAAAAGTAATTCCTGTTGTGAAAACTAGAAAACGAGTTTTTTAAAAATTAAAAACTATCCAATGGTTGACTTGTTTTATATCCAATTTAAATGTAAAATTACATTACATTTACCAACATTATATAAAATTATAAGAATATAATGTATATATTTTCTAAAACAAATTAACAGGATAAACTAACAATATAAATAAATTGGTTGAAAATGCAGTTTTGAACTAAAATGCAGTATTTTTCACTATTCAATAAACATGAAACTTGTAATAAAATTACAAAAAATTAACCAGAATCTAAAATTGGTAATATAAATTCAGAAATTAATTCAATTTCACCATGTTGATTTTAAAATAGTGCCTAAAATTAATTTTATTATTGTTCAGAAAAAGACATAAGAAGTAGTTTCTTTATCTAAATAGTACTTATATTTTAATGAAACTTGTGGATTTACTTATAAATATGTTTTAATTATGTAATTTAATTATAAATTACTTTTAAAATTTATTTGTTACAATTTTTATTAATATATTTAATTGTTATGTTATAAATATATCATTTGAATAATTAATGTGTTAATTCGCAAAAACTCAATCATCTATAAAATGCAAGCCAAGTCAGTGTTACGTGAAGTATAAGATATTGAATTACATTAATGATATAACTTACTAAAAAATATTGGAGTGTAACATTCTCCCCTCCTTCAAATAATTTTTTCTCTAAATTTAAACTCAGAAATAAAAACTAAGTGTTTGACATTTCATAACAACTTTTTAGAAATCCCATATCCAAAAAATAGTCATTAAAATTATCATTTTAAAAGAAAGAAATAGAAGGAAAAAGGTCACCTAATATAACCCATAATAGGGTGCATGTAGGAAAACAATGATATGAAAGATAAATCAAAACATTATGTTCTAATGGAGAGTGAAGAAAACATTATCACAAAAATGTTATCTACCAGAAAACCATAAACTTGTGACAGGTTAAACGGTCTTTGATTACCCAATAGGAAGAGTAAACAGAAAACGTTTTTGTTTAATGTTCCATTAAATAATGTTTTGGAATATATTTATGAGATTCACTGTGAACATTAGGATATATACTTACATTTCGTGTAGTGTTTAATACATTAATAAATTTCTACCTCAAACTCATTTGTTTCCATACGCTGAGTATTCAAGATGACTTAGTCACAACTTAAGTGCTAGAATCAACTTCTAGAGAATCACATAATTTAGATGAACTATATATTTCACTTGACATTAGACATTAACCAAAAAGAAAATGGTTAGTACATGATCAAATGATCCCCAAAATGAATAATTGTTTATAGAAAGAAATACTACTCTTAATCTCCAAAATTAAACATAAATTATCAAAAGTTCAAAGAAATTCATAAAAACAAAATTGTCCTTAAAATTATTCAAAATAATACAAACTTTGTTTGAAAAACAAAATTCAGAAGGATTTTATCACATAGTATTCCATGATAAATATTAATATTTATCTCCAAATAACATCAACTACTCTTAACGCCACATACTTAAAAGTAAATAACCTATTCCCAAATACTAAATAATAGGTTAATCATTTTCATAAATAAACCAAATATCTATATGTCCACAAAAAAACATAAATTCTTCCAAAATAAAAATCCACCATTACACCTCAAATGAAATCCTATAGTATCATATTTTCCATAGGCATATAGTGTTCCCATAAAAGCTTACGTCTTCCAAAATAACATATATCACATTATCACTAAATCATTTTCTTATAGTAAGGATAAATCATAAGCTCCAAAAATTTTCATTTTCTGGATCCTTAAAATCATTTAACTAAAAATAATTACTTGTAAAAACCAGGGACATCACATAGTCTAGTGTTAGGCGATAAATCATAGTCACACATTGGTTGTGGATTCGATTACAACATCTTTGTATGACAATATTGGTTGTCACATAGTCTGTGTTTTTTTCTTTTTCATAAAAAATATAAATTTTTATCATTCCCCAAAATTAGATAAATTATTTAAAAATGACCATAACATTTTTTAACCCCAAATGTTAACTCATACCTTCCATTTACATCCCAAAAAGTAATAACTTGTAATTGACTCAAATTTATGGATTAAATAAACCCAAATGGTTCTCTGTAAATATATCAAAAAAACAAAAGATAATTCATCCTCAAATATAATTTTCTCATAACAAACAAAACAGTTACACATACAAGTGAAAATGCATCCAAAGTAATCCCATCAACAAAGATGATAAATAATTTTAATCCTTTGTCTATCCATTTATTTCCATATAAGTTCTTCCATGACTTAGAGGTTATCCTATAGAAAAATACAATGACTTGAACAATTCTTAGGTCCCCAAAAATTATAGCAAATGACTTTAAATGGATTCTTAGGATCAATTTTATTTTCATCCAAAATATGCTTCATTTTTCCTTCATAAATTTTTTCTTTATTTCCTTCTTTCCCACCCATAAAGCATTTAATTTTTCTGTTGAGACACATTATTATGTGTCTCCTTCCACATTTACAGCATCATTTTAAATGATATTTCTTTTCTCCATGGTCTCCATAGATGGAGCACTTATCATTCTATGCCTTTATCTTCTTTGTTGAGTTTAAGAGTTGGTTAATGTATATGTTATTGATCATATTTTTCGATAAATTGTTTCAGCATGAAAACGATGTAGAGACCCAAAGCGTTACGTACATGAACATTACATTACTTTTGCGGAATACTTAATACAAAACAAAAACAGACACACAAGGACCGTAATAGTTTAGTGTCTTTGGAAACTTGGAACGTAATCTTCTAATCGTTGTGAAAGATCTCCAACATCTCCCATGAAGCTCTTCCCCTTTTTTTCTTACCTAAAACATTTATTTATATCATGGGGAAAAGAAAACATAAAAAAGGGTGAGCTCAGATGCTCAGTAAGGGTAAGCATGGATAAAATAAAACATACTATATACATTTGAACTTAAAAACATGAACATAATGTTTAAACATCGAAAGCTTGAGCAATGACATAAAACATGGAAGTACGTAAGTCATAGATCATAAAGAAACTTTAATCCTGATAAAATACCATGGGGATAAAACTTTTAATTGTGGAAAAACATTATTATTTCCATAGTATCCACGGCATTGCTGCTAGGACCATCGTAGTGGACAATGTCCCTTTCTGAATTGAGTTCACTACTCGTTTCAGTCCTGTAACACTGAACCAGATTAACTTACCGTTCCCTCCATGTCTATCTCATGAGAAATAAATCGTTACCCAATGCATTATAGGGAGATATAGGTCCCACCCATCTCATAATGAAATCATTCTTACTTGTTCCACAAAATAAACATACATCATTCATAATAACCCAATAAATTAAATGGGTTTCATAAACATCATCCCATCATCACATAATCCATATAAAAGAAATGGATGTCATTTCATAATAAGAAAAGTGAATCCATGTAAATCATAGAGACATGATACTTGAAACATAAACATGTAAAATAATGGCATCTTAGATGAAAATGGTTTTGATGAAACAATTGAAATGAATTCTGGTGGAAAATATTCTTTTTTCTTCAAAATCATTTTATTTTCACAAAATGTCAGGAAATTTTAGAAGAAAGGTTTTTTATTCAAAATAGTCATGAAATCTTTTGGAAGAATCTTCATGAAAATAAGGCTTTATAAAACCATAAAAATCCGTTCACGCCATATAAGTTAAAAATAACATTCTCCTCGTACATTTGTCGAAAAAGTAAAAAAAGTAACTCGTAACGTAAACAAAAGAAAGATTCCTTACAAACCATGTAGTAAAAGTCAAAAATGGGTAAAAATGATTTTAAACATACATGAAAAAACTTTTTTAAAACATGGACATGGATGATAGAAATAACCCTAGTATATACTTACGAATAAACAATCTCGGATAAAAATGGGATTGGAAAAGTTATCCCTTACCTTAGGTCTGATATGCTTCGTACGTAACAGAACCCCCTGTATAATGATTTAAATATTGTTATTTACTTATTACAAAATCATATCCATTGTTATGATATCATATATGGTTCACTTATGACTTTATTTTACCCGTTCTCTTGTAAATTCCATGTTAAAGAGCGTTTTGGGTAAAATTGTTTCATTTGTCGTCCGTGTTTTGACTTGTAATTATTCTTATGATTACATAGATAATGTTTACATAAATCCATAATGTAAAACATGATTTATATATAATATATATTCAGAATATACATATATATAATAGATCGATAAATGGAAAGAAATACATCGTTAATGGAGACGGTAGGCCGTACGTACGCATGAATGTTGTTTTCGTTTCCTTAATGAATTGAATGGAATTAAGTAGATGACACATATATATATATACATAAATCAAGTATCATTATTATTTTATATATTTCATGATTACTTATTATATATACTTTATAATCATTCATGAATGGTTAATCATTGAGAATGAATCTCATCGCGTCGTGGAGACGGTAGTCCGTACGTACGCACGAGCGATGATATCATTCCCATGATCGTGGAATTGTATTGAAGTGTATGTATAATATTTAAGAATAAATATCACTTTACAATAATCATATATAGTCATTATTTACACCATTATACCCATCCAGGTAAGGTGGTGGTGGAAAATAGATTACACCACGGCATGGAGACGGTATTTCGTATGTACGCACGTGTGGTGATTTCATTTTCCGTAGGATGGATAAATGGTGAAATAGGGTTATTTCATACTTATAATAACATATCAGTATATTAATGATACTGATGTTATAACTTTATATTTATACAACTAATGAAGAAGAAGTGGGAGAAGAAATAAAGTTGAAAGAATTGGTAACGAACATTACCTCTTCTTTGAAGCGCCTCTTTGAGACCTCCTCTTAGGGCACTAAAATTGGTCTTTGAAAAATACCAGGACCTCTAGGATGTTTCTAGGGAAGTGGAAAAGAGAATGTTTTAGGGGTTTTCCGAGCATGAAGTCTCATATTGGTGTGAGGAAGAGAGGGAGGAGGTGCCCTTTTATAAGGGAGGGGAGGGGTAACTTTGGAAATCTTAAAAATATTAATTTATAATAAATCTAAACCCAGAAAAAAAAATCAAAAAATTACACATATTCTAATATTATATGAGATAGGGTTGTAATATCATCAAATAATAAAATTTAGAAATGTTAGGAAATTATTTTAAACATTATCAACTTGATTTATCCTTAATCAATTTAATTTTATTATTGGTAATAACATTCTAAATTTAAATTATAACAAATAATTACTTATTTGTTGTGTATTTTCCATAATTGGATAATTTATAAACTTTTAGACCATATAAATCTAAATTTTTAATTTTTATATATTTTTGGGATTTTTAAAATATTTTATAATATGTTATTTTTATAAAATATCAATACTGTCAATTTTGACACTATTCATTTATTTGAATTTAAATAAAATATATACAGAATATATGTTCAAAATAAAATATTTAATAGATTTATATAAGGTCATATGTATCTAGAAAATTAGTGGAGAATATTAAATAGTTCATATAATATTTATTATATTATTTTTAAAACCATTTATTTGGTTTATCTCTTAATAAAATAATTACTACAACATTTTTGTATAATTATTTAATATACTTATTTGTTGCATAAAAATTAATAATAAAATCCTATGATAAAGTTAAATCTATTAATTTCACAATAATACTTTTACTCGAATTTATCATCTTAAAATCACAATATTTAAATTGTTATATTTATTAAATTATGAAGGTGACAACTTTGGCATCATTTAAAATAAAATAAAATAAGTGTCATAATCACTTTTATAAGACTCCAAACGGTTATATATTATGTAATTGTATGATTAAGGTGTATATATACACTATAAATAAGTTTTTATCAGGTTTTTGGGCCTCTTAATGGGTATTATTATTTCAATAAAAACTATATTACTGATTTTTCACTTAATAAATAATTTCTGCATCATTAATGTATCACCATTAATGTCAATTATTTAATCCCTAAAAATTCTAAATAAATTATCATGATGTAGATAATTTTATTATATTTCTGGATACTATTAATGTTCAATGTTTTATAATGTTTATCACTAAATTAAAAGTATTATACTTATAAGATTTAAGAGAGTGACATGTTGTCACTTTCTTTGGTTTTAATAATAATTAAATTATTTTCATGGTCAAAAGTATATAAAATGAATCTAATCCAACCCTTATGTGATATGGGTCGACTTTTATCCATCCAATAGAATTTTGGCATGTGTTAAGGAAATTTTAGAATATTATATTTACCCTTAATTACCCGATTTACCTTTAACTATGGTAAATAAAATTTACCGTAGTTGCTATTCATAATTCTCAAAAATAAAAAGATTCCTATTAACATAATTTCGACCCACTGATTCCAAATATGGAATCCATTTTTTCAAATTAAATACACATAAGTTGCATAAATTAAATTAAAACTAATCTCGTTGTCGAATGAAAATGGGTTTTTGTTTAAAACATTGCAAAAGATTGAAATGATTTAACCTACGAGTTCAATATAAAATCAATGATAATTAAATACATTATATTAAATGGTAAAAATATATTATATTTATAATATAAAACCATTAAATATTATAATTTAACCACATAATTTATTACGATGAAAAAAGTTGTTTTTAAGTAATATATAGCGTGTTTTTACTATTCATTAAAATATGAAAGTTATCAGAATAATATGAAAAATTTATCCAAGGTAAAATTTTATATCCTTATTCCAAAGAATAATTTTATTTTGTAAAATTGAACTTATAAACATGTCAAAAACTATATTTAAAGTGGGTGTGCCATCAAAAGGTGGCAAAACTGCATTTTTTTAAAAATACTTATTTTACCCGAAAAATTTATTTTGTTCTTGTACCATGTTCTAGAAAATGTGTAATATGAATGATAATGTTATAAAATTCAAAATATAGTTAATACTATTCATAATGGCTAGTTCATAATAATATCATAATAATATATCGTTGTTTAGTAAAACTCGGTATTGCGTACAACACACGCTATCGAGGAAGGTCGCAATTGCGTGTAATGCAAGCCAAGCCAGGGTTGCGTGTAGTGCACGACTACTTTGTTGCTGAATATAACAAAATACATTGAATATATATATATATACTCAATGTTTCGTAGAATAACTATTATCAAAAAAACATGAAATTGTGTGTAACACGATCCAGGATTCCTGTTGCATATACTGCAAGCTAATATGGTGTTGCGTATAGCGCTAGATAATCTTGGTGTATCGTACAATAGAAGATATGAAAGAAATTAAAAAGGAATATATTTTATAAAATATCGGGTTATTACATTCTACCCCCCTTAATATCAATTTTTCCCTCGAAATTCATTGGGGTTATAAATGGTTTTCTACTTGATAGTTTCTTTAATTGAAACCCACATCATAAAAAGGAATACCAAAACTTATCTTTGTAAAATAAATTATGAAACGTAAAGGTTACCCAAATAATGTAATCATTGGGTTTCTACATAGAATAACATAGGTGAAAATATGGATATAGAAGAGAAATCTAACCATCATGTTCTGATAGAGATTGGTAGAGAACATGGCTATGAAAAATCCAATAATCACAAAGCCAAAGATTTTTGATGATCTAAGGTACCATCTGATTAATCGGATATAAGGTCACTAAGACAACATTTTTGGTTTTCAAGATCATTTCACTAATGTTGATGAATTAAAAGAAATACTTACATGATTTTGGTACAATCTCACTGTTGTTCGTGAATTGAACAATTTCCACTTCATCCCTTAATGAAATGAAGTTGAATATGTTATTCGTGATGTTTTAGCAGATCATGTGATAGAATTATGGGTCATTCCATCTGTTTCAAACAAAAGGTTAGAAAAAGTTATACATCCATCATATGGTAAGATTAATCGTATATGGTTCCAAAAATAAACTTATACTTAATATATGATACCACTTAATAAAATAAAACTAGTTTCTACTTACCAGGGACTTCCTGTAGGCTAGTGGTAGAAGATAAAGGCTAGTCGCACTTCGGTTGTTGGTTTTATTCCCACAGCCTTATCCGACACGAGGGGCTGTCACCAGTCCTGCAGGTTGTCCTTTTTCTAAAACTATATTACTATAACATCCCATCAATAATATCGAAAAGATTTATATCCTTAAACAATACAAAATTATGTCCAACATAATCCATTCTAATCTTTAGTCTTATCAAAAATACTTCGGTCCAAGGTCATAGTATAAAGAAAAGGATTACTTGAAATGTCACATAACAATCACGTGAATGCCATCATTTATCCCCCACATATCATAAGATATATATTGTTGGTAAATTACAAACATGTGAATAGCTTAATCATGTATTCTATTGAAAAATGAATACCCATTTAACCTTAGTGAAAACATGATTGCTGTATAAAGTTAACTCTTTCCACATACCAAAAATCCCAAAATTTATATATAATCAAACCATAATATCAGTTAGTCCTTATATCAGTCATGAGCTCATGAGTACAATAAAAAATATCATTATCTTCTTATACATTCATTATATGCATATCATCTACTTTCCAAAAATATCTGAATATCCTTCCATGGTTAACGGTACCATTCAACATATACTTTAATATACATTAGGAAAAACAATAGTGTAACAATCCTTCGATGATTCTTTATTCCATAGTACCATGAATTATTATTTATAAACATACAATCATTCCACAAACTTCTTAAACCACTAGCTGAGATTAATCATTTATTTCATCTCATATTTCATTTGTAGTCTCTTCATCATCATCAACATAAATACTAACCATATGACCATGCTGATTCTCTTCATGAGATTTTCCCACAGGGTATTGGTTTTCATAATGCCCATACATTCCACAATTAAAACATCTAATCGTTGTTGATGTCGTAGCAATACCATTATACATGTCCATGGTGTTAACTAAACCTTTTCCTTTGCACTTACTGGCTTTGTGTCCTTCTTTTCCACACCCAAAGCATCTTCCAGTTCCTTTGAAACAATCTCCCTGATGCCTCTTCCCACAAGATTTACATGAGGGAAATTGAACATTCTTTCCTCTATGATAATCATGAAACTCCATCTTTCTCTTATTATCTGAGTCGGGAAACTTACCAAAGTTAAGATTATTTATCATATTATGAGATTTATGATTAGGCATAATAATGATGTTTGGACTTCCAAATCCCATTTCATTTGGTCTCTCATGAAGAATATCATTCCATTGTCTGTCATATCCTCCATTATCGTGAATATTCCTGTTTCCAGCCATTTTCTAAAACCCAAAAAGAATAGCGTGAGAGGCAAAAATCATGCTAGGGATAACAACATAGTAAATGGGGAGTACCCTCAATATCTAACATCTTAGGTTAAATTATATGATCATTACCGTAGTTCTATGACTATATCTTATACGTATACTTATCCTTAGGGATATCCCTAGACATACCTTAGAAATATCTCTAGAGATCTCACTAACGTTTTCGTATCCTAGTTTCCAAAGGTTGAAAAAACCTTTCCTCTGATACCAACTGTATAGACCCGAAGCTTTACGTACATGAACATTACATTACTTTTTCGGAATACTTAATACATAATAAAAAAACACACAAGGACCGTAATAGTTTAGTGTCTTTGGAAACATGGAACGTAATCTTCTAATCGTGGTGAAAGATATTCAACATCTCCCATGAAGATATTCCCCTTTTTTTCTTACCTAAAACCTTTGTTTATATCCTGGGGAAAAGAAAACATAAAAAGGTTGAGCTCAAATGCTCGGTGAGGGTAAGCATGGATTAAATAAAACATACCATATACATTTGAACTTAAAAACATGAACATAATGTTTAAACATCAAAAGCATGAGGAATGACATAAAACATGGAAGTACGTAAGGCATAGATCATAAAGAAACATTAATCCTGATAAAATAGAATGGGAATAAAACTTATAATTGTGGAGAAACATTATGATTTCCATAGTAGCCAAGGCATTGCTGCCAGGACCATCTTAGTGGACAAAGCCCCTTTCTGAATCGAGTTCACTCCTTGTTTCAGTCCTATAACACTGAACCAGATTAACTTACCATTCTAAACATGTCTATATCATGAGATATAAATCTTTACCCAATGCATTGGAGGTAGATATAGGTCCCACCTATCTCATAATGAAATTATTCTTACTTGTGCCACAAAATAAACATACATCATTCATAATAACCCAATAAATAAAATGGGTTTCATAAACATCATCCCATAACCACATAATCCATATAAAATAAATGGATATCATTTTATAATAAGAAAAGTGAAACCATGTAAATCATATATACATGATACTTGAAACATAAAAATGTAAAATAATGTCATCTTAGATGAAAATGGTTTTGATAAAACACTTGAAATGAATTCTTGAGGAAAATATCCTTTTTTCTTCAAAATAATTTTCTTTTCACAAAATGTCATGAAATTTTAGAAGAAAATGGTTTTGTTGAAAAAATTCATGAAATATTTTGGAGGAAGCTTCCTGAAAATAAGGCTTTAAAAAACCATAAAAATCCGTTCAAGCCGTATAAGTTAATAATAACATTCTCCTCGTACTTTTGTCAGAAAAGTAAAAAAAGTACCTCGTAACCTAAACAAAAGATAGATTCCTTAAATACCTTGTAGTAAATGTCAAAAATGGGTAAAAAGGATTTAAACATACATTAAATTTTTTTATAAAACATGGACATGGATGATAGAAATAACACCAGTAAATACTTTTGAATAAACAGTCTCGGATAAAAACGAGATTGGAAAAGTTATCCCTTACCTTAGGTCCGATATGATTCTGTACATATCCGAACCCCCTGTATAATGATTTAAATAATGTTATTGACTTATTACAGAATTATATTCATTGTTATGTTATCATATATGCTTCATTTATGACTTTATTTTACCCGTTCTCTTGTAAATTCCATGTTAAAGAGCGTTTTGGGTAAAATCGTTTCATTTGTCGTCCGTGTTTTGACTTGTAATTATTCATATGATTACTTAGAAAAAGTTTACATACATCCATAATGTAAAAAATGATTTATATATATTATATATTCAGAATATACATATATATATAATATATCGATAAATGGAAATAAATACACCATTCAGGGAGAGGGTTGGTCGTACGTACGCATGAACAGGGTTTTCGTTTCCATATTGAATTGAATGGAATTAAGTAGATGACATACATATATATATATACATAAATCCAGTATCATTATTATGTCATATATTTCATGATTACTTATTATATATACTTCATAATATTTCATGAATGGTTAATCATTGAGAATGAATCTCATCGCGTCGTGGAGACGGTAGTCCGTACGTACACAAGAGCGATGATATCATTCCCCTGATCGTGGAATTGTATTGAAGTGTATGTATAATATTTAAGAATAAATATCACTTTACAATAATCATATATAGTCATTATTTACACCATTATACCCATCCAAGTATGGTGGTGGTGGAAAATCGATTACCTCACGGCATGGAGACGGTATTCCGTACGTACGCACGCGCGGTGATTTCGTATTCCGTAGGGTGGATAAATAGTGAAATAGGGTTGTTTCATACATATAATAACATATCAATATATTATTGATACTGATGTTATTACTTCATAATGAAACAACTAATGAAGAAGAAGTGGAAGAAGAAATAATGTTGAAAGAATCGGTAACGAACATTACCTCTTCTTTGAAGCGCCTCTTTGAGACCTCCTCTTAGGGCACTACAATTGGTCTTTGAAGAATATAAGGACCACTAGGATGTTTCTAGGGAAGTGTAGAATAGAATTTGGCAGGGTTTGACCGAGCTTGAAGGCTCAAATTTGTGTGAGGAAGAGAGGGAGGAGGTTCCCTTTTATAAGGGAGGGGAGGGGCACCTTTGAAAATCATAAAAATATTAATTTATAATAAATCTAACACCCCTTAAAAACATCCAAAAATGACTCATATTAGAATATTAGATGATATAGGGTTGTAATCTCATCGACCAATAATATTTAGACTTGTTAGGAAATTAATTTAAACATTATCAACTTGATTTATCCTTACTTAATCAATTTAATTTTATTTGTGGTAATAACATTCTAAATTTTAAATTATAACAAATAATTACTTCTTTGTTGTGTATTGTCCATAATTGGATACATTATAACATTATAAAACATATATAATAAAATTTATAATTTTTATATATTTTTGTGATTTTTAAAAAAATTTATAATATGTTAATTTTATAAAATAACAATAGTGTCAATTTTGACACTATTAATTTATTTGAATTTAAATAAAATATATACAGAAGATATGCTCTAACTAAAAGCTTTAATAAATTAATAAAAGGTCATATGTATCTATAAAATTAGTGGAGAACATTAAATAGTTCATATAATATTTATTTTATTATTTTTAAAACCATTTATTTGGTTTATCTCTTAATAAAATAATTACTACAACATTATTGTATAATTATTTAATATACGTATTTGTTGCATAGAAATTAATAATAAAATCCTATGATGAAGATAAATCTATTACCTTTCACAATAATACTTTTAATCGAATTTATCATCTTAAAATCACAATATCTAAATTTTTATATTTATTAAATTATGGAGATGACAACATTGGCATCATTTAAAATAAAATAATATAAGTGTAATAATCACTTTTATAAGACTCCAAACGGTTATATATTATGTCATTAGATTATTAAGGTGTAGATATACACTACCAATAAGTTTTGGTCAGGTTTTTGGGCCTTTTAATGGGTTTTATTATTTCAATAAAAACTATATTACTGATTTTTCACTTAATAAATAATTTCTGCATCATTAACGTATCACCATTAATGACAATTTTTTAATCCCTAAAAGTTCTAAATAAATTATCATGATTTATATAATTTTATTATATTTCTGGAGACTATTCATGTTTGAAGTTTTATGTTGTTTATCACTAAATTAAAAATATTATACTTATATAATTTAACAGAGTGACATGTTGTCACTTTCTTTGGTTTTAATAATAATTAAATTAATTTCATGGTCAAATGTCCATAAAATGAATCTCACCCGACCCTTAGGTCATATGGGTCGACCTTCAGCCATACAATAGAATTTTGGAATGTGTTAGGGTAATTTTATAATATTATATTTACCCTTAATTACCCGATTTACCTTTAACTATGGTTAAAAAATTTACCGTAGTTACTATTCATAATTTCCAAAAATAAAAAGTAGCCTATTAACATAATTTGGACCCACTGATTCCAAATATGGAATCCATTTTTTCAAATTTATTACACAGAAGTTGCATAAATTAAATTAAAATTAATCCCATTGTCGAATGAAAACGGGTTTTTGTTTAAAACATTGCAAAATAATGAATTGATTTAACCTATGAATTCAATGTAAAATCAATGCTAATTACATACATTATATTAAATGGTAAAAATATATTCTATTTATACTTTAAAACCATCCAATTTTATAATTTAACCACATAATTTATTACGATGAAAAAAGTTGTTTTTAATTAAAATATAGCATATTTTTACTATTCATTAAAATATGAAAGTTATCAGAATAGTATGAAAAATTTATCCAAGGTAAAATTTTATATCATGATTCCAAAGAATATTTTTTTTTGTAAAATTGAACTTATAAACATGTCAAAAACAATATTTAAAGTGGGTGTGCATTAAAAGGCGGCAAAACTGCATTATTTGAAAAATACTTATTTTACCTGAAAAAATTATTTTGCTCTTATACCATGTTCTAGAAAATGTGTAAGATGAATAATAATGTTTTAAAATTCAAAATTTATTTAATACTATTCACAACGGCTAGTTCATAGTAATATTATAATAATATATCGTTGTTTAGTAAAACTCGGTATTGCGTACAACACACGCTATCGAGGAAGGTCGCGATTGCGTGTAATGCAAGCCAAGTCAGGGTTGCGTGTAGCACACGACTCCTTTGTTGCAACGTATAACAAAATAAATTTAATATATATATATATACTCAATGTTTCTTAGAATAACTACTATCAAACAAACATGAATTTTTTTGTAACACGATCCAGGATTACTGTTGCGTATACTGCAAGCTAATATGGTGTTGCGTATAGCGGAAGATAATCATGGTGTATCGTACAACAGAAGATATGAAAGAAATTAAAAAGTATATATATTATAAAATATTGGGTTATTACACACGATAATTTTACTTCTATCAACATTCCATTTAATTTCTCATGTCACCCATTGTTCCCACCTTTTACATCATGTTCAATGTTACTATGAAATCCTTGGAATCCAGCCATTGAGTAAAACTAGAAAGAAGTGTGTGAGTAACAATAGTCATAAAATCATTTATAGATTATCATGACACCAAATTTTCAATCTAAAACTCCTCAAGATTATGCAAGGTTATTCATTCAAATCTTATATTAAAATTCTTCAAATAAGTAGGTAATGAAAATATGAATTATCCAAATCATATCCCCTAGAGTGTTAATACAAAGAGTGCGGCAAGGCCCATTGTCATGTACCAAGATACCACAAGTCAAGCCCGAAACTCCTTGTCATGGTTTTCACACCTAGGTATATCTATGTTAGAGCCACCTCTACCTGTTTGTATCTAGACATGGATGTATTTTCTATGAAAACTGACATAATATTTAAACTACCTAATTTTTGGGAATTTCTTCTATACTAATCCTCAATGTCTATCTTAGCCATATTTTCTCTAATCAAATATTATCTAAATATAGATTCCATGGGTTATACTAAACATCCTACAATACTAACTATAATGCCTCGACCATATATACCAAGAGTAGGAGCATTATTACATAACATTGGAGTGATCACAAGAGATCAAGTCTCGATACACTGATTAGTTTAGTAGCCAGGGAAATAATAGATACATAAATTAGTTTTACATTACATTAAAAAATAAAAATCCACAACATTGTGTCTCCTTTGAACACACTCACATCCTGTTGCTTTCCCAGCATGTCATTCATAATATACTTCTTCCTATCCTAGGAAAAATATAAAATATAAATGGGTGAGCATAGATGCTCAGTTGGAATAAAAATATCGCGGAAACCTTCATAAATAAGAATACACATTTAAGGAAATGTATAACACTAAAACACAATCCTTTTATACATTAAATTCATCATAAAATAGAAAAGATAAATCAAATAATTCTATTTACATATTCGCATGGACATTTAACTATTAAAATAATCACATGTTATATCAATAGTTAATTTCCTAATGATTTAATGAATAATCCCAGACATCAAAACCACATAGTCAAGGCCTCCTTCAAATACTACAAAAAAGTTATTGTCAAGGCCTTTTTCCAAGACACTAGATTGTCTAATAAGAACTTAAGGTTCATAAAGGGGCTATTTATTACCCCACCCATCACCTACTAAGTCCATTGAATTCCTCATATGAAAATGGTGAAATATAATCTAAACATTCATTTTAAAACAATCATACAAAATGTCAATACATTAACCAAAATAAATGAATGGTATAATAATAGATCATACACTGTCCAACATAACTCATTCAATAGAATATGGAATATTTTATTATAAAAAATCAACCTCAACAAAGAATAAAATATAATGAAAGAGATTTAAACAGAGAAAATAATTATAAAACCTATTTGAGAGAAATATCCCATATTATTAAAAACATTTAAATGACCCACTATTTTACAACTATGTCCTTTAAAAGTGATTTTTGAATAATTGTGTCCCATACCACATTGAAAATTTTGATAGTAATTTTATTTTTAAAACATTCATGTCCATAAGAATAGATCTCAAAATGAATTTTAAAACATGGAAATTACTGAGAACGATTTAGAAGAATAAATCATTAAAACATTTAATGTGATATTTTAGTTTAATAGTTCCTAACCAATTGAGAGAAGATTGAATAAAAAATATTTGAAGCATAAATATAATAACGAATTTATAATATCATGTGAATAAAGGGATTCATGATATACTATGTTAAAGGATATTATATACACCATATAACTATGAATTGGCACATAACAACAAAGACGTCTCAATGGAATGTAAGTTGTGATGAAATCCCTTATAATGACTGTATCCTTAAATTAAGGATAAATAATTGAAATAATTATGTGTTAAAATTTTAAATAAACTCATTATAATTGAATATTCAGTGTATATCCATCAGAGTACATTCACACATATTCTTGTAAAAACAAAACAATGATTTTGATAATTAACTCTGCGAATGGATATTGAGTTTAGATTACACTTATCAAGTTTATATCAATTTCTTAATAATTTGTTAATTGAGTGATTATTTGTATCAAAATTTTATCCACAGAAAGGGGAGTTGAAATTACTAAATAAATAAATAGTGATTTCACACATATTCATGGAATAAAATAATCAATGAAGTATGTGTAAAACCCAAAGAGTGGTAATTGAAATTAGAAATTCCATTTCTGCGTTGAAATATACGAAAAGGTCACCATATGAAAGAAGGATCATATATTAAATATGTAAATACCCATCTATTAATGTATATTACACAAATAACACAATCACGGGCAGTATATACACCACACAAAAGGAAATACTGGAAAATATATCATGAATCTCACGAAAATAAAAAATGTGAAAACCCCCCCTTACCTTGTACTTTTCCATAGTCGAGGGTTCATTAATCTCTAGTATAAGAATTAAATAATTTTTATTAAATTATATGAAAAATACATACCTAAATATTATTTAATACATGATCATCTAATATTGCTTTGTTTATAATATTTCAGTAGTATAATTGTTTTGAGTGTTAACTGATTCATTTCCTTTATATGTTTTGTTATAGAAGTCATGTTTGATATGGATATGATGAATTTGATTCATATCCAGAATGATATTATGTTATTAAAAATTATTTTTATTCTTATAAATAAAATTAATTTTGAATGGTTACAATGGAGAATGAATCTCCTCGCGTTCGTGGAGACTGTTATCCGTACGTACGCACGAGCAAAAATAATAATCTATTGATGGGGAAATTGCTTGTAATTGGATTGTATGGAATATATAAAGAATTATTACCATCTTATTTTAATTATTTACATCAATTATACTCATATTATACCCATGCAAATAATGAATTGTTGAATAACACACTACACCCTAATGTGGAGACGATAAGCCGTATGTACGCACGTATTGTGACATTCACATTCATAGGATGGATAAAATAGTGAATATGGTTGTATCATATTTTTAATAACATCACAGTATGTAGAAGGTACTGAAGTGATTATTTTGGTATGGTAACAACAGAGAAAGAGGAAGGGGGTGAAGAAAAGAACTTTGAAAGAGGGGATGAAATTTTTACCTCTTCTTCGGCTACTTCCTTTTTATTTGATCAAAAGGGCTCATTAGTTTGGGTTTATGATCAAAGTAAGGACTTAATGTTAATTTTATGGTATTTGTGATGATATTTTATTTGGGTTTGGTTGAGCCAAATGGCTTTAGAGGTGTGAAATTAAGAAAAGTGTAAGTACCCTTTTATAATAGAGGTGAGGGTTAGTTTATGAAAATCATGAAATCAGATTTTATTATAAAATAATTATTTGGTTTATAGTGGCTCCAAAAGGATTTAATTCAAGGTTAAGGTGGTAATGGGTCGAAATATTCTCATAAAATAGTTTTTAGAAACTTTTAGCTCGCTATATTAACCTGATCATTTAGATTTAATTCTTAGTCAAATAGTTTAACTTGTACCATATCTTCACGTATCATTATATTACATGGTTAATAAACATACTATAAAATTCTAAGAAAACCACAAGTGCTTAATTAATAACAAATTTATAATTATATATGTCCTTTGGCCAAACCATATATTTTTAGGTATCTTATATCGTTTAATAATATTGTATTTCTTTTAAAAACACAGTTATGTCCATTTTGAAACTATTTAATATTTTGTTTTTGTGAATGTCAAAAAAACATATTACTTTGAAATAAATAAATTAAATAAATCCTATAATGTCATATTGACATAAATAATTACTATAATTCATCTAAATTATCAATTTACATATATTTTTATATTTATAAAATCTATTATTTTATTCATTCATTAATGAGGTAATTATTTCATCATCATTGTGTCATGAATAAAATTAATTATTTAATATCTAAAAATTATATATATAATAACATGATGTATGAAATCTTTCTATATTTCTAGTTAATATCTATATTAAAATTTATCTTATATATATTACAATATTAAAAATGATTTAGTTATTAATCTTTAAAATTTACACATTTAGCTCTTCTTTAAAGAAAATAATAATATATGTCTTAATCTAATCCACGTAGATCAAAAGGTATCATAAATTATTCATAATGATGATTTTGGTCAATAAACATTCACCCAATAGAATTAGGACATGTGTTAGGATAATTATAGTATCATTTTAACCATTAATTACCATGTTAACTTTAAATCGTGGTAAATAAAATTCTAAAGTAACTATTCACAAAAAATTATTTTCATCATATTGAACGAAATTTTACTTAATGATGTCAAACATGTCTCTCCGATGTTTGAAATTCTATTCAATGAAGTGGTAAAATTACGTTTTATGCAAATTGGCAAATGTTCCTAGAAGGTGGGTAAAAGACGTTAAAATGTTAAATAAAATTTAATACATCTAATCTTATTATAAATTGACTCATATAAAATAAATTGAGATAATATAGGTATTATTTATATATTTTTTCCTTAAAATAAATTTAATTAAAAATAATAATTATTTAAATAAATTTTGGTTCTAAACAACATTGTAGGGTTTTTCACTATTTATAAAAAATTGAATGTTTTTAGAAAAATATGAAAACATCACCCAAATCTAATTCTGAAATTTCTAATTTAAAAATCATATCCATTTTATCAAATTGAAAATATTTAAATACAATATTTAATTTAAATGAAATTCCTGCTGGGAAAACCAGAAAGCAGGTTTTTAAGAAGTAAAAACTATTAAAAGATAGACAAGTGTTTGTATTCAATTTAAATGTGAAATTAAATACAATTACCAACATTATATAAAATGATAAAAATAATATATATATATATATATATACTCTAAAAAATAAGATTATTATCTAGAAATTTAAATAAATTGGGTGAAAAATCAGTTTTGAATTAAAATGCAGCACTTTTCACTATTCATTAAATAAATAAAACTTCTCATAAAATTACCAAACATTCCACCTAATATAATATTGGTATTATGAATTCAAAAATTAATTCAATTTCACAAAATTGAAATTCTAATAGTTTCCAAAATTAATTTAATTATTGTTCACAATAGGTCATAAGGCGTAGTTCCTTTATCAAAATATTATATACTTATATTTTAATAAAACCTATACATTTCCTTATAAATATGGAATATTTATGTGATAGAATTATAAATGGCAGTTAAAATTTATTTATTTTTATTCATATTACTATATTTAAACTCTATGTTTTAAATATGTCATTTGAATAATTAATGTGTTGTTTCGCAGGAACTCAATCCTTGATATAATGTAAGACAAGTCAGTGTTGTGTGTAGTATAAGATATAGAATTACTATAATGACATAATTTACTATGAAATCCTGCGGTTTTACCACTGGAATCTTATTTCTTCACCATCCATGATCCCAAAAGATTCTAGAATATTCATGGATATATTATCTTTCCCCCATTGGGGAGATAGGCATGACCCTAGCATATTGAATTATCTTCACCATCCATAAATATTATGAGAAGATTTATAAGAATTTGGAAGTTCAAGGGTTTTTTGTACCTTACTATGTTTTTTAAAATGAAAATAATATTTTATTTCTTGAATGAAATGAAACATCGACAGTATAAGTGAATATGAAATCCTAATAATTTAAGATATATATATTTAAATAAATTTAATCATCGATAGCATGTAATGAATGTAACACTAGGTTTGAAAAAAATGTGATATTCTATTAAAATTTTATAATATAAAGATGATAATTATAAAATACTAGATAAATTGGGGATAATTAATAGTACCATGTCAAAAAAAAAAAACAAGTTTTAATTTTTATTAGAAATAAAATATTAATAATTTAAAATAAAAAAATTTTTCTTGGGGAAATGTAATTTTTTAATGGAAGGATTAGTCATGCTTTGCGCACTTAATTTAAAATTAGTTTTTAATTATATTATGAAATTCAATTGATAAAATTATCTTAATTTTTCAAATTAGAATACCAAAATTTTATTATGGTGAATTTTTTGTATTATTCTGAAAACATTCCTTTTTTGATTAATCGATAAAAATACTAAATTTTAAATCAATTTTTTTTAAATAATTTATAATATAAAATTATATTATTAATTTTAAATACAGTTAAATTAGTTAAAATATATATCAATTAAAAAATTTAGGTCATTTGAATTATTTTTTATTAAAATATTTATAGAAAAAAATGTAAACATTTGAACATTCTCTTTATGAAAACTCACTTTATCGTCACATATATGGATTAAATTTAAATTAAATTTATATAGTTCTATGGATTTAATTTTGAAAAATGGATTGAATATTGGAAATAATCATAATTTATATAGTATAATATGGTCAAATATATTTTTTACCAAAATTTATAGTTAATAAATTAAAAATTGTTTAATATAGTTCTGGTTAAAACTAATTTCCATAGGAGTAAAAATAAAATGATTAGGTTCAAAAAATCCAAAAACATTTATAAAATATAATTTTTGAACTATATAAACATTATAATATCTAAGACTCGATAATAATACATTTTTTTCTTTTTTTATGTTAAAAACAGGTTTACGTCTTTTTATTTTTAATACATTCAAGTGTGTCACTTACATCACTTGTAAATCCAACCCACTATCATCTCTTATTCACAACGTAAAACCCTTTTGGTTCATTCAAAAACATTCAAATTAAATTTTTTAATTCCCTCATCACACCCAATATGAATTATTTTAGTAATAAATCCAACATATGAATTATTTTTCGGTTATAATATTGAGTATACCTAAAAATATGTATCATTTTTCAACAAGGGTTTTTATATTATTTCATCCTTCACCTCCTTTAATTCTAAATAAAATATTAATATATAATATAAAAATTATTTTAAATATAATAATAATTTTTTTTATTAATTTCAGGGCCAAAAATCATCCACAGTTCTATCAAATGGTATATGAAATCATTATTTGTCTTTACGGAAGACTACTACTTCGCGAACCGATGTCATTACATTTCCATTACCACCACTCACAGTTTGGTATGACTATGTATTTAATGTTTATATATTATATTTATTACAAAATTATACATTTTTTTTAATTATATCATATATAAATTTTCACTTTCTATTATATAAGGAATAATATCACATTGCTCATGTGTATGATAGATTACAGTCTCACTAAGCGATGTCATTAATGTTTCACTAATGCTTTAAAAGTAAGAAAATAAGGATAATATCATTGAATAAATGAGATAAAACCTAAATAATTATGATATTCTTGGCATATTTATCACTATTAAAAGTTAAAATATCATCCTCGTTCTGACATAGGAAAATAATAATTTCATTCATGTATATGGGGATATTCGCTTTAACGATTGGATTTAAAACATTTTTTTACCACCAATAATCATGTATGATATATATATATATATTTAAAGATATAATTTGGTATATATTATATTATTTTGATTATTTAATGATAAAATAAAATTTAACTTATTTCCATTATGATCATTGAAAAATTAAATTGATACTCATTTGTCGTTACGGTTTACCATCTTTGTGATTGTCACATAGTTCATTTTTGATAACAATCATTAATGATTGGGTTTAAATGTAAAAATGATGTATAAATATGATAATTGTTTCATTATAATTATTTTGGATATGATTAACTAATGAAATCTTCAACCATTATTAAACTACTAAAGTATTTTTTGAAACATCTAGAAAATATAATCGAAACATCTCACATAAACATAATTGATTATGTAATCATATATGACATAGGGATTAGTTAAATAAAAGAAATAATAAAATTTAGAAAATTTATTAATAATTTATTTAATTATCATAAGTTTATTATCGAAGAATATATAGAATGTACATAATGAGTTGGACTCAAGGTAAGGGAAACTCATCTCATTTTTTCTTATATGATACATATTCCATATTCACCACTTATTTCCCATGTGTGGACAATGTACTTCCAAATTTACTTTCTATATAATTAATTTATTTATATTTATTGTCTTTAATAATTCAACTGATTTCAAATCATTTCCGGGTTTAGGATTCAGATGTTATCAATGTGTTTAGTGTTTATTTCAGCATCTCATCATTATTCACAATTGTTTTTGTTTAAACCTAATATGGGGAAATTATTAGATATTAATATACTAATATATATATATTTTACTGAGCTATTGTTATTAAAGAACTATTTAGATTAATTTTAATAATTTTTTACTCTATGGTTCTTAAAATGATTGAGAAAATGTTTTTCCATAAAATATGACTTCATTTATCTCATCGATCAAAAATAATTATCATCGAAACCCATGTTTTCTAAAAAAATTGAAACTTTTTCACACCATTTCAAAATTATTTATTAAAAACATTTTTACCCATATTTAATTTTTACCGAAAAAATTGAAGAATCTGTTTTCTGTTTTCAAACATTGACCATTTAGATATTTCAAAAAACCGAATTGAATATTATTTTTAACATGTACAATATGAAAATAATTTTCCATAATCAAGACCAAAAAATTTTAAAATTATAATTTATCATGTATTAAAATGTTATATTGATTAAATTTTTTAATTTCATTTTTTATTTTAGACATAAAAAATATATTTTCCTTGTGAAATGTTTAGATTCCTCAAAAATAATATCTAGAAAATTTATGTGATATTTCTACACATCAATGAAATAATTCGATTATAGTATTTGTGTTCCACAAGGGATATGTTCTATTTCTATAATTGTAAATATTTATATTTATTGTTTATGATCAATTATAATGCGTATTTGAAATTTTTTTCGATTAAAGGTATTACTCTTGATGGTTTGTGATTATGTTTATTTATCTGGAATGTAGAATCATTTTTGCGAAAATATCATAAATTGGATGGTTTATATTGATTAGATTTCACACCTATTATATGGGGAACAGACTAATCATAGTATGTGAAAGTTGAGTCTCACTATAACCCCTCAATGCATCGTTAGGTTTCATTAGACAAAATATATTGTTTTTTGGTTGAGGTCGCACCTATTTATATAGGTGTCTTGGCCCAATGGCTCAAATGAATTATATGTCTTCACAGAAGTCCTCAAAGGTATTATATATCTTAGGAGAAGGCCATAATGGTATGTTTTATATGTCTATAATTATTCATTCTATGATTATAAATTCATCTATTCATATCCCATGTGATTACTCGATTGGTTACAATATTCATTGATAAGATTCATGAACATGTGATTATTTATATAGATTAATTTTATCACAATTAATTCCTACCATATTATGATCAATTTATTTCTTTTGTGGTATGTGTTTTAGTTAATTACCATTCAATATTGGTAATTCCTTAATTATTTATAGCTTCTGTAGTACTCTTACCCTTACTGAGCATCTAAGATCATTTTTTCTTTTTTTCCTTTCGATAGGATATGAGGAATTGTTTTGTGATTGATATGTTCGAATACATTACAGAGAATAATATGATTCTCAAATAAAATACTATATGAATTTATTCTTTTAATATGTAATTTCAATATCAATTATATATCTTGTTTATTAATACAACGAATCTATTCATTCCTTCAGGATGAGATTGGTTGTATCTTATACTAATCCTATACAATTGAAACAATTCCATGTTATTGTGGTTAGGGTCTCGGTCATTGTAATTGGGTTAATTTTAATAGAACCCTATGGAACTAGATTTATGAAAATAGAGAATGGGGATCAAAAGCATATGATATAATTTAAGGATAAGTGTAAAATTAGATCAGAATTTTTTTAAAGGAATATATTATGTGGTTTTTCCTCTTAAATTCATCCCCTTTTGGATACTATAAGATAATGTAGTTCTATGATATATGTACCTATTAGTAATAGCTCTGAAATGGTGTATTATTATTGACCTAATAACAACCTGGTACTTGAAAATGAGCATTACTGTGCATTTATATTGGTATTATCATTTGATATGATTTGTATAATTCACATTTACCTTAGAAAATAATTATGAAGAATTTTAATTTAAATATATCACAAAAAACCACGTTTTTTGATTATTAGATTACCTATGGAAACAAAATTTCACAAATTTTGGGTATTATACCTTATGTTTCAAAATTATATGATCCAATAAAGTGTATTCCATAATTTAGAGATTTTCACTTTTTGAATGAATCAAAATCGCCTCAATAAATGTAACGCAGTGATTAAAAATATTCTTTTCATTGTTATTCTGATGATTTTTTTAAGGGAACTACTCTCCCAAAAATTATGATTATATGAGGAAATAATATCATGTTATAAAAACATTATAAAATAATTTTCTATGTATTATTGCATTAAAGCTAAGAATGATAATAATAGGATGGAGTAAAAAAAGTTGGATAAAGGGAATAAATATTTTCCAACATTTTATAACTATTGAAAGAAACACGATAGTAAATTATTAAAATTAATGGGTTGTTTCTATAATTTTGGACGGAATGGAAACCTTGTTAATGATTCCAAATGAATAAAAAAGGAATATTGTTATATGAACTATGATATTTTTAATGACTTTATTGTAGTTATTTTTTATTATGTAATGTATGTTATACCTTTAACAGTAGTAATAAACAAGAAATATAATTTAGTTTAATGTTGACCTTTTTTTAAAACACTTAGATTAGGGATATATGACCATTTATATATTCCTGATTTTGAGATTATTTTATTAGGATAAACATGTGATTGACTATGATAAAGTAAATTTTAAAGTATTTAATTCCCAAGATAAATTAATGATTTCATGAAAAAATATTATATGATATCACAAAGAGAATTAACATAATTTTTGGATTTGAGGAATATATCTAATATTTTATTAATTTATGAAATATGTAATCATTCATGCTTTCAAAATGGTTTTATCCAAATGTATTTTATTTAAATATTTCATGAAAATAAATTATGAATGTAGTCAAAAATTTGGTATGTGACTATTTAGAGTTACTTCATATTGATGGGGGAATTAAAGATAGGTTCATATAAATAATTATGTTACCTTTTCTCTAATTATTGAATCATAATATTTTTCTGGGTTCATATGGTTTACCACTTATGAAAAATTTTAACATATGATTTTGATGAGGTTTAATAAATTAATATATTATTTCACCGTATGCAGATTTATGCATATTGGATAGCCTCTAAAACCATTTTTTATAATAATTAACCAATATTGAAGGAATAAATTACCCTTCTATTATGGATCTTATTATCAATTAAAAGTTAATTTTAGTGATTCATGAATAAAAATTCTTCTTTTATGATCATTTCATATAGAAATTTATGATGTTGAAAATAAATGAATGATAACCAAAATATTAAATTATTCCTATTAAATAGGAAAATATCATGTTTATATATTTTAATATGTTAGTTTACTATATGGAAATTTAATTCCTAAACTATAGGAAAAGGATATTAAAATAAAACATTTTCCAAATACCATCATTTATATTGTGCCGATGGACTTTTAAATCATCACATATTTATGGTTCTTATGACCTTATCATTCCATTGATTATTAACTTTCTTGTGAACATTGACCTCGATCACCCATTAATTTTATTTACGTTCATCCATGTATATGTTTTCATTTCCCAAAAATGTTCTCCAACAATAAAGCATAATAATGTGTTATTTTAGGTGAACTTCAATTATACAATTATGTCAAATAATGATGATATTTTATTAACTTTTCCCATGATGTGTATCATTAATATTAATAATTAAATTGTAGGTCATTAATATTAATAATTAAATTATTAATATTATTGTTTCCTATTTATTAGAAATTAAATAAGGATTATTTAATATAAAATAAATTGTTTCCTGAAAAATCATATTTTTTTTATAAAAATTGGATTAGAAACACAAAATTTAGGGAATGTAAAATTATTTGTTACCTCATTTATAAGTCAAATATAATTAATGTAACTTCAATTTATAATTATAATTTTAAAAATATATTACCATTATTTTTTGGGAGATTTAAATTTTTTAATTTTTGATAAATATTGAAAATAATGAATTTTAAATTAATGTTATCTTCTTTAAATTTATTTTCACGGATAAATTATTTCATAAAATGATTTTAACATATAATTAGTTTATATATATATTAATCACATTTAAGACATTATAATTAATTTTATATTGAATTTTGGATAAAACAATGTTGTAAATTTTGAATATTTTCTATTTGAAAATCTTATTTTTCATCGCATATATAGGATTAATTTAAAATTTAAACATTACAATCAAATAAATAATTTTTTTTCAAAATGGATTCAATTTTTTAAATAATTAAAATTTATATTATGTAATTTTTTTAAACATAATTTTTAGACAAAAATTAATTATGTAAGTAGTAATGATTATTTTCACTGTTTAAGGTATAAAATGATTTACTAGGGGCTGAACTAAAATGATAAGGGTTATAATGACAAAAACCCATATAAAATTTTTTTTATGGCTATATTTATACCTACTAATTTCCAGTTTTCTATAATACATCATTTACCCCTTTTCACAATGAAAAATGTGGGTATACTTTTTTCTTTTAAAAAATTACAAGTCTACCGCTCACCTCACCTTTAAAAGGCCACCAAATATGTGCTACTCCACACACCTTCAGACCCATTAAGAATGGAAAATACCTATAAAAATAATTTTCCATGTTATTTCATATCATTATATAATCTTTATTATTGACATAAATTAAACATAGGATGTGTTTCAGTGCAAACCTAAGGAGTATACTTGAAGAAGATTCAACGTTCTATAATGATTACTTTTATTTTATTTCATATTCAACATCCTTAAAATATTATTAAAAACTTATGATATAATTTATTCTGTATCTTATATATACTGATATTTTTAATGTTACATCAATAAACTGCAATCATCCCCACTTTCATTAAATGTGTTATAAAATCATCTTTGTTGTGTACGACGAACTACCACTTCATGATTTGATGTAATTCAATTTTCCGTTACCACATATAATAATTGGGAATTATGGTAGATGTAAATTATAAATAATATATTTATAATATATCTATATCTCTTAGAAAACTATATTAAATATTACTTTTTTTGTGTCATTCCATATGTTATACGATATTGTGTACGGTAGACTACCTCCTCATGAAGCAATGCGATTTGATTATTACTAAAAATTTACATAGAAGGTAGTAAAGATGATGTTAAATAATAAATATATGATATATATGATATAATTATTTTATTCAGGGAAAATCTATTATTCTTAAAACATTTTATTTCATTTTCATTCTTACTCCAAAAAATGATAACATCATTCATGTATGTATGGGTTACCACCTTCATGTAGTTTCATGGTTATATTATCATCCCCACACCACATGGTCGATATATATAATAATATTTAAACAATTATTATGGTATATATTAAATTACAATAATTTTTGTAATTATTCAATACTACTTAACGTCATTTCATAATGATCATTTAAAAATGAAAACATTGCTCTTGCATACGTGTGACCTACCATCGTGATAATTTTAATGTAGTTAATTTTAAAAAAACATAATTATTGAATTGCTTCAAAATTATGATTAACTTATAAATATGATAATTATTTCATGAATATTATTCTCTTTTCTTTTAAAATAAGGTTCTCTTTGACCGAAGTAAGCCTTCCAAATTCTTTTTTGACTAATAAATCAAATATAGACTAGACATATAACATAGACAAAATTTATTATGTAATCATATATTATATTTTAATTAGTTAAATAAAAGGACCAATTAGATTAAGAACAATACATATGAAAACAAATAATTAAACAGATTCTGTAATTTAGGATGATAAGGAACATTAGTGATGAGTCAGACTCAAGGTACTAGGTTATTGTCTCACTTTTACTTACATGAGACATTTTCTTTATTAAACACTTATTCTTCTTGTGTGGTTTGTGTTATTACTATTGGATAATTAATATAATTAGTCTAACTCTATTGATGGTATTTAATGTTTTATTTTCTTTACTTTTTATGGGGATTATGATTCAGATGTCACCAATGTAGTAAGAGTTTATTAGAAAATCTTATCATTATTTGGGATTGTTTATATTTACGTCTCAATTAGGGGAATTATTTGGTATTTATACTATAAAAAAACAATATTATTCTCTTTTGGATACTAATTAACATTTTCATGTATCAATACCATTTTCCTCTATTTGGTATATATAATTCTGGAGACCTTTTTTAGTTAATATAAATTTATTTCTATCTTTAGTTGGAAATTATTTTCATAAAAACCATTGTTTTAAAAAAATGATTTACTTTTTTTCTTTTTAAAATTATTTATTAATTTCATATTTATTCATTTATACTATTTACAATTTTTTTTTGAAAAGAATATTCATTTAATTTTTAAACAATTCCTTTTTATCTTTTATTGAAAGGCTAAAAGAAATATTGGTTTTAAGTTGTCTGAAATGAACTGAATTTCCCACCATCACGAACAATCAATGATTTAAATATTATTTAAAAAGTTTCAAAAATATATTTATAGTGACAATAATTTTATCAATTTTTTGGAACTTTTATTTTTTTTAATAAATCGATTTTCAAAGTGAAATGATTAATTTACACTAAAAAAATTAATAACATTTTTATATTATTTTAATTTATAAATGAAAAAAAATTACTTATGTTCTTATAGGTATATGTTTTATTCATAAAATCCATATAATATATTTTTAAGTATTATGATCATTTTTACCAAATTTGTGGAATTTCATTTCCATTCACTAATTTAATCTATATGTTTTAATATATGTTTTCTTTATTGGTGAATGTACTAAAACATGGTATGCTAGTTTTTTAATATGATTGTTTATGTTTAATATGTTTCACCCCGTTCATATGTGGAATCTAGTGTACTTATTAAGTGACAGTTGGGGCTATCTAAAACCACTTGATGCATCAGTAGGTCTCATATAAAAAAACTAGATTGGGTTTTGGTTGAGGCCATACCCATTTATATAGATATATTTTCACAAGGCCTTGATAGAACTATATATCATGAAAAATGACTCGATTTTATTAGATGGAATGGAACAAGGCCACATAGGTATGTAATATATGACCATATTTATTCATTCCATCAATATTAATTAATTTGTTGATATTCCATGTGATTATTTGATTAGTTAGAATATCCATGGTTAGCACTCATTCTCATGTGATTAATTTTTTGTATTTTTTGTTCATCATTTCTTCCTGTCATATTATTCTCATGTAATAGATTAAATGACATGTTTTTAGTTATTTAACATTGCATTATCATTAAATTTTTTATTCATAAATTCTATTGCACTCTTACCCTTACTAAGAACTTTATCTCACCCATTTCTTATGTTTTATTTCCCCATTATATGATGATGTGTTTTGTGATTAATATACAGGTATATACACAGTGTAATCAATTAATTCAAAAAGAAATATCATTTGGTATTTTTTATTTAAATTTATTGAGAATTTATATTATTTATCTTGTTTACAAATTATAATAAAATACTTGGTCCTTCATGATTTCAGTCATTTTATCTTACTCTAATGTGATAATGTATAGAACATATCCATACTACTAAGGTCAAGGTCAGTACATTTTTTGGTATTAAGGGAAAATCATATAAAAAAATATTAATCGATATGAATGGGGAATCATGCTTCGTGTGAAAATAGCCATCCCCTATATACAATAAAAAAAAGATTCCCTATCATAATATTTTTCATTTCCACCCTGAAAATGAAAGATCCTAAAAACCAACAAGGAAAAAAATTACCACTAATTCCATTAAAGAAAAAATTAATATGCTTCCATATAAAATGACATATATAAACTATCTTATAAATTTATTGTTTTCAATATTGTTTATCCAAGGTCAAATATCACTTTGTTTCACTAACATCATTATATATATATATTGAATCTTAAAATATTATACCAATATATTCAAATACTTCCTAATGATTCATTAATATAATTTTAATAAATGAGATAATTTCCCCTTGGAGTTTCAAACTCGAAATATAGTTAGGCCCAATAGTTTTACAGTGAGGGAATATCAAGTAAATACCCACCCATAATTTTTATAATTATTCTCCCTAGGTGAATCGGATTCAGAACCTACATCCACTTTTTTGTATCCGAATAGTAATTTCATTCCTATAAAACTAGAAACATTTTACATTAAAAAAATTCTATGATATTTTTCTTTTATTTATAACATCAAAGTGGTTTTCACAAATTTTCTTTTCCTGGTATCTAAAAATACGTAACCACTTTTCCAATACCTATTATGTTTGAATAATATCAGACTCCCCTATTTGGTGAAAAAGTATATACTATAAATACTGGTCATCATAAAAACTGAGAAACCCTATATCCAAACTCTTTTGATCATTCTAAATAATATAATCTTTATAAACTAGCCTTAATACGATCAATTATTATCCAATATAAACAATTATATATTTCATATAAATTAATCATTAATTCTCAAAATAATCCTTAAATCTGGGAACCCATATGTGAATTTCCATAGGATACTGGCTGCATAAATTCTTATTTCACAAAATTATGAAAATTTAACTATAATTTAACTATAACATACTCATTTCAATACAACTCATATGTTATATTCATCTATATTATTTTTTGAATGGAAAACACAAGATCAAGTGATAATAATTTAACTATTAGGTTAAACAAATCAATGTTTCATAAATCATTATATCCTAACCATGTGAAAACTAGAGCATGGGAGAAATGCATTATTAAAATAACATGTACAAATAATAATTTTCCATATAAAATATTGAAATGAATTCCTATAATAATTTAACATAAAATATGAAATCAATGTTTAAAATGTGAGATCATAAACATGATCCATGGAGCATAAAAAGGAATATTACATAGAAGTGTCGAATTAGGATATACATTTGAAATAAAAATAATTTTACCTTAGATAATAACAACATGACCATAATCAATCTTTTAAGCCTATATACCTCATAAAATAAAATCTCAATATGGTGAACATATCTTATTACATCAACTTTGTGCTCAATCATATGAATAAATATAATTGTATCTACTCATTTCCCAATTTTATGAACCTGGCTAAATGCATTGAGTCCATGACTAATCTCGAAAACATAACTATCAACATTGAATTCATTCTCAATATTGTGAACATAGAAAACCACATAGATTACATGCTAAATCCAGTGAACATATCTTACTACATCAATTACATGTTCAATATCATTATCTCATGGTAAATAAAACATTTAATAATGCATTAGAGGGACATATTTGATACCACCCATCTAATAATGATAAAAAATAACATTTTTTCAAAACGAAAATGAATTCACTAAAAATGAGTATATCAAAAATTATTTTTTAGGGTGATTCAATTGAAAAAACTCCATTGGATATTTATTTGTTTGGGTTAAAGGGGAAATTCATAGAAAAAATCACTTTTCATAATTCATTTTTAACATTATCAAAAAAAGATGTAGTAACATGTCACTTTTATTTTCATTTTTTATATGTTTATAGTACTAATTTATCAATAATAATTTATAATGAAACCAAAAAATTACCATGAGAATAAATAATGGTTGATTCTACCAATGAAGAGTGTATGATATGATATAAATTCATGAAAAAAACATTTTTAATATTTTAAATATAATTATTATAACCCCCATAAGAAAGTATAATAAAATTTATTTTGGAATAAGGTTAAGGAGAAAAATATATATCATAAGATATTAAGAATATTATATTTTAAAATAATAAATTAATTTCTCCTGGAATTAAATAATATATACATGTAAGTAAAATAAGTTCTTGGAGAGGATGAGAATTATAATTTAAAATATATTTTATTAAATGAAGAAATAAATAAATAAAAAAAATTGATAAAAGGAACATTCCATTGAGGTAAATGGTATGAATCATTTATTTAATAAAATATAAGGATATATAAATTATTTATTAAAATAATCTTTGCAAAAAAATAATAAGTCAAAGAAACGAAGTTTGGGAGGACAAAACACTTTCATCATTGGACAATATTGATTGAAAGGGTATTCAAAGAGAAAACATGAAATGGATTTTTAAGCCACATTATATGTTGATAATTATTATATATTGTATTTATAGTAAATATATAAACCTAAAAAATAAATGAGTTTTTCAAAATTGAATATTCCACAAAGAAATTAAATTGTGGTTAAAATACCAAAAACTTTACTCCCAAATTCCAAAAAATATTTTTACCCACATTATAATAAAAATAAACATATAAATTATATATTTATGTACCATATACATGCATATATATATATTTATTTATTTACCATCTAACTCTAATAGTTTTTTATACGTTCTTTAGGTTATAATTTTTTATTTTCAACAATTGACGTTAGGACCTTTGATTGTTTTATGGATGTGATCTAATGTCGATGTAGATCCCCATTATTTGTTACAAATACCATCATTAATAAATTATTAAATATACTATAACATATATTTTATAATTATTTATAAATTAATTACATCATTCTAGCAGATTTTTAGTTATGATTTGTGGTCTTTAAATCATTGATGATCCAGTTTCTTTATTTAATTTGTGAAAATGAAATTTGTATAATAATACCAACTTAAATAATAATATTACATTTGTTAAGTAAAAAATAATTTATTTTCAGTAAATTATTATACCAATAGTTATGTTTCCATGATAATACATGATAAATATTTATCCAATAATTCATTTATATGGTTAAGCCTACCCAAACACGAATAAGTTATAAAAAAATGATGACTATAAAAGTAATTTTTTTGTAATATCATAATTTAATAAGTATAATAATATTATATATATTTTATAAATGTAATAAATTATAATATAAAATATTTTTACGATTAACTTAGGATAATAATCTATTAGGATAAAAGAAGAAATCTTTTTCCATCTTTGTATAATCCTTTAAACTGATTAAATTTGAAAATATAACATAATGTCAATATTATTAATAAATTTACCAATCTATGATAAAAATAATAATAATCATTTGATAAATATAATATTAATTAATTAAATACATTTGGAATAAACCCATGAATATATGTTATAACAAGAAATATATGTCATTCATAGCGGTAATGATCCATACGTAAGAGAAATGACATTTTCCATTTTTATGTTATTAGAGAATGAAGGAAAATAGTTACTACATTAACATAAAATCATTTAAATATATTAGTAATAATTATTTAATTTTATTACTATGGTTAAAATATTATATTAGTAAAAATATAGAGAAGAAAAATTTTAGGATTTGATAAAACTCACATTAAGGTACTTCAATCTTCTCTTGAAGGACTTATTATGAATTTAAGCCTTAGTGAAATTTCATGTAACCATGTTTTAGAAAATTTCGAAAAAGATTATATGGTAGGTAAAATAGGAAGGGATTATGGTGGAATTCAATGGGTATGTTTGGATTTACATTAGTTGATGTGGGCTCGTTTTATAGGTGACAAATGGGAAGTCCACCATGGAAATGAATGTTTGGAGAGTGGTAAATAAATATCACATGGGTGTTTGGTGAGTTAGATGGGGTATGCATGGTGAGAAATGTGGTTATCAATATTTTGAAATCCATTTTTTCAAAAATAAAATATTTTTTTCGATGGAAATTAACCCCCTAATGTTTATAAAATATTGTAAAATCATTCATTTTTATTAATTTTTTGAAATATAATCTACATTGATAAATATATTAAAACTTCGTTTTAATGATTTATTCAACATTGAAAATTAAAATTCAATCCAAACATCTATTAGGATATAAGGATGTCATTTTTCTTTGAATTATTAATATAATTTGAATTTTTTTACTTCTATTATGGATTAAACTACACAAATCCTTCATTCAATACTGTTGTAAAATAAATATGTTTAAGTATATGCTATAAAAATTGAAAAATAAAAAATCTTCCATGCATCTAAAATGAATTTACAGAAAAAAAACAAGTTACTAAAGTGGTAACATGTGACTACCTAGAACCATATGCCACATAACGATTCCCAGATCCCAATGGGTCACATGGCCTCAATTGCATCTTCTCGAATGCCAAAGGCTTCCGACTGGCAGAGAGGGCCTTTGGGTTGTCTGTGGGAATACTATTCCCTCATTAGCAGAGTGTTGAAAAGTGGAAAATATATAAATGAATACTGAAAAGTGGAAGCAATATAGTTAAATTGCAGGAGAAAACTAGTTCAATTGATAAACACGAAAAAATAACTATATCAACTCGAATAGTGTTGATGTAATGTCATTCCCCTAGAAAATCGGAAATCATGCATTGCAAAAAAACATCTTCCATAAGGTAAAAGAAATAAAATCTACTCTATTCATCCCAAGATCATACATGGTCATCTTCCATCAAGCTCTATCCTAGCATCACAAAATCAGCTATTATAAGCTGCATGTTTCCCTTTGTTGATACTAGAACCCATGTATTATACTCCATTTAGAAAATAGTTCATAGAGAGGGTGTTAAATAAATCTCAATGGGCCAACACAAATGGTGTCAATAACATCTGTCTCATGTAATGAAATATAGTAGTGTGAAAGCATGCATATATAAATTTAATTAAGAAGATAAATATAAATAATAAACCAAGTACCTCTTGTTTCCCTCAGCTGGTGTGTGAACATGAAACCAGTTCATTAATTAATAAATTACCATTTAATGATAATAGGTCATGTGAGGCATAACCAACACTGAAATCGCCTCATAAAAGTATATGTAGTGATGATCCCAAGATGTATCACGAAAATCAAACAATGATATCATGTGAGGGAGTTCCAGGGTAAAAACCAAGGTAACTTAAACACTTTGAAAGCTAACTCAGTTGATTTTGAGTCGAGATCAGGTGTAAGAGTGTAATATAAAGAGCGTATTCCTTTTAATTCCATATTAAGGAGCCTACCAATTCTAAGGGGATCAACCAATGTAAAACAAGGTTATGCAAAGACATGGGCCCGATGGGATCTCACCATGGAACCTACTAGTAAATGTTTCATCAAATGAGTATATCTGAGGTATCCTGAAATAAAGAATGGGACCCAATAGTAGTATACTGAGAATCCAAGGAATATATATGAACCAGTGTCTAGGGGTGTATCAACCTAAGCAAACCATATCCTTGAATAGGAATGGGGTTCCTCAAACCCAAGGTATTATCCTCTCAGAATCCAAGGAGATCATTAGTCCGTAAATTCCTTTTTGATATTGTAATCATGTAATAATTCATTAGGTTCAAGTATTTCTTTCCATTAGTGTGGATATGTCATGTAGAGTTGAAACCATTAGTCCAAGACTTTTCTTCCATTAGTGTGGATATGACAAGTAGTGTTGTAACAATTTAATCAAGCATTAGTTAGACATTAAGGCAAAATTAACTATTGTAGTTCACTCCACTACCATCCATCAATAAGGAAAGTGGTGTTATGAGCTTGTAAATTTTTTTCAATATCTTTTAATAAGTCCAGTGAATATACTTAGTATACTTACTATTTCACATTTCATATATCACATTTAATAAAAATTTGAAATAACTTACCTTAGGCGGGTCATGTGGTGAGAATATATGGTACATTCAATTATGAAAATCTCATTAATAAAATTCCATTCATGATAAAATAATCAGAACTATAAATTTTATTAAAAGGGTTAACCGAATGGGGGCTCAAACATGTCCAAACACTAAAAACACATTTATGGAATAACCTTTGACATGATGGTGATTTAGTTGTGGGTTTAACCACTAACAACTAATCACATAATTGGGAAGAGAATAACAATACAGTTATAAAAATTTTACTTATGGCGTGTTTATTTAAGAAAATATTTCCAACAAAACTGGTGGGGCCCACACGATTATCTAAAAATCAAGGAACATTAGGGATGAGTTATAAACCACCCACCTTATGGTTTTAAAATCCTTGTCCTTTGGTATTGGCCCTTTATTTTCTTCAGATCAGAGTAGATATATGAAAAGGTGAAAAACACTCCTGTGGAGATATCTAGGTCGAGAGAGAAAGAGAGAAAGAACGTCTAAAGAGGACCGGTGTACATACCATTGGGCATACAACATGATGAATGGAAGCTCAATCGAATGTCGAACAAAATAGATATCCTGATTTCATGTTTGTACCTTCAAAATGATCCAAAATAAGAGAGTCCCCGTTCAATCCCCTATAAACTTCGATTAGGGATGAAGGGGTTGGCTTAATAGACCATTAACGGTATTTTAGACATTTTACATAGGATTTTAGCCTACAGACGGTTTTTCAGACTATGTGCACACCATACGAGATGGTTCCACCCAAACCTAGGAAAAAAGGGGGGTTCACATGCTTAGACAGAATGGCCATTCATAGACCATACGATATACCACTATCCAAAAAAACTCAAACCGCTTGGTTAGGCAAACCGGGCACATACCATGGGAAAACCATGTGACTTGCCATGTTTTGTCAAAAAAGAGGCATTTTGAGATCCAAACAAGCCCTGAACACCCTCAAGAACATTTTCTAGCTCATTAGGCATCAATATTATGCCAAAAGTAAAGATTTACACCCAACATTAAAGGATCGATACCTGAGTGAAAAATCTTGTTCTTACATAACACATTCAATCAATGAGGTAACTACATTGTGAACTAGTAAAAATTAATTACTCGATAGGTCATGACTGGAATTCTATTATTTGAGGGAAAACATCATGTTCATTCTAACCGACTATGAGTATCTCCATAGATTGGAATATGAGAATATAATTTAATATTCTGTGATAAAACACTTTTAAAAGTTACCACTACAGTTATCAACCTACCATGAAAAAATATTACAATGCAATGAATTGAAAATATGAGGACTCTTGGCTGTGACCAAAAAAATCAACTAATCATATGATCTTAAATCCACTCTTTGATCATCTAATATCGTCATGAAAAAATTTGTCTATCCATGTGAAATATTGTTAACTGAACCTCCAATTAATGATTCTTTAGATGGTTGAATATATTTAATGATTTCATCAACTAATACAATGGTCCCAAATGACTACATAGAAAACTATTCCCCAATATCAATCACACGTGAATACTGATCATTGATGACCCCCATCATGTTGTTCATTGAGAACATAACCAAAATTATTAAAGGGATGAATATATTAAAATTATAAAAATAGTTAATTGTGACCTAAAATAATTAATTCCAATTTCCAATACATGAATAAATAATTGGTAATTTATCAGGTATATGTGTTATAATAATTTGATGGTACAAGAGAACACAGGAGGTTTTATAAGAAAGAGTTGAAAAATTATAGATTCCCATCAACCTCAATCACACCATAGAGCTATACATATAGAAGAAATTGGTGAAGAATTGATTAGCAGCCAAAAGTTTATGAATCAATCTATGGTTAAGGATGTACTAGATATTAAGGAGTCTAAATTACTCATGTGGAAGGAGGATATGCAACAAGAAAGGTCATGGGAATATCCAAAAAAATTATAACTAATCCTGAAAGAAGTGGTTGTTATTGAACCACATGATTGAATTAAGACGTTATATCTCTTATTTTATTTCAGACATTCTATTATGACTCTGATGATATCATGATAGTAAGTTTATTTCCTAAATAGGTTGAAGTCTCCTTGATTCCCAATTGATAAATTTTGTTTGTTAAAAAATAATTAATATTGGCCATTTTCTTGAATATTTTTATTGATTAATTAGTTTGAGTACCTACTTTCCATTTACTTTAATTTTAAATTTATTAATTCTCATAATTACTTGTTCAATGCAATACATTAAATAATAAGCAGTGTTTCAATATGGAAGTGATCTGTGATATATGTCCCATAGACAAGGAAAGATTAATTGATATAATATTCATTTTACTCCATTATTTAATAGATTAAAAAATATTGGGGGAAACTAATGGGATGCAATATTATTAGATAAAAATAAATGAAACAATATGAATAATATTATAATAGTACAATTGTGGAATTATATATCTCTAGAATGTTTTTTTCAAAATTAAATTTAAACCCAACTCTACTCAATCACTATTTTCTCCCTCCTTGAAGATAACCCAATACCCACTTATATTACATTAAATATAAATTAATGAAGTTATTTGAAACTAGTCATTTGATAGGCAGATCATAATATTTTTTATCCCAACAAAGATATTCATGAAGTACAAAGTTTAATTTTAGTTCATAAAAAAATTATGCCCCATTATACAACTTCTTTTACAATTATTAACCATGAATAAATTTTTGTTTTGGTAATTATAATTTTACTAAAAATATTAGAAAAAAAATATAAACTATTTTGAATGGGTTGATTCAAAATTTGGACTATTTTTAATGTCATTAAATTTTTAAATATAAAAAAATAACTATTAAAATTAAACATTACATATGAAGAAAAACTTTTTTGAAATTAAAACCCTTAAAAATTATTAACTATTCTTATACTTATTTTTTATCAATTAATAATTAATTTTTTAATATATTATTGATATTAAAAAATATTTTATCACCATTTAATCATAATATATAAATTTCTCTACGAATTAAAATCATAGATCATAAATAGGAAATTTTTATTCAAAATAATTTTAACCATAAAATTGATTAATTATACATTTAACTATATCAATGGAATAAATCATTATTAAAAATGACTATTCATTTTATTCAAATTTATAAATGATAAATGTATAATGATATTTTTTATATATAAATAATTTACTTCATCGAAAGTTAAATGTTTATGTCATCCCACCTTCTACATACATATTCTTCAAAAATTTCCACATAAGACCTAATAAGAAGATATTGAATTGTGGTTATCACTTGTTGTGATTCCGATACAAATGAGTCTCAAAATGATTTCAAAATGCATTTGGTTCTACTATAATAATATTTTTATTAAAGCAATATTATCATAGTTTTTCTTTGGATTGGTATAGGGAAAAACCAATTGATGACAACTCCCTTCCAAACATAGTGAAATGATCTTTATATTAAAGTATTTTACTAGTTGATCTCATTAATTTCCATTTTCTATAAATATTAAATAATTTGGTTACTTGTATTTATACCCACCCATTATATTTTTAAGTTGTAATGGTAATATAAACCAAACAACTATATAAATCATATGACTATATATATCGGTCAAATTTCATTAATATAAATACCCTAAAGGTACTCATATATTGATATATTTAGAAGTTTTTTTGTACTTATAATTCTTTTACATAATTCCATAGTTAAAATAATATTGATGATATTAATTATAAACCATATGGATAGATATTTTAGATTCAACATAATTTTATTTAAATGTTGATTTATTACACTAGTTGTTACAATTTTGATGATTATATTCATGATAGTCTACAATGATAGATATTTTATCTTTATCACAATTTTATTTAATTTGGATTTATCCCACTGGTAATTCTATCCAATATGTTTCATGTTTCATTCTCATAATATATTAATTTTTCTCTTATATTGTAATATTTAATAAAATTATTTGTGGTTTTTTTGTTAATTTTTTGTGTGAATCAATATATGTAAAATGGAATTAAAATAAATGAAAACTAATAATAAAATATAAAGGAATCACATTCAGTGTTTCAATATAATAGGAACTATTAATAAACCACATAAAATACCCAAATTTTCTATATAATCTATTAACAAAAAAAATTCCAAGCTCACCCCAAAGACATAATGGTATATACCATCTTTGGTAAACCAAAATCACATATTAAAAAATCAATTATCTAATAAATCACTACTCTTGAATACAAAATTGACACTTCTTGTAAATGGGATAATGTCAATGTGATCAAACCATACTCAATATAATCTCCATGTTCTGAAAATGTAACTTCCATGTCCAATAGTATACCAGATCTTCATTAATGAAAACCGTGTTTTAGTTTTCTATTTATGGATTGAATTACATATTCATTAGAGATATGAACTATAACACAACTTTTTTATGATTGAATTAATTCACAAGGTACACAAATAACTACCACCTTACAAAAAAAATATCTTTGATTCATCTATCACCTAGAAAACAATATACGAAAACACTACATAGGTTAGTCTTTTAGAACCATCATGCTCCCATAAAATCGAAAACTATCTTATCTATCTCTGGAAAATATAACATTTTTGGTCATAACTCAATTCATTTTGTTGTAACCATTATAAAATATTAGGATACAAAAACCCTTTTTGGAATATAAAATAAAATCACCTCATGGAGAGTTACTGAGGAGAATATCACCATTTTTCTCTAATACCTCAGGTTTCACTATCATCTCTCTTAATATTTTTGGTTTAATATGATAAAAGGAATTCGATATAGGCCTTGCACTAGGCATGTGATCAATAATGAAATTTATCTCCTTTTTATGTTGGAATAATTATAAATCACCAATGGGAAAAATCCAGAATCATTGTAATATAGGGGGAATGTTGGTGGAACCAACATCTAATCCACCATAAGAACCACACCAACCACGTACATTATAATGGATACATTTTCACTATGTTCTGGTTTCTCCATACCTATCTACAAATCCCATTCTCCCACAAGAACATTATTATCTACCATTCAAATTGTAAGTGAAACACTCCTCTAGAGTCAACAATTGTGTTCCCATAATAACTTCAAGTAATCCCTAAAAAATATGTCATTGTATTTCATTATATCCATAATAATTAAATCCTATAGATTTCTCTATCCCCCAATGACCATGAAAAATGCTGGGAATCAATAAATATAGTCAAAACTCATCTCAAAAAAATATCTTGATCCATCATAACAAAATATATATTTAAAAATAACCCTAATATATACATAATAAAAAGAAGAGGTAAAAAATGATTTTTTATTTTATAAAATTGATTGAAAAATAATGACGATGAATGAAAACATGAATTATCACAGTATATTGGCCATTTTCACTATTTTTTGGAACATGGTATATAGAATACAACAATTCATCATCAGATTAATTTCCTTGACACCATGATCCTTTACTCTCCTATGTATCTAACACATGTGGTGTATATGGTTTCTAACTCCACTGAGATCATCACCCATATACATGCCAGGAACTACCATAAAAATCCATATTTTTTATATGTGGATGACCAAAGATAGCTTTTGAATCATGTGACTATATAGATCCACTACCTAAAACTAGATGAGATATCCTAAATATCATATTTTCTTCTTGTTACCCATTCTACCATAACCATGACACACCTTTAGGTTAGTATGTAGGGAAATTTATAAATACCTTTTCCACCCACATCGATAGAATATATGCAGAACTCATCTTAGTTGTGGGAGTGACGAACCTCTTCAAAGAATAACCTGACTCTCAGAACTATTACACATCTCAGTATACCTCTTCTTACAACCCCTTGAAGAGGTACCTCTTTCATTACAATATAGTTCACCACTTATGCCACTTAATATGGGATGAAAGAAACTAATACTATCATTCACCCTAACCATCATAACAGTGAGATCATTGAATAAAAATTCCTATAATTTCTCAAGTTGAACATTATTACTTATAAAATCACTTTTATTATAGGATCTATCTTAATCATATGGTAATTGTTTTCTTAATTCACTCATAATAATTTATAAAAATATAATTTCTCAGCAAAATGGGAAGAATAGTCTGTCAAAAACTCCATCCCATGTAGAAACACCATTAGTATTTTTCTAAATCAATATTCAACAACTACTAGAAAAAAAATTAAGAATATTTCATTGAAGAAATTTAATTTCAATCCCTTATTCCTCTGGGATAGGACCATAACACTACACCATCTCTTAGAAGTTCCTAAAATATTCTAGGCCACCAACTTCACCAAAAAGGCATCTGGTGTCTCTACCTGCTCAAATAAATCAGCTATAAACTTTATATAATACTAATAATCTTATTAATAATCCTAATGACATATCAGTCACTATAAATATCAAAGTTGATTCTACTATAAGTCTTGATAAAAGATTACAATTTTTGACCAAACTCAATACACCACTTTTTTCCCACTAATTCTTAGTGAAACACCAATATTAGTGGATGAACTGTTGAATAAGGTGTTGGTAATTTCATAGGATCATGATCATCAATACCATTCAAAACATCAAGATGTACAAAGGGACCATCAAAAGCATCAGAAACATCCTTGATCGTATCCACGGGTGTGAATGTAGGACATCTTAGAGGTGTACTTTTTTTTAAATTTAAAATCATAAATTTAAGAAGCATCTTTTATTGAAAAAACATAACTCAATTTTAGAATTTCACTATTGAACATGAACATAAAAACCACATTATATACACACCATCTGTGAAAACATGGAACACTATAAATATGAAAACAGAACACTCTAAATTAGTATTCACGTACTACAGGTATCTACACATTATTCACTTTCAAATATAAAAAAGCATCAAAATACGTTTTTTAAATTATATATATTCCATCAATAATGTCTTTAAAAAGGCACCAATTATATCATTTAATAAAAGTTAACATATTTAGATTCATATACATGGCATAAAGATTTATACATGTCATGATATCCTTGTTGATGAATCATGTTATATAATCTTATGTTCCCTCGCTACTAAGGGAAAGATGAAAATTCCATAAACTTTAACATCAAAATAACACATAAAGAATATTATGATACTATAAGAGTGTATCTATTAAAATAAATCATACTTCTTGTACAAGACTAATTTTCAAATTATTGGTGTTAGATGAACATATGAATTACTTCTTCCATATATCCTACCCAAACTATCTTTAAACTACTATGTCCCATATTATTAATCAATGAGAAGAATCTATGATTATATGTGGGGACTCCCCAACTAGGCTTACAGGGTTTTAAATATAGTTCCACAAGGCCTCAAATATTCATCTCCCTGTGTAATAGTTTTGCAAAACGTTATGAGGTTGTAGTCTAAAAAATGGGGGTATTTTACCATAGATATAATTAACTGACATTAATAATGAATACAACCATCAATACCACAATATAATAGTATGATTAACTTGTAAAAACATACTTAATATAATTAAATAGTACACATGTCATTTATAAAATAATAATTATGAGGATATTCATTGTAATTATAATAATAGATGATATTTACAAAAATAACAAAATATTAATGATAAAAAACCGTAAAAAGATTCAAAAAAGTTTCAGTATAAAATTTATCTTTCACCATTGAAAAATTCTCAAAGACCAAATATAGGGCCATTTCAATTGGATAAAATCTTAACCACAATGATCACATTTTATCTAATATTCCCAAGAAGGGTTTGAGTAGAAAAAGTAGTATTATACCATCAATATTACATTATATAATTTCATCAAATATATGAGTGTTTAAATACTGGTGGAAAATATATATGTAATCAGAAGAGCTCTTTATTTATTATTTATGAACTGACTAGGATACCGTTAACCATGAATATAACTTATATGCATATGCATTAGAATAAAAAGTTCATTCATTTGATATATATATTTCAAAACATTAATGGTACATTTTATTTATGTTAATAATACCCTATAATGTTCCACATTAAGTCCAAAATAAAATTATATAATACCCTCACTGACATTGGGGATGTCAGAATTCAAGTCCCACAACAATTCAAAGACAACACCCTACACCATATGTCACACAACATTATATTGGTTCCCAACCATATCAATCCATGTAGCCACAATGTTCTTAATAACATGTTTTGTACTCTCATCCCTTTATACAACCTAAGTTGGTGAACTAGTGTGTAATTATTTCTTTATTTCAATAATTTAAATAAGTTATTATTATAATGTTATGAAATTAAACCCCTAAATATTTATATTAAATAAATTAAAGATTTAAAAATTTACTAGAAAAACTATTTTTAATTAACTAATCCATAAACAGATACAAATCATAGATAATCTAAGCAATGTGCTCATATAATGATTAATTACCTCTAAACTCCTATGTAATTGCAAATTTTGGAAAAAATAATTCCTATACTGTGTTCCCAAACCTATTCATCTCATCCAATCAATAATTCAAATAAGGATTAAATTATGAAATTTGATAATAGTTCAATATTATAAGATCCCAACCATGTATATTCCACACTAAAATATGATGATTTTTCTCTAGGATGTTCTTGTATTTAATTCTATATTTTTAGAGATAATACACAACAAAATATTCATTCATGTTTGATGTTAAATGTACATTACTATGATAATACTTCAACAACCAATATTGTATATTAAAAATTTTCAACTTATTATAATCTTAAATCCATGATCTTTACAAACACAATTTTTTTCTATGATTTGTGATAACATCATTCTCCGTAGAAACATCTCAATATTTATAGAAATTTTTTAATTTCAAATCAGAAATTAATATTAAAATCAAATACCTTCTCAAATCCAAGTCAATGATATACTATAAAAAAAATACAACGAATGATTAATGTTTTTTGTTGTTTGAGTTATTAATATAAATAGAAAACCTATAATGTAAATCCATATCTATTCATTATTTATTTGACTATGTAAAAGGAATATAATATAGTGAAGCACCCTTCTCTATGTCTTAATAAGTCAGTTATGTCATAACTATTTTCAAACATTTATAATGGTTACATCATGTAACTGGCATTCATTGTCTATATTTTGTTCGACTCGGTGATAATCTCAATAATCCCATGTGAAAATTAACACCATCCATGGTGAAACATACTCTATGTGGGGAATTATTCAACATCACCCTCACTGTAACATGGTTAATGATTCAATAATTTGAATTTGTGTACAGTCTGAAAAATTAAAATCATTTTGTTACTAAAAAAAAATCCCATGGTGTAGCATATTTTTTTTAAAAATAACACTCATCATAAAAAGTATAAATAGACCTATTGTAATGTCATAATTACTCAATGGGATAGGTGTCTGAAAAATTCCAATGCATATAAAATGATAAGGATATTACTTATGGTGTGTCCACCAATTATGTTTAATGTGATAAAGATATTCCAATTAAAAATAGAATTTTTTATTCTATTCAAGGATAATAGGTATTACAACATTTAACAATTTTGGTAGAATCCGACACTAGAAACAACTTTGTATTATATCTCCTTTATAATTTTAGATGTAAAATCAGTGCTCCATAAAATATTTTTTTCCCTACCCTATTGAGAAGGTCACTATACTTCCATTAATTATTCCTCCATTTAATGTGGTTCAACATTCTTCTCAATTTAGACAAACCCTGGGATTTATGATCATTTTTTTCATCACCCTTATCAGGTAGTTGAGAATAGTGTATCCTCATTGTAGTACGTTTATCGTACAGTGAAGATATGGTTTTTTATATTTAGTGAAACCCTAAAAACCACTATTTAATGGATAGTTGTAATATTGTGTGGGGCTCCTCCAAACTAAAGATATGAAATGATATCTGAGCCTAACACATTTTCCAGGTGTTTTCATAATTTTCAAACATAATCTCTAGTAATTGTGTGCTCCATTTCCTAACATTGAGATTCATGTATACAATATTATACATATTCTACACTAACTAAAATATAAAACACTATAAAAAATATGAACATATAGATTTATAATTATATATAAAAAAGGGATAGGTTAAATAAAGGAACTACAAAGATTGTGGATATTTTTTAAACTCTGTGGACATACTCATGCCTTTCCAATACATGGGTGGTTAATATATCTAAATAATATAAACCTCATTTTGGGGTTATAATAAACAAAAGCCTAATTATAATATTATACACATATCATTTATAAAATGGTACTAAATAAGAATGTAATTCATGTGAAATTTAAATGATGTATTTTTCATCAATTAAATGGAAATTATGATGTCAAGTGGAATAATTTTATATGTATTAACTTATAAAAAAATTTATTCCAAATATTTACATAGATAAGATATATTCATGATTTTGGGAATGAAATGTATTCTTTATAATCTATTTTTATAGAAACACCATCTTCATATTTATTTATAAAATTAACAAAAATAATCATAATATAAGAAAGTAGTTCTCTTTGTGGATTTTTGATCCATGAAATCCCTAGACAATTTGGTATTTGAATATGGAAAGTAATATATATTAATTACATATTTGAAGAAAACCATAATGCAGTTCCTCAAACATACCTCCATGATATTATCATCTCTATGATATTTCAATTTCAAGGAAAATAATGAATCTCTCATACCATTCATGTTGAATTTAAGTTATATAGTATTTCGACAATATGATATAGTAAACAAGAAATGATTACTTTATATAAATTTGATTCCACCCCTCACCAATATCATTCATTCAAAATAATTTCCCAATAGCTGTTATATTTGAAATAATATTTCAGTCATCTATGTTGAATTTCTTCATGACTCATTTTGGATTGATTACCATGGAAATGAATGTCTTCCCTTCATCTTGATGAATTTTCTTCTCAAAAACTATTACAATACTCTAATAATTTACATTTCAAACATAGAATTCATGAGTTTTAAAAATTGATCCATATAATTCTATTTCCAACCACCAAATATTATGTCATCTATATAAAACATTCCCAGTAATGTATCCTCTTCAAAGAAACATTATAGAAAATTTATAATCCAAACCTCATATTTTTAACTATATATACCATAAAAAAGAAGATTGAATTTCACACCAAGGATTGAGTGATTGCTTGAGTTGATAAAAAAATTTATCAACCTTAAAAATTTTAAATAATAATTTTCAAGATTAAATAAAACAATTTTTCCAATATATTTATCTTTATCCAAGAATCACATTATAAATTTCATCCTCAAATCTTGTGAAACACTTTAAACATAATATAGACAACAACTACTAAGGAAAGAATAATTGAATCTACTTATTCCAGCAACAAAAAAGCCTCCTCAATAGATATTCCTTTGAAATGAGAATATCCCTAGAAAAATATTCTTTATTTTTTCCAAAGTACCTTTAAGTTGATATCTATATTGTTCATGAAGATGCATTTTTTTCCTATAACATTATGTTTTTTAGTCTCCTATAAATGAATATATTTAATGTTTTTTTATTTGATGCCACTAATTATTCAAGGATTTCATCCATGATTTATCCATTACTAAATTATCAATTTACATATGATTAATTATAAATAAAAAATCAATACTCTTTAGTATTTTAATTCTTCATGTATATGTTAGAGCTGATAATTCTCTAATAATATTTTATGAATCAACAAGAACAATTATAATTATTTTTTGAGTAATATTTTGAATTAATTATTCACTTAATTGTTCAATTTATTCAATATATAAATCATCATCATTTTAAAGAATTCTAGTTTCTCCCAAATTTTATTTTTTCATTAATTTTTTCAAACGTGTCTCAAGAAACATATTTATATTTTTTCTTTCAATATCAATGGATTTTATATTTAAAATCATAAAAATATGTTTGGAACTAATATTAAAATAAATAAAATAATTATTTTTTAATTTTTTTCTAAATAATAAAACTCCAAATAGTGTATCTCTATGCATACCTTGATTTTATTTTTTATTCAAGATAGATCAATTTCTTCTAAAAAACTAATATGTTTTAATGAGTGTTTAAATAATAAAACATATCATATAGAATCATATCAACCATATGATTTATTAATTTTATATTATTTGTATAAATAGTAACAAAACCCACTAATTTCCCAGAGTGATGTATGATTCCACTATCTATCAATAGAATATTTGACATATTATTAACCATGGAATTTCTTATTTCCACAACCACATTCTATTATGGTATCATTAGTGGTGACACTTCATTTATGAGAAAATTACTGTATATTTAATTGTAAACCTTATAATATTTATATTTCATTCATTTATATGATCTCATTAATTTTAGATACCTTCATATTTCATTTTATTTTCTTATTTGTAACCTTTTTATGAAATAAAACACTTCTATTTTTTGTACATATGATCAAGTAATATCCCATAATTATATAATAATGCCTAAATAAGAAGAAATATCTCTCCCCATGAGATAATTCATAAAAAAGTATACAATATACAAATTTTCAAATCCAATTCGGTGTATTTAATGACCTCTTCTTCTTTTGACGATATGGGTTCTTTACTATCATTCATGTCAAGAAATTTTAATAAATACCTTCTTCAAAAAAAATAAAATTATGGATATCTAATAATGATATTATGATACATTATCAAAATAAATTTTATTGTTATGGAAATAATATTATTACACGTCTATTTTATTCGTCTGTAATTAATGGACTATTATTTCCCCTAATATCCATTTGGGAAAAAGCACCACTATTTCAGTAATGTTTCGTCAAATAATTTATTGATTTCCACTATATAGAATAACCTATTTTTGAATTTAACCTATAAACTAAAGTAAAAATGATGACTAGTTCTCAAAAAAATACAATGATGTCCATCGATATAAATAACATTACTATTCTTCGATTCATCACCAATGAGTAATGTTTTTTCCACATCCATTAATCATTTATAATATATTATTCCTAAATAACATAGTTTAATATATATTTATTATAGTTGACTTCCACTAATTCATGTTTTCATTTATTTGAGATAAACACAAGTAATCCAAAATTCATTTAAAACTATCATTTGTTTCTTTTAAGGAAATTTCCACCAATTACGACATTTCAACTATATTAATTTCCATTAATGAAATTCGAGAATTAATTAATAATATTATTTATATATTCCATTAATTTTCATCATAACCCATCAAGATGGTTTAATATTTTATTTCAATAGGATAAAATTGATTATTAAATCAAACATAAATAGATTATTTTGGATCCACAATATTTTTTTTCCAAAATAAAAATATTCATATTCTAATTTAATAATATTTTACATTAAGTCCAATTATTGAAAAATAAATTATTAACAATTGATATATTTTCTTCCTCGATATAAATAGAATTTCCCAACTCGATTGATTTATATTCCACTAAAATCACCTCTCATATAGATTTTAACATAATCATAATAAGTCATTGTGTAGTTAAGAGGACCTTAGAATTTTCATTTCATAAATTTAAATTTATTATTGTTTTCACATCTCTATATATCTCTAAAATTTAGGATAATTAATTTATTGTTTATAATTTATAATTGATTGAGAAATTTACCAATTAATATGATTCTTTCTACTCTTTATCCTTATTGAATTTGTCTTTGACGTATCAACATCAAACCCAATATTAGTTTTACCTATTCAATTTGGTATTTTAATCCCAATAATTTCACAATATTTTCTTGTACCATAATCTAATTTCTCTTATAAAATATCATCCCCAAATCCAACAATAAAAGATTCTAAAATTCATCATATTTTTTATCTCTAGTTTAATATGTTTTGTCAATGAACAATTTATTCTTCATGAGTCGCAATCTTCATGACATAATTCTTAACAAATTAATTTACATTGTTAATGAACAAACACAATTCTTCCATCATCAATATTTAATTAATAATACAATAAAATATTACTAAAACATTTTATACACATTAATAGTATTCACATGATTATTTAATATCCAATAAATCTCATCAATATAGCATGATCAATCCTACAACGAACCTCATATTTTCTTTTACTCCTTTCTTTTTAAACCATACTTTTCATTGTTAAAATTACTTATAGGTGAAATTTATTTTTATGCCATTATGAGAATTCATAATCACCATATTATTAATCAAAAATTTTTGAACACCAAGAATGAATATGTACAACCATCATACAATGGAAACATTATATATTTAGATTTCTGAAAACAAATTATTTTCCACTTTTAGACTTCCTTAATATAATTGGTAAAAAATAATCACTCACATCATTGTGATTTATATATTCAATGAATTATATCTTATCAAAATATAAGGATGTTATATATTTAGATAAATGTTCAAAAGATATTTTTGTCTTCACCATCCTTTAATTTGAAAACAACTTTCTAGGTATGAAATCAATAACCAACTTATAAAGATTCATCCCCTCTAGTGCTGATAATTTTGTATTATACATATTTTTTTATATTCTAATGATCATTTTAAAAATATGTAGGCATTTGATCCCTTTATGAAACACTATATTGGCATATAAATAATACATTATTATGGTTAGATAAACTATATATATTTTCATTTGACATCATCTCCTTATCATAATATCTATTAACTAAATCATAAAACGTTTCCTCATTATATTTGGTTTTCATATTTAATGATATTAGCACTTTTATCTAAAATAAAATAATATATTCCTTAGATCATCACCTTAATATAAATATATTTAATTAGAAAATGCTCATGTTGTGGAATTTGGGTCCATAGAATCATCATTCAAAATATTTTTCTACTTCCCTCATTGAACTTCCATTTGGATTAATTTCTAGAATATGATGTACTACAGTCAAATATACATTAATCTCAAGAAACCATGAATGATATATCTTCTTTTTATTAAGTATATAATAATTTAACATTTAAAATATGTGTAATCCATTTTTTCATAACTTTTTCTATTGTAGTGAAAATTTCATAATATATTTAAGAACCAACATGGCTCTAATACAAGTTGTTTGAATCATATTCCCATTATACACCCTGAGAATGTGGGCAAAGTAATGTGACATAATTTCTTCTTTAAAATAAATAAATTTGGATCTTATATTTATATTAGAAAGTATAAATCAAATATATTTTTACCCAAAATCATATACAATGATATAAATATTATAGAAACATTGTTTTACTTAGTTATATTTTACATGTATACTCAATGGAGAATTTATCAATGATCTGTTTATATGACTAATAACCAATACATGAATAGTATGTGACTAAAACAGTAGCGATATATCCATAGTCCACCAAGGATTATGGCATCATCCTCTCCTCTACAAAGAGAATTAATGTGGTATAAAATGATGAAATTGATTTATAGTTTGATTATTGAATTTATAAATCAAATAGAGAAAACAAAAAAATCACGTGTGTTCCATATAAATCACCAATATCAACTTCTATATTTTCAAATATACTAAATTATGTAATAATATTTTATTATTTATCATCAATGTAAATCATTAATACCACACATCTCTTTTTAATATTGTATATTCAATAATTTTTTATACTATATTCATAGATATCTAATTTTAATACGCTCCCATTTCATATATTTTGTGTGATAACTTTATTTTTAACATAAAAAACATCGAAATTTAGTGAAATATATGAAATTTAAATTAAGAAATAAAAATTTAATATAATTTTAAATTAAATGCATCCTTTTGATTTATTCTCAGATAAATTCCACAAATGAATTCTTCTATGATTTTTTATGTTTCCGGAATAACCACAAAACCACAAAAGAAAATGTACATCGTCATCACTTTTAATTTTTTGAATAATTCATACATCAAGGTATAACACCCCAATCTACAATGTGATGATTCAATTTTAAATGAATATTTTTATAACTAATATAATGGTTGGGGTGTGAGATGGACCTTCATGTTAATACTTTCTATTGACTTTATGAAAACCATAACTGTTATACTTCCAAATAAAAACTCTCTATAGATTAATATGATTTTGTATCATATAAGTCAGCCCATTGTTCCATATTGTATCATGGTCGATAAATCCCTGATATAGAGTTTATTACTCCCTAAAAAACATAAAACTTTTGAGTAAAAAAATTAAATCCCATAAAGTATAATCATTGTATTTTTACATTTCTCTCCTATTAAAAACAATTAATTGAAACATTTATAAAATGGAAACTAATCAAGGATTCACGTGTCTCAAAAAAACCAATGTGATAAAGAATTGATTGATCATCTCTACCACATGTGAAACTATTTTCTGGTGTGTAATCCATATATTCCAAAATATATATACCTCTATATTCAAGAGTGTTCAAACATGTATTGTAGGATAAACTATTTCCATGAAGCCCACATCAGAAACCATTTTACACTACTACTCTTTAATCCCCCCAAGAATTTTTCCATCACTTCATCGAATCCTTTAGTCCATACCCATATCTACCGGTCATAGTACCTCATTGCACATAGATTATTATCCATAGTTCTACCCTACATTGTGGTTCTACTATCATACCAAAATAGACTCACATTGGGATGTATAATCCATTTGTTGGATTGTTTAATGGAATTGTGGTTGATCTTGGTTTTATATATAGCAATTCCTTTCTCTTATAGTGCGATATTGGTTGCCATATTTCATTACCCCAAACACCATGAGAATGTACCTTGTTGGATATTGTCCTGATGGTCGAAAAAATTTAGCTGTAAAAATATATATGAATGTCATGAATTTTTAATATCATTTCAACATTTCACATTATCTAAAGTCATCAAATTGACTACTAACATGGGTGATAGTTTATTTTGATATAATCCAAAGTTATAAATTTTTAATAACATTGTCTAATTTTTCATTATTCTTTACATCACATAAAAATTATAACTAAGAAATCATGAAATACCATTATTCTAAAACGGATTCATACTAACACAATCGATCATACTCTTATATAGGACCTGTTTACACAATAATAATATGGGTTTCTATCCCCTCACTCAATATGTGATCACAACATCATCATAAGACACCTTTCAAACACTTAAGAACTCGTCACCACCTCATTAATGTCAAAAATACTATAAAATGAATAGAAAACGTCAATTAATCCTAAAATTCCCTACGAACACCTACTTGTCGCAAAAAGACTATATGGACACAAGTAATCCACAAGGATAAGCCATTGAATTCTAAAAAATCCACCCATGGGATACTAAATCAATAAATTTTCATTCACAGAATACAATAAAAAATCTGAATTTTAATTTTATATTCCCGTATGAAAGCTCAAAAGGTCATGCGAACTTCAATTGAACTCTGATATCTTAAATTTGAAAAAACAAAATGAAGAGGAATTTTCTACCTCAAGCCATGGAACACAACATAGATCAATTATAACTATGTTATTTCACTCATAAATAATTATAATGAGATCAAATACAAAAATTTTGACTCAAACTAGAACATTGATACCAAAGGAAATTCATATCAAGCCAACACATTCACCAATAAGAATGATCATATATACAAAAATATATAACTATTTTAACATGGTGAAACTTCCTAACAAAATATTAAAGGGGTTATCTCAACATGTTATACCATCTGACACATGATCAATCCATTTAATTCATATTTTAGGAAAACCCTTTATAAATTATGGATTAACCATAGAAAATAGCCAATATTTGTTGAAATTTTTATCTAAGTAATGGATGGGTTTAACATTTATAGAAAGAACCCCTAAACCAGTAAGGCATGAAATGATTAATTTTAGAGATTATAGAAGCATGGAGAGACATTGGAAAACAAATAATCATTCCATTTCCATGTGGTGATCAATGGAGGAGAGAGAGAGAGGCTTAAAGAGGTTTTTATGTTGAAAATTTGAAACTACCCGATAGAAAAATTCAATGAGCACACATATTGTACATTTTCATACTACATCTGTAACTTGTGCTCCACCAGTAACTATGTATAAAACAACTAGCTTGACGGTAGTCCTCTATGAAATATACAGATACTTCAATAGACACTTGGTACCCTGTGGTCCTCCATTGAGCACTCTGTAGTCGTTTAAAGAAAATTTAGAAAATCGATGGCCCTTATAACTTCCTCTAAATTCATCCTAGTATTTGATAACCTTTTAACATGTAACAATGTATCCATTAAAAAAATATTAATTGGTCAGAAATTTTTAACTGATATTTGGGGACATTATTGTGTGATTAAGGAAAAAGTTTTAATAAACTGAAATAACATTGGTATAGTTGAATGTGTATATGGAAAAGGATGTAATAAGTATACAATAAATAATTAAATTCATTCAATAATGAATGGAATTATTGAATATATTGAATAAAAATAGTTAATTAAACCTTTTAAATAATAATAAAATCATATTTAATTCATAAATTTTTATATTATGTTATAAAAAATTCAACCACATATAATAAATCGTAAATCAATGAAGAGGAAATATTTTCTTTCAGTGGTTGATCCCTTGACTTTAGTAATTCTAATAACTGATTAATAATTATGAAATAATTTGTATAATGAGTGTAAATTTTATAGATAATATTTAAAAAATATATTTTTTTAAGGACACATGGATAAAAACTTATTTAGAATAAACTATATATTTGTAAACATGAAGAATAAAAAATAAGGTTTAAAAAAATATAGAATAACTTGTTGAAATAGATAAAGTTGTAGTAGTGGGAGTATTTTATATCAATCAAATTATTATATATCAAAATTATATGATATTGAGTTTTTATATTAACATTAAATGGAAATAATATTTAATATTGATCTTATATGTGAAAATTTATATTTATTGTATAGGAAATTAACTAAATAATTTTATATTGATTAAATAAATGTGTTCATATTGGATGAGAAAAACTTAATGGTCCATCAAATCAAAAATTACTTATATATAGACTTTGTGTGACTAAAAATTATAATTTAATATTGTATAAAAACTGAAATGATTAAAAAAAATCATTAAGGTTGTGTGAAATGATGAATTATGGGGGCATCCCCATAATCAAAATTCAGACATTCTTATGTAAATTAATGCGATATCATGTGAGATATTATCCCCTAATTCTAGTTAGCTCTATAAAGGGTCAGTATTACACATATTAACTTCCATACCATGAATGAAATGATCATAAACACACAATGAATCTTTATCATGTAATCTGGGATGATGTAGGAGACACAATCGGGAATATGAGAGGATCCCACAAATAATTTCACAACTAATGCAGGTTGTAATTTGATATTAAATGGGAAATATTTTTCATATTGAAAATCATTAATCAAGATAACAATTCCTTTTCTTTATCGATATGGTTGTTTTATTTTCCAAATAAAGAATAGAAAAATACATGATAGAACAACTATAATAAAGATAAATACCACCACCAAACATGATTCCAAGCCAACTTGATCCTTGAATGTCCACTTTGAACACTTGGTCTGGGGATCCTTAAATCATAGAATGACCACCATTTTCCAGGTTTGTAGGCACCCTATATTGAGTAAGACAAGTCACTTGTACATTTATATGGTCTTAATAAGGAATATAGTATTTGATATTATATGTTTGAATCATATTTGTAGATATTTTCATTTAATATAGAAAGGTTGAATGATGATTTTTTTTGAAAGATAGACCCAACATTTAGTTTATGTTTCTTATATATATAGAAGTTGTCATATTTTGGAGTGATTCCGAATAATAATAGAATGATTATATATATTTATTGGGTGAAGAGTTTGTAGTACCTCTCTTTAGGGAATTTAATTTATATATATATATATGTATAATAATTAAAATTGAAAAATAGTAGAATTATATTTTATCAAAAACATGATAGATAAATTCATGGTTAAAAAAGAAATTAATGACTATAATGTGATATCAATATATTTTTTTAATTGGAACTAAAATTTTAATATATAATGATAAAAGGGTTGTTTAGATGAATGAATATGTAAAAATTAGTGGAAGCTTATATTATATAAAATAAATAACTAATGAAATATTCCACTAACTTTATTACACTGATATTTTTAATTAATCCAAAAAAAATTCATCCAGATAAAGTATATAAGTTGTTGAGATAATTAAAATATTTATTTTAATATTTATTTTTACTCAGAATTAGTTACGAAAAAGTTATTGGAATGGAATTCACCTAATTTTTTTGGGATGTATTAGTTGATGACTTGAAATCCATGTAATATAGTGTATTTAAATTGATTTGGGAGTGTGTTATATTATTTATGGAAAAAATTTAGACATTTCATATTAAAAATTAATAACAATAAAAAATATGTAATCACACATTAATATATTATGTTATCATTGATAAGAAAAAAATTAGTCAATTTTAATGAAAATTTAATCCTTACAATCTCAATGATTTATGAAAAGAATATTCAAATAAATCATGTAATGGATCATGTTCAGAATTCCGATACATAGCACAATAGTGATTCATATTATTTTATAAATGGGAATCCAATTAAAGGACATTTAAATGATGATTAAATTATTAATGATGATAATGTATTAGATATATATATTAAGGTTATCCCTATAATATTATTTTGAAATAACAATTTGATCATTAGTCACTAAAAATAGCATTTTAATATAAATTTTATTATATGAGATTGCACACAATTCCATCTATTTTTTTTAATTTTGTAGTAGTTTAGAACCAAAACTATTTCCAAAAAATATTAATAAATGTAGGTATACATATTTAATTATATTATTACATAAATTTACACTTTGTTAATATTCCATAGTGGTTTCAGTAAAATATTTAATTAATATATAGTTTCATTAATAAAATTTAAAAAGTAAAAACTTATAGGTGTTTTAATACGTCATTAATGGATTACTAAAAGATCATTATAAACACCGTCTATTATTAAAATTTTCAAATAATAATAATTTAATAATAATATAAATATTTAAATAAATTATAAAAATTTCTATATAAAAAATTATAAATAGACCCACATATTTCTTTAAATACAATTACATGAATATATATATAAATATTTACCCACTCATAGATAAATCTATGTATATAATGAAATGTGAATTTTTAATAATTACCAATTAATAATTACTATTTAATATTAAAAAAATAATCCCTTCTTAATAATGATATTTTAATTTTTTTTATTAATTATTATTAATAAATAAATAATAATATAGATAGTAATATATAATTATCAATTAACCAGATAAATACTTTATAAATAGATTATATAAGGTTTTTTATGACCATAATACATATATATCAGTGTGTGTGTGTGTCTGTATATATATAATTATAATATAACATTTAATATATATAGAAACCACTAATATATAAAAAATAAATTCACATGATTTGTGTATATGTATATTTAAGAATGTATATATATATATATATATGAATTTTTAAATACATTTCATAAATTCATTTAAATAAATTCAATTTATATTATGTAAGTATACATAAATAATATAATGTATAAATGTTTACATAAATATATATAGATATGTATATATACATATATACATGCATTATATATATATTATTACAAATAAAATTTATATTATAATGTATTGAATTTCATTCATCAATGTGGAAATTAAAAATATACATTTTTATGTTAAGCTTTTTTTAAAATATTTATGTCATAATTTTGAAAAAAAATATTAACCGTTTCTATTTTAGATTGCTATTTTATTATGATCCTTGTCAAATGGGGAAGAAACTTTATTTCCAAAAGGTCTCTATTGTTTTTTTAATAACTATTAATAGGTATATCTTAGAAAATATTGGGTGATAGGGCAGGGTTACCTAGAAAGATCTTAATGTTGTCAACAATGTAATTGGGTAAATAATATGAATGAGTTGTTTTCCATTAAAATCTAGAATAATATATTTATGATAGAATATATCAAAATTTTAATTATTGTTGAGCTACTTTGTATAGAGATAAGGAATGTTCTACGAGAATGGGAAGGATAATTATCATTAAAATTTTACATGTAATTAGAGAATGTGGATACTATTAAACATGATCGATGTGGAAAAACTGTATTGCAACATTTAAAATTATTAAAATATGGTCAATGTTTTAAGGAAAGATTTCGTGAATTGTTTAGAAACTATACAATGATTATTGATATTGTTGTTCATAGAGTATAGCTATGAATATGAGAAAGATGAAGGATGGGATGTAGAAATTGAAGGATTTATTTGAGACTAAATAATTTGATAAGGATAGAAGTTATTTTAATAATCTATAAATATATTTAAATAATTAAGAATTATTTATTTTAATGAAAAAAATTGGATCAGTTTGAATATAATAATACAATAATAGAGGTGCATCTAACTTTATATTGGGAATAATACTTTTTTAATTTACGAATTTCTAACTATGCACAAGACTATTGCCTTAGTTGTTATTTAATGTTGATAATACATCAATGTAGACCATAATACATTGAGATTTAGTTTTACTTTGTGCATAATACTTCATAATGGATCTATATATTTTCTTGACCATGTATGACCTTGAATCAATACAATAAATTTAGATTGTGAATAAATTTAAACCCAATATGTGTAAGAATTATTATTTTTCAGAAATTTGGAAAAGGTGGGAACTCCACGTCGGTACATATGAGATTATTCTGATCCGTCATCATATATTCATATTAGATGTATTCCATTGAAGCATCGTATTTCATTGAATATGATCTATGTATGCCTTTTCACATAATTGAAATATGAAAACATCCTAGAATAACAGGGAATCATAAGATATAATAACAAGACTTAACAAAAGGAGTAACTTTTTGACAATCTAGGTTTTTATATCTAGTGTATAAAACATCAATGATTATGAATGAATTTTTAGTTATTATTATTTCTATAAATTAGATAAATTCTAGGATAAATAATTTTTATTAGTAAATTATATTTAATGATTCAAAATTTGTTCCTTTGATATTTAAATATCTTAATGCAAAATTTTGACATGATTCAAGATTTAGATGATCATGATTGAATGGGAGATAATATGAGGATATCAACAGGACATTATATTGTATTTTCAAATGTGAATAAATGGAAATCAATATTTTTTATCAAAATTAATATATAAATAAATATATGTTTAAGATAAAATTCAATAGTTTTAATCTCACAATATAATTTTTGATTAATAATAAATCTGTACATTATATTGTGTTGAGATTCTAGATGATGATTATAGATCAAAGATTGAGGTTTCACTAGTTTCATAAAATCTCCCATTCTGAGAATGATATGAGCCAATATTCCATTGATTTAACATATGATTCAAATAATTCCTTGGAAAATACTTTTATATAAGGAAATATATTTAGTATATTCTGGGATATATTAAAGAAAAAATATATTGACCACGATTTATAGAATATCTAGATTATTAGTTTGGATAATCAAAATTGAAAAAACTATAATAATGAAAATTTCTAAATATTTTTTTTAGAAATATATATTGTAAAATTGAAGGAAAATAAGGGGACACAGCCACAATATTTGCGTAAATAAAATTATATGAATGATTTTTGAGTTCAAGTAACACCCCTAGATTTTAGTATGCTTGTCTAATCAAATAAATTCTATATATAATAACTTATATAATATAAAACCCCAAATTAAAATTGACCACAATATATTTTACAATGTGTGATATGGATTAATACACCATATGAATAATTTGAGAAATATCGTTTTGAAAATTACCAGAAAGATAGTTCCTCATGTGAATAAAAAATATAGTTAACCTGATTTAGAATAAATTTATTTTTAATTTTTCTTATATGTTCTAATACATAATAATTTAAAATATTTAACTATTATTTGATATATAATTAATGGATTTCATTTAAATAATTTCTTGTTAAAAGACTAGTTTTTTTTAGAAAATATATTTTCTCTATATATTTTGTATTTTTATATTAATAAATTAAATTGATAACTATTAAAGGAATATTATAATGAGATATTTAAATGTTCAAACTAAGATATTATAATAAATTTAATTATAAAGTGATACTATTGAATATTAAGAACACATTAAGAATAAAAATTAATCTTTTGAAGTAAAATAATGATTATATTATATTATATGTATTCATATTAAATTTAAATTCCTATATTTTATAGTTTTAGTTTTATAAAAAGGGATCCAGTTTAGTAACTATCAAATCGAAATTATATTGGGTGGATTTTTTGGAATTTTCTAACATTATTTTTTGGGAAAATATTATTAATATTGTTTTTAAAATATAATAAAATTTACGACACCATCATGTTGTAGGAAGGATATAAAATTATTTAAAGACATTTTATTGACCAAAAAATTATTTAAGGATTAAAATAAGGAATTTCGAAATAATTAGTTATATTTTAAATTAATTTTGGACAATTGGGAAAATTAGTAATATTTTATTTTATTAAAAAACCATTTTACGGGTCCTTACATTTAATAGTGTTTTTAGATGTTTTAATTTAGCTTTATATTGATCTAAATTTAAAATAAACTTCCATTTTTAAATAATAAATTAATCCATTTCAAGGTATCCATTACCATTCAAATTTAGTTGGCATAAATTACAAAATAATCAACATTTTCTGATTGAAAGACCTATATGCCTATGTATAAATACCATATCTTCATTCTATTAGTATGTATTATTTTCTCAAACCCCAATATATAATCATTTTCACTCTCATTATTCAATTAAAACCCTTTCTATTTTTATATATTTATATAACTTAAAATAGATCAAATATTTATGAATGTTACTATGCATATTTTTTATGATGGAGGCTTTAGATGAAGTCTTGTAGATGTATAGTATTTTGGATGATATATTAGCTTTATAAAGAGTTTTTTTTGTAAATCTGGGGGTTGAGGTGTAGTGGAATCTATGAGGTTAATGGTTTTATCATATTTGAGACCATGTGGTAGAGGTCCCAAATAAATTTATTTTACAGGATCTATCAATTTTGGAAATTTTAGGACGTGGGGGTGGGATTATCTATAGAGAGTTGGTCAATAACATCCTTCTTCATTGGATTTATGGTTTGTAGCATAAAAAATGAGGCATATATTGTGTTCTTTTGATTATTTGATTGTAACTATGGCATGGTGTCTTAAGTAACAACATAACTCATACCCATAATTATAGGATCTGGCCATTGACTACATAATAAATTTGGGAGGGGGTTGGACCACAAAGAATTTGGGGAATGGAATCTTATTTTTCACCATAGGCATTTTGTTAAAACCCTATGCATTGTGGTGAATCCTATGGTGTTGTGTTCAGCTCTTCATGAAACTGCTTAACATAAATTACAAAACTCATTATAAAACTATAATTCTTATACTTCCTCAATCAACTCTTTGGAGAAATAGGGTTATTTTAGGAGAACATTAAACCCATCTTATGTATATTTACCCCTTAATCATAGAATTTTGATATATAGTGATCCATGGTGTTTTATCTACATTTTAAACATAGTATTCATCCTATTTTATAATTTTTCATTTGATTGGGAGGACAGTGGTTGTGGTATTGGTGTTCATTTGATGTTGTTGGGGCATGGTTTGATGATTGTTTTTTATTTGTATATTATTTGAGTTCCATGAAATATTAAAATATTGTTACCTTCTTATTCTTGTATCTTTTTTATTGATATTAATATCTAGAAATTGATTTAGGTTATTTCTAGAATCATCTTCTATCTTTTGGTTTGTTATGCCATGTTAATCTTCTTGTGATCCCCTCCATGAATGTTTCTAATTTCTTCTTCCACTTGGATTTGTTTTTCCATATAATTTTTTATTTTATTAGGTGATATAAAACATTTTGGAACCACACATTAAGGGAAAAAAATAATTTAATGTAGAATTTTTTTTTGGGAATAAGATAGTTAGGGAAGTTGTGATTTCTTTTGTTTTCTTGTTATTTACATTGTGTTTATTTTATTAAATGTCTCCAGAAACATTACATACAATACTTTTTTTGTTTTTCATTAGTTAGATCTTATTTATCATCAATTAATAACATAGAGGTGAAAATTAGAACAATTATTTATTAAATCAAAAAAATTTAATAATTATGTTTTCAAAATTATTATGGGATGTGGTTTCCATTAGAAGAAATTGTGTGAAATTTTGCTAAACTTGTTTAGGTTGAATTTTAATAGATGAATAGTGTTTTTAAACATTTTTTCATTTTATTGTCACTCTATGATTAAATTATGAATTTTGTTGTTTGAGAAATTAATAATGATATTATCATATTTTTAATAAATTATTAATTATTGGAAATCATAAATGTGGATGAATAAAAAAATTGAATTTGAATAATCATTTTTAGGGGATGTGTATTTGTGATTGTTTGTATGTGATTTGTGTAAATTGATTAATAATTTAATGAGGATGGTGAAACAATAGAGGGAATAGTTATGGTACAGAAATATGAAATTATTAAATTTATAATCTCTTTATTAAGGGCTTTTTTCTACCATTAATGTGATTCCCTATTTTGTACATTTTTCATAAAGTATTCATGTTATTTTTTATTAACTATGTAATTGGATATGGAAATATTAACGGGAAATAATAATTTTTTCATGATTACTCAATGGGTTGTGGTGGATCATGGAGGGAAGGTGCATATAATCTGTAATACCATGAGGTGGTTGAATGAAATATATCAGATGATTATGTGTGGAAATATAATGGTAATATATAGTGGGAATCATGCAAAGTAAGTTGACGTAAATAAATTGATGTCCCTCATATTCATGATACCATATTTTGTTGAGGGGGTTTTGGGGTTTTCAATATGATTGGTTTTGTAAATTGACGGTGGTGGAATGAGGGTGATATTATTCATGTATATGTTATCCATGAATATGATTGATTCAGTTGTAGTATATGATATTGGTAATGATAACTGTTGGTGGGGGTACCTAATGCGTGGTAGTACTTGATGGTTGTGGGTTCCTAGCTATTGGTTGTACTTGATTTTATTAGGAGGTATTATGGCTATAGTTTTGATGTTATGGTATGTGGAAATGTGGTGTAGTTAATGGTTATTGATTGTGGTGGTGATTGATGATATGTTTTTTTGCAGATATTGTAAATTCATTCATACATCCCTGTCATATTTGTGTACATTATTTTCTTTTTTGGATTTCCCCTACTTCAATAGGGGGGTGATACGACTAATAGGTAGGGGTGGTGGGTATAATTAGGCAAAATGTATGGTTAGATATTTTTATAATGATGTGGATTATTTTTTGGTTTTTGGGTTGTTGGAGAAGTGAAATTTGTTGGATTTTGTGATCTGGGGGCATAGACAATGATGGATTGGAATATATGGGGGTTTGATTTTGGTTTTCTTCAATTATTTTTTTCTTTAGCTTGAAATTAATTTACATTTTTTTGGTATATTATCTATTATATTTACTCATTCCTTATAATACCTTTGTTTATTTGTACTATCCCAATCATTTTACATTTTTATGACTTTCAAAAGTGTTTAATATAGATTTATAAAACATATTGATGTCATTATAATATTGATATACCAATTTTAATCAATTCATTATATATATATATATTCTCCATTAATTTTGAAACATCCGAATAAATTGTATGCTTCATCATCCTATGATGATAATGGTAATTCTGTACATATCATGGACCAAATGGATGGTTAGTATAGATTATATAATATGAAATTTATTTAATCTATACCAATATTTTTGATATAATTTTCCCAAATGATTAATTTAAATATTCAAATTTATTAAAAATAAAAATGATAATTTCATAAAGAAAAAAAATGTTCTCATGTCCATATCTCTTTGAATTAAATAGTAATTAACGAATTCTAATCATTATTAGTAATCAAAAATAAAAAAATGAAGATAATTATCTTCTAGAATAACTTTTTAATAAATTAAAATTTATTATATAAGTGTTAAAATGTTAAATATCATTCTATTTATATGATTTTAAATAATATTTTAAGAACACATTCTATGCGATTTTTATTTATATATTTCCAAAATATGTAAGGGTCATTGTTAACTTAATTTACTTTCATTGAGTTAAAACCTTTAATATAGAATAAAATCTATATATGTTTAGAGTGTTCCACCATATGATTTTATTATATTGGATTACTTTATTCACTTATAGGGTAAAAAAGTCTATTTGGCATTTCACCTCTCTTTGGTTTACAATTCAACCAGACGGTATTTTATAGGTGCACCCAACCTTATTTAATTTTATTTTCATAAATATTTCTGTTGTAGGTTTTTTTATATATTTTTTCCTGAATATTTTAATATATACATATATTAATGATTAATGTAACATTTCATTATAATTAAATATGATTACAATTTTTAAAAGAAAACTTTTTTGATTATTTACCCATGATTCATTTTTGAAATTCTTTACAAAAGTGTGAACATAATTTTATTTCTAATGTTTCACCATGAACAAAATTTATCTCTTATATTACCATAATTAATTATCAGTATTTCATTCCATATTTTCATGGTTTTTCAATTAACATTTTCATCTCAATGTTATATTAATTTTTTATTCTAAAAGTAATTGTTAATATTTTATAGGATAAAATTAATAGTTTTCCTTCTAATTGTATATATTTTATCATCAAATCCACATTTTTTATAATTAACAACATTTCTATTCATGGTTTGGATATTTAGAATTATTTTTAAATTGTGGTTTTTAATTTGTTTCAATCCACATCCATGAAATATAAGTTTTATGTAAAATAAAAGATTGTTCTTCTACAACCAAGTTACAAAATAATTATAAATTCGTTACAGAATTGAACATACTTTTTCACCTAGAAATATCTCGTTTCAATCTCATTTTGAGTTATTCTAATGTTATTAATTGCTAAAATATCTAATGCATTTATTCTTTTTACCTCTCATATTTGGAAGGGTTTATGTTCTATGACCTCTTCATCTATCTCCAAAAATTATTTTCTCATTCATGGATGTATGATTTAATTTCATGAATATATTCTATAGCACATCATTTCTATGTATATATATATATATTGTGTTTTAAAATTATAACATAACAATTTACCATTTTTCTATAATGTGTAATAATTAACGGTTATTTCAATTAATATTATTAATTTTATTGATTGAGGAAATATTTATAATATGTATAGCTATTGTTTTAAAGAAAATTTTTATTAACTAAAAATCCATGAAGGTTATATGTTGTATGGTATATTCATTCCATTATATGATGACTGTATTTTAATTAAGAAGGGATGGGTAGAGCATGAAATAATATAATCTCATGAAAAATTAGTAGGTTTCGGCATACCTACAATCTTGGGTATTTGGTGTAATCCATATATGATTATGTATGATTTCTTGGAAAATGACCTTGATGATATGCATATGATGTCTCAAATTATTCATCAAAAAATTTAATTCTTTTATTGATATCTATGTGATTATTTACATTATTATATTGTCTATATATATATATATTACATGATCAAGTTAATTGTTTTAATGATTTTTTATTATTATTTATTCATGAAATATTGTTCATGGCCTTTTCACTCCATTATAGTTTTTTTTATGCTACCCCTTAACAATAACATGATCAAACCCATCCTTTGATTTATCTTTCCCCATGTCAATAATAAGAGTATTAGTTATTATATATCTATAAGAGTTACATGTGTGGATAATTTTTCTTTGGGAATTTTTTAAGTCTTATTATAAAATAAGTAATTCTTTGTATAATGAGGAAAAATACTCATTGGGTGAGAAAGATATTTTTTTCATTAGTTAAAGTTTTTTACTAATACTGTAAATATATAAACCTAAAAGGTATTGAGTATTTAAATGATTTGTTTTGTTTCTGATATTGAAATTGTAGAACGTTGTTTTTGTGTATCTTCTATAGGTATAAAGCTCGTTTTTCAACAATATGTATTTATAGAACATGATCTAGTAGAGTGAATTAGGGGCCCCAAAATTTGTATCCAATCCTCGTTTGGTCATAATTATATAATGTGATGTTATCTTATGAAGGTAATTTATGTTTCGTCGGTATCACCATGGGTTAATATTAAAAAGGTAGATCATAAGTATGAAGGTATATATATTCCCATTAAATACATATGTATTTGGATAATAGAATTATTATTGATAGTTTGGGAGTTTTTTTATTTTAGGAAGAACATGTGATGTTTTTATGTGTTTTAAAAAGGGTACTAATGTAAATTAAAGTTGATTAAAAAATGTTTCTTTTGGAAAGTAGTAAAATATATTGAGAGATTATATAATAATGGTATATATCGATTAGTTTGAGATATTTTAGGACAATGGTTCCGATTGAATTCAAGGTGCATAGGCTTCCTTGATTATTGAGTTCTATATTTATTTTAAAATTTTCCTATTTAATTATTATTTATAAATAGAAATACAATACATTTGTGGAAACCCTCAAGATAAATCTAAATATAAAAATAATATACTAATTTTTTGTAAAGTATTTGTGGTTTACTAGAAATTTAATTCTGGTATTGATATAAATAATTTGATAAAAGGTCTTCCTTATATTAACCTACGGTTAATCACCCAAAAATTGGTAGGTAGGAAATTAAATTTTTCTTTACTCAGTGAAAATTAGAGGGTCTAACTAAATGCATGGTTTTCCACTCATATGTTATTTTTTAGATGATTAAAAAAAATTATAAAATATTGTGATGTATTATAATAAAAATTCATACATCATTATTCCTAACTATATTAATAAAAACCTCATTTATTCTGATCTATTAGAGAAATTAAAATTTGGCTGATATTATTTATTTAATAGGTAGGATGTAACACCCCAATATTCTCATATGTTTTTTCTATAAAAAATAGAATATTTAATAAATTTAATCGAATGAAACATCTATAAAAAAATGATTAATAATATATTTTATAAAGAAACATTAACAAAAACAAATCATAGAAATAAAATGTGAAATGTCATTAAGAAAAATACAAGAAGTGTTAGACCTCATGTAAATTAAATGATAGTTAAAGTTTTTTGTTATAGATATTAAATTAGTAGTTGATGTGATACAATTCCAATTAATATGATAAATTTCATTCTTAAAATATAAATTATTACTGGATGTGATTTAAATCTTTTAATGTTAAAAATTCTTAATTTTTAAGAATTTTATTTTCTAAATACATTCTTGGTTTTTATCATAATAAATTAAAGTAAAAAAAATTAAAAAATAAAAATATTAACCTTTTTCAGTGTTAAAATTAATATAATAACACCACTTTAATTACTATTTGATATTCAATATTATTCGGAACACTAAATGTTTTAGATAATCATTTTATTTGGAAAACTAACCCAAGCATTCATGGAAATTGCAAAGGAGTAATTCTTCCACAAATAGGTATCCAGGTTTATATTTCAATTTTTTCATTATTTTTCATTTAATACTATCACACTAAATTTACATTTTAAACCGTTCTAAATAATTTCATATATAATTATATATCATATTTATGATATTATAATAATAGTATGACTATTTTTACATATTTATAGTATATTCCCTCTCTCCATATCTTTTAACATGTCCTGATAAATGGTCAATTTCATCTGTATTTGAAGATATTTTTAGTGCATTACCTTCCACCACCACAAATAGTTTCATAATATATATAGTGTAATTTACTTATATTTTGATTTATTACAATCATCTAAATATATTTTTTTGAAAAGATAATGATAAATAGTAAAATTAATGAACCCAAACAAATGTGTTAATTTAAAAAAATTCATGTCTTCAAGAAATTATTTCTCTAAATTAAATTGTAAAAAATAAATTACAAGGTTTATAACTAATAATTAAGTAAAAAATGTAAAAATATTATCTTAGGGAAAATTGTTTTAGTATGAATATTTTTACTGTATAGGAGGTATACATGGTAAAATTGAAATCATGACCAATGATAAGGGTTTATATTCTAAATTTCATATCTTTGTTAAATATTTCAAATTAGAAACTTATTCAAATTTTATGTGATTTTATTTTATAAATTTAATTATTTTATCCTATATCTTCATCTATTTAATACATTTAAATTTTTATTTCATGATCTCTTTCTATTATTATTTTCATCATATATTTCCAAAGATGGTAAGGTATATTGTTAACTTAATATGATCTTATTAAATTATAGCCTTTGTTCCAGAACATTAGAATTATAATTTTGTTTAATTCCACCATATGATTATATTATACTATATTACCACTTTATTTACTATGGTTTTTATGTGTTATTGAAACCTTTCCTCCCATTGTTTCACAATTCTACCAAACAGTTTCTTGTTTGTTGACTCAAAATTAATTTTTTATAGTTGATAATATTTATAATACATTCCCATATTCATTATATTTTATCATTAATAATCATACATATATTTGAATTATTGTTTAAGGACATTTATTATTTTCATTGACTCTCTTTATAAGGATTATATAAATGTTTCTTAATTATTTCGGCATGAGTTGTTTTTTTACCTTCCTTACAACTAATAATGAAAGAACATTTTTCATTATCATTTTTATCATGAAAACATTTAATAGTTTTAATTAACATTATTCATTGTAAATATTTCTTTCTATGTCCCGTTGTTATATAAAGAAAATTCAAATCAAATTGTTTTCTTAATTTTTTATTTGAAAAAGAATTATTAATTATTTTCAAGAATATATAAATGGATCATTATTCCACATATGTATATTTTATCTTCCACGCAACATTTATTGCATTTAAATTCATATCTATTTCATGGGCTTAGTATTTATAAATTTTTAATTTTTGGTTTTTAATGACCTTATTTGACCTACATGAAATGGATTTATTTAATAATATATATATATTTTTAATAACCCTGTTAAAAATTCTATAAAAATTGCATTTATAATTATTGAACCATTTCCCACTAAATAAATAAATGGTAAATATATTTTTGGGTTTTGTTTCACAAGTAAATATTTATATTCAATAATAGATTTATAGTTCAAACCTCACTATTCCCTTTTGGGTTATGTTCACTACAAATAATCATCTCTATAATGACTTTATTTTCTCATTCATGTCTATAATATTTAATTTCAAAGATATATTATAAAAAATTTGAAATATTTATATATTGTTTTTTCTAGTAATAACTTTACAATATAACCTTTATTATATATTGTTTAAATTTGAAAGGTTATTATTATGAAATTTTTTCTATTTATTAAGTATTGAAATATGTATAATCCGAACACTTGTTATTTAAATGAAAATTTTTATTTATTTGTAACTAATGTTTGTTTGGTAATGAATTTTTATTCATTCAATGATTTTATTAGTATAGTATACATAAGTAGTTATGGGTTGGGGAAAAATTATATAACCCCTAAACATACCCATGAATCTTATAAGGAAATATTACTTTTATATTTAGTGTAGTAATTCCCCATTTATGTATGATGGCTTGGAATAAGGCCTCAGTTGTATGTTTATAATGTACTTACCTATGCATTACATCAATCACTACACCAAAAATAGGCAAGGGAAGCGCTACCCCTTTATCAGTGCTCAAAAAAAGAGCAGATAAAGGGGGTCGTTATCAGCGCTTCTTTTAATAGCATTGATAAAGGGGGGCTTTATCAGCGCTGAAAAATTTTATATTTCAAAAACAATATAGAAAAAAAATTATTCTTATATAAGTATAATTATATTGATATAAATACAACATATATTTTTTAAATATGTTCTAGATACGTATAAATAGACTGTTACATTTAATATAGAATAAATTTAGTGAAAATGGCTTCAAAATATTGTAAAAAAATATTATTAATTAATAATTTTCTAATTATTATCGATTAAAAATCACTTAATTACAACTTAAGGACACAAAAAGTCAAAACAATTAATAAAAGATCTAAAATATGGTGAAAATGTAACTCAAACTTCAAACGACCACAACTTTTGATCCGGGTGTCTGTTTGAGATCTACATCATATAAAATAGAAGCCTGTGATGAGATCTATGCGCTAGTGGGTGAGACAAAGCCTATGTCACGTTTTTGAAGACCATAAAATGCCCATAAGGCCTCCAATACTGAGTTTTTAGTCGGGATATGCTGATTTTTTAACATTAAAACAAGTATAACTTCTGATCCAGATTTCCGTTAGGCCTGTACCACATATCATATCAAAGATTGTTTCATTTTATTCAATTTTACTAGTTGTGGATTTTAAAAAGAATTATAGATTATAATTTATGGTCATATTAACATTGTATGGCTTTTCAAATACACATATATATGTATTTATTCATAAATATATATGTGTTTGTCTGGGTATGGGTGTCTATGTGTGTGTATTTGTGTTGTATATATGTATATATGTATTTATTTATTTACATACTTATAAACACACATCAAAAACATTTTTTTTCATAAATGTTTTTAAAACTAATCTTATAAGTACATTCAATGGATTTTCAAATACACATATATATTTATTTGTTCGTAAATATAAATGTGTTTCGGTATGTGTATGTCTTTATGTGTGTCTTTGTGTTGTATATATCTATGTATGTGTGTTGTACATATCTATGTATTTATGTATTTATTTATCTATTTATAAACACACATAAAAAACATATTTTTTCATAAATGTATTTAAAACTAATCTTATATGTGTATATTAATATACAAAAAAATATACGTATAAAAAATCATAGCTAAATACATATATATATATATATATGAATTAATATATATATACTAATATTTGAATAAATATATTTATATTAATATGAATCTATATCAATATATGAATAAATATAACTATATATATAGATATATCATTAAATAGAATACAAAATGAAATGGAATTGTGGTAAAGGTGCATCCGTGAAAGGGGGGAGGTCCTTGGTTTGAGTTCAGGTGGACGCGAAGGGGGTGCACGCTTATGAGGATGTGCGGGAAGGGCAGCGTGCGAGAGACCTCCTATCACTGATAAAGGGGGTGTGAAGCACTGATAAAAGCACTCCCCCATATTATTTTTAATTATTTTTATTATTTTAAATTTTTTTGACCATTATCACCGCTTTTTAAAAGCGCTGATAAAGGCCACTTTTATCAACACTAAAAAAAGCGCATATAAAGGAGTCTTTTATCAGCACTTTTTTAGTGCTGATAAAAGTGGCCTTTATCAGATCTTTTCAGAGCGCTGATAAAAGGGACCCCCCTACATTAACACTGAGCTTTACAACGCTTTTTTAGCGCTGTTAAAGAACATTTTTAGTGCACTTACAGGTCGTTTTTAGTAGTGAATATAAATTCAATTATTATAATCAATATTTTATTTTAAATTTCTATATTATCCATATATATAAGTATATTGTATTCTCATGTTTTCAGTTACATAAAATTATTTGATTATTATTAATTCCTTCTATATTAATCATGTATTGTTTATTCCCTTCACGCTTCTATATTATGGTACCCATTAATGTGAATTTTTTCACAACCTTATTATATCTTATTATTTTGATTGGTTATAAATAATATTTTAATTTATGGTATATCTAAATGGGTTTCATTTATGGTTATGTTTTTGGGATATATTAAAAAAAATTAAATAATTAATTCTTCGTATAATGGAAAAATATCCCATTGGGTGAGAAAAATATAGGTTTAATGGTTAATTTCATTCCAAATTCTCTAAAATTTTAAACACAAAGGGGATTAGGTATGTATGCGAGTAAATATTTTTCATAGATTAATGAATTATTGAAGGATGTGTTTGAGAAATTTCAATAGGCATCCAATTGGTTTAAAAAAACTATTTTTATAATCTGAATTAGGACTGTATGTTTGGGGAACCACAATGCACACTATGATTATTTATTTCCCATAAATTCTTTAATAGTTATTATATAAAGATAATTCAAATGAAAACAAATTACATATTTGTTCCACAAGTGGAAAAAAAAGTAAAATGTATTTTGGAATATATTATGTGGATCATTGTGAGAATAAATTAGATAATATATTAGAGAAGAAGTAGAATCTATAATTGTGGTGGAATGAATAATATATGAATATTTTAGGGAGAAGGAAACTAGCATGGTTATCATTGATAGTTCTAGTAAAAAAGAAGGTTTTTTCATATACCATCTCATTAAATATCATATATATAAATATCTAATGAGAAATAAATAATAATAATGAATTAATAGTCAACAATCATTTCAAAAATATATATATTTTCTCCCATAATATGTGTGGGTTCAGTGAGAGTTTCCCAGTGAATATATTTTGAATAATACATGGAAACTATAAGTTTTGTAGATACTTACTTGTATATGATTTTTTGTTAATATTTATATGTAGATAAAGTCACATCTTATTAATTATGGGATGTAATTTTTTTTGTTACCTCTAATAATGAGGTGAGATCTATTTTTCCGTAGTTTTTTTGCAAATTGGACAGAGAATGTCGAAAATAACCCATGAGGAGAAAAAATATTTCCTATAAATAATATATTAAACACTCACTTATGTAATATATATATAGGGTATAAATATTCCCTACCCAAAAAACTTTTAGTTGAAGAATAAAATTATTTTGGGATAATTTGAGACATTATAAAACATGATCAAAGAAAGGAATAGGTTTCCCTACATCATAGTTTAACCTAATAGAACCACTACATATTGCATTTAATTTTTTTCAACATTATATGTGGTTTATATTATTAGGTATATATTAATAGGTCCAATTGTATCCAAATAGGTGTAGAGGTTTAAACACCAAAGGGGATACAAAGATTATAAGATAAAGATAGAATTTGGAAAACTTTATCCACATTTCATACACGTGTACCCATCTATGTTGTCAATATCCTATCTTGTAGTGCATTTCAATTTATATTAATGCACATGGTTACCTCTAGTTTGATATAAAATTTCTATTTCCAATATTTTTTATTTGAATTATATGATTTAAATATTTGAAATTGAGGACCTTAATTCTAGAATTTTTTCTTCATACCTATCAGTTCATAAATTGGAATTATAAAAAAAGTCATCTAGAAACACGAAGAAAATAGACGAAAATAATCCCAGATAAATTTCAAATTTCACGAAACAACCCATGGTGACCCTGAACCGATCACCCGAGTCGGTCTGTGACATGACCTGAAGGGCGATCCCGATCCCCACGGGATGGAAACTAGTTCCGGGCAACAAAACTCAACAAGAAGGAATGATTTTTCCCAATAAAAATAAATAAAGCAGTGGAAATGTAGAACAACACATAGTAAATAAATGATCCTGAAAAGAAACAATGACCAACAAAACACACTAACCTGGTCTCGACCAAAATTCCTTGCGACTCTGAGAGTCGCACTCCAGTCCACGACCAACTCTCGCCCACGGTGAGCAAGCTTGATCCAACCTATAGAAAAACTCAAAACAGGAAAACACTCTAGGAGTGAGTATTAAAACTCAGTTGGCGTGCCCCACAACAATTCCCAATGCACTACCTTTTGAAAAAGAGTTTATCAATTACATGTCTGAACTAAATTATATAAAATATTAGTTTCCACATACACTTTCATTTCTAAAACTAGTATCATTCTGTTACCCTTTTTAATTTAAAAACAAGTTTAATGCTTAAAATAAATAGGTATATTTTATTTTAAAATATTTTCAGTGAAATATTTATAAATCCAAACATCAGTTATTAGCCAAAAAGGAGAAACCACACGTAACACAGAACACAGACCAAGGGCAATGGAAAAAGTGTCATGCGGGTGCCAGCAACCGAACTAAACCTCTCAATCATTCGCCACATACAAATAAAAACTAAAGTAAATATTAGTCGAACCTAGGAGAACGTGAACAATCCATAATATACTTTACAAGTGACTTATCCTAAAATCATACTCTAACTCGATGAGGTCATAATGCCTAAACACTCAACATAGACCCGCATGGCCTAACCGAGGGGCACAATCCCCATAGCAGAATTAACTTAGTACTCCCCTACTGTGGGGCCACTAGCCAGTGCATTGTCTAAACTATTGCAACAATCTTTCTCATAATATTCACTCACTATACCAGGTTCTCATTTCGACACATGCAATAGAAATGGGTGCTTCCACAATGTAAATCAATCATTCGGGATGCAAATATATCACACAAAAGTCACGCAATCAACGAACACCAAAGATTACCCCTTCTAACCCAAAAATGAGTTTTTCCAAAATTATTTATTTTATTAAAGTGCGAAACTTTCCTTCACCAACATTAAAGAAAAACCTTAGTACTCAAGAAAACCCAAAACACTTGTTCAGAAGAAATCATATATCATTTAAACCAAAACTACATTTTAAATTCTGTGAATTATGTTTAAAATCCAAATGGGCATTATTTCACTACAGGGTGTCTTTTCGTCCAAAATATATTCCAGGAGTCAAGTATAAAATAAAGAACTCTTTTTGCACCAAATAATCATTTAAAATTTAATTATCTTATATTATTTCCTATTTATTAAAATTAATAAAATATCAAGCTATTAATAAATTCTAAATTTAAAGGTGAGTGCAGTGGGGGGCCTACCTCAACTCACAGCTTGAACATGTTGGCACATATGTACATGCATGTCGATGCCTGCAATACTGCCAAAATAACTCGCTGATGCGCTCGACACAGAGACGCACTCGACCAGGGGGTTGCGTGACCCTCAGAAAGGGGTGGCATGCACCAGCAGGGACAGTTATTGGATGAATGGAGCATCAAAGGGGATAACGATGTCAGTGACTCGGTAAGGGACGTGTGTGTGACTGCTGGAAAATAGGGTGCATGTCCTACCCGAGAGGCAGAAGGCGAGCCGACTAAGGGGGTGTGTGGTAGAGGGTTTCCGACAAGATACATAGGTGGAGACGAGGTGGTTCGGCAGATGCGCGGCAACCAAGAGGGGAGGTTGTCGCCTTTGGGTGCACACTGGACGGTATGGTGCTAGAAGGAGGGGCACAACCGGTGCTGGATGTCGGGGCAGCAAATGGGACAACACCAAGGGCCTACGACGCTACTAGTAGGAGCTGGTCAGAGGAGCGGGAGGTGCTGCCGGACAATGGCTGCGAGGTGGGGGTACGCTAGCTGGGAGCAGGCAGAGCAGGGTAGGCCTAGGGGTTGTGGGGCACCAAGTAGCAGCGGGAAAAGGGAAATGACCAGGGTGAGGGAAAAAGGGTCGGCGGGGTGGCGTGCGCAAGAGGGGGAGCGAGTCTGGTCGGGGTTATACTAGAAAGAGGTGGAGGTCGATATTAAAGGGAGACGACGCAAGATAGAGCATGAAATAGGGGGCGCTGGCTCGAGAATGGAGGGAGTGTGCTGGTTGAAGGAGGCAGCCCGTCGGATGGCTGAGCAGGGAGCAGCCCTGGGTAGCGCTGTGCTGGCTGGAGGTAGAGGGGAGGGTGTTGGGAGCGCTGCAGGGTGCATGAGATGGAGGGCTCTTGGGACACCGTGGACTGGGAGAGCTGGCCAGCTGGGCAAGAAAAAGGGGCACGGTGTGGCGCTGCTGCGCGAGGCTGCTAGGTGAAGCAGGTCATGCAGGAGTGAGACTAGAGGGATTTGAAGGAAGAAGGTGTGGGCTGAGGGTTTGTGTGTGATGCAAGCAGGGTATGAGGCCGACGGTGTTGCGGAGGAGGGTGAGTGATGACTTGTAGCAGGGCGGGGTGGATGTAGGGATCTAGGGTTCTGTAGCAGAAGAGGGAGGCGAGACTTGGTGCGGGAGGTGTAGTGCGGTAGGCTCGTAGGGTAGGAGGGCCTCCAGGCGGAGTAGTGCACTGTAATGAAGGAGGGGAGCAAGGTGGGGGATCCGGTTCCAGGAGAGTGGTGCGCTGCTGGGATGAAATCGGTGTTGGCATAGTGGCATGCTCCTGGGAGGAAACCGGTGCAGGCAGCAAGGTCGGAGGCAGGCCGAGGAAAGTAGGGGCGTCGCACTGCACAGGGAGAAGGGGAGGCAGAGCCAACTAGTGCAGCAATAGGAGTGCATGGGCAGGAGGGTTGGGGTGCTAGCATCTGGAATATGCGGATCTGGCTGGGTGAAGGGAGACCCTGAGAGGAAGAAGGAATGTGGGAGGGGACAACCACTTGGAAACAATAATAGGAGAGAAAAAAATTAAACAAATAAATAAATAAAAGAAATAATAATAAACAGAAAATATTAATATTAATATTACTATTAATAATATTAATAATAATCCTCATCATAATAATCATAATTATATTAAATAATACTAAAATAATGACAATAATAATAATAATGACATTAATAATAAAATAAAAATTAATAAATGAATTCATATCATTTTTAATAATAATAAAATTAAAGAAAGACCACTCAATTGCTAGGGCAAGGTCACGCGGCGTCGCACTCTGCCCTTTCATCCAAGGAAGTTGAACCCAAAACACACACTTTTTTATTGGAAACTCGAAGACTTCGTCTGGTACTCACCCTGGACCTAGAGAAAAAAATTTAAAGGTATTAAAATATTTAAATAAATCAAACGCATAGGTCAGGGTGTGACAATTCACCCACCATAACGCTTCCCGTCCATGGGAAGCCACACCAAGACTTGGACCCAAGAAGAAACTCCTTATGTTTCACTCACCCATAAAAGATTAAGCACCTGTAGTTGATCGATAAAAATGAACACTAAACTCCCCTAACACACAAATTATCCTCAAAACACGAACACTTTAAACTCCACCCAAAACAAAACCTGAGACGAAACTCTGATAATGACAAAGGGAGGCCTGAACGAACTCCCCACCATAGGAAACAAGCCAACTGAATTCAACGAGATCCGCAATGGGACTCCCCATAATAAGGAATAACGAGACTAACTGAACTTAAAAATTTTACACGTGGACCAGCACACCCCCCCCCCCACGAGGGGTTGAAGGGAAGGGCCCAACGGGTCAATCATCAAAACTACAAGCACCGCTACTCCAACAATGTCACACTCTCGAATGAACACAAACAACACCACACTAAGGTCCGTAATTAAACCAAGGTCATCTTACACCGCTGGGGTTCATCTGACTATGCGCCAGCTTCACTCCAATACCAATGGCTGGAGCTCTATTGAATGAAGCATCTCATGCATCGCATTCAGGCTTCAAAATTTCCCAAACATGACACATGATCTTGAATTTTACCAAAATCACATCCATTAAAATAATGGTTCCAAAGAGGTTCGATAAGAACAATTCTTACAACTGAAATAATGGAAACACTACACAGAAAAAACCTCAAACTGATCCTCAAACACCATTCTAATTCTGATGAAGGGCTGAGGTGACCTTCGATGAGTTAGGTATGGCTTCATCGCGCTTCTTGGAAACACCTTGATAGAATCGATTCATGTGACCCAGATGCCCACAGGTGTGGTAGGGTCTTGGAGATTTCGAGCACATCGGCCTCTTGTGCCCCCGCATACCACACTGGTGATAGATCAAGGCATTGTTCTGTGAGGAAGATGACTAAAGGTCGGAAGGCCTCTTCAATCCTCTACTAGTTCCACCACCATTAGATCACTTCCCATTCTTCTTATCACTATCTTCTTCACTGCATCCTGTGGCTGGAGGAGGATTTTTCGCGTCATTTTCTCCTGCTAACTCATCTTCGATGAGGAAACCTTGTCTCAAGACATCAGGGAAAGTAACTACATTGAACTCTCCCACCATCAACTACAGCTCAGGATGTAAACCTAGCTCAAAATTCCTAGCTATCATGGGATCATTTTCAACATACCCTAGTTCATACGAAGCCATGTCAAGGAAACAATGAACAAATTCCAACACTGATCCAACACCTTACTGAATACCGAACAACTCCATCCTCTTAATGACCTTTGCCACTCCAGATAAGTGTTGTGGGATGAACGATGACTTGAAAAAATCTGATGTTAGATCTTCCTGAGGCTTATTCCGAGATACAGACTTTCACCATTTCCAAGTTAGTCCTTCAAGCATAATGGTAGACAATGTCACCTTTAACGACTCAAGTATCCCAATAAAACTAAGCTTCCTCTCAATCTTCTACAACCACTCATCTGCCTCAAGAGGCTTTTCTTTTCTATAAAAGAGAGGAGGGTTCAACTTCTGGAACTCCAGAACATAGTCTATGGGCTGATTAACGGGAGGATTTGCTTGGGGCGCACCACCCCAAGCTGCCGCTCGGGTATCCATCAAAACATCATGGGGGTGAACACCAAGGAACAAAGAAATAAAGAACATGATCAAAACATGGTCATCGTCAATTGAAATACCAAAATAACACATTTCACAACCATTTTTTTTAGAAATAAGGAAAAATCAGTCTATTCACTAGAGGAAAACTAGTGATGATGGGTGACTCAGACATATGGTTGGTGGCCATACGCCAGTCACACCACCGTCGCATAGATAATTACAGGGTAATGTCTCCGGCTCCACACGGCTTTCCAGAACATGCGAGCTCACTAAGGTCACTTGCCCGACCCTCATTTCATTCCCCAATACCAAAAAAAATCGATAAAAATCAAAAGACATCGACAACCCAAACAACCCATGGGAACCCGAGGTTCGGAATGAGCAAGGGTTCATGACATCCTTCTCGTTCATACTCCTCGAGTCTCGAAAATTGTACTCCTTCTACGATGAAAACCCCATATAACAATGGGCACTCTGAAAAAAAATGTCCGTTCAGGAGCTGACTTTCCTCTGATACCATTTTTTCACAAACCAACCCATTGCGACCCTGAACCGATCACCCGAGCCGGCATGCAACATGACTTGAAGGGAGTTCCCTATCCCCATGGGTTGGCAACTAGTGTTGGGCATAAAAACTCAAAAAAGGGAATGATTTTTCCCAATAGAAATAAATAATGAAGCAGGAAGGTAGAACAAAAAAAATTAAATAAATGACCCTGAAAAGAAATAAAGACCAACAAAACACACTAACTTGGTCTCGACCAAAACTCTTGTCGACTCCGAGAGTAACACGCAAGTCCACAACCAACTCTCTCCCATTGAGAGCAAGCTCGATCCAACCTTTTTCCAAACTAAAACCAGGAAAACACTATAGGTGTGAGTATTAAAACTCAGTAGGAATGCCAAACAACTATTCACAATGCACTACCATTAAATAGAGAATTTTTAAATTTTAGGTTTGAACTAAATTATATAAAATATTAGTTTCCATATACACTATCATTTTTAAAGAAAGTATCTGTCCATTGCACTATTTAGTTTAAAACCAAGATTAACGTTTGAAAGGAATATGTATATTTCATTTTGAAACATTTTTGTGAACCATTTAGAAATCCAAACATCAATTTTTAGCCAAAAAGGAGAAATGACACATAATACACAACACACGACAAGGGGAATAAAGAAAGTGGCATGTGGGGGCCAGCAACCGAACTAAACCTCTCAATCATCCTCCAGATACAAATAAACATTAATGGAAATATGGGTTGAACCTAGGAGATCGTGAACAATCAAGAACATACTATACATGTGACTCATCCTGAAAGGATGCTCTAACTTGATGACGTCATAATTCCCTAACACTCGGCATAGCCCTGCATGGCCTAACCGAGGGGCCCAATCCCCATAGCAGAAATAACACAGTTTTCCCTTGCTATGGGTCTACTAGCCACTGTGTAATCTAAAACAGTGCAAAAATTGTTCTCAGAAGATTTAATCACTATGACAGGTTCCCATGTAAACACATTAAATCGAAAGGGGTGCGTCCACAATGTAAATCAATCAGTCACGATGCACAAATATCACACACAACTCACGCAATCAACGCACAGCAAAGATCACCACTTACTAACCCCAAAGTGAGTTTTTCCAAAATAATTTATTTTATTAATGTTCCAAATGGGCCTTCAACAACATTAATGAAAACCCTCATTTCTCAAGAAAACCCAAAACACTTGTTCAGAAAAAATCAGTTATCTTCTAAACCAAAACTACATTTCAAATTTCGTGAATTATGTTTAAATGAAAAATGAGCATTATTTCAATATAGGGTGTCTGTTCATCATGAATGTATTCCAAGAGTCATGTATAAAATAAACGTCTATTTTTGAACAAATTAATCATTTAAAATTTAATTATCTTATATTATTTCCTATTTATTAAACTTAATAAAATATCAAGCAATTAATAAATTTTAAATTTAAAGGTGACTGCAGTAGGTGACATACCCAACACACAGCTTGAACACATTGGCGCATAAGCACACACACTTCGATGCCTGCAATACCACTGAAATACCCCACTGATGTGCTCAACACAGAGAAGCACTCGACCAGTGGGTTGCACGACCCTCAGAAAGGGGAAGCGCTCACGATAAGGGACAATCGTTGGTTGAATAGAGCAGAAAATGGGAGAAATATATTGGCGACTTGGAAAGGCGTGCGTGTGCGGCTGCCAAAAAGGAGGGTGCATGGCCAAGGCGAGAGGTAGAATGCATGATGACTAAGGGGGTGCGTGGAAGAGGGTTTCCGAAAAGAGATAGAGGCTGTGACGAGGTGGTTCAGCAGATACACGACGACCAGGAGGGGAGGCTGTAGCCAGTGGGTGCGCACCGGATGGTGTGGTGATAGAAGGAGGGGCATGACAGGTGCAGGAAGTCGGTGCAGCGAATGGGATGGCGCCAAGGGCCTATGCTGCTGTTGGTTAAGAAAGGTTAGAGGTGCGAGAGGCGCTGTCGGACAACTGCTGTGAGGCGGGGGTGTGCTGGCTGGGTGCAGACAAAGCCTGGAAGGCCTAGGGGTTACAGGGCAACAAGCAGCAGTGGGAAGAGGGTAACGGCCAGGGGGTAGGGAAAAGGGTCGGAGGGGTGGCACGCACAAGAGGGAGAGTGGGTCAGGTTGGGGTTATACCAGCGAGAGGTGAAGGTCAATATCAATGGGAGATGACATAGTCCGGAGCATGCAATAGGGGGTGTCGTCTCAGGAAAGGAGGGAGTGGGCTGGTTACAGGAGGCCGACCGATGGATGGATGAGCAGGGAGCATTCCTGGGCTGCGCTGTGCAGGATGGAGGAAGAGGGGTGGGTACTGGGTGTGCTGGGAGACAGAGGGTGCTTGGGACACCGTGGACAGGGAGAGCTGGCCGGCTGGGGAAGCAGGAGGGGCGCGGGCGGCACTACTACACAAGTGTGCTAGGTGAAGCAAGTCATGCTAGAGCGAGACTAGAGGTAGAGGAAGGATGAAGGTACGAGCCGAGGGGTGGTGTGCGATGAAAGAAGGGCAGGAGTTTGACTGAGCTGCGGAGGAGGGTGAGCGACATCATGTAGTGTGGAGGGTTAGATGTAGGGATCCATGGTGCTGTAGGGGAAGTGGGAGGAAAGCCTTGGTGCGGGAGGTGCAATGTGGTAGGCTCATCAGGCAGGAGGGCCTCCAGATGGAGCTGGACGCTGTAATGAAGGAGGGGAGCAAGGTGGGGGATCTAGTGCAGGGAGAGTGGCATGCTGCTGGGAGGAAACCGGTGCAGGCAGAGCGGCGCGCTATTGGGAGGATACCTGTGCAGGCAGCAAGGGCGGAGGCAGGCCAAGAAAAATAGGGGCGTCCCTCTGCGCATGGAGAAGGGGAGACAGAGCCAATTGGTGTGGCACTAGGAGTGCGCAGGGCTGGAGGGTCGGGGCACTGGCGTCCGGAATAAGCGGATCTGGCTGGGAGAAGGCAGGCCGTGAGAGGAAGATGGAACGTAGGAGGGGGAAGCCATGTGGAGACAATAAATGGAGAAATAAAAAATTAAACAAATAAATAAATAAAATAAAAAATATTGAAACGAAAATAATAATAATAATAATAATAATAATAATAATAATCCTCATAATAATAATCATAATAATAATCTCAATTATAATAAATAATACTAAAATAATAATAATAATAATAAAATTAATAATAAAATAAAAATAATAAATGAATTCATATCATTTTTATTAATATTAAAATTAATGAAAGGCCACTCAATAGCATGGGCAAAGCCGCGCGGCGTTGAGCTCTTCCCATGCATCCAATGACGTCAAACCCAAAGCGCTCACTTTTTATTGAAAACTCAAAGAATTCATCTGGGACACACCTCGGACCCTAGGAAAAAATTTTAAAGGTACAAAAATAATTAAATAATTAAAACGCATAGGTCGGTGTGTGACATCAAATGTTTCAAAATAAAAATGACTAGTTGACGGTAGATATAGTGGTAAATGACCAGTTAAATCAATAAAAGATGATTTGTCAGTTGAATCAAAAAAACTATTAATATATATTCAATGAATCACTTAGAGATTTTTATTCTAAAATCATGTATTCAATGAAAAGAGGTCCATATTAACATTTTGACAAACATATTTGAATGTATCAAGGGACTATGTGGTGAAGCATAACACCCAAAATGATAATGGTTTAATTGAAAAAAGGATATAACTCATGTAAACCAGAAGATAAATTCAATTTAGGAGACTACATAATAATAACTCCAATGAAAATTGTGTTTATCCTGGAGTAGTGATCAAGATGCATGACTTTTAGGGAAGTTTTTATGGGTGAGTGTGAGTGTGGAAAAAGTGCACATGAATTAATATGTATTGGACTGTTGGGACAGTTTTTAGTCTGATGACCGATTTAACCATATGGGAGGTCCCCAACCAGGGGACAATGTTTCAATGGGTTAATTAGAGTCTCCTGGTGGCCTATAAATTTATTAGATTTTTAAGGGGGTATGTACTGTCAACATAGCCATGTTGTTACATTGGTATAATATTAGGAACCTAGCCTTATGTATGGTGCACTTAATTTGGTTGAGATTTAGGATCCAAAACTATGATATATTCTTCTAAATAGGAGAAATTTTAACACCATATAATGATAATGTGTTAAATCAATAAATAATATCAATCATGATAACAAGATGAAACATTATTTTAGAGATCCTATTTGATTATAACTCCATAGTAAAGCATGTTTAGAATGGAGTAGTGATTATGAAGGGTATCTTTATGGAATATTTCATATGGTGTGTGTGAGTGAGGAGAATCACATTGGAATAAACATGTGTTGGCATGATAAAATATTAGTAAGTCTGATTACCCGTTTCGGTATGTGGGTGGGCCCCTGGTATAGGATGACATGTCTGCAGGGCAACTTGGGTCACTAGAAGGGCCAAGACCCATCGGAAATGTAAATAAGGGTATATGTGTAGTAAGTGAGGCCCATTTGTTACATTGAAAACAATTTTTGAATTATTATCAACTCAATTATATTATACATTATATTTAAAATATGTATATGAGAATCCCTCAAAAAAATTCTGAAAGACAACAATAAATATATATATATATCACATTTCAATAAATGATTTTTTATAATTAATAAATAATTTCAACATGTTTTTTATGAGAAAGATGTATTTTAAAAGGTTGATAAACAGTTATATTTTCATTAGATAAATTTAATATAACATCATTTAATGTAAGACATGTTCATAAAGAAGTGAAACAAATAAAAATAAATGATTTTTAAATTTCTCTACAGTAGTTAGGTGAAATAAAAAGGGATTAGATAAATAATATTACAACTGATTGTAAAGAAAGGTTAAAAACACTAAAATGACCGAAGTACAATTTTAATATGAAATATCTATATTTGAATGTGATAAGAAAAAACATAGAAATCGTCCATGAAAAATCATTACAAAATGTTGAGAAGATAATTGTTATTAAGTGTAATTACAGAAATGGTAATTATTATATTATCAGTCTAATTTTTATACAATTATATTGAAATCAACTACTGGATAACATTGAATAAAATCATTGAATATTGAATCACACAACCTACAATAATATTTTTTCACTAAATCTACATTTTAGAGAAGTGCAGGGTAAAAGTAAAAATATTGAAAACTATGGATGAATAGAAATTACAAGAGTTCTAACAAGGATTACAAGGTGTATATTGTAATTTCTATAAAGTTGAAATCATTAAAATTATCACAAAACATTAATTTTACACTCCAAACCCATAATCCATGTATTATACACCAATATATGTTATAGGGAAATGAAAACGTTTTATAGGCCATTAATTGTTTTTTTGGAGACTAGGATATTGGTATAGAGGTAACCATGTAATGAAACAACATAGGTACTAGGTAGACCAATAATTGATCTATCATTAACAAACCCTCGGGTGTGTTCCCAATTCCCATGATTCAGTTACTAACACATGGAATTATACACACATGAAAGTAATAACAATGCTTCCACCAAATATAGTGGATGAAAATCAAGAGATTCAATATGAATATAAATGAACCATCATTGGGATTAATGTACGATAAGTTAAAAAGTCATTAAAGCCAAAATTACTAAAAAGAATTTTTCAAAATAGGGAAAAATAACGAAAAACCCTATTGAAAAAACTCACAATGACTAAGGTCCAATAGTTAGATCCACCTCTAAATATCCTTTCCCCTAGATCAAACATGTAAGGTGGTATTATATAAAAACCCAAAGGAACACATAGGGTATATGAAAAAAGTCAAGTATGGTCTCACCAAGGATACCATATCAGATGAAAATAATAGATTTTCCCAAGGAATTATTTTTATTTTGGAATAAATAGGTATGGAATTTTAAAGTATATTTAAAAAAATCTTGCTACACACTTCAAATTATGGAAAATACATTAATTAACAACTCTACATGTGATATAATATCGTTAAAATGAATTAAATAAAACACATATGTAAAACATTTTATATAAACCCCGAAGGCTTGTAAATTAGTTTAATAACATTGGAATTTGATTATATATTAAATTTAAAGAGAGTGATAAACATTATCATCTTCATAATAGTTATGAACTTTCCAAGAAATAGGACCCCTAATTGTCTATGTGATCATGAAAATATGTGTATAAACACGTCCCTCTGACATTAGACATAGGAGACTCATCTCTATCCAATTGGGGATGTGTCCAATATCATTTCTGTGATCATATGAAACTACACAGTCAATAATTGGAAATTTATTTGAAGACTACATAAATAAAATTAAATCCAATTCCCACAAATTCAAATTGAAATTTTCAATTTAAAATGAATTTTTTTTAATAAAGAAACATTCTTCTTTATCAAGACCAAACCTATAGGTTTATATCCAATCATTTTTATACATTATCACAGGTTTATAATCAATTCAAAACCAATTCCATCAATTTCACCATATATTTCAATAATTAAATTCAATAACTTATTTTAAATTTCTTGAATAAAATTTAAATTTTAAATGAAACAATTTATATCAACCAATTTCCTCAAACCCTCCCCAATTCAATGGAATTGGGAGGTCTTCCAAATTTTCATTCCAAAACCATTTCCAATATCCCAATTCACTAGAGTTGGATTTTTATCAAATCAATTGAATAATAGTTTAGGGAATTTAAATTTAATAATAAAATGAAATAGATCTTGTAATTCATGGTTATCAAATTGTGCCAAATTGAATAGAATCACCTAATATTTTCCTTAAAAACAACATTCACAATAGAACACATCAATGAGAATGAAGTTGTAAAAGACATAAAAACACCATCTAGACATAACAACCAATAGTATGAGGCATATATCCTTCAATTTAAAGATTATACATCGAAATCCCAATGGAGGATAAATGACAGAGAGATGAAGAATGGTGAGAACACTTACCCAGGAATCCACACTACAAACTTAACATTGATCGAACACTAGAATATTGAACCCATAAGGGTTAGAGTGCTCCAAGATATCCTATTAAATGATTTGGTTTGAGAAAAACAAAACTCCAGAGGAATGGAAAAGTTGATCCCATCTGTTCTTCATATTTAAAATTGTTGTTGGGGTACTAAATGACCTTTAATCTCACTACACATCATGAAATAGGAAAGCCTTATAACCACTAAAACATGTCTCACATTGAATTAAAAATTGATCATTAATTAACTCAAAACATGTAATGACTCATCATGTCATGTAAATTTTACAGTGTGAACCCTTCACGGTATTCACTTATGGACCATTACACGGTATAAAGCCTAGTAACATAGAGTTTAAACCTCCAACAACATGAATAAATGGATGATTGAGGTTATGATTCCACAAAATAACTAACATCACAAATATAGGTGTCCCCCCAATTAATTCTCAACCAAAACAGGTTAATAAAAAAAGAATAACCAGGGAACCTTTTATGATATACTTGTCAGATAAGTAACAAGATGTTACAATCTCCCCACCGTAAAAAAATTATTTCCCAAAAAATACAATGAAGTAGATTTTATACCAAAATGTATAGTCTCCTGATCCCTCATTAGTTCCATGAATTCACACGTAACATGATTATCATAACCATTATTCCATAGAACATGAACAAATGTTATCATCCTACCTCAATGTACATTGGTCTTTGAATAACTTATCATGACTAGATTCACAGACAATGATAAATCAGGTTCAATATCAATATCAATTCAGATCAAAACATGAGATAGATTGGATAAATAGTTTCTAATGTATGATAAATGGAATAAATTTCCTTTCAAATTCAATTGAGGTGGAATATTTCCATTGTATTAAACACTCTCCATCCACTAAACAACCTCAAAAAGTCCAATAAAAAGTTGAGCAAGCTTCCCTTTCTTCCCAATCTACCGATGACTGAACCAGGGTGAAAGATTCAAGAACACATAGTCACCAACTAGGAACTATAATGTTATATGGTAAAAATCATAATAAGACTTATGTAATATCTTTTAAATCAATATAATTTAAGAAATAAACTAATTATTTCATGACATCTTATGCACTAAGATTATTCCAAATAAATAACCTTCAAAAATCTCTAACCGACATGGTAATGTCATACAAGGACAGTAATACAATACCTCAAAATGAGAAAATATAATCAGGCGATGATAACGATTTGTATAATCAAAAATGACCCCCACCAAATTATTATCCCATGCTCCACCAAATTTGTTAACACAAGCGTGAATCGTATCCTCAAGAATATATATAGCTCTTTATTTCTGGTCTTCCTTCTGATGATGGTAGGACATGCCCAAGCGTTCATGAGATTCATGTACCTTCTGAAAGATTATCCAAAAGAAATAAGGGAACCAAAGATCCCAATTATAAACTATATCATATGGTACTACATGAGAAATAAAAATAGCATTCAAGTAGTGGTTTCTCTATTCATTATCAACGATTTTAAAATGAATGTGTATGAAGTGGCCAACTTGGTCAGCAATTCAATCACAAATTATGTAGAATTATTCTTTCTTTGGGTATGTGTAAACCCAACCACAAATTCCATAGAGAATTAATCGAAATTCCATGTCAGGAATGGATGTGGATGATGTAAACCTGATGGTTTCTGATAATCGGGCTTAACCTTCTATCATGTATAGAAATGGGAAACAAACATAGTAATTCCCTATTACATACCTAGACACCATAACTGCAGATTATTTTCACAAAACACATTAGTGGTTCCTAGGAGTTCCGCCCATTGGGAATTAGAAAAACCCCCCATCACAAAATTTCATTCTTTGAAATGCACAATGAAGCGATTCTAATAGCATAGAACACCCTCTTTGCACGACGACCAGTGTTAAACTATCCCCACACTATATATATAGACTCTAATTCTAAAAAAATATCATCAATATCTTGATCCTGATGACTCATTTATATAAGTGTTCAATTCAAAATAATGCTGGCTAATGATACTTCACCATATTTCTCCTGAACTAAAACATACAATTGTGCAAATAGAGACATCAAATTCTATAATTATGAAGATTCATTCATTGTCTGAGTTTGATATTTCTTTCTCAATGCATCATCAATGACATTAAATCTCTCAAAGTGTATGATATTTCCGAGTGGAATGAATTTAGGTAATAATACCAAATCCTCTAGTGGAGGTTCAAATATTTTTTAGCGAAGATATAACTGAATATTTTGTCGCATTAATATATAGTAAACCTTTCAGAGAAAATGTATTGCTTCCAACTCTTAAGCACACTCATTACAGCTATATGTTCATGTTCATTGGTTGTATAATTCCCCTCTTGTGACATAACCTGATGAGATCCATAAGTAGAAACATGACTACATTGTATAAGAATATAGCACAAGCCTGAACCTGAAGCATCATAGGATAAATCATAGCCCTTACTGGCCTCTAGAATAGTAATGAATGTTGAATTACTCAAGATACATTTTATATCGACAAAATAACTCTAACAATTATCAGTCAAAGAAAACATCCCTCTCTTCTGGGTTGGAATTGTCAATGGACAAGCTATCTTTGAGAAGTCCTTGAAGAATTGGCATTAATATATATATAAACCCATGAATTTTTTAATCGTAAAGAAATTTTGTAGTTTCCCCAATGCTATAATAGCCATCATCTTCTCAGGATCATCAAATATTCTGGGTTTTGATAGCATGTTTCCAATTAGTTTATCTTAGTAAATATAGGAATCACCAATAGATATTATTATAGAATGTTGGGGATTTCCTAGTAGACTAGAAAATACTCTTAGATTATGTACATGATCCTCCTCTATCATTGAGAAAATGAGGATGTTATCTTCAAATGCAACCACAATGTTTTCCAGATACTCATGGAAAATCATGTTTAGCAGGGAAATTAAAACTACATGGTCATTTTTAATATGAAAGTGAATAAAGAGGTACTCATAATGTCATAACTATTTCAAATGGTGGATTTCAAATTGTTAGATACTTTATTCCTCATAGGATGTTAACCAGATCAATGGTCAATTTTTTAGTGTCACTTCTCCCCTATAACCAATCAAAGAGATCATCAATCCATGGAAATTGATACTTGTTCTTTATCATTTCTCGACTGAGCTTTTGGTAATAAAAAAATAGTGGAAGAGAACCATCAACTTTCTTGTAGAATAGATTATTTCCCAAGGTGAAACACTCTGGCGAATAAAGCCTTTCTCAAGAAAATATTCAAACTGGGAGAAAATCTATTTCATTTATGTTGGATCCATATGGTAATAGGGAATATAATATATTTGAGTTACATTTATTAATTTAATAGAAGACTCATCCTCTCCTACAGATGTTATCCTAGATAAATCATAAGGAAACATGTTGGGAAACTAGAAGAAAATGGGATATAGATCAATGATTAATGATTCACACTCTAGATCAAAAGAGTAATTTGATATTACCTTCCCCAAATCTCGATATTAAGGTCTATCCATTCTTAACATTGTGTTACACTCTCTATTGAAGATAAGAGCCACACCACTAGGTGTCTCCAAGTAGACCCACTAAAGATATCAATCAATTTTGGATTTATTGGAAATGAGACAATCCATTCCAAAAATGAACTTGAGAGGTTTCATGTCAATCACTAGAAAATTTTATGCCATGTTTTTAACTCAGAGAGAGAAGACAAAAGTGCAACTACAAAGACCCATCTCTTTCTTTGTTCCAAGAGGTGTATTAATATCCACTACACATGATAAAATATCTATAAGGAAAATTTAGTTGATTTAAAATATCAATTGAAATAATAGAATGAGATGAATCATTATTTAATAGAGCAGTCACTAATGACAAACATAGAGTAATGGTACCTCTCATAGTGACTAAACCCATTTCATTTTCCTCTAAAGACTCTTCTACTGCATAAAGTAGATTTTTTTGGATGAATGTTGATGGAACCCTATTATTTGTGAAACATATGATTTACCCACAGCTTTATGAGTATATAATGATAGTTATCCATTGAACGGAGTAGAAAAAATAGTGTAGAATCTTTTTATATGTCCTTAATGTCAATAGGAGCAATAGTTATTGGGTAGCATAGTGGAAAACCTCATGGAATGTTCTTTCTTTCCAAACTGATAGAATTTCAAAAGATTTACTCCTGACATTGTAGAAGTCCTATAATAAGCCTATCATCGAGAACTATAGTAAGAAATATGATGCTTCTACCTTCCCTTGAATTTATAGTCATCGCCACTAAGAGAAAAATGAGCTCATGTCAACCTGGACCTTCCATCTAGGTCTATCAAATCCATCATCTCCATATCCAGCGCATCAGCATAAGTGGGAATCTTCAACAAGAAAACATGCGGATGAATATTTGACTGATGTCCCAACTCAGGTCATTGAGCATTGATGCCCTCATTATAAACATTCTATGGTGAATATTTCAAAATATTATCATAGTTACTTGAATTCACAATCACAGTGATGTCATCGTACACAAGATTAAAAAACTATCCATCCATAGCCAACACCAGTGAATCTAGATAGAACATGTTAGTGAAGAAACCTTGAGGTCTTTCTGTTCTAAGCCCTAATTTCACTTTTCTGTCACCATCATATCCCACCATACACTACATTATCCTTTTACCAAGAATGTGGAACAATTTTTCGTGATTTTATCTTATTTCTCAATGAACTCATGATATTTCCAATACTGCACAACAATTCCTCAGCATGTTGAGGATCATTAGAGCCATTGAAAATTTGTGGCTTTTAAAAAAACTCTTGGGAATGATTCCAAAGGAAATCCACTTGGGGATCCATAGCTATAGGTTGAATGGGGACTCAAGATGGTGCAAGTCCCAAAAATGGATAGTGTGCACAATCATCTCCACCATATTTGGGTCTACGTGATGATTTTCCTACAGCATTTTAGTTGTAGCTTCATCATGGATTCAAGATGCATGTCACCTTAATGGAATAATTCATCACAAAATTAATAGACAAAAAATAATAAATCAAATAAAAACACAAAATGAGTAGCAAGGGGAATTAATCCCAACATATAGAACCAATATGATTTAGATTTCAATCGATCCAACTCCAAATAGAGTAAAGATTCAAAAATAATCCACAATATTTCTCTCAATAACCACCCCTAGAAACATATGTTTTATTGATGTGAGAGTTGGTCGAACACTCAATCATGACTACATATTTTTTCTTGACATGATTTCAAAAATTCATACTAACATCAACAAAAAAGGTGAACAACGACAGTATGATACCTTTTTTTCATGAACCAAACCTACTTCCCAAGTATTCAGATAATCGAGATATTCCTGACTAAGCCCAACGGGTATTCTTGATCCCCATAAGATGGTGACTAGAAACTGTTATCACAAAAAATTCATGTTGGAAAAAGTTTCCACAAAACAGAGTGGACGGATGACATGCCTGTTAATATGCAAATAAAAGAACATCAATTGGGATGGATGTACTGGAATACAAAAAGGAATTAAATTCCATATTAATATATCCCAAGTAACAAAACAGGGCAAAAAAACCCAAAACCCTTAGAATAAAACTCACCACATCTATTGTTCAACAGTAGGACACACCTCCAAAAGATCATCCCCCCTACTCGGGTCTCGAAAGAGATAATCAACAAAAACCTAAGGGAAAAATATGGGTGTGAGATAAAATACCTAGTAGGTTCTCACCAAATATTCCATATTATATTCAACCAATATATTAACCTATGGTATGATTTTAATTTTAGAATAAATAGGTTCAGAATTTATTGTATATTTAAAAAATCATGATATACAATACCAATGAAGGAAAATGCTATAAGAAATGGCCTCAAAAGTGATATTATTTATCTAAACTAATGGATTGCCTAAAACATTCATATAATATTGTATATATAAATCAATATGGCCTATAATTTAGTTCAAAAACATTAGTATATGTTTATATTTCAAATATAAAACAAGTGAGAATAATGGTAATCTTCCAAATAGTTATGAAATATTCTGGCTATAGGACTCCACACACTCTTTTTTATCACATCAATATGGGTATACATACATCCCAATAACAATATCCAATGTAAACTCATAACTATCCCATTAGGGATGTGAAGAACATAATTTATTTTTTAGAACGTTGTATAAGTGTATAGTGTGTCGAAATGACTCACAAACTACAAAATAATTGAATGTGTTCTTAAAAAGTAAATAATAAGAAATTTATTTTAATACTTCTTAAAATACAATTAAATACTATAAATCTATTTAAAATTCCAATTTTCAATTTTAATTTCAAACAGTTTTTACAAAAAATGATGCATTTTTAACATGATAAAACAACTAGATTTCTATAAATAATTTTTAATCCATTCTAACAATTTTGAAATCAATTCAAAACCAATTCAACTAATTTTAACATTCATTTCAAAAATAAAATTCATCAATATAATTGAAATTTCTGGGGTAAAATTTAAAATTTAAAATAAATAATTTAAATCAACCAATTTTCACAAATATTGCAAAATTTAATGGAATTGGGGGTTGCCCAATTTTCATGAAAAAATAATTTAAAATCTCAATATTAATTGTAGTTTTGTTCTTATCAAATCAGTTAAAATAATGGTTTAGAAATTTAATTTTAATCAACAATTGAAATAAATCATGAAATTCATGGTTAATCAAATTGTCCTTATGCAACGAAACCACATACTTTTTTTTCAAAAAACCAACCCTCAGAATAGATCCCATCAATTACAGTGGACATGTAAAAGACCTCAAAACTCAACTGGAAATGAGATACAATAGTATATAGCATAGATCCGTCAATTTCAAGATGATCTATTGTAAGAGAAAAAGATTAAAAATATTGAAAGATGATGAATGAAGATAACACTAACCTGGGAATCCACAACTCAAGAGAAACAATGATCAAACGCCGAACGACGGAACTTGGAAGAGGTTTTGGGATCCAAAATTCAATTGGTAAGTCACTAGGTCGAGTAAAATGAAACTGAGGAGGAGGTGGAAATGGGATCTCAACCATTCTGCACATTTGTAAACCATGTTCAGGGTAATACCTGATGTGTAGTCCCACTACATGTCCTCAAATAGTTATGTTTCATAATTAGTAAAAAGAACCTAACAGAAAATTAAAGAACAATCATTCATTACCTCACAATTTTTAATGAATCATCATGTCTTGTCAATTTCATGTTTTGAACCCTTCAAAATATTATCCTAGAAATCATTACACAAAAACTAACCATCTAAAATATTTTAGAAAAGGATGGTTAAATATAAAAGTCCAACTAATCTATAAAATCAGCATTATTGGTATCCTATCAATTCATTCTCAACACTACCTAGTCAATGAAAATGAAATACTATCACATGGATAAAGACATACCCATTTGATCGTTAGTATGATGTCAATAACCAACACCACATGTCCACATATAAAAATTAACGAAGACTTAATGTAAGGCTTTACTAGGTAAAAAATTAAAAGAAACATTCCTTAAAGTATTAGACATCACTAAAAATTAATAATCTATAATTTAATAATAGATAAAAAAATGTAATACCTTTATGATTATTGAAACATAGGTTGTCGATGTAGTGGTGAATACTTGTGTGAAAAACCCCAAAAAATTTATAATTCATTTATTAAAGAAGACCAAAATATAAAAATAATCTATTAATCAATGTTTAAAAGTATTCTGTGTGGATTCAAAAAATAAAAAAAAATGAACAAGCTACTCCAAATAATATAGATATCAATATGAAGGTGTATTTTAAAACAATAGGTAATGTATTTACAAATTATGTTAATAAGGTCCATATTAAGGATCCCTAAAATATATGTGAATATAGAGTTAAACAAGATAAAGATAGATTCATTATATAATGGTTCAATTCAATAAATGGATATCATAATTCGGTTAGTGAATGATATCCCAAATAAATTATATGAATTTCATTTGAGATTGATAATAGAATATAATCTAACTATTTTTGATTTTTTTTTGAATTTTCAATATTTAGGAAACATTACATTTAGGTGAATTAAATAGATTCCACAATAAGAGAAACTACTGAAAGACAAAGTGAAAGAACCCATGAAATATAGTTCAAAAAAATAACTATTTTAAAATGAGTCCATGCAATGATATAATGGTGATATGGGAAAAATGGAATACTTGTCAATATTATTTTCAATGTTTTAAATGTAATGGAAGATAGATAAGTCCCAAAAGAAGAAAATTTCATTTTTATATAAAATAAAGAACATTATTTATAATAATAATAAATACATACTTCAAAATCAATAAAAAATTTGTAAAATGAAAGTTAAAATTTTCATGATGAGTTCTATAAACATTATAGATTCAATGAACAAATTTCATGGGTTCATAAACCATCCTCATTATTGTTTTTCAAATTGATTATTTGTCAGAGGACAACCTTATTACCTTATTATGTTGGTTGTGTATATTGGAAGAGATAATTGAAGTTGAAGCTGAAAAAAATTGAAAATATTAAATGAATGAATGTTAAATAGTATGGAGAATAATCAATAAAGGATAATACTCACATAGGAATCATGTTATCTCCTTTAAACACATTATTTGTTCAAATAATATTGTTATCCTACATCATAAAAGCTATAAAAACACACATAACATATTTAATAAATAAATAATATAAATGAAGATTTAAGCTCATGATATTCCATTTAGGTGGATATTATATTAACGAAATATTCTAGGTATTAATTTTTGTATGTTGAATCAGGAATTCTGGACAATCCCAAAAAAAAATTAAGGGATGAGTTGTGATTTTCTATATCATATCAATTTTTTGACTTTTATTGGTATTGATTTTCCTAGAGGGGTGAATATCTAAATAATATTTTTCAAATAAACTCACACATGAATTTTTTATGTGATTTTTCAAGTTGAGGTAGTATCATATTATCTCATGATAATTTTTAGACAACCTCGGAGAAGTGAAAGTATGAGTCTGCATAACATTGTGCACTGTTAATGGATTGAGATATTGTCTATGTTGAGCACTCTGGTTTTCCATATCAGGATATCCCATATAGATGTTGTGTTTATTAGTTTAAAAAACATTTCTATGAAAAATGTGGTTTTAGCATTCCAACAAAAGAAACTGACACAGTCAACCAATAAAGTATTAAACTTGGAACAAAGAAAAAAACGAATATAATATGGGTTTTTAAAATTCTAAAGATAAATGGGGAGAATATTTTTCCCCTCGAATATCCTCAACCTACAAAAAATGGTATAAATGAAGGGGATATGACCTTTTATATTTCCATTTATTTTTAATCAATGTAATAATAAATATTGACAATCATTAATGCTTACATAGTTTTATTGGTACAGTAGAAACACACAAAGATAGAGATTTCAATTCCCTGTGTTTTTTTGTTATTTTTATTTTTTCAATAATTTTATATATGTATATATTGAAGAATATTGGGGGATGGAGTGATATTTCAAAAAAAATAACATTAATATAATGTCCATGTAATTTGGTTAGGGGAGAGAAAGGTTGATCTATCTAAATAACTAGTTGGGAAAACCCAAGATATCATATATCAAAATTGAAATGACTATTATGTTGTTTAATATAGAGATGTATCAAGTGATGAATTCATTAAAATGATATGTCTTTACACAATTTTAATATTAATCAAAAAAATATAGATGTTACTAAAATTGTGTAAGATATATGGTTTATATATCTATACTTTAAAAACTAAATAAATTTAAATTTTTTAGGGGAAGCTAGCTTGAATAATAAAGAAACAATGAATGTATGATTCATTATAATGGTTGATGAATATATAGAAGAAAATTTCTTGTAAGATAGTTTGAGAAGTCATATTTGAATGAAAATTTTAAGATTAAAGGGTTGGATAATTTCTAAAGTTTGTTTAATGATGCTCTAAATTGAAATTTAGAATTCTGAAGTTTTCATCGTGAACAAGAAAATGGATAATTATAAGTTCAGTAAAACATTAATAGATGAATATTATAGTCTATTCAAGGTGTAATATTATATTTCGTGCATATGAATTTATTCATATGTGTAAAAATTTACAAATATTTGTAATTTTATTTTCCAAATAAATCAAGGTAGACCATAAAAAACAATGTCCAAGGAAGACTCATCATGAAATAATTTGAAAATAGTATAATAATTTTGGTAATCTTGTCAAGCATTGAAGAATCGTCAGACATTGATTATATATTTTAATTTATACCCTATTCAGGTATGAATTTTTATATTTTCAAAAAAAAAACAACAGAATTTACTCACCATATGTGTGTATAAATATTATGTGAAATTTCGTCATAATTTCATATAGGGTGTATGATACTATAGTTGTCTATGGCATTGACGTTAACCGTCACATTTATTTTTAAGTATTAGAAATATTACAAATTAATGGTATCACTATAACATTGTATGAATTATTATAAAGTCATTTGATTTTTTGTATCTATCTACATATAATAATTTTTTATTAGACATGTAAGGAATTTGTGACTTGATAAGACATTCTAATAAATATAATTTTCATAAATCATTGAAATTCTTAATTTAATGATTCTAAAGAGGAAGTTATATTTAATGATGAAAATGTATATCTATTATTACCTAAATATCATAATGGTTATTTTAAGCATGAGTCGATAATTAGATGAATAATATTTTGTTTGAGAGAAGAGGAGGATATCATTGTTCCATTATATTGGGATTTTTAAAAGAAAATATTTTAAAATTAATATTTTCGATCAAAATGGAGATTAAATTAATTAATCCATAATATTTAGATATGTGATTTGAATATATAAGACCAATTTTTCATTCAAGATGAATATTTAGATGATATTTGGCTATGATTGTTGTTAATGATTTTAGATCAATGTTTGAGGAATTAATGCTTTCATAGAAGATCTCATACTGAGAATAATTGGATCCATGAAAAATCATTTTTGTTTTACGATTTTAATACAACCATGAAAAGGTTATTTATTTGGGGTTTTATATTTGGTATTCTTTGAGATAATTTATGAAAAATTCTCATGAACACTATGTAGAATATATGGATTATTTATTCAACTTCAACAAAATTTCAATAATAGAGAAGAAGGAATGTTTTTTAATGATATTAGAAAATTTGATTGAGGGAAAATAAAATGATAATTTAGGGGCATGCCCATGTGATGCATTTAATGAAAAATATTTGGAGGATCAGAGGGTTCTTGTGATCTATATTTCTTTCATGTAAAATCTTAATGTATTTATATTTTTTGAATATCGAAAATGACCATTAAATGGACAATTGGGGTTCTTATAAAAAAAATATTTTTTTGGAAGCTTTGAAATGAGATTTTTTGAGAAGAAATGATATAATATCCCTACGATTTAGGAGAAAATATTAATTTTTTATAATAATAATTAATTTTTACTTTTATGTGGAATATTACCTAGATCATCTAGGTATAGCTAGTTGAATAGAAACAATAGACGATGATGAAATTGGCAAGAAGTCCAATTCATATGATACCTTATATTGCATCATATGGAGAGAATGAAAATGTTTTAGGGAAAATATGATTTTCAAGAGTTCATATATAATATATATTGGTTTTTGTGATCCTTGAATGATTTCTAATATCTTCCAAGAGAACTAATTTGGAAGATGATCAAGATGTTGTGTAGTTTGTAGGGACTGAATTTCTTGTGGTTGTTATTGAATATTTGTAGGTAGTAGTAGTTCATGCTAACCTATAAGTAGATAATGTCTATTGATAAATTCAAATCTACTTATAATTTGTGATATATGTCATTTGAGGAAATTTATTTGAACTGGTGGGAGTCAGAAAAAAGAACCCATAGTATCAGAAATAGTTCCCTTACACAGTCTATTGAACACAAGCGGGTGTAAATAGGTGAAAGGGAATTGGATGATCCATGGAAAACCTATGAGAAGATTATTATAAAATTAAATTTTATAAAATATGACTTGATGAAACCAAATAATAGTATGTAATTGGTTTACCACATTGTTAAAACAATTTCTGTTTCATTTACAATATTTCTAGCCATGTATTGGGTATATTTTATTAGGCATAGATAAGAAGCTCTATTCACTGAGTATTAAGGGGAACATTTAGATGTATCAGAGCATAAGGGTCCCTCTTATTAGCTTTATCATTTGCATTATACTGCAACCAATGAACCTGTGTTCAATATTTATTTAAAATAGATGGGTTGGATATTTGTTGAAGTATACACTACTACTAAGTGGCCTTTAATCATGTTAGAGTATGCCTTTATAAACTCTTACAAAACATTTACTACAACAACACAATTAAAATTTCATGCCTTTTATCAATTCTTGTAAATGTTTTGATAAAGAGACCATCTATAAGTTCATTTTCCAGACATAATAATGGATAGATTTATAAGCTCATGTAGTAGTACTCATAAAGAGTAATACTTCAGTGTGATGCTACAACACACTATAGCACCAGAAACTAGGATTTCCATGTGTTTCTATAACAACTGCATCACTAGAAAAGGAACCAGAAATGATAGAAAAAATTAGAAAAATTAGATATAGATACAAAATTAACTAAAATATAATTTACAACATAAATAAAAAAACATTATTATATAGTATCTTTATTTCCAAGAAAAAATAATGTTACTTTTGAATAAAAAGATATACATGGAGTCATAACTACCAAACCATGTGTCAGACTAAGGTGCAGATTATTCTAACACATCCAAAAATGCATAATATTTTTTTCTTAATGAAAAAAAACTATCCAAATGCGTTTAATTTTTTTTAGTATATCAGTTGTTTTTCTAAATCAATATTAATTTAATTTATGAATAAAAAGATACAATTGGTATCATATTAGTCACACCATGTGTTATATTGAGGTGAGTCTGATTCCAACATGTCTTAAATGACTTCTGGATCGTTATGAAAATGTATGGAAACAATATTTTTGTGTTTCCTTGGTTTTTTTACCACACTTTTGTTTTTTTACTAAAGTACCATTTTAAACAAGAAATATTCACTTTTATTCATATAGGTTGTATCATGTGTGTGTTTGAAATGAGACTGATTTCTACACATCACAAATGAATTATGAAACATTTTATAAAATTATCAAGACAATCCAAGTGCATTTTCTCATTATCAACTTAGTGAATTTTTTTTGTATTAGAATGAAAATTTTAAACTAATAGGAGACACTTAGAATCATACTAGTCACATTATGTGTTGGATTGAGGTGAAGTAGAATTCTACCTGTCACAAATTAATTTTGGATTATTTTCCTAGTGTGTAAATAAAATCTTAATTTTTTTCCTCATTTTTATGTTTGTATATTATTTCACTTGAGATATTTCCAATTTTGAATTAAAAGATGCACTATGAGTTATATTGGTCACACTATGTGTCAGATTGTGGTGAAGCTGATTCTGACACATCTCGAATATATTATTAACCATTTTCCTAATGTATTAAAACAATAAAAATCAATTTCATTGGAGTTCAGTATGTCACTACTATTTTTTACTAAAATGTTAATACCAGTTGTATCATGTGTGGGATTGAATTCATAATTATTTCAACATAGAATAAATGAATTATGTATCATATTTGAAAATTATAATGAGTCTAAGATTTTTTTTCTAGGTTTTTAGTGATTGAAACTTTTTTATATTGAAATTTCAATTTTAAACATATAACAAACACAATAAGTCATACCGGTCACAACATGAGTCAGATTGAGGTGTGGATGATTCATAAACCTTAAAAATTTCATATAGATCATTTTCATAATGTTCTAAAATTATACGAATGTGTTTTCAAATTTTTGAGTATGTTATATTTTATTCCATTAAAATAAATGTCAATTATAAATAAAAATATGCACTTGGAGTCATACAGGTCACATAGTACATCATATTGAGTTGAATCTAATTTTTACATTCCTCAAATGACTTGTATATAATTTTCCAAAATTATCAATATAGTATGAACGTGTTTCCTCAATTTTGAGAATTCCACATTAGTTTTTTTACAAAATTGTCATTTTAAACTAGAAATGTGCATTTTAGTTATATGGATTACGTCATGTGTAGGATTTACATGAGACTGATTCACATATATATATATATATATATAATTATGGGTAATTTTCCAAAATTACCAAGTCAATATGATCATGTTGGCTTTGTTCATATTGAGTGACACTTTATTGTATTAAAATGTGAATTTTAAAATCTTATGGGACACATTGTGTCATATCGATCACGCCGTGAGACAGATTGAGGTGCTAGCGATGCCTATACATCATAAGTTTTTTTTTTATAATTTTTCTAAATTTCCAAAACAATATTATTGTGTTTTGTTAGATTTAATATATCATTTTTTTCAAGTAAAAATAATGTCAACTTCGAATAAAAAGAACCGCATATATTCATATGGGATACACCGTACATCTGACTGATGTTTAGAAGATTCCAACATATCTGAAATGAATTATTTATCATTTTACTAAATCATCAAAATAATCCGAATGTGTTTCCACAATTATGATTATGACACATTCTTTACTAAAATTTAATTTTAAATAGAAAACATTTACTTTTAGTAATATAAATTACATCATGTATGAGTTTGGCATCATATTGATTCCTACATGTCGAAAAATGAATCATGAATTTATTTCATAAAATTATCAAGAATATCCAAGCATTTTTATATTTTTTCTTATAAATGACTCATTATTAAAATATAATTTCTACTTTAAAATGATAACTAACACATTTAGTCAATCCACTAAAACAACAAATCATTTTTATGTGCGGAAAATTTCTGCACAACAAAAATGACTTATGGATAATTTTATAAAATTACAAAAACATTCTGATTATTTTTTCCTAGATTTGAGTATTCTAGTTGTTTTTTTTTTCTAAATGTAAGGTCAATTTTTAATAAAAATATAAACATGGAGTCATAGCAGTCACATAAGTCATCGGGTTGAGGTCTGTAAGGTTTCAAAACATCTCAAATAACTTATGAATCATATTCTTATTGTACCAATATAATATGAATGTGTTTACCTGGTTTTGGGTATGACCCTTTTTTTACTAAAATGTCATTTCAAACTGGAAAAGTGAAATTTTAGTAATGCATGTTGCATCGTGTGTGGGATAAACATGAGACTGATTCTAACTTGTCACAAATGAATTATGAATCATTTTATTAAGTTATAAAGATATGCCAACTGAGTTTTCATGTTTTTAGTGAGTGATGTTTTTTATTGAATAGTCCACTTTGAAATGATAACATACACATAGAGTCATACCGGTCACACCGTGAGTCAAATTGAGTTGCAACTGATCCTACATATCACAAATTACATATGTAATGCTATAATAGTATACTAAAATAATATGAATGAACTTACTCAGTATTGATTATGTCAGTTTTATTTTTTGACTAAAATTAATTCCAATATTGAATAAAAAGACACACATAGAATCATACTGGTCACACTGTATGTCATATTGAAGTGTAGATGATTCAAAAATGACTCAATTGACTTATAGATATTTTAAATAAATTAAATAAACAATCAGAATTTATTTACAATTTTTTGAGTATAACACTTGTAAGTTATTACTAAAACGTAATATTTAACTAAAAAATAACCTTTTAGGCATATAGGTTTCATGTTGTCTAGGTTTTACATAATATTGGTTCTTAAAAATCACAAAGAAATTATTACTAATTTTCATAAATTATCATGTCAATTCATGTTTTTTAATGGTTTTTGATCAGTGGATCATTTTTAATCAAAATAAAATTTTAAACAGTTGAGGAATAATTTGACATCATCCCTCATCGATGACCCTAAAATATCAATTATCTGTTTCCCCTAATATTTCCCCCAGAAACCAGATAACCTATGTGGTTGATTACAACAATATTTATTCAAAAATTTATGTTGGATTATAAACCTCATGGATTTTGGGAGTTGTACCGATGTTTCATCGATAACAATAATGGTGAAATTGCTGTTTCCAACATAAAATGATCTTTTATTTGTATTACAATCCTATATAAAATATCTTAACAAAGTGGTGAAAATATTATTTCTATAATGCACCCGAAACACTTTCATATTTGCTCTTAACTAAAATGACAAATGGTCTGTTCACTTTTCAATAATTTTTCTCAAACCAAATATATATATGATCTTCATTCTACATCATTTTACCAACCTTTTATTGTTATCAAGATTGCACTTAGTCTCCCCCTCTTCCTTGATCTCCACCATGGCCTCATCCACTAAATTATCCTTAAACACTGATGTTTCCCCCACCTCCGCCTCCGCCTCCACCTCTTCAATTTCTAAAAAAAAATTATAATTTGTAGGTCAGTGCAACTAACCAAATTGATTTTTTCTGTTATCTCTTTCCTTGAGATATGTATAAAAATAATATATAAGAATTTGGACATTATTTCTTTAGAACCCATATATATTTCTAAAGTCACAAATCATATAATATCAAAAACATAGTGGGTAATCACCTAAATTTGTTGTTGGAATTCATTATACCTAAAAGTACGTAGCCCACTCATCTCAAAACACATTTATTTCTTATTTTTGGAATCTAGGTTCTTGAAAATCTTGATTTGATTGAGAAAATATAGAAAACATTTATTATGAAATTTATTTAATGAAATTATATTTACCTTTATAAATTACCTATTCAAGGATTAGGGTCATTTCAGGCTTTATGATCTCTCTCATAAATTTGAAAACATAATATCTACATTTAATGTCATTATCCTATTTCAAACAGTATGTATACATTGACCAAATTAAGTAAATTTTATTCAAATGTTTTTATAGTTACATATTTCTATATATGTCCTAATTTTATTCGAATTTTAGTAATTGATAGGCATTATCACATTAAACACTAATTTTATGCCATGATATAGAATATATTTATTGACCATCATATTAGAAAAAAAATTGTTATTAAAACATAGGCTAAAACATATAATTAAATATTATCATACAAATTTTTAATTCAGGATAATACAAATTCACATTACACATCATGGGTGATTCTTTTGATTGATATCAATGAATTGGATCGAAAAAGAAAATATTCTGGGAGTCCAGATTGACTATGATTAGTTTCAAGAGCCCCGTAAAATAGAAAAAACTATTATCTAATGAAAAAATTAAAAAAATATTTCATGTGACTTTATTATAGAGTTATACTTTTGAATTTTATTCATCAAACATACTCATTATTCAAATACATTTTGATTAAACAAATCAAGTAACTCGACTTTTTTCTTCTTAATTTCTTCATCATCCAAAAGAAATTCTATCATCGAAATGATAGAGGGATTAATGAATCCAAATCAGGTTTCACATGTTATTCCTCTTAAATAGATTTAATATTAGTTTATGTAGAAAATATGAATAGATATTAACTTTAAAAACTATATTAACTCACTATTTGGAAAAACAATCGGATAAAAATGTACCTTATGTGTCTATTCATTACTATGACACCTATCAATTCATGCCTCATAATATCATTTATAGTACTGAGACCATTTTTATATGTTGAGGAACAACCATATATTTTATTCTCATATTCAAGGTAAGATATATCTTTATCTTAAAATATGGTGTCTTCGTGATATTTTATTGATAATAAATGATTCTTTGCAACTTGTGGAGAGAATATACTCTAGGAAGGTAATTTTATTTCATGGTTGATTTACTTTTATTCGACCTTATATTTATCCAACTCTTTATCCATCTATAATATAGTACCTAACATCCGACCATTTTTCTTCAACTATTATGAAATTTTCATTACAATTTTTTTTATGAATACATACACCATGTGTCCTTATAAGATTAGATAACCATTACATGAAATATCCAATATCATCGTTGACCATGATAATATATGTTCTATCAAGTTGAAAATAAATCTCTACATTCAAATCATGAGATACCTAAATTCCCAATCTTTTGAGATCATCTGGGTTGCCTTGATGGTGTATTTTTTCTTCTAGGATATTATTCATTTTACCCATCGTAACATAGAGATATGTGGGTGGTGAGGGATACAAATCACATAAAACTTTACCATATTTAATTTTATTAATATATTGTTATCAGAAGTTCTTTTATTCAAATTTTTTAGAATGATTAATAAAAAAATTAATTATCATTAGTGAGGTATGAAGTTGGAGGGAATGGCTAACCCTAATGCTTATAGGATTATGTGGTTCATATGTAGATATTTTATCCGCTTTTAGTTCCTTATCATCCTTTCCCATATATGTTTCTGCCAAATCATACCCTACAATGATATATTGAAGTGTGTTAAAATTTTTTCAATCTTCTCACCATATTATATGTATCCTCATGTGGAATTATCATCTCGTAACATACTCGATGAGAGACTCCAAAATCTAATCCTCTAATAGACATATATTGTTTAGGCTCCTTCAAATATACTGAATATAACATATATTATGGTATGGTTGTTGCTGATTCTTATGAATAAAAAATAAAAAAATTATTAAAATAAATTGGTTTTTATGTAATAATATTATATAGCATAATGAATTACAATTAATTCATACTTACACATATTTCACATACTATTTTTTATGTTCTCATCAACTAATTTACTACCCATATTTTCTTAAGCCTCCTTCAATAGACAATAATGTGAGATGGATGTGGATTTTTATTTTGATTTATCCATTTGGATATAAAAGAGGATCATATGTTGTTTCAAATAAAATAATTATAATTTAATTTTTGTTTTAAAAAATATGGAAATTTGTTCTCTAAAGAAGTGTAACCAATAATTTCTTTGAGAATGTCGTAGATATGTTTTAATTCCTGTTAATTAATTTCTGAAATCTTATTATTTTTAAATAATTAATTTTTTTGAATTAAGATAGATTAAATTAATAATATATTATATTATATTATCTAGTGAAATGAAACATAAATGAATTATCATTGGGAAAATTGATTAAATATTTCCATATTTCTTGCTTAATAATGTGTGCATAACTAAATTGTGGGTGGAGATTTATAATACCCTTAGAATCCTTAAGATTTAACTTTATAAGATGAGTTCAGAATCCCATATGGGATTTTCTAGTATCCATAAAGATATATTTATTATATAAATCTTTTAAAATAAACTAACTATGCATGGAATAATAAAAATTATATCAACTATCATTAAATAATTTATCACTAAAATAGAGATAATATATCAAAACATTGTATTTGAAAAATCCCAAAGGATTTACATAATTATTGGTTGGATGTGGTGAATTGAATTAATAACAATTGGAACATTCATCATTGTTGTTACCCCCTGATAACATGTTAACTTTTACTTTAAAGGGTCAATAAGTTGGCCACTTTGATTCCATCCATCCTCCAATTTTATACCTTCACTTATTACCATGAGAGGTTTATTACACATTGAGATGATGTGTAAATGTTGTTTTTTTCATGAACATGATGTTGATCCCTTAATAATTTCATTGTTTCATTATGAATTTCCTATTATTCCTCGAGATTGGTAATATCATCATGTCTATAATACATTGTCTACATGAGTAGTCAAGCATTTAGTTTTTATTCCAATAAAATAATATAATACATTCGATTAATAATTGTTCATATTTCCACAAATCATGAAAGAAAATTTATTTTCCCCTGAATAGATATATAATACTTCAACACTCTAGTAAAAATAACATCCAGTACCTATAATTAATCCATCCTTAGATGCTTGAAATTAATCTATCTCTTGATGATAGATTGGACTCTCAATTTCAAACTAGCTTTCCTGCAATAATTGTAGTCCCAAGTATCCATGATGACAAACCTCCCAAACAGCTATTTTTGATATTTTTCATATACATCCCCCATTGTTTGGACATCAACATAAGTTAGTTTAACTACTCTATCCAAACATCATACCATATCATGTATTGGTGATCATTTTGGATGACTACATCTGAGTTTAGATCAAACTATATAGAAGAGATCTTGGATGAGTCTCAATAAATGAAATGGAATAATAGTTTTTTTTGGATTTGAATGTTCCCTAAAACTACTATGGGAACATAAAATCATCCCCACATAGCTACATTGACTCTTTCCAGTGTTACTATTCCCTTTCCCTCACATTTATCTCAAATATATGATCTCTATATTCCCTGATGTTCCAAAATAACCTAAATGAAATTTAAATTATTGATTCTATCATATTACAATACAAAAATAAAGGAATGAACATTCAAATCCTTATGACTTCCACTCATAGTCATTTACATACACTAAATACATTTATTTTTTTCCTCTTTCTATGAAATTTTTCTTTTTTGGGTAGGGCATAGAGGATATACAATCTATTTGCGGTATTGGTGTGAGGTGCATGAGAGAGCTTGACGACCATACATTTATCCATGTTATCATGATAATGTATCATGATAATGAAGCCGAATGCAGTTTTGGAGAGCTAATATGATCGGGTGATGAATACCCTCTAGAGTCCGATTGGAACACTTTTAAATTTATAAAGGTTGATGTGGAATAGAATAAAATTTATTGATTAGTGTTTTCCCCCAAAAAAAGGTGTATCATGAGTTATTTTAAGATTTATTGAATTGTTTAGGTATTCTGGTCAATGTATTGTTAACTACATATTTCTAATAGTATCCAATGGGACTCCACCCATATTAAAATTAATGTTTTGTAGTGTTTTTTCAAAGGAAAAAATATAGAACCCTATAATAAAATCCATATCATGAAACAAAAGAAATTCTACCATTATGTTTTGATTAATTTTCAGGTGTCATTTTTTGTGTCCTCAGGAAGTTTTATATGAGGATGATAAAATGATGAAATAGTTGAAGAATGAGTCTATATATGTGGTATTGAAATCCATGGAATTTTCTTTGATGATGATTATGGAATATAATTTGATCATGTTTTTTTTTCATGAACTATTTTTGGGACCAACAGTTAGAAGGAAATAAAGAGGTGGCTCAATTTAACATCAATAGATAGAAGGAAATAAAGAGACTAAATATGGATTAAATAATGGATGCGATGGTTAGATGTACTGGTGTGTTGAATTATTTTATCCTTTTTCTTGAATGTAACAATTTCCATGCATGATGCATGAAAATGTGGGATTTTATGTATGACGTGTAATATATTATATATATAACTAAAAAAATGAATCCTTATTTACACAACCATATTTTTCAAACTAGTGGTCCTTTTTTTGAGAGATTATTTGGGGTTATTTTATTATCATGTGTTGAATTCTTATTTCAATTATCATAGACTAGAAATACTCTCTTAAATCCAAAATGAGATGCATGGTTTTCATGTGGATAAAGGGTATGGAAAATCGTAAGAGAATACCTTCCGAATTATTTCAACTAACCAAATTAAGTAAATCTAGGTGAAAATTTTGCTGGTGTTTCTTTAGGTTTAAATTAGCCGGGATTGAATATTTATTTTAAGGGACTGAGTATAAATGATAGCATGTTGGGACCTATGGATTTTTTTCCATTAATTATAGGTTTCTTATGCGTATATGATTTTAATTTTATTTTTGATTTAACAAATTTTTATTTTTTCTTCTTTTAGGTATTTATATTCATGGGAATATATTTTGTACTATTTTAAAAATATAAACATGTTATGTGAGTTGAATTTTTAAACCATTTATCTTTTTAGGATCTGTGTTTTCAACCAAAATGGAATGATAAGGTTTTTTGTCATTGGTGAAGACTCTATAGGTTTCTGAAGAGGCTTAGGGAGATTATAGAGGGATGCAAAAAAGATGAATCATGTTCTTAAGAACCTACACTAGGTTCACAGTTGGTCTCAAACATTACGGACCACTACAGGAAACTGTGCAGTCGTGTTCAGTAGGGAATGGGCATTTTGCATGGGATGCACATGGTTTTCCAAACCAAACACCAAGCACATGTGGTGTGCTCCAAAAGGTAGTATCCCTACACTATACACCACATAATATTGAATCTATGTGGTTCAAACCATTCATATGGGGCTTTCTAAGGAATTAAATGAAATTATAAATAAATAAATAAAAAAACAAACCCTCATCTATCATCTCCTCATACCTAATCGCGACGCACCCCGGGGGGTTCCCCTTTTCCACGTGGTCGACCACCATCGAAAACACCTCCTACGATCATTAATATGTCATATTGGATCCACTTATTTTTATTCTCCTTCATCATAATCCCTTTTTTTCCTTATCCTCTCAATTCCGGGCATCAATTCAGCTTCTCAATCACATCATAGGGTTCGGCCAAACCCTTAGTCTTTGTAATTTTCTCTCCTCTATTTCCTTTGTTATAGGATTGTTTGAATGGTCTCTTGGGACTTGAGAACCGAAGGATAAGTAGTTCACTTCGATTTAGTTCTACACCGCAATCCAAGGTAAAGGTTTTCATTAGCTGTGTGTTTTCTCTTTGTTTATATTGTGTCATTTTTGTGTTTTATGGTCCCTAGTATTTATGGTGTTGTTTGTTGGACACTGCTTTGTGGTTTTGATTCCCCAAGTCTAGGGAGACTCTCCTTCATGATCCTAGGTAAGTATATATAAAAATATATTGGTTCCCTCATTATGGTTATATTCATCCATTTTAGTGAATATTCATGTAATGGGCTAGATGTGCCTATGTATATATATACAAATGCATACGTAGGATTTTTGAGATGGTTATATTCATTAAGTATACATTTATGGATCCCCATTCACATTTTATGGCCATACAGGTGTGTGCATTGGGGCTAGGTGTCTACATATATATGTAATGGTCTGTATGCTTAGTCGGGAGTGGAAAATTCCAGTTAGAAAGTTCCAAGTGTCGCAGTGTTCGGTCAAGTTCTACTTTGATGTAGGGTCATTTTCCATGTCCCAATAATCTCAGTAACTCATTAATTATATATATTATGACATAGTTCTTATATTTAATTAATTCAATATAGATTCATGGTAAAAAAAAACATTATTTTATAATGTCTATGAAATTCATAAAAGTGATAAGGATTTGTTAGTTGAACAATGTCATGATTTTATAATAAAACCCCTCTAACCGAGGAGCTCTTCCATCAATATAAGACTGTAGTGATAGACTATTATATTTTATTTCCTTAATGTCATGTAGTTACACTATGCTTGATATTATAATTATTAAATTCCATGTAAGTGTTCTTTCCCTTTATATTTCATTTTCTTGTGTAGGCACATGCACAACAAGATCGTCTGTGGGGCTTGGCTATCTTTCCATATTTTTCATATTGTATTAAAAATCATGTTTTATTGTCAACTTCAGTAAAATGTGTGACATTACCATTTCATGAAGACATCTATTGTATAAACATTCACTAGAAACTTTTATTAAAATGAATATATTATTCTTCCAATTCTATATTTTCTGTGTATATAATACTTTCGTTGTTTCCTATTAATTATTATCTAATAATACTATTGTGATACTATGAAAATAGGGTATACTCACCAACATAACACCTCCCGAGACCCTCACTGCCAGTCGGTTGACTCTATTGTATGGGGAGGAGTTATTTAGGCCGTGTGACCCTCTTGTGTGTAAAATAGTTCTATGGTAAGTCATGATGGGATGTTTCAAATTGGTATAATAGATTTTGATGGTTCATTTCCTAACTAGTTTAGGATGGAATATATTTTATTTGAAATGTGTGAGTTCATGGTTAATAATAGTTCTTGGGAATGATCACCACATGTATGGGAAATGATCAGGTGACCATGGATGGGATTGTTGTTCATGTCATTTATTCTTACAGTTGATATGAATTCACTTTGGAAGATTTTTTTATTCTTCAATGCTTATGATTTATGGAAATTATGGAATTTTTTTCTTGGTCTAATATGGAAAAGAATCTACATTTCATTAAACTTATTGGCACATATGAAAATCACATTCAATGCATTGTTCCATGCCAAGTAGTTTCATTTTACTTTACATGCTTTTTTGACTTGTGTTCCTTCAATGTATTACATAACATGTATTGATTAGCATGTCTATTTAGATAGAATGTTTAATTGAAATATTTTTTATTTTTGTGTGATAATATTCCCCAATTTTTGGTAAATTTTAAGCTATTAATTTTTATTTCTTATAATTACATGTCTTTCTTTGTTAATATATAATTGGGTTCATTTACTAAATTAAATGGTTGAGAATATGATTGGGGCTAGTAATCAGTTGTAATGTGTATGGGTGGATTGTCATTATGAAATAGTATCCTATGTATTCAAATAATTTTAATAGGATACTGATTTTTAATTTTAAAATGAGACTTATGGGTGAAAAATTCCATAATGTAATGTGTATGGTCACTTTATAGGTTTGTAGGGGGCTACCCATATAATTGGACATTTATTTTTTATTTTTTTTATTTTGGAATTGAAGTTGTTTTGATTAATGGGATCCAATTTTCAATCCACGATGTGTATGTGAACATCATGAATTGGAAAATAGAAACTATTATTAATAGTAATGACTTTCTTCATTGTGAAATCACATTAAATGTAAATGGTGTTTGGTTTTTTATTTTGAATGAAATTTTTTATCTTCTAAAATGTTCAACTGGTCCCAAGAAGTTCAGTTTGTAAATGTTTGTAAAATATTACTCATTTTGGTGTTTGAACTCTTATATTTAAACATGTGTTATTGGGATTCTTTTTATGGAACCTAGGTTGGTTTAAATCATGTACCTTGTATTTTTTGTTTTTAAAATGATACCATATGCATAAAATTTAATATTTTAGATGTAAAAGGTTTAAATGCGATTAAATAAAAAGGGGATGTAAATTTAACCTGATGTTTTATCCATGGTTGAGACCTTCGTAAAAGAGTCATTTTTTTCATTAAGTTTCATTTCAAAATACTCAAGACTATTTTCGTAGTCGGTTTTCATTTAGAAATGACTTAAATATCAGGCTCACAATGCAGTGAGTTTTGTTTGGAATGAACAAATTCATGGGTTTATTATTTTTCTTCTTATGGGGCAAGCAATGATCGGTGGTACCCATAATGTATAATTGTCCAGCTAATGACTATGATCTATCTGATGTTCAGTTTCATTCTAGTATTGTTGTCCCTCAAAGGAGTCTGGGTTTCTAGTGACACCCTTATTCATAGGAGGTGGTATAATTTTTTTGGCCATTATATTTTGAAGGATCATTGGAATGTGCTCATTCTATATTGGTTAGATAATCCTCGTGCATGGTCTGCAACTTGGTATACTATTTGACCCATTCTTTATCGTAGTGATGGATGGCATAGTATGATGTCATCTAGGTAAATGGTCATATGTGGAAATAAGATTCCAAAATAAATGTCATATTCTTTTAAGTATGGTCACGGGTCATCTTTATCCAAGAGTTTCATGGCTTTAATGAAGCAGTTTAAACACGATGCTTGAGATATCTTTTAAAGGACTCGGGTGTTTCAACTTGCCCAGTATGATCTGTTTTGGTTCTCTTGTATAATGCCTTGGATTTTGGGAGTGTGGCTCGATGGAGCATAACCAGTTTGTTTATGGTGATCTCAATTTGGAATACATGTAAGTGGCTAGATCATCTCTTATTTTGACTTCTAGGACACTACTAAGGTGGCAGGATTTCATGATTATCCCAGTAAATGTGTCATTATTTATAGAATAAGTATTACCATGATGAGCATTTTAAAATGGTTTTTTTATTCATCAATTCTTTTTCTACTTGAATGTTTTAAATAAATTTCAGTTCTTGCATGAAATAATGATGTATTGATTTTTGGAAGAGTATGAAACAATAGATAAACATCATTGCCTTGGGATTATCATTAGTCTTAATGTGTAATGAATCGAGATTTCCATCAGGTGGTAAATGCATGTGATTTGTTAATGATAGTTCATTGGAAAGTGAAGTTGAGTTCCCTATTTGAAGTTGACCACTTATGGTTTGACTGATCTTCTTGGTAATCATTAAATTCATCTTATTGTTTTATAAAATTAGACATTCTTGACCCCTATGTTGTCTTCATTCTAGATACACTAATATAGTGTTAGTATTACACCACAATAAAGGCTTCTAATATGGTGGTTTATGTTTGGTGGTTCTTTTTGTTTAAAGTGTATTGTCAATGAGGGACCATTTCTAGCATGTTATAAGGTTGATATGAGAGTTGTTGTTATCAATAAAAGAATTTCCAGAAAATTCATCCTGATCTTTGATTTGGGGTTGATGGAGAACCAACCCTTAGATCATTTCAAAATCATTCTAGGAACATCCTAGGAATTCATTGCGTTTTAATAGAATGAAAATTCAAATGGGGGAGGAGTTGTAGTTTGAATTTGACTATTTAACATTAATGTCTATGGGGAGATGTTTGTTGACTAGTTTCTTAATGGGATGATTATGTGATCATGTATCTGGAAAAACTGGCTCGAGTAAGAGTTATCTTTGAGTTTTTGTTAGAGTACGAGCACTGGATCATGTTTTAAATAGAATGACTTCCACTATATTAAATGGATAGTCAGAGGGGTGTTGCGATTATGGGAACATAACGCTACAATTGGAACAAGACTTCATAACACTTATTGTTCAGGTGATTTTTACCTTGTTCCCAAAGTCTTATTGGGGATGAGATACTCAAAGGTGATAAGGTTGTAAAAAATCATGTTTTGAACCGGAAAAAGGGATAAGGCTTTTGGGGTTGGGGGAAGGATCGTTAGGTTTCCCGGGTGGATCAAGAAGTTTTGTTAGCAACATCCATGGAAGAATCAGTCTTTAAGGACCTGCACTGGGCATAGGGTTTATCTGAAACCATATGGCCCACTATAGTAAATTATTCATCCATGTTCAAAGGGGGATTATAAGTTTCACATGGGTTGTCAAAAGACAACCAAACCTTACACCTAGCCAATATGGTGTACTATGGGAGGTAGTATCATCACAATATACATAGCACAGTTTGCAGATAGTTTGGAAAACCATGGAGGTAAAACCATGTTGATGGATATATTTAAGAAATTAAATTAAATTAAAATAAAACACAAACCCTCTTCTCTAACCCCTCATGGACGATTGTGCCACACTAAGGGGGATCCCCTTCGTTGTATGCTTGACCCCCCCCCCCCTCTTCGACACCTCCTCCGCTCATCAATCCATCAGATTTCTTCTGATTATTTACATGCCATTTCATAGTAATACCTCTCCTAAAATTTCCTTCATATTACAGGATATATTTTGACATCTCCATCACACCAAAGGGTTCATAAAAACCCTAGGCCTTTAGGTAATTTTTTTCATTTATTTTCACGGTTCAAGGGTTTTGTTAATTGTCTCTTAAGATTTTATGGTTAGTATTTTGGAAAACACTGTTGAACGCGAAGTGGTTTCCATTGAATCGGTTCTCTCTAGATAACCAATGTATGGGTATTCATGTACTGTGTGTTTTCTCTCAATTTATAGTCCATCATTTTCATGTTTAATGTCCCTGGTAATTATGGTGTAGTGTGTTGGACCCTTCTTTGTGGTTTTGTGTAAACATGTCTTGGGAAACTCACCTTCTTATGGGTAGGTATGTATATATATATATGGGTTCCCCTGTTATGTGTATATTCATTCAAGGAAATTAATTAAAATTTATTTTTCTATGAGTTTCAATGTATATATATGTATATGAAAATGCATATTTAACTGAGTGGAGATGGGTATATGAATATAAGAATACATGTATGTATCCCCTTGACCATGTTAATTCCCATGTGGGTGTGTTCCTAAGGACTAGTTGTCTTCACATGTACGTGAAGGTGTGTATAATTAGTGAAGGAGTGGTCGATTCTTGTTAAATGCACCCATGGTTGCCGTGTTTGGATGGTGTTTTTAAAGTAGGGTCCTTTTGTATGACCCTTTAATTCCTGTAATTCATTAATTAAATTGTTTATCTCATATATCTTATATTAAATTAATGTAGTATGGTTTCATGGTTTACACGATTCCTTTGATAATGATGAGGACATTATTAAATGTGATAATGATCAGTTAGTTGAAAAAAGTCATGATTTTTAATATGAACCATCAAATAGGGGTGTCATGCCTTCAAGATATAATTGTAGTGAATGGAAATTATACTTTCCTACCATAATTAATTTTTGTTTATTTGTGTTGGAGATTATACTCATTTAATGGAATGTTAGGTTTCCTAGACTTTGTGATGAATTTTCCTAATTAGGCACATGATTTATAACCAGGACACTACATATTATAGTTGATCCATTTAAAAGTAGTTTCTATGTCACAATGAGTTAAAGAAAATTATTCAGGTGAGTGTAGTGGTTATAACGACTTAAATGAGATATTGTCATCATGGGGTTGGAATGACTATAACAATTGTACAATACGCTAATTTTCACTGTTTAGGAAAATTGATTACAATGACATGAATAAGATGACATATAGTAAATGACATGAATTGATTAAATATTAATGTCAAAATGTTTTTAATACCTTGTATTGAATGGATTAAATGATTTGTTCATCATCTATATTGACACGTATATCATGTAAACCAATTTTCCATGTTATGAAAATTGAGTGTGTTGAACCTATAGATGATGTCTCGTCTAATGATATGTGTCCTGGAATTGATTAAATGGGATAAATTTTGTTATTTTTTAAACAAGTAAGAGGTTAGGCATTTTGTGTTTGTTTTTAAAGGAATATCTATGTTTATATATTATGAATATAGTACAGATATGTGGAATGAATAAGAGGTACTAACAAATGAATTATATATTAATTATGAAAATGACTATATATGGAATGTGATACTTGAATGTAAGAGTGTATAATGTCTCGTGAATTTATGTGGTGAGTGATTATGCCTTATATAGGTTGGGTAGCCAAGGGATCCTGAGAGCCCTGGGGAAGAAATACTACTTGACATTCCGTAATGATCCTCCAAAGACCGTGAGAGATTGTGGAGTTTAGAAAAGAAGTCGACTATGGGTACCCCTTGGTGATGGATGCTTTTTTGTTATGTCTTGATCCATCAAATGCTAATTTCAAAGGACCACAATATCTTTTAGTAAGAAGGAAATTGAAGCTTCATTATTGATTTCCATGAGACTATGAGAGCTCTTGGAGTTTGGATGAGGGTTTAGACCATGAGAAATCACACTGTTAATGGATTCCTATGAATTACATTCTAGTCTAGCAAGAAATTACATCATATTTATATGAGCTTTGGGAATCAGTTCAAATGTGGTTCATATAGGGGGGTGCTATGTATTTAATTATATATATATATATTATTGAAAAGATCATACTTTCATTTTGGAAACTAGCAGATGTTGGTATATTCATCAGGTGTCCCCTTTTAACCTAGATGAGTGTTTATTTATTTATACAGTTTTGTTTACCAAATTCCCTATACTAGCACACTAATTGACTTATATTGCACTAGATTGGTATTTATCCCATAGGTTTCGACCTACTGAGACTTCATCTCACACCCGACATCAGTACCCTTGGTACCGGAATAGACAATATATTTAAAAATCCTATGTTGATTTATATGTTCCTTGTACATTGATTTAGAAGAAAAAGGCAGAGATAGATCTCGGGATGCTAAAGGAGATCAAAATTGGGGATTTGATGTATTTTATTATTTTGGTATTGTATCAAAGAGAATTATATACTTTTTATTGGTTGAAAATATATATCATTAACATTTCTTACAATAATATATTGTATAAACTAGAGATAAACACTTTTATTAAAATTAATATATCATTATTTCGCCACTATGTTATCTATTTATGTACTTCTTATATTGATTCCTATTATTTATTCTCTAATAACACTAACGTGAAACTCAAAAAATAGTTTATAGTCTATCAACTAACCCCTCCTATGACCCTACAGCATGTTGGAAACCTCAGGTATATGGGGAGGTGTGCGTGGTGCCATGTGACCCACCGGTCTGGCTACCAGGTCAATGGTTAGTTGGGACGGGAAATTACAATCAAGGATCATTTTCAATGATACATATATATTATCAATAATTTGAGGGGTAGGTTATGGTTCCAAGGGTTGAGTATCATTTTGATTCAACTCAGGTCCAGTTATGGATTGTTGGACTATATTTTGATGTTAAAGTTTTATAAAAGAGAAAATTAATGATAAGATAGTACATAAACATTGAAAAATAATGAAAATAATTTTTCTTAAATAAGGATACATCATTACAAATCACATCATTATTAGAGATGGATATATTTATAATATAATTTTATAGTAAAGTAAACTCATATATAATATCTTTTATAAATAATGCCACATATTGAAACTCTTGAACTAGAATATTATCTGGTGTGTTGTGCTATGACAAGGCTTCATTTATAAATATAAAATAATGAAAATTCATAAAAACTATATAAAATTTATATATAAAAATAAAAAATTATTTTAAATAATTATAAATTTAAATAAATGGAATTTTTTTGGAAAACATTCAATGATAATCGAAATAAATGGTATCTCCTATAAGGATTTCCCAAATCCATTGAATATCATCAACTCTCATAACTATAATGTTTTAGTGAATATATTTTTAAATAAATTTATTAACAATCAGAACCTATCAATCAATTATAAACACACCTCTTATTAACAACTAATCACTGCTATTGAGTTTGGATCAAATAAAAAATTTAAAAACATGCATATTTTTATTCAATTAAAATTAATTTGGATTTTCCCTTACTATATTAAATATATAGAATATTGGTAATTTTAATAAATATAAACTTAAAAAATTTAACTTTACATCACCAAATTGATTTTCTCATTCACATTAAAACAATATGCATATTTTTCCAATTCATATTATTCATATAAAAAAACATTCCCTATAAAATTATTCCCTTGTAATGTTATACTTTTTTACATCTTCATGTGAATATCCTACTATGAAAACAAGATTCTAACAATGAAAAACCACACACTATAAAAGGTAAACAGAATTATTATAATGATTAAATAAAAAAATACCCATCAGTTTCAACTACGGATAGAGATGTTTTTTTCAATGTTCTCATATGAAGCTAGAATGAGTTTACTGAGTTTGGGTGGCATTTTTTGTCTACAAGTAAGTGAGAGAGAGAGTTATGAGATGTAAGATTCATCATGGTTAAGAGGTTCATAAATACACTAACTGAAGAACCCACAAAATAAATCAATGAGAGTTGAAAAGGAGAAAATACCGTACATTAGGATTCAAACCATGATTCGTTTGATAGAACATAGAGGAGTAGCGATTACAATAGTGGGGTTCTGTGAGAGATTGAGATTCACAACTAAATGAGTCGCAATTTGGATTCATTTCAATAGACCAGTGACACTTTTATCAGCATCTTAGAAAAATCTGATTAAAATCCCTTTTATCATCGATGAATTGATAAATGCTGATAAAAGTCGTCTTTATCAGCAATGATAAAACTGACCATTATTAGTCCAAAAAAAATTTGAAGAGATAAATGATTTATAGTTCTAATTACAAATAAAACATACTGCTAATATATTTATACAATAATATATTTGTTAATTATAATTTGAAATTTATTTAAATATTTAATAAATTATTTATAAATATATGAATAACAATTCAAAAAATATATAATATTGATATATTTATATATATATATAGGACCCCAGGTGAAACTCTATCATAGCTACCAAAGTGGGTCTCAGTGAGGTAACATGTTCATGTATTTTTATATAGATTATTTAAATAAATTTATTATAATTATATATTTAGTTAAATATATATAATTATTTCTTTATAATTATATAAATATTTTTATAAAAAATTAATTATTATTTTTAATAATTTTAAATATATATAATTATAAATATAAATAATATAGACTTATATATTTATTTATAAATATTTAATTATAAATATTTATTTACAAATATAATTTTAATGTTTGTAATGGATATGAAATCATAAATACAAGAATTATAAAAAATAATTGATATTGAATATTTCAAAATTGGTACACAGTAAAAATATAGAGAAAAATGTTATGTTTTATTAAATAAATTTAAATTATTTAATAAAATACGAATATATATATATATATATTGAAGTAAAAAATAATTTATATTGAAAATAATAAAACATAGTAAATAAATTTTTAAAAAAAAATTATAGAAAATGATAAAAATTAAAAAAAAAATTAAACAAATAAATAAAATATAACATTAGTAATATTAAAATTAAATATATAAATTAGATCAATTAAAAATCTTATATATTAACTTTATTGTGTTATAATGAAATATTAAAATACTCCAAAATATGATTAAATTACATAAATATTTGGTGTATGTGTTTCTATATAAGATTTATCAATTCCATAATTTTTTGTGTCTTGTATATAAAAATGAATTAATTATCTATATGTATGTGAAATCATTGAATCCCACGACATTTGATATAAGTCAAATTAAAAAATCAAACTACATTAGAAATGAATAAGTAATTAACATATATACATATTTTTCATTTTCTATATATTTTAATTGAATATATATATTAGTAATTACATTTAATAATTAATATATATATATATATATATATTACGTATTCATGTTTACTAATAATAAATTAATTAATTAATTTACAAATAATTTTTTAATTTTTAAAATTATTTTTTTGGCTTAATTATAAGAAATTAATAATTATATTTATATACTATTAATATATACTATTTTTAATATTTATAATCTATGTATATTTATATTATTTTTATTTATTTTTATCAATTATTATTTATTTCCTAAAATGTTTAATATTTTTCTTAATTTTCTAATTTACATTTTTTGTTGGTTTTATTATTTCATTTAATTCATTTTAAATATCTATATATTGAGGATATAATATTTATTAAGTATTATAATTAATATAAATTTATATTAAATTTTTCATTTTTATAATATTTAATAATTTCATAAAATTGTTAATGTTTTTTTATTTTCATTGTTTAATTATTTCACATTATTCCAGACCTTTATCAGTACAAAAATTGCACTAGAAGGATACCCTTCAGGATAGATAAAAATAGGGTGGTGATAAAAGGAATCGTTTATCAGCCATACAATTAAAATTATGATAAAGGATTACCTTTATCAGTACTGAAAATAATTCACAGAAAAATGACACCTTTCATTAGCCCTAAATGAAAGTGCAGAAAAAATATACCCTTTATTAGAACATTGTTTACAGCTGATATAAATATTCACTTCTTAATTGTTTCATTCAACTCTTATAAAGGTTAACATTATCATCTCTTTTTTCAAGCGCTAATAAATTCAAGTACTATTTAAGGTATATTTTGTAGTATTGATGAGTTGTTAAGAACATTATTGTTTGAGTGGAAAATGGAAGCACTCATGGGAAAATTAAAATCTTCAACATGATATCTCTATAAATAATGGACATAATATATTGTTCTTGAATGTGATTACATATTAAGTTGTTGTTGATGTATTAATGGTGGATTTGGGTTTTCTTGAGTCTATTATAGAAGAATATTTTTAATGCATGGAAGGTGTTCTATATAATATAATGGAACATTTCTAGTTATTAAGAGTTGTTATTGAAAATGGAAATTATATAATTTTATGAAATGATCTTGTTGGATGAGGGAGGGTTTTGAAAACCATCCCAATATCAGAATGTTTATGAAGGAAGTGGATTTTTAGGGTATATGAATGTAATTTTTAAAAATATTTTAGAAAGAGTGAGGTATAAATAAAATTTAATGATTTTGAATGAGGTATCAATAAAATCATTTAAGAAATGATACTGCATAAAAGATATTTCATTATGTATGTTCCTTGGAGGATGTTGTAGGAAGCATGTTATGTGATGGATTTTGTCTGAAGGATCTTTTATACGGGATCTTCTCATAGTGTCAGTGGCAAAAATTTATAAAATAATAAATTTTCATGAAATATCAAGGTTATGTAAACCAATAATTAAGTAAATATGTATAACTTTTTTGAATTATTTGTACAATGAAAATGTGAATTTATGTTATGTACAATATTATAATTAAAAAATGTTGTAGAGAGCTTCATGAAGTGGTAGTATATTGAATAGATCCATTGCTGGTTAGTGGAAAGGGGATTCTAATCTCTGGAGGATAAAGTGAGAGACTTGGAAGAGGATGATTCATGATATAAAAGGCTCTAAAATTTTGGAATCCTATGTTATAATAAATAAGGTAACTAGAAACCTATTTTTTATGAGTGACATACACAAATTACCTATACCAAATACATATTAAATAAAAAAACTATTTCTTGGGTGAAGGATAATCCTATGTGAAATAATTGTATTGAACAAGGTTCATTCACTGGGACTAATAAGGACACCAATTCATTAAGGTTATTGTTACAAAAAATATGTGTGGTACTAAAACTTAATAAAGTTGAGTTAATGTAATAATAATTTCAAAAGTGATCATGTTGTCTGAAAGTGAAAAACTGAGATTAATTGGCATATCATGAACCATGTGGAATACGATACAAAGAAGAAAAATTATAATTATACATTGTAATTACATTCATCTAGGGTTGTTTCTTATTATTAATATATTGTAAACGTAATATACTTGACCTTGAAAACATGGACCGGATTCCATTAAGTATAGAATATGAAAGTCAACAAAATGGAATTGTAATAGTACATCAAATAAGAATCTACGATGAAAAGAGAATCTTATGTCGAATAGATATAGACCATTATTTACCTTATCTAGAAAGTATAACCAACATTCTATAAACTAATCATAACATCATAAAATCACGGAACAAATTTCAAGATGATGTAGTTCCTTCCAATAAAGAAACTACATCGTAAATAATATTAAACATATTAAGAAAATAGTGTGATTTATCCAATACATATATTCATCCCCTACTCACTCCCTCTGATTTTTTTCTATTTTCATAATGTCGTATCAAATCCTGGTGGTTCTATATTGGTTTTCATCATTATATGTTTTTTAAAAAAATTATACATTGGGTTCTATATTGATGCCCCCATTTTTACAAATAACTAAAATCACATTATAGAATATATTTTTAACCCTCATTCATATAGACATTGGAAAAGGGGATTATGGATTACATTCTTCAAGATGAATATTTTAGATTATTTAGTGATATAATTTTAAATTTAGGGATAAATAATAACTTGATATGATATTTTAAAAAATATTTTTTCAGTAAAAATTAATTGTGCTACTACATTCAAAATGTGTAAAATATTGAGAGATGAATCTAGAAGTTCATGGAAAGAAAAGATGGGTATGATTTATACATATAAAAGGGTGTAAAACTAATCAAGATAAGAAATCAAAGAAGTTGGTAGGTCAATATTTCTAGAATATGGATGGAATTAATAAAAATATATAAAATTATAATTCTCTCATGATGAAAATGAGATACCCATAGAGGTAATTGCTGTTAATGTTAGTGTTAAACATTTTACTATAATTTCATTAGATGATGACTTTTTATATAGGACTTCAAATCACTCTTTTGAGATATAGAAAAATTAATTTTATGTTGAATATGTAGAAATTAAATTTGTTAGTCAGCTCATAGAAATTGTGTGAAAAGGCCAAGAAAATATCTAATTCCTTAAATAAATGGTGGATCACTGGGAGATCATGCATCAAGTGGAAAATAAAATCATTGAATATTTTTGAATGATAAAAAACATAATGAAATTATTATAGGAGGACCTCAATGTATACATAAATAATACAGATGTTATGATTAAATACAAATTTCCATACTTGGATAACATTCCCAATAAATCAGAAAACAGGTGGATGAAGAGAAATAATGGAACAAAACTACAATCCATTACAAGAATCAACAATAATATAAGATAAAATCAACAAATGAATATAAAATAAGACTAAAGGATATAGATACTATAGTAAAAGGGAATTATTCAATGATTATGGACCTTGTGATAATGATTATTCTATCCAAGGGAACGAGGGAGGTGGAAATTCCCTCCAATGAGTGTCTATAATGGGAGTATGTAAGAATATTAAATTACAAAATGTGGAAATGTTTCATTCTATAATTAAAATAAATCAAAATTAATGAAAATTGTAAATGAAGTGTGTTTAATATTCAATAATGGGAGATGTCATGATATGTGTATAGAAGGTCACATGATCACCTGTAAAAGATTTTTAGATGCATCAATAACACAACCAAATAGTGGTCACAAGAGTAGGAAGAAATCAGTGAAATAAAACATATACAATTAGGAGTAAATCAAAACCTACTAAATAAAAATAAAGATATTATCCTAAAGACAATCCTTATAAAATGGAAAATAGGTACACTTATATGTATGAAAAACATGGAACCCAATGATGTTTTCACAAAGAACTTATTATGTTACACTCATTAAAACCATGATGACAAAAAGAAATAAAATCTAGAAGTGAAAAATGAAATATTCATTAGTTTTGGGATATATGTTTGTGTACTCGATGAAATAATTTCCTCATGTGGAAAATTATAATGTGTTTTATTTATTTTTTAATTTTATGGTTTTATATGTTTAAATTTTATATTGTTGGTACAATATATTTTTGTTCATTAGTAGTTACATGGGTTTGTAAGAGCCTAGAAGTATGATTTAGAGATAATTATTGAGTCTGTAGTTGACGTTGGAAAAAATATATGTTTATATAGTGTGGAAAAAGGGAATTAGGTTCAATTATATATGGTTTATGGGCCTATGGTGCACTCTAGAGTTCTATAGTGTAGAGTTGTGGTGGTTTTCAAAATTGCAGCATATCCCATCAGCCATATCACATGGGGGGAAAAGGGGGCCATGGTGTTTTTGCTTCATAGTCCGGAAGACCATAACACAATTGTAATTTGTTTGGGTTTTACCCCTTCTCTGTTTACAAGCTACCTACACCTGGGTTTGGGGACTAATATAGAGAACCTCTTGGAATGAAATTATATACATTCTCTATGGATTTTTCATAATCCCATATGTGGTTGCTTTTATGATTAGCCAAGTGATTTCCCCTAGACTCCCGTATTTATAATATTACCCTCTTATCTTGAAAATTTCATAATCTAGGTGACTTGAAGGCCCTTTATTTGACAATTTCATTTGCTTCTATCTCATCTTATGGGTGTTTGAATTGTTATTCATCGTGGATGGTTTCAAGGGATTATTCTAATTTGATTTAAACACTCAAGGCCTTTTGCGTCATCTATTTCTTATTTCCAATTATTAGAATACTAATATGTTTATTTTGAGAATAATTATAGGGTTTTCTTTATTTAGTATTTTTTGGAGGTGATTCTGGTTGATTGAGCATTTTCACACTTGTGTTATCATTTCTGTATCATTTAATGGCTTCTATAAAAAGTTGAATATCTCAAATTTCATGTGGGTTCTTTTGAATCCCTATGAACACACAATATATGTCATTAAGGTCTTGGTAAAATGATGTGAGAATTCAAGAGATAAATTCCCAAGATTTTGTCATAATTGTATTCATATTTTTTTAATGGTTCTTCATTTTACCTCCATAGAGTGACTCAGGACGGATAAATTTTATTAATGTAAACCTCATTGACCATGTTGGGAGGGAACATATTATTTATGTGACCTTCCTAGAGTGGGTAGGGATGGGTCGGTGTGCTTGAGTTGACTCACATTGACTGTGTAGGGATTATTCAGTGCTACTGATGAGTTCGTGGACTAAATAATAAGTCATTTTCCATGTATTATATGAGCTAATAGTTATTTATTGACTTTACTTACATCATGTGGTTAAAGAAATTTTGATTGGTAATTCGTTTCGGAATTTTTAGTACATTATGACTCCTTTTATTCTTATTGTTCATTTATTTAATTATCTTTATCTACTTATATAATTTTATAAAATTGATGAATTTCTATTAAGGTATTATTGGTTTTTTCTCAGTAGGTTTCTTATCACACCCCACACAAGCATGTCAAATTTAATGCAGTCATTATTATTAGGGATCTTTCCCAAGGAAAGGTCCCAATGATATAAAACTGAGTAGATGATGGTCAATCGGTTGACTAGATACTGGAAGATGCCCCATGATCATTTGTACTGATTCCACTTTTGTTATTTTACTCTGTTGTTAATGTTATATATTTATCTTCGACATGTGGGGATATATTTTGACTTGATTATTTGTTAATTATATTCCTCTTTGTTTTAAATGTTACTACAATATTATTTCATCCAATCTATCGACTGTTATTGATTATTTTTATTTCTTCCATAATGTGATGTTTTATTTCTTACAATATTAACATTTTACTAGTCTGATTGTTATTTGGTACTAAGGGAATTGTCTATGGATAGTGCTATTTTAGATTCTTCTATTAGATTCATAAAAATTTTATATTGGGATATACAAATGAGATAATGATTCTCCTCTTTCCCATACCGGGTGATTTGGGATGGGGTGTCACAAATGGATATCAAATCCAATTTTCTTTTGAGGTATTATTTATGGATCATTAAAATAGAGAAAAGATGATCATTAATCACGTAAGGGAGGTAATCATATTCCTAGACAACACTTGTGTAGTTTATCTTCTTGTTACTATTTATGTAAGATATATATTTTTGAGATAGATTCATGATACTGTCGGGTGATGTTTTCTAATATGATTTATTAAATTTTATTTGCGATCAATTTGAAAGAGTGGTTGAGTTCTTAAATAATGAATATGCTTATAGGATTACATGAAATATAACTAAATTCATGTAAATGAAGTTGTTTTAAAATAAAATAATAAATGAAACAATATATAAAACTTTTACTGTAATACATCATTAGTGACACTTGATAAATTTAACATTTTCATGCTTATATATTTTCCTTTTTATGACTACTCTTAATGTGTATGTAACAAAAAAATTAATTATGCCATATGTAAGTCTTAATAGGGTTTTTCATAGTGGTATCAAGCTATCCTATGGGTTGGGATTTATTATATCGTCATAAGTGTTTGGTCCTGTTAATTTCTATTATATTTAAAATTTTATCTATTATGGTAATTTATAATTTTTTTTCATTTCGTTTATACATTTCCACCTCATTGATGCCATGTGGAACAACTGAGAAACAAGGGTGGGGATCTAAAGAATTAGTTAATGTTCTTATTATGCCTTTATATGTATTGGAGGGTATGTATGAACATGATCATAATAATATTTCTATATTCTAGGTAGTTGAGCCTCATTAGTGGGGTATTTTATGCACCATGTCGGTGGGAGGTAGATGTGCCTGTTATGAAGGGCCACTTTTGGAGGAATTTTATGAAGGATTTTTTCAATGTGGAACTATATTTTTTAGGGAATGTCTATTCGTCCTGAAATAGAGGACGGTGTCATCCTTCATGAGGGGTTGTTTGATATTTTAATGACAGTTGGTTATCGTCGAGTGAATTTATAAGCAAATATGTTATTGGGACCTTCCAAGTTGCAGTATGGAATGATGACCCGATCATTAAGACATGATGTTCTTATTTTTTATTCTTTTAATGATTTTTTTGAGAATACATTATTAAATAGTCTATGGTTGGGTAGAAAGTATGTGTTTTTGGGGATCCAACATGGTATGGTGTATTTAGACAACTATGTGCCCCATAATGTGGTTTTGATCTATTGTTAGCTAGAAATGTGGCAGGTAAGGAAATGATATTCTGGTTCATACTTCATATTATGATGTGGTAACTTCAATAGACCTTCAACCAAACATCATATAATGTATTAGACTATAAGGAGAAAATATTTAGGAATGTCTTAGAAGAGGATTTTGGTGGTAAGGATTCTTCCCATCATTTATGGAAAATTTATTGGGGATGTTGTGGGTGATTCCTCCTATGGTAGGAAGAGGATATCTTGGGAGATATTACAGGGAAATTATATGTATTAAGTGATGGGTAGAAGTTTCTCTTATAAATCCATGAGTGAATCATCTCATGTGTTATCCATATGACCAGTCTTGGAATTACCACATCACGTGGAGTGCTATTTATGTGGAAAAGTGGGACATATCATGTTATTTTTTATAAGTCTTTCCAACATAGGTGGGGTTATATCTATGTGGTCTTGTGGAGGAGATACCTAAGATTCTATGTATCTATAGAAATTGACACCTCAAGGATTAATCTTATAGGAAGATATGTGATTATAGGGGCATTTTCGTAGATCAATTGTAGGATTAGTTAATAATATATAGAGGGTTCTAGAAAAAATAATTTTAGGTTCCTTGGATACTATGAGATACTTTTTTTCCATGATAATTTCAATTACTTTGTTTTGTACTAGTGCTTCATATTTTTTAATTTATAGTCATGTGTAATAATGTATTTGGTTTTATATATAGTTATTTTGGGTTTTTGTAACTTTATACACCGCTAAATAAGTTATTTTACAATATTATTTGTTTCCTCCATTATGTTTTATTTTCCAATGACTACATGAATCTCTGGGGTTCTATATTCCCAAATAAGTATACATTTGGTCTAATATTCATGATTAATTGATTGGTAAACTTATGGTATTTTAGTACTTTTTATTAGATGATGGTTTCCTTCACAACAATTATGGGATACATGTTTCTCGAAATGGGAGAATACAATGAATGGTTAGGTTTATATGGACCTTATTTCTATAATGTAAGAGCCATTTTAGTGAAGTGGGTGGGCTTAGTTCCTGCAGAATGTGATATATTGATTCCAATTAACTTCATCTAGTGGAGGATTAGTAATAATATATATTTATAGAGGATTTATCAAGACCACCTATAGAATTGAGGGATGTTTTAATGATACAGTTTTTGTTGGGCGTAGTTCCCATATTGATTCTCCATTTTAAGATTGCATTGATTGAGACGAAAGAGCTAATAGAAAAGCTTGGGGATCATGGCATGAAGGATTTTTTTCTCTTGAGGGATACTATTTGGGAGTTCCAGATTTATTCTCCATGAATATAGATTGTGGTATTAGGTGAGGTATGGATTATTAGAAGCTGAATCAGGTCATGGGGAAGAGTATATATCCATTACCCTGGATCAATTACCTATTCTACCTTGAGAGAGAAGTATGATGGTTTTCTAATAATGATATGGGATTGATGTATCAACATTTTTTGTTCATGTAAGAGGATGTTAAAAATGGTTTCCATGGGCATGTATTTTTTTGGGATGTTCCTATTGATTCTATTCATCTTAAAAATTACAATGTCATTGTTCATGAATCTATTGAACTATAGTTTTCTTCCATATCAGGACACAATTAATGAGTTTTATTTAAGACATACATTTATACTAATTGAACTCAGAATATAATTTTGATAATATAGAGTCTATCTTCAATTCTCTTTGGGAATATCATCTCAATTAATTGTACTCATAGTTTCACTTTTTGATTTAGGATGTAAATTATATTGGAAATCACTTCTCAGATGAAGGAATTATTGTTAAATTTGACAAAGTGGAAGTAGTGATGTATTATTGTCAACCAAGGAATGGGTTTTCATTTTTAATTTTCATCGGTAATTCTATATTAGAGGTTCTTTTTTCTAGAAACCTTCATCTAAGAAGAACCTATGGCTTGAAAAACAATGAATGTGTTCGGGTTATAAAGGACTAGAACAAGAATGTTTATTATTAAAGATTTCAATAAGAAGGTAACAAGTTTTTTTATTCATTTAAATATGAATTTTATTCTATTACCTTTAGTGACATTAAAGTAAAGGTCTATATTTTTAGTGGAATACTTATGTTTTAATACTAAATTTGTTTTTTAGTATTATTTGAATCAATCCATATTTGAATAAGATTTATATTTTGATTATAACTTTCACCATACAAATAAAAATTGTATAATTATTTTCTTTTTAGTAATTCAATTTTTCTACAGATCATTCAACTGGATCTGAGGTCAATTCATCCATATCAAGGCTTATATGGACCACATAATAAGCCCAACCAAATCTGTAATGAAAACTGGAATACTCATGAAATATAATTTTTGGGAAAAATGTAGATTCCCAAAATAAATGAAACTATAGAATATATTCTATAATATCTAAAGACAAAATGGATTAAAATTGAAAGACCCAAATCATCCAATAAGTGTCCAAATTGATCAATGAGATGATCTCCCTTCATTCTATTTGGGAACAGAAAACAACCCACATTTCATGATTGTTCTCCCAATCCATTTGACCAATTTGAACTGGAATTTTTATGTCTAAAATCCAATATATATGGGATCAACATTTTAAAATAAATGGTTCATATTATGGGGTATATTTATATCCAATAACCCATTTATATTATGTAATTTTAAAAAGTGTGGATAAAAATGGACCATTGAAAATTGTTTAATAATATTGTAGTATCATTGTCTAAAAGTCAATTGAATTCCAAATTTAGATGGTGTATAGAAAATTTTCATTTATACTATATTAGAGAATAATATTTCTCTATATTCACCATTTAGAATTTTCAAATCTAGGATCCAATATTGGGGATTGTTTTGGAATGAAAACAGTCCACAACCTTGGCCTATAAAATCATCCCCCTATTCTCCTTGAAACAGATTTGTATTTTAATGATTATGAGGATACATTTTCATGAGAATAGTCTTTCCAAAGGCATTGTAGGACCTTCCAAAATCATTTTTTGACATGGTGTTCCATTCTAACATACTTTCGTTTCAGTTTTTGACGTTCTTCTTTATTTTTAGTCATGTATGTTTGTTTTATTTTAATTAAACGTCAATTTATTTTTATTATTTATCATATATTATTATAAAATACAATCTAATACATAATATTAATGTTTTTTAATTAGTTTTAATCAATCTGAATAAATACTTTCCTATTTTTTATCATTCAATCCAAATTATTTATTTATCCTTCGCCACTGCTCTTGTGTTTGTGTGTGTTTGACACACAACTCTTTTCATGTATCTTTCATTATCGTATTATTTTAACTAATAAAAATAAATATATTAAACAAAATTACTAATAATATTAATTAATTATTAAATCTACCATTATAATGAGTAATAATTTGGGGATGTTAAGTGAAATTGATTTTTCACACAATTAATATTCTTTAAATTGATATTTTCTATGTTGAACATAAAAAGGACATGTATTAATGACATATTTTTTTGATATAAAGATTCCTTTGATTATTGGAACCAAATGTACACAATGGTTCATGAAATATATAACCAAAAATTAACAAGAATATATTGATATCAATAACCTAGTAGAGGCTTCGTTTAAAGAAAAAACATTAGGAAATTCTTCTAGAAAATAACCTTATGAAGTAGATGTTAATTTACTGTAATATGAAAAACTGATCAAGGATGTCATGCACAAGTCTCACTAACAATGTAATCTCCCTAATTATTATTAAATTATTAAATCAATATTAATTAATCAGTCATTTCATCTAATAATTACAGACAAAACCCAAAATTATAAAAGGCAATCAAAACAGAAAACCATCAACTATAAAAAAGTTTCCTCATCAGGTATCCAACCTGGTGGCCACATTACTCATTAGCATACTATTATACATTTGAACACTTGATAGTACCCAATTTTATGTCCCTAAATGGAATCATTTCCAGGGATGGTTTCACTAGTAGTAAGTAGTTTTTTGTGTTTTCTTAAGAAAACAATAAAAAATATTGTCTAAAAAACACAGAGAAACCCATACTTTCCTCTTTCTTTAAAAATTAATATGAATTCCACATAGTCTCTCAAACAATCCATCAGATATTTTAGTCCTGTAAATTTAGAGAACTCTTCACCAACAATGTAAAAACATTTGGAAAAATCAAATCACTCCATAACAATTGTTTACCTAAACAATTAAATTATATATGGCCAATCATAGTGAAACACCATTTAACAAATTTATTCCATTATTATGAATTTAAAAACCCTTATATTTCAATATCAAAATACTGAGGTAGATTTTTTTCTCAAATCCAGATTAAATTAACTTATACCTCATTTATAGGGGATATTATGTTTGAATCCTTAACATTACCTCAAAGTGTTCCAATTTGTGTTCTCTAACAAAAAACCTCAAGGGGTTTTTATTAAAAAAATGAATAATTAAGAATTCCCTTTATCCCTAGATGAATCAACCATGTCATGGTTGTATTATATTTCATCTAGTTTCATAATTATAGGGAAATACGTGTAGCATTTTTTATCATAGAAATAACTTTCTACTTCGTAAATATATTGTATCCAATGAAAATATCTGTTATCAATAAATTGCCTAATGGATCACACTATAAGTACACTGAGAGTCTCAAAAATCATTTGGAAACCATCCCACACTACTAAATCTATTGAAAAACTGGATTTCATACTTCTATGATGGTTATTGGTTACAGATAGAAATATCTTTGATGCCGCAAGTGGTTGTGCTCTTATTATTAAAACTCATATAGCTACACGAGATATCAGAGGAAACATGGTTGTAAACAAGTATAAATTCCATAATCGAGAACATGCCAATGTTAAACAAGTCCAATATAATGAATTCATAAATCCCAACAATATGAATAAGTGGCTGAATGAACGTACAAGTCATGGGAGACAACTAGCAGTGGCAGCCAAATATCAAACCACATCTTATCCACAATCTATATTCCCTAGACCAATCAAAATATATTGGAATATGAATCTCACCAAATAATCCAATTAGAACATGTCTAAACCATCATGATGATCCATCATATTCATTTTGACCAAAGGAGCTCGATGAAAAAAATAATCAAGATAACAATAACCATCATCTATAATGTCTATTAATTAGAAACTCCATACGACCCCACAATGAGACAATATCTTATACGTATACCCTATATTGATGTATGTTAATCCAATGAATCATCCCCATCAATCTCCTCCTAAAAAAAATCCAATTTCAGTATGGTCATGGTGGTTGTATCTTTCAACAACCTTATCCTTTTATTCCTCAACATCAACAATGAATCGTCCTCTTTCTCCTTTGAGATTCCACTATATAGTTGAGCCTTCCCAATTCCCAACTGAATACAATTGATTTCTCATAAAACAATTATAAAGGAGTCCTAATTCATGAAAAACATACTCTTATAAGAAAACATAAGATAGTGTAATTGAATATTGTTCCTCATTCATCAATTATATATTTAAAAATATTGAAAATAAAATTGGTCAACTTTCATTCCACATATGTCAACGACAACAATCCAATTCATCCCAACTCCAAACTCAACTGTTTCCCAACCACAAGGGGAATGACTCTGCAATTACACTTTGATCATGAATATTTTTCCCATGCCTAATGATGTATCCCTAAGTGATCCTTTGAATGATATAATTGAAAATGAAAAGAAAAATATCCATCAAATTAACCTGAATCCACTCCCTCGCATCCTTTAATTCTTCTAAGATACCATATTCCTTTTTCCATGATACATCTCTATGCAATGGACGTCCTTTGAACCCAATCCAAAAATGCCTCACATGTTTAGACATGTTGAGGTTATCATTATCCTCTTGGATTCCGAAAAAAGAATCCTTTTTTATGAATGGGTTTTAAGGAATTTTTCACCAATAAGAGACAAATTAGGAATGTTGAGAATGTTTCAACATATAAGTACATACCCATGGCATAGAAAGATCCATGGTTGCTTTTTTCCCTTCAAAAGAGTGTGTTAAATATTTTATGATTCACTCATAGACCTAATATCCATGGTAAATCTCATGATCAAATCTATCTTATCCAACCTTATGTTATGTCCATTGTGACACATTGTTGTTTTAATCTAGTTATCTAATCGAAAATCAACAAGCCTTGAGTGAAAAATTGTGGATGTTCATTTCCCAATTAATGATCATTTCTTCCCTGTGGATTTTTATGTCCTTAACATTAATTATGAGATGACCTATTCTCAGTATCACGTTATTCATGGAATACCATTCCTCCTTATAGGTATAACTATTTTTTATGTTTATGCAGTCATCTTATCCATGGTATTTGGTAAACGACTGGCCAAGTTCCAAATTTCACAAGCCAAGTGATACCCACAAGAGGATCACACTTCCTGCACAAAAATTCATTCTGAAGACACTTTTGTGATTCAATTAAACCCCATTCATTCGTGTTTATAATTCTCTTATAGGAGAGGATTTTCCAAAATTCTCACCATGATTATCCAATTCATAAATTGGTAAGTCTATGTTGTCCATTAATTCATTGACTCCATCAATATATAGGATATTGAAATCACTCTAGATTCCCATTTAAACTTTGATCTCTACTAATCAACATTGATCAATATTAAGGATAATGATAAAAACCAAATGAAATTTATGACTCAATTCAAATGTTTTCTATCCTACAAATGATGGATGAAACTGACCTGAAACCTCATATTCTGTAACGGAAATATTCATACCTTTTCCATGATCAATAGTCTATCATCATTATCTCTACTAAACTCACTGAAACTAAGGAGTCCAAAAAATTTAAACAGTTAGTGGAAAATAACAAGGCTATAGGTTAGACCCTAGATGACATACCTGGAATCATCCGCTCCCTCTACCTGTGTCACTACCATCATGAAGAATCATCTAATCCAATAAAACTACCACAAATAAGCTACAATCCACTAATACTTGAGTTAGTTAGATAAGATATCACGAAGCTTTAAAAACAGGTATTATCTATCCAAGTTCAAATATTTAATGGGTTAGATCAATTTAGGTGGTTTCTAAGAAGGTTGGGAGAACTATTTTCAAAAATGAACTTGGGGAGGTGGTCACAACGCGATTGAGAAAAATGGAATGTGTGTATCAATATTAGAAAATAAATATGGTACACACACAAAAACACTACCCTCGTACTTTCCTTGATCATATAATAGATTTATTTTCTAGAAAGTCACGTTATTCATTTCTAGATGGATACACCAGCTACTAAAAATTCCCAATTACACCATTGAACAAAGAAAAAAATATTTTCACTAGAACCATTAGGATATATGCATATATGAGAATTCTTTTTTCGGCACTTCAATAATTATAAAACATTCTAGATTTCTATGATGAGGTTATTTTATAAATTCATAGAGTATTTAATGGAGGCCCTTATGGATGACTTTTCCATTTACGGGGAGTCATTCGTATCCTAATTTCATTCACTCTATCTAGTCCTTAAAAAGTGGGTAAAATGTAACATTGTGATGAATTTTGAATAATGTCACTTCACGGTTTATGATTAGATTTTTCTTGGTCGTATAATTTTACAAGAAGATGTTCATTTAGATCAATGAAAAAATCAGGTGATCCAGTAACTTCCTAAACCCACATCAGTTTGAGAAATACATTCTATCATTGGTATGGGTGGATTATAAAGGTGATTCAACCATAAAATTAGAAGGATTTCCCTCCCACTCACTCTTAATCTCTTAAATTATATAACATTCCACTTCTAAGAGTATTACAAAAGATTTTTTGTTGAAAAAAAATATGTTCTTAAATAATCCCTGATAATCTTACCCCGATATTGGTTATTACCTTAAAAATTGTTGTCTAACACCCCTAATATGCCTTTTTGTGATGCATTTGGTCCATAAATAGAAAACTTTAATGATGTCATCAATTATTAATTAATAACATTGGATGAAACTCAATATCAATACCTTTTCACTAAAAATTTCATTATATTTGTGCTTGTTTCCTTGTATAAATTTTGTCCCTATCTTTTATGTTCCAAATTAATCATACATAAGAACCATTCATCATTAAAATTATTACTCAACAAAATTTATTCCAAACCAAGAATAATAAGATTTATCCAAATGACCTTAGAGTTAGAACTTCATATCAATGATATACATGGAAAAGAAAATTATATTACTGGTCACTACATTACAATTTTTAATTACTCTCATCCTTAATGACATAATCTAAAATATCCCATTGAACACCTCTCAACACTCAGTAACAAGACAACAAGGTGGTAACCAATTTTTAATTACTTGATATTTGGTATATTTCATAAATATTTTTTCAATAAATAAAAAGTAAATTTGTAATGTGTTTCTAAAACATATTTTTTAGATGATAGTAAACTTTAGAAAACATGGTCTAACGTAGTAAATATGAGATGTGTCGGTGGAGATGAAAATTCCCCTTTATTATAATTATGCTACTCAACACCTACTGGTGGAAACATTGGACTATATAGGACCAACTAAAAGGTCATTGAATCAAGATTATTCTAGCCCTAACACTTTATAGAATCACCTGGGTTCAGTCCATCATGTTAAATATTCAAAATTGTGGGAAAAATTTCATACGAAATGAAATACAGCAAAATAATTTATCTTAAGTGATATATTCCATGTTTGGGGAATTGTTTTTATAGTACCATTTCTCCTTACCCTGTATTATTATACATTATTCTTTTATTCCATTATGATTCATGGTGAACTAAGGCCAAACTCACTAGAAATGATGATTCATATACTTTTTTTTCATTCTAAAACGCCCACATCTTCTATAAATTTTTAACACCACATTACTTTATATGTCACTTAGGAATATGTTTTTGTAATCAGTCTATGAAATCTATATTAAAATGAATGGGTTTGTATAAAAAATAGAAACTACATATCATCTCCATAACATTGATGAACTTTATAACAGAGAGGTAAAAAGAGTTCTTGATGTAATTGTTAATTTAACAAGAAAAGACTAGCCAGAAAGACTTATTGAAGTGCTTTGGGATTATTATCTTACCTATAAAACACCCATGTCTCCTTTTAGGAAAGTTTTTGGTAAAGCGTGTGATTTACCTCATTAAATCCAACATATTTCATTTTGGGCTATGATATAAAATTAATTTCCATTTTGAAAAACGTTTTGAAGAGAGATTATTTCATTTGAATTAATTAGAGGATATCCAATCTAATTCTTACAATAACTCCAATGTCTATAAATAAATTGATAATGTAATAAATGATAAACACTTCTTGTGAATGGTTTTCAATTAACATGTAAAGGGACTTCCCTTAAATTCATAAATTTGGAATAGCCTATGTAATCATAATTCTCGGTGGGAAGGTCCTTTTATTGTTACTAACGCTTTCCCATTTGGTGAACCTCTAGTCCAATAACTTTATTCAAAATGGAAATTCGTGATTAATGGGAATCATTTAAAGAATCGCCATGAAAGGAAACAAACATCGGGAGCCACATAAACTTCAAGTGGATGCCCCACAACTATAGTAAACCCACTATTAGATGGATATGATGTCAAACTAAATCCCAACCAGGGGCACCTAATTACCTTTAAATACCTCTACCACTATTCTTCTTCCTCCTCATCTATCTTTGTCTCTCTCTATCTTCTTTCTCCTTCATATCTCATTCCCATTTTTTCCATTTTTATTATGATACATTATTTTTTCTTCTTTTTATTTTGTGTGGTTGAGTATTTTAATAACAATAAAAAACAAAACAACTAAAAAACAAAAAAAAGGCTCACAATTACTTGAAATTAAAATTTTAAATTTTTTTCAAATTTTTTTGGCTGTAATGTTAATTGTTTTCGACTCCGATATTTTATATATTCAGCATAAATTTCGATAAATAATTTTTTTCCCCAAAAATAAGATCAATCCATAGTTATTTATTTAGAATATTAGTCTTCTCTATTCATGAAGAACAGCAATACCCATTATCCCTAGGTAACTTATATCCATGTTTTCATATTGTGTTTTTTATCCCTGACTATGAGTCTTGAGATTTGGGATCTTCAATAAGCATTTTCTACCACAGTTAACATTAATTTTCTAAGGGAATTATATTAATCACATGATAATAAAATATCCAAATATCCTCCCATTTCCCTTACATTTATCCTCCTTTTAAAATCTTCTTCTATAATATAAAAACTGTTTTTTATAGCCACATTAGATGCCCAAAAACATGTCCCATCACATCATCTCCTTGTATTTTCATTAACTAAGCTCATGAAATTTAATTTTGATGGGAATGGATTTCATTTTTAGTACAATTCCATGATTTCCAATGAGTGATCATATAATCAAATACAATAATCTAATTATGTGTGGAGGAATGGTTTTCATTCTGTGTATTTTGGGAATATTTATATTTTATGACATCATGTGTAATTTTTATTGAAATGTGTAGAAAATAAAATTGATAAATAACCAAAAAAACAAAAAAACAAAACAAATAAGGAAAAATATTCAATTGTCTCTTGGAAGAGTCAAAAATTACTATTCCTTAACCACCAATTTTGTTACAATAGTTATAATTACTGTTATGGGGATATCAAACACATGTTGGGATATGATTGTAATATTTGTTTCATGTACATATTTCGAAAAAAAGAAAAAAAAATATCATTCAGTATCTTTTCTTATGACATTAGGAGATGTTTTTTTGGTAAATATTTAATCTTTTCATTATAATTATTTTTTATAATAATTTTGTGTCACCCTTCAAACTTTCATTCCATTGTAAATATGTGATTCAATTTCCATCCATGTATCATTTAAAAAATTTTGTTCATTAATTTATCCATGTTATTTTTTGTCACCACTTTTCCACACTTTTGGAAAATATATTCCTATTATCCAATAGCCACAAAAAACCCCTAAAATACATATTTATTCTTTTGCACATTAGAATAGGAAATTTAATATGAGATCTCTTTAAAACTCTATGATATTCACTTTTGGTTTTTGAATGACTGAACATCCATTAATTAATTTTTAGCATCCTGAGAATAGTGAGTAATGACTTCCTATATTTTTCTTTACTATTTTCGAGTTTAAAAAATGAATTATTTTTTGAACATTATTTAAGTATCAATTTGTGGTGTAATTATTTATGGATTAGTGAACTATAGTATAACCACCTGATTAGTTAAAACAAACTTTTACTATTTATTGGTGTGTGAATATGATTTTGTTCTGTTTCTATATTTTGCGTATATTTTGACATTAACAATACTAAGTGTAGTATAGTTGATGTAATTTCTTAATTTATAACTTTTTCTCGACTCCTTTTACAAATTTTCACGTAAGAGTGAATAATTATTATAAAATACTCATGTTTTAGTAATATATATTATTTTTTAGCATTATTTGAATGAACACATATTCATGTATTTTTGTAATTTTAATTATAACTCTCGACCTATTAATCCATGTTTTTCAATTATTATAATTCTGGTAAGTAATTAAATTTCAAACAAAAAATTAAACTGCATATGGGGACAATTGGGCCATTTAAAGGGTCATATGGACCACATAAGATGGACCACAAAATCTATGATGATGACTCAACTATACATGATTATAGAATTTTCAGCCAAAATCCAGAGTCAGAAATTTTATGAAACACAACTATGTGTTTAAGAATATTCAGATGCCAATTGGATTAAAATTTAATGGCACAACTAAACCAATAGGGGCACCAATTAATCAATGAACGTCTAACCCTCAATTTTATCCATGAATTAAAAACATTATATATTTATTGACCATTATCATAATCCATTAGAATAATTGAGTTGGAATTTTGTGGCATGAAATCCATTATTAAGGTGACAAAAAATGTAAAAATTAATTTTGATTTAAAAGGATTTTTCTATTAAAAAACCCATTCATATTATGAATTTTGAAAAAGAATGGAATAACATGGAAAAAGAACATTTTATAATAAAAATACATAACTCTATATAAGAACTTCTAATGGATTACAAATTTGTATGGTGTACTTTCAACATCTACATATACTACTTTTAGGTATAATATTAATCCATATTCAAAATTCTTGAATTGTCAAATTGGAAAGTCAAACAAAGGCACAACTTCGGAATGTAAACAGTCTACCACCTAAGGCTATAAATACACCCTCCTCTTCTCCATGCAATGGGTTGTCATTTTGGGGCTTATGATGATAGTTTCGCATAACCATATATTTTTAAAAATCATGGGAGGAGCTTCCAAACTCATTTTTTGTATAATGGTTCCATTCATCCATTATTTCATTTTAGTTTGTTAAGGTCATCTTCATTTGTATTCGTGTATGTTTGTTTTCGTTTAAATTGAATATAAAATCATTTTTATTCTTCACCATTTCTTATTATCATACACCATATACATAATAGTATTAGGGTTCTAAAATAATTTTTATTAATCAACACAATCCATTTCCTCTTTTCTTCTCATTCAATCCAAATTCCATATTTGACATTCATCATCCGATGAGTGTGTGTTCGGTGCACGACTCTTTTCAGGTCTTATTCAATTTCTTATTCCCTTAAATTCACACCATAATCATCATAAAATATTTTACTAATGAATTTAATGGATGAGAAAATCTCCCATTATGTGAGTCAAAATTTCTGTATGTTAATAATTAGAGTGTTTTCACTTGATTAATATTAATTAAATAGATATTGTGTATATTGAACTTCAAATATAATTTCATTAATTACATTTTTTGTCTTGAATGTGGATTCCATGGATTATTGGAACTACAATTACTCATGGGTTCATTAAATATTAAAGCTTCCATTGAAAATAATTTATTGAGATCAATACCCTAGTTGAGTCTTTGATTAAATCAAAAACATTTGGGAATTCCAATCATAAATCATCCTATAGATTTGAAGTTATTTTACTATATTATATAGAAAAATAAAAGAATTTCAAAATCCTAAATCCATAATGTAGTAATCACCCCAATCATTATGAAATTTTAATATTAATCTTTTTCAATCAAGAATTTCATCTAATGTATTCAAAAAACCACCCATTAAAAAGAAATTTAATAAACTTTAAAATGCTCTATCATTGAGGACTCAACTTTAGTGTCGCTATTCACATTTGAAAAGAATCAGACCAATGAACAGTCAACAGGAAAAAATCATATGTACATTACATCTAAACTAATAATTATTCATCTAGACCATGGTATTTTTTATACAATCTATTTTTATGCTTTAGAATCTATATTGGTATATGTTCAAGTTTATATGGATCTAGTAGGTTTTTAAGGGTATCATCTGGTATGAAAACATGAGAAAAAATACACATCACATAACATAGATATGGAATTATTGGTTCAAAATTTTATGTGTTAGGGACATTATCTCTTTAGTGAGAGTTTTACAGTCTAAATTGTAACGCCCTGACCCCTGTTACATAGAGACGATGAATTATTTTAATTTATTGTCATGATTACAATGAATCAAGTCCTGAAGGACCGATAAATTTACCAGTCTTAGAAAATAGATTACATACAAGAGTTTTACATTACATTATAAAATGAAAAAAAACAACAACATTATCTCCATTGAACAAATTCATATCCCTTATTTTATCCCTATAGGCCAGTCAAACAATACTTCTTCTCATCCTGGAAAAATAAAACATAGAAAGGGGTGAGCTCAGATAATTAGTCAGGATAACAATATAGCGAAAACATTCATAAATAATCATAAACATTTAATACAATGTATACAACATAAAAAAAATATTTTTAAGAATAAAATTTATCGTAATTCGGTAAAGATAAATAAAATAATTCCATTTACTAATTCACATGGATATTCTACAAGTCTAATAATCAAATGTAATATCAAATACTAATTTCATAATGATGGAATTCTTAATTCCATACTTCATAATCACTACATCAAGGCCATGTTACAAGATTACAAATAATATTTTTTCAAGGCATTATTCCAAGTCACTAGTCTATATCATGAGACCTACCGTTGCATTGAGGAATAATAACGGGCTCCACCCATCACTTACGAAGTCCAATGAATTCCTCATATGAAAAGGTTTAAACATAACATAAACATTTTTATTAAAACTAGAATACTAAATTCCAATACATTATCCATAAAACATGAATGGTATAAAAATAACACATCCATAGTAAAAAATATCAAAAAACCTTTAATACAATATGAATCATTGTTATCCTGATAAAACATCCCCGATTAAGAATATCTAGTACTCACCTGTGCATTCGCACGACAATACAGTTCAATGCTTATTTTAAAGTGGACAGAAATATATTTCAATGTTTATAAAGAACATCAATATTTAATATATTGAAATCAAAATATAGTGATACATAATATTGGAATACAATTAGACAAAATATAGAGACATCATTACTTTAGTAGATAACAATTTGAATAAATACATTAGAAAAAATCTAGGAGAATATATAAGAAATAAAGAATTATTTTCATCATGGAGAATTGAAATACATAAATGAAAAGAACATTCAAATAAACAATTGAAATTCAAGATTATATAGAATAATGATTTGTTTAGGGGTTACCATAGCAAGAGGGAGCTGAAATCCGATGACCGAGGTGGTTTTGTGGTGGGGCGGGGTTAAGAAATTGTAAATGCAAAGTTACCATAGATACATTCTAAAACACTGTTCAAGAAAAAGGTGTTTTGAAGGTAGAAGATAGTAACCGCAAACCGAATGAGAATGAAATGGAACTCGAGAGGGGGAGGGTTATGTATTGGATATAGAGAGAGTGGTGGTAGAAAGAGGAGCATTGGGTTGATGATGAAATGAAAATTGGAGGTGCAGGAATCATTAAAAGAGATGAAGGGGATCATGAGCATGAACCCAAGAAGGAATATTGGAATAGTTGTAGAAGTTTCTTAAGAGATCATCACAACAGTAATAAAGAGAATTTTTTTTGAAAAAGGGATAAAAGTTTATTTTTTCAATTGAGATATATAATATGTGATGTAATATACTTCACAGTGATCAACATTTCTCCTAGAGAGATACTCCTTGGCAATTGGATTAATATCATGTCCATACTAACACAATGGTGAAAATAGTTATTGTGATCATTAATTAAAAATACACAAAAACAAAAATAAGAGAAAAGAATACATGTTTTAGGTAGTATTATAGTCCACAATGAAGAAATATGTGCAATATAGAAGAAATTGGAGCATTATGTATTCAATCTAATGCGTTCAGATATTTCGCAATGACAATGAGGAAATGATCATAATAACAGAAACACTTTAAGGAGAATAATAGAATCTTCCAAGTGAAATCTATGAATAATGTTTCAAGATTTATTATCCCGAATTTTTTTTATTGTCCTGATTACTGTCTACATGACTCAACATTTCATCTGCAGGATTATCCCCTTGGATTCACTCCAAAAAAATGAATTTTTTCAAGAACAACTTCACCTGTCCAAACAGCTGGAAAAAAAATCCCAATTATGTTACATATATATTATTATTGACACACTTCAAGCAGTAAAGGAATTGATAGAAACAGCGTAAACAAAACATGAAAAAATAGAGCAGAATACCAAAATGATTTCTGTTTTTGACAACCATATGATAACCTATAGGAACTAAATTATTCTCCCTCACGGTTCATATTTTTTATCCAAACATTATCTCAATCATGAATTATGAGTTCCCTCCCAAAGATATCTCCAATGATATCGAAACAGTAATGAAACGAAGAATTGAGTTGTGGGTGGAAAAATAAACCCATGATATTACTCCCAAGGAAAGTCAATTTAAAAAATTCATTCAATCAAAACCTATTAGTAAACAGTTCATCAAAAACTATTTGATCCCTTATATAATTCTTGATGAAAGATGAAGTGATGAAAAATTCATCAAATTACTATTTCAGAGCTTTTAGTAATTGGTAATCGGGTATACTAAATGAAATAAAATATAAAGAGTAGAATAATATATCACTATATGAATACATATAGAAAATTAACCTACAAGGAACTCGTCCTGAGGAATTATTGATAATTAGATGTATAAAACTCATAGCCAGTAATATATAGTTTAACATTTTCATGGGACACAATAACCTGTTTTGTTAACTTGAATCCCCTCTAAATAAATGATTCACTCCATTCATGATGACTATAGAAGAAAATATCAAACATAAAAATTAATGAGGCATGCTCCAACGGCCCAAAAATACATGAAAATACAGTAAACTATATATTATAAAATTAAAATGTAAAAATAATGGTAGGAATAATGAAATTGAATGTAAGTATTAAAAATTTTGTGATATTAACTAAAAACAGTTTATGCTTTAAATGTCTTAAAATACAGTTAATGCCACTTTATCACAATGGCAGGAATACAAAATGAAAATGGTAAAATAAAGTAAACTATAAGTTACCTTAAAAAATACAGTTAATTCCACTAAAAAGGAATAAAAAATATTAGGATACAATAATGATTTACACGTCTTTGTGATAATGATTCAGCCACTGTATTAGTATACAGTGATTCATCCCCTATATTATTAAATAGTTAATGCCTTAAAATACATTAAACTATATTTTATAAAATGAAAATGGTAAAATAATGACAGGAATAAAAAAGTTGACTGTTAGTATTAAAAATTTAGTGATATTACCTTAAAAAACATAATTCATTACACGTCTTTGTGACATTCAAGTAGGATCTCTTGAACCATTATTGAAAATTTGAGAATATAATGATTCAGTCACTGTAGTATTATACAGTTAATTTAAAAATTCAGAAATGGATTTCCCCATAAGGAATATATAGTAATGATATCAATAAAAAGTTTGAATGATATCAATTTAAAAAGATGAATATATAGTAATGATATCAGTCAAAAAGTTAAACATGTAGTTACAAACAACCGGAATGTGTTCTTCCAATAATTAGTGAGGATGAATGATATCAATTTCAAATAATGTTGCATGATAATGATAATTAATCAGTTTTATTTAACCTTATTTCAGCCATTCCAAACTGAACCCAAAACATTCATAAAATTTAACATACCTAAACTAAATGATCCATCACAGAGGAGCCCTGTACACATAAAACAACCATTTTTTGGTCACCAAATTGGAATAGTTGTGATAATAGAAAAATGTTTTTGTCTACCACTTTTCTACAGTCAGTACTATCAAATTAAGAATCAATATTGAATAAAGGTGTCTTAAATGCTTAAAAAATTGGCATTGGCATACCAGATGGTGGGATGAAACCCGCTCTGTTGACCTCCAGCTATCTTCATAGAAAAAATTAAAGTTGAATGAGAAGAGAATATTAGCAATTACAATAGAAATTTAGAATATTGAAATTATCTTGGATGAATTAATGTAAATAATGAAAGTCTTACCTCTAGAGATGAAACAATATTTCATGTGTATATTCCAGTTTTCTACTTTATTTCAATGATGGAATAAATATTCAAACAACCCAGAAAAATGACAGGGAATGATGAAATTGAAGGGACTTTATCCACAAAGGGAAATTCTTCACTCTACAAGTTGAGATATGGAATCATTCATGGTATATTTTTCTGAATCTTTAATTTGCAGCCATCAAATGAACTCTGCATGGATTAATCAAACTGGTATCACCTTCTAGAGTCAAATTGGAAACCACATGATATTTCATGGTTAGTCATTCTTGGTAAATGTACATATATTGAAATGCTACCAAAAAAATGCTACATATTGAAACAAAATATTAAACTTATGGAAGAAGAACATAATAATATGTAAGACATTTAATTTTTTACATTAATTCGGAGTAAAGAATACCGTTCTAGAGCTGGTAAAAAATACATGAAAATGTGCACTGTATATAAATAGTGAACAAAAAATTCCATCCATAAACAAATAATGAACATAACATACTAACTGAAAACACGTATATAGTGTATTGGAAATATTAAAAGTGCACAACATGCCAATAGTGAGTGGAAACAAATATACAATGACAAAAACTGGGTTCACATCCTGAGTTCACTGAGGAATTTTATAAAGCATGTCCAATACAATCTACTCCAAACCTGGTCTAAAGCATTGGAGAACCGTGAGGTCTCACCATCATATTAAATCTATGTAGCACACACCATATAGAAATAAAAAATTCATCTTGAACAACATTACATACCTTGACATATGTTCTACAATCAGCATCAACCTGGTTACTGTAACTTAGTAGGAAAGCGTACTATGTCCTCCCTAATAATGGAGACACCTACAACCAGCAGTGGAATCTAGAACAACATAATAATAGTTTGGATAAATATTCAGGGCTTTGACCATTGTACGGTTTACCTCATCATTTGGCGATCTGATTGGTGTAGGATTTATCTCAATCACACCCTTTACCAGTGCTGTTTGATGGAAATCATTCAGTACATCCATCATTCTCCAGTAACCACACAAATTATTTGAGATCTCTAACAGTGAATCTCAACAGTCATATAACATTATATTTTTTGAATAAAACCTTATAGAGTCAATATTCCACAAAAAAGACCAAAACACGAACAAAATTAGAGTCAATAAAATGAAAAATCGAATATTGAATTCAAAATAATATTGATTACAACATATCAACTCTGAACAAACTAACAGTGAATAAAATAAATTAACATTGAACAACCTAACAATAAATACAATATTATGAAGGGGTATAAAAACACATATATAGTGGAATAAAATTTCAGTGAATGAAACATATTAATAGTGAACACTACATACTAATAATGGACACAACATTCCAACTATGATCAAATAGTGAACATAACATTCTAACTGAAAATAGTTATATAGTGTATTGGAAATATTGAAAGTGCAGAACATGACAATAGTGACTGGAAACATATATACAATGACCAAAATAGGGTTCCCAACCCGAGTTCACACATATAGTGTATTCAGTATATTGAAAGTGCACAACATGACAATAGTGAATGGAAACATATATACAATGAAAAAAACTGGGTTCCTAACTTGAGTTCACTGATGCATTTTATTGTGCATGTCCAGTGCAATCAATTACAATCGGGATCCAAAGCTTTGGAGAACCTTGAGGCCACGCCTTCATCTTAAATCTGTGCAGCAGGCATCATGTAGTCAGGAAGATCAAATTCATATTGACCGGTGCTACATACCTAATCAGATGTTATACAGTCAGCAACAACCTGGCTACTACAACGTAACAGGAAAGAGTATTATCTCCTACCTAATAATGCGAGACACCCACGGTCAATAGTGGAATATACGACATCATGATAATAGAATTTCTAGATATTATGGGATGTGATAAGTTCATGGTTTACCACATCATTCAGGGCTCTGATTGTTGTAGGAATTACCTCAATCACAGCTCTTATCATTGCATTTTGATGGATATCATTCATTACATCCAACATTCTAAATCAACCAAAAATATTATGTGGGATCAATAAATCTGAATCTCAATAGTGATATAACATTATAGTTTTGGGATCAAACCTTATTTACTCTTCATTCCACAGAAAAGACAAAACCACGAACAAAATCATATTGCTACGTACCTCATCATATGTTCTACAGTCAGAAACCGCCTGTCCAATATCAGTTTATCTGATTCTTTGGAAACCACCATGCATTGAAGGTCATGGGTGAAGAAATTTGTTTACCAGTTGTGGGATTGGGGGTAAAAGTAGTTAAAATTTAAGGGTTACTATAGTTAGAAATAACTAAAATATCATACTGGAGGTGGTTTAGTAGTGAATCTAGGTTACAAAAGAGTAAATAGAAGTTTACAATAGATAGAGGAAATTAAAATTACCAGCCGATGGTGGAGTCTAAATCCATTGAAGGTGTGAAGGCGGCAGAGAAAACAGAGAAGGCATGGATGGCAGAGGTGATGCAGGAGGAGGCCTTAGAATGAGATGGAGGCGCAAATGAAAGAGGTGGAGAGAGTACAAGAGTGGCAGAAACCCTAGTATGTTTGGTGGTAAAACATGAGCGGCGATGGGAGAACGCAAGTAGTGGAAACCCTAGATGGTGCAGAGGGAAAATGCAAGCAGTTGAGGGAGACAATCACGTTTTTGGAGTGAGGGAAACCAAATTGAGATTGCAAGCGTTGGAGGGAAGAAGACATAGTGCGAGTAAGTCAGTATTTAAGAAATCCTAGAGGTAGATGATGACCGTTTCATGAGTTAGTAGGAACCGTAGGTCATGAATATTTCTTTGACGACCCCGAAAGAGAAAGGCAGAAAACTTCGACACTGCAGTTGAAATCTGGAGGAGGTGGTCGGAGGTGAAATGCGTGGAAATTCCAATCTAAATTAGGGGGAGGTGTTCAGAGATATAAAATTGGTAAAACATGACTGCAAGGATGATAAATGATTATACCTAACCATATTCACAGCATACTCAAGGGAACGGGAACCGTAGGTGGATCTGAGGACCCGACATGGAAAAGCCGAAGGCAGAGTCGTCTTTTGCGGAGAAGGCATGTGCTGAAGACCCAATGTCGGGGGAGACGATGGCGAAGGATATGCAGGAGGAGGAGCTAAAGTTGGATGAGCCAAAGTTGGATCACATGCAGGTGAAGTCGAAGCTGGAGAGGGCATTTAGGGAGGGGATCAGGAGAGTGGAGTCTGGGAGGGTTGCGGGAACCCTATAGTGGGGAGAGGGAGAATCGGTGATGGGAAGGAGTCATGGGAAATCCTGACCGGGGTGAGATAGCTGGAGTTATTTTCGGGTCTATTTTGATGGATACAGAATATGGGTTTATGTGGATGCATATGGAGGTGACATGTGGTGGAAAAAGCTTTCTTTAGTATATATATTGATATCCCATAAAGGATGTTGAAAAAGTAGAAAATGATTAGTAAAAATAGTTGAGAGAAATAACCATTATACATGAAATCATTTAAAAGCCATATAATGGAATTCATTTAAAATATTGTTTTGAGTCAAAGTTTTCTATACAAATTTGAAACTTTTCATAGGAATTAACATTTTAAAACATTCATGTTCACAAATATAAATCATTAAGACCATTTTAAAAACGTGGACATTAATGAGAATGGTTTAGAATAATAAATATTTAAATCATATAATATGATGTTTTAGTAGAAATTACATAACAATTATCCATTTTAAAACACTTTTATGAAACATTTACATTGATAATAAATATCTCCCAGTATATTCTTACATGAAAACAACCACGAATATTAAAGATATTGTGAAAATAACCATTACATTGCACTTTCCTTTGGTCGAGGGAATGTTTAAACTCTTGTATAATGACCATAGTATGTTACTAAATTATAACAGAACCATCTTAATATTATTTATATCATAAAATATTCATTTATGACATTATACTACCCATTTAATAATGATTTCCATGATAAATGAACATTTTGGTTAATAATCACTTTCTTTATCATAGGTGTTTTAACTTGTTATTCTTGATCGTATCATTAAGATCATGATATAAATACTTCTAGAATATAATCCTTGATTTATATATCATATATATTTAGAATATAAATATTTATAATGTATAGATATATGAAATGGAAGGCACTGTTAATGGGGAAGGTAGGCCATACGTACGCATAAATGTTGTTTCCGTTTTCATAACGTATTGAATGAAAATAATTGAATAAGATATATGTAAGTAAATACATACATAAACACACACATATATATATCGAGTTTAATTATTATTTCATATATTTCATACTTATTAATAATATATGTTTTTATAATCATCGTGGAATGGTGGATGTGGGAATGAATCTCAACACGTCGTGGAGAGGGTAATCTGTATGTACGCATGAGCCGCACTATCATTATATTGAATATGAAATCATATGTAATAGGATGATATATAATATATTAAAAATCATTAACATGTTATATTTATTATTTACATCAGTCACACTCATTATTATTCCCATCCAAATAATGATGTGTTCGAATAGCAAAATATGCCACAACGTGGAGACGGTAAGCCGTACGTACACACTTATGGTGACTTTTTCATTCATAGGATGGATAGAATAACTAATATTGTTGTACCATATTGATAATAACATCAAAATATGTAGGATTTATTGGGGTGATAATTTTGGCATGTAAACAACAATAAAAGAAAAAGTGGAAGGAGAAATGATCTTCAAAGAGGGTGGTGAAATTATTACCTATTTTTCGAGTGTTTTATTTATAGTTGATCAAAAGGGATCTTTTGGTTGGATTTCAAATAATATTAAGGAATATAGTATGATATTAGGGATTTTGGGAGGCTATTTGGGTAGGGTTTGGCTGAGCCAAATGGATCTGGACGTGTGATTTTCAGAGAAGGGGAAGTGCCCTTTTATAAGAGGGGTGAGTGTGAGTTTAGGAAAAGATAAAACATTGATTTATTATACAATAATATTCATTTTATGGTGGCTCCAAATAATTTTTTTTCTTTCCTTATGTGGTTAGGGGTCAAAATCCTCTCATCAAATACGTTTTAGACAAGTTTAGGTTACCATTTTAACTATATTGTTTAGATTTAAATCATAGTAAAATAGTTTAGATTTATCAAGTATTCTTGTATTATTACACTATATGGTTTAAAACACACTCTAAATATCAAAAAGAACCTCATTTAGTTCATTAATGACTTATTTATTATTATTTATTTCCATATAAAGAAACTCAGATTTTTTAGAATATTATATCAACTAATAATATAGTATTTGTTTTAAAAATCAATTTGTGTCAATTTTGACACTATTTGGTATTTTGTTATGTGAAAGTCATAAAAACCTTATCACAAAGAAATAAATTTATATAATAAACCCAAAAATTTCAATTTAGACTATAAAATTCGTGAATGGAATAAAAAAATTTAAATTTTATTTATTTTAAAATTTAAAATGCCATTTATTTGTTTCTTTCATTAATAGTGTAATTGCATCATCATCATTGTGTCATAAATAACATTAAATATTTAATGTATAAAAATAATAAATAAAATATCTTTCTGTATGAATTTTTTTTAGTATTCTAATTAATATTTATATTCAAAATTATCTTTTGTATAATCCTATATTAAAAATGGTTTTGTTAATAAACTTTAAATTTTTTACTTTTAACTTGTCTTTAAATAAAATAATAATAAATGTCCTAATCTTATTCAAGTGGACCGAAGAGATCATATTTTATTATTAAGGTAGTTTTTGGTCGAATTAAACTTATTTAAAAGAATTAGGACATGTGTTAGGGAAATTATAATATCGTTTTACCTTTAATTACCCCATTTACTTTTAATCGTGGAAAATAAAATTCAAATGTTACTATAAACCAAATTTTTTTTTCATCTAATTGAATAAAATTTTACTTACTAATGTCAACTGTGTATCTTGGATTTTTGAAATTCATCTCACAGAAGTGGTAAAATTAATTTTTATACACATTTCCAAATTTTCCTTGAAGGTGGGTAAAAGACGGTGAAAATTCAAATAAAATTTTATTCATCTATATTTATTGTAAAATCACTCCAATGAATTAAATTGAACATATATTGGTATTATATGAATATATTTACTTAAATAAATTTAAATTAAATAAATCATTATTTAAATAAAAATTCGGTTTTAAACAATAACTCAGTGTTTTTCAATATTCATCATAAATTGAAGGTTTTTAGAAAAATACCAAAAATTCCCCCTAATCTAATTTTGATATTAATAATTAAAAATCCAATTATATTTTACAAAATTCAAAACATAGATGTATCATTAATTAATTTAAAATTATTTCTTGTTGTCAAAACAAAAAGTGGGTTTTTAAAAAGTAAAATCTATCAATTGATTGACATGTCTATATGTCAAATTTAAATGTGAAATTAAGTATAACGACCTCAATTGTATAAAATAGTAAAAATAAAATGTAATTATACTTCCAAAAAATTCAATTTCATAATTTAACACTATAAATTATTTCGATTAAAAAAATTGTTTTCAACTAAAATTTAGTATTTTTAACAATCTATCAAATTATGAAAGTTATAAAAAATGTAACCAAAATTTATCCAATTAAAATTTTCATGTGACTCTTCTAAATAAGAATTTATTTTCCTTATATTAAATATATAAAAGTGTCTAATGTTGTATTTAAAAGGATTTTCCATTAAAAGGTTGTATAAATTCATTTTATAGAAAAATACTTATTTTATCTGAATAAAATGAATTTGTTCTTATATTATGTCTAATAAATACATAATAGGGATTTAAATATTATATAGAGTATATAAGATTTATAATTCAGTTAATAATATTCATAATTGCTTTTTTAACGGCTAGTTTGGTAAGCTGTGGTGCGCTCGAAATCAGTGTTGCGTGTAGCGCAAGCTATTAAATTACTTTAATGAGATAACGTACTATGAAATCTGTGGGTTTTTTGTTCTCCCCTCCTTCAATAAATTGCATCCTTTCATTTTGAAATTGATCTTTGAAAATAAATGGTTAAAAATAGAAAAATACCATTGTGAAAAACTCACATCGGAATTTGGGTTTATAGAATTTTGTCTTAATAAGAGGGAAAGGGAATGAAAAAGTCACCACAAAATTATGATCTCAATTAGGAAGAAATTTTTGGCAATTTGAGACAAAAACTTGGAGAAAATGTAAATATTTATATGGATTGAATGAGGTCATAAATCACAAAAAAGTGTTAAATTGAGGGCCTCAATACCATCAATCTATGATGGTTTAAAATATCGATAGTTCAACAAAACATAGGGTATTAAGATAAAACATTTTGGGTTTTATGATTCATTCACTAAAGTTTAAGAATTAATTTATTCATTGAATTATAAGGAATATAATATACTATACAAGTAAATTTTAATCTTTCAACTAATTCCTAACACAAACTCATATTTCACTCCAAAAGATAACAAAATTCAAAAATATTCTATTTATCCTTATCGTATAGGGTTAAAAATATAATGAATTTACAATTCATTTTACAGACTATTTAAAAAAAATACATTATAAAAACCTGGACATCACGTATTCCAGAGGTAGGTGATCCACCCTTTTCTCCCTTTTGTTATAGTTTCAAGTCTCGCGGCCTTACCGGACTAGACATGTTGTCGCCCGACCTCCAGGATGTCTTTTTTATGAAAATCCCAAGATAATCTCATTAAATGAATTAACATTAACAATAGTATCCAATGTCAAACATAATCGATTCTAACCTTTAGACTTATCCAAAATACTTCTGTTCAAACTCACAGTCCAAATTTCATAATGAAGGTAAACACAATGAAGAATTTTTTTGTCATGTAATAACATGTGAATACCTTCATCATGTTTTCTTTTAAAACATTGCAACGCCATAAATTACCATAAAACCATATTTAATACATTCATTATTCATTATTCCTTATAGAATACTTGAGATAATCATATCCAAAAATGTTGCAATCTCCAATAATTATGGAATATACAAATCATTAATCAGTTTCATGGTTGTCAATAATATCAAATATACATTATCCAAATCAATCATATATTATTCAAAAATCACCACCTAAGGATCAGAACCATATTATTGTTTATATTTCCCACATCAAAATATTTTCCAAAAAAAATAACTTTCAATTGAGTAACTTTTCTTGGTTCCACATTATCAATAGTCCTTAATGAAATAGTACTGCAGTACATTCCTTATATACTATATAATTATTATAACATGTACAACATTAATACAATACTCCACTCACACAATACATTAATAACAACATAATCACTCTTATCATTATTAATCGTCTTTGATAGTACCATATTCTTATTATTACCCAATAGAATCTTTTGGGGTATACTCTGATGATTTGGACATAAATTCACATAGTGTTCCAACTCCTTGCGGATGAAGCAAGGTACCTTTGAATCATTTTACATACCCATGTAATCATGTAATTTGTGTCCTTTTTCCCACACATATAACAAACACCCATTCCCTTAAATAATTTACCAAGGTGATACATTCCACAGTTATCACATATGGGAAAATTCTTTTTTCCCCTATTTCCATTATCCATCATTCTCTCTTCCATCCTTTTCTTCTCTTACTTCCCTTCAGATCCATAGGACTCTGGGAATTATTTAATTATCTTTTTAACACATAATACTTTTTCTTCATATGATGAGACTATGTGGGAGAATATTTCCCTTTTATATTTTGGCTTAATACCATGAAATATATGATCCTTTTTAATCATTCATTCATGCGTATTATTGGAATTTTCATTCCTTCTATTATGTTCCATTTATAAAAAATGGTATACACTAAGTTAGTTTATGATTCACAATGAATAATTCCAAACTTGTAAAATACCCAACGTAAATAGAAAATATTATTCATATAATAAATAATCATAAAATGTTATCTTTAAGGAAGAATTTACTCCTACATCCTTCATAATAGTTTTTAATGAAAATATGAATTATTCTATGCATATCCCCCAGGAGTGTCGTAACAAAGAGTGCATAAAGGCCTATTGTCGTGTACCAGGATTCACCGGGTTCAGACCGAAACTCCTTGTATGACTTTTCCCTCTAAGGTACATATATGCCTTAGTCGCCGATACCTTCTCGAATACATACATGGATGTATTTCATGGAAAATAAAAAATATCTCTACATTACCAAAATTCTAGGAAGTTCTTTTATACTAATCCTAAAAATATATATTTGAGTAATGTTCAATAATCAGAGATTATCTAAATCTATTTTCATAGTTGATGGTAAACTTCCACTAATACCAACTGTAATTCCCCGACCCTAGTTACCCAGAGTCGGTGCATTATTTTAATACATTATGATGATTATAAGGAATATTGTCCTAAAGAACCGATCAGTTTAGCAGTCTTGGAAAATAGATTACATACATGAACGTTAAATTACATTATAAAATAAAAAACAAAAAAAAATTGTCTCTATTGAACACATTCATATCCCTTAGACTATCCCTGCAGGTTAGTCATAATATACTTTTTCACATCCTATGAAAAATAAAACATAGAAAGGGGTGAGATCAAATGCTCAGTAAGGATAACAATATTGCAGAAACATTCATAATTTTCATAAACATTTAAAGAAATGTATAAATCTAAAAAAATCCCTTTAAACATAAACATTAGCCTAATATGGAAATGATAAATAAAATAATTCCATTTACATATTCACATGGATATTCTACTGGTCGAATAATCACATTTTATATCAATAGCTAATTTTGTAATGATGGAATTCATAATAACAGACTTCATAACTATATAGTCAAGTCCATGTGCCATGAATACAAAAAATATTTTGTTAAGGCCATGTTCCAAGATACTTTTTTGTCTCATGAGACCTATGGATGCATCGAGGAGGTATAGCGGGCTCCACCAGTCACATACTAAGTCCAATGCATTCGTCATATGAAAAGGTTTAAACATTACATAAACATTAGTATTAAAACTAGCATACAAAATGTCAATACATTATCCATAAACCATAAATGGTATAAAAATAAAAAAAATCCACAATAAAAAAATATCACAAAACTTTCAATACATTATGGAAGATTTTTATCATAATAAATCAACCTCCATCTAGAATAATATCTTGTATAGGATGTTCAAATAATAGAAAATTATCATTAAAATCATTGAGAGAAATATCCATTTTATAGGAAATCATTTATAAGTTATATAAAGGAAGTCATTTAAATGATAGTTTTGAATCAAAATGTCCCATACCACTTTGAATATTTTTAAAGGAATTAAAATTTTAATATAGTCATGTTCATATAAATAAATTCTTAAATCCATTTTAAAAACATGGAAATTAATAAGAATGGTTTAGAAGAATAAATACATAGAAAATTTAAAATGATGTCTTAGAAAAAATTACCTTAAAAATAATCCCTTGGAAAACTATTTTAGGAAACATGGACATGGATAAGAAATATGTCCCAATATATACATACGTAAAATCAATCTCGGATATTATTGTGATTGTGAAATTAACCCTTACCTTGCACTTTCCTTTGGTTGAGGGTACATTTAACCTTCTGTATAATGACAATAGTATGTTATGAAACTATACCAGAACCATATTCATATTTATTATATCATAAATTATTCATTTAGGACTTTATACTACTCATTTAATAATTATTTCCATGTTAAATTATCATTTTGTGTAAGAATCACTTTCTTTATCGTATGTGTTTTAACATGTTAATCTTGATCGTATCATTTAGATCATATTTTAAATACTTCCATATTATAATCCATGATTTATATATCATATATATTTAGAATATAAATATTAATAATAGACATATATTTGAAATGTAAGGCATCGTTTATGGAGACGGTAGGCTGTACGTACGCATAAATGTTGTTTGCGTTTTCATATCATATTGAATGGAAGTAAGTAAATAAGATATATGTAAGTACATATATATATATCCAGTAGACTTATTATTTCATATATTACATTCTTATTAATAATATATGTTTTTATAATCATCTTTGATTGGTGAACATGGGAATGAATCTCAACGTGTCGTGGAGACGGTAATCCATACGTTATCACGAGCAACAATATAATTATATTGATGGTGAAAACATATGTAATTGGATGATATATAATATATAATGAATAATTAACATGTTATATTTATTATTTAAATTATTCATACTCATTATTGTACCAATACAAATAATGAATTGTTTTAAAAACTAACTACACCATGACGTGGAGATGGTAAGCCATACGTACGCACGTATATTGACATTGTCATTGATAGGATGGATAGATAATGAATATGGTTGAAACTTATTTATAAAAACATAAATGTCTATATGAGGTACTGTAAATATTATTTTGGTATGGAAATAACAATGAAAGAGGATGTGGAAGAAGAAAAGAACGTGTATGAAGGTGGTGAACTTATTACCTCTTCTTCGAGTGTTTCCTTTTGAGTTGCTCCTAAAGGATCTTTGGTTGGATTTATGCTCAATGTATGTACTCTAGGAATATGTGAGGGAAGTTTGGAAGATATTTGGGTGGGTTTTGGCTGAGCCAACTGGCATTGGAGGTGTGATTTTTAGAGAAGGGGATGTGCCCTTTTATAAGAGGGGTGCAGATCACTTTATGAAATAATTAAAATATTAATTTATTATACAATAATATTCGATTTATAATGACTCCAAATTAATTTATTTCGGGACTTATATGGTTATGGATCGAAATACTCTCATATAATAGGTTTTAGACAAGTTTAGGTTACCATTTTTACCTTATCATTCAGATTTAACTCTTAGTTAAATATTTATCATTTACCGCGTCTTCTTGTATTCTTACACTATATGGTTAATAAACATACTATAAACACCCACAAAACCACAATTGGATCATTAATGACTTATATAATATTATTAAAGTACTTTTTCAGAACCTTAGATTTTTACGAATAGTATATCAACCAATAATATCATATTTGTTTTAAAAAATAATTTATGTCAAAATTAGACACTATAGGGTATTTTGTTTTTGTTATAGTCATTACAACCTTATAAATTCGAACAAATTTTTTCTAATCAACCCTAACATGTCACATTAACCTTTAAAATTATTTTATTTCATCAAAACTTTTAAATTATATTTATTTTTATATTTATAAAACCATTCATTTGATTCTTTTCTTGATAAGGTAATTACTGCATCATCATTGTGTCATTATTAAATATAATTATTTATGTATAAAAATTATAAATGAAATACCAAGATATAGTAAAATGGTTTTAGATTCAAATTAATATTTATAGTAGAATTTATCTTATCTATAACCCTATATTAAAAACGTTTTAGTTAATAATCATTGAATTTAACACTTTTATCTCTTCATTAAATTAAATAATGATAAATTTCATAATCTAATCCAATGGTCCAAAATAACTCATATTTTATTCCTAAGTTTTTTTTCATCGAATTACACTTATTCAATAGAATTGGGACATGTGATATGGTAATTATAATATCATTTTTCCCTTTAATTATTCTATGTACTTTTAATCATTGTAAATAATATTCAATTGTTACTATTCACAAAAAAATATTTTCAACTTATTGAATCCCACTTTACGTACTGATATCAACAATGTCACTAGGATTTTTGAAATTCAACTCACAGAAGCAGTAAAATTCAGTTTTATGCAAATTTGCAAATGCTCTTAAATGGTGGGTAAACGACATTAAAAAGTATTATAAAATTTTTTACATCTAATTTTATTATAAATTCACTCTAATGAATTGAATTAAACATATATATGTATTATATATTTATTTTGATTTAAAATAAATGTAAATAAAATAAATAATTATTTTAATCCAAAGTCGGTTTTAAACAATAATTCATTGTTTTTCACTATTCATCTAAAATTAAATGTTTTCAGAAAAATACCAAAAATTCACCCTAAGATAAATTTGATATTCCTAACTATAAAATAAATTCGATTTTAAATCATTCAAAACATAAAAGTTTCATTAATTAATTTAAAATTAATTCTCGTTGTGAAATCCTAAAAGTGGGGTTTTAAAGAGTAAAAACTATGAAAATATTGACATTGGTTTATGTAAAATTAAAATGTGAAATTAATTATAATGACCTAAATTGTATTAAATGGTAAAAAATTAATCTAATTATACTTTAAAACCATTAAAATTCATAATTTAACACTATAAATTATTTCGATTAAAAATGTTGTTTTCTATTAAAATTTTGTATTTTTAACTATTCATTAAAATAAGAAAGATACCATATAAGTACCAAATATTTATCGAAACTAATTTTTACGCACAAATTATAAAGAAGAGTTTAATTTCATTAAATTTAATCTATAAATGTTTCAAATATTGAATTTTTAAAGGGTTCTCCATTAAAATGCTATTAAATTACATTTTCTAAAAAAATACTTCTTTTATCTGAAAAAAAGAATTTGTTCTTATATTATGTATAAAAGACACTTAATAGGGATGTTAAAATTATATAGAGTATATTAGATTCAAAATGTAGTTAATAATATTCATAACCGCTTTTTGAACAGCTAGTTTGGTAAGTTGTGGTGCGCTCGAACCCGGTGTTGCGTGCATGGAAAGCTATTGAATTAATTTAATGATATAAAATACTATGATATTTTTGGGTGCTACAAACACTAACCCCAATATATTGTTATATATATTATCTTTGTGAGATGTGAATTCTTAAAATATATATTGTGACTATTTTCTATTGAAATTATATTTCAAAAATTAATTTTGACCAAGAATTGTGAGTGTCATTACAAAAAAATAATCCAATGAAAAACTAGGAAGTTATAGTTTTTGATTTTTAAGAGGAGTGAAAACTCATGAAGATACATGTATATTAGGGTATTGACTAGTCTGTGGATCAATAATTTTTGGTTTTTGTCCTTTGGATATTAATTATTCACACATAGATAGATTAAAATACAACTAGATTCCCAATTTTGATTGACTTTTAATGTAGAAATGGATAATATAGGATGATCATATCCCTTGTTGGAACCATATTAATGTTTTTATGAGATACATACATAGTAAGGTTGTGGTATCTACTTAGTGATGTGAATAAATGATGTATGTCTCACATATCTATTAATGGGTAGTGCATATAGGTTCCACCATGATGTACATAGGTGTAAGGGGAGGATTCTAGTGGTCACGTGTGAATAGGGGTATTATGTGTTTCATTTCTTACCAACTAACCTATGAAAATGTAAAAGAAGAATATAATTTACTTGTTAGTATATATAGACCCATTATAATAATATAAATCATATAAGGTGACCATAATATTCATCATAGGACAAACCAAGACACCATAAGGTTGTGATACAGTGTGGATTGTAGTTATCTGGATGATCATGAATAGTGAACTAGGCTTTTCATATATAGATATTTCATTTTTATAGTATTAATAAATAAATTACCCAAACACGTGACATATGGCCATAATAGTTTATCATATTTGGATACTAGGTACGCAATCTTATTCCTTCAGAAAATATCTTTAGAATCTCCCAAAATAGGTTCTCATATTGTGCTCCTCTTCGAGATTCACTACCAAAACAATTCATCATACCCTTGGGAAGGAAAACTAATAAAGTGTGATCTCAAATGATTAGTAAGTTAAACATAATATAGATCAATATAGGATAATAATAAATAATAATATAATCATAAGTGTATGTGATCATGAATATAACATATAAAGTTCATACCCAACATGTCATAGTTCATGAACATTATTTGTGGCATAAAACTTTACCATATCAAAGAACATGGACAGTAAGGATGAAAAATGATCCTAAATGAATCATGAACCATAATATAATGTTATAATAATTGTTTCAACAGCTTATATACTAGAAACCATTTCATATTTCAAATTAAAATACCATGACCATCATTATAGTGATTCATGAATCACCACTTGTTTCCCATCATGGATCAAGAGACACGTATTCCCTATAGTGGATCATGACACACCTCTTCCCCATATTTGATCCAGACCCACATGTTTCCTATAGTAGATCAAGACCATAGGATTGTTTCCCATTATTATATCATTGGATATAGATATTTTACTAATTAAGTGTAGGGAGATATATGTTTGACCAGTGACATAACGAAAATCATACATATGTGATCCACAAAGGATAAGTTGGTAACATAAAATCATTTCCACTTTGGAAACTATAAAATGAATGAACAGTGAATGAAATTAAATTAATAAAACATTAAATATCATCAGGAAAAATATAATAATGATAATGAATCTTAAAGGTTCTATATATAAACATCCTTAACAAAGGTAGGTTCATTACCTGAAATATATCTCCAACAAGGAAATTTGAGAAAAAATCCATTTGTGATTTAGTAGCATTTGAATCATACACAAATTGAAATTTAATTCCTCAAATAGAAATGTAAACCACATTAATTTTTAGAAGAACAATCAGAAAATACATTCATGATAATTATACACATTATTAAAGTGACATAGGTGGTAAATATGGAATTTTTTCCCAGAAAGTAAAAATGTGAGGATGAAATTATTATCTTAAGTATTAAATTTATTCATACAAACTTGAATGTCCTATATAATAAATATATAATTATTTTAAACAAATTATATAACCATATATGATTTAATTATGACTTTTGGTATAATTTTATTAATAATTTCATGTTATATTCATTTTTAGGTAATAATTGTTTGTTTTTTAAATATGTATAAATTTTTTATTTATGGTCATATTAATTTGATCATGGTTCCATCATGTCAATAATTTTAAGAATGATATATTTATATATATATATATATTAATTTTTTATATATTTAGAGTGTTCTAGGAATTTTTGAGATTGAGAATGAAATGCATCATTCGTGGTGATGGTAGGTCATACATATGCACGAATGTTTTATCCATTTTCTCAATGGAAAAATTTGATCAATTATAAATTATTATATTAATATTACAGAATAATTTTCATATTAAAATAATATCATATTTTAAATAAAATAACATTTTTACCTTCCATGTAAAGCAATAATGTGTCACATCACTTCATGAGGCGGTAGTCCATCGTACACGCGAACTACATTATCAAATTTTAATGGAATTGAAATTAAAATGTAACAAGTGTTATTATGAATTTAGGAGAAATATAATATAATAAATATCATATTAAAGCATTTAATATATCATTATCACAAGCTTTGGAATGTGGAAATAGAAAAATGAATGACCTATGTATGCAAGATAGTAGTCTACCGTACATACGAATGATGATTTCATAAAACATTCGATGGAAGAGGATATTATTGTAACAAATTAACGTAACATAGAAATAATTACATTATTTTTTATATGCATAAATTTTCATATCAAAATGGTTCAATGTTAATTTAATAATGTGTAGGAATAAATTAAAAAAAATATTATTGACGAATGTTACCACTTCCTTTGTAACGCCCCGACCCCAGCTACCCAGAGTCGGTGCATTATTTCGTAACATTGGCATGATCACAAAAGATCAAGTCTCGAAAGACCGATTAGTTTAGTAGACTTGGAAACACTAGATACATTCATAAATGTTACATTACATCACAAAGTGAAAAACAATAATCACATAGTCTCCATAGTCCACACATCAATCCTCTTCGGACTATCCCTGCAGGTCATTCATAAAATACTTCTTCACATCCTGGAAAATATTAAAACATTGAAAGGGGTGAGCTCAGATGCTCAGTAAGGATAATAATATTGCGGAAGCTTTCATAAATAAACATAAACATTTAAGGCAATGTATAACTAAACAAAAGCCTTATTAAACATGAACTTCAGCATAATATGGAAAAAGTAATATCAAATAATGCCACTTACTTACTCACATTGATATTATACTAGACGAATAATCACATGAAAGATCAATAACCACTTTCATAATGAGGGAATGTATAATGCCGGACATTCTGAAACATTTTGTCAAGGCCTCGGCCAAGACGTCTAAAATGATTAAGGCCTCGGCCAAAACCATAAATCAAATTGGGAAAGGGACTTGGACAATTCCACGTCTAGTTGTCTCATGAGACCTACCGATGCATCGAGGAGCTATAGCGGGCTCCACCCGTCACTTATTTAGTCCAATACATTCCTCATATGAACAGGTTTAAACATCTCATAAACCATAACATAATCGTATCACATAAAACATGCATAAAGAAAACATAACATTTCCACATTTCAATCACAAGATTTCAATACAACACATTGATATAATAAAACTCTTTCAAAACCATTTTCAATACCAAAATAAAAGAAAAGTATAACATGGTATTTCTTTTTCATTAAAAAAAGGGTATGGATTTTAGAGGAAGCCGAAACTCAAATAGTGGTCACGGCGGCGGAGAAGTCATTGTCGCCGCATATGTACGACAAAAACATTCCCTTTTTTTGTTTAGTAAATGCTTCGTATAAAAAAGATTCCTTTTGAATAAACATAAAAGTCAATGTGGTTTATACACCGTATAAAAGAAATTTGTGTATAAAACCAAATTTGCCTCAATGAAAGGAGATTGAGACGAAGTCCTTACAAAGATCATTTTTAAAATAAAATATATATATTATGTGTATTCACTATAGGTACACATAAAGAAAGTAAAAATACAAAATAAGACATAATAATATCACGACATAATTTGAAAGTAGGAGATTAACCCAAAGAATGGAAGTTGGGTTAAGAAGTTACCTTACCTCGTGCCTGACTTGACTCAACCATTCTTTAACCTCCTGAATAATAAACTAGAGTTAATATATAACTTATTAAGAACCATTTTTAATTTCATTATCATTTTTATATCACTTATTACAATGTTATGAACATTATGTAATTATTTAAGTTAATAACGGTCGTTTTGTCGATCTTTGGTACTTGATTCAACAATAAACTTCAGATAATTACAAGTTGTTTATGTGGTAGAATATCCATTATATCCAGAATTATATTCATGATCTAGATGTCATATATAACATATATATCCAGTATATACATTTATAATATTATGTAACATTTAGAGGTAAGAAATGAAATGCACCGTTCATGGAGACGGTAAGCCGTACGTACGCATGAACGCTACATTCATTTCGATTTCATATTTAATGGAACAAAATCATAATGATATAAATTTATAATATAATTCCAGTATAATATAGAGTATAATACCATTTACTCCATCCTTTATACATCCTACATATGGCATTAACGATTCAAATCACTTTGAGGGAGCGGTAGTCCGCACTTCCTAAAATGAAATTATCGCATTTTACCAATAATGGAAATCATAAAGTATGCCATAAATGAGAAATAAAGAAGCATAAGTAAAACATAAACATATTATATATCATATATAAAAATAGTGACATCTTAATGGCCACCTTTGAAGGTGTAATATGAGTGTTGAACAATCATCGTTTCGTGAGGCAGAAATTCTCCATCCACAGAAACTGTATGTTCTTTAACCATTAGATGTAGGTGTGTGTAAGTGTAGCTCGAATACTTCTTATAAACACATACAAGTATATTGAGGATACTGTTTTTGTTACAAGAGAAATGAATAAAAAGCGTTTAGGGGGTTGGAGAAGAAAAATAAAACAAAACAACATTAGAGAAGACATTACCTCAAAATCGGGTAACTCTTATTTATTTGAGCCAAAGGCTTCCTTGGGAAGAGTTATGCCCAATGTGAGGCTTCTAGGAGTAAGAGGGGTATGTTGGGAGAGTATTTGGGCAGTGTTTGGCCGAGCCAAATGGCTTGAAAGTGTGAATGAGGTGGGAGAGGTGGGGGCCTTTTACAAGTGGAGAGGAGGGGCACTTTTGGAAAGTAATGAAAAGTCACTTTATTATAAAATGCGTTTCGGATTTTAGAGGTCCCACACTTATATAATTGGAGTATAAGATGATAAGAGTTCGAAAACTACTCAAAAAATAGGTTTTTGACAAGTTTACGCTTTGTATTTTATATTATCTTTCCATTTTATTTAAATCGTTAAATAATGAGGTCATCGCTGCATCATCATGATGTCATAAATAATTTAATTTATATAATGTCTAAAAATTATAAAAAAAATACTATTATGTAGGAAATTTTTTTATCTTTCTAATGAATATTTATAGTCAAAATTTGGACTTGTGTAACCCCACTTAAAAAATTTTTTAGTAAAATAACTCATGTTTGTGTCAATTTAAATTTAACATTAAATAAATATATATTAATGTCATTTTCCAACTAAAGTGGCTCCATGGGGTCCCCAAGTTGACCCATGGGTTGTCTTGGTCGGCCATGACTCATCCAATAGGAGTAGGACAAGTGTCAAGCTCATATAATATTATTAAAACTTTTTTTTTACCTTTAACTACACTAATTTCCTCTAATCGCGATTAAGAACTTAAAAGTTACTATTCACCAAAAAATTATTTTAATCTCATCAAACCACATTTTACTTCTTAATGACAACCATGTATGTCGGATTTTTTAAAATCAAATCACAGAAGTGGTAATATTTTATTTAAACGAAAAATCAGTTATTTAACTACCACTTAGTGGTTTCACTATTCATCAAAAATTGAAGTTTTTCAGATCAATGCCAAAATTTCACCCTAAGCTATAATTGATATTCCGAAATCAAAAATGATTTCTATTTTACAAAATTCCAAACATATAAGTTTCATTAATTAATTTTATAATTAATTCTCGTTTTCACAACAAATAGCGTGTTTTAGGAAACAACTTATATCAAAAGATTGGCAATTGTTTATGTCCAATTTCAATGTAAAATTAATTCTAATGACCACCATTGGATAAAATGGTAAAAATATATTCTAATTATACTTTAAAACCACTAAATAGTATAATTTATCACCATAAATTATTTTGATTAAAAAAGTTGTTTTAAGAATTTTCACTATTCATAAAAAAATTAGAAGTTCTCAGAAAGTTACAAAGAATTCAGCTTAGGATAATTTCGATATTACGAATACAAAAATGAAGTCCATTTTGAAATATAAAATTTCTATAATTTTTTTAAAGTGGTTATTACTATTCATAACGGCTACTTTGATTAGTCGTGGTGTTTTAGAAATCGAAGTTGCGTACAATGCAAGCTATTACATTATTGAATAAGAAGCGTATCATGGAAGCTCGGGGTGTTACATTCTCCCCTCCTTCAATAAATTGTGTCCTCGCAATTTGAAAATTTACTTTGAAAATAAAAGGTTGAAAATAGAAAATACCTTTGTGGAAAACCCACATCGGAAATAAGGTTAATAAATATATAACATTAAAATAAAGCAAGATAAGTACAAAGGTCACCCGATATAGCCCATTCTAGGATTCTATGAAAATATGGATATGGAGGAGAAACAAACCACCAAGGTCTGATGGAGAGTTATAGAAAACAGGATTAGAAGAATGTTTAACTACAAGAAAATCACAAACTTGTTATTGGTTAAACAATCATTGAATCCCCAGTTGGAAAAGTTAACCAACAACATTTTTTTTAAGTTACCTTTTATAATGTTGAGGAATTTATTTAGGAGATTTACTAAGAACGTAAGGGAATATACATACTTGTTATGTATACTTTCATTCGTTAATAAATTTTTACCACAAACCCAACTTTTACTCCAAATGGTAACGGAACTCAAAAATATTCTATTTATCCTAATTGTATAAGGTTCCAAATGTTAACACATGCCATTTTGATTAGTAAAATTATTTTTTAATAACCAGGGACTTCCTGTAGGCTAGTGGTAGGAAATAAAGTCCTGTCGCACTATGATTGTGGGTTCGATTCCTGCAGCTTTGTCCGACGCGACGGGTTATGCCCCACCCTGCGGGTTGTCCTTTTCCTAAAACTATAGTATCATAATATTCCAAAAATAATCTTCATAAATTTTTTAACCTTAAAAAATAATATCCAAAGATCAACTTAATCCACTCCAACCTTTATAATTATCCAATATACCTCTGTCCAGACTTTCTCTAAAAGGTCTCTTAATTCCAAAGTCAATTTATCAGATTCCCCAAACAAAGTAAAGTTTCTCTTATTGTCACATACTAAAAATATAATTACCTTAATCTTATTAAAACCTTACTTAAATCAAAAAGTACTGCAGTACAATCTTTATATATATCACATTATTCTTATAACCAGAATATAATCCTTGAGTCAAAAAGCACCAATACATTAATTATTCCGCTTCAACTATAGTCATAGCATAAGATTGGCCTTGATCCCTTGGCCTTTTCTGAGGTAAGTTTCCTTGACGCTTAGGACATTCATTTGCATAATTCCCCATTTCCCTACAATTGTAGCATTCAACTTTGACAGCCTCATTCTTTCCCTTGCAATCACGAGCCTGGTGACCCTTTTCTCCACATTTATAACAAACTCCCATTCCTTTTAGGCACGTACCAGGGTGATTCTTCCCACAATTATCACATAATGGAAAATCATTCTTTCCCTTTTTCCCTTTATCTGTCTCTTGATCCCCCGTACTCTTCTTCTCTTTCTTTACATTGTTGTCATAAGACTTAGAGAATTCCTTTTCTGTCTTGATAGCACACGAGACAATATCTTCGTACGATGAGAAGGATTGTGATACTAAATCTCGACGGAGAAATTGGATTAACCCATCAATGAAACGATCAATCTTACCTCTTGGGTTACGTATATAATCCGCAACATACCTCACTAACCTTGTAAAGTTGGCCTCATACTTTGCGACATTCTCATCCTCCTTTTGTCTCAGACTCAAAAATTGTCTTTCCATATCTGCTCTATGGTCTCGAGGAAATTATTTTTCTATGAACAGCTCTTTGAACTCCTGCCATTCCATGTTTGTTAATTCATCATCTTCCTTTGTGTTTTGAATTAGTGACCACCATTGATCGGCATCTCCAGTGAGGCGGTAAACTGCCATGACAACTTTATCCCTTTCACTACCCCCCATGGCATGGAATATTTTCTCCAAGGAATTTATCCATTGCTCAGATACTATAGGATTTGTACTCCCATTGAAGGTTGGTGGTTGTTGCCTCATGAAACGGTCTAGCATTGATCCTCCACGTTGCGGATCAGGGTGCTCCATACGAGTAAGGTTGTTATTCATAACCTGCGTGAGTTGTCCCAGTACGGTGAGAAGCTGATCAGCACCAGTTGTATCACTAGCTCCACTATAATTATCTTGAGCATGAGGGAAATCCCTACATGGAGTGCGTGCATTGATACGGTTTCCATTCCTTCCACTCAGCGCCATTTCTAAATAATGGCATAAACTAGATTATTTTATGAATCAAAATACATAATTCCGTACTTGTAAAACACATTACATAAATTGAACTATTTATGGATATAATCCATAATCATAAAAAGAAATTTTTTCTTTGAGGAAGTATATACTCATAACCCTTCATAGTGGTTTGTAAATAAAATGAGAATTATCCTAAGCATATCCCCCGGGAGTGTCGTAACCAAGAGTGCAGCAAGGCCCGTTGTCGTGCACCAGTTCCCGTTCGAGTCTAGCTCAAAGCGGTGTTTTCGGGTTTTACCCCTAGGTACATCTGTGCCAGAGCCGCCTCTACCTGCTCGTATCCAGACAGGGATATATTGCTCGGAAAACTGACAAAATCTCTACAATACCAAAATTTTAGGAAGTTCTTTTATACTAATACTCAATGTTCATCTTAGGTCTACGTGCTCTAATTAGAGTTTGTCTAAATCTAGCTTCCAAGGTTTGTACTAAAATGACTTTGATACCAACTGTAACGCCCCGACCCCAGCTACCCAGAGTCGGTGCATTACTTCGTAACATTGGCATGATCACAAAAGATCAAGTCTCGAAAGACCGATTAGTTTAGTAGCCTTGGAAACACTAGATACATTCATAAATGTTACATTACATCACAAAGTGATAAACTATAATCACATAGTCTCCATAGTCCACACTTCTATCCTCTTCGGACTATCCCTGCAGGTCATTCATAAAATTCTTCTTCACATCCTGGAAAATATTAAAACATTGAAAGGGGTGATCTCAGATGCTCAGTAAGGATAACAATATTGCGGAATCTTTCATAAAGAAAGATAAACATTTAAGGCAATGTATAACTAAACAAAAGCCTTATTAAACTTGAACTTCAGCATAATATGGAAAAAGTAAAATCAAATAATGCCACTTACTTACTCACATGGATATTATATTAGACGAATAATCACATGAAAGATCAATAACCACTTTCATAATGAGGGAATGTATAATGCCGGACATTCTGAAACATTTTGTCAAGGCCTCGGCCAAGACGTCTAAAATGATTAAGGCCTCGGCCAAAACCATAAATCAAATTGGGAAAGGGCCTCAGCCAATTCCACGTCTAGTTGTCTTATGATACCTACCGATGCATCGAGGAGCTATAGAGGGCTCCACCCGTCACTTATTAAGTCCAATACATTCCTCATATGAACAGGTTTAAACATCTCATAAACCATAACATAATCGTATCACATAAAACATGCATAAAGGAAACATAACATTTCCACATTTCAATCACAAGATATCAATACAACAAATTGATATAATAAAAACGCTTTCAAAACCATTTTCAATACCAAAATAAAAGAAAAGTATAACATGGTATTTATTTTTCATTAAAAAAAGGGTAGGGCTTGTAGAGGAAGCCGAAACTCAAATAGTGGTCACGGCGGCGGAGAAGTCGTTGTCACTGTATACGTACGACAAAAACATTCCCTTTTTTCGTTTAGTATATTCTTCGTATAAAAAATATTCCTTTTGAATAAACATAAAAGTCAAAGTGGTTTATACACCGTATAAAAGAAATTTGTGTATAAAACCAAATATGCCTCAATGAAAGGAGATTGAGACGAAGTCCTTACAAAGATCATTTTTAAAATAAAATAGATATATTATGTGTATTCACTATAGGTACACATACAGAATGTAAAAATAAAAAATAAGACATAATAATATCATGACATAATTTGAATGTAGGAGATTAACCCAAAGAATGGAAGTTGGGTTAAGAAGTTCCCTTACCTCATGTCTGACTTGACTCAACCATTCTTTAACCTCCTGAATAATAAACTAGAGTTAATATATACCTTATTAAGAACCATTTTCAATTTCATTATCCTTTTTATATCACTTATCACAATGTTATGAACATTATGTAATTATTTAAGTTAATAACGGTCGTTTTGTCGATCTTTGGTACTTGAGTCAACAATAAACTTCTTATAATTACAAGTTGTTTATGTGGTAGAATATCCATTATATCCGGAATTATATTCATGATCCAGATGTCATATATATCATATATATCCAGTATATACATTTATAATATTACGTAACAGTTAGAGGTAAGAAATGAAATGCACCGTTCATTGAGACGGTAAGCCGTACGTACGCATAAATGCTACTTTCATTTCAATTTCATATTTAATGGAAAAAAATCATAATTATATAAATGTATAATATAATTCCAGTATGATATAGTGTATAATACCATTTACTCCATCCTTTATACATCCCACATATGCATTAACGATTCAAATCACTTTGAGGGGGCGGTAGTCCGCACTTCCTAAAATGAAATTATCACGTTTTACCCATAATGGAAATCATATATTATGACATAAATGAGAAATACAGAAGCATAAGTAAAACATAAACATATTATATATCATATATAAAAATGGTGACATCTTAATGGCCACCTTTTAAGGTGTTATATGAGTGTTGAACAATCATCGTTTCGTGAGGCAGAAATTCTCCATCCACAGAAACTGTATGTTCTTTAACCATTAGATATAGGTGTGTGTAAGTGTAGCTCTAATCCTTATTATAACAACATCCTAGTATATTGAGGATACTGGTGTTGTCACAAAAGAAATGAATAAAATGATTTTAGGGGGTTGGAGAAGAAAAATAAAAGAAAACAACATTACAGAAGACATTACCTAAAAATTGGGTAACTCTTTTTGATTTGAGCCAAAGGCTTCCTTGGGAAGAGTTATGCCCAAAGTGAGGCTTCTAGGAGTAAGAGGGGGATGTTGGGAGAGTATTTGGGCAGAGGTTGTCCGAGCCAAATGGCTTGAAAGTGTGAATGAGGTGGGAGAGGTGGTGGCCTTTTATAAGTGGAGAGGAGGGGCACTTTTGGAAAGTAATGAAAAGTCACTTTATTATAAAATGAGTTTCGGATTTTAGAGGTCCCACACTTATATAATTGGAGGATAAGATGATAAGGGTTAGAAATCTACTCATCCAATAGGTTTTTGACAAGTGTACGCTTTGGATTTTATATTATCTTTCCATTTTATTTAAATCGTTAAATAATGAGGTCATCGCTGCATCATCATGATGTCATAAATTATTTAATTTATTTAATGTCTAAAAATTATAAAAAAACTACTATTATGTAGGAAATCGTTTTAGATTTCTAATGAATATTTATAGTCAAAATGTGGACTTGTGTAACCCTACTTAAAAACTGTTTTAGTAAAATAACTCACGTTTGTGTCAATTTAATTTTAACATTAAATAAAAATATATTAATGTCATTTTCCAACTAAAGTGGCTCCATGGGGTCCCCAAGTTGACCCATGGGTTGTCTTGGTCGGCCATGTCTCATTCAATAGGATTAGGACAAGTGTCAAGCTCATATCATATTATTAAAACATTGTTTTTACCTTAAACTACACTAATTACCTCTCATCGCGATTAAGAACGTAAAAGTTACTATTCACCAAAAAATTATTTTAATCTCATTGAACCACATTTTACTTCTTAATGACAACCATGTATGTCGGATTTTTGAAAATAAAATCACAGAAGTGGTAATATTTCATTTAAACGAAAAATCATTTATTTAACTACCACTTAGTGGTTTCACTATTCATCAAAAATTGAAGTTTTTCAGATCAATGCCAAAATTTCACCCTAAGCTATAATTGATATTCCGAATTCAAAAATGATTTCTATTTTACAAAATTCCAAACATATAAGTTGCATTAATTAATTTTATAATTAATTCCCTTTGTCACAACAAATAGCGTGTTTTAAGAAACAATTTATATCAAAAGATTGGCAATTGTTTATGTCTAATTTCAATGTTATATTAATTATAATGACCACCATTGGATAAAATGGTAAAAATATATTCTAATTATACTTTAAAACCACTAAATAGTATAATTTATCACCATAAATTATTTTGATTAAAAAAGTTGTTTTAAGAATTTTCACTATTCATAAAAAAAATTAGAAGTTCTCAGAAAGTTACAAGGAATTCAACTTAGGATAATTTCGATATTACGAATACAAAAATGAAGTCCATTTTGAAATATAAAATTTCTATAATTTTAAAAAGTGGTTATTACTATTCATAACAGCTACATTGATTAGTCACGGTGTTTTAGAACTCGAAGTTGCGTACAATGCAAGCTATTGCATTATTGAATGAGAAGCGTATCATGGAAGCTCGGGGTGTTACATCCTTGGGAAACCTCTTTCAGTTTTACCAAAAATCATTCCAAATAAGGATTTATTTAAAAAAAATTCATATAATATGAGGGTAGAAAACCATTGAAGTGATATATGTAGGTCACAATAATGTAATATTTCTTGATATGTTTGAATATGTTAAGGTAGTGAGTTTTCTTTTATAATTGAGGAGGATTGACATTTTTTTAAATACCTAAAAGTATTAAATAATTACAGGCAACACTCACCTCTTATGTATCAAAAATAGATATATATTGGAGGGTATGGATGATTATTAATTTCCACAACTAAAAATACACTTTTTTATACATGTCATTCATTAGCCTTTAAATGTAACTAACTATTCCCATTTTAATTTTCACCATGGTAACTAGTTTTTATAACCATGGTAATTTAACCATTATTCCTAAAATAAAATAAATATTATTGTTTAATTTGGATGTGATTATTATAATTATTAAATAAAATTAATCAAATAAAAAAATGTATGTTTTGAAAATTATTTTTAACTGAAGCCCATTTAACAAAAAAATCATGTTTTATCTTTAGTTGCAATAATTAATTATTAACAATTTTCAATAATCATAGTGGTAAAAACAATATATTTGAAATTTTAATATAATATAAATTATTATAAATCAAAATAAATATTTCATTTTTTGAAATTAAATTTATATTATTAGAGTATTTTAATGTAAAATTAATCCTATATATGTGGTGAGAAATCATGGTTTTTAAGAAAAAAATGTTCAAAAGATAGAAAAGTTTTTATATCAAAATTAAATATTGAAATTATTAAAATTAAATAACATTGGTTAATATTTATATAAAGAAATAATTTTAATTAAAAAAAGAAAACAATATATAATTTATCATTATAAATAATTTAAATGAAAATGATGTTTTCAATAAAAATTCTGTATTTTCAACTATTCAACAAAAATTATTATTTTCAAAAAATTCATGAAACATTACCTTAAGATAATAATGGGATATTTATATAAAAACTAAATTTTTATTTAAGAAACTAAATTTTTCAATTGTGTTACCGATTAATTTTTCAAATAATTATTCCAAAGGAAATAGAACTATCAATTTTGAAAATTACATTGTTGAGTGTAAAATTGGATGTATTCTTAAATATTATCTATAAAACAGATAAGTTGAATATAAAACATTATATATAATTTATAATATGAACCATTAATTATTATAATACATAAGAAGAGATTTTTTAAACTTATTTACGTAAAAAAGACATGTAAATATAAATAATAGTTTTTTCCGAAAAAGATTTCTTTTTATTTTCCAAAGGATTTTATTTTAATATCTGATAAATTTTTCAAAAAATAATTCCTTATATATAAAATTTTTAACCATATTTTAATAATTTAGTTAATAATATTCATACATTCCATTCCAACATCTAGATGTTAACTGTCATATTAAAAAATAATATTTAAATAATATGACAAATTGTTTTGAAACATTGAGTTATGTGTAATGCAAGTTATAATAAATATTAGTGTGTAATTCAAGAAAAATTTTCTATATAATAAAAAATATCGAAGAGATTAAATATATTTGAAAAAATATATTCCTAAAAAATCACAAGGATTCACATTATAACCTCTTTAAGAATGATTTCACCCTCAAAATTCATCACATTGGTACCAGTAACTGAGGAATCATTGGACTCATTACATCCATAGGATCCCTTATAGATTCAAAATGTTTATGGGTTTTTCATAAAAACATTGTCCATCTAAGTTGTATTTTTTATATAACTTTCTTTATTCAATAAAAAATATACACTGATCATTCATCATAAGAAATATCATGCTCTAGTGGTATGACCTCTGAGTTCTACACTTGTGGTGGATCTTGTATGATCATTTTTAGAATAGAAACATGGAATTATTTTTGGAAATGATGGTGGTTAAGTGTAAGAATCTAGATATAAGTTATGGTCCCAATATGATCAATAATTTTAAAGAGAACGATATACCCAGGGAATAGTTTTCCCTTTATTCTTCCACATAAAATTTCATCAAATGACATTCTCATAAATTTAAAATTTTAAATCATGTCGAAAACTATCAGCATAGTATTTTTTCATTTATTTCTATCATCAAATGTTTTATAATGTCTTTAACCTTATCTTACGTATCACTAAACGACACAGGTCCCAATATCTTTCATTTTACAACATCATTCAAGTACATTGGAGTTTTATACTTACTTCCTTGAAGGACAACATAACATTCCATCTTAATTGTTGACTTATAGATATCATTTCAGGATTACTCACCAAGATGAATTTTTTAATCCCAACCATATTTGAAATCCTTAGAATAAGATCATTGCATATCCTCTAGAGTTTAAATTTTTATCTCAAAGAACACAACTAATTTAAGATCATATGTAGAGATGAAACACAACTATGTATCAATAGATTACTGATGACATTACCAAAATGTTGAGGTGTACTTTAGATCCTTATCAAATAATTTTTAATGGTGTAACCAACTCACATTACCACTTCTTTAATGTAAATTATGAAAAGTGGACATGATGAGAAATTTTATCTAATATAAATGAAGTGAGATGACATCATAAGGATATAAACTATAAACCATAATTATCATAGAATAAAAAATAAGATAAACAGTATTGCTTTCTACCTCCATTAATCGTTGGGACAAAACATGTGATGGAATGCTTCATGAAAATTCTTTTTCACTAAAATATATACAATACCAAGGGGTTTTATTTTAATTAATAACTCTTTAAATATCCTTAATATTGATAAAATATGATCGCAAAAAACCTCATATTTGGTGTTAATTACCTTTAATATATGATCAACCTAAAACATATAAACCCAAGATGGTTTCCATACCTCATTATTTAATCTTAAATGGAGACATAAATACATCCAAAATTTAATTCAACTAGTATCACTTATATAACATCATATCATATACAAAAAATAATAATTCTAACTGTGAGTTCATACTTGTACCAATAGACTATTAAATGTGAATTCATTGTTCTAGAATCCTTGTTGAGGGGGATAATCTTATAAAATTTCACAAAATTATGAACTATATAACCATCATAGTTCTTATTCATAAAAAATAAAATATGAAATTCCATAATATCGAGGGGAGGATATTTTATCCCTAATTATAAAGATTCACATAATCTATTTAGATTGAATAATTCTTCCATTTTTCCTATGTCTTTGGATGTTCTCGTGGTATATCATCCACCCTAGCTAGAGGATTGGGGTATTTATTCACATAATTCCTAAACACCATTCACTTCATGCACTTCATTGTGTGTGGTGCATTTGTTGGAGTGCTATCATAATCCATTAAATTTCCCAGACCAATAAACTTATTTCAACCTTCTTAGGATTTATGTCCTACCATTACACATATAATGTACCTTCCTTTCTCAAACAAGCAATTCTATTGATCCTACATCCCATATTTCTATCATGTATATGGATGGAATTTGATTCCACCATTTTAGCCTACAAGATACTCAATAATTATTTTCTTATAAAAACTATAAGAATTATATGAATATCTTATTTTCATTTCTACATTCATTTTTCCATGACCAACATATTCAAATGTATTGAATCATATTTTTGAAATGGCCTTTTGAATACTTTATTTAAGTCCACCAATGAATTTATCAATTCTTCATTAATCGTTGCTGATAAAACCAGAACACTACCATGGATGCCTTTCAAAATTGGCTTCATATGTTCTAATAGAATCATTATCATTCTTCAAATGTTCTTGGAATTCCATCTCAATATTTTTTAGTATAATGTGAGTTAATTAATTTTTTATAAATATCTCCATAAACTCTTCATATTACATATATTCATCTTCTTCATATTCCCTCATATTCTTAATATTATTCCACTACAAATATTATTTAATTTGGACATAATAAATAGATGAAATTAAGTGTTCATATAATAATCACAAAATAATAATAAAAATTTCCCATTTTTTCAGATTCATTACATTGAAACAATTTTATTGTTGGAACCACTAAAAAAGGTTTAATGTTTCCTCTTGAAGGATCTAGTTGAATTTTTTTACCTATTCTCATCATTTAGAAGTTTAATGTGAAAAGTATCTGAGAAATTTGTTTTAGAATATAGAAAATATTTTAAATTATCGATCCCATTATGTTAGGTTTCTCAAGTGAAAAAACCATTTTATTTTCAATTTAATTCTAAATCTAAATCATACATTTTGGCTACATCTATTGACAATAATGGGAAATTATAGCTTAAAACCCATATATAATGTGTTACTCACCTAATTATTAAAAATTTATTATATTATAAATAAATCCAGAAATATTATCTCAAATATATGATCCCTTATTTTTACCATTGGTCATTAATAGTGGCCATGTACATAAATCATTCATGAATTTCTTAAAACAGTATATTAATTTCCAATGAATAACTTGCGAGAGTTTCAAATGAGGATTGAAGGAATGACCACTATCTTGCACTAGGTGATGAATGCGTACACCTAAATACACCATTTTGTGATTTATTAGCTTTCCACACCTCTGTTATATAACCATATACACATTTATTATCCATAACAGGGTGTAATGTGTCAGAATAACATTCTATATCATTTACCAAAATTACATGAAACATTTTATACTTAAACTTATCATTAGACTTATCCTTATACATTTTAATGGGTATATCACTAAATATTTCTCAACCTAGTTTCAAAATACTATCTAACCCATTCCTATGATACAAATTATAGTGACCTTGGCCTTTCTTATAATGATATTCTATCTTTTTAGATGAATATTCAATATATTACACAATCACATACAAATACCTATAATAGTTTAGTTTCAAAGGACATTAGGAATAAATTCTTCTAGTTTGGGGAAATATCATCAACATATCCTATAAATCTCTTCTCAAATATAACTCCTCTTAGGCATACCCTACCTAACCCATTCTTCATAACCTCTGGATAGAAAAATAATTAATTTTGGGATCATATGAACATGAAGGATAAATATAATTGACTTTAATTTATGAACATATGATAGAATAAGATAATAATAAGTGTATTTAATCTTTAAAATAACTAATAACATTTATACTTAACTAATCATACACATGATTCATGGAATAGAGTTTTTTTATTTCTGAAAAAGTATCCCATAAAGATTATAATTCAATATAACTCAATCTTGAACCATAAGTTCATGTCATCAATGTTTGGAAAAATAATAAAACCTGAGAACCATATACTTTTTCAAGGTTATGTTCCACTACCATAAACATATTATATCAGGAAGCCTATATTTTTCCCCTAACGAATCAAGACACAATTATTTCCCATAGTGAATAAAGATACACCACATTCTCATATTGGTTTTGGAATCACGTATTTTCTTTAGTGGATCAAGAAACACCTATTTCTTGTAGTGGATAAATCCCATCTATTTTTTTCTGTCATTATCTCTTGGGATATAATGATTTAACTAATGTATTTGAGGGAGGTATAGGTCTCACACATCACATAGGGAAAATAATACATATGTGTGCCCCAAGATTTGAAAAAATTCATTATATATTATCCCCCAAAACAGGAATCATAAAAATGATATAAAAACTGGTGAAAAGTGATAGGTTTAACAATAATTACTTCATTTCAATATAGCATAACCCATGGAAAATGAAGTGGGCTTCATTAGAATATTATAATGTATAACCCATGGGGTAGGAAATGGTTTCATAATAATTATGTCATCATAAATTATGCAATGAAATACTAATAATGGTCTCCTTGGTTCATATCCCCAAATGAAATAAAACCTACATCAAAGGATGTATTCTTTTATTTAGAATATTTTTGGAATGACTAAAATATATTTTTTGTTGTGGAAAATAACTTTTTATCAAAAATGAATTTTTGAAAATAAAAATAAAAAAATATTTTGAATATAATTTTCAATCAAAATAACCTTCAAAAAATTTATTCAATCATTGAATGTAACTGAAAAAATTTCTTATAGAAAATATACATTCAAATATGAAATGTAATTTATCAAACATTAACTATTTTTTAATCCTTTTATTTAAAAATATCATTTAAAATTACAAAGTAATATTCAAATAAAATATTAGTCATGATGATGAGAATTATTTTTCTTCTCCTTCAGGTAAGAAAATTATCCCCTTTATGTTTTTAGTAAAGTACAAACAAGAATTTTTTGGAAAAGGACATGAAGATTACATGAAAAATGAAAAAAAATAAAATGTATGTAAAATTGTATTTTATAAGTCACACAGAAATAGTAAAACATTTTTTAAAACAATTTTAAATGATATGTTTTGGGATGAAAACATATTTATGATGGAAGTGGTAATTAATTTTGTATTTTCTTAAAAAAATATTGCCTAATATAATATCCAAATAGAGAATAATTGTACTATTAATATCATGGATGACTGGAGTAGAATAAAATTATGAGTTTCTTTAAAAAAAGAAACATGGTATTTTATCCTCAGAAATATAATAAATAAATACTGATAAATATGGAAATTGTAACATAAATTTATACAACATTGGAAACATTTAAATTTAAGAACATTAAAAAAACTTAAATGAAACATAATGAATTAGGAGGATAGTTAATTTTCTTTATATTACCTTTAAATGTATATGTTAATACTCCTCATAATGTGTTTTGAGGGACTCTTAGTGGCTTTTTTTCATAACACTCTACCTATAGGAATCCCTAGGTGGTTTTTTGTGGGGGGGAGGCATGCACCCCACCTCTTGGATCATCTCCCCATTCCCATTTTCTTCTTTATTCCCTTCCATCTTCATCCTTCCTCTTCCCTTATCCCATGTTCTCTCTTTTGTTAAAATTACCCCTATTAATTGATCTCATTTGGGTCATTTAGTATTCACAGTTCCTTGTGGATCCCTCATCATCTCTTCCTTTACTATGCACTTTTGGTTGGCCATGTTCTGACCCCACTCTAACCCAGTTCTGTTGCATTTTTCAAAAAAGTATAGGAGGTGGAAGTTGAGTCTCATGGGTTTACATAGACTAAAACATGCATCCAACCTCTTCCTTTTCAATTATCAATTTATTGGAGGTTCTTTATATTTTTTTGGTACACGAGTTATTTTTTTCGTGTGGTGATTTATATGGTTCCTGTAGCTGGTCCTAGTGCAGAAAATCTCTGCTAGGTCCATTTTCACTTCAATTACTTCTATGGATTCATGACTATTTTTCTACTCTCCTAATAGGTTTATTATGATGTTTTCAAATAAAATTTGGGATGTATTTTCATTTAGTAATGAAGTTTTAGGAGGCACGAAAATGCCTCGAACCATGTTGCAGTTATCATCATTTGACATTTCTCTATAATGTGGATGGCTCTGTTATAGTAGTTTGAAGGTTTTCCTGTTACTGATTATGGCATATTTTTTGTTCTTTTTTTGGTTTTTTATTTATATCATAGGTGAAGAAGTTTTCAGTGGTGGGTTTACTACTTGATGATGTATTCTCATACTCTTCACTTTCTCTAGGACTCCTCCACTCCCCTACATGTCAGATTTTCATGGTTGTTTTCACAGACTCTATGGAGGTGGGTTGAAGTGGTCGATAATGTTCTATGAGGTTTTAGTTCTTGGTATGATTATTTTTATTATGTTTGGTTTTTTTCATGGTGTATGGTTTAGTTTTAGACTGTATCTGTATATTAGTGACATTTTTGTGGATATATTTTGTATTTTTTTAAAGAACTCATGATGGTTGTGAAGACTCATCATATAGTGATTCCTCTGAGATTGTGGTGTTCTGTTAAGACATTCATCAGCAGTGATGATGGATTAGGGTGGGGTTTTCTCTCACTAGTGATTTCACACCACATTTTTCTTTTTTGATCATCTTTTTGGGTTTATTTGAGAATCATTGTATCCATATTGAGTTCCACTATGTTGATGATTAAATTTTGAGGTTTACCTTTTTTTATTTTTGACCTCATAATTATTCCTCTACTATACCAATTTTTTGGGGGAAAAGTTGAGATTTTGATCTTTTTATTTCCCTATTCACTATTGGCACATGGTTTGGTAAACTGTGAATATCGTCCTTTGTAACCATGCATCATGAGTTTTTGGGGAAAATACATGGTGCATGGCTTCCACCTGATTTTTCAAACCATGCCGTTATTGTGTAGGGATTGAATATCTTAAGATTGTGGTTTTGGAATGGTTCTAATTTTTTTGGAAAATGTGTGGCCAGCCAATGTATGTGCCTAGGAGTTTTTAGTATGTGGTTCACAGTTGGCAGAAGGTTTGGTAAATTTTGTGGCAAAACACTGTGAGATTCCTAGATCTTAAAAATTGTGAAACTCCAAAAATACCCACTCCAGATTTCTACCTTGAAACATCCATTTTATTCATTCCTATATTTTTATGACCCTAGGAATTCTCCTCCCCCTATATTAAGGCCTTTTTGTCTACATCTATGGTAGATATAAGGTTATTCTTTATTTTTGGAGCTAGATTTCTCTAGTTTCTCCCGGCTTTTATCCCTTCTTATTTAATTTTCCCTTGAGATCTCTTTCTCAAATGGTTATTTGGATCTAGGGCATGTTCTTCCAATCCTTTATGCTTGAGGTTTTATGTTATTATTGTTCTACATGGAATATCTTGGTGATTCGATCCTCTATGGTGTGATTTGGGTTGTGCATTATTGATGAACTATGAGATTGAGATAGCTTTCACTTTGCACTTGCCTTTTTAATTTATGAATCATTGGTTTCATTCATTTTTCAGCTTTATTATATAATGAATAATTATGTTTTATTTTTTTAATGTTGTTTTGGATTGAAAAGATATTTTTTTCTTCCTTTTTTTGTAATAAATACTATTTTTTGTTTAATATTGTACACCAAGTGTTCGACAAAATCCTAAGTTGGATTTTGTAAGAATTTTGTGTCATTTAAACCATTGTATGGTTTTTAATATAAATTTTTTGTTGTGTGAAATGATTATTTGGGTTTCTTTTAAGACTTAAAAAGTTTTTTCGGAATTAGAAGAAACATGTATTTGGAGTTTGTAAATTATATGGCATGTAATGGTGGTTAATGGTTTTTTTGGAATTTCAATTAAAATGGGTTTGGATACTCATGTGGGGAGATAACCTAAATTCGATTCTTTTAAATGATATTTAAATTGAAACGGTATATTTTCACCATTTTAAAAGGTGACATGAATCTTTAATAAATGGTGGTTCTGTGAAAAATAACTTGAGACCATTTTAGCACTTTTGTGAAATTTGTTATTTAGAAAACACTCCTTGGATGGTCCCCTTTACATGGTTATGTGGTATATTTTAAGAGGTATTTAATGTAGGAATCTTCTGTGACTGAATGATAGAATGGAAAGGGACTTGATCCTTGGGGTGACTCATGTGATGCATGTTTTGAAAATTATTAGATTTGTGTATGTGATTAGATGTTCAGTTTCCATTAGTTGGCTCACCCTCATCTATACTCTTGACAAGGAAAAACGGACAGAGCTATTGAATTTTTTGAGAATGGTTATTTCACTAGTTAGGTTACACACTAGCCAATAGACCATATTATAACGATATTTTTATTTTTATTTCTATAGGATTGTGCCACTATATCACTATATGTAATGGACGGTCGAGCATGTGGGAGTTATTGATGTCATCAAGTAAGGATTGATTTTTTGGACGATTCCTCATGTTGTATGTTCTAGATTATTCACAATCTCTTAGGTTTAACCATTTCTATTGGAATGTAGTTTCTTGTAGAGATTATTAGGATGCTAATTTGCGTGTTAAAATTGTACGCTTATTTCCATTTTCTTATTTTATGATTACTGTGGTGTGCTAATTTATTGTTTGTTACCTATGAAATTGATGTCTTCATTTTCAATGGTTTTTAAAACAAAATGTAAAAGTATGAATTTATTTAACATCTTGACCCATATATTGTAACAACCAAAGATTTTGTGAGAATTATTCTTTTTAATTTCATTGATGTCTAGTGTTGTACGCTATACCAAAATTATCTTGTGCTATATGCAACACCGTATTAGCTTGTAGTATACACAACACTATTCTTGGCTCATGTTACACAAAAACTCAAGGTCATTTTGTAGAAATTATTCTATGCAACATTATGTATTGATTTTGTTTAATGTATAAATGAAATAAGTTTTGATTATGTTATACGCAACACCAAACAGAGCTTTCACTACACGTAGCCCTGACATGGCTTGCATTATAATCAATCAATAACTTCCTCAATAGCGAGTGTAGTACACAATACCGAGTTTCACTAAATGAGATATTATTATAATATTTTTATGAACTAGCTGTTATGAATAGTAATACCCAATTTTTGAATTTTTTTAAATTTTATCTTTCAAAATGGACTTCATTTTTCAATTCAAAATATCGAAATTATCCTAGGGTGAATTTTTGGTATTTTTCTAAAAACATACATTTTTTGATGAATAGTGAAAATACTGGGTTACTATTTTAAAATAGACTTTTTATTTAAATAATTAATTATTTTGTTTAAATTTATATTAGGTAAAAATTGATACAAAATACCTATATAAGTTTAATTTAATTCATGGAGTCATTTTATAAAAATTTTAGATATATAAAACTTTTATTGAACTTTTCACCGTGTTTTACCCACCTCTTAGGAGAATTTGCTAATGTACATAAAACGTAATTTTACAGCTTCCGTGAGTGGAATTTCGGCAATCCGAGAGACACGGTTAATATCATGGAGTAAAATGTGGTTAAATAAAATAAAAATAATTTTGGTGAATAGTAACTTTTTTACTTTTATTTACCATGGTAAAAAGTAAATAGGGTAATTTAGGGTAAAAATGATATTATTATTACACGAAAAAATATCCTAATTATATTGGATATGTTTAATTCGACCAAAAAAAACCTTAGGAATAAAATATTAGTCTTTACGTCCCCTTGGATTAGATTAGGACACTTATTATTATTTTATTTAAAGAAGAGTTAAAAGAGTTAAAATAATGTTTGATAAGTAAAATTTTTTTAATATAGGGTTATAAATAAGATAAATTCGACTAGAAAAAATCAATAGAAAGATAAAAAAGATTTACTACATAATGATATTTTAATTATAATTATTATACATTAAATAATTTAATTTATTTACGACACAATGATGATGAAGTAATTACCATATTAATGAAATATTAAAATATTTGATGTCATAAATACCCAAATAAATGTAATTTGAGACTTTTTATAAATTACACTAATTTTCTAGGTTAATATGACATTTTATTATTGAATTAATTTACTTTTTTCGAACTAATCATGATGTTATGATTTTCACAAAAATTAATCACCAAATAGTGTCATAATTGACATAAAATAGTTTTTAAAACAAATATTATATTATTAATTGTTATTTTATTCCTAAAAAACTATAGTTCGGCCAAATGACATAGATAAGGAGTATATATATTAATAATGAACCACTTGGTGTTATTTTTACTTGTTATAGTATGTTTATTTACCATATAGTGTAAGAAAATGAAAAGATAGAGTAAAAGTTAAATTATTTAACTTCGAGTTAAATCTAAATGACATGTTTAAAATAGTAACATTAACTTTTTTAAAACCTATTGGTTGAGAGGATTTAGACCCACCCCCACCTTAGCTTAGAAATAAATCAATTTTGATCTATTAAAAACTGAATATGACTTAATTATAAAATAATATTTTATGTTTTTTCAAAGGTGCCCCTCTCCTCCCTTATAAAGGAAACCTCATCCCTCTTATATTTAAAAAATTTTTATCATTCAAGATTGACCAACCCATACCCGTTTCCCTTATAAACTTTCCTAGAAACATAATATAGGTCTTGGTATTCTTCAAAGTCTAATTATAGTTCCCTAAGAGGAGGTTTCAAAGAGGCGTGTCGAAGAAGAGGTAATATCCATTACCGATTAATTCAAATTTATTTCTTCTTCTACTTACTCTTATTAAGTTGTTTCATTATTAAGTAATAAATTCAGTATAAATCATATACTGATATGTTATTATAAATATGAAACAACCATATTTCACCTTCGATCCATCCTACAGAAAACGAAATCACCGCGCGTGCGTACGTATGGAATACCATCTTCACGCCGTGGTGTAATCTGTTTTCCACCACCACATTACTTGGATGGGTATAATGGTGTAAAGAATAACTATATATGATTATTGTAAAGTTATAATGACTCTGAAATAGTATACATACACTTAAATACAATCCCACGATCATGGAAATGATATCTTCGCTCGTGCGTACGTACGACATAGAGTCTCCACGATGTGATGCGACTCGTTCAACATGATCTTCATTGAATAATTATTATATAAATGAATTTAATGAATAATTATGATATATATTACACTAATGCCATTCTTAAAATTAGGTATCTATAACCTAAAAATAAGAATATGAATTTATTCGACAAAACATGCATAAGAACATAAAGAAATGAACACCTGAATAACAAGTAGCAATAAAATATTGCTAATTAGAATATAAGAATATGACCATATATTATATCATAAAAATTAATATGATTCTGTAATAAGTAAATGGAATTATTTAAATAATTATACAAGAGGTTCAGATACGTACGAAGCATATCAGAAATAAGGTAAGGGATAATTTTTCCAATCTCATTTTTATCCGAGATTGTTTATTTGTAAGTATTTATTGGGGTTATATTTATCATTAAAGTTCATGTTTTCTAAAAATGGTTTCAAGTATGTTTAAAGTTATTTTTACCCATTTTTTACTTTTACCACATGTTATGGAAGGAATCATTCTTTTATTTACGATACAAGGAATTTTTGAATTTTTCGACAAATGAATGAGGAGAATGTTTTTTTAACTTATACGACATGAACAGATTTTTACGATTTCATAACACCTTATTTTCAAGAATCTTAATCTACACGATTTCATGTTTATTTTCAACAAAATCATTTTCTTCTAAAATTTCATGGAATTTTGTGAAAATAAAATGATTTTGAAGAAGAAAGGATATTTTTCTCAAGAATTCATTTCAAGTGTTTTGTCAAAACAATTTTCTATCTGTGATGACATTAGTTAGTATGATTGTGTTTCAAGTATAATGTCTCTACAATTTACATGGTTTCACTTATATTATTATGAAATTATATCCATCTATTTTATATGGATTATGATATGATGGGATGATGCTTATGAAGCCCATTTTATTCTTTGGGTTATGATGAATGATTTATGTTTATGTTGTGGTACACGTAAGAATGATTTCATTATGAGATGGGTGGGACCTATATCTCCCTCCAATGCATTCGGTAAAGATTTATATCTCATTGGATAGATATGGATGTAACGGATAGTAAATATGGTTCAGTAATATTGGGCTGGAACGGAATGTAAACCCGGTTCAGTAAGGGACTTTGTCCGCTAAGATGGCCTTGGCAGCAATGCCTTGGCAACTATAGAAATAATATCATGTGCTTAATGTTTTTCCACAATTACAAGTTGTATTCCCATTATATTTTATCATGATTAATGTTCTTTTATGAACTATGCATTATGTACTACAATGTTATATATCATTGCTCATGAGTTTGATGTTTAGATTTTATGATCAAGTTTTTACATTCAAATGTCTAAGGATTGTTTTATGTTCTCTATGATTACCCTTACTGAGAATTTGAGCTCACCCTTTTTATGTTTTATTTTCCCCAGGATATAAAGACATGTTTTAGGTAGGAAAACAAAAGGGGAATATCTTTATGGGTGATTTTTAAGATCCTTCACCATGATTAGAAGACTATGTTCTGAGTTTCCAAAGAGACAAAACTATTACGGTCCTTGTGTGTTGGTTTTGTTATGTATTAAGTATTTTGAAAAAGTAATGTAATGTCCATGTACACCAAGATTTGGGTCTCTACAGTTGGTATCAGAGGAAAGGTTTAGTTAAACTTTAGAAACTAGGATGTGAAAACATTAGTGAGATCCCTAGAGATATTTCTATGTTTTGTCCAGGGATGTCCCTAAGGTTAAGTATAGGTATAGGTTATAGTCCTAGAATTATGGTAACAATATTAAAATTAACCCTATGATTTTTTATATTGAATTTACTCCCCCTTTATTATGATATTTTTCCTAGCAAGATTTTTGCCTCTCACACTATTCTTTTAGGGTTTTAGACGATGGCTAGATTCAGAAGAAACCGTGTTGATAAATGTATTGGACAATGCAATGATTGTCCTCCTGAACAAACCAATGTTATGGGAGATGGAATGAAAATTATTATTTCTATACATAAACAAGCTATGAATCATTCTTGGACTTCTAAATGTGCAGAAAAGGGAACAATATACTATTGAGTCCTTTATGAGGCAACGTCCACCTTCTTTCAGTGGGACTTCCAATCCACTTGTTGCTGAACAATGGATCAGTACCATTGAAATGATATTTTCCATTATTTGATGTTCATAACATGAAAATTTCATTCTATCTATTTACCATTTAGATAGTAAAGCAGACCAGTGGTGGACTCTAATTAAGAATACAAGGCCCCATGGTGAAATTGACTCCATGGAATGGGATGAGTTCAAGAACTTATTTTTCAATAAGTACTTCCCTCATATTCTTCGAACAAATATGGAAAAGGATTTCCTTGAGCTTAAGCAAAAGGATGATGAATTTGTTGGTTTATATGAAGAAAATTTTACAAGGCTTTCTATGTATGCATCTATCTTTATCATCCAACCTGAAAGTAATGTCGATGGATTCTTCAATGGCTTAAACCCAAGTCTTTGAAGGGCATTAGATATAAGATACTTCAGTAGCTATGAAGAAATTGTGTGTTGTGCTATCAAGGTAGAACTAGAATATGGTGTTACATATCCATCACATGGTTTTGACAAGAAACAAAAGTTGGAGTTCTATGAGAAATCTCAGAACAATGGTGAGAAGGAGATGAATGTTTCTTTATGCTCAAAGTGTGGAAAGAAGCATAGTGGAGATTTTCTAAAAGGTACTAGAAAATGTTTTAAGCATGGAAAAGATGGTCATAGAGTAGTTGAGTTCCAAAGTAATGGGAAAACGTTTTATAATGACGTGAATAGAGAAAAGACTAAAGAGAATGCTCCTCCAACACATCAATTCTTCAAGTGTAAGGAAACTTGGCATTATGCTAATCAATGCCCTAATCCAAGGGTTAATGATGATCAACGTGAGAAACCTATTAAAGAAAAGGATAAAGGGGAGTCGCATGAGATCACTATTTGTGATTTTGAGTATGACAATGATGTTGTGTAATGATTAAGCGTTTATGTCATCAGATTTCAAAATAGTATCATGGAATCTCATTTATGGGATCCTGAAATTTTGGAATATCTATGTATTGGTTTTCAATAATTATATGGTACCAGTAACCATGAAAGGTGATTAAAATATCTTTTGAAAAAATATAATATTCACAAAATAAATGGATAAAGAAAAAATGAAATTAGCTCATGACTGATATGAGGACAGTGTAATATCATGGTTTGAGTATATAGAAATTTTGGGATTTTGTTCTTTGTAAAATGTTAAATTTTGACAGCATTCATGTTTTCACAAAGGTTCAATGGGTATTCATTTTTCAAGAGAATACAAGATTAATGAATTCACATGTTTGTAATGTGATCAAAAAGATATATCTTGTGATATATGAGAGATAAATGATGGTATTCACGTGCTTTCTATGTGACCTTTTTAGTAATCATTCTCTTTGTACTATGAGTTTGTAAAGAAGTATTTTGGATAAGCCTAAAGATTGGAATAGATTATGTTGAACATATGTTAGTATGTTCTAAGGCAAGAAATTTTTTTCAATATTATTGATAGAATGTTATAATAGTTTAATTTATGAAAAGGGACAACCTGCAGAACGAGCGACAACCCGTCGCGTTGGATGAGGCTGTGGGAATCAAACCCACAACCTAAGTGTATCAGGCCTTTATCACCTACCACTAGCTAAATGTAAGTCCCTGGTTAGTAGAAACTGGTTTTATTTAATTACGTGGTATGATAGATGAACTATAAGTCCATTTTAGGAGCCATATACGATTAATCTCACCATAGATAGACTTATGTATATATCTTTTGCAAACCTTATGTTTGAGACAGATGGAATGACCTATCATTCAATCGCATGATCTACTAACACTTCAAGAATGAAAAATTAAACTTCATTTATTTATGAGATGAAGTGGAAATTGTTCAAGTCATGAAAAATGGTTAGATTGTACCGAAATAAAGTAAGTATTTCTTATTATTCCAATTTTTTCAACTTTAGGGAAATGATCTTAAAAACCAAAATTTTTGTCTTGGTGTCCTCATATCTGATGAATTAGATGGTACCTTAGATCATCACAAATTTATGGGTTTGTGATTGTTGGATTTTTCAAAGCCATGTTCTCTACCACTCGCCATCAGAACTTGATGGTTATATTTCTCTTCTGTATCCATATTTTCACTGATGTTCTTCTATGTGGAAACCCAGTGATGTGTTAATATGGGTAACCGTTATGTTTTATACTTCCATTTTTAAAATTATGTTTTAGTATTACTTTTTAAAATGTGGGTTTCTATGATAGAAACTTTCATGTACTAAATAATTTATAACCTTGACGAATTTTGAGGGAGAAATTCATTTTAAGGGGGGTAGAATGTAACAACCCTAGATTTTGTGATAATTATTCTTTTTTAATTTCATTGAGGTCTTGTGTTTTATGCTACACCAAAATTATCTTGTGATATACGCGACACGATATTAGCTTGTAGTATATGCAACACTATTCTTGGCTCGTGTTACACACAATTTCAAATTCGTTTTATTGAAATTATTTTATGAAACATTAAGTATAGATTTTGTTTAATGTATAAATGAAATAAGTTTTTATTATGTTATACACAACACTAAATGGATCTTTCACAACACATAGCCCTGACATGGCTTGAATTAAATGCAATCAATAACTTCCATGATAGCGTGTGTAGTATGCAATATCGAGTTTCACTAAACGAGATATTATTATAATATTATTATGAACTACTCGTTCTGAATAATAATACCCACTTTTTGAAATTTTATAAATTTTATCATTCAAAATTAACTTCATTTTTGGATTCGGAATATCGAAATTATCCTAGGGTGAATTTTTGGTATTTTTCTGAAAACATTTAATTTTTGATGAATAGTTAAAACACTTGGTTACTATTTAAAAAACAAATTTTTATTTAAATAATTATTTATTTTATTTAAATTTATTTTAGGTAAAAATTGATACATAATATCTATATAAGTTCAATTTAATTGATTGGAGTCATTTTATAATAATTTTAGATATATAAAAATATTATTGAACTTTTCGCTGTCTTTTACCCACCTCCTAGGAGAATTTGCGAATGCACATAAAACGTAATTTTACCGCTTCTGTGAGTGGAATTTTGAAAATACAAGAGACATGGTTAATATCAAGGAGTAAAATTTGGTTCAATATGATAAAAATTATTTTTTTTGAATAGTAACGTTTTACTTTTATTTACCACGGTAAAAAGTAAATAGGGTAATTAAGGGTAAAAATGATATTATTATTACCCTAACACATGTCCTAACTCTATTGGATAAGTTTAATTCGACCCAAAACAACCTTAGGAATAAACTATTACCCTTTAGGTCCACTTGTATTAGATTGGGACAGTTATTATTATTTTATTTAAAGAAAAGTTAAAAGAGTTAAAATCAAAGTTTAATAACTAAAAAAATTATAATATAGAGTTATACGTAATATAAATTCGACTAAAAATATTATTTAGAAAGATAAAAATATTTCCTACATAATGGTATTTTATTTATTATTTTTATATATTAATTTTTGTAATTTATTTATGACACAATGATGATACAGTAATTACCTTATTAATGAAATATTAACATAATTGATGTCATAAATATCCAAATAAATGTAATTTGAGACTTTTTATAAATTACACTAATTTTCTAGATTAATATGACATGTAATTACTCATTTAATTAACTGTTTTTGAACTAATCAAGTTGTTATGATTTTCACAAAAATCAATTACCAAATAGAGTCCTAATTGACATAAAATAGTTTTTAAAACAAATATTATATTATTAATTGTTATTTTTTCATAAAAATATAAGGGTCGGCCAAATGACATAGATAAGGTTATATATATTAATAATGAACCACTTTGGGTTCTTTTTTCTTATTATAGTAACTTTATTAACAAAATAGTGTAAGAAGGCAAAAGGACACAATAAAAGATAAATTATTTAACTATGAGTTAAATCTAAATGATAAGGTTAAAATATTAACCTAAACTTGTCAGAAACCTAATGGTTGAGAGGATTTCGACCCATACCCACCTTAGCTTAGAAATAAAACAATTTGGATCTATTAAAAACAAAATATGACTTTATTATAAAATTATATTTTAAGTTTTTCCAAAGGTACCCTCTCCTCCCTTATAAAAGGGAACCTCCTCCATCTCCTCTTTACAGAACGTTGAGCATTGAAGATCGTCCAACCCATGCCCATTTCCCTTAAAACTTCCCAAGAAACATACTATAGGTCATGTTATTCTCTAAAGTCCATTTTTAGTGCCCTAAGAAGTGGTTTCAAAGAGGCGTGTCGAAGAAGTGGTAATATCCGTTACCAATTCTTTCAAATTTATTTCTTCTTCTACATCCTCTTCTTTAGTTGTTTCATTATGATGTAAAAAAATCAGTATCACTCATATACTGATATTTAATTATAAATATGAAACAAACATATTTCACCTTCGATCAAACCTACGGGAAATGAAATCAATGCGCGTGCGTACGTACGGAATACCGTCTCCATGCCGTGGTGTAATCTGTTTTCCACCACCACCTTACATGGATGGGTATAATGGTGTAAAGAATAACTATATATTATTATTGTAATTTGATATTGATTCTGAAATAGTATACATACACTTCAATACAATTCCATGATCATGGAAACGATATCATCGCTCGTGCATATTAACGGCCTACCGTCTCCATGATGTGATGCAACTCGTTCTACATGATCTTCATTGAATAACGACTATAAAAATGAATTTAATGAATAAATATGATATATATTACACTAATACCATTCTTTAAATGAGGTATCTATAACCTAAAAATGGGAATAATAATTTATTCAACAAAACATATAGAAGAACATAAAGCAATGAACACCTGAATAACAAGTAGCAATGAAATATTACTAATTTGAATATATGAATATAACCATATATGATATCATAAAAATGAATATGATTCTATAATAAGTATATGGAATTATTTAAATCATTATACATAAGGTTTAGATACATATGAAGCATATCAGACATAAGGTAAGGGATAACTTTTCCAATCTCATTTATATCCAAGATTGTTTATTCATAAGTATTTATAGGGGTTATATTTATCATTCATGTCAAAGTTTTTGAAAAATGGTTTCATGTGTGTTTAAAGACATTTTACCCATTTTTGACTTTTACCACATGTTATGGAAGGAATATTTCTTTTGTTTACCATATAAGGAACTTTTTGATTTTTCTGACAAAAGTATGAATAGAATGTTTTTTAAATTATATGCCATGAACGGATTTGTACGGTTTCATAATGCCTAATTTTCAAAAATATTACTCTACAGGATTTCATTATTATTTTAAACAAAATCCTTTTCTATTAAAATTTCATGGAATTTTGTGAATAGAAAATTATTTCGAAGAATAAAGGATATTTTCCTAAAGAATTCATTTCAAGTGTTTTGTCAAAACTATTTAACATCTATGATGACATTAGTTAGTATGATTATGTTTCAAGTATAATGTCTCTATGATTTAAATGGTTTCACTTCTCTTATTATGAAATGATAACCATTTGATTTATATGGATTATGTTATGATGCGAAGATGTTTATGAAATCCATTTTATTCTTTGGGTTATGATGAATGATTTATATTTATGCTGTGGAACACGTAAGAATGATTTCATTATGAGATGGTTGGGACCTATATCTCTATCCAATGCATTGGGTAAAGATTTATATCTCATGAGATAGACATTGCTGGAACGACAAGTAAATCAGGTTTAGTAATACAGGGCTAGAATGGCATGTAAACCCGGTTCAGTAAGGGACTTTGTCCATTAAGATGGTCTTGGAAGCAATTCCTTGGTCACTATTGAAAAAATATCTTGTGCTTAATGTTTTTCCACAATTAAAAGTTTTATTCCCATTCTATTTTATCATGATTAATGATCTTTTATGAACTATTCCTTATGTACTACAATGTTATATGTTATTGCTCAAGATAATGATGTTTAGATTTTAAGCTCATGTTTTTACATTCAAATGTCTATGGATTGTTTTATGTTCTCCATGTTTACCCTTAATGATAATTTTAGCTCACCATTTATATGTTTTATTTTCCCTAGGATATAAAGAATGGTTTTAGGTAATATAATAAAAGGGGAAGATCGTTATGGGAGATGTTGAAGATCTTTCACCATGATTAGAATATTATGTTCTGAGTTTCCAAAGACAATAAACTATTATGGTCCTTATGTGTTAGTTTGGTTATTTATTAAGTATTCTGCAAATGTAATGTAACATCCAGGTATACCAAGATTTGGGTCTCTACATATATAACATTAAGAATAACTTTCCTCTTGAAAATTTTAATGATACATGAACAGAAAAAACCAATATTTGGAATGAAAAGGGAAGTGGATCATGTTTTGTTATAATGGAAAAAACTGTGGAAAAAAACCTTCATATATTGTATTTGAAAAATTATGTTTGTGTTTCTTTTATTTTAATCGAGGAACATTGGTAATATAATGTTTGGACACACCTACTATGTTTTAATACTCACACCTATAGTTAATTCTTGTTTTTTTCTTGTGATGTGGGTTTCTTATAGGTTACAATATTTGTGGGTAATGGATAGTATTGGTATTGGAGAGTGATTCTAGATGTCCCATGTATAAATGTGGTTGTTATTTGAAGTTTTATTTTTTATTATAGTTTGTTGTATTTTCAGTTTGGTTGTAAAAGATGTTCACTTTGGATAATCGTATATTTTTCAGGCTGATTTTTTTTATCTTTCATACATTCAGTAAAATTATTTGTCTTGGGAGAAATCATTATCTTGTCTCTTTCTTGATTCCTGAATGTAGTCTTCAACCCATGGGGATCTAGATCGCCCTTTGGTCCTTGTTGAAAACCAACATGGGTGACAATATAGAGATTAACCAATGATGGTTAGTGATAAAATGGTTTCAGTTGAGATTACATTGGAGGACCTAACATTTAGAGTGAACTTTGTTATTTAGTGATATTAAATTAGACAATATAAGAATATCAAACCAAGGGGGTGAAGATCTAGGGGAGTGTCTGGCCAATACATTCTGGATTTAAACATGAGTTCTCTTGAGAAAGAGAGTAATGTTGATCTCTTTGGTTCTTGTGGTTGTTGGAATTTGGGATATGAGAAGGGAGTTGGTCCAATGGCCTCCATGAGAACATAGTGTTTGTAATATCATGTGGATCCATGGACATACTCTAAGAATACCCTCTATGATTTTTGTCTCCATAGAATATAATAGAAAACCATATTGCCAAGGCACCCATAGACACTATTTTCCCCATGAGAATTTTCATGGGTGTTCCTTATTCTTAAAAAATATTTTGAGAACCATTATTTTGGAATTATCAAAATAGATCTATGAAGTGAAAATGTTTTAATTTTGAGAAAATGGAATGTTATGTTTTGATTATGTTTTGAAAAAATCATTAGAAGTTGTAATTTTATAAAATGATTTTGATTGAATGAAATTTTTTGATATTTTATAAATATTCCTTATTAGATTATATAGATATTTAGATAAAACCCATGGGATATTATGTTGAATGAAATGGAAGTTTATGTGTGGGATGTGAATGTGATTTTTAACATTATGGTTAGTGATATATTGGAATGTTTTATGGATTTTTGAAATGGGAACCAGATTTGAATTATTAAAACAGGGGTTGAATTATTATTTTTAAGTTGAAATGTTTTTTTTTGACCTTTGGTTTTTACATGGGTACTCAAATGCATGGATATTTTTGGGAATGTGGATAGATGATGATGTTTGTTTATGAGTTCCCAATATGGAATGTTCAAGGGGATCCTAGGTTGGATTGGGAATGTTCATGTGAGTTAGACTCTAAGTAATACCATTGGGATGTGTGAAACCCCCCATGATTTCATTTATCAAAAATTATTTGGAATAGTATTTTTTTAATGTTTTTGATTACTGATGGATGTGTGGATTTTTTTCCATGATTTGGGAATTGATGTTTTTGTGATGTTTTCAGTTAGATAACTCTTGTTGAGGAGCTATTATTCATAGAAATTTTTTTTATGGTTCATCATATTCCCCCATATAGATTCGATAGACGTTCAATGTGAATCCATAATTTGTTCAGAATTGTAAAATAATCCTACTAATCAACCGAAGGATTTAATTATGGAATTTTGAAAGATTAATACACTGATATTTTATTTTCATGTGAATACTTTCTAAGAAGATGATTGGATGCAATGTATTTAAAGGAACTTTATCCTTATCATGTTTTCTAGTTCATTGATGGTAACATTTTATTCTTTTATTCAAAAAGGCCCGCCTAGATGTAGCTGAAGTATATCACTGATAGCAGTCCTTGAGAAGATCGTATGTTAGATTTCATCATTGAATCACTCATCTTCCAATATTTCTATGATACAATGAAGGTGAGATAGGGGACTTAAATGTGATGATTACAGAAATGTGAGGGTTCATTGTTGTAGTAATTCAATCATTTTTTGGATTATGTTTCTTATCCTTCATATTGTGACACATATTTTTCATTGATGGATTGATGTTTTGAGTTTCAGCTTCTTCCTGATCTAGAATGGAAGTTGTCAAAGTACAATCTAACCACGTTTTCCAATTCCTTAAGGTATGATGTATGTGTTTCAAGCCATGATATTTGGAGTTCTTATTGTAATATTTTCTCTTTTATTTCATGGATTTGTTGATGGGAAATATCATATGTATGTGGGGGAAGTGGCCTGAAGCTGTTGGCACTGATCAGGGAACTTAAAGGGCTCATGATATTTTGTCATCCTTTTATGGTCATCGAATCATTGTGTTCCTTCAGGGGGAAATGAAAATCATAAAAATTATTCATTTATGATCCCACCATATACCTTCCTTTATTATGTTTTACAACGCCACATGCAATGTTTTTATCAGGTTGTTTTCAGGATGTGACGTGGAGCCATTTCATAGGAGTGGAATATTTTGGAGAGTTGGGTCAAAATATATTTCTTTTCTTCTGTTTCCTGATATTGTACCTTTTGTCCCAAGAGGTTTCCTCGTTTTTCATAATGTAAGAGGATTATGTGGATATCGTGAGATCATTTTCACCAATTGAAGAATGTTTCTATTTAGGATATTTTTAATATTTCAGTTCTAAGCCAAGTGAGTCTCACAATGCATCGTGTTCTTGGGTGGTTCGTCAGCTGTGTAGAAAGTAAATGGTTTGTTAACATGTGTTTATTGGTCTTTGATGCCTGGTATAACAAGTTATTTTATAATGTTGGGTGTATATTTAGGACTCCACGTGTTGATAATATGGTTTATTTCAGTTGTTATCCTGGTGGTAGGTGTTTTTATTTAGTCTTTTTGGCACTCGGTTCAAAATTTGGTGAACATTAGGATTATAGTGTATTCCCAACAATATTGTTTTATTCAGAAAATGGTTTGGGATTATTGGTTAATTTTTGGTAAAATGATTGAGTTTCTTTGAGTGGTGGTTATAATGTTCATTTTTTAAAAGTCTGAATCATGTTTTTGTGTAATCCTATTACTTTTATTGATTAAAAAGATGTTTTACGGATTTTATGGAGAGGAATTTGTTAACTGATTGGAGAATTGTCACACCAATTTTTTCATTTTCATCATCTTCTCTTATTCATTTTTAATGACATTTTCCTCTGTAATACTAGGTTTTTCGGAGATTAAATTTGTAGATCTAACATTCTTTCGTATTTACCCCATAGTTATTCATTATTTTTTTTCAATATTTGTTTTGAGAAATTTTCTGTTTTTGAGCTCAATAAGTGCCTGCACATGATTGGTGCATGGTTCGCTAAATTATACAGTTTATCCAGAGTAAATGTGGAGATTGAGTGTTAGAGGTAGATACATGGTTAAAATATTTCACATGGTTTGTTAAACTATTTGGAAAGTGTGCGGGGGTTTCATTATCAGGACAGTGGAATTTGGAATTGTTGGCACACTGTATGGAAACAGTGCATCCAAACCATGAAGGATCCTAGGAGCTTCAAATAAAGGGAACACTGGTGGAACATAATTTAGTCAATCAGGTATACAAACCAAGAAATATTATAAATCATAAAGAATTTGAATTTCTAGAACAACTACATGGTATTTAAAAACCAAAACGTCAATTTCATTCTCCCACTAGTTTGTGCAATCCATTGGTGGATATTCCACCTTCTATAAGGCTCTACCCTCCTTAAATGTTATCTCTACGGTGATTCTTCATGGTTAGGGCTATATATCTCAAGGTACTCCCCTATTCCTTCCTCTAACTCCCTCATTATTTCACTTTTTCTAAATATCTATTTCTCCAATGGTCATTTGGAACTATGGTCCTATTTCCCTTGATTTATATTGGGGGTTTTTTAGGGTTCATATTGGTATATCATGGCTCTTGGAACCTCCATGGTGAGATTTCATGTGTGTGTTGTTGAATCCCCATGAAATTGTGTTAGGGTTCCCTTTTAACATTCATTTTCAGTTGATGAATCAATGGTTTCATGAATCTCAAGCCTTCTTTATATACAAAATTTTGATGTGTAATCTAAGGAATATTGGTTTGGGGTGAAATGTGGTGATTTCTTCCTAGTTTCAGGATAAATGGTATTGTATTTTATAATATTGAACAGAAAATGTTCATGTATAGTCTCTGTTGAATTTTGTAAACATTTTATGACAATTAAAGCAAGGTTTTTTCAATGATTTTTTGAGGTGTAAAATGATGATTTGGGTGTCTTCGAAGAGTTACAATGTGTTTTTGGAAAAAAAAGAAGCATCTATTTTTCTTTTGATAAAATATTTGGCTTGTGAAGGTGGTTAATGGCCCGTTTGGAATTTTAATAAAAAAAATCTGTTTTACATGGGGAGAGTGTACCGAAATTTGATTCCAATAAATCATTTTGAATCGGAAAATGGCATACTTTCACCTTTTGAATGATTGATTTTAATATTGTGTATTTTTAGGTTTTGTGAAAAAAGATCTTGAAACTCATTTGGAACATTTTAGAGTTTGGTTATTATAAAAAATATCCTTGCATGAACCTCTTTACATGGTTACATAGTATATTGTGGGTGGTCCAACACCCATTTTCTATTGAAACCAAATGGTTTACTAGAGAGGGAATTGATCCTTGGGGTGACTTAGGTGATGTAAGTTGTGAAAATTATTTTATATGTATATGTGATTGGATGCTCGGTAGGTAACAGTTGGTTCACCCTCTTCTATACTCTTCATATGCAATTTTATTAATGAAAAATGAAAAAAAAACAGGAAAAAATACAAACAAAAAACACAAAATAACCGTAATGAATGGTTATGGTGAAAAAGAACATAAACCAAAGCAACAATAAACACCCATCGAAATAGGGTGGGCTATGGATGTCATGCAGATGATTATGAATAAGGATCCTCTAACAGAAGGCTTTAGGAAACCTCTGTATAAGCATGGGCTCTACCTCAGCAAAGACTTCACAACATCAATCATCGATGACACCTACGAGCACCCAACAAAGTCAGCAATCGACTTCTATACTCTTTTCATAGAGACCCTTTTATAGATATTGTATCATATATGTATGATTTTTCACAAGTTAGGTTATGAACTAGAATGTGGCCCACAAGACGAGGATATATTGTGTTTTATTGCAATGGGATTTGGCCCCTCATTTTTTACCTCGTAGGTGATGACCGAGTGTGTGGAAGTTGTTGACGTCATCGATTGAGGAATGATTTTTTGGATGCTCAGCATGTATATGTATGTACCAAATTTTTTAAGATATCCTAAGTTGACCCATGACAATTGGAACTTATTTTCTTTTCATGTTTATTGAGATTCATGGTGGCTGGTTATTCCAATGTTCTTATTTCAAATTGCATTATTTAATGATTATTTTTGTTTTATCATGTATTGTATGTTTTTTTGGGAAGTGATGTTTTGGTTTTCTATATTTTATAAAAAAATGTCTTAATATTTAAATTTTTTATACTCTATTTTTACATTTTGAAATGTAATTATCACTTTCCTCATGAAAACATTATTATTTAATTTATGTAAAAGAACCATTATATGGAATGAAAAGGGAAATAGAAGATATTTTGTTTTAAAGTGAAAATATTGGAATGGAATGCATTTATTTACAATATTTAAAAATATAAGTACATTTTTCTATTATTTTAATGTATGTTTATTGGGAATAGATTGTTGGGTCACACCTTTTGTATTGTAATAATCACATCTATAGGTCTATCTGGTTTTTAACAGCTGACACATGTTTTATATAGGTTTCGGTCACTGGGGGATATGATTGGTTTTTTGTATCAGAGAGTGACCCTCGGGGACACCTAGAGATGTGTGGTCATCTGGTGCGGTATTAGTTTTTTTTGTATCATTTTTTTTATTTAATTTTAATGTAATAGATTTTCAATTTGTTAATTCATATATTATTCAGGTTGATATGGTTATCTTTCTATTATTCATTTTAGTTATTTATCTCAATATAAATCATTACCTTGTCTCTCTGATGATTCATTGCACTAGTTTCTAGAATGTGTGGATCAAGAACACCCTTCAGGCCTTCACACGGAAAGGCTCTGGTTATTAGTCTGTGGTTGATTTGGGTTGGTTTGTTATAGGAAAGGATGGCTCAATGCTCTCTAACGATCTCTAGTGTATTGGTGCGATTTTTCAACATTATAGTGGGATGGGATAATTATGGAAATTGTGGTGGTTCATAAATAATATTTTTAGATGACATGTCTCTAAATGACTTGAGTAAGTCTTTAATCAAGATGTTCTCATGTTATGTTTTCCAAAAATAGTTTCAGAATTTTGATCTTGAAATAGTTCTTATTTGACACTACATCCCACCTAATTTCCTTTTGTGATAGTTTACTCTCACCATAAATCATTTCTTTATAAATTAAAATAAAAATAGATTCTCCATTTAGTAAAAGAAGATAGGTTCATTACCAAAGATATGACTCTAAGAATAAATTTTGAGACAAAAAATCCATTATTAGATTAGAAACATTAAAACCATAAACCTCATAAAAGAGAGGTCTAAAAAGGACATGCAAATCAATTCAATTTTTAGGATAAGAATTATGAAATGAATTCTTTATAATTATACACACAACATGAAATCTATAAGTGTTTAAATTTCCATATGTCTCGTGGAATTAAAAAGTGGGATGTAAATCCCTTATCTTATGTACAATACTCATTAATACACATTCTAACCTAATATATAATATATATAAATTTACTATATAATTTTCTATAGAGCCAACATTTTATATATAATACCTTATATGATTTCTATATGAACCTTTTATACCCATTTATTTAAAATTCCATGTTGATTTTATGTTTCAGGTAATAACCAATTTGTTTATTGGTATATGCATTGATTTTTTATTTTCAGTCCAATTACAATGATCATGGTTACATTATTTGTAGAATATTATCCACAATATAAATATAATATATATATATATATACACACATTATATATGTATTTAGTGTGGTCTATTAAATTTTTAGAGAGGTAATAAAATACATCATTCATGGAGATGGTTGGTCGTACATACACATGAATGTTGTCTATAGATTACCGATGAAAATAATGAAAGAGATTTAAATAATATATTAATATTATAAAAACAATTATGTAATGAATATCACATATTTTCAGTTGATTCATCTTTACTACCTTCTATTTAAAGAGAGAATGAATCCCATCACCTTGTGAGCTAGTAGTCTATAGTACACACGAACTATTTTGATGTATTCCCAAGGAATGAAATTAAAAAAATGTGAAATTATTTTTCCATAATAATAGTAATATCTAAATATAAAATTTAAATATTTAATCCATAATAATTACTATTTTTGAGAGGTGGTAATGGAAGATCAAATGACAATGGTATGTGAGGAAATATTCTTCCTTACACATGAATGCGGATTTTGTAACCTATTTGATTGAAGAGGAGATAGTTGTAGGTAATTACCTACACATAATAACAAATCATTATTTGGTAGATAGTGATTTTATTATGACATGATTTATTAAAAATTATAAAATGAGGTGGAGGAAAAAATAACAAAAAATGATCGATATGAACATTACCACATCCTTAGAATGAAACCATTTTTATGCCCCAAAATCCATCAAATGAAAGATTTATACAAAAACATAGGGTCTATATATAAATATGGATGTTGGGATGTATTTCGGGTAGGTTTTGGTCAATCCAAATGCTTTGATATATGTGAATAAAAGAGGTGAGTGCGTTCCCTTTAATAATTAAGGGAGAGTGGTTTTTCTTTTGAAATACCCAAAAGTATTCAATAATTTTTTTTTAAAGCGTGAGTTCTGGTCAAAAGACCAGAACTAAGAGATTTATTCAAAAGAAAAGAGAAGCATACAACTTACATGAGACGGAAAGAGGGAAATTTTCTAGAGTCATTAATAAAAAAAGGTGTCAACTCCAGAGGGAGGTAATTCCTCCAAGTGATCTCATGTGAGACACCCATGTTGGAAAGCCCATCAGTGATCGTATTAGTCTCAAGATAGGTATGAGTGTCAATAATGTTGAGGCCATTGAGCACGGTCAGGAAGTCCATCCAACGGGGGTGAAAGACTAAGCAAGATGAGCATCACCCTTCCAGATGGCTTGCACAATAGTAGTGGAGTCATTCTCGATCCAGATATTATTCCTGTTTAAAAGATTTTCATAGGAGATGGCATGAATTGTATCAAGAATTTCTGTCCCCAGCGCAGAAGCAATGCCGCAGCTTCTATAGAAGCATCCGAGGATCCGATCCTGATGGTCTCTGAAAATTCCTCCGCATCCCGAAAGTCCATGGTTTCCTTTTGAGGCTCTGTCCATATTAACTTTAATCCATCCAGGTGGAGGTGCCTTCCAGAAGACTTCAATAGTGTAGTGTGGCTTCGGAAAATTAACCATTAAACCAATTCGGCGAAGGGTTTCAAGATCTATGACAGAATTGTCACAGTAGCCTTTTTGGATTGTGGACGCCTCTTTTATAGAAAGAAGAATCCTTATTTTACCTGCATTAATATTAAAAGAGTTAATGTTGAAAAAAGAATCATTTCTACCATACCATAGAATATGCAAAAGCTCCGCCACAATAGTAATAAAGAGATTCTTGATTTGGGGGGACCACAGAAACTCCAACGTTCATTTCAATTGTGAGAAAATAAATGTTTCCAAAATACATCTTCACTCAAAAAGGTCAAAGATGTAATTCCAAAGGACCATAGCAGTATCACGAGACAAAAAAAGATGATTAATTTCCTCTTGATGTTGATTTCACAATCGAAATTTAGAACAAAGATAAAATCCATAAGATTGCAGGAAAACATCAGTTGGGATTTTTTGATGAGCAATACGCCACATGAGTGTAAGACGATAGGGATTGATCTAGGCCTTATTGAAATTGGATATCCATTTACAATTTTCATCCTCATTTGGGAAATAATGGTAATAATATTATTTAGAATCCAACAGGCCATTATGAACAGGTTCCCAAACCAAAAAATCCTCATCGGAAGTGAAATAATAATTATCAACAATCTCCTTGATAGGATCTGGCAGTTGAGAACCAGAGGAATTGATCATATCCCTGATAGATTTGTTCGTGGGATTAGAGGAGAATGTATTAGGCATCTCCGATATGAGGGGGGAGCCAATCCAGTTATTAAACCATAAATTTAAAGAAGAATTCTTATTAACAAGCCATATAAAATTTTCCACGATAGAGTGAAAATAATCTTTAATCGATGTCCAGATAGTAGAAGTCATGTAATGAAAAGAACCAGATTTAAGCTTATCATGGAAATGAGTTTTGTGTAATCTCATGGAAAGAGAGTTATTATGTGTGAGAGACCATGTGAGTTTGGCTTGAAGTGCCTCATTAAAGGTTTTTGGATTCTTAATCCCAATGCCTCCATTTTCAATGGGTTTACAACCAGTGGCCCAAGAGACCATAACCAATTTTCTATCCAGAGTACATCCACTCTAGATGAAGTTTCTTATAGCAGTATTTAACAGTTTAATCAGGCCAAAAGGCCATTTGTAGACCATCATGGAATAAACCAGCTTAGAGACAATGGTGTATTTGACAAGGAAAATTCTTTTATCCATTGAAAGGGATTTTCCTTTCTAGGCAGAAAAATTATTTTGAATTTGATCTACAATGTGTTGAAAATAACATGCTTTGGGAAAACCCCAGAAGATGGGGACACCAAGGTAAGTGAAAGTTAAGGTGCCTTCCTTAACACCTAAGACATTGGTGATAAGAGTTTTCCAATTAGAGGGGAAATTTGTACCAATGTAAATAAAATATTTTTCCTAGTTAATACACTGGACAGAGACCGCCACATAGTGCAAAATGATGGATTTAAGTTTACTGATATTTCTTTTATCTCCTTGAAGGAAGAGAATAATATCATCGGCATAGAGAAGATGTGAGGGAGCATGAAGATTTCTGGAAGCAATAATAGTTGGCCACTCTCACATCATGTTGATATATAATTGATAAATAATGGGTTTTTGTGATTATATCTTTTATAAGAATATAATTTATAATAAATTACTTGTTTTAAACATATGATTACGTAGCCTTTTAATTTCACTCAATTTTACTATTTCAATTTTCACTACTATAACTAGTGTTTTTATCCTATATTATTTATCATTAAATACTAAAATAAGATGATTATTGTTGGATAATTTGAGAATAATAATTATAAATATCAAATAAAATTTATCAGATAAAAATCATCTATGTGGAAATTTAATTTTAACCGAAATTCAATAGATGCGAAAACCCATGTTTTAACCATAATCATTGTAAGGAATTAATAACTATTTTCACAAATCGTTATGGAAGGAAATATGTTGTATATAATAGATAAAATATATTATTATGATTTAAAATATGGAATACATTTTTCCAATTTCAATTCATATAAGTAGAAAATTGGATTTTAAAATTAATCTCGTATGAGTGATGAGAAAGATGGTTTTTAAGAGAAAAATAAACCAAAGATTGAAAAGTTATTGTTTAAAAATATTAATATAAATTTGAATAAAATAAACTAAAATGAATTAATATGTATATAATTAAACCAGAATTATATTAAAATTAATCTATCATATAATTAAACTTTATTAATAATATCAATAAAAATTCATTTTTCAATTACATTTCAGTATTTTTCACTATTCATTAAAAAATAATCCTTTTCAGTAATTATAAAAAAAATAACTGAATTATAATTTTATATAAATAAATTTTATAAAATATATGTTTGTTTATTCAAATAAATTTTATTAGATTGGTAGAAAATAATTTTTATAATAAATGCTCTAATAGAGAAAAAACTGGTTTTTTAGAAAAATACACTTTTAATCAAAGAATTTGATTGAGTAATATATCATGTATATAAAACACATATAATTATTGAAAAAAATATATCTAATATATAATATATAAATTGCATAAATATAATACCCCAAAAGTGATTTTTTATTTTATTGATGTAAAACACTCCTTTTCCCATAAAAAGTATTTTTCATAAAAATATTTACATTTATTTTAAAATGGTTTTTATTTTAATTTGGATGGAATTGTTCAAAAAATAATTTTATATATATTTGTTTGTTTTTTTCTATGTGTAAACCATTTTTTTCAAAAAACATTAAATCATATTATTAACCACCATCATATGGGCTATGTGACAACAATCATATTAGATAATAATATTCTAAAAGTTTGTCACGCTTTGTTAAACTCATTGTTTTCTATAATGAAATATAAACTCTATGTTAGTGTGTTGTGAAAGTTAAAATATTTTTTTAATATAATTAAAATTATCTAGCATATTAAATATTGTTTTTTAAAAAATATATTTCACAAAATCTCTTACTGTTGTATGAATGTTTCACATTTCTAACATATTTAGTAAACATAGACCATGGATGAGCTACATATGTTTTATAGGAATGATATCATGAAATTAAATTAATATCACATTATTGTAGTGTAAGACCATGATTCTCAATTTATATCATTATTATAGATTGTCCTCCATAAGGAAACATAGTTTCAACTAAGGATGAGTTCTACATTCGACCCATAGAGAGAGAAATAGTTGAATAAGATAATTCATATACAACAATATACATATAGGGTGTACATGATTGATTTTATTGAGGAATGAGACGATAATATTTCCTCCATATATTTTTAATATAATAACTAAAAACATGCCTCTATTCATACGTTCGATTTGGACTCTTTACGGATAGATATCCTAATAATTGTGGTCTTGTAGACGGTGAGTGTTTTACCATTGATCAAAAAAATATTGGTATTGGATACCACTTAGAAGGTGACAATGATTCATATGTAGTAGGTCACCACTTGAAGATGGTGCAATTTATATTCTGAATAAATGAGGTTACCCGTATAGTTCATTATACATGATTGGGTGTTCTTGTGGGCATCTCCATAGTTAGAGAATCAATTATTGAAGATGTTGAGATAGTTTATGCCATGCAATGTTAATCCTTTTGAGATCATATATTGAATAATAATGGTTTCTTATTATTTGTATCTTTATATATGAAAATGAGGTATGCACAATGTGTTTCATTTGTCATAGCTTTTGATGTGTGAAATGGAACTTTCGCAAATGATAGAAAATGGCAATGTTTAGTGGTAGATAAGTGATTTTTTTTTAAAAGGCAAATAAATGTTTATAGTTAAGAGTGAGAAGCTAATTAATTGTAAGGGAGTGTATGTTACCTTGTTTTTTGGGTTGTATAGGAAAAATAGAAGTTACCAGGGAGAGATATTTAGACGTGTTGGTGTATTGGCTGGATTAATATTTATAAGAAACCTATAGAAGATTCAAAAGTATGAGATATATATAAAGATGCTATTTTTAATACCCCTATAATATCAATTATTGTTACGTTTTAATTTTTTCCTATTGTATCATAATATTTTCTAGTTTTTTCAAGAATTAGGAAGAACTCAAGAGTAGGTGTTAGATAGTTTGTCTAAATCTGTAGTAGAAATAATAAAGAATATATGTGGATTTTGTATGGAAAAGGTAGATACGATACAGATAGTAGTTGTGGGAAGATACTACATTGTAACCAAGCAGCATGTGTCATAATTCAATTCAGATTGTTTTCCTTATGATGTAGTTTATGGGACCCTATTTAATGGGGAAATATGGCCTAAAGGGATCATTCACCACGATTTTCTGTAAAACAACAAATGTTACACTAGTCGAGCAATCAACCCCTCTTATAGTTCCCATGAAACCAAATTTTGGACAAGCGACCACATTGAAACACTTCCTAGAATGTAAATTCTATAAATCTTCCTCTATGGAAGTTTAATGATCCCTACTTGGATTGGTTTTTAAGGAAAAATAAGTAATTTCACCTAGAATGCCTTTTTTCCCTATCACAAGTTTCTCCCATAGACTTGGAATAACCTTTGAAACATGATTTTCCAATCATTAGATATTCTAGAACCCTTCATCACATTTCTCGGTTATCTTCTATGTTCCTCATTATGGGATGTTTTTTTGGGAGTTTAATTCAATTGTATCCCTTGGATCATCCTTCTTCATTTTTTCACATTCACCCTTTCTAAAACTCTAATATGTAGGTATTGGGGATGATTTCATATATATTTTTAGATTGGATTTTTTCAAGAGGTGATTCTTGGTGATTGAAATTTTTTCTTCTTCAGGTAGGTACTCCTTATATTTTTATAGAGTTTTATAGAGTTTTATGATTATAACATCATTTCATTGATAAAAAACTAACAATGTGACTTTATTGACTTCATGGGTTGATTTTTTTTTAAAAAAAGTATGTTTATAAGGTAACATTTTGAGTTAATGTGTGATTTTTGACTAATTAGTTCAAAAAGTGTTCAATACAGTTGTACCAAAGCACTAGAAGTGGGAGAGAATGTTTCACATACAAGTTGACACCACATAAGAATACGGATGAGGATAGTGATTCTCGAAAGTTATAATTTTTTTTTAAAATTTATAGTTTCATAAGACATTGAATGTTGTGTAATCCAATTTATATAAATTTCATTTCATAATGGGAATCAGTTTTTCTCTAAAGGTAACATCAAATAATTGAACTTCAGGACATAATGAATGTTGCACAAACATTCTATGGTGTGTTTGTCGGTTTCATGAAGGTTCATCCATGTTTATAAAAAGTTCTACCCCCAACCCCCCGCACGATGTTTTCATAGAAACCAATCAGATAATTTAGGGCCTCCAAATCATGAAATGTTTTAATGAATCTATTTCATTACTGAGATAGTGACTGAAACATCAGTTTCATACAAGAAAAGTACATTTTTTAAGACCATTTATGTTTTGTGATAATCCAAAAGATGTGTGAAATTTTATTGTTTCCCTATAAGCTAGATTTTTCTAAAAAAAATTAATGTTTCTTGATAAAAAATAAATGATTCATAAAAAAATTTACTATTGAGAACAATTCAAGCAATGTATTTGAAGAAGTGAAAATTTTTCTGAAACATTGAACATTATATTATATATAAAATGTTATGGGGTTATACATAAGGCATATGAAATGATAGCTTCACGTCTCAAAAATGATATGCAATCAATATTGATTAAATTTATCAATGTGATAATCTTATTAAGGGTCAGTCGGCACACTTCAGTTGAGAGATAGTTGTGAGCTTTCAAAAAAAAATTGGTAGTTAACAAAGATGGATAGTAAGTCTTCTCTAAATTTTATAGTATAATTTTACATTTCTTGATTAAATACATAGGCAGATAACCTATTTATACCCCTTGGATTCATCATAGTGTAGGTGAACCATGTAAAAAAAAGTTTCCTCATGAATTTTTTTCTGCTAATACATTCTTACTAAAAAATTTATGTGTGTTTTTTTAATGATGAAACTAGAATCAGGGGGTAGATGATATATTTTTTCAGACCTTGATTCGACCCACTATCTCGATATTTAAACTAGTCTGGATAACACATGTCGATGAGTTTGTAACCATTTTAGAACTCTTCTCATGGTATCAATGTGAGAAGGTGGATCTTTATAGAACAAGTTGACCCTTTAGAGTTGGAGTGATGAGATTGTTAGTAAATATTTATGGAACCATGACTCATTCAATTGGTGATGTAAGGGTTGTACATTTGGTGAATGTAGACTTAAAGGAAATTCATTTGACTATATTACTCTCAATGGACTTATTAAATTGATTTTAGGGTTTTAATGATGAATTTTCAAGCCTATAATGACATCTAATTCTTATTGTTTCTTGTTTATTATTGCATGTTTTGATCTCCCTTGAGGGATCAATGATGGTTCATTGTGCTTGATTTGACCTCCCTTGAGTATAAAGGAATTGATCAATTTATTTATGATAATATTACTAATATTTTATGGAATTATATGGTTGTATATGTACCACTAAGTTCATGATAGAATTTTCCTTTGATTTTGGTTAGAAGAATGTATGATTGTGAAATAATGGTGTCATAGTTTTCGCATGACAACTCGATGAGTTTTTCATTTTTATATATTTAATTAGTTTTGTCGATGAATATTCATATATAGACTATCATCAGCTATTTTGATGTCCCATCAGTGATTTACTACTTTTTTTGTCTCACACTCTGTATGGGAACCTCTATAACTTCCCCCAATATGGAACACTCTAATGTGGTCAGAAAACATAGGTTACAATACATCAAGTGCGCCTATCCATATACTGGAGACTACCTTCTATGATTGGGAGAGTGAAAACTATAGTGTGGAGACTATTAACCATGGTATTAAGTGTCATAGAAGTAGAAAGAATCATGATAAAATGTACATAACAAATGTAAATACATAGAATAAGACAAAAAAATACAACTAATTATTCTTATAAATAAATTAGGAAATAATAACATGACATATAGGAATGTATATAAACGTCATGCTAAAATAATAAAAGAAAATCAAATGAAGGCTAAAATAAAAGGGACAATGTACTGGGTCATGAACCCCATGCTAGTCCCATTTTAAAATTCCATCCCAATAGTAATCAAGAAACCAAAATAAACATTTCTCCCCTTATCCAAACCTATATCCTTGAAAGCATCTCAGGTTCCAAATGATAGCCTAAATATGGTGTGATTATAACTCAGTAGGTCAAAACCAGATAGTCTATTCTAACGAGTTGGATATGATGTGTATGCAGTTAAGTGATAAACAATTGTATTAATTAATTCAACAATTAATAAAATACAATAAAACCAAACTTCAAATCCAAGATAGAAAATCTATTTTCATGTATTACAAACATTCCATCCATAATGATATAACAAAGGTAAAATAACCAACATTAACAACATGCTAGAATATCATTGATCATGTCTTATGAGCATGAAAACAACAACCATATAACCAAGGTAAAATAACCTTCCTCTGTACAATGTCATAATTTTTGTGAGCATATCTTATTTCCTTTCCATCCACAAATATATAACCATTGTAAAGTCACAACATTATATTTCAAATCCCTATAAACATTACAACATCCGGGACAATTACATTTAAGCATTACAACATCTCTGGGTCAAATCCCTTTAGGAATTACAACATATGACTATGTAGAGACCATGCTCTATAAGCATTACAACGTGAGATAGTCTGAGACAACTCAATATCTAAATCAAAGCATATTAGTATACAATTTATAGGGTAGATTAAGATATATAAGAATTATTACATGAAACACATTCCCTATCATGAAACATGAATATCACTATATCACAACTCAAATATATATGGTTATTCATATGAATTACCATACTTCATTCATATGCCAATTGAAAATTAATTCCAAATTGATTAAAAATATATCATTATGTTATAATCCAAAATTTTGATATTCTATAACATGAAATGAACCTAGGTCACATGTCATTATAAACATACCTTAAGTCATTATCCAATAAAAATCCACTTGAAACTAAAGTAATACAATGATTAATTCCAATAAAATATTGAATTGATTTAGATGATAATAGAGAAGGTGAAATCATATTGTTGCATAAACATGGAAATTATGAAACCATAGGGTTATTATTTATACCCCTACCTTTATCCAATGATATAACAACACTTCCAATTGCCAATTCCCATTATTGATAAGGTAATGATGATTGTTATGTGGTTATTGGGATTTATCACACAAAATTGAAATCTATAAGGGAATTCGACAACCCAAAACATCATAGAGAATACCCTAGGGTAGAGAGAAGATGTGATATGACCGAATGGAAATGAAATCATCCACACAAATTTTTTAAATCCACATTTCAAAAATTTACACATTGTGTAATGTAAAAACAAATCATTTAATTGTTTTTAATGGAATATTCCGTAAAAACCCATCACGTAATATTGATTTTATTAAAACCCTCAAATAATTACATGACATGTAATACCTTTACATGAAATGTAAATGTTCTATATTTTGGTTTTCAGCCCATTTTCCTTTTAAACAACCCAAACACGCATTAAAGCAACTCAACAAATAATGAACCCATGAAACAATAAAAAACATTATTCACAGACTCCATTAACTCAAAAAAATCATACATTCCTGAATTATAGGTCATTTTTCTCCAAAAAATTATATATTTCTCTAAACAAGACTCATCCACAGAGGATCAAAAAAAAATCTGAGAGAAACATAAAAGAAAAAAACAAGATCTTATAACCTCCCCACCATATAACTACTTTCCCATGAGCTACTCCAAGTTTCACTAGGAGGCCGCAATGAATCAGTCCCCCCACTATATTCACACATCCGGCATCTACTACCACGCCACCTCTTAAAGTCTTTCATGATTCCACATTACTTGAAACAACAGATTACTTTTACCCTGAAAGTATTTCTCACTTGGATCAATAACTTTTATCGGATTATCCTCAACGTACACATATACAAAAAGATAAAAATCACCTATTCCTATCAAATAGGATGGTTAAATATGATATCATTATATTTGCAACATGTGTAACATGTTGTGCATGGAAATGTAGAGCTATGGAAAGGCTAAATAGTGCGCCAATAGACTACCCCTAACTGCTATTTCAAATGGCCAGGAAAACCATAGCATTATCTTTCCTATTTTAATGACACGGTGTTTCCCAAATCTAGTTGACACTAATAAATAAAAAATTAATATCAACTTTAAATTCTATAGATCATCCTGGATGGTTATTATAATATCTCCACTTTGTGCCGTCACGAACCATTATCTAATCAACTTATTCTTTTCAGATATAACCTGACTGAGACTAGAACTAACAAGTGATGACTCATATGCCTCAATCCAATAAATTGGAAAACTACAAGGACTTATATATCATTACCCAAATGGTTCCATTTGGATTTATTTATGGATTTGATTAGTAAATTAATACTCAATTAGTTCTATATGTTTCACCCATTAACCACAAAAATCTAAAACAGAGGCTCATAACATTTCTTCTATAATATGAATAGTCTTCTCAAATTCAATAGATGTATGTAGATGATAAGTTGTACCTAAAAGGACTCACGTTAAAAAGAATTTATAATGATATAGATAGAAACATGATGTGAAGTGAGGATCTCTGTCGGAAAAGAAACTCCTCATAATAGCATGAAACAGAACCATCTCGCACATATAGGATTCCCCAGACCATGAACTATGATGGTTTCCTTAATATGATAGAATTTGGATACCTTAGTGATTTGACCTATAATAACACATTATAATAATTCTTACCATTCATCTTGGATAGTCTAGTTACAAAATCCATCATGACATCATCCCATTTCCACTATATAATGGGTAAATATTAAAAAATACAAACTATCCTATGATATTCATCTTTCACCTATAAAAAACATAAATATCGAGACACAAAACATGACACCTCCTTTTTCATTCTAGACCACTAACATTTTTTTACAGAGATTACGATACATATTTATTAAACATGGATGTATCACCCATATAAACTTATAAAAATACCTTATTAGCTCATCATGAAAGCCCATATGAACCCATACCCGGCCATGAAAATGAATTTAATATCAACTAATGAGAAAGAATCCTAATGGACTCTCTCCACCATATATTTTCTCTCTCATTACTAATCCCTCTAGACTAAAAAACAACACAATATTAATCTTGTCCAAAAGAATGAATATAATAGACCTCATTGTTTGAGCTACATGGCCCTATGATTCATAAACTTCCAGATGCATGTCTGTAAAATGTCCATTTTCTTCTACTCATCACAAGACCCCCATACTACATCTATCTATATAGTTTGAAACAAAGTTTCATTCACATCAATTACCTTTCGTGGTTTATAATCCAATTCAAGGGAAAAAGGCTACAGATACTCGACCGACCATCTATGTCGAAGGAGAAGGTCTCATTGTGAAAATATGCATGTTAGGATCTTATGATCCGTGTATCCAAAAAACCCCTCACCCATAGAATTTTCCTCCAAAATATCAGGTCATGTACCACTGTTGATAACTCCATATTAAGATTAGGTCAATTATTCTCATGTGGCCTCAACTGCCTAGATCTCTAAGAAACCACTTGATTATCATGCATAATAACTAATCTGACTCTAAATATGGATGCATCACAGTACATGGCATATGATTTAACTGTCATAGGTAAAGTCAACATAGGTTCAAGTACTAGATATCCTTCAACTAAGGAAAATGACTCTCGCATGAATTATCCCAAAAAAATTCACCCCATTCTTGGTTAGCCCAGACATTGGTGATTCAAATGGGTGAAATCTTGGATAAAACACTAGTAATAACATGATAATCCTAAAAGGCTCCAAATTTAGAGGATCTAATTTGGATGTTCCCACCATAACATCTTTTTGACTCTCTATGGGTTCACTGGCACTCCATCCACTAAGATGACAGACCCAAGAAGTTTAGTTTATTTTTCTAGAAACAACATTAGGTACTTTCTCATAAATCTTATGTGCACTCAATGTACTGAGGATAATCTAAATATGTTTGGCATGATCCTCTACTGACTAAGAGTAATCTAAGATATCATCAACAAAAACCACCATAAACTGATCCAAAAATGGATGAAATATCATGTTTATTAAGTCAGGAATACCGAAGGTGTATTAGTCATAGCAAAAAACATCACTAAAAATTCATTCAAGCCATGCTTACTCTTAATAGTATTATGATGTATATCTGATATCCTCACACTTAACTGATTATATCATTATCTCAAGTCAGTCTTGAAGAATATATGGGCACCTATCATCTTATATAAAAGATCTTTAATATGAAGAATGGGATACTAGTTCCTAAATGTTATCCAGTTTATCCTCTGATAATTCACACAGAAGTGTCTGGACATATCATCCTTTCTGGTAAACAGGATCGGAGAAACCCAAGGAGGTTTACTAGGCTATATGAAGCAATTAAGTTCTAGATGTTTTAATTGTACCTTCAATTGTGGAATCTATGATAATACCATTTAGAAAGGCGTGATATATATTTTCTCATCTTCTAACACTAACTCGATTGCAGACTCTGTCTATTTACCTAGAAGTAATCCATATAACTCTTTAGGGAAGACATACTAAACATTTACTACCACTAGATGAAAAAGATACCATTTCATTCCACTATTATCTAGAGAATGTCCAGTGATATGACCTATGACACAATCCAATATTCACTGAATTTTTCCTGTATGAACTGCTTGAATATCCCGCTCAACCTAGTGAAAATTAAATATTCCTTATGAAGATAAGAGGGTAACTATGCTCCAATAACATTCAGTATAAGCTTGGTAAGGAACTAACAAATCCATAATAAAAATCAAGTTAAATTATATGATATCCAGCATTAATACTAACCAAATGAAACAATAACCACCAATCTCTATAGAAAACACCTTTGAAATTTTGATATTTTCAAACTCCACTCCAACGATTTTCCAACAGTCAAAAAACGATTTATTCTTTCTCCATCCAAGACCATCCCATTTTCATAATTATATGATAGAATATATTTTATTTATCATGTAACAAACAATTAATAATCTATGGTATACAATACCCAAATCAGACCTTTGATGGTAGACGTACATGTAGTCACATTTTCAATTTTATTTTCCATAACTTGCAACAGACTTATCCCTCTACCATGGACACTATTATAATTACACTGAGTTACATCACTTTATTTCTACTGTTGATCAAGCATTGGGGTACCGCATACCATGCCTCATCCAAAACAACATGTTGAACACCATCTACTATCTTGTCGTGGGATAACTGATAACCTTCCCAACTCCAGGTCATATCCTAATCTTTTTCCACTAGTCATTTGTACAATGTTATCACATAACCTTTGAATATGGACCAGCCTTCCACAGATATACCACTCGACTGTGGGATAATCACACTGTAGGTTCTTGTGAATAAACTATCCCCACTAATAGCATTGAAATGGAACATGATCATGATATGGTAGTCATCTGATGTGACTGCTCTTCCCACTACTAAATTGGAGAAATCAATCATAATTTATCTTTTTGAAACATGAAGAATAACTCTCATACTTCTCTAATGAATCATCCTGGACACTTTTCGAAGCCTCTCTCAGATTCCCTTATGTGATTAGTACCTAATTAGTCACATATTCAAATCATTTTAAAAGGATAATATTTACCAATGTCTTAATCTCATAATGAATACTTTCTTGGAAATGCCTTTCCAAAGAGAACTCATCAACTGAAAGAGTTGTCCCAAAGCACTATTGGTCTGTAATAAGTTCATCATATCCCAGAACTAAAATCCCATTTTATGTTAAATGAACCAACTCATGATCTTTTTCATTTTTCCGGGTCTTGAGATAGAAATGGATCAGTATCATCATCATTAATTCCATCTACAATAACTCAACATATTACCCAGGTTCGTCCAGAATTTCCCACTAACACTTGGCAGGTCGACGAAGCATATATGTAGTAAGCTTCACTATCCTATTTGTGGGTCTCTTGAGATGATTCATGATTTTATGGACTAAATCAATCCAGTACTCAACTTCCTAGGTTCCCCCTTTCCATGGAAACAAAGAAATATTTTGAATATAAAACACTCTTTTTAGCTCAGACAATGAATGAATTCTATGAACTGACTCTTTTTCATGGATCAAATGATCCTTAGGAAGCCGACATGAAGCTGAATATACATATTATCCTCCAGAACTATAGGATGGTCTAGTTTAGGTGGATTAGGATTGTATTGAAATCCACTCACCTAACACTTGAGTCTAATACAATGGGGAGTAATTTTCTTTACATGAATAATGCACACCACATAAAATTGTCTAGTGACAAAGTTGACCAAAAAGGTGACTGCAATAGAGAACCACTAGATATTGATCTCTCTAGTCATGTTTTACAAGTATTTTTTCATCAAATGAAGACTCAATTGAATAATCCATTTATACTTATATCTAATATTAATGTTCAACAGTCAAATATAAATAACATATACAAATAGATATACCCCTATTATGGATAAATCATTCCAATATATCCCAATGTCCATATTCTGATTCATGTAATCTTAGTTCGTGGAATACAAGGCCATTGGTACAATCTCATAAAAAATAATATCACAACAATTATCCTCACACATCATATGAATCAGCAAATTTTAAGTAACATCAATTATAACAAGCGCACAAAACAAATAGTAATCTCATCCTAGGTAAATAAAATTTTCCTCCACAAATGTTATAGCTACCCCAATGCCTAATATCATTACCATGTCCTATAAAATGATTTTCTCCTTTATACCCTTCCCAAAATATAATGAAAAAAGAAAAGAAAACTTGATCCTCTGATACCACATTATTACGTCCCCCCATCTTGAACTCTCTCACATGGTCGAAAAGGGTTGGTTACGAATCCTCAATAATTCCACCATGTTTTACAGAGGTTTCCGACTAGAATTGAGGGAATGAAATGTATATATTAAAGACTATAACACATGGTATAAAGTTTTATAGAAGTATAAGAAATCATGGTAATGTCGAAATAATAAATGTAAATTCATTGTTGAATAAAATAACAAAATCCAACTGAAAATTCCGATGAATAAATATTATAATAAGTTAATGACATGTTGGAATGTAACTAAGCTTCATTGTATAACAATAAATAAAAAAAAATAGTATAAAATAATAATAAAACTCAATTTACCGGGTCCTCAAACCCACACCAATCCCATCTCTAATATCTAACCCAACAAACAACAAGCAATCAATAGCAAGGTCTGTTTCCTATTCCCATACCTACATCCACAAAATCATCCTAGGTGATAAATGGTGGCCCAAATACGGTGTGTGTATAACTTATAAGGTCTAAACCAATATTTAAAAACTAACAAGTATGAAATGAGGTTTATGAAAAAATAGATAACAAGATTTATTAATTAAATCCACAGTTAATAAAATAAAATAACAACCTACTTCAGCTCTGAGGCAAAATATTTGTGAGAATTTAAGTCAACCATGCCAACAACAACCACATAAACAAGGTACAATAACATACTATAGTTCGAGGTTGTAATATCTTTGAGCATGACCTAAGTCCATTCCAACTAAATCCATTAATCTATGATAAGATATCCTAGTTCAGTGCCATGCTGAAATATCTCTGAGCATTTCTTTTAAAAATTCCAACCACAACAATATAACATTGTGGAAGAAACGACAATGAAGATCGAAGACATATAAACATTATAGCATCGGGAAAAAATCTGAACAATCTTTCTAGCATCTCTAAGTAAATATCATATATGAATTTTAGAATGGTAATAGTCATAGCCTTCTCCCTATATGCATTTCTTCATAGTACTAGGCCATGCCCTCTCAATATCATCGTTATATCGTATTAGTTTACATGTTTTGGGGATGAAACTGATATATATTTGTGTTACATCATGGAACTCATTCCCCATCATATATCATGATAATCACAATATAACATCACTAATATCACTAGTTAATTATGTGAATTCTCATTCTTATTTCATATGACACATTCAATTTAATTCAAAATTGATAAAAAATTATATCAATAAGCAATAAATCAAAATTTAGGGATTATATGACGTGAAATCCACCACTGTCCCATGACTCCAAATACATCCATTAATAATTTATTTGATTACAAATAATTCTAAAAATAATGGAATTCAAGGAAAAATCACATTCAGTTATTAAATTAATTTATACATATATAACAATTGTGAAATCCCAATATTTCATAAACAGGGAAACTATAAAACCATAGGGTAAGGATTTAGAGCCACTAGATTTAACTAGTGACCTTATAATGATTATAATGGGCAACAAACTTGAGGGAGATGGTCTAGATGATTATAAAGAGGTTATTGGAATTGATCTCACAAACGATACATTCAAAATGGATGTTGGCACCTGAAAATTGTCGGGAGATTTTTCTAGGGTTGATAGAAGTGGAGATGGAACCAATTGAAAGAAAATCAGTTTCATTTCATGTTTGAAATATTAGGATTGGAATGTACAAGTCATTTTATGTGATTAAACATTGCGTAAATGTTTTGAAGGGAATACAAGAAAAACCCCATCACATAACGATTATTTTATTCAAATAATAGAAGAGTTACATGATTTGTAATCACTTTACATGTCATGTACAAGTTCTCCAGTTGATTTTTTATCACATTTTCCTTTTAAACAAAACGAACCCCCATCGAAGCTTCTAAATAGACCAAGAACCCATGAAAAACTTATCCCATATATACATGAACTTCATTGACTAAAAAAATCATACATCCCCATATGTTAGGTCATTTTATCAAACAAAGGCTCTCCATCTTAGAATAATACATGGACACTAAGGATAAATTGAAAAAATTAGAGATAAACATGAATAAAAAAATATGGGATTATACAAACTCAATTCCTATGTAGAGATTATGATTTGGGATCTGGCCATGTGAAAGGTCCCTATGATAGAATGCATTGTAGATGATGGTAGATGCAGTTGTGGTGATACAAGTAGATGCTATAGGATATTCCATAGTAATGTATATTTTTATGTTTTGTTCTTTTCTTCACTAAATATATTGATCTACCGCATGTTTAAATCTTTTTTGAAGTTATTTTTAGTTATTATATTACTATTTATTATATAATTGGATGATTTTGTTATTTCACCAATTATTTCCATTCCTGTAGATCATTGTTTTTACTTTAGTTATGTGATCTTCTGTTTATTAAATATTTTGAAAGAAATACTATAGTTGTTATCTTATTATGAGGGAATAGTCTCCCCATAACGGTTCTAATTTCCTAACCCCTATTTATTAACTTTTTATATATGGTGAAAAATGTATGAGGTTATGTGAAACTTTGTGAACAGATCTGGTGATTCAGGTCATGTAAAAACACAAAATTTTATCAATTGGAATTTTCTACATATAATTATTTAATATAGTTTACATCACATACTATCACATAGAGAATATAATAAAAACGATATAAATAAAGAATAAACAAAACAAGCTGTATATCTTGAAATTAAGAAACTCATACCGATGTAGTAGTAACCCGACCATTGGAATAATAATGTGACCATTTGCAAATACCAGAATAGAAAATATAACAGTAACCTCACCTACGAAAGTATGAATAAATTTTGGGTATTTACTAATGAAAATATGATATATATATATATATATATATATCATGGAACAAGTAAACAAATTTTTTGGAAAAGTATAAAAAAATTGATGGTATTTTTATAAAACAAATAAGTTTATTTAGAATTTTTTTAATTAATATACTGAATAAAAAATTATGTAATACTTGTGGGATTTTTCTAATGTATTTTAATTTTTCAGAATAGTACAATACGATAACATATTATATAAGCTAAATATATGAATTGTTTTGTAATTTTTTTGTATGTGTGATGTAAGTACAATTATCATAAATTTTAATTCATTATTTACTATAATTACACTTATCAATATAAAAAATTCATAGTCTAGAGTTGGAATAATAAAATAATAAAAAAAATAAAAAAACAACCCTCTCATCCCCTATAAATACCACCCCTTCTCATGACCCCTTCTAAAACATTAATATTGTCCAAATTATAAAAAATTCAATTCCCAAGCCCATATCCCATGTCCAAAATCCTCTGGATTCAAAAAAAATACCAAACCCAATTCTCTTAAGGAGGTTCTCAATGTGAAGAAATTGAAGTGGTAAAATCCTCTTTCGTTTTATTTTGTTTTCTTTTCATTTTCATTTTTTTCATATTATCTCTTCACCTCACTATACAAATGTTGATTGGTAACACCAATATATTTTCCATAAATCATTTTTATTGTGTTAATGGAATAATAAATCATCAAATCTTTTCTCCTTTTCTTTTGTTCTAAAAATGAAAACATCTTCTTTGAGGTGTTCATTTAACACCTTTTGGACAACAAGTTATCCTATTCCATTAATGACTTATATTATGGTCATAAAACAAATATTATGGTTAATTAAGATTTTATTATACATATTATAAGTTATATTATTTTATAGAACTAATATATAATCATTATATTAAATAAAATTTTATAATTTCATAATGGTTATAAAACATAAAAAATTATTTAAATTATTTTCATTAACAATTTATCTAATGAAAATTATTTATACCATATAAAAAATGAAATAAATCGTCATTTATACTTAATTATGTTCATTAATGTTAATTAATTTTAGATTTGAATAATTATTTCCATTTTACATTAACTTGCATTCTTATATACAAACAAACCGATCATGAAAACCATGAAAACAGATAGTCTCAAATTTATGGAATTAAACTCTATAACACATCATACTAGAAAAAAACCTACATAATTAAATTATAATTAATTGATTATATGTAAAAGAGGTTTTATATTGGGTAATTTATTAATCTAGTTTTATTATTAAATACATTTAGTGAAATACAAAACACTTTTAGACGTATGGTAAGGGATTCTCTCTTAACACCAATTTTTCATTTCGGTTAGACTTTATCCCTCATTACCCTAATAAAATCTTTACCTATTCTCATCTAATTTTCTTAAATTATATTTTTATTCTACAAAAATTTCTACCAATTGCAATTATTTTTATTTTATAAGAAATAAATTTTTTAAAAGGTTCCCATCTAAATTCCTCCAGATAAGCAGGCCTGCTTAAAGGGATCATCAGAATATCATACCCATTTTAATAATCACAAAATTATATGTTTTAATCCCTTAATATTTTTATAAAATAACCCTTTATAATTAATATCTATCTTTGTTCATTTACGACTTTATTCTAACAGTTATTCCATTTTACTCATTGAAGACTCTGTTATATTTTTAAAATAATCCGCACTAAAGTAGACCATTTTTTAATTTTATTACACAAACTATTTAAATGTATTAAATTAATTTGTATATAATTTATCATAATATATTCCAATTTTCCATTATTAATTTCCATTTACATTTAAATCCATTCTTTCATGGACACTGTTGGGATACATCAATTTTTTATACATTATGTCATGATTACGATGCCTTTTTCATTCCACGGATTACATTATGTTTTTTCCATATGTTTGATTTATTCATGTGGAACAGATTTTGATGAAAATTTATGATGGGTTCACCTGGGTAATGTTTAGTCTCATGAAACATCATGTTTGCATAGGGAGTAATTCTAATTCTTTTATGGGACTCTGTCTCCCATTTTAAATGGTCACGGTAGTTAGCAATGACTCAGTCATAATCCATGTTGTATATTATTTCCATCCTCATAAGATTCCATGATTAGATGATCCAATGTTCTATATTTTATTATTCCACATGTTTAATTCCTTTACATTATTTTTTATTTCGTCATGTCATGTCTTATAACCCATGTGTTATGATATATACTTCTTTTTTTATCATTCTTGGATTTTTAGCTCATCCCCTTGTATATTTCTTCCATGTGATATCTTATGAAAATATAAGAGATCAAATTATATTAGGATTTATTGGTAGAGATAACATAATTTTATTTTCATTTTGTATTTATTCAATCTAATCATGTACCTAATCATCTCGTTACACTAGACATTATGATCCTTGGTTCGTATTTGATGGTTGGTTCTGCTAAAAATCATGTAATAATATTTGAAAAATAAATGGAATATTATATTTTATTTCATAGGATGGCCATGCTATTTTTGGATATTATGATTATAAAAAATTATTAATGACCTTATAGATAATTATATCTCCACAGATAACATATATTGAACATAAGTAATCACATTTTATGAGATACTTTTCATTTTTCATGTTTATCCTTATCCATTCAATGTTTCCTTTTTTATGTTCTTATTATATAAGCATAAAATCCCCTATAATTGTACATTATTTCTCTTAATTAATTTCATGTAATATGATATTTTGTTCCAATAATCATTGTGATAGGATATGTGAGAATTTCCCAAACGAAGTTCCAAATTTGATGTGAATGGGTGCCCAAAACCCCATGATAGTACTATAAGAACTACATCATGTTATGAATAAAAACATGAATCATGTAGAATTAACTCCATATCCTATGAAATAAAATGTTTTTTAATCCATAATGTAAAAACAAAATCCTATATTTATTGAATCTTCCCATTGCCTCCTTGCAGAAAAATGGATTAACTCCATTGAGATAATATTCAATGTCCTCCAATGCCCAAAACAAGGAATTATTTTGTAAGAGGTTTATCATTCTAATGGGGAACCTTATCAATGGTGGAAAATATTCAAGAACACAAATTATAAATAAGAAATTTATTATACAAAAGTTGCATCATTAAATAAAAAAATTTATAAAACATTTCTCCAAAAAACTCAATCTTATGGTGGAATTCCTGCGACTAAAGAAAAATAAGGATGAATCTATTGGGGACTATGAATAAAAATTCTAAAAAAATTTATGATATGCCTTAAGAATTGTTGTTAATATGAAATAATGGTGGAGCACTTATTTAGATGAATAAATCCATATCAATGAAAACCATTGGCGATTTGAGACTTCGATAGCAATGTGGTGATTGTCTTCTTTGACCATAATGTATAAATGGAGATCTAATAGTCGCATTGGTATCATGGCCATGGAGACAGGAAGAATAAAATAGAGATTAATATGGGAGGATTTATAATGACCCATACATAACATGTTGGAGTTGGTGGCCTAGAACCAACTAGTTTGTACTTTATTCATTAATGAATGATTTATTACATCTGGATTGTTCTTCTTCATGATAATGCAAGTGATAATGTCCTAAAGATATCTATTGCATTAAAGGGTCATAGAGGATCCCTGCTATGATGAGTACCCGGAAGTGCCATAACACTATTCTTGAACGTATGTTCTATGGTCGGATTATATTGTTTGAGGGGCACAAATAATACAGGTCATTAGGGGTGAGGACTCATAAAACATTGAGGCACCTTCTCATTGTGTGTGCCCTTGGTAATATCCAAGAGGATATTATGAGAACGAGACCCGCCGGTAAGAAACCCACATTTCATTGTGTCATTGGATGTTCATATCTGCGGACGTGTGGATTGGTCTATAGACTTTAAGGTTATTATTAATGGTTATTAAAACTCGCGCACTTAGATGTATTGATGAAAACTATGACGACACACTATTTTCAGCGAGGTAGGATACGTTGGGTGCGTCACGAGTAATACTCCATTAATAGATAATGCGAGAAAGTATTTGTCCCTTCTGTTCCATAATGGAAGTAGATATCTTAGGCCCTTTGATGGAATTGATATAGCCTACATAAATCCATGGCCATGGTAAGGTATGGGAGAGTTCAATTCCGGAAAGTCAAAGAAATAATAATTGACCAAATGGGTTGATGGAACAAGCATGCAACCTTCTTGATTAGAGATATCGAGACAAATAGATTATATTACACGTTAATCATTCGTAGGATATGAAACGTCATTGTGGCGTTAACTACTTTCTCTATGGGTCCCTTGTTGTGTTTCTAGACGCTAACCTTTTACTTTAGGTAGGATCTACCTTAAGCCACAGAGAAAGAGGCCAAAAGGGTCACACACTAAGTGTGTCCATGTATCTTAGTTAAATATTAATTTAACAATTTCAATAAAGATTATTCTCGATTGTGGTTTAATAATTATTCAAGGATGTCTGATCGCATTTATTTCAACCCTAGTTATTCGAGAGAATATATTGTGGGCGAAATAATATGTATTTATTAGCGAGTAATGCAGTTACATTTATTTAAGAAATAAATAGCCATTACTCAAGGTCTAAAAAATGAGGTGGAGGAAAATAAATAAAATTGGAAAATAAAAGTACATGTCGTGTATGTTTATACATACATTCCGTGTAGTTTGTTTTTTCGGGATTCGTGAGAAAATATTGTTTATTTAATTAAACAATATAAAATTTGATACATTGGATGCTTGTCAATTAATAATGACGGTCAACTGTCATTATTAAGACATAGGGTATTACTAAATATTAAATGAAATAAATAAATTATTTTGGGAAATTAATTCATTTTTTTATTCTATGTATTATAAATCCCAATTACATTATTCTTAATAGGGGTTAACCATTTTGGTTGTGCACAACGGTTTGGAAATACTCTCATTCCAAGAGTGAATTCCCTTTCCACCAAGAACGCTTTCAAGTTTCAAAAGCAAGATCCTCCACCGGATCAAGCTGATCGAAGATGGACATCGCAAGGGAAGGATCTTCCACGCTAGCACCCGGAGTTCCCTTCGGCGATGTCCAGAGATACGTGGAGCACATGTGGATCACTGCAAGGGGAATCTTGCACTTGGATTCTACAACGTAACAACAGATCATAGGATCGTGACCGGAGGCATCAACGAAGAAAGAATTCCATCGAGGTAGTTCTTATTAATTAATTAAATTAATTATAATCAACGTATGATGATCCTCCACAAGGGTTCTGGGACTCTTCTTTTCTTTTCGTTCGATGTTCTATTCTGAAGATTCGGCATTTTATATCGTGACTAATCTCAGATTGAACGTTGTTTAACATTAAAATTAACGTTGGGTAATCCCACCAATGCGCTTCTGCTGCACCAGAAACATACATGTGGTATCAGAGGGGTCATATCGTTGATTATAATTATTTAGTTTCTCGTTGGTGATTTATTCATTTAATAATTTAGTTGTTTCAATTCATGTTTAATCGTTCTGGAAATATGAATCTCAATATATGTTCTTCCACCCTCGTTTCTCGTTCACCTCATAGAAACGAATTTTTCTTTTAATTTTGATTAAAATAAAATAGTGGAACTCATCCAGAGGAGCCAAACGTTTCGGGCCGTACAACACAAGAATTCACGGCGTGTATTCAGAAGTACACGATGTGTAGTCTAGGTTCAATGCATTGACCGATCCTCCAAATCAGGCCATGTATTGAGGTTATTTATGACACCATGTGTTGAATGGAAACAGGTGGCACATGGTTTCTAGATTACAAGTTGTGTGGTCCAACTGAACACGGCATGTTGTCCCTTCATGTTAGGGTTGGGTCGTGTACCCCGTACATGGCTTTCCTGGCTGGAAACTGTGTAATGTGGAAACTACACAGTGTGTGTCCAAAAGAACATGCCATGTACTCCGAAAATTTCCGAAGTAAATTAACACGCCATGTCCCCAGGAATATACACGAGATGAATGGTGAAGAAAATTACACGCCGTGTAGTCAGAACTACATGGCATGTAATCACCCAAATTACACAGATTTATTAAAATTTAAGTATTATATTATACAAACCCTTGAGACATGTACCATGGTGCTGGCGTAAAGATGAGGCACAACACGTGATAGGTGTTTTATATATATGTGTTTAATTTAACATCTGCGTAATGATAGGGAATTCACCAGGTTTCCTCCAAGGTACATGTTACGTACAAGGATAATTTTAAATGAATTTATTTGTTTAAAATTATGATGGATGAGAATCTCATGGAAATTCAGAAAAGGGATTAAGATAAAAGGATTGATTAATTAAAGATAATTAATTGATTCGAGTGTGATTTATATTAAACAAGAAAAATTAATGAATTGAATGCTAGTTTTATTTCTGCGTAAATATCATTGCATGTGTGGATGATTATGAGATAGACCGAAACCTTTGTATGTGAATGGTTTCTTTTAATTTATTTATTTAAATTAAATTTGTTGGCCTACGAGCCATCTCGTCATTAATATGTAGGGCATGCGTGCCCTAGGATTCTTTTATATAAAACCCCCCTTTTACCCCTCAACTGCATGTGAGATAAATTCATATGTAATGGATGGAGATCCCAAGCTAGTGGAGGCATCTCATGTTTTGAGCCAAGGTGAATCCAATCCAAGGAGATAAAAAGGTGGACAGGTGGAAAGCTGTATACATGAACTTGAAAGGTTGAAGGTGTTTCTCCCCTATGTCTTGGGTTAGTTTATCAAACACTAGATAAACTAACCAATAGAACAAGCTCATGATCATTCCATTTATTTTATTTCTATCAGTTGCATTGTTTATTTATTGTGGGTGCGTTGTCACGATAACACAATTAATGAATATAACAAGCATGCAAGATAGAACTAAAATAAGACCGGTTTATACGTAAATATTATCTTAGACATGGTTAATCACTTAAGTATATACCACTTAATATTAACAAGCATGAAATCAAAGATAATAATATGTAAATTTACGTATAAGGATAAAATCCCTCAAAAGAATTATTAAGTCAGTATAGCCTTCCATAATCTTAGTTAGAATCGAACCATAGTTCAAAGTGCTTCACCAACCCTAGTTGGGGTGCTTTCAATTATCAGGGAATTCTAATTCAAGGTTTTGGGTTCACTTAACTTGGTTCACATCAAGGGTTGACTGCCATAGCCGGACTTGGTGTGGCTAAGAGGCAAAGGTTGAGGAAATCCAAAATAAAAGGATTTTAGGATTGGGGAGTCCACTCAGTGGATTAAGGAGCTGTGAGTTCATGAAGTTGGCATTTGGAATGCCTACCTAAAACCCTTCATGTAGCTTGACCAACCCTAGTTGGGGTAATGCGAAGGGAAATATAGATCCTTGCCATTAGAATATTTAGGGAACAGAATATTCCGAATTCAATGGTGAGGGCAATTGGATTTCGATAAAATAGTGGGAAAATAATAAGTATTAATTAATTTATTTGTCTCATTTTTGTAATAAAGTACTAAAACATTTCTCATCTCAATTTGTAGAAATGGTAAGAAAATGATGTCAAACATATCATTTTGCACCATACTCCTGAAGGAAAACCTTCTCACAAGCACCAATTTCCAAGAGTGGCAGAGGCGTTTATGTGTCGTCCTTCGCCACGAAAGGAAATTGTATGTGCTTGAAGAGCCTATTCCAGTTGCGCCTGGGAAAGAGGCCAGTGATGAGGAATTGTCTCTCTATACGAAACACATGGATGATGCCACAGATGTACAATGTTTCATGCTATCATCCATGTCTAATAAGCTCTTGAAGCAACATGAAAACATGGACGTGTATTGCATGATGTCTCACCTTAAGGATATCTACCAAGAGAAGGTGAGAAAGTAGAGGTATTAGATCTCCAATGCTTTGTTCACCATGAATCATGGAGAGTCTGCGCCATTTGGGCCCCATGTATTCAAGCTTATTGGCTACATTGAATGCCTATACATCTTAGGATTAAATTCCCAGATGAGTTGCATACAGATCTCATCCTATCATCACAGCTCAAGACCATCTCTAGCTTCGTTGTCAACAATAATATGAGTGGAAATGGGAAGAGTCTATTAGAGCTTCTGAACTAGATTCGCCAGGTAGATAAGGACATGGGGCGTGACAAACCCACTGTAATGGCCCGGACCTCTCCAGTCCATTACATTGTTAAAATGTGGTGTTGGAGGTGTTCCGAGAGGTCAAGGTGACTTATCCCCAACACTTTTCCAAATTTCCAATTCTGTGAACAGTGTTTCCAGTTTTATGAACAGTAAAAGATCGGTCTGACAGATCGGTCTCACAGATCGGACTGACAGATCAGTCTCACAGATCGGTCTCATAGATCAGTCGCACAGATCGGTCTGACAGATAGGTCTCACAGATCGGTCTCACAGATCGGTCTGACAGATCGGTTTCACAGATCGGTCTGACAGATCGGTCTCACAGATCGGTTTCAGAGATCGGTCTGACTGTTCGGTGTCACAGATCGGTCTGACAGATCGGTCTCACAGATCGGTCTGAAAGATCAGTTTCATAGATCGTTCTGAAAGATCGGTCTGACAGATCGGTGTCACAGATCGGTCTGACAGATCGGTTTCATAGATTGGTTTCACAGATCGGTCTGACAGATCGGTCTTAGAGATCGGTCTGACAGATCAGTTTCATAGATCAGTCTGACAGATCGGTCTGACAGATCGGTCTGACAGATCGGTTTCACAGATCGTTCTGAGAGATCGGTTTCACAGATCGGTCTGACAGATCGGTTTCACATATCGGTTTCACAGATTGGTTTCATGTACATTAACAGTGGGTGAACAGTGTTTACATATTCCTAGAGTTTTGCCCCTTTTGACGTTTCCTTTGAAGTAAAATACATTTAAAGCCTTGTTTTAAGGGATCTTAAGGCCGTTTCAAATGCCATAAATCCTATATTAATTATTCCTAAGTCCGGGATGTATTTACTTGGTCAAACTGCGTGGGTTAATGCGATCCGTTTTTAATGGAGAATTAACCGGATCTTAAACCGTCGCCCCATTAAATCTTAGAAAAGGGACGAGATATCATTCTCCCTTGTTCTTTCCCTTTGTTCTCTGCTAAGAGATGCTAGAACCTTTCAATCATTCCCGTAGGAGTTGCACAATCAATCTTTACCCCTAGGATTGGTTCTTCTCTATATTGGATGCAACCAAACTATATCGGTCATTCTTCCCAATAAGGTATGTTTTATCCTCATTCCTTTGGGGGTCATATTCTCTTGATTCTCCCTTCCATATTATACCATGTAATTTCCATGATTCCAGTGGGGTTTTCTTAGGGTTGGCTGGTACTGTTTTACCATTACATCCTTCGGTGGATGCAGTTATCGTGAGAGGAGGATTGTGACCCATTGTGTGGATAAAGGACCTCAAGAACTCTTCGAGGTAGGGGATTCATGGCTTCTCTAATTATATATGTGCAATCGTATAATTAGCATGTTTTAGTCCTTTGGATCAAAATTAAATTGACCTAATTAAATACTTGAACTGGATTAAAATAAGTGGTTGATCGCATGTTTTTGCTTTATACCATGATGATGGGTTGCTTCATGTTTTTCTAGATAGAGTGATATCTATGATTTATTTGATTTTTTGTACGTTCATGATAGAAATTTATAATGAACGTAAAGCCGGAATTAATTGTTAATTAATTTGATAAAGATAATGAGGCATGTAAATTAATCTGGTTATTGAAGTTGTTGTAGTTGTTCTAATTTGTGGGTAATCTAATTATGGAAGTAAGCATGGTTATTTAAATGTGATAGATTACTGATTAGGTATCCTGTAATTGGAACCTACGCATAACAAATCGTATAATTCAATATGGATTAAAGAACACATTGTGTGGGATTTTCTAAAAGGGTTCTGAGTTAACCTCTTGTTTGTTAAAGGGTCAAGAGCCCATGGTTGTGACTGTTGTTTTCCTACTGCTTGTGATGTAATGTGAGCCTGGATGGCTGTTGTGATTTTATGAGGCATGGGGACTTGTGGTAGTGGCAGTGGAAGATGCCTATGGTGGGGAGATGCATCAGCTTATGCATGTGGGTGTCGGGGAGGACACCAGGGGTGATGGAATGGGATGGACGTGGTTGCTGGATGCTTGTGGATTCTTTGAATGTTTATCTTCTTTTCATTTCCCCACTGCTCATGGCAGCTGGTCTTGCTTACCCTTCTTCCAAAGGAGGCGAAGACGCGTGGGGTATGCCACGTGCTTTCCGTGTTTAGCCTCTCGAGGGATAATGGGTATATGCTCTTTCTATATGCTGAAAAGACTCGATGGGTAGTATATATACTCACCGTGTCGAGCCTCCTTTGTGTTTAGAAGCATATGATGCTATTCTAGAATGCCTGGGTATATGGAAAAGTAATTTTTTAATGAATGTTTTATTAAATGGTGAAAATCCATGGGGATGGAGATACTAGAATTTAAAAGGTGACGTGAATCTCAAAAGGAGAAGTTGATTTTGAGTGTGATGACAATTCAGTTTAATGTGGAATTTTTCATGCTTAATTAATGTTTAATGAATTAATTAATGTACATTGGAACTGATAAAATGAGAACGGAGTAATCTAATAAGGATCTTCAAATGTTTGGGTGCTTATAGGGTACCTAGTATTTGAAGTGGCATCCTAGAGTCTGAGAGGCGTTAGCTGCAGTTGTATCTAAGACTTGGTAATGCCCATTTTGTGGATGTTAATTACATATATATTCTGTACTTTTTGTGTTTCTATATGCTACTCCACCCTATCAGTAAGGGAAACTGACACCCCGGGGATTCTGAGCCTGGGGGGTGTTTATCCCAAAATTCTGATGGGAGGTTGAATGGATGACTACCCCCTTTGACTCTGCTCTCTTCTCTTGGTAGATCATTGTGCTGGTAGGCACACTGGTTAGTTTTACCCATATATGTATGTAGAGGGCTGTAATGGCTTGTGTTTATTTCACACACATATATTCTGGATATAGTATCCTATGGACTACTATAGGTGTAACGTGTATAGGCTGTGATGGATTGAAGATCCCTATTCTGTGTATGGGCAATAATGGCTTGAGGTATAATACCTAATGTATGATACACGTTATGCGGGCTGTGGTGGCTCAAGGAACATACCCGGTTCTTTTGGTTGTGAGGATGGTGTGGTGCTTCACCCAGGTGTCTGCGGGGAAGACTTTTTGGTGCACGAGGTGCAGATTGTGGAGCTTAGCCCAGGTGTCTGCGGGCAACCCTTTGGAGAGAGATGCACAAGACGTATGTCATTAGGGAAAAGCGGCAAACTATTGGGGAAGTAGTAGCGGCGTACCCTTGATATCTTTACTATATTCTATATTCTTGTATTTGTTACTTAGTGACAGTAGCCATGGTGAGGTTGGGAACATAGTATACCTATTTAGGTGAAGAGTTAGTTTCACTTGTTGTTCACTAGGCTTTTGCATTCTTTCTTTACTTTTGCACTAGAGGCTTGGGGAGGATCCTACTGAGTATAATGTTATACTCAGCCTATGTATATATAAACCATTTTTCAGGACACTTGGAGCAGGTTGGAGATCATGTTGGTTACTACTAGCTTGTGGTTGGAGGAGGAGATATTCGGGCTTGTGGTCGCTGCCTTTTTCTTTCTTTTGGGCTCTTTTCGTTTCCCTTTTCAGTTGTAGTACTTTTGTATGAAATTTCATATATGTACTTGGATTTCATTTATTTTTCAGTTCTATGTTGGAGTTGATTGGAGTCTATTCTCTCTCTCTCTTCTGCATGTGTTCTCATAGAGGGTAATGCCTCCCATTTGTATGTTTATTATACCCTCGGTGCTGGTCGCCAACCCGGGGCCTGCTGGAGGCGGGACTCGGGGGTCATTATCTCCCTTCTCACATTTTCGGCCCAGGAGAGGTACACTTTTGGGGAGGGGGTCGTGACAGAGTGGTATCAGAGGTCTGGTTGAGGGACGGAATGGAGTTTGGAGTTAGGCACAGGTGAGGATGCATGGGATGGTAGGGAAATGGTGTCATTCATGTTTATAAAGTGGGGTAAACACTGGAGACCGGTAGAGACATAGGCGTTTAGGCCCCCCTATGATCTGTTGCACGGACCTTTAAGTTTACGATGGATACTAAACAAAGTGATACTGGTTGCAGGGTAGAGACCTAGGAAAGGATCATGCATCATTATTCTTTATGCATGTGCTTGAATGGTTAGACCGTGGGATACATAACCTAAAAATTAATAAAACAAAACAATTAATTAATTAATGTTGAGTCTTCCATATTCCAGGATTAGGAGCTCTAACAGTTGTTATTTTACAGGTATGGCTCCAGGTCGATGTCCACGTCAGGTATGCGCAGAAGATGCCCAGCATGCTGTTCGAGATGATCACCGTCGGGTAGATGTTGACGACGATGACACTTGGAGGAAGACACTCCGAGAGTTTCAGTGCCAAAGTCTACAGAAGTACGAGGGATCTGTTTCAGATGCAGTCACAGAAGACTGGTTGGAGGAGGTCAAGATGGGATTCAGTTTGATTCGTGCTCGGAAGGAATAGTGGGTGTCCTTGGTTGTGATGATGCTACGCAGAGCAGCGAGGCAGTGGTGGTTCATGTTCCTCGGGGATTGGGAGGATTTAGCGATCTCATGGGAGGAGTTTCGAGACAGGTTTAGAGTCAAGTTTCTTTCTTCGACTACGAAGGTGTCCAGTCTCCAGGAGCTTCTTACCCTTCGACAGGGGAGCTCTAGTGTGCGAGAGTTTGGAATCCATTTCAGGAACCTTCAATGTTATGCTTTAGACCTGTTACCAGATGAGGATGCCTGGGCGAGGAATTTCAAGGAGGCTTTGCGTCCAGAGATCCAGACCCATGTCACCCCATTTATGCTAAAGACTTATCTTGAGGTGCTGGCGAGGGCAGAGGTTGTTGAGAGGACTTTGGATAGGACTAGATCGTCACGAGAGGGGAATCGTCATGATTCCTCATGAAGAAATGTTGTGGTCCGGGGATCCCAGTTTTCAGGGAAGAAGAGTTTTCGTTCACCTGGGGGTAGGTCCGAGCCCTTTCCATCTCATTTCATCGGAGGCAGCAACTCTCAGGCCTATTCCAAGGGATCATGTGCTTGTTTTTCATGTCATGGTTGTGGTCATCAACAGCGGGAGTGGCCAAATTTTCAGAGCAATCATTATGCACCGGGCGCTCCACTCCAGGTTCCTCCATTGAGGCAGTTCCAACCGAGGCAGCAGTAGCAGGTTGCACCAGCATTAGTTCACCAGAGGGTAGATGTAGTAGGAAGAGGATAGCCCCATGATGCTCCCCATCCTCAGAGAGCAGAGTGAGGCTGTGGTGGTGGTCGTCATCAGGGTCAGAGAGGCTGTGGAAGAGGTCGTGGTCAGCTTCATGCTCTAGCATTGCTAGCCCCTGGCGAGCCAGATGTCATTCAAGGTACCCTTTTATTGTTTTCTACATTGGTGTATTCCTTGTTCGATTCAGGAGAAACACACTACTTCATATCACCTACCCTTGTCCATGCTTTGGGACTTGAGGTAGAAAGGCTTCCAGTGCCCTTGGCTTTGACTACGCTAGTTGGAGGTTGAGTAGACTTATTTGATGTATGTAGAGACTATGATCTAGTGTTGGGGCAACACAGCTCTTGGGTAGTATTCCTATGTTTACGAATACAACCATATGATGTAATACTCGGCATGGATTGGTTGTATTCGGTGCAGGCTATTGTGGATTGCTATAGGAAGAAGGTCATTTTCTTTGATGTAGATGGAGAGAAAGTGGTGTTTTTTGGTGAGAGAGATCCTCGTATGAGTCATAGACGGGTTCCATCCTTGTCATCCATGATGGCTAGGATGACGCTGAGTTCATCAGAGGTTCAACAGTTGGTGTTTCCTAGGGTCGTAGAGGAGTACCCTGACGTCTTTCCAGAAGAGGTTGTATCCTTACCCCCTCGATGAGAGATCGAGGTTTGGATTGAGCTACAACCAGGAGCATCTCCTATCTCTATGTCTCTATATAGGATGTCCCCTTATGAGTTATGAGAGCTACGTATTCAGCTTGATGGTCTGTTGCAGTGTAGTTTTATTCGGCCAAGTGTGTCACCATGGGGAGCGCCAGTTTTGTTTGTGAAAAAGGCTTATGGAAGTTTGCGGTTGTGTGTCGATTATCGTCGATTAAACAAAGTGACAATAAAGAATAGCTATCCTCTTCCATGGATTTATGACCTTTTTGATCAACTGAAGGGTGCAAGTTGGTTCTCAAAGATCGACTTGTGGTCAGGATATCATCAGATTCGTGTAAAGGATGATGATATCCCGAAGACTGCTTTCCGTTGTCGTCATTTGCATTATGAGTTTGTTATAATGCCATTCGGCGTGACGAATGCTCCAGTTGTTTTCATGGGGTTGATGAATTCTGTGTTCCCTGAATACCTGGACAAGTTTTTTGTGGTTTTCATCGATGACATCCTTTTGTACTCCACATCTGAAGAAAAGCATGAAGAGTATCTACGAGTTGTTTTGGGAGTTCTTCACCAACATCAGTTGTTTGGGAAGTTGTCCATTTGTGAGTTTTAGGATCGATAAGATCGTTTATTGGGGCATTTTGTGTCCCAAAAGGGAGTAGTTGTGGATCCGTCGAAGATAGAAGTAGTGGTGTCTTGGGAAGCCCCCAAGACCGTGTCAGAGGTGCGAAGTTTCCTTGGTCTCGCAGGCTATTGTAGGAGGTTTTTATCCAATTTCTCTTGAGTTGAGACTCCTCTGATAGCTTTGACTAGGAATGGTCAAGTGTTTATATGGACTGATCAGTGTCAAGAAGCTTTTGAGTATCTAAAGGAGAAGATGGTAAGTGCTCCAGTCCTTTGTCTTCCAGCGGAGGGAGTCCAGTTTGAAGTTTTCTATGATGCTTCACATTTGGGGATAGCCTGTGTTATCATGCAGCATAGGTCAGTTGTTTCTTATGGGTCTCGGCAGTTGCATCCCCATGAATGCAACTATGCCACCCATGATCTTGAGTTGGCAGCCGTGGTGTTTGCTCTGAAGTTGTGGAGACATTACCTCATTGGTGAGCACTTTGTGGTTTTCACCGATCATAAGAGTTTGAGGTATGTTTTCTCCCAACGTGACTTGAACATGCGGCATTGTTGGTGGATTTTAGTTCTTGTAGGAATACGACTTTGAAATATTGTATACACCTGGAAAAGGGAATGTTGTACCTGACGCACTAAGCCGAAAGTCACGTAATGATGTTGTACGTGAATCTGGTGATTTCAGGAGAGTGATGGAAGAGCTATCAGCTTTGCATCTTGAAATGGGAGAAGTTGGGGTTAGAGGGTGTCTTTTCCAGATGACAGTGCAGTCATACCAAATGCAGAAGGTGGAAGAGTCTCAGTTGGGTGATCTAGAGGTGGAAGTTTGGAGAGACATAGTTGTTTGTGGTGAGGCCCTTGATGGTTGGTCGGAGGATGAACAACACTGAGTGTTGTATCATGGCAGGCTTTTTGTCCCCTTGGTGATGCGCGAGACGGTTCGCCGAGAGTTCCATAGTTCACCCTTGGCAGTACATCCTGGTGTGACGAATATGTATCGATCCTTGAAGAGTCACTTTTGGTGGCCTGGGCTGAATCGTACGGTTGCCGAGTGTGTGTCTCGATGTTTAGTCTGCCAGAAGATGAAGGCCGAACACCGTGTTCCTGGTGGTCTTCTTCAGCAATTAGAGATTCCTCAGTGGAGGTGGGAGGACATCTCAACGGGCTTTGTTACAGGTTTACCTCAAGCTTCGGGATGACATAATTCTATATGGGTGGTAGTGGATCATTTAACAAAGTCGACCCACTTCATAGCGATCAAAGAGTCGAGCTCAGTGGATGTTTTGTCGAGGTAGTATCTATAGGAGGTGTTGAGACTTCATGGAGTACCTAGGATGATCATTTCTGATCTAGATCCTCGTTTTACCTCCAGGGTGTGGAGAGGTCTCTAGCATGCTTTTGGCTCTCAAATGTGCCTTAGCACTGCTTGTCATCCTCAAACGGATGTTCAGACAGAGCGAACAATCTAGACTCTTGAAGACATGTTGTGCACTTGTGTTCTTGATTTTGGAGGTTCATGGATGAAGCACTTACCCTTGGTATAGTTCGCTTACAATAATAGTTTTCACTCTACCATCGGTATGGTTCCGTTTGAAGCATTGTTGGGCCGGCCATGCCATTCTCCGTTGTGCTAGACTGGGGTCAGAGATTCAGCAATTCTCGGACCAGAACTAGTTCAGAGTAGAATAGAGATGGTTCAGGTGATTCTTGAGAGGATGATGATAGCACAAGATCGTCAGTAATCATATGCTGATCAAAGAAGGAGACTCTTAGAGTTTAATGTTGGGGATCATGTTTTTCTGAAGGTGACTCCCCGTCGTGGGCAGTGAAGGTTTGGTCATGGAAGTAAGCTTTCTCTGCGGTTTGTTGGTACTTTTGAGGTGTTATCTCATGTTAGAGCTGTGGCGTATTGAGTAGCACTTCCCCCTAGATGAGTCGGATACACGATGTTTTCCATGTATCACAGCTCTGTCATTATCTTTATAATGAATCTAATGTTATCGATTGGGGAGAGATCGATATTGATGATGATGCAACCTTTGAGGAGCGACCTATGAAGATCCAATACCACAAGGAGAAGGTGTTGTGTGGGCGTTCTATCCCCATAGTTCGTGTCTTGTGGTGACACGGTGGCATGGAGGAGAGTACATGGGAGCGTGAGTCAAAGATACGTGCTCAGTACCCAGAGTTGTTTAATTTTTAACTCCACTCATGTAATGATGTTTCCTTTATGGTTAGACCTTTCATGTTTTATTTATGTACCTTTGATGTGATGTTATGATTGAATTTTTTGGGAATGGATTGTTTGTTTTCATACTCTCAGATGTCATAGTTTTGTTCTAAATTTCGAACAACTCATGGTGGTTTTCCCCTGAGAGGTATCTTATGGGGTGGTTGTTCGGACCCCTCTTTTCTTCTAGGTGGGTGTTTAATTCTTGAGGATGAGAATGTTTTGAGAGGTATCTAATGTAATGGCCCGGACCTCTCTGGTCCATTACTTTGTGAAAATGTGGTGTTGGAGGTGTTCCAGGAGGTCAAGGTGACTTATCCCTGACACTTTCCCAAATTTCTAGTTCTGTGAATAGTGTTTCCAGTTTTATGAACAGTAATAGATCGGTCTGATAGATCGGTCTCACAGATCGGTCTGACAGATCGGTCTCACAGATCAGTCTGACAGATCGGTCTCACAGATCTGTCTGACAGATCGGTCTCACAGATCAGTCTGACAGATCGGTCTCACAGATCGGTCTGACAGATCGGTCTCACATATCGGTCGGAAAGATCGGTCTCACAGGTCGGTCTGACAGATCGGTTTCACAGATCGGTTTCACAGATCAGTCTGACAGATCGGTCTGACAGATCAGTTTCACAGATCGGTCTGACAGATCAGTTTCACATATCAGTCTGACAGATCAGTCTGACAGATCGGTCTCACAGATCGGTCTCACAGATTGGTCTGACAGATCGGTCTCACAGATCGGTCTGATAGATCGGTCTGACAGATCAGCCTGATAGATTGGTATCATAGATCGGTCTGACAGATAGGTGTCACAGATCAGTGTCACAGATCGGTCTCACATATCGGTCTCACAGATCGGTCTGACAGATCGGTGTCACAGATCGGTCTGACAGATCGGTCTGACAGATCGGTTTCACAGATCGGTCTAAGAGATCGGTTTCACAAATCGGTCCGACAGATCGGCTTCACATATCAGTTTCATAGATCGGTTTCATGTACAGTAATAGTGGATGAACAGTGCTTCAGATTCCTACAGCTTTTCCCCTATTGACGTTTCCTTTGACGTAAAATACATTTAAAGCGTTATTTTAAGGGCTCTTAATGCCATTTCAAATGCCATAAATCCGATATTAAATATTCCTAACGTCGGGATGTATTTACTTATTCAAACCACGTGGGTTAATGCAATCCGTTTTTAATGGAGAGTTAACCGGATCTTAAACCGTCGCCCTATTGATTCTTAGAAAAGGGACGAGATATCATTCTCCCTTGTTCATTTCACTTGTTCTCAGCTAAGAGACGCTAGAACCTTTCAGTCATTCTCGTAGGAGATGCACATTCAATCTTTACTCTTAGGATTGGTTCTGCTCTGTTTTGGATGCAACCGAACTGTGTCAATAAATCTTCCCAATAAGGTATGATTTATAATCATTCCTTTGGGGATCATATTCTCTTGATCATCCCTTCCATATTATACCATGTAATTTCCAAGATTCTAATGGGTTTTTCTTGGGGTTGGTTGGTACTGCCTTACCGTGGCATCCTCCAGTGGATGCAGTTGTCTTGAGAGGGGGATTGTGGCCCATTGGGTGGATAAAGGACGTCAAGAACTCTTCGAGGTAGGGGATTCATGGAATCTCTAATTGTATATGTGCAATCGTATAATTAGCATGTTTTAGTCCTATGGATCACAATGAAACTGACCTAATTAAATACTTGAACCGGATTAAAATAATTGGTTGATCGCATGTTGTTGCTTTATACCGTGATGACAGTTTTCCTCATGTTTTTCTAGATAGAGTGATATCTATGATTTCTTTGATTTTTTGTTCATTCATGATTGAAATTGATAATGAATGTAAAGCTGGAATTAGTTGTTAATTAATTGGCTAAAGATAAAGAGGCATGTAAATTAATCTGGTTATTGGAGTTGATGTAGTTTTTCTAAATTTTAGATAATCAAATTAGGGAAGTAAGCATGGTTATTTAATTGTGATAGCTTACTGATTAGGTATCCCGTAATTGGAACCTACGCATAACAAATCGTCTAATTCAATATTGATTAAAGAACAGTTTGTGTGGGAATTTCTAAAAGGTTTCTGAGTTACCCTCTTGTTTGTTAAAGGGTCAAGAGCCCAAGGTTGTGACTGTTGTTTTCCTGCTGCTTGTGATGTAATGTGAGCCTGGATGGATTTTGTGATGTGTGGAGGCATGGGGACTTGTGGTAGTGGTAGTGGATGATGCCTAGGGTGGCGAGATGCATCAGCTTATGCATGTGGGTGTCAGGGAGGACACCAGGGGTGATGGAATGGGATGGATGTGGTTGTTGGATTTTTGTGGATTCTTTGAATGTTTATCTGCTTTACTTTTCCCCACTGCTCAAGGCAGCTGGTCTTGCTTACCCTTCTTCCAAAGGAGGCGAAGACGCGCGGGGTATGCCACGTGCTTTCCGTGTTTATCCTCTCGAGGGAAAATCGGTCTATGCTCTTTCTATAGGCGCCAAAGACTCGACGAGTAGTATATCTACTAACCGTGTTGATCCCCCTTTGTGTTTAGAAGCATATGATGCTTTTCTAGAAATCCTACGAATATGGAAAAGTAATCATTTAATGAATGTTTGATTAAATGGTGAAAATCCACGGGGATGGAGATACTAGAATTTAAATGGTGATGTGAATCTTAAAAGGAGCAGTTGGTTTTGAATGTGATGCCTATTCAGTTTAATGTGGAATTGTTCATGCTTAATTATGGATTAATGAATTAATTACTGTATAGTGGAACTGATAAAATGGGAACAGAGTAATCTAATAAAGCTCATCAAATTTTTGTGTGCTTATAGGATACCTAGTCTTAGAAGTGGCAGCCTGGAGTCTGAGAGATGTTAGTTGTAGTTGTATCTAAGAGTAGGTAATGACCATAGTGTGGATGTGAGTTATACATATATTCTGTACTTTTTGTGTTTCTATATGCTACTTCACCCTATCTGTAAGGGCAAATGACCCCCCGAGGATTCTGAGCCCAGGGGGGTGTTTTCCCCCACATTCTGATGGGAGGTTGAATGGCTGACTACCCCCTTTGACCCCGCTCTCTTATCTTGATAGATCATTGTGCTGGTAGGCACAATTGTTAGTTTTACCCATATATGTGTATAGAAGGCTGTAATGGCTTGTGGTTATTTCACACACATATATTCTGGATATAGTATCCTATGGACTACTATAGGTGTAACGTGTATAGTCTCTGATGGCTTGAGGATCCCTATTCGGTGTATGGGATAAAATGGCTTGAGGTATAATACCCGATGTATGATACACGTTATGCAGGCTGTAGTGGCTCCCGGAACATACCTGGTTGCTTTTGGTTGTGCGGATGATGTGGTGCTTCGCCCAGGTGTCTGCGGGAAAGCGTTTTTAGTGCACGAGGTGCAGATTTTGGAGCATAGCCCAGGTGTCTACGGGCAAGCCTTTGGAGAGAGATGCACAGGACGTGTGTCGTTGGGGAAAAGCGGCAAACCAGTGGGGAAGTAGTAGCGGGGTATACATGATATCTTTAATATATGCTATATTCTTGTATTCGTTACTTGGTGAGAGTATCCATGGTGAGGTTGAGAAATTAGTATACATGTTTAGGTGATAAGTTTGTTTCACATGTTGTTCACTAGGCTTTAACATGCTTTCTTTACTTTTTCAAGAGAGGCTTGGGGAGGAACCTACTAATTATACTGTTATACTCACCCTATGTATATATAAACTGTTTTTTAGATCACTTGGTGCAGGTTGGAGATCAAGCTGGTTACTACTAGCTTGTGGTTGGAGGAGGAGATGTTCGGGCTTGTGGTCGCTGCCATTTTACTTTCATTTGGGTACTTTTAGTTTCCCCTTTTAGTTGTAGTACTTTTTCATGACATTTCATATATGTACTTGGATTTATTTTATTTTTCAGTTCTGAGTTGGAGTTGATTGGAGTCTATTCTATCTCTCTCTTCTGCATGTGTTCTCATAGAGGGTAATGGCACCCATTTGAATGTTTATTATACCCTCGGTGCTAGTCGCCAACCCGGGGCCTACTGGAGGCGGGACTCGTGGGTCATTATCTCCCTTATCACATTGTCGGCCCAGGAGGGGAACACTTTGTGGGGAGGGGGTCGTGACACCCGTGGTCCTTGTGTTAAGTAAGAAAAGGAAGGTCAAGGAAAAAAGGCCAAAGGATTATTAACGATCTAAAGCCCCCGAGCATCGTCCCTCCAAGAAGGGGAAGATCCAGAGGTAGGGCAAGGAACAGTAGGCAAAGTGTTTTCCATGTGGAAAGCAGGGCCACTAGAAGAGGAACTACACCTAGAAGCATGGGGATGATAAAGGTGCATTTGTTATTGAGTGAAATATTTCAATTTCTACACATTGGGTATTAGATACAGCTTGTGTGGCTCACATCTGTATTCAAATGTAAGAACCATGTAGATTTAGAAAGATTTCCAGAGGAGAGGTGGATCTTCGAGCTGCCAATGGCACAAGGCTGGCTGCGTTTGCTATTGGTGACTACCACATCTCATTTCCAACTGGCATGATTTTGGTTTTACAAAACTGTTATTTTGTTCCTAGTGTTACCAAGAACATAATTTCTTTATCTTGTTAGGATATGGATGGATTTGTTTTCAAGTTTGGAAATAAGGGTTGTCTCTTTTATAAGAACAACGTATGTTATGGTATGGAACATTTAAATAATGGTTTGTATGTATTGAATTATGAAAACCAAGTGTGGGCAATCGATAATGAAATAAACTCACATGACTCATACATCACCCAGTTGTGGCATCACCGCCTTGGTCATGTAAACGATAAGCATTTGACAAAGCTCTATCAAGAGGTTTATTTAGACTTCACTAAGCTGAAACCACTTGATAGATGTTACACTTGTTTACAATGTAAAATTACCAATCCGCCTTTTGGGGGACATGGTGAAAGAGCCACAGAGCCTCTAGGATTGGTACACACAGATGTATGTGGACCATTTCCAGTTGAAGCTAGAGGTGGATATTCTTACATCATTACTTTTACTGCTGATTTGGGTAGATATGGATTTTTCTACTTAATGAGGTATAAGTAGGAAGCCTTAGAGAAATTTAAGTAAATCAAGAATGAAGTAGAGAATCATCTTGGTAAGAAGATAAAGAAGCTTCGATCGGATCAAGGTGGAGAATATCTGAACCAGGAGTTCAACGATCTTCTACGGGAGTCTGGGATTCTATCTCAGCTCACTCCTCCTTATACACCATAGTGGAATGGTGTTAGTGAAAGGAGGAACCGCACCTTGTTAGACATAGTGAGGTCGATGATGAGTCATGCAGATCTTCCATTATTCTTTTGGATATATGATTTACAAACTGCAGCATACACATTAAACTGAGTACCAACTAAGGTGGAAAAAGGAATTCCCTCCGAGTTATGGAATTGAAAGAAACCCATTTTTTCGCATACACGTGTATGGGGATGCGAAGAATTTGTTAAGACCTTCTCAAGAAACAAACTGGCACCCTGGGGCACGAAGTGTATATTTATAGGATATCCTTAGGAAACAAAAGGATAATACATATATAACCCTCAGGAAAAGAAAGTGATAGTCTCCAGACAAGCCATCTTTCTTGAGAGGGAGCACATCCTCAAGAAGGATAATGGGAGCAAGATTGAATTCGACGAAGTTGATGCTCAAGATACATAGGAGTTGGTACAGGAACAAGTTCCACATTTCCCCATTGAAGAGGATCCAGAAACACAAGTACATCGTAAGAGCTCATGAAAGGTAAGGGAACTAGAGAATATTTGGTTTCCTAGTCACCGAGGATGGTGAATCATTATTGTTAGACAATGATGAACCTATCTTCTACAAGGAAGCATTAGAAAGCTCAGAAGCTGCAAGATGGCTATAAGCTATGAATTCTTAGATGGATTCCATGTATCAGAACCAATTTTGGGTTCTGGTCGATGAGCCAGTTGATGTAAAGCCTATTGGATGCAAATGGGTATTCAAGAGAAAGCTGGACATGGAATGTCAAGTTAGCGCTTATTATTCATGGCTAGTGGATAAAGGATTCAGACAACTTCAAGGAATTGACTATGATGAAACCTTCTCGCTAGTTCCCATGTTTAAATCCATAAGAATCATACTTTCCATATCAGCTTACCATGACTACGAGATTTGGTAGATGGATGTCAAAACAACATTCCTTAAAGAGAACCTTTAGGAAGATGTCTATTTGACACAAACGAAAGGGTTTGTGACACCAGGTGAAGCCAAATTTGTTTCCAAGTTGCAAAAATCCATTTATAGATTAAAGCAAGAATCCAGGTCATGGAACATTCGATTTGATGAAGCCATAAAGGAATTTGGTTTCATTAAGAATGAATGTGAGCCATGTGTTTATATATAGTTTAATGGGAACGCAGTTGTTATACTAGTAGTATATGTTAGTGACATATTTCTTATTGGAAATAACGTACCATCCTTACAGTCAGTTAAGGACTTGTTGAAAAAATGCTTCTCCATGAAAGATTTAGTTAAACCAGCCTACATTATAGGGATAAAGATCATTCATGATAGATCCAAGAGGATGCTTGGACTAAGCCAGGGTACATACATTGACTAGATACTAAAGAGATTTAGTATGGAACAATCTAGGATAGGATTGGTTCCAGTGTCACATGGATTACATATTTCTAAGAAAATGTGTCCTCAGACACAACAAGAGAGAGATAGGATGAGCAAGATCCCATACGCCTTGGCTATAGGATCCATCATGTATGCCATGTCATGTATCAGGATTGATGTTGCCTAAGCACTGAGCATGGTAGGAAGATATCAAGCAGATCCAAGGGAATAGCATTGGACTGCTGTTAAGACAATCCTTTAGTATCTAAGAGGTACTAAGGATATGTTCCTCGTGTATGGAGGAGACAAGGAGCTTGTCATCAGAGGGTATGTTGATGCGGGTTTTTAAACAGATCAGAATGATCTGAAGTCGCAATCTGGATATGTTTTCTGTCTCAATGGAGGAGCTGTGAGCTGGAAGAGTTCAAAGCAGCCGGTTTTTTCTGATTCTACAGAGGAGTCCGAGTATATAGTGGCTTCTGATGCATCCAAGGAAGCCATCTGGATTCAGAACTTTTTCTAAGAGCTAGAAGTGGTGCCTAGAAGTGAATATCCCATTACATTGTATTGTTATAATACTGCAGCAGTGGCTCTTGCAAAAGGACCAAGGTCACATCAACGGAAAAAGCACATACTCTGGATGTATGAACTCTTGAGGTTTTTCTATCAGAGGGGTGAATTTGCAGTGACCAGAGTGTCCACGGAAGAGAACGTGGAGGAACCCATGACTAAAGGCCTATCTCAGCAGATGCATGAATATCATGTGAGAGCTAGCAGGTTAAATGTTGTTAGTAGTTGGATCTAGTCAAAGTGGGAGTCTGTTGGAGTTGGTGGACTAGAACCAACTAGTTTGTACTTTATGCATTAATGAAAGATTTATCACATCTTTGTTGTTCTTCTGTATGAAAATTCATCTGATAATATCCTAAGGATAGCTGTTTCATTAAAGGGTCATAGCGGATCCCTGCTATGATGAGAACCCTGAAGTGCCATAACACTTTTCTTGAAAGTATGTTCTGTGGATGGATGATATTATTTGAGGGCCACAAATAATACAAGTCGTTAGGGGTGAGGACTCATAAAACTTTTTGGAACCTTCTCATGGTGTGCGCCATAGGTAATATCCAGGAGGATATTATGAGAAAGATACCTGCCAATTGGAAATCCACATTTCATAGTGTCATTGGATGTTCCAATCTATGGACGTGTGTACTGGTCCTTATACTTTAAGATTATTATTAATGGGTATTACAACTCGCACACATAGAGGTATTGACGAAAAATATGACAACACACTGTTCGCGGTGAGGTAGGATACGTTGGGTGCGTCACGAGTAATACTGCATTAATAGATAATGTGAGAAAGGATTTATCCCTTCTATTCCATAACGGAAGTAGATATCTCAGGACATTTGATGGAATTGATATATCCTACATAAATCCATGTCCATGGTAAGGTATGGGAAAGTTCAATTGTAGGAAGTCAAAGAAAGAATAATCAAGCACATGGGTTGATGGCACTAGCATGAAACCCGCTTGATTAAAGGTATAGATACAAAGGGATTATATTACATGGTAAGCGTTTGTAGGAGGTGACACGTCATTGTGGCGTTAACTTCTTTCTATATGGGTGCCTTGGCATGTTGCTAGATGCTAACCTTGGACTTTAGGCAGGCTCCGCCTAATTCCACTAAGAAATAGGCCTAAGGGGTCACACACTAAGTGTGTCCATGTATCTCAGTTGAATACTAATTTAACAAGTTGAATAAATATTATTCCCAAATGTGGTTTAATAATTATTCAAGGATACCTGATCACATTTATTTAAACACTAGTTATTTGGGAGAATATATTGTGGGTGAAATAATATGTATTTATTAGCGAGTAATGAAGTTACATTTATTTAATAAATAAATAGCCATTACTCAAGGTCTAATAAATGAGGTGGAGGAAAATAAATAAAACTATAAAAATAAAAGTACACGCCGTATATGTTTATACATACACACCGTGTAGTTTGTTTTTTCAGGATTCATAAGAAAATATTGTTTATTTAATTAAATGATTTTAAATGTGATGCATTGGATGCATGTCAAGTAATAATGATGGTCAACTGTCATTATTAAGACATCGGGCATTACTAAGAATTAAATGAAATAATTAAATGATTTTGGGCAGTTAATTAATTTTATTATTCTATGTATTATAAATCCCAATTACATTATCCTCAATAGGGGTTATCCATGTTGGTTGTGCACAATGGATTGGAAATAATCTCAAGCCAAGATAGAATTCCCTTTCCACCAAGAACGTTTTCAAGTTACAAAAGCAAGATCCTCTACCGGATCAAGGTGATCGCAGACGGACATCGCAAGTGAAGGATCTTCTGTGCTACCACACGGAGATCCCTTCGGCATCGTCCGGAGATACGTGGAGCACATGTGGATCACCGCTAGAGGAATCCTGCACTTGGATTCTACGACTCAACGACGGATCACGGGATCGTAAATGGAGGCATCAACGAAGAATGAATTCCATCGAGGTAATTCTTATGAATTAATTAATTTAATTATAATAAACATATGATAATCCTCCTCAAGGGTTATGGGACTCTTATTTTCTTTTCGTTCTTCATTCTATTCCAAAGATTTGGCATTTTATATAGTGACAAATCTCGTATTGAACGTTGTTTAACATTAAAATTAACGTTGGGAATCCCACCAACGTGCTTCCATTGTGCCCAGAACCTACATTACATACATTTATATTACATCCAAGATGATGAATATTCATTAAAAATTATAACAAATCCACAAAAATATTGTTTATGTATAGTGTTTTTAGAAATTGGGAAGCATAAAAAACTAGTTCATAAGAAATCTCCATTATCTCCCACTTATTTAATCAAAACTAGACCTCCTTTTGATTTATCACACTTAAAACTCTTCTTCTTAACATGGTTAAAGGAAACATATGAATGGGTGAGATCAGATGCTCAATATTGGTATACAATATAGATATCAATAATATCATATTCATAATACTTAAGAACATAACATAATAAAATCATATCATGCAGATGACAGATTGTGATATAATGCCATGGGATTAATCATGAATTTTCATAAAAATCAATGAACATAATCCAAATATTCATAACATAATACATGAAGTTTTTTGGAAGACTCATAAGCATATAAAAGAAGATTAAATTATTTAAGGCTCATTTACAATATCATCAAAGGGGACAAAGTCCATTACTAAACTGAGTTCACTCTTCATTCCATCATATTTTTACTGAATCAAGATCATTTTCCATTCAAGCGATGTATGAATCATGAGATATAAATCGTTACCCAATGCATTAGGGAGAGTTATGGGTCCCACCTATAACATAATGAATCCATTCTTACGATTGGCACAAAAACATAAATCATACAACATGGCATAACCCACAAAATAAAATATTTTTCTTTAAACATCATTCCACCAAAACACAATCTATGTTAAGTAAATGGATATCATAAATAGAATTCCACCATAAACATAATAAATCCATATGAAAAATTAGTATATCATAATTTAAATAGAACCCTCTTAAATAATTTCATTGTAGATGGAAAATATTTTTGACAAGACACTTGTAATTAATTCTTGAAAAAAATGCTCATTCTTCTTAAAAAATGATTCATTTTATCAAAACACAAAAAAAATTAAAATACAATAATTTATTTGAAAATAAACTTCAAATAATGTATAGGTATCCTTATAGAAATAATGAATTATGAAAATGTAAAAATCCATTCATGCAGTATAAGCTAAATAAAATTATCATCTAACTTTTCATAGAAGAGGAAAAAATTATCTCATATCGAATAACAACAAAAAGTTCATTTCATATCATTTTATAAGAATTCCCATATATAAAAAATTGACTTTAAAATTTTTTATATGAATATAAAAAATATGGAATATTTAGTAATCATGGATGTTTTTGATAAATATACACTTGTAAATACATATGTATAATTAATCTCGGAAAATAATGAGATTGATAATTTTCCATTACCTTTTAGGTATGATTTCCTTTGTATGTATCTGAACCTCATTTATCATGATTCAAATAATGTCAATGACTTATTTCAGAATTCTAGTCATTTTTTTATATTATATGATAATTTTTTAATTTTTTGCTAATAATATTTTATTATTACATTACAATAAATCATGCCTCTAACAGTGCTATAATTGGCCTTTATCAGTGCTATAAATGAACAAACAATGTGACTAATGTTAAAAGACCAAGCCTTTTATCAACGCTGAAAAAGAGATCATAATGCGGATATTTATCAGTGCTTTATAATGTGATGATAAAGAAAACATTTATCATCACTTCATAATGTTCCGCTAAAATAATACTTTGTCAGCATTTTATAATCCATGATAAATTAGAGCTTTATCACCACTTTTAGAAGTGCTGATAAATTCATTTTTATCAATTATTTTGAAAGAACTGATAAATATGTTCTTTATTAGTGATTTCAAAGGAGCTGATAAAAGGCCATATTGTCGTCTGATATAACAGCACACTACAACACCATTGTTGTGGGCTTTTACATCACATTGTAGCCCTAGAAGCACCATAAATACAACAGGTATATAAACAAAAACAAGTCCAAGTACAAATTTAAAATAAAATTAAATTAGAAACGAAAATAATAGAACAAATTACTATATTATAGATATTTGTAATACTTATTTATAAACCTTTATAAATACAGATTATTATATGCATTCAGAATCCATTTTTACTGTCAATATTACCGTGATTTTCATTGAAATCCTTTTTCAAACTTCCAACATTGCATAAGAAGGTTCAAACAGACCACATAAAATTGAACAAAATAAACCACTCATATAAGAAAATAGTTATTATTTGAGTAATACTTCGATGGAATAAATTAATCATAAATATTGAACATTACATTAATTACATGGAAAATATTTTCTTTGTTTAAACATTAAGATAACCTTTGTGATTGAGAAAATAAAACAACCTTTCTCTTCCTGCAAAGGAAATTGAGTAACTTGAAATAATGTTATAAATGAACCAATATATGGGTTAAATAGTTATAAGGGATAAGAATCGTGAATGATGAAAAAATCACCCCAACACGAACAAATGAATCCAGATTTATAAGAAAATATTTATTATGTAAGTTATACTAAAAAGATATAAATTAAACATAAATATTGAACAATAAATTATTTCTATGAAAAATTATTTTACTGTGTCATCATCATGGTTACCTCTGTGATTGAGAAAAGGTTTCATAATTACACTTTGTAAAAATGTAGTGGATGTATCTTAAAGGAAACTGATAAATTCCCCACCATATGGGTGAAAATATTTTTAGGGAGAAGGATCATGAATGTTCAATAGAGCACCCAAACCTGATAAAAAAAATCCTCTTATATAGGAAAACAATTATTATGTGAGTAATACTAAAAATAAATTAATTAATCCTAAATATGAAATAATACATAAATACTCTGGGAAATAAATCTACGGTGAAAACATAAATATTACCAATGTTATTGAGAAGAAGAAGCGATGTTTCTCGTCCTACAAATGATGTGGAGTTAACATGAATGAAAGTGATGAATGCACCATTGTATGGGTGAAACTATTTTAATGGAGAACAAGCATGAATATTAGACTGATCACCCCAACTCGAAAAAAATAATCTAATTGTATAAGAAAATAATTATTACATGGGTAGTACTAAATTGAAATTAATTAAACATAAATATGAAAATTACATTAATTCTATAGTTAATGTTTTTACTATGAAAAACAAGATTACATTAAATAGAACAATAAAGTTATACAATTACCTATGAATCCCTTCTATTTTTTCTCAATCAATATTCACAATCACATGTCTCAAAAAAATAACAATTACACACACACACGACTTGATGAACAAAGTATACATAGTGTGACACTACATGAGCACCCAAATCCCATTTCAAAACATACACACACAAAATAATTTCAAAAAAATTGCCCTCACACATATTATGTATTTTAATAATTCGTTTAAAATGTTTTCTAAAAGAACCGCAAGAGGAACCGCAAGGTTATTCAGGAAAAATACAAACAAGATCACATGAAAATGAAACTTTCAAAATCTAACGCTCTGTATATCCACATCAAACATAATTTGTAACACTTATATAATTTAATAAATCTATTAACTAATTTATTTAACTCATCCAATTAACAAAACAATAATTTACTCCAATTTGTAACCAATTCCATAGTGATTCCCCCTTTTTTAAAAATTGTATCTAACCGGATATCATTTCCAAAACATTTCTTCCATCCTTTAAAACAACTTAAAATTAACATTAAAAAAATTATAACATGTTAAATATGGTAAAGTATGTCAATTTAATTTAACAAATTTCTTCCAAACTAATCCACACATATGTGCCTTTGAATACATGATATGAACCTTTCAAACAACCCATAAAACACATCCATGGAACACCACACTAAAACACTCCAACACACACACAACATTGTCATTTTCCATTACAATCCCAAAACCCAACACAAAGCATGACAAACGCTTCAATGGCACATTTCACATCACTCACATCATTTCATAAACCATTTCCACATCACAAATTTTATTTATAAAACAAATTCTTAACTATTTAAATATTTCACAAATCATACTCAAAAGTACACAACAAGGATAACATGCACAAAATGATCCATTTCCAAAAAAAATGTTTTCAACGCTCATGCAATTTAAATACCAAAAAATAGAATTCACTCTACTCAAACAATTAATTGAACATTTTCAACTATTTTTCACAATAAGACCTATAATGAAACATAACAATTTATCTTTAGAAAAATAATTTTCAACACAAATTAATTAAATATAAAATCAAAAACATGTTTTCCCGCCAAAATAAACTATAGAGCATTCAAAAATTAAGTTAGAGATAAAATTTAATTATCTAAAATTGATGGGGCATGGAATCACCTACAATGGGTGGAGAAATTAAGATAAAGTGGTGTGAAATTCCATCCCCATTGCAACTGAAATAGAAAACTGGATTTTGGATGAGATCTTCATGAAACTAGAGTGCCTCCAATAGTCATGTGTTGTTATTCGAGCTTCGATTCACAAAGGAGGATCACCTACAGTGGGTGTCTTCTACTGATTTCTATTAATTTCATGAAGAGTTTGCTAATTCTTAGGGGTTTTAAAATATATTGGGACACTTTTCTGGGTGCTTACAAATACGCGATGATAAAGATCCATTTTTTGTGCATTTAATATGTAAGCGCTAATAAAATGACTCTTTATGGGAACTTTCTTAGTGATGATAGAGGTATGAATTTTTTAGTGCTAAAAATGCACTAGTAAAATCAATCATTAATAGTGATAAAAAATTAGTGCTAATAAATTATATTTTTATTAGCGGGGTGGTTAGCAATAATAATTCCACATTTTATCAATGTGAACTAAGCGTTGATAATTATGATTTTGTTTGTGTTTATTACTTAAGTGATGATAAAGGATTTATAATTATAAGTATAAATAAAAACAATATAAATATTTATATATACTTAATATATATATATATATATAATATCAATTATATTCCTTTTAAAATATATTTATTGTAGTTGTATAATAATTTATTATAATTCCAAAAATATTTTTGAAAAATAATATTTATATCATTAGATATATTTTTATAATTGTACATATATATAATTAATAAATATATTTAAATATAAATATAGAAAACATATTCATTATTTAAGTAATTTTGTTATAAATATAAAAATTATATATATATATATATTTATAATTAAATAAAAACTTAAAAAAATTATTTATTTATTTACAATTATAAATATATAACTGCATCAATATAGTAAATGTACATTTAAAAAAATATATTTATTTATAAATATTATTTTACTAATATATTTTTAACAATATTAATGAATATCTTTTTTTATGTGAACACATCTATGTTAAAATTGTGTGAAATTGAATAAATTAAGTATAATTACACTTTAAAAATATTTATAAAATTGATAAGTTTGGTGTATATGCATTGTATAGAAAAATTCATTAATTACATATATGTAAAATCAATATAACAAACATAAGATCTATGTTAAATTAAAAAATCAAACGACATTCAATTATATGTAAAGTACAATGCAATGGTAGTCAATATTTTTAATTCATAAAAATTTTAATTATAAACCATTATTCAAAAAACATATGATAATTTAATGTAAAGAACATAAATATTTTGTAATATATAAATTATATTTATATACATTAATATATAACTATATATTTAATACATACAATTTAATAACAATAATAATCATACGTTTCTAATAAATAAATTGTTTAATAAAAAATAATTAATAATCAATCTATTAATTTTTTTCAAATTTTTTTTAAAAAATTATAACATTTTTTTAATAAATGCATTTTTTATTTTTTTATTTTTTTATTTCATTTTATTTAAATAAATATTAATCATCACTAAAATTAAAGCACTAATAAATGATACCTCATATCAGTGCTAAAATTCAAATGCTGATAAAGGACTCCCTATGCCATTACTATAAATAATGTGCTAATAAATGAAACCCTTTTTCGGCCCTACAAATAAAGTGATGATAAAGAATACCGTTATTCTCTGTAAAAATAAAGCGCTGATAAAGGATTCCATTATCAATAATAAAAAAGTCACACTGATAAAATGTTAAATTTTTCAGCAGTAAATAAAGTACTGATATATATTCCATTTGTTAGGATTTTTCTAAAGTGTAGAAAAAACCAGTGTGGTTTAGGGTGTGTTTTGAAGTAGTATTACTTTTTATTTGGGTATTAATAACATCATTTTATTTTTCATGTTTTTTAAAAATAAGTATCAATTAGAATTCATAGGTCATGTTTATATCATTCCAAATGATATTAATAATATATATATTTTTTATTCATTGTATACATTTATATAATCATTATTTAATAAAGAACATGTAGAATGAATCACATTGCATTCTAGAGACGGTAGGTCGTACGTACGCACGAGCGATGATATTGTTCAAATAATTGTTGAATTTTATTGAATTGAATTTTGAGTAAGGTTTTATAATGAATATCATGTTATAATAGTCAAATATAGATGTTATTTACATCATTTTACCCATCCATGGAAGGTGGTTGTGACAAACAGATTACACAATGATGTGAAGATAGAAAGTTGTGTGTACGCATGTGTGGTGATTTAATTTTCAGTAGAATGGATAGAAAGTTGAATATTTTTGTTTAATAATCATAATAACAAATCATAATATATGGGATATTCTAGTTATTCCTTTATAATGAAACAACTCATGAAGAGGAAGTTGGAGAAGAAAGAATCTTGAAAGAATCAGTAGAGGAGATTGCCTATTCTCCAACGTTCTTCATCTAAATATCAACATTGAGAACTATATTTTGTCTCTGAATAATACCATAACATATAGAATAGAACTAGTGAATTGTATTTGGTAATAGGTAAGGGGTTTTCTAATCATGAAGGCTCAATGTGAAGTGAAGAGGTGAGGGAGGAGGTTCAATGGAGGTGGGGAGGATTTTTCATATCACCAGAAATATTAATTTATAATAAATTATAACACCATATAAAAACATCCAAAATAAATAAATTTAGAATATGAGATAGTATAAGGTTTTAATCACTTCAATAAATATATTTTAGACAAGTTGTTTTGTCAATTTATTTCTTATCATTTTAATTACCACTTAGTTATTCAGTTTAATTTTTAACTAGGGTAAAAAATATTTCAAGTGTAAAATTGTGAAATATTTATTTATTTGATTTGAATGAAAATATAAATAAATACATTATAATATTTTATAACATATAATAATTATTCTATATTTTATATATTTTTTATATATTAATTTTTATATAATATAATAATACCATATTTTGATAAATAAGTCATAGTGTCAATTTTGACTCTATTCAATAGATTGATTTTTTAAAATATTAAGATAACAAGTTAACTTCTAAAAAACAATTTTATTATACTTACAATAGTTCAATGTCATCTAGATAATTTATTTGACATTTTAATTGTCCCAAATTATATTTATTTTAATATATTCAACAACATTTATGCATTTTCTCCATTAATGAAATAATCACGTCATTAATATTGTGTAATTAATTAATATGATTATTTGTCAAATAATATTTAAAAACAAAATACTATGATGAATATATATATATATATATATAATATTTCAGTAGAATACTTGTATTTGAATTTATCTTCTATTAAATCCATCATTTTACATTGTTATACTTATTAAATTATGAATGTGTCAAATTTAACATCACTTTAAATAAAATAATATAAGTGTAAAAATCTCTTATATAAGGCCCAAATGGCCACTAACAACACCCTTGTATTTTTATGGTAGACATATACTTTTCCAATAATATTTGATCATGTTTTTGGTCCTTTTACAGTTATTATCATTTTAATAAAAAATTTATGGACTTGTCATCAATTAATAAATTTTTACATCATCGAAGCAAAATGAATTTAAGGAAATTATTTAGTTCCTAAAAATTACATATAATTTTAGATGATAAACAAAAAAAATTAAAAATTTACAATTAGAAATTATAATCTAATTCATGTTTTGAATAATCTTGAATAGAAAATTAATAACTAATTAAAATTTGAGTGAGGCTTATTTATGTTTTCTATAAGTAAACATACAATAAATGTATTAATCTGATGAAAGTGGCATCCGAAGAATAATATTTAGAATATTGGATCCTTTATGAAGAAAGACACTCAATAAATTATATTATGACAAATGTTAGGGTAATATTAATATATAATTCTTCCCCTTATTTTCTTGAATTACCCTTTAACCGTATTAATAATTATTACTGAAGATGCTATTCATAATTCCCAATAATAAAATAAATATATTAAAATAATTTAGACCTAACTGTTCCAAATATTTATTCAATTTATTGAAAATTAAAAAACCAAAAGTTTCATTAATTATTTTTAAATCCATACAATTTTCGGAATATGAGAACGTGATTAAAAAATAAAAACATTGCAAAAGATTGAAATGTTTTTACATATGAAGTCATTAGAAAATTAATTCTAACAACCTAAATAATATTTAATTATATAAAAATATAAAATTTAAACTTTAAAACCAATCAATAATATAATTTACCCATATCAAATATTTCATTAAAAACTCTTTTTTCCATTAAAAGTTAGTGTATTTTTACTATTCATCAAAATTTGAATGTTATAATAAAAATATAAGAATTTCATCCATATTAAATTTTTATACCCATAATCCAAATAATATTTTTACATTTTCATATAAAAATTATTAATTGGGAAATCCCTTAATTTAAAATGGGACTTCCATTAAAATGAATAAATTTATCCTTTTGAAAAATATAAGTTTTTATACATCAAATATGGTTTATTCAAAACCTATGACAATAATATTCATTGTAGGAATATCTAAAATATTTTATTAAGTATGTAACATATATATTTCGTTTATTTCATTTATTAATAGTAAATCACTCGATTTATTAATTTAATAAATTCAAATATGTAATCAATTTATATTTTTCATAAATAATTGGCAGTGGTTGACTTCACCATACATTATCATGTGTTAGTTATATTTATTTTCACAAACCTAATGGATAGGTTAACATGGTCATTTTATTTAAAGGGTATCTGATGGTTCATTTAAACTCATGATTTCATGAAATAAATTCTATTAAAAAATGAATATTATTTATAGAAAATATTTCATAAAAACATCAAGGTGTTACATTCTACCAATCATAAACTAAATCTCTCCCACAAAATTTGTCAATTAGATTCAAACAGATGAGAATGTGTCTCCCCCATAAAATCCTCTAGTCCCACATCTCTTTCAAAAATTGGTAGTTCCACCATGAGTCTTAAACCGAGCGAGTTTTCTTCTTTCACAGAACATTTTCACTACGATCCAGAATATCTATTAGTTGTTCTTTATAAGAATGATCTTTGTCTAGTGATATAAGTTATACGTTTAATACATGTGATTGATCTGGTGAAACGCCCCTTGTATTTTCAAATAAATTTATTATTTAATTAATGTATCACATTGTCTCTAAAAACAATAATTGTTACAACCTAACAAATAAACATAATAATCCTACTTCTGTGGTTTCAATTTAAAAAAACTAACAAATGTAAAGACACGACCCTAGTTTCCAAGAGTTGGTGCCTTATCACATTACATTTTCATGTTTACAAGAATTTCAAATTCCAATGGAACGGATAGTTTTGAATATTTGGAAATCCAAATACATACCTAGGAAGATCATTTGAACTTGAAATGAAAAACAACATAAATGTTTGATTGGGAACATCCCCAACTCTAAGATTATCCCTAAATGTTAGTCATAATACATCTTTTCATGTCCTGGAGAAAATGAAATATTATAAGGGGTGGGATCAAATGATCAGAAAGGGTAATCAACAAAGTGCAATATATCATAAAAAACATTAGGCGTGGAGACTAATTGAATACACTTGCCTTTAAAAATAATATACTTGAACACATTATGTAAAGAGTATGATATGAGTAAATATTTACATAATAAAATATAATAATGGTATTATACCAGTAAAATAACCACCTGAACTATGATGCATGAATATGAGGGAAATTGATATTTCATACATTCCAAAAAATATAGTCAATGTGTCGATCAAGACATCTAAATACAATTAAGGCCTCAGACAGAACCATATCTAAAAATTGGAAAGCCCTCATCTGAGTCCATATATATTTGTCTAATGAGACCTATCGATGTATTGAGTAGATATAGTGGACCCCCACACACCACATAATAAGTCCAATTAATTTATTATATTAACATTGATAAACATCAATATCATATTCATTCATATTGAAACTAAAATATGAAATGTAAATAGCATTCCTAGAACATTATGCACAAACAATAAAAATTCGGAGTAAATTGTTGAATGGTTTTAACGTAGCACATCCACAATCAAACTACTAATAAACCATTCAATTAAATATGTTATATGGTATCATAAAAAATTAATCCCAAGAATAAATAATGATCAACATTTGTGTTGAAAAATATGATGATACTCTTATAAAATAATTCAGCAATTATTGAGATAAATTCTCATCTACTTTAAAAAGAAGAGTTAATTTGGAAAATATTTTTTATTAAACAAAAAATTGATTAAGATATTATTTTCATAATAAAATGATTTATTTTTCAATGATAATGTTTGAGGAAAATAAATTATAGAGTTTTCTTCAAAATAAATAAAAATTTAACAAATTTCCTTGCATCATACTAGTATTTCGGGAAGAATTTTTGAAAGATCCTTTTATAAAAAATTACTTCCCATTAATGAAAGTAGGATTCTGGTTGGTATTCATATATATAAAACTAACACAGAATTTATGTGTAGTAAAAGTGAATAAATAACAATTAAATTGAGTTATGGAGATAATTAATGTAACCCGAATAAAAATCAAGGTTCGGGTAGAAAACCCTTAACCTAAGTACAATGGTGTTTCTAACATGATCACAATGAACTGAATAATCAAATTTAGGTTCATAAATTATTGATTATATAACCTACTCTACATATTTTTTATTTAGTATTAACATTTTAGGTTCATGCAAGCCCTTTAATGGGTTAAAATATATGGTTCTATTGTTTGGTATAGTTTTCTTCTTTGGTTTTCATGATTTGTTTACTTATATTCATGTACAGATAACCATTTTGAATGATAATCGTTGCCCAGAATCGATGTTAAATGCAATTATTGGATATGTATAAGATTACATAGTTATAAAATTCATCTGGTTACTTTGAGTGAAGATGAATCATTATATAAAAAATATAATGATAATTATTTGGGTTATTTGGCGATTTTTGATCACAATGAACTCATTTTGATCTGTCAATTAATACCATTTTTACAAAAAAAAGATTAAGGACCCTTAAATTGGATATATTATAAATATTCTAATCTAGTTCAAACATAAATATGGTTTCATGACCTTAATTGAAAATGTTAATATAAATTGAAAACATGTCGTCCTTCAAGGTAAAAATTAACACATCTCTGATAATGTTTTCATTTCTAGTATAAAATAATTATAAAGGATATATGATGATGAATTATTCCGTTATCATAAAAAAATATAGTACTTATATGGAATAATAGTTATCATAACATATGAATGAGGATAGGTGAGGAAATAAAAACAAAATAAATGAACTTGAAATAAATGCAATCAGAAGAGGAATTTACCACTTGAAGTTATCTTCCTTCAGAGCCATTAGAGGGTAGATGTTTTGGACGTTTTTGTGATAACATGGGATGAATGATGTGGCAAGGGATATTTGGAAGAAATTTAGGAAGAATTTAGATAAGTTACAAGGATTTAGAGGAGTGTATTGAAGAAAGAGTGAGTGAGTTTTTTTTATAGTGGAGGAGAGGAGTGATTTTTGATCATCTTAAAGATTAATTTATTATTCTTCTCAAGACAACCAAAAATATTGATTCTTGTGACCATGAATAGTAATATGTGCATGTAATTTTTCACTATTTGTTGCTTACATTAGCCATGATTTATGTAATGCAGTATTTAACCTATAATTTATATATATGAGAAATTTCCATATATAACTATTAATTAACATTTTACATATTTCAGAAAAATCCCAAAAAATCACCAAATGCATTTTTCTATGTGTAAAATTATAAAATGGACTCGATTTATCAAAGTAATTTTCAATTTATAAGAAATTTAATTGTAAATTAAAATCATTAATTACTAAATCTGTTTTGAAACCCAAACTAATTTTATCATACCCTAAAAAATTAAATACAATCTTATTAATTTATTCAAAAATCATAAGAAAACAAAATATTTATTCATAAACCCATTTAATAAAATGAATGATTTTATTAATTTAATATTAAAATAAAATATATATCACATACAAAAATATGACTACTTAATTAAAATTTTATAAAAAAACTATACTTCATTTATATAGTGCCAAAATTTTATTTATACAATCATTGATGACGTAACTATTCATAAGGGTCTTATTGTTGTTCATAAGAGTGCATTAATATACATAAGGTTAAGTTAATATTCACCAAATTTTAGGTTTATTCTATCAGACTTAAAATATCACTCAAAATGCAACTGTTTATGTCTTTTATTTGATATTCAAATCATATAAGTGGATGAATTAAGTAAGTTGGCTAGGTTGTAACACATTTTTTTGTAGATATTTGACTTTTTCATGCAATAAATATTAATTTTATTTGAAAATCCTTGTGTAGTTACATTCTCCCTTCAATGAAAATATTTTTCCTTCAAAATTCATAGAATGTTACCTCATAAAAACATTTTGGTAGGTCTTCATCATAAGATCCCCAAGATCCCATGCTGCCTCTTTAATTTTATGATTTTTCCAAAGTAATTTTACCAGTAGATTTCTCCAATTTCATAACACCTTTTATTTAGTGACCATAATCTAGAGAGGCTCTCACTATATGATAGGTCAGGTTCCAATTCTATTCCTTCAGAATTGATGATAGGCATGTGTTCTGGCTTTTACATTCTCAACAATGAGACATGAAACACATTGTGAACCTTCGATATGCTAGGAAATAGAGCCAAGTGAAATGAAACAACTCCAATTCTCTATAAGATTTCAAAAGTTCCAAAGTACATATGGCTCAGTTTCCATTTTTTTCCAAATCTGAAAAAACCCTTTCATTGAGGTACCTTTAGTAAAACATGATATTCTATATGAAATACTTAATCCTTCATTCTATTATCAGCATAGCCCTATTTCCTATATTGAGATACTTTTATATGGCTTTGAATAGTCATTACCTTTGTTGTTGTGGCCTCTACAAGCTATGGTCCAACAAGCTTCCTTTCTCCAACTTCATCCAAAAAATTGGTGTATGACATCTCATTTCATACAATGCTTAATATTGTTTCATTTTAATACGTTAATGGAAACTATTATTATAGGAAAACCCCAAAAAGGTAAATATTGATCCCACATACCTTGAATGATATGTGAACAGGATCTCAACATGTCATCTATGGTTTGGATCATCCTCTCTGATTTCCCATCAGTTTAAGTGTGATAAGGAGTACTCAATCGATGCTCGAAATCAAAATATTTCAAAATAAGATTCCCGAATATCGATGTAAATCATGGATCATGATCAGACATAATTGAAATATGTTCTCCATGAAGTCTAAAAACTCTATTTATATAGAGTCATGTAAGGATCTCTAGTAGAAAATCCTCCCTTATATTGTAGAAATATACATATTTCGTATGTCAATCAACAATAACCCATTTCACATCATTAATCCATGAAGTATTGGATATTCTAGTGAAGAAATTCAAGGTGTTGTCATCCCATTTGCATGTAGGAATTATTAGAGGATACATAACTCCTCTTGGATGATGTCTTTCAACATTCACATGTAGACTTACTAAACATCTTGATACCTAATCCGAATTCTCCTGCTTCATGCTGTCCCACAATTAATGTTCTTTTAATCCTCTACACAATTTAGGGCTACCATGCTTTATATAGAAATTTGAAAACTGTGTATCATCCAATAACCCCCTTTTCATATCAGGTTACTTTAATTAACTTCTTACCTCAATTAAATTATAATTTTTTCATATGTACTCTAAATAACTTCTGTGGGAGTGTTCTATATATCTGTACCAATAAGAATCATACCTTTATTTAAGGAGATTTAAATGTGTTAAAAGGATCTTTAAAAAATATTCCCAAAATACATGCCTGATTCAAGGGAATTTCTGAAATTCTTACCTATTTTTAAGGCAACAATATAATATATTTTTAGAAACCATTAACTTTCTAAAATCTATCATTATATTATGAAAATACTACCTCTCTCAATTTTTGTTTTTATATAAAGTCTTTTCCATAAGGTCTCTTTTTTTCAAAGTAAAAGATTGTTTATCTAAATAATTACGTGACGATTTTATAAAAGTGTCTTCCTATGTTTCCACATTCATCTTGATTCATATGTATTATTTGAATTAATATTTTTTTATACAATTTTTTAAATTTAATTGAATTGTTTAAGATTATTTTAATTGTGGATGATCTATCCTTAAACAATTCTCCAATTTACTTCGAATGGTTAATGTTAATGCATAATGTTTGGGAAATTTATTTACATTTCAATAGTTAGTTTCAATATAAATGTATATGATTATTATTTTTATCCCCATTCTTATCAGGAATAAATTGATATTATTTTGTGATGGGTGGGTTCCACTACAGCAACCCGATGCATCTGTAGGCCTCATGTGAAAAATCGATATGGACTTGGTCAAGGACATTCCCATTTTTAGATATGGTTTTCCTAAGGCCTTAATCATTTTTAGATGACTTGGAAGTGGCCTTGAAAATTTGATTCTAAGTGTTCATTATATAAATTTACCTCATTATGATGCTATAAATTCATATTTCATGTGTTTATTCGACTAGTAGAATATCCATGATAATGTTTTATTATGGAAATATTTACTCAGCTCATATTCCTTCAATAATGTGTTCATTATTATTATTTTAAAAGGCATTTGTTTTTAGTTATTCATCATGACCAATGTTTATGTTTATGATATCACCTATTTTATTGATTTACCTTTCTAATAATATGATTTTACCCATTCTTATGTTTATTTTCCTCATGAAATGAAGAGGTATATTATTATTGAATTTCAAGGATATTATAAGAGTGGTGGATGATCCCAATGGAACTCTAATTTTTTTTCCCATTTCATGTTGTAATGTTGAACTTATGTACGTATATGGATTTAAAAATATATTAACCCATTCATTATTTTGGGATAATACTTTCTTGTAATCATCTGAGTGTATTGTAATAAGGCACATGCTCTAGGAAATTGGGGTCAGGTCTTTACATTAGGTATGTACGTTCTCATGAGTGATACATGGAACAAATCATGAACGTGAGAGAGATTTAGTGTAGGAACCAATTGGTAAGATACCTTCCCAAAATGATCCAAAATATCAAAAGTACTAAAACACCTAGGTCTCACCTTTCCCTTACATTCAAATCTAATTACACTCTTCCAGGTATTTACTCATATAAACAACTTTTCAACATGTTCAAACTCAAGGTATTTTCATCAGTTCTCTATATAAGTTTTGTCGAATCTGAGCCACTAATTTGTATTGTTTAATTTATATGACCTTTTTATCCATTTATTGAACAATATCTGGTCCTAGATCTTTTCCCCCAACTTAAGCCTAGCAATTTTCAGTTTAGAACATCATTTCATAGAGGGCTTCATAAAGAGTCATCATAATACTATAGTGAATCCTATTATTGTATGTAAATAAAACCAAAGCCATGTATTTAACACAACAACAATTGGAATACATAAACCAAGATCTCAACATGTCTTCTAGATTCTTAATTCCCCTCTGAAACTAACTATCTATCTGAGGTTCGTAGCAGTGCTGAAACATAACTCTGTATCCAGAGCCTTGTGAAGACTACCCCAAAATGTCAAGGTAAACCTCAGATCCTAATCAGATATAATGGAAAGTGATACTCTATGAAATTTTACTAATTTATTTACATATATCATATAATGATGATAAAGATTGAAATCATATCTATTTGAAATAATGTGTGTTGACTTTGTAAGGTGGTCAACTATAAACCATATAGCATAAATTCCCTAGATGTTTTGGGAATTCCAAAGACAATTCCATTGAAATGTATTCCCATACCCAATCAGGTATGGGTAATGGTTGTAATATACCATTATACTTTTATCTCTCACCCTTAACTTTTGGGAAAAAACACTAAGAGAAATTCGACAACATCTATTTTCATTCCATCTCACTAGAAATACTCTTGCAGGTCCATGTACATCTGTATACATCTAGGTTGAATAGACAATGAAGAACTATGAGCCTCCACCAATCCCTCCTTCATTAAGTCTGTTATTGGAAGAATATAAAACTAATTCCTAAACCTTATTATTCCATCACAAAAAAAGTTTGAATTCAATATCATTTTTCACATTCTTTTTTAGCTATTCATCTTCTCTATATGCCTCCTTAATCATAACTTTTATAGATGGTTGAAAATTTAATTTAGTTTGATAACATTTCTCCCCTTCCATTAAAATTTCTAGATCCATCCGTTGAAAATCCTTAAATAAGGGAAAATTTTTAACCTCATCACGGATAGGATATCATGGTCATTTTGACTCAAAGAATATTCTACCTTGTTAACTTTACTAAGGTGTTGATGTGTTGAGAAGTCATAATATTTAATCAATTCCAACTATCTTATTTGACACTTATTCCTCTCTTGTTGTGTGAAAATATACATAAAAATTTTATGATCAATATAAATATTACAAATTTACACATAAAGATAATGCCTCCATATCATTAATGAAATTATTACCACAGCTACATCCAAATCATGAGTTTGGGAGTTTTTCTAGTGGATTTTAAATTTTTTTGAGAAACAAGATGACACTATATCATTCATTATGAGAATAAAATTCAACCCCTTCATGGATGAAACATGATAGATCAAAAACCATTCTTCACTACAGAGAAATGTGAGAATGGGTGAAGTTGTTAACCTTCTTTGTTGAACATTCATATTCTCTTCACATTCGTTGTCTACAGGAACCTAACTTTTTTTGAGTCAACATGGGGACTATTTTAGATAATCAATAAAAATCATTCACAAAACATCGTTAATATCCTACCAAAATAGAAAAATTGGATCACACTTACCATTGTTGGTCTCAGTCACCTATTAATAACTTCATTTTTTTGGATACACATATATCCTCTATCTTGTTATTATGTGAATGAAAAATAAAACTTTCTAAATCCGAAATTATCACTTGTTAAATTTTTTATAATTCATTTCATTTCTCAGGGTCATTAGTACAATTCTGAATTGATCTTCATGCTCTACATTGCTCTATTAATATACTAGAATATCATAGAAAACCTAGACATTTACACATATAATTATATGATTTTAAGCATAATAAAACATATTATTACAAGATAAGGATCGTGATGTCAAGTTTCTTGGAATAATAGTTTCATAAAACTGAAAACATGGGACTAAGTAAAACTTTTCTTTTTATTATTATTAATAATTTGATCCTAACACCCATTATGCTGGTACATCATCATCTGATGACATGTGAATAACATGAAGAAAGGGATGATCAAAAATCCCAGTACAGGAATACATATAATAATTATGATTTAACACATGGGTTATAATTCATGACATAATTATATAAAAAGACATGGAAAAAATAGAATCATTCCATATAATTATGGAATCATATAAACATAGAATCATAGTGATGTTATAGAAACCTAAAACATTAATTTTGAATGAGTTTTTCATTTTTCAAAAAGAGGAGCCCAATGGGCGGTTAACTTCAAAGGCCTTTTCACATGGTAACATGAGTCAAATAAAACTGCCAAGATGGTTGCACATGGTAGCATGAGTCAAAGATAACCGCCTAGACCATTCCAAATTACGTCTCATGAGAATAAACATTACCATATTCATTGGAGCTCTATCATGGAGAACCCATTATAACATGGTCATTAATATTATTTCGACATATAGAATCATAAATAATCAATCATACATAAACATAAGTGTACCCATGGAAGTAAAAGTGTATCATAATCATGTCATAAATCAAAGTAGATGGGTGTATCATCCAAGTGACCATAAAAGAAAAGAATTAAAACATACATGTAAATTAATAAGGAAACATAGGCATATATCTTTGTAAGTGATGTCAAATTAAATTTACAACGTGTAATATGATTATTTAATAAATTTTAGTAGTAAAAAAATTTACTTTGGTTTTAAAGAAAAATAGTAATGATCATTTAAAATAAAAAAACATGATAATCATTTATATAAAACAAGAAGATAAATAATAATGATTTCATAATAATATATACAATTTTATAAAAAATAATGATAGCTTAAAACAAATGGTTAAGTGTACTTGAAATTGGTTAAAAATTATTTAGTTTCCCATAATATGGGTTTGCTTATTGGGATGTATTGATGAATGAATCACTTATAAAATGTATATCTCTGAAGAATAATGATTAATGGATCTTGATACTTGATTATTTTTAAAATCATAAATTAATATATGTATATAAACAGACAATATTATTTTATTTGTGTTAAAAGTGAGTAACAATAACCCAATGGAATAATGTGGGTTAGGGTAGAATCCTTTACCTTAAGTTTGATGGTGTTTTCCACCTGATATTAACGACCGGAATAATAAAATTAGGTTCAATAATTAATAATTCTAGAACCAGTTTTACATGTAATTTATTTATTATAACCCTTTTAAGTTCTATTGTTATCTTTTTGATTGGTTATGAGGTTCAATTTCATTGTTTGGGTCCTTTTCATTCATGATCAATTTACTTAAATACATGAATAGATAATCATATAAAATTGAGAATGATTGTCTACAATTAGGGTTATTTTATTATTGAAAATACAAAAGTAAACATGTTTGTAAATATAATTTTTTTATTGGAGTAAATATGAATCAGTATATGAAACATTAGTGATAACCTTTTGGGTTAATTGGTAGTTTTTGATCTCAACAAAAACATATTGTTTTATACAAAAAACGCATGTGAAAAAAAATTACAGAGCCCTAGATGATATATAATACATATATTATAGTCTTTTTCAACAATAATAATTATATCATGAATAAAATTGATGACCATAATGGAAATTTAAAACCCATAATCCATTATTGTGGTAAATTAACACATCTGGGATGGTGTTTTTACTACTATTACAAATGAATGGTAAATGAGATATGATAATAAATTATTCCATAATAATAACAACATTCATGTTCATATAAGTCAATGGAGTTATCATATCATTTGGATGAGTTTAGGTAAAGATAGAAAAGAAGACAATGAAACTTGAAAGGAATGTAAAAGAGTAGAAAAAAATGAATTTATGTCTTGAATTAATGTTCATTTATAGCCACTTAAAGGAAGATGATTTTTTATTTTAGGAGACAAAGTGCTTCTTGCATATGGGGGCGGAGCATTGGGAGAAATTTAATAAGAATTTAGGCAAGTCACAATACTTGAGAGGAGTACAAAGTATTGGGAAATGTGGATGGTTTTTATAATCTAGGGGAGGAGTGTTTTCTTAATATTATAATATTTACCTAATTATTTTACCATAATAAATAAAATATTGATTCATCCACGAAAAAAATAGTAATTAGTGCATGTGAGTTCGAACCAAGGGTTTTTACATCGACGATGATGGTAGGAATAGTGTATTTAACCCATTGATGTATATATACGTTAAATTACCCTATTTCACAATTCATCCAAAATTCATGTATTTTATAACAATCCAAAAAATCACCCTAACCATTATTTGTCATGTAGAATCCAAAAATTAAATCCATTTTCAATGATAATTTACAAAATATTATTAATATAATTTTTATTAAAAATTATAATTTACTTGAAAAACACATATTTTAAAATAATAATTGGTTTTATAATGCTTTTAAAAACATACATAACGACTAGTTAAATTATCATCAAACCACAAGACATAAAATTATCAATTTGTTAACACCTTTTAGGAAAATACATTTTCTTTTAAATTAATAAATTAATTATAATAAATTATTTATGACATTCAAAAATAACAATAGTTTTACTATAGTCATATTTTCACTTATAAGATGTTAGAATTTTAGTTATACAATCATGGGTGAGTTTACTATTCTTGTGGACAATTTATTATTCATAAGGGTCATATTATGATTCATATGATAGGATAATATTCATAAGGGTAGGTTTCTATTCTCCAAAAACTAATTTTTTTTCTCATTGCACTCTAAAAATCTTACTGATCACAACCATGTATGTTAGAATTTGTTAATTCACTACTCAAAATTGAAAATATTATATTTAAATGTCACATTGTTCTTAGTAGTTCACTGTTTTGTGATTTCATATGACTATTTGTAATTATTATAAGAAGATAATTTCCATTTATTTAACTTTGGGTCGTTAAATTCTTCACATTCTTCCCCCATTATGAAATTTCTCCCTCCAAATTTTGTTTTATATTATAAACCATAAACAGCTGCAGGTACTTTTATTTCATTGCTCCCCCCATTTACCTGGCTTCCTCTTCGTACTTATGGTTCCACCATGGTACCTTGACTAGGTATGTGGCATTGTTTTATAGGTCATTATCTATATGATAGAATATTTTCATTTGTTTCACTTTGTATGAAATATAATTATCTAATTCAACCACTCCTAAATGGAGTACCTGAGAAGGATCTAGAATGTACTTCCATAAGAGGGATACTTGCAAGACATCATGTACTTTGGACATGTTAGGTAGGAGTGCTAATTAATATTCAATAGCAACAACATGGTAAAAATGTCGAAAGTTCCGATTTACCTAAGATATATCTTTCCTTTCTTCCCAAATATCATGTAATTTTACCATACAGATATGAATAGGAATACCATGTCTCCACCTTTGAACTCATGTTCTCGTCGACAGTTGTCTTCATAACTCTATTGTCGACTTTGGGCTTCCTTGATGTGTTTCTGATTGGTTTTCACCGTCTTCACCATTTCTTCGACCATTTATGGTCCTAATAGCTTACAATAACCGACTTCTTCCCAGTACACCTGTAACATCCTAGGTAAATAATGAAATAATAAATTTTCATTTTAATAAAAACTTTGTGAATTAAATTTTAATTTTACTTTAAATGGGTTGTTATGTTCGTTGGATTACCTGATATGTGCCAACGAGTTTCTCTGAAATCTGACGCTGCACAATAATAATATAATATTATTATTTTAAATGGTAGTTAACACCTAGCCATTTTAATGGCTGCAATAAACAGAACTAAAAACAATATGATTATACCTATTTATTAAATGTTTTTACATTTATCCAGTAAAATATATAGGGTTAAAATGTGAATGAATCTAATTTTAAGCCTAATTTACTTTAAAAGTTTGATTTACATCATTTTGGTGTCGTACCATATTTAAATCTATTTGTGGTCACTTTTATAAGTTTTATTTGAAAAAATAAAATTCTTATTTATAATAGAGATATAATAATTTAACTTGGTTAATCATTTGGTATTTTTTTAATACAATTGATTTTTTAATGAATAATGAAAAAAATTGTATTTTAATTCAAAACTGCATTTTTATCTAATTTATTTGTATGGTTAAATTGTATTTTTAACTTGTTTTAAAGTGTAACTAGATTTTATTTTTCCATTTAATCCAATTTTTTACATTGTAAGTAATTTCAATTTGAAATTGGACATAAAAAAGTGTCAATCTTTTGATAGTTATTATTTTTTTAAAGCTAGTTTTTCTGTTTTGACAACAGAAATTAATTTCAAATTATAAAATCCAAATACTATGTTTTTAATTTGGTAAAATAGACATCATTTTTGAATTTAGAATACCAAATATTGATTAAGATAAATTTTTGGTATTTTTCTGAAAAACACCAATTTTGATGAATAGTGAAACCACTAAGTAGTAGTTAAAAACTAAATTTTTCATTTAAATGAAACTTTTCTGCTTCTGTGAGTTGATTTTCAAAAATCTGACAAGCATGGTTGTTATTAGTAAGTAATATGTGGTTCAATAAGATGAAAATAATTTTTGGTGAATAGTAACATTTGACTTTTATTTACCAAGGATAAATGTTAATAGGGTAATTTAAGGTAAAAATAATATCAACATAATACAAATTTACCTTAAAACTTGTCTTAACCTTCTTGGATGAGTCTTGGCCGACCATGGACATGCTTGAGTCGATTGTACGACCCCATGGAGCCACTTAAGAGTTATAATGACACATTATATCAATTAGTTTAATGTAAAGGCAAAATAATATATACCATTATCTTTTAGTAAATTAATTTTTACATAAGATTATATAAGTTATCTTTTAGACTATAAATATTATTTGGAATGCTAATACGATTTCCTACATCACAGTATTTTTTAATTATTTTCAGACATCAAAAAAATAAAATTATTTATGACACAATAATGATGCAATGTTTACCTCATTAATAAATGATTTAAATATATAATATTATAACGATTAAAATAATATACAAAACATGTCAAATTCATATTGGATGATTTTATTTCGACCATGGGTATTCTTATCAATTACATTAGTTAGTTTTGGACCTTTAGAAACAAAAAATCGTTATATAATAAAATAATATTTTCACACTTTCCTAAGGAGCCCCTCCACACCTTATAAAAAACATCCTCCTATAACCCATTACTCACACTTCTCAAGCCCCTTGGATTGTCCTAAACCTTCCAAAATAATCTCTAAATATCCCTATATTCATCCTAGAAGCCTTAAATTAGTGATAAGTCACTTCAAGAAGTTCTTTTTTGTTCAAACTAAAGACAGTTACCAAAATTTTATATAACAGATTTTCTTAAATACTTTTCTTTTATATTACATCTTCAACACCTAAAATCTTTTTATTCATTTTTTTATAACAAAACCATTATTCTTAATATACTAGGATGTTTTTATGAGAGTTATTTTAACTAAACATACACACACCTCCATCTAATCGGCGAAGAACATAATGTTTCTATGGAAGGAAAATTAACGCCTCATGAAACGAGAATTGTTCAATCTTCTCCTACCACCTCTTATGGTGGACATTAAGATAGAACTGTATTTATATAGGATAAATATTATGTTTATTCTTTCTTTAGACTTCTATATTTTTCATTTATAGCATACCTTTATGGTTTCTATTATAGGAAAACGTGATAATTTCATTTTAGGAAGAGCTAAAAACCGCCCCTCAAAGTGATATGACTTGTTAATGCCATATGTGGGACAAATAAAAGATGGAGTTCATGAAATTATATATGATATAATACTGGAATTATAACACACCTATGTAACATTATTTTTAAATTCCATTAAAATAATAAATAGAAATGAAAGTTGCGTTCTTGCGTACGTACGACTTACAATCTCCATGAAAGGTGCATTTCATTTCTTACCGCCAAATGTTATGTAATATTATAAGTACATATATATAAAGAATATATATGATATATATGATATCTAAATCATTATTATTATTATGTAGATAATATACTTTTGACCACATAGACAACTTGTAAATATAAGAAGTTAAATTTTGACGCATCTACCAAATATCGATAAAATGATAGTTATTAACTTAAATTTTTTCATAATGTATATAACATGGTAATATGTGATTTAAGAGAAATAATAAACTTGAAAAAGAATCTTATGCATGTCTAAATTAACTTTATTTCATTATTTTGGATACTAAAGAACAAACGAGTCAAGTTAGACATGAGGTAAGGGACTTCGTCTCAATCTCCTTTCATTGAGGCAGATTTTGTTTTATACATGACATTATTTTATATAATGTATAAAAAACTTTGAAATTTCATATCGTTCAAAGAGAATAATTTTCAATGAGTCATTTTACTAAACGACAAAAAATAATATTTCTTTTAATGTACGTGGTGTCAACGACCATTTCTACTGCTGTGAGTATTATTTGATCTTTTGGCTTCCTTAACAAGCTGTAATGTTTTTAAAAGGAAAATAAATACCATATACTCTGTTACATTTTTTTTATTGAATTTTTTTTTGACAATTGATTTGTTATGTCAATATATTTAAATGATATTTTTCTATTGAAATGTGGAAATTTTATCATTCTTTTATATTTCTTTTTTGTGTTATGAATATGACATGGTTCTTGGGAATTATTACATATACGGGTGGTTCATTGATAAACCTAGGGTGGGAAAGCCCAAGATATCTTTCCAATGCATTGGGTAACATGATAGAGGTAAATTTTAATGTCTCTCCAAAGAGATTTAGGGAATATACTATGATGTGTATTCTAAATGTAAATCCCTACATAGATGTGATAGAGAAGATGTTAGTATGATATGGATGCCACAAGTTACCATTATGATTTATGCTTTCTATGTGTGATTCATAAATCATATGATTTCATGACGTATGTAAAATTTATTATGTTATGTACGTATTTATGAAGTAATGTTTTATTTCATTGAATTATTACCTTTACTAAGATTTTTATGCTCATCCAAAGTTTGGAATTGTTTTTCGTAGCGTTTAATGATGAATAGGTTCAAGGAAGGGATCATGGAAAATCGATGTTTTTTAAAACATGGGACTAGAGATGACTCCTTTTCAACTATTTTTATTTTATAAACAAATTGAAACTCATTTTAAGTGTCTTCCTTTTAATTTTGGAGATGTAATATAATAGTTATGGCCTAATTCCCTAAAACTCTTAATATGAAAAGATTCTTATTATTAATTATTCATTTAATTCAAGATTATGTAATGTATAAGGTGAGTCCTTATAGTTGGAATTAGAGGTCGGATTAGATTACTTTATATGTTAGCGTATTGTTAAATTAATATCCATAAATTATTTTATGTTAATATTTAAATGATAGCATTTACATATTACCGTGTTTCTTCGTCTGAGATATATCTGTGTTCAGAATGGTTTTTCATTGAGGAAATAAGTCAGCTATATTATGATGACAATTAAGAGGAATACAACCTTCTATATTAGTAACCCGAGATGGTCATATTCGGAACTAAACAGTTTGTTGCAGTGATGGCATAGTTGACTCAGTCTATAAATGGTGGTGGTATCAATGCATGATATTAGTCAGATCAATCACATAAGAAAATGTTTGTAGTGTAGAATTTCAAGATGCAACATCCCCCATCTATCAAAGCATCATCTGACCAAGTTATAGCTGAAGGGTGGATTAAAGCACTAGAGAATTTTTTTTGATATCATGGGGTGATTAGAACCTCAAAATGATATTCTCGTTGTTTACTTTTTTGATGGTGAAGCAGATCAGTGGTGGTTGATGGTGAAAAATATAAGGTATAGTGAGGAGATTACTGATCTTTATTGGGATGAATTCAAATGTATGTTTCTTGAGAAATATTTTCCTAAGGTGGTTAGTCGTAGGATGAAAAAAAATTCATGGAATTGAGGTTGGAGGATGACTCAGTGACTGTTTGTGATGCAAAATTCACTCGACTGGCAAGGTATGCTCCAAATTTCATATGAGATCATGATAGTAAAATCAACCATTTTTACTCAGGATTAATTCCAATTTATCCAAGAGGTTTAGCATCTCATGAATTAAAATGATATTAAAAACATTATTGATGTGCGTAGAAGGTGGAAATGGAGTTTCTAACGATCATGTGTTCTTTGAAAAACAACAGAATAAGAAGTCGAGGTGGCGGACGAAATGGAAGAACAATTCAAAAAAGTCTGATGGTAAAAAATATAATTTTACAGTTTGTGAAAATTGTTGTAAAATGCATGTTGTGGAATGGATTTTGAATTCTGTTAAGTGATATCGATGTGGTAAAATGGGACATAAATCTCATAATTGCACTGAAAATGATTAGGGTAATGGTAAGAAAAAATCTGATTCACTATCAGTAAAATAATTTAAGTGAAATGAAATGGTTCATTATGAAAATGTGTGTCCAATGAATAACTCAAATGAGGGAAAGAAACCATACTACAAGAAGAAAGGGGTGTTGAAATCCTTTGCAACTACTTTAGTTGATGTTGGGCCACAAGATGAAGTATTATCAGTAACACTATTTGTTTGTTCAGATTTTTCCCATTAGTTGTTTGATTCTGGGTCTACACATTAGTTCATTTCTAAGAATTTTTCTAGTAAATTGAGAATTCCATATCAAGATATGAATCCAGATCATAATGTAAAAACACATAGAGGAAATGTTGAGACAATAAGTAATTATAAGATCTTTAATGTCCTTGTGTGTAGAAAGAATCTACCAAAAAAACTTTTTGTTTTGACACTAGTAGAGTTTGATGTTATTCCTGGTATGGATTGGCATTATTTTTAACATGATACGATTAAATGCCAAGCAAATTAAGCTTATCTTCAAAAAGAGTTTCAGTTGGTGTAAAATAATGAACCATTTCTTTTTATAACATATCAAGAAGTTTTGAAACTAGTAAAAGATGAAAATGAATTTTACCTTGTACATATTGTTGAAAACAAAGGAATTATTCATATTAATGATGTGCCAGTGGTAAATGAGTACCGTGGTATTTTTTTATATGAGTTTACTGGTATTATACCTGATTGGGATGTTGAATTTACTATTGACTTAGTTCCTGATGCTAATAAAATTTCAAAACCTTCTTATAGAATGGCTCAAATTGAACATTTAGAGTTAAAGAAGAAATTACAGGAGTTAATAGATCAAGGTTTCATTCGTCCCAGCACATCACCATGACGTGCTCCTATCTTTTTGGTTAAAAAGAAAGATGGTTCAAGGAGACATTACATTGATTATAGAGCATTGAATAACATCACCGTTAAGATCAAGTATCTTTTTCCTCATATCGATGATTTGTTTGATCAGCTCTAGGGAGGTCAGTATTTTTCAAAGGCTGTCTTGAGGTTGTGGTACCATTAGTTGAAAGTAAAGGTAGCTGATATTCCAAAACTGCATTTCGTACTAGATATGGCCATTATGAATTTTTAGTTATTTTTTTGGTTTAACCAATGCACCTTGTTTATTCATGGATCTTATGAATAGAATTTTCTGAGAGTTATTAGATTAGTTTGTGGTTTTCTTCATTGATGATATTTTGGTTTATTTTAAAATTAAAGAAAAGCATGAATGTCATTTAAGGGTTTTCTTACAGGAATCAAATAAATAGAAACTATTTGGGAAATTCTTCATGTTTGAGTTTTGGTTACATCAAATATCTTTCTTGGGTAACATTGTTTCATAAAAAGGAATAAATGTTGATCCTGCTAAAACAAAATTTGTTGAATAATGGTCCATACCCAGAAATATAACTGAGATTCGTAGTTTTCATGGTTTGGCAGGTTATTACCAGAGGTTTGTTGAGAATACGGCACAGTTATCTTTCCCACTGACTATGTTAACTCAAAAATGATTTAAGATTGTTTAGAAAAAAGAATGCGGTGATTGATTATAGGAATTGAAAAGAATATTGAAGAATGCTCTAGTTTTGGCACTACATTCTAGAAATGGTTTGTTTGTTATCTACAGTGATGCTTCATTGAAAGGACTTGTTTATGTCCTCATATAGGATGATAAAGTAATTTCTTATTCTTCATGTTAGTTGAAACCTTATGAGTTCAATTACCCTACACTTGTTTAGGAATTAGATGTCGATGTTTTTTTCTTTAAAAATTTGGAGGCATAATTTTTATGGAATAAAATGTGAGATATATACTGACCACATAATTTTATAGTATATATTCACTCAAAAATAATTGGACATGATACAGAGGAGGTGGTTCAAATTAATGAAGTATTATGATTGCATGATCCTTTGTAATCCGGGAAAAGAAAATAAAGTGGCTGATGCTTTGTGTCGAAAATGTAATTCTTCCTTAACCATGATACGTTTGGAATGACGTTATTTGGTTGTTTATTTGATGAAAATTTTCATAGACGTTTTCGGTGCATGCAATTCTTCTATTTTATTTCAGGTGTCAGTGAGATCATCTCAATCAGACAGAATTATTCATGCACAGAAGGAAGACAGTGAGTTGTAGAAAAAGGTAGAGTGGGTTCAGAAGGGTAACTTGTCTGATTTTAACAATAATAATGATTGTGTATTGAGATTCGTAAATAGATTATGTGTTCCTAGTGATTCATATTGGAAGAATGAGTTGTTATATGAAGCTCATAGTGAGTCTTTTTCAGTTCATCTTGGCAGTAATAAGATGTACCGAGATCATCGGGAGTATTACTGGTGGGATGGAATGAAAAGAGATATTGTTGATTTTACTATGAAGTTTTTGACTTGATAGCAGGTTAAAGAAGAGCGGAAGTTACCGAAAGGGATGCTAAATTATTTATCGATTCCATAGTAGAAATGGGAAAATATATACATGGACTATGTTGTGGGATTACCGAAGTCATTTTGAGGTAATAATGAAATCTGGGTTATTGTTGATCAATTGACTAAATCTGTTCATTTACATCCTATTCGATATACTTTGTCTCTCGGTCAACATTCTCGGTAGAATATTAAATAGATAGTCAGGTTTTGTGGTGTTAACCTCTCCATTGTATCTGATTCTAATCTGATGTTTACTTCTATCTTCTAGAAAGGCTTTCAAGAGACATTGGGTTCTGAATTAAATTTTAGTACATCTTTTTATCTGCAATCAGACGGGCATCCAAAATAAACAATTCAAACCTTGGTGGATATGTATCATTTTTGTTCACTGGATTACCAAGGATGCTGAGACCAACTTCTTTCCTTGGTTGAATTTTCATATAATAACAGTTTTCATTCCATTATACAGATGAATCCATTTAAGGCATTATATGGAAAGCATTGTCAAACTCTAGATATTTGGGATAAAGTAGGTGAAAAAAGGCTGATGGGACCAGAATTGCTAGAATATATGCTAAATGTTCTATTGATTCAGGAGAACATGAGTACATATCAGAACATGAAGAAATGTTATAGAGATAATCAGAGGAAGGATCTTTCTTTTGAGGTAGGTGATCATGTCTTTCTCATAGTTTTTCAATAGAAATGTGTGATGCGTTTTGGTAAGAAGGAAAAGTGGAGTCTGATGTTTATTGTACCTTATGAAATCTTAGAGAATGTTGGAGCAGTTGCATGCAGAGTTACATTACCTCTATGTTTGTACTAGGTACACAATGTTTATCATGTTTCAATGTTGATAAATTATATGCCAGATCCATCTAATGTTTTAAGTCCATAGGTAGTTCAGTTAGAAGAGAATCATTCTTATGAGTAACAACCAGTCCAGATTCTTGACCGTATAGAGAATTTCTTGGGGAATAAGGTAATAAACTAGGATAAGGTATTGTGGAAAAACCATATGGTTGAAGAGGAAATTTGGGAATCAGAAAATGCTATGAAGGATAAATATGCCCATTTTTTGATAAGTGAATAAAATTGCGGGGAAACAATTTCTAAAATGGGGAAGGATATAACATCCCAGGTAAATAACGAAATAATAAATTTCTATTTTATTTAAAATTTGGTGAATTAAATATTAGTTTTACTTTAAATGGGTTTCTATGTTCTACGGAGTACCTAATACGCAACAATTGGTTTCTTTGAAATATTACATGGCACAATAATAATATAATATTAATATTTAAAATGGTAGTTAACGCCGAGTCATTTTATTAGCGTGAATGAACATAAATAACCACAACATGATTATATATGTTTTCTAATGGTTTTTATATTAAACCAATAATAGTTAGTGGCTTAAAATGTGAATGAATCTAATTTTAAACATAATTTACATTAAAATGTTTATTTACCACATTTTGATAGAGAACCATATTTAAATATATATTTTGTGAGTTTAATAGGATTTATTTGAAAAAAATAATTTTTTTAATTAGAATCGGGAATTCAATATTTTGTTTGGGTAAATTTTTGCTATTTTTCTGATAAAATTCATTTTTTAATGTATAGTAAAAAATACTGTATTTTAATTCAAAACAACATTTTAATCTAATTTATTTATATGGTTATATTATCTTCTTAATTGGTTATAAATGTTTACTAGATTATATTTTTTCCATTTTATTCAGCGTTGGTCATTGGAAGTAAGTTCAATTTGAAATTGGACATAAACAAATGTCAATATTTTGATAGTTATTATTTCTCAAAATTTTCTATTTTGTTTTGACAACAGGAATTAATTTTAAATTAAATAATCCAACTTCAATGATTTTAATTTTGTAAAATAAACATCATTTTTTAATTAGTAATATCAAATATAGCTTTGGATGAATTTTTGGAATTTTTAAAAAAAACATCAATTTTTTATGAATATTGATACCACTAAGTAGTAGTCAAAACTGACTTTTTCATTTAAATAAAATTCTGCTTCGGTGAATTGAATTTAAAAAATCTGACATACATGGTTGTCATTAGTTAGTAAAATGTTGTTCAATAGGATAATTTTTTTGGTGAATAGTAACTTTTTACATTAATTCACCACGATTAAAGGTAAATAGGGTAATTCAAGGAAAAAATATCATAATAATACAAAATTACCTTAACACTTGTCCTAAAATTATTTTATGAGTAATGGCCAAGCATGGACATCACTAGGTCTATTTTGGGACCCTATGGATCCACTTAAAAGTGATAATGACACTTTATATCAAATAATTTAATGTAAAGGAAAAAATGTCATAAAAATATCTTTTAGTAAATTAATTTTAACATAGTGTTATATAAGTTATCTCTTTGACTAGAATTTTTTTTGGAAAGATATAATTATTTCCTAAATCTTGGATTTTTTATTTATTTATTTTTAGACATTAAATAAATAAAATTATTTATGACACAATAATGGGGCAGTGTCTACCTCATAAATAAATGATTTAAATAAATAATATTATAATGATTAAAACAACATCCAAAAAATGTCCAATTCTTATTGGATGATTTTATTTTGACCGTGAGTCATCTTATATTCGACTTTATTTATTTTTGGACATTTGGAAACTAAAAATAATTTATAATAAAATAAAATTTTCACACTTTCTTAAAGAGCCCCCCCTTATAAAAATCCTCCAACTCTAACCCATTCCACATACTTCTCAAGCCCCTTGGCTAGTCCAAACCCAGCCCAAATAATATCTCAATTTATGTATCTTCCTCTTAGAAGCCTTAACATAAGCAGAAGGCACTTCAAGTAGTCCTTTTGGTTTAAACCAAAGGGAGTTACCCAAATTTAAGGTAATTGTTTCTCTTAAATTATTTTCTTTTATTTTACTTCTCATGTAAGAACCCGGACCTTTTTATCAGGTAGTTTTTCCCTTTTCTGGTCTTTCATGAGAAAAAGAGGAATTTCTAGAAATTCCTGAAGTAAATGTCATGTACTTTATGAGTACACGCTGTGTACTGTGTTGCCACATGTGGTCGTGTGCTGGTCGTGTAATGGCCACACACCCGGCCGTGTGGGGTGACCTAGAGGCCGCCTAAAGCGGAGTACGATAAAGTCAAGTACACGTCGTGTACATCAAAGGTACACCATGTGAATTTTCATTTTTTTCATTCAAACTATAGAGGTCACCTCAAATCGCCCGAAATATCACCTACTAGTTCCCGTTCGATCGTGAGCGTCGTATGGCCATGGATCGTCGAAGAACCCCCAAGAGAGAATCCATCCTCTGATTCAAACACTATCAATTTTCATTGGAATTTCATCGGTGAGTACTCTTTTCTCCTAGAGCACCATCTTCAAATTTCTCTTCTCTCGAGAGATATCATGGGTTGAATGTTTTAGATGTTTTTGTAGATCCTCGGTGTTCTAAGGTGATTCAATCCATGAGGTTCATGTATAGAAATATCTCAATGCCGAAGTTGGTGGTTTGTTCCTTTCCATTGAAAGTCTTTGAGTTATATGTGAAATTTTGGCCAATACCCTTAATCAAGGTATTGTGAGATTACCATTTTACCCATGTTAATTTTCTTCCAGGCTTGTATGCTTCAGTACCGGTTATTTGGATATGAATAGGGTTTATTTATATGTTTTCGATGTGGTTGCCCATTCATGTTCTGTTTACAACCTTTTGGTCCTGCTTATCCATTTTGGCTGCCTTGCCTGTTTTCCCATGCATAGTATTGTAGGATGGAGTGTTTGTTTTGTGACATGCTTGATATGTTGTAGAATGATTATCCATGTAGATTATGAGGTTTACATTTCCCGTGTTTCATTGCTATGCTCGTTGACATATACAGGGCTGTGAGAACCTGGTGTAGTAGACTAGAAGGGGAATTGACTGATTGAGCTTCCTCAGTGAGTCTTTGAGCACTTTAGTCTATAAGGGTAATTGATCGAGTGAGCTTCCTCAGAGATTATTTGAGCCATTTTAGACTATAAGGGTAATTTTCCAACTGTGCTTCCTCAGATAGTCTTTGAGGAAATTAGGCTATAAGTAGAATTGACTGAGTGAGCTTCCTCAGAGAGTCTTTGAACTATTTTAGACTATAAGGGGAATTGACTGAGTGAGCTTCTTCAGAGTGTATTTGACCACGGGGGGATATAGGGGGAATTAACCCTGTGAGCTTTCTTAGAGAGTCCTTGAATACCATAGACTGTAAGTGGAATTGACCATGTGAGTTTCCTCAGATAATCTTCAATCACTTTTTAATATAAGGGGAATTGACTTTGTGTGCTTCCTCATAGAGTGTTTATATATTCTTATGATTGAACCAGAAGGGATAAGCTGCGTGTACTTCCTAGAGGGTTACCTTGATGGATTATCTGCTTATTTGATATGTGGAACTGTTTTTTTTAGTACATTCTTGTTTACTGCATCTTTTCTTATTACCTACCATATATATTCATTGACTATTAGGAACAGATATTTGGGTGGTCGCCTACTAGGATTTAGTCTCACACCATGTGTGGGTCATGCTTTTGGGCCCAAACTGATTATATTTCTGCAGGTATAGAAAAGGGTAAGCACCCTTCTACTTCAGGTACTTGACTTACTGCGGTGCTGGAGATCTTGGGACCAAGCTTAGGCTTGTGATGATGACGAGTTGTTTGTCTGTTTATTTTGTACTTTGGTTTAGTACTCTATTCTAGCATTTTTATTTCTTTGGTTTATTTCCGAGACAGTTGTAACATGAATCATTCTATTTATGTTCCAGTTATTTATTTCTTTTCGTGTTCTGATGTTTACTTTTTTATGGATTATTAATGCTTCTGCTATTTATTTTTTTCTTCTACTATGTTACGATTTGAATGGTGGAATAGAATCCCCACTATCACACCCAAGGACCTCCCTACTAGTCGTAAGCCTCTAGTTCTTGTGGAAATGCTATTGAGGCCATGTGACCAACAGGGTACGGAGCTCCTTTGGGTGGCTTCTAGAACCGAAATGTTACAAAGTGGTATCAGAGGGATTCATTTTATCTTTACTTACTGTTCGTAGCCTATATCCAGGGATAGCCCCGAATAGGTACTTTGTAATAAGTTGTTTCCAGAAGTAGCTAACATGTGTTTAGGGAAAACCAATCTAGCTCATTTATTTCAATTTTTCTGGTTTTCAATTTTATAGTTGATTTGATTTCACCGTTTGGGGATTCACAAGTTTTGTGATGTTACTAGTGATGTTATAGAGGTTCTATTTCTGTAGAAACCTAATTAGATGAGGGTATGTAATCTCATGCATCCTATACGTACTTTCTAGAAATCACATATCATGCATTCTTAACATGCCATCTAGGATGCATCAACTATTGCATGTTGTTGTGATAGATGTTGTGTAGAATATGCATGTTGTTGTGATAGATGAATTTATAAGAATAAATGTTGTTTTCTAGGGTATTTTTTTGTGTATGGTTTTATTGAATAAATGCCAGATTTTGGTTCTTGAGGTTTTATGGGTCCTCATGGATAGGAATTTGTTGGATAAATGACTTGTTTTCATTGTTATAACATGTATATGATGCCTAACATTAATTCGGGTGGAGTATGGACCCTCACAGATCGGAATTTAGAACATTCAATGTTCGTTTCTGTGTTTTTATGGGTTCCAGAGTAGTTTCTTAGGCTTACCTTCCGGAAAAACACAGAATACATGGCGGGTAATATTATGTACATTTCATGTGTTCTACTGTTCTGGAAGAAATTCTTTTTTTAAGTACACACTCTGTATATTATGTACACTCCGTGTAGTCTCTAACCGAGTCATAGGCCATGGGGGAATAGACACGGGATTGGGAATTTCTTGCGAGAACACACTGTGTACCAGTTAAACAAACCATTTGGAGTTGAACCTGTGTCCACCCATGTAAATAACAACACAGATGGATAACCATTAAGCTATACACACCGTCTCAGGATCGAACCTACTGTGTAGTCTGACCCAGGTACACGACCATGTCACTAACAACACAAGCCAATTGAAGCTTGACCAGTATATGCCTTCTCTATCTTGAACATGCCATGTAGTATTATCTTGGCAGAGCCCTGTGGCTTAACCTAGTAGAAGGACTCATGAAAGGGAATAGGATTAATGTACATGTCATGTGTTAAGACAAAAAGTCGTGTGTTTGGGGTGTTCCCCGACTAGTTTAGGCAGGAGTACATACCCATGTGAATGGATGAAGGGAAGAATACGTGTAAGAATTGTACAAGACATTTAGTCATGTTTTTTAAAACATGAATGCTTTCCTCCTCCTGTTCCCTTCCTATGATTCTCGTTTTCAGTCCTTTGATTTCAATCTTGTCTATACGCATGTGAAAGGTAACACTGTGGCTAATTTGCTGAACAGGAGGACTCTGATATGGGAAATTTAGAAAACAATCAGTGAGTGGAAGCTTATGGCTCTGTTCTTTGAGATGCATTTGGAGGTGCACAACAGACAGGGGAGGACATTCTTTTCTTCTATAGTTGTTACCTCTACCCTTCTTGATCGAGTACAAATGAGGCATCTATCTGATTTTGAAGGCCTAGTCTTGTAGGAATGAGTGTCAGGGGAAAACCCTATTCCTAGATGGATAGTAGGCGAGGATGAGATCTACATTTCTAGGGTCACATATGGGTTCTAACAGATATATGCGAGGAGCTGATTTTGGACATTCATTCCTCGGTTTAGGCAGTTCATCCTGGTGTCACCAAGATGTATCGTAATCTACACCGTCAATATTGGTGGTCAGGTATGAAGAGAGATTTCGTCGGTTTTTCCGTGAATTGTTCCACCTATTAGTAGGTAATGGCGGAGCATCAGTGACCAGCATGGCTTTTAAAGTAGTTACCAATTTTCGAGTGGATGTGGAACGACGTCACTGTGCTTTTCGTGACTAGTTTTACAAGATCGCCTCGATAGAATGATTTAGTATGGGTAGTGTAACAACCCGAGATTTTGTGAGAATTATTATTTTTAATTTCATTGATGTCTTGTGTTGTACACTATGCCAAAATTATCTTGTGCAATACGCAACACCATATTAGCTTGCAGTATACATAACACTATTTTTGGCTCGTGTTACACTCAATTTCATGTTCGGTTTGTAGAAATTATTCAATGCAACATTAAGTATAGATTTTGTTTAATGTATAAATGAAATAATATTTTATTATGTTATACGCAACACCAAACTATGATTTCACTATACGTAGCCCTGACTTGGCTTGCATTACACGCAATCAACAGCATCCTCGATAGCGTGTGTAGTACGCAATACCGAGTTTCACTAAACAAGATATTATTATTATGAACTAGCCGTTATGAATTTTAATACCCACTTTTTGAAATTTTATAAATTATATCTTTAAAAATGGACTTTATTTTTGGATTCGGAATATCGAAATTAGCCTAGGGAGAATTTTTGGTATTTTTATGAAAACTATCAATTTTTTCTGAATAGAGAAAATAATGGGTTACTATTTAAAAACTGACTTTTTATTTAAATAATTATTTATTTTATTTTCATTTATTTAAGGTAAAAAATTGATACATAATACCTATATAAGTTTAATGTAATTCATTGGAGTCATTTTATAATAATTTTAGATATATAAAAATTTTATCAAACTTTTCACCGTCTTTTACCCACCTTTTAGGATAATTTAAAATTTTACATAAAACATACTTTTACCTCTTCTGTGAGTGGAATTTTAAAGATCATAGAAACACGGTTAATATCAAGGAGTAAAATTTGGTTCAATAAGATAAAAATAATTTTTGGTGAATAGTAACTTTTTCCTATTATTTACCACGGTTAAAAGTAAAAAGGGTATTTAAGTGTAAAAATGTTATTATTATTCCCCTAACACATGTCCTACTTCTATTAGATAAGTTTAATTAGACCAAAAACAACCTTAGGAATAAAATATTACCCTTTAGGTCCACTTGGATTAGATTATAATGTTTATTAATATTTCATTTAAGGAATAGTTATAAAAGTTAAAATCAATGTTTAATAACTAAAACATTTTTAATATTCGGTAATACATAAGGTAAATTCGACTATAAATATTAATTATAAAGATAAAAATATTTCCTACATAATGGTAATTTATTTCAAATTTTTAGACATTATATAATTTAATTTATTTATGACACAATGATTATGCAGTAATTACCTTTTTAATGAAATATTAACATAATGGATTTTATAAATACCCAAATTAATGTAATTTTAGACTTTTTATAAATTACACTAATTTATTAGGTTAATATGACATATTAGTATTGATTCAATTAACTTTTTTTGAACTAATTATGCTGTCATGAGTTTCACAAAAATCAATTACAAAATAGTGTCAAAATTGACATAAAATCGTTTTTAAAACAAATATTATATTATTATTTGTAATTCTATTCCTAAAAATATAATGTTCGGAAACATTACTTAGATAATGTTTTATATATTAATAATTAACCATTTGGGGTTCGTTTGTCTTGTTAAATTATGTTTATTAACCATATTGTGTAAGAAAACAAGAAGACACGGTAAAAGTTAAATTATTTAACTTAGAGGTAAATCTAAATGATAAGGTTAAAATAGGAAACTAAACCTGCCTAAAATCTATTGGTTGAGAGGATTTCAAACCATACCCACTTTACCTTCAAAATAAATCAATTTGAAGCTATTATAAACCGAATATGACTTGATTATAAAATAATAATTTAAGTTTTTCCTAAGGTGCCCCTCTCCTCCCTTATAAAAGGGCACCTCCTCCCTCTTCTCATTACACACTTTTGAGCCTTCAAGCTCGGCGAAACCCTTCCCATTTTCCTTCTCAACATCCCTACCAACATACTAGAGGTCTTGGTCTTCTTCAAAGACCAATTTTATTGCCCTAAGAGGAGTTTTCAAAGAGGCGTGTCGAAGAAGAGGTAATATCTGTTATCGATCCTTTCAAATTGTTTTCTTCTTCTACATCCTCTACTTTATTTGATTCATTATGAAGTAATAACATCTGTTTCACTCATATAAGGATATTTTATTATAAATATGAAAAAACCCCATTTCCCCTTGGATCCATCCTATGGAAACGAAATCATCGCGCGTGCGTTCGTATGAAATATCGACTCCACACAGTGGTGTAATCTGTTTTCCACCACCACCTTATGTGGATGGGTATAATGGTGTAAAGAATAACTATATATTATTATTGTAAAGTGACATTTATTATTAAATATTATACAAACACTTCAATAAAATTCCACGATCATGGGAACGATATCATCGCTCATGCGTACGTATGGCCTACCGTCTCCACGATGTGATGCGACTCGTTCTACATGATATTATTTGAATAATGATTTTATAAATTAATTTAATGAATAAATATGATATATATTACACTAATACCATTCTCTAAATGAGGTATCTATGACCTAAAAAGAGGAATAAGAATTTATTTGACAAAACATGTATTAGAATATAAATCATTGAACACCCGAATAACATGTACCAATAAACTATTACTAATAAGAATATAAGAATATGACCATATATGATATCATAACAATGAATATGATTCTGTAATAAGTCAATGATATTATATAAATCATTATACAGGAGGTTTGGATATGTACGAAGCATATCAGACATAAGGTAAGGGATAATTATTCAAATCTCGTTCTTATCCGAGACTGTTTATTCACAAGTATTTACTAGGGTTATTGTTATCATCTATGTCCACATTTTCAAAAAGTGTTTTTATGTATGTTTAAATACCTTTTTACCATTTTTTACTTTTACCACTTGTTATGAAAGCAATATTTCTTTTGTTTACCATATGATGAAATTTTTGACTTTTCCGAAAAAAGTACGATAAAAATATTTTTTTAACATATACGGCATGAACGGATCTTGACGGTTTCATTACTAATTATTGCAATGAAGCATCCTCTACATGATTTCATGACTATTTTCCACAAAACACCTTTCTTTTAAAGTTTCATGTATTTTTGTGAAAATAAAATGATTTTGGAGAAGAAAAGATATTTTCCTCAAGAATTCATTTCAAGTGTTTTATCAAAACCATTTTCCAACTAAGACGACATTATTACATATTTGTATGTTTCACGTATAATGCCTCTATAATTGACATGGTTTCACTTTTCATATAATTAAATTATATCCATTTGTTTTATATGGATTATGTTATGATGGGATTATGTTTGTGAAACCCATTTTATTCTTTGGTTTATGATGACGGATTTATATGTATGTCGTGGCACACGTAAGAATGATTTCATTATGAGATGGGTGGGACCTATATCTCCCTCCAATGAATTGGGTAAAGATTTATATCTCATGAGATATACATGTCTGGAACAGCAAGTAAATACAGTTCAGTAATACACGGCTGGAAAGGCTAGTAAACTCGGTCCTGTAAGGGACATTCTCCACTAAGATGGTATTTGAAGCTATGTCTTGGCTACTATGGAAATTATATCATGTGCTTATTGTTTTTCCACAAATACATGTTTTATTCCAATGATATTTTATCATGATTAATGTTCTTTTATGATCTATGCCTTATGTACTGCAATATTTTTTGTCATTACTCAATATTTTGATGTATAGATTTTATGCTCATGTTTTTACATTCAAATATCTCTGGATTCTTTTATGTTATCTATGTTTACCCTTACTGAGCATTTGAGATCACCCTTTTTATGTTCTCTTTTCCTCAGGATATAAAGAAAGGTTTTAGGTAAGAAAACAAAAGGGGAAGATCTTTATGGGAGATGTTGAAGATCTTTCACCATGATTAGAAGATTATGTTCTGAGTTTCCAAAGACACTATACTATTACGATCCTTGTGTGTAGGTTTTTGTTTTGTATTAAGTATTATGCAAAAGTATTGTAATGTCCATGTATGCCAAGATTTGGGTCTCTACAGTTGGTATCAGAGGAACGTTTTAGTTAACCTTTGGAAACTAGGATGTGAAAACTTTAGTGAGATCCCTAGAGATATTTCTACGGTATGTCTAGGGATGTCCCTAAGGTTAAGTATAAGTATAGGTTACAGTCAAAGAATTATGGTAAAAATATAAGAATTAACCCTAACATGTTATCTATTGAAGGTACTCTCCCTTTATTATGTTGTTTTACCTATCATGATTTTTTCCTCTCACACTATTATTTTTGGGTTTTAAACAATGGCTGGAACCCGAACGAACCGTGTTGATCAATGTAATGGAAAATGCAATGATTGTTTTCCAGAACAAACCAATGTTATGGGAGATGGAGTGAAAAATAATGTTGTTATACTTAAACAATCTATGAGTCATTATGGACTTCCAAATGAGCATAGAAGGGAACAATTTTCTATTGAGTCCTTCATAAGGCAATGTTCACCTTATTTCAGTGGGTCTTCTTATCCACTTGTTACTGAACAATGGATTAGTACCATTGAAAATATATTTTCCATTATTCACTATTCAGAAAATGAAAAAGTCATTATGCCTATTTATTATTTATAATGTTAAGCAGATCAATGGTGGAATCTAATTAAGAATGTGAGGCCCCGAGATGAAATTGAATCCATAGAATGGGATGAGTTCAAGAACTTATTTTTCAATAAGTACTTTCCTCGTATTCTTCAAACAAAGATGGAAAAGGATATCCAGAGCTTAAGTAAAAGGATGATGAATCTGTAGGTATATACATAGCGAATTTTACAAGGCTTGCAAGGTATGCATCTGGATTTATCATTGAACCTGAAAGTAAAGTTGATCAATTCTTCAGTGACATAAAACCAAGTCTTCAAAGGGCATTAGCTATAAGATACCTTAATTGGTATGAAGAAATTGTTTGTTGTTCTATTAAGCTAGAACTTGAATTTGGTGTTACATATCCATTTCATGGTTTAGACCAGAAAATGAAAGATGGAGTTAAAGGAGGAATCTCATAACAATGCTGAGAAGAAGATGAATGTTTCTTTATGCCCATTGTGTGGAAATAAGCATGGAGGATATTTCCTAAAAGGTACTAGAAAATGTTTTAAGTGTGGAAAAGAAGGTAATCGAGCAGTTGAGTGTCTTAGTAATTGGAAAAAGCTTTCTAATTATGTGAATAGAGAAAAGACTATATAGAACACTCCGCCAACACATCAATGCTTCAAGTGCAAGGAAATGGGGCATTATGCTGATCAATGCCCAAATCCAAGGGACAATGACGATCAACGTGAGAAACCATTTATGGAAAAAGATAATGGGAAGTCACATGAGATCACTATTTGTGTTTTTTAGTATGAAAATGATGTTGTGTAAAGATTAAGTGCATATGTAATGGGATTTCAAAATAGTATCATGTAATCTCATTTATGGTATCGTGCAATTTTGGAATATCTATGTATTGGTTTTCAATAATTATATGGTACTGGTAACCAAGAAAAGTGATTGAAATATTTTTGTAAAGTAGATGATATGCACATAATCAAGGGATAAGGAGAAAATAAAATTTATGATATTATTCCTGAGTTCATGACTGATATAAGGACAAAGTGATATCATGTTTTGAGTATATAGAATTTTTGGGATTTTTGTATGCGGAAAGAGTTAACTTTTTACTCCATTCATGTTTTCACTAAGGTTCTATGTTAATTCATGTTTGAAAAGAATAGATGATTAAGGTATTCACATGTTTATAATGTGACCAACAAGTTATATCTTATGATATATGGGGATAAATGACGGCATTTAAATGCTTGGTAGATAACCTCTCTATCAATATTTTTCCTTATACTATGAGTTTGGGTAAGCCTAAATGTTGGAATAGATAAATTTAGATATCAGATAGTATTTTTTTAGGCTAGAAATTTTTGATATTATTTTTTGAATGTTATAATAGTATAGTTTCAGAAAAATGAGAACTCGTAGGACGGGGTACAACTCGTCGCGTCGGACATGGCTGTGGGAAACGAACCCAGTACTGAAGTGCGACAGGCCTTTATCTCCTACCATTGGCCTAAAGGAAGTCCCTGGTTAGAAGAAACTACTTTTATTATATTAAGAGGTATGATATATGAATTATAAGTCCATTTTACGAACCATATACGATTAATCTCACTATAGATGGACTTATCTATATTTAATAACTTTGGTTGTCCTTTTGTTTGAGACTGATGGAATGACCCTTAATTCTATCACATGATCTTCTAACACTTCAAGAATGAAAAATTCAACTTCATTTCTTTATGAGATGAAGTGGAAATTGTTCAAGGCACAAACAACATTGAGATTGTACCGAAATAAAGTAAGTATTTCTTCTAACTCAAATTCTTCAACATTAGGGAAATGATCATGAAAACCAAAAATGTTGTCCTAGTATCCTCATATATGATGAATCAGATGGTACCTGAGATCATCACAAATTTATGGCATTGTGATTTTTGGCTTCTTCATAGCCATGTTCTCTACCACTCTCCATCAGAACATGAAGGTTATATTTCTCTTTCATATCCATATTTTCACCTATGTTCTCCTATGTGGAAACCCAGTGATGAGTTAATTTGGCTAACCGTTATGTTTCATACTTCACTTTTTAAAATTATGTTTTAGTATTCCTTTTTACGATGTGGATTTCTTTGAAAGAAAATTTCATGTAGTAAACCATTTATAACCCTGATGAATTTCGAGGTTGAAATTAATTTTAAGGGGGTAGAATGTAACAACCCAAGATTTTGTGTGAATTATTCTTTTTAATTACATTTATGTCTTGTGTGGTATGCTAATCCAAAATTAGCTTGTGCTATACGCAACACCGTATTATCTTGCAGTATACGCAACACTATTCTTGGTTCGTGTTACACACAATTTCAAGTTTGTTTTGTAGAAATTATTCAATGAATCATTACATATAGATTATGTTTAATGTATAAATGAGATAAGTTTTGATTATGTTATACGCAACACCAAACAGAGATTTCACTACACGTATCCCTGACTTGGCTGGCATTAAACGCAATCAAGAACTTCCTCGATAGCGTGTGTAGAACGCAATACCGAGTTTCACTAAACGAGATATTATTATTATGAACTCGTCGTTATGAATCGTAATACCCTCTTTTTGAAATTTTATATACTTTATCATTCAAAATTGACTTCATTTTTGGATTCAGAATATCGAAATTAGCTTAGGGTTCATTTTTGGTATTTTTCTAAAAACTATCAATTTTTGATGAATACTGAAAACACTGGGTTACTATTTAAAAATAGATTATTTATTTAAATAATTTTTTATTTTATTTAAATTTATTTTAGGTAAAAAAATTATAAATAATCCCTATATAAGTTCAATTTAATTCATTGGAGTCATTTAATAATAATTTTAGATATATAAAAATTTTATTGAACTTTTCACCGTCTTTTACACACCTCCTAGGAGAATTTGAAAATTTACATAAACCCTAATTTTACCACTTCTATAAGTGGAATTTAGAAACTCCAAGAGACATGGTTAATATCAAGGATTAAAATGTGGTTCAATAAGATAAAAATAATTTTTGGTGAATGGTAACTTTTATTTTAATTTACCACGATTAAAAATAAATAGGGTAATTAAGGGTAAAAAAGTTATTATTATTACCCTAACGCATGTCCTAATTATATTGGATAAGTGTAATTCGACAAAAAAACCATAGGAATATAATATTACCTTTTAGGTCCACTTGGATTAGATTAGGACATTTATTATTATTTTATTTAATGAATAGTTATAATAGTTAAAATCAAAGTCTAATAACTAAAACATTTTCAATATAGGGTTATAAATAAGATAATTTCGACTATAAATATTCATTAGATGATAAAAATATTTCCTATATAATGGTAATTTATTTATAATTTTTGGACATTAAATAATCAAATTTATTTATGACACAATGATAATGCAGTAATTACCTTTTAATGAAATATTAACATAATCGATGTTATAAATACCCAAATAAAAGTACTTTGAGACTTTTTATAAATTCCATTAATTTATTAGCTCAATATGACATGTTATTATTGATTAAATTAATGTTTGTAGAACTAATCATGCTGTTATGATTTTCACAAAAATTAATTACAAAATAGTGTCAAAATTGACATAAAATAGTTTTTAAAACAAATATTATATTATTAATTGTTATTCTATTACAAAAAATTTATTGTTCTTCCAAATGACTTATATAAGGTTATATATATTAATAATTAACCACTTGGGGTTCTTTTGGCATGTTATAGTAATTTTGTTATCCATATAGTGTAATAAAACATAAAGACACGGTAAAAGTTAAATTATTTAACTTAGAGTTAAATATAAATGATAAGGTTAAAATAATAACCTAAACTTGTATAAAACCTATTGGATGAGAGGATTTAGACCCATCCACACTTTATCTTCTAAATAAGTGAATTTGGAGCTATTATAAACCAAACATGACTTAATTATAAATTAATATTTTATGTTTTTCCTAAGGTGCCCCTCTCCTCCCCTATAAAAGGGCACCTCCTCCCTCTTCTCTTTACACAATTTTGAGCCTTCATGCTCATACAACCCCAGCCTAGTTCCCTTTTCAGATTCCCAAGCAACATATTAGAGGTCGTTTTATACTTCAAATACCAATTTTAGTTCCCTAAGAGGAGGTTTCAAAGAGGCATGTCGAAGAAGAGGTAGTATCTGTTACAGATCATTTCAAATTTATTTCTTCTTCTATTTACTCTTATTTAGTTGTTTCATTATGAATTAATATCATCAGTTTCACTAATATACTGATATTTTATAATAAATATTAAAAAAACCTCATTTCACCTTCTATCCATCATACAGAAAACGAAATCATTGTGTGTGCGTACGTACAGAATACCATCTCCACGCCGTGGTGTAATCTGTTTTCCACCACCACCTTACCTGGATGGGTATAATGGTGTAAAGAATAACTATATATGATTATTTTAAAGTGATAGTGATTCTGAAATAGTATACACACACATCAATACAATTCCATGATCATGGGAACAATATCATCGCTCATTCGTATGTATGGCCTACCATCTCCACGATATGATGCGACTCGTTCTACATGATCTTAATTGAATAATGATTATATAAATTAATTGAATGAATAAATATGATATTTATTACACTAATAACATTCTTTAAATGGGTTATCTATAACCTAAAAAGTGGAATTAGAATTTATTCAAGAAAACATGCATAAGAATATAAAGCAATGAACACCCGAATAACAAGTAACAATGAAATATTACTAATAAGAATATAAGAATATGACCATATATGATATCATAACAATGAATATTATTCTTTTATAAGTCAATGATATTATTTAAATCATTATAAAGGAGGTTTTTATACGTACAAATCATATCAAACATAAGGTAAGGGATAATTATTCCAATCTCATTCTTATCTGATATTGTTTATTCATAAATATTTACTGGGGTTATTGTTATCATCCATGTCCATGTTTTCTAAAAGTGTTTTTATGTATGTTTAAAGACATTTTTATCATTTCATACTTTTACCACATGTTATGAAAGGAATATTTTGGTTGTTTACCATACAAGGAACTTTTTTACTTTTCTGGAAAAAGTTCGAGAAGAATGTTTTTTTAACTTATACGGCATGAAAGGATTTTTACGGTTTCATAACAAATTATTTCAGTGAATCTCCCTCTACAGGATTTCATGACTATTTTAAACAAAAAAAAATCATCTTTTAAAATTTCATGGCTTTTTGGGAAATGAAAAAGATTTTGAAGAAGAATGGATATTTTCTTCAAGAATTCATTTCATGTATTTTATCAAATCTATTTTCCATCAAAGATGACATTATTTCATATGTGTATATTTCAAGTATAATGTCTCCATGATTTACATGGTTTCAATTTTATTATAATTAAATGATATCCATTTGTTTAATATAGATTATGTTATGATGGGATGATTTTTATGAAACCCATTTTATTCTTTGGGTTATGATGAATGATTTATGTTTATGTTGTGGTACACGTAAGAATGATTTCATTATGAGATGGGTGGGAACTATATCTCTCTCCAATGCATTGGGTAAAGATTTATATCTCCTGAGATAGACATTGATGGAACGACAGGTAAATCTGGTTCAGTAATACATGGCTAGAACGACATGTAAACACGGTCTAGTAAGGGACTTTGTCCACTAAGATGGTCTTTCCAGCAATGCCTTGGCTACTACGGAAATCAAATCATGTGCTTAATGTTTTTCAACAAATACAAGTTCTATTCCCATGCTATTTTATCATGATTAATGTTCTTTTATGATCTATGCCTTATGTAGTGCAATTTTTTATGTCATTGCTCAATATTTTGATATTTATATTTTATGCTCAAGTTTTTACATTCAAATGTCTATGGATTGTTTTATGTTCTCTATGTTTACCCATACTGAGCATTTGAGATCACCCTTTTTATGTTTTATTTTCACCAGGATATAAAGAAAGGTTTTAGGTAAGAAAAAAAAGGAAGATCTTTATGGTAGATGTTGAAGATCATTCACCATGATTAGAAGATTATGTTCCGTGTTTCCAAAGACACTATACTATTATGGTCCTTGTGTGTTGGTTTTTGTGATGTATTAAGTATTCAGAAAAATTAATGTAATGTCCATGTACTCCAAGATTTGGGTCTCTACAGGTTGTCATTGATAGACTTACGAAGGTTGTTCAATTATTTCCGATCAAGGAGACCTTCAGAGTAGATGAGCTGGGATGGATGTACATCTGAGAGATTGTACGTCTTCATGGAGTTCCAAACTCCATTGATTTAGATAGGGATTCATGTTTTACTTCTCGTGTCTGGAAGGGGCTTTAGAATGCTTTGGGTACATAGGTACTTTTGAGTACATCCTACATCCCCAAGTGAGATGGCCAATCTGAGCATATGATTCAGGTGCTTGAGGAAATTCTCTGAGCATACATCCTGGATTTTGGAGGATATCAGGAGAATCATATACCTCTTTTGGATTTTTCCTCCAATAATAGTTTTAAAGAAATTATTTAGATGACATGTTATGCGTCTTTGTACAGTAGGCCATACTGATCACCCTTATGTTGGCTGGAGGTAGGAGAGGTGGCTTTCCTGGGACATCGTCTTGTTCAGGATACCATAGTGTAGATAGAGTTGAATCAGAAGAGGATAGCTACTACACAGTCTCGACAGAATTCTTATGAAGATCAGTGGAGACAACATCTGGAGTTTGAGGTCGAGGATTAGGTTTTTTTACGTGTCACATCAAGGTAGGGGCACAGAAGGTTCAGGAGACATGGTAAGATTTTGCTGGGTTACGTTGGGACATTGGATGTGTTGGAGAGAGTTAGGCCAGTGGCATATTGGTTGAAGTTACCACAAAGGTACCGAGCAATTCACAATGTCTTCCACATTTTTCAGCTTCGACGTTATTTTTCAGACTCGTCTCATGTTTTCCAACCTGATGAGTTTGAGTTAAAAGTGGATGTATCGTTCAAGGAACATCTTACCTGGATTGTTGATCGTAGAATGATGGTCCGCTATGGCTAGTTTGTTCCTCTGGTATGGGTTCTATGGAGGCAATGGTGAGTACATGATGAGACTAGGGAGAGGGAGGCCGATGTACGTGCACAGTGGCCGGAGCTATTCGAGGTATCTTCTTCTGCACCGCGCTAGGGAAATTCGGGGACAAATTTATTTTCGAGGGAAGTTTTTAAGTATTTGTACATTCTTTTAAAGTTTTTTTCACTCTTATGGTTGTTTTTGAGAAAAAAAATTTTTTTTAAAAAATTTCTGAAGTACACGTCAGGTACTTTTTGAGTACATGTCGTGTACTGCATTGCCATAGGAAGTAGTGTGCTAGTCGTGTAATGGCCATACACATAGCCATGTGGGGTGACCTAGAGGCCACCAAAAGTGATGTATGGAAAAGGAAAGTACATGTTTTATACTTCAAAAGTACACACTGTGTATTTTTTTCATTAAACATACCAGGGTCGCTTTTAATCGCCAAAAAGCTCTCCATCTATGTCACTTTCAACCAAGAGAACCATACTACTATGGTTGTTTGATGAACCCCCGAGTGAGCGTCTTTCCTCCAAATCAATCCCCATCAGTTGTATTGGAATCCCATTAGTGAGTTCTCTTTTCTTATAGAGCACCATCTTCTGATTTCTCCTCTCGTGAGATATCATGGGTTCATCATTTTATATGTTTTTGTATATATTCATCCTTTTAAGGTGATTTATGCCTTGTTTGTCCTGAATTGCGATCTCCCAATGCTGTGGAAGGCGGTTTGTGCCATTCTATTGAATTTCGTTGAGTTATATGTGTAATTTTGGCCAATACCCATAATCGGGGTATTGTGCGTTTACATTTTTATCCTTGTTAATTGCCTGACATGTTTGTATGATTGAGTAGTTGTTATTTGGATATAAATATGGTTGATTGATATGTTTAGGATTTGGTTTCCCATGCATGTTCTATTTATGACTGTTTGGTCCTGCTTATCTTTTCTGGCCTCCTTTCCTGCTTTCCCAAGCCTAGTGTTGTAGGGTGTAGTGTTTTTTTCTTACATACTTGATATGTAGTTTACCAATTAGCCAATTAGTTCTTGATGTTTTCTTTGGCCGTATTGCATTGCTATTATCATTTACTTAAATAGGGTCATGATAACCTGGTGTAGTAGACTATAAGAGGAATTGACCGAGTGTGCTTCCTCAAAGAGTCTTGGAGCACTTTAGGATATAAGGGGAATTGACTGAGTGAGCCTCCTCATAGAGCCTTTGAACCATTATAGACTATAAGGGGAATGGACTTAGTGATATTCCTTAGAGTGTATTTGATCACTTTAGGCTATATGGGGAAATTCCTGGGTGAGTTTTCTCAGAGATTATTTGAACTATTTTAGTCAATAATGGGAATTGACCAAGCGATCTTTCACAGATAGTCTTTGACCACTTGGGGCTATAAGGGGAATTGACCGTGTGAGCCTCCTCAGAGAGTCTTAAATTCCTTTTGAATATAAGGGTAATTGACTGTGAGTTCTTCTACAGAGAGTATTTATATATTCTTAAGACTGAACCGGAGGGGATAGGTTGTGTGTACTTCCAAAGGGTTACCTGGCTTGATTAGCTACTTATTTGATATGTAAAACTATTTATTACCGCGTACTTTTTTGTTTACAACATCATTGCTAATTACCTGAAATTTATATTCACCGACTATTAGGAATAGATCATTATGTGTTTGCCTACTGGGATTTAGTCTCACACCCTGTTTGGGCCAGGCTTTTGGGCCCAAATAGCTTATATTGCCGAATGTATAGATAAGGGCAAGAACCCTTCTACTTCAGGTACATGACTTGCTGTGGAGATGGAGAGCATGAGACAAAGATAGGGTTGCGATGATGACGAGCTATTTATCTGTTTATTTTTTAATTTGGTTTAGTACTATTTGTATTCTAGCATTGTGATTTGTTTTTGTTCTTTCCTAGACATATGTATCATGCATCATTCTATACATGTTCCATCTGTTTATTTCTTTTATTATTCCATAGTTTACATTTGTATGGATTATTACTTTTTCCGCTATTGATTTTGTTTTTCTTCAACAATGTTACTCTGCCAATGAAGGAATAGCTTCCCTTCTATCTCATCAATGTCCCTCATTGCTAGTTGATAGCTTATGGCATTCATGAAAATGCGCTTGAGGCCATGTGACCAACCAGTTACGGGGCGCCTCTGGTTGGATTTCAGAACCGGGACAATACATCTCCCACCCATAAACTATTTTTATTCCTTTTTATATAACTTCTCAATTATTCTAAACATATTAGGATGTTGTTATGAGAATTATTTTAACTACACTTACACACACCTACATCTAATGGGTATTGAACATACTGTTTATGTTGACAGCAAACTAATGCATCATGAAATGAGGATTGTTCAATCATGTCCTAACTCCTCTTATGATGTCCATTAATATGGAACTGTATTTATATATGATACATATTATGTTTATTTTTTATTTATGCAACTATATTTTTCATTTAGAGTATTCCTTTATTGTTTCCATTGTTGGTAAATGCAATAATTTCATTTTAGAAAGTGTAGACTACCGCCCCTCAAGGTGATATAACTCGTTAAAGCCAAATGTGGGACATATAAAAGATGGATTTAATGATATTTTATATGATTTAATACTGTTATTATAATTTCCTATGTATCATTTTGTTTTATACCATTAAAAAAAGAAATAGAAATGAATGTAGCGTTCATGCGTACGTACGACTTACCGTCTCCATAGACGGTGCATTTAATTTCTTACCTCCAAATGTTATATACTGTTATAAATACATATATTTACTGTATATATAAGATATATATTATATATATATCATTAACATCATTTTTTAGATAATTTATTTTTGATCACATAGGCAACATGTAAATATAAGATTTTCATTTTTGACTCATATACCAAATATCAACAAAATGATAGTTATTAACTTAAATGACTACATAATGTTTATAACTTGGTAATATATGATATAAAATGAATAAAAAAACATGAAAATGTTCTCAATAAAGTAGAAATTAACATTAGTTTATTATTTAGGAGATTAATGAATGAACGAGTCAAGTCACAAATGAGGTAAGGGACTTCATCTCAATCTCCATTCATTGAGGCATATTTCGTTTTATACCCGACATTCTTTTATATGCTATATAAACACCTTTAACATTTCATTTCATTCAAAGAGAATCTTTTTCTATGAGCCGTTTTACTTAATGCTAAAAATAATATTTCTTTTAACGTAAGTGGTGACAATGAAATTTTCTACTACTGTGAGTATTATTTTATCTTTTGGCTTCCATAATAAGTCTTAATGTTTTTAAAAGGAAAATAAATACCATATAATCTTATAGGTATTTTTTATATTGAAAATGGTTTTGATAATGGATTTTTATGTCAATATATTTAAATGATATATTGTGATTGAAATGTTTAAATGTTATCTTTCCTTTATATTTGTCTTATGTGTTATGAATATGTTATGGTTCATGGGGATTGTTACTTATATGGTTGGTTCTGTGATAAACCAAGGGCTGGTGATCCCGAGAGAGCTCTCCAATGCATTGGGTAATGTGAAAGAGGTAAACATGATTGTTTCTCCTAATATATTTAGGGAATATAATGTTATTGGTTTTCTAAATGTAACTCCTTACATAGTTGTGATAGCAACAATGTAAGTATGATATGGATTCCACAATTTACCTATATGATATATGTTTTCTAGTTTTCTTTCATAATTCTTGTGATTTCAGGATGTTTGTTAAAGAGCTTGTGATATGTATGTATTGTTGAACTATTGTTTTCTTTCATTTTATTATGACCCTTACTGATATTTTTTTGCTCATCCACAGTTTTGAAATGTTTTTCAAAGGACATAAAGATGAATAGGGTCAAGGATGGGATTAAGGATAATTCATGTGGTCTAAAGCATAGGATTAGACAAGACACTTTTTCACCAATTTTTATTTTATTAAAAAATGGAAACTGGGTAGAAGTGTCTACCTTGTAATTTTTGAGATGTAATGTAATAGTTATGGAATAATTATCTAAAACTCCAAACATAAAAATATCCTCAATGTGAATTATTCATTTAATTCAATATTATGTAATATTTAAGGTTGGGTCCTTATAATGCCAGTGTCATGCACCTTTTCTAATAAAGGGATTCATATGGTGCCATTCAGATGCTCCAGTGGAAACTGTTATTGTATGAGAATTCAATGAGTGGAAGACGTTGGTCCCACCCATCTTTGAAGTCTATAAGACACATAATCATTATGTCTTCATGATTACATATAGTTCCCTCAGATTAGCAATAATTTTGAGGATGATAGGTTGTGCTGAAGTTTAACTCAGTTCTTAGATCATGTTAGATACTTTTCCATATAATCTAGGTGAATCTTGGATCTCGATCTGATACAATATATATTGGTACTCCATACAGTCTTACCACCTCATTAATATATATCTGTGCATGTTGATCCAATGAGTATTCCTCTTGAAGTTTGATAAAGTGATATGTCTTTGTATGACGATCTACAATTACCATAAAGCATTGTTTCCTTAGTCTATCCTTGGATTTCCATTGACAAAGTCCATGGTAATGTTCTCCCACTTATATGTCGGTATGTGTAGTGGTTTCATAATCCCTATAGACATTTCCCCATAACCTTCACTTATTTACATACATGGAACATTGATATATAGTCAGTGATCTCTTTCATTATATTGTCCATCCAAAAGTTATTTGGGAGATCTCGATACATCTTTGAGCTCCCTAGGTGAATAGACAATTTTTCTCTATGTGTATAGTTAGAATGACCATTATCTATATCTAGATTGGATAATACATAAAATCATGACCCAAATCATTTAACTCATTTCCTGTCAATCTTGAACTCATTGAATTTCCAGTTTTTAATAGCATCCACCATTTTCAGAATTTCTGAATTAATTCTCTGAGCATCCATTATTTTTCCCATGAAGGATGGTTGAGAATCTATTTGAGAAAGGATTGATAAAGTTCCTCCATTAATGATTTCCATGTCCATTTTCTTCCAATCGAAGAATATTGGATTCTTTTCAATTATCATCATGGATAAATATTCATGATCCATTCTATAAAGATCAGATTCCACCTTATTTTCCTTATTGGGATGGTAGTGGATTGAGTAGTCATTATATTTGATGAGATATATAGATCTTCACTAGAAAAATTTATAATCCCTCTGAGTGAATATATATTTGAGACTCTTTTGATCAGTATATATCTCAATCTTCTCCCCATATAGATAATGCTGCAATATTTTTAATGAAAAGATCACAACTGCCAACTCCAATTCAAGTGTAGGATATTTTTTCTAACATATTTTCAACATCCTAGAGTATTAGGCTATCAATTTATCATTTAGAATCAGTACATAGCATAATCCATTCATTAATTCATTACTCTACAACATAATGATTTATCTATTTGTAGGGGTTATGAGTACAAGCACAGTGATAAGAATCTGTTTTATATCATTAAAGCCTTCCTCTCATTCTTGAGTCCAGACTATCATCACTCACATTTTGGTCAGATTGGTAATTGGGTATGAAAATCATGAGAAGTTACTGTAAAATCATCCATAATACTCAGATACACCCAGAAAGTTGTGGATCTCTATTACAAATGTTGGCCTGGGAAACTCTTCAGTTAACTTTTTCTTTGAAGGGTCTAGATATATCCCTTTTCTAGTGATAACATATCCTACGAATAGTACAACCTCCGTCCAGAACTCAAATTTACTAAACATATCATATACCCTCTCCCTTCGCAATGTCTTTATCATTGTTTTCAAATTCCCTTCCTAATGCTCCTTACCCCTAGAGTATATTATAATTTCTACAATAAAGGATACCAAATGTTTTTTATGTTATCTGTAATGACTCTATTTATTATATACATGAACATTTCTAGGGTATTAGTGATTCTGAAGTGAATCACTATGAATTCATAGTCTCCATACCTCATTTGAAATGTATTCATGGTAATATATTTCATCCAAACCATTATTTGGGTATATCCCAACCGAAGGACCACTCTAGAGAAATAACTGGTCCCCGAAAGATAATCAAAAAATTTCATCTATCTTTGGTAGGGTATACATGTTATTTATCATGATTTTATAGACCTCGTGATAATAAATTCAGAGGGTCATTAATACATCATTCTTTGTGAGGAATAGGAATGGTTCGCCCCCTGGTGAGAACTCATGCATATAAAACCCTTTTCTTGATTATCCTATAACTGATTCTTCGTCTCTTCCAGTAATGCGATGACCATTATATAAGGTTTCTTTAATGTAGGAAGAGATCTAGGAATAAGTTAAATTAATAACCCAAACTCTCAATCAAGATGATGACAAGGAAGGTATTCAGGGAATACAATAGTGTAATCCCTCACAATTTCTATATATTCAAGAACTATAATATCATTTATCTCAATCGTTTGAGCTTGACATTCTTTCTCCTAAGACAACAATATCCACACATGAAAGAATGATTCTAAAGAAGATTCATCTATCACATTTCACTTTAAAATATTTTGAGGATGCTTTGGGGTGTGAAGATTGATATACCTTTCCTGACAGTTTATCTTGTATTTTTATAAATATACCCAATCCATTCACAAGATAACATCCAACTCCTCTAATGAATGTATAACATAATTTTCATGGAGGTTCAGTCCAAAAATATGTACTGAGGTGGTGTTATAAAACTTGGATGCAATAAATTCCACATTCGATATTATCATAGGGAACATTTCCTCCAATCTTTTAGGCGATGTTTAAATAATTATACTAATCATGAAATATATGAATAAATTAATAGGACCATAATCAAATAATGTGTTAAATATTAATGAATGAATGACTAGAATACTTGTCACCACATCACTATTCAGCTTCACCAGAGCAGTAGGGAAAGCATAATCCCTTCCTTGTTACCTTGATGTTTTTTGTTGATTTCCTCTGACAAACCTTGTCATTGAGAAATTTCCCGCATAATGATAATTCTCATTTCAGTTGTAACACTACATCACTAAAAAAGTATTTATCCAATCCATCCTTTCTTCTTCCATTTTAGTGGAATTCATTATATCTCGTCAACATTTTTTATCCCAATGTCCCATTTTAGCACATTTAGAAAAATTCAAGTTCTACTTAAAAATTTACCTGGATTATTATTCTCAGTATTTTGACACGTGGGATGTTAGATCTACTTTCCATCATGGGATTTATTTTCAAACCACTCACACCAAACACCAAATACTTCTTTATTTCACCAAGACCATGAGGCCACTTACAGTCTCTAATCTCCATTTCAACTATGAGGGCACAAGGACCCATCTATTCATAGATGAAAAATTCATGAATCACCAATGAATTTTGTAGTCTCAGCATTAGTCAACTAAATAAGCATTCCACATTTCATTTGGTGTCCCTGACAAATCCAGAGGCATATCATGCAAGCCTTGTAAGTTTTGCTTCATATTCCATGATGGGAACATCATCCTTCTCCATGAGTAAGAGGAACTCTATTTATATATTAAGATGGAGTGTTCGGGGAAAAAATTTATTGAAAATATTTATCTTGACTTCCTCCCAATACATGGAATCGATTTACCCCTTATAATTTATATTTTAGATTAATTTCCACTACTGATCAACTTCTCTAACAAGAAGAGAGACTTCTATCACTAATTTCTCTTCTTATAGATTCTAGAGAACATATTGAATATTTTCAATGGAGTTAATCCACTCTTCCATAAGGAGAGGATCATAAGATCCACGAATCATGGGAGGAATTTTCCACATGATAGATTCAATGGAAACCTTCTCTTTCCTTAGGGGAGGAGGGTGTTTCACGTGATTCATGTTATTATTCATAACTTGAGCAACCTGATGATGTACTTTCATGATGTTTTCACCACCCATTACCATCTTATTTGGAATATAATTTGGACAATATTCACATTCCCTATCACATTTTGTAGTCATAGAATTTTCTTCTATATATCACCATTAAAAAAGAAAATGAACATACAATTAAAGGTCTTGAATATATATCAATTAATCATAAAAAGTAACATTAATCATAAATGGATAAACATGTAAAGGATAAGAATATATTTACGTGTGATGACAAAGTTTTAAATCTAGGTTATCCTTCATCCATTTCTTATTTTATATTCTTAGTGGATATTATTATTATTCCATTAATAATGGTTTATACTAAGCACATTAATTTACGAAAGCATATCCCCAAGGAATGTGAAACCAAGAGTCCAGTAAGGGCGGTTGTCATGCACCAATTCCCATTCCAGTCTTTCTCAATGTAGTGTTTTTGGGTTTAACCACTAGATATATATATTTTAGATTCAAATATACTTATTTGTATCCTTAAAGGGATTTAATTTTCTGATAAACCACTTAATCTATATATAACAAATTTTGGGAGGATATCTTATACATAGTCTCATCCTTAATGTTATTACTAAATTTATTTATCCCTAATATCCAAAAATAACTATACCATCCTCTTATACAAACAATAGTGACCCTATAAGATTATACATATCATTACATTAATTTAAGAATAATAAAACACCATATTACAAGCCAAGGATCATGAATTGAAATGTCATGGAATACTAGGTACATAAAACATTAAACATGGGACTAAATAAAACAGTTCCTTGATCATTCATCATAAAGTTCTCATAACTCCATGGTAGCCGTAAATCATCATAGGATATCCAAGGAATAACATGAAAAAATGTACGAGCAAGAATCCAATCAAAGAAATTAACATAAGAATAAAATATTTGCACATTGGTTAGAATGAATGAAAACATGATATAAAAAGGAATGGGACATATTGAATCATAACATATAAACAAGAGATAATATAAACATGGATTAATAGTAAAGTTTAAGTAACATAAAATTTTAATTTATCATGAGTCAAGGCACATTGCACATAGAGGATCACAAGTCAACATTAACCACCAGGGCCATTTCACATGGTAGTAGGAGTCTAGGCTACCACAAAGACCTTTGAACATATTGTCTAATGAGACTCAACATTAACAAATTAGTTGAAGTGTTATCTTAGTGTACCCACCATAACATGTTCATGAACATTCTTTACACATATATAATCACACGTAGTCAATCATACATAAACATATGGGTACCCATGGAAATCAATGGGTATCATAATCAGGTCATAAAGCATAATAGGTGGGAGTATCATACAAGTATCCATGAAAAAATAGAATTAAAACAAACATGGAAATTGAAAATGAAAAATAGACATATATCATGGTAATTGATGTTAATCATAATTCACAGCATGTCATAAGTGTATTTAATAAATTTTATCATTAAAACATTTTAGTGAGGTTTTAAGGAAAATACTAAAGAGAATTTAAAATTTAAAAGTGAATAATTTTTTATATAAAACCATAAGTGATACAATACGGTTTTAATAAGAAATGACTGATTTTATAAAAATAATTCTGGATTATAATATATGGTGGATTTCACTATAAATTGGGGGGGGGGAAATCAAGAGGTTCCCTTAAAATGGGATTTCTTATCGAGAAAAATTGTCAAGGAATCACAATAAATCATGTATATCTCTGAAAAAGAATGATTATCGGATCTTCATGCATTTTTTTGGTCATATAAAGAGTAATTAGAACATGTAAATAAACATATTATAGGATTTAATTTGGGTAAAAGGAGAGTAATAATAATCCAAAGGAATATTCGAGGTTCGGGTAGAATCCCTTACCTTAAGTCTGATGATTTTATTCAATTCATATCAAGGATCTGAATAATAAAATTAGCCTCATTAATTAATAAAATAAGAACCTCATTTAAAATTAATTTATTTGTTATAACCTTTTGGAGTTCATTTATAACCTTTTTCAATGTTTATGAGGTTGGATTTCATTGTTCTAGTCCTTTTGTTTCATGAATGGTTTACTTATATAAATGTACAGATAAACATTTAAAATGATTATGGTTGTATAGAATTGGGGTTGTTTTATTATTTATCATCTAGAAGATTATATGGTTTCAAATATTATTTATTTACAATTAGTGAAGATGAATCATTATATAAAACATTATTGATTACATTTTGGGTTAATCGACGGTTTTTTATCACAACGAATACATTTTTTTTATGTAAATAATAACCATGTTTACAAAAACATTAAGTAAAAAACGACAAGACATAATAAATATATTTTTGTCCGGTGCAACCGTAATTATTTTTTATGGACATGAATTGTATATGCTAATCGAAATTGAAAACCCATCATCCTTGGATATGGTAAATTAACACATCGTAGATAGTGTTTTTACTACTAGTATAAAAGAAAGGTAAAGGAGAGATGATAATAACGTATTCCATTATCATAAACAATCAAGTGCATATAAGTATTTTGTTTGTTATAGGAGAGGTATGGATGAAGAAAAAAACAATTTAACTTGAACGAGAAGTAAAAGAATAGAAAAGGGGAATTTAGACATTTGAATTAATCATCCTTGAGAGCCTCTTAAAGGGATAGGATTTGGTATTATTTGGATACCAAGGGCTCTTTGACGTAAGGATGGAGCAAAGGGAGATATTTTGGAAAAATTTAGGAAATCCACAAGCTTCAGAAGAGTGAAGAGAAAAGGGCTCTATGGTTGGGTTTTATAGTGATGGAGAGGAGGGTGTTCTTAATAGTTTAATCAACTGTTTATTATTTCACAATAAGATAAGAAATAGGGATGATTCCATGACCAAAAATAGTAATTAGTGGATCTGAGTTCAATGCAAGGATTCTTACATCAACTATGACTGTTGGAATAGTTAATTTAACTCTTAATGTCTATATACTGTAAATTACGGTATTTCCATTTTTATAAAAAAATTATGTATTTCAGAAAATCCCAGAAATTAAACCGAACCATTTTCGACATGAAGCATTTCAAAATGAAGTCCATTTTTCAAAAATAATTATATAAATATTATTAATTTAATTTTTAACAAAAAAACATAATTTACATAAATGATACATATTTTAAAATTATAACTCATGTTATGATGATTTCAAAAATTACAAAAGGTCTAATAAAATTATCATAAAACCAGAAGACACAAAATTGTAAATTTATGAACTCCATTTAGAAAAATAAATTATCTTCTAAATTAGTTTAATATTTATAAAAAAATATTTATGACTCATAAAAATAAAAATACTTTTACTACGGTCATATTGTAACTTATATGATGTCATTGTTTTATATATAAATTCATGGGTGAGGATACTATTATTTTGGATGATTTAATATAAATAAGGGTCACATTACTACTTATTAGGGTGGGTTACAATTCATAAGGGTAGTTTACTGTTCAATAAAAATTATGGTTGTCTTATTAGAATCCCAAAATCTTTCTGATTGCAAGCGCGTGGGTTATATTTTTTAAATTCATACACCATAACTTAAAATTGTGTTTAATGGACACTTATTAAATTATAGTTCATTGTCTTGTTGTTTAATTTGACTATATTACCTAATTAAAAGATGTAAATTCCCATTTATTAAACATTGGGCCATTACAAATATCATCTATAAAGACTACCACTAACTGATAAAGATACTATCTAAAGAATCTGTTAATAAGATCCATGAAGATAGAGAGGTCATTATTAAGACCAAAAGACATCATTATAAATTCATAATGTCCACACCATTTATCGATTTCTATCTTTTATATATCCTCCTTCATGAAACTAAATGGTTGAAATTTTGAACGAAGATAAACACTGGAAAATTATTGAACTCCATGTAGTTTTTTGGAATAAGTTATCAATGCAGGGATGATGATATTTTTTTATAGTGACCGTTATAGGTTCTTGATAATCAATGATGAGTCTCATTGATCTGTATTTCTTCTTAACAAATAGAATAGGTGGTCCTAGAGGTGACACAGTAGGGAATATAAATCCCTTCTCAAGATTCTCTTGGATTTCATTCTTTAATTCATGCATCTCAATTCTAGCCATTCTATAATGTGTCATTAAAATAGGAATGACACATGGAAAGAGTTCTATTGAAAACACAAATTCAAAATTTGGTAGAATACCAGGTAATTATTCTTAAATGACAACATAAAACTCTCGTACAATGAGTGTTATCTTAATTGTCAGTTTGTCCCCAACCAATTGAGATAGATAACCATCATTTATAGGGATCAAGTCCCATAAGATGGAAGAAATATCTAATGGAAGGTTATATTTAAACATGCATCAATTGATGATCATATATTGATCAGGAATATGAAATGTGTCATCCCTTCTAGGAAAAATGATATGAGGTCCATATAGACAAAGCCAATCCATTCCATAAATCCCATAAAATTATTTTATATATGTAGGATCCCAATATTTTCAAGAATCACGTTCCGAAAAACACAAAATGGAGAAGAATTATAAACATTTGATGCCACCATTGTTCCATTAAGAGTTTTCAAGGCTAACTCAAAATAGAATTGTTAGGGTAGAATGGTGATACCCTAATAAAATATTTAAAAACAAAATATTGGGTGGATATAAAAAGATAAAACACTTTATGCTTTATAGTGGATGGTATGTGTACCTTTTTTCACTTTATTATCATACTCCACATCACCAATAGTGATTGCATGTGACTTGACTTTTTTGGCCTTATGAGTTTTCTAACATCAATCATCATCTTTAACCCTTGGATAAGGGCATTGATCATAACAATTCTTCAATTCAATGCACGTGAAACATTGAATCATATGAGGTGGCTTCTGTGTAGCATTTTCTCTACACTCATCATTAGAGATAATTTTCCGTACAATTTAGTATTAAACTACATAATGAATTTCTCTTCCATACATAACACATTATCTAGTCCGTTTAAGAAGAAATCCTCCATTTAAATTAAATGACCCAACAAAATAAGTATTTTCAAAATACGTGGGTGAACGGTTCCCTTACCGACATGGGTATCTTTCGAGACATGTACCCTGTGAAAGAAGGACAATAAAACATTTATGTAAATACTCATAAATGAAAGTATTATACACAATGAGTAAAACAAATGGGCAGTACATACACCACTCAAGGGAAATTGTGGAAAATGTAACATAAATCTCACGGGAATAAGAGTGAGATGAAAAATCCCTTACGAAAACTCGACAGCCTAACGGCGCCACCAAAATGGATTGATGAGATCAAATAGGGTATCTCATCAAATTAAGATAATGTTTAGAGAAAGAGGAATATAAAAGTACATCCCCCAACATAACAAAGAGGAGTATAAAATAAGTGACATAAAAGATAGTACTTAAAAAGAAAGAGAGAGGGTAGATCTCTTACGAAAATTCAGCAGCCTAACGGCGCCACTCAAAACATCCAAAATGGATTGATGAGAGAGAATAGGGTCTCTCATCATATGAACATAAAAATTACAGTAAGTGTAATATAAAAGAACATCCCAATCACAATAAAGATGAGCTTAAAAGGAATGGCATAAAAGAGTGTACTTAAAAAGAAAGAGAGGAGTAGGATCCCTTAACTCGGGTCCGACCTGACTTTATCGTTATTTGATCTCCTGAATAATAAACATGAGTTAATTCCTACTTGATTAAGAACCTTTTTCAAGCTTATTATTACTTTTATATAACTTATTTCCATGTTATAAACATTATTTAATCATTAAGTTAATAATGTTTGTTTTGTCGATATTTGGTTCTTAAGTCGAAAGTGGACTTCTTACAATTACATGTTGTTCGTGTGGTCAAAGGTTCTTTATATCCAGAATAACATTCCTGATTTATATATCATATATTTCATATATATCAAGCATAGACATGTATTTATAATATCACATAATCATTTAGAGGAATGAAATGAAATGCACCGTTCATGGAGATGGTAAGCCGTACGTACGCATGAACGCTACTTTCATCTCTATGCCATATTAATGGAATTAAAACATAATGATACATAATAGTATTTTAAATCTAGTATGTTATAATATATAATATCATAAAATATATCCTTTATACATACCACATATGGTATTAACGAATCAAATCACTTTGAGGGGGCGGTAGTCCGCACTTCCTTAAATGAAGATATCGCGTTTACCCATAATTGAAACCATAAAGGTATGCCATAAATGAAAAATACAAAAGCTTAAGTAAAACATAAACATATTAGATATCATATATAAATATAGTTTCATCTTAATGTCCACCTTTTAAGGTGTTAGAAGAATGTTGAACAATCATCGTTTCGGGAGGTGGAAATTTTCCATCCACGAAAACAGTATGTTCTTTAACCATTAGATGTAGGTGTGTGTAAGTGTAGCATGAATAATTCTTAAAAAAACATCCTATTATATTTAAGATACTATATTTGTTACAAAATAAATTAATAAAAAGTGTTTAGGTGGTTGGAGAAGAAAAATAAAACAAAAGGACACAAGTGAAGACATTACCTTAAAATCGGGTAACTCATTTTGGTTTGAGCTCAAAGGCTTCCTTGGGAAGACTTATGCCCAAATTGAGTCTTCAAGGAGTAATAGAGGTAAGTGGAGAGACAAAATTGGAAGGGTATGGAAGAGCCAAAGGCTTTTGGAGTGTGGGTAAGGAGGTAGAGGTGGGGGCCTTTTATAAGAGGAGAGGAGGGGCACTATTGTAATGTTACAAAATGTTACTTTATTTTCAAAATAGTTTCGGATTTAAAAGGTCCCACATTCATGTATATAGAGGATAAGGTGATAGGGGTTCTAAATACACTCATACAATAGGTTTTTGACATGTGTAGAACTTATATATTACATTATCTTTCCATTTTATTTAAATCGTTAAATAATGAGGTCATCGCTGCATCATCATGATGTCATAAATAATTTAATTTATTTAATGTCTAGAAATTATAAAAAAATACTATGATGTATGAAATCTTGTTATCTTTACAATCACTATTTATAGTAAAAAATATGACTTGTATAACCTCATGTAAAAATTGTTTTAGTAAAACATCTCATGTTTGTGTCATTTTTACTTTAACATTAAATAAAAAGATATTTATGTCATTTTCCAACCAAAGTGGCTCCATGGGGTCCCCAAGTTGACCCATAGATTTTCTTGGTCGGCCATGACACATCCAATGAGGTTAGGACATGTGTCTAGGTCATTTCATTTTATTAAAACATTATTCTTAACATAAACTACACTAATTACCTCTAATCGCGATTAAAAACTTAATAAGTTACTATTCACCAAAAAATTATTTTTATCCCATTGAACCACATTTTACTTATTAATGACAACCATGTATGTAGGATTTTTGAAATTCAAAACACAAATATGACAAAATTTCATTTAAACAGAAAAATAAGTTTTTATAAGTACCACTTAGTGGTTGCACTATTCATCAAAAATTAAAGTTTTTCATAAAAATACCAAAAAATCATTGTAAGCTATATTTGATATTCCGAATTAAAAAACGAATTATATTTTAAAAAATTCAAAACATATAAGTCAAATTAATTAATTTAATAATTAATTTCCACTGTCAGAGAAAATAGCGTGTTTTTATGGAACAATAAGTATCAAAAGATTGACACTAGTTTAAGTCTGATTTCAAAGTGAAATTAATTACAACGACCACTATTGGATTTAATGGTAAAAATATATTCTACTTTCACTTTAAAACCAATTCAACAGAGAATCTAATCATATAAATAAATTAGATTAAAAACAGGTTTTGAATTAAAATACATCATTTTACACTATTCATTAAAAATGAACTTTATCGGAAAGATACCAAAAATTTACACAAAGTAAATTTTGATGTCCCAATTCTTAAGAAGAGTTTTATTTGGTTCAATAGAATGTATAAAGGTGAAAAAAAACTATATTTAATGACGGTTCGCCATCAAAAGGCGATAAGTGAACCTTTAGTGAAAACTAGGGCATATACGCCTAAAATTGAATTCTTTCCGTATTTTAAGCCTTTATCTTTTATTGGATAAATGTAGAAACATTTAAAAACATATATAATCATATTTTAGTTATTTATATCCATTCCCTCCAATACAACGGCTACATGTTAAGTACCATTTCAAATAATATTATTTTATTATTAGAGTGCAACGTAAGATTCCCAAGAAACTCGTTGTTCTGTGTTGGGTACGCCATCGAGCATAGCATCCCCTTTAAAGTCAAATTAATATTTTATTCACAAATATGGATAAATATGAAGATGTCATATTCTATATTTACCTAGGGTGTTACAGTTATATTATTAAAAAGATAAATCTCATGATGGATAAAAACCCCCAAAATTCCATGTGTCAAAAGGGAAGGAAAAAAAGAATCCTTGAAACCGCCTAAGGGGAACCAGGAGATGCTTCAAATGTTGAAGATAAGGGCATATAGATTAAAACTTCCCTATGGATATTCATAAACCCACTAATGTGGTATAAAAAAGGAATCATCTGATTGATGATCAGTCTATAGAGTAGTGTTTCAATATCAAGGAATATGAGAATATTTTAAGCCATTCCCCTAAGCCTAGGGTTTTCACCGGCACTCTACAACATCCTCCAACGAAACAAGGTAATATTATATCAGTATTATTGGTGTGGAACTCTTAAATGATGTAGTGAAAGGTAAATTAGTTATTAATTCATGAATATATATATTAATATTTTATTCTAGATTGTTGAAATATAACATATCATTAATGTTTAGTAGGAATATCCAAATAAAAGTTAAAAATATGGAGGTTGAGTTATCTGTGAGAACATAAAATGGGGAAATTATTGAAAACAATGTATATAAATCATCCTCAGTTAATTTTTGTTGATTGATCCTACCTATTAATCTTTTCAAACATCCATTGGGTGGTTTTGATGCTATATTGGTAACATAATGACTATCATTATATAAATCCAACATCAACTATTGGGAATGGGAGATCAGTCTTCACATCCAACGGTATCCTCCAATTCTGTACAAGTGTAATGAAGAGGATTAATCTCTTCTATAATCAATATCTAATATATGGATATTATTTACTTATAATAAATAATATCTTTTGCAAATTATTTATAAAATGAAGATAATCATGCTCAAAGAACTAACTATTATGGGGGACTACACTGAAGTGTTCCCTGGGGAATTTCATGGTCTTCATCATGACAATAGGTTGAATTCTAAATTGATATTATTCTAGGATCTCTAAACATATCAAATAAACATTAATGAATGGCCATCATTGAGTTGTATGAACTGATGATGAAATTACAAGAAAATATAAAGAAGGGTTTTATTCCCCTGAGTGCTTTACTATGGGGTGTACCAATCCATCTCATAATGAAAAAAGGATGGATCAATTCTTCTCTTTATTGATTATCAAGAGCTCCCAAAATCACGATAATGAATAAGTGTCACCTTTATCAGATAGATACCTTATTTGACCAACTACATCAGACAATGTATTTCACTATGGTAGATATTTGTTTGAGATATCACCATTTAAAGGCGAAGAAGGAAGATATTCACAATATTTCCTTTCCAGTAGGGTATGAACACTATGATTTCACATTTATTCCCTTAAAAATAATTATTTCTCCAAAAAAAATTAGTAAATTAATGAATAGAGTATTTAGATATTACCTTGAAATGTTTATGGTATCCTTTATCTATGATATTATATTATACTCCAAAAGAAAAGAGGCACATGAAGATAAATTCAAATCTATTCTAATGAATTTTAAAGGGAGAAATTTATGAAAATATTGTTCTATGTGAGTTATAGATGGAAGAAGTATCATTATTAGGAAAATTGTTAAATAAAAAATAAATATAAATAGACTATTTGATAAAACCATTGAAGAGTGGCCTAGACCAACATATATAACATATATATGTTGTGTTATTGGAATATATGGTCACTACTAAGTTTTTTTGGGTGATTTTTCATGATTTTATACACATATAGCTACGTTAACATGGAAATATGTAATGTTTGACTATAATCAAGAATATGATGAAAGAATGAAGGACCTCAAAAATTGTTGTATCACTGCACGAGTACTCACACTTATGACAAGTGGAGACATCTCTATGGTATATAGATATGAAAAAAATATGGGCTCAGTCTCTATACAAATGAAATATGATAAATTTCAAGTCAATTCCTTATGGATTTCGAAGATCCATGAACAAAACTACCAATCGCATGATCTGGAGTTGGCAGCTATGATTTAGATGTTGAAAATCTGGAAGCATTTTCTCTAAAAGATAAGTGAGAGATATATACTTATCACAAGAGTATCAAATATATATTCCAAGATAGATAGAGCATAATATGTTCCAAAAAAGATTTTCAGTACTTTCCATGTATTATTATAGTGACCCAAGCCTTTTACACATATCATTGATTGATTATAATCATAATTAAACATCTAATTACAAGGAAAGGGTCGTGAAGTCGAGTGTCTTGGAAGATAAGGTACACAAAACAAAAAAAACATGGAAATAAGTAAAATATTTCATTATTAACCATCCATTATGAGCACCAATAATTGTATTGTAACATACATATAGAAATGATATACTGGGGATAACATGAACAAAGGGATGAGCTATAAATAAATTATGGTAATAAAAACAAAAATAAATATTTTCACGTGGGTTAAAAGACAAAAAATAATGATATAAAAAAGAATGTAATAAGAATAAAAATAGGGAAACCTAACATGAGGTCATATAATCATTGATTCATGGTAATTTTCCAGAAACATAAAACATGACACTAACATGATTCAAGGCTCATTTCATGTATAAGAGCATGAGTTAGGGCTCATTTCACAAAGAGAAGCACTAGTCAAGGTTAAACACCAAGACCATTACACATAATGTATCATGAGAATACACAGTTCCCAATCCATTGGATCCCTATCTGGGTGCACCCTTTATAACATTATGCTGAAAATTGTTTCCATGAATGGAATCATAAATATGTAATTAAGAATAAATATATGGGTTACCCTTAAAAAAATTGGGTATCATAATCATGTCAAATGGAATATCAAAAGTGAATCTCGTAATAGTGTAAAGAAATGATGGATTAAAAAAATTAATTGAAATTCATAAGGGAATATTTGTGTAGAAGATAATTAGTGATGTAAAACAAAAGTGAATATAGTGTTTATGAATCATTATAAATAAAACATTAATACTGTTTGTTGGAAAACATACAATATTATTTAAAATAAAAATGGCATAACTGATTTTTCAAAACAAGAATTTAACTAAGGTAGTTTTCCAATATAAAATAATGTATTTTAACAAAATAATTTCTTCTTAACATAGAATATATAGTAATTGGGAAATGGGGTAAGAATTGTGGAAGTTCCCTTAAATTGGGCTTGCTTATCGGAAATAATTGAGTATGAAACCATTGAAACACATGTAAATCCTAGAAAAAGAAGGATGACTTAATATTTATATATGATTTTTGAAAACATAAATAAAATTAATATTATGTTAATAAAAATTAAAGATATTTTCAATTCAGTAAAATGAATGATAGTGAAATTAGGATTTATAATGGAGGTTCAGGTAGAATCCTTTAACATAAGTCATAAGGTATTTTTACATGATATTAATGTCCCATAAAATCAAATTATCTGCATTAATTACTTATTCCAAAACACGTTTTTACATGTATTTGATTTATTATAACAATATTATGATCATTTATGACCTTTTTTATGGGTTAAGTTGTTCAATTTCATCGTTTAGGAGCACTAGTTTAGTTGGAGTTCATGATCTATTTACATGTATAACTGTATGGAAAATCATGTATAATGATGATAGTGTTCCAAGACTGAACATATATACTATTAATGAACATATAGAATTTTAAAATACCATTTTTATATAATTTAGGATTATTAATTAGATAAACCATTAATGATAATCGTTTAGATTAATTTATAATTTTTTTTACCACGACGAGCTCATGTTGATTTATAAATTTATATCATGTGTAAAAAATGCTTATATATAATTAAATAAGATATTATACATATATTATAATCATTTCCAACCATAAAAATGGTACAAATACCCACCATTAAGGTTTAATTGGAAGATGAAAACAAACCATCCACGAAAGAGGTATATTGACACCGTAGGCATGATGTTTTAATTCAGAAAATAAAATATAGTGGGGAAGATATTTTATGAGTACATATTCAATAAATATGAAAAAATTATACTATATGTAATATATTGTAATTTTCATACTAGTTATGAAAGGGAATGGTGATGAGAGAAAAAGAAAATAAAGAAACATGCAATGAAATTGAGAGAAAACAGAAGAGGGGTTTACCTATTGATTCTTTTCTATTGTGAATATCCTCAAAGGGATCAGTTTTCTCTTTTTCCAAGAATAAATTCTCCGTGACATGGTGGAGAGAATATATTATATTATTAGTTATAATTTTTACAATCCTCAAGGCTTAATAGGTGTGAGGAGAATAGGTGTTGATCGATGGTATTTATAGTGGAGGAGAGGGGTATTTTCTCGTTATTTAATTTGTTAGTTTATTATTTTTATAAATATAAGAAATGGTGTTATTTATTTAGACGAAATATTTTAATGAGATCAATTGAGTTCGAACAAATTGTTCTTACATCAGCCATAAATCAATTTATAGTGTATTTAAGTTATAATGTATATATACCGTAAATCATTGTATTCTACTGTTCACCTAAAATAAAAATATTTGAGAAAAATATTAAAATATCCTTATACCTATTATTAGATGTGTAAAATTAAAAAATAATCTCAATCTTATGAAAATAATTTTTCAAATATGATAATTTAATTTTTAATAAAAATCATAATTTACATGAAAAAATATTGATTTTAAAATATTACTCAATTTATATCCCTTTGAAAAATTTACTAAGGTATCATAAAATTATCTCATAATCATAAGAAATTAAAATAATCATTTATGAATAATATTTAATAACATGAATATTTTTTTAAAATTTATAAATTAGTCAATAAAATTGTAATTAAATATAAATGGCTTATAAAAATAAAAAACAAAATTTTGATTTTAAAAAAATATTTATTTATATGTATATTATAATAATATTATAACATATCATCACATATATGTTTGAAAAATTTTATTCATAATTTAATTTGATAGGATACTATTAAATTGGCTAGTTTACTATTTATAAGGGTCACATTTCTATTCCAATGGTCATGTTTCTATTTCATCTGTATAGGCTTTTTAACTTCTTGAAACACTTCTTATTTAATTTTTTCATCATTTATAAATCTTTTATTGTGTCCTCATATCAATTAATATCATATAAAATAATTATAAAATGAAATTTCAATCGATAAAACATCGGGTCGTTACATTCTTCCACCCTTATGAAATTTCACCCATAAAATTTACTTTTACATTCTATGTTGAAAATAGGTGTAGGTACTTCTCTTTTATCGCATTTTCTGGTTCCCATGTTGCCTCTTCATACTTATCACTCCTCCAAAGTTCATTGTCTATGTGGGTAGTTGTGTTATTTATAACTTTATCCCCATAATCAATGAACTTCATTGGATTCTTCTTCTATGAAATATCACTCTCCTACTCTACCACCATTGAGGTCAATACTTGTGAAATATATTGTATGTATATTCATAAGAGGGATTCATGGAATACATCATGTAATTGAAACATGGTTTGTGGATGTTCTAGTCAATGGGCCACAATTCAAACACAATAAAAGATCTTGAAGTTGCCAATGGACCTAGAACAAAACTTCCCTTTCCCTCTGAATCTCATGATCTTCTTCAAGGGATATATAAAAAGTAATAACTTACCTCAAACCTTAATTTATAGGTCCCACCTATGATTTTACGCATAAATATTTTTATAGTCTTTTGTCCACCTTGATGTTCTTTTGATTGCTTTTATCCTTCTCCTCTATTTCTTCTACCATTATATGTCCTAGAAGCTAATGTTCACCCACATCATCCTAGTATTTTGGAGTTCTTCAAATTATCCCATAAACGGTTTCAAATGGAACCATTTAGATGATTGAGTGGAAAATATTGTTATAATTGAACTTTGCTAGAGGAAGATGTTGGTCCCATCCAACATTACATTCATCCGAACACTCTATAAATTTTTATTATAGTGTTTTAATAGTCTACTTAGATTGGATATCAGTTTGAGGATTATAGGTTACACTAATGTTAGGCTCAGTGATGCAAGAATGTTGGAGAATTTTCTAGAACCTGGAGGTAAATCTCGGATCTTTATCAAATACAGTCGATAATTGTACTCTATTAAGCCTTACCAATTCTTTGATAAATATCCATTACTGTTGATCTGGTGAAAAGTCCTCTCAAATTTCAATAATCTGGGCTTCCTTTTAAGATGATCCACAATAACCCATAGATAATTGTTTCTTCTAGATGTCATTGCGAGTCGAGTGACAAAGTACATGTTGATGTTTTCCCATTCGAATGTCGGTATGGGTAATCAATGCATCATCACATTATAATTTTCCCATTCATACTTCACCAGCTATTATACCAGGCACATTGATGTAGAATCTATGATCTCCACTTTCATATTGTCCCACAATATTCTCTTGGAGATCTCGATACATATTTGTGTTTTATGGGGGAATATAGAAGGATGATCTATGTGTGTCATTCAGAAAATCCATATTTATATATGGATTATATGGTATACATATTCATGACCAAAATCTTCTTACCCCATCGTCATCTATATTGAAATCATATCTTTTCCCATTATTGATAGATTTCACCATTTTCAACACAAATTCTTTGAGAATCCTTTATTTTAACTATAAGGGATGGTAGAGAAATCATTTGAGAAATGATTGATTATGTTCCTCCCTTATGGATTTCAATGTCCATCATTTTTATATAGAAGATTATTGGATCCTTTTCAATTCTCATCATTGATAATGATTCATGATCTTTTCTACATAGGGCATTTTTTACCTTATTTTCATTACCAAGATAGTAATGGATTGAGCAGTCATAATACTAGATGATCTCAAACCATATTTTTTTTTCATATTAAGAAAATTTTATTAGAATATATCATTGAGACTCTTCTGATCAGTTTATATCTCTCACTTCTTCCCATAGAGATTATGCCTCATGATTTTTAATCTGAATATCAAAGCCACAAACTCTAGATCAAGTGTGGGATATTTGTTATCACAGATTTTCTCATACCTAGATGGGTAGGCAATTAGTTTTTCATATTTCATTAGTAAAATTCCTAATAGTTTCACTGAAGCATCACTTTATACGAAAACAATTTTTCCACTATTTGGGAGTGTGATTACTATCATTGTATGAAGCTTCTTTTTGAGCTCCATAATGATTTCATTATATTATTATGTCAAGAAAAACTTCACCCCATTCTATGTAATCATGCTTATTGGGTTATAAAATATAGAGAAGTTATTCATAAATCATGGGTAATTCCCTACTAGACCATGAAATATGCGGATCTCTCTAAAATATATTATCATGTTCCCCAACTCAATTATATTTTTCTTTGAAGGGTCCAAATATATTTCACTGATGGTAATAACATGCCACAACAATTATAATTCCACCATCTATTTAATTTAATTTTCATAGAGTTTATCCTGTCAAATAAGTAGTAACATATTTTTCAAATTCTACTCATAATCCTAATTGATCATGGGGTATATCAGAATACCATTGATAAAGGCTACCCTAAATTTTCAAGGTAATCTCTAAAGACACAATTCATTAAATCAATGAAAACGGTTGTAGCATTATTGAGTCCAAAGGTAATCACTATAAACTCATAGTTTCCATAACTCATTCAAAAATAAATCATGGGAATATCTTATTTCCACACCATTAATTGATGATATCCTGACAGAAGGTCCACCTTAGAGAAATATGAGGCCGCATATAGCTAATCAAACATGTCATCAATCTATCATATGAGATACTAATTCTTTTTTTTTTTTGATTTTATTAAGCTCACACTTATCGATGCAGAAGAATATTGATCAATCCATCTTGTTGAATAAGTGGACAACACACCCTATGGTGAAGAACTTGAGTGTAGAAAACCCTTATCCAGGTTCTCTTATAACTACTACTTATTTTCATTGAGAACAACTGTTGCAGTTTTATAAGGTATCTTTGATATAGGAAAATGTCCAAGAATAAGTTAAATTGAGAACTAAAGCTCTATAATTTTTTGAAATACCTTAATATTGTTTTGAGAATACATTAGTGTAAACCCCCATGATGGTTATGTCTTTATTGATGATCAACTCCATTGTATCAATAATTTGAGAGAGATATGATTTCTTATAAGAAAATAATTTCAATAGTTGAGGTGATGTTTCTGAATGAGATTCATCTATCTCAATAAACTTGAAAAGAATTGGAGGATGATTTGGGATGTGAGAGTGATATCTCCTTAATGAAAGCGGGTGTTGTCTTTGAATAAATATAGCCAATCCATGCCCAAAATTTGATCAAAATACATTAATAGAAGTATGAAAATATTTTCTAGGTGCTTTAGTCCACCTACATTAACTGGGGGGATCTTTGTTATTTGGATGTAATAATTTCTACATTCATAGTTCTTGTAGATATCTCAACCTCACTATTATAAGGTGGTTTTTGAATAGTTCTACTAAACATTCAATATTTGAAAGAATGCATAGATCCCGAATAAATTAGTATGTCATGAATTCATAAATTTATAACTAGTAGACCTATCCCCACATCGTTTTCTAGATACACATTAGTATTTGTGATATAATATTGACTTCTTTGTTGCCATGGAGGTTTTTGTCGATTTCCACTAAAAACACAGGGCTTAGAAAGTTGGTATAAAAAATACCCATGTTCATTTCTGTTCAAAAACTGCATTACTGGATGATAGTTGATATGAACCATACTTTCTTAGTCCGTATTAGTGGGATCCATCAAACCCCTTCAGTAGTTCTTATCTAGATTCCCCATTCTTCCATATTTTAAGACTTATTTAGTTCCCTTTTAACAGTTCCTATGATGATTATCTCCATAAGTTCTACACGTGGGATATTCCATCTTTTTTTATCATGAGATTTATTTTCTAATGCACCCATAATAGACTCATTTTTTAAATTTTTTGTCATCATGCCCATGAGATCATTGAGTGCCTTTGATCTGCATTTCATTATTGAGGTCACAATAGAAAGTATCCTCATAACTATCAATGTATCAAAACACTTTTTATAGACTCATAATTTTTCTACTAAATAAGTGATCCACCATTCTCTTGTGTTCATGACCAAGCTAGAGGCATACATTGCAAGTGGTGTTATGTTTTCTTCATATGCCTAAATAGACTCGTCTTCCTTCTTCATAAGTCCTAGGAACTATCTTTACATCTTGAGACGTAGGGTTTTTGTAAATTATTTATTAAAAATAAATTTCATGAATTCATCCCAAGCCATGGAATCAATTTCTACCATGGAATTCGTACATTGGATTAGTGTCCACCTCTGATCAATTTCCCTTCAAAATAATAGACCACCTACACAACTTTCTCTTCTTATTTGTATTAGATAATAGAGAATATATTTTCAGTGGATTCAATCCATTGTTCTTTGAGGAGGGGATTTGATGATGAACTAAACATGGGAGGCCTTTTCCACATGAAGGATTTGATGGAATCATTCTATTTCCATGGAGAAATAGGTTATTCGAAATGATTCATGTTATTATTCCTATCTTGAGCTAGCTTATTAGGTATTGTCGTAATGTTTTGAGCATTTGTTCCAATCAAATGTGGCATATAATTAGGGAAATAATCACATTCCCTATGATATTGATTTTTGGCACGTGTTCATCTATTTCCCTCCATTAACTATGAAAAAGAAACTACAATTATCGGTCTAGAATACTTAGCTAATAATCATAACAAATAAAACATGAATTATTAAAGGTTAAAATCTTAATGTATACTATATCTATACTTATGATTCCCTATGCTTCAATGTAGGTTATCCATGATCTATTCCCTAACATATATTCTTATATAAATTTTCATTGTTCCCTTATTAATTGTTTATAATGAGCTTAGGAATTTAACAAAGCATATCCCTCAGGAGTGTCAAACCAAGTGCCCAGTAAGTCATGTTACCATAAACCAGGTTACCATGAGTAAATCCCAAAACATCTTGTTAGACTTTTTACTCCTAGGTACATATGTTCTAGAACCACATCCACTTATAAAATCTACTGTGGGATGTATTTAATTGATAAACCACAGACTCTACACTTTCCAAAATATAGGGTTTTTTTCTTAAAAATAGTATTATCCACAAGGTTCATAAATAAGTAAAATATTACTAATCACCAAAAATAACAAGACCATCATCTAATACCAACTATATCAGCAAAATACATGTACACATAACATTTCCTATTTTAATCAATATTAAACATCAAATTTCAAGCTAAGGATCGTAAAGTCCAGTATCATTGGAGACTACCTACATAAAACTAAAAACATGGAACTAAAGAAAACATTTCTTTATTTTTAATCCATTTGGAGGTCCTAAAACATTTTTAGCCTTCATATATGTATAGGATAATCTAGGGAAAACATGAACAACTGTATGAGCTAAAAACCCAATGAGGGAATAAACATTAAAATAAAGCTTACCACATGTGTTAGAAAGAATGAAATAATGATATAAAAAGGAATGAAACATGATTAATCTTAGGGAATAATACAATGGAATTATATAATCATGGGTTCATAGTAATGTGGTATAAACATAAAACCCGACTTTAACATGATTCAATGCTCACTTCACATATAGGATTACGAGTCAAGGCTTGTTGCACATAGAGGAGCACAAATCAAGGCTAACCATAAAGACCATTTCATGTAATGTATCATGATAACAAAAATTAACAAATTCATAGGATCATGATCTTAGTGAACCCATTATATCTTTTTCATGAATATATTATCTATATAAAGAATCATACATAAGTAATCAAGCATAAATGTAAGGGTTACCCATTGAAATAATTGAGTATCATAATCATGTAAAAATGATAATAAAAAGGGGATTTAAAAATTGGACAATAAAAAGATTGATTTAAATCGTACATGGTCATTAATAAGAAAATATTTTCCTAGATAAACATAATTTATGGTAAACTAAAGTTAAAATATTGTTCAAGATAATTTATAAATAAATCATTTTAGTACAGTTTAAGAGAAAACATTCAACATTCCATAAAAAAATGGAATATTTAATTGTTTAAAATCAGAATTGAAAAAGGTAGGTTTAAATGATAAAATGTGTGATTATATAAAAATAATGTAATCTAAATAGGTATTATATAGTTCACATGAAATCGTGTAATAATTTGGGTTGTTAACTAAAATCAGACTTGCTTATCGAAAATAATTGAGTATGAAAACTTTTAAAAAATATATATATCCCATAAAAATAATGATGAATATATCATGATAAATTAGTTTTCAGAACCAAAATACATTAATAATTGGATTATAAAAATAAAATATAATTTCATTAGGGTAGAAAGTGTGAAAGAGTAACCCAAAAAAATAATGGAGGTTAGGGTAAAATCCCTTCCCTTAAGTCTAAAGTTGTTCTCCGTAGGATATTAATGTCTTATATAATAAATTTATATTCATAAATTAATAATTATATAACCATATATATATATATTTGTATTTTATTTACTATAACCTTATTAAGTTAGTTTTTTCCCTTTTTGATTGGTTAAGAAGATCAATTTCATTTTTTAGGAGTGTTAGTTTCGTTGGTTTTCATGAACGGATTACATGTATAACTGTATGTAAAATCAACTAGATTGAGGATAGTTGTAAATAAATTATCATATGGTTTTTTATTAAACTTAAATGATATTCAGAAACCAATTTATCTGAAAGTTATGATGATTCAATAGATAAATAATTAATTGTAACTGTTTATATTAATTTAGTATTTTCACCATAAGAAACTCATCCTATTATTTTAAATAAATTTCTTGTGTAAAAATTATTCTAGATCATTAAATAAGAAATAAAAAAGATATTATAATCTTTTTTGACCAAAAAATGGTTTCATCACCAAATTTAAGGTATAATTGAAGGATGAAAGCACATCATCCATGAAGGTCGTAGATCGACACCTCACAGATGATGATTACATTATCAAAATAAAAGTGAGAGGAGAAGATATTTTATGAATAATTATTCCATAAAAATTATAGAACTATTTTATATAGTAGTTAATATCATTTTAATTCAACTTAGACCCGGTGAAGATGAGCATATGAAAATAAAATAAAATAACTTGATAAGAAATTTAATGAAAATGATATATGTTTTTACCTCTTAAATCCTTCTTCTAGAGAACCTCCTTCGTTGATTGGTTTGGATATTTTTAAGACAAAAATCTAGTACACATGTGATAGATGTTTCAAAAGAGTATACTGCATAATGTGGCCAAGGATCATGTCATGAGATGTGTGAGTAGAAGAGGTGGTATTTATAGTGGAGGAGAGGAGTGTTTTTCAATTATTTAATTCATTAGTTTATTATTTTCTAAAGACAAGCAACTGTGTTGATTCTTGAGACTAAATATAGTAATTAGATCTTGTGAGTTCGATCCAGTAGTTTTTACATCATCCTTGACTCATTTAATTGTGTATTTATCTTATAATGTATATATAATGTAAATTATAGTATTCTACTACTAACCAAAAAATGATGTATTTCATAAAAATTATAAAAATTCACCATTAATATTTTTCAATGTATTGAATTCAAAAATGAACTCCACTTTGTGAAAATAATTTTATAAATATGAAAATTCTAATTTTAAATTAAAATCAAAAAATACATTAAAAATAAAGATTTAAAAATTATGACTAATTTTATATCTTTTTGAAAAATTAACTATGGTCTCATATAATTATCTTATAATAATAATGAATCTAAATATTATTTTATGAAAAAATCTCATGAATGTATATTTTATTTTAAATTATTAATCTAGTCCTGGAATTGAAATTATATATTTACGACTTTCAAAAATACCAACACATGATTAATAATTTTTAAAATATATATTTTCTTATACAATGATAAATTTGTATCATATTGTCACTAATAAAATTGATAAATATCATTCATAAATTCATTGGTGAGGTTACTATTTAATTGGATCGTTTAATATTACTAAGGTTCACATTACTATTCTAAAGGTCTAGTTACTATTTCATTAGTATTTGTTTCTTATCTTCAAGAAATGATTCATATTTCCTTCATTCATCAATTATAATGTCTTTATTGTGTTCTCTTATGTGTTCATACCATATGGAAAAATTAAAAGATGGTAATTTCTATAAATAAAACATCATGTTGTTACAATTATGACTTCTCAATCCACTACCATCTTGGTAATGAAAATAAATTTGAGAATTCACAATGTAGAAATTATCCAAAAACTTTATCAACGATAAGAACTGAGAAGGATCCAATTATCTGTAACATGAAAAGGATGGAAATTAGATTCATTAAGGAAGAAAATTCTTTAATTCATTCTCAAATTATAGGTCAACAATCCGTTCCTGAGAAAATAAATCATTCTCAATGAAATGATGATGAAATTTAGAAGAAGGTGGACGCTAATAGAAAAGTGAAATTGTTCCTGGTCAAGATTGATAAGGAAGGAGTTGTAAGATTTTGGACCTGAAAATCTGTAATATCTAATCCAGGGATAAATAAAGAGCTTTATAATGACACACATATCTCTACATTATCATTTCACCCAAGGATCACAATAATATGTCATGATATTTGAGAGCACAACTGGAGGTACAATATGAAAAAGGAGAACACTTGATATACCTAAATTCTCATGGTATGTAATCCATTGAATTCTCAAAGGAAAAATTCTAATGGGATGATGCAACCATTACTTATAACAACATGAAAATGGAAAAACATCACCACGTACATTGAAATTGTGCAAGAAATTACATCTATAGAAAATAATACTATATGGGTCATTATGGTTTTTTCATACCATGTTTTCTCAATTTATCATCATTTCAGAGGAATTATCAATGGATCAACATGCCTGGATATACTTCAAATAATTTTTAAGGATTCTTAATGTACCACTATCAATTGTATCTAATCGAGATATGATGTTTAACTCTATGTTATGAAATATTATCCATCATTCTGTAAACACTATATTGATATTTATTATGGATTATCATACTCAAACTGATGGCCAATCTCAGAGGAAAATTCAGACACATGAAGACATGTTGAAATAATGTTTTATGGACTTCATTGGGTGTTTCATCAAATATCTATCTCTATTCAATTTCTATTGCAATAATACATTCCAATAGAGCATCCAAATGGCTCCATATTAATGCCTTTATGGGAAAATATGTGTAACCCTAGAATGTAAGGATGAATTTGGTGAAGATAATCTACTAGAACATGAAATGGAAGAAAAAATAAAAAACAATAAGTAGCATATCAAATCATACATAATCATATAGAATACCTATCTAGATAATCACTATTATAACCTCGAGTTTATGGCTGGATACATGGTATTTCTCCACATATCTCTGTGGAATAGGATGATGACATTTTAGAAAAATGGAAAATGAGTCCTAGGTACATTGGACCCTTTGTGATTCTAGATCAGGTTAGAGTTGTGGCTTATCGACTATTACTTTCACCTAACATATCTCAAGAACATGATGTATTCCATGTATTAATCATTATGAAATACATAATAGATCCATCATATGTATTTAATCCATAAGTCCTATAGTAAGAAAACTATTTCCCTTATAAGGAAATGTTTCTGAATATTTTGAACCACAAATTCCTAGTTCTATTCAACAAGACAATGTATCTGGTCAAGGTACTATGATAGAATTATATATATGATGATAAAACCAGGGAAAAAGAGGAAATGATTAAGGATAATTTTCTTCACATGTTTTCACCTTAGTATGTAAAATTATGATTCGAGGGAGAAATTTTATAAGGGAGGAAGAATTTAATGATGCTAACATTTATCAATGGTAATTCAGTTATAATAAATTTGTAATATAGTATAAATATCAAAAATTCATATATAGACCACAAAACAACATTTTAAATAAATAATGATCAAATTAAGATTTATTTCTATAAATTAAATAACTTATACCAATATAATAATGACTTCATCTTTTTAATACTAATGTGACCATTAAGAAAAGTAATCTGGAAAATAAAATAGTAACATCACCTATGAATAAATAAATAATATTAGGGTATTTTAAAAATGAAAATATGATATATTTATTTCTTGTAATAATTATATAAGTGTTTTAAAAATGATAAATTAATTGTTGGTATTTTTTGAAATAATAAATTTTTATTTACAATTTTATAATTAATATAATGATTTTAAAAAATACAATTTTAAAAAAATAGATTCTTAAATCAATATTTTGTTGACTTATGATTATAACTTATTTTATGATAACTTAATTAATTTTGGAAAAATTCATAAAATCACTTATAATTTTAAAATTGTTATTTTCTAAATAACCGATGTTTTTAATTTTAAATTAACTTTATCATATTGAGAAATATATTTTCTTAAAATAGATTCAGCTTTTGAAACAAAAAAGTCAAGAAATAGTTAGGGATAATTTTTTTTGATTTTCTAATGTATTTTAGTTTTTGGTGAATAGTATAATTTGCTAATTCATGATATAATCTTAATACATTTAATTTTTAGTCTGTATTGAGGTATGAATGATGTATGAATCATTTTTTAGAACACTAGTTCTCTCTTTTTGTTATTTAGTCATTTTAATCAAATATATTCCTAATCTTGATCGAAAATAATAAACTAACTAATAAAAAAAATCAACCCCCCCCCCCTTCACCATTAAAAATAGTACACCTCACCAACCCTTATCCTCACACTTCCTAAGCCTTGATTAATTTTAAAATCCTTAAATATACCCTAACCATGCCCCTCCCCAAAGTCCTGGATCATATAGTGTTAGCTGAATAATAGAAAAAATTTCCTTAATGAGGTTCTCAATGGGAAGAAAATCAATTGGTAAAATCCTCTATCATTTTCTTTTAATTTCATTTCATTTTATGTTTTTTTATATTCTCCCCACAAACCATGTGGCAATGTCACATGATAACTACATCAACATTATATGATATATTATTTATTTATTAGTGGAATCATCAATCATCACCTCTCTTCTCCCACCACTTTGTTCTAAATATTAAAATATCTTCTCTGATGTGTCGACTCACCACCTTTGTTTGTGATGAGTTTTTTCATTGCTACATTAAATGATTGTCAATAAAAAATTACTATAGTTATATAATATTAATGTTTTCTTATAATATGTTATATGACGTACTAGAATATATATATATATAAACATGATATAAATTAAAATCATAAAAGCTCATGATGATCATCAATACCACCAAAATTATTTAAATAATTTTCATTAATGTTTATCTAATGAATCATCCCCATGACATATTAAAAAAATTATTTATAAGATATTTTTTACATCTATAAGTTCATTTATATTATAAAATTTCAATTATGGATAATTATTCCCATATTACATGAACTTTTGTGCATGTACACAAGGCAACCGATAATGAAAACCAAGAAAACTAAAACTCTGGGAACAACATAATTGAAATCAATAAGTCATCATAATATCCATTAATGAAATTAATGATATTTTAATTGGTAAGTTACATCTGTAATAGGTTCATCAATTTTCAATTAATTAATATTATTTGATTATCATGGACATTAAGTGTTAGTGCAGAGCACTTTTGGAAATATGGTAATGGACTCTCTCTAAACACCGATTTTTTCTTTTGGGTTATTCTTTATTCTTCATTGACATAAAATAATTCATCATTATTATCAGGTAATGTTACTAAACTCTTTGTGTATTCCCCAAAGATATTTAAATATATAAATTTGTCTTTCTTTAATAAGAAATACAAGTATTATAAGGTTCTCATCATAATTCCTCCAGAAAAACATGCCTGGTTAAAGGGAACATACAAATTTCATTCCCATTTTCATGTACACTAAACATTCTATTTTAAGACACCAATATTTTTATAAAATAATTATTTTTATCTTGGAAAACTAATTTTTTTAATTCTTGGTTTCCTTATAACAATTTTTCTTTTGACCTCTTTAAAAACTTATTATTTTCCATTAAAATGCATCAATGTGGCTCGTTTCTAATGATTCTTAAACAATAATTTTATATGTTTTAAATTGATTTAGGCCTAATTTATCATGTATTATGTCTAATTTCTCTTATTTATTCTTATTTATTATTTAAATTCATTCTTTCATGGACACCATTATGATACACCAAGTTCATTTTTTATGACATGATGATGATACCCAATTCTTAAACACATTTTGTTTATTCCATATATTTTATTCTTCATATGGAAAACATATTCAATAAAATGTTATGTTATTTGTAAAAATAAATCACTCCAATGTGTTGGGTAATTTTTGGTCTCATGAGAGGTTATGTTGGAAATGGCGTAAACATGATTTTTTATGGGATATTGTATGCCTTGCGCAATGTTCCTGGAAGTAAGCCATAACTCGTGATTTAGTCTTGTAGTATATTTCTGCCAATGTCTTATGATTCCATGATAACATTATCCAATGATTTAAATTTTAAACTTCTATATGTTTAATCCTATTCCATGACTTCTTATGTCATCATTTTATATCATCCAATCAATGTGTTATACATTATTACTTTATTTATTCACTTAATGGGATTTTTATATCATCTCATTGTTCATGTAGTTCTCATGTTAACTGTAACACCCCAAGATTTCATAGTGTGTTATTTCTTCAAAATAATTCAATAACTTGCACTACAAGAAACACTGAGTTCAATTTCACCATGACTTACCAAAAAAAAGCCATTAAAAGAGGTCATGAATAGCATTAACTACATTTTTAACTTTATATAATCCTTATAATTTTAGAATCCATATTATGAGTTTCTTAGTCATAATGCAAGAACAGATTCATTTTCAGTATTGCACTTTTATCAACTTTTGATAGTGAAACCTTTTTAAATACAATATTTTAAACTTTTTGACTAAATGGAGACATCAAAAAATTTAAAATGAAACATCCCAAGCTTCCACGGTACGCTTTCCTTTGAATAAAACAGTAGCGTGTGTTGTACGCAACGTCGAGTTTTAACACACACCACAACCGATCAAACTAGCCGTTATGAATAGTAATACCTACTTTTTGAAATTATATATATTTTATATTTGAAAATGGACTTCATTTTTGGATTCGGAATATCGAATTTAGCCTAAGGTGAAATTTTGGTACATTTCGGATAACTTTCATATTTTGATGAATAGTGAAAATTACTAAATTTTAATTAAAAACAACTTTTTTAATCAAAATAATTAATAGTGATAAGTTATGAATTTGAGTGGTTTTAAAGTATATTTAGAATATATTTTTACCATTTAATATAATTTTGGTCATTGGATATAATTTTACAATTAAACCGAACATAAACAAGTGTCAATCTTTTGATAGTTATTACCTCTTAAAAACACGCTTTTTGTTTTGACAGTGGGAATTAATTTTAAATTAATTTCTGCCACTTCTGTGTTTTGAATTTAGAAAAATGGATTCCATATTTGGAATCAGGATGTCCAAATTGTGTAAATAGGTAACTTTTATTTTTATACATTTTGAATAATTACTGTGGTAAATATTTTATTTATCATGGTTAAGGGTAAATCCGGTAAATAAGGGTTAAAAAATAATATTATAATAATACAAAATTACCCTAAAACGTGTCCTAACCTTATTGGTGGACACATACCCGACCATGAGCATCCTTGGGTCAATTTGGGGACCCCTTGGAGCCACTTGTATGTGGTAGGGACACTTTATATTAATAAAGTTAAAATAAAAATAATAATGGCATAAGCTTACATCTTTTAGAAGAACAATTTTTACATAGGGTTATACATGTTGGATTTTCGATTATAAATATTCATTAGAAAGATAAAAAGATTTCCTACATAAGGATAGTTTATTTATAATTTTTAGAAATTAAATAATTTATTTTATTTATGACACAATGATGATGCAGTAATTACTATAATAGTGAAAAATTAAAATAATTGATATCATAAATACCCAAATAAATATAATATGAAACTTTTAATGAATTAAACTAATTTTCTAGGATAATATGATATATTAGGATTGATTTAATTGACTTTGTTCGAAGTAATCAATCTGTTATGAGTTTCACAAAAATCAACTATTGAATAGTGTCAAAATTGACATAAAAGAGTTTTTAAAACAAATATTATATTATTAATTGATATTAAATTCATAAAAATCTAAGGTTCGGCCAAGAGACTTATATCATGATATTTGCATCATTAATGTACCACTTGGGGGTCGATTTGATGTATATAGTAAGTTTATTAACCATATTATATAAAAATACAAAGAGACATTGTAAAAGTGAAACTAATTAACTTAGAGTTAATACTTAAAGATAAGGTTAATATAAGTACCCAAACCTGTCTAAATTCTATTGGTTGAGTGGTTTTCGACCTATCCCCACCTTAGCCTTTGAATAGTCAACTTTGGAGCCATTGGAAACCGAATATAAATTTATTATAAATTAATATTTCTAGCTTTTCCAAAGGTGCCCCTCACCCCTCTTATAAAAGGGCACTCCTCCTTCTCATTCCTTCACACCTTCAAAGCCTTTTGGTTCGGCCAAACTCTGCCCAAATACTCTCCCAACATCCCTCACTACAACCTAGAGGCCTTAGTTGGATCGGAAAGCCAACCTATGGATCCCTTTTGATCAAATCAAAAGGAAGAACCCGAAGAAGAGGTAATGATTTCACCACCCTTTTCTAAGTTCCTTTCTTCTTCCACTTCCTCTTTCTTTGTTCTTACCATTATAAAATAATAACTCCAGTATCTTACATATACTTTGATGTTATTATAAATATGGTACAACCATATTCAGTATTCTATCCACCCTTTGAATAACATGTCACCATACGTGCGTACGTACGGCTTACCGTCTCCACGTCGTGGTGTAATTGTTATTCTATATATTATTATTTGGATGGGTATAATAATGATGTCTAACTCATGTAAATAATAAATATAACATGTTAATGATTCTGTATATATGATATACCATCCATTTATATATTATTTTAATATCAAAAGAATGATATTGTCGCTCGTGCGTACGTACGGACTACCGTCTCCACGAACGCGATGAGATTCATTCTCCATCGTATCCATTCAAGTATAATTATCATTTGCTGATTTAAAAATGATGTTTAAGGACTTGATATCATTCTGGATATGAATAATATACAACCTATCCTTTACAAACATGTCTTACGTAACAAAACATATAAAAAAAACAAGTAAGTTAACACCCGAAACGACGATAATTCTAAGATATTATTAACAAATCAATGTTAAAAGATCATATATGATATCATATTAATATATATGATTCTTGTATAATTTAATAACAATTATTTCACCATTATACAGGAGGTTAACCTACCCCAACCAAGGAAAAGTACAAGGTAAGGGTTATTTCACAATCTCTTCATTATCCGAGGTTGTTTATACGTAATAATCTACTGGGATATCTTTATCATCCACATCCATGTTTCTTAAATATGTATTTCAAAACATTTTTACTATTTACAAGAATATGGGTTAAAGTCATTTATACCCTTGTTTGACTTTTTATAAGAGGTTTATAAAGGAATCTTTCCGTCGTTTTCAAAACAAGGTCCTTTTTAACCTTTTCGACAGAATTGAGGTAAGAATGTTTTTTTAACTTATACGGCGGGTGCGGTTATTTTACGCCGTTATAAAATCTTCAGAGCTTTCCTTACAAGCATATAAGAATATTTTCAAAGAAAATGTTTTATTTTATATGGATCTTAAATGATTTCAAAATAAAAGGAGATATTTCTTTAAAAAAAAATTGATTTCATCTATGTCAACATCCTTTGATGGATTTTAAGATTATTTGAAGTTGATTTATTATGATACAAAACTTCTATATTGTATTTAAGGTTTTGTGATATGTTTGACTGTGGATGTGCTATTTTTATACCATTCATAGTTTATGGTGAAAGTATTGACATTTCGTATGCTATTTTTAATACGAATGTTTATGTTATGTTTAAACCTTTTCATATGGGAATGCATTGGACTTAATATGTGACGGGTGGAGCCCGCTATAGCTCCTCGATGCATCGGTAGGTCTCATGAGACAAACTAGTGTCTTGGCACAAGGCCTTGACAAAATCTTATTTGTAGTCTTGGCACGAGGCCTTGGCTATGTGGTTATGATAGTCTGGCATTATGCATTCCAACATTATGAAAGTGGTTATTGATTTTTGCATGTGATTATTCGATTAGTAGAATATCAATGTGAATGAGTAAATGGCATTATTTCATTTTATTTATGCCATACCATGTTGAAAGATCATGTTTGAAAGGCTTTTGTTTTAGTTATACATTGCCTTAAAAGTTTATTCTTATTTATGAAAGTTTCCGCTATTTTGTTATCCTTACTGGGCATTCGAGCTCACCCCTTTTATATGTTTTATTTTTCCCAGAAGTGAAGAAGTAAATTATGAATGACCTGCAGGGATATTATGTGGGGATATGAGTGTGGATTATGGAGACATTATGTTGTTGTAGTAGTTTTTCATTTTATGATGTAATGTAAAACCTATAAATATATCTAGTGTTTCCAAGGCTACTAAACCAATCGGTCTTTCGAGATTTGATCTTTCTTGTGATCATGCCAATGTTACGAAGTAATGCACCGACTCTGGGTAGCTGGGGTCGGGGCATTACAATTGGTATCAGAGGAAGTTTAGTACAAACCTTGGAAGCTAGATTTAGATAAACTCTGATTAGAGCACGTAGACCTAAGATGAACTTTGAGGATTAGTATAGAAGAACTTCCTAGAATTTTGGTATTGTAGAGATTTTGTGAGTTTTCCGAGCAATACATCCTTGTCTGGATACGAGCAGGTAGAGGCGGCTCTGGCACAGATGTACCTAGGGGTAAAACCCGAAAACACCGCTTTGAGCTAGACTCGAACGGGAACTGGTGCACGACAACGGGCCTTGCTGCACTCTTGGTTACGACACTCCCGGGGGATATGCTTAGGATAACTCTCATTTTCTTTACAAATCATTATGAAGGGTTTATGAGTATATAATTCCTCAAAGAAAACATTTTTCTGATTATGTATTATATCCATAAATAGTTCAATTTATGTTAAGTGTTTTATAAGTATGGGATTATGTGTTTTGATTCATAAACTGATCTAGTTTATGCCATGGTATAGAAATGGCGCCCAGTAGAAGGAATGAGAACTCCAGAAATGCACATGATCCAAAGAGAAGAAAGGATCATATCTTTCATGGTCTTAAGCTAGAATTTATAAGAGAAATAGTCTCCCATGTATTATCATCATATGAAGAAATAATATCATGTATTGATAAGATAAGTAAAGAGATTACTGAGTCCTATGGCTTTGAAGGGAAGCAAGAGAATAAAAGGATAGAAGAGAGAAAGATGGATAAAGGGAAGAGGGAAAAGAAGAATTTTCCCATATGTGGTAACTGTGGAAAGAAACACCCTGGAACTTGCCTGAAAGGAATGGGAGTTTGTTATAAGTGTGGAGGAAAAGGGCACAAAGTACGTGATGCAAGGGTAAGAAAATGGTTTTAAATGTACAATGCTTCATTTGCAAGGAGTTTGGACACTACGCGAACCTATGTCCCAGTCATCAGACTATTCCGCAAATGATGTTATTGGATAATAACCAAGTTATGATACTACCACAGATGAAGAGGAATGATTAGAGTTCTTATGTTGATTATGTCAATTGAGTGTTGTATCAACAATGTACTTGTTATAATAATTATGGAGTATATAAGGATTGTACTGCAGTACTATTTCATTAAGGACTTGAGATTGTGTGGAACAAAGAAAAGTGACCCAATAGCAGGATAAAGTTTTGGAAAATATATGGTTGAGAGAATATAGTTCTGATACTGAGGTAGTGATTTTGGAATAATATGTGATTATTTTGGATAAATTATATTGGATATTCTTGACTACCCTGGAACTGATTAATGATTTGTATATTCCATCATTGTTGGGGTTTAAAACATTTTTGGATTAATGAAGTATATCCAGCTTTCTATATTGAATAAGGAAACATGAATGTAATCAATAAGGAATATGGTAATTCAGGATGTTTCGGTGTATTAAAAGAATACATGATGAAGGTATTCATATGCTATTACGGGGTAAAAAGGTTCTACATTATGTTTACCTTACTTATAAATGTTGGACTGTGAGTTTGGATAAAAGTATTTTGGATAGTTCTAGTTTGGATTATTTTGGATTGCCATAAAAGGACAACCCGGAGGTCGGGTGGCAACCCGTCGCGTCCGGCAAGGCTGCGAGACTTGAACCCGCAAACGAAGGGCGACAAGGGTGTATCACCTACCACTGTCCCAAGAAATGTCCTGGATTAAATAATGTAGTTTTTTTAAAAGATCTGGTAGATGAATTATAAATTCGTTTATTTTGGAATCCTATATGAATAGTATAAATAGAATTTTTTTTTACGAGTGAAAGATGAGTTTGTGGTTGAAATTTATTAATGGATAAAACTCTAATTATAAAGTAAGTATATCTCCTTATGATATTAGCCAATCTCATAAATAAATTCTTCAACATTAAGAAAAGCAACTTAGAACAAAAATGTTTTCCTAGATGGTACCTTAAATCATCACAAATTTATGGCTTTGGGATTGTTGGCCTTTTCATAGCCATGTTCTCTACCACTCTCCATCAGATAATTGATGGTTAGATTTCTCTTCCATATCCATATTTTCCTACATGGAACCCTAGTATGTGTTATTTTCGGTAATCTTCATACTTTCGACTCTTTATTTTAAATAGAGGCCTCGTTAATTCATTTTTCGATGTGGCATTTCAACTAAGATATTTTGAAACGTCAAAAATGTGTTATCCCAATACCCTATATTTTGTTGAACCGATGGTACTTCAAATCATCATAGATTGATGAGTTTAAGGACCTCAATTATACACTTGTTTGTGATTGATGACCTCAATCACTACCTATAAATATTTACGTTTTTCCTCCAATTATATATCTCTAATTGCCACCAATGTTCTCCTAATCGAGATCATAATTTGGTGGTGACCATTTCTTTTCTCTTTTCCTCATATTAAGACTAAATTTTAGTAACCCAATTTCCGATGTGGATTTTCCCACAAATATATTATCTATTTTAAACCTTTTATTTTCGAAGAACAATTTCAAATTGCGAGGACGCAATTTATTGAAGGAGGGGAGAATGTAACACCCCAAGATTTCATAGTGTGTTATTTCTTCAAAATAATTCAATAACTTGCACTACAAGCAACACTGAGTTCAATTGCACCATGACTTACCAAAAAAAAGCCATTAAAAGAGGTCATTAATAGCATTAACTACATTTTTAACTTTATATAATCCTTATAATTTTAGAATCCATATTATGAGTTTCTTAGTCATAATGCAAGAACAGATTCATTTTCAGTATTGCACTTTTATCAACTTTTGATAGTGAAACCTTTTTAAATACAATATTTTAAACTTTTTGACTAAATGGAGACATCAAAAAATTTAAAATGAAACATCCCAAGCTTCCACGGTACGCTTTCCTTTGAATAAAACAGTAGCGTGTGTTGTACGCAACGTCGAGTTTTAACACACACCACAACCGATCAAACTAACCGTTATGAATAGTAATACCTACTTTTTGAAATTATATATATTTTATATTTGAAAATGGACTTCATTTTTGGATTCGGAATATCGAATTTAGCCTAAGGTGAAATTTTGGTACATTTCGGATAACTTTCATATTTTGATGAATAGTGAAAATTACTAAATTTTAATTAAAAACAAATTTTTTAATCAAAATAATTAATAGTGATAAGTTATGAATTTGAGTGGTTTTAAAGTATATTTAGAATATATTTTTACCATTTAATATAATGTTGGTCATTGGATATAATTTTACAATTAAACCGAACATAAACAAGTGTCAATCTTTTGATAGTTATTACCTCTTAAAAACACGCTTTTTGTTTTGACAGCGGGAATTAATTTTAAATTAATTTATGCCACTTCTGTGTTTTGAATTTAGAAAAATGGATTCCATATTTGGAATCAGGATGTCCAAATTGTGTAAATAGGTAACTTTTATTTTTATACATTTTGAATAATTACTGTGGTAAATATTTTATTTACCATGGTTAAGGGTAAATCCGGTAAATAAGGGTTAAAAAATAATATTATAATAATACAAAATTACCCTAAAACGTGTCCTAACCTTATTGGTGGACACATACCCGACCATGAGCATCCTTGGGTCAATTTGGGGACCCCTTGGAGCCACTTGTATGTGGTATGGACACTTTATATTAATAAAGTTAAAATAAAAATAATAATGGCATAAGCTTACATCTTTTAGAAGAACAATTTTTACATAGGGTTATACATGTTGGATTTTCGATTATAAATATTCATTAGAAAGATAAAAAGATTTCCTACATAAGGATATTTTATTTATAATTTTTAGAAATTAAATAATTTATTTTATTTATGACACAATGATGATGAAGTAATTACTATAATAGTGAAAAATTAAAATAATTGATATCATAAATACCCAAATAAATATAATATGAAACTTTTAATGAATTAAACTAATTTTCTAGGATAATATGATATATTAGGATTGATTTAATTGACTTTGTTCGAAGTAATCAATCTGTTATGAGTTTCACAAAAATCAACTATTGAATAGTGTCAAAATTGACATAAAAGAGTTTTTAAAACAAATATTATATTATTAATTGATATTAAATTCCTAAAAATCTATGGTTCGGCCAAGAGACTTATATCATGATAGTTTCATCATTAATGTACCACTTGGGGGTCGATTGGATGTATATAGTAAGTTTATTAACCATATTATATAAAAATACAAAGAGACATTGTAAAAGTGAAACTAATTAACTTAGAGTTAATACTTAAAGATAAGGTTAATATAAGTACCCAAACCTGTCTAAATTCTATTGGTTGAGTGGTTTTCGACCTATCCCCACCTTAGCCTTTGAATAGTCAACTTTGGAGCCATTGGAAACCGAATATGAATTTATTATAAATTAATATTTCTAGCTTTTCCAAAGGTGCCCCTCACCCCTCTTATAAAAGGGCACTCCTCCTTCTCATTCCTTCACACCTTCAAAGCCTTTTGGTTCGGCCAAAATCTGCCCAAATACTCTCCAAACATCCCTCACTACAACCTAGAGGCCTTAGTTGGATCGGAAAGCCAACCTAAGGATCCCTTTTGATCAAATCAAAAGGAAGAACCCGAAGAAGAGGTAATGATTTCACCACCCTTTTCTAAGTTCCTTTCTTCTTCCACTTCCTCTTTCTTTGTTCTTACCATTATAAAATAATAACTCCAGTATCTTAAATATACTTTGATGTTATTATAAATATGGTACAACCATATTCAGTATTCTATCCACCCTTTGAATAACATGTCACCATACGTGCGTACGTACGGCTTACCGTCTCCACGTCGTGGTGTAATTGTTATTCTATATATTATTATTTGGATGGGTATAATAATGATGTGTAACTCATGTAAATAATAAATATAACATGTTAATGATTCTGTATATATGATATACCATCCATTTATATATTATTTTAATATCAAAAGAATGATATTGTCGCTCGTGCGTACGTACGGACTACCGTCTCCACGAACGCGATGAGATTCATTCTCCATCGTATCCATTCAAGTATAATTATCATTTGATGATTTAAAAATGATGTTTAAGGACTTGATATCATTCTGGATATGAATAATATACAACCTATCCTTTACAAACATGTCTTACGTAACAAAACATATAAAAAAAACAAGTAAGTTAACACCCGAAACGACGATAATTCTAAGATATTATTAACAAATCAATGTTAAAAGATCATATATGATATCATATTAATATATATGATTCTTGTATAATTTAATAACAATTATTTCACCATTATACAGGAGGTTAACCTACCCCAACCAAGGAAAAGTACAAGGTAAGGGTTATTTCACAATCTCTTCATTATCCGAGGTTGTTTATACGTAATAATCTACTGGGATATCTTTATCATCCACATCCATGTTTCTTAAAAATGTATTTCAAAACATTTTTACTATTTACAAGAATATGGGTTAAAGTCATTTATACCCTTGTTTGACTTTTTATAAGAGGTTTATAAAGGAATCTTTCCGTCGTTTTCAAAACAAGGTCCTTTTTAACCTTTTCGACAGAATTGAGGTAAGAATGTTTTTTTAACTTATACGGCGGGTGCGGTTATTTTACGCCGTTATAAAATCTTCAGAGCTTTCCTTACAAGCATATAAGAATATTTTCAAAGAAAATGTTTTATTTTATATGGATCTTAAATGATTTCAAAATAAAAGGAGATATTTCTTTAAAAAAAAATTGATTTCATCTATGTCAACATCCTTTGATGGATTTTAAGATTATTTGAAGTTGATTTATTATGATACAAAACTTCTATATTGTATTTAAGGTTTTGTGATATGTTTGACTGTGGATGTGCTATTTTTATACCATTCATAGTTTATGGTGAAAGTATTGACATTTCGTATGCTAGTTTTAATACGACTGTTTATGTTATGTTTAAACCTTTTCATATGGGAATGCATTGGACTTAATATGTGACGGGTGGAGCCCGCTATAGCTCCTCGATGCATCGGTAGGTCTCATGAGACAAACTAGTGTCTTGGCACAATGCCTTGACAAAATCTTATTTGTAGTCTTGGCACGAGGCCTTGGCTATGTGGTTATGATAGTCTGGCATTATGCATTCCAACATTATGAAAGTGGTTATTGATTTTTGCATGTGATTATTCGATTAGTAGAATATCAATGTGAATGAGTAAATGGCATTATTTCATTTTATTTATGCCATACCATGTTGAAAGATCATGTTTGAAAGGCTTTTGTTTTAGTTATACATTGCCTTAAAAGTTTATTCTTATTTATGAAAGTTTCCGCTATTTTGTTATCCTTACTGGGCATTCGAGCTCACCCCTTTTATATGTTTTATTTTTTCCAGAAGTGAAGAAGTAAATTATGAATGACCTGCAGGGATATTATGTGGGGATATGAGTGTGGATTATGGAGACATTATGTTGTTGTAGTAGTTTTTCATTTTATGATGTAATGTAAAACCTATAAATATATCTAGTGTTTCCAAGGCTACTAAACCAATCGGTCTTTCGAGATTTGATCTTTCTTGTGATCATGCCAATGTTACGAAGTAATGCACCGACTCTGGGTAGCTGGGGTCGGGGCGTTACATTAACCTATATCAATTTAATAGGTAAATTAAATATATGATATCATTTTTTAGATTAAATAAAATATTTAGTTTATTTTGGTTTCATTCTTTCTAATAATGTTACTAATATTCCAAGTGCACTAGAAATTATGATCTTTGGTTTGTACTTGATATCAATACATGGTTAAAATTATTTAATAATATGTGAAAAAGGTTTGGTATAATATTGGTTGGGGAATTGAAATTGCTCATATAGTTGGTAAAAGGGAGATTCAATTTTAATTCCTATTTTTTCTCTTTAAAATAAAATATAAAATGATTGAATATGAGTGTAAGAGTAATCCAATGGAAAAATTAGTAAGAATAAACAACTACAAGATAGATTTATGATTATAGAAATAATCATGGGAAATTGTGTAAAAGTGATTTTTCAAAGAAATATCCATGTACAAGTGGGTAATATCCCACAAATATTAATATGAACCCTCCTTTGAAACCTATATTCATAAAAAATATTGTTCATGTACCTAAATGATGCCTAATCACATGGAATATCAATAGAAATTTGCTACGGAAATAGATCATGTATTGAGGAATGAAATTGATTTTCCTGATTTGTTGAATAATTCCATTATATTAAGTTGTAAATGTAAATAATTGTGTCTAGGAATATGGTATTTTGTGGTTCTATAAAAATATGATCCATTTTGACGTCCTATAGGGATGTTAAATACAAAAGGGTTGTCAATAACCAACCATAATCCAACAGCTAAGGATTCATGAGGACCCCTTATCCCCTTGAATAGAACTATTTACTATATCATTTATAATTGGTACAAGATTAATGGGGTAAAATGATCAATGATGTTTTTATTTTCTTTTATAAAAGTTTTTAAGATAAAATGATAATCTCTTACATTATGAGGTGTTGGGATGATTTTAATTATCAGTCAATAACACGACTAAACACATAGCTGAATTGGTATCAAGGATCTGATATTACTCACCAACAGATGTTTTGAAAACACATTGTTCATCTAATAAATTTTTTGAGAAGCATATTTTTATAAAAAATACAAAATAAATATGATCTTGATCTGATATAAAATCAGTGTAAAATTCAATACTGAATTTTTTAATGATATCATGTTGAATATAATGATTTAATATTGATAGTATGAAATTTCTCAATTTACATCTACCCATGAAAGACCAAATTGTGAAGTAGTGGTTCTTTCTGAATAAATTATTATTTTTTATTGTGCTTGATTTTTTCTATTATTTGTCTATTTTCTAGATTCAAAATTTTTTCTGAGAGGAAAATGTTTTAATCAATATATGGTTCACCTTGTTAAAACTAAAATTCAACATTATGTATTATTTAAACAAATATTTTTAGTCCAATGTCGATGATATTACATGGGAGTTAAGGTGGGGTCTATAATTCAAGGTTGTTTATCCCTATATATAAAGTAATAATATCATTTTATAATTTAATATTAAGAATAAGAAGTGGTTAAATGAGGTAACTTTTGACTAGTGGTATTAATTGGCTCAATATGAGGTATGTATCACACAGTTGTAATTTATGATCTATAAATATAAGGTTTGGTGTTAGTGTGAAATATATCATCAGATGATTTATGTACTATGTAATGTCTAATTAATATTAGTTGTTGAAAAAAATAAATTGCAATATAAAATTTATTTATTTTCGATGTAAACTCTTTTCCCCTAAACTATGTTTCGGCATAGTAGGATTAGAGGTTATTTTAATGAATAAAATATCAAGGGGTAATTTAGGTTTTTGGAAAATATAAATAATGTGAGGTTGTGTTTAAATTCATGTGGCTAATAACATGGATGAAAAATCAGAATTTAAAATAACCACCAATTAATGCACTAATCCTTAAATGGTGAATGATGGAAATAGATCCAGATGCATTGAATATATATTTCAAATATTTAATGCATCCATGAGAATTTCAGATTAAAACATTTTTTACCATAGGGGATTTAAATAATTGCATTGAAAATGATTAATAATCTAACATAATTTGAAATTAAAAACGTCTCACATTCCCTAAAAATATCATTGAAAACATGGAGCACATATATTTTCTATAAAGTGGGTGTAAGAGAATAAAATGTATCCCCTATGAAATTTTATAAGAAAGGAAGGAATATGAAATGAATCAAATTAATATGATGAACTGTAAATTTTATTAAAAAGGCAGAAGAGAGAGTTTTATGAATCATAAATAGTATCTTTCTGGAGGAATATGAATTATATAGGTAAAATAATATTCATATTGAAGAATATAGAGTTTATAAGTGAACTAGTAATTATAAAAAAAATTGTAAAAAATCCAAAAGGGTATTATGTTTCAACTAAAGAGGTTTTGTGTAATATTTATTGATAATATCTTCAGTGTTTGTGTGTTGAAGTAAAATTTTTAGTGGATTTTGTAGTGCGAGGTGCAGAGGGAAGAACTTGTGAAAAAAATGGGACAAGATTCACTCATACCACTATATATCATGTACCTTTTCTTAGTTTGAGGACATTATTTTATATCCATATGATGTGGATGGATTAAGGGGGTTTTTTAATTCCCCATGTTTGTAGGAGAATAATAAATTGATTATGTGGAAGGTACGCATCACAATCTAGAGGTGGATCTAGAGTTATTGAATTGGATTTATGGTTGAATAAGAAAATGTATGATCCTGAATAAATGAGACTAATGGGTGAAATTAGTTTTCGGTATATATTAAAAGATAACATCTCATATGAAGATAATTTATTTCTTAGTGCTCTGAAGTGGGGTTCAAAAACTATTCTCCAATGGAAGATGTTTATATAATATATTTTCATTATTTCAGATGTTATGGTGCCCGAGATTTAGGTGATATTCTGGATAACATAAACGATGAAGATTAAATGAGATGTTCCAAATGTTTAATGATAGTGGAATTCACCTAAAAAATAGGTTATATAGTAGATAGAGAAGATGGTTCTTTTTTTGGGAAGAATTTAAGTAAAATTGTATAAGTGTAGAGTTTCATGAATGTATTGTTTCATGAGTATCAGATTTGATGATTTGGGAAAGGATAGTTTCCTATGAAATTTATAATATTTCATGAAATATGTTTTTGTGAATGTGAATCATATTTTTTGGTGAAGTTACAATTTTCTCACAAGAATATTTTTTTCATGAATGTTGTGAAATGTTTTTGCATCGAGGATGTTGTATAAAGGATATTTCATTAATGATACCTTGTGAAGGATACCATGAAAAGGATGTTTCATGGATTATATTTTATGATATAAATTTTTTGAATGATTTTGTGCCAAAATATTTTGCATGTTATACTTGGAGAGCATGGGTGGAACACATTTAGTAAATGCAGTTGTTTCTAGAAAGATCAATTATATGTGAACCTATAGTTAAACTGACAAGTATATGTTTTAAAATCTAATGTTTTATGAAATGATAAAATATGAAAAAGAATATTTCTATGAATGAAAAAAGGGGAGAGATAGTAGAATGAAATTATAGTTGTGAAAGCTAATTATATGATATTGGGAGAGGGGAGGAATTTTCCTATAAATACCCAGTCCTCATAAGAGAATGGGGAGAGACGTGGTAGGGTAATTGAATAATCAGAAAACACTATAAATTCAAAAAAATAAATATTGTTAAAAAAAATTATGTGAAACACAAAGTACTGCATGGGATATTTATAAATCACTTCATTTTTTGAGCATATTTTTTTCAAAAACTTTTGTTTCTGGTGAGGATAATATTTTTTGAATGGACTATCATGAGAATGTTTGATGAAATAATACTAAGAATTATAAGAATTATTTGTTGATAAATTTGTATGAAATACTTTATATTCTAAAATGTAAGATAGTTTCTTAAGAAGATTTTTTAATGATAGAAAGTTGTGAAAAAAATGATAATTGATATCCAATGAAATATATATTGTTATCCTTGACGAATATGATATGAATCTGACAAAGATAACTCTAGATTGGAATTTCATTCATCTTGAGAGCTTTGTTTCTCCTGTTATATTTTCAATAGAACCCGCTCAACCCTTACATCTAGGCATTTATCTAATATAGCATAAACAAAGACAAGGGTAGTCAAGGGAATTGTAATGAGGTATTAAGAAAATATTATGAATGTAATATCTCATGAAAAATAAAGATATAACATTTTGTGAATTATCTTTCCAAGATATCCTGAATTATATAAATTGATCATCTCATCATTATTGTAGTGTTCAAAGGTGAATATGAGGGACTTAACCTTATGTGGGTAGTGATAGAACCCTAAATCTTATAAATTTATGATTTTGTAAATGAATGGCCAAGACTAAAACTTATAATCCACCAAGCCTTGTGAGTCATAGTGGATTATAGTATTAATGAAACAACATTATTTTGTACTCATTTTATTATCTCTTGGAGGTTAACCAATTGAAAATTCTAATGTCACAAGGATTTTTTTTCCTCCCTATATATTGTTTATTGCTCTATGATCACGAGTGAAAGGGGTAATCCTATAGGAGGTTGAACATTGTTCCTTCCTACATGGGAATACGATCCAAAATAAATTTAAATTAATTAAATATAAAATCATAATTCTTAATATACCCAAATTTACCCCCACACACCACAAATTTAGGGAGTCTATAGTTTAATAACATTCCAATATTTTTTAAATGAATTGAAAGAAGGTTCTATTAGAAATAGAATAACATTTAATAGAGAATTATGTCCCCATACCTATCTATTTAGAGTAGTAGGTGTCATCAAATTCTTTTATATATATTCACTATATGTATTTTATACAATTCATAAAAACATATACCTGTTGTTTTTTAATACCGTTGGTTCAAGGTCTCATCATGTACTAGAATACCCTCCTCCTCCCATTGCATATTTAACTCCCATTGTAGCATTTCTATCCCTAACCATTATTCTTATTCGTATTCCTCCATTTTTCACTATTTTGTAATGAATATATTTTGGAATTATCAACGATTATTTATTCACTTTTCCTACTATCTTATTCATTTATCATCATTCAATATTTTGATGACCTTAACTAAAATGGTTCTTATGTTTTCATTTGGTGAAAATTAAATTAGTTTATTTTTAATTTTAATTTTTTAGAAAACTCAAACATAGGATAAATCATAATTTCTCTTAGAATAATAAACATAGGCATCGTTTTATACCCTTTACTTTCCAGAATTATTATTGGTTGAATTAATTTAATGATTTATTTTCTAGAGTCAAAATGATCAAGTGTATTTTATTATTATTTATGAATTATTATTAGTTTTTATAGTTTTTGGAAATATACAGTGACATTATATTGTGTAAAAAACATGATATTGTGATTATTATGTTATGAAATTATTCAAATAAATATAGAAGCATTACAAAATGTTGTATTTTAGAATTTTGATGTTTGGAGACCTAATTTAGTAATATTTTATATTAAAACTGAATGAATGAAATGTTATCATTGCTATTAGTTTTAGAATTGTTCCCCTAAAAATGATTTACTATTTAAAACATATGGGTTAACTCTGTCTTTCGTACTATAATTGACTAACATTTTGGATCGATATGTGTAAAAGAGACCCGTTATGAAAAACCCTTGTCTAGATTCATGGATATGGTAGGTTATTTCTACTGTGTGGTTTAGTACTAGATTAATTGGACTTTGTTTGATTGCGACTTCTTCAACCGTGTATCTTGGTATATGGGAAGGGGTAATGAATCCCTTCAATTAGGTTTTATTTCATTTATCTTTGTATGGCGATGTTTGATATTATTTATTTTGTTTGAATTTATTTATAATTTCATATAATCCATTAAAATCAACCAAACAAAAATGGAATGACACCACACCTACTAGAATCAAACTAGATTACACTTGTATAGTATTACCATTAAAAAATATACCAAAAATAATCTTAACTAAATTTAATTGAATAAAATATAATAAAACTAAATAAAAATAAATTTAAATGAAATGAACTGATTTTAACAAAATAAAACAAAATAGAAAACACACTAATTTATTTATTTTAAAAAACAAACTATCACAATTCAATATAAATAGAGATAGACCAAATCTAATAGACACAAATCTATGAAAAAAAATATACACAATTAATGAAAAATAATACTCAAGTATTTAGTATTTGATTTATATTTATATCCAAACATATATTAAAATGAGTCGTCGATGTAAAAATTTTATAATTAAAGTATATAAAGTTAATGTTAATAAAAATGTGTTTTTAGTGAGAAGAGTTTGGATATAACTAAATTATATTTTATTGATCAAATCTCAACCAGGTTTTAAAATAATATATATTTTTTTATATTTTGATTTAACAATTATTTTAATATAGGTCTTATATATTTCGATTATTATAATTTTTTGGAAGTCATTGGTCAATATGGTATAAAGTCACATAGGATATAAAAATTTTTTGTCTTAAAATAGACTATTATTAATTGTATAATAATATAGATAAAAATTAATATGAGCTTTTTTATTAACGAAATTATATGAAAAGAGTTATGAATTTGATCATTGATTAGATTATGCTAATTCATCATCAATAGAAATAATTAATTCCAATGAAAGAAGTAAATAGTATCGACACACATGATATAGCTAATGAAAATGATAATGTCGATGGATTCAAATATTTGATAGATTATGCTAGTACTCATGTATATCTTGTGTGTGGTAAAATAGAAAAGATGAATTTTTTAATATGTTTTTATCATTGGAAAACCATGTATGGGATTCATAAAACTAGAATAAAATATATTCTAAAATTTATTAAGGAATTTTTAATTGATGATATAGATATTACCTCAAATCGTAATATGGGATGGATTTTAACTGATCAGCTTCAATTTTAGACTAATAATATTTATTACTCCCCAAATTTATTGGATAAAATTTATAGAAAAAACTAAATGGAAAATTTTTCTAGATAATATGGTACATCATCATGTAATTATAATATAAATTGAACACCATATTTTGTCCCATATAATGTAATGTGGCATCTTCCAATGTGTGATGGACCAGGTGTTTTGAATAATAATGGTTTTTGGAAAATGTGTGTTATATTACACTCAACAAAAGTATATCTATTAAATAATTATGTGAGTATAAAATGAAATTATATTATTAGGTTTTAACCATTATATGATTGTGGGTCAATTATGTCCATTGATCAATGCGACTATTGTAAATTATATAAGATTTTTAGTAATTTTAATTTTATAATTAGCATTTATCATTTAAAAATTGACAAAGATAATTGTTACAGAATTAAGAGTCGATAGAATCAACTAGTAGTGTCATTCTCTATCAATCCCATTTGTCATAGCTTGGGACGGAGTTAGCATCATTGGGATTTTATATCAACCAAGCCCATGATGAGATTTAATATGTTATGATTGAAGGTAATCCACTACGGGATAAGTTAATGTTAATGGAAATTCCCAATCTGGAGATGTTAGTTGAGGAACCCCATGAATGTACCACCATCACACACCTTACTCTGATGGAGTACTTGAGGGTAAAAAGTGTTACATTTCCCGACCTAAGTGTGTAATTTATTTTTATAAAGAATATTTTTTTCCATCATTTCATATTTAAAGATAATTGTTCTTCTTAAAATTAAGATGAAATTTGATTAATTGATTTTTGGATCATAAGTTCTACATTATTGAAAAAATTATTATAATAATAAATATATATTTTTTTAATAATGATTATTTTAATGAAATTTTTTGAATAAAACACTATAATTTAAATTTAAATGATAAAACAATTTTAATTTTTACTATTGTTGGGATTTTCAATATGAAATTTAATATGCATTCTCAATCCACAATTATTTTTAAATAATATAAAAAATACATTTTATGATAAATTTATCATACATAGTTAATTATTTTGATAATATTAACATTGTTTTTTAATCAAAATGCCAACATTAGGTTTGGTTAAATTTATTAGTTTTATAAAAAAGACGTTGTTTTTTGTGGATATAACCAATGCAGTTTCAATTATTCTGTAATTTTAATCGCATAATAATTATGAAATAAGTTAAATATAATTCCAGTCCACTCTTTTGGATTAAAATATCAGAATACGTGTCCAAAAATTCCAATACGATCGGAAAATACTATTTAAAATCACATGGTTTGGCATTTACCACTACCTAGGTGTCCAGAGAAATAAATAAACAAAACCACCTCTTTTTCTATAAATAAACACTTATTTTTTAATTTATTTTCGCATAAAATCTATCCTCTATGATTATATGCCAGTTTTACCTCCAATGTAGTTCTCCTAATGTTTCCCCGAGCTACCAAGGACCTAATCCTCATGTTTTAGGAACACTCTTCAATGTTAGAGAGATATAAACTTATAATTTCCTTTCGTGTTCCATTTTTTTGTTGGTTTGTCATCCAAATATCCAAAAAATATTATACTATACATTTTATTATATCCCCTATATGTTTTAAGATAATTTTATTATTGGGAGACTCTTTTCCCTAATCTTTTTTCAATTTCTAAAAACCATGTTTCATACCAGTTATGTTGTTGAACTTTCTTATCAAAATATATCTCTTTTTCTCATGAAATTATCTCATTTTCATTTTCGGATAACCAACCCTATTATTTTCTATTGTTATTCACCTAGATGTAAAAATGATCAATAGTATTCTAGTATTAACATATATGAAACCCTCCTTGCACATTTGTGGATAAATAATGACATAAAGATATTGTCATTAAGCTCTCTTCACTTAAAATCAATGATTTTGATATGAAACCAAATTATTTTATTTTTCATGGGTTATTTATGAAATTATTTACTATAAAATATGTTTCTAAAATTAATTATGACATAATAAATGTGCACCTGGATATCTGTATAATTAATTGTTTTAGGAATTTAATCTCTACAGATGTCATGTTTTATTATACCTTGGTGAATAACCTTGGTAATTTTTGTGACACCTCAGGGAAAAACCATGGTGATATACTTTGGAATATATAAAAAATTGTTTATACACATTTAAAATATATGATTCATGTTATTTATATATTATATTCCTCATGTTCTCTTTTTAATTCTATAATTATATTCCTCGTGTTCTCACTCATTTTTCACCATGATCACATATAAATTGTTTCCCTTATTTTCCATAACTGGGCCTTATGCTTACCCATTCCATTGAGGTTTGTCCCAAAGTTTTTAGATGAAATAACATAACATAGGATTAACCAATGATAGATTATTTCAAATGGATTGTATGAATTTTTATGTTTTCATGTATTATGTACCATTTTTCCAAGATATTAAACAATGAAAGATCCTCTATTTTTAGAATATAATGAAAAGTTATTTAGTTTAAAGGAGGAATGCCACAGTTGGCATTGAAGGAAAATTTAGTTATTTATGGAAATTATCATTTTAAAAATCATGCAAGAATCTAAGGTACAAGTTAATATATATGAAATTATCCTCATATTCTGGCAATTTATTATGTATGTGATTTCAGAGAAATGAAATCCATGTTTCGATACGAACAAGTTGACGTGGTTAGGGAATATATGAACCAAGGGGGGAATACTCCCATAAGGTGTTTTGGTCCTAACGTGGTGTAATCTAATACATGACAATGAGGCGTACTACACGCCTAGTTTTACACTCTCGAGGGATATAGTTGGTTAATACAATGTTTTTTATGAACCATTATAATGTATTTATAGAAAATATATTTGTCGTCAAATAATAAAATATTTAAGAATGATGTTTTATGAAATGAAATAATATTAGAATCTTAATATTATTAAATAAATCATGTTTCTCACAATGGTATTTTTATTTTATAAAATGGAAATAATTAGGATAAACCAGGAAAATAGTGATCACAACAGACTAGGCATTGATGGCCTTCCGATGGAAGCCAGAATGGAAAACTTCATCCTAATGAGGAAACAACTAACCTGGGTTATTATCAATTACTTGAATCAAGATGAGATACAATAATAAACATATTGAGCAAAAATTCTATTATGTCCATTATTCATTAACAAAAAACATCTTTTAATGGATTCACTGACCATTGATTGTTGAACTGTGGATAAGCACTATAGAAATTATTATTTTTGTACTTTGTTGTTCAAATGAATATAAAGTCACCCAGGTTATGTACTACATAAAGGGAGAAGTTGATCAGTAGTTTACACAAGTTAAAAACATAAATCCAAGAGTGGATATTGATGCAATGGATTTGAAAGAGTTTAGAGGAACCTTTTTCAAAAAATATCTCCCAAATTTAATTAGAACATAAATGTAGAAGGAATTCCAAGAGATGTAGAAGAAGGGAAATGAATACATGGGAATTAATGAGATTAACATCTAAATAGTTTCACATTACAGCTCTATCATTTTCATGGATCATAATTGGGTGGTAGACAAATTCATCGGTGGACAAGGACCCCACCTATGTTGGAACCTAGACAATCGAGACTATGAAAACTATAAGAATATTATGAGGAGTTTTATGGAAGTTTAACTAGAGTTAGGAGTGACGTAGTGGTCCCATAAATTGAACAATAATAAAATTCTTTAGAACCAAACATGATTAGATGCTTAGATCAAAGAATAAGTGGAAAGAAAGTGAAACTTCCCACATGCAACCAATTTGGGAAGAAGAATTCTAGATACATCTTTCTTGAGAGTGAGAAATGATAAAAGTTTGGAAGAAATAGACATATTACTCAGAACTATTGTAGTGAGGTGAAGCCATAACTCTTAACACTAATGAAAAAGTGATGATTGTAAAAGACTATCATGAAGTTTGACAATTTATGTGTGGAAAACTAGTCATTTTTCAAATAACTATTCAAATCTGAAGACATTAAAGGGGTATCACTATCTACCTCAGCATTGGCCAAGGTACCATGTTCATTATTTTTTTATCATGAATGAGGAATTTGATGCTCTAAATTAAGTGGTGGAATTTACTATCATTATTCTCTTAATGATATCTATTACATTGATCAATTCTAGTTCTAATTTTTTTTTATTTCCTCCGTGATTTCAAAGAAAATAGAATCAATCCCAAAACATCTATAAATATAATTATCTACCAAGACTACTAGATGGATTATCGAAGAATCAATAGTGTATAGAAACTCTAGAAGTATCTTTGGTAAGAATAATATCTTCGGATATCTAATAGTCATTCCCATGATGGAAATCGACATTATACTTTGGATGGACTACACCTCAATGTATAATGTTAAGATTAACTATAGAATAAAAGAAATAATTCTACTCTTTAATAGAAGTCCTATTGTTTTCTTCAAAAGAGAGATATCAAAACCTGGTGTCTTTCTAGAAGCATCCCATATCCTTATTTATGGCAATAAATAGTGAATTTGAAGAATGAAATGGAAGTATATTAATATAAAATTTCCCCATCATTTAGGAATATATTGACATATTCTTGGGGGTTTTACTTTGAACTCCCCCAAAAATAGAGGTAGAGTTATCAATTTACATCATTATTTATTCCATGTTGATTTCAAGAAACCCATATAGAATGGAAAATGTGAAGCTAGAGGAAATAAAGAAGAAACTCCATGATATTTTGGATATGTTTTTTATCCAACCATGTGTTCCTCCCTTTGAATAATGTTATCAATTTTTGAAGAATAAGAACAGATCTATTCACCTATTCATTGAATATATAGAACTTAATGGGATCCCAATAATGAATAAGTAACCTTTTCCAATCACTGATAATTTATTTGCCAAGATTTATGGGACTCATTTCTTCTCTAATATTGATTGTCGATATTTTTATCCTCAATTATGTGTGAAGAAATAATATATTCAAAAGACTACATTCCTATCAAGATATGGAAAATATGATATTTTTATTATTCCCATTGTCTAGAATAATTATCCTTCTATTTTTATGGATTTCATTAATAGGGTTGTTTAAGTCTATCATTTTATCTTTGTGGTAGTTTTTATTGATGATATTCTAAAATATCATAAAATAAAATAAGAGAACGAGGATCATCTCAGGGTTATATTGTGAAAAATAATGAAGGATGTGTATTTTTAAAAGTTAAAAATGTTAATTTTGGTTACAACATGTTTCATTCATAGGGCACATTACAATCTGTGAAGTAATATAATTTGATCTTAACAAGACTAAGGGTGTAGAGGAGAGGCCTCATCCTATGACAGTAACTGAGACTCATAGTTTTCCCGGATTAGTTATATAGTATATGAGGTTTTTTGAAATAAATTTTACAAATATATAATAAACTAACCCATATAACACAATAGGGTGTCATGTTCTTTTGGAAAAGGGAGTGTGAATAATGTTTCATAGAGCTAGATAATATATTTTATATAGAACCCATGTTCACTCTAAAATCTATTTGAGGATGATTCATTATTTTTAGTGATGCATCTCTTGAAGGGATTTGGTGTGTACTTGTGAAAAATAAAATGGTTATTGCTAATTCATCTTGATTGTTGAAGCCATGTGAGTAGATTTATCCTAATCATGACCTAGTCCTGGATGTTGTTCCTTTTTTCATTTATGATTTGGAGGCACTCTATTAATGGGGATAACTATGATATATATTGAGACAATCATTGTTTGAAGTATATTTTCATGAAAATGAAATTTAACATGAGACATAGGTGATGGTTGGAGCTTCATTGATATTATGATAGAACAATTAATTATCACCCTAGACGAGAAAAAAATTATGATGCATTCTGTAGTAAATACCCACATGTACTATCCATGATAGAGATTCAAGGAGATACTTTGATGAAAAATGCTAATAAAACTGGACATGGAAATCATAAGTGAAGTTATATCTTCCAACCTATCCCAAAATATTTACCAAACATCTTTACTAGATAAGATCAAGAAATATCGAAGATAATACCCATTATTACCAAACAAGTTAGAGGATATGAGGAATGAAAAGTTTTATGATTTCAATATTAATCAATAAGGTGTATTAAATTTCATAAAATTCTATGTCTTCTATATTTTCTAGAAATAAAGAAGTATATGATGGATGAGGCTCATAGATATACGTAATCTATAAATCCTGGAAGCATGTTAATGTATTGGGATGGTCATGAAAATTATTGGGGGGATAAGAAGAATATGTTGATTATTTACTACACTACCATGGTTCCATGTGTGTCAACAAGTGAAGGTGGAGTGACATCTTCCTAAATGTGTGTTACAACCACTACCCATTTCTTCCTGGATGTGCCCCAATATCACTTTAAAATTTTCAAATGGTCTCCTGAAACCATCATAGATAAACAATGTGATATTGATTATAGTGGACCGTCTTTCCAAGACTGACCATTTTATCTCTATTCTGGACAATTTCTCTCCTGACCAAATCTCCAATATTTGGGTAATGTAAGTGGTGAGCTTCCATGGAGTGCCACATTGTATCATTTCTAAATATGATCCATATTTTACCAAAATTATATCGAGAAGTATTCAACATGCTCTAGGTACCTAATTCAATTTTAATTTGGTCTATTACCCCTTAATTGATGGACAATTTCTAAGACACTTCAATCACTCTATGAAATTTTGGGAACAATCTCAATGTAATTTAAAGGTGGATGGGATCCACAACTTCCATTAGGTTAGTTATCTTACAACAAAAACTTCAATTAGGGTATTTAAATGTCACCCAATGATTCTTTATATGGGAAGCATTGTATAACTCATACTTGTTGGGATGAAGTAGGTGAGAGAATGCTTTTTGGACCTGATCTTGTGTAATTGACGACGACAAAGTTTCATTCCATACAACAACACATAATGTTCGGTCAACGTTGGAAGAAGAGATATTGTTACTACCATTGGAGGGACATGAAGATTGATGTTAGTGAAAAATTACTCCATTGAATTTAACCATAGAAGAGAGTCATGTAGTTTGGGAATAAATGAAATTTTACCCTAGGTATAGTGGACCCTACGAAATAATTGATCGCATAAGAGAAGTGGCCTATTGGTTTGCACTTCAACCAAACTAAGAAAATTTTCCTGATGTCTTCCACATATCTATGTTGGGTAAATAAATATCTAACCCTTCATATGTTCTGAATCCATAGGTGGTACAACTAGAACATGGCATATCTTATTGGAGGCAACCAGTGGATATCACAGACTATAGAGACAGGGTTCTATGCAACATGATTACCCACCTCATCCAAGTGTTGTGGAGGAACAAAAAATATGAATAATTGATTTGATAAATATAAGAAACAATGAGATAAAATTACCCACTTCTTTTCTAATGTAATATAATGAGGTGATATTTTATGGATGAAATTTCTTATGAGGCTAAGAATGCAATGACCCGAAATATTTGAATGATATTTGTTTCCTCAAAATATGTTTTATATTATACTCAACAAAATTATATCTCTTTAATAATGAAGCTAGTATAAATTGAAATGTTTCTTTATATATTAACAGTAATATGACCATTGGTCAATTATGACCATTTATCACTATGAACGTTGGAAATTAGATACAAATGATAATAATTTTAATGTTATAATTAGTTTTTATAAGTATAATATTGATGATGGAAAATTTTTACTAAATGAAGTATCGATGTACACAACTTATAGAATTATATCATATGAATCCCTTTTTCGGATATTAGAAAGGAGGGTGAATCACCAGGATTTACTCTTGACCAATCCAATGTTTACCCTCTATATGTTATGTGTGAATGAAATCTCCTACGAAAGAAGTTAAAGTTATTTGAAATTAACACTCAGTAGATGTTATCAGAGGCACCCCATGAATTTATAATCATCACAACCCTAACTCATAGGGCCTAAATGGGTTTAATAAGGGGTTATTGTTCCCATACATAATTTTTAATTCCTTTGTGTAAGGAAATTTTTAATTCAGTCATTTTCGTTTTTAGAATAATTTTTCTTAACAAAATTTCAATGAAATTTCATAAATCGATTTTTGGGTAATAAATTGTAATATCTAGAATAGAAATATATATTAAAAAGAAATAATATATTATGAATTGTTTTTATATTAATGTAATTGTATTATTAAAAAATCGTTATTAAAATTAAAATTTTAAAATAATTTTTTTATTTTATAGTGTAAGAAATTTGACTATGCATTTTACAGTGTTTTTTGTATCAACTATTTGTTATAATAAATAAGTATTATTATATTTAAAAGATAATGTTTTAATTTTTTGATAATTATTATGATAAAATTAATATAATTTTTTAAATCATCATGTTTAAATTATGTTGGGGTGATTTTATTTTAATTTACTAAAATAAATTGTTTTCGATGAATGGTAAATATATAGTTTTGAGTTTTTGGTTAGTTTAATGACTTCATAAGTAATATAAAATTATTTTTGACTATTTTGGAATAAAATTACATAATTGGTTTCCCAATTTTCCAAAACCATGTGAAAATACCATGGGAATCCCATTGTTTTTCATATACCTCTACCTTGGTGTCCATAGAAAATAATAAAAATCCTCATCTTTTTTTATAAATATCAACCCATGTCTTTCATTACATACACTTCAATTCATCCTATACAAACATTTGATTTTTTAATTCCCAATTACTCCAACCAACGTTTCCTCAAGCACCCAAGTCTTATATCCTCATGTTTTACAAACACTTTTCAAGGTAATGGAAATCTCAACATTTCATTTCCTTCATAGTTATCTTTTTATGTACTATTTATTTCATAATTTACAACAATTTTCCGTTGTAAAATTTTTTATATTAGATTAATATACTAATATTGTTTTATTAATTGGGTACCCATGTCCCCTATTTTTACCATTTTCAATAACCATGTTTCACGCATGTTATGCTGCAAAATTTTATTCTCCAAATTTATCTCCTTTTTCCTAATATGTTTTTACATTTTATTTTCTGAATACTGAAACCAGTTTATTTTCCAATGTTAATAACCTATATATAAAAATAATTTATTTTATTCTAGTATTATTATTCATTAATCTTACCATCATTTTCTTGGGATAATAATCACATAAAGATCCTATTTTAAAACACTATTCTTTTAAAATCTATGATTTTGATATAGAACCAGTTCTATTTTTCTCTAAGGGTTTTTTATGAAAGTTTTTATTATGATATATGTGGATCATATTAATTACAATGTAAAATATTTTAACTTCATTTCACTCAAATTCATTGGGTAGAAAATTGAATCCCAAGAGAGGACATCTTTTCTGAGAGCTCGGTGAATAACCTTAGTAATTATTTTATGAAACCTTGGTGAAAAACATGGTGATTTTTATATTAATATATTAAAAATTTTATATAAATTTTTAAAATATATTATTCAGTTTTTTTATTTATTATATCCATTATATTATTTATCAAATTAAATAATGATATTCATCATGTTCATATTTATTTTTCCTCAAGATCACATTTTTAATGTTTTTCTTCATTTCCTTAAATGGGTATTATGCTCAACCATTACATTCATATATTTCCTAATTTAATGATATATATTAAATGAATTTGTTATAAACCAATGATGAACCTTTAAATTGGATTTGAAATTTATTTTCATCTATTATGTATTTTTTCATGAAACCAAACTTTGAAAGATCCTTCATTTTTATAATTTAATGAAGAGTTATATATATAAAAGGAGGTATGACATAAACTAATTCCTATTCCTCAAAAAAATTATAATAAAATTTCATATAAATATCTTATTTCTGATTCATGGACAAATGTAAATAATGATGAGAGATATTTTTCTTCGAATTGACTGATATGGTGTACATTTTATGTATGTTATCTTCTTTTCACTACTAAGGAACATAAAATTTGTTTGGGTCAATCATTTGATAGTTTTAATCCATCAGTTCATTTGATTTCCTCTCACAACACTTTCCTAGTTTGGATTCACAATCATAACCATCCTCTATGGATTTTTATGGAAAAGGAATTTACTTTCTTGGGTATACTCATATTTAGACCGTATCCTATTAATTATATAGATAGCTTCATTAAAGCTTTAAAAAATTACTGAATTGGATTTTTAGAATGGTTGAGTTAATATATGATGCATATTTTAATGATATATTCCATATGTCTGTTGGGATAATGTGGATGATAAATAATTTTCCAATATATTGAAAGATGTTTAGAAGGAACATGATGGTTATTTAGTAATGACCAATTTTTATGATTAGTATATGATCTAAAAGTATTATATATATTCATGGTTTTGGTTCCAAGGGACATAATGGATTCTTCCCAATGGATCTTCCATGAGAGAGAAATCAATAATGGTTTCACAATACAATTGATACTATGAAGACACCTCAGCATTTGTCTAAAACTAATGTGATAAATAAATTTAAGATATCAATTTTTCATTTCGGAATTTTAATATGAAATATAGAAAGAGTTAAAAGTTTTAAATTCAATAATTTTAATGATGGAGGAAAAAATTGACCACTTTTATTTTAAATATTTTTAAACCGATTTGTTACAACATTATTTAGATCTAATTCCCATTTTGAAAGATAAATTTGAAATGTCTCATTCAATCCATCAAAATGTAAAAGAGGAGACAAAATAATTTTTTTTCTCAAAGTGACATGGGAGATTGTGGTATTGGACATGAATAACACCATTCATAAATTAAATAAGATAAATTGAAGGTTTCATGTAATTACAATGTTATAAAAACATCAAAAAAATTTATTGAATTATAAGAGACGGTCAAGGTTCTTAATGTTTATTTCAGAATTATATCTGAATTCCTTAACTGAAAAGAGTTGAAAATAAAATATCTAATAACTCATAACAATCTCTTATTTTTTATGAATTGATTCAAATATAAATAAATAATTTAATGCCAGTAATTATATGTGTGAGAGATACTGATTTTTACCATTTTAATAGATATATTTCAAGAAAAAAATTCTTCATGTTCCTTGAAAATGTATAGGAAGTGGAGATATTAATATTTTTTGAGTTAAAGAAAATATACATTCAATTATTTTTCACCATCATTCAGCATCTAAGTGTCTTTATTCTAAATGAAATACTATATAGAGTACCCACTAATTTTTTTTGGATATATCCGTCATAAATATATGAAACAATTTATGCTTTATGTCATAAATTGTAATCATCTTGAAGGATCCATTTTTAATGTTAATTAGATTAAGAATGTGTTTTTTTATGTTCATTGTATTACACTGAAGATAGTGTGAGATATATCTCCCAAATTAAGAAAAAACAATGGGAAATTTCAGAAATTTGAGACCACTTTTCAATAACTTCCCAAAACATGGGGAATTAAATGATTATATGCATTAGATACACTGAGCCTTGAAGAGAAGGATATATGACATAATATGGTGTAATCGAACATTAATTTTTTTTTTGACTATATTAGTTATGTAATTTGAACATGTATACTCTATCTCAGACTAAATAGTAATACATATATCATAAAATGTTTCTATCTTTTTGGATAGTGAACATAATAAAATTACAAGTTGAATTAATCATTAATTTCCTCTTATAATAAGAGAATATTTTTAAAAAGAATTAATTCCTTATTAGATTAGATTGAAGGTATGATAATTTATTTGATAAAATAAATTATTAATATTACTTTCATTTTAATATTCTTATATATTTCTTGTGTTGAGTTTAACTATTTAATTTAAATATCATGAAATATTATTATTGGATTTTTTTCAAATATATTTTTGTGCATGAAAAACACTAGTGATGAATTTGGAAAAAAAATTATAATTTATTGCTTTTTTAATATTAGAAGAAAATATTATGATGTTATTTTAACTATGTAAAAGTATTATTTTTTCATTACATAGAATAGCTCAGAATGATAAATAAATGGGTTTCATTATTGAGTTTTTGAGAAAATACTAATATTGGATTACTACCCCCAGAGGTAAGTCAATATGATGAAACGTATGTGCTTAGATTCAATGATGAAATAGAAATTTATTGATAATGGTGTATTTTTTGTAATTGAATTTACTCAATTCATAGATATGTTTGATCCTTGTGTTTTTTGATTCAATGGTGAAAGAAGTTTTTTATGGATACTCGAAGTCTAGAACATAGTACAATTACTAATTTGATCCAAAGAAATATTATTAATGATGGAGGAAAAGAAACTTATATTATTATAGCCCAATTTTTCTTGATCAATATATTGTGTTTGATGACTTAAATAACTTATTTGTAAGAGTTTACTGTGACATAGATATAGAGGTGGGTAACATATAGAAGTAACCATATGTGGTTCCAACTCATTAATTTTAGATTGAATTAGACCAATCATGTTTGTACTTTTCAAATTTATTTAGATTTTTTTACTATTTAAGTTGGAAAATATTCTTAAAATAGAAATTCTTTTAAAAATTATTTGAAACTCAATCAAATATTCAAAAATAAAGCTAAAAACATATCCAAAAGTCTAATAATAGTTCTAAACTAATTTTTTTAATTTTATTTGTAATTTTTAGTTTTTAATAGTGATATCAGTTTATTTTGTTTTATTTTGGTTTCATTTAATTTTTTTCCTTTCACATTACAACAAAATAAATTTTTTAAGTAAATTTAAAGATAAAACATCTTAAAATACTCTTTTATTTTGATTTATATAATTTTAAATAAATATTTTGAAGTATAATATTTTATATATCTTCCAAACCCTACATGAAATTTTCCTACATAAGTCTTCCACATGTGTGGCACTTCTCATCTCATTCTATCGACATCATACTTCAATATTTTATCTATAAAAAATTTCATTGAGGCATTGTAAATATATATTTTTAGTCTAGTTTGGAATTAATTTTTTACATTGTCCTCTATAATACCTGTTTTTTTAATCATTATTGTGTGTAGAATTCATTATATATTCCAAATTTTAGAATTTTTTTCATTCTATAATGACCTAACATGGATAACCCATCCAACTAGGTTCTGAATTAGACTACGGAAAGACATGCAGTGCATTTCAGATCCCCACAGGTTGGTGAAAATCACTGAGCCATCCAATAACAAAAATATGGGATTATTTTTAAATCTAAATAATAATAAATGGAATATGTAATAGTAATAGTGATTATAATTAATATTTTCACAAAATGTGTTAAAGTGATACTGATAAATCCAAAAATAACCACAAAACCTAGGGTACTTGTCTAGAAACATCAAATTTTACAACCAATACAGATAATAGATTCTCAATGTAGTAAATGGTAATTTCCACACCATCTCACATCCATCATCCCATATACATCTGTCATAAACGTTACCAACCACTACGGTTCATTAACCTTTTATACATAAAAAAATATGTTTTACACACCTTTGAGGGAGTGAGTAGTGTGTGATCTAGACTGGGTCTATAGGATTCCATACAAGTGTTCTATTACAATTTTAAGTCAATAAATCCTAATATTATCAATTTTAAATAAAAAATTGAATGATACAATGTTTTCACATTCATATCAAAATCGTATTATACAAATTCCCCATTTACAATTCTAAAATAAATCCAGATAATATAGTTAAAAAACATATTCCAAATAATAAATTTAAATTATTTCAAATCATTAATTTTATAATATCATGATAATGAAATAAAATTTATTCCCAAAATATTATCATAAGGATATCATAGTTTGCGCAATCTAGGATACTAATTCCACATTGTCAATCATGAATAATGCACACTGAAGTCCCTATATCCCAATAATTTATGGCATTGGGATAGTGGAACAATGAAGAAAATAAACCCCCTATGGTATCAATATCATGTTCCATGTGCTGATGTATCTTTTATATAGGAAAAGAGGAACACCCTAGAAAATGAACCCCATATAGCACCAAGAGACAAGGGCTAATACTAAACCCACTACCTTGGTAAACATGTATTTCATTTTATTTTTAATTATAATCACATCAATCGGGCTTACCATATTTCAAAATATAATTCCAATTAACTATTTTCACCCATATGCATGCATTGAAATGAAATTTAACAAATAATTTCCTAATTTAAAAGGATGTTTTTTTATCTTCCAAAACAAGGGAAATCCAACCTTATATCAAAATATGATTTATCAAAAAATAAAAAACTATTCAAGAATCTATCTAACTATTATATATAAAAAAATTTGAAAAAATTTAGTAATAAACACAATTACCAGATAAGGAACCTCCATCATTTCACATGGGTCAGATGAAAACCATAATGTGATCCACAAACTATAAAGAACAGAATATCCAAACACATTATAGGATGCCCAAAACAGTGATTCCCAAAATATATAATCGATATTCTACTTGAGAAAAGTAAACATGTAGGTAATATCATCACATACCTCAATGATCACAAACAAAACAGAACTACCAATATGATATTCTCCCCTCACAAAAAAAATATGATGTATATATAAAGAGTCTAAAGGAATCATATAATGATCATAATGTTCTAGAAAACAATTCTAGAAGTATCACCAATTCATATAGAAATGGTGGAAATTAGAAGAGATCATTTAAACATATCAATGGGGGAACAACATCTTGATCGGAGATCAAATCCCCAAGTCATAATGATGGATAGTGCCCATGAAAACACTTGGGGTCCCATTGAATACTAAAAATGGATTGGGTTCTAAGGAGGCCATTACAATTGTTAAAAAGGGGTTTCATGGGATTAAGAAACTAAATGAACCCTTACTGAACTTGCCTTATCCAAGGTCACTAGGTAACTAGTGGCTACTGTTGGCTAGATAGGGGTGTTATGCAATGAACCTACAATACTAGATGTCTCACCAACTAGTCGATAGAGTTATTATAAAAACAAAAATTTGTTAGGATGGCATTAGATGTATGGGGTAATTGGAAAAATACCACTGGCTAGCTAGAGTCTTTTTGTGGCCACCGAACAGACAATAAAGGTTTTCCCCCTCCTCGGAACAACTAATTTTTATTTCTGTAAATTCTAAAAGTAGTTTAAAACATGAAAATTAATGTGAAAATGTTACAATGAAGGAAACATAACTTTGAGTGTGGTATGATTTTATAATTCACCACACAATTGGACTTTTTGATGGCCTAATGTCATATGTTATATGGAATATTATGAAAAAAGGATAGGTAACAGATAATTTATCATTGATTTATGATGGTGAGAATCAAATTCATGCTGAAATAATAATTTAGTAAATGATATAATTTTCCCACGTATTTATTTCGTCTTAGAATCAAGGTTATCCCCTAGAGATTCCTCAACTAAAACAATTAGCTCCAACATTGTCTCCTCCAAACTCATAAAATGGTAAGGAACAGGAAGATATATAATGAGATGAGATATGTGGGAAATTAATTTTTACCTAAAAATTGATTAAGTAATGAAAACTACAAAGAAATACATCTGAGAAAATAACTAATCTCATATATTCTAACATATATAATATCCATTATCCCATGAACCCCAAGCTAACAGTGACATAGCAAAGGAGAAACTATCCAAAATACCTGGTGTCCAATAGAAAACTCTAATAGATAGTTTCAATGATCGAAATAAGATTTAATATGACATTGATCTGTAACCATGTGTTAATGAATATTGTGAATCCTCGCCGAAGACTCTTAAAAATACCAAGTCTAATAGGAAATTACTTGACCAACTCTACTAAACAATATTGGTGGATTACACAAGTGACCATACAAAGCCTATAATGGGGTCATTTTGACTAAGGAACAATAAATTTTAATATACAATGACAAAAATAATCACTGAAATACAAGACACATGCATAGATCATATCATTCTGGGCCAAAATATAATTATTTAATGGAAATTATTCAATGAATGGTATGTCATACTCATGATGAAAAAATTATACATTTATTCTAGGAAACATCCCCATAATGGAGAGGTAATCCATGGATCATTGTTAGAGGAAATAGTAGAGGGGAACCCATGAAATATCATAATACACTATAAAAATATCTTACGCAGTCCTTTAGCCATTGTGGTGTCCCTACTTTGGATGAAAATATCAGATTGCATCAACCAATCAATAAATTACTATATATAATTATATAGTATTGAATTATATGGTAATATAATGCTGATGCACATTGACACATTATCTCACTTCAAAATCGGAATTGTAAGATGTTAGAGTAGACCAAAAGGATTCTGGTGATCCACCTTAATAATTTGGTATGTGTTACAATGAGACACAAGATTATCAATGTTCTTCTTCGACCCCAAACATCTAAACAATCATATCATATATTAATATATATTCATTAGTCTTGAATGAATTTCCCATGAAGATTTATAAAAATACAATAACACCTAATTTATGATAGAATAAGGGATAAAGAAAGGACTCCCATAGTGAAAAATTACATCCGAGGGGACATATCAAACAGAAAAAATATACCATCTATATAAAGATATTTTATATTCATTGAAACTAATAATCATGTTTCTAGTTCTGAATAATGTTCTCAAGGAGGGATGACGAAGACTAAACATTATTGAGAATCATACTGGAATTATCCTCCAAAGAATCTAGATACAACTGAGTGAAAATACCCATGCAGTTCTACTACAATTTTAAATATATGTTTGTGTAACAAGTAAATTTCCTACTGAGAGAATCAAAGATTAAATTTTCCTTCCCTATGAAATAGGTGATGTTGATGTAAAATTTCTTGAGGCCCTCATTCTTCCTCCTCTATTAGTGGGTTTGGACTATCTAACAAATGTTATAACATATGATCTTATTATTGAATCATATGATTAAACTCTCCCTAAAATGATTGTTCCACAGGAACTAATGTTTATTCAAAATAGTAGGAAGGTCAAACTAATTAGTGGTGTAATTCTTCTCATTTTTTCAAAGCTGTGTCGATTCATAAGCCACATGATGGTCCTCATATATCATCATGAATCCAAAAAATTACTAGAAGAATCACAATTTAATTCATAACCTCTAACAGGTTCAAAAAATATCCAAATAGGTGTGGATATTATATTCTATTTTAAATCATCAAAATGGGCCCACAAAAGAAAATATGGCGTAAATTTTAAACATTTATTTTTAATATTAGTCAATTTTAATTCCATATTTTATAAATATATAAAGAACTTAATATAATATACATATAGACCTGGGAATCTATATATCTCCATGAAATTTTGTTTTTAATTCCCTGATAAGGCATCTGTCACCTTTTTATGATCAACTAAGATTCCATGTAAATAAATCATGTCAAACCATAAATTTAACTCACTAAACAAAATATTTCACATTGATAGCTAACCATAATGGTCGGGACACCTCAATGTTTTCAAAACCCCATTTAGATGATACTCGTGATCACACTTTTACATCAATTAAACTATAAAATAATCCAAAAAATACATAATAAATGTATCATGATACTTGTAAAATATCGTAATCATAAAATAAATAAACACTATTGGATATATATTTATTCCAAAAGGAATTATAAGATACTCACAGTGGTCATACTTATACATAAAATCAGACTACCTGATACCTGATTCTTCTATTTTGGTATAGTGATAACCTGACTGAAGATTGGTTTTTGAAAAGTACCTTGACACTTTTTTCTGATCAAACAAATTATTGATATCAGGGAAATGATAGTTATTTTTAGCTTGTACCCAGTTCAGTTTTTTATTTTATACCCTAATTTCTAAAGTATTGACCACCTTCTTGGCAATGAAAACATGGTTTGACCACTGTGTGATAATAGAATATTAAAATCCCTTCTCCAATAAGTATTCATACATAACATTAATTTATTTTATCCACATAGGTATCATTCTATAAGAGGTTATTGATATTTGTTGTGTACCACACACTAAATATATGGGAAACCCCACCTCCCTCACTGGTGGAAGACTAAAAAACTCCTCTATAAATTCCTTCAGTAAATATATAAAAATTCATTAATACATCCAATTTTCATTTAAAATAAATTTTGAAGACCCAAACCATTAACATTTCATCAAAAAAATTCTAGATATGGAACCACCTACATTACACATGGATATCACACTATCAACAATGATATCCACACAATAGAGGGAATGGAACACATGAAAAAAATAGGTATCCCTAAAAAATGATTCCCAGAATATATAATAAATATTCTATTATAAAAAGGATACTATATGAGAAATATTATAATATACCTAAAATATAATACACGCCACAACACAACCCATAAGCGATCCATCCTCCTGATGAAAATTGAATGATGAATCTATAAGGGGTTGATAGGAATCATAACATGATCAAAAAATTCAATAAACACCACCTAGAACAAATAATATTTCCAATATAAATAGTGGAAGAGAGAAGATATCAATAATGTATACCAATGGTGGAATGAAAATAATCTAGATATCAAGTATCTAAGAAAGGATGATGGATTGTTCTAAATATAACCATACAAAATAACATGAAAACATACACAATGATTTTTTTGTATAAGTAACTTAATATATAAGTTAAACCAGGGTTTCAAGCGTTTAAAATACTAAAAATACATTTATTAAACTGGCCTAGCCTGAGGCCACCATTTTCTTGGTGGCTTCTACTGGTATGAAGGTGGTGTCAGGCAGTGTGCCTGGAACACTAGAAGTCCCACTAGAAATCTTGTGGGCTCCCGCCAGCAAAGAGGTGGAGTGCATATATGAACATAAAGTCCCCAAAATACCACCAAGTTCATAGTGGCCTTCTAAAGCCTCCATAAATACCATAATGGGTTTCACTACTCCCAACACCTAATGAAATTTTCTGAAACCTCTTGAAATATTAAATAAAAAAAGATAAACTGTAAATTATTATATAAAAGGATTATACCTATGGGTAAGTCATGGTGTTTGAAATTAATTACATCATTTTTAATTTATCTTTATGTTGAATGTGGGAATCTAAGAAAAAAATTTAATTTTTGACCCATTTTAGAGACTCATAATATCAATTTTCATTTCAGCCACTCTTTATTTGAATACGGAAATTAATAGTTTCTTTTCACAAATTCCTTGAACAAAAGGCTATAAAATTTCCATTTGACCCTAAATTTATATCTTTTTTCAATTACCCATTCAACCTTATGATGTGTAATGATTAATCCTCTAAAAATTTCTAGAGATCCCTTCAAATCCAAAAAACTTATTTATCTATAATTTAGTTTAACCCCTCTATGATATGTCTGTATAATCCCACTTGCATTGAACAAATACTTTGATGAATATATCATTCCTAAAGGGATTAATTTTGATCCACTCATTTATAAAACACTCATTTGACCAAATAACCTGACATAAAATTATCCAAATGAATAGAAGAATAATCCAAATATTTACTAAATAATCCATCCAAAAATGAAAATAATGATTTGACATGAAAATAATATAATGACATGTAACACAATAAAAAAAATAATTACATTATATTTAACAAGGGTTTCTCTTTATTACAATTAGAGGATTAATTGTGTTTATAGTTTTAGAGAATTAGGAAAAAAATATTTCATATTGAATCATTATAATTCAAAGTAAACACTTCCACCGAATGTCCATTTCTAGCCACACAAATGGCATTCCTAAATTTAAATATCTATTTAATGTAAAATCAATGTTCATTTATTTTAATATGGATCCATATAGTGGAAATATTCATCTTATTATAGTTCTCACACAGCCATAATTCATGTGAAAAAACATTCGAAATTGATGGATAATCCAAAAAACATGGGTTTCATGAAATTTTAACATTTCTCATAATAATATTTTAGCATGAAATAAAAAATTATTATTAAAATAAATTTATTTACCAAAAAAGTTTCATAAAAAAATTTATAAAAAATAAGATGGGTACAAAAATAATTTGTAGGGGATTCTTGAAAAAACAAGAGATTTTTTTGAAAAAAAACATTTTACCCTTTATGATATTTAATTGGTTTCTCATTATATGAAATAAAACAATATCCAAAAAACCATAAAAAACATGAACATGAAATATATCCAAGGTAGAAAATAAAAATAATGAAAGTCTTTATAATAACTAATTTCATAAGGATGGGTATCATATATTCACATTGTATGATCATTCCATTAAGGCCCCATTCTAAGTAATCATGAACCTTATCAAACAATCATTATTCCTTGACATTTTATATACTGTTGAGGCCTTTTTATAATACATTTTATATATGATTCTTTCCTTCATCCAAGATATTTTTATTTTATGAGTTGGTGTAAACAAGGAAATATCCATTACTTTTTTCCACGTGGTACCTATTGATACATCAAAGTTCTATCTATAACCAAGTCCCACTAGAAACAAAAATAATTCCAATTAATAAATCATCCAATTAATTAATAAAATTATACAAAATCATTTTTCATTGATAATAAACATTCATATTTGGAAAACTAGTTTATGAAATATTAATATTATACTCAATTATTAAAATATAAAAAGATGATCACAATATCTCTAGATAAATAAGACATATGGTGTCAAATATATAATATTCAAAATTAATCAAAAAATACATTAATAGTTTTTTACATATATAAAAAAACTCTTTTATAAAATAATTTAAAATATACTCTTAAACATACTAGAAAACATATAATTCTTTTGGAATCTTTTTAAAATTCCTAACATAATCAGAAAATGATCTCATTTAAAACAATATAGAAACATATAGATAAATATTTATAATTAATAATGGTTATGATAGATGGAAATGGTTTTCCAGTGGTAGATGTTAAAAAACATTAGTTTTTTTGTTTTATAGAAATACAAAATAAAGAAAAAGAGAAATTTTAAGAAGATTCATATTAAAAAAATGGAAATGATTTTCAAAAGTATTTTAAAATAACAAATAACAATATTTTATATATAAATAATAACATTCATGATAAATTTATATAAACATTGACATGGAGTAAAAAAATAAGCATTAAATGAAAAGTCCCTTACCACTTTGGTGAATTTTGAATCTATATATAATTCAAGGAGAGAAATTGAAAACAACATGTAAGTAAACAAAATCTCAGTAAATGAATGATAAAATATAAATATGTAATATATATATAAACAAAATTAAATTAAACATGGTGTGAACATGGGATGAGTCTAAATAAAAAGAAATTGATATTGATAAATCTCTTACCACACATCTGACTGGCCACATACATTATATTATTATTTTAATGTAATCATATATTTATTTTTTAATTACCTAATAAATTTTATCATGAATATTTACTTATCATAATACCATTTATTTTATTTATCACCAAATCCTATATAGTTACTATATTGATTAAACAAATGTCAGATGTTTTTAGTATGTTCAGTTCATAAACCCAAAACAACATAAGTATGTTGACATTGGGAAAAGAGGTTATGTTTACATAGGATATATAATATCAATCTTGAAATATTAATCATTTTTATATATTATATATAATTTTATAACCATACAAGAAATTAAACAATGAAAAATGATTCGGATTGCTTAGTGGAGGTGGTAGTCCACCCATACACATGAGAAATATTATCAATTTTTTATAGATTGAAGGATAATAAGTTCAGTAATACAATATCTGTTAAGAAAAGTAATTATTTCATAATTATCATATTTATTCATTAAAATAATCATAATTATTATCCTTGTGAGTTGGTGATAAAACATGAAACACATCACTTCTTGGATGTGGTGGTCCACACATATGCAAAAGTGAAATTTTCAATTACCATGAGATTGAAAAAAAATTTATATAGGGTTATTAAATATTCATAATAAAATTTAATTATATTTAAAATACTGAGGATATTATTTATTTTATATTGTATAATATTTCAATTATTTTAAATAAGAAATAAAAAAGAAAAATCTCAGTTAATAGAAATTCCTCTCCTTTAGAAAACCTCATTAGGATTGCATAATATGACTCATAACATGGTATTTTGGGGAGCCTATAAATTATATAAAATGGGTGTAATATTTGGGATGGAATTTGGTAAAATATATTTCTATATAAAAGTCTCATGTTGTGTGAGGATTAAAGGATAGGAGGTTTCATTTTATATGTACGGTTGGTGTAAATCTTTTAAATTCATGAAATATTAATGTATAATTTTTTTATAAATCATTTAATATGTTTCCAAATATCAATAAATTATAATATAATTAGTATAATTTCAAAATAACCACAAAAATATTAAATTTTGATATGTTTAATTGAAATTTTGAACCATATTTCTTTTTGTCGTCCCCTTGTAAATGTTTTGACCTTAACTAAGGTAACATATTTTTATTATAAGGATAATGAATGTAATTTTAAAAAATAAATAGGAAAATAAAAGTAATATTAATTATAGCAACTAAAATTTCCCATAAAATGAAATTATTATAAGATAATTTTTATTTTATAATGATTTAAAACTTATTTATGAATATCAAATACCATTCAAATTCATTTTCTCTAGACTATAGGCAAGCTTTGACATTAAATTCATCTAAAAAACAATACTATAAGAATATAAACACATTAACCAAAAACATTTCTTTATTATTATATATAATTTTTTTTACATTGTAATTCACAAAAATACTTGTTTATTTAATGTTTCAGAAATCATTTTCCTAATTTCTCTACACCTTCCACATATGTTGCATCGGTGTTGCATAAATATTCTAGGTAATTATACCATCCCTAAAAATAAAAATATATTACTATCATAAATATTGTATATTTTTATTCCATTTTATCATATATATATTCATTCATTTGTCATTTTTATCTCTATATATATATCTTGAAAATATAATAAGTTATAAAGAGTGATGTTTCATAATACACATTAATTAAAATTACATCACGATCATAATCACATAAATGATACAAAAAAATATATATTTTCATTGTAATGATTATTATTGATTAATTAAATAAATACAATTATATTAATGTGAATTATTTTAAATTATTCTCCTTATCCCATAATCTCATCCTTGATTAACACATTTTATCCTTTAACATAGTGATAAACTTTTACCAAGATTACAATACATTTTTACTAAACAATTTACAATCCATATTACATAATTTGAATTTTATGATTCTAAATAGAGAATACATTTTATATTCTTTAATTCCCATAATTTGTAAAGATTAAATTTAATATAACTGGGTGAAATTCAATGAAAAATAGTCTTTATAAAAATACATATATTAAGCATAAAAAGTGTATCTATACTAAAATCATATACAATATTGATTACCAGGGAATTAATTTAATTATTTTTAACAAGAATAAACATGTTTTACTTGAAGACTAATAAAAACATAATTTGATATTTAAATTATTCTATTTATACAATATAAATGAATGTTTCTGAAAGATCGGTATTTTTCACTACTCACCCAAAATAAAACATAAAAAACAGTTCGAATTATATTATAATTATTTTAACATAATTATTTTAGAAAAAAAACCCATTTTCTCAAAACATATATCTACATGTAGACCAAATTAGTCATAATATCCACGCCCCAAATGCAATTAATATATTATTTAATGAAAATGTATTTTGGTAGTATAAAACAAATTTATACTCTATTATGATCTAGTAAACATCATTAGATAAAACTAAATTAAATTAATGAAAAATATATTTATTAATTTAATTAATATATTTCCTTTAAATTTATTAACCTAATTTAATTTGAAGAAATAAAATATTTTCAAATAAATCAAATTTATTTTAAAATTTCTCTTTAATCATGATTGATCTCATTTATAATTGTGTTATTAATTCCATGTAATTAATCATTAAATATCTATTAAGGAACACCTTTTTAAATATATTTATTAATATTATTTCTCTTATTCATTCCCACCAATTCAACCAATAGGTTATAATTTATATATTTTCATAATTATATTTGTAAATTATTTCATAGTTCATTTTAAGCTTTGAATTATGTGTGGCATACCATGTTGAGCAAAGTATTTATTTTAAACAAAAATATTAGGATTATAAATTCTCTCCCGTAATGTAATTTATTCTAGACAATTTCAATTTTATTCTATGAAAATTAATTTATCTTAATATAGTAGTGAAATTAAAGATATATTTTATTATACGTTTGAATTTCCAAAAAATGATCAAGAAACTTATTATGTAATAATTTAAAGTTCATTTATATGACTAATAGTTGCTGATCATTTTATAAACACATATCATGATAGTTGTGACTTACATTCCATATAATACCCAATATATTTGAGGAGTTATTTTACCATAGAGATATATATTTTATAAAAATAGAAGCAATTGATTACTTTCCTCTATATTAGTGGAATTTCAAAATTCCCTTTCATTAAATCAGTTTACACTTCTATATCATCTGTTATGCCATGAAATAAATATTAAAGAAGTATTTTCCAAGAATGAAACACTAAATTAAACTTCTAACAGATCATATGATCCATAAGATACTTAAAAGTTATTCCCCATGTTTCTATACCTGAATTAAAAAAATGGTTAGAATGAGATAAGATAATATTTCATCTGAATAACAATGCATATATGTAAATAATACATTAATCTAAAAATCCTCAAGAATTATTCAAAAAAATAATCTAAATCATTCAATTAATCAAAACCCATCCAAATACTCATGAACAAGATGAAAACCCATGAATCAAAAATATCGGATCATATATTCATTATAGAAAAATTTATATTTATATCCCCACCAAATTATTCCCTTTTAAATTTAAATGACATCATTTTATATAACATATTCATAAAATTTTTAAAATATTCGATTCCTTTCCATAAATAACCTATATCACGATAAATCCACAAAAAAATCATATATGATTCCAATTGTTAAATCAATATCAATCCTTAATCAATTTAAAAAACAATGACATAAAATATCATACTATCTAAAATATCACATTTATCAAGATTCATATAATTCACTAAAAAACATAGTGAGCATCATCAGAAATAAAATCATTCACTTATCCAATAATTCACCTTTCAATACATGAGTATATGTATGATAAAACACATGTTCCCAAAATATATTAAACATTTATCCCAATTAAAAACTATTACAAATGAAAATTATGTAATTCATTAATCCCAAAGGTTAACAATACCATTCACCTTATTCCCACAAAATAAAAAAAATTCCTTAGGTAACCATTTCAAAAAAAACCAATCTAAATCCAGGTCAAATATTCCCCAAAATATCTACCAAAATATCAGTAATTATATAAAAAACTCATCACCTGATATAAAAAAAATTGGTACTTGTTTCATTGAACATATGTTCATCCTTATATATATTATCCCATAATGGTATCTAAAACTCTTTTAATATCCACATAAAAAATAATCTAAACCCATAATTTTATCAATCTCTTTCCTTTGATACCAAATACAACAACTAATAACCTATGAAATCAATAATTATATGATTTATAATAAGTATTTTAATATATTACCATTTTATTATCTTCATAGTTTAGAGTTTTAGTTAATTACGAAAAAAATATTACATATCAAACCCTTACAATACAAAGTGGACACTTCCATTCAATATCGACATTTTCCACAGAAAATATGAATTTTAAATTTAATAATATTTTTTAATCAAAACACATTTTATTCTTTTATAATGGATCTATATAGTAAATATATATATCTTTATATACACTCTAACTGTCCTTATCCTCTATTAAAATCATTTTAAAATATTAAATGAGCATAAAAATATCATTAATGGATAAAAAAGCAATGTAAAATTGTTATTCATTTAAAAAATTTGATAATCCAAAAAATATTTTTTTTTTCAAAAAATAATCGTTCTGATAAAAAATTAACACTCACATATACATAAAATACACATATTTTCCCAAAAAAATCAGAATTGTTTTCATAAACAAGTTTAATGTGAAATCATATCTTATAATGTTTTTATTAAAAATAAAGAATTGGTTTCCTAAAAGAACATTACATCTTAAATTTTTTATAATCATTTTCATACCCTATAAAATAAATATATTTACAAAATCATCATTCAATAATATTAACTTGTAATATATAAATTGAAAAAAATACAAATAATCACATGGATATAAATAAATAATTTCATAATGATAGAACATTATAAAAATGGAAATCATGATATTTTTATCAAGTCCTCATTATAAGAAATAATAAACCTAAAAATCAAGACCTTCTGGTAATAAATATTACATACCATTGGGGAATTATTCCAAAATATTTTATATACTATCATATCCTTGGGAAATATTATTTCCATTGAGTGTGTCAAAAAACTGAGAAATATTCATTCTATTTTATCTCATGAGAACTATAAATATATCTAGTGGCCATATATAACTATGACCAATAAAATATAAACATTTTTACAATAAATTCACTATACTAAATAAATATTATATTACATAATCAATATTACCTGATAATGAATACTTGAATTTGGATATTTAGTATATCAAATGTCAATATTTTCTCCAATCAATAAAATATAACAATATGATCATAATATATCCACAGAAATAAGTTTGATTGTGTCATTTCTCCAATATCATCAATGTGGAATAAAAATTATTATATGTTGACATAGTTGAAAAATATGTTTATAATAGAATATGACTTATTCATTGAAAAATGAGAAAGAATATCCATTTCTTTTGGTATCATTGAAATTTCCTAAAGAAATTATTAAATTGACTTCTTAAAAAACATGTAAAAATTTATATTAATATTTATAATGAATAATAACTATTATGATGGGATAAGTTGGTCATGTGGTATAACTAAAAAATTACATTTTTTGTAATTTTCTAAAAATTAAAAATAACACATATGGGAAATTGAGAATATATTATTTTCTAAATCATGGTAAATAGTTTTAATACTAGATGAAAAATAAATTTAATAAAATTTTAATCATAAATGAAACATCCATGATACATTTAAATGATCATGGACTTTGGGGGAAAGTTCTTTCAAAATTTGAAACAATGTTTTAAAAACAATCTCTTACCACTTTTGTAAAAATTGAATAAAAATATCATTGATGGAAACAAAAACATAATAATTTGTAATCCAACTTAATTTCAATAAATAAATGAAAAAACTCATCCATATCATATTTTATACAACACACAACAGATAACATGTGGTTAACTTGGAATGAGTCTTGATCAATTGAAATAAATGAGAAATTTCATACCTCGATTTGAAATCCCCATGTACTTTCTTCAATTAGTGTACAATAATATAATATTAAATATTTACTTGATTAAGATCCATTTCTTGGTTATGGCCTTCTTATAATCCATTTAATTTCAATTATTATTATATATCATATAGTTAGTAAATCGATTAATATCAAGTCAAGCGTTTTGAGAATGATCAGTTTATAATCCAAATACAACTTTATTATATTGGCCATGGAAAAAGGAGTCATAGTTATATTATATCATGAATATTAATCAATACATAATTATAATTTTTATATATTAAATATATTATTAGAATCATCCATGAATGTTGGAACTGAAAATTTAATCACATAACTTTGTATGGGATATAGTCTACACATAAGAATAAGAAACCTTATAATTTTTCAGTAGAAATAAGGGTAAAAGTATACTTAATATCTACTAAATCCCATGTCCCCCACCCCTAATTATTTTAAACAACAATAAATTTAATTTTTTTTGTTTTAAAATTATTATATGGGCTAAAATGATCATTTTATCCATCCAGATGATTTATTAAATAATTTCTGACAACTCTATTGTCCTTGAAATAGGGTTTTTTACCTTAATTCTGATGTCTACTAATAATATAGGAAAATTTAATTTCCACACTTTTTTTAATATTTAATTTATTAAATATTATTTTTAATTTTAATATTCATCTAGTTATATCAATCGAATCGAGTGTTTTATTGAGATTCGGTATCCATGGATGAGTCTAAAATCTAGTGTTTTTTCTAGGAGAGGCTTAAAAAATCCTGGGAATCATTTCCCATTATAATATCCTTATTTTTTCATTTTTAATTGCATTCCATTAATTATCATCATTTGTTTCCTTCCCATCCCTTGGTGTTCCTTCTCATGAACACACCCATGGGGGATTTTCCCAATCATGGATAAGAGTGGGAGAGTGAGGTAAAGAGATAGATATATAATGGGGTGGAATGAAAATGGGTGGTGATTTGATGGAGCTTAGGGTGATATAAATCAACATACTACATATGTGCGAAGTAAATAAGACTGAAGCATCAACAGATTCCTCCTAAGGTAGGATCTTTTTTATTTATTTTCTAGAAGACCAAAATGTTTGTAATTTTTATGTTTTAAATCAAAATATATATTGCTAAGTTCCCAGAGGATTGATCCTGAGGTTCTTTTTGGATTATTGGGGGTGGGGGGGGTTAGTAAATGGAGTGTTTTCTATATAAGAAAACATAATCGCATGGTGTGTGTTAGTCACACACAAGCCTAGGTTTATTTTTTTTAGAAAAGTCATTAAGATTAAAACTATTTTTCTTGTATGTTTGGGACATGTCATATAGGGAAACTCATAGTGATGTAGGGGCACAACCAAACTCATTTTGTGGGGGAATTTGGAAGTGTAACATACACAACCAAAACCCTTGTGTATAAAAAGGATTAAGATCATATAGTACACTTTTAAAAATCTATAATAGGTTATATGGTCAATGGACCCATGTGTGATACATCCTATGTGTTTTTTGTGCTAGATGTGCAGTCAAAAATAATTCATACTGAGTTGGGATGAAGTACATCTGACAGTACCAAATGTTGGTTATATTCTATGAACTATCTATCGAATCCATTTAATTATATGATTACACGCGATGTTTTTCAGGTTTCAAAAACTCAAAGGATACATGGAGGAATATGTTGTGTAAATAATGTATACATCATGTACTCTTACTCAGTATGTGTCTACCCAAATTTACGTCCCTAGTTTCACAAATTTACCAGCAAGTAACATATTTTAATTATTTTTTATGAAGATCATGATAGTGTAAAACTTTTATCATTCTTAGGATGTATATATTGATCGATATTTTGTTGTTTTATTTTCAATGAGGATTGGATGTAAAAACCACATGTGGGTTGGGATGTGAGTTATGAGACTCATTTGAGGGCCATGACCTCATTTCTAACCTAATCGCGGGGATAAAATCTGATATTTTTTAGAATTGTTTTTTATATATTCCATAAGGATGGGTAATGTGTATCCATGGATGTGTTTTCTCAGTATATTGGTGGAGTTTTGTTTGGTCTTGATCATTTGATCCTATTTTTGTATGATTTGATGTAAAATGATGTTGGATTTGATCATTTGGAGCCATTGAGTAATTTTTATGTCATGGTATAGTCTTAACATCCACATTTTCTTGAGGCATTGTAGATATGAGGTTTTAATGTAGGGACCCTAATGAGATATCTGGGCAAGGATGATGTTTAGAAAACTCTCATGTGTTACCCTCTTATAGACCAACCCTAAGAAGGAGTAGTGGTATGGGGTTAGTAATGGTTTTTAGAAACAATTCAATCCTTTTTATCTTTTATTTATTTATTATTTCACTTGGTATATAGTGATTGGAAAGGTGTGATAAGGATAACTTACCATAGACATGGATCACAATAATATGAGCTTCCATGGATTTTGAGCTTGGATTTTGGACAATCTTGGGATGGTTCAATGAAGTCGTGAGGTATATATATTGGAGGTTCTTTGAACATGGATCTTAGTTATTAAAGATTCCATGTACATGGATCTCGGTTATTAGATCATCAATGGATTTAAATATTAGATGTTTAGACTACCCTACAATGGGTCCTTGGTGTCATGCCGTATATGGAATGAAGATTCCATGGACTAGAAGATCATTCATTTGAGATACCATGGGATTGTATCTTGGTGATTAGAGATACCATGGATTTGGATTTTCATGTTTGGAATGTAGTGAAATGTTTCCCCATAGTGATTACAATGTGGTCATGGATACCATAGATGTGGATCCAGCTTGTTATTATATAGGTATTTGTATCATGACATTATCAGAGACACCTAATTTCTTGTTAAAGTTAGCATGGTCAATTGATGTCTTGGACCTAAGGATCAATAGTTATTATATTCATATATATTTATTCCAATTAATAATAGGAAAGGATGGTCATATATTATAGTCATTAACATATAACAATCATTTATTATTTAGACTCAAAGGGTGACATATTGTGATATCTATAACACCCCATGTATTTCCACCTTGGTGTTCATGATGACCTTATAATTTATTTCAGGTTGAGAAAGAGATGAAAAATTCAAAGGGTATAGGCCCAGTGTTTCAGGATCTACTGTATAAACTCATATAGTTACTTGGATCATGTAGGAATATTTTGAATTTTAGGGAATTTGTGTGTTTGTAATGGATCATAGTTGAATTGGTTCCAATATTTATTTATTGGATATTTATTTTGGATTCAATAATAACATAATCGAAGATTGATTTTCCAATTGTTTTATCCTTATTAGAGTATAGAAGACCATATTTCAATTTACATTTATAATAGTCATTTTCTATTTATTGTTTTATTATGTGTACGCGATTAGATTTTTGTGATGATGAAATTTTATTTTTTTATTTACCTGCTAAAATAAAATTTTATTTGGGGGTACAGTTTCCCCATTTTCACATCCAATACCCTCATGGTTAGTCATCTACCATAGGCATATGAGGAGGCATCCCGTATGACTTGTGTCATCGTGGTCAGGTCTCTATTCAAAGTAAGCCAGACCTGCATACTACAAATAGGTATCAAATGTCTTTTTCTTTTTTATTACTATTTGATACATATTTGTAATTAGATATATGACTTTTTCAAAACCTGATATGGATCCTAATATAGATATTTGGATTCATTGTTATGAACACCTGTGTCAGAAGTATTTTTATGTTTCTAGGGGATTGCAACTATAGTTTGTGGTATGTGATGTTATGGTTTTAAATATGAGTTTCCCTTTCAGTAATTCTCATAGTGTTTTTTTAAGATTAGAATGATTATTTTTTGGGGTCTAGGATAATTACTAACGGGCCACATATGGATATGAATCATAGGCCATATAAGAAAAAATGAAAATCATGAATCACGAGTTGGCACGTAAGATTCACCTGACAAGTAGATGCCGAATTGTGATAAAATTTTCTCCAAAGGGATATTTTTCTATTTCATATGTAAATAAATAATTATGTTGAATTTTCCCATTAAATTACTTTTTGGTATTATACTCAGATGTATCTAATTATATAGGCATTTTCTCTAATGGAATGTCTTGGGGATCTATGGTGAGATTCTGGTTTTAAATGATGACAAAGTCCCTTAGTTTATGGGGCATGACCTGGCCCTAGTGGGTCAATGAGACACATGTTTACATAGTATATCCCCATATGGGGTTAAATTTTTTTATTTCTTTTTACCAAAAGTGTCAGTAACAACCAATATTGGGTGTACCTTATATCATGGAATATAACTCAAATTTAGTAAACCATGTGATAGTGTTTCATTGATATAGATCGCTGAGGGTGATCTTGGTTGAGCGACTATGCATATTTGATGTGACCAAATTCTCTATTGTTTAATTCTATAGTAACAACCCAAACAATGATTTCACATATATATTAGAATGGAATTTTATATTGTCAATTATATGGATGTGTTTTTTGGAAAATATTATCTAAGATGATGATATAATGTTTGACCCTAGACGAGTTTGGATTCATAATGCAGTAGTCTCATGGATGGATTATTATTACGAGTCAACTCGACGATAGGCATCAATTTGATATAAGATTTCATTATTGATGTGGGACCATTGATGGGGTATTGAGCATGTTGTATGTAATGGTTATCTGATACTGGAGCATGGACGATATCTTATGAGCCTGGAACATGAGCTAGGTGGGATACCTAGAGACCTTGAGATGTGACTCATTGTGATAGTGAGCCAGTGATTGGTGTTACTCAATGGTGACCCATGAGAGGGGTGTCATTGTATTATGAATTCCTTAGGGTGGAATATAATGGGTATATGCCTTGAATTGAGATCTATGCACGTGATGTTTTGTAGAGTATAAGGTGTAGACATAGTATATGTGATTTATTTTCAAGATAAAATCACCTTGGGTACATGTTCTTTGGAATATGAGGCAAATAGAGTTACATTGTATCGCATATCGAATTGTATAGTATAAACATTTTGGTTACCAACCCTATTGATAATGTATGCACATCATATAAAGATGACAATATGGAAAGCTACTCAGGACTTTGAATCACACCAGATGGAATCTAATATTGTAGTAATTTTTATAATAGAATAATGGATTTGTTTTTAATGGGATATTCATGGGATAACAAGGTAGATTGTACTAGAATTCCCTGAATCATGGTAAATGTCATTTAATGACCTGAATAACATGGAATTTTTGAAATTGGTGGTGGTTTTGTGAGATCCAATGGTAAATAGGTTTTAGGAGACCCTTGTAGGGTTGGATGACCAAGAAATGATGATAGTTAGATATGTCTATCCATGGTATAGGAATCTGCAGAAACCGATCAGGTATTATGGCCTGATCATTCTTGGGTTTGATTTATGTTTGGTATTGATATGATTATGAAGCTTGGATTAAGTGGAGTTTCAAAAAGTGTCTGGGTGCAAAACCAATTGAGGTTTGATAAGTTGAGTGATATAATTTAAATTCTTATGGTGGGAAGAGAACCATAATCCATCAGTGAGAGTAACCCCTTTGATGAATATTGTTTCATAAATGTTTTTCATGATATTTATATGGGATATGTACATGTAGTGTTTTATATTTTTATAGGAATTAAGGTATGAGTTAGTTTGGAAACATTGAAATATTTTTATGACGATACAAAATATGCACTATGTAGAACAACATTATGTTCTAGTGGAGTAATGATAATGAATATCCTATAGTGGGGAGAATCATATCTACTATGTTCATGTAACCATTATTTTGTAATTATTGTGATTTCAATTAGGCTTGTAATTAGAAGGATGATAATTATTGAATGCTTTTGAGATGGATAATTTGATTTTTTGGGCACATGTAAATACTAAATTTAATATTTATATGTGATGTTGTATGGATTCCATGAATTGGATTTTGGCACTGAGTTATTTTGATAAGATATAGAATTTGTGGGAATGACTGAGTGATTTCCATAATGTTTAGTTGAAGGTGGACCGACTAGTGTTTTCATATGTGTTTTGTTGTGGGGATATAGAAACCAGACCATGCAGTTATTTGGCTATCTATGAATTTGTTACAACAGGTGATTCCTATGGTGTATAGTACCATGTCATAAAATTAGCATGCGTGGAGTTTATTCTTTTGGGGGGATACACCATAGTATATTTAATTAATATGTAGTGGTGTATTAGAATAGACGGGTGTGGATTAGTTTTGTCTTGATAGTCGATGAATAGTACATATCATGTTTGGAGTTTTGTGGTGAAATATTGGTTGTAATTTTGGAGTATAACACGACATATTGATCATAATAATATTTTTATTATTGGTAAATATTTTACGTTATAGACCCCTACGGCTTCCAAATGATTAAAAGTTATGTGGTGGGTAGATTTTAAAATTCCACATTTTTTCCATTTTTACCTAGGTTTAGAAAATAATAGAGAAATATACTTTTTTAGTTTTAATATTCTCTTAAGGTGTAAGATGTTGGTTTCCCCTTATATTATATCTCATAAGTATTTTAAAACACACTAATAGACCTTTAATATGGGGTTTTCCAGAGGTAATATTCTTGGTATAAATGTAATTCAATCGTTTTTCTATAGCATTTATAATTAATAAATTATTTATTTATTTTGGATCATTCATTTAGTGATATATTTTGACCAATTAATTGGATTGAGATTCAATATCCATTTTTGATTCCAAAATTGTGGTTCTTTTTTTAGTTGATTCATAAACCAAATGGAAATTTTGGTCCTAGCCCTGGTGCCCTTCTCCTTTTTTCTTTTTTTTCTCTACTTACTTTTAATTAATTTTTATTACTTCCTTTTCCTTCCCTAAACATGCAGTTCTCTCTTATTCAATCCACATGGAGATATTATTTTTCACATCCAAAAGTGGGAGAGTGAGATATAGGTTTTGAGGAAAAAAAGCAAGTTATTATTCCAGAGAATAGGGGGAGACATATCAAGATGTCATAGTCATGTGATGCAGATCTGACTAAAGCATTAGTTGACTCTACCAAATGTAGTCCAATTCTGGTTTCGTTTCCTCAAATACCAATATATTAGTAAATTTGATTTTTAAATCTCTATAGGTTAATTGGATAACCCTAGTTGTCTAATATATATTTTTGTTTGATGAATCAGGTCTTCCAAGGTGTTTGGAGGGTTTTTTTGGTAAAACCCAATCTCACATTGTGTGTACTTAAGTTGATTTTTGGGTTTTTTTTTATTAGAGACACGATGGGTAAAATGTTATAATTCCATGTATAAAGTGGGGTATATTCTTGGTAGGTTGGGATGCATGGATATAATGTATTTTGGGAGGAACATGTTTTTTTCATGCGTTATATATCATAAAATCCATTCCAATATCAATCTTTCCTATTTGCTTATCCTATTGTTAGCACTGGACATGTGGGTACTCAATTCAGAGTATTTTTTCACTGGTATCATGATGGTGGAATATTTTCAGTATTTATCGGGTTTCCTATTATTGTTTATTATAAATATTGGAAAGGGTTATTTTTCATGAATATTATATTTATAGTCCTCTAATGGGTTAGATTTTGAGTTGTGTGGCCCGATTGAGGGTAGTGATCTTATTTCATTCCTTGGATTGAGAATTGATGGTCTGTTTGTTTTAGAATCTTTCATGATGGATTCAATAAGGCGGAATCGAGTGGATTCATGTAGTATTTTCCCTAGTGTTATTATTAAGGTTTGTTGGAGTTTAGTTCTTTTTATATGGTTACATATTTATTTCAGGTCTTATGCTGGATGATTGGATAGTTTAGAGTCTAATGGATGAGTTGATGTCATCTGATAGTGGTTATGGTCAACTTCCATTATGATTTGGTTGATGTATGATTAGAATTTATGTAACCTTATGTAGTGTCATAACAATGAATTTTTTTTGGGAACCCTGGTAAGTTCTCCAATAATAGAAAAACCATCAGTGGGTTCTATGGGATGTGGATAATAAGGGTGGAATTAGCATTGTCTAAACCATGTTTCTATTGTATTTTTTTTATTATTGAAGTATTTATAGGCCCATGGGATATATGTGATTTGACTGGGCTATAATGGAAATAGAGCTCAGTGATTGGTGAGGCCATAGATTTCATGTGTGGGTTTTTTCGACTTTCCGGGGATGATTTCCCTATGTTGAGATATATTTAGATTAGAGATACCATATCCATGGAGCTCAGTGATTGGATATACCATTGACAATGTTCTTGATGATTAGAGAAAATGAGGAGTTAGAGATCAGTTATTAGAGTTTTCATGTACATAGAGTCCAGTGAAAGGTGCTCCCATGGATTTAGAGGTTAAATTATTTGAGTATCATTGTATATGTCCCAAGTGTCATGGGGAAATGTATTTGTATTCCATGGACATATAATTGACATATTGAAGGGTAGGATTAGTCATAGTGAAATGAAGTTAGAAGCCTTAGAACTGTTTAAAGCCTATATTGGTTATCAAGATCATAGACCCCAAGATTGAATACGATTTTCTAATAATTTTTATTCTATTTTATCCTCATAAGGTTAATGAATGTTTCATATTAATTACGCTATGATAGTATGTTATATATTCACAATGGTTGTTTTCCATCTAATAAAAATTTCACGCCCCAGGCAACTGAACCGCTCTCTAGGTGCATACCTAAAATCCACATTCAGGTTGAGTGTGTGATTAAAAATAGATTGGGTTGAATACTAGTTTTTCATGATCAACCAACTATTATTTTGTATAATCATGGACAGAAATAGTGATGGTTTATTGTCGGGAATATTGGATTTAAGTAAAAAGAAAAATTAATATTTGTTCATAGTTGTAGATTTTATGATTCTTGGAGTCTGTATGACTATATTCCACATGAAATTTTTTATATAATGTTTTTGTTTATAGTATTATTATGCAAACTATGCTAGAGTTTTTAGATGATGTGATGTTATTTGGTAATTTAACCATTTCAATGGACACTTATATTGGGTAATAGTATCCCTAGGGCCACACCTGAGATCCCCTATATTAGTTTCCTACACTAGTGTACATGGAGGTGAGGTTGATCCATATTGTGGTCCAATATAGTTACTATTTGATGAAATCTGAGATAGAAAATTAAAATATCTTTTCATTCAAGAATCATAAAATTTTCATTATAATCATATATATATTCATTTAATCTGTCTTCAAAAAATATTGTTGTGAGGTGGTGATGAAAAAAAAGCACATCCGTTCCTAGTGGAGGTTGTCCAGACATACATATGAGTGATGTTTTCATTTCACAGATGGTGGAATAGGTAATGATGAATCATTTTTTTATTATCATAATGAAATTTATGTACATATAATATATAGATGTTATTATATCATTATTTTCATAAATGATTTTATGGAATTAGAAGAAGCAATAAACATTAAAATTGTTGTTTGTAGGTTACACCTCTTCTTTTCATAACCACATTTCACTTACAAATTAAGACTTATATGATGGTCTTTTGGTGTGACTATATCCTCTAGTACATGGGTAAAAAATTTGAGATGGTTTTTTCACCACCCATCCTCGGGGCTAATGTCGTGACTACCCCAAGCCCGCCTTCCATAGACCAGGGGCTGGCGACTAGAACCAAGGCCTAAATCTCGGTAAAAAGGGAAGGCATTGCCTTTGTAAAGTAAACAAACACACAGAGCAAGAAAACAGTAGAAGTAAACAATACTTAAAAACTGAGTACAACAGTAAGTGTTAAAAAGTAATGTGACAGAATACAAACCCAAACTGAAAGTAAAGAATAACTCGAAAGGGAAAACAACAACTGAAAAGTAAAGCTGCAGCCTGGATCCGTCCACTAGACTCCCACCTGAAGGGTGAGTACAGATAGCCTCCACATCTCCTTGGTTCTAACCGTCCACTCCTAGTACGTCCCGCCAGTGGTCCACCTCCAGGTACCGTCCTGCTCCACAACCCTCAACTACGATCAGTGTTGTCCGTCGTCTGCAACCAACACAATGTAGTTCGGGCATAACCCGTGCAGGGGTGAGTATAAGCTACTCAGTAGGGACCCTGAGACCCCAGAAGGTCTCCCAGAATCCACAAAGGATAATCCACAAAGGAAAGATACAATCATGAAGTAACATCCGACACTGCTTAGGTATATGCCCATACATATACCTAAGTCATCAACTCTCGCTCGGCTCTAACATCCGAGCTCAAGTACAACCCATTCCACACAGAAAGAAAAACATAAATCCACACAGGATAACACAACACAATCCTCAAAGGAAAGAAAACAGGATTCAGCTCACACAGGTATACTTCTTCGTATGACGATAGATATGATCAGATATATCCACTGATTCATCTAAGTCGTCGGACCCACAAAAGATCGAAAGGTACTAACCCCCGCAATGACCCAGGAAGGGTCTGACCCATACAGGATCGATAGGTAACTAACCCCCGCAAAGACCCACACAGGATCGGACCCACATAGGATCTGTAGGCGCTGGCTCACAGAGAATCGCTGAGCGCTGACCCACACAGGATCGGACCCACATAGGATCGGTAGCACTAATCCACGTAGGATCGCTGAGTGCTGTAGTTGTCACCGTCGAATCCACTAAGGATCTCTGTACAATCGTCGTCATCGTCACAGTCGCAAACGCAGCAACCTCTTGGGTTCCCACACATAGCAAGCTCATTCGGGAGGGTCCGCTCCACGAGCCGAGAGGCTAATACATCAACTAACACATAGTCCAGAGTTGATGTATCCAAAAGATCCATATCGTCAACAGGAACTCAACGTCGCAGACGGCGCATCAATCGGACGCCCGGTCTGAGTGTTATTGCCTTTTTCGTCCCAGGGGCCCGGTTGGTTTTTAAGGCAAAACCAACCCCACCGTACTCTACCTGCACCCAAACCTCGAGCAGAGTAAGCCAAAAGATCCGTCTCACTAAGAGGAATCCAACAAAGTCGACGGCACGTCAATCTGACGTCCGGAGATCATGTTCTGAGCATTTCTGCTCCAAGGGCCCGGTTGGTTTCGTGTATTAACCAACATGGCTGAACCCATAGTGGAGGGGTGATTGTGAGAGACTAAAGGAAGGTTTCACCATGTCTATCCACGAAGGATATCTGTACAGAGGCTAGCTGCTCTGTCGCCTCCTCAAGTAGCTGAATGCACGTCCTCCTGCTGAGATCATCGGCTACCACGTTCCCCTTCCGAGGAGTATAGACTATCTCAAAGTCATAGTCCTAGAGGAACTCGAGACATCGCCGATGTCTCAGATTCAGGTCCTTCTGAGAGAAGATATATATGAGACTCTGATGGTCAGAAAAGACTGTAATGTTCTCGCCCATCAGGTAGTGTCACCGTGTCTTCAGAGCGAAGACTACTGCTGCGAACTCCAAGTCGTGGGTAGCGTAGTTCTGCTCATGCTGCCTCAACCGATGTGATCCATAGATGATCATGGCTCGATCCTGCATCAGGACACATCTGATTCCAATCCCTGATGCATCGCAGTAGACTACATACCCTACTCCCTCCTCCGGAAACCTCAATATAGGTGTGTTGGTCAATCTCTGTCCCAGCTCCTAGAAGCTCTGCTGACATCTTTCTGACCACAGAAAGGGTTACCCCTTCTTTGTCAATGCTAAGAGTGGTGCCGCAACTCTAGAAAAGTCTAGCACAAATATCCAGTAGTATCCAGCTAGTCCCAAGAAACTCTGCACCTTCGTCACGCTCCTGGGTGGCTCCCAAGCTAGCACGACCTCGATCTTCATAGGATCCACCGCAACTCCTGCCTCAAAGATGACATGTCCCAAGAAGTGGACCTTTCATATCTATAACTGACAATTTGAGAGCTTTCCATAAAGCTGGTGCTCTCGGAGTGTATCTAGCACAACCCGCAAGTGGTAGGCATGCTCCTCCTCAGTCATCGAGTAAATCAAAATGTTTTCGATGAAGACCACGACAAATCGATCGAGGTATGGCTGAAATATCATGTTCATGAGGTCCATGAACACTTATGGAGCATTGGTTACGCCTAATGGAATAACGAAGAACTCATAGTGTCCATACCGACACCTGAAGGTCGTCTTCTGCACATCCTCATCTCGAACTCTGAGCTGATGATAGCCTGACCTGAGGTCTATCTTCGAGAACCACCGTGCTCCCTTGAGCTGATCGAAGAGGGTTTCAATCCTCGGTAGTGGATACTTATTCCTCATTGTCACCTGGTTTAAGTGATTATAGTCGACACAATGTCGCAAGCTCCCGTCCACCTTCTTGGCGAACAAAATCGGGGAATCCCAGGGTGAAACACTGGGTCGGAAGAACCCCTTTCCCTGCAAGTCCTCCAACTGTACCCGTAGCTCTCGAAGCTCGGCGGGGGCCATCCGATATGCTGGAGTTGATATCATGGTTGTCCCAGGGTATAGGTCAATATAAAAGTCTACCTCTCTATGAGGAGGTAGTTCTGGAACATCGTCAGGAAAGACATCCGCATACCCATCCACCACTACAGGAAAACTAGGACTCTGCACGTCAACTACTCCAAGGATGAGACTAGCCAACTGATGAGTGATGGGATGTCCTCTCCTCTGCGAGAGTCTATCATGTGATGCAAAGGCTCCCTTTTCACCGGTGAAGGTGAACCTGCTTCCATCGGTGCGTACGTATCGCACCTTACGCCTTATACAGTCAATATGTGCATGGACTGTAGATAACCAATCCATGCCCAAGATGACGTCGTAAGGCCTCGACGCCGCTACAAGAAGATCCCGGCCGAAGCTCTCGCCTCCTAGAGTAATCTCACACTGCCGGCACCAGTGCGTAAGCGTCGAATCTACTCCCGTAGAAGTCTCTAGCCGTAAGGATCGAGCCAACAGCTCTGTCGGAATCTCCGAGCTCCGAACAAGGGCAGCATCTATGAAAGAGTGACTCGCTCTTGTGTCTATAATAAATAAATCAAGGGTGGAATAGACACAGATAGTACCTTGAATCATCTCGGGCGCACCGTGGTCATAGGCCTCCGCTGCCTGGAGTTGTCCATGTCTCTGGCCTCCAGCTCCCTGTGGTCGAGGTGGACCTCCTGGTAGTGGTGGTGGTAGAGCCTCAAATCGTCGCCCACCCCTGCTACTCGGCCTGCTCCTCTGCCACATCCGCCTACTCCCTACGGACCGCCATGGTCGACCCTCTGCCTCTGCCTCGGTGGTCCCTCAACCGTCTGCTGCTCCTCAGCACAAAGTGTCGGGAAATCACGAGCCATGTGGCCCTGCCCGCCACATGAGTATCACTGTCTGCCTCTCGAAAGACTGGCCCCTCGTTGTGTGCCCCACACAGCTGAGCCAGTGTCTTGAGGTCGTTTTCCTGAGGTTCTGGTCTTCCTGGAACCATGAGTCATCCATCGACTGCCTGCTGCAGAAGACTCTGCTATATACTACCCCACGGTAGGTCTCGCTGCTGAAGAAGGCTCAGCAAGAAAGCTCTCAATCAAAAGGGCTCGCTCCAGTACTCCTGCTTGAGTTGGAAGACTGAGGGAGATCAGTGATGCCCTGATCTCATGTCTCAATCCCTGCTTAAAAGTCCAGGCCCAGATGAATGGGTCTCGTACCATTTCTGTCGAGTAGCGCGAGAGATCGGTAAATCTCGTCGAGTACTGGGCGACCGTCAAGCTGCCCTGCCGCAGCTGTAGAAGCTCCTGGATGCGCACCGCACCGAGGGTGGCTGGGAAGAACTCCGAGCATAAGAGGCTCCCAAAGACCGTCCAGAGAAGAGATGCCTCATCGTGCACCTGGAGAATCAAGCTCCACCATCAGCCCGCTGCCGCGTGCAGTAGGCTCGCTGCGAGGATCACCATGAGGTCTGCTGGTGTCCTCACTAACCGGAAAACTCATACAACTACCTCCAGCCAGTCCTCGGCTGCCTGGGGGTCCGTCTCCCTGCGGAACCTGGGCGGACGCTGGCGCTGGAACTCTTGCAGTGCACTAAGGTGACTTGCATCATCAACAGCTGGGGCGGGAAGCATCGGTGGCTCGGCAGGTAAAGGTATCGTCGGTGCCTCAGCTGTCAAAGGGCCCTGCACCGATGCCTCTTCATTCGGGGTGCTATCGTCATGCACAACTCTCGGAACCCTACCTGGCTGCCATCGTGGGGCCATCCTGAAATGAAACAGGTGCGCCATGGTCAAACAGTATACCTGGTGAGCTGACATAGAGTAATCAGAAAGAAAAATTCTAACACACATGCAATCAATGTTTTTGTGCATTAAGTCGGAAATCAGATGTCAAGACCATGGTGTACGGATTCGTCGGCCGCCGCACCAACACTGGACTCCATGGACTAAAAACTACACCCAATACGCTTAACACTATTGCTTCACATAGAAAATGATCAGAGTCCCATGTTCTGCGATAGAACTGAACTCCTCTGATACCAATTTGTCATGACCCGTCCTTGGGGCTTGTGTCGTGACTACCCCAAGCCCGCCTTCCATAGAACAGGGGCTGGCGACTATAAACAAGGCATAAATCCTGGTAAAAAGGGAAGGCATTTCCTTTGTAAAGTAAACAAACACCACAGAGCAAGAAAGCAGTAGAAGTAAACCCTACGTAAAAACTGAGTACAACAGTAAGTGCGGAAAACTAGTGGGCCAGAATACAAACCCAAACTAAAAGTAAAGTACAACTCGAAAGGGAAAACAGCAACTGAAAAGTAAATCCACAGCCTCGATCCGTCCACTAGACTCCCACCTGAATGGTGAGTACAGATAGCCTCCACAGCTCCTCGGGTCCAACTGTCCACTCCGAGTACGTCCCGCCTGTGGTCCACCTCCAGGTACCGTCCTGCTCCACAAGCCTCAACTACGATCAGCGTTGTCCATCGTCTGCAACCAACACAACGTAGTGCGGGCATAGCCCGTGAAGGGGTGAGTATAAGGTACTCAGTAGGGACCCCGAGACCCCCGAAGGTCTCCTAGAATCCATAAAGGCTAATCCAAAAAGGAAAGATACAATCACGAAGTAACTTCCGACACTACTTAGGTATATGACCATATATATACCTAAGTCATCAATTCTTGCTTGACTCCAACATCCGAGCTCAAGTACAACCCAGTCCACACAGGAAAGAAAAACGTAAATCCACACATGATAGCACAACACAATCCACAAAGGAAATCAAACAGGATTCAGCTCACAGAGGTATACTTCTTCGTATGACAATAGAGATGATCAGATATATCCACTGATTCATCTAAGCTGTCAGACCCACAAAGGATCGATAGGTACTAACCCTCTCAATGACCCAGGAGGGGTCTGACCCACATAGGATCGATAGGTAACTAACCCCCGCAAAGACCCACACATGATCAGACCCACACAGGTTCTGTAGGCGCTGGCTCACACAGAACTGCTGAGCGCTGACCCACATAGGATCGGACCCACACAGGATCGGTAGCACTGATCCATGTAGGATCGCTGAGAGATGTAGTCGTCATCGTCGAATCCACTGAGGATCTCTGTATAGTCATCGTCGTCATCACAGTCGCAAACGCAGCCAGCTCTAGGGTTCCCGCACACAGCAATCTCATTCGGGAGGGTCCGCTCCATGGACCGAGTGGCTGATACATCAACTGACAAATAGTCCAGAGTTGATGTATCCAAAATTTCCATATCGTCAACTGGAACTCAATGTCGCAGACAGCGCATCAATCGGACGCCCGGTCTGAGTGTTATTGGCTTTTTGTCCTAGGGGCCCGGTTGGTTTTTAAGCCAAAACCAAACCGACCATACTCCACATGTGCCCAAACCTCGGGCGGAGTAAGACAAAAGATCTGCCTCACTAATAGGATTCCAACAAAGTCGATGGCATGTCAATCGGACATCCGGAGCTCAAGTTATGACCGTTTCCACTCCGAGGGCCCGGTTGGTTTCAGGAATGAACCAACTCGGCCGAACCCAAAGTATTCTGAAACCTTGAGTGCGAAATACCGAAACGACTGTCTCGATCCAAGGATCGTATTGCAACTGACTTTGCATCGTTCTGAGGTCCGTAGCCCATGATATGGGAAAAAGACCGAAGAGGGTCCGAAAACGGGGGTTTCGGGCCCGGACCGACCTGGCCCGAGACCCCCTGGGTCGGCCCAGCAGGGCGCAGCCCAGCCCGGCGGGGCGCGGCCAGACCCAGTGATCCGGCGCGCGGTGCCAGCTGGCTCAGCCGAACGGTCGGGCCATTCGGTTTGCGGGGGGGGGGGGGGGGGGGGGGGGGGGGGGGGGCTGCCCCCCGCATTTTGTAACCGCGGCCCCCCTTAATGGGGGCCGCTAGCTGGTCGGCCGGGGGTTTGAACCCCCGGTTTTTCCTTGCCTAGCCGGCCTGCCCCGGCCGGCCGGTTTCTGCCACTACGGGACCGGCGCCGGCCGGTCCCCTCCCTGCTCCGACACCGATGGCCCGCTTCCGGCCGCCAGTTCCCATGCTCTGCCACCGCCCGGTATCGGCCGCGACCTTTATTTGTTCGTTGCGGTGCGATGGTACAGCACCCCTCCGCCGTGGCCCCGCTCCGGCCGCAGTGTTTTCGCGGTTCTTCGGCGTGGCGCGGCGGCGCCGCAACTTGGTTAAATTTCACGGCACGGCGCGACGGTGCCCCGCATTACTTGCCGCACGATCCCACGCGGTGTGACGACACCGTGCCTTCCCGTTCCAACCACATTAGAAACAATAACATGGATAAGGGAGGAGGTTCGGCCGTCTTTGTGCGGTCCGGACCCCTCTCGTTAATTGATAGCAATTGGTCCTATTTTCACGAAGAACGACAAGGTAGTATTCACGAACAAATAAATAAATAACCCCTACCTCGAGCATAGCTTGAACGGAGGTTCGTCGAACTAGGATTCGTCATGGAAAAAGACATCGTGGAAGGAGATGTTGCGGAAGGAGACTTCACGGAAGAAGACGTCGTGGAAGAACCGTCGCGGTATACGGCGTCGTGTAGTCGGTCTCCGAGGACTCGGCGTTATTCGACAGAGTTCGATGCGTTCTTCACATTCTTCATGTTCTTCGACGAAGAAGATGAAGAACTTCTAGCTTCCATTAGCTATTCTCCCCAAACCTCTCAAGCAACAAGTCCCCAAATAAATTAAGCACCTCCCTTATTTTATTAACTCAACAATGCTTTTGAAATTCAAACATCCACACATAACTCACATAATTAATAAAATAAGTTATCCAAAATTAATGGTGAGGTGAGGGGGGTTGAAGAATATCAATGGGTGGGGTTCATGTGGGACCCACGACCCTCATAACCTCCCTTGGGAAGTTGGGTAGTTACCCAACTTCCACCCAAATCCATAAACCACTTAAAGAAAATAAAAATTGTAGTTAAATTATAAAATAAACTTCGACAATTTATATCATCTTCTCTCATGAAAACGCAACCCCAGAACAGGTGTTCCTAAGAAATTAACGGTGATGTGGTTCCATATGTTCCCTCGGAATTCGATTCCGAGCACCGATTCAAAAGATAGGAATTCCCACTCGTTCGTTCACTGAACGCACCAGAGCTAAACTTCGGATAGCAATTCCGGGCACACCGGGCCTCGGAATCAAGTGCCTTCAAAAACTGCCTTCTTGTAAAATCCCAAAGAAAATTAAGAAAAAAATTTCATTGAATTTTACTGCTCTTTACATTACTCCCACATCAGGGCTTTACGTCCCCGTAATGATACATCCAAGACTAGGGAAATAAATGTGGGTACTGAGCACGCATCTAAGCCTCCTGCTCCCAAGTGCTCTCTTGGAGATTCCCATGCTGCCATGTGATGTGCACTAGAAGAATAGACCGTCCACGCAGGACCCGCTTCTGTCGATCCTCGATCATCACTGAGACCTCCGTAAAAGTCACCACATCCCCAACGTCTAGCTCCCCATGGTCAATGATATGTGTCGGGTCGTGCACCTATCTCCCCATCTCAGATACGTCGAAGACGTCGTGCACCTGGTGCAACTGAGGTGGTAGAGCCAGGCGATAAGATACCTCGGCAATCCTGTTGAGGACCTGGAACAGTCCGATGAGGCGTGGAGACAACATTCCACCTTGGAAAAATCTATGTAATCCACATACAGGTGAGACATGGTCACCATCCTAGAACTCTAGTGGCCTCCGCCTCCTGTCATGATAAGACTTCTGTCAGCTCTGAGCTGTCCTCATCCGCTCCTGGATGACCTGGCCCTTCTCTGTCGTGGCCGGGACCATCTCTAGTCCCACAAGTGCTGAATCCCCAGGGTTTGTCCAGCACAAAGGAGACTAGCAAGGTCGGTTGTACAACGCCTCGTATGGTTCCATCCCGATGGTGGAGTGGTAGCTTTTGTTGTACGCGAACTCCACCAAGGGTAGGTGGTCCTCCCAGTTGCGACCAAAGTCGAGGACACATGCGCGGAGCATGTCCTTGAGAGTCTGAATGGTCCTCTGCAAATGACCATCCGTCTGAGGGTTAAAGGCTGTGCTCAGACGTAGCTGTGTCCCGAACGCCTCCTGAAACCTCTTCCATTGCCGGGAAGTAAAGCAAGCATATCGATTGGAGACGATAGATGATGGCACACCATGAATCCACACAATCTCCTAAAAGTAAAGTCATCCTAATCTCTCCACTGAGCCTTGCTCTCTGATGGGTAAGAAGTGTGCTGATATGGTGAGTCAGTCGACAATCACCCAAATGGAGTCGTGACCTCTAAAGTGTGTGGAAGTCCAGTCACGATGTCCATAGATATGTCGTCCTACATCAACTCCAGGCCCTCAAAAGTCTGTACAAAGCCTGCTGGTACCTGGTGCTCTGCATTCACCTACTGGAAGGTGAGGCATCGAGAAACAAACTCTGCCACAACCTTCTTCATGCCCGGCCACCAGTGCTGTCGTCTGAGATCCTGGTACATCTTCACCACTCTAGGATGTACAGCCAAAGGATAAGTGTGAAACTCTCTTAGAACCTCCTCCCGTAAAGCAACGAGTACCAAGGTATGTCCTCTGAAAAGGATGTCTTGCTCTGCTCCAAAGGATAAACCATCGGGTTCCTGTCCTGTGGATACATGTACACGCCGCGTCTCACAGTCAGCGTCCCCATGTTGTGCCTCTCTGACCCGCTGCAGTAGTGGAGGGTGACTGTGAGAGAATAAAGGAAGGTTGCTCTATCTCTATACATGAAGGATATCTGCAAAGAGACTTGCTGCTCTGTCGCCTCCTCATGTATCTGAATGCCCATACACTTTCTGAGAGCATCAGCTACCACGTTCCCCTTCCCAGGAGTATAGACTATATCAAAGTCATAGTCCTGGAGGAACTCGAGACATCACCGCTATCTCAGATTCAGGTCCTTCTGAGAGAAGATGTATTTGAGACTCTGATGGTCAGAAAAGACTGTAAAGAACTCACCCATCAGGTAGTGTCACCATGTCTTCAGAGAGAAGACTACTGTTGCTAACTCCAGGTCATGGGTAGCGTAGTTCTGCTCATGCAGCCTCAACTGACGTGATCCATAGGTGATCACGGCCCACTCCTGCATCAATACACATCCGAGTCCGGTCCCTGATGCATCGCAATAGACTACGTACCCTACTCCCTCCTCAGGCAACCTTAAGATAGGTGTGATGGTCAATCTATGTCTCATCTCCTGGAAGCTATGCTGACATCTGTCTGACCACACAAAGGGTTTCCCCTTCTTTGTCAATGCTGCGAGTGGTGACGCAACTCTGGAGAAGTCTGACACAAATATCCAGTAGTATCTAGCTAGTCCCAAGAAACTCCTCACCTCCGTCATGCTCATGGGTGGCTCCCAAGCTAGCACTACCTTGATCATCGTAGAATCCACCGCAACTCCCACCTCAGAGATGACGTGTCCCAAGAAGTGGATCTCGTGTATCCAGAACTGACACGTCGAGAGCTTGCCATAAAGCAGGTGCTCTCGGAGTCTATCTTGCACAACCCGCAAGTGGTAGGTGTGCTCCTCCTCAGTCGTCGAGTAAATCAAAATGCCATTGATGAAGAACACGACAAATCGATCGAGGTATGGCTGAAAGATCATGTTCATAATGGCCATGAACACTGATGGAGCATTGGTTATGCCAGATGACATAACCAAGAACTCATAGTGGCCATGCAGACACCTGAAGGCCGTCTTCTGCACGTCCTCTTCTCGAACTCTGAGCTAATGATATCCTGACCTGAGGTCTATCTTCGAGAACCATCGTTCTCCCTTGAGCTGATCGAAGAGGTCATCAATCCTCAGTAGAGGATACTTATTCCTCACTGTCACCTGGTTCATGCGACGATAGTTGACACAAAGTTTCAAGCTCCTGTCCGCCTTCTTGGCAAACAAAATTGGGGACGCCCAGGGTGAAACACTGGGTCGGATGAACCCCTTGCCCTACAAGTCCTCCAACTGTACCCGTATCTCTCGAAGCTCGGCAAGGGACATCCTATATGCTGGAGTCGATAACGGGGTTTTCCTGGAGTACAGGTCAATATAAAAGTCTACCTCTTAGCGAGGAGGTAGTCCTGGAACATCGTCAGGAAAGACATTCACATACTGATCCACCACTACAGGAAAACCAGGACTCCGCATGTCAACTGCTCTTAGGATGAGACTAGCCAACTAATGAGTGATGGGTTGTCCTCTCCTCTGCGAGAGTCCATCCTGTGCTTCAAAGGTTCCCTTCTCACCGGTGAAGGTGAACCTGCTCCAATCGATGCGTACACATCGCACCTTACGCCTAATACAGTCAATCTGTGCATGGACGGTATATAACCAATTCATGCCCAAGATGACGTCGTAAGGCCTTGTCGCCGCTACAAGAAGATCACAGTCGAAGCTCTCGCCTCCTAGAGTAAGCTCACACTGTCGGCACCAGTGTGTAATCATCGAGTCTGCTCCCGTATGAGTCTCTAGCCGTAAGGATCGAGCCAACGGCTCTGTCAGAATCTCTGAGCCCCGAAAATGGGCAGCGGCTATGAAAGAGTGACTCGCTCTTGTGTATATAAGAACTGCAGCAAGGGTGGAATGGACATATATAGTACCTCGAATCATCTCGGGCGCACCGTGGTCGTAGGTCTCCGGTGCCTGGAGCTGTTCATGTCTCTGCCCGCCCCTCCTAGTGGTGGTGGTGGTAGAGCCTCAAAGCGTCACCCACCACCTGCTGCTCGGCCTGCTCCTCTGCCTCGTCCGCCTGCTCCCTGCGGACCACCACGGTCGACCCTCGGCCTCTGCCTCAGTGGTCCCTCAACCTTCTACTACTCCTCGGCATGGCGGGTCGGGCAATCACGAGCCATGTGGCCCTACCAACTGCATGAGTAGCACTGCCTACCTCTCGAAAGACTGGCCCCGCGGTGTGTGCCCTGCACAGTTGAGACAGTGTCCTGAGGTCGTCTGCCTGAGGGTCTGGTCTGCTTGGACCCATGAATCATCCGTCGACTGCCTGCTACAAAAGACTCTACTACGTACCGCCCCGCGGTAGGTCTCGCTGCTGAAGAAGGCTCATCAAGAAAGCTCTCGATCAAAATTTCCCGCTCCAGTACTCCTGCCTGAGTCGGAATACTGAGGGAGATCAGCGATTCCATGATCTCATGTCTCAATCCCTGGTCAAAGGTCAGGACCTAGAAGAATGGGACCCGTACCATGTCTGTCGAGTAGCGTGAGAGATCGTTAAATCTCGCCAAGTACTGGGCGACCGTCAAGCTGCCCTGCCTCAGCTGTAGAAGCTCCTGGATGTGCACCGCATGGAGGGTGGCTGGGAAAAACTCCGAGCGAAAGAGGCTCTCAATGTCCATCCAGAGAAGAGATGCCTAATCGTGCACTTGGAGCATCAAGCTCCACCATCGGCCCGCTTCCACGTGCAGTATGCTCACTATGAGGATCACCATGAGGTCTACTGGTATCCTCACTAACCGGAAAACTCGTACAACTACCTCCAACCAGTCCTCAGCTTCCTGGGGGTCCGTCTCCCCGCGGAACCTGGGCGGTTGCTGGCGTTGGAACTCGGGAAGTGCACTAAGGCGACATGCATAGTCAGCGGCTCGGGCTAGAAGCATCGAGGGCTAGGTGGGTAAAGGTATCGTCGGTGCCTCAGCTATCAAAGAGCCCTGCATCGAGGCCTCGTCACTCGGTGGGCTGTTGTCACGCACAACTCTCGGAACCCTAATAGGCTGTCGTCATGGGGCCATACTAAAAAGAAACAGGTGTGCCACGGTCAAACAGTATACCTGGTGAGCTGACATAGAGTAATCACAAAGAAAACTTGTAACACACATTAAATCAATGTTTTCGTGCATTAAGTCAAAAATCAGAAGTCAGGGCCATGGTGTACAGATACGTCGGCCGCCACCCCAACACTGGACTCCCTGGACTGATAACCACACCCAATATGCTTAACACTATTGATTCACATAGAAAAAGTTCAGAGTCCCATGTTCTGCGGTAGAACCAAAATCCTCTGATACCAATTTGTCACGACCTGTCCTCGGGGCTCGTGTCGTGACTACCCAAAGCCCGCCTTCCATAGACCAGGTGCTAGCGACTAGAACCAAGGTGTAAATCCCTGTAAAAAGGGAAGGCATTGAATTTGTAAAGTAAAAAAACATCACAGATCAAGCAAACAGTATAAGTAAACACTACATAAAAACGGAGTACAACAGTAAGTGCGAAAAAGTAATGGGCCAGAATAAAAACACAAACTGAATGTAAAGTACAACTCGAAAGAGAAAACAACAACTAAAAAGTAAAGCCGTAGCCTCGATCCTTCCACTGGACTCCCACCTGAAGGGTGAGTACAGATAGCCTCCACAGCTTCTCAGGTCCAACCGTCCACTCTGAGTATGTCCCACCAGTGGTCCACCTCTAGGTATCATCCTACTCTGCAAGCCTCAACAACGATGAGTGCTTTCCGTCGTCTCCAACCAACACAACGTAGTCCGGGCATAGCCCATGCAGGGGTGAGTATAAGCAACTCAGTAGGGACCTCGAGACCCCTCGAAGGTCTCCTAGAATCCACAAAATATATTTCAAAAAGGAAAGATACAGTCACGAAGTAACATCTGACACTGCTTTAGTATATGCCCATACATATACCTAAGTCATCAATTCTCGCTCGGCTCCAACATCCGAGCTCAAGTACAACCCAGTCCAGATAGGAAAGCAAAACATAAATCCACACAGGATAGCACAACACAATCCACAAAGGAAAGCAAACAGGATTCAGCTCACATAGGTATACTTAATTGTATGACGATAGAGATGATCAGATATATCCACTGATTCGTCTAAGTCGTCGGACCCACAATGGATCGATAGGAACTAACCCCCGCAATGACCCGGGAAGGGTCTGACCCACACAAGATCGATTGGTAACTAACCCCCGCAAAGACCCACACAAGATCGGACCCACACAGGATCTGTAGGCGTTGGCTCACACAGAACCGCTGAGCGCTGACCCACACAGGATCGGACCCACCCAGGATCGTTGAGTGCTGTAGTCATCACCGTCGAATCCACTGAGGATCTCTGTATAGTGGTCGTGGTCGTCACAGTCGCAAACGCAGCCAGCTCAAGGGTTCCCGCACACAGAAAGCTCATTCGGGAGGGTCCGCTCCATGATCCGAGAGGCTGATACATCAAATGACAAATAGTCCAGAGTTGATGTATCCAAAAGTTCCGTATCGTCAACAGGAACTCAACGTCGCAGACGGCGCGTCAATCGGACGCCCAGTCTGAGTGTTATTGGCTTTTTCTTCCCAGGGGCCCGATTGGTTTTTAAGGAAAAACCAAACTGAACGTACTCCACCTGCACCCAAACCTCGAGCGGAGTAAGCCAAAAGATCCGTATGACTAATAGGAATCCAAAAAAGTGGACGGCATGTCAATCGGACGTCCGGAGCTCAAGTTATGAGCGTTTCCGCTACGAGGGCCCGGTTGGTTTTGTGTATGAACCAACTCGGCTGAACCCAATGTATTCCAAAACCTTGAGTGCGCTATACCGAAACAACCGTCTTGATCCAATGATCGCATCGCAACTAATGGTAGGCTGTTCCGAGGTCCGTAACACAATATATGGGAAATACATCGAAGAATTTCCGAAAACTGGTGATTCAGGACCAGACCGACCTGGCCCGAGACCCCCTGGGTTGGCCCGGCCTGGAAGGGCGCGGCCCCGCCCGGCCCAGCGGCCCGGTGCGGCATCCCTGCGCGCTGGTGCGCGGCGCCAGCTGGCTCCGCCGAATGGCCGAGCCGTTCGGTTTGCGGGGGGGGGGGGGGGGGGGGCGGCCCCCCGCATTTTGTAGCAGCGACCCCCCTTGATGGGGCCCGCTAGTTGGCCGGTCGGGGGTTTGAACCCCAGGCTTTTCCTAGCCCGGCCGGCCCGCCCCTGCAGGCCAGTTTCTGCCACCACGGGACCGGCGACGACCGGTCCCCTCCCTGCTCTGAAACTAGCAACACACTTCCTGCAGCCGGTTCCCATGATCCTCCATGACCCAGTATAGGCCGCGGACTTCATTCATCCGGTGTGGCACGATGGCGCCGCACCCCTACGCCGCAGCCCCGCTCTGGCCGCGGTGTTTTATCGGTTCTCCGGTGTGGCGCGACAGCGCCGCGACTTGGTTCAATTTCATGGCGCTGCGCAACGGCGCCGCACATTACTTGCCGCACGATCCCGCTCGTTGCGACGACACCGCGCCATTACCATTCCAACCACATTAGAAAAAATAAGATGGATAAGGAAGGAGGGTCGGCCGTGTTTGTGCGGTCCAGCCACCTCTCGTTAATTGATAGCAATTGGTCGTATTTTCACGAAGAACGACAAGGTAGTATTCACGAACAAATAAATAAATAACCCCTACCTCGAGCGTAGCTTGAACGACAGTTCATCGAACAAGGATTCGTCAAAGAAAAAGATGTTGCGGAAGGAGATGTTGCGGAAGGAGACGTCGCGGAAGAAGACGTCGTGGAAGAACCGTCGCGGTATACGGCGTTGCGTAGTCGGTCTCCGAGGACTCGGCGTTCTTCCACGGAGTTCGATGCGTTATTCGCGTTCTTCGTGTTCTTCGATGAAGAAGATTAATAACTTCTAGCTTCCCTTAGATTTTCTCCCCAAACCTCTCAAGCAACAAGTCCCCAATTAAAATAAGCACCTCCCTTGTTTTATTAACTCAACAAAGCTTTTGAAATTCAAACATCCACACTTAACTCACTTAATTAATAACATTAGTTGTCAAAAATTAAGGGTGAGTTTAGGGGGGTTTAAGAATATGAGGGGGGGTTGTGTGGGCCCCACCACCCTCATAACCTCCCTTGGGAATTTGGTTAGTGACCCAACTTCCACCCGAATCCTTAAACTACTTATGGAAAATAAAAAATGTAGATAAATTATAAATTAAAGATCAACACTTTTTATCATCTTCTCTCATGAAAACGCAACCCCGGAATAGGTGTTCCTAAGAAATTACCGGCGATGTGGTTCCATCGGTGCCCTCAGAATTCGATTCCGAGCACTAGTTCAAAAGATAGAAATTCCCGCTCATTCGTTCACTGAACGTACCCGAGCTAAACTTCGGATAGATATTCCGGGCACACCGGGCCTCGGAATCAAGTTCCTTCAGAAACTGCGTTCTTATAAAATCCCAAACAAAATTAAGAAAAAATTTTCCTTGAATAGTATTGGTCTTTACATTACTCCCACCTTAGGGCTTTACGTCCCCTTAAAGATAATTCGAAGACTAGGAAAACAAATGTGGGTACTGAGCACGCATCTGAGCCTCCCGCTCCCAAGTGCTCTTCTGAAGATTCAATGCTGCCATGTGATGCGCACTAGAGGAATCGACCATCCACGCAGGACCCGCTCATGTCAATCCTCGATCTCCACTGGGACCTCCGTAAAAGTCACCCCATCATCAATGTCTAGCTCCCCATGGTCAATGATATGCGTCGGGTCATGCACGTATCTCCTCAGCTGAGATACGTGGAATACGTCGTGCACCCGGTGCAACTGAGGTTGTAGAGCCAGGTGATAAGCTACTTCGCTAATCCTGCTGAGGACCTGGAATGGTCCGAGGTCTGATGAAGCGTGGAGACAACTTTCCGCCTCGGCCAATCTCCGTAATCCACGCCGAGGTGAGACACTCAAGAAGACTTGGTCGCCATCCTCAAACTCTAGTGGCCTCCGCCTCCTGTTAGCATAAGGCTTCTGTCAACTCTGAGCCATCCTCATCCGCTCCTGGATGACCTGGACCATATCTGTCGTGGCCTGGACCATCTCGAGTCCCACAAGTGCTGACTCCCCAGGGTCTGTCCAGCACAAAGGAGATCTGCAAGGTCGGTCGTACAATGCCTCGTATGGTGCGATCCCAATGGTGGAGTGGTAGCTGTTGTTGTACGCAAACTCCACCAAGGGTAGGTGGTCCTCCTAGCTGCGACCAAAGTCGAGGACACATGCGCGGAGCATGTCCTCGAGAGTCTGAATGGTCCTCTCCGTCTGACCATCAAACTGAGGGTGAAAGGTTGTGCTCAGACGTAGATGAGTCCCGGACACCTCCTGCAACCCCTTCCAAAGCTGGGAAGTAAAGAGAGAATCTCGATCGGAGACGATAGATGATGGCACACCATGAAGCCGCACAATCTCTTGAACGTAAAGTTGTCCCATGCTCTCCACTAAGCCCTGCTATCTGATGGGTATGAAGTGTGCTGACTTGGTGAGTCAGTCAACAATAGCCCAAATGGAGTCGTGACCTATGGAAGTGCATGGAAGTACAGTCACGAAGTCCATAGATATGCCGTCCCACTTCCACTCCAGGACCTCCAAATTTTGTACCAAGCCTGCTGGTACCTGGTGCTCTGCCTTCACCTACTGGCAGGTTAGGCATTGTGAAACGAACTCCCCCATAGCCTTTATCATGTCCAGCCACTAGTGCTGTCATCTGATATCCTGGTACATCTTCGCCACTCCAGGATGTACCGCCAAAGGATAAGTGTGAAACTCTCTCAGCACCTCCTCCCATAAAGTAACTTGTACAAAGGTACGTCCTCTAAAAAGGACATTGTGCTCTACTCCAAAGGAGAAACCATCATGTGCATGTCCTGAGGATACCTTTGCACGCCGCCTCTCACAGTCAGCATCCCCACACTGTGCCTCTCAAACCCGCTGCAGTAGTGGAGGGGTGACTATGAGAGACTAATGGGAGGCTTATCCATCTCTATCCATGAAGGATATCTACAAAGAGGCTAGCTGCTCTGTCTCCTCCTCAAGTAACTGAATTCCCATCCTCCTGCTGAGAGCATCAACTACCACGTTTCCCTTCCCAGGAGTATAGACTATCTCAAAGTCATAGTCCTGGAGGAACTCAAGCCATCGCTGTTGTCTTAGATTCAGGTCCTTCTGAGAGAAAATGTATCAGAGACTCTGATGGTCATAAATGACTGTAAATAGCTCGCACATCAGGTAGTGTCACCATGTCTTCAGAGCGAAGACTACTGCTACTAACTCCAGGTCGTGGGTAGCATATTTCTGCTCATGCGACCTCAACTGACATGATCCATAGGCCATCACGGCCTGCTTTTGCATCAGGACACATCTGTGTCCGGTCCTTAATGCATCGCAGTAGACTACGTACCCTACTCCCTCCTCAGGCAACCTCAAGATAGGTGCGCTGGTAAATCTATGTCTCAGCTCCTGGAAGCACTGCTGACATCTATCTAACCACACAAAGGGTTTACCCTTCTTCGTCAAAGCTGAGAGTGGTGCCGCAACTCTGGAAAAGTCTAGCACAAATCTCTGGTAGTATCCAGCTAGTCCCAAGAAACTCTGCACCTTCGTCACGCTCCTGGGTGGCTCCCAAGCTAGAACTTCCTCGATCTTCTCAGGATCCACCAAAACTATCGCCTTAGAGATGACGTGTACCATGAAGTGGACCTCGCCTATCCAGAACTGAGATGTTGAGAGCTTTCCATAAAGCTGGTGCTCTCGGAGTCTATCTAGCACAACCCGTAGGTGGTAGGCGTGCTCCTCCTCTGTCGTCAAGTAAATCAAAATGTCGTCAATGAAGACCACGACAAATTGATCGAGGTATGGATGAAATATCCTGTTCGTGAGGGCCATGAACACTGCTGGAGCATTGGTTACGCCGAATGGCATAACCAAGAACTCATAGTGGCCATACCGACACTTGAAGGTCGTCTTCTGCATGTCCTTGTCTCGAACTCTAAGCTGATGATAGCCTGACCTGAGGTCTATCTTCGAGAACCATTGTTCTCCCTTGAGCTGATCGAAGAGGTCATCAATCCTCAGTAGGGGATACTTATTCCTCACTGTCACCTGGTTCATGCGACGATAGTCGACACAAAGTTGCAAGCTCCCGTCCGCCTTCTTGGCAAACAAAATCAGGGAAGCCCAGGGTGAAACACTGGGTCAGATGAACCCCTTGACCTACAAGTCCTCCAACTATACCCGTAGCTCTCGAAGCTCAACGGGGGCCATCCGATATGCTGGAGTCGATATCGGGGCTTTCCCGGGGTATAGGTCAATATAAAAGTCTACCTCTCTGTGAGGAGGTAGTCCTAGAACGTCTTCGGGAAAGACATCCGCATACTGATCCACCCCTGCAGGAAAACCAGGACTCTGCACGTCAACTGCTCCTAGGATGAGACTATCCAACTGATGAGTGATGGGTTGTCCTCTCCTCTGTGAGAGTCCATCCTGTGCTACAAAGGCTCCCTTCTCACCGGTGAAGGTGAACCTACTCCCATCGGTGCATACACATCACACCTTATGCCTAATACAATCAATCTGTGCATGGAATGTAGATAACCAATCCATGCCAAAGATGACATCGTAAGACCTCGAAGCCACTACAAGAAGATCCTAGCCAAAGCTCTCACCTCTTAGGGTAAGCTCACACTTCCAGAACGAGTGCGTAATCGTCATTCCTGCTCCCGTAGGAGTCTCTAGCCGTAAGGATCAAGAAAACGGCTCTGTCAGAATCTCCGAGCTCCGAACAAGGGTAGCGGCTATGAAAGATTGACTCACTCCTGTGTTTATAATAACTACTGCAAGGGTGGAATAGACACAGATAGTACCTAGAATCATCTAGGGCACACCGTGGTCATAGGCCTCCGCTGCCTGGAGCGGTTCCTGTCTCTGCCCGCCAGCTCCATGTGGTCTGGGTGGACCTCCTGGTGGTGGTGGTGGTAGAGCCTCAAAGCGTCGCCCACCACCTGCTGCTCGGCCTGCTCCTCTGCCTCGTCTACCTGCTCCCTACGGACCGCCATAGTTGACCCTCTGCCTCTGCCTTGGTGGTCCCTCAACCGTCTGCTGCTCCTTGGCACGGCGGGTCGGGCAATCACGAGGCATATGGCCCTGCCCGCCGCATGAGTAGCACTGCATGCCTCTCGAAAGACTGGCCCCGCGGTGTGTGCCCCACACAGCTGAGCCAGTGTCCTGAGGTCGTCTGCCTAAGGGTCTAGTCTGCCTGGACCCATGAGTAATCTGTCGATTGTCTACTGTAGAAGACTCTGCTACATAACGCCCCATGGTAGGTCTCGCTACTGAAAAAGGCTCAGCAAGAAAGCTCTCGATCAAAAGGGCGTGCTCCAGTAATCCTGCTTGAGTCGGAATACTGAGGGAGATCAGTGATACCCCGATCTCATGTCTCAATCCCTTCTCAAAGGTCCAGGCCAGGAAGAATGGGTCCTGTACAATGTCTGTCGAGTAGCGTGATAGATCGGTTAATCTCATCGAGTACTGGGAGACCGTCAAGATGTCATGCCGCAGTTGTAGAAGCTCTTGGATGCGCACCGCACGGAGGGTGGCTGGGAAAAACTCCGAGCGGAAGAGGATCTCATAGTCCGTCCAGAGAAGAGATGCCTCATCATGCACCTGGAGCATCAAGCTCCACCATCGGCCTGCTGTCGCGTGCAGTAGGCTCGCTGCAAGGATCACCATGAGGTCTGCTGGTGTCCTCACTAGCCGGAAAACACGTACAACTGCCTCCAACCAGTCCTCAGATGCCTGGGGGTCCGTCTCCCCATGGAACCTGGGCGGTCACTGGCGCTGGAACTCATATAGTGCACTAAGGCGACATGCATCGTCAGCGGCTGGGGCTGGAAGCATCGGTGGCTCGGCGGGTAAAGGTACCGCCGGTGCCTCATCTTTCAAAGGGACCTGCACTGAGGCCTCGTCGCTCGGTGGGCTGTCGTCATGCACAACTATCAGAACACTAGCTGGATGCCGTCATGGGGCCATCTTGAAAAGAAACAGGTGTGCCATGGTCAAACAGTATACCTGGTGAGCTGACATTGAGTAATCACAAAGGAAACTTGTAACACACATGCAATCAATGTTTTCATGCATTAAGTCAGAAATCAGAAGTCAGGGCCCTGGTGTACGGATACGTCAGATTCCACACCAACACTGGACTCCCTGGAATGATAACCACACCCAATATGCTTAACACTATTTCTTCACATAGAAAAAGATTAGTGTCCCAAGTTCTGTAGTAGAACCGAAATCCTCTGATACCAATTTGTCACGACCCGTCCTCGGGGCTCGTGTCGTGACTACCCCAAGCCTGCCATCCATAGACCAGGGGCTGGCGACTAGCACCAATGCATAAATCACGGTAAAAATGGAAGGAATTGCCTTTGTAATGTAAAAAAACACCACAGAGCAAGCAAGAAGTAGAAGTAAACACTACATAAAAACTGAGTACAATAGTAAGTGTGGAAAAGTAATGGGCCAGAATACAAACACAAACTAAAAGTAAATTACAACTCGAAAGGGAAAACAACAACTGAAAAGTAAAGCCGCAGCCCTGATCCGTCCACTGGACTCTCACCTAAAGTGTGATTACTGATATTCTCCACAGCTCCTCGGGTCCAACCGTCCACTCCGAGTACGTCCCTCCAGTGGTCCACCTCCAGGTACCAACCTTCTCCGCAAGCCTCAACTACAATCAGCGATGTCCGTCATCTACAACCAACACAACGTAGTGCGGGCATAGCCCGTGCAGGGGTGTGTATAAGCTACTCATTAGGGACCCCGAGACCCCCGAAGGTCTCCCAGAATCCACAAAGGATAATCCACAAAGGAAAGATACAATCACGAAGTAACATCCGACACTGCTTAGGTATATGCCCAATAATATACCTAAGTCATCAATTCTCGCTCGGCTCCAACATCCAAGCTCATGTACAACCCAGTCCACACAGGAAAGAAAAACGTAAATCCATACAGGATAGCACAACACAATCCACAGAAGAAAGTAAACAGGATTCAGCTCACATAGGTATACTTCTTTGTATGATGATAGAGATGATCAGATATATCCATTGATTCATCTAAGTCATCGGACCCATAAAGGATCGATAGGTACTAACCCCCACAATGACCCAGGAAGGGTCTGACCCACACATGATCGATAGGTAACTAACCCCAGCAATGACCCACACAGGATCAGACCCAAAATGGATCTGTAGGAACTTGCTCACACAGAACCGCTGAGCACTGACCCACACAGGATCGAACCCACACAGGATCGGTAGCTCTGATCCATGTAGGATCATTCAGTGCTGTAGTCGTCGTCGTCGAATCCACTGAGGATCTCTGTACAGTCGTCGTCGTCGTCAGAGTCACAAACGCAGCCGGCTCAAGGGTTCCCGCACACAGCAAGCTCGTTCGGGAGGGTCTTCTCCATGAGCCGATAGTCTGATACATCAACTGACACATAGTCCAGAGTTGATGTATCCAAATGTTCCGTATCGTCCACAGAAATTCAACGTCATAGACGGCGCATCAATCGGATGCCCAGTCTGAGTGTTATTGGCCTTTTCGTCCCAGGGGACTGGTTGGTTTTTAAGGCAAAACCAACCTGACCATACTCCACCTACACCCAAACCTCGGGCGGAGTAATCCAAAAGATCCGTCTCACTAAGAGGAATCCAAAAAAGTCGACGGCATTTCAATCGGATATTTGGAGCTCAAGTTATGAGCTTTTCTGCTCCAAGGGCCCGGTTGGTTTCGTGTATGAACCAACTTGGCCGAATCCAAATAATTCCAAAACCTTGAGTGCGATATACCGAAACGACCGTCTCGATCCAAGGATCACATCGCAACTGACAGAGTGTAGTTCGGAGGTCCGTACCCCAAGATATGGGCAAAAGACCGAAGAGGGTCCGAAAACGGGGGTTTCAGGCCCGGACCGACCTGGCCCGAGACCCCCTAGGTCGGCCCCAACCGGGTCGACCCAACCCGGGTCCGGGTCGGGCCGACGGCCCGACGCGCTGGCGCGTGGCGCCAGCTGGCTCGGCCGATGGCTGAGCCGTTTGGTTTGCGGGGGGGGGGGGGGGGGGGGGGGGGGCTGTCCCCCGCGTTTTGTAACTGCAGCCCCCTTTAGTGGGGGCCGCTAGCTGGCCGGACGGGGGTTTGAACCCCTGACTTTTTTTTGCCCGACCGGCCCACCCCGGCTGGCCGGTTTCTACCACCACGGGACGGGCGACGGCCGGTCCCCTCCCTGCTCCGACACCGGCGGCCCGCTTCCGGCCGCCGGTTCCCATGCTCTGCCGCGGCCAGGTATCGGCCGCAGCCTTCATTCGTCCAGTGCAGCGCGACGGTGCCTCACCCCTCCGCCGCGGCCTCGCTCCGGCCATGGTGTTTTTGCGGTTCTCTGGCGTGACACGACGGCACCGCGACTTGGTTCAATTTCACGGCGCGGCGCGACGACGCCACGCATTATATGCCGCCCGCTCCCGCGCGGTGCCACGACACCCCACCATTCTTGTTCAAACCCCATCAGAGACAATAACATGGATAAGGGAGGAGGGTCGGCCGTGTTTGTGCGGTCCGACCCCCTCTCGTTAATTGATAGCAATTGGTCGTATTTTCACGAAGAACGACAAGGTAGTATTCACGAAAAAATAAATAAATAACCCCTACCTCGAGCGTAGCATGAACGGAGGTTCGTCAAACGAGGATTCGTCCCGGAAAAAGACGTCATGGAAGGAGATATTGCGGAAGGAGACATCGCAGAAGAAGACGTCGCTGAAGAACCGTCGTGGTATACGGCATCACGTAGTCGGTCTCCGAGGACTCGGCGTTCTTCGACGGAGTTCGATGCGTTCTTCGCGTTCTTTGTGTTCTTCGACGTAGAAGATGAAGAACTTCTAGCTTCCCTTATCTTTTTTCCCCAAACCTCTCAAGAAACAAGTCCCCAAATAAAATAAGCACCTCCATTATTTTATTTACTCAACAAAGCTTTTGAAATTCAAACATCCAGAATTAACTCACTTAATTAATAACATAAGTTGTCAAAAATTAATGGTGAGTTGAGGGGGGTTGATGAATATGAAGGGGTGGGGTTCATGTGGGCCCCACTACCCTCATAACCTCCCTTAGGAAGATGGGTAGTTACCCAACTTCCACCCAAAGCCTTAAACCACTTAAAGAAAATAAAAATTGTAGTAAAATTATAAATTAAACTTCCATAATTATTATCATCTTCTCTCGTGAAAATGCAACCCCGGAACAGGTGTTCCTAAGAAATTACCGGCGCTGCGTTTCCATCGGTGCCCTCAGAATTCGATTCCGAGCACCGCTTCAAAAGATAGGAATTCCTGCTCGTTTTTTCATCAAATGTACCCGAGCTAAACTTCGGATTGAAATTCTTGGCACACCATGCCCTGGAATCAAGTGCCGTCAGAAACTGCATTCTTGTAAAATCCCAAAGAAAATTAAGAAAAAAATTTCCTTGAATTTTACGTGTCTTTACAGGTTTTTGGGTTAATATTGGTTGAGTTAAATGGCTCAACATGTGTGAGTAAAATAGGATAAGTGGTTCCTTTTAATAAGTGAAGTTGGTGTAAATATTACTAATACATGAAATATCAATATATAATGTATCTAACTAATGTCAAATGGCTCCAAATAATGATAAATTCAAATATATGGACTATATGGTTAAATTGAAATAAAAAAATACCAGATGCATTTAATTGGAATTTGGAACTATATTTGTTAGTTAAAGACCTAGTTATCCATTTTAACCTTAACTGTGGTAAAACAAAATTTCAATATATTAGTTACATGAAAGTAATTTTAAAAATATAAAGTGGATCTTAAATGGCACATTATTGACATAATAAAAAATTTATCATTGAATTGAATTTTATAGGATTTTTATGGGTTTATAATAATGTAAAAAAATTAAACAATATATACCACTTTATGTCATTTTCCTACTGTTCAAAAAAACATGATATTAAATACTTTAAGATAAAAATAAAATGAGAATATATACACATTAACCAATTAATAACAAGAATAATTATCCATAAAATTGGTTTTATCGCATAATTTCATCCAAAAGTTATTACTTTATTTATTTTTAAAATATTTTAATTGATTTTTCAACATATAACATAAGTGTGGCATCATTGTTTCATAAACATTCAATGAAATTATACAATTACTGAAAGTTAAAAATAAATTAAAATAATAAAAATAATTGATTATTATATGATTTTATCAAATATATTAATTAATATATAATTTATCTATATCCAAATCTATAATAAATATTAAGTGAGTGATAGTGAAAAATATTTGTTACTCGTTACATAAAATAATATAAAGGTCAAAATCGAATAATAGTGAAAATTAATTTCTATATTTTTTAAAATATGATGACGATGGATAAAATTAAGAAATAAAAGTATATTAGACCAAAATTTTATATATTTCAATGACTTATGAAAAAAATTTCAAACCTGATTAACACCTTTTACCCTTTACAATGTTGATAGACTTTTACCACTCGTACTAATCATTCTGAATAAAAATAAAATGGTACTTATTACATAATGTAAATATGTGGATATAAAGAATGGAATAAATTCTCATTGATTTAATTTCCATAAGTAGTAAAAATTAATTTTAATACATGTTCATGAAACCAAATGAAAGACAAATTTTAGAAAAATAGTTATTTTAGGTATAAAATAATTTTAAACAGAAATCAGGTATTACATTGATTAACATGAAATTAAATGAATTATGAATAATAAAATAAAACACATATAAATAAAACAGTTACAAATATATTTTGTATTTTAAATTAAGAGATTTAATTCGGAGAAATGAATGTATTTCCCAAAAAATAATTATTGTCACTATTCACCTAAATAATAATCACGTCTTAAAATTCCAAAAATATTATCTCAGGATTATTTTAAAATGATGATTTCAAAAATTATTTCCATTTTTTTAATTAAAATTTCTTGAATTGGGAAAAAATAAATTATATTATCTACACAAAAATTGCAATAAAACCTATTTTGGAAGAAAACATATTTTTTATAATTATAAAATGAAATTATACTCATTACATATCTCATATCCACTAATAAAATAATATTAATTTATTTTATTAAAATTTTCATCTGTAAATTAAATTTAATTTATCATCCTATAGTTATTAAATTTTTTTATTTTTAAAAGAATAATTTTATTATATAAATCAATTTTCTGAAAAGCCATTCATTTAATATTACATGATTTAATTGAAAAATTATTTCTTATTTAATAGGATTTAATCCTTCAAAGTGTATTATTGAAAACAAAATTACATGTATTTAATAATGGTTTCACAAAATTTCATAATCTACCATTCAAAGACTATGTTATAATGGTCATAACCCGAAATGATGAAAATGAACTAACAAAAAAATCAAATTTTCCAAAATTGAACAAAATAACCTATCCCAAAATGTAAAATATATAACTTCACCAATAAAATGAATCATATTAACTAAATAAAAATTTACATCACCACAAAATGACCGAAAATACCTAAACTAAATGAACCAAAGTTACCTAACCTAAGATTAATCAGATGTTCTAAATGAATGACCCAATAATTCAGAAGCCTTGACTGAAATGTGATATAATAAAAACCAAACCAGATGAAAAAACCTAAAATTAATGAAAATAAGCTAACCCAAAATAAACATACTGATTTAAATAAACTACAAAATGTACAAATAAATCAAAATTAACTATGTAAAAATTTAACCAAATGACTTATTTTAAAAATAACTAAATGACATTACCCAATGTTAATTAACTGAATTAACAAAAAATGAAAAAATGATGTATCCCAATGAAAAATAACCAAATATGTAAATGAACAAACTAAAAATTGAACAATGTAACTAAATGAACAATAATTATAATCAACAAAAACTCATATAAACATATCTAACCAATCTTAAACATCAGAAACCTGAACAAAACAAAACTCAATGGTAAATCATTGTGATGTAAACCATAATAAATTAATAAAAATTAATTAAATACAAACCAAACATATTTTCAATGAATTGAATATCGAATAATAAAAACATATCTCTCCCATTATTGGAATTATAATTATTTTTTTATTCATTCATAACATAACATACTATTTTAATTTTCAAACCACTAAATGTGGAATGAATATGTTGAATAACTTCCCATCACTATTTTTCTTGATAAATTTTCCCCAGACTATATCATGTAACCTCTTATATATTGATTTTATTAACCATTAGTAATTAATTTCTAATTCAATTTTTATTTATTTTCTAATGTAGGAAATGAAACAACATAAGAGGTTCACAAGAAGAGTATGTATGAAATTGATCAAATCATGAAAGAGATAGGTATTCCATATCTAGGGATCATTGTGAGGATTGTATTTAACAAAATATATATATTAAAAAAATTATAATTTCTCATCATTAATCATTTTTATATTTAAATTAGGCACCACCATCTAAATGATGACTTTTCCATAGCCAAACAGATGGCCCTACTTTGTGTATGTGATATATTTTATGTCAATAAGGCATTATGTAGTGTAGCACTTGAATTAAATATGAATTGAATATGAATACTATCATAGAATTATGTTTCAAATTATCAATATAGGTAATGTGTGATGTTTAAATAAATATTATTACAAAAAAATATTGATCTTCATATATTATATTTTGGATGATGTGAATTAATTATGACGATAATTGAACTGGTCTCATTTCTCAAAGAAAAGTGTTAATGGGTTAGGGAGAAATAATATTTCCATTATCAAGTAAATACTTAAATAATTAAAACCATGATAATAAATATTTTCATGAAGAAGTACACATTATTTGTGGAATATTGTTTTATCAAATACAAACAATGAAAAATAAATTTATGTTTTTTGCAACATGAAACATTTATAAGAATCTATTTGAGTTCCATTTGAAATTTCATATATTGTAGTTACTAAGTTTATAATGGGTCATGAAAATGGACATCCTTATCCAACTAAGATAGGCTATCTCAATCCAACATATGTGGGAGCAGGATCTACCATATGGTAGAGCCCTCGAGGTTAGCTAGTCATGGATACTGGGAGTAGGTTGGTATAGTTCCCCAATGGAGGATGAATGGGATGTTAATAGAATTTGAAAAAGTAACATAGGTAGGTGCCTCATTGGTCTAAAAAAAGTTGTCGAGAGGCCCAATTGGGAGTCTGTGTAAGTGGTTTCGAGTGACAAATATTGTGTTGTCTTATGTGAATGTTGTTGTGAAGAGTCTTATTAAGTATCACAATACAGAATTAAAGTATGATATGGGACAATGGTTGTAAATTAATTGTTCCCATGTTAATTTTTTTTGAAAATATATTATACTATTTGATTTATTATATCATTATCATCCAATAATATGTGTTCTTCATGTTCAACATTTGGACCTCGCAATATTAGTAAGAAATCAAGAGTCAGATGGAGACCAGCCATCTCTTGTGATAAAACCATGAGGATGGGAAATTCTTTACCTCACCGAAAAAATTCATGAAATCTATGTCGTGTATTCATTTGAATATTTAAAGGTTATTCAACTGTTTAGGCCAATTAAAAGTTATAGAGATGTATTTCGTTGATCTATTGCTTGAAGAAATCTCAAATCACCATGTCATGCAATGAATAACGACATTCATCTAAGCATAACATCATGGAAAAAAGTCCATTTCATGATCATTATTTCATCAATGTGATCTTTGATGTCTCTAGGATTAAAAGAATGATAAGTCCAAGAAATTTGGCAGTTAAATTTTTTTATACCAATCATGAGGATTCATTTATCGATATTCCATTTTTTTCATAGTCATCTGATGTATGGAACACCAAGATCATTAGAGGTATTAATTTCATGTTTTGACTCATTGTGAAATATATAAGAGAGTATGTGGATCCTATTTTATAAATATAGAGTTTGAATTCCTAAAACCAATTATGAAATATTCCTGAGTTGAACGAATATATAGACTTCACATCAGTTCTGCATGAAACATTTCACATAAAGGACAAGTTATTGTTTCTGACGCTTTCCACCGGCACATGCGCATCCATTGCATAGAGGAAGTGCTTCTCATTTCCCCTCATTCATGATTTCCAAAGGCGGGTGGCATTCGCTCTTTATTTAGGGAGGTCTACTCCTTGATCGAAACCGGGATGATGGGATATTGGTTCCTCCTTCTGTGGATTCCTCCTCGGAAATTATTACCTAGTCCTGGTCTCCTCATAGATTTAAGATGTGTTCGTGAAACTCTTCCCAGTGCCATATCTTCGTGGACACCAGTTAATTACACTTCTTCCGTCGAGATGCTCCAAGGGGTCTGGTCAGGGCATCAAGCTTCGGTTAGCGGAGTGGTCACTCTGAGTCATCGTTGGCATGTCTTGATGCTGTGGATTGGAATGTCTGTCTTCTGTCTCTTATTATAGGGCTACTCGAGGGCATGGAAGCCCGACGCATCCCGCATAGAACACGGGGAATTGTATGCCATAGGCATGTATCTGATGTTTTTCTCAGCTTCTAATTTCTAACACATGGTATGCCGTGAGTTTAACGTCCAACGGAGATGGATCGGACTGATCGGAACACTGAGAGTTGATCAGATAAAATAACACCCTGGAGACAACACCAATGTTGGGGCCAACATGTGGGTGGCTTCCCAATTGCTATGGAGTAGAACAAGGTGGCATAATCCCACCAGGATGTGGCGGCCTGAGCAATAATCGGGATGGGTGATGAAATGAAGGGGCTTGAACCTCGGGGAGGATTCCTACGTACCATGGCTTGACACGGATCAAAGTCCTCGTCAATCGGGACGACACGGTGGGACACCTGAAATGGAGACCCGTGAGAATGAATGCATGGATAGGTCCCAGAGGGGGTAAATCATTTGGGTTAGGGAATGAGCTTCCCGAGGCACGTGGGCTCGAGGGAGAGGTCAGGATGAGGCATGGTTGTTGGGATTGAACCTTGTAGAGGCTTCCTACGTATCCCCGGGGTGGGGAATCAAAGTCTATGTAGTTCGGGATTGATGGGGCATATACTCTAAGGCATCCCACAATGGTGGATGGATGGGTCTTGCGCTCTGAGGTGGCCCACAATGGTTGATGGATGGATGGATGGGGCTAATTCTCTGAGGCGTCCCACAATGGTGGATGGATGGGGATTATGCTCTAAGGCTACCCAAAATGGTGGATGGATGGATGGGGCTTACACTCTGAGGTGGCCCACAATGGTGGATGGATGGGGCTTATGCTCTGAGGCAGCCCACATGGGTGGATAGATGGTGGTTACGCTCTAAGGCGGCCCACAATGGTTGATAGATGGGGCTTACGCTCTGAGGTGGCCCACAATGGTTGGTGAACCAACGTGGAGAGATAGGAATGACAGGGTGGTGGGCTTGAACTTCTTGGATGCTTTCTACCTGTCCTTGTGGTAGGGAATCAAAGTCCAAGTAGTTCGGGTGTTCAGTTTAACATCATGCGGGACGGGGGTCCGATGGGTATTGGGCTTGAACCTCGGGGAGGCTTCCTACGAACCATGCCTTGACATGGATCAAAGTCTTCATAGTTCAGGTGTGCAGTTTAACATCATCCGGGATAGGTCATACAGTTTAAAGTCATATTGGATAGGGGCATATAGTTTAACATCATGTTGGATGGGTTTTGGTGTCATAGTCAATGCTTACTCTAAGCCCACATGAGTCATGCTCTGTGAGGTAAACAAGAGGCGGCAGAGACCTGATGATCACAATGAGAAGGGCTTGTCTGTGGGAAGCGAAGAGGGGATTATGCATTGAGCAACCCATGGTGTCGGGACTTACACCATGATGGAGGCCCAGGGGCCACAAAGCATAGAGGGAGTGGTATTCGGGAACGAAGAAAGGAGGAGTCCCACTTCCCATCATGCTCCCTGCTGGCCTTGGCAGTGGAGAAGTACAGAGGTGAATGGGTGCTACCTTCTGCAAGAGGGGCTAGGGGAATACACCAAGGAGGTTTCCCTTCCCCGTGGACAAACTCCACTTCTAGAAGGGGGATATCATCACATGTGGGGGGGGGGGGGTGATCCCATCCCCGTGGAGACGAGCGGGCGCGGAGAATGTCCGAGCCGGGGGGAACCTGCATGTGAGGCACGGGGCTGGATCACAGTTTAACATCATGTGTTGAGGATGAGGTTCTTGGAAGTTTAGTGTCCTGAAGCTCAGACGAGGTGGGTTTACTCTGCACCCCAAGGTCTTACATGACCGGTGCCCTTTACTACTTATGGGAGGGAAGGTACCAGCAATGTCGTTCTGAGGGGGTGTCACGGAGCAATCCATCCAGGGGTCCACATTAGTGTGGCTATGAAAAGATAAAATAGTCATTAGCGTGCCTATGAGGAGAAGCATGAGGTAAAGAAATACAATGGGAAAACTGCCCAAGGGACCTTGAGGTTACTTCGTACGAACCTGGAAGGTCGTACGGGAAAACAGCGCATGGTGTGTATGCCCGGAATGTGTGCCCAGGGCATCGAGAAGGAGGACATCTGGTGCCTATGTAGGTAGGTACCCAGGAAGCACCAAAGTGAGGGGTCCCAGGGGTTGCGTAGAATGAAATGGTTGGTGCGCAAAACATCGGGTTGGCATGTAATCAGGGCAGAGGGATTGTGCACGACTAGTTGGATCGAGCATGGGGGATATGAATTGTGCGTGAGTGGAGAATGTCAAACCCCATGGTACGGCTGCACCCAGAGAAAGGGATTGCGCACAATTGAACCGTTTTGCGTGCAAAGTGAGGAATTTCACATAAGGGAAGAACTCTGAAGTGTTTGGAATTCCGTTTTAAGCCAGTGGGATTGGGTGCAAAGGCGGATCCCAGGGCGAGGTTGTGTGAAAAAAGATCAGTACCTAAAAGCCATATTGCGCCCGCGGAAGTCTGATTTCGTGCATGCGAGCCTGTTCGAATTCAACAAACCCGAAATGGGAGGGGTCTCCTTATATTTATAGGCATCCGACAGCGCAGAATGCAGGTTGCCGTGCAAAACTTGTGCGCCAGGGACGGTGGTGCGGAATGTTAACCGCACAGGAGCGGGCACCCAATTATTGTGCGCCTACGCTGGGGATCCTTCGCGAATCCCAGACCCCTTCCACGCAGCGCAATTATTTCGCACACATTCCCTTTTTTTCCTACAACAATTATGGGCCATCCGGACTAAGCCTCCAGGTCCGAATATGAAATTGCTTTGTCATTACAGAACTTTCTCTGGCACTTATGCATTTTTTGGCATCTAAAAATTCCCCTCCACTGAATTGGATTTGATAGGGGTCGCAACGATTTGATTCCGAGGGAAGCGCAGAATTGCAGGGCCCATGGGCCTCTGGCGTGAAAAAAGGCTCAAGTGGTGCGAAAAACCCCAGTCAGGCACGAAAGCCTCTTTACACGCAGGCGCAGAACCCTGACATGGCCTATAAAAGCCATTGTGGGCCCCATGTTTCGTACGGTGTTTCTCATGTGGTAGGCTCAGAGCTCTCATGTGTGAAATTGCTTCTTCTCATCCTTCTAGCTTAACATGATCAAACATAATCCTGAAATAAATACCAATCCATCTCTAAGCTCACGTGGGCTATCAGAAACAAATGAGGCTCGTACTTCACTTCATTCGATTGAGAGAGCATCGACCAGGCTCTAGGAATTCGTAATCGAGCCCAGATTTCCAAGGAGAAGAGGGAGGCACAACTGAAGGGAGGGGACCTCAGACCTGATCGTTGAATCATCTTCTCAACGTGCTCTAACGCATGACCAGGGCAATGCCATGAGCATTGAAATCAGTTCTAACAGAGGGGGATGGAAAATTTGAATCACATTACCCCAAATTCGGAACATAGTGAGGGTGGCGTGGAAATGAGTAATGACTGATGACCTTGTTCGGAACACAACACCCATGTTGCATTATACTCAAATGGGGATGACAAATGAGGGTTGACCGCTGACCATGTTCGCAACACAGGGCCAATCTCAAATATCGTCGATCAACTTTCCGGAACGTTGGCCCAGCACAGTAGCTGGACCATAGGTTGAGAATCCATATTATTAGGGGGTCCCATCAAATGTAACCAGCTTTTCAAAACGTTGGCCCAGGATAGCAAGCGGACTATATGTCAAGCATCCATACTGTTAGAGGGTCACATCAAACGTGATCAGCTTTCCGGAACGTTGGCCCATGATAGCCGGCGGACCATAGGTCGAGCATCCATACTGTTAGGGGGTCCCTTCAAATGTGAAGGAGGATGAGGATACAAATAAAGGGGAATACAAAGCTTGTAATGTGAAGTGGGGGTTTGTTCAAATAGAAACCAACACTCTTGAAACTATGCCACTGCAACAAAATCACATTAAGAAGGCACATTAATCTGGTCATGGACCATTCCTACTCTATAGTAGGATCTCTGGCGAGGAAACTGTTGCTTCCCAATGCCATTATAGGGCTTCCTGAACTTGTTAAGGGAAAATTTTTCAGTTACACAACTCACCGTAGTGTCAGGTGAAGAAAGGATGGGAATCACGATTCCCTGGGATGGACCCGAGACAAAATGTTTGGGCGTTCCTACGTATCCCACAAGGATGGGAATCAGGACACACGTAGTTCTAAAAAGGATCTTAGTTTAAGGTCTTAGAACACGGACCAGTGACCTAAAAGGATGGCGGGATGTACATGACAAGGCGATTATGAAACCTGACGTTAATGAGGACATAAGCCCTACTCACCATGTGTTCCCTGGGGAAGTGTTTCGGTCAAGGGACCAAGCACGATCTTTAGGCTGGGCCCGTTGGGAAGTGTCTGGGCCCTCCTACGTATCCCATAAGGATGGGAATCAAGTCATATGTAGTTCTTGGAGGGTGGTATGGAACGGTATGGTACCTGTGAAAAGGATGAAAGGGATGTGTGGGTCTAGCCCTCGCATAGAAAGAAGTGGCATTTGATGTATCTTGTTTGTACTTGAAGGTGAATGGTTTTTCTTTTGTGGAGCGACTGGCCTAGGGTGAAAATTCCTGGTATCACCAAAATAGTCAAGCCATATATGGGAATTGAAAAATGGTATGATAAATGACCAATACCCAATGTGATTCTCTCTATGGAGAGTTCATCACAACGCAGTGCCGTTTTTCGTCCTGCGGTCGGGACGATATCATCACAGTTTACGATCATGCGGTAGGACCAACCAGCACAGTTTAAATTCATATGGCTTGGACCCGGGGAAATACGCATGATGTGATAAATAATACCCGATGCGGACGAGTACATAATCCCATACCATCACTGCGCACATTTCTGGGAGAGGAGGCTCTGGCCAAGTGGCCGATGAGGGTTTAAAGATTAAGGCGTATGAGACACTAGCCTCCAGCTGAGCTGGGCCCCAAATGCAATGTATGGGTGACCCCTAAATTCCCATAATGATGAGGGTCAAGATTTTCATGGTTCTTAGAGAATTCCCAAACCCATAATCTTAGCGCTCAGATCGCGGGAGCCACGAGAGACACCGTAACGCAGCAATGTCTGCCTAACGTGTGGAAGTGCACTGAGGGTTAGTGCAAGGAGTTCCGAGATTCCACCTTGACATGATGGGGTGAAACATAATGTGAATCATGCAACCAACATTCAGGGCCTGAAGGAGTCGACGTGACGATGGAGGACTACTGCTGACTATGTTCACAACACAACATCCTTTCGTGTTAGCCTGAGATGGGGAGAAACAAATGAGCATCGACCGCTAACCATGTTCGAAACGTGGGATTTGTATCAATTTGTTATCTGAAACCCTCGAGGGCATTGGCTCGCAATTGAAGGAGAGACCTTATGCATTATATCCAGGCCATTCTTGGGGTTCCCTCTAGGTGTGAAAGATAATGGGGGCCCAAATGAAAAGGAGCACGAAGCGTTATAATTTGATAGAACGTCCCTAAGTTGAACATGACACTCCAAGTCCTAGACTAGAGTACTCTGAACAAATTTTTGGTTCACTGAAAGGGTTCAAATAGCTCAATTTGAGAGTGGAAAAAAGGTAGAGGATTCTTGGGAGAAGGGGGCATGGCACCAAAAACCCTATAACACCCCTATATATCCCCCTCGTGGAGAGGGACATGCCAAGAGGTCGAGGTGACCGGGAGATCGTGGGATCTCTTAAGAGATGAGGTTGGACCTGAAACCTAGGTGTTCAAGCGGTCCTACATATCCCATAAAGATGGGAATCAAGCCACATGTAGTTCTTCATGGATAGTTTAATGTCATGTAGGACGATGAAAGGCATTTCATCTGGGAATGTGTATGGTTTAGTGAATAACCCAATTCCAATGAGGACATAATCCTCCACCACACCATACAATCCCACAGGAGAGAGCCTGGGCCGAGGGTCCAAGGCTAGACCTCGGTCAGGGAGGCCTGACCGGCTTGTGGTTTAACATTATGCAGGATGAGCATGAAGTTTAAGGTCATGCGGGACCGTAGTGATGTTTAAAGTCATTTTTGAACCCAACAGTTTTGGGTAATGTATAACCCAATAGTTTAGGGTCATGTCGGACCCAACAGTTTTGGAAAAATACTGATTGAGGAAGATAGCGTTTGTGGGTTGAGTTATATGCTCACCATCTGTGGTCACCAATGAGAATTCACCATTGTGATAAACCTTATGGACAAATAAAGGTCCCAACCATTTGTGCTCAAACATTGGTGGTTTCCTACTGGGGATCATTGGCGCACAGAGGGCCAGAACCAGGTCACCTTGCAGGAAGTAGCGGAGGCGAACCTTCTTGTTGAAAGCCCGATCCATCCCACTCTGATGCCTTTCTAGGTTGTGCAAAGCACGAATCCTATACTTGTCCAGAATTTCCAATTCATCTAGATGGATTTCGGAAACTCTCTATGGCACTTTCTGGTCATAGACTGCTGGACGCAAAGAGGGAAACTGAATCTCGATGGGTAGGACGGCCTCAGTTCTGTACACCAGGGAATATGGGGTCACCTAGGCGGAATTATGAGTCATCATCTAATAAGCCCAAGGGGCATTGGGGAGTTTATCCGGAAAACTCTTCTTGTTCTGAACAACCATCATCTGTATAATGTTTGAGAGGGTTTTGTTAAATGTCACGATCTATCCATTTTCCTGCACATGATAGTGGGAGGTATGATTAGAGATAATATTGGACATGGCTTACAATTTTTTCAACTTGGATGCTCGGATGTTGGTGTCGTTATCATTGAGGATTGCGTAAGGTACTCCAAATATATAGATGATATTGGAACCGAAAAATTCAGCGATAGAACGGTCTTTGACTTCCTTGAGCATAATTGCCTATGCCCACTTGGAAAAGAAATATGTAGAGGTACGGAAGAACCAACATATTCGAGATGTTGCCGGTGGGTAAGGTCCTATGAAATCCAACACCTAGAATACAAAGGGCCAAGAATGCATGGTAGTGTGGAGAGGCTCTGGTGTCTGATGCACAAAGTTAGCATGAACTTGGCATGCATGGAACCTCTTGGAGAACTCGATGAAGTCTTGTATAATGGAGGGCCAGAAGTACCCTAGCCTATATATATGGTGAGAAAACTTTTACCCAGCCAGATGGGCTCCACAGGAACCAGCAAGAAGCTCTTGAATGACTTGTGGAATCTCAACCCCTTGAGGGAAACGGAGGATAACACCATCAAATCCTTGTTCATAAAGGATCTTCTCAAGGTTGGGACCGCTCTGAAGGGTAAACTGCAGCGTGCGGCATCAGATTCGCTCGCTCTCTTCTTGGTCTGATGGATGATTACCGCATTAGAGGTATTCAACCAAGGGTTTCCACCAATCAGGAACCATTTCGATCACCGCATCTGATGTACCCGGGGCTCCTGACGTAGGGGCTTCGGCGGAAAGATGGTTTGTCTGCGGGCCACGATCATCCTCCGGGGTAACAAGAGAAATGAATCTCTAGTGCACCACGTGGATAATCAGGTCGTCCTGTTTGGGACAAGCGACGCAGCCATGCTGGCCAAAAAATCTGCTCGACCGTTCAGTGACCAAGGGACGTGAATGACCTCTAGCCAAGAAGGGAACTGATCCATTAGATGGAGGGTGCAGTCCAACAATGGCACGGGTTCTGGATTCCTGAAAACATAGTCGCCATTGACCTGCTTAATGACAATCTTGGAATCCCCTTTCACATAAAAATGTAATACATCGATCTCAAGGGACAAATCGAGACCAGTAATAAGAGCCTGATACTCTGACTCGTTGTTAGTGCAACCCTCTGACAACAGGAATGAGTACGACATAATGGCTTGCTCTAGGGTGGTGAAAACGATACACATGCCCACTTATTTGATCCTAGGATCATTGAGTCTCCTACCGATGGGGCTCTAGTAGGCACCATCTATGTGCATCTGCCAACATGGGAAGGCATGATCGAATTAGAGGATTGCATCATCAAGAAAACGAAGGTCCAACGGCTGATATGTGGAGGCTTGGTGGGCAGCTAAAAAGTCTGCCAATGCCTATCCTTTGATAGACATCCGAGGCACACAACTGATGACGAACTACTGGAGGATCACCACACATCATGCTAGTCAGCCAGTCAACATAGTTTGGTTCAGAATTTAATTCAGTGGGTCTACCCGAGAGACCAGCTATACCTCGTGGTGCTCCAAGTAGTGCCGCAAATTTTGTTCGGAAAATACGAGAGCTAGACAACTCTTCTCGATAGGAGAATATCTGATTTCCATATCGAGGAGCGTGTGGCTGAGGTAGTAGAGGTTGTTCTCTATTCCCTTGTTGTTCTTCTGGGTGATAAGTGCGCCGAGGGACTGTTCTAGGGCGGTAACGTAATGGACTAGAGGCTTCTCAGAGACGATTGTCATCAAGATCGGAGGTCAGAGCGATACTGCTTGATTTCCTTGAAGGTGGTCTGACACTCTTCCTGCAATTCATAGGTGGTGCCTTTCTTCATGAGGTGGGAAAAGGGATTACACTTGCCATCCAGATTAGTAATGAATCGGCATATGTAGGATAAGTGGCCTTGGAGACCTCAAAGCTCCTGAATATTACTCGGGGGAGGAATCTGGATGATGGCCTTGATCTTATCTGGATCGATCTCGATTCCTCAGTATCTGACAACAATGCCAAGCAACTTGTCGGAGGTGGCCCCGAAAGCACACATCAACGGGTTCATCTTCAGGTGGTGGGAATGGAGGAAGCCGAACACTTTCTCTAGGTCATTGATATAGTCCTGCCGCTGGCGATATTTAACCACCAGATCATCCACGTAGCATTCCACCAATGTTCCCAGAATCGGCTTGAATATGCAATGCATGACCTGCTGATATGTGGCATCTGCATTCTTCAGGACGAAGGGCATAACCTGACAACAGAAAGTTTCTTGGGGTGCCCTGAAAGATGTGGATTCTTCCTCCTCGGGGGCCATCTAGATCTGATTATTCCCAAAGTACACATCCATGAAGAAGAGGGTTAGGAACCCAGTAGTGGAATCAATAAACAACTATGTCACTGGGAGTGGAAAATCATCATTCGGACAGTGGCGGTTGAGATCGTGGAAGTCGATACAGACCCTAATCTGCCCCTTCTTCTTCCTGACTGGAACAAAGTTGGCTAACCACCTGGGATACTGAACTTCCTTAACAATCTTGGATTTGATAAGCTTGTCAACTTTGCTCTTGACCATGGCACCATGAGAGGGGTGCATCTTTCTGGGAGACTTCTTGAACCCGCGATGGTTTTCCGGGAGACCAAGGTGGTGGATGACTACTTGAGGATCTAGTCGTGTCATTTCATCGTAACTCCAAGAAAACACATCATGGTGCTATTTGAGGAATTCCACATACCGCTACTTCTCCTCGGGGGGCATGGCGGGACTGACCAAGGTGGTTCTCGGGTCTGCCTCGCTATAGAGGTTCACCTGTACCAACTTGTCGAATGTGGTACAGACACCTTCTTCAAAAGCAGTGAGAGCATCCTCTAGGGCCCCTTCATCGCTTTTGGAGGGATCTTCTATGGGGGAGTTGTTTCCAGGCCACCAGACTCCAATGGGGGGCTGGTGCCAGCTTGAGCGGAAATAGACATCACATCAGGAGATTCATGAGCCACTGAGACCATAGTGATGAAGGCAGTCGATCCAATCCCATCTAATCTTCAGCCCAAGGGGACGCACTTGATGAGCTCTACACTGGGCCTGCTGTCTAGTCTCAGCGGGATGCACGACCTGGCTGGAGGTGCCAACTATCGTGCCCCGGCGATCCATGTAACCATGGCTCTGATGACGTTGGCGACGGTTGGGGACATTGGGAAGTTATACCTGGCGTTCCCCATTGTCAGGAGTCAAATAGGGATTTAACAACTGTACGCTGTTAACCGAAGTGTAACTTGGATTGTCACTTGAGGAGTCATCCACTACTGGGTGGAGTCTTATAGGGATCCCCATTTATGGGTTCCTAATGTCGCCAAAAGTACGGGACGATGACGACATTGGCGGGCGCATTGTTTCTTCTTGCGCAGCCACTGCTTGCTCTTTTGGGAAGAGGCTGGTTGAGACGATGATGCTGCAGTAGTAACCACAGCTTCTGAGGGCTCTGGATGATCCAGGCATGCACTGATGATGCCCAGGGTTCAGGAGACCACCTTGTGGTCCATCCAGTTGTAATACTTCTTGGACCCAGGGTCGGAAACCTACTTCCATTCACCTGCGTCGCTGCTACTACCATCCGATCTCACAAAGACACTTGCCACTTGTGTCGGGGCTGGTCCCAACCTGAATATATTGTTGTCAATATGGTCCTGGATCTAGTCCATGGACATGTAGAATTTCTTGATGGTGTGCCCCAGTATCCGGTGATAAAGGCAGTAGTTGGGAAGATCAGTGAGATTCGATTCTTCTGGCATCCGGCGCTCAGGAAGCCGTACGATTCTCTGCTCCAAGGAACTGCATAAGTAACCTGGGACCTGATCCTCATCAAATAAGTAGGTCTGATTCCTTATGTTCGTAAAGTGGGCTCTAGGAGGCTGACTCTGATGGGGATCTGGAGGAGCATGTCGATGAGGCGTAACTTGATTATCTCTCCTAGGCGGTGGCAGTGCGTTACACGGAGGTGCTTGCCAATTTGGAGGTAGTCACTACTGGGCTGGAAGCTGTGCCTATGAGGCGGACCCCTATTGGGTTGCGGAGATGGCCTCACTAGTATCAATTCTAGCTGCTTGGGGGCCTCTATCTGGGCCACAGCTGTGTGCTCGGATCTGGCAGCTCTACGTGCTGGGATTACATGTGGCAGCGGGCGTGCCTGACTGACCTGTTGCAGGGCTTCTTCGAGGCACTGGGCTTTGTCTGAGAAATTCCAAAACACTCCGGGGTAATTCTGAGTGATCATAGAAGGAACCAATTCCACCTTGACATTCCCTACGCACATTATTAGTAATTTCTCCCGAGTTAGTGGCATGTAAAAGGATTATGTGAGCCCCTTCCACTAAGCGATGAAGTCCGCGACTCGCTCATCGGGCCTTTTCTTGCACCTGAAGAGGTCTTCGAAGTTCGTCTTCTGGGTTGTGGAACTACACTGGTAGATAAATTGCATGTGAAGGTCCTCCCATCTAGTCACATATCCGATAGTGAGTTGGCGGTACAAGACGAACACTGGCCCCTCCAATGTATGAACTAAGAAACGGAGCTTGGAGGCCTCCTACAACGTTGGAGTTCCTAACATAGGCCCACACCTTGAGTTGAAGTGGGAGAGATGCTGTGGAGGGTCTCCAATACCGTTAAAGGGGTGGAAGTGGGGTTCCCAAATCCCGGAGGTACTGCCATCTCATCCACCCATGCTGGGTACGGCTTGCCGTCTAGTGGGATGGCAACCTACCGAGTTTCCAAAGTCTCTACGTGGGTGATGAGTACTGCCATCGAATCATCTAGATGCGGGTTCCAATCCTGATGGGCATCTATAACCACAAGTTCATTTTCAGGCTCTTCAATTCGGTAGACAAGCTCAATAGCGCATGGAGCAACTGGTGGAGTGACCCCTGGGGCGGTGGGGGGAACTCGAGTGGGGTCTCTTGGGTGGTCACACCAGTTAGGAGGGTTTGGAGAAACATATCGTGTCCTCTTGCCATAGGCTTTAGCCTCTCCTCTGTCATTGAACATGGCATGACTGAGGTTTCCTGGGAGAATCTCGCTGAGGGGTAGTTGTTCCTACCCCAGCTGCCCCGGCCTAGGATCACCGTAGTCAGGTTTCTGCTCTGCAATGCGGTCATCCAGAAGCTCATCGACCACCCTCTTCTGCTTATAAAAATATTGGCGCAGCCTGGCCTTCTTAGGATCTTCCTCCACCTTCTACACTAAGTCAGATAGGTCGGAGAGCTTGACAGCCCCAACATTCTCTTAACCATTCCTGATATTCAGGCTCAGTGTTAATGCCTCAGTGGGTGCGGGGAGACCTAAGAGGTTCCTCTAATGACGATTAATCTTCCCTGATGGGTCCAGTGGCGGCTTGTCCTCAGGGTGTATGTCCCCATCATGAAGTTCCAGACCGTTCCCCTCTCCCAAGAGATCATCCATGTTCATCGTCGCTGCCCTCAGGGTCATGTCCTCATAGCCACCCAGAGATTCGGCCTACCGCCGGCGAATCGCACTAAAGAGAAGGGCAGCGTACTGCCCCCATCCATGGATGTGTGCATGGGGAGTGGCCTCGTTGATTACATTGCGGAGTACTTGAAAACTCTTAACTCATTGTTGTTGGAGGGACCCATGGTGGCCAATTGATTTGGGGTGCCTGTTTGTGGGAAGCGTGGCCAGTTCGACCCGAAGACATTGCTCTCTGATATCCTCGAGGTGTGCTTGGCTCCCAGGATAAGGCATTTGATTGTGGCAAAGATGGGAGTGAGTCACCCGGATGGTCTGGTAGAAACATTCAAACTCTCTCTGGGTGAGCGATTCCAATGTATCAAAATCCGACCATGCGACCGACCAAAACTTCTCAAGGAAGTGACCTGCTGTGAGGATGGTCCAGAATCCATATGACTCAGGTTCAGGATCTGGCCCTTGATGTCCCCGCTCATCAACTGGGAATTTCTGGGGAAGTGGAAGCGGTGTCGAGGTAGGCCGCTAGGCTAGTGGTCAGGCTAGCGAAGAATACGGCAAATAGGATGATTGGCTGACGAAACCTAGGTCATCTTCCAAGGGTTGCATTGACCTGGATTCCACATAATGATAGGATGGACTGGCGAATAGGCCTCCTTTAACAGTGTCGGTTCTTGTCAGGGGTGTGCTATGTCGTGGCTCTTCGGCCATCGACCCCCAAAAAATCTCTCCGCCATCTCTGGCCGAGGTGGAAAGTGCTTCCGAAGAGGTCGATGGTGACTACATCTTCGATCCCTTGGGATACACCAAGTCCTCTTCCTTCTAGATATACCTTCATAGGGAGGCATGGATCATAAGGATCTCACATTCAGGTAGTACGAGGCTGACACGCCACGTCCCTATCCCAGTCGTTGACTCAGAGGACTGAGGGGAGGGCTCCATCACTGAGTCGTACTATGCCTCGGAGTCTGAGAAACAGACTAGTCTGATTTCCGTCCAGCCTTCCCTGGAATTTCTCTTACGGCAACAAAATCCCACCTTCTTTCCCATGGGTGGCTCCTCAGGGCAGGGCTGATTTCCATGACGGAGTACTCTGGCCGCACTGGTGCTGAGGGCGGAGTATTGAAGGCCGGGGTGCGGGGACCACCAGGGAAAATGTCAAAAGGGACATGGGGGGACCTCCATGTGGGTGATTGACTGGATATACAATGGCTCCATACTCATGGATTCTGGTAGTTGATATAACCCCATAACCAGTGTAGTGAGGGCTGGAGAGAACCCCACCCGTAGTCTTGCTGTCGCGGGGAAGCCCCTTACCTCCATGCAGGCCTCTGGGCTGAGGATGGAAGTAGGGAGGGCCCACACCTTCCCGAACGGTGGCACGGAGTTGGCCTTCACGCTGGATGGCACTACCACGAATCGGTTCATAGTGGCCATTGCCTATGTTGGCCACCAGAAGAGTCAACCAAACCTGCCTGTGGGGCGGTTGGGGCCTCAATCCACATCAGGCATATAACTTCCCGGGATCAATGTGTGTGGGGGTTTGATTATAGGAGTCAGCGGTGGCTCAGGCCATAGTGGTTTATGATTTTGATGCCCTGGGGCGGGCATCCTCTTCCACCTGTGCCCGACGCTGGCGTCGGGTCAGAAGGGTCGGAGCCAGTGGTGCAGGCACATGGATTTCCTGCTCCTCGGCACTGGGAGTCAGGCGGCGGTGCCAACATTGCCTGGCGGGGGCCCTTGCCGTGAACTGTTGAAGAGGGTCTCTGATTGGGACAACCCAGACATCCCCTACCTCGTTGGCGTAGGGGAGGGAGGTGTCAAGTTGTTTCGGGGATAAGCTCCCAAAACGGTTGAATTTCAGGGTGGGGAGCAGCGGCTCCCTGTGCGGCCCTTGGGGACGGCGTTGGCGGTGAGGCGCAACTGCCTCAAGGTCCAAACAAGATATGTCCCTGGTGGGGATGACCCCCTCCTCTTCATACCTATGAACATTGTCATTGATCACCCTTTGTTGGATAATATTTGACGGGGAGATGGGGCGTCAGAGCCCAGCGGTAGTGGCGGTCGGAGCAGCTATGGAAGAGGCAGAACCGCGTGATGTGGCCACGTCGGTACATCCCCTGCCCCTGCGCCAGGGGGCAGGTGGAGATCAAGTTCCAAATGCAGTTATCTGAGTCTTGAAAGCAGGGAGATGAACCCATTAATACTGATAGGAATATAAAATGACAACCAGTATCCCAGCGTCATTCCGTCTTCCGTGGTTTTTAAGAGGGATCCATGCTGACAACGTCACAGAACGAAGTGCCCAACGTCCTGACAGACGCAACCCCGGGAGGGCTTCACGTCCGAGTGCTGGATTCCCAGACCTGGTGACATGCTAATCTTTTGACGCAGCAAATGCTACCAGTCTTTATATTGAGGAGATTAGCTTCACGTCGGGTTCACAATTTTCTGTTTCTGATGCTTTCCGCCGGGGGCGCGCATCCGTCGCGTAGAGGACGCTCTACTCGTTGCCCCAAATTCCTTCTTTCTAAAGGCAGGTGGCATTCGTTCCTTATTCAGGGATGTCTACTCCTTGATCGAAACTAAGATGATGGGTTGTCAGTTTCTCCTACCGTGGATTCCTACTTGGAACTTGTTACCTAGTTCGGGTCTCCCTCATAGATTGAAGACGTGTTCGTGAAACTCTTCCTGGTCCCATATCTTCATGGACACCAGTTAATTAGTTTGCTTCCGTCGAGACACTCCAAGGGGTTTGGTCGGGGCAGCATCCTTCGGTTAGGGGAGTGGTCATGCTGAGTCATCATTGGCGTGTCTTGACGTTGGGGGATTGGCATGTCTATCTTCAATCCCTTATTATAGGGATTCTCTAGGGCACAGATGCCTAAGGCATCCCACATCGAACGTGGGTAATTGTATGCCATAGTCATGTATCTAAGGTTTTCCACAGCTTCCAATGTTTAACACAGGGTATGTCGTGAGTTTAACGTCCAGTGGAGATGGATCATACTGATCGGAACACAAATAGTGGATTAGATAAAATAACCCCATGGAGGGAACACCGATGTTGGGGCCTACACGTGGGCGGCTTTCCAAATGTGGTGGAGTGGAACGAGGTGGCATGATACCACCAGGATGTGGCCGACTGGGTAAGAATTCGGATGGGTGATGAAGTAAAGGGTATAGAACTGTGTCGTGGCTTCCTTCGTCCCATGCCTTGACACGGATCAATGTCCTCATGGTTCGGGATGACACGGTTGGACACCTGAAAGGGCGACCCATGAGAATGAACGCATGGATGGGTCCCAGAGAGGGTAAAACCTTCATGTTAGAGCATGAGCTTCCCGAGGCATGTGGGCTCGAGGGAGAGGTCTGGATGAGACATGGGTGTTGGGCTTGAACCTTGTGGAGGCTTCCTACGTATCCCTGTGGCGGGGAATCAAAGTCCATGTAGTTCAGGATGGATGGGGCTTACCCTCTAAGGTAGACCACAATGGTGGATGGATGGGGATTACGTTCATAGGCGGCCCATAATGGTTGATGGATGTATGAATGGGGCTTACGCTCTGAGGCGGCCCACAATGGTGGATGGATAGGGCTTACGCTCTGAGGCGAACCACAATGGTGGATGGATGGATGGGGCATACGCTCTGAGGCAGCCCACAATGGTGGATGGATGGCGATTATGCAATGAGGTGGCCCAGAAGGGTGGATAGACAGGTAATACGCTTTGAGGTGGCCCACAATGGTGGATAGATGGGGCTTATGCTCTGAGGCATCCCACAATGGTTGGTGAACCGACACGAAGAGGGCGAAATTACTGGGTGGTGGGAATGAATCTCATAGAGGCTTCCTATGTATCCCGGTGGTAGGGAATCAAACTCCACATAGTTCGGGTGTGCCGTTTAACATCATGCAGACGGGGGTCCGATTGGTATTGGGCTTGAACATTAGGAAGGCAACCTACGTACCATTTCTTAACATGGATCAAAGTCCTCGTATTTCAGGTGTCCAGTTTAATGTCATGTGGGACAGGGCATACAGTTTAACGTCATGTTGGACGGGGGTATACAGTTTAACATCATGTTCGACAGGGTTTAGTTTCATAGTCAATGCTTACTCTAAGCCCACGTGAGTCATGCTCGGTGTGGGAAACAAGAGGCCGCACAGACCAGACAATCACCTTGGGAAGGGTGCTTCTGTGGGAATCAAAGAGGGGCTTATGCATTGAGCGGCCCATGGTTCCAGGACTTACTCCAGGATGGAGGCCCAGGGGTGAAAAAGAGTAGAGGGAGAGGGATTTGGGACTGAAGAAAGGAGGAGTCCCACTTCCAATCATGCTCCCAGGTGGCCCTGGTAGTGGGGAAGTATGGAGGGGCATGTGTGCTAGCTTTTTCAAGAGGGGCTAGGGGCTTACACCAAGGAGGTTGCCCTTCCCCATGAACTAACGCCACTCTAATATGGAGGATATCATCACATGTTTGGGGGGTGATCCCATCCCTGTGGAGAAGAGTGGGAATGTAGAATGTCCGAGCCAGGGGGACCCTACATGCGAGGCACATGGCTAGATCACAGTTTATCATCATGTGCTGAGGACAAGGTGCTTGGCAGTTTAAGGTCCTGCAGCTCAGACGAGGCGGGTTTACTTCACACCCCTAGGTCTTACATGATAGGTACCCTTTACTCCATGTGGGAGTTATGGTATCGGCAACGCCATTCTATGGGGGTGTCGCGGAGCAAACCGTCGAGGGGTCCACGTTAGCATGGCTATGCGAAGAAGCAATAGCTGTTAGCGTGCATATGCGAAAAATCATGAGGCAAAGAAATGCAATGGGAAAAACCACCCATGGGACCTTGAGGTTACTTCGTATAAACCTAGATGGTCATACAGGAAAATAGTGCTTGGTGTGTGTGCTTGGAATGTGTTGTCGGGGAATCCAGAAGGAGGACATCGGGCACCAACGCAGGGAGGCACCCGAGAAGCACCAAAGTGAGGGGTCCATGTGGTTGCATGAAAAGAAATGGTTGATGCGCAAAACACCAGGATGGAATGTAATCGGGGCAGAGGGATTACAAGAGACTAGTAGGATCACGCACAAGGGATATAAATTGTGCGTGAGTGGAAAAGGCCAAACCCAACGGTACTGCCACACCCAGCGAAAGTGACTGCACCCAATTGAACTGTTTTGTGTGAAATGGTAGTAATTGAACACAAGGGAAGAACCATGAAGGGTTTGGAACTCTGTTTTAAGCTAGTGGGATTGCACATAATGGCAGATCCCGGGGTGAGGTTGTGTGAAAAAGGATCAGTACCTGAAGGCCATCTTGCGCGCAGGGAAGTCTGATTTCGCGCACGAGAGCCAGTTCAAATTCCGCAACCCTAAAATGAGAGGGGTCTTCTTCTATTTATAGTCATATGGCTGCATGGAATAAAGGCCGCCGCACAAGACTTGTGCGCCAGGGACGGTGGTGTAGAATGTTAACTACGTGGGAGCGGGCGCGCAATTATTGCGCGCCTGCACTGGGGATCCTTCGTGAATCCCAGACCCCTTTCGCGCGGCCCAATTTTTTCATGCGCATTCCTTATTTTTCGCGCAACAATGTTGGGCCCTCTGGACCGAGCCTCCGGGTCCGAATATGACTTCTCTTTGTCATTGCGGAACTTTCTCCTGTACTTATGCATTTTTCGGCATCTACGGTTATCTTGTAATAAATTCACATGAAAGAGAATAATTATTCAAGATACACTAGTCAAAATATAAGACAATAAGTTCATCATATATTTTCCACATGATGGAAATAGATCATTCATGGTACATCAATGTGAAAGAGAAAAAATCTATGAGCCTCAACTATTTTTTGAGGAAGGATTTCCCACTATCCTTCTTGGTTCTGAAATGAATAATGTTCTCAAAAACCTCTCAATTTATGTGAACAATGAAGAGGAGATCCCATAAAACACTGATATAATTCCTAAAGGAAGTGTGGATGACTGAATAATTTTCTTGCATGACCCTTCTTTTTGGAAGGATGTAAGAGGTCATGTATACATATACCCTTTACATGACGGTAGTGAACCTAAAAAAACATAACTTGCATGATATAATAATATACAATAAAGAATAAAGACATCAATAAATATATACATGAATTTACTCATTCATAATGGAATATATGACAATTCATAAATAGAAAAATTGATATTTCATGACATTTTGTGTTGTATCGGGTAGAAATAATCTAGGATGATGTATTACATGCGTGTTACCCATTATACATTAATGATATATTTTTTATATTTCATGCATGACACATATGACATGATATCATGAAGATACATTGATAATCCAAAACTAAAATTTGATATCTCTTATTTTTTGTTTAATAACTCAGGCAGAATAAGAATGAGTGATTGAGTTGATTTCTAATAATTGTCATTGGGTTCTAGAAGAATTATAACATTTTGAATACACTAAATATTCATAATACTCTAAATAAGGCATAAGAATAATAGATATCCTACATGATAGTTTAACCCATTTATTTCTATATTAATGGTTTATCATTGGATTTTTTCATTAATAAGAAGTTATTGAGATTCATTAGTTTTGAGAGAAGAATAGTATTATTAAATTACTAATATCATCCAGAGGAGCAAGACGACATCATTCACTTGTGCTGAAAAAAATGTCTTGTGCTATACCTATTAAGTATTAGGAAAGTGATTTAAATTCTATACTCATTCCAATTCATTTCATGATAATATAATAAAATCTATTGTTGAGTGGGACAATAACCCTAGTAAACTTAGTACATAGTCACCCACACTAGAGTTGAACCTTATAAAAAATACAATATCTTTATGTGTTTTAATTTTTTCTCATTCTTGATGATTATAAATTAATAATGTAAGATAAAGATTTCATGAATAAGTTATAGAGGTATTAACATTTATAACATATCTATAGTGATATAAAGTAATCCCACACTGATTCATCACCCCTACCAGTGTGTTCATCCTAAGGGGAACCTAAAAATTAGTATCCTTGTAGAACACTCCTCCGATTATATCATCTAATTTGATGCTTCTCATGATTTTATATATCTACTCTCATTCTATAATGGTGCCAAAACATGGTGGATTTTTATCTTGTGTATACTATATCCATATATCATCCAATAAAATTAATAACATAAAGATTAAATAATTTAGAGTGATGAAGAACAAATCCCTTATTGGAAAACATGATGATGAATCATTTTCCGAATGCATTTTTCTTAGAATGACATGTCAATAATCAGGTTTTATGATCGAAAAGCTTGTTTGAAAACATAATAAAATTTATATAGTTCTATCTCATGTATTTCTACATCTTTATTTAAAGTGGATACAATATAAAATCTTTTTGAAGTATCCCTCATGAAGATCCCAGTATTTGTGGATGTGATCACCTATCTAAGGATTTTCATGATAAATTAGTTGAGACACTGAAATATATAAATGATCACATATACAAATAATTTTCCACATTTATCTATATCTCATTAAATGGTATATAGGATAACATCAATGATCCTCAATAAAATTTAGGAAACATGGCGACATATTTTGAATAAATAATGCAATCCAATATTATGCTCTCCGAAAAAAATTATCTCAAAATGAAGGGATTATTGATCATGAATAAAGGGTCATTATTTTTTTAATTAATGGATGAATATAATTAATGATAATTATGATGGCACTAATGAATTTGAAAATTAGTTAAATTGTTTAAATTAAAATGTATATCCCTCATAGATGAGAATAAATGATAAATTTTATATTAAAGAAAACTATATCAAGGAGCATGAAACTATATTATAGAAGAAATGTAAAAATAATGATGAGGAAGTTACGATGATCAAGAAAGAATTTTATGTTAATTTTAAGTTAATGGAGTGTGAAAAATTCATCCAAAATATGATATTAAATGATTTCTTTGAAAAACCATAGATTATTGAAAATGTTCATGCTTTTTATTTAATAAAAATTGTAAGAAGATCTATTACATATGAAATGTAGAAAAAAAAGTTCTATTGTGGAATATTATTCTTAATTTCCTCTATATTTTTGATGGAATCTATTAAAATAATTCAATATAGAGTCTCACGTTGACTTGGAGAATAATATAAGATCAATCACTGATAATAATATTTTTCCATATGTTGGTCGTATAGAATGTGAATGATCCAAATAAAAACCTAAAAAAGATGACGGAGAAAAATTATGAGGATAAAACCACTACATTTTTTATAAAAAAGTAATGTTTAAAATAGTTTTTTTACCATAAATATGTATAGTATAAGAATGAACAGAAAAAAAATATCAACCATTATAATCTTTCACAACTATAAAAAAAATAACATATCTATATTGTGTGGCTAATGTTGGTGTTGTGATAGATTTGGGTATGTGTAATGTGATAACTAGAATAATTTGTCAATATCTAAGAATCAATGAAATCCAACAACTATGAGGATACATGAAATTATGAAGAAATGTTCAACGAACATACAGAATTGTATGACTATTATAAATATGGTTTAATGTTTAAAGAACATTTGTGTTACTTTCAATGGAAGTGGACATAATGAAGAATTATACAAGTGTAAATAATTCGATAATGCCTCCAAAATAATTCTAATGAAAATTTCATTGAAGAAAAACACGTGAGATAACTCTGTAATAATAATTAATTTGGATAAAAAAAATTGACAATGAACATTCCCAATAGTTTTACCAAAAATATAGGAAAGTCACCCTTGGGTTAATTTTAAAAGAATAATAATGCTCAACCCAATCCCAAAAAGAAAAAAAATGGTGATACACTAAATATTTATCATTCTAATTTTGTTAAATAAGCAGTCACACCATGGAATGCAATCCATAGGCAATGGAAATCACCATTGATGGAGTTTAGATTATGAAATAAACGGAGAAACCAGCCCAAGAGAAAAATAAATGGTCTAAAATGGTAAATAATAAAGGTAAGATTACATGTTAAACTACCATGTATGATGAGAATTATCGAGATTGTATAATTATAACCTAGATTAATAAATTTTATAGGAACTATATTGGAAGAAAAATGGATAAATGAATATAGTAAGAGAAAATAAAATATTATCAATGATGATATTGAATATAAAGAGATTTTATTAAAATTTGATAACTAGAAGATGTCAATAGTATTGTGTCTAAGGTACTAGAAGCCTGAATCCAATTCAAATGATTTCATGTTCAAAACTCCAGCTGAAGAAGAAATATAAAAACAAGATTTATAAATATCCATCTGGTAAATGTTCCTTGATAACCATTTTAAAAATAAAATTACAAAGAAATTCATCACAAACGAAATTGATCAACCATGATACGGCCAAAATATAATAAATCTAGAGATTTTATAATGAATATTTCACCCTTACATAGAGTATAGAATAAATGAGTTTTGGGTTTTATTAAAAATTCTCATCATTGTTTCGATAATTGAATAGGAAAAAGAGATACACTTTATTCACTTCAACATTCAGTTTTTCATTATATGAGAGGAACATAAGGTGATTCACATATTCATAGGGACAAGTTAACTATATCGATTTTCATATTGAAACAGACTGAAATGAAATGGTTTTTAAATTTTTCAACTACAAAGGGGTAATTTTTAAAATGAAGAATCTAAGTCGAATTTTGAGAGTGGGGTCACTTCAAAGTGACGTTTTTAGACATGGGTCATGGCCCGAGAAGTTTCCGTGTTGACTTGAGAAATTTCAGGTGCATGAGACCAAGAAAATAAACTTTTTATGGTCTTATATTAGGCACACTATTTTTTAGAAACCATGAGGACCACTGTACGATACTATCCAACTATGCTCAAAGGGGGAAGAGAAATTTCTCACTGGCTACACACAGTTTTCCAAAGCATGTGACTATCCTTACATAATAAAAAAACATGATACTACCACTAACCTATAGTCACAGTTATAAAACCATTGTTGTAGGTGGTTACAACCATGGTTATGTGGCCTATAGTCATAGTTTTAAGACTATGGCAATATGTCGGTTTTCTAGGGTCTATAGCCTTCATTTTCAAAACTATGGCTATATGCCATTTTTTTCTAGGTCTATAGCCAATATTTTTAAAACCACACATATAGGTATCCCATGCTTCTGCAGGAAAAAAATTCCAACCCAAAAAATGGTGGGTATATATATTTCCATGGTTTTGAGACCATTTCCAAATTATTTATTAATATATATATATATATATATATCATAATATATATCTATCAATATATATATATATACTCAAAATGTTCTATAGTGTATTGGTGAGGTCGTTGATACATAAAGGGGAAGTGTGGGGATCGATACCTACTGGTCACTTATTTTTTAGGCTATTTCTACATTTTAATAGGGTTATAGCCTCAATTTTTCCTATTTAGAAATCGGCATATCTCCACGACTAAAACATTTGTTATAGGCCAACTTCCATGGTGGAATATTTCAATGCCTGTTACCATAGTTTGAAAAATTATGGCAATATGGCAGGCTATACTACAACAAAAAATGTGCCCACGGTTGAGAAAAAGCCTGGTCATAGGCTACAACCATGGTTTTCAGACATATTTTCACTGTTTTGAACCATGTAAATATACCTTTTTTCCTTTCATGTTCGCGGTGTACTCTGGGGGGAAGTAGCCTGGCACTATACACCCTAAACTTTTAACATGGTTTGGAAAACCATGAGTGAAAGACCGTGTGAATGGGTCTGTTTGAGAAATTTAATTTAATTAAATTAACCTCTCTCCCCTCTCATCATATGAATCAGGATGCACCCCTCCCTATATTAGAGTCCTCATCCTGGAATAGAACCCACCTAGGCCCACCCTCATTCCGTGATGAATTATTCACATATTTTTCTCTATTCATTGCATGATCCTTCATGATAAGCCATCTCATCACATCTTCTCCTTCTTCTCGGCATCGTTTTGGCATCTCTATCGCCCTATAGGTTTTTTCTGAACCCTAGGTCTTTTGGGTAATATATTTTCTTCAATTTCCATTGGTCTAGGTCAATGCGAATGGTATCTCGGGATCATTGAAGAAGTGTTTTGGCCACCACCACTATATATTTAGTATTTCAATTTGATTTGGGTCACCACCACGATCGAAGTAAAGGGATTCCATCGGCTGTGTGTTTTTCTCTATTTATATTTCATCATTTGTGTGCATTAAGGTTCCTGGTAATTATGGTGTAGTGTGTTTGACCCTTCATTGTGCTTTCGAGTTGTCTGGTCTATGGTGACTTACCTATATGTGCATAGGTAAGTGTATACATATAAGGTTACCCCGTTATTTGTATATTCATCCATGGCAATGAATATAAAAGTATGTGGATAGGTGCTCCTATGTATATACATGAAAATTCAAACACAAGTAAGTGGAGATGGGTATATCCACATAAGTATATTGTAAGGATCTGCTTGCAAATGTTCATGGTCATGCATGTCTATGCATAGTGTATAGGTGTCCTTATATATATGTGAAGGTGTATATAGTCAGTGGGGGGAAATAGAATTTAATTAGAACATTCCAAGAGCCCAAGGTTCGGTTTGGTTCCCCCACACGGTAGGATCCGTTTCCATTCCCATTAAAAGTTATGAATGCATTAATTAATTCTTTGTTCAATTATTCACTCTTATTAATTATTTTCCATTTTTTGTTTTTTTTCATAAATTATTTTCTATGGTGAAATGGAAGAAATTATCAAATGAGATAAACATTTTTTTAAATATAGTCATTATTTATAATAACCCCCCCCGATGGAGGTGTGATGCCTTTATGCTAAAAATGTAGTGATAATATTTTATAATTGCATGGATCATGAAATTGATTCTTCCTAATTCATTGTTTCTTGGTTATTAAATAGAGTTTCCATCTTCTATTGAAATAGGATATTTAACCAATGTACGCTCTAAGTTCCATAGACATTTAAGATGAATTTCCCAAGAATCCAAGTAGTGTAATGATCATGTCCCCTCTATGTGACCCACCTTTAGCCAATAATAAGTATTTCCATGATTTCATGTAGATGATGAAATAATTGAGGTGAATGTATTTTATTAATATGTCTTATATGGGATAGTGGAATCCTTTAAACTAAATGACCATGTCACCTTTCCATAACACTGTAATTATGTAAGCTAGTTTTCCATGTTAGTAAAATTGAGTGCATTGAACATGTAAAGGATGGTTCTACTAATGAAAAGCTTTCCTATGAATGTTTTAAACTAAATAAAATTTGTTAAATAGAAATTTTTATGAAGTTATTCCTTATTATTTTGTTTTAAAGGAATTATCTAGTTTATAGATTATGAATATGGTATGGCTATTTCAAATGCAAAAGAGGTACTATCTTATGAATTATATTATGATTTTGAAAATCTATATAAATGACTGTGGATGGGAGGCATACATTCCCAATTCAATCTTTTTATATGGAAATTCATGGGAGGTATTCATACTCCATGTCATCAATTGTCAACGATTGTAGATGGGAGGCATTCATAACCCCTTAAATCTATGTAAAGGACTGCGGATAGGAGGAAATATTACCCAATTATATATATATATATATATATATATAATTCTATGGATAAGTGGAATTGTTACCCCATTCTAGATATCTCTTATTATATATGGGATTCATTCTTACCCCATTCCATCTTATTATATATGTGTGGGTGGGAGGAAAGCTTACCCCACAACTGTTTTAACCTCTATATTCTTGTATGAATATGATACATTCATACCCCATGCCAAATTATATATAAATATATATGTACTAACATGATCATAATATTATCTCGAGAATGAATCAAAGCTAGTAGGGAATTCAGGTGTCCCTTAGGAACCAAGATAGGTGTTTTTCAATTATGTTGTTTTTTTTTCAAAATTCTCCATTCCAACACACATTCTAATTTATATTCCACTAGGTTGGGACTGACATTGTGGGTGTCAACAAATTGAGATTTCATCTCACACCATGATGGGGAACCCTTCATTCCTGAGTACACCTTATATTTGTAGGAATATGATGATTTTTGTATGATTGTACTAGAAGGGTTAGTTCAATTTAACTGAGATGGAGCATGATATTCTCATGGAGATCACCCTTGGGATTTGTAGTCTTTTACTTATTTTTTATTGTAATTAAAAACATGATTAACTATTAACTACTTTTGGATATGTATCATTACAAATTTAGGAATTCATCTTCTATATTATCTGGCATTGGCCCCAATTATTAAATTATTTCTATTTGTATTTTGTTTCTTTATCATTTTTTGTATAATGCTTATGTTGTTGACCGTTATTTACTATGTGATGCCATTATACATCATTCATAAGAGGGTATACTATCCAAAAAAGTCACCTCTTAAGAACCTTACTATTTGGTTGCCTCTTTCATATGGGGAGACATGCTTGAGGCTATGTGACCCACCGGTCGTGCTACTAGTTCAGTAGTATACCGGGCTGAGACTTTACAATGTGGTATCTTAGGCTGTTTCATTTCAATTATCTTATAATATTCGGTTGGTAGATATGATATTAATTTTTTTTCATATTCTTAATAGTTTTGCATGGGAATGATCACCACACGTATGGGAAATGAGAAAACAAATATGGATTGTATTTTAGTAAATAGGTTCACTGTTATAGTTGATATGATTTCACCTAGAGTGATTGTTTTACTTTCTGGTAGTTATAATTAATGGGCTTTATAGAATTATACTAGTGGCATCATATTTCATGGAATTTGTATTTCATCTATCATATAAGGACATAGAAGATTCACATTCCATGCATTGTTCTATACAATGTATTGCATTTCAGTTTTCCTATTTATTCGAATTGCATTCCTTGAATGTATGTTATTCCTTATATTTATTTTCATGCCAAATTGGAGTAAATGTTATAGTGATATATTTACCATGATTGGGTGATTATATTCCTTGATTACTTGTATATTTATTTTTAAATAATGATTATATTTTTTGATATGTGTAAATTGGTTATGAATAAGATATGATCCAGTTTTTAGTTATATGATGTATAGGAGCCTAATTGATGGGAAAAGGAAACCCGTGTGTTTATACAATTATAAATGTCTATTATAATTTAAAAGTTATATGGTCAAATATATTTGATTTAATGGAATATAAACGGCATACTATAAAGTGTATTGATGCTTTATAGGTTTGGTACGTTTCCACTCATATGACCAGACCATTTTAGTTGAGCATATTAAAATTATGAATAGTGTTTCATTTCGATTTACAATAGTCTATTATACATACATGAAGTGTATGTGTGCTTCAGGAATATGGAAATAGAAACCCATATAAAATGTAATGGAATGATGTGTTTTTAAGGGGATATTAATTTAAAGGATTGTTAAAATTTATTCGGTAATGATTTCTGTTCCTTTCGACAGATCATATGTTGGCTCAGTGGGACACTCATAGGTCACCGTATATATAAAGAAGGGGTTTCTTAAAAAACATACTATCAATGTTGGTATTCCACACAATGGTTAATGTTTTAAAAAAGTTTTTTTGTTACACCATTTTTATTTTCCCCTTTATGTAGTTAGGTAAATCATATACCTTGTGTTTGTTTTGAAAAAATGGTACTTGATGTTGGTTTTAAATCAGTGAATTATTAATGTTTAAATGTGAATAAATATAAAGGCACTAAAAATTAAACCTATAGTGGTGTCCTCTTGTTGATACCCTCGTGATAAGGGTAGTTCTAAATGTCTCTCAGAGATTCCTTGAACATAATAGTAGGTGTTTTCTATAGGCATTCTTTCTTTATTAATTTCTTGATGTTAGGCTTCTGAGCCCATGACTTTCATTTAGAGTGACCAAATACATGGGATGACACTAGTTCTTATGAGGGGATATCTCATGGTAGGTAAAACACTAAGATGTTAATTCCTTTCTGATCTTAGGATCTTTCTGATGTTCGGTGTCATTCAGGCATCGTTGTCCCTAGTAGGATAGTGAGTTTATAATGAATCTAAGTTAGTATGGGTGTTCATGCATTAATTGATTTTTTATGGTCTTGAGATATAACTACCCATACATTACATACATTGTTATTACTACATAATTGAAGCACACTTATTACAACATATAACAAAACCAAGAAAGGATCGTATAGGTATAGTGTCTTTAGAAACTGAGAAACATAAACAACTGGTTCATAAAGCATCTACTTTGCCTCCCATTTATTTCATCATATCTAGAGTCCCTTTTTGGAATATTCTACTTAAGAAACTTCTTCCTGACCTGGGAAAATAAAACATACAAAAAGGTGAGCTCAAATTCTTAGTAAGGGTAAAAAAATATCAATCACATCATATACATAAGAACATAACTTTTGGAAATCTTATCCTGCAAAAGATATCATAATTTCATTACATGGGGTAAATAATAGTAGTGAAATGTAATCCCAATAATCATAACTTAGAAAATTAAACTTTTTGGAATACAAACATAATCATAGAGAATCATTTCTTATTAGTCAAGACTCATTTCCAAGACTATCTTAGTGGACAAAGTCCATTTCTGAACCGAGTCACCCTCGTTTCAGTCCTATTTCACTAAACCGGTATAACCTACCATTTAAGCCATGTCTATCTCATGAGATATAAAATCTTTACCCAATGCATTGGAGGGAGATATAGGTCCCACCCATCTCATAATGATACCATTCTTATGTGTGCCACAAAATCATAAATCATACATCATTGCATAACCCATGTAATAAAAATGGGAATCTTAAACATCGTGACATCATTAAACAATTCATATAAGATAAAGGAATTCATAGAAATATTTCCATCACAACATAATCAAATCCATGTAATGATAGGGATAAAAACAGAACCCTTTATTATCTTAGATGGAAAATAATTTTGATAAACCACTTGAACTCCATTCATGAGGAAAATATCCTTTCTACTTCAAAAACATTTTTCCTTTCTTAACATGTCATAAAATTTTAAACTAAAAGAAGTTGATTAAAAATAAACTTGGAAACTTGTAAAGGAAGCTTCTTGGATATAAGGTTTTAAAAATCCATTCATGTCGTATAAGTTAAAAAATCAATCTTCTCGTACTTTTTCGGTAAAGTCAAAAAGTACCTCATACAAAAGACGACAAAAGATTCCTTTCATATCATTTACAAAAAACTCACTGAAGGGTAAAATAGGATTTAAACAATTTTATGTGGATGGAAATAATATTACATATTGAGTAAACATAGATGTGGATGATAAAATACACCCCATTAAATACCAAAGTATAAACAATATCGGATAAAAATGAGATTGTGATATTTTACCTTACCTTAGGTACGATATGCTTTTTACGTGTCTGAACCTCCTGTATAATGATTTAAATAATTTTATTGACTTATTCCAGAATCATACTTATTTTTATGATATCATATTTTGTCATATTCTTATCTTCATAGTAGTAATATTTCATTGCTACTTGTTATTCGGGTGTTTATAACTTTTTTTCTTATGCATGTTTTGTCGAATAAATTCTTATTTTTCTATTTACGTTATAGATACCTCATTTTAATAATGGTATTAGTGTAATATATATCATATTCATTCATTCAATTCATTTATATAATCATTATGAAATGAAGATCATGTAGAACGAGTCGCATCACATTGTGGAGACGGTATTCCGTACGTACGCACGAGTGATGATATCGTTCCTATGATTGTGGAATTGTATTGGAGTGTATGTATAATATTTCAGAAATATTATCACTTTATAATAGTCATATATAGTCATTATTTACACCATTATACCCATCCAAGTAAGGTGGTGGTGAAAAATAGATTACACCACGGCGTGGAGACGGTATTCCGTACGTACGCACGCACGGTGATTTCTTTTTCCGTAGGATGGATAGATGGTGAAACAGGGTTGTTTCATACTAATAATAACATATCAGTATATGATTGATACTTATGTTATTACTTAATAATGTAACAACTAAATAAGAATAAGTGGAAGAAGAAATAAAAATGAAAGAATCGGTAACGAACATTACCTCTTCTTTGAAGTGCTTCTTTGAGACCTTCTTTTAGGGCACTAAAATTGGTCTTTGAAGAATAACAGGACCTCTAGGATGTATCTACGGAAGTGTAGAGGAGAATATGTCAGTGGTTGGCTGAGATTGAAGGCTCAAAGTGGAGTGAGGAAGGGAGGGAGGAGGTTCCCTTTTATAAGGGAGGAGAGGGGCACCATTGGAATAACTAAAAATATTATTTTATTATAAAGTCAAGTTCGGTTTTAAATAGCTCCAAATAGATTTATTTAGAAGATAAGGTGGGGATGGGTAGAAATCCTCTCATCCAATAGAATTTAGACAAGTTTAGGTTCCTATTTTAACCTTATCATTTAGATTTAACATTAAGTTAAATAATTTTAATTTTACCGTGTCTTCTTGTGTTCTTATACTATAAGGTTAATAAACTTACTATAAGCAGCCAAACGAACCCCAAGTTGTTTATTATTAATATATATAACCGTATCTAAGTCATTTGGCCGAACCTTATATTTTTAGGAATAAAATAACAATTACTAATATAATATTTGTTTTAAAAACCATTTTATGTCAATTTTGACACTATTTAGTAATTAATTTTTGTGAAAATCATAACAGAATGATTAGTTCAAAAAAAGTTAATTAAATCCATACTAACCTATCATAGTAATCTATAATATTAGTGGAATTCATAAAAAGTGTCAAATTATATTTATTTTTGTGTTTATAACATCAATTATGTCAATATTTCATTAATAAGTTAATTACTACATCATCTTTGTGTTCTAAATAAATTAAATTATTTAATGTCTAAAAATTACAAATAAAATACCATTATGTAGGAAATCTTTTTAGATTTCTAATGAATATTTATAGTCGAATTTATCTTATGTATAACCCCATATTAAAAATTATTTAGTTATTAAACTTTGATTTTAACTATTTTAACCCTTCTTTAAATAAATTAATAATAAATGTCCTAATCTAATCCAAGTGGGCCTAAATGGTCATATTTTATTCCTAAGTTTGTTTTTGGTCTAATTACACTTGTACAATAGAATTAGGACATGTGTTAGAGTAATAATAATGTCATTTTTACCCTTAATTACCCTATTTACTTTTAATCGTGGTAAAAAAAAGTAAAAAGTTACTATTCACAAAAAAATTATTTTCATCTCATTGAACCACATTTTAATTACTGACATCAACCGTGTCTCTCGGATTTTCGAAATTCCACTCACAGAAGCGGTAAAATTAAGTTTTATGAAAAGGTCAGTTTTTTTAACTACCACTTAGTGGTTTCACTATTCATCAAAAAATTGAAAGTTTTCAGAAAAATACCAAAATTTCACCCTAGGCTAATTTCGATATTATGAATCCAAAAATGAAGTTCATTTTGAAGAATAAAATTTATAAAATTTCCAAAAGTGGTTATTACTATTCATAACGGCTAGTTTTAATAATATTTTATTAGCATTTCATTGTTTAGTGAAACTCGGTATTGCATACGACGCAAGCTATCGAGGAAGGTCGTGATTTCATGTAAAGCAAGTCAAGCAAGTGTTGTGTGTAGAGAAAGATTCATTTGGTGATTTATATAACATAAATGTCTCGGATGTTACATTCTACCCCCCTTAAAATGAATTTCTCCCACGAAATTCATCACTTTGTAACAAACAGATGAGGATACCTCTCCCTCATCATATCCTCAAGCTCCCATGTAGCTTCTTCTAATTGGTGGTTCCTCCATAAAACTTTCACCAATCGAGTGGTATGGTTTCGTAGGACTTTTTCGGTACGATCCAGAATCTCTATCGATTGTTCTTCATAAGAAAGATCTTGCTCCAGCGGTACAACTTCTGAGCTGAGTACATGTGAAGGATCAGGTATGTAATTTCTCAGGAGAGATACATGGAACACATCGTGAACGTGAGAGAGAATCGGTGGAAGCGCCAATCAGTAAGATACCTTACCAACACGATCCAATATTTCAAAAGGACCGATATATCTAGGGCTCAACTTCCCCTTCTTTCCAAATCTCATAACCCTCTTCCAAGGAGATATTCGTAAGAACACTTTATCACCCACTTCAAACTCTAGGTCTTTTCATCTGTTGTCAGCATAACTTTTCTGTCAACTCTGAGCTGCTCTTATGTGTTGTTGAATATATCTGACATTTTCTGCCATTTCATCAACGGGGTCAGGTTTTAAAAGCTTTCTTTCCCCAACTTCATCCCAGCAAGTTGGAGTCCTGCATTTCTTTCCATAGAGATCTTCATAAGGAGCCATCTGAATACTGGAGTGAAAGCTATTATTATAAGAAAATTCCACCAATGGTAGGTGTTGATCCCAACTACCTTTGAAATCCATAGAGCAAGCTCTCAACATATCTTCGAGAGTTTGAATTTTTCTCTCAGAGTGACCGTCTGTCTGAGGATGATAAGCAGTGCTGAAACATAACTCTGTATCCAGAGTATGCTGAAGACTTTGCCAGAACTTTGAGGTAAACCTCGGATCCCGATCAGATATAATAGAAAGTGGTACTCCATGCAATCTTACCACTTCCTTTACATATATCCTCGCAAGCTGATCCAGAGATAAATCCTCTCTAATAGCAATGAAGTGTGCAAACTTTGTAAGATGATCAACTATGACCCAGATAGCATTATTTCCTTTGGATGTTTTAGGAAGTCATGTGGCAAAGTCCATAGTGATGTTTTCCCATTTCCATTTGGGTATGGGTAATGGTTGTAACAACACCTTAGACTTCTGTCTCTCAGCTTTAACTTGTTGACAAACCAAGAATCGAAAGACATATTCAGCAACATCTCTTTTCATGCCATCCCACCAGAAGTACTCTTTCATGTCCCTATACATCTTCGTGCTTCCAGGATGAATAGAGAATGAAGAACTATGAGCCTCATCCAGCAGCTCCTTCTTTAATTCGGGGATGGGAGGACCACAAACCCGATTCATGAACTTTATTATCCCATCACAATCATGGTTGAAATCAGGAACATTTCTCACCTTCTTTTGTAACTCGACATCTTCTTTCTGTGGCTCTTTAATCTTCACATGTATAGATGGTTGAACATTCATTTGAGAAAGATAAGATTTTTCCCCTTTCATTATAATTCCAAGATCGATCCTTTGTAAATCCATAAATATTGGATCTTTTGTGATCCTCATCATGGATAAACTAGCATGGTCTTGCCGACTTAATGCATCTGCCACCTTGTTTGCTTTCCCAGGGTGGTAATGGATTTATTAGTCGTAATCCTTAATCATCTCCAACCATATTCTTTGGCACATATTCAGCTCCTTTTGTGTGAAAATATACTTTAAACTTTTATGATCAGTATAAATATCACACCTTTCACCAAAAAGGTAATGCCTCCAAATCTTTAATGCAATGATTACAGCAGCTAACTCCAAATCATGAGTTGGGTAATTTTGCTCATGTATTTTCAACTGTCGTGAGGCATAAGCTATCACCATATAATTTTGCATAAGAACACACCCCAATCCCTTCTTGGATGCATCACTGTAGATCACAAACCTTTCTCCACTACAAGTCAGTGTGAGCATAGGTGCACTGGATAACCTTCTTTTCAACTCCTTGAAATTCTCTTCACATTCCTCCGTCCAAACAAACTTAACTCCTTTCTGAGTCAACTAGGTGAGTGGATTAGATAATCGTCAAAAATCTTTCACAAAACGTCGATAATATCCACCCAAACCAAGAAAACATCGGATCTCAGTTACTATTGTTGTTCTCGACCATCTTTCGATAACCTCTGTTTTTGCTGGATCCATAGATATCCCCTCTTTTGAGATTATGTGACCCAAAAATGAAACCTTTTGAAGCCAAAATTCACACTTGGTAAATTTGGCATAAAGCTTCTCCTTTCTCAGGGTCTTCAATATAATTCTCATGTGATCTTCATGTTCTTCCTTGCTCTTTGAATAGACAAGAATATCATCTATAAATACAACCACAAATTGATCAAGATAGTCTCTAAAGACTCTATTCATCAGATCCATGATGATAGTAGGGGCATTAGTAAGACCAAATGGAATCACTATAAATTCATAGTGTTCATACCTTGTACGGAAAGTCGTCTTTGGTATATCCTCCCTTTTGACGCTTAATTGATGATACACTGAACGAAGATGAATCTTGGAAAAGTATTGAGCTCCGCGTAGTTGGTCAAATAAGTCATCAATGCATGGGAGAGGATATTTTTTCTTGATAGTGATCTTGTTAAGTACTCGATAATCAATGAAGAGTCTCATTGATCCATATTTCTTCTTAACAAACAAAACAAGTGCTCCCCAAGGTGACGCACTAGGGCGTATGAACCCCTTATCAAGATTCTCTTGGAGTTGCTTCTTCAATTCCTGCAACTCAATTGGGGCCATTCTATAAGGTGTCTTTAAAATAGGCAAAGAACCTGGTACGAGTTCTATTGAAAACTAAACTTCAAGATTCGGTGGAAGACCCGGTAATTCATCTGGAAAGATATCATCAAACTCCCGTACAATGGGCATATTCTTAATCGTGAGTTTCTCACCAACCATTTGAGATAAATAACCTTCATTTAGTGGAATCAGTACCCATAAAATGGGAGAAATTTCCACTGGAAGGTTATGTTCATCCTTTCATTGATAGACGATCATAGATTGATCTGGAATATGAAATGTGACTTCCCTTCTTTGGAAATTTATATGAGCTCCATATAGAGAAAGCCAATCCATGCGAAGAATCACATCAAATTCCACTATAAGAAGTATCAAAAGATTTTCAGGAAGCACTTTCCCAAAATTTTCGATCGGAGAAGAATTATAAACTTTTTATGCGACTGTTGTTCCATTAGGTGTTGTCACAGCTAACTCAACATCTAATTGTTGAGGTAATACGTTGATACCCTTAGAAAATTCTTCAGAAATAAAGGAGTGGGTGGATCCAGAATCAAATAAAACATTTTCTACTTTAGAGTGGATGGTAAGTGTACCTTTCACCACATCATTATCGTACTCCACATCACTGATAGAAATTGCATGTGACTTTCCTTTGTCTTTAGACTTAAGAGTTTTTTGACGTCGACCATCATCATCAACCCTTGGATTAGGGCATTTGTTGGTATAATTTCCCATCTCCTTGCACTTGAAACATTGAAGTGTATTAGATTCATTCTGTGTATCCCTTCCTTTGTTGGAATCATTAGACATCTTCTTCCCATCATCGCGGCATTCAAATGCCCGATGACCTTCCATTCCACATTTGAAACATTTACTTGTCCCTTTAAGACAACTCCCTCCATGTTTCTTTCCACACATTGAGCATAAGGGAATGCTCCTCTTCTTTTCAGTGTGCCCTTTAGATTTTCCTTTGAATTCCATTTTCCTCTTCTTATCAAACCCATATGACTGATGGGTTACTCCAATCTCCATCTCAACTTTGAGAGCACATCAAATGATTTCCTCGTAGCTATTGAAGTCCCTTATGGCTAAGGCCCTTCGAAGACTTGGTTTTAAGCCACTAAAGAATCGATCGATCTTACTCTCAGGTAGGATTATAATACCAGAAGCGTACCTTGCAAGTCTTGTAAAATTTGGTTCATAGGTACCAACAGATTCATCGTCATTTTGCTTCAGTTCAAGAAACTCTTTCTCCATCTTTGTTCGGGGAATAAGAGGGAAATACTTATTGAAAAATAAGTTCTTGAACTCGTCCCATTCCATGGACTCAATTTCATCCCTTTTCCTCGTATTCTTAATAAGATTCCACCATTGATCAGCATCACCTTCCAAACGATATACTGCTAAGATGACATTATCATGCTCAGAACATTTAAGAACTGAAAATATCTTTTCAGTAGTACTAATCCATTGTTTAGCAACTAATGGATCAGTAGACCCGCTAAATGATGGTGGACACTGTCTCATGAAGGATTCAACAGAATTTTTCTCCTTCCATTGCTCGTTTGGAAGTTTTGCATGATTCATAGCTTGAGAAAGTTGTGTGAGCATGGCTACATGATTTTGCATTCCAGCTCCCATAAAGTTTGGTTGCTCAGGGGGACAATCATTGTATTGCCCGTCGCATTCCGCATTAACACGGTTCCTTCAGGTTCCATCCATTTACTAAAACCAAGAAGAATAGTGTGAGAAACACTAATTATAATAGGAAAACCACATAATCAAGAATAAAATTTCACACTTAAGGTCTTATCCTAGGTTATTCATGTCCATTTCTAAAACACTAAGATTGTGTTCTATGCTTAAACTTATCCTTTGGGTTCTTACTAAGGCTTTCACAACCTAGTTTCCAAAGGATGACTATACCTTTCCTCTGATACCAACTATAACGACCCATACATTACATACATTGTTATTACTTCAGAATTGAAGCACACTTATTACAACATATAACAAAACCAAGAAAGGATCGTATAGGTATAGTGTCTTTAGAATCTGGGAAACATAAACAACTGGTTCATAAAGCATCTACTTTGCCTCCCATTTATTTCATCATATCTAGAGTCCATTTTTGGAATATTCTACTTAATAACCTTCTTCCTGACCTGGGGAAATAAAACATACAAAAGGGTGAGCTCAAATTCTCACTAAGGGTAAACAAAAGAAATATCAATCACATCATATACATAAGCACATAACTTTTGGAAATCTTAACCTGCAAAAGAGATTATAATTTCATAACATGGGGTAAATAATAGTAGTGAAATGTAATCCCAATAATCATAACATAAAACATGAAACTTTGTGGAATACACACATAATCATAGATAATCATTTCTTATTAGTCAAGACTCATGGACAAGACTATCTTAGTGGACAAAGTCCATTTCTGAACTGATTCACCCTCGTTTCAGTCCTGTTTCACTAAACCGGTATAACCTACCATTTCAGCCATGTCTATCTCATGAGATATAAAATCTTTACCTAATTCATTGGAGGGAGATCTAGGTCCCACCCATCTCATAATTATACCATTCTTATGTGTCCCACAAAATCATAAAGCATACATCATTTCATAACCCTTGTAATAAAAATGGGAATCTTAAACATCATGACATCATTAAAAAATTAAAATAAGATAAAGGAATTCATAAAAATATTTCCATCAAACATAATCAAATCCATGTAATAATTGGGATAGAAACAGAACACTTTATTATCTTTGATGAAAAATAATTTTTATAATCCACTTGAACTCCATTCTTGAGGAAAATATCCTTTCTACTTCAAAAACATTATTCCTTTATTAACATGTCATAAAATTTTAAACTAAAAGATGTTGATTAAAAATAAACTTGAAAAAATTTAGAGGAAGATCCTTGGAAATTTTTTTTTAAAAATCCATTCATACCGTATATGTTAAAAAAACATTCTTCTCGTACTTTTGTCGGAAAAGTCAAAAAGTACCTCGTACGAAAAACCACAAAAGATTCATTTCACATATTTTACTAAATACTCACCGAAGGGTAAAATAGAATTTAAACAATTGTAGGTGGATGGAAATAATATTACATATTGAGGAAACATATATGTGGATGATAAAATACACCCTATTAAATACCAAAGTATAAACAATCTCGGATAGAAATGAGATTGTGATATTTTACCTTACCTTATGTCTGATATGCTTTGTATGTGTCCAAACCTCATGTATAATGATTTAAATAATGTTATTGACTTATTCAAGAATCATTATTATTTTTATGATATCATATTTGGTCATATTCTTAGCTTCTTAGTAGTAATATTTCATTGCTACTTGTTATTCGGGTGTTTATGACTTTTTGTTCTTATGTGTGTTTTGTCGAATAAATTCTTATTCTTATCTTTAGGTTATAGATACCTCATTTCCAGAATGGTATTAGTGTAATATATATCATATTCATTCATTCAATTCATTTATATAATCATTATGAAAAGAAGATCATGTAGAACGAGTCGCATCACATCATGGAGACGGTATTCCGTACGTACACACGAGTGATGATATCGTTCCTATGATTGTGGAATTGTATTGGAGTGTATTTATACTATTTAAGAATAAGTATCAGTTTATAATAGTCATATATAGTCATTAGTTACACCATTATACCCATCCAAGTAAAGTGGTGGTCGAAAATAGATTACACCACTGCGTGGAGACGGTATTCCGTACGTACGCACGTGCGGTGATTTCTTTTTCCGTAGGATGGATAGATGGTGAAATAGGGTTGTTTCACAATTATAATAACGTATAATTATATGAGTGATACTGATGTTATTACTTCATAATGAAACAACTAAAGAAGAAGAAGTGGAAGAAGAAATAAAGATGAAAGAATCGGTAACGAACATTACCTCTTCTTTGAAGTGCTTATTTGAGACCTTCTTTTAGGGCACTAAAATTGGTCTTTGAAGAAGACCAGGACCTCTAGGATGTCTCTAGGGAAGTGGAGAAGAGAAAGGTGCATGGGTTGTCCGAGATTTAAGGCTCAATGTTGTGTGAGGAAGAGAGGGAGGAGGTTCCCTTTTATAAGGGAGGAGAGGGGCACCTATAGAATAACTAAAAATATTATTTTATTATAAAGTCATGTTCGGTTTTAAATAGCTCAAAATTTATTTATTTCGAAGCCAAGGTGGGGATGGGTTGAAATACTCTCATAAAATTGAATTTAGACAAGTTTAGGTTCCTATTTGAACCTTATCATTTATATTTAACATTAAGTTAAATAATTTTACATTTACCGTGTCTTCTTGTGTTCTTATACTATAAGGTTAATAAACATACACTAAGCAGCCAAACGAACCCCAAGTTGTTTATTATTAATATATATAACCTTATCTAAGTCATTTTGTCGAGCCTTATATTTTTAGGAATAAAATAACAATTACTAATATAATATTTGTTTTAAAAACTATTTTATGTCAATTTTGACACTATTTAGTAATTAATTTTTGTGAAAATCATAACAGAATGATTAGTTCGAAAAAAGTAAATTAAATCAATACTAAAATGTAATATTAATCTATAAAATTATTGTAATTCATAAAAAGTGTCAAATTATATTTATTTTGGTGTTTATAACATCAATTATGTCAATATTTCATTAATAAGTGAATTACTGCATCATCTTTGTGTCATAAATAAATTAAATTATTTTCTGTTTAAAAATTAAAAATGAAATACCATTATGTAGGAATTATATTTATATTTCTAATGATTATTTATAGTCTAATTTATCTTATGTATAACCCCATATTAAAAATGATTTAGTTATTAGACTTTGATTTCAACTATTTTAACCCTTCATTAAATAAATTAATAATAAATGTTCTAATCTAATCCAAGTGGGCCTAAATGGTCATATTTTATTCCTAAGTTTGTTTTTGGTCGAATTACACTTGTCCAATAGAATTAGGACATGTGTTAGGGTAATAATAATATCATTTTTACCCTTAATTACCCTATTTACTTTTAACCATGGTAAAAAAAGTAAAAAGTTACTATTCACCAAAAATTATTTTCATCTCATTGAACCACATTTTACTTACTGACATCAACCACGTCTCTCGGATTTTTGAAATTCCACTCACAGAAGCGGTAAAATTATGTTTTATGAAAAGTTTAGTTTTTTTAACTACCACTTAGTGGTTTCACTATTCATCAAAAATTGAAAGTTTTCAGAAAAATACCAAAATTTCACCCTAGGATAATTTCGATATTACGAATCCAAAAATGAAGTCCATTTTGAAAAATAAATTGTATAAAATTTCAAAAAGTGGTTATTACTATTCATAACGGCTAGTTTTAATAATATTTTATTAGCATATCATTGTTTAGTGAAACTCGGTATTGCGTACGAGGCAAGCTATCGAGGAAGGTCGAGGTTTCGTGTAAAGCAGGCCAAGAAAGTGTTGTGTGTAGAAAAAGATTCCTTTGATGATTTATATTACATAAAAGTCTCGTGTGTTACATGAGAAATAGTTAATCATCATTTTAATTTGGTTAGACATTCCTCATACATGGTTGACTACTTCATGGGTCATTTAACCTTTTCTTATTCCTCAAAAAATGGGAGAGTTGGTATGTCAACATCCATATTAGTGGTCATATGAGGCAATATGACTCTTGAATAAACCTCTCATGTAGTTGAGTATGGTCTCTAGTCTTCTACATATTAGATTTACCAAAGCCTTAAATAATCAATATTATCCAAATGTTCAGGAAGGAATTTGTAATGTCTCAATTGTTTGACTCACAAGTCAATTTAGTTTTGGTTTTGTTATCTAATTCCTTTTTGTAAGGGGTTATTGTTGTAGAATTTTTTGTTGGCTGGTGAGTTGGAAACATGGAAGTGATTTTATGACATCACATCATTGTAGAGTTTGGTTGTGTATGAAACCCCTAATAAGAAATTATATCTTGGGATGAGATTTGGTGGTAATGTTAAATGAAAACGAAATGCCTTCAGGTGGTAAAGGCATGTGTTAGGTTAATGACTTTGTGTAGGCAGGTGAAGCCAAGTTCCCTATTTTATGTAAACTATATTTGGTTTGACTGAACATCTTGGTAATATTTATAACCCTCTTAGTTTACTTTTATATGTGACGAGCATGTCCTTGATCATTTCTTCTTCCTATATTCACTTAGATATCATCGGTATTATGCCTTGTTGAAGGATTATAATTCTGTTGAGCATGTTGGGTGGTTCTTTTGTCTAAAGTGTTCTATTAGTGTGGGACATTTTATGGAACGTCTTCTTGTGGAGATACGTTTAGTTGATATAATCTGGGGCTTTTCTAGAAAATTTTTCTTTACCTAGGATTTGGGGTTGATCAGGAATATTACATTTGATTGTTTCAAAATCATACTAGGAGCATACATGGAATGCTTTGAGCGTGCATTGAAAGACAACTCAAATAGTTGAAGAGCAGTTGTTTGTCTTTTTCCGTTTAAAATGAATTCCAATGGTTGGATGTTCCATTGATCAGATTATTAATGAGATTGAAATTTGATCATATCTCGGGCTAAATTAGCATGGGTAAAATCTACCTTGGTGTTTTGGTTAGAGAATGAGTGTTGGATCGAGTTTTAAACAACTTGATGTTTATTGCATACATGGATACTTGAAGGTGCGTTGGGAATTTAGGAACTCAATGACACCATTTGAATGAGTCTTCAAAAACCACATATGTCAGTTGATGATTACTTTTTTATAGAAGGCTTATCTAGTATGAAAAGTAATATTGTGTGAAAGTTGAGACGATCAACATTTTGAACCGGACTAAAATGATAAGATTTTTGATATTTTACAATTACTTAATGGGTCATTTTTAAACTCGATTATTGGAATGGACTTTATATATTTGGATCACTTCAATGTGATGTTTTTAGACTTGGCTGAATGCCTTAGAAATTTCATAGGTGGATCGAAGAGTTTTCGGAGCACCATACTAGGAAAAAACTTTTTATGGATGAGATTTGGGAACATTGTTTGTCTGAAATAGCGTAGCCCACTGTAGGAAACTATGTGGCCGTGATGAAAGGATGAAGATATGTTTAAAATGGGTTTCTCAAGTTTCTCCAAATCATGTGCATATCCCACACAGTTTCCTATGGGAGGTATTAGCTTCACATGGTACACCACACAGTTTGCGTACAGTTTGGGAAACAATGTGTGTCAAACCGTACATCAGGATCTGTTTAAAAAATTAAATTAAATTATACTAAATTAACCTCACACCCCTTTTTGTTGTGAATCATGACATACCCCTCCCACCATGGAGAACATTGCCTTGCACAGGACCCCCCTCGGCTGACCCTCCTTTCGCGATGAATTCTGCTCGGATTTCTCTTATTTCTTTGCATGATCCTTCACAGTAAGCCCTATCATCTCTTATCCATCATCATCTTGGAATATATTCAGCCTCTCTATCAATCTGCAGTGTTCTTCTGAACACAAGGTATTTTGGTTAATCCATTATCCCCAATTTTAAATGTTATAGTGTTTCAAGAATGGTCTTTCGGGACCACTAGGTTTGAGTTTTGGCAACCGCCCCCAAAGGTGATGTAATTCACTTCGATTCAGGCCACCACCGCTATCTGAGGTACGTTTTTTCATGTAACGAATGTTTTAATCTATTTTTATTGTGTAATTAGGGTGTTTTGTGCGCCTTGGTAATTATGGTGTAGTATGTTGGACCCTTCATTGTGGATTCATGTCTCAATAACGAAGACGGATCACCAGTGTGTGAGTTAGTATGTGTGTGTTTGTGTATATATATATAAGTTCCCATGTTATGTTTTTATTCATCAATGGTAGTGAACAGACATGTATGGTGCTATTTAATCGTATGTATATAATTAAAAATGCATACACAGGTTAGTGTAGATGAGTATATTCATATAAGAACATATGTAAGGATCCCCTTTCACATGTTTATGTAATGTAGGTGTGTTGATAGGTTCTAGGTGTCCATAAATGTATGTTAGGGTGTATACCCTTAGCAGGGAAGCAACATCTTTTAGTTATAATGTTAATAGAATGGAATGTTTGGTTTCGTTTCAACATGAGACATAATACCTTTCTAGACCATTTCAAATTTAAGAAATAATTAATTAATTATTAGTTCATTCATTCACTCTTAATAATTATTTTCCATTTATTATAGTTTTTCATAAATGATTTCCTATGGTGAAATGGAAGAAATGATTAAATGAGATAAATGTTATTTATTAAATATTGTCATGATTTTAAAATAAAACCCCTCTATTGGAGGTGCACTTACTTCATGATAAAAATGCAGTGATAGATGTTTATACATGCGTGTCTCATTACATTGATACTTCTATATACATTAATGGATTATCAACTAAGAGGATTTCCCCTATTTTAATGAAACATGTGATTGAACCAAAGCACCCTCTATGTGCCTTAGACTTTTAATATGAATTTACCAAATATTCAAGTAGGGTAATGACCATGTCACATCTAACTGAACCACCTTTTATCACATAGGGGTATTTCCATGTTTTCATATAGATGTTGAAATGGTTGCGGTGAATGAATTTGATTAAGATGGAATAGGTGAGATAGTGGAATCCATTAAACTAAATAACCATGTCACCTTTCCTTGGGACATGAATAATGTAAACCTAATTCAACTGTTAGGAAAATTATGTGCATTTTCCCTATAGAGGTTGGATTTCCTAATGACCTACTTTCCATTGAATGGTTTAAACAGGATAAAATCTATTAACATGAATTGTGTATTAGGCTATGCCTTATGAATTGGTTTTTAAAATAAGGACATTGTCTATATATTTTTAATAAGGTATGGATATTTTAAATGAATTATATTTATTTTATTAGGTATTATATAATTATTTTGATAATATGCATAAATTAATATGGGTGGGAGAAATTCATACCCCATTCCACATGTGTAAATTACTATAGATTGGAGACATTCATACACCATGCCATCTATTCCTAGCGATTATGGATGGGAGGCATTCATACCAAATTCCCTCTATGTAAATGACCATGGATGGGTGGAATTATTAGCCCATGCCAATTATATATACTTCAATGGACGAGAGAAATCCTTACCTCATGCCAATTACCTCTTATTATGGATTGGACACCATCATAACCCATGTGAGTATTATGATTCTATGGACGAGATACATGATTACCAAATGCTAGTTATCCTTTAGTATTGATGGGATGTATTCTTACTCCATTCTATCCTATTATATCTATATGGGTGCGATTCATGCTTACCGCACGCCAGTTACAACCTCTTTATACATTTATGGATGGGAGGAATTCTTAACCCATAGCAGATAATATATATATTTATATATATATATCTGGGTGTGTGTAGTGACATGATAATACTATTTTCCTAACAATGAGATGAAGAAGGAACAACCTTCAGGTATCCCTTAGGAATCAAGACGAGTGTTATTCAATTATTTAGTTATGTTTATTAAATTCTCAAAAATAGAAAACTATCTAATTTATATTCCACAAGGCTGGGCTTGAAACTGTGGGTTCCAATGTACTGATATTTCATCTAACACCCCATTTTGGTACCCTTGGTACACAAGTAAACCTTATACATTCATGAACTAGGTTGATTGTAGGATGCTCATAGCTAAGGAGTTAGGGGAAAAGGACTGAGCTAGAGCTCAGCATGCTTATGTAGATTTCCCTTGGGATTTTCAATATATTACTTAAGTTGTATTGTAATGAAAATAATTTTTTACTGTTAGAAACTTTAGGATATGTGTTATTACCACATAATGCATTAATCCACTATATAATCTCACGTTGGCAACTTCTATTAATTTTTTTTCTCATTCTTCATTTATTAAACTGTATTTTTTGTTTAATTCAACCATATTGGACTGTTATTTACTCCCTAAAAGCACTATTCATCTCTGATAGGAGGATTTAGTCTCCCCATTATCACATCTCAAGACCCTCGCTTCTAGTAATAAGCCTCTGGTGTACAAGGAGATGCTCTTGAGTCCATGTGACCCACCGGTCTGGAAACCAGTTCAATGGTAAGATGAGCCAAGATATTACACAGACAACATATGATATATTTATATCTGGATTTTGGAATATTAATTCCTTGATTTAATGATTTCAACATTTAATTTCAACCAATATGTTTCAATCTTGGCTATTATTTACTATAAAATACCAAAGGCTAATCATGAATATGATGCCCAATCTATCATAGCTATTCCAAAAAGTTAAAGTCACCCACATAGATGAGATCACAACAATTTTACTTCTCAATAATTTTTTTCTGATGAAAAACAAATGAAATTATCTATCTATATGAATAATAATTTAAGATCATATATTGAGGGGGAGTTTAATTAGAAGTTATGTAGTCATTATATTTCATTCCGAAATGATATCTATGGACGATACACTTTAATGAAGTCATTGATAAATCAATGACATGAAAAAAATAATCATGATGGAGTTATAGGACTAATTTCATGAACATTAATTTCCAATTTTAATTGAAATTTTGAAATTTGTGTATTAATATGAGTGTAGATATTTTAGTATGAATGTATCCCAAAAATTTTCATTAAAATTTTTATCATAAATGTTTGAATTTAATTTTATCCATTGGTATCAAACAATTACTACTAGTCTCGAAATTGTATGGTAGTTTCTTTGGAAATAAACAAGTTGGGATATATTAGTTGGTATCATAGTATGAAATAATAATCGAAACCATTGGTTTTTTAAATTAAAACCTCTTTTTTATATACTGATCATAGCTCAAAAAGACCTTGAGTGGAATAATTGAGGGCATATTTATCACAAAAAAATATATCATCCCCTCTCAAATAATTTTAATTTTTTTAATAAGGGGGAGAAGAAAATGATATAAAGAGAGAAGAAACGAAGGGAATATAATTACATGCCATTTTCTACATTGGAATTGAGAACAAATACAAATGGGGATATTAATTGTCCTACTCTTTGTTTGTGTTTTATTCTTTATCAACAATTCATTAAGTGATGAACCACATGATGTAAATATAAATTGAAGAATAAAAATACTATCTTGTAAATATGATTCTATTTACTCATGCATTGTAATGTGTTATGTTTTGAAGAAAATATATCATGAATAAGTTCATAGGTCATATGTTATATTTTTCATAAATTGATGTAATTCTATCAATTTTGAACAAATCATATTTCCCAATGACAAGTATTAAGTGTGGGTAGAAAAGTCAAATTATTATCATAATGATATAAATTGATTTATAAAGGCCATAAAAAAATTTACATTCACACGAAAGTACGAATTAGTAAAAAATATTCTTTAAGGCCTTGTAAGAATGTGAAAATATATTTATATTGTTGCATGAAGAATAAATTTAAAGCAGGTATTCTACTTGGCCAGGAATTTATATAACGTGATATTATAAACTATGTTATATGTGTTAACAAATAGCCACACATAGCCAACCATGAAAGGGAAACTAAATCCAAAACATGTTGGACCATGATCACCCATGTGGGAGAGCTAACCAAGCTGTCTAACCATGGTGATAAGGAGTGGACTTGCATAGAACCCACCCAAAATCTGCACGGGAGGTGCATATCATGAACTGAGGCCTCACAGGGAGGTTCATAGGATTACCATATAAAGGATAGGTATGACCAATTTGATTGTGTCTATGTAAGAGTGTTCTATTACTGAACCTGGTGTTAGATCAAGATTATTATAAATAAAATAGTCTTATTAATTAGTCAATGATCGACGGGAAATTCAATATGAGACAAACATTTTATGGGTAGTATTCTCACATTTTAAATGTTACCATTATAACATATTTCATTGGATATATTCAGTATTCATCATCAAATCATCTTATTGCTTTATCTTCATCCTTCAACCCTCATATTATGTACATGAAATCTCATGCCATCTGATATCGAACCATCTCTAGAGATCAATCCAATATAATGAGCCATTATTGATCACCTCAACACCATAAATGAAATATATGTATTTCATATATGTTATTAGTTAAAGGTTATTATATTTTATGAGTTAGTTTTAAGTTAAAAAGAGTTGTTCCACTGAGTCATCATGTGATGGAAAATGTTTGCCTAGCATTCCTGCCACATGCAACCTCCATCCAATGATCATATGTCGATTGAGGAAATTGATAAAGTTACAGGGTTTAAAAAAAATTATGTCCAAATGATTTAATAATATTTATATCTAAAACATATAATGTGAATTAATTTATGGATATGCCCTTTTTTTATTTTTTTGATGTTTGGAACACCAGGATCTATAGAGATATTAGTGTAAATCATTAACTCATCCTGAAATAGAGTGGATATGTGGTTTATCCTCTAATATAAATATAGATACTTGATTTATGAAACTATTGATGATATATTTAAGATTTATGTGAAAATAGAAACTCAAAATTAGTTCTATGTGAAATAGTTCTTGTGAAGAGAGAGTTCTCACATGATCCCTTCACATGAATGTGAATAATTCTATGCATAACCCTAGTCTTGAGAAGTATAATAAGATCCACGTTCTTTCTTCATTTGTAGTAAATAGATATCATGCGGTCAATTCATGTGAAGGAGGAGAAATTAATCATCCTTCTATGCTATATAATTATAGAGATACTGTAATCCTCATAGGATTTACTATGATGAAATATCTCATGAAACTCCTTGGATACATGATGGTGGAAGAGGAGATCCCACCAATCACAATAATCTATTCTGAATGAAGTGTGGATACAAGAGTTATTTTCTAATTCGATACATCCTCTTTGATGGAACTATGATATCACATATACATATACCATTAATAAAATGGAATCATGCATTAAATGGGAAAAATAATGATATATTGATAAATGATAGAAATAATACCTTGAGTAATTCAATGCCTTAATTAACCATTTAATGAAGGAATACATAAAGGTGAACACATCTGAAAATACATTATACTTTTAGGATTTTTTTGTTGCACTATGATGAAAGAAGAGGGGTTAAAATATTCAATCAATGATATACATTATACGTGTATTAGAAAATATTGAACATTTATTCATTCAATATATGACACGATTTTATGAAGAAATATTGGGAATCCAAAAGTAATATTTGAAACATTATATATTTTCACAATGATTGATGCCATAAAACGAATTAGTGATCATGTTTCTATATGAAAATTATCATTCATGATGAAGAATAATTTTGAGATTTCTAGTTCACTACATATTCATAATACTCTCACTAAATATGAAGAAAAATAAGTTTAAACCTACTATATTAATATGTACTTATTATAGATCTTTTAATTTTGTATTTGAGGCATTCCATTGGTGTCTCTATTTTGATGAAGTTGTTCAAATTCACTAGTGTCCAAAAAAGAAGGAGTGTGTTTAAATGTTGATCACCTTAATAGGACAAGGTCGACATCCTACACAAATTCTACAAATAATACCTTTTATTATACCTCGTTAGAATCAAGAAAAATAGTTCAAGCCCATACCATTGCTTTGATTTTTATTGATAATATTAGAGAAGTTTTGTGCGAGTAGGATAATAATAACCAGAATATAAAGACGTAGTGATCCACAATTGAAGAGAACATTGTTAAAAATATTCGGTTTCACTATTATTTAATGTTTTATTGTGAATTATTTCTAATTAAAGGTAAATAAAATTATAGAACCTTTCACTAAATAAGTTATAGAGGAATTAAACTAAATAAATGTTTTAAAGTGATAAATAATCGTCCTATATGTTTACCCCTCCCTATAAGTGAGTTCATCAAAAATTGATCCTAAAATAGAAAATTAATCATGGTTTCCATCATTTCCAATCAAGGGGTAGGATCTAGCATTACTCAATACACTCATCATGGAATATAACACCCAAACCATTCTCCAAATATTCCATCATGCATAATTTATTATTCCATTGTTTTTTATATGCCCAAAATATATTCAAACATCTTATATTGTCACACCCATTTTCATTGGATCATCCTTCTCATCTTCCATTTACATACCCATTATGGGACCCTCTCATCATACATGGTATCCCCTTCCACTGACTTTTATATCCCCTCTATTTTATGCTACTCTATTTTTTGTGATTTTATATTTTTTCTACATCAACTACTTATCCCATGAACATTGATCATCCTAAGAATATTTATCATTTATATAATACATTAGACCCCACTGGAACTTTATAGGTTATCATTCCTTTGTAAAAAATGACCAATAAGACCTTGTTGATTAATGGGATTCAATTATATGTATATAACCCTAGTAAATTTCGCCACAATATTTTATTTTCATTTTTATATGTATTCATCAAAAATATTTTTTTTATTCATTCACTTATAGATCAACTACTATTAGGTGGAATGATCATATTCAAATGCATGGAGTATAAAACCAAAAAACATAGGTATTCATTAATTACAATGAATAAAATCAAATGGTTTTTAAAATTGGGAGATAATTTTGTAATGTTATAGTGACGCTTGCCAAATTTAGTGATATAATTCTCATGAGACTAGTATCCTAAATAAATATTTAAAATAAAATAATAGATAACTCATGATCTGGGATATGGGTATGAAAAAATACTATGCTAAATTATATATTAGTATTTTATTTATTTGAATTAATATTTTAGTAGCATCTTCACCATAATTCTCTTAATGGTAAAGCTGCAAGGGATTCATGGTTAATAGAATTAGTTGAGAAACAGATAGAATCTATTCATGGGTTATTTAATTCAAGGGATAATATTTGGTTGAATATGTAACACCGCAATATTTTATGTTATTCTACTTTTAAAATATAATACCTTTTATATGTTATTATTCACACAACAACTAGTTTAAACCCATAATATATTATTAAATATGACCCTTGGAATAGTAATGTGACCACTATGAATCATAATATGACAAATAGAATTGTACCTTCACCTATGAAATTATAAAAAAAATTGTATCTTATAAATGAAAAAATGGAAAAAAATAATCGTGCTATATGTAAATAAATGTTTTCAAAATTGATAAATTTATTTATTTCTTTGCATTTTTTGAGGCATAAATATGTTGAGGAAATGTTATAATTAATATAATATTTTGAAAGATAATTTATTTTCATAAAATAGATTCATACATTAATAGTTTGTTTTCTAACCATTATAATATAATTTTATGAGACCTTAATTAATTTTTCAATGTTTCATAAAATAATTTATGATTATTAAATTGGTATTTTTTTAATAGATAATTATTTTAATTATATATTATGTTTCTAATATTTAGACAATCATTTTTTTTAAAAATCTTCTGATTTTTGAATTCTATGCGTAAAAAATGGTGAGGGTAATTTTCTGGATTTTTCTAAAATAGTTGAATTATTAGTGGATAGTGAAATACATTAAATTATGGTTTATATATTGAAGTTAAATACAATCTTTCATAATTAAATTATGATATAAACACAATAATATTGAACACTTTTTCTCTCTTTGTTGTAACTAGTCATGTGGGTCAAAACTACTTAGATTATTGATCCAAGATTATAATGAAATGAATAAAATATTCACAAAAACCACTCTATGTCACTATAAATACCACCCTCATCACCTCTTCTCCTAACACCTCAAAGACTTGAAGCTTGGATAATTTTTTCTCAGATCCCTCTCCCAAGCATCTCCCCCACATTTTGGTCTTGCTGGTCTCGCAGAATATGCCATTTTAATTTTCTTTATTGGGGTTCTCAAGGAGTGGAATTCAAGAGGTAAAATCCCCTTCGATTCGCTTAATTTTACATCAATTTCATTTATTTATTTTCAATTACTAACCTCCTTCATCCAAAAAACATGAAAACTAAAGTATCACATATATTCCAGAATGATATTATTTTAATTTTATATCCACCATAAATTATCTACTATTTATCTTTTTATTCTAAAAATGAAATCATCGCATGTGTGGTGTCAATTAACCACTGTCGTGGATGACAAGTTTTTAATTTTCAATTACACCATAAAGGCTAGTCAGAAAACTATTTTTATGGTTAAAAATAACATTAATATTTGTTATAAAAATTATTTGATTTTATAAAACTAGATATGTATATAATATTAATTCATAATAGAAGACTAGTTTGTAATTATCTAGAAATTCTAAAATAATATAAATATTTATCATTACTAATTTATCCAATTAATCAACCTCATATCAAGAAAACAGATATATAAGACCATTAAGAATAATTAAATTTCATTAATAACAATTAATTTCAAATATTAGTAACTATTTACATTTTATATGATCTTTCAAACAACTATACAAGTGAACCAAACTTAAAAACCAAAGAAAAACACACTTACGAATGGCAAAATTGAATTTTAAAACTCATAAGAAATAGACATAAATAGGCTAAACAAAATTATAATAAATCAATTAAATATTTAATAGGTTATTAATTAAATTATTTATGTATATAATTTCATTATCTAGGAAATTATGTTCAGATGAAGAACACTTTCAATCATATGGTAAGTGTTTTTTCCTGAACCTCTATTTTTCATTTGGGTTACACTTTATCTCTATTTACCCATTGAAATTATTATTTTTTATATTCCTCTTTTAAATTATTTTTATATGTACCAAATACATTTATCTAGATCATTTAATATTTATTTGACCTAAAATACATGATTTTATAAGGATCCATTCTCAATTCCTCATGATAAGAATGCCTGATTAAAGGGAACGTCCCAATTTCATACCCAATTTAAACTACCTTTCATATTCCATTTTATGTAAGCAATATGTTCCTAAAATTAGTTTTTTAACATGAAAAAATATATTTTTTCATCTCTGGTTTTATACAAACAGTTATGTTTTCTCCCATTTTAAATACTCTTTTATATTTTCTCTTAAACCACACAAAAGTATACAATTCTGAATGCTTCATAATAAATCCTTTATATGTTTTCACATCAGTAGGATATAATATTTTGACTGAAACATATTTTAATTGTACTAAACTATTATTTTATTTAATACACAAGTTTACAATATAATTACAAGATCAATGCACATGATTTTTCCAGAGAAACATTATTTCAATGTAAAAAAGGGTATTTCTTTGAAGAATTACTCATTGATTTTATTATAGTTTTTTAATATATTTTTAATGTCAATATTGAATATAATTTTTAATTTATATTAATATTTTATAATAACATTTTCCATTTTTTTTTCAAACATTTATGATCAGTTTGACTTTGGAGGTTCAATAATGATACCATTCACCCTATTGCTCAAAATGGTTAGTGATTATTTTTTTTGAATAGGGAGTGTTATTTACATTCCATATATATATTGTTTATTATTTCCCCCATTCATAAAAGTAATTCATTGGACTTAGTAAGTGATAGGTCATGTCCTTTATAAACTCTTGATTCATTTTATGCCATGTGATACAATAATTATATTGACTTCGTTGAGGCCTTTCCAAGTTATTTTCAGATATTGTATTTGGCAGGACCTTGACCATTTATTTTCAAGTTCCTTTGTTTTGGACTCAAAAATATTTTTTAGATGTGCATCATTATAAATTACATGATAATGAGATTAGTTATTTATATTCCATATGATTATTCAACTAGTTGAATATCTATGGTTAAGTATCATTCTCATGTGATTATTTAAAATGAATTATTTTATTAGATTACATTTCAGCCATATAATTCTCAAGATAAATTTTCATAGAATTTTTTTGTATTTATTAACCATTCCTTATTGTTTATGATATTCTTTTTTATTATTTCATACCCTTACCGAGCATCTAATTTTTACCCTTTCTTAGGTTTTATTTTTCCTAGGATGAGAAGATGTATATTATAATTGACTTCCCAAGATAATCTTGAATTTTAAAGATGATTCTAATGTATTTTTTATATTTTTCTTCCTTTCTTGTTACAATGTAATGATCACATATATATCTCATATTAGAACACTAAAAACTATTAAATAATTTGTGATGTGAGTGAAATATTTAGAAGAACAATATATTGAAGTAGGGAATTAGGTCTGGGCTTCTGGGATTGGGATATTTACTGTTGGTATTAGATAATTTTAGTATAATAATTTGATACTATATTATGTAACATTAACATAAAGTATAATTTGAGGATAATTATATAAGAAAATCCTATAATATTGGTAAGATAGATATTTTGAGGGTCTTACAAAAAATACATTCATGTCTGGACACTACTATAAGACATGGTTCTGGAATAGATTTTCTTAGGGGTAACAACTCCGACAAGGTATGTTGGAAAAAATAGGATAATCTCGTACGCAAAAACAATTATTAACATGAAAATAGGTTGATAATATTAGTGGATATTATTAGGTTAATTCACATCAGTTTTATAAAACATTTTATGGATTTAAATGTAAATATGTCCCCTAAAAACCATGTTTATGATAATCTATTCATAAATGATCAATTTATGTTTTTTTCTATTTAGAAATTATGCATTAGGATTCATAAGCTAATTTTGTGTATTCCATTGATTGAAAATAGTTTCTAGTGGTACTAATGTAAACCATATCAATGAACTTGTTCCATATAGGGATTTCCCAACTATAACAGATAATGATGTTGTAGCTAGATTTGCAATTGTAGTTGAACAACTTATAACTATATTGTCACAACTAACTCAAGTAATGTCAAATAAACTTACACGTATGGATCATCCCAATCAACAATGCAATGTAAATATGTTTGAATACTTTATGCGACAATAGCTTATATCATTCATGGGGACAAAAACTCCATTTTTTTGGGAAATGGATATTTTCCTTAGAGATTATATTTCTCTCTTTAGGAATAAATAAATGGGATAATTATATCATGGATGTTTACTATCTCTCGGAATATGTGGATCATTTGTGGTTGTTAATTAAAAATCCAAAGGAGGGTGAAGAAATTGAAATTACTTAATTGAATGATTGTAATGAAATTTTATTAGACAATTATTTCCCTTTGGAAAAGCAGGAAGATATGGCGAGGAAATTATTTTGTTTGAGAATAAAATAGGATGAAAATGTTTAAAATGATGAATAAAACTTCAAAAGAGTAGTAATTCATGTTATGGATTGCGTAGATAATCTATGGAGCATTATTAATGGATTATTTTATTGGTAAAAACCATTCGTCTGAAGGGTAGGGGTCTACCAAACATTCTATTCATATAAAGATATAATGTCATGTGATATCAAAACAAAAAAACAATTCTATATGTATTATCAGTTTAAGAGAAACTAAAAGAAGAATAGGGTGGATGAGAAAATAATGGATAAAGGGAAGAATAAAAAATTAAATTTTACACCTTGCTATATTTTTGGAAGGAGCATCTTGGTTCCTATATAAAAGGGAATGTTATTATTTTCATGTGTGGTGAGAAATTCCATCATTTTGATGAATTCATGAAAAATAATGAAGCTAACAATATTATGTGCTATAATTGTTAGGATTTTGGAAACTATGAAAATGATTTTCTAAATCATCGAGGAAACATTCATCAAAAAAACAATGGGATCACATAAAATATTATGAGATAGCAATAACTGAGTTTAATGTTCCAAATTATGTGGTGACAGGTACTATAATCATCTCTCCAAATTAAGCTAATGATTTTATTGATTTTAGATTATTGAATTCTTTTATATCTTCCATGTTTACTTTAAAATTTATAAATTTCAAAATCACCATGACAATTGAGTAGTCATAAAGTCTACTCATGGAACCGACATTTCCAAAAACATGTGTCAAGCCTTTCATATTATAATTCATATATTTTGTCAAATTTCCTATTTTTTCCTCATAAATATGGTTGGTTTTTATATAATATTTGGTATAGAATAGAATTCTAAATATAATTTAAAAATCTACTGCATATATAATGAAATTATTATTTGTGTTGAAGTTAAGTAATTTTTCATCATTATAGGCGATACTTTATCAGCCGAGTTAAATGTGGATCCACCTTCAGTAGATATTCTAAATTAAATTATTGGGGATGAATAGACAATAACATCTATGGATAGGGAAGGAAATATTCAAATTGTGTATTTAAATATTTCACAATAATACATTAATTTATTTATATATGATTAACCTATACATCCTTTATAGTTAGACATTAAGTTTTATATTTATTTAATCCATGATCAAAGACCAATATCCAAAAAACCTTATATAATGGAAATTGTTGAATCATTGGATATTAAGAAACAACTAGGGATTTTATTAATTAGGGATTTATCAAACCTATTATTTCTCTATTGGGATCCTATGTTATCTCTATCCAGAAGAAAATGGGTCAATGAAGTAGTGTATCAACAATAAAGAAATAATAGTTATTATAATAAAGATCACATATCGTCAACATTTTATTGAATATTTTTTGATGAACTTAAAAAATATCAATATGTTTTGTTGATTGAACTTACATCTAGATATCATCATTTGTGTTTGAGGAAGAAGTATATTCCAAATATAGCATTCAAAGCTGGGTATAGACATTATGAGTTCATATTAATTCCATTTGGACTGACTAATAAACCTTTTTTGTATCTAATTGAGAAAGTGATCAATGAATATCCTGGAAATTTTGTATTGGTGTTTATTGATGATCTATTGATATATTCCAAAATCTATGAGGACTATGAGAACAACATTCAGTTTATTATTGATACTTTTAGAATAAAATAATATATGGGTTGTTTAGTAAGTGTGAATTATAGCTTAAAATATTTCTTTGTTGGCCATATTATCTATATGAATGGAATATATGTTGATCTTATAAAGAAAAAGGTAGTTCAGAAATGTCATGAAAATAAAATAAAATTGAGGTACATAGTTTCATTGGATTAGTATGTTACTTGTAGAGTTTAATTCAGAGTTTTTTTTCCAATAATAAACTATTTAACCAATCATACTTATAAAGGGTAATGAATATTTAGAAAACTGAATTTGTTGAATGCTTTGATTAATTGGCTTGGAGATTACTAAATCCTATGATCTAGCCACTACAATTAATGAGTGGTGGATTTGAGATTTATAGTGATTTATTAAATAAATGACTTGGTTATGTCCTTATGTACATTGATAGAGTTATTGTTTATTCATTAAAGTAGTTTAAAAATCCTAAATATAAAAATCTAACTGATTATTTTGAGTCTGCAGTCATAATAATTTCTCTGAAGATATATAAACACAATCTCTTAGGTGAAGGTCATGACATTTATAATGATCACAAGATTTTGAAATATATCTACTCCAAGATAGAACTCAACATGAGGTGAAGGTGGTTACTTTCTATACTCAATTATTATTATTTTCTAATACACTACCAGGCATAGAATTAAAATATTGTAGCCGATTAATTGGGAAGGACTGATCATAGAGTAATAAACCTAATGTGTATTGAAACAGTTCTTTTGATCATTTATCTTATGATGATGGATATGTGAATTATCAATAATGGGAATCATCACGAATTTTTTAAATGGTTTGAATACCATTTTATTAGAATGGATTAAATGTACAAAGTCTGATGATGAGTTTATTTATTTGAAAATTAAAGACTTAAATGATGGATAATTGATAGACATTTGATATGTGTATGGAATTTAGAAACTTGGGAAGAGGCTCTGTGTTCCCTCTATACCTGATCTATAAACGAATATTATTGGATGATGCACATATATCATGTTTCTCTAAAATTTCTAGTTTTATTAAAATGTATAGATATTTTATAGAACATTTCTAGTGGGATAACATTAAGAGGGAGATTTTAGATTATGTATCATGGTCTTTAGTTTGTCAATAGGTGAAGGCTAAAAGACAACATCCTAGAAGATACATCCATGAGCTACCTATTATTACAGGGAAATTGGATAAAAATAATATGTATGTTTTCACCATATTACCAAAAATTCTATAAAATAATGATTCAATATAGGTATTTGTTTACAAAGCTACCAAATATTCACATTTCCTCTCTATAAGGGAGGATTTTCCCCTGGAGCACCTTGCACTCCTCTATATTAATGAAGTTGTAATACCTCATGGAGAACTTCTTTTAATTTTGTCTTATTGTGATCCATTATTTGAATCAATATTCTAGAAAATTTTCCTAAATATTTGAATAATGAGATTCATTTGATTGCATCTTATCACCATAAAGTTGATAGAATTTCTAAAAATATGATCCAAACATTATAATACAAGTTGTGATTGTGATCACTTGACTTTCAAAGCACATGGGATCAATGGTTACCTTTGGTGTTGTTTTTTTACAAAAATAATTTTAATTAAAATATTCAGATGGAACCGTATGATGAGTCATATGGAATGAGATATCGTTAACTAACCAGTTGTGATGAAGTTGGTGAAAGGATGTTTATAGGCCCCGATCATGGGGAGGAATCAACCATAAAGGTAAATACTATTGAAACACATATCCAATTAGCTCTAAGTATAAAAATTGATTTGTAGATAACCAGTGGAAGGATTAAGAGTTTCAAGTAGGTGATCGGGTCTTCTGTATGGTAGCTCAATGGAAGGGTGTTATAATATTGGGAATGAAAGGGAAACTAAGACAAATGTACATTTGAATATTTATAATATTGTTGAGAATTGTAGTTATGGATTATTTTTTTAATGAAATGTATACTTTATAAAGAAAAAAATGTTTTCCACATCCCTTTGTAATGGAACTACATGACAGACCCAATGCATTTCCCCATGCCTGATGGAATAGAAATTAATCTTGATGTATCGTAATCTAAAGAGGTGATCCAGATTATGGACACTAAAGAATATATTTTTAGGAATCATTTTACTTGGCTGGTAAAGTTACATTGGAAAAATCATACAATTACAGAGGTTACATGGGAACCAGAGGAATTTTTTATGAAAAAATAGCCAAATATTTTTATGGGGGACATTTAAATAATTATAAGGAATAATTTTTTTCCAGATGGGAGAATTTAACACCCCAAAGATTTTATGGTATTCAACTTTTAAGATATAATATCTTTGATAGTTTATGATTTATATAACACTAAATTTAAAACCATAATATAATATTAAATATAACTTTTGGAATTGTAAAATTACAATTATTAATAGTTATATGATTTAAAGGATAGATAATTAACCTATGAATGTATAAATAATTTGTTTCTCTTATAAATGAAATATGTCATAATTTCATCATGGAATAAGTAAATAAACGTTTTAAAAATGAATAACTAATGTGTTGGTATTTTCGTGGAGAATAAATATGTATTTTCAATTTTATAATTAATATAATTATTTAAAATAAAATTTATTTTCATTAAATAAAATCACAATTTAATATATATTTTTCTGATGAATAAAAGTAAATTATGAGACAATAATTAATTTTTCAACATTTTATACAATCGGTTATAACTTTTTTAAATGGATTTTTAAAAATAAATAATGAATTTAATTAAAAATTAAAATTCCCATATTTAGAAAATTTATATTAAAACAATTGAGTGAATTTCCAAATTCTACACATCAGAAAATATTTGTGTTGATTTTTTAAGATTAGTTTTAAAATAGTTGAATTATTGTGAAGAGTGAAATATATTAATTTTCGATATATATATATATATATATGTATATATTATTTGTTAATTATGATACTTCATTTGACATTGATGATATAAGAACAAAAATATTATAATATCCTTCTATATTTACTATATTTATTCATGGAAATCAAAACTATTTTCAGTATTGTTCCAACAGAACAAACAAATGAATAAAATATTCAAAAAAATCCCATCTCCTCCACTACAAATATGAACCATCACCACCACTTCTCCACACACTTACAAATCCTTAAATAATGCCCAATTTCCACCCAATACATCTCCCAGATGTCTCTCCCACATTTATTTCCTACTCTTCTCACCCCAAATTCCATTTAGACATTCCTTATGGGTGTTCTCTAAGAGAGGAATTCAAGAGGAAAACTCCCCTTTCCTTCTTTTAATTTTCTTCAATTCCACCTCTATCTTTTTATATCCTTAAATCATCTATCATAAAATTCATGATGACTATAATGTGTTATATATACAATTATTTTATTCAGTTAATGTTATATTAAAAACAAGTTATATTCTCTTCCACTTTTTATTCTCAAAACAAAAACATCATCTGTGAGGTGCTGATTTTTCGCCTTCATGGACGATGAGTGTTAATTTTTCAATTAATCAATAAATTATTGTCATAAAACAAATTTTATGGTTTTAATAGAAATTAATATATTTCACAAAACTTATATAATGTTTTATAACCTTTATATATACAAAATATTAATTTATAATACAAAACTAGTTCGTGATGGCCAAAAATATTCCAACATAATGTAAATGGTTGTAATTAATTATATACCTAATTAATCATCACCATATCTATATAAAATGATATATAAAACCATTAAATCTCCTATATGTTCACCAATATAATAAAATCTCAATTCTGGGTAAATATTTCAATTTTACATGATCTTTTAGACATTAATAAGACTGTACCAAAAATCAAAATGAAGGAAACGAGAAGCACCGAACAACAAAATTGAATCGTATGACTAATCAAAAATGCAATAAATAAGCTTAATAAAATTATAATAAATAAAATAAATATTCAATATGTTCTTAATTAAATTATTAATGAATGTAATTTCAATATTTTGGAAAATATGTTCAGGTTTTGAACACTTTTCTATATAAGGAAAGGGTTTCTTCACGAACATCCATTTTTCATTACGGTTACAATTTACCTCTTCTTACCCCAATGTAATTATTCATAATTTTTTTATAATTCGTTTGCATTTTATTTACATGTTCCAGAATCTTTTATCCAAAAAATTTCATCTTTCTTATGTGTGAAATAGTAGATTTTATATGGTTCTTTTTTAAATTCCTCTGGATAAGAAAGATCGATTTAAAAGAACTTCACAATTTCAATCATATTTTCAATTACCACAAATAGTCTTATTAAGTTATCAATACTATTATAAATTCACAATTTTTATCACTAAAAACGTTTTTTCATTTATATTTTTGTACAAATAGTTTCATCTTTTTCCATTTTTAAGATTATTTAATATTTTATCCTAAACTTCACTAAAGTGTCCCATTTTAAAGGTTACTTGAAAACAATATTAAATGTTTTTTTCTTAATTTAGACATTAGAAATGAATCAAAAATAATTTCATTGACCATACATTTTATTTTCTAGGATATACGTGTTTAAAATCTATTTTTATGAGAAATAGAAACAATTTTTACAAAATAAATCTTCTTTTAAAAGTAATAAACAGTATTTCTTTAAATAATTCATTAATGATTTTATTAAGCTATTTTCATCTATTACAAAAATAATATATGTAATCCTATGATTATCTGGATTTGATAATTTTTGATATAATCTACTATATAATACTAAATTGTTTATGATCAGCATGACTTTAGATGTGTAATCTTGATACCATTCACCATATAACATAGAATATATGGTGATTATATTTACTAATTGGGGAATGGTATTTGAATTTAATATGTATTTTTTTATTACATTTTTCACCATTCATATGCAAAATTAATTGGATATTGTATGTGATCAGAGGGGCCTACTATAGCCCCTTGATTCATCAGTATGTCTAAAGAGACAAAACATATATTTCCATAGCCAAGGGTTTGCCCATTTACTTACAAATATGGATTTGGTCACGGTGTTAACCATTCATTTTTATCTATCTTGGATAAGGACTCAACAATATTTTTTATATTTCCAACATTATGAATTCAATCCTTATGATATTATTTATTGATATTCCATCAGATTATATGACTACTATAATATTCATTATTATGTTTCATTGCCGTGATATTATTTATATAGAATTGTTTGATCATATTATATTCCATCTATATTATGATCAGTATTATGTTTTAATGAAATGTGTTTTTAGATTTTCACATTTCAATATTTTCTAGGACAAGATTCTACTATAGTGCCTACCATTACTAATAATTTGAGTTAACCCCATTCATATGTTCAATTTTTCTTTTAGATGTGAATATGTATATTATGAATGACTTGTAAGAATAATCTATTAGTTTAAGGAATTTTCCGGATGATTTTATATGTTTTTATACTTTAATGTTGTAATGAAAAACTTATGTTTTCATCTAGTTTTCCAAAACTACTAAAATATTCAGTCCTTCAGGATTTGAATTCCTTGTTTATTATACTAATGTAATAATGTAAGAAACTAGAACAAGTTTATTGGGGTTGATGTCTTTACAGAATATATTTATAAGGTATTGAAACCCTCAATGATATTACGAAAACACAGTACCATAAAAATATTTTATATTGGAAGAGTAAGGAATTTATGGTTTTTTTCTTATTTAATGATCATTTATTGAAAATGATTATGATTTTAACTAATTTTTTGAATTATTAATATTTATTCATTATAGGAATATTGAAATAAATAATAAAATTTATTTTGTTACGTATACACATGATTTAGGGGAATCTATTCTTAATAGACATGAATAAAACCGAGTACGTTTCATGAAAACAACCTTTTATTAGGTAGAAACAACAAATCCAACAAAAAAACCTACCATTACCGATATAACATGACCTGAATCAATAAAATAATATTTGAATATAATTAAACTAAAAACTATAATGGTCAAAATAGTACATAATCGATTGTACCAATGAAAAACCAACATATCTGAAATAAAAATTATTTTACCCATTCCAAAAAAATTACAATCATGTTTTAGTCCATATAGAAATCAACCAGAAATAACCTACATTAATTGGTTAAAAAAATTACATGAATTTAACTCATAAATCTATAACTACTTTTAAAATATTAACTTAATATGAACATAAAAATCGTAGAATAACTTCAAAATTTATTTAACTATTTTTGGAACTAGAAAACACGTCCCCAAAGTTTCCCAAATTCTTCAATACATGATCCATGATCATAGCCCATTTCGCAAGCTTTGATTTGGTAGGTCGTAGGGCCCAAATGGAGTTACTGATTTGGAGTTATATACATTTGAAGTCGGGCTGGAAAACTAGTTCGTGAAGCCCGATCACGAATCCCCCTCAGCGATCGCGAAGCACTGCCACGATGCAAGGAGGCGAGAGAATCTATTAATGCCCTGATGTTGCCGAACCCACCGCGAAGAAAAAGAGGTGGTACCTCTCCGCGAACCCGATTGACGTTCGCAACCCGCCGCAAAGCAACCGAAGACCCCTTTGCGCCACGTGAGCTCTGCTTCGCAGCGCCTCTTGCCTATAAATACCCAGCTCAACCCCTTCTCCGGATGGCCATTTTTTTCTATTTGGGATGCCGATATCCTGGTTCATGGAGCTCTTCTTTCCTTCGCGAATCGGCTCTGTGAAGCCATGCTCCGTGAGCAGCTTCCTTCGTGTTGTTGCTCTGCGAGTCCCTACTCCGCGAGCAGCTTTCTCTGTTTTAGTGCTCCGTGAGCCTATGCTCCATGAGCCAATGCTCTGCGAGCCAATGCTTTGTGAGTCCATGCTCCGCGATGATGCTCTGCTAGTCCATGCTCCGCGATGCTACTCCGCGAGTCTATGTTCCGTGAGTCAATGCTTCGCGTGACCCCATGCTCCACGAGCCCCTTTGCTCCATGAAGATACTTCACGAGACCCCATGCTCCATGGTCCCTCCTCTAGCATCACATACCCCCATGAAAAATGGAGAGTAACACAATGAACTTTTCGGGCTGGGATGTCGGGATTTTCCATTGCACCCTTATGCTCACCCATCATACACCTATGGAAGACCATGATCTGAGATACTCCTCCACACACCATGAAACACCTTGAGTCGACATATTCCTCTTGGTTTTATTCTCATGTCGTGAGTTGAGTTTCCCATCATAAATTACCCAAGTACATCGAGTCGAACCATTCCTCAGGAAACTCTTCCAAACTCAATCCCCTGGCTTTTTTGCAAGGTTGAACTAGAAAAGGCTGCACGTGCGTAAAACCCAACACCATCCATTCCCAGGCGCCTTATGCCCAACTGTCCTATCTACATGACTATAAATTGTAGTGATCACCCTATGTGCCAATCATAGGATGCCTCTTGCATGAAATAAGATATTCCTAATGCACTGAGCATGAGATTCCAACAGTCCTATCTACATAACTTTAAAATGTTGTAATCCCGATGTTCCAAACATAGGTTGCCTCTTGCTCCAAACAAGTGATGCCTTATGATCCAAACAAAAGACTCCTAATTCCATGATTAAAGTGGAATGGTTCCAACGCCCCTTGTAATTATCCCTCTTGTGCACCAGTGCATAGGTGAAGGCGTCAACCCACCTGTGAGTTGGGATTCCCTCATTGCCAGACATGAGGAAGACATCATGGGCATCTTCCTAGCGTAAGCCCCATTCACCAGTACTTCCCCATAGCGGTACCCAGGCAACATCCTTGTGTAATCCCCATTCACCAGTGCCTCTCTATAGGGGAACCCGGGAAACTTCCTTGCGTAAGCCCCATTCACTAGTGCCGCTCCATAGTGACACTCGGGCAGCTTCCTTGCGTAAGCCCCATTTACCAATGCCGCTACATAGCGGCACCCGGGTAGCATCCTTGCGTAAGATCCATTCACCAGTGTCGATCCATAGCAGCACCCGGGCGACTTCCTTGCATAATCTCCATTAACCATTTCCACTCTATAGCGGCACCCGTGCAACTTCCTTGCGTAAGCCCCATTCACTGTTGTGATCCTATGCAGTGGTAAGCCATTGACATCCTAATCCAGCAGTAAGCAGTTGTGATCCTATTCACCGTTAGGTCGTTGACATCCCAGTGGTAAGACATTGACATCCTTATCCAGCGGTATGACGTTTGGATCCTTATCTAGTAGTAAGCCGTTGTGACCCCATTCAACGGTAAGCCGTTGACATCCTTTTCCAGCCATAAGCTGTTGTGACCCAATCCAGTAATATGCCATTGTGACCCAATCTAGCAGTAAGCCGTTGTGACTCAATCCAGTGTTAAGTCGTTGTGACCCAATCTAGCAGTATGACATTGTGACCCAATCTAGTGGTATTCCGTTGACACCCCCAATGGGTGGTAAGCCGTCATCAGGAGAACTACGTGGAATTTGATTCCCTACCATGGGGATATGTAGGAAGCCTCTTCAAGGCTCATGCCCGAAACTACCTTCATCCTCATGACGGTTCCACCACCTTCACCACGACCTTGCTGATGCCTTCCCTCCCACAAGAAGAAGAGGGTGCCAATCATGTAAGCCCTAGGGGTGCAGATTAAGCCCACCTCGTCCGAGAAACAGGATGATAAACTTCTAAGCACATCATCCTCAACACATGAAGATAAACTGTAACCTGACCCCGTGCCTCGCACGTAGGGTCCCCCAGGCTCAGACATTCTTTACGCCCTCTGGGGTCCCCACAGGGGATGATATCCTCCTTCTGGGAGTGGAGTTTGTCCATGGGGAAGGGAAGCCACCTTGGTGTAATCCCCCTAGCCCCTCTTACGGAAGGTATCACCCATGCACCTCCGTACTTCCTCGCCGCCAGGGCCAGTGGAGGGCATGATAGGAAATGAGGAACCTCCTTCCCTCGATCCCACATCCCTCTCCCCCTGTGCTTTGTCATTATTGGGCCTCCATCCTGGAGTAATTCGCAGCGCCATGGGCCGCCTAATGTTTAATCCCCTCTTCGCATCTTCAGGATGCACCCTTCACTACGTGATCGTCAGGTCTCTGCTGCCTCTTGTTTCTCAAACCGAGAACAACTCACGTGGGATTAGTGTAAGCATCGACCATGAAAATTCCCTCGTCCAGTATGAAGTTAAACTGTATGACCTCATCCAGCATGATGTTAAACTATATTCCCTCATAAAGCATATCATTAAACTGTATTCCCTCGTCCAGCATGATGTTAAACTTTATGCCCCTGTCCAGCATGACATTAAATTATATACCTGAACTACGTGGACTTTGATCCATGTCAAGGCATGGTGCGTAGGAAGCCTCATGAGGTTCAAGCCCGCCTCCAGTGGACCCACGGGTTCAACTTCATGTCGGTTCTCCATCAGAAACCCTACCTGAACTACATGAACTTTGATCTATGTTAAGGCATGGAATGTAGGGAGCCTCACAAGGTTCAATCCTTGTCACCCATCGGACCAAGGTCCTTCTTCACATTGGTTAGCCAACACCCACATTCATATCCAAACTATGAGGACTTTGATCCATGTAAAGGCATGGTACGTAGGAAGCATCCCTGAGGTTCAATCCGAACAATCGTTGGCCCCGACCATCTCTGCATCGGTGTGCCAAGCCCTCATTTTCACCTGAACTATGTGGTCTTTGATCCATGTCAAGGAATTGTACGTAATAAGACTTCCTGAAGTTCAATCCCACCATCCACCTGGGCCAAAGTCCTTCTTCACGTCGGTTCTCTGACATTCCCCCATCCCGCATGACATTAAACTTCATCCCAATCCAACGGTAAGCTGTTGTGACCCTGCCATCCAGTTGTTATGACACCCATTCGTGTCAGTATAACATCCCCTTTTCCCGAACTATGTGGACTTTGATCCATGCCAAGGGATGGTACATTGGAAGCCTCATTAGGTTTAAGCCCACCAACCATTGGACAAAGGTCCTTCTTCACGTCGGTTCTCTGGCATCCAATCAGAACTACAAGGTCTTTGATCCATGTCAAGGCATGGTACGTAGGAAACATTAAGAGGTTCAAGACCATCACCCATCGGACCAAGGTCCATCTTCACGTCGGTTCGGCGACACACAATTCTGAACTATGTGGAATTTGATCCATGTCAAAGCATGGTATGTAAGAAGTCTTCCTGAGGTTCAATCCCACCACCCATTGGTCACTCTGACCCCCTTCACGTCGGTTCTCACCATACCGAACTACGCAGACTTTGATTCCATGCTACGGGGATACGTAGGAAGTATCTCAGAAGCTCATGAACAACTCTACCGTCATCTTCACAATGGTCCCATTTCATTCCCCCTCTACTCCATGCAATCCTCCATCATCCATCCGGATTCTTACCCAGTCCACCACATCCCGGTGGGATCATGTCATCCACCCTCCTCGCTGCTCCTAGCAGTACTTGGGCAGTTGTCCACATGTAATCCCCAACATGTCTCCGGGTCGTTTTCCTATGTGTACACCCCAATTCATCAACACTTTGAACTACGTGGGTTTTGATCCCTGTTTTCTACACAGGGTATGTAGGAAACCTCCCTGAGGTTCAATCCCAGCCAATGGTAAACCATGGTGTCCCCCATCCCGTGGAGCACTCTCCCTGATCCCCCCTTAGTGGTGTTCAGATCAACCATTACGGTGTGACATCTCCCCTCCTTGGAGCGCACCACCTCAGATTCATCCTAATTGAGCGTTCTGATCCATCTATCTTCTGGGTATCCCTTCCTTGGGATATACCAATCTGATCCATCTCTATGGGACATTTTTATCACTCTCATATCATCTCCACATGACGTTAAACTCCCGACCTACCTCGTGATAAACATGAGATGACTGAGGATAACCTCGAATGGCACGCCTTTGGCGTAACTGTCTTATCAAGATGTTAAACATGCTGCATACCCTATTTTAAACATGGGAAGATGAGAAAAACCTCAGGTACATGCCTATGGAATATGATTCCCCACATTTGACGTGGCGTGCCTCATGTTCTACACCATTGGGATGCCCTCTGAGGAAGAATAATACAGGTTCCCCAATGTCTATGAACCCAAAGATGCCCCGACATGCCTGATGTTTTCATCTTCTCTAACCGAAGGCCGCTTCCATGACACGACCCCATGGAATGTCTTGACGGAAGTAGTATAATTAACCGGCATCCATGATGATATGGAATTGGGGTCAAGATTCACAAACTACATATTAAATCAATAAGGGAGACCCGGAATAGGTGACATGTTTTGAGGAGGAATCCACAAAAGGAATAACCGACATCTCATCATCCCATTTTGATCATGGAGCAGACGTCCTTGAATAAGGAACAGATGTCGCCCGCCTTTGGATAGCGGAAATGCCGGGTAACAGCTGCACATCCTCACAGACAGATGCACGCACCATGGTGAAAGCGTCGGAAAAAACTATCAATATTTGAAAATATAAACTAAATTAACATTAGAAATAATAAACTATTAACATGTAAATTATCAACAGTATTAACATGAATATAATTCCAAATAATATAAACATGTAAATTAAAAACATTAACTAAATTAGTTTGAGTATAATGAGAGAAAATATAAATCAACCAAACAATCTATACATTTACCTATATAAATAAAATAAATCAAAAATAAAATAAAATAACCATAATAAAATAGAACCAAATATAATTAAATAAAATTAAATTCTTCCAAACTCAATACAATCAAATGAAAACTAGAATAATTTTTTTATGTATTCCCAAAAAAATATCATATTTTATTTATCTACAGCAAAAGGAAATGGATTTATAAAAACATAAATGAGTAAAATATAATTGATCCAAACCAAATTAATTTTAATTAATCGTTCCAAATAGGACATGCGTTAAACAAACTAAAAAAACAATACACGAAACGAAACTAAAATAAACCAACAAAATAACATTAAATTTACATTACTAAATAAAACTATATTTATCCCAACTAGACAAAAAAATATTTTATTCATCAAATAAACAAGAAATGGTAATGTGGAAGATATTGAGAGAAATTGATTCCCAACTCAAACATAACTCACTCATATCTAGTCAAACCAATTAAAAGTAAAAAAATGAGTATAAATTAACTAAACTAAACCCAGCAGAACTAACTAATAAAATTATAAAAAACTAATCTAAATATACCTTGACCAAGATGATCCAGTTTTTCTTAATTATTTTTTGTTTATTCTTGTTTTTCTCTGAATGATACAATTCATTTTGGTGAAATTTAGTTTGATTTAAATCATTTTTGTCCAGTTAATGATTATCTATAATTGGTTAATTATTTCATAAATTAACTGCATTCATATTTTTTTTCCTATAATCAATTTAATTTATAGTGGGAGATATTGAGAATTGAATGTTATATGCCTCTTGTAAAATTTGATTCTCTCAAGTACAAAAGAAGAAATATTGTTATGTTGTAAATAATGATATGTAAGAAACGAATTTATGTTGTATTATACTTATTTTGAATTATAATAATTACACCATTACAAAATCTATTATTCATATTTCTAATCATTTTCTTAATAGGTCCTTGATGGGAAATAATAAGATATTTTGTGTTAAATGATTATTTTTCTTTAGTATTTTGTGATTAGAACTATAAGAACCACTATGAGCCAAAGAAAAGTATCATCCCAAAAAAGTATAATGCTAACTTTATTGTCTCTGAAATATCAGGTAGAATTCATGATACAATAAGATCATGCAGAATTATAAGAGTCTAAAACATTTACCATGAAGGAGTGTAAAGGAAGTAAGATAATCAATGAGTAGTTCATAAATGATATTGAATATCTATGATTATCAATTAAACTATATATAGATACATTTTTATTCATGCATTCCATGAATTAATTCCTTATATAATGCACCAGGAAATTGATATAGAGGTCCTATAACTACTAGGGGTGTTGAATTTAATAGTGTTGATGATGATGAATATGTTTAAAGATATTATCTTTGTGATGATTGTTAAATCCTAGGTTGTTTTACAATGGCTCGGGATAGGGGTGAGTTGAGCACTAAAACTCCACACCAACATTTTGAGAACATCTCTTCAAATATTAAAATAGTTATATTGTAGATTAATATTAAATAGAAAAATGGAACACACTAGATTTAATAGTTTTTATAGGGTAAAATAACATGTCGTCCACTCCACCATCACTATCTAAGTAAGCCTTTTTATTTTTACAATGTATTTTCCTTTTCATAGGGAACTCCTAAATCAACTATAAGTAGATATAACATGATTAAAAAAAGAAATAATTATCTTTTATTGGGATCGTACTATATGAATTATAATATCCTTATCACATACTCAATAAAAGATGTTTCCACTTATATAATTTGCAAAATGATTTATAAAATAGACTTTATTTTGGGCTCATAGTTGAAAGAATAAAATAGTAGTATAGAAGTATTCTTGAATAATAAATATTTTCTCTAGATAAGCTTATGAAAAAGCATATAAATGAAATAATTATGTCTATTTAATGTAAATCATTAGAATTATGTTGTTAGGATTCTTCTTTTTGAGTATAATAGAGCTAGTTTCATTGTGTATAAAGAATGTGATATATTTTTATTGTGAAATATATTTTATTTCTTTTTATCCCTTATCTTTCTAATCTATAACTTATATATCCATATATTAGACTTTTATTTAGGTCTAATAATTCAAATCCATAGAGAATAGGTAAAAGTTTCCAGATTAATATTTTATTTTTTTCCCAAAAAAATAATACAAGAATAAATTATGTAGCTTTTGTATATTAATTAAAAATGATGTATTTATATAATTCATTCATCGATTATTTATTTAAATCTTTTTTGAGTAAATGGAAAATAGTGAATATATTTCTTTAATATTCTACAATGGTAATAAATACCATAATATGTAGTAGTATGTATGAAACCTCTAATTTACATAGGAAATATCCACATACATGAAACCATTTAGGTAAAATATATAAAAATATAAAAATTATATTTATGACAAGTTTATGATAGTGAAACATTGTATAGAAAATATTAATGGATTTGAAACATGGAAATAGTTGATTTTATTTAGCTAAATGAACCACGTAGCTAAGAATATAACTTATCTATTTGAAAATAATATAAGTCTCTATATAGTAGAATCTACATGGCCAAACCCATCAGATAAAAATATTCACTATGAAATAGAATTTACATAGGCTAACACCATTATTTATGTTAAATGACATATACAGCTTCACATATAAGTGATTCTCATATAAGTGATTTGTGCATAGAAAAATAACCCATAGAATGGTTTTTTTCCCAAATTAGAGAAATTTCAACTTATAGAAGAATTTAATTAAGCAAGTAAATCATTATAAAAACTTGTTTAAACCTAGTTTAATAGGAATATATTAAAACATAGGAAGGACTTCTAGTGATAATCAAAACATATAAAACATGGGATATTTTAGGAGAACATTTGTAGTATAATAATATCCCACATCTGATGTTCACAAAACATGTAAATATAATTATAATTTATTAAATTTTTTTATAAAAGAATCATATATATTCAAAAAAACGTAATAGTACCTAATAATTCCAAAAAAATCATATCTACACCCGTTTTTATATAAAAAATGAGGGTAATATAATGGATAAAACAAAACCAATATGGAACAAAAGTATAGTAGACAATAACCACATGTCAATGAATTAAGTATGTAAATGAAATTTACTTAGTTGGGTACCAAATAATTGAATATATAGAAAATAAAGACTGCATCATCCACAAAATAAATAAAGAATCATAAATTTCATTAAACAAAAAACTGTATAGGATTCTTTCATACGAATCCACAAGGATCGAGAATGTAGAATAATATAAATGATAGGTTTTGGATTAAGTGGAGTTTTTGTGATGATAGGATAGGGGGTTGAGGTGGATTGTGGTTCTATTAGAGGAATAATGATTACTTTAGTAACGAAAAAATCACAATGTATTTCCCCCTTATTTCTTTCCCTGAACAAAGAGCCTCATAGAAGTATCATGGACTATATCATAGTCCTCTGAAGCTATACAGAGGTCATAAGTTCTAGATGTAGTTAAAAAAAAATAGTTTTTGAAAGAATAAGATGTGATTCTGGTCTGGTATCCTCATATAAATTCTACTTATCCTTCTAATAAAATATGTGTGGATCCAAAATATGATTCAACTTCTATCTAGAACCAATGTATCTATCCGGTGGTGTAGGGAAAATAGATCATCTTCTTGTGAGATGAAATAGGGAATCCACACACATATTGATCCTCTGGATGATATAATCCTTAAAAAATTATGAGGATTTTTCTTTTCAAATTCATCTAAGAGTTCAATTCCTGTGAGTGGTCCGTATCAGTTTTGAATAGTTTTATCTTATCTATTGAAATCCAATGAGAAGAGATAGAAACATACTATTTTGATCTACTAGTTTGCAAAGTTGAGTATCAAAGATGGTTTTTTTGACCCCCTATACATAAAAATTATGATTAAATATATTATAATAAAAATCACATATTTTATAATATAAATATAAATTTGTTAAATCAATACTATTCCAATATGAATCACATGTTATGATATAGGTTTTGTCATAGAAACTGTTGCATGTATTAAAATTGAAATAGGATCTACCAACACTAATGGAACTAATGAACAAGAAGGGGTGTTGTAGATCATAATATTATTTCCATTGATAAAAATTATTTCACTAGTTAGTACCTTATAAGGAAAATAAAAATAATATTTTTATTAACCTCTATAATATCATTCAAGTGGTCATGAAAGATTTAGTCATTATTATTTTGAGGTACTATCAAATTGTATAGTTTATTTTTGATTACCTTAGAAATATCATTATAGTAATTAAAATTTGATCAAATCATGGGACTGAAATCTACATGTAATATAGATATCCTATCTAGTTTTTTGTAGGTTCCAATGTTTTATTTTCAATCAGAATTCCTCACTTCTTCAAATTATGTTAGAAAATCAAACTTAAAATAATATAGTATTATCAGAAATATAATATCATAACAAAGTGACGATATATTTTCATTCCCAACAATAATATTTATAGAAACCTAGTCAAAATAATATTTTAGATCAGGAATATGGGAGAAGAAGAGGGAACACTTGTAAAAATCACCTTTAGAATTTTTAACTAATAGATCATCGTACTATTCTACAATTGAATGTCATCATTCTATTTAAACCTCACTCCTTTTGTATATGTGACAACTTATTCACAAAAATATAATTTAAATAATGATAGATTATTGATCACCTCATTTTTATATATAACATATAATATTAGATCATTAACACCAATTTGGTGGCACACATATCCTTTTACTATAACATGAGAACCTTCAAGGATTCAAAATCCATCATATGTAATGAAAAAATGATGTATTGATAGAATGTACAGAATAATATCAGTATGGTCCTCCACTCATACAATCATCTTATTAAAATCGATTATAGAAATGTAATTATCATATTTTATCTTCAGTTAAACCAAATGGACTTGATCTCCTCCTTGACCTCACTAAAGAAGCCTTTTATATTTTCAACGACATTAAATATATCTAAAACAATGGTTTAAATATTATAATTAAATAATGATTTATTTGAATTCTTATTCAAGGAAGTTGGATCCTTATGAGTGTGAGATAGAAGAGATCACTTTACCAACTAACATTCTATTGTAATGTAAGGAGTATGTGAGATCACACTACTTGAATCTTCTAGAACATCTATATTAGCGTCCCCTTACGATATAAGGACATATGCATCATTATTCCCATTAGGATAAGGTGGTCTAACTTGTAAATTACGTTCCACATGTGTATTTAAACTCTCCTCTCTATGAAACTCATGTGAATTATCATGTGTATCCTTGTCTTCTCTCTATACAACTCCTACTACAACTTTAGGATATATAAGCTCAATAAATGTGGAAGTATATTGTTTCAGTCCCACATTAGTAGTAGAAACATTAATTAGTTCAATTATTTTTTTTACATCATGTCCCATATCTTATTATCTTGTAGGATCCATCACTGTGGTTAAATCGTCTGAAGCGGGATTTTATCTATAGGGATCTCTATCAACATGTATAACAGGTTCTTCTATTGGACTTGCTTCTCATTCCATTTGAATGTCTACCGGTAACATAAATTTGAGAACCGTGAATATTCGAATGTCTTATGAAGAGTACATGTATAATTTATTATATGTAACCTATTATCCTAACCCTTATTCAGTTTTACTTCACTAATTTTCAATAAAAGATATCGTATCTAACCAAATGTATAATAATGCGTCTTACTCTCTCCCAACCATCAATGATGGATGATGTTCAACATATATCATTTTATGTTGATCTTATTTTTTATTTTCTAGGAATTGGACTAGATACATAACCTAGAAGAGTAACTTTTAAAAATATCCATCCTTTTTCATTATACCAGTTTGAATGAAATTACAAAAATCATATCATCATTTATTATGTACTTAACAAAATTCTTCTGAACTATATTTTCCCAAATGGGGATTTGATAAGATCCATACATACCAAATAGAGTATGTTTAATGTGATATATCCCTTCATAAGAACTTTAAGGGATTTTTTCATTTCATTAAAAAGTGATTAGGAAATACTTTTCATTTACCATAGTTGAAATTATATCCCCATTATACAAAAAAAACTGGGCATTGCCATAAAATTTGAACACTTTATTTTAAAACATAAGACATGGTTTTTATTCATCAAATATGAAAACCAAACCTCTAAATCTCGAGGCCTTATTCAACATAATATCTATTTTTTTAACAATCAAAGATCATGTCGTGACCCGTCCCCCCGGGGCCCATTTCGGGACTACCCCAAGCCCGCCTTCCATAGGCCAGGGGCTGAGGACTAGCACCCAAAGGTGTAATCCCTTAAACTGGGATGCCATTGCCTTTATAACCTATAAATGCATGCAACCTTGCACAAAGCAAGATATGAACACAAGTAAACCGAATATTAAATAAAGTGAGTAGTGTAAGTAAAATGGTCCAGAATACAAGCCCTACTGGAATGTACAAAAAACCGAAATTAAAAGTAAACTGGAGAAAAAAAGGAAGACAACATCTAGGTCATCCTCTAAGGTTCCTACCTGGAGGCTAGGCACAAATTGCCTCCTCAGCACTCCACGTTCGTCTGTCTCCTCTGTGTATCTACTTGTAGAAAGGTCCTCCTCCAGGAACTGTCTTGTCCTTCTACCCTCAATCTTGATCCATGTTGTCAAACATTTTCACTAAACACAATAAGGTGCGGGCAGAGCCCATGAAAGGGTGAGTATAATGACACTCAGTAGGGACCCCGAGACCCTCAAGGTCTCACAAAATCCAAAAAAGATAAACCTCAAATCATGTAGTCAACTATCAACCCTACATAGTTATATGCCCATACAAATACCTTAATTTTCATGTATACCCATCTCAATCACGAGGAAACACAGGGTCTAACCCAAAATCCAAAGGCTCTCCTGTTCCACAAAGGAAGAAAAACCACAAAGGAAAATAAAACACAGGTACGCCACACAGAAGAAAACTACCAAGGTATTACCACAATAGAAAGTACCACAGAGATACAAAATCATCTCACACCACGTATAACATAAGTACAGTAGTAGATATGATTATATATAACTACTGAATCATCTTACTCTATAAAGAAGCAGACCCACACATGATCGCTAGGAGCTGGCCCACATAGGATCTCTATGTGCTAACCCACACAAGATCTCTAGTTCCTAGCCCACATATGATCTCTAGGAGCTTCCCCACACTGGATCTCTAGGAACTGACCCACACAGGATCTCTAGGATCGGATCCAAACATGATCTCTCTTCATTCCTCTCGTCACATCCAGCTACTGGGTTCCCACACTAAGCCTACTCATCTCTGAGAGGATCCGCTCTACAAGTCACTAGTCGATACTCTAACTGCTACAAACTCCCAAAAAGAAGTATCTCAAAGGACCTCCAGGTCATAGGGGTCTCAAAGAAACATATGGCGCATCATTCAGATTCTCGGTATGTGAGTTATTAGACTTTTTGTCTTGAGGGCCTTGTTGGATTCATTCTTGATCCAACCCGACTGTTCCCCAACTATATCCAAAAATTCAGTGGGGTGTACCAAGGTGATACTCCAAGGTTTCAGGAGCCACCGAAGGTTTTTCAAATGGACGTCCAGTTCCAAAGTTATGGCCCAAATAAATTATAGGGTCGTATTTAGTTTGGGTCCTATCCGACTCGGTTTGACCAACCCGGACTGTTGGGTCCGGCCCGACTGGCCGTGAGGACCGCAAGGCCGTGGGGGTGCCGTGATGGTTTGGGGCAGCTAGGCTATGGACGTTCCAGGAGGGAGCGAGGCCATGGGGTGGCTCGTCTAGTGCCCCTTAGCCGCGGGGGGGGGGTCTGCAAGGGCGCGCGGCCGTGGGTTGGCTCATCTGTGGGGGTATCGCGAGGGTGCGGGGTCGCGGGGTGGCTCGGCCAGAGCGGCTCGGCCAGGATGGCGGAGGCCGTGGGGCATGAGGAGGATCGACCGCGGGCGGCTCAGCCGGGATGGCGGAAGCTGTGGGGCGAGAGGTGGCTCGGCCGGGAGGGCAGAGGCCGCGGGGCGGGGCGGCGTTGCGAGGCCGCGGGTCGACGATGGTCGTGGACGGTGGAGTGTCTTGGGGCACGAAGGCCGCAGGGCAGTGGGGCACCATGCCTTCATCGGCTGTTCTCAAGTTCCATCAATGGAAACTGTGGGCATCGGTCACCCTCAGCAATTTCATATTCTTTCATCGCGAAGGATACACCATTCAAAAAGAATGACGGAGGGGTGGGGCCATGTTTGTTTTTCCCGAACCCTCCGTGTTAGAGCGGTAGAAAGCAGCTCAACAAGAAGAAGAATATCAAGAACGTGTAAAGGAAAATAATTCAAACACCCTCCCTACAACCCTCGCCAATCACTATTCTGAATCCCGCAAAAGAATTAGAAGGGTAGAACATGGGAAGTGATAATATTCTTGAATTAAACCCCTAACTCGTTCGTTTGATTCGTTGAGGATTTCCCTTGGAGAATGAGATGATGTCATTGGGAATAGAGAGACGTTTGTGACATCGACATATCCTCGAACATCAGTTTGTTGACGTTGAAGGCATTCCTCATCAACAAATGTCTCGTGGAAGAAGTCAGGGTTGAAGTCTGCATTCTTCATTGGCGTTATTCGTTGGAGAGATTTCTCACAAGGCTCCTTTCCTATTCCACCAAAAAATCCAAGTACCCAACATAATATATTTTTTTGGATATTTATTTCATTGGAATAAACTCAAAAATTCTTAATTAATTATCTAGTAAGGCATAACAAATGTTGGAGGAGTTGAAGTGGCTCCCCCACATTTAATAAGAAGTTTGTGGGTTTCTCCCCTTATAGGGGAGTTCAAGGGGGTTTATACTCAGGTGGTCCCCACCACCATATCATCTCAAGGGAGGTTTAGTTTAGGTGGTCCCCACCTGTGAAACATCCACATGGGAGTTTTAAAATAAAATTAAATAAAAAGTTACACCAATTTTATTTTATTTAATTCTTTCATGAAAAACACAAAAATTAACTTTCACCCTTGACCAACTGTCGTTGAGGTGAATGTATCCTTAAGTGAATACCGACACTATGAGTTCGACAGTATCATCATATTTCAATTGTGAGCATTGGTTTAAAAGTGAAATAAACTCTTTCGCACGTTTATTGAACGTACCCAAAAAAAGTACCGAAATTCATTCTGGGCACTCTGGACCATGGAATCACCTACCATCAATTTTAGCGGACTCGTAAAATTCTCATTTAATACAAAAAAATTACATGGAAATTTTGGGTCTTTAAATTCTCCCCACCATAGGGCTTTACATCCCCGTAATCCACAACTCAAACTAATAGAACATGTGGGGATACTGAGCAAGCATCTGAGACTCCTGCTCCCATGTGCTCTCTCGGATGTTCCCATGCTGCTAGAGAACACATACAAATGTTATCGATCATCAATGAAGGACACGCTCCTGTTGATCCTCAATCTCAACTAGAATCTCTGTAAAAGTCACCCCATCATTGATGTCCAGCTCACTGTGGTCGATGACATGGGAATGTTCGTGCACGTATCTCCTCATCATGGATACGTGGAAGATGTCATGCACACGGTGCAAATGAGGTGGAAGAGCTAAGTGGTACGCCACCTCTCCAACTCTGCCGAGGACCTAAAAAGGTCCGATGATTCTCAGAGATAACTTTCTGCCTCATCCAAATATTCGCATACCTCGTTGAGGTGAGACACATAGAAAAACATGGTCTCAATCCTAAAACTCTAGAGGTCTTTGTCTCATGTAAGCATAAGACTTATGCCTACTCTGTGTAGTCTTCATCTGCTACTGGATGATCTTCACCTTTTCTTTGGTAATCCAAACCATCACTGGTCCCATGATTACTGACTCCCCCAGGTCAGTCCGGCTGAAAGGTGATCTGTAAGGTCGCCCGTACATGGCCTGGAAAGGTGTCATCCCAATGGTGGAGTGATAAATGTTGTTGTATTAAAACTCCACCAAAAAAGTGTCCTATGAGGTGGTACCGAAATCGAGGACACAAGCACGTATCATGTCCTCGAGAGTCTGAATGGTCCACTCAGTCTGACCATCCATCTGAGGATGGAAGACGGTGCTCAAATGAAGATGCATCCCGAGAGCCTCCTGTAACCCCTTCCATAGCCGGGAAGTAAAACGGGTATCACGATCGGAGACAATCGTCGAGTGTACTCCATGTACACTCACAATCTCCTACACATAGAGACGTCCCAAGATCTCTACTGAACCTTACTCTCTAATCGGTAGGATGTGGGATGACATGGTGAGTCGATCAATGATCACCAAGATAGAATCATGTCCCCTAGATGTACGTGGAAGTCCTATCAAGATGTCCCTGGATATACCATCCCAACTCCACTCGGGGACCTCTAAAGGCTGAACCAAGCTTGCTGGTACTTGATGCTCTGCCTTCACATGCTGACTTGTGAGGCATCATGAGACAAATTCTGCTACTGATTTCTTCATTCGCGGCCATCAATGTTGTTTTTAGAGATCTTAGTACATATTTTCCATTCGTGGATGTACCACTAGAGGGGATGTGTGGAACACCCTCAAAACTTCCTCCTGAAATAACTCTAGTACCATGGTACGTCCTCTGAAGAGGATGACGTGCTCCCCACATTCGTAAAATCAATCAGCTGCATGTCCTGTGGATATCTTAGCATGTCGTATCTCGCAGTCAGCATCCCCATGTTGCACCTCCCTGACTCGTTGATGATGTGGGTGAGTGATTGTAAGAAGTTGAAGAAATGCTGCTCCATCTCTATAAACAAAGGTTATCTGGAAAGCAGGCAGTTTCTCTGTCACCTCACCTAGAAGTTGTATAACAGACCTTCTACTGAGTGCATCTACTATAATGATCCCCTTCCTATGAGTATAGACTTTCTCGAAGTTATAGTCTTGGAGGAACTCATATCAACATCTATGTCTCAAGTTCAGGTCATTCTGAGAGAATATATACTTGCGACTCTTGTGATCCGAGTAGACTGTAAAACGTTCACCCATCAGATAGTGCCCCCACATTTTCAAGGCGAAGACCACAATGGCTAACTCCAGGTCATTTGTAGCATAGTTCTTCTCATGTTGTCTCACCTGTCGAGAACCATATGCGATCACTTCTATCTCATGCATCAGGACACATCCATGCCTGGTCCTTGATGTGCCGCAGTATACTATGAACCCTACGCCCTCCTTTGGAAGCCTCAAGATAGAGGACACTACTCAGCCATTGCCTTAGCTCCTGAAAACTCTATAGGAATCTCTCCGACCAAAAATAAAGGTTTCCCCTTCTTCATCAATACTGACATAGGTTCTAATACTCTATAGAAATCTTGCACAAACCTTTGGTAGTATCCAGCCCAACCCAAGAGACTTCGTACCTCCGTTACACTAATGGTTGGGTGCCAAGCATGTACTGCCTTGATCTTCACTGGATCCACTACAACTCCATCCTCCGATATGACATGTCCCAAAAAGTGAACCTCTCAGATCATGAAGTGGCACATCAAGAGATTACCATAGAGTGGGTGGTCTCAGAGTCTGTCCAGTAATACCTACAAATGATAGGCATGCTCCTACCCAATAGCCAAGTAGATCAGAATGTTGTCAATTAAGACTACAACAAAGTGATCAAGATATGGCTGAAATATCTTGTTCATGAGTCCCATGAACACTACTAGAGAATTAGTTAAACCGAATGGAATAACCCAGAACTCATAATGGTTGTACCGACATCTGATGTCTGTCTTCTGCACATCCTCATCTTGTACTCTGAGCTAGTGATATCCTGATCTGAGGTCTTTGTTCGAGAACCAGCGGGCTCCCTTCAGCTGTTCAAAGAGAACATACATCATTGGAAGTGAGTACTTGTTCTTCACGGTCACCTAATTCAGTTGTGATAGTCATCACAAAGCCTCAAGTTCCTATCTTCCTTCTTGGATAACAAAATTGGGGTTGCCCATTGTCAAACACTAGGACCAATGAATCCCTTCCCCTGCAAGTCCTCTAGTTGTAAGCGTAGATCACGAAGCCCCAAGGGAGCCATCCGATATGCTGGTGTGGATATCAGTGTCATTCTGGGGTACAAGTCAATAAAAAAGTCCACCTCTCTGTGAGGAGGTAGACCCAGAACATCATCAGGGAAGACATCTATAAGCGCAGATCACGAAGCTCCACGGGAGCCATCCAATATGTAGTGTGGATATCAGTGTCGTTCTAGGGTACAAGTCAATAAAAAAGTCCACCTATCTGTGAGGAGGTAGACCTGGAACATCATCAGGGAAGACATCTGTGTATTGTTCTGCCACTATAGGATAACTCGTACTCTCCACATCAACTGCTCCGAGGGTAAGGCTAGCCAACTGATGAGTGATCGGCTGCACTCTTTTCTGGGTAAGACCATCATGTGTTGCAATGGATCCCTTCTCTCTTTTAAAGTTAAACTGGGTCACATCTGTTCGGGTACACCCCACTTGGCCCATAATACAATCAATCTGAGCATGGACTAGAGATAACCAGTCCAAACCCAAGATGATGTCGTATGGCCTCCACACCGCTATTGTAGATCCCAGCCGAAGCTCTCACCTCCTAGAGTAAGCTTGCAATCTCGGCACTGGTGCTTAATCGTCGAATCCACGCCTGTAGGCACTATTGTCATTATTCTACTTGTAAAAAGCATCTACTACCTTGGATATTAGAAAACAAGATGTTATACTGATATAATGTTAAGATCACCTCTCTATACTCTAATTCTTCTTAGGTACACCCTCGCTAACCATCTATCACTGGGTCCAGTAGAACCTCTATCGATGTCCCATATTACTTGAATACCGACACACTACTGGTGGTTGGGGAACTATCTCTAGAGGTGTCATGAACTATGACATTGGTGACTATCACTTGATCAAGTTACTATTCAAATAATCTCTCTTTCTATGTAGTTTATTTCTAGCTTCCCTATAAGATGGTTTCATAGTGAATCTTCCAACTATCATAAGTTTTATCTTCTTATAATTCAATTGGATCTATCTTTAATTCCCTAAAACTATATTTCGGGTTCCCCTCATCTATGATGGCCTGATGAACCACATAAAAAACATGTTTTATTGAAAATGATTAACCTAGAACTTAATATGACAATTAATCCCCTCATAAAAATGTATCATTGTGGCAATCTCATCCACTTCCAAAGCCTGAGCGAAGAATGAAAATGATATAAAACATCTATCATATTCTATTATGGAAATGCATCCTTGATTCATTATTAGGAATTCATCATCTCTCACCAACCTAAACGTCTCTAGATACATACTTTCAAAAAAAACTCTCCAAAATGACTGTCCAAAGCATACCATATTCCTATTCAGTTTGGGCTTTAACATCCCACCAATGTATCACTAATCATTGTAGCATGTAATTATCCAACATTAAGCTCCCTTGTGTTGGAGTATACATGTGGTCAACTATAGTCTGGATAGACTCAAACTCAAACACAACTCCCTCATGTCCACCCTCTCTAGTAAAAGTTGGATGTTTCTATAACTAGAAATCTCTTGTTAGATCAGTCATACTCTCTCCAACATGTCCGAGTTCTCCTCCCATCAATTTCATGAAGAAAATAATGTTATTTGGCAACTCTTCCCGTCTTGTTCACCTAGCTCATTTGGTACCTCATTTCCAACTATTGGAGGTTAGTTCCTAGCAATTTCATCTGGTTTTCCTCTCAACAAGAATCACGGTGGGTGTATACTCTCTAGAATTCCAAAAAATGCAGCTTGGGACATAATTTGAACAATAAAAAGGATTCTGTAAGAGGTAAACACAACAATCCTCAAAAATTCATTTACAAACCATCGCCAGGTTGTCAAAATTGTGGCTCTATCACTACCATTAACTATCCTACACCTATGTGTATGTTAACATGGGTAAGAAAATTCTCATTATTAATGTTTCTCATTTAGACACGCATTTATTCTCATCTTGTATAATTTTTAATCATTCTCAATTTTATGATAGGAATAATTTTCAGTTCAATTTCAAGAGGAAGGAAAAATAGTTTAAGTTCAACAAAATACCCATAACCCATTTTCCCATGCATTTTTAAAATTATGCATCTCACAATAACCATGAGTGCCTAGAATAATGCACTTTAACTTAACTCTCATTTCAATCCAGACCACGTGTAAAAACTCAAAAAATAAAAATATCAATAATCATTGGACACTAAATGGTTGTTACCCAATATGAAATAATATTAAACTATAATAGAAAATAGCAATAACAACAATCTCACAAAGGGTACATTGGTTATCCCCTATACCTATGTCATCTACTCCCATCCATAAGATAATATAAAATGCATGATTCTTGCTTCCCTCATGTCTACCTTAATTCAAATAGTAAGAAAAATGAAAAAGAATAGAAAACTCATCTGATTCATATTTTAAACATCCCATCCTGAGTGTCGTGCATCAATGCACGAAGTTTGTTTACTACATGACCTAAAGTGCACCTCCCCATATGCCAGAGGTTGTCGATTATTATTGAGGGTCTGATATATTGATCATGGGGAGACAATATCCAATGTCATCAGAGTAATTCCCCAGCAAAAAAAATTAGAATAGAGGAATAACAGATATTAATGGACAATACCAATATCACACAATAAAAAAACTAAAAATACCATAAAAAATTAACGTAGTCAAAAATTCCATGAAGAAGTATATGCCTGGTGTCTAAAATGAAAACTTAAATGTAGAGACATTGATGACTCCCATTCAGGCCTCAAACCACATCTCGTTCTCTCATCCATGCTCCATCCCAACAAAACTATCTATCTTAGAGAATTTTTCACTTATCCTATTAACAAATCGCATCATCTATTAGTGTAACGATTATGAATCCCATGTTGGGTGTGAGTAAAACTATGTAAGCAACCACTAATGGGAACTAAAGCAATATCCAGTCATAAAAAAGTGTATATAGTAGTATAATGAAAATAATTACAATGAATATGTATAAAGTTATCACATTATCAATTTATCTTTATTTCACCACATGTCCTCGATGTTCCCATTTACACGCATGCCTCAATCCCTTCTTCGACTCATTCTAGAGCCTGATGTATTCCCAAGTGATATGTTATCTCAAAATTCCACTGTTACCTATATTTAATTTATAATTTTATGTATATGATACCTTTTGAACATTAAACAATACAATTTCCAGGTTCACATTTCAAAATTCACAAATAATTGACTATGTTACCATTAATACCATACATATTACAATGACAATGTTACAATTCCTTAATTCGCAAATAAATGACCTTGCTACCCCTCATAACATATAAATTATAATGACCTTGTTTCCATTAAATAATTCATTACTAAATTACCACGTTACCATTCAAAAACAAATTAATTTTATAATTAATTATGCACATCAATTCTATTACAAAATTGATAATTTGTTAAATTAAATAATTCTATTAGTTAACAAGACAATTAACTAACCAAAATTAGACCATTAATTTATTTCCCAGTAAATTAATTACATCAAACCCATTAATTAATTCACAAATTAGGAAATTCATATCAATTACTCAACATCCCATAATTAATTCCCTAGTTTTTTATCCCAATTCTGTATCTCAAAATCACATAGTTAATTCATCAAATAATTATCTCAAATAAACCATCTCTAAATCTCATAATTAATTTTAAAATTAATTATCTCTTAATCATCAATCTATATTTCTCTTAATTAATTATACAATTTATTTTCTTCAAATTCCTAATTATTAACATCCACAATTTACATTTCTGAATTAATTATTTAACCAAATTAATTAATTTAATCAAGAACACAATTTCAAAACATCAAATTGTAATTGAATAATTACATTCACATAATATAAATAGAGACTATGGGATTTTAATTATGGACCGGGTACCTCAATTTTTTGATGAATGATCCCCAAACTGAAATCCCAAATCTTTGAGTGAAAAAATGACATAGAATGAGATCCCAATACAAAACCATATATCAAGAAAATATTGATCTACATATCCCTAATATTTATATAGATATAGAATACTAAAACTTTATCAACAATACTAGATCTAGATCTATTCTAAAATAGGAATGAAAACCCACCAATAAAATATGATAAGGAATAGAGAAGATCCGAAGACCAATCATGATAGAATGTCATTTCTAGGATGGGGGTGGATCCTTGATCGAGGATTAAAATCACAACGAATGAAGGTTAGGATGGCTTTGAATTCATCAAGAAAGATTCAAAATTGTGAAATACAATCTATGGTCAAGTTAGGGTCTAATAGTAGTTAAAACATGGGTTTGGTTAATAAAAAACTAATTTTCTGGAGACTAATTCCTAGACACAGTTTTTTGGAAGGGGCGCACAGTTTTCAATAACTAGGTGCCTAAACCACTCACCAATTTCATAAGGATTCACGATTACTTGTAAGGGGACAGATAGTTTGATTAACCATTAACAACCTTGAAAACTGCCTATATACATGGTTAAATGACTTTTTGGGTTGGGAAACTCAGTTTTCCCTAACCATACACCAACCCTACAATTCCCCTTTTCATCCATTTTTTCTCAATTTTCACCCAAACATACCCCTTGGTAAATCCCAAAAAAAGATTACTTAGCCTGAGCTTAATTTTTAACTAAAATCATGGCTGATTCGCCGCTAGAGAATTTTAGGATCTTACATGTATATAAAAATTTCAAAAAGATTAATCAGGCCATTCTCACCATATAAATAATGTTGTATTTTTAAAAAAAATTATTTTCAAAGAAAATGTCTCTAGAAAGGTTGTTCAAAACAAAAACAGAATTTCCCTCAGTAATGTTTTTAAAGTTCTTTTATTTCATCATTAACAACTAATGTTATTCTTACATCAATTAGTATTTTTTATATGGTAACCATCCTTATTATTTATCTATATTCATATTTATTTATTTATCGAAAAATTGTATTGAAATTCACATCCTTGAACGATTTTTCCTTATCCTCTTTAAATATTCATAATCATATGATCATTTAATATTAAATATCACCTAAATATCTATATCATTTATCATTTATTTGATTTTTTCCTAAACCATATTCCATTTCAACATATAGTATTTACTTTGATATTAATTTTATTATTTTTGAAAAAATGATGATAAATCTATATCCTTTATCAAATATGGATATTTGATAAGGGTCATTTTTTATGAATTAAATTGATTATTCAATTTATGAGGGATTCTTTAGAAATGAACTACATAGGTTGGGGAGAAGTCAATGTAGGGCCTATGATGCATCAGTAGACTCATTAGATGAAATCAATTAGAAACTAACCCAATGAGATTGTTTCTATGCAATTTTCAAGTATCTGGAAGAAAATATTGATAGTATAGTCTTTTGAAAGTTCACGACATTAATAAAATGGGTTTTCACCCAATATGTTTTAAACAATATTTAATATATATTGTGATGATAAAGGTATCATGTTCTTGGGAAACATTCCATATGGTAATTAATCATTTCCTTCTTTTAGTATTTATTTATCATTATTAGCCATGATATTTAATGTATGAAAAAATTTATTGATGTGTTTTATTCTCAGTTTTTTTGATTAAATAGAATGTTTATTTAGTTATTTCCATTTCTATATTGTTTATGAAATCCATCTCGCCTTATTGGTTTCATGGAATGCGTGTTCAGTTATTTAACTTTCTATATTATTTATTCACATTGATTCATTGTTTTTGCAATTGTACATAAACCTTATTGAGAATTTAATCTCACCCTTATTTGTTTCCTTTCTCTATGAATCCAAGAAGTGTACTAAGAATGGTAAGAAATAATATTTTATGTGGGTATAAAATTATCCTCGAATAGTCATTAGTAATAAGAGACTCGTGTATTTATATGGTTTACCAATACTAAGAAACTCATCAGTCCATCAAGAAAAAATCCCATCTCATCATACCAATGTAATGTTAGTTGACACTGGCTCTAGACATACTATCGTTAGGTGAATACAGTCCTTCTAAATGATGTATTTGTTAAATTAATGCATTATACTATATTAATACATTTGTTAATATATTTCGACATAACTAAAAATTATTATATATTATATACATACATATATATATTTGCATTATTATGAATATATATATTTATACAATATACGTTACAAAAAATTAATAAAACAATTATCATATATGGTATATGTTAACATATTTGTTATATATTATTTTATAAATTAGTATATTTCTCATTATATATTTTCATATTGTATGTTACATATATATGTGACATTATCAATGATATATGAAACTTACTTTTCAATTTAAATATAAATTTTATATTAACACACACACACAAAGAGAGATATATATATTTATATATCATATTATATGTTACATCTATACGTGATCATATATTTTTTATATATTTATTAATATATAAAATATATGTTAATAAATTTGTTATCATATATTAACATGAAAAAATGTTTATTTTTATTTTTATTTTAACAAATATGTTAAATTATAATATATTAATTAAAACATATTTTTTATTACATATTAACATATTATATGATATGTTTACATGAGCTAATATATGTTATTATACTATTTCAAAAAATATCTGTTATTATATATTAATATATTTAATAAAATATTTTATTATTTAAAAATGTTCGTATATATTAATATATATGTAATTATATGTTACATATATATATGCTATCATATGTTATTATATACTCATATTTATAAAAAAAATATGCAAATTAATAAATTATATATATATATATATTTATTGATAAATACATCAATATCATTTTTATAATATATTAACATATTATTTTTTGCATATTTTTTGATAATATATGTTGTTATATATTTATATATCAATTAAAATTTATATTACTATTTATATATATTAGTATAAATTAATATGTATGGTATATTATGTTACATATATATAAATATGTGTGTGTGTGTGTGTATTGTTATGTGATATTATATATTAATATTTATGGTATATATTAATATATAAATTAAAAAATTAGATATTATATATATATATATATTAATAAATATGAACATATAAACTAACATAAATATATATAACTTTATATAAATATACTTATATATACTAACAATCATTTATTCAATAATAATTAATTTATTATATTTACGTTTTAACTTTTATGTATGTATGTTTGTGTGCATAAACGCATGTATGTGCATATCAATTTGTGTGTGTCTAATAATAAAAAATATTTATATAGTTATTATTTATTCATTTATAATATATTGTATTTATTTATGTATTAAAATATCAATTTACACAAACTTTTTATTAAAATATACAATTTAATATATATATATCTATAATATGTTAACAGACACACACACACAGATATATATATATATATATATATATATATATATATATTTATATATCAGTGTGTATTTATAAATTATTATATATATATATTGTTATTTGTAATATTATTACCTATATATTCACATCTTTAATAAATTGTTGTCAGATATCATTTTTTCAATTATTATTAAATAATTTTAATTATTATTTGACCAACTTATGTGTTTGCATATATGTATGTATCTATGTGTATATATTTATGTATTTATTTCTATGTGTGTGTGTGTTAATTTAACATGGAAAAAATTTTGTAACTATTTTGTAATACTATAAAAAATATATACAGATATAATTACTTTTAATTTCTTATTTAATATTTTCATTTTTAAAACACAATAAAAATAATTTTTTTTTATTTTTAAAGACACAACTAATTTAAAATTTGTCATGTTCTATAACACGACTATATTTACGATGATGGTAAATGAATCTAAATTACCCATATTTAATATTGCTACAAAATTAGACCCATTGATAAACACAGGAATATTACATGGCTAAATTAGACTAATTAATTTTTTTTCACATTTTCAAAAAATGTGGCAAAAAATAAACCTTTTTTAGTGGTAGTTCCTTGTACCTTAAAAAATTTATGTCCGAATCACATACATAAATCATATGTTTATTTTTGTTTGATTTTATACATTACCAAGGTCATTTCCAAAAATATAAAATCTATGGATGATATTTATCACACTCCCCATGCTAATTTCAAATTCATTCTAAATTAGTTTTGTGAACTTATAACATAAATTTTTATTGGTTGAGCCAAAAATCCGATGGTGAACATATGGTTGAATCAGTAAGATATCCTTTGTTAAATTATAATTAAAAGGAGTGGGATATACAAAACCTAATTTATATCCATTTAATAGTGGTAAAGAACATATCCTCTCATACCACAGTCTAAGGTCCTCTTTAATTCTATACAAGGTTTGGTTAATTTTGGAAAAAATTGGAAAAATATAGTTTTCAAAACTAGGAGGTTGTTTGACATAAACATCCTCCACAAGAAAATCAATTAGAAAATATGAATTAATAACCACCTTAAAAAATTTATGATTAATATAAGATTCATAGGTTTAAAAAATTATAAAAGCATCTCATCCTGCAACAATAGAAATGGTTTTCTCATAATATATTTGTTCTTCTTGATTTTAACATTTCTAAAAAAATTCTAGACTTATTTCAAAATATCACACCACAGTCATCTTTCTTATTTATAAATACAAACATAGTTCATATAATATGATAAATAAAGGGTCTATCAACAAATTCCCAAACTCTTTATCCCTATAATATTTTTTAATTCCACTTTAATTTTTAATACCCAAATCTCATCACCCGAGAATTCATCTATTGTTTTATGCTTTCGTTGAGAGACAAATTATGATTACATAAGAAGGATTCTTACACTTCTACTATTTCATACCCCATATCAAAAAATTCCTATAATTCTCTCTAAATGGTGGTCTTTTAAGGTTCAAGGTTATCATGGTGTCACAATTCCAAATTCACTAGTTTCTATCATTCCATGAATTGTTATTCTAAACCTAGGCCCCTATTCATAATACATTAATATTCAGAAACTTGTTCAGGTATAATGCATTCCAAATATTCACTTACCTCTCTAACTTGATTTTTTATGTGATCAAAAGTACCACATCCATCAAATTTTTCTGAAGCTAATTCATCAACAATATATATATATTTGATTGAAAATTCTATTAGATTATGATTTTATAGAATAATAAATAAAAATCCTTCATCTACATTTATATCAAATTTTCCATGATTATCCTTAGTGTTATTAATATAGATTATGAATCAAAATACTATGAAGTTTCAAAAATTTATTTTTATAGTATTCCATACATCATGGGGTTTCTAATTAAAGATATTCATTATTATAACTCTATTTTTGGTTGATCATGTTATGCTTATATCATTACCCAAACATGACTTTGAATCCTATATTCACATTACATTTTACATAAAATTTATTAAAATTTCATATTTATCCTTTTGAATACACCATTCTATTATGGTGTCCTAGTGTAAAAATATGCTTTTTATAATTATTTGAACAAAATAAATTGGACTTATGGTTTGAAAAGTTTCCACCATGGTAAAATTTCAATGAAATGGTTTTGGGATCATTTTTTTCTTTAACCATCTTACAGAAAATAAAACAATTAACTATCTCCTCTTTTAAATATCAAAAATTAGACCCAGGTAAATGTAGAATAAAAATCAACACAAATATAAACATAACATTTTCCCGTTAGGATTTATGTTCTATATGGTCAAAACTATTGTATTATACCAATCCCCTACTTATTTTAATGATCTAAAATCTGGTTTATTATGTTTCTAAAATGTTCTATGTTTTATAAATGTATGTATTTTCATGCTAATACTTAAAAAGAGTTGTATAATATTTAACATATCTAATATACCATTAGTTAAAATATTCTACCAATATAATATATTTTTAGTTAAATATTATACCTCTAGTTCAATTATTCAACCTCCAGCATCTACCGCAATATTATTCTACCGTTGAGTGAAGTTACCATCATAGTCAGATCATCTACAACCTATAGAGACAACCAATAATGCATCGACCACCAAAATATCTTTCATTGAGAGTGAAACCCTTGAATATGATAAATATGAAGTAGTTGATAACATTATATCCTACCCCTGCATCTAGTACAAGAATCTACAAACATAACGTCTACAGCCAAGTGGTTCCACTACTTGGTACATCTACTTTTAATGCATCTACCGCCATAGTAGAAACCTCTAGACATGCCTACTAACACAGAAATTCAAAATTAATTTGAAATTAAATTATTCCAACATCTTAATAAAGAATTAATTTAATGTTAGGGGCATGTGTATTTATAAATTATTATTTTTAAACAACTCAAAAAACTAATAATGAATATTCTGACTTTCTGGATATTTTTCTCGATACAATGACTTTTCTTATTCTATTATTATCTTACGATGGATAATTAGACCTGGTAGAATTTTACAAATATAGAAGAACTCACTCATCAGTGATGATCATGTGTATTTATGTAGTTAAATAGACTCACATATGTTGAGACACACAAATCTATGGATTATATTCATTGTGGAAGAAAATGACCAATCAGTTGACTAAAAAATGGATATTCTATAATACCATGGAACTATTTTTTTCTTATTTTTCTACGAAAACATAGTTGATCCTTATCAATGAAGAAATCATAATATTTTCAAAAATTGAATAAATTAAAATTAATATGCACCACAATTTAACATATGTCTTTCCCTTTTCTTTTAGTATTATGATTATTTAATTATGTGATTTTTTAAAGCTATTTATCTATAAAACAAAATATCTTGTACTATACATTATATCACTATAAAAACACATTCAAATATATTCGTTTTGTACTCCAACTTATTTTTATGGATGAGGTGGTGTGTTAATCAAATACTAATATCCCACATATAAATGTTGTGAAAGATTATATATAATCTGGAAAATTTTATAAATTTTTTTTAAAAAAATGATCCACGTTTGGGATCAATTTATTAAATAATAAATTGCTTGGAAGTGAGAGATTACAATGTGTAAGGGATTGTGTCTTGTATTATGAATAAACTAATTTTTTAAATTCAATTGTGTGACTTTATTGATAGGTTTAACTATTTAAAAATGTTTAGTTTTTGAACTCAATTACTATAAAAAATTTACATTGATAGTTAAAAATATGTTTTAGTTTAATTTAAGGTTTTTTAATGTATATTTGTTTCAAAATCTAACAAATTTTATAGATTACAATCACTATGTTTTGAGGAAATTGTTGATAATATTTTTTAAATTAAATATAATATAATTCTATAGTTATTTTTGAAATTGGAATCATAATAAATTAGGGGGTTTTTTCTTTTAAATATTCTAATAACAAACTTAATTATAAAATTGATTCACCCATCCCCCTGGGTGTTTGGATGCGACTGACAATTGGTGATAGACGATTTTAGAAATAAATATTATTGTTTTAAATTTATATTCAATGTTAACTAATATCTTTTAGTACAAAAATTAATTATTTATGGATAATCATATACCAGAAATAATTTCCTCTAATAGGAGTCCTTTTTTAAAAGTACTAACAATTATCAATGGAAAAGTAAGATTAAAATACATTTATAATATATGGGATTTGAAATTTGTATTTTCATTGTAGATGAATATGAAAACCCCAAAGATTATATATTATATTGGACAGATTTCACAAATGTTTAATATTGTGTTAATTGTAAATTATTTAATGCATTATATTATTCTTTGGGTGAGGTTTAATTTAACAGAATACATGCCTATTCAAATTATTTTAATATATGGGATACTCATTCTATATCTCATTAGGGAACTTAAAATGTTGGATAAATACATTTAAATACACAAACTATGAAAAATTATATAATCAAAACGAATCATGATGAATCCATTTCAGATAAGAATCTCAAGATCAATGAAATTTTCAACATTATGCATGCACATGGAAACACAATTGCTAATAAAGATCAAGTGATGTAGCTACTGAGATTTTTACCTGATATATGGATACGAACAACTTTTTTAATCAAGAAAACCTATGAATATGGGCACTACCAATGATAGAACTCATTGGGAAACATATGTTGTACAATGGGGAACAAAAGGTTATGAACTAATAGGTATATGAACAAACGATGAAATCAGTGGACATAAATACGTCTGACTCTTAGATAAAATATAATATCAATGCTTGTTGTTCAAGTGATGACGTGACACATACTAAAGGTGATTGAGATGCAGATCACTAAGAAAGATGACACAAAACAAATTTACAGAAATAATAATTTTGAAAACAAAAGAAATTTAATTGGTTGGTATGATAATTATTGAAATTGATGGAAATTGATAAAAAAAATGTTATTCCACTTATGAAGTAACCTAATATGTGTAAAAACTAAAAGGGCTCAACAATGTTGACTATCCAAATATGAAATATAATAAAAAGTATGAGGATAAATTTAAAAGGTAAAAATAGGATATGAAGGACACCTTCAGTTCATTAGGGGATATATCACGTGATTTTGATCAAGTAGAAACAATATAAATGATATTGAAAAAATATGTTTTTAGAAAAAACAAATTTTAGGTATCAAATATATTTCTAGTATCACATGAATATTTATCAAATATATCTAAAAATGAGATCATTGATGAATATTTTTCCAATTATTATTTATTAATATTTTCTAATATGATGGAAGATATATTTAGTGAGCTGAAGGATAGATAAAAAGGTCTAATGAAATATAATGATCTACCAGTTCACATTAAAACATATTCAATAATATAAGAGGATAATAATTCTCTATTGGTAATAGAAAACAATGAGGTTATAATAAAAAATGAAAAAATAAAGAAATATTTAGGCTGATTTTATTGTTATATAAAAAATATTAACAAAAATTCTTAGTAAAAACCCATTCCTAAAAAAATTTCTAGAATTGGTTACCATCCTCACTTTAGTAAGATATGTAAGAAAAAATTTGTGCAGATTTCTTGTTCTACTGGTTCGATAAATAAACCTTATTATTCTATACATGATATAGTTTTTATTTCTTAAGGATTCTTACAAATTGATAGGAAACCAGTTCAACTATATTTGATTCCAAAGTCTCTTATTACTAATAATTCTAGACATAAGAAAATTTGGGTACCAAACTAATTTTATATTTAAAATTTGTTATAGGAAACCAAATTAAAGAGTAATTATAAGAACCTATAGTATCTGGAATGTGGATTTTTTGACACATTATTTGGGACTACTCTGGTTTAAAGAACAGTATCAATCATGATGGTGTAAATTTCACTTCTGATGAATACATAATTGGATAAATTATTGGACACACTCAAATTTGTAGTTTTAGTACTATTTTAATTGCTAAGGTTTTATTTTCATATAGATTAAAATATATTCTACACAGTATCTCATAATTATTTGATGATGGATATCTTGATAAATTTTTGAATAATTCCTATAATTTTTATGATCATAAGAATTTATTGGTTTTCACAACTGTAAATAAAGATAATGTTTATCATATTGTTTTGAATCCATTATTTTCTCAAAATATTCCATTCGTACGATCTTTTCATAATGTTTCTTGGATTTCACATAGAATACTAACCCATTACTCCCATAACTCACTATAAAATATACTGTTAATGTTTTAGTAAAAGATATACTAAATATAGTATTCCATAAATACAATGTCTACGACCAGAGTTAAATAGGGGGAAAACACATAATCTCTGTCAAACCAAAGAATGAAGTTTTACATTCCCAACCCCTAAAAGTTTTTTACATTGATTTTATTGATCCTTTACTATTTATTACTTAAATGGGAAATAATATAACTATTTAACAACAGACGATATTTCTAGATACAGCTGGGTATTATTTTTATCTCGAAAAATTGATGATTTTTAATTTTTTTATTTATTCAATGTTTGAAGAAAATTGTAGTGGATGTAAAGTTATGTCCTTAAGAAGTGATCATGTTCAAGACATTAAAAATAAGGATTTTTATTATCTAAACTCATAACATGTCTACTATCATAATTTTTCTTCCCCTAAAAACTCATAATATAATTGTGTATTAGAAAGGATAAATAAAAGGATTCTTGAAATTTCCCAAACCATGAAAAATGAGTATGATTTACCTATTTACTTTTAGAAAGAAGTTGTGAATATATATTGTTAAATTATTAATATAGTTCTAATATGACTCCATACATATAATAACCCATATTAATAATGGAATGGGAAAAACATTAAATAATTTTGTGTTTTTGGTTGTAATGTGTTTATACTCAATAAAAAGGATAAATTAGAAAAATATAAATCAATAGGGATGAATAAATTTTCAGTCAATATTACAAATCCATTACATCCTAGTGGGTGGTTAATAAAATGAACAAGGTATTCGAAGAGTTCGTAAATATAGAAAATTATGAAAAAGATCAACATAAACTTATAATTATTTATAAAGCCTTGATGATGACCATTATGACTAGGTTATCAATTCAAAACCTACTATTAATTTTATAAATACAGTAGACAGAACTCCCAATTTTTTGGAATGATTTGAACTCGAACATGTTGATGATAATGATGTATCAATTAATTTTATCCTTAGATTTATTTGAAATACCAGAGAATATCTATAGATACCCAAATCTTGACGTACATAGACATTACTTTACTTTTTCAGAATATCTAATACATAAAAAAATAGACTCCAAAGGACCGTAATAATTTTGTGTCTTTGGAAACTTGGAACATAATATTCTAATCATGTTGAAAGATCTTCAACATTTCCCATAAAGTTCTTCCCCTTTTGTTTTCTTACTTAAAACCATTGTTTATATCTCGGGTAAAATAAAACATAGAAAGGGTGAGCTCAAATGCTCAGTAAGGGTAAACATAGAGAACATAAAACAATCCATAGACATTTGAATGTAAAAACATGAGTATAAAGTCTAAACATCAAAATCATGAGAAATTACATATAACATTAAAGTACATAAGGCATAGATCATAAAATAACATTAATCATGATAAAATAGCATGGGAATAAAACTTTTAATTGTGGAAAAACACTAAGAACATTATATGATTTCCATAGTATCCAATGCATTAATGCCAATACCATCTTAGTGCACAAAGTCCATTACTGAATTGGGTTTACATGTTGTTCCAACCCTATATTACTGAACCTGATTTACTTGTCATTCCAGCCATGTCCATCTCATGAGATATAAATCTTTACCCAATGCATAGGAGGGAGATATAGGTCCCACCCATCTCATAATTATATCATTCTTTCGTGTGCCACAAAATAAACATACATTATTCATAATAACCCAACGAATAAAATGGGTTTCATAAACATCATTCCATCATAACATAATCAATAAAAAACAAATGGATATAATTTCATCATTAGAGAAATGAAATAATATAAATCATAGATATATTATACTTGAAACATTCAAATATTAAATATTTCCATCTTTTATGGAAAATGGTTTTGATAAAACACTTGAAATGAATTCATGAGGAAAATATCCATTCTTCTTCAAAATCATTTTTTTCACGAAATACCATGAAATTTTAAAAGAAAACGGTTTTTATGAATATAGTTATGAAATCATGTAGTTTAAGATTCTTTAAAATATGATGTTATGAAACCGTAGAAATCCTTTCATGTAGTGTATGTTAAAAAAAACATTCTCCTTGTATTTTTGTCGGAAAAGTCAAAAAGTTCCTCGTATGGTAAACATAAGAAATATTCCTTCCATAACAAAAAGTAAAAAATAAAATAGGGGTAAATATGACATTAAACATAAATTGATGAATATTAAACAATTTATGAAAAAAAATATGGACATGGATGAAAAATATAACCCCAGTAAAAACTTACATATAAACAATCTCGAAAAAAATGAGATTTGCAAAATTATCCCTTACCATAGGTCTGATATGATTTGTACGTATACGAACCACCTGTATAATGATTTAAAAAATGTCATTTAATTTTTGCAGAATCATATTCATTTTTATGATATCATATATGGTTCACTTAGGACTTTATATTACTCGTTCTTTTGTAAGTTCCATGTTAAAGCAGTGTTTTGGGAAAAATCATTTTATTTATCGTACGTGTTTGGACTTGTTGTTCCTGATATTATTATTACATATATCATGATTTACATACATCCATAATTTAAATCATGATTTATATATCATATATATTTAGTATATATATATAATAGATAGATAAATGCAATGAAACACACCGTTCATGGAGACGATAGGTCGTACGTACGCATGAACGTTGTTTTCCTTTCCTAATTGACTTGAATGGAAGTAAGTTGACGATATATATATACCTAAATCCAGTAGATTTATCATGTCATATATTTCATTATTATACATTATATATATTTAATAATCATTCTTGAGTGGTTAACAAGGAGAATGAATCTCATCACTTCGTGGAGACGGTAATCCGCACGTACGCACGAGCGATGCTATCGTTCCCATAATTATTGAATTGAATTGGAGTGGATGATATAATATCACAGAATCAGTATGACATTATAATAACATTATAAAGTTATTATTTACACCATTATACCCATCCAAGTAATGTGGTGGTGGAAAAACAGATTATACCATGGCGTGGAGATGGTATTCCGTACGTACGCACGCACGGTGATTTCATTTTCCATAGGCTGGATAGAAGGTGAAATGGTGTTGTTTTAGATATATAATAAAATATTATTATATTAGTGATACTTATGTTATTACATTATAATGAAACAACTAAAGAATGAGAAGTTGAAGAAGAAAGAAAACATGAAAGAATTGGTAGAAGAGATTACCTCTTCTTCGACGCACCTCTTTTAAACTTCTTCCTAGGGAACTAGATTGTGACTTTTGAGAAGACAAGAACCTCTATTATATCACTAGAGAGGTTGAGAATAGGAATTTATAGGGTTTTTCTGAGCTTCAAGGCTCAAAAAGGTGTTAGGAGAAGAGGGAAGGGGTACCCTTTTTATAAGGGAGGAGAGGGGCACCATAAGAAAAACATAAAATATTATTTTATAATAATGTCATATTCGGTTTCTAATAGCTCTAAATTGATTTATTTCGAAGCTAAGGTGGGTATGGTTCTAAATCCTCTCAACCAATTGGTTTTAGACATTTTTGGGTTACTATTTTAACCTTATCATTTAGATTTAACTCTAATTTAAATAATTTAACATTTACCATGTCTTTTTATATTCTTACACTATATGGTTAATAAACATAGTATAATAAGCCAAACGAACCCCAAGTGGTTAATTATTAATATATATAACCTCATCTAAGTCATTTTTCTGAACCTTGTATTTTTTTGAAATAGAATAACCATTAATAATATAATATTTGTTTTAAAAACTATTTTATGTCCATTTTGACACTATTTGGTACATGATTTTTGTGAAAATAATTGCAGCATCATAAGTTCAAAAAAGGTTAATAAAATAAATACTAACATGTAAAATTAACCTTTCAAATTTTTTTAATTCATAAAAAGTCTCAAATTACATTTATTTGGGTATTTATAATATCAATTATATTAATATTTCATTAATAAGGTAATTACTGCATCATCATTGTGTCATATATAAGTTAAATTATTTAATGTCTAAAAATTATAAATAAAATACCATTATGTAGGAAATATTGTAATATTTCTAGTGAATATTTATAGTCGAATTTATATTATGTATAACTCTTTATAAAAAATATTTTATTTATTAAACACTGATTTTAACTATTTTAACTCTTCTTTAAATAAAATAATAACAAAATGTCCTAATCTAATACATGTTGAACTAAAGGATAATATTTTATTCCTAATGTTGTTTTTGGTCAAATTACACTTATCCAATAGAATTAATACATTTGTTAGGGTAATAGTAATATCATTTTTACCCTTAATTACCCTATTTACTTTTAACCGTGGTTAATAAAAGTAAAAAGTTACTATTCACCAAAAATTGTTTTTATCTTATTGAACCACATTTTACTCCTTCATATTTACCGTGTCTCTCAGAATTTCAAAATTCCACTCACATAAGTGGTAAAATTACGTTTTATGTAAATTTTCAAATTTTCCTAGGAGGTGGGTAAAAGACGGTGAAAAGTTCAATATAATTTTTTTATATCTAAAATTATTATAAAATTAATCCAATGAATTAAATTGAACTTATATAGGTATTATGTATCAATTTTTACCTAAAATAAATTTATATAAAATAAATATTTATTTAAATAAAATGTCGGTTTTTAAATAGTAACCTAGTGTTTTCAATATTCTTCAAAAATTGAATGTTTTCAGAAAAACACCAAAAAATAACCCTAGGAAAATTTTGATATTCCAAATCCAAAAATGAAGTCCATATTGAAAGATAAAATTTATAAAATTTCAAAAGGTGGTTATTACTATTCGTAACAGCTAGTTCATAATAATATTATAATATTATCTCGTTTAGTAAAATTCGGTATTGCGTACTACACACGCTATCGAGGAAGTTCTGGATTGCTTTTAATGCAATCCAAGTCAGTGTTGCGTGTAATGAAAGCTCCATTTGGTGTTTCTTATAACATAATCAAAACTTACTTCATTTATACATTAAACAAAATCTATACTTAATGTTACATAGAATAATTTCTACAAAACAAACTTGAAATTGTGTGTAACACGAGCCAAGAATAGTGTTGCGTATACTGCACAAGCTAATTTTGGTGTAGCGTACAACACAAGACATCAATGAAATTACAAAGAATAATTCACACAAAATCTCGGGTTGCTACATTCTACCCCCCTTAAAATGAATTTCTCCCTTGAAATTCGTCGGGGTTATAAATGGTTTACTACATGAAAGTTTGTTTCATAGAAACCCACGCCGTAAAAAGGAAGACTAAAACTCAATTTTAAAAAGTGAAGTATGAAACATAATGGTTACCCAAATGAACTCATCACTAGATTTCCACATAGGAGAACATAGGTGAAAATATGGATATGGAAGAGAAATATATCCATCAAGGAATGATGGAGAGTGGTAGAGAACATGGCTATATGAAATCCAACAATCACAAAGCCATAAATTTGTGATGATCTAAGGTACCATCTGATTCATCGGATATAAGGGCACTAGGACAACATTTTTGGTTTTCTTGATCAATTTCCTAAAGTTGAAAATTTTGAAATAGAAGAAATACATACTTTATTTTGATATAATCTCGCCATTTTTCGTGCCTTAAACAATTTCCAATTCATTTCTTAATGAAATGAAGTTGAATTTGTCTTCCATGAAGTGTTAGCAGATCATGCGATAGAATGATAGGTCATTACATCTGTCTCAAACAAAAGGTTAGAAAATGTTGTATACAAAAGTCTATCTATGGTGAGATTAATCATATATGGTTTCTAAAATGGACTTATACGACATCTATAATAACACTTAATAAAATAAAACTAGTTTCTACTAACCAGGGACTTCATGTAGGAAAGTGGTAGGTGATAAAGGCATGTCACACATCGGTTGTGGGTTCGATTCCCATAGACTCATCTAATGCGATGGGTTGTCGCCCATCCTATGGGTTGTCCTTTTTCTAAAACTACACTATTATAACATTCGTGAAATAATATCAAAAAATGTTCTATCCTTAAACAATACTATCTTAATTCATTCTAATAGTTAGGCTTATCCAAATACTTCTGTCCAATCTCATAGTATAAAAAAAACAATAACTATAAATGTCATCTACCGAGCATGTGAATACCGTCATTTATCCCCCATAAATCATAAAATATATCTTGTTGGTCATATTCCAGACATGTGAATTTATTAATCATGTATTCTCTCGAAAAATGAATAGCCATTGAACCTTAGTGAAAACATGAATTCTGTTAAAACATAACTCTTTCTACATACCAAAATCCCAAAAATTCTATATACTCAAAAAATGATATCTCTTTATCCTTATATCAGTCATGAGCTCATTAATACTATCAAACATTTAAATTTCTCATTATCCCTTCATTATGTGCATATCATCTTCTTTAAAAAAATATTTCAATCACTTTTCATGGTTACCGGTACCATATAATTATTGAAAACCAATACATATATATTCCAAAATTCCACGATACCATACATGAGATTCCATGATACTATTTTGAAATCCCATTTCATAAATAATTAATCATTACACAACATCATTGTCATACTATACATCACAAATAGTGATCTCATGCGACATCCCTTTATCCTTTGCCTTAAGAGGTTTCTTAGGTTGATCATCATTAACCCTTGGATTAGGGCATTGATTAGCATAATTCCCCATTTCCTTGCACTTGAAGCATTGATGTGTTGGCAGAGTGTTCTCTATAGTCTTTTCTTTATATATATCATTAGAAACCTTTTTACCATTACTTCGGCACTCAGCTACTTGATGAACTTCTTTTCCACACATGAAACATTTTCTAGTACCTTTTTGAAAATCTCCACCATGCTTCTTTATACACTTTGTGCATAAAGAAACATTCAACTTCTTTGCACCATTTTTCTGAGGTTTCTCCTTAAACTCCATCTTTTGTTTCCTGTCAAAACAGTGAGATGGATATGTTACACCAAATTCTAGTTCTACCTTGATAGCACAACACACAATTTCTTCAGATCTACTGAAGTCACTTATAGCTAATTCCCTTTGAAGACATGGTTTTAAGCCACTAAAGAATCGATCAAATTTACTTTCTGGTTGGATGATAATGCCAGATTCATAACTTGCAAGCCTTTTAAAATTTCCTTCGTATAAACAAATAGATTCATCATCCTTTTTCTTAAGCTCAAGGAACTCCTTTTCCATCTTTGTTCAAATAATACGAGGGAAGTACTTACTGAAACCAAGTTCTTGAACTCGTCCCATTCCAGGGATTCAATTTCATCTTGGGGAATTTTATTCTTAATTAGAGTCCACCACTGGTCTGCTTCACCTTTTAAATTGTAAAAAGCAAGAATGACTTTATCATGTTCCGAACAACGAGATATGGAAAATATCTTTTCAATGGTACTGATCCATTTTTCAGTAAAAGGTGGATCAGAAGACCCACAGAAAGAATGTGGGCATTGCCTCATGATGGACTCAATAGTATATTGTTCCTTTCTCTGCTCATCTGGATGTCTGGAATGATTCATAACTTGTGAAAGTATAGCAATAATATTTTTCACTCCATCTCCCATAACATTGTTTTGTTTAGGAGAACAATCATTGCATTGTCTATTATATTGATCAACATGGTTCCTTCAGGTTCCACCCATCGTCTAAAACTGAAAAAGAATAGTGTGAGTGGAAAAAATCATGCTAGGGAAAACAACACAATAAAGGGGGTGTACCTTCAATATATAACATTTTAGGTTTAATTCTAAGATTTTTACCGTAATTCTAGGACTATAAACTATACTTATACTTAACCACATGGACATCCCTAGACAAACTTTAGAAATATCTCTAGGGATATCACTATAGATTTCGAATTCTAGTTTCCAAAGGTTAACTAAACCATTCCACTGATACCAACTGTAGAGACCCAAACCTTTATGTACATAGACTTTACATTAATTTTTTGGAATATCTAATACATAACAAAAACAGACACCAAAGGACCATAATAGTTTTGTGTATTTGGAAACTCGGATCATAATCTTCTAATCATGGTGAAAGATCTTCAACATCTCCCATAAAGATCTTCCCCTTTTGTTTTCTTACCTAAAACCATTCTTTATATTCTGGGAAAAATAAAACATAAAAAGGTTGAGCTCAAATGCTTAGTAAGGGAAAACATAGATAACATAAAACAATCCATAGACATTTGAATGTAAAAACATGAGCAGAAAATCTAAACATCAAAATCTTTAGCAATGACATATAACATTGCAGTACATAAGGAATAGATCATAAAACAACATTAATCATGATAAAATAGAATGGTAATAAAACTTTTAATTGTGAAAAAACATTAATCAAATGATATGATTTCCATAGTAGCCAAGGCAGTTTTTCCAAGACCATCATAATGGACAAAGTCCCTTACTGATCCAGGTTTACTTATCGTTCCAGCCAGTATTACTAAATCGGATTTATTTGTCGTTCCAGCTATGTCTATCTCATGAGATATAAATTTTTACCCAATGCATTGGAGGGAGATATAGGTCCCACCCATCTCATAATTAAATCATTCTTTCGTGTGCCACAAAATAAACATACATCATTCATAATAACCCAATGAATAAAATGGGTTTCATAAACATCATTCCATCATAACATAATCCATATAAAACAAATGGATATAATTTCATCATAAGAGAAGTGAAATCATGTAAATCATAGAGATATTTTACTTGAAAAATACACATATGAAATAATTCCATCTTATCTGGAAAATGGTTTTGATAAAACACTTGAAATGAATTCTTTAGGAAAATATCCTTTCTTCTTCAAAATCATTTTCTTTTCACAAAATGCCATGAAATTTTAAAAGAAAAGGATTTTGTTGAAAATATCCATGAAATATTGTAGAGTAAGCTTATTTAGAATTAAGAGTTATGAAACCATAAAAATACTTTCATGTCATATAAGTTATAAAAAACATTCTACTCGTATTAATGTCAGAAAAGTCAAAAAGTTCCCCGTATGGTAAACAAAAGAAAGATTCCTTCCATAACACAAAGTAAAATTCAAAGTGGGGTAAATATGAAATTAAACATACATGGTAGAATATTAAAAACTTTATGAAAAACCTTTTATTGTCATCAATGAAAAATATAACCCCAGTAAATACTTACGTATAAGCAATATCGGAAAAATTGAGATTGGCAAAATTATCCCTTACCTTAGGTCTGATTTCCTTCAAATGTATCCGAACCTCTTGTATAATGATTTAAATAATGTCATTGACTTATTAAAGAATCATATTCATTGTTATGATATCATATATGGATCACTTATGACTTTATATTACCCATTCTTTTGTAAGTTCCATGTTAAAGCAGTGTTTTGGGTAAAATCGTTTTATTTATCATACGTGTTTGGACTTGTTGTTATTGATATTATTATTAATTACATCATGATTTACTTACATCCAGAATTTAAATCATGATTTATATATCATATATATTTAATATATATATATATATATAATATATAGATATATTAAAAGAAACACACCATTCATGGAAATGATAGGTCGTACGTATGCTTGAACGTTGTTTTCCTTTCCTTATGGAGTTGAATGGAAGTTAGTAGATGACATATATATATATAAATAAATACAATATCTTTATCATGTAATATATTTCACTATTATTTATTATATATACTTAATAATCATTCTTGAGTGGTTAACATAGAGAATGAATCTCATCGCGTCGTGGAGACGGTAATCGGTACGTAGGCACAAGCGATGATATCGTTCCCATGATTATTGAATTGAATTTGAGTGGATGATATAATATCACAAAATCATTATGATGTATTAATAACTTTTTATAGTTATTCTTTACACCATCATACCCATCCAAGTAAGGTGGTGGTGGGAAAATAGATTACACCACGGCGTGGAGACGATATTCTGTACGTAAGCACGTGCGTAGTTTTTATTTTCCGTAGGATGGATAGAAGGTGAAATTATATTGTTCCATATTTATAATAAAATATTATTATATTAGTGATACTTATTTTATTACTTTATAATGAAACAACTAAAGAAGAACAAGTTGAAGAAGAATGAAAATTTGAAAGAATCGGCAGATGAGATTACCTCTTCTTCGACGCACCACTTTTAAACTTCTTCTTATTGCACTACAGCTGGTCTTTGGGGAAGACCAGAACCTCTATGATATAACTAGGGTGGTTGAGAAGAGTAATTTCTAGGGTTTGGCTGAGCTTCATGGCTCAAAAGGGTGTGAAGAGAAGAGGGAAGGGGTTCCCTTTTTATAAGGGAGGAGAGGGGCACTATAGGAAAAACATAAAATATTATTTTATAATAAAGACATATTCGTTATTTGATAGCTCAAATTGATTCATTTATAAGATAAGGTGGATATGGGTCGAAATACTTTCAATAAATAGGATTTAGACAAGTTTAGGTTACTCTATTGACCTTATCATTTAGATTTAACTCTAAGTTAAATAATTTATCTTTTACCGTGTATTTTTGTTTTCTTAAACTATATGGTTAATAAACATACTATAAAGAGCCACACAAACCCCAAGTGGTTCATTATTAATATATATAACCTTATATAAGACCTTTTCCTAAACCTTAGATCTTTAGGAATAGAATAACAATTTATTATATAATATTTGTTTTATAAACTATTTTATGTCAATTTTGACACTATTTGGTACATGATTTTTGTGAAAATCAGAACAACATGATTAGTTCAAAAAAAGTTACTTAAATCAATAATAACATGTCATATTATCCTTGAAAATTATTTTAATTCATTAAAAGTCTCAAATTACATTTATTTGTGTATTTATAATATGTTATGTTAATATTTCATTAATAAGGTAATTACTGCATCATCATTGTGTCATAAATAAATTAAATTATTTAATATTTAAAAATTATAAATAAAATAAAATTATGTAGGAAATAATTTTATATTTCTATTGAATATTTATAGTCTAATTTATCTTATGTACAATCCTATATTAAAAATATTTTATTTATTAAACATTGATTTTAACTATTTTAACTCTTCTTTAAATAAAATAACACTAAATGTCCTAATCTAATCCCAGTGGTCCTAAAGGATAATATTTTATTCCTAAGAATTTTTTGTTTGAATTACACTTATCCAATATAATTAGGACATCTTTTAGGGTAATAGTAATATCATTTTTACCCTTAATTACCCTATTTACTTTTAATCGTAGTTAATAAAAGTAAAAAGATACTATTCGCCAAAAATTATTTTTAACTTATTGAACCACATTTTACTCCTTTATATTAACCTTATCTCTATGATTTTATAAATTCCACTCTCAAAAGTGGTAAAATTAAATTTTATGTAAATTTTCAAATTCTCCTAGGAGGTGGGTAAAAGACCGTGAAAAGTTCAATAAAAATTTTATATTTTTAAAATTATTATAAAATGACTCCAATGAATTAAATTTAACATATATAGGTATTATGTATCAATTTTTACCTAAAAAAATTTAAATAAAACAAATAATTATTTAAATAAAAGGTCGGTTTTTAAATAGTAACCTAGTGTTTTCACTATTCATCAAACATTAAATGTTTTAAGAAAATTACCAAAAATTCACCCTAGGATAATTTCGATATTCCAAATCCAAAAATGAAGTTCATTTTGAAAGATAAAATTTATACAATATAAAAAAGTGATTATTACTATTCATAACGGCTAGTTCATAATAATATTATAATAATATCTCGTTTAGTGAAACTTAGTATTGTGTACTACACACGCTATCGAGGATGTTCTTGATAGCATGTAATGCAAGCCATGTCAGGGATGCGTGTAGTGAAATCTCTATTTGGTGTTTCATATAAAAGTATCAGAAGTTATTTCATTTATACATTAAACAAAATCTATACTTAATGTTTCATAGAATAATTTCTACAAAACGAACTTGAAATTGTGTGTACCACGAGCCAAGAATAGTGTTGCATTTACTACAAGCTAATACGGTGTTGCGTATAGCACAAGATAAGTTTGGTGAAAAATATAACACAAGACATCAATGAAATTAAAAATAATAATTCTCACAAAATCACGGGTTGTTACACTATCCATTAAATATATTTATAGGATTCCTAGAAAATGGGATACATATTTGAGATTATCTTAGAAACAAAGATGAAAATCATGGTTTCTTGTCAAAACATCATCCTAATAACATCATAGAAGCAATTAATGACTAATTCTGGGTAATAAAATGGAAATAATAAATGAATTACTCTAAATGAAATAATTTAGGGGGACTTATTGATAGATATAATGACTACTAGAACATTGGAACTAAATTATTGTTTAAGAAGAATATAGACAATTAAAGAACTATAATACCAAATAAATCATGATTGGTTTCATGAGGGTATATTCAAGTAGACTATATTGCCTATGATGAATCATTTTCACTAGTAGCTAGACATAAATATATCAAAATGTGGCAATCCAATATTGCACAATTGGATTTCAAATTATATCTAGTGGATATAAAGAAGTCATTATTACATGGTTATATAATTGAGGTCATTTTTTGGGATCAACCACCAATATTTAATAACCCACACATTATAAATTTTGATTTTAAATTAAAAAAATTATTATATTATTTAAAAAAAAATCCTTGAGCATGGTATGGTAGGTTGAAGTAATTTTTTCATTTCAAAGTTATTTAATAATATAATATTTGACCCTAATTTATTTATTAATACATTTTAAAAATATTTTTTTAGTAAAAATATATTTTTATTATATTATATTGGGATCATCAAGAAAAAATTATTGTATTGAATTTTAAAAAATGAATCAAAATTAATTTCAAAAAGTGTTTCATGGGTGAGATAAAAATTATCCTTCTGATCATATTTTAATAAATATAAAAGGAGTCATTTTTATCAAAAAAAGTCAATGAAGGTTAAATTAATACTTATTGATATTGATAGTAACAAATATGGTGATACTACCCTGAGTACAAGCTCTAAACTAAATCTGGATGAAAAAAGAAAACAGATTGATAAAACCACATACATATGTATGATTTGAAATTTATTATACTAAACTACTTGATGACATAATATTATGTTTAGTTTGAGTATGTTCACTCATTTTAATGGAAATAAAAAATAATCGCATTTATTTTTAGTGAAAATAATTTTCAAATACGATAACCATACAACCAATATATAATTATACTATTCAAGAGGATATTACATTGATTTAGTAAGTTATTTAGATGAAAACTCTAGGGAATATATGTTGGATAAAAATTAACTTATATAACATGTCACTTTTTTAATGTATCTACATTCAAAGTGTAGTTAGAAACTAAATTTTGATTCATTATTAAAATTTTAAGCTAAATAAACAGATATGGGTTGTTTTTGTGACCAATTTTTTTGGATGAGACAAACTTTTCTAGAATATGGATATCAATTTTGACATGTCCCTATAAACTGTGACAATACATTATCTATAAATAAATATATGAATCATGTGACCCATTAAAGGACCAAACATATTTATAATAGACATCTCTTTATTAGAGATCATTTTTAAAATTGCATTATAACTCATGTACTCATTGGTACTAAACTTTAACTTGTTTAAATATTCAAAAATACATTGAATTTAGAGAAAACTATCTATATCAGACATTAACATAGAATGATAAGTTTTTTCTAGTGGTTCAATCTTAGGATTTATTTATTTCTAATTGAGGTATGTCAGAAACCCTTACATCCAAGAGGATCTACCGTAGATATACTACTATGATCTATTTATATTGATGGTATGATACCATACCTTACTACTCTACTGATGATATAGTTACATGATACTATGATATATAATTATTAAATTCCACCTTGGTTGTGATATCATGATGTTCGATCTTTTGTATTACACCATAAGGAATTACAAATTGAACTTTCTAAAAATTTAAATTCTAATACTTCTACATATTTTTAATTAAAATTACTATATCATATAAATCTTTGTTATTAGACGTTTTTAGATTTAGTGTTTAAATCCGTAAATGATAAAAATATTTATTTAAGAGTCTGACTTTGGATTTCCCTAGATTGTTCCCTTTGAACCCTTTCACTTTATTTGTCTACCTAAGATCATTCGTCTTCAATCTTAGACAATCAAACCTATTAAAAAATAGTTTTTATGATAAATCCTACTGTGTCTACTAAATAATTCAAGCCTTAAAAATTTTAGAGGATAGTTTAATCAACCTATCGAACTGAAAAATCTAAAAATCATGTCTTATGTTGTTGTATCCTCGATGTTTATATATGATTCTTCGTTTTCTTCATGTATGCAACTTGTTTGGAATTTGATTCATGAAAATGTATTGGAAGACTGGTTTTGAAGGAATGATAAAATATTCTTCCCTATAATGTTTTTCTATTTCATTCCACATATCAAGTACCATAATAATGATAAGAAGCATTATATATGAACAATGTTGTGTACAAAAGATCACATTTTATCTTTAATGAAATGGGATTGATATTTCAATGTTCCCCCGAATGGAATCTAAAAGGATTATAAAGGTTCATTTCTGATAAATCATTAGTACATCATGATCAAGGATAATATTATTGGTCTCACTGGAATATTCATTTCTCTAAGACCATCAATAGTTTAATTTGAGGGAGAACGAAGTTTTTTAAATATTATTTATCCTGTAGTTTTTCCATGGAATGGGGCTCTATCATTATGAGGTATAAATACATATTGTTTTTATTTTTTATAAAAAGTGAAGATGAAGTTATTCTTTGTTGATATTAACTGGTTTACATAATGGAGTCTTGAAAGCCAAACTCAGGATCTAATTTCATTTACAACCATAAATTAATTTATTATCTATTAGATGAACTATTCGTTATTCTTTAAGGATAAGAAAATGTTTGGAAGTGAGATGGTTTTTTCATTAGCTACATGGCATGAAATATGGTTATAGTTAATTAAAGTGTTTCGATAATGAAATGGGTAGTACATAATGATAATATATTTAAAAAAAATAAATCTATTAGATAACCCTTAAAAACTAATTAATTTGGTTGATCATCTCATAGAGATAAATGAGATTTTATAGTATTTCTATGAGAAAGATGATGAGTTTCTTTCTGATGTTAAGGATAAATATGGTGAATTTTTTTATAAAGTAGTGGAGTTTATACCTATTCAAGTTGATTATGGGAGTTATCATAATGTTGTTAAAATTTCTAATGTAACTTAGGGATATCTCAGAACATCTATATCACTTCATATAAAATATTTTTAGTTAGATTAATATGTTTAAAAAAATAAATTGAAGTCATATATCGTTATCAATTTGGGAGATCTAATTCATATTTTCATGAAGATTTTGTTAAACTATCTGATGATTTTTGGAATGAAGTTGACAGTGATGATGAAGATGAGGAAAAAAATCTCTCCCAGGCTATTTATAGGTATGCTGAGTCTACATGTACATTCTCCAAACCTAGTTCAGTTATATATGTATTTGGTAATAAAAGATAAGATATTTACTTCTGATGTTCAGGACTATAGATTTAATGTTGAGTAAGTTGTTTTAGAGAAAGATGAGGGTCATTTACCATCTAAGGGGTGGAAATCCTCTCAATCTTCTTTTCTTGGTTTATAATATTCTGACTCTAATGGAGATGATGAAACTTATGATGAGAATTATGATATGGGATGTCCATTAGAGGATGTTGGATCTACCATCTCTACTCCTTGACAAAACACTAAGTGTTCCTTAGTGTAAAGGATTAAAGAATAAGATAGTTTGGATATTTTTCTATCTAGGGATAATGATATAAACACTAGTCATGAGGTCTATTCAATGCATATTTTGTAAATTTATTCACTTCCTCCTTCTTTACCTCCACATTCTAGATATCCAACCATATATAATCTAGATGACATTAAGTCATTATTTCTATCATAACTCAATGATATGATCAGATCTTCCAAGATTCAAATAAAGAACCTTAGGGAAGATGGAATCTCAAAAATAGAAACATTGGTTGTGTCTTCTCTCTATCCAGTAAATTTCATTGAGATGAGAAATATGAAAATAAAGATAAATAGGCTAGTAAATCAGATAAATATAATTCAATCATATTTGAAGGAAACTATAATGAGTTTACAAAAGAGGGATGTATCTCCTCTATAATTAATGGATTCTGTATTTACACCAAAATATTTTCCACCCATATGTCCACCTTCCTCTTCTACTTCCTCTATTGATATTGATATTATAATATTAAATGTAATAGAATAGTTGGAGGTTGTGTTGGGTGACTTTACTACTTCTCATCATGATGAACTTCACACGATAAAATCCTGGGGCGACCACATTTATAAGCTTGTTATATAATTCATAGATGATAAAATAAGTGATATAAAAATAGTCACTAAGTCCAATTAGTACTATCTCTCAAGAATTTTCACCATGACTGAACTTCATTCTAATTTTATGTTCTTATCCAAAAATAAATGAATGCTTCATATCAATATGAATTTTAAAGATCATGTGAATTTGTTCTTTCTATTAACAATATTACTCAATCTTTTTATTGAAGAGGAGAAAGAGTTTTTCCAATTTATAGAGCATGATTATTAGTTTATTACAGAGTTTTTAGTAATGATGTAACCATTTATCTAAACTAATAGTAGATTTGTTATGGTTTCACCAGCATTTCCCTTTACATATACTATTACTACACCACTTTTAGAACCTTCTCAAACCAATTACCTCAATGTTAATCGTTTTGGACATACAATCTTGGAATATGAGATGAATCTCTAACATGTTGTCTTTAAGCCTCCAATATCTCCTCTGACATCTACCATTACTCCACCTATTTCTTAAAACGTGATGGAATTAGTGGATACCACCTCACTCTATAACAATGATACTTTTTTAAGGTCACATTATTATTTGATAGATACTTATGTTTTGAATTTCTTTTCTAATCTAATGTATAATATTTTTGGATTAATTTCAATCATTACCCTTTATTCATAATTATATCATTCATTTTAATTGATATTATCTCTATATTTTTTAAAATCAAAAATTGTATAGTATTTATATGGAATGTGTAAGATTTTTGGACATATATTATAATTATACATTTTGTAAATGTTGAGTTTCAGTATGAAGAATATTTTTTTCCTTTTCTTCTATAGTTAAATTTTTTTATAGTTACAAATTTCATGATTTTTTATCATTTGAAATGGGGGGATTTTTATCTTAGACCAATAACATACTTATTTTAATGATATCAAATCATGATTATTATAATAGTAATAAATTTTATACGTTATAATAGTATGGTTTTTCTATAAAAAATAATAAAAATAGTTATGTATTGTATCTATGTTAATGAATATATCATTACATAGATTCATATACACTCTAAGCATCTATATGTTTAAAATGAAATTACAGTTTCAATTCATTCAGTGTCAGGATATACCACAAGATTAGGGTACAGTTTAATGAAGCTATCATCATCAAGAATTCATCTACTAGTTAGAGATACATCCCCTAGAGCATTTACCGCTAGAGTATACACCTCCAATAGTGCTAACATCGAATTGTACTACGACTAAGAAGGAGACACCATTAAAATATATTTCTACAACCATTTGAAGATTATTTTTCATAACTTCAATGGTCAAATGTGTTAAGATGGGGTATATAAACCATTAAAAATTCTTCCACCAGATGAGATACCTCCAGTCATGATTACAACCACTATTGTTCATAATTAATTTTTAAATAAATTCATCCAATCGATAGATTATGAAATTAAATGTAGTAAAACATACTCATTGTCACTGATAAAAATAGATACATAGATAAACATTTGTGTATAAAATCACTAACCAATTTGATTGCTACGAATAAAGTATTTCAAACACATCCATGGAAGTATTTTCTTCTTCTTATTCAATTAAAACTATATTGAGACATTTCAAATATTAATTAAATGTCTTATATACAAATAATTCCATTTCTATTGAGTTTCACTATATCTTCACATCCCTCTTTCCCTTATCTTTCTGATTTCAAATAATTTTGAGAAGTCTTTTTATTTGACCCTATTTATCTATGAAACACATCCTACTATACTTAACTAGAGAGCCCAAGACACACTAATTCAAATCTTTTCATTTTAAACACAAAAATATTACTTTGTAAGAGGTTATGTGAAGCCAAAACATAATTTTAACAAAAAGAACTATGATATATTCTTTTTTATAATCCAATACTTTCTTGGTATAATTGTTCTAAAAACCTATCCAGGTTGTGGTTTATTGTATTTTATAATATAATACATGGAATTACATGATTTCTAGGAAAAGCTGATTAGGTAAAAGCATAATATGGATCAAGTTGTTCAAATTATTTTTTTCTGAATTTATTCATTTTTCCTTTTTTTTTAAAAACCGACTATATATTTTATAAAACTAAAACAAAACATTACATTGATTATTGTATTTAACATTTTTATATACAATGTTTTTGTTATAAGTATATTAGTATTGAATGTTAATGTGTTTTCAAAATAAAATAAACATTGTTTTAGTCAAAATATGGACAATATCTTTTAAATTAAATAGTATGAAATTATTTTATCTATTTAATTGGTAATTTGTATAATTTGGGGGTTTTATGATTTTAATATTTTAATAGATAATTTTAACTATAAAATAAATCCCCACCCCCTCTGGAATGTTACACTTTGACCAACACAGACAAATTAATTTGGGTAAGTTAAAATTTTCTATAAGTTAAATCCTTTTATATTTATTTAAATGATGAATCCATTTCCCACCCATTTTCATGCATAAAAATGATTATTTTTATCTGATTTATCTTGAATAAAATCTAAAATATGATTTTTTTATTTAACTTTTTCAAGAAATATTCATTAGAGTTCCCAATTCATAATTGGAAAATTCAATTATCAATTATTTTAACATTCAAACATGTTATATTTTTTATAATCAAATAGTTAAGATCTGATGTATTATAATTTTTAGATCTTGGTGCCTTAAATTTAAATAAGATGTATTTGATGATAGAACATGTGTTGTAAGTCAAATAAATAGAATGTACATCATCACAAAACATGGAACTATTTATCAAATTAATTTTTATTCCTTCCATATAGTGAAATATTATGTTGTGGATTGAATTTCAATTTCAAACTTATCAAACCAAAATAATATTCTCTCGTTAATTTTCAAAAAATTTGAGATATCCTCCATCAAATTTAGATAATGATTTAATGTTTGAAAAATCACCACTCATATGTCCTGAGGATCCATTATCAATTCACCACTTCTCACAAATATTATTATAAATTTACCTTAGAAAAATAGGTCAAACAAGAAGGTGTTTTCGTACCCATATTCTCTTGATTCCCACAATATTAGTGACTATGTATTTTGGAATCCAAATATCCTACTATTTGTTTGAAATTTGCACATTGTATTTCAGAAAATTGATTGAAATAATGTCATGTTTAATACCATAAAATTAAGGATTTCTTATACATAAATCATTATATAAATTACCACAATCTCTATCATAAAAATAATCAACTTTATAAATTATTGGTTTACTATAATTATTCATAAAATAAAAAATATATATCTTTTGAATGACATTGTTACTTTTTACACAAATTTTTTCTCATTTTTCATTAGTATTTCCATGTATATGATTGATATATTGTTCTCCATTAGTAAAAACACTTGTAGAAAGTTTAAAAGATTGTATCTAATTTTTCAATCTATTAATTTTATCATCATGTGTACCATAAGAGAAAATGGACATATCTTGTTTTGTGTCAAGATCAAAAATTTCCTTACATTAATATTCTTTTTCACTCATAGTGACATCATAATATTTTCTAAGAGAATTATTCTTATTCTTTAAGATTTCATATTTATCTTCTAAAATTGAAAATTATTTAATTAATTATACAAAAGAAAATTTTAGTTTTAAAAATTTGATTCATTCTTATACTAATAAAAACACTTTACCGTGGGTGATTGTTCCATAAATCACTTTTCATTCTTCTTGTTGGAGAGTTAAACTACCAATTTAAAAGAAGTGAAATTAATAGAATATTATAAATAACTCCAAGTACCCATTATGTTACTTTTTTTCTATTTAAATATGTATTTATATTGAATTTATATTATGACATATTTTTCTCTTATAGTTTATGGTTGTCTCACTAGATGTGTCTAATAATGTTTCACTGATAACATCTGAACTATTTAGAACTTCCATAACTATTCTTGTATTTGATGTTGTTTTTTAAAAACCTCTTATTTTCTTACAATATATATTGAAAGTAATTTTCAATTGATTATATTCATTATCCAAGAGAGAATCATTTGAGTCTTTTTATCTATTTAAGTTAGACTATAATTCTTCTTTTGACATATTATTATCCTTTGAAGAGGAAAATTTCAATGAAACACTTCCCTTTGTAATGAGTTTATATTCACCCACATTATATTCCACTTCAATTTTACACCTCATAAAAGTACCAATGAGGTAATTAATTTTTATATCCTTCATAGAAGTTGGATGTCACATAAAGAGGATATACCATTCTTTTTAAATTACAGTATTGTATATACTTGATCAAGTTAAGGATAAGTTTTTCCAGGGGATAAAACATTTTTTATTATTTCCATAATTATTATATTAATATGATTCATGATTTATCTATTTACTATTTTGAATGTTTGAAACCATTACTTGGAAGTAAAATATCTTAAATAGTTGACATTATCATTTCTATAATAAAAAATAGTGTTGGTTTCCCTCATCTCGTTCCCTATAAAACTTTATGTGAATCAATTATATCCATTTTTACAAAAACCACATATGACGATGTTCATGGATTTAAAGTTTAAATCATATTTATGCTCTTCATAAATAATCTAAATAAGTAAATATATATAAATCAACTTGTGAGGATTATTAACATTAAGATATACTTATAATACCTTATTTTCGATATTGATAATCATTCTAGCCTTCCAAAAACAATAATTTTCACCGTTTAAGTAGGTTATTCTAACCATATACATGACATATATCATGTCATAAGTCATAGTATTGTTAGATATGGATATATCTTTATATATAAATTGTGTAGATAATGGGAAATCTATGTAACCACTCTAATAAAAAATGATATCCTATGATGCGGTATAATTTCCGAAGAGGAGGTGAATTTTTCCTTAAAATTTTTCACCCACTAGTTTTGAGTTTAGTTTATAATATTTCAACTATAACGAAGAATAATGAAATTGAATAGTATAATTAAAAAAATATATATTATTGTGGTTTAGGGAATAAATACCCTCTATTCAACTCTACCAACACCCCCTCTATATTCATTGATATTTTCACATTTCCAATGTTATTCCTAGGGGTTTCCTAGATTTAATTATTGTAGTTGTCACATTGTACAAAAAATAATGGTAGATCATTAATTGGTATCCTATTATAAAAATTATTTTAGACATTACCCACACTTAGCATAGCGGGGTTTCACTTATATTATGGGAGATAATACTTAGAAAATAATCTAATATTTGGTATCATTGTTTTAAATAGAAACAGACTCAAGAGAGGTATTCCATGAGAATAAATCTTTTCAACTAAAAAACCAGTGAAAGATCTCAAGAAATTAGAAATTATGGTTCATTAATTTTCTATATCTGTATTATTTAAGAGAAATTTTTATGTTGGATTAAAATTAATCTATTTGAAGTAATTATGAAAAATGATGAGAAATTTTTCAATGTGTGTGTTATTTTCTAACTTTGGTGTTATTCATTATTTTAATTGTAAAATATAGATCCCCAGATGAAACATATATTGAGGTACTATAATTTAAATAATTTAAATAATTATTTAACATATATTATTTTCCTGATTGATAATTTATTTGGTTTCTCAAAAAATGCATGGAAGAATAAATAAGATAGTTTCTTTACCATTCTAGGAACATGGAACTTTTATATAATTCATTCATACCTCATTTATTAGAAACTTACTCTAATCCTTCAAAAAAATATTAGATAGGTTTTCTTAATATTATCCAAACAAAATAAATATATCGAGTAAGGGAATCATGTATGAAACATGCACTAAATAGGGAAAATCCGCATAAAAATACCATGTAGGAAAAATATGACCATGAAATCCAAAAAATTTCAAGTGACCTGTTCATGAAGCTAAAAATGTAAAAAAAAATCCATTCCATAGAATCATCAGTGTCTATCTTATTTTGTAGTCATAATTACCATGTAGTATGAAATATCATTAATTTATTCCACGAAACCTAAATCTCTATATAGAAGATTTTGTATAGCTGAATCAATCACATAAGAAAATTCATTTCAAAATAGAATTTTAAAATACGGACTCCATCACATATGTGAATTCATGAATATAAATTTTTCATTTGTGTTATTTTATTGTAATTTTTTTTCATAGAAAAAATATCCAGGTAATGAAAATTCTTCAAATATAGAAAAAAATAATTTTATATCCTATTTAACTTCATTAAAAAATATAATTAATATCTGTTCAAAAAAAATTATGATATATCTATTATAAACATATAAATGGAGTTTATTGAGCATAAATACATATGACACATGTTATATGTTTGAAAAACATTAGTTGTATAATTGATGTTAATGAAGAATGTTATGATCATGACAATAGTTGTGGTCATGAGGGAGATATTGACCCCCTACACTGTTTTATTGTTATTTACTACACATACAACAATGTGGGTGGTGTATAATGTCTAAAAAAATTATTTATCATGACTTCTTCCTAATTAAATATTTACATATATATCTGTGTGTCTATTTGTGTTGAATTTATCTTTATGTAATAGAAAACATTATAGGATGTTTTAGGGTAGGAGGGGTACATGCTAGGTAGAACAGAGGGGGCTATACGAATAGATATGATAAAATATTAGTATAATACTATATGATAATGGTTATTAAAATATTATTGTTATATGGTTATAGTTCCCACCCAAATATATTTTAACATTTGTTTTAATTGAAATTTGGTTATTAATAGTTATACCAATGGATTTGAAACAACTAATACATCCTGTAATACAATTGGTTCTCTTAGAATCATTTTTATAGACCTCTCTCAACTCCATATAAACCCATGGTCAGTGTAACCCTTAGTATAGGATATAAAAACAATTATAAGGACTACAAAAATGGTTTGTAACCATTGGATTAGATAAAATTTACAATAGTTCGTATGAATAATAATGAAAATAATGTTTCAAAAATTTAACGTCGTATAAGTATAGAAACGACTACCTGAAAGTAATCATAATGGTAAATATTATATTAATCTATATAAAATTATTCATCAAACTATTCAAAAAACTTGTGATAATTATATACACAATGAATCAATAAATGATATCAATTTTGAAATAAAGGGTTTTAATAAGAAAGTCCATATTGATGTTTTCATAAATATATATTCATTCTTTAAGGGACTACATGTTGAAAAATAATTGTTGTATTTGGATTTTTAGGAAATATTATATGTTTTATATAATTTGATAAAGCAACACACTCAAAAATATTATGAAAAATGAAGATAAATCTATCTCACTTCCAAATAAAATGGTTTAAATAATTAACAAACAACTGAGAAAATTTTTAATGTGAAGATAATTATTTGAAATTTTTTTCCCAATAAGTGGTCAAATCAACTGATATATTACATAGTCTCCTTGAGTGTCATGATGCTTAACTAGAAGTAAAATCATACAAGGTAATGGAGCTTTAAATTTCTCTATAAGACATATGTAATTTTAATAATGATTATAAAAAATAGTTAAAAAGATATTATCAAAAAAAAGATTAATATAGGTGGAGTCCAAAATCTCATTTTAAATAAGATATTTCTAGATTTTTATGTGAATTCAAAAAATAATAACGATTCCATGAATAATATTTACATAATTATAACAAAAGATGTGATTATAATAGTACAAATATCGGAATAATTATACCTAAGAATACATATAGTTGAAGTTTGGCTATCCAATAATCAACTCTCAATTAATAATCTATAAGATCCTGGAACAATTCATCGCATACCATTCATAAATATTATATAACGTAATCTAAATTTATAATATTTACAAGTTTAAACTCAAAATTATGACAAATATCAGTGTGTAAAAATTTTGTGATACGCACCAATGTGTCGAAGGTGGATATAATCATTTAAAATATAAGACCCCCTTAAATGATATTAAAATAATAGAGGTTACAATAAAAATTTATAAGATACGTATTAAATATAGAATTTTGTTTAAAGGAAAATAATGGGGTTGTTAAGTCATAATACGTTTCATTGATGGTATAAAAAAATTTAAAAAAAATTTGGAAAAAATGTCAATATATACAAATCAATGATGGCCCAATGTCATATGAGAAGAGATGATAATCAATATAAACCTAATATAATGAAGAATGTAGAGACCCGAAGCCTGACATACATTGACATTACATTACATTTGCGGAATACTTAGTACATAACAAAAACACACACACAAGGACCGTAATAGTTTAGTGTCTTTGGAAACTCGGAATATAATCTTCTAATCGTGGTGAATGATCTTCAAAATCCCCCATAAAGATATTCCTTTTTTTTATACCTAAAACCTTTCATTATATCCTGGGGAAAAGAAAACATAAAAGGGTGAGCTCAAATGCTCAGTAAGGGTAAACAAAAGAAATATCAATCACATCATATACATAAGAACATAGCTTCTGAAAATCTTAACCTGCAAAAGAGCTCATAATATCATAACATGGGATAAATCATAGAAGTGAAATGTAATCCCAATAATCATAACTTACAACATGAAACTTTTTGGCATACACACATATTCATAGAGAATCATTTCTTGTTAGTCAAGACTCGTTGCCAAGACTATCTTAGTGGACAATGTCCCTTTCTGAACCGAGTCACCCTCATTTCAGTCCTGTTTCACTGAACCGGTATATCCTACCATTCCTGCCATGTCTATCTCATGAGATATAAAATATTTACCCAATGCATTGGAGGGAGATATAGGTCCCACCCATCTCATAATGATACCATTCTTATGTGTTCCACAATATCATAAATCATACATCATTGCATAACCCATGTAATAAAAATGGGAATCTTAAACATCATGACATCATAAATGAATTCATATAAGATAAAGGAATTCATAAAAATAATTACTTCACAACATGATCAAATCAATGTAATAATAGGGATAAAAACAGAACCCTTTATTATCTTATATGGAAAATAATTTTGATAAAACACTTGAACTCCATTCATGAGGAAAATATCCTTTCTTCTTCAAAAACATTTTTCCTTTCATAACATGTCATACGACTTTAAAATAAAAGAAGTTGATTAAAAATAAACTTGAAAACTTGTAAATTAAGCTTCTTGGAAATAATTTTTTAAAAATCCATTCATGCCGTATAAGTTAAAAAAACATTCTTCGTACTTTTGTCAGAAAAGTCAAAAAGTACCTCGTATGAAAAACGATAAAAGATTCCTTTCTTATCTTTTACTAAAAATTCACCGAAGGGTACAACTGGATTTAAACAATTGTATGTGTATGGAAATAATATTACATATTGAGGAAACATGGATGTGGATGATAAAATACACCCCAGTAAATGCCAAAGTCAAAACAATCTTGGATAAAAATGAGATTGTGATATTTTCCCTTACCTTAGGTCCGACTTGCTTTGTACGTGTCTGAAACTCCTTTATAATGATTTAAATCATGTTATTGACTTATTCCATAATCATATTCATTGTTATTATATCATATATGGTCCACTTATGACATTATATTACCCGTTCTTTTGTAAATTCATGTTAAAGTGGCGTTTTGGGTAAAATCGTCTCATTTGTCGTTCGTGTTTTTAACTTGTAATTATTAATATGATTACTTGGATCATGATTACTTATATCCAGAATTTAAAACATGATTTATATATAATATATATTCATAATATATATACATATATAATATATCGATAAATGGAATGAAATACACCGTTCATGGAGACGGTAGTCCGTACGTACGCATGAACGCTGTTTTCGTTTTCTTATTGAATTGAATGAATTTAAGTAGATGACATACATATAAATATAAATGAATCCAGTATCATTATTATGTCATATATTTCATTAGTACTTATTATATATACTTTATAATCATTCATGAATGGTTAATCATCGAGAATGAATCTCATCACGTTGTGGAGACTGTAGTCCGTACGTACGCACGAGCGATGATATCGTTCCCATGGTCGTGGAATTGTGTTGAAGTGGATGTATACTACTTCAGTACCAATATCACTTTATAATAATCATATATAGTTACTCATTACACCATTATACCCATCCTATTAAGGTGGCGGCGGAAAATAGATTACACCACGGCGTGGAGACGGTATTCCGTACGTACGCACACGCGGTGATTTCATTTTTCCGTAGGATGGATAGAAGGTGAATTTGGGTTGTTTCATATTTATAATAACATATCAGTATGTAAGTAATACTGATGTTATTACTTTATCATGAAACAACTAATGAAGAAGAAGTTGAAGGAGAAAGAAATTGAAAAGATCGGTAATGGATATTACCTCTTCTTTGAAACGCCTCTTTGAATCCTCCACTTAGGGAACTAAGATTGATCTTTGAAGAAGACCAGGACCTCTAGGATGATAATAGGGAAGCGGAGAAGAGAATTTGGCAGGGTTTGGCCGAGCTTGAATGTTCAAATTGGTGTGAGGAGGAGAGGGAGGAGGTGCCCTTTTATAAGGGAGGAGAGGGGCACCTTAGGAATATCTCAAAATATTATTTTATATTAAAGTAAAAATCGGTTTATAATGGTTCCAAAGGGTCTTATTTCGATGTTATAGTGGGTATGGGTCGAAATACTATCAACCAATAGGATTTAGACATGTTTAGGTTATTATTTTAAACTTATCAATTAGATTTAACTCTAAGTTAAATAATTTAACTTTAACCGTGACTTTTTGTTTTCTTACACTATATGGTTAATACACTTACTATAACATGACAAACGAACCCCAAGTTGTCTATTATTAATATATATATACTTATATAAGTCATTTGGCCGAACCTCAGATTTTTAGGAATAAAATAACAATTAATAATATAATATTTGATTTAAAAACTATTTTGTGTCAATTTTGACACTATTTGATATATGATTTTTCTGAAAGTCATAACATAATTATATGTTCGAACCACGTTGATTAAATTAACACTAATATATCATAGTAACCTAGAAAATTAGTGGAATTCATAAAAAGTCTCAAATTACATTTATTTGAGCATTTTTAACATCAATTATGTTAACATTTCCTTAAAATGGTAATTACTGCATCATCGTTGTGTCGTAAATAAATTACTTTATTTAATGTATAAAAATTATAAATAAAATATCATTATGTAGGAAATCTTTTTATATTTATAATTAATATTTGTAGTCGAATTTATCTTATGTATAACTCCATATTAAAAATGTTTTAGTAAATAAACTTTGATTTTAACTCATTTAACCCTTCTTTAAATAAATTAATAATAAATGTCCTAATCTAATCCAAGTGGTCCTAAATGGTCATATTTTATTTCTATGTTTGTCTTTTGTCTAATTACACTTGTCCAATAGAATTAGGACATGTGTTAGGGTAATAATAATATCATTTCTACCCTTAATTACCCTATTTACTTTTTACCGTGGTAAAAAAAAGTAAAAAGTTGCTATTCACCAAAAATAATTTTTATCTCATTGAACCACATTTTAGTCCTTGATATTAACCGTGTCTCTCGGATTTTCGAAATTCCACTCACAGAAGCGGTAAAATTAAGTTTTATGAAAAATTCAGTTTTTTAACTACCACTTAGTGGTTTCACTATTCATCAAAAATTGAAAGTTTTCAGAAAAATGCCAAAAATTAGGCCTAAGCTATATTTGATATTATGAACTCAAAAATGATTTCTATTTTAAAAAATTCAAAACATATCAGTTGCATTAATTAATTTAAAAATTTATTCCCGTCGTCAAAACAAAAGGCGTGTTTTTAAGAGATAATAACTATCAAAAGATTGACACTTGTTTATAACTGGTTTAAATGTGAAATTATATCCAATGACCAACATTGTATTAAATTGTAAAAATATATAATAAATATAATTTAAAACCACTCAAATTAATAATTTATCACTATTAATTATTTTGATTAAAAAAGTTGTTTTTAATTATAATTTAGTAATTTTCACTATTCATCAGAATATGAAAGTTACCCGAAAATTACCAAAATTTCACCCTAAGCTAATTTCGATATTCCGAATCCAAAAATGAATTCCATTTTGAAAAATAAAATTTACAAAATTTCAAAAAGTGGTTATTACTATTCATAACGGCTGGTTTTAATAATATTTTAATAGCATATTGTTGTTTAGTGAAACTCGTTATTGCGTACTACACACGCTATCGAGAAAGGTCGCGATTGCGTGTAATGCAAGGAAAATCAAGGAAGCGTGTTGTGAAAGCTCCTTTTGGTGTAGCGTACAACACAAGACATTAGTGAAATTAAAAAGAATATTTTTCATAAAATCTTGGGCTGTTAAATTCTACCCCCCTTAAAATTAATTTCGCCCTCGAAATTCATCGGGGTTATAAATGGTTTACTATTCGAAAGTTTCTTTAATAGAAACCCACATCGTAAAAAGGAATACCAAAACCAATCTTTAAAAATGAATGTATGAAACGTAACAGTTACCCAAATAAACTAATCACTGGGTTTCCACATAGGTGAAAATATGGATATGGAAGAAAAATCTAACCATCGTGTTTTGATGGAGAGTGGTAGAGAACATGGCTATGGAAAAGCCAGTAATAAAAAATCCATAAATTTGTGACGATCTAAGGTACCATCTGATTCATCAGGTATAAGATCACTAGGACAACATTTTTGGTTTTCAAGATCATTTCCCTAAAGTTGAAAATTTGAATTAGAATAAATACATACTTTATTTTGGTACAATCTAACTGTTGTTCGTGCCTTGAACAATTTCCACTTCATCTATTAAATAAATGAAGTTGAATTTGTTATTCGTGAAGTGTTAGCAGATCATGTGATAGAATGACAGGTCATTCCATCTGTCTCAAACAAAAGGTTAGCAAAAATTATATACATAAGACGATCTATAGTGAGATTAATCATATATGGTTCCTAAAATGGACTTATACATCATATATCATATATCTTAATATAATAAAACTATTTTATACTAAATAGGGACTTCCTGTAGGCCAGTGGTAGGCGATAAAGGCCAGTCGCACTTCGGTTGTGGGTTTGATTTCCACAGCTTTGTCCGACGCGATGGGCTGTCGCCCGTCCTGCAGGTTGTCCTGTTTCTAAAACTATATTACTATAACATCCCATCAATAATATAGGAAAAACTTCTATCCTTAAACAATACTATCTTATGTCCAACATAATCCATTCCAATCTTTAGGCTTATCCATAATAATGCAGTCCACTCTAATAACATAGTGAAAACGATTACCAAAGATTTAAAACCATCGTCGGTCCCCATATATCATAAGATATGTTTTGTTGGTCACATTACAAACATTCAAAGTCCTTAATCATGTATTCTCTTGAATACCTTAGTGAAAACATGAATGCAGTTAAAATTTAACACTTTCCACATACCAAAATCCTCAAAATTATATATAATCGAACCATGATATCACTTAGTCCTTATATCAATCATGAGCTCATGAATACTGTTAAACATTTCGTTTTCTCGTTTTTCCTTCATTATGCGTATATCAACTTATTTCCAAAAATATCGCAATCACTTTGAATACCACATTAGACCAATACATAAATATTCCAGTACTTTATGATACAACATTATTTTGGAATCCCATTACATAAACACTTAATCATTCAACCACGTCGTTGTCATATTCAACATCGCCAATAGTAATCGCATGTGACTTCCCTTTGTCCTTTGCCTTAAGCGGTTGATCATGTCGATCATCACTAACCCTTGGATTAGGGCATTTATTAGCATAATGCCCCATTTCCTTGCACTTTAAACATTGAAGTGTTGGTGGTGCGTTCTCTGCAGTGTTTTCATTGTTTGCATCATTAGAAACCCTTTTTCTATTACTTCAACACTCAGCTGCTCGATGACCTTCTTTTCCACACTTAAAACATTTTCTATTCCCTTTACAACAATCTCCACCATGCTTCATTCCACACTTTGTGTATAAGGAAACATTCATCTTTTTTTCACCATTATTCTGAGATTTCTCCTTGAACTCCATCTTTCGTTTCTTGTCAAAACCATGAGATGGATATGTAACACCAACTTCCATTTCTACCTTGATAGCACAACACACAATTTCTTCATAGCTACTGAAGTCTCTTATAGCTAATGCCCTTCGAAGACTTGGTTTTAAGCCACTGAAAAATCGATCAACTTTACTTTCAGGTTGGATGATAATGCCAGATGCATACCTTGCAAGTCTTGTAAAATTCGCTTCGTATATACCAACAGATTCATCATCCTTTTGCTTTAGTTCAAGAAACTCCTTTTCCATCTTTGTTCAGATAATACGAGTGAAGTACTTATTTAAAAATATGTTCTTGAACTCGTCCCATTCCATGGACTCAATTTCATCCCTTTGCCTCGTATTCTTATTAAGATTCCACCATTGATCAGCATCACCTTCCAAACGATACACCGCTAAGATGACTTTATCATGCTCAGAACATTGAAGAACTGAAAATATCTTTTCAATGGTGCAGATCCATTGTTCAGTAACAAGTGGATCGGAAGTCCCACTGAAAGAAGGTGGACATTGCCTCATGAAGGAATCAATAGAATACTGTTCCTTTCACTACTCATTTGGAAGTCCAGAATGATTCATATCTTGTGTAGGGATATCAATAAGATTTTTCACTCCATATCCCAAAACATTTGTTTGTTTAGGAGGACAATCATTGCATTGTCCATTGTATTGATCAACACGGTTCCTTCGGGTTCCAGCCATCGTCTAAAACCCAAAAAGAATAGTGTGAGAGGAAAAAATCATGATAGGGAAAACAACATAATAAAGGGGGAGTAACCTCAATATCTAACATCTTAGGTTAAATTCTATGATCGTTAGTGTAATTCTAGGACTATAACCTATACGTATACTTAACCTTAGGGACATCCCTAGACATACCTTTGAAATATCTCTAGGGATCTCACTAACGTTTTCGCATCCTAGTTTCCAAAGGTTGACTAAACGTTTCCTCTGATACCATCTATAGAGACCCGAAGCCTGACGTACATTGACATTACATTACATTTGCAGAATACTTAGTACATTACAAAAACACACACACAAGGACCGTAATAGTTTAGTGTCTTTGGAAACTCGAATATAATCTTCTAATCGTGGTGAAAGATCTTCAACATCTCCCATAAAGATCTTCCTTTTTTATACCTAAAACCTTTCTTTATATCCTGGGGAAAAGAAAACATAAAAGGGTGAGCTCAAATGCTCAGTAAGGGTAAACAAAACAAATATCAATCACATCATATACATAAGAACATAGCTTTTGGAAATCTTAACCTGCAAAAGAGCTCATAATATCATAACATGGGAGAAATCATAGAAGTGAAATGTAATCCCAATAATCATAACTTACAACATGAAACTTTGTGGCATACACACATATTCATTGAGAATCATTTCTTATTAGTCAAGACTCATTTCCAAGACTATCATAGTGGACAAAGTCACTTTCGGAACCGAGTCACCATCGTTTCAGTCCTGTTTCACTGAACCGGTATATCCTACCATTCCAGCCATGTTTATGTCATAAGATATAAAATCTTTACCCAATGCATTGGAGGGAGATATAGGTCCCACCCATCTCATGATGATACCATTCTTATGTGTGCCACAAAATCATAAATCATACATCATTGCATAACCCACGTAATACAAATGGGAATCTTAAACATCATGACATCATAAATGAATTGATATAAGATAAAAGAATTCATAAAAATAATTCCATCACAACATGATCAAATCAATTTAATAATAGGGATAAAAATAGAACCCTTTATTATCTTATATGGAAAATAATTTTGATAAAACACTTGAACTCCATTCTTGAGGAAAATATCCTTTCTTCTTCAAAAACATTTTTCCTTTCATAACATGTCATACGACTTTAAAATAAAAGAATTTGATTAAAAATAAACTCAAAAACATGTAAAGTAAGCTTCTTGGAAATAATGTTTTAAAAATCCATTCATGCCGTATAATTTAAAAAACATTCTTCGTACTTTTGTCAAAAAAGTCAAAAAGTACCTCGTATGAAAAATGACAAAAGATTCCTTTCTTATCTTTTACTAAAAATTCAGCGAACGGTACAATTGGATTTAAACAATTGTAGGTGGATGGAAATAATATTACATATTGAGGAAACATGGATGTGGATGATAAAATACACCCCAGTAAATGCCAATGTCAAAACAATCTTGGATAAAAATGAGATTGTGATATTTTCCCTTACCTTAAGTCCGACTTGCTTTGTACGTGTCCGAAACTCATTTATAATGATTTAAATCATGATATTGACTTATTCCAGAATCATATTCATTGTTATTATATCATATATGTTCCACTTATGACTTAATATTACCCGTTCTTTTGTAAATTCATGTTAGAGTGGCGTTTTGGGTAAAATCGTCTCATTTGTCGTTCGTGTTTTTCACTTGTAATTATTAATATGATTACTTGGATCATGATTGATTATATCCAGAATGTAAAACATGATTTATATATAATATATTTTCAGAATATATATACATATATAATATATCGATAAATGGAATGAAATACACCGTTCATGGAGACGGTAGTTCGTACGTACGCATGAACGCTGTTTTCGTTTTCTTATTGAATTGAATGGAATTAAGTAGATGACATACATATAAATATAAATGAATCCAGTATCATTATTATGTCATATATTTCATTAGTACTTATTATATATACTTTATAATGATTCAGTAATGGTTAATCATTGAGAATTAATCTCATCACGTCGTGGAGACGGTAGTCCGTACGTACGCACGAGCGATGATATCGTTCCCATGGTCGTGGAATTGTGTTGAAGTGTATGTATACTATTTCAGTATCAATATCACTTTATAATAATCATATATAGTTACTAATTACACCATTATAACCATCCTATTAAGGTGGCGGTAGAAAATAGATTACACCACGGCGTGGAGACGGTATTCCGTACGTACGCACGCGCGGTGATTTCAATTTTCCGTAGGATGGATAGAAGGTGAATTAGGGTTGTTTCATATTTATAATAACATATCAGTATGTAAGTAATACTGATGTTATTACTTTATCATGAAACAACTAAAGAATAAGAAGTTGAAGAAGAAAGAAATTGAAAAGACCGGTAATGGATATTACCTCTTCTTTGAAACGCCTCTTTGAATCCTCCACTTAGGGAACTAATATTGGTCTTTGAAGAAGACCAGGACCTCTAGGATGATACTAGGGAAGTGGATAAGATATTTTGGCAGGGTTTGGACGAGCATGAATGCTCAAATTGGTGTGAGGAGGAGAGGGAGGAGGTGCCCTTTTATAAGGGAGGAGAGGGGCACCTTAGGAATATCTCAAAATATTATTTTATATTAAAGTCAAAATCGGTTTATAATGGTTCCAAAGGGTCTTATTTCGAAGTTAAAGTGGGTATGGGTCGAAATCCTATCAACAAAAAGGATTTAGACAAGTTTAGGTTATTATTTTAACCTTATAAATAAGATTTAACTCTAAGTTAAATAATTTAACTTTAACCGTGACTTTTTGTTTTCTTACACTATATGGTTAATACACTTACTATAACATGCCAAACGAACCCCAAGTTGTTTATTATTAATATATATATCCTTATCTAAGTCATTTGGCCAAACCTCAGATTTTTAGGAATAAAATAACAATTAATAATATAATATTTGATTTAAAAACTATTTTGTGTCAATGTGAAAGTCATAACAGAATTATATGTTCGAACCAAGTTGATTAAATTAACACTAATATATCATAGTAACCTAGAAAATTAGTGGAATTCATAAAAAGTTTCAAATTACATTTATTTGAGCATTTATAACATCAATTATGTTAACATTTCCATAAAAGGGTAATTACTGCATCATCGTTGTGTCATAAATAAATTAATTTATTCAATGTCTAAAAATTATAAATAAAATATAATTATGTAGGAAATCTGTTTATCTTTCTAATGAATATTTATAGTCTAATTTATCTTATGTATAACTCCATATTAAAAATGTTTTAGTAAATAAACTTTGATTTTAACTCTTTTAACCCTTCTTTAAATAAATTAATAATAAATGTCCTAATCTAATCCAAGTGGGCCTAAATGGTCATATTTTATTCTTATGTTTGTTTTTGGTCGAATTACACTTGTCCAATAGAATTAGGACATGTGTTAGGGTAATAATAATATCATTTCTACCCTTAATTACCCTATTTACTTTTTACCGTGGTAAAAAAAAGTAAAAAGTTACTATTCACCAAAAATTATTTTCATCTCATTGAACCACATTTTAGTCCTTGATATTAACCGTGTCTCTCGGATTTTCGAAATTCCACTCACAGAAGCGGTAAAATTATGTTTTTTTGAAAAATTCAGTTTTTTAACTACCACTTAGTGGTTTCACTATTCATCAAAAAATTGAAAGTTTTCTAAAAAATGCCACAAATTAGGCCTAAGATATATTTGATATTATGAACTCAAAAATGATTTCTATTTTACCAAATTCAAGACATATCAGTTGCATTAATTAATTTTAAAATTAATTCCCTTCGTCAAAACAAAAGGCGTGTTTTTAAGAGATAATAACTATCAAAAGATTGACACTTGTTTATAACTGGTTTAAATGTGAAATTATATCCAATGACCAACATTGTATTAAATTGTAAAAATATATTCTAAATATACTTTAAAACCACTCAAATTAATAACTTATCACTATTAATTATTTTGATTAAAAAAGTTGTTTTTATTTATAATTTAGTAATTTTCCCTATTCATCAAAATATGAAAGTTATCCGAAAATTACCAAAATTTCACCCTATGCTAATTCTGATATTCCGAATCCAAAAATGAATTCCATTTTGAAAAATAAAATTTACAAAATTTCAAAAAGTGGTTATTACTATTCATAACGGCTAGTTTTAATAATATTTTAATATCATATTGTTGTTTAGTGAAACTCGTTATTGCGTACTACACACGCTATCAAGAAAGGTCGCGATTGAGTGTAATGCAAGGCAAATCAAGGATGCGTGTTGTGCAAGCTCCTTTTGGTGTAGCGTACAACACAAGACATTAATGAAATTAAAAAGTATATTTTTCATAAAATCTTGGGCTGTTACAAAGAATACATCATAGAAAAAATCGATCTATCCATGGGAAAATTATTTTTAAAATTTATAAAACATATGTGGTTATTGAAAGCATTATTTTCCCTATTATGATGAATATTGGTATATACCAACCTAAAAAATAAATATTCCATTGAGGAAATAAGTTTTTTACATAAAAAAGTAAAATTTGAATAATGATTATAATTCCACATTGAGGACGAAAAAATTAAGTCATTTAAACAAGGTACTCCTTAGAATTTAGAGATTAAATCAAATGTTCCTTTCAAAACAATAGATATAGTATACATCTATTATAGTAATAGAGTGCATTTTATAGAACCTTAATATATCTTGATTAATATCGAATCAAAAGGGAATAATCTAGAATAATTAATTAAATAATCAATTACAATAAGTGATATTATAATTGGTTTAGTATAAGATAATGAAGATGATGAATAGAAATTTCAAGAGAGGTTATATATTAATTATCAACCAAAGGATACTGAAGGAGTTTTTAAAATGATTAAGCATGTTGGAAACATTTTTTCATGTTCAAGATAGGGATTCTATAATAAAATAAGATATAGAAAGATAAAGGAAAATAACTAGTGACGTATAATGATAAACATTATCCTATAAAAATATTCCATTCACAAAATAATTTTTTAGAAAATGAAAGAGTAATTCGTGAGAATATGGCTACCCGAGTTGGAAATGGATAGGATGATATTGCACGACCAAATGAATTAATGTTCCTTGATTACTTAGGTAAATAATGTTATTCTAATTAATAAAAAGATACATTCTTTCCATGAACGAACGAACTCAGCAAATCAAGGGTGAGGAAATTATAAAGAGTTCCAATCCCTTTACAACTTCAATGAAATTTGTTTTTCTGTTATGAAACATGTTATAATCCTTTGACTGATGGGATAATGGGTATCCACCTTTTTTCCATATTATGTAAAATCTATATATAGAAATAGTGAATTTGATGTGAATAATAAAAAAGAGGAAAAAATTTAGAGTCAAAATGTTAAGTGGAGAATTCCATCAATGAGAATATACTAATTTGTATCATGTTAACTCATTAAAAAAATTATTTCTCCATGAAAAATTTCTACACCAATTGGTATAAGCTTCTCAACTTGTATAAAAAATATTGGGGAAAATCTCATAATGAAATATTTACCATGGTGAAGTCCTATGGAAATTATCCCCTATGGGGTGGATAATATGAAAGAATATTGTTTGGTACTATAATAGTAATGTAGAAGGTATTGTTCGGTACTGTAGCAATCAGAACTATTCACCTGATTTCGACCTTTAGGCCACCAGTTTGGGCCTACGAGTCTCAAGGTCCTTCGGGTCATTAAATGTCTTCGGGCCGTTGGGCTACAGAGACCATGGAGTATCCCTATTCACACAGAACATGCCCCAGAAGAGCATCAGAGCAACAAGAGTTGCAGTCAACAGAAATAGAGAAACCCGAATTGGAAGAAAGAAAGGGTATGACAACTGCCAACGAGACCAGGCTCCATGGAACTTCGTATAGGGAAATGCTAGCCGATTTTCAATGAACTATGGCGAGCTAGGAAATCAATGATGCAGAAGCCAAGGAGGGGGAGTTCTAGTGGGTTAGGCCTACGGGTCATGTATTGGGCATGGTTTTCCACTGGGCATTCGTTTCATGTATTGCGGGTCATATAGGGCCTGGTTCCTTGGACCTACGGGTCATGTACGGTTTCCTCTTCATCCATTAAAAAGGGTTATTATCCATTATAAAATTAAAAAAGGCCTTCATGCCATTCAAGTATTATGGTTTTGAATCTGTAATTTTGGATAGCCCTTCTCAAAGTTCAATGTGTATGTTTTTCACTTTCACATCACTTTTTTGACTTATATTGAATAGGATTATCAATGGAGTGGAAATCAATAAAAATAAAGTATAAATCAGATATCAATCGATGATTTTGTGTGTTTTTTTAACTTGAGTGTAATTTTGTACAATTTACTAAAAATATATTTTAATATCCATATATAAGTAATTTTTAGTATTTTTATTTCATTATTTTTGTTAATTAAAATATTTAATATCAACATTTTTTACTCTTTTTCCCCACTAGGATAGAACATGTATACCTACATTAGATTTGCAGATGGTATAATGCTAAGAAAAAATATGTAACCCTGACCTCCAAAATTGAATTGATTTAATCTCTCATGAAAGTAGAGAACATGGAAAGGGGATGAATAAAAGGGGATGTGTCCGTTATTTGAAATTTTTTAGAGAATGGGGGAGAGAAATTTTCATTTTGAATCAATTTCCTCTAATTCCATTGTATCAATGAGGAGATATTACATTTAATATTTTCATTTATCTTCATTAAGTTGGTATTTTGACCTAATACATAGTGGCCATGCGTTTGGGTCACTAATATTACCTTAAATTGTTTTAACAACAATTATTCAGGGAACTAGAAACACAAAAAGGATCCCACATATGTGATAATCGACAATCCTTATTTCCAAATGTAGATGATAATTAAGGTTCCTTTCTAATGACTCTTTGGAACTCACATTAGATGAGAGGATACTCATATAGATTTATATCATGTTCATGAATATTTACCAAAACCCTTGTATGTGGCTGGTTACCCTATTATAAGTAATATATTGTTAAAATATTATCATGTGAATACCTATATATATTACGAGTATGCAATTTATATGAAAAAATATATGTATCATATTTTCGCCATCGATGGTATTATTTATATGTATCAGAGGATCTCTATATTATTACTAATTATTTATTAGTGATGATATGTCAATTATTTTTATATTTAAATCCATACAGCTAGGTTCTGTACACTATATTTATATATTGTAGGGTTTTATATTTCTATGGTGTGAGGATGAGTCTCATTAATATGGATTCTAATATATTGTTTTGAATTAAAATAGAGCCCGCGTAGTTCAGTGTTGCTACATGGGACACATTGTACCTTTTAGGGACACATGACATGGACTGATCCATGATGTTTAACACCTTTTGATAAGAACAACTAAGTGAGATTAACCTTCAAATGGTTTATTTAGGACATATATTTGAGTAAAATTCCTTGTACTACTTATATAGTAATGTGTCATGAGTAGATGGGTTAGTTTCATGTGGAGTGTGGGCCTTATAAAGATAGGTCTGCTTAGAAGCATGGACAGATAAAGATGATATGATTGGACAAGAAGGAAATATTTCCCTCAGAGTGTTGGATTTATTTTATCAGGTATATATCTTAATAGATGATGGCCCATTTAGGGGGTTCCTCTTTAATGTATGGGATTTTCGTACTCCCTAGAGTATATCTAGGCTAGATGTGGATATAGAGGAAGAACTGAGAAATATATCCATATTTTTGTTTATATAATAGGCTTATGATATTGGATGTTAATCCTAGGGGGGAACCCTATGTGTCTCTTCTAAATGATTATCAAAGACCCGATATATTAATTGAAAAAATTTAAGGTTGTATAATAGGATCATTTTATGTTGTTTAACATCATGTGATGAAGATATTATTTTGTAGTTTATCATTTTGGTATGAGGATATGTATGGGGATGTTTGTATATGTAATATTGGATCATAATCCTTGGATAGGAATCCTACATATCCTTGTGAAAAAATGAATCTGATTCAGTTTAGTCCCAACTATTTAGGACATCTATATTATAAAATGGGTAACACTAGATGTTCTACTAGGGTTTATGCATATGGGGATTCTATGAGATATTCTATTCAAAATATGTCCCTTTATAGGAAACTAATATGTATTTGGGAATTAAATATAATTAATACGCCCATAGTAGGTGTATTTTAATGTTAATATCAGGATAATGGATGATATCTAAGCCTGTAGAATTTGTTCTCATTGTGGGAAACAAGAGATATAAGGAGATAAAACACATTTCATTGGGGTGAAATATTATTTTTTATGGGGATTATACATTAAAGATTCACTAAGTGGATTATGTTTATGTTTTTATTAGAGTATATGGATGTGAAATAGATGAAATAAACCATCACAATCATCATTATAATTTTAAAAATTTATATGGGAACATTATTTTATTTACTGGGAATATCATCACAGGAAAGATATATGGGAATTTATTGGACATGGGGCTTGAGCATTGAAAATTCATACTATGTTTCATGTGAAGAAGTGAATGGAAATCATCTCAGTTAATATATTACTCACAAAAATTTGTTTAAGGAAAGTTATTAAACTCATATATATTATTTCTTTAATGTTTATAAACCATTAGAGTATTATGGAATTCTGAAAAGCTGGATTCACATTTCTGATATGGCCTATTGGGAGGAGAGGATATTACCATCATAGGAGGGTTGAAGTGGAACATACTAGTGATGACATAAGGGTCACAAGGTCACATAGGAAATGGGGTTTCATAATCATGTGATAGTCCTGGGTCACACTATCATGAAACCAGTATAGTATTATGTTATCATGTGATGTTGTTGTATGACCACCAGATCATCATACAATCACATTACCAAGATTTCATCACAGGATCATGTGACTAAATTTTTGTTACATGTAGTATCAAATTATTTTATGAATGATTAACATTCTAAAAATTGGTCTCAAATTAAATCATATAATACTCGTCACGAAATTTATTAATTGGTTGTCTTCAAAATCAGAAAACTTTTATTATCTCTCATTACATACCGATTATTTCCACCATCTAGTATATATTTTTCCTCTTCTTGTTAAGGATGGTTTAATATATCTTATTACCCAAATATCTACAGCCCTTTTCAATGAATTTGAGAAACATACATGGAGTTATGGTGTTCAGGGGTATTTTGGAAAGTCGACATGAGATCGTGTGTTATAGATGACCAAGTCTAATGTAACATAAAGTGTCTTCGATGAAAAACATTAAAAAATATGATGAAAAATGGTTTTTTTATAGAAAAACATTCCCTTGATTCCATTTCATTAACATTTTTATGTTGGGAGATCACATGACTATTGGGGGGAAATCACATAAATAAATGTGAACACATTGTCCTCCAATCATGGATAGCTTCAGGTGTGTGGTCCATTTAGGATAAATAATTTTGTATCTTGGGCATCACATTAAAGAAAAAATCACAATAATGGAACATATTGACTACATATTCAACTTATATCTAAGGTGTTTTTTGATTCCATGGGGTTACAGGATCACATTACCCATTCAGATGACCATTAAGTGTTCATGCGATCTAGGAATGGCGTGTGTTCTCTAAATGCCTTTATACCTATATTTGACTTGTGTTTTTGGTGACTAACAAATTTATTTTTCTAATATATACATGGGGTTATAATTAGGGGTAGAATAAATATTTAACTAAATTAATTTTTGAAGGAGTTTATAAGTATTTAAAAAAAACAATATTTGAAATTAATGGTCCCAATGCTTTGTCTAAGTACCATTTTTTCATTAACTGTCAATATGTATGTCTTGGAAAATATGTGATGATCAAGTGAGATTCTACCCAAATAATAGGTACATGATTCCCATGATCATGGGTAAATAAGAGGAGGATATTTTTGCTTGAATACCTAAATGGATATAATCATTACAGAAATTATCAAAATCGTGATGATTGTTGAGCTGGTTTTTATGGAGAGATGAAATTGTTGTAAGAAAATATAGGGGAACAATTAATAATAGTGTATATAGAATTGAAGAATATGGATTTTTTTGAACTAGACATATATGAAAATACTCTATATGTTAAATTAATATGTTTAAAACATGATCATTGTTTTGAAGGAAGAAAACATCAATAGTGGATAAACCATTCAAGCATTGTTTTTCATATAGGACACTGAATACAGTGATAAACATCTTCTAAAATAAGGTTGTGTATGTTGGATTTGATGGATGAAGCTAATTATGAGTATTTTGAGATGTCTTTGAGTTTTTTAGACGATGATTTAAATATTTTTTAAGAACTATGAATTTTGGAGTTTATGTTATAAAAATAACTTACTTTGAATTTTGTTATGAATTTACTAAAGCCACATCAAACTCAATGACTGCTGTATAAATTTATGTTTTTCACATAACTTCCATTAATTTTTCTGAATATTTGACTTATCAATAATTAGAATATCATAAGACTTAAGTGTTTAAGATAACACTTTGAGGTATATTATATTGCAGATGAAGAAGGGAGGAAAAAGATACAGTTGTGGAGACTCATTCCTAAGATACCATATATTACATAAGATATTTATAATGAAAAAAAAGTTTGTGGGATATTCCAATTTTTGTAGGTTTCAATGTATTTTTTAATGGCATTCATTATCCTAGTATATTGAGTTAGTGTTTCCCAGTAAAAGGATTTTGAAGATGATATGTAAGGTGTCAGATATGTAGTGACTGAGTTTAATGAGATTTTTCCGATGATTAATGGGTGGTTAAAGACTATTCAAATAATTATAGGGATATAATATGCAACTTCAATGTCAAATAGTACTATGTTTAGATAAACACCATTTTCATATGTTATTATTAACTCACTAGAGCCAATATAAAAAACCAATGGGAGTGGAAATTGATTAATTATATAATAGGGTATAAGATTATTCCAATCCAAAACACTTTTAGATGATGAAAATATTATTACTGTAGAATGTGTTACTTGATGAAACCTTGTAAAAATAAGGAAAATGTTTCTGACATCATTGTTGAACCATGTAAAAATGAAATGTGGAAAATTTTCTTTATTTCCCGCATTTCATAAATTGTATGTTATTTAGAGGAGATAAATATATCTAATTACATCATAAAAGGTGAAAGCGGTTCATGTACCTAAGGGGGTAAAAATATTATATGATAAACAATTAATTTGTTAAATTTCTCATGACACAAGATCCACCCCAATATATCTATACCCAATCCTAAAGGTAATTTCAGAAACATTGGGATTTCTTCAAATAATTACTTCAAATAAATAAATCAGTACAGTTTTAATCACAGAATATCATTTATTTCTCAACCAATATGTAGTTTTCATTGGAATAATATATATGTATTAAATATTTATTATAATTTTATACATTAATAAGGGTTCTATTAGTTGTACCAAAAAATATGGATTTCACACACACAGAAACACACATTTTATTTTTATAATTATGTTACATTGAAAAAAAAATTAAAAGATCTCTTAGTAATTAATTCTTTCAGGAATAAAAATAATAAAAAATTAAAAGTATAAGAGATTTTTCATGGTTTCTATGTTTTCCATGAAAACTATGTTTTTTTCATAATCATTTGTTGTGCTCTTTTGGTTTTGGTTCTCTTACATGGTTTTGGTTGATCTTTTATTCAAGAAAGGATATTATTTTTTCATTTTTTCTGGGAGAAATTGTTGTTTTTGATGTAAGTAGAGCAATGTTAGTGGTATTTTATAACGACTTATCTATATATGATGATAGGATTAGTTGTTTGAATATGTAAAATTAATAAAAAAACAATAAAAATCAGTAATTGATGATAGAAATTATAAAGATAATATAGATAAATCATCTTAGCTTTCACTCTTTGGAAGGTTTAACTGCATGGGTAGAAAAACTATATTTTTTCTGTTTTTGAACATACTATGGTGTTGATTTGGAATTTTGAAAAGTGGTGTTACTTTTAGGGACATGATTGTACACTTTATTATTTAAATTCCTTCTTAAGCATGATTAATAAATACTTATTTATGGGAATCCTTGGTTATTTGAACAAAATATTCTATAAATTTACGAAATATTTGAAGCATTGATTCATATGAATTTAGATTTCTCAAAGATCCATTATAGATTATTATTCAATGAATTCCTCTAGGAAAGAGGACAATGTTTCTTGATAAAAAATTTGGGATATATTAGGGATGTTTAATTAATGGGATATTAATAATATGATTAATTATGGTTGTGTTGTATGGGTGAGGGTATGGGGTAACGAAATGATCCCCTTATATATGGGTTGATTCTAATGTGTGATAGTGTTAATCAATTGGTTTCCTTATAGTTAGACTATATTCTAGCTTTATTGTAGTTTCTATGGACATGTTATTCATAAAAAAAGGAATTTAACATTAATTCCATGATTGATTAAGGAAGTATAGGTTTAAAAGATATCTAATTAATGTTGGAAAGGAATATAAGACATTATATCATTTCATGGTCCAATAAAGATAGATATAGATTGAAGCATCCAACAGATTCTAATGGTTGATGAAGTCCCAAATAATTATAATGATAATGTTATTATTTTTTATCGTCATTCTCATAATGATGTTCATTGATCAATTGAACGGGAGGGTAAGTTTATGTTATCTACAGGAGATAATAACATATAGGATATGTTAATAGTGACTCCACCACTGTGGTTATATCCTAATGAGGATTCTAAAAATTGGAGAAAATGTTATTATGGTGTTTTTGAATCATTAGGTAAATAATATCTATATTTAGCTAATGAAGATAATATGAATGTGATTATGGTAAGGATACCTCATCTATGTTCATGGAGTTTATTAAGTTCTGATTGTATTTAAGGGATGAGGGAGTATTTTTCAAATTAGAATAATATGACATAGGATGGAATATTTGGTGGTGTATTACCACAAGTTAAGTGTGTGATGTCTTCCATTAATATTTTTCTAACCAAATTTAATCAGGTTGATACATTTAATAACAATATACTTCAAGAATAATGAAAACATATTATTTTAACCATTTTTAAATTATAAACTTCACTAAAATTTTAATAGTCCTTTATTTGAGTATAAAATATTTACTTGGATGTTTTTTGTGTTTAAAACTTGGTCAATTCTTAAGGAATAATCACTCAAGAAAGTTTTTTTTTCAAAAATATTTCCTCATTGATTATTTAGACCATTTGGTGGTCTTAGTCTCCTGTAGAAAGAGCTATTTTATAATAAAATTTAGCAATATTCTCAAAACCATTTTCCACCTTTTAGGGAAGATGATTTCAATATTTGATATTTTTTGTGTGTATGAATAACCATCTAGGAAAGATAAATGGAGGATCCTGAAACTAATGAATATGATAAGATATTATTTTCTTGGAGTCTACTAATTAGAGGGGATTTTAAGGAATTAATTTTTAAAATGTAGAAGATAGGTGGGTTTAGAGGAATTGAAATTTTTATACAAGATTATATTATTTAATTATATGTAATTTTATTATCTATCTAGGGATTTAAATGTAACACTTTTATATGGATTAAGGGATGAAGAATTATCACTCATATTTCCAAACAGTTGGATATGTTCCTAGGATCATTTTAGTGGATATAAGTTTTTATTTCTTCGAAATTCATTAAATTGACTCCCAAAAACATAAATCATAAAATAATAATTTTGAATTTCAATAGGGGTAATACTTTTCATCCTAGGTGAATGATATTTATTTTTTATACTATATGGTAGAATTGTTGAAATTAATAGATGATTTTTCTATGAATTATAGTGTTAGTGTAGATATGATTCTTTATATAAAATTCAAAATGTGGCTACATATTTATTGTTAAGGGAGATATGATCCATCTGAATTTTGACTGAGATCCCAATTTATAGAGATAAAATTATTTATGGATCATGGAAATTGCTGTCTTGTTTATCATATGAGGGTTCCTGACTTCAATAGTAGAAACATAATGATTTTTAATAATTTAAAGAGTATTTATTGACAAATTGTACTCAAATTAGTCATGTGTTTGAAATGGTTCAAAACACAAACATAATTCATCAAATTGAATCTTTCATGTGGTGCAAGAACAATATTTTTAAACATTAAAATTTATAGGGTTGTTGGATGGAGGCTCACAAGCATATTAAGATGTTGTAACTAGTTTTATGAACCTTTGTCTAAAATTTATAAGGTAATAATATTAAAAGATTTGGATTTTCATTTTTTATTTTATTTCATTGGAGTTTATCAGTAAGTAACATAATGATACTCTGGAGTTTTTGTTTGTCAATGATATTTAATTTTTACTTCTTAGGAAGGATCCCTGGGTAGATAGCTGTAGTTTTTTAATGTTGCTAGACTAGATGTTTTAAATATTATTAATTATTTATCGAAGTGTATATTAAAGCTTATTCCAAATAATGAAACTATTATAATCATGGTTTCAAAAGATATAGGACATTGTTTAAGGGATGAGTTCCATCCAACTATCCTTGAAAATGATATCTGTAAAAAATTCAAGGGTTTTTACAGATAAATTAAAAAAATAAATATTGTTTTTAAGATTCCCAAAGAACATTCATGAACTAATGATTAATCATGAATAATACAATAGTTTCCCATAATGTGTATTATTAAAGTAATCTTAGATCAATTTTTATTGAATTATCTGTTGATTTAAAAGATGATATAATAAAGGCATGTGATAAAATTTAGTGGGGAATTTTTGGGGTTATCCTTTCTAAAAATGGTATTCATCCTATTTTCATCAAAAATATCAAGATATGTGTTTCAATGGTTACCTATATGATCAAAATTAATGATGATCTTATAGAAAATATTTTATCTTCATGTGGATTGAAGCAAGGGGATCCCATATCACCTTACTAATTAATCATAATCATGGATATGTTCAAATTAATATGAAATAAATTTTTATGGGAATGATTAATTTTGTAGGTATAGAATGAATGATCTTTTTATATAAAACACGTTCTGTGAATATGGATATTTATAACTCTACACGGCCACCTATGAGGAGTTTTTTCATATGTCTTATCTTATTCATAGTTATTTCAATAAATTGGGTTAGAAGATAAACTTCACTAAATCTGAGAATTTATTCCGAAAAGTGGTTATCCAACAATTTAGGGATGAACTATGTTAAATTATTAATGTTAAGTAGTTTTTAAATCACAGAATAAATCTTGGGATTTTAACTATTATTATAAGATCAATGGTAGAGGTGTTTTAATATATTATTGATATGGTCTACAAGATAATTAATTGTTTAACTGTGAATTTTCTTTAAACATATTGGAATTAATTTTTTATATAATTAGAGGAAAAATCTATTTTAATTTCTATTATATTTATTTTCAAATATCCAAACACTCAGGTTAACAATATCCATTACAAATTTTCATATATTTAGTATCAATCTATGGATGTTTGTAGAAAGATTCCATTTTTTGAATTTAAATTGTTGTGTATTAAAAATGAGATTAGTGGTTTGGGTTTTAGGCACATGGTACAATTTTCCACTCCTCCCCTCTATAAGAAGTGGTTCAGGTTGTTAATGTGGACATGTTCTCAACCTGTATTGGTCTTGATCGATACATATTTCCCCTGAAATAATTTTCTTACAGCTATTTTTCAGTCATGGTTAATCTTTATTTTTCATACTCGCCAGGGATATAAGTTTCTCTTGATGAAGGGAGTCTTTTGAAACATTTTTGATGGGTTTTTTTTCAATATTGAGATGTTAACTTAATTTTTGGGAGATTATAGTTTACTCTCTTCATTGGTTGTTCCTATAGGTATGGAGAATTATTTTAGATATTATTAAATATGATTTCCCAAGTTTTTTTCTTAATGAACTGTAACAACCCGAGATTTTATGAGAAGTATTCTTTTAAATTTATTTGATAGCTTGTGTTGTATGCTACACCAATATTATCTTGCGCTATACGCAACACCATATTAGCTTGCAGTATACACAACACTATTCTTGGATTGTGTTACACAAAATTTCAAGTTCATTTGATAGAATTTATTCTACACAATATTGAGTGTGTATATATATATATATATTCAATATGTAAATGAAATATGGTTGGATTCTATTATACACAACAAAAAAAGGAATCGTGCACTACACGCAACCCTGACTTAGCTTGCTGTACACGCAATCACGACCTTCCACGAAAGCGTGTGTTGTACGCAATTCCGAGTTTCAAAAAAAAAACGATATGTGATTAAAATATTATATAAACTAGCCGTTATGAATAGTAATACCCACTTTTTTATATTTTATAAATTTAATCTATCAAAATGGACTTCATTTTTTGATTTGGAATATCAAAATTATCCTAGGGTGAATTATTGGAATTTTTCTGAAACCATTCAATTTTTGATGAGTAGCGAAAACACTGGGATACTGTTTAAAAACTGACTTTTTTTAAATAATTAATTATTTTATTTTAATTTTTTTAGGTCAAAATTGATACATAATACCTATATAAGTTCAATGTAATTTATTGGAGTCATTTTATAATAATTTGAGATATATATTAATTTATTGAACTTTTCACCGTCTTTTACCCACCTCCTATGAGAATTTGTAAATTTACATACAACTTAATTTTACCACTTCTGTGAGTGGAATTTCAAAAATCGGGGAGACATGGTTAATATCAAAGAGTAAAATGTGGTTCAATAAGACAAAAATAATTTTTGGTGAATATTAAATGTTTACTTTTATTTACCACGGTTAAAAGTAAATAGGGTAATTAAGGGTAAAAATGATATTATTATTACCCTAAAACATTTTCTAATTCTATTTGATAAGTTTAATTCGAGCAAAAACAACCTTTGGATTAATATATGACCATTTTGGTCCACTTGGATTAGATTAGGACATTATTTATTATTTTATTTAAAGAATAGTTAAAAGAGTTAAAATAAAAGTTTAATAAGTAAAACATTTTTAATATAGGGTTATAAATAAGATTAATTCTACTATAAATAGTCATAAGAAATATAAAAATATTTCCTACATAATGATATTTTATTTATAATTTTTATAAATTAAATAAATTAAATTATTTATGACACAATAATGATGCATTATTTACCTCATTAATAAATGATTTAAACAAATAAGATTATAATGATTAAAATATTATCCAAGACATGTCAAATTCTGATTGGATGATTTTATTTAGACCATGAGACATCTTATATTAATCTTCAATGATTTTTGGACCTTTTGAAACTGAATATAAGTTTATAATAAAGTAATATTTTCACACTTTCCAAAGGTTCCCCTCTCCTTCCTTTTAAAAGGGTACCTCCTCCCTCTCCTCCTCACACCCTTTTGAGCCTTGAAGGTCGGCAAAACCCTGGCCATTTTAGTTCTCAACTTCCCTAGAAACATTATAGAGGTTCTGGTCTCCTCAAAATATCAACTCGGGTTCCTTAATAGGAGGTTAAGAAGAGGCACATCCAAGAAGTGGTAATATCCTTTACCGATTCTTTCCAATTTATTTCTTCTTCTACTTCTTCTTATTTATTTGATTAATCATAAATTAATAACATTAGTATGAATAATATAATTATATGATATTATAAATATGAAACAACCCTATTTCATCTTCATATCCATCTGACGGAAAACGAAATCACCGTCTGTGCGTACGTACGGAATACCGTCTCCATGTCGTGGTGTAATCTGTTTTCCACCACCACCTTACTTGGATGGGTATAATGGTTTAAAGAAAAACTATATATGGTTATTATAAAATAATACTTATTATGATATATTATATCATCCACTCCACTCCAATTCAATATTTATAGTAATGATATCATCGCTCGTGCGTACGTACGGATTACCATCTCCACGACGCGATGAGATTCATTCTCCTTGTTAACCACTCCAGAATGATTATAATGTATATATAATAAATAATAATGAAATATATGACATTATAAAGATACTATATTTATGTATATATATATATATGTCATCTACTTACTTCCATTCAAGTCAATAATGAAAGAACACGGCGTTCATGCGTACGTATGGACTACCATCTCCATGAACGGTGTATTTCATTTCATTTATCTATCTATTATATATATACTAAATATATATGATATATAAATCATGATCTAAATTATTGAGGTAATTGATACTTGATATAGTTAATAATAATATCAAGAACAACAAGTCCATACACAAATGATAACTAAAATGATTTTACCCAAAACGTTGCTTTAACACGAAATTTACAAAAGAACAGGTAATATAAGGACATAAGTGTACCGTATATGATATAATAACAATGAATATGATTATTTAATAAGTCAATGAGATTATTTAAATCATTATACAGGAGGTTCAGATACGTACAAAGCATATCGGACCTCAGGTAAGGGATAACTTTTCCAATCTCATTTTTATCGGAGATTGTTTATTCGTAAGTATTTACTGGGGTTATATTTATCATTTTTGTCCATGTTTTCTAAAAATGGTTTCATGTATGTTTAAAGTCCTTTTTACCCATTTTTTCCTTTTACTACATGGTTTGTAAGGAATCTTTCATTTGTTTACCATATGAGGTAGTTTTTGACTTTTCCGGAAAAAAGTACGAGAAGAATGTTTTTTTTAACTTATACAGCATGAATGGATTTTTACGATTTCATAACTTCTTATTTTCATGAAACTTACTCTAAAATATTTCATGACTATTTTCAACAAAAAAAATTCTTTTAAAATTTCATGGATTTTTTTGAAAAGAAAATGATTTTAAAGAATAAAGGATATTTTCCTCAAGAATTCATTTCAAGTGTTTTATCAACACCAATTTCCATATAAGATGGAATTATTTCATATGTGTATGTTTCAAGTATAATGACTCTATGATTTTCATGGTTTCACTTTTCTTATGATGAAATGGAATCCATTTTTTATGGATTATTTTATGATGGGATGATGTTTATTAAACCCATTTTATACTATGGGTAATGATGAATGATTTATGTTCATGTTGTGGCATAAGTAAGAATGATTTCATTATGAGATGGGTGGGACATATATCTCCCTCCGATGCATTGGGTAAAGATTTATATCTCATTATATAGACATGGTTGGAATGGAAAGTTAATCTGGTTCAGTGATACCGGACTGGAACGAGGAGAGAACTCGATTCAGTAAGGGACTTTGTCCACTAAGATAGTCTTGGCAGCAATGCCTTGGCTACTATGGAAATAATATCACGTGCTTAATGTTTTGCCACAATTTCAAGTTTTCTTCCCATGCTATTTTATCATGATTAATGTTATTTTATGATCAATTCCTTATGTACAGCAATGTTTTATGTCATTGCTCAAGATTTTGATGTTTAGATTTAATGCTCATGTTTTTACATTCAAATGTCTATAGATTGTTTTATGTTATTTATGTTTACCCTTACTGAGCATTTGAGATCAACCTATTTATGTTTTCTTTTCCCTTGAATATAAATAAAGGTTTTAAGAAGAAAACAAAAGGGGAATATCTTTTTGGTAGATGTTGAAGATCTTTCACCATGATTAGAAGATTATGTTCCCAGTTTCCAAAGACACTAAACTATTATGGTCACTGTGTGTTGGTTTCTATTATTCATTACGAATTCTGCAAAAGTAACATAATGTCTATGTACATCATGTATGGGGTCTCTACAGTTGGTATCATATGAAAGGTTTAGTTAACCTTTGGTAACTAGGATGCGAAAACATTAGTGATATCCCTAGATATATTTCTAAGGTATGTCTTGGGATGTCCCTAGGGTGATGTATAAGTATAGTTTATACGAATAGAATTATGATAACAATATTTGAATTAACCCTAAGGTGTTTTATATTGAAGGTACTCTCACTTTATTATGTTGTTTTCCCAAGCATGATTTTTTCCTCTCACAATATTCTTTTTGGGTTCTAGATGATGGATAGAACACGAAGGAACCATGTTGATCAATATAATGGACAATGCAATGATTTTCCTCATGAACAAACCAATGTTATGGGAGATGGAGTGAAAAATATTATTTCTATACTTACAAAAGAAATGAATCATTCTGGACATCCAAATGAGCAGATAAGGGAAACATTTTCTATTGAGTCCTTCATGAGGAAACATCTACCTTCTTTCAGTGGGTCTTCTGATCAACTTATTTCTGAATAATGGATTAGTACCATTGAAAATGTATTTTCCATTCTTCGTTTTTCGGAACATGAAAAAGTCATTCTGGCTATTTACCGTTTAGAAGGTGATGCACATCAAAGGTGGACTATAATTAAGAATACGAGGCCCCAAGATGAAATTGAATCCAAGGAATGGGATGAGTTCAAGAAATTATTTTTCCATATGTACTTCCCTCGTATTCTTTGAACAAGGATGGAAAAGTATTTTTTTGAGATTAATCCAAATGATGATGAATCTATTGGTTTATACGAAGAAACGTTTACAAGGCTTTCAAGGTATGTATCTAGCATTATCATCCAACCTGAAAGTAAAGTTGATCGATTCTTTAGTGGCATAAAACCAAGTCTTTGAAGGGAATTAGCTATAAGAGACTTCAGTAGCTATGAAGAAATTGTCTGTTGTGCAATCAAGGTAGAAATGGATGTTTTTGTTACTTATCCATCTCATGGTTTTGACAAGAAATGAAAGATGGAGTTCAAGGAGAAATCACATAATAATGGTTAAAATAAGATAAATGTATCTTTATGCTCAATGTGTGGAAAGAAGCATGGTGGAGATTGTCTTAATGGGACTAGAAAATGTTTTAAGTGTGGAAAAGAAGGTCATCTAGTAGCTGAGTGTCGAAGTAATGGAAAAAGGGTTTCTAATGATGTGAATAAAGAAAATACTGAAGAGAACGCACCACTAACACATCAATGTTTCAAGTGAAAGGAAATGGTGCATTATTCTAATCAGTGCCCTAATCCAAGGGTTAATGATGATCAACGTGAGCAACCTCTTTAGGAAAAAGATAAAGGGAAGTCACAGGTGATCAAAATTTGTGATTTTGAGTATGACAAATATGTTTTGTAACGATTAAGTGTTTATGTAATGGGATTTCAAAATAGTATCATAGAATCTCATTTATGGTATCGTGGATTTTTGGAATATCTATGTATTTGTTTTCAATAATTATATGGTACCAGTAACCATGAAATGTGATTGAAATATTTTTGGAAGGAAGATGATATGAGAATAATGAATGGATAAAGGAAAAATGAAATTAGATCATTACTAATATAAGGAAAATTTGATATCATGGTTTGAGTATACAGATTCTTGGGATTTTGGTATGTGGAAAGAGTTAACTTTTGACAAAATTCAAGTTTTCACTAAGTTTAAATGGGTATTCATTTTTCAAGAGAATACAAGATTAAGGTATTCGCATGTTTATAATGCAATCAACAAGATATATCAGTTGATATATAGAGGATAAATGATGGTATTCACATGCTCGGAAGATGACATTTCTAGTAATTTTCTTATTTATAATATGAGCATGGAAAGAAGTATTTTGGATAAGCCTAATGATTGCAATGGATTATGTTGGACATAAGTTATTATTATTTAAGGCTAGAACTTTTTTCAATATTATTGATGGAATGTTATAATAATGTAGTTTTAGAAAAACGATAACCTGCAGGATGGGTGACAACCTGTTGTGTCAGACAAGGCTGTGGGAATCGAACCCACAACAAATGTGCGACATGCCTTTACCACCTACCATTGGACTACTGGAATTCCCTGGTTAGTAGAAAATAGTTTTATCATATTAACCGGTATGATATATGAAGTGTACGTCCATTTTAGAAACCATATATGATTAATCTCAGCATAGATGGACTTATGTATATTTAATAAATTGTGATAAAGGTAGATGGAATGACATATCTTACTATCGCATGATTTGAAAACACTTCGAGAATGAAAAATTCAACATCATTTCTTTAAAAAAGTAATGATGTAGAAATTTTTCATAGGATGACCAACAATGATATTACACTGAAATCAAGTAAGTATTTATTCTAATTCAAAAAATTTCAACTTTAGGGAAATGATATTGAAAACCAAAAATGTTGCCTTATTGCACTTATATCTAAAGAATCAGATGGTACCTTAGATCATCACAAATTTATGGCTTTGTGATTGTTGGATTTTTTATAGCCATGTTCTCTACCACACTCCACCAGAACATGATGGTTAGATTCCTCTTCCATATCTATATTTTCACCTTTGTTCTCCTATGCGGGAACTGAAGTGATGAGTTACATTGGGTATCCATTTTGTTTCTAATGTACATTTTTTAAAAATAAGTTTTAGTATTTATGTTTATGATGTGGGTATCTATGAAAAAATCTTTCAAGTAGTAAACAATTTAAAACCCCGATGAATTTCGAGGGAGAAATTCATTTTATGGGGGGTAGAATGTAACAACCCAAGATTTTATGAGAAGTATTCTTTTTAATTTATTTGATTTCATTTGTTGTATGCTACACCAAGATTATCTTATGTTATACGCAACACCGTATTATCTTGCAGTATACACACCACTATTCTTGGATCGTGTTACACAAAATTTCAAGTTTGTTTGATAGAAGTTATTCTATGCAACATTGAGTGTATATATATATATTCAATGTATAAATTAAATATGGTTGGATTATATTATACACAACAAAAAAAGGAATCTTTCACTACAGACAACCTTGAGTTGGCTTGCTTTACATGCAATCACGACCTTCCACGATAGCGTGTGTTGTACATAATACCGAGTTTCACAAAACAACGAAATGTTATTAAAATGTTATATAAAATAGCAGTTAGGAATAGTAATACCCAATTTTTGAAACTTTTATAAATTTAATCATTCAAAATGGACTTAATTTTTGGATTCAGAATATCGAAATTAGCCTAGGGTGAGTTTTTTGTATTTTTCTGAAAACTTTTAATTTTTGATGAATAGTGAAAACACTAGGTTACTATTTAAAAACTGAATTTTTATTTAAATAATTATTTATTTTATTTAAATTTATTTTAGGTCAAAATTGATACATAATACCTATATACATTCAATGTAATTCATTGGAGTCATTTTATAATAATTTTAGATATATAAAAATTTTATTGAACTTTTCACCGTTTTTACCCACCTCGTAGAAGAATTTGAAAATTTACATAAAACAGAATTTTACCAATTCTGTTAGTGGAATTTCGAAAATACGAGAGAAATGGATAATATCAAGGAGTAAAATGTGGTTCAATAAGATAAAAATAATTTTTTTGGAATAGTAACTTTTTACTTTTATTACCACAGTTAAAAGTAAATAGGGTAATTAAGGGTAAAAATGATATTATTATTACCCTAACACATGTCCTAATTATATTGGATATGTTTTATTCGACCAAAAACAACCTTAGTATTGAATTATGACCATTTAGGTCCACTTGGATTAGATTAGGACATTTATTATTATTTATTTAAAGAGGAGTTAAAAGAGTTAAAATCAAAATTTAATAACTAAATCATTTTTAATGTAGGGTTATACATAATATTAATTCGACTATAAATATTCATTAGAAAGATAAAAATATTTCCTACATAATTTTATTTTATTTATAATTTTTATACATTAAATAAATTAAATTATTTATGACACAATAATGATGCAGTATTTACCTCATTAATAAATGATTTAAATTAATAACATTATAATGATTAAAATATTATCTAAAACATGTCCAATTCTAATTGGATGATTTTATTTCGACAATTAGTCATATTATATTCGTTTTTAATTATTTTTGGACCTTTTCAAACAGAATTTAAGTTTATAGTAAAATAATATTTTCACAGTTTCCAAAGGTACCCCTTTCCTCCCTTATAAAAGGGAACCTCCTCCCTCTCCTCCTAACACCCTTTTGAGCCTTGAAGCTCAGCCAAACACTGAACATTTCCCTTCTAAACTTCCTTAGAAACATTATAGAGGTTCTGGTATCTTCAAAAGATCAACTCTATTTCCTTAAGAGGAGGTTAAGAAGAGGCACGTCAAAGGAGAGGTAATATCCTTTACTGATTCATTCCAATTTATTTCTTCTTCTACTAATTCTTCTATATTTGTTTCATCATAAATTAATAACATCAGTATCTATTATATACTGATATGTTATTATAAATTTGAAACAACCCTATTTCATCTTCTATCCATCCTACGGAAAACGAAATCACATCGCGTGCGTACGTACGGAATACCGTATCCACGCCGTGGTATAATCTATTTTCCACCACCTCCTTACTTGGATGGGTATAATGGTGTAAAGAATAACTAGATATGGTAATTATAACATCATAATTATTCTTATATGTTATATCATCCACTCCAATCCAATTCAATAATTAATGGAAGGATATCATCGCTCGTGCGTACGTATGGATTACCGTCTCCGCGACGTAATGAGATTCATTCTCCATGTTAACCACTCCAAAATGATTATAAAGTATATATAACGAATAAAAATAAAATATATGACATGATAAATCTTCTGTATTTACGTATATATATAATTCAGCTACTTAATTTCTTTCATGTCAATAAGGAATGGAAAACAACGTTCATTCATACGTACGGCCTACCGTCTCCATGAACGGTGTATTTCATTTCATTTATATATCTATTATATATATATATATACTGAATATATTTGATATATAAATCATGATTTTAATTCGGGAGGTAATTGAAACTTGATATGGGTAATAATAATATCATGAACAACAAGTCCAAACACGTACAATAAATAATACGATTTTACCCAAAATGTTGCTTTAACATGGAATTTACAAAAGAACGGGTAATATAAATTCATAAGTGAACCATATATGATATAATAACAATGACTATTATTATTTAATAAGTCAATTACATTATTTAAATCATTTTACATGAGTTTCGGATACGTACGAAGCATATCGGACATAAGGTAAGGGATGGCTTTTCTAATATTGTTTTTATCCGAGATTGTTTATTCGTAAGTATTTACTGGGGTTATATTTATCTTCTGTGTCCCTATTTTCTAAAAATGGTTTCATGTATTTTTAATGTCCTTTTTACCCATTTTTTACTTTTACTACATGTTATGTAAGGAATCTTTCTTTTGTTTACCATACGAGGTACTTTTTGACTTTTCTGAAAAAAGTACGAGAAAAATGTTTTTTTAACTTATACGGCATGAATGGATTTTTACGGTTTCATAACGCCTTATTTTCAGGATTCCTACTCAACAAGACTTCATGAATATTTTTAAAAAAATCCTTTTCATTTAAAATTTCATGGAATTTGGGAAAATAAAATGATTTTGAATAATAAAGGATATTTTCCTCAAGAATTCATTTCATGTGTTTCATCAAAACCCTTTTCCCTATAAGATGGCATTATTTCATTGTGTATGTTTCAAGTATTATGTCTCTATGATTTACATGGTTTCAATTTTATTATGATGAAATGATATCCATTTTTTTATGGATTATTTTGTGGCAGGATGTTGTTTATTAAACCCATTTTATTATTTGGGTAATGATGAATGATTTGTGTTCATGTTTTGGAACAAGTAAGAATGATTTCATTATGAGATGGGTGGGACCTATATCTTCATACAATGCATTTGGTAAAGATTTATATCTCATGAGATAGACATGGATGGAACGAAAAGTTAATCTGGTTCAGTGATACAGGACTGGAAGGAGGAGTGAACTCGATTCAGTAATGGACTTTGTCCACTAAGATGGTCTTGGCAGCAATGCCTTGGCTACTATGGAAATCATATCATGTGCTTAATGTTTTTCCAAAATTACAAGTTTTATTCCCCTGCTATTTTATCATGATTAATTCTATTTTGTGATCTATGCCTTATGTAGTGAAATGTTTTATGTCCTTGCTCACGATTTTGATGTTTAGATTTAATGCTCATGTTTTTACATTCAAATGTCTATGGATTGTTTAATGTTCTCTATGTTTACCCTTACTGAGCATTTGAGGTCACCCTTTTTATGTTTTCTTTTCCCCATGATATAAAGAATGGTTTTAGGTAAGAAAACAAAAGTGGAAGATCTTTATGGGAGATGTTGAAGATCTTTCACCATGATTAGAATATTATGTTCTGAGTTTCCAAAGACACTCAACTATTACGGTCCTTGTGTGTTGGTTTTTGTTATGTATTAAGTATTCCACAAAAGTAATGTAATGTCCATGTATGCCAAGAATTGGGTCTATAAATGAACATATTGTGGTATTTATTCTGAGGGATAGAATATGAATTTTAAGGAACCCTATATGTATATAAATGGTTCCAGATAGGTTTAATATATTCTAACTCGGAATAGAGTGTATTATATGAGTTTTGGATACTAGAAAACAATACAGTGGAACAAACATGTGTAACACCACAACTTGGAATCCATTATATGAGTTCCTTCATAGTTCACACCACAAGGCCTCAAGTAAACCTCCCTATAAACTAAAGGCAATCAACATGTAGTAATGTTATATAGGTGGAACGGTGGGGTGACTATAATCTTGGGTATGATGCTGACATAACAAAAATAAATTGATATATATACAAATAAAATTAAAAGTAAAAAATGTGTTATTCAACTAACAAATCATATCTCATGAAAATTCCAATTTTCGACCCTTACGTAAAATAATTCTTACATAATAATCATGTAAAGTACATCATGCCCTATGTAAAAAAAGGGGATCACAAAATAACATAGTAAAACCCTAGAATTTTTGACCTCCATCCTGAATCCTATTTCTAACACTCCCATGTATCCATAAAACCATGAATCATTTCAGTCCCTCACCTGATCATATAACCTTTGATCATGGAGTATCTACTTGGGTACCCATGTTTCACAGAGACCCGACAATTTTATGAGTATATCTCATTAATCTACCACCTCTAGTGCCTAATGAAAAATGGGTATGTCATGTAAATAATAATGTTATGAAATATATATAAGTTAATATGTTTTAAGAATGATATATTTATAACCTTGATGGAACCAAGTTAAATTCAAGTATCATTGTGAAAACCTGGTCAACACTACATGGTTCTGCCTAAAAATTTATCTAAACATTTTGGAAGAATTATGGCTTAAAATGGTTCCACTGTGCATCACTATTTATTCCACAATCGTGTAACCAAAAGGAATACATAAGGATCATCATGGAATTACCTTCTATAACTTCCCATTAATATCCATTTATCATGTCTAATCTCGATAGACCAACCTAAACACTCTAAGGCAAGAATCAATTGAAATAAATAAATCACCTTTGATGGATTATCCATGAAAAAAATCTATTTGAATCAGATTATATCATATCATGAAATTAAAAAAGGGACCCCCTCAAGAATACTCAACATTAATATATATAATTCAATTAGTGTTTAAATTACTTGAATCAATGGGATTCCCCCAATGGTATTTTTGTAAGTAATCTATGTAAATACACATGATTTCATGAGGAATTATATTGCATTAGAATATATTTATTCAAATGGATTCCTCGCACCATGTAATATTCATGAATACATTGATATAATATTTGTATCATTCATTAAATTACATTTATATACCAATCATGAGTAATCTAGGAAGGACCTCCATGGAATTCTACACACATACCCACAATCATGATTTTAAATCAATCTATTATTCCAAAATTCCAAAAAATAAAAAAAATTTATGCCAAGTACCACATTAGTGTTCCAATCACATTACCAATTAAACAATTTATTTTCATATGTACTATAATTCTTAAATATATTCATAGTCATCACAATTTCAATAACATGTCATCAAGTAACTGGGGGAATCACTAACTATCCCAAATAGCTCACCCCAAAGCATGGAACAAAACATCACCCACCTATCTAGTAAATATAACAGTGTTATACTCATCCCAACCCACATTCCTAAATCCAAAGTGGCTATTGATACATAATTAAGGAATTGAAATAATTTATATTCATTTTAGTTCAATAATCTATGGATTCAGTCCAACTGCACATGCCAACAACTCAATACAATGGAAAGACATTATATAAAACAAGATACCACAAACATTAGGTCAAGATAATCCCACACATCTATTATTGGACAATTATTCATCATAAAATGGTATATATTGTGACACCCTGACCCTATTTCACATGTAATAATAATAATATCATGATTTTATTTTGTTTATTTTTCATGCTATCCAAAACAAAACATAAAAAATAAACACAACACATTTTATTTAATGAATCAATAAAAACAATTACATTAAAAAACACCTAAAGAACCTAGATACCCTAGGATACATACAAAAAGACCTATTAAATTCACTGGGAGACCACCAAATAAAAATAAAACAGCCCAAAAAAATAGTGGTGGCCTTTCGGATCCATCATGATGAACATCAGTATAGCCAAAACCACAATAGTCGTTCAAAGGATCAGAGGAATGATGATTACCATCTTCGCCATGTTTTTTTTGAAGTTGGAACACCCTAAATCATTCTTTTATAAGGCCTTAAGTTAATCTGAACAGTGCCTCAATTAGGTGACTGTTGAACCTATAAAAGCTATAAGACCTTATAGCCATTGGTTACTTCAGATATATTATTATATTTAAATTATCATGTGATTTTAGAATGCACTAAAATTATATATTTAAACATGTTTATTACACTTCTTTAAATATCCAAATTATAATGATTTAATGTTTAAAATGGAACTGAAATCATAACCAATCTGTTTTAATGAAAATTCCAAGGGTTGTACACACTGGATACTTCTTGGTTTTTGGTACAAGGAAAAATGTTTTTTGAGTTGAGATCATACTTATGGAAAATGAAATTAATTACTATGGTTGTATTTAGTATTTTACCTATACTAGTGAATTTGGTATTTAAGTGTTTCGAATGTATTAGAAAGATACCTTGAATTTTTTTGATCCTTGGATGAATAAAAACAATGTTTTAATTAAATGTATGTTTTAATTTAAATATAATACTAATTTGTGATTTTTTATGATACATAAAACTTGGATTTTTAAACTAGATGTTTTTAAAACTCAAATGTTCATAAATTAGGGAAAATATTGTCTGTAGGATTTTGTTTAATCATAATAGAGAATTTTTATTCAATGTTTGAAGACACCAATATATTTATACATATGAAAACATATAATTAGGTTTAATAAAAAAATGTATTTTATAATACTTTGCAAAAATTAAGCGAGTCCCCCACCCAACCGAGGGCGACATAGATGGACAAGCCACTCAAGGCCTTGGTGGGAATCTCAAAAAACCCCATAGGCCAATGACCCATGGTAGTGCATGAATGGTGTATAATAATTCGCATGTGTAGGCATGCATAGTCAGGAGTTAATGCGCACGGGTGTGCATGTCTGCAAGGGGATACAGAGAACACCACCGTATAGGGCTGCACAGCGGTAGAGGTGGGCGCAAAAGTGCACTCGTAGAAACCTGGTATGGGGTAGTACTAGGGAAGGGGAGGGGGAATTCTTAGCTCTGCCATGGAGCTCCATGATTATATATAAGTTGTGAAACCCGTCTCGTTTAGATTCAGGATGGGTAATTTAAGTGTAAATTGTGCCACGGTTGTTAGATCTCGCCATGCGAGATTAGAGTTGTCTGATTAGTTCAGACATCGAATCCACACAACCTTGGATTTCACTCCCCATTTTTATCAGCAATTTGATCCAGTCAGGGTCTAATCTCTGTTGTTCAATCCATTTCAAAATATTGTGCCGCTCGTAGCCATCTGATCGAGTCCAGAATTAATCTCGACCATTTATCTCTTCTATAACCAATGGTCTCTCTTCAACTGTTGGATCAAGGTGCGATTAAATCCTGATTTCCCATTCCTTTATACAACCATATGCATCTACTTCTTCATCTTTCAACCTAATTTTGTACCAGTAGCAGTCATTACACCATTTCTCTTCATTTTTGCCACACATATGACCCTCTGGTGGCCCCTTTTCTGTTTTGTTTTCCACAAGACTAATTCACTCAAACAAATTTTAAACCACAGTGTCATTGTTTTCATTCTCATGTTGCCTTAAATATATATCATATAAGTTATATATATATGAATCTTTTTTCACATGAACCCTACGGGGTTTCTTCCATTACAGCGCCTACATCTAGCTCATCTCGACTTCTTCTCCTTCTACAAACTAGGTGAGGGTCATGTTTTTTCATTCATTATAACAGTTTTAATCAATATATATATACACATACAAAATATATTTATATATATATATATATATATATATATATATATATGTTTGATCATAAAATCTACTGATTTGTTCTGTGATTTTAGAATATTTAATTATGGTCGTCAATGATGTTCTTAATTCTTTAGAAACCTTCCATGGTACTGTGATATTTTTGGTTTGATCAATCTATAAATATGTAGATGTATACATAAAAATATATACGTATTCATTTAGTAGACAAACCTATTATGTTTTTTATCATGATTTTTAATTAATAAAATATTTTTTAATTAATGTTAATAATATATTTATATCATGTAAGTGTCATTATAATTATAGTGTAAAACCCTTATATACATTACGTATATTTAGTTATACGTGTGTATATATATATACATTGATTCTAAATAAAATTCATGTTTTAAAATGGTTTATAATAATGAATAAAAAATATTATCTAAGTATGTAAGGCCTATATAGAACAATTTAAAAATTAAATCCTTTGTATAATCATTTGTGTATAAATGGATTACCCAACACTCAACCCTATATAATATCGGATTTTCCAAATATTATATATTTTATTTTAATGTGTATTGTATTTATGTAGAATTTATGAGTAACAATATTAGGGTATTCCACACCAATATACATATATTTAATATGATAAAAATGAGTTTTGCATAAACTGATTACTCAACCGAATTTTAAGGGAAAATTACAATTACGTCGAGAAAGTGGGTGTTTTCCTACCCACATATATTATATAAGGATTCTTCTAAATATGTAAAATATGTGTGAATGACTCTACATATATGTAAGACACACTTATTTTAATATCTTTTACATGTTATTGGATATGTTAATAAGTCGTGTAATTATTATCGTGCTCAATTATATGTTGACTCTATACTTTCCTTTTACATATTTTTTTGATTTATAATTTATAGTGCCCTTGTTTAGAGTTTATTCAAAAACTTGTATCGTAAACTATGTTTGGGAAATTATGTATTGAGTACCTCACATGAAATAATTTGTTTACATTTAAAATGATTATGTTTTCAACACATGATGAATTTGTCACGATGTATGCATCTGTTTATTTATGATTCCAATATAGTCCATTTTTCACTTCCATTTATCATTGCATGACATGAGCATGAATAATTTCTACCTTGAAGTCATAAACATGTGTGTGTTGAATGTTTACTAACCTAAATTTATGGGTAATCATTTTATTTTACACAACCTGAAAAATAATTTATGTGCATTGGTTATCATCACATATTCTATAGTATGTCTATCTATCCATACATGTCATTGGATAATTTTTTATAGTCGTTCATTTTTTAATGATGAAAATTAATGCATGATTAACTATACATATATGTAATTTCTAAAGAATGAAATTTCACAATTTTGACAATTTATGGATTAAGAATTAAATTATTCAACGTGGTATGAGACACTTTCAATAATAAGAAATGGGAAATTAAATATTTCAAGCAGAATGTGACAGTTTGAATAAAATATATAATTTAAATTATTTAATGTGGTTTGGGATACATTGAATAATATTTGAGAGTAATTTAATAAATCCAACTGGTATGAGACACTTTGATTTAATGAAATGTGGAATGCATTGGACATAGTCTGTGACACGTGGGGCCTGATATAGCCCTTCAATGCATCGGTAGGTCTCATTAGAAAAATATACATGGAATTGGCTGAGGCCTTTCCCAATTCTGATTTTTGGTTATTGTCGATGCATTAATCATTTTAGATGACTTTTCCGAGGCCTTGAAGGTTTTTTTAGAATGTCTGGCATATGCACTTTCGTCATTATGTATATAATATTTAATTAACCAAGTCAATATTAGATTAGTAGAAGATACATGGTTGAGAGAATGTACTTATGGATATCAGAAGAAATAAATACTTATGGAATAATGTTTATTCATCACTCAGTGATTTAGCAACCCATATATGATTTATTGTTATAAATGAATGGAATCAATGTTATTATTTTATTCTCAACTCAGATTATGTATTATTTTTATTTTTAAATTTTTTACATTAACATTCAAACATCACACATATTATGGATATAATAACTCTTGATTTACATTCTTCACATTATATATATTGTATAAGCATGATTAATATTGGAACATGATTATTTTTGGCCCAGATAATGTTCCATAAAATGTTCACTGATAACTCCTTAGAAACAGTTACATTATGCTTCATGTATTGAAGTTTTCCTAAAAGAAAATGTTGATGAATATTTTTCAAATGGATGGATATAAAAGGTATTATTTTAAACATTACTTTTCAACCCCCCCCCCCTATCGGGCATTCGTATGGTCACCCTATGTTTTAATTTAAATTTTACAAGTTTAGTATATTTAAGTTACTCTAGTTGGTGGAAGCATTGAGGAGTCTTTTCTGTATATTTTTTTGAAGGATTTTAATATTTGTAGCTGGTTCTCTAAGACCTAAACTATAAAGATCAACTATTTGGAATGTCACGACCCGCCCTCGGGGTCCGTGCCGTGACTACCCCAAGCCCGCCTTCCATAGGCCAGGGGCTGGCGACTAGCACCAAGGCGTAAATCCCGGTAAAAAGGGAAGGCATTGCCGTTGTAAAGTAAACAAACACCACAGAGTAAGCAAGCGGAAAGTAAACACTAAGAAAAAGCAGAGTACAACTGAAAGTGCGGAAAAGTAAATGGCCAGTATACAAACCCAAACTGAAAGTAAAGTACAACACGAAAGGGAAAAACAGCAACTGAAAGGTAAAAGCCGCTACACCGAGCTGTCCACTGGAAATCCCACCAGAAGGGTGGGTACAGATAGCTCCTCTGCTCCACGGGTTCCGCCGTTCGCTCCGAGCACGTCCCGCCCAGTGGTCCACCTCCGGGTACCGTCCCGCTCTGCAAGCCTCAGCTAAGGTCAACGCTGTCCGTCGTCTGCAGCCAACACAATGTAGTGCGGGCAAAGCCCGTGCAGGGGTGAGTATAAGCTACTCAGTAGGGATCCCGAGACCCCTTAAGATCTCTCAAATCCACAAAGGATAAACCACGAAGAAAGGTACAATCACGAAGTAACAATCGACACTGCTTAGGTATATGCCCATACATATACCTAAGTCATCAAATTCAAATATGCTCCAACCTCCGAGCCCAAGTACAACTCAGTCTACACAGGAAAGTAAACGTATTCCACACAGGAAAGCAAAACGTAATCCACACAGGATTGCACAACACAATCCACACAGGAAAGCAACAAGATTCAGCTCACACAGGTAAACATCTTCAAAGGACGATAAAGATGATCTCTGATCCATCTAAGTCATCGGACCCACGAAGGATCGAACGGTAACTAACCCCCGCAAAAGACCCACACAGGATCGGGCCCACACAGGACCTGTAGGCGCTGGTTCACACAGGACCGCTGAGCGCAAGGACCCACACAGGATCGGACCCACACAGGATCGGGCCCACACAGGACCTGTAGCACTGATCCACGTAGGATCGCTGAGTGCTGTAGTCGTCGTCGTCGAATCCACAGAGGATCTCTGTACTGTCGTCGTCGCAGTCACAGTAGCAGTAGTAGCAGTAGTAGTCACAGTAACAGACGCAGCCAGCACTAGGGTTCCCGCACACAGCAAGCTCGTTCGGAGGGTCCGCTCCACGAGCCGAGAGGCTGATACATCAACTGTCACAAAGCCCAGAGTTGATGTATCCAAAAGTTCTGTATCGCCAACAGGAACTCAACGCAACAGACGGCGCGTCGATCGGACGCCCGGTCTGAGAGTTATTGGCATTTTTGTCCCCGGGGCCCGATTGGTTTTTAAGGCAAAATCAACCCGACCGTACTCCACCTGCGTCCAATCCTTGGGCGGAGTATGCCAAAAGATCCGTCTCACTAAGAGGAACACAACACAGCTGACGGCACGTCAATCGGACGTCCGTAGCTCAAGATATGAGTGTTTCCGTTCCGAAGGCCCGGTTGGTTTCGTGGACGAACCAACCCGGTCGAACTCAAAGTATTCCGAAACCTTGAATGCGATATACCGAAACGACCGTCTCGATCCAAGGATCGCGTTGCCGTAGACGGTTCATCGATCGGAGGTCTGTTGCTCAAGATATGGCCAAAAGACCGAAATTGATTCGAAACGGGGGGGTCCGGGTCCGGGCCGACCCGGCCCGACCCCCCCTGGGTCAGCCCGAACCGGGTCGACCCGACCCGGCCCAGCCAGCCGGCCGGCGGCGCGGCGGCCTGGCGCCGCACGGAGGCGGCACGCGGGGGGGATCAATCCATCGCTGATTGGGAGGCGGCTCGGCTTTTTAGCCGCGCCTGTTTGCAAAACCGCCCCCCCCCCCCCACGTGGGGGGCTTGATTGGCAGGAAACGGGGGGCCGCCTGCCCCCCCTCAAGGAACCGCCCCCCTCATAAAGAAGGGGGTTTTTAGAGCTGGTCGGGGGAATTTAATTCCCCCGGCCTTTGACCTTCCGGCCGGCCCCCTGGCCGGCCGGATTTTCTCCAACCGGACCGGAAAAATTTCCGGTCCCCTTTCCGGCTTCCGACGCCAGCGGCTCGGCGTGCCGCCGGTCTTCCCGTCTCGCCGCGGCCCGGAACCGACCGCGATGTTCATCGTCCGGCGCGGTGCGACCGCACCGCGCCCCTCCGCCGCGCCTTTGATTTCCTTCAACGCGGCGCGACGACGTCGCGTTCTTGATGATTCATCCATGGCGCGCGCGCGACGACATCGCGTAATAAGACTTGGGGAATATCCGCGTGGTGCGACGGCACCATGTCACTTTGATTCATCCGCAAAATAAACCAACATGAACGATGGAGGGGGTTCGGCCGTGTTCATGCGGTCCGGCCCCCTCACGTTAAATAATAACACAACTTAAAATGTTCAAATTCGTCACGTTAGTCATGCGAACCACGAGCAAGAATAGAATAATTAAACAATAATCAACAACCCCTACATTGGGTATAGTTTCGAAGATTTGTCAACGTCCCGCGGAAGACAACGTCGCGGAGGTCGGGCGTCGCGGTAGTCGTTCGTCAAATCCGATGACGAAGAGGTGCGTCCGATGAGATACGTCGTTGGCGAATTTTCGTACGCCGAAGAAGGTTGTCCGAGGAAGAAGTGGCGTTCCCTTTCGTTGACACGGTAGACGAAGAAGGGAGGTGCGGCGTTCTTCGTCAGAGCTTGAGCGTTCTTCGTCGGAACTTGAGTGTTCTTCGTCAAAGCTTGAAGAAGGAAGAAGAGCTCTCAACCTCTCCAAGATGGCTAAAGAGTTCTAACCTAACAAAATAAGATAAAGTCTTATTTTATTCACAAAAGAATTTCAAAGGTTTGAAATTCAAATAAGAGATAACTCCACATTAATTAACAAGTTGTCATGTTAATTAAAGAGGGGTTAAGGGAGTTTGAGGGAAGATGTAAAGTTTAGGGTTCGTGTGGGCCCCACCACACTTAATCCTCTCAAGGGAGGTTAAGTGGGTGTGGGTCCCACCCCTAACTCCCTTTGAGAGGAGTTAACCTACAAAAGTAAAATAAAAATAAATCCCCATTTTTTTATTCAACTTTTTATAAATCTCCCAAAAACTAACTTTCGTCTCGCAAAAAACGCAACTTCCGAAAAGGTCTCCTTAAGCGAATATCGGCGCTGCGAGTTCATCGGTGCCCTCGGATTTCAATTCCGAGCACCGGATCAAAAGTTAGGAATTCCCGCTCGTTCGTTCACTGAACGTACCCGAGCCAAACTTCAGAAATTGATTCCGGGAACTCCGGGCCTCGGAATTAGGTACCGTCTGAAACCGCGCTCTTGTAAAATTCTAAAGAAAATTAAGAAAAAATTTCCCTTGAATTTTACGGGTCTTTACATTACTCCCACCTCAGGGCTTTATGTCCCCGTAAAGATACATCAAAAACTAGGGAAACAAATGAGGGTGCTGAGCACGCATCTGAGCCTCCCGCTCCCATGTGCTCTCCTAGAGATTCCCGTGCTGCCATCTGATGCGCACAAGAGGAATCGATCTCCCATGTAGGACCCGCTCCTACCGATCCTCTATCTCTACCGGGACCTCCGTGAAAGTCGCCCCATCGTCAACGTCAAGCTCCCCATGATCAATGATGTGCGTCGGGTCATGCACGTATCTCCTCAGCTGGGATACGTGGAAGACGTCGTGCACCTGGTGCAACTGAGGTGGTAGAGCCAGGCGATAAGCCACCTCGCCAATCCTGCTGAGGACCTGGAAGGGTCCGATGAAGCGCGGGGATAACTTGCCGCCTCGGCCAAATCTCTGAATACCACGTCGAGGTGAGACCCGCAAGAAGACGTGGTCGCCATCCTCGAACTCCAGTGGCCTCTGCCTCCTGTCAGCTTATGACTTCTGCCGGCTCTGTGCTGTCCTCATCCGCTCTTGGATTACCTGGACCTTCTCTGTCGTGGCCTGGACCATCTCCGGTCCCACCAGTGCTGACTCTCCAGGGTCTGTCCAGCACAAAGGTGATCTACACGGTCGGTCGTACAACGCCTCGTACGGTGCCATCCCGATAGTGGAGTGGTAGCTGTTGTTGTACGCAAACTCCACTAAGGGTAGGTGGTCCTCCCAGCTACGACCAAAGTCGAGAACACATGCGCGGAGCATGTCCTCGAGAGTCTGAATGGTCCTCTCCGTCTGACCATCTGTCTGAGGGTGAAAGGCTGTGCTCAGGCGTAGCTACGTCCCGAACGCCTCCTGAGCCCTGCTCTCTGATGGGTAAGAAGTGTGCCGACTTGGTGAGTCGGTCAACAATCACCCAGATGGAGTCATGACCTCTGGAAGTGCGTGGAAGTCCAGTCACAAAGTCCATAGATATGCCGTCCAACTTCCACTCCGGAACCTCCAAGGGCTGTACCAAGCCTGCTGGTACCTGATGCTCTGCCTTCACCTGCTGGCAGGTGAGGCATCGAGAAACGAACTCTGCTACAGCCTTCTTCATGCCCGGCCACCAGTGCTGTCGTTTGAGGTCCTGGTACATCTTCGCCACTCCAGGATGTACCGCCAAAGGAGAAGTGTGAAACTCTCTCAGCACTTCCTCTCGCAAAGCGACTGGTACCATGGTACGTCCTCTGAAAAGGATGTCATGTTCTGCTCCAAGGGAGAAACCATCAGGTGCCTGTCCTGAGGATATCTGTGCACGCCGTGTCTCACAGTCAGCGTCCTCACGCTGTGCCTCTCTGACCCGCTTCAGTAGTGGAGGAGTGACTGTGAGAGACTGAAGGAAGGCTGCTCCATCTCTATCCACGAAGGATATCTGCAAAGAGGCTAGATGCTCCGTCGCCTCCTCAAGTAGCTGAATTCCTGTCCTCCTGCTAAGGGCATCGGCTACTACGTTCCCCTTCCCAGGAGTATAGACTATCTCAAAGTCATAGTCCTGGAGGAACTCGATCCATCGCCGCTGTATCAGGTTCAGGTCCTTCTGCGAAAAGATATACCTGAGACTCTGATGATCGAAAAAGACTGTAAAGCGCTCGCCCATCAGGTAGTGTCTCCATGTCTTCAGAGCGAAAACCACTGCTGCTAACTCCAGGTCACGGGTAGCGTAGTTCTGCTCATGCGACCTCAACTGACGTGATCCATAGGCGATCACTGCCCGCTCCTACATCAGAACACATCCGAGTCCGGTCCCTGATGCATCGCAGTAGACTACGTACCCTACTCCCTCCTCGGGCAACCTCAAGATAGGTGCGCTAGTCAATCTCTGTCTCAGCTCCTGGAAGCTCTGCTGACATCTGTCTGACCACACGATGGGTTTCCCCTTCTTCGTCAAAGCTGTGAGTGATGCCGCAACTCTAGAGAAGTCTGGCACGAATCTCCGATAGTATCCAGCTAGTCCCAAGAAACTCCGAACCTCAGTCACGCTCCTGGGTGGCTCCCATGCTAACACAGCCTCAATCTTTGCGGGATCCACTGCAACTCCCGCCTCAGAGATAACGTGTCCCAAGAAGTGAACCTCACATATCCAGAACTGGCACTTCGAGAGCTTACCATAAAGCTGGTGCTCTCGGAGTGTGTCAAGTACAACTCGCAAGTGATGGGCGTGCTCCTCCTCTGTCGTAGAGTAAATCAGAATGTCGTCGATGAAGACCACGACAAACTGATCGAGGTACGGCTGAAAGATCCTGTTCATGAGAGCCATGAACACTGCTGGAGCATTGGTTACACCGAATGGCATAACCAAGAACTCATAGTGGCCATACCGACATCTGAAGGCTGTCTTCTGCACATCCTCGTCTCTGACTCTGAGCTGATGATAGCCTTACCTGAGGTCTATCTTCGAGAACCACCGTGCTCCCTTGAGCTGATCAAAGAGGTCATCAATCCTCGGTAGCGGATACTTGTTCATCACTGTCACCTGGTTCAGGCGACGATAGTCAACACAAAGTCGCAAGCTCCCGTCCGCCTTCTTGGAGAACAAAATCGGGGAAGCCCAGGGTGAAACACTAGGTCGGATGAACCCCTTTCCCTGCAAGTCCTCCAACTATACCCGTAGCTCTTGAAGCTCGGAGGGGGCCATCCGATATGCTGGAGTGGATATAGGGGCTGTCCCGGGGTACAAGTCAATATAAAAGTCTACCTCTCTGCGAGGAGGTAGCCCTAGAACATCGTCGGGAAAAATGTCCGCATACTGATCCACCACTGCAGGAAAACCAGGACTCCGCACGTCAACTTCTCCAAGGATAAGGCTAGCCAACTGATGAGTGATGGGATGTCCTCTCCTCCGAGGAAGTCCATCCTGTGTTGCTAAGGCTCCCTTCTCGCCGGTGAAGGTGAACCTACTCCCGTCGGTGCGTACACATCGCACCTTGCGCCTAAAACAGTCAATCTGTGCATGGACCGTAGATAGCCAATCCATGCCCAAGATAACGTCGTAAGGCCTCGACGCTGCTACAAGAAGATCCCAGCCGAAACTCTCGCCTCCTAGAGTAAGCTCACACTGCCGGCACCAGTGCGTAATCGTCGAGTCTGATCCCGTAGGAATCTCTAGCCGTAAGGATCGAGCCAACGGCTCTGTCGGAATCTCCGAGCTCCGAACAAGGGCAGCGGCTATGAAAGAGTGACTCGCTCCTGTGTCTATAAGAACTGCAGCAAGGGTGGAGTAGACACAGATAGTACCTCGAATCATCTCGGGTGCGCCGTGGTCGTAGGCCTCTGCTGCCTGGAGTTGTGCCTGTCTCTGCCCGCCAGCTCCCTGTGGTCGGGGTGGACCTCCTAGTGGTGGTGGTGGTAGAGCCTCAAAGCGTCTCCCACCACCGGCTGCTCGTCCAGCTCCTCTGCCTCGTCCGCCTCCTCTCTAAGGACCGCCACGGTCGACCCTCTGCCTCTGCCTCGGTGGTCCCTCAACCGTCTGCTGCTCCTCGGCACGGCGGGTCAGGCAGTCACGAGCCATGTGGCCCTGCCCGCCGCACGAGTAGCACTGTCTGCCTCTCGAAAGACTGGCTCCACGCTGTGTGCCCCGCACTGCTGAACCAGTGTCCTGAGGTCGTCTGCCCGAAGGTCTGGTCCGCCTGGACCCCTGAGTCATCCGTCGACTGCCGGCTGCAGATGACTCTGCCACGTGCCGCCCTGCGGTGGATCGCTGTGCTGGTGTAGACTCAGCAAGGAAGCTCTCGATCAGAAGGGGTCGCTCCAGTACTCCTGTCTGAGTCAGTATGCTGAGGGAGATCAGCGATGACCTGATCTCGTGTCTCAAACCCTGCTCGAAGGTCCGGGCCAGGAAGAATGGGTCTCCTACCATGTCGGTCGAGTAGCGCGAGAGATCGGTAAATCTCGCCGAGTACTGAGCGACCGTCATGCTGCCCTGCCGCAGCTGTAGAAGCTCCTGGATACGCACCGCACGAAGGGTGGCTGGGACGAACTCCGAGCGGAAGAGGCTCTCAAAGTTCGTCCAAAGTAAAGATGCCTCATCGTGCACCTGGAGCATCAAGCTCCACCATCGTCCTGCTGCTGCGTGTAGTAGGCTCGCAGCGAGGATCACCATGAGGTCTGCTGGTGTCCTCACTAGCCTAAACACTCGTACTACTGCCTCCAGCCAGTCCTCTGCTGCCTGGGGATCCGTCTCCCCATGAAACCTGGGCGTTCGCTGGCGCTGAAACTCATGCATTGCGCTGAGGCGACGTGCATCGTCAGCGGCTGCTGCTGGAAGCATCGGGGGCTCGGCGGGTAGAGCTACCGCCGGTGCCACTACTGACAAAGGGCCCTGCACCGAGGCCTCGTCGCTCGGTGGGCTGTCGTCACGCTCGACTCTCGGAACCCTAGCTGGCTGCCGTTGTGGGGCCATCCTGAAAAGGAAACAGGTGTGCCACGGTCAGAACTGTATACCTGGTGAGCTGATATAAGTAATCACAAAGAAAACTTTGAAACACACACGCGGTAAATGTTTTCGTGCATTAAGTCGGAAATCAGAAGTCAGGGTCCTGGTGTACGGATACGTCGGCCGCCGCACCAACACTGGACTCCCTGGACAGATAACCACACTCAATACGCTAAACATTATTGCTTCACATAGAAAAGATCAGAGTTCGCGGTAGAACCGAACTCCTCTGATACCAATTTGTCACGACCCGCCCTCGGGGTCCGTGCCGTGACTACCCCAAGCCCGCCTTCCATAGGCCAGGGGCTGGTGACTAGAACCAAGGCGTAAATCCCGGAAAAAAAGGGAAGGCATTGCCTTTGTAAAGTAAACAAACACCACAGAGTAAGAAAGCGGAAAGTAAACACTAAGAAAAAGCAGAGTACAACTGAAAGTGTGGAAAAGTAAATGGCCAGTATACAAACCCAAACTGAAAGTAAAGTACAACTCGAAAGGGAAAAACAACAACTGAAAGGTAAAAGCCGCTACACCGAGCTGTCCACTGGAAATCCCACCTGAAGGGTGGGTACAGATAGCTCCTCTGCTCCACGGGTTCCGCCGTTCGCGCCGAGCACGTCCCGCCCAGTGGTCCACCTCCGGGTACCGTCCCGCTCTGCAAGCCTCAGCTAAGGTCAATGATGTCCATCGTCTGCAACCAACACAACGTAGTGCGGGCAAAGCCCGTGCAGGGGTGAGTATAAGCTACTCAGTAGGGATCCCGAGACCCCTGAAGATCTCTCAAATCCACAAAGGATAAACCACGAAGAAAGGTACAATCACGAAGTAACAATCGACACTGCTTAGGTATATGCCCATACATATACCTAAGTCATCAAATTCAAATATGCTCCAACCTCCGAGCCCAAGTACAACTCAGTCTACACAGGAAAGTAAACGTATTCCACACAGGAAAGCAAAACGTAATCCACACAGGATTGCACAACACAATCCACACAGGAAAGCAACAAGATTCAGCTCACACAGGTAAACATCTTCAAAGGACGATAAAGATGATCTCTGATCCATCTAAGTCGTCAGACCCACGAAGGATCGAAAGGTAACTAACCCCCGCAAAAGACCCACACAGGATCGGGCCCACACAGGACCTGTAGGCGCTGGTTCACACAGGACCGCTGAGCGCAAGGACCCACACAGGATCGGACCCACACAGGATCGGGCCCACACAGGACCTGTAGCACTGATCCACGTAGGATCGCAGAGTGCTGTAGTCGTCGTCGTCAAATCCACACAGGATCTCTGTACTGTCGTCGTCGCAGTCACAGTAGCAGTAGTAGCAGTAGTAGTCACAGTAACAGACGCAGCCAGCACTAGGGTTCCTGCACACAGCAAGCTCGTTCGGAGGGTCCGCTCCACGAGCCGAGAGGCTGATACATCAACTTTCACAAAGTCCAGAGTTGATGTATCCAAAAGATCCGTATCGCCAACAGGAACTCAACGCAACAGACGGCGCGTCGATCGGACGCCCGGTCTGAGAGTTATTGGCATTTTTGTCCCCGGGGCCCGGTTGGTTTTTAAGGCAAAATCAACCCGACCGTACTCCACCTACGTCCAAACCTCGGGCGCAGTATTCCAAAAGATCTGTCTCACTATGAGGAACACAACACGGCTGACGGCATGTCAATCGGACATCCGTAGCTCAAGATATGAGTGTTTCCGCTCCGAAGGCCCGGTTGGTTTCGTGAACGAACCAACCCGGCCGAACTCAAATTATTCCGAAACCTTGAGTGAGATATACCGAAACGACCGTCTCGATCAAAGGATCGCGTTGCCGCAGACGGTTCGTCGATCGGAGGTCCGTGGCTCAAGATATGGCCAAAAGACCGAAACTGATTTGAAACGGGGGGTCCGGGTCCGGGCCGACCCGGCCCGACCCCCCCCTGGGTCGACCCGACCCGGCCCGGCCGACCGGCCGGCGACGCGGCGGCGCGGCGGCCTGGAGCCGCACGGAGGCGGCACGCGGGGGGGATCAATCACCCGCTGATTGGGAGGCGGCGCGGCTTTTTAGCCGTGCCTGTTTGCAAACCCCCCCCCCCCCCCACGTGGGGGGCTTGATTGGCAGGAAACGGGGGGCCGCCTGCCCCCCCTCAAGGAACCGCCCCCCTCATAAAGAGGTGGGTTTTTAGAGCTGGCCGGGGGAATTTAATTCCCCCGGCCTTTGACCTTCCGGCCGGCCCCCTGCCCGGCCGGATTTTCTCCAACCGGACCGGAAAAATTTCCGGTCCCCTTTCCGGCATCCGACGCCGGCGGCTCGGCGTGCCGCCGGTCTTCCCGTCTCACCGCGGCCCGGAACCGGCCGCGATGTTCATCGTCTGGCGCGGTGCGACGCCACCGCGCCCCTCCGCCGCACCTTTGATTTCCTTCAACGCGGCGCGACGGCGTCGTGTTCTTGATGATTCTTCCATGGCGCGCGCGCAACGGCGTCGCGTAATAAGACTTGGGCGAATATCCGCGTGGTGCGACGGCACCACACCACTTTGATTCATCCGCAAAATAAACCAACATGAACGATGGAGGGGGTTCGGCCGTGTTCATGCAGTCCGGCCCCCTCACGTTAAATAATAACACAACTTAAAATGTTCAAATTCCTAACGTTAGTCATGCGAACCACGAGCAAGAATAGAATAATTAAACAATAATCAACAACCCCTACCTTGGGTATAGGTTCGACGATTTGTCAACGTCCCGCAGAAGACAACGTCGCGGAGGTCGGGCGTCACGGTAGTCGTTCGTCAAATCCGATGACGAAGAGGTGCGTCCGATGAGATACGTCGTTGGCGAATTTTCGTACGCCGACGAAGGTTGTCTGAGGAAGAAGTGGCGTTCCCTTTCGTTGACACGGTAGAAGAAGAAGGGAGGTGCAGCGTTCTTCGTCGGAGCTTGAGCGTTCTTCGTCGGAACTTGAGTGTTCTTCGTCAAAGCTTGAAGAAGGAAGAAGATCTCTCAACCTCTCCAAGATGGCTAAAGAGTTCTCACCTAACAAAATAAGATAAAGTCTTATTTTATTCACAAAAGAATTTCAAAGGTTTGAAATTCAAATAAGAGATAACTCCACATTAATTAACAAGTTTTCATGTTAATTAAAGAGGGGTTAAGGGAGTTTGAGGGAAGATGTAAAGTTTAGGGTTCGTGTGGGCCCACCACACTTAATCCTCTCAAGGGAGGTTAAGTGGTTGTGGGTCCCACCCCTAACTCCCTTTGAGAGGAGTTAACCTACAAAAGTAAAATAAAAAAAATCCCCATTTTTTTATTCAACTTTTTATAAATCTCCCAAAAACTAGCATTCGTCTCGCAACAAACGCAACTTCCGAAAAGGTCTCCTTAAGCGAATATCGGTGCTGCGAGTTCATCGGTGCCCTCGGATTTCAATTCCGAGCACCAGATCAATAGTTAGGAATTCCCGCTCGTTCGTTCACTGAACGTACCCGAGCCAAACTTCAGAAATCGATTCCGGGTACTCCGGGCCTCGGAATTAGGTGCCATCTGAAACCGCGCTCTTGTAAAATTCTAAAAAAAATTAAGAAAAAATTTCCCTTGATTTTTACGGGTCTTTACATGGAAAATGATTTTTAATTCTCCATATTTTATTTTTTATAAAAAAAATTTACCCACCCTGATTTATTGAATGAACACTGGCTCCATGGTAGTTTGGGGCCAGGGCTTAATCGTTGGTATCAAACCATTGGTTACACACCCCTTGAAAATTAGATCAATATTTAAATCTGGGTAAAGTATAATTAAGTTGATGTTTTCTTAAAATTTTTTGATGGAATATTTTTCAGGTCCTATAACCCCTCTTATATAAATTTTAGAGACTATGGTAGCCAGGTCATGTTTATAAGGATATGAAACTATTTAAAAGCTTCGTTTGTCATGCCATCACCTATATCGAGTATCTAATTCTCCTCCTATAATCCAACTCAACCGAGGATCTGGTTTCGACTAATTCTTTTGGATCAACATAAAATTTCCATTCTATGCACGTAAGGGAAAGTAATCTAAGGTTCTTTTTATATGATTTACCCTAGCCCATAATTTTTATTCCCTAGAGGACATCAATGAGGCTATATAATATGGTGACCTCCGAGCAGTGTACCTTTTTCAAATCTTGACCTACATGATTTTCGGAAAAGATATGGACATTGATGTCCTTGAGGATGAGTCTACCAATTTACATTATTGGCATCATGTTCACACAGATGTCACCAAACTTCACACACTTTATTCCTTTCTCACTTGGAACATTTGATGTCCATATGCGATTGATCCTAGTTCACCGTGCTGTATCTGGACCAAGGAGATTGATGAGTTTGGAATTGCCTTAGGTATCCATTTGACTGGGAATTGGGGAAATCACCCACACCAGTGATACCTGTAAGGAATCATCTTGGAGGATGTCTGGAAATTCATACTTGTTAATTGTGAGAGGGAGTGAATTGTTATGTAACACCATGAGTTTTATGAATCTTGTTTAATTAGATAATGTTGTATTTTATGAATTTATATTTTAATATGCTTTTAATAAACAACATATCTATTTTAAAATGTTTTTTTGCTGAAAATATATTTTTTAAATATTTTTAGAAAGAAGATGTGGGATTACCAACAAACCCCTTACAACTCCCTACCATGCTACAAGAGTCGTAATCATCAAGTCATGTTCAAAGGACTAAAACCCCTTCGCAAACCTCCGTCTGACCTAAAAATTCCTCTGTAAAGTGTCCATTAGCCAAAATGTCCTCTGAACCTATCATGGTGACCATTCTGTTCTTCGCCACATGGAAACTGCACAATTTGTAGAATATTGGCAGAGATGGAAATAATATGAAAGTATTTTCGTATGTTTCACCTTGTCAGAGTACTACCTATATTTGAGAAGGTTTCAAGAATCTTCTTAGGGGGTGACCATAGAGAATACTATATGATCAAGTCCCGAGTTTTACTATATATGTGATGCTCCATGTCAACACAATTTTCATACACGATGTTGTTTGGGGGATTTTTAGGGAACCAGTCCACTCTGAAATCTCTGATCTCCACACCACTCAAGCCTCCCTCTAGAAACCCGAATGTTATATGCATAGGGGTAATATTAACTACTCATGGTGTATATGGACCAAAGAGGTCTAGGATCTACTATCTAATCTTGTAATCCACTAGAGGATAACAACGGATCATACACAATGTTGGACTTTTTGAAGGGAACATCGAGAGATAAGTCCACTAGTTTTACTAGAAGATGTGTACGACAGTTTTAGAATTACAAGGGCGTAATTCATTTAAGGGGGGAAAATGTGATGCTCCAAACATATTTCACATTTAATAATAACAATATTATGATTCTAATTTGTTTAATTTTCATTCTATCTAAAGAAAAACAATCAGAATAAACAAAATACATTTTAGTCAATGAAACACTGAAAACAATTAAATTACTACAAGAATGAAAAACATTACTACCCTAGGATAACTACCATAATACCTATGAAAATCATAGGGAGACCACCAAATACAACAAATATCCCATGAAAAGAGTGGGGGTCTTTTAGATCATTTATGATGAACATAAATATAGCCAGAACAACAAAAATCGTGCTAAGTATGAGAATAAAGATGAGCACTATCTTTACCAAGTTGTTTTGAGGTTGGAACACACTAAATCATGGTTCTACAAGGACATAAGTTAATCTGACCATTGCCTTCATTAGGGAACTGTTAATCAATAATGGCTATATTAGATTATACCCATTGGGTATTGTGGTCATTTTATTATATTGAAATTATCATGTTTTTTTACTATAGACTAAAATTATATCATTAAAAATGTTTGTAACGATTATTTAAATTTTTAAAGGATAATGATTTAATGTTTAAATTGGAATTGAAATCATAACACTTGTGTTTTAATGAAAGTACCTACAGAAGTAGACATTGGATACTTCTGGGTTTTTTTACAACTAAAAATGTTTTTTGAGTTGAGATCATACATTGGGAAAATGAAATTAATGATTATTGTCGAATTTAGTATTTTACCTATACATAGTGAATTACATATTTATGTGTTTCAAAAGTTTTAGAAAGTTTCATGAAATGTTTTCATCATTGGATGAATAAAAACAATGTTTTTAATAAAATTATGTTTTTATATTAAATATAATATTGGTTTTGTTTTTCATTTATGATACTTTGAACATTGATTTTTAACCATGATGTTTTTAAAACTCAATTGTTTATAAACTAAGGAAAATATTGTTTTTATTATTTTTTTATCATAATAGATAATTGTTATTATCTATTTGAAAGAATATATATATGTGTGTGGGTAAACCTATTGTTATGTTTAAATAAAAAAAATGTATTTTTAAACTTTTAAAAAATTAGGTGAGTCCCACACCTTACCGAGTGAGACCTAGAAGGAAAATCCACCCAAGGCCTAGTTGGGAATATCACAAATACAATTGGACAGTGAACCAGGGTTGTTCATGAATGGTGCATGCTATGTCTCACCCCCAGGCATGAATAGTAAAGTCTTAACATGCATGGGTGTGCCTGTGTGCAGGGGAAGCCAGAGCGTGCCACCATGCCTGGGGGCAAATCGGTAGGGGTGGATCCAGATGCGTGCCTGCCGAAACCTAGTACGAGGCAGTTCCAGGGATGGGGGTGGGGAATCTTTAGCTCTGTCCATAGGTCCAGACGTATATAGAATCCATGAAACCTATCCCATTTAAATGTGGGAAGTACATTTTTAGTGGAAACTATGTCCTAGTCGTCAGATCTCATCACACAAGATCTGTGTCGTCTGATCAGTTCATCCATAGAAAATAAGAATTTGCGGCTTTCACTCTATATTTTTATCAGCCCTATGATCTGGTCAGGATCTAATCTCGGTTTTTCAACCAATTTTAAAATCCTGCCTCACTCACAGTCGTCTGATCACGTAGAGAATTAATCTCGACCATTCATCTCTTATAAAACCTACATTCTCTCTTCAACAGTCAGATGAAATCACAATTAAATCCTTACCTTTTGTTCATTTCTACAACTATCTACATCTCCTTATTCCTCCTCCATCCTCACACTGCAAAAGTAACTGTCACTTCAACATTTCCCATCATTTTTTCCACACCATTATTATGTATTATTCTGTTAATGATAAATATCATCATGTCTTTTCAAATGTTGATTATATTAAAAAAATCATCATATTATAGATGTATTTATTAAATGACTCCCAATTATAGTACAAAGGTAACACTGGTTAAACATGAAACATGATAGAAAACTTTATTTTTGCAGTGATTTCTTATAGGGGTTATATTTAGTCCCCAAATATTTATTATTATTTTTAATTCAGTAGTTTCTCAAAACCTCTACTATTTTTTAAAATGGGGTTTATATTCTGGGAATGTCTTGTTGAAACTACCACTAAATTATTATTAATTGTAAATTTTAACCAAACCACTGCTAAATATATAACTCAGATTATTAAAAAAATATTAATTATTTATAATGGTCACTTGATTGCAGATAATTTTTTATATTAATGATAGTAAAATAATCCCACAAATTTATAAGGAAACATTTAAAACATTATTATTATTATAATATGTAAATACATTATATATATATATGTAAATATTAAAATATATAAATACACACACATATTTATTTATATATACTTACAGGCCAATATTTATATATATTTACATAGACACATATGTGAAAATATATATACAAATCTCTGTGTATAAACCACCTTAAATTATTTTACCAAAAACCCATTCTCCACATACAAGTCATGTGTTTAAAAATAAATATCTTATATTAATAACTACCAATTAATTTTTTTTTAAAAAATATAATAAATTTATAAGAAATGGTAAATGATTAGGAATAACTAATTAATAATTACCATTACCAATATATAATTACGAATTAGGAAAATGAATAATTTCTAACTAGATTTTATAAGGTATTTTATAAACACATTATTGAAATATATATGTAGATACATAAATATAATATTTATTTAAATATAGATAAAAAACTGTTAATATATACATACATAAATTTATTTCTAATTTTAAATATATAATTTTCTATGAAAATATATATAAATTAATGAATATATATATATATATAATATTATTTGAATATACATTATATAAATATTTATAATTACATTATATAATTATATAGCTAAATATACTTAAATTTGTATATGTATAAATGTCTGTGTTGATGTATATATATATAAAAAACATATAAATAATTTTAAATAGAATTAAATTTTATAATAACCAATATATATATAAATATACAAATCTAAATTTATTTATTATTTAAGTATAAGAATATAATATAAATTAATTATTTCTTTCACATGTTGGGGAAAACACCCATTTTTATTATGGAAATATTTTAAAAATACATTACATTAATATAATACATTATATATATTTTTGTATAATTTTATATTTTTTAAATGTATTTTTAATATCACTTAATGTAAATATATGTGTAAATATATAAATATATACATAAATATATTAATATGACATTGTTTTTATTTAAAAATATATATATATATATATAAATATACAAATTCATATATAAATGATATCTGTACAAAAATATATTTTATATTATATATATTTCTTTTCAATGAACATTGTATTTATAAATATATTAATTTATGTGTGTATTTGTCTGAGTCTGTATGTATGTATGTTTTTTTTGTTTTTTTTTATTATTATCTTGTTTTTTTGTTTTTTTGTATGTATTTATGTTTGAATGCATGTATATATGTATGTGTGTATGTATATATGTATGTATGTATGTATGTATTTATGTATTCATTCATGTATGTATTTATTTATGTATATGTATGTATGTATATATGTGTGCATGTATGTACGTATAGCTTATATCAAATTATTTTAAAATTTTATTCATAGTAACATTATAAATAATAAATTGTATAATTTTATTTAACAATATATAAATATAAATAATTTTTATATATACATATAGACAATGTTCCTTTGGAAAGGTTGGTCTAATAAGTGATAAGAATTATGTGGTTAATGAGGTAGTGGATCATAAGAAATGTCACCTTTGTTGGTAATTAATATGGATTTGGTGTGATGTATCAATGTTCCGATGTTTATAATTTAAAATTTTGAATTTATATTTTTGGATGTTTACAAACCTAATCAAATATTGTATTCCTTAATAATATTATTTTTCAAATAAAAATTTGCATTAATCAATAATTTTTAATATTTAATTTTTCAAAAATAAAATGGTAGTCTGAAAACCATTTCAGTTTTAAATTTTTTTTTTAAAAAAATCACTCTATGTTTTTGAAAATATTTTTTTAGATGATGTTTCTACAATGGGAAAATTTTTCAATATGTCGACACTTACGAATAATTTTTTCTTACAAAATTAGCCCACCGATTTAGTAACAGTTCACCAAAACTGTGATTAACATATTTAGAAAAAATTTGTAATCACTAGTAATTAAAATATAAAAAAACTAATGCATGTATTTTTTTATAGTGATGGTAAAATCACTATATCATATGAGTATATATATATATTTTATCTCTATATACTAATTTCAATTTTTACCATTTTTAGTTATATTTTTAAGGGGGGTTTTGGTTAAATTTTATTAATTAGGATGGGAATTTGTGGTATTAGTAGTTTCTATGGACCAAGAAAATATTTATATCAATTTCCATTCATTTAAAGTTAGAGGGGGAACTAAATATGTTATAATTGGATGATTCAATGGAAGTAGATGAGTGTTTTTTGAAAAAAAAATGCTCGGGATTATTTTACATAGAGGGAATGTAAGGCTCAAAGGGTCTTAGGTGGATAATAACCTCAAAGGGTTGTCAATCAGGTTATGTATTTCTTACAAACCTATTATCTTTTATTTAAAATATCATGATTATACTTGTATATTCCCCTCTAAACAATAATGGTCACTTACTTTTCTCTCTAATATTTTTTTTGGTTGAATTACTAGACTATCCATTTATATCAATTTTTCTTATGACAAATCATTTCCCACTTAATTAGATGTCTTCATCCAAAAATGAAAGCAATAAAAGAACACATGAAAAAAATTACCTTTTACTTGGTTCAATTTTAAAGGATAATCCATGGATAATAAAACGAATAGTGTGTTACTACACCAGAATCACTAGGCTCACTACTTAGGAGTTTTTATTCTATGAAACTCTTTCCTAGGATCACTTACCATTCAATGGATTATGGTAGATAGAATATATCCATGGGATCTCTATCCTCACAATTCCACCATTCACTCACTGATTTAATGAGGCAAAAAAATTGGGACACAATCCAAAAAAATTATCACCTATTTTTTGTTGATTAATCTATTTCTGGGTTGGTTCTCTATATCTATAAGATTCACCTTAACAAATATGGTTTGAAACTACCATCAAATAGCTTCATTACCATTCTACCATGAGATTTCATGGAAAAAAAATTTACATGGCATAGATATTTATGAAAATTCAAGACTCATTCTTTCATGATGAATTGTATAATTATATTCTCTTTTAAATATTGAAACTATAATTACTTTCCCTTATATTATTTCAATCATTCCTATTTTTCTCTTTTGAGTTTGGTTGTAATTCATGCTTTGTCTTACAATTGTAGCCCCAAAAATATTTTATACCATTGATATAATGAATATATCAAGTAGTGGTAAGGTATATGTTTTCCTCTATTTTTTATGTTGGAATTTTTATATGATGTTTATCCTATATTTTTTCTTCAATCAACATTATGATCTTATTATACTCATATGATAATTATCACATGTCAAAAAAAATTAAATTTCAAAATTAAAAACTAACTCTTAAATTATCTATATATCATGGATCAGTTTCCATTTATCATAGTTGTATGGGATATTTTAATATGGTATAATAGAATATCCCACAAATTTTCTACTTTGTAACATCCCATTAACTTCAAGAAATTCAAGGACCGTAATTTCCAGAATTATATACCTTTATTAAATCCTAAAAATCAAAGCATTTTATTTTATATGTAACTCCATGTAATAACCCATGATCATTAAAATTAATCAATATTCATGGTTTGTATCTTTATGAAAATAATTTTATGTTGAAGAGGTAATTCAAATAGCCCTCAAAAAACACATGAAGTATTTCGCGTTTTACATTCGGATCTTCTCAATTGATGACATATATCTCTACAACATGGTTTAATTTTTTTATTCTTTTTTATTCCTAATTCTTGAAATCAAATGATTAAAATCCCTTATCAAATTCTCTAAATCTAGTAATAATAATATTACATGTTTTCCAGCATCCTTTATAGACTCACAAATCATGATTTCACCACATCTTCAAAAAAATGTATTGGCCTCCCCTTTTTACAAAGGTATAACAAAAAATAAAAATAAATCATCATGGGGTGGAGTAAAATGGTTGGCCATTTTTATTATCCACCTAAATCATGTTTCATAATTCCCTATTTTCTATTTGGCGTCCACGCTCACAAACATTACCCTGGATACCTCAGTACAAAAAATGGGATTCCACTTTATAGAGGGTTTTAGTGCATCATGTCATGTTTGATGATGTGGATTTCCCCATGTTGATCCTTAGTCAATGCCCTACTTCTCTACATTCTTCGTTCATTGTTGTGACTTCAAACATGGCCATCGGGGCTTATCATAGGATCACTATGGTGTGATAAACCACAACATTTCTCATGCACAGACATCCTAGATGGAACACCGACCAAAACCCCTAGGGAACGTCAATTTTGAAGTATTGCCACTTCATTATGGAATGTATAGATATTCCATGACCACTCACCACAGTGCAGTTCATTGAATGGTGAAGGTTCCTTCTCCAATTACATTCATTCCAGTCTAGAACATGTCTTGGAAACTATCTATAAATATATTATTCTTCCGCACTTATAATATACATTGTGCATCATCAACATTACATTATCTTCCTATTTTCCTTCATAATTGATTGAAAATTTGTTTATTCCACTATTTTAGATTGCATATGGAATCTAGACTTCTTCCTTTTGGTTCTTATTACTCCAATCGTCAAACTCCAACATTATGTGGACTTCAAATCAAACACAATAACAACAATGATTTGGATAAAAAATCCAACGTCACCTAATATTCAGTATTCAATTACTTTCTAACAATCTCTCCTTTTGGATTTGGTAGCTATAAAATAATAATGAATCTAATGTGTCATTATATATATATATAATAATTTATTCCCCCTATTAGGGTGTGAAAATTTTTCATCTTCCCCCCATTGATTCATGATACTTATCTCCCCATTGAATATAAAATCAAAATCAATGTCTCTACGTATAAATGAACATGGTTTAACCTTTGAAAATACATTTCCTTGGGAGAAAATTTAATTTACCGTATCTCCTGGTAGATGAGGACCAACTTACATATTTTTTAGCCCTTGTATTTTGATGTTTTTCAACTATATCAGTGGTCAGAAGTGACCTAGAGGATGCTCTGAGTGTATCAACATCCCATAGGCTAAAACATATTATTCCTGCAACCATTCATTATATGAATAAATATTTCATGGTGTGAACTATTTAGATATGGTATATCTACTAATTCCTAATGTTTTCATGGAATAGACCATTTTTCCACTGCATGAAATATTCCAAACTCTAAAAATGAAAAAATTGATAAATATCAAGGGGAAAGGACATTCAACTAGGAATTGTAGTGGATGCATATTCCTCTCCTATTAAGGCTCCATGGAGGTTTCTCAAAAATCCTTCACTAGTTTTTTTGGGTCATTCATCACAGGATGTGTCCAACTGTAATACTAATACACCTTATTACTTCTTATTTTATTTATCTCACACTCTTGAGGTATTACATAAATTATGGAATTATTCCACAATTTCAATGTACTAATCTAGTTTTTTAATTTCCACCTTTTTAATATGAATCAGAGTCTAGAATTTTACAAGAATACACCCTTCAGAATGTGGTAGATGGTTTCTATGAGTCTCTAGATTAAATTTTTGATATGTGTCATGTGGTTAATTAGCATGAGTGGGGTTGTCTAATTGTGATCTATTTTATAATGTTTTATTTTATATTATTATTGAGAGACACTAAAGGATATTCATGTGTTTTATAGGGTATGTTTGTTCTTTCTATGGGATGGATGGTATGAGAATTGTTTTCAAGAGTTGTTTGCATGGATGTAGTAGGTTATGTTATTTATTTAAAGTGATCAAATGGATATGATAGTCTATGGGGACATGTAGGGAATAGCGTATGAACCCTTGGGTGATGTTTATAGTGAGAAATAGTGGTAATATAACGTCACTAATGGTGTGGTCATGGTTTTTTATATATTTTCTATCATTGGGTTTGTTTGATAGCATCATCGTGTTCATGTTCACACTGGATAAGTTCAGTGTGATGTGGTTTTTACCACATGATATGGGTGGAGGCCTCTGTATATCTAGTAGCATATAGGGTGGTTATGCACATTCATATAGAAGGTATTCATTCAATAAAAGTCCATAGTTGGTTGTGCAAGTTACTATTAGTTGTCGTTCTAGGATCACCACTATGGTTGGGCTGACACACTAGGGTTTAGAGAGGATTTTTATCTGCATTGCATGGCATATTGTGATACTAATATGGTGGTTATTTAATAAGTGCATGTCTGTTAGAATTTTTCTATGTATATGATAATTCCATTGAAATGTAAAATTAAAACTACTGGATTTTAAGGAGATATAGGTTGGTGTTATCATATTATACATGGGGTCATGGTGGTAAATTTATTCAATGGTGTATGGAAACGGATGGGAGGCAAAGGGTAATTTTTGTTTGACTGAACATGGATTTATCATTTCACTTACATATTTGATGAAGTAGGTAAAGAATTAATTATATCTACTAAAACCAAGTGAAGCAGGTTATATGATTTTTGATTTTTTTACATTAATTTATGTTTTAATTCACTTTTAAATTATTGGATGTATGATGGGGACATTGTTGGTGATAACCCACTTCGTTCATACTCACAACCAACATGGGCCCTTTAGGATTCGTACAAACTTTAGGGACTAGAGAACATGTAATGGAATAATATTGGGGTCTACATCTTAGTGATTAGGGATATGTAAATGGTGTAAGGGATAGATGTGATATTTTTGATATGGTCTATCTGTTACTTCTATGATAAGATGGAGTTCTTTTGGACTGATTTCATTTGTACATATTCCATCATCCAATGAGTGATCTTGATTCTAATGGATTAATTTGAATAAATGTAGATATTATATGTTATTTATGTCATGTGTGCATCGGGATTATTAATTATATTGATTTATTTTTCTTCTCTTGAGTGTGGATGAAAGATTTTGTGGTGATTTTATTATTACCTGCATTATTATTATCCCCAAAAGGTATAGTCTCCTGACTGTCACCCAAAAGGCCCTTGCTGCAAGTCCAAAGCCTTTGGCGTATAGGGTGGTGAACCAAAGGTCTTGTTTCACACTAACCTAGACTACCATTTCTGTGTCGTCAATAGTTTGTAGTGAAAAAGTTTTGTCAATGGGAGTTTTGTTACAAAGTGGTGACAATGTCTGCCTGTTTTCAATGTGGTATTAATGGGTTGTTTCAATAATGTCTATTATATTGGCTATGGTAAATAAGGGCTTCGGAATGTGTCATAACATGGGATAGAGGTATTTTTGTGTGTTTGGATGGATCCTACATAAACTGAAGTCCATGTCATTAGGGAAGAAGTGAATTTTATTATAGTTTCCATGGTTATAGTGGAGTTATTTTATTTAGAGAAATTTTTATGTATTTAAACGATTTTTTTCAGACACTTCTACCAATTGGAATTAATAGAGAATTCATTCATCGTGATATGAACATAGGCTCACATGACATATTTGTGTTCTTAGAGTTGTTTCTTGGAACATTGAGTAAATGAAAGGGTGATTTATTTAAATTTCCATTAGCATGTTAAATAGTTTGTTCCTGTGTTATCAATAGGTGTAATTATTCTCTTCAATGTATAGTATGTGGTTCTTTGTGTGATTGATGTGTGATCCTATATATATAGTGTCAAAAATTGATATGGTCAGGTATGGTTATATAAGGCCATATGATATATGATATTATTTTGGTATGGATGTGTAAGTGTGGTGAGATGTGAGGCCTATTAGATCTTTACCTATTTATCATATCTAGACTTTTATTATGGTTTTAGATCATGGTATTCGGTTCTTTGCATGATTCCACAAAGACATACTCCAGTTGAGTGTTAGGATTTTATAGATATCATATCACCACATTAAGCATTGTATGATATCCATGTGGGTAGAAGTGATCATGATCCATAAAAAGATTCTCTAAGGTAATCCGAAAGATGTAGTGGGTTGTAGAGTTTGGGCCATAACTACATGACATGCATAGAGAGAGCCTGGTGTTGGTCATTTAGAGCATTGCTCGAGGACATTATGGGGTCGATCCATCTATGGAATATCTAAAACATGATTTTTAGTCATAAAACAACCCTATTTATGGTGAACGTTGGCCATATGATGAAGGGTTCATGATAGATTCAATATATACTATCGTTTATCAAAATTAAACACCCCTAGCACAGAGTGTGATGTTTTCCACTTATATTCTCATGGGACCAACAAATCATTGGTGGGTTTTTAGGTACATGTAGGTAGGAATGAGTGACTAATGGGGAAGGAAATCAGGACTATGTTCTTCTAGCACTACACCCATGATACATTTATGTATGACCGAGTTCATGAGTGTATTGACATGTAGCAGTGAGGCACCACTGTCATAGGGTTTGATGGGTGTTTTATAGGTCTGTTGTGTTTTAACCAACTAAGGAAGGATATTCAATTGCTATGTTGAGATAGTTCAATAATGGTTTTCATCTTTTGATCAGGGAAAAGTGAACATCATTCAATTATCCTCCTTATTAGCAGTAGTGAACCATTCATTGATAGTATCAATGAACATGGTGAATAAGAATTTATCATGATTGATGGTTTTTTATGTAATGATTTGACGAAGTACTCTATGTAGATAAAAGAGATTATTTGAGTTCCTTAAGTAGAGGATTCATTCCATATAATCAATGAGGCCACTATGGTGTGAATGCAGATGGTATGATTCCATTTTGGTTGTTTAGGAGACATGATATCTTGGTTTTAATGTCCTCCAATGGAGTTTTATACTTGTGGATATAATGGTTTCATTGAGAGTTGTTTTTGGAAGACATATCATACAGTTGGGATTTATGGACTAGTTCAGACTCATGGATATGGGATATGATGATGATAAGTATTATGATCTAGTAGATATGATTCATCTACACATGAAAAAATATGGGGAGATAAATATTGTGATGTGGGTTAAGTTATAAATAGTGGGTATAGCTCTATAGGGAGGAAAGATATCAGGAATTGGATCATTAGGCTAGTAACATGTGGTTATGTATACATGTTCAAACTAGGATTAGTAACCAATGATGGTTATAGGTACACCATTTGGGTGGACTCATTCTTCTAATTTTTTGTGAAATACACTTTTGAATGAGGTGATCCCATGGTAGGTGAATTATCCTTGTATTGGTAATTATAAGAGTATTGATAATGGTGCAAGATTCATAAGTGATATGTTAGAGTTAGGAAACATTTGTGGGAATCCGATATGATGTAAGATCTATTGGGAATTAAGTGTGATGAATGAATTTAGGTCATTAGTAGTGGTACCTGACCTTAAGTCTATAATATGTGGTGTATATGTAAATTGAGAATATTATGAGATGTAGTATTGATGTTATGTGATGACTAGTACATGTTTTTATGGAGGCACGGTCGGTGTGGAACCATTGTGATGCTGCTAAATGGGCCATTTAGTGATCGGGTAGGTAATTCATAATGTGGGGAGTACAATAAATTTAATTACCCTCTTTATTAACTAATAATGGTCTATTATTATGTTGGAAAGGAAAAAATATGTTCAGTATCATTTAATCATGTGGGAAATTAGCGATCAAGATAATTTAGATGGTTGGGAGTCTAGGTCAAAAATTGAAAAAATTGCTTGGGGATGCTCTATTTTGATGATGGTAGGTTTTGCGCTTTCAGATATCATGGGATGTGATTATTGCTTTAAATATGGTTAAAACCCATGTATTTTGTCAGTTTTCTAGTACGTCATTGAATAGGTGTTACTTGGGGATGGATCTGGGTGAATTATACATCTAAGAGGATGAAATGGTGATAACCAATAGCCATTCAAATTCTGAATATATAATTTTTGATATAAACTATACATAAATGGGATATCCCCTCTTTCATTAGGTTTTCAATGAAAATATCAATTATTAATTTATTTAAATAGTCATTCACATAAAAAGATATAGAAATAAAAAGGGAGGAAAGGCCATTCGACCAATGTTTTTATCGTTTTCCTCTACCACTATATTTAAGGCACCATGGTGGGTTCTCCCTCATCTTTCAGTAGTTTTTATTGTTGTTCGTCGGAAGAGGTGGAATAGAGAAAGGCTAAAATTCGGTCTTCCCTTTTGTTTATTTCTCTCAATATTTCATTTTATCACCATATTTATGGAATTACGCTAATTTTTGTGCATTGTAAACTAGTTTTCCAACTTCGTCTGTCTAAAACTGAATCAATGTAAATATCATAATAAGAGTTTAGATATATATATAAAGTATGTGGTTACTAGATTTATCATTATTATACGTGAGATATCTGATTCATGGTGAATAGACTTGGGTGGTGTGGTATGAGTGTTTCTTGTTTTTTACTACATTAATAATCTATTGTTCATAGGATACATTGAAGAATGAATTCATATATAATACGGTACACTTGATCAGTTTATGTAATGTTTACAAGGAAAATGTATTCCTTGATTGGTTTGTTAGTATATATCTTGTTATGTGATCTATTTAATGTGATCATATGGATATGTTGCTTCTTGTAGGGACATGTGGGACAAGGCTCGTGAGACCTTGGGTGATGTTAATACCCATAATTAGTAGAGGAAAATGTTCCCTATACACGTAGCTTATGATTGTTTGTGATTTCTCCTCACGTTGGTTGGCTGATAGCATCATCGAGTTTATGTGAACACTGGATAATGTCCCATTAAGGAGGTATTTACCAGTTGATGTGGGTGGGGTCTCTATAGATATATCTCCATTGGGGCTAGTTATAAACATTAGTACATAGGATGTTCTCTCCTTATAAGGCCACCGTTGATGGTGTGTCTTTCCATCAAATGTGATTTTGGGATTTCTGATATTGTTGGGAAAGTTATCCATGGTTTTGAGAGGATGAGAACCACTATGAAAAGGAATATCATGCCACAAATCTAAAGGTTATTGAACATGTTGAAATCCAATAGACGTATAAAATATATTTTTGTGTTCCTTAAGGAAATCAAATTTACATGATGGGATTTCATGGAGATTTAGGTGGGTGGAATATGGTGTTCATGGGTTAATGGTTAAAACATGATGCCCTTTAGTAAGGATTAGGCTAATGGGTGAACAGTTATTATACAATGAAATATTTTTGATGCAGTAATCTACACCTACGTTGGTTGAAGAAGGTAGTGGATCACTTGTATCTTCTACAAAAAAGTGAATCTTGTTATGTTATGTTTGAGTTTTTGTCATTTATTTATGGTTTTCATACATAGTTATACGTATTGATTTCTACCGGGGACATAATTGGTGGTTACATACTGAGCTCATACAAAAACCCAACATAGTCCTTTTGTGACCCATGATGGAATTATTGATTTGATCACATTTAACGAAAATTATCATGGTATCTATCATACTAAGATGGGATATTCGAATGTTTTATTGAGTGGAATGGATGGTTTTTTGCATATGGACCAATTCTTTACTATTTTGAGTTGGATAGCTTTTGGTTTGTTTTATTATGTACAATCATTATCAAACTAAATGTGATCTTGTATGAATTTGTATGAATTCCATGATATGTAGATATCATGTGGTACATATAAGAGGTGTATTTTCGGATCGTTACTACTATTTCATTATTATTGTTCACCTATGTTTGCTTAAACAATTACACAATGTTATTATTATTTCCATTATTATTATTAACAATATATGGTATATTCACCTAGATATCTCCCAATAGAACCCCACTACTAATTGGCTTCCTTTGACGTATAGGGAGGCACACCTAAGGACATGATGTGCAGCGGGTTGGAGAACTAGTTCACTGGCTTCCATGGTGGGGGATGACCACATGGGTCCAATAATTTAGTTCCAAATTAATGATCCCCCAATATAAAAAATTTCTGATAGAAGAACGACATTTCATTGAAATATTATAATGAGAATTATTATTCTTTTATCTTACATAGGGGGTTATTCATTTGAAACCACTTCTTCTCCCCAGAACACAACACAATCCTTGCATCATATATATATATATATATATATATTTCCCAATCTTATAGTGTACTTCAAGGATATTTTTCAATTTAGGTCAATACATAATTTTTTTAACAATTTTTATTAATAGATATTAGTAATTTAAATTTCAACTATTAAATCCATGTGATACCAATTATGAGATACAATATTATATTTGTTTCTCAAGCTCTATAAATTTTTCTTTAAAAATGGTTAAATACTAAATATACATATGTTACTGTACTTACCACTAAAAATTGATCTAGAAGAATATAATATAAGCCAACCGAGTCAGAAAACTATATAGAAAATAAGATACTAAGCTAAAAACAACACTATTTCCCATTTCACTCACCTACATTTTGAATTTTATGTAGCCATAATTCTTATATTCTACCATGGAAATATCCCAATAAACGTAAACATAAATTCAAAAAAAAATTGTTGAACAGTCAATCAAAATTTAGTTTATTATTAATTCTAGATATGAATGATCATAATAGTTCATGAAACCAACATGATACCAATTTCTAAATGGATACAACATATAAATATTGGATGAAACCACTAAATAAGAAAATATTTATATTTTCTAAAATAGGGTGTCTTTTCTTAGATGATGAGTATATTACAATAGGCTAAGTACCTCCAAACACCCATTGTCTCTCAATTTCATCATCAAATATGGAATTTAATTCGAAAATGAGAATCACCCATCTATAGTAGCCCTTCAACATCCTAAAAACTATCCAATGATATTGATTGATAACCCAATTTTAATCTTAAAAACAAAATCTTCAAAAAAAAATTCGGGAAATAGCATACTATTGAAATTTTATTTTCTCATCTTCAAAGAAAGATACCAATTTTTGATTTCTGATCATTACAATAACAATTTAACCTAACATTAATACCACATTTTAACACCATCTTTAATTTATTAGGTTTTTATTTTTTATATTCTTACTTACAAAATATACACATTTAACTACTTCCAACATCCTATTTGAACATGGTAGCATATCAGAACAACACTTGCATACTATGAAGCTACATCCCCCTGAATCATGTATATACCAAAATCATAAAACACTTTCAAATATTTATAGACATTTAATAACATGGGGATAATTGAAAACATTATATTACATTGGTTGAGGATGATTTTGAGTCACTATAAACCATTATTTTCTAATTAACTTTCACTTTAGAGTCCATTTTATTACAAAAAATTAATTTTATGGAAACTAATATTTCCAAAAATGTTTTTGGGTTATCCCCATTTAACACAAAAAATTTAAAACCGTTACATATATAGTTTTATCACAAAGGATTATCATTTCTATATTAGATTGACTACTCTTTCTCCAAGTTAACTTGCTCTTGTGCTTTTCCCATGAAGTATTATTTAGTTTTTTCGTACATACCTTGACATAAAACATTCCGTTCATATGTGAATTTTTTATTTTAGAAACAAGTGTGTTCCTATCCTATATCATATCTCATTTCTTATATCTATATATGGTCTGAGGATTATAGAGACTATTCCAAATTCTCTTCACATCAGTTTTAGTATATGAGTCTTCCATATATAGGTTATAAAATATATTAATCAATGATTTGTTTTTGTTAAAAGGTAGATTATTTATTCTTTTATCCATCAACAATAATCCTATATAATTTTTACATGAATCTTGGTGAGTATGGTGTGAATATATAATGTAATACCTATATATTTTCTATTGTTCCTGGTGTCTTGGCGTCTCAAAATGTCCAAATGATACATAGAAAATAGTAAACTATATTTCTTCAGAATAATGTTGTAGCAGTGTCAATGTAATATTAATAAATATCACATGTATTTATTCATTCTAGTTGAGCTTGTCTGATTTCCATAAAATATAATTGGGACACTTATAGATCTTTTTACAACATCTACCATATTATCCTTTTTCTTGGGAATTCACATGGAATAAAATTGTTCAATGATTGAGATATTTATATCATATCCAAGGAAATATCTCCCATATATAATGTACATTGAAACATGTTTATCTTCTCATGATTCTCTATTGAAATGGTAAAATTCTCATGAATTTCCACATCTCTTGTAAAAGGAAAGTAAAATATTAAACAAAAATAATCCTCAACATGAGGCTTACCCTTGGTAACTAAAAACTACTTAGATAATATTAAATATCATTGTGACCACTAGAAATTATTACTCCTTACTTTTAGTTAAGAATTTATATCATTATTGAGGGTCATTAAACAATATTTCTCTTCCCCAAATTAACTGAAGATATTTTCTTACAAATCACTCATCTCATTTATCTTATAATTGAGTTTAACAATAAAATTCTTCATCTATTCCTTCTCACGTTGCATCATATAGTTCTCCTCAACCAATTATGAATGCTAATAATCCAACTCCTCCTTATTTAAAATTAATTTATTAAAATTCTTTGAGTAAATATATATTATTAAATATTTTTTAATGTTCTATTTTTTAACATAAAACATCGAATTCTTCACCCTTGAAGTCATTTGTTTCCCTCATGTTTGTGGATATATACAATGAAACGATATGAGGGGTATTCTAATCCAACTCCTAGTATAGTTAATCACATGCCCCATTGGGTGTTCCTAATCCCTAATAGATATTAATTATTTCTTAGTCATCTTGAAACCTGCCCTAGGAATGATCTCTTCCTTATACAAAGACATAGATGAGAACTGGAATCCTTTAAAATTCATTTAGATATTTTCAAAAACATATTTTAAGGAATCCCATTCCATTCCAAGGCTTATAACCACATCTAAAAAGATTTATTAAATCACGGGCCAAACATATATGCATAATTTAAATGAAAAACTATTCTAAAAAATTAAAGAATTTAAATTCATATAATTCAAAGTGATAAAATTGTAATACCAAACATGATTTAATGAAAAAAGTTATGTTTTGGATTGTAATGTCTATGTTCTTGGAAAAATAGAAGAGGTGGTGAATTGAAGGTTTAAAAAAAATATTATCCCTAAAATAATTTAGTTTAAATAAAATTAAACAATTCAATTATCAAAACTTATTAATATAATGAAATAATTAATTATATTGGACCTATTGTCCATTTAAAATAAAAATAATAATCAGATAAATTATGATTTGTATTCTATAGGTGGTAATTAAAATCAATCTTATTTATTGACTAAAAATTATTTAACCAGAGTAAGCAAGTAAAAAATTGTTATTAGAATGTATATGATAATTAGAGTAAAACAGAACAATGATTCTATCAAAAACCATACATAATCATATATAGTAACTTAAAAGAAAGTAATCAGAAAATATATAATAGAAAAATGATTATATAAAACAATTCACATTTAATAATAATACAATGGAAATGTAAACAAGTAAAAGAATAAAATTCATTTAACATAAAGATAAGGGAATCCAACAACCATGGATAGAGGTCTATTTATATATACTTTCAAGAAATTATGTCTTACCCCCACCCAGGTAAGGAGTCGATATGATGGTCAGCTTATGTTTTTCTATCCCTTCCAGCCCTTGATCAAGAAGGTTATTAGCCTCTCTATCTTCATATCCTTAGAAGGCCTTCATGTACAAAATATCAGCACAGTTGTCTTCCTATTCTATGGATACCCTTAATCATAATTACAAATGTTTGGTGTCACACTATGCAAGTCCAATCTCTTGAAAGTCATAGGTATATAGAATGAGTAGCCCTCAAATTTTACTCGTCATAGTTTACTCATGAAGAATAAATTTTAAAGATCTCTCACATATTGTCTAAAACTCAGAAAAAAGTTCTGAGCTCATTCAATTGACCTTATATTTATATTCAAACATCCCAACAATGATCTTGTATTACAATGGTCATGTTTTCTCCTAAAAATGAGGAGGGACATGGAGACTTGGCACTCTAACTGTCATAGTATAACTGAAAAAATGACATCATTATATAAATCATAATGAAATAGAATACGTGACATCATATTGATTAAATGGATTCAATTATTATGATACATTTTTCTAGTTATGGTAATATCAGTTTTAAAGGACCTGATGATTCTTTTCCTGAGAGTAAATAACATTTTAATCATTATGATACTATTTTCAGTATGAACACCAAATAATGTCTTAGATAAAAAAATCATATTTGGTTTTTATGATAATAACTGTATCTGGACTCCCTACAATAGTTATGGAATATATTATTTCTACAAAACTCATATGTACAATTATTATCATATGTATAAGAAAAAAACAAAATGTTGAAAAGTACAACAAATTTTTTAATGAATGTACAATAAATCAATAAATGAATTTACATAACTAGAGTGTTTCTGATTTCTGAAACCAAAAGGAATAGAAAAGTAAAAAAATAATATTTTTCACTCAATAATCTCCTTATTTTTTGAAACCACAAACAACAAGTTAAAACAAATAAAAGATTACAGAAGTCGAAAATAATCTGTATTTAGAAGTGATCATTTATAATTAGCTCCCATTTAGTTTAAAAAAACTTATGAATATTATGTAAAATGTGTCTAAATCCCCCTATGGATAACAAAAAATCCCTATAGATCATATTCTCCTTTCATAAAACAAAACTCCCCCTTATTAAAATAATTCTCCATTTTTAATTATAATTCTTCCAAAATCCCTTTTTATGAATCTTTCTCCCCCTATAAAATATATTCTTCCCTGATATAAATAATACCCCCTAGAATATTTGAAAAAAGGAATATAGAAAGTATTATAATACCCAAAATTGGATTATAGAAACAAAATACAATGAAAATAATGTAATTGATAATCTAGAATAAAAGAAAGGATATTCATCCAAAAAGACAAGAAAAATATTCATCACAAAGTATTTAGTTGAAAAAATAATTTCATTGATGTTTTGAAAGGAATACAACAAGAGTTAAAACATTTATTTCTTCGTATTTTACTTCTCCTTATTTGAGAGATCTAAAACAACTATATTTATTTTCATGAATGCATTCATATCATACTTTAGAATATCAAGGGATTTCATCTGAGACTAAAACAATACTTCTTATTCTTTAAATGAATGGTCCTAGGTACAAAGTCTTTCTTCTAGAGATTTCAGTTTTTTATCCAGAGTACAATTATCTTCTCTCTCAAATATGATCATCTGGTCATGAACTATAATTTTCTCAGTCAACAAAACATTTTGATTTTTTAACTCAGTTATCTCATCTTTTTAAAATAACATCTTTGAAACTTGTCATTGAATATACCTCATCTTATTATCATTTTCAATGAAACCATTAGATGGGAGGACATATAAACTTTTGAAATAATTCATCCTTCAAGTGGTATCACCTAAAAATTTTCTGAATTCAACAGATAGTCCATTCACTATACTTCTAATATATTCAATAAAATTTTATTGAAGCTTGATAGTTTCTTCATACTTATACAACCACTTCAGAACTTTATTTGATGGCTTTCTATTTTCCATAGTACTTTCTTCTCATATTTTGAAATATTCCTCAATATTGACTAGTCTTTTCTAAGATGTTTGATCGAATCTGATCTTGTGTTTTTATTTTCTACAATAAAAAAAATCTTCCCTTCAATTCATTTAAGATAAGTAATTCTCTTTTCAATTATTCTATGGGATTGAACAATTTAATGATTTAAATATATATATCAGATCTAGTATCTTTATCGTTGACTGAGATATGAATAACATTACCATATAGAGTTCTATGGGTAGTCTTTTTTTGGGATTCTAATATTCATGATGGTGTATTTAATAAGGCCTCTTGAGAAGATACCACTAGAATTTTGTCAGATTGAGACTTTTATTCTTTCATAGCTTATTTTTCATTTAAACTTTATTATTTTTCTTCTACTTTTTCTATTTCATTTGATTCATCATATTTATTTCAATTACCCTCTACAAAAAAATATTAATCTATTTCTCATAATTCAATATCTTCTTTCTATTCTGAAACATTTTCTTATGAATCCAATGGTGGAACCGATTTTTCACCTAATTTTCTCTTTTTCTTTCTCATATCTTAGACAGAAGAAGTGACTTCTTCTTCTTGAAATGTTTTTGGGATACTAATTTCAGCAATAAACTTTTAAACACTTTTTAAAAAACTATAAATATTCATAATGTAATACTTAATATTTTTCAACATCTTTTTATTGTCTTTTTTATAAGAGTTTCTTGGGACCAGGTCTTTTTAGAAAGATTTTCTACAAGATTTGGACCAAAATGTGGGACTCTATCATTTCTTTTGTCATGCTCGTTTCTCCACATCACAAAATTTTTATCATTATAAACAGTTATCTTCTTTGTTTTAAAATAGAATCGGACTTCACTTTATTTTTTTTCTCAGATACAGTTAGAACGTATTCTTTTGAAAAAACCTAACTTCTTCAAGCTATTTCTTTTGGAGCTTTATCTCCATAATCATTGGACAAATTATTTGATTTAGAATTGAAATTATTTTTAAATATCTTAATCATATCTTCACTAACCCAAGGAACATTCAAATTTCTCGGCACTGACATCCATGTGAGTTTTCATAACATCAAGACTTCAAAAATGAACTTGTTATGGATTGATGGAAAATTATCAAATGAGACTAGATAACACCAGAGTTCCTGTTTTTTATTTTTAAGGAGATATAAGACATCATATTTATCTTTGATATATTCACTAAATAGTTAATAATAAACACATATGTGACTTGGAGAGTTTCTTTATCTCCTTTATGAGGAATTAGAAAACCACAGAACTGTAAAGCTATTAAACAATTTTTAATGATGGATGAGTGATTTTTATTTGGGGTTCATTCACTTAAAAAATAGATTCTTCATCCCATTACTTAATAATGGTTCCTTTATCTTTTGGAATTTTATAGAAGGAAAAAAGGTATCACCTTTAAATGGTACACTTATGAATTTAGCATATTTTTTAGAAGACATACTTATCTATCTATCATTCATTGAGAAGGAGACCTTCAAATTAATGATAATCTTCAAAAATTTATTAAATTTTCTAACATCATCAACAATAATCCCGTCTTGATGAGTATTGGGTTTCTCTAGAAAAATTGATTCCCATTATAGAAACTGAATGATTGTTTTCAACGACAAATTGTACTAGGCATAGATTTTTTTATTTAATAAACTTTCCCTAAAAACATTATTTATGGGAAATATTTTGGTGGCATGGTCTTGGGGGATGATGGTGAGGAATCTTTCATGGGATAAAACCATGCATAGGACATTAACTACACCTACCCCAAATTCATAGTCACACATAAGGATTCGAGAATGTTATAAATTCTGGGTGCTAACTATGGAAAATGGAAATGTCAAATTTATAATACGATTTTAATTCCTGTCAGGTAGCTATCCAAGATATGAGAATGGTGTGTTCCCTCGCCCTTATAAACTAAACACCATTCTCAATTTCTTATTGGATCTACACATTTTGGAATCGATCATGTGCTTACCATTTAGACTTAACTGTTCCATGATAATTTCAATTCAATAAAAATCAATAAGGGTGATGTTATTGTTTCCAATAAACCATGTGTTAAAACAATTTATATAAATAAATACATCATAATTACCATGTTTCAAGATTAAAACTCTCTGAAACAAAAAATTACACAATTTAACATAAATTAATATAAAATAAACCCCAAAATAAGATGGTGTTTTCCCAAATTTTCCACACCATACCCCTTTCTTCACCTATACTATTTTTGGATTAGGTAGAGTATGTCAAAGGATAGATTTTAAAACAACCTCCTAGGGAAAAAAGAGAAGTCCATGTACAACCAAGTGATTCCTCTAACAACACTGAATATATGAAACCGACAATGATCAAAAACTAACTCAAGGATAATCTCTTAGAATTAAAATTCCTATCAAATTCTTATCCACTATTTTGAATTGATCTAAAATAGAGGAAATATTATTAATAAGTTGTATATAAATAATATGATATCATTGAATAATTGTATCCCAAAATTTCAATGGTAATTTACAAAACTCCACTATCTAAAACTGATCCACAAATCATTAAATAAATATAATAAAGGGAGGTACTAGACTGAAAATATTCATGAAGGAAAATAAATCTGGATCATCAAATACATGGCATCCAAAAAATAATAATTAAATAAACCAGTAACATGCCTTATCAAGAAACAATATGAATCAAACCATAGGGTCACATAATGTATATGGGTGTTTAAAAATCTAATCTGATGGAATACTTCCCCACGGTGACATCAATAGGAATCTCATACTGGAAACATCCACAATACAACTAAATATAATACCACACCCCCATGAATTCATGCACGTACCCTAGGACTTCCCTTATCCCATCCAATAAATCAAACCCCCAAGAACGATCAACACTATGAAAACGACACACACAAATCACCACTATAGAGGCATTCACATTCCCAAAAAACACTTCTCACAAAGAGAAACCAAAGGGGAACCCAGGAAAAAATCTTTAAAACATATCAATCCACAACTACTCTAAAATCACTAAGCATAAAACCCAACATGGTTCATCATCCAAAAGATATCCAAAAAAATATTGGAATGATACACCAAATTATGGCCTCCCCATAAATCTTAGAAATAATTAAGATATAGTGAACAAAACTCTCTTTCTAGACTTCCAATAAGAGTCTATAAGAAAATTCAGCATCCCTATTCACACTATCTAACCAAGGATTGTGGGTTTACACCATTAAACCCATATAATTCCCATGTGGAGCTGATAATGAAATGGCCATGAGTAATTTCCTAACACACCATTAAAAGTAAGAAATAACACCTTCTACACCATTCAAATCCTATGAATCATTAAAACCAAAATCATGTAAAACACATTATCACTAACCCATTATATTTACAGTAGAACAATCTTTGAGGGTTACATCAAGACATGAAATACATGTGATAAAATTCTCCATGTCACCAAAATCACAATAACCAATCTTCAAATAAAGCAAGGGACAAATAAATCCCATTGTTTAGTCAAAAAAGAATAAATCCCTATAAAATCATCAACCCCATAAAAACAGTCTCCCATACTCATTTTAAAAACCCATTAATTGTCAATAGTCTGGCCTTATTTCTCTAAAATTATAAAAGAAATCATTTTATAATTTCAACCACAATAATAATCAAGGTATTTTAAATTTAAAATGTTTCCAAAAGTGATTTGAAAAACACACCATACGATTTTGAATCCCAAACACTATTCTGGTTTTCATAATAAAAATGAACACTTATACTTTAAAACAATAATTTATTCTCTTTACGAAAATACCAAATAAAAAACCCCAAGCATGCCTGAAATCTAGTTTTTTAGAAATCATTGGTTTCCATAAAAATATGAAACCCACTCTTTAAACAGTATTATAATTTGATCAGAAAACAAGATTCAAAATGAAATCAACTATATTATACATTTTCATAAAAATACGATTTAAAAAATAATCCCTAAGTAAATATTTCAAACAAAAAAGTTTCAGGTGAAATTGGTTTTTTTATCATATAAAATTTATTTCACCACACATGTCGAATCACATTATCAGAGGAATAACACAAGACTCAATAGAAACATAATCCAGTGATGCCAACATGTCCAAAGTATATCAATAATAATTTCCAAATTCCCTGACACACTAAGTTATCTATTCATCATGGGGTCAAAATTGGTAAACCAATTAGGAGGAGGAATCATGCTTGACTTGGTAATATGGTTCATTATCATTTTTCAATCATATGTTTTTCACTAAAATGTGTTTTGAATCAAGCATATGGGATATTTATCTTTTTCTACACAACATAATATATCAATTTGAATTTATTTACTTTTTTTATCTCCATCTCAAAATTACAATAATGGTCCCAATAGTTAATTAAATCAATTACATTAAGGATCCAACCACCACTGTCATTAGCCTCCAACCAAAATCTATTAATCCCAACAAATGGAATTCCAAAATCAATGAAAACATTTCAACTACCCAAGGAAACTAAAGAATCACGAAAATAATGATCTCCCATTACTCTCTCTACAACTACCTCCAAATTTTCAACATCAATATTTTATAACTAAAAACAACCAAAATAATAATAGGAAATAATAGAACCTAGTCCCCACTGAGACCCTTGGGTCTAATACTATTTTATAATAAATCATCTTGGTGTTCAATCTACTCAAGATCTTAACTCATTCTATCAAAATGACCGATGGGAATAACACATCCCCATGGGATAGAAACTAGTGTATAGACATCCTAGAGCATGACTTTGTAATGACTTCTACCTCATATTGTAATATAAATAAGCAGTAGAAAGAAATTCAATAAACCAACCAAGGGGTATATGATCATAATGAAAATAAAAAATATTATATACAAATAATGTATAATAAATCAGTAGTGAAAGAAAATAAATATAATTTTCTCAAACATTAATAAAGTAGTCCCAATTTCCCAATACAAAATAGAACGATGAAATAAAAAACCTACCCCTCCCACAAGCCTCTATGTGCCCCATAGTCAAAATACAAATGAACCATCGTTCTTATAATACCAAACAATATTACATGAAGAAACATTTGTCTAGTTATAACCTATAACCTATAAACTATATCCATTATCAAAATATCGTAGAAGGTATTCCACCACTGAATCTATGTAATCTCTTTTTATTCTATATCTTAAATGTACATGTCTTAAAAATAGCTTAAAAATATACATTTTTTAGAATCATTCAAATAAATAGACATGAAAAACAACAACGAAATGTAAGAAATCAGTTATTTATTTTATTTAAATGAAAAAAAAATAATTTGAAAAATACTTTTCCTCAAGTGAAGCCCCTTTTTACCATTCCATGATTTTAATGTTCCAGCATAAAACTATTTCATAGAGACCTCTTTCTAAGTGTAAAATTAAAAATTCAAAAGTGGTTTCCAATTTCGATCAATTTTCAAAAATATAACTGAAATCTAGTTCCTATTTATTAACATGATGGGTGGCTAAAAATGAATTTTTAAACCCCACATACACCAAAGTTTCAATATAAAACCAATTCCACTTTTCAACCAAACCCTATTAAAATTATTTGAAAAAAAAAATTCATATTTAGATAAAAACCCTTTAAAAATTATAATAATTTAATTATGGAAATAAATAAAATCAAACTTCAACCATCATTCATTCAAAAACATTCAGAAATCACATTTAGAATGTTTGAAAAGAAATCCATAAAAGAAAAAAAGTGTAAAGAACATAATAAAAACCCACTATATCAAGTACATAAGAATTAAAAATTAACCAAAAGTACAAAATATTTAATAATTAATAATTTATAAGGGCTATAAATAAAAATGTATAAATCCCCTAAATAATCCAAAATATGATTATATCATCATGGGAATCATTCTATGGTTATAGTTATAAGGAACTAAAATTTGGAAAAAGAACCTAGTACATAACTATTGATCCAATAAACATCACTTGTATCCCTTTTGGGTCGATCTGAAAATAAATATCTATAAATCTACTTTGCTTCCATGAGAACAAAAAGGGGCTCATTAACTCACATGTCATGGTACCCCTTTTGATCTAAAAATCATGGAGTATTCTAGAAACACTACTTAGTTGATGCACTATATATAAAATTCATGTGCATCATATAATGATGAATAAATATAAAACATCCCCTCATGGGATCACAATATACCAGGGGTATAAGAAATAATCACACAAGACTCAAGAGGGTCACATAGATTTAATTTAAACTCTTTATTCATAATGATCAATATAAGATTTTTTTAAAAACCCTTGGAATTCAATTCTAACTCTCTATATTTTTAAACATGTCTTTATATACTCATAAGAAAAAATTTTGTTAAAAGAATATTTAAAACCCATTTGGTAACAAAAAACTCCCTTTAAACCAGCTTTTTAAATGCTTAAATTCATATAATGTATAAAAGTACTGTTCACACAGGACAACACATCCATTTTTAATAAAATAAAGCATTTATATCATTTTAAATGAATTTGAACACCTAAAAACACATGATTTAAAAATCAATTTATAAAAACAACACATTTTAAATCCTTTATTTAGTATATTCCATGACTTCTATAACAACAACTATACTTCAAAATTCTTTTTATGAAATTTTAAAAAAACAAGATAGGGAATCCCATTCCATGCAAAGGGATAAAACAACAATAAAATGAATTTTTCCAATTATGGGTCATACATATATACACAATTTGAATGAAATCCTATTTTTAATCCATAAAAAATTTAAAGGCATGTGATAAAATTAGACAACAATGAAACACCCACATTGGTTCGACAAAAAGTATGCTGAAATTCATCTCTTGTAATAGGGAATGCTCCCACTAACCAATTAAATCCCTCTATTACCCATGCATGAGATAAGTCATAGAATTTTGAAACACCCCATCCCTATAATCATCCAACATAAATATTAGGTTTCATGGTATGGAGATAAATCAGGTGGGAGGGGGAATAAAAATGAGGTAGGAGTTTAGAAGGATTTTCAATGGAAGGGTCCACTTTAACCCAAGGAGGAGGGCCACTAATTTTGAAAGTAATAAGGTAAGAGACGATCTCTAGGTATAACAAGTCTTTTCGAATGAGAGGGAGAAAACATGGAGGCCAAGGGGGTTAAAACATAGAATGTTAAAACATGAAATTACACTTTAAACAAAACCTAGTAAAGCCACATGGTTTGGATGCCAAATTTTCAAAACAATGTTACCACCATGCATCAGCCGATTACAAGAAGAAACCCACTATCATAGTCACATTGGGGTTTCCACACAGTTGGAAACCCTATGATCTTACCTGAAAAAATGGGATTCCAAGACCCAAAGGGATTTTATGTTTTGATTTCATGTATAATACGACTATTATCTTAGTTGAGAGGGAACCCATACTTGACCGAGATACCTAGTGGAAGAATGACTAAATTACATGGCTCAAATTACTTTGGTAAAAAGACAAATACATTATTAATGACCCAACTACACAAGAATAGACCATTCCCATCACATATTCACATCTAAAAATTTCCCACTACCTGATGTTGCTGACGATGTGCAATGACCTAATGATGAGTTATATGGGATGATGTTTGTCATCATATACCTACTTCTATTATAGGTTTAGTTATCTCTACTAGGTGGTTACTTCTAATTTGATTTATCTACATGTGGTTGATGTAGAATGTTGATCATGATTTTCTTCATGTTATGAAATCATTGTTCCCAAAAGGCATGAATATTTTTTACTATATACCCTATATCCCAAAGTCCAATTGATGTAATTAAGACCTGTTGGACCAAATGGATAATATTATGGCCTAAATGCACATTTTTTGAGAATAGTTCCCCTACTATAATATCACAATAGTAAAAATTTAGTAAATTCTCCAACACTACTATAGCCTCTCAAAAATTTACATCTTCTCATATTTCAACTAGGGTCTTTCATTTAGTCTTACAGGGTTCTTACCACTCAACCAATTATAGTGGCGATTTTTTCACTTGTCACATGGTTTAGCAAACTGTGTGTAATTCCTGAACCCTTAACCTTACATACCAATGGAACTATATGGTTTTACCAAGGATGAAAATTGTATTGAATAAATAATTCACATACCAATAATGCATAATCATTCAGTAATAATTTGAATTCAAAAACAAGTTACATATGTGTAAGGACATGGTTTCCTTGAATTCATTCCTAAAATCCATGAAGAACAAGAAATACTACATAATTATAATGGTTCAGGATGAAACCTCTTCAAAACATAATACATCATAAAACAAATAAAATATTATAAAAAACCACATTATGACATTATAGGTGGAACACTACATCAACAAGTGTTTTTTTTTCAAGCCATTAAATTTTTCAAAATTGATACCCAGTACATTGATAGAGATATCTTAAGACATGTTATATTCTTTAATATTTATATTTCCCTCACTCTATAATTAGTACAGTTTCTTTGAAATTGGATATTTTCCACTTTCTACCTCCTTGGAATTTCTAAACCATCGGTTTTCCCAACATTAAAATACATATCGACCTCTTATTTATTCACATAGCATCATTAAATACAAGAATAGAATAAAAATATTAATTTTCATTCATTCTGTTTATAATATAATGGATTCCATAAAAGGGATATCGCTTTTACCAATAATAGTTCAAAAATATTTAATTCTAACATACATATTCTCCATATTTAATGTTCTTCTATTTTCCAAGTTATCTAAGAATATAATAGCCTTATAAAAATTAAAAATAAAAATATTAAAAGAAATACCACAAAAAAATTCAATATAAGAAATCATCACTCAGATGCATATTATTTGGACCAAAGGGTCCAAGATGATATATAACATGAGAGGTGGTGAATCAGGGTATAAAAACATTTACAAACATATACACTATTCCTTAAACAATCACTACCCTACTCAGATCGTGAATGATTAATCATAAGGGCTGCTAATTTGTCCCTTTAAGATTTTCTATTGATCTAATTACATGACCTTCAATTTATATCAATTTTTTAATAGGATAATTTTTTACCCACTTGATCAGTTAGAGTCAGGTAGAAACGAAAGTAATGAATCACATAGGTCAGGGAGGGTTTTTTTACATAGTTCACTACTACAGTCTAATCCAAGGAGAATGTGTCAAAATGTGTTATGGTGTGCCATATTCACTAAGCTCACAACAAGTGGGTTTTTATGATTGGTCATCCATTATTAAAAACAATTCCCTTCTAACTTGGATCACTTCTTTCAAAATTAACTTCTTTAAATAATAATTTAAATGTAAAAACAATAATGGATAATAGGACAAAACAATATCACATATTTTTTGTTTGTTTAGTGCATCGAGTTTGGGTTGTTTCTCTTTATCCTCATAATTTTATTTCCCAAATATATTAATTAAATCCCTTAAAATGGATTCATAATTATCCTTCCATGAGACATCATGGAGGTCCATTTTCTTTTGGTTGGTTGTTTAATAAAATCTAAGACTACTTATTGTAAGGGTAATTCATGAATTATAATTTTTTTCATTTTAAAATTAGAATAACTTCTCTTTTAAATATTATACAATCATACATTCTTATACTTCTTGTGTGGTATTGGTTCATTCCTTATTTTTCTATTTTAGTAGTATATATCCCTTTTTCTATTGTTATATGGATTATATCATTTAATTTTAACGTAGAACAACTCTCAAAAAATGATATATCGATGGTTTATAACTATCATTATAGGCCATCAAATAGTTGGTATAGCGTATACCAAGAGTTTGATGAGCTATTTTTTTATTTTCTATTTCAATAGACCTATAAAAATGTTTTGAGAAATTTTGGGATATGTAATTTTATAGGAATGACATATGCAAAAAATTTCAAAAACATATTGGTATATGTATTCTTTTCAAAAAAATCTATTGTTGTGTTTTGATCCCATGACCACCCATTTATTTTCCAATGACATTACCAAACTATAAGAACAAATTTTCTGTTCATATATGTGTAAATATAAATGTATTTATAAAAGTAGTTTTTAATTTTTAAATTATTATTATTATTATTATTATTTAAATTTATTACAAATAACATTTATACCATCAATGTAGTCAAACCATGGGCATTGGTAGGATATATCAACGGTTAGACTAAACCATTGGTATAGGTGTTTGACACAATACATATTCCAATTGTTTGATCAACCCATTAGAATATGTGGACATATACAACATGTATACCAATGGTTTGACAAAAAAATGTGGGTATTAGTTCCCAAACAGAAACCAATACCAATGGTATGGTCCAACAATTAGTATAGGTTCATTGGTAATGGTCAGATTTCTCGAAGTGGATGTTTCTCTCGCTTTTATTCTATAGTTGCTTTAATATGATATAGACCCCCCATTTTTCATCATTTATTACTTACTATTTTTATATCCCAAATTTACTCATCAGATGAAAAATAACCATGACCTTTATAGTCAAAATCAACTCTTAAATTCCCCATATATCTCATATCAGTTTCCTCAATTATAACTACATCAGAAGTTATAATATTTGAGAATATAAAATTCCATAAGTTCTTTCCCAAGTGACTCACCATTATTATTGAGGAATTAATGCATTAAAATATCCATGACTATCCCCTTTTATTAAATTCTTAAAATTATGGAATATTATTCTCCATAAAACATTGTGGATTCATCCATAGTATTTAAAATTCTACAAAAAATATGGTATTTATATCATTAAAACTGAAAGATTATTTAATAATTAATGTCCATTGCCTTCAAAATATCCATAGTGGATATTTGTTTTTACACCAATATTTTCTCAATTTAGTACATTTATATATTTTTTTAGTTGAATGTTTCATCATGTTTTCAATCTCAATTGCAGAAAACCAAAAATCCAAAAGTATTTAAAATGATCTTAAACTTGGAACTATGATGTATTGGGTCTTCCAACAACATTTATAGAATAATAATGAATTTTTAATAATAGCTTCCAAAACACCCTTATTGGATTTCCTATTTCACACAAGTAAATGAGAAGTAAAAAATATATTATCTCCATGATGTGTCATAAAACATTTTCTTGTTACATCATCTTCTCCAAGTACATTAAAAATATATCTGTTTTCCAATGGATTATAAATCCCATGGACACAACCATAGATGAATAAATTCATACATTTTGATTCCACTTCACACATGGGTGTTTCTAGTGAACCATGCCATGTTCTATGACACAGTATTCCACTTCTTCTCCATATGCATTTTCTTACATCAATTAATCCATTGTTCATCACTATTCATTTGAATAGGGCCACCATGGATTTTTTATGAACTAAAAACCATAGTAAACCTTTCCATTTACTATAGGTGGACTTATTAGATGAAACTCCCACTGATAGACTAGATATTTCAACTAAATCTATTTCCAAATTCATTATTTCATGCATTGATGCACCAAGGAGACTTGTAATGTTTTGGTGAAGGTTTAATCACCAATTTCTTCCATTAATCTCTAGAAAACAACTTCAACTCTCTAATGGAACATTATATTATTTAGGATATATATTATACATTCTTAATCCTAAGTGATTTTTTGACTTATCCATTTCTTTTATCGGTTCTTGACAATATATCCCTACCATTATTTCCAATTCGATATGAAATTCTAGAAACATCTATCTGGTGCCTATAAATCCAATCATGAAAATAATCAAATTTGTACTTCTAATAAAACACAACATATTCAACAAACATTGAAAACACTACTATATATTCATAAATATCCTTTGATTCCCCTTATCAGTACAAAAAACAATGATAAGGAGTATGATTTTTTCTTCCCTAACTAAAAGCCCGGATAAATGTTCCCATTATCTATACTAATAAAGGAACTAAAAAAAGAAACTATTTATAAGTGGTATTTAGTTATGATAAATCATACCCAAGATAATTTCATTTATATATTTATAATTATTTATTTTTAAATTTGTTTTATATTCTAATAAGTATATATGTTTATATAAACACAAAATATATATAATAAAATAAAAAATATAAGATATTATAAATTTCCCCTCACTAATTATATTTTAACATTCATGTTTATATATTATTAAATATGATATATATGAAAAAATTATATATATTTATAAAAATATAATATATTTATGATAAAATATATAGTATAATATATAATACATTCTCCCATACGGTACACCTGGTAAAAAATGCTCTCAAGAACGTGGAACTAGGTGAGTTAACCACCAACCTATATATATATATTTATTTGATTTATATAATAATAAGTACATATATGTGTATAAATATAATTTATAACTATATTAAAATATAAAATTTATTATCTATTTTATATTCATATATATATAATTATCAAGTTTATTTTAATTAGTGAATTGGTTGAATCATATATAAATATATATTTAATATTTACATACATACTAATAAATTATTAATTATGAATTATATAAAAGGAAATATATATATGTTTTTATTATTTTATAATTATTCATAATTATATATAAATATATATAATTATAATTACACATATAAAGACCCTATTTTTTAATTGTAAGTCTTTTGGAATATGTCTAGATGTATTTTCAAAGCTAGATGCTGAGACATCAAGTCATTATATTGCCTTATATTTCTATAGTTTATTTTATAAAAATATTAAATATATTTTTTATTACATGCACATGGTCTCATAAAGAAAATTTTTATTACTTAAGTGGAATCTATGATAGAAAATATGATATCATAGTTTAATCTGGAGTGTGATGCTTACCCAAGGTTGCAACTGGAATATGAGAGTGTGAGATGTCTAAATATAAGAGGTCATGAGAGGGCGAGTTTGGTTAAATATATAATTTAATATAATTATTAATTTTAATTAACCTAAATAGGTTTTCCATTTTTATAAATAAATATGGAAATATAACTAAATAAATCGACATAACCCAAGGATCATTCAGAAGTGCTCTTCAATGCTCTCAATAGAGATTAATAATTCGATGACGAAGAGACTCTAACTCCAGGTAGATCGAGATGTTACAACCACAACGAATCCTTTTCTTCATTAGTGAGTGTGTTCTTCATTAACGAACAATCCTATTACAGGTAGGACACATCAATTTTTGTATTCATCCAAAATTGATTAAACATTATGGGAATGATTGATTTTATTTGTTGATATATATTAAATCAATCATTTCCTTGAGCATGTGAAATATTTATTAATTGGTTTATTCATTTAATTCTCACATTAGATATCCATGAATATTTTATCTTGACATAACCTCTAGGACAATGATCAGTCAACTTTGTTTTGGTACTTTTCCCCAATTATTCTTCATGTTCTTCACTGATTGGACTACGAGGTCTCAGTTCGATAGGGCCAAGAAAGACCAATAACGATTAGAACACCTTATTCTCAGTGGATTCACATTAGGAATATAGAATTACAAATCTAATTTGGAATTGGATAATTCATATTTTATGGGTGATTCCACCAATGATTAAATAATTTTGAGTCATTATGGCCTATGATAGATTCTTGTGTGCATGAAGGATTTGAAAGTACCATTTGAATCTAATTTCTAACCATATGATGGATGGAAGTGTTGACTAAAGGCCTTCAACACCAATTTTGGGACCCTTGGTGGAGAGACCTGAGGAGGTGATGACAGATCTAAAACACTGAAAGTATATATAGAATTCTTTAATACACTCTATTACCCAATGTGTAATGTGATGAATACACTTCATGTAATTCCCATTTAGCTATTACACATGGGTTTTTAGAAATTTTTGGATGAAAAATCATTTGGCTAGACCACATATCATGTATCTATCCACATGTATGCAAGTTTTGTGATCAGAACACATGGTTAGGACCTCATGTGAGATCACACGTTGTGTACTAAACTATATCGACATGAGAAAAATTACACTGACATGTCCAAAGAACTCGGTTAGGATATTTAGTAGTTGAGGCATGCCATTTAGTCCACATAAATGTTGTAGAGTGCTACATGGTCAATGTTTTGTGCATCATAAAGGACATGGGAATGTAGTATAATAGGACCATCAATTTTGTTTGGTCCCTTAACATTTCTTTTACCCAAAAATTCATTTTGAGGAAACATATACCTCTCATATCTCCTTTTATTGGACTTCTATTTTTTCTAATGGGTAGCCTATCCTGAGTGTTTTATCTTCCAAAAATGTTACGGTGGCCACAATTATTGATTTTTAGATATGATGTGAGATTTTCAGAGTGTGATTCTTCTTTAGGAAACAGTCGATGTCAATAGTGATTTGGAAGGATCACCGGAGGCATTAGAGTGGCATCCTTCTACTAGGATACGGAATGGATCCTCTACCAACTCTTTAGAGTGGTACCCTCTTAGAGGATAGGGAATCAGCCCTCAATAAAATTTCTGAATGTTAAACTCCTTATAAGTAGGGATGGTCCCACTATCCGGTATCAGAGTGGAATCCTCTAGATGAGTTGGGAATGATTCCTCTTCCAAATATTAGTGTGGCACCCTCCAACATGGATAGGGTATGGGTCATGTACCTGTCCAATGAGTGGTACCCTCCTATGAGGTTTGGGAATGGGTTTTTTATTACTAGAGGGGGACCCTCCTACTATGTAGATAATTGGTCCTATATTTGATATCTGAGTGGAACCCTTCTATTATATTATGGAATGGGTACACGACTACTATAGTGGAGCCATCATGCTGTACTGGGATTGGTTTCTCTAATGACTACTATTGTGGAACCCTACATTTGGGCATAGAATAGATCCTCTACAGATTACGCGAGTGGCACCCTCCTATCAGGACATGAACTGGGTCCTTTACCTATCAACTAAGTGGAACACTCATATTGTACAATGGAATGGGCCATTTACCATGAAATTGTTAACCTTGACTGTGTGACTATGTGATGAGGTGTGTATTGACTTTTATGTATCTTCATATTGAAGCATGAGATGTTGGTCATTGATGATGGACCTCGGGGATCTAAATGAACTCTTTTTAAGATATGGTTTATGAGTTGGATATCCCCTTTCTAAATCATTTGTTATTATTTCATTTGAGCAGATAATTATATCATTGTTTTTGGATGTCGTTACTCTATTTAATTGAGTTGAACTATCTACTATCTATTCCTATCAAGTCTCTTCCATCACCTCGTTAACATTTAAGGGTTTCCTACATGGTATGTATATACACACTCAAGTATTGGATTTTGCAACATATTCTATTTCTTATGAACAATAAGGACAGGTTGGAGATGACTTCATAAGAGCATAGGGATAACCTATATTATTGACTTCATATGGTGGTCAGATCCTGGAGATTCGATGTTGGGCTCTCTGAGTATTTACTTTTCTTACATTTTTAGGTTACGAAATATCTGTAGTTAGGCATGTGTTTTTTCCCATTTCCTTCTAGTTTACATTATTTTGACTCATATACACCCTATAAGATTTTACATGTATGGTTTTCCCTATATATTGAATATTTTTATTATTATCCATATACACTTCTACCATGATATGGTTGTGTATGTTCGTACAGGTACATTAGGTAATGGTATCCCATATAATTGATACACTTTAATGCTTCCATTAAGGACTATATATAAAGGCATAGGGTATTTATAGCTCAAGCCCCGTTGGGTCAGGTCATGATATATTGGTATCATATAGTATAGTTCAGTGGGGGATATTTTAGTTATTTTATGTACATGATATTGTTTACCTTAATGGGGTTTCTCGATTATTGTCTTACATTGTGATGTGAAGATCAAGTCATAAATATATAGAGGCCTTTAAGATGGGTTCATGACATAGATGAGGTTGATTACATCCTTCTACCAATATATAGATTGGAAGACAAAACACAATATCCAAATATTGGTGGATATGCTGAGGGATTACCAGTTTGAATTTGATCTGTGCTAGGAGTATCACTTTCCAATGCTAGTGTTTGTGTACTAAAATTCATACCACTATAATATCATAACTTTTCCTTTCTATGCCCGGTATGGGAGACCATGTAGTTCATCCATGTACTGGAAAAATAAGTTCTATGAATCCATGAGTGGGTGAGGTCATATAATGTCCTGGTCATCCATGAGTGGATAAGAACTTCCATGAGTAGAAATAAATATTATAATGGGTGGAATCAGAGTCCCATGTAGTTTGATCTAGGATACCACATTTTCTTTGAGATTCTCATCATGGAGATGATTGTAGAGATTGATCTAGGGAGTAAAGTTATCCTTGATGTACATCGAGGTATTTGAGATCTTACAGTGGGTTGGAGAGGTTTCTTACTGCCTCACATTACCATCACATTTTGATTTAATTCACAACATCTACCACGTTTCATAGGTAATGAAATATGTTCATCACCCCATTCATGTTATTGACTAGGGTGAGATAGACATCAAGGACATATCAACTTTTACGGAGCACCCAATGGTGATCAGGGATCGGTATGAGGTAATCCTAAATGGATGGAACATCCTCTTTGTTCATGTGGTTGGGAATCATTGGAGCATATAAGAGATCTATTTGGAGGTGGAGATCTAGACATGGGCTCAGTATCCCAAGATTTCTATTTAGATGTTTCTTTTGGGGGAAAAATATTGATGGAGGGAATGTCGTAGAGGCCCAATTTTTTCCTTGTAATACAATTTAATATTTCAATATATATATATATATGGAGCCAGGTGCTAAGCCGATGTTGGATTATATGCCTTGGTTTTCCCATAATTTATTGTATTAAAATATTAATCTATTTAATATTACAGAGAAACATTTTCCATAAGAAAATGGGATATATTTTGAAAGGAACCTTAGATAAAAAATATGAGGCAATGATTGAATCTTTAACACAATGTTTACCTTAGCTATGACCTAAAATTGGATGGTGTGGATGTTCAAATAAAATAGGTCATATGTAGGTGTGTTTTGTTAAATAAATAATTATATTTATTTATTTTACTAAATTAACAAAAATAAATTTCTCATTTAAATAATTCATTATGGAATAATATCTAGGGTTATTTGTATTACCCTAAGATCGTTGATAATTTTTCTTCTACACACTCATTGGATAATCGGATTTATATGACTCGAAGACAACAAATCCAGGTAGATCGATACATAGTGAATGTAATGGCTTCTCTTCTTCTGGGCGAGTGTGTTCATCATTGACAAAAGATCCAATTCCATGGAGGAATATTCAAATTTTGGATTATTCCATAATTTATTAAATTTTTCATGATCGATTTTATTTCTTGATCATTTTCAATTCAATCCTTTTTTCACATACGAAATAGTTTTTTTGTTGGTTTATTCATTTCTTTCTCACCCATCATATCCTTGATTGTGTTATTTGGCCGTGAACTCTTGTCCAATGATAGTACCCATTTATATTGATTATTTTCCCCCAATGACTCCTTATTCTATTCATAGATTATCATATGGGTTCTCAAGTCAACATCGTTTGGTGCGGCCATGACAGATTGGATCCCATGGCTTTCTGGTATAGTAGGATGAAATAAAGGGAATTGTGAAATAGGGTTTGATTTTGATGATTTGTGGGATATGGGTGAATCCACCGAGGATTGACATGCCAGTGAGGTGTTGATGGTGAGGATACCTATGTGAGGTGTGTAATGGAATTGAACAAACCATTTCGAATTATATTTATAGCCACCTAATGTCCACATAAAACAAATGAGGTCCTTCCCCACTATTTTTAGGGGGCCTAGATCTGAGATATAAGGAAGTGAGGCCATATTTCGGACACTAAAAGATTATCTAGAGTTATATGAAAACCCATCTACATGGTATGTATAGTAATCAATACACATTCTGTAGTGCCCCTTTATCTATAGTGCAAGTGTTTTGAGAATGTTTAGGATAACACGCCATGTGGTTGGGCCACATATCAAGTCTTTCTCTTCAGGTATAATGTAAATGTGATAAGAAAACCTAGGCAAGACCTCATGCGAAAAAACACATTGTGTATTGATGTAAAATAACAAAGAATACATTACACGAACATAAACAAGGATCCTAGAAATGAGCCTAGGTGGTTGAGGCATGATGTGTAGCCCAATTACACATTGTGTGGTGCTACATGATAAGGGATCCATGTACCTTCAGGGATACTGACATGAAGGGGAGTGGGACCAGATGTTGTGTGGGTCCCCTTACATGTCGTGTAACCCTTAATTATTTTTTAGAAAAATTATACCTCTCATATATCATTCGATTGAATATATATTATGGACTATGAGTAGCCTATCCTAGGTATTGTTTTGTAGAACACGGTGGTGGCCTCCATCGAGGGTTTTTAAAAATGATACGATATTTTCCTAGTGTGACACTTCTTTATGAGATTATAAATGATATAATTGGTTAAGAAGGATCATCATAGAATCTTGAATGGCACCAACATGCTTGGATAGCGCATGGGTCATATACCAACATTATATAGTGGAACCAACTTGTGGTATAGGGCATGATTCCTCTATGTACACATTAAATGTATCCTCTTATTGGGAAGGGCATGGGTCCTCAATTGACTATCAGATTGGAACCCTCCAAAATGTCTAGGCGTATGTCCTCTAATGACTATTATATTAATACCCTCATACTAGGATAGGGTATGGGTCCTCTACATGTCCATCGAGTGGAACCCGCATGCGGAGACAAAGCTTCGGTCCTTAATTACAATCGTTGGACCCTCCTTTTAGGTAGGTCATGGTACATCAACTACTTTCATAGTGGAACCCTATTGTTTTATGAGTAAATGGGTCATAGACTAACCGAGAAGGACCCTCTAGCTAGGCTAAAAATTTGTTCTCTATAGATTATAATAATGGAACCCTCCAGCTACACAGGTCATGGATCCTCTATCAATTAGTTGAGTGGAAACCTCTTGTATGGATAGATATGGGTCCCCACAAAATATACATAGTGAAAAACTATTATATTTCTAGTACATGTGTATTATACCTAGAGATTATTACACTAAATTGTGTAGCAGAGTGATGAGGTGTGTCTTGACTTTGATGTCTCTTTTTACAGATGTTTGAGATTCTCGACATCGATAATAGACCTATTGGATCTGATTGAACCATTTTCCTAGGAATGACTATGAGATGGAGATCTGATTTCTCCCCCATTTGATATTATTTATTTTGATCATATATTTATATATATATCTATTTAATTGGATATTGTTACTCTACTACTTTGGGTTTATCTATCTACTAACTATTCCTATCATGTCACTAACGCATCCCCATTATCTTTTACAATGACCTAATAGGTATGTATATAATCACTTTTTCATGAAAATATCCCACACATGTCTTTTCTTATACAAATTATGAATAGGTCATTAGAAACTATTTAGGGGCATAGGGATACCTGGTAGAAATGAACACATATGGTAATTTGAGCATGGATATTTAGTTCTAGGCTCACTCAACATATACTTTTCCTATTTACTAGGTTGGTAAATATTTTTGGTAGGGAATGTAGTATTCACCTTTTATTTCTTGTTTACATTATTGTACTCATACACATCATAGATATTTTTATATGGATATTTATTCTCTATATATTTCATCATTGTGTTAATTTTCCACTACATTTCTGCATTGAGATGGGTGTGTGTGTTCATACAGGTGCATTAAGAAAATGACTCCAATTTTATTTACATCTTTCAGCGCTTGTTTCCACCACCTAACCTATGGAGGAGGTATTGGGTTGTTGATTCATGATCCATATTAGGTTTGGTCATGTGTTTGTGTGTGTTAAAATATAATTTTAAAAACTATATCAATAAATATATAAATAAATATATTGATACATTAAATGGAGTTCATAATTGAATTTATATAAATATATTCATATTAAAAAATTTACAACATAAAAATATATTTATATGTTTGGGTTTATTCATGTGTATTAATGTGTATGTATGTGGATGTATGTGAAAATATGTATTTGAATGTCGGCATGTGTATATATGCATATTTTTATTTATTTAGGTATTTTATTTTTTATGTATGTTACGGAATATGTGTATATTTGTATGTATGCCTATATATGTGTTGTATATTTACTTATGTGTTGATTAAGTGTATGTTTATGTGTATGTGTATGTGTATTTTTATGTGTGTTTATATGGATATGTATATGTTGTATATGTGTGTGATTATATGTGTATGTTTATGTGTATGTATGTTTGTATAATTATTTAATTATATGTGTGTACATGTATGTGTATATATATGTATGTATATGTGTCTGTGTGTATTTCTGTGTGTATATGTGGATGTGTATATATTTATGTATGTGTGTGTATACATGTGTAAGAATATGTAAGAGATGTATATATATATAATATGTGTGTGAATTCATATGTATGTGTTTGTACATGTATTTCATTGTATGTATGTTTTCCTATATGAATGTGTTTATATGTGTATATGGATGTATATGTGTAGATGCATGTATATTTATGTAAGTCTGTGTATATGTTTGTATGTGTATCTATGTGTATTTATGTATATGTTATATAATGGTTTACGTGTGTGTGTGTTTGTTCATGTATATGTGTGATTATGTGTGTTTATATAGATATAGGTATTCAATTTGTGTGTACTAATGATTATGTGTGTATGGGTATGTGAGTATGTATATGTTTATGTTTATGCATGTACATGTATGTTTGTTTCTGTATGTGTGTGTATGTGTGTATATGTATATATGTATATATGTGTATATGTGTTTGTTTATGTGTATCTCTACTATAGAAACCCTCATAGTCAATGATAAAAATGATCATTATTGAGTGAAAATATCCCTAACATGCTAAGAAATTAAAAAGTTGGAAACTTTTATCATTTCTTTTTTACCCCTAATAATGGTTCATTTTATCATCACTAAAATATACATGGATAAAATAGTTTTGGTTTGTAAATCTACTACATACTATAGTAGAAGCATAACAACATAACTAAAAACCATTAAAGGAATAAAAAATAATGAAAAAATTTCTATGTAAATACCAAAAAAAATCCTATACTGCATCTTAAAAACACAAAATTAAAATATTAAAAATAAATACAATTAATGTATATAATATTACATTGAACAATATTAAACACTCTTGTAATAGGATTTCTCCAATTATCAACCCAACCTCATGAAAAAGTGTGTCCCTTTAAAAAAAATTAATAACTAAAAATAAAATAGAAATTCACATTATAATTGTAATGATATCTACTCCATAAAAAATTCCAATGAAATTTTTGATTTAAAACACTTTAAACATATGATGAAATTTTAGTAGTGGACTGATGTGTTGTCACGACCTGCCTTCACCAAAAGGAGGGAAGGGTCAGCAGATTGCCAAGTATTTCCTTATTTAAGTTGAAGGAGAGATAATGACCCCCGAGACCCGCCTTCAATAGGACCCGGAGTGGCAACTAGCACCAAGGGTATAGAAATTTCTCACATATGGAAGGCATTACCCCTTTTTATTTTATAATATCGAGAGATGAGATAATGAAACTCAAAAACACCAAGGTAAAAGAAAAGTAAAGCCAAAAAAATAAACCATTCCCACATGCATGTTCCAAAAGTAAAGCCATAAGTACAAAAGGTGACTACAAGGTAAGTACCAAAGAGGAAAAGAAAAACAACAACTGCAACTGCTCCAAGGGTGCGAGCTAGTATGGTCCTGCGTGATCCCCGAAGTCCTCTTGGAAACCTGAAAGCAGTTTTATATACATAGGGTGAGCATACAAGTACACTCAGTAGGGAAAACCAAATATTCTTGTGCACAAGTGGGTGAACGTACTAAAGTCCAGTGAGAAAAAGAGTAAACCAAACACCTAACAAGGCAAACTATCCACCCCAAGCCTTACCTAGGAACACTCCCCAAATAACGCAAGTCATGTAATATATATATTAATAGCACATCGAATTTTGGGTACCCCGCGCCACTTTCCCACTGGTTATTTAGACATCCTACGCATCGGACCAATCCCGCCATTCTCACCACAGTCCCACTGCCACACCCGCCCGCACACACCTGGGCCACAACCACACGCAGTACCACTGCTGAAATCCCGCCCGCACACACCTGGGCCTCAACCGCACATAGTCCCACTGCTGAATCCCGCCCGCACACAACTAGGCCACAAATGTCACATGTAACCATGCCTGCAAACACCTAGTCCAGAACAACCACCACCACGCCCGAAGACACCTGGGCTAAAGGATCCACTGCCATGCCCGAATACACCTGGGCCTCATCCCGAAGACACTTGGGAAACCACCTTCTGTACACACCTTTCCAACCACCACACTACCCAGCCCGAAGGTTCTTGGGCTAATAATGGACCTCAGGCCGTCACAGCCTGCCCGGAGATACTTGGGCTATCCGGGAAAGAGAGAAGAACAGGAGCTAATAACCAGCCACTATGAATAGTGTTGGGAAAACACCCTCCCCCATGAAATGGTGGTGTTTGGAACTAAGTGCTCAACTTGGTTGGGGCATGAATAAGAACACAATGCTACAAGTATATATATATAGGTTACAAGCACTCACCCAAGCTAGGTTTTTCTTCAGACATCCAACAGATCACAACAGCACTCAAGCCCGAGTCACGACTCATGCTAACAACCCATTTGTCCCTTTTATTATTTCACGTTCAGTAATAATGTTTATGTTTAAGCACTACTGGGAAACTAGTAGGAATAGGCATAAGTCCAAGAAAGTAAACAGTCAAACATCAACTAAAACGCCCACACCAAGTTCTCAACAACAGAGGATTCCACCCCAATTCGTGATATAAACAAGTATCCACCCGGTCTTCAAACTCAAAACCACTGAATCAATACCAACAGGAGATCCCATCCCCAAAATTCACAAAACCACCGAGGGTATAAAAGAACAGGGGATACAATCCCCTCTCACATCTCCAGCAATCGGCCCGAAAGGGAAAAAACCAACTACAACCACCAACACAAGAAGGGCCTTGCCTGTATTTTCAGATTTAAACTACTTAACACACTCCATGATTCAAATTCTGTGTGTTCTAACCGGGAGGTATCACAGAAGGGTTGATCCTAGTTCTTTCAATTTATTCAGCCGGATATACGTGATTAAACAATTCACTTTTCATAGCAGGAGTTTACAACCACAAACAAGCCATTTAAAACATCAGCAGGGCTCATTAGTGCACAAACAACGACCACCAACATCCTCGATTCTCAGGAGGCATAAGCCAGCACAACTCAACAAGATGGTCACAGAAGAAACAACATCAAAATATAAGACAGCATCAAAAAACACAGCCCCCCTCTCTTTCTTTATAGAATTCATTCATTATCTTAATTAAGTTCGGTCCAACCAGTTCTATAGAAACAAAAGCACGCCCACCCCGCATGATACACAAAAGAGAGAGGCGAAGGAGAATTTCCCTACTTGTTGATAGATGATCAATGTTTAGGCCGGGGGCGCGGAACTTTACGGATAACGATGCAGCGCGCCCGATGCACCATAAGATGTTTGTGAAAAGCCACGATCGAGAAAAGAGAGACCACGACTAACCCTTAGTTTATAAGATTTGAGGACGGTTGAGGTGAAAACACGAAACCGCATAAGGTGCGGGGGTCATGGGTTGACCACGCGGCTCCACTCGTCATTAAAAGAGGGGTCGGGTGGTTTGGGCCGACTCATGAATTGATTAAGTATTTAATTAAAACTCTTATGCACGTTATGGGTCTTTAAAACACGCTCAAACAGGTCAAAATAGGGTTTAAAACCCTATTTGCGCATAAGGGAGCGCTACTGGAAACAACATGACAAGGCTGGGTGACACCGATCGGTCTCACCGATCGGTCTCGCCGATCGGTCTCACCGAGACACCACTACTTTAGGACCCAGATTTTGGCAAAGGGAAGGACCAAGATAGTCTGGGGCATCACATCAGATACCTCTCAAACTATTCTCATCCCCGAGAATTTAAACAACCCAGAAGGAAAGGACAGGTCTGAACAACCACCCCGAATGATACCTATCATGAGTGAACCTCATCGTTAACTAAGAACACCTTCCTGTCACGAACCAAGAAACACACCATGCCAAACTGCCCAGGCATGTGGGTTGGGGAGTCTCCTCTCCCATGTCAAGATATTATCCACTTTGGGTGGCACCAACTCGCCCGCACGGGTTTAATTGCATCCACCTTAATTCGTCTTGTTTAGGGGTCAGTTTCTCTCCTTCCCCATAGTCGGGGCTTTTCACACACAAGCAAAGGAAGAAAAACTAGTACATTTTATAGCCAAAAGACAAAACATTCTATCACAACAGGTACAACAAGGAACAAAATGTAAAACAACTCTGGGTACTGGGTATGCATCTGTGCTTCCCTCTCCAACATACTCTCCTTAATCCCACCATGTCTCCACAAAACGCGAACCAAGGGAATGGTTCGCCCGCGAAGCACCTTTTCGTTGCGATCCTCGATCACCACTGGTCTCTCCACAAAGGTCACGTCATCGTCGATGTCCAGCTCACCCCAATCAAGGACGTGTGAATCATCGTGCAGATACCGACGGAGCTGGGACACATGAATGACATCATGTATCCTTAGTAGTGGCAGTGGGAACGCTACCTGCTAAGCCACTTCACCGACCCGCCGCAACACTTGGAAGGGTCCGATGAATCTGGGAGAAAGCTTACTCCCTTTGTCGAACCTCCGCTGCCCACGCCGAGGGGAGACCTTTAAGAACAGGTGGTCCCCAACCTGAAACTCCAAGGGCCTCCTCCTAGTATTAGCATATGACTTCTGTCAGTCCTGGGCCACCTTTATCCTTTCTCGTATGAGCTGAACCTTCTCTGTGGTGTTCTGCACCACCTCTGGACCAAGGATGCCTGCCTCTCCTACTTCGGTCCAACACACAGGCGAACGACATGGCCTCCCATACAATTCTTCAAACGGGGCCATGCCAATGGTAGAGTGGTAGCTATTATTGTAGGAAAACTCTACCAGAGACAAGTATTGCACCCATGATCCTCCTGAGTCCAGAACGCATGCTCGCAACGTATCCTCCAAGGTCTGGATGGTGCGCTCTATTTGTCCATCTATCAGGGGATGGAAAGCAGTGCTAAGGCGTAACTGGGTGCCAAGAGAATGCTTCAATCCTCTCCAGACTTGCGAGGTAAATCGTGAATCCCTATCCGAGACTATAGACCTTGTAACTCCATGCAACCTCACCACCTCATCCACATTCTTTCGTGCCAAAGCGTCCATAGTACTCGACTCCCTGATCTCCAGAAAGTGAGACAATTTCGTCAACCTGTCCACTACCACCCAGAGGGCGTCATATCCCCCTTGGGCCTTGGGTAGTCCTGTGACGAAATCCATTGATATGTCATCCCACTTCCACTTGGGGACATCTAGGGGCTGTAGTAGGCTGCCTGGAACTCGGTGTTCAGCCTTCACTTGCTGACACACTAAGCACCTGGCCAAAAACTCTGCCACTGCTCGCTTAACTCCGTGCCACCAAAACTGCCTCTTCAAACCCTGGTACATCTTGGAAACTCCTGGGTGTACCGCCAGGGGTGAATTGTGTATCTCACTGAGAACCCTACCGCGCATCGCCTCTGGGACAAACAACCTTTTCTGGAAAAGCATCTGGTTCTGACCATCCTCTTTCCATCCCTTCGGAGCATTTCCCTGGTCAACATGGTCACACATCACTTCACACTCTAGGTCTCCCCACTGAGACTCCTACACTTTCTATAATAGGGATGACTGCACTGTCATCTGATATAGGCAGCCTCTGCCGCTATCAATCTTCACATCCAGGTGTAAGGCATCCAACTCCTCCATTGCCTTCTAGGCGTCCGCCGACTCTCGGACCGCATCCTTATGCGTCCTCCTATTCAAGGCATCGACCACCACATTTCCCTTGCCCTCGGTATAAGAGATCTCGAAGTCCTAATCCTGGAGGAACTCCACCCATCTCCGCTGTCACAAGTTTAAGTCCCGCTGGGAGAAGATATAACTCAAGCTTTTGTGATCCGTGAAGACCACAAAGCGTTCCCCGATGAGGTAGTATCGCCATAACTTTAGAACAAAAATTACCATTGCAAGCTCCATGTCATGGGTGGTGTAATTTCACTCATGGGAACTTAGCTTCCTGGACCCATAAGAGATCACCCCTTGTCGCTGCATCAACACGCATCCCAGGCCCTGTCTCGAAGCATCACAGAATACCTCATAGGCCACCCCTTCTTCTAGTAATCTCAGCACTGGGGCACTGACCAACTTCTCCTTCAGATATCTGAAGGCTGACTAGCACTGCTCACTCCATACGAAAGCTTGGTCCTTCATGGTCAGAGCCATCAAAGGGGATGCTACTCGGGAGAAGTTGGGTTCGAATCTCTGGTAGTAACCCACCAGCCTGAGGAAACTTCGGACATCCGCCACATTCTTGGGTGCTTCCCAAGAAACAACTGCCTCAACCTTTGATTGGTCCACCGATACCCCCTGCTCAGACACTACGTGCCTGAGGAAGTGCACTTCTCATGTCCATAACTTTCATTTTGACAACTTCCCATAGAGCTGGTGCTATCGAAGGACCTCCAAAACTATCCTCAGGTGCTTTGCATGGTCCTCCTCTGATCTTGAGTAGACCAGGATGTCGTCGATGAACACAACCATGAACCGATCCAGGTACTCCCGGAAGATGGAGTTCATAAGCCCCATGAAAACAGATGGGGCCTTTGTAACACCGAAGGGCATGACTACAAACTCGAAGTGTCCATACCTGCACCTAAACGCTGTCTTCGGGATGTCACTCTTTTTCACCCTCAGCTGGTGGTACCCAGACCGCAGGTCGATCTTCGAGAACCATCCTGCCCCTTTTTGCTGGTCAAAAAGATCATCTATCCTCGGAAGAGGGTAGCAATTCTTGATCGTCACCTGATTCAGCCTCCTATAGTCTATGCACAACCTAAGGCCACCATCTTCCTTCTTTGCAAACAAGATCGAAGCACCCCAAGGTGACGCACTCGGATGAACATAACCCCTCTTCATCAGATTTTCAATCTGTATCCGCAACTCCCGTAGCTCCTAAGGTGCCATCCGGTAAGGATCCATCGAGATTGGACGAGCGCCGGGCTGCAGGTCTATCCCGAACTCGATATCATGTCGAGGGGGTGGAGTCGTCACCTCCTCATGAAAGATTTCCATAAACTCATGGACGATATCTGGAACATCCACCATTTCAGCATCTACTGATTCCAGTGACAGCTCAGTCAACAAGGAGAGGAGAGGTTCCTATCTCTTATTTCCCTTCAGACTGCTCCGCTCTCCAGTGAAGGTAACACGCCAGCTATCCATGTCTGAGAACACCACCCTTCTTTGAAAATAGTCGTTGACGGTGGACACAGAAAATAGCCATTAGATGCCTAAGATGACATCGTATGGCTGAATCTGCAGCAGAAGAAGATCCCTAACCGACTGATGTGGTCCTATCATTAGTCTACATCCCCGACAAACAAACAACAAGTTGGTCTGACCTCCGACTAGTGTTCTCAACGCCAGGGGAACTGGAAGTCTCTCCGCATATAAACTCAGGGCATAGGCTACGCTGGGTGCAACAAAGGAGTGCGAAGCTCCGGTATCAAACAAGGCATAAGCAAGCGTGCTAAACAGATTGATCGTACCTCGAACAACCTCTGGCCCTGCTGGAACTATTTCCTCTGCGGCGTGGAACTGTCCACGCCCAGCTCCCCTGCCCCTTGGCTGTCATCCACCTCCCCGACCACGCCCTGGTCGAGGTCCATGTGGAGCGCCCTGAGGTCGGCCTCCTCCTACGTCTGCCCGTGGAGGAGCGGGAGATCGCTGTCCCTACTGCTACTGTTGGAAAGGTCTGGCTAGAAGCTGCTACTACTGGGGCGGGTGCTGGGGATGACTGCCACTAATGTACTGCACCCGGTCGGGGCACTGACTCCAGAGATGTACATGGCTCCCACAGACGAAGCACCGCGGGATCGGTCCTGAAGGGAAAGGGCGAGGGCCGGGGGATCGAAACTGAAACTGCTGCGGCCTGCTCCCTGCGGGTCGGAACCTAGAGGGTCCTGACGCTGGAGGCCTAGTGCTGACGGCCTTCCCCTTGGATGGTCCAAGCTAGATCCCCTCTCACGACACTCCCCCTAGAGCATGAATCCTCTCCACCAGTTCAGCCTTCTTCTGGACCTCCAAGTACATCGGCAGGGTAAAGGGGGTAACAACATACTGAAGGGAGGGTCGGAGTGCCTCCTCTAAACATCTTTTCTGAGACTCCTCGTCGCGAAAGAGGTCCGGAGAAAAACGTAGGAGGTCCTTGAACTTGATCCCTAGCTCCCTCACAGACATACTCCCCTACTGGAGGGAGAGTAGTTCCTACCTCTTTTCTGCCTTCATCGTCAAGGAGAGGAATTCCGCCTAGAACTCCCTCTCGAAATCCACCCAGGCCACCTCAGACTCTCTCCTCTCCCCCAGGTAAAGCATCCACCACTGATGCGCTGCTCTTTGCATCTGGCTGATGGCCAGAGGAACCCAGTACTCGGTCGGGGCCCGAATCAGGCCGAAGGCTATAACTAGCTCCTCTAGCCAGGCTTCCATCTTCATATCGGAGGTTCTGCCCTCATACTTCTCGAGGGCCTGTTGCTGGAAGGCTGGAAGAGTCTTCTGCCACTGGTTGTCCTCTTCATCTCGATCAGCTCTCTACCGATCAGCCAAAGTAGTCTTCGGGCTCTCAATCGCCTGTACCACACGTGGTCTCCTTCCAGGTGCCATAGCTGCAAGGTAAACAAGGAATGCCAAAGCCCAAGTAGTTCAGAATACCGTTCTTAAAACTTCATTAAATTTAATTTATTCTTAATCCCCAAGATATCCCAGAAACACAAAAACACAAGTCATTATGATTCATGTACCTTTCCTAGGGTCTCTACCCTGCAATCAGTGTGGCCTCACTTAGTCGTTCGGTAGGTCTAGAGTCCTTGCATCGGATCATGGGGGGCCCTAAAATCATGTGTCCTAGCCGGTCATACCTGGCCTAATTCATGAACCAAGGTCACCCAACACTGTTGCCTTACCACCCCATGCAATCTTCACTATGCCTAACTCCAGACTCCATCCTATCTCTCAACGATCACCTCTGACACCATTCTGTCATGAACCGCCCTCACCAAAAGGAGGGAAGGGTCAGCAGATTGCCAAGCCCTTCCTTCTTTATGTTGAAGGGGAGATAATGACCCCCGAGACCCGCCTTCAATAGGTCCCGGAGTGGTGACTAGCACCAAGGGTATAGAAATTTCTCACATATCGAAGGCATTACCCCTTTTTAATTTATAAGATCGAGAGATGAGATAATGAAACTCAACAACACCAAGGTAAATGAAAAGTAAAGACAAAAAAATAAACCATTCCCACATGCATGCTCCAAAAGTAAAGACACAAGTACAAAAGGTGACTACAAGGTAAGTACCAAAGAGGAAAAGAAAAACAACAACTGCAACTGCTCCAAGGGTCCGAGCTAGTAAGGTCCAGCGTGATCCCCGAAGTCCTCCTGGAAAACTTAAAGCAGTTTTATATATGTAGGGTGAGCATACAAGTACACTCAGTAGGGAAAACCAAAGACTCTCGTGCACAAGTGGGGGAACGTACTAAAGTACCGTGAGAAAAAAGAGTAAACCAAACACCTAACAAGGCAAACTATCCACCCCAAACCTCACCAAGGAAAACTCCCCAAATAACACAAGTCAAGTAATATATATATTAATTGCACATCAAAGTTTGGGTACCCCACGCCAGTTTCCCACTGGATATTTAGACATCCTACGCATCGGACCAATCCCGCCATTCTCACTGCAGTCCCACTGCCACACCCGCCCGCACACACCTGGGCCACAACCACACGCAGTCCCAATGCCAAAATCCTACCCACACACACCTGGGCCTCAACCGCACATAGTCACACTGCTGAATCCCGCCCGCACACACCTGGGCCACAACTGTCACATGTAACCATTCCTGCAAACACCTAGGCCAGAACAACCACCACCACGCCCGAAGACACCTGGGCTAAAGGATCCACTGCCACACCCAAAGACACATGGGCCTCATCCTAAAGACACTTGGGAAACTACCTGCCGCACACACCTGGCTAACCACCACACTACCCCGCTCGAAGGTTCGTGGGCTAATAATGGACCTCAGGCCATCACAGCCTGCCCGAAGATACATGGACTATCTGGGAAGGGGAGCAGAAAAGGAGCTAATAACCAGCCACTATGAATAGTGTTGGGAAAAACACCCTCCCCCATGAAATGGGGGTGTTTGGCACTAAGTGCTAAAATTGGGTGGGGCGCGAATAAGAAACACAAAGCTACAAGTATATATATATAGGTATCAAGAACTCACCCAAGCGAGGGTTTTCTTCAAACAGCCTACAGATCACAACAGCACTCAAGTCCGAGTCACGACTCACACTAACAACACATTTGTCCCCTTTCTTATTTCACGTTCAGTAATAATGTTTATGTTTAAGCACTACTGGGAAACTAGTAGGCATAGGCATAAGTCCAGGAAAGTAAACAGTCAAACATCAACCAAAACACCCACACCCGGTTCTGAACAACAGATGATTCCACCCCAATTCGTGATATAAACAATTATCCACCCGGTCTTAAAACTCACAACCACCGAATCCATTCCAACAGGAGATCACATCCCCCAAATTCACAAAACCACTGATGGTATAAAAGAACAGGGGATCCCATCCCCTCTCACATCTCCAGGAATCGGCCCGAATGGGAAACAACCAACTACCACCACCAACACAAGCAGGGCCTTGCCGGTATTTTCAGATTTAAACTACTTAACACACTCCATGATTCAAATTCTGTGCGTTCTAACCGGGAGTTATCACAGAAGGGTTGATCCTGGTGCTTTCAATTTATTCAGCCAGATATACGTGATTAACCAATTCACTTTTCACAGCAAGAGTTTACAACCACAAACAATCCATTTAAAACATCAGCAGTGTTCATTAGTGCAAAAACAACGACCACCAACGACCTAGATTTTCAAGAGGCATAAGCCAGCACAACTCAACAAGATGGTCACAGAAGAAACATCATCAAAATATAAGACAACATCAACAAACACAGCCCCCCTCTCTTTCTTTATAGAATTCGTTCATTATCTTCATTAAGTTCGGTCCAACTAGTTTTACAGAAACAAAAGCACGCCCACCCCATATGATACCCAAAAGAGAGAGGCGAAGGAGAGTTTCCTTACTTGTTGATAGATGATCGATGTTTAGGCCAGGGTCTCGGAACTTTACGGATAAGGATACGGAGCGCCTGATGCACCAGAAGCTGTTTGTGAAAGGCCACGATCGAGAAAAGAGAGACCACGACTAACCCTTAGTTTATAAGAGCTGAGGATGGTTGAGGTGAAAACGCGAATCTGCGTAAGGCGCGGGGGTCATGGGTTGACCATGCGGCTCTACTCGTCATTAAAAGGGGGGTTAGGTGGTTTGATCCGACTCATGAATGGATTAAGTATTTAATTAAAACTCTTATGCACGTTACGGGTCTTTAAAACACGCTCAAACATGTCAAAATATGGTTCAAAACCCTATTTGCGCATAAGGGAGCACTACTGGAAACAACTTGACAAGGCCAGGTGACGCCGATCGGTCTCAGCGATCGATCACGCCAATCAGTCTCACTGAGACGCCACTCCTTTAGGACCTGGATTTTGGCAAAGGGAAGGACCAAGATAGTCTGGGTCATCACATGTGTTGTTGGTTCCTAAAGTAAAAAAATTACTCCAAGGGCATTTTTCCAACACTTCCATCCCAATCTGAGCTTGGTTTCTTTGTTAAGACACATGCATAGTTTATTTTTTTATTATTAATAAATGAAAATAATATAAATTCTTGTATTTCATAACAATGAGTTATCCATGAAAAATATTAATATGCAGTTAATTCCTATGAATCAAAACTAGTTTAAGGATCTTTTTCCTATGTTTTCACATCAATTTACACATTCCTGGTAGGTTTGGAGCACTTGAAAGGTGATATTTTATCTTAATTAAAATTTATAGTTAAAATTTTACATTAGATCATATTGAAAAATAAGTGCATATAATTGAAAAGTGATTAATTCTTACAGATCAAAAAGGATTTAAGGACCCTTTTATATCATTTTAGTGGAAATAGAACCTCGTTTGATTGGTTTTGAACTCTTTTTGGTGTCTTGGGAATTTAATAAAAATATGAAGATCAAACAAGTCGTTTTTTTATTCAATGAAATTATATTATTTGATTGATTTGTGTCTACATTCAAACGTTATGAAATGGATTTATGTTTCTTTTATTATTATTTCCAACAATATAAACTCATTTTCCATGTTTTACACCCCACATTGGTGATTTATCATTTATTAATATGTTTTTACAAATTAAAATAATATTTTCTACTATATATAGAAATCAAGGTATAATATTGATTCATGATTAATTCATACATATCAAAAATTATTTGAGGATATGTTTTCTATTTTTGAACATAAATATGAGTATTCCGAATTAGCTTTGACCCCTTGATGGGTGGAATGTTATTTTGTTAAAAATTCTATGGTGTAATTATTATTTATAACATATATTGAAATAAAATAATTTTATTGATTCTTAATTGATTCATATAGATCATAAATGGCCAAGCAATCATTTTCCAATGTTTTCTTGTTAATCTATGTTTATTTTGTTAATTTTGACCACTTGATGGGTTATATGACATATTAATAAAAAAACAAAAGTGAAACGGTACATTAGGTCAAACCAAGAACTGTGATCATCAGATTGATCCGAGATGAATTAATATAGATAAATATTAACACAAGGATCATTTTCCTAATTTTTTTTTGATTTTGTTGTCTTTTCCTCTGGTTTTACCCCTTGATGGGTCATATGTGATCTTAATAAAAACAAAAATGTTAAATGGTACATAGTATCATACCGAGAAATGAAAGAATCCAATAGATACTTGATCAATTTTTATAATTCAACAATGTATAAATTATTGTTCTCATATGTTTCTATATAAATAAAAACTCATTTTCAATGTCTCAACCCATTTAGGTGACATGTTACATTAGATACTATGTAATGGTGTAACTGAACTTTTTATTATACTAACTAAATATGGTATTATATTGATTTAATGTTCATTAAAACAAATCCTAAAATACATTAAGATAATTCACTAATCATTTAATATAATACAAGATTAGTTTCTCTATTATTATCCCAAAATAGTATATATATATATATATATATATATATCTTGTATTGAAAAGTGTTATGAATTTAAAATCACACCTTTAATCAAAATATGAAATATTGGAATCAAATTGATGAAAAGATGTATCCTACCAATAAAAAATGATTTGAGGATCATTTTTGTGAGTTCTCACATAAATGTGAACTCGTTCCCTTATTTTTATCCCATTGATGGTTGAAATTTAATTTTAATAAAAATATAAATGTGGCATAGATATTTGGATCATATTAGAAAATATAGGCATCAAATTGAGGGGATGTTAATTCTTACATATCAAAAATTGTTTATGTATATTCCATATATGTTTTTATAGTAATTTTCACTCTTTTGTAAATTTTGATAATGTTTAGTTGACGTGATAATTTCAAAAAAATATTAAGGTTAAACAACACATTTGCTCATACTGTGAAATTCAGGTATTGTATTATAATATTATTGGTTCACAAGGATCCAAAATGATTCTAATATAATTTTCTTAATTCGTTTCACCAATATTAACCCATTTTAATTATTTTGACACTTATAGTGGTGATTTTCCTTTTTTTAAATAGAGTTATCAATTTGAAAACACAATTTTTATCGTAATAGGATAACAAGGAATTAGATTGATATACATTCGATTCCTAAAAATTAGTACTAGGTTTGAAATTTTTTCATAAGTTTCAACTATGACATGATCACACATGTTGAGTTTCGAGACATTGATGGGTGATATGTAATTTTAATAAATATATAAATGGTGAATTTTACATTGGATCATACTGGGAAATATAATAGTCATACAGATTCTCAATTGATTCTTATAGATCAAATATAAATAGATGGTCATTTTCCTAAGAATTAATTTTAATACAATGATTTTATCATGGTTTTGACTCTATGATGGGTGATTTGTCATTTAAAAAAAATACAGAGGTGAAATGATAATATTAATCATTCTGAGTAATCCAAGCATCATATTGATTTTTTATTGATTCACAAAGATCAATAAATAATGTTTGGATCATTATTCTATTCTTTCATATCAATCTAATGTTGTTTTATCAATTTTCTACCCCAATATGGGTTATGTTTCATTTTATGAGAAATAAAAAGGTCAAATTGTACTATGGCTCTTACCATGAAATTGGAGCATAATGTAGACATTATATCAATTAATATAAATAAAAAATGATCCATATATCATTATCCTTTGTTTCTATGGAAATGATTTGATATTTACACATTTTTTACCTATTTTTGGTAATTTCTTAGCATAATAATAATATGAAAGTGAAAACATACATCCGGTCATGCCGGTCAATTCAGGAATTAAATTGATTTGTGATTGGTTTAATCAAATTATAAATTAATTGATGTATTTTCTCATATGTTTTCACATAATAAATTAATTTTTGGTTGATTATGAACCTTATATAGTTAATTCATCCTTTATTAATTAGTTTTGACAACATGAATTCATACATTCTTTAAAAAAAATTAGAGCATAAGATTTTTGTGTAGATGATTCCTACCTATCACAAATCATTCAATGACCATTTCATTATTTTTTCACATTAATTTAAACATTTATACTCAATTTTTACCTCTTAGTGGGTGATACATCATTTTAATAAAAAAATGAGAGGTGAAATGGTACTTTGGATAATATCGTGAAATCCAGGAATCCTATTGATGTGATGTTTACACATATAGTTTAGAAATTATCTGAGGATTATATTTTTATATTATCCTGAAAATGAGAATATGTTTTCTCATTTATAACCCCTTTAGGTGACCAAATACTTTATGAATAATATGAATTCCAAATAGTACTTTTGATCATACTATAAATTTTAAATATAATATAGAAATCTGTTTGATTCATATGTATCAAAAATTACATTAAGATTGTTGTCCATAAATTTTACACAAATCTTAGCCAATTTCACCACTTTTGACCACTGAACTGGTGATTTTAGATTTACTTATAATAATTTACAAATTTATTTCATTTTTTCCATCATAGAAATCAATCAAGGTGTTGGATTGATGTTTAGTTGGCTGTTATAGATCAAAAATTATTAGAGGATATTTTTCCTATGTTTACACATATGTCTACATCCTCATGTATTTTTGACCCCTTGGTAGATTTTATCTCATTTTAGTAATGTTATAATGCTAAATAATTACTTTTGATTATACTAAGAAATCTTGTCATTATATGGATGCTCGATTGATTTCTATATATTAAAAAATACATGAGGGTCATTCTATTATGTTTCAAATCTAATACAAATTCATTTTATCTAATTTTTATGATCTCCGGTGATGTTTTAAATTTATAATAATATAAAGGTGAAAAAACACATTTCATCATTACGACCAAATCATAATGATCTATAAAAAATTAAAAAAAATTAAAAAAATGATAGGGTGTCAACTCATTATCATTTTTCTAAAGAGTTTCATATCACATACTATTCTAACTCTTTTCTAAAAAAATATTCTTCTTCTTTTGAATATATAGACTGGAGAAATTGTAGTAGAATAATAAAAATTTAAATAAATTATTAATAAATATTTTAAATGAATGATTATTTACATTTGTAATTATCTCTTTGGGATGATATTTTGTTGAAGGAATACGATATCTTTCCTAAATTTACAATCATAGTATCAAAAATTGTTTTCCAGAACTAATTTCAAATATAAAATAAACATAAATAAAAGTAAATAATTTTTTTTATATGTGTTCTGATGGTGATATTTTATTAGATATACCATATTATTTTTCCATGTGTAGAAATTGAGAGGATTCATGTGCTCATTCACTCTCCTCATACCATGATGATTTTGTATTTAAAGATCAACCTATTATAAAAAATCGTCATAAAAGATAATATAAAATGTGTAATTTATTATTTTCAGAAAATTGTTCACTATAGTGTTTTACAAATTCTAAATATATATCATGTGTTGTTAATATTTTTTAAAATTCCTTGTTTTGGATCAATAAAATAATCCTTCAGGGTATCCATATTGAATGCTTGTAGAATGAATAAATCCATAAAAACTGAAATGAATAAATAATGAAAAAAATACATTATTGGATTATATTTTATATTTTTTTCTCTAACATTACATACATTAAAAATAGAATATTTTCAATTATTTTCATTTCAAACCCCTTTAATGGCCCATATATTCATCAATTTATTCTATATCTAATTATGTTATTTTCATAGAAGTGATTTCTAGATTAATGAGTCCAAATGCACCATTGAATTGATTTCCCATTATATAGTAGTGACGTATATTTGGGTAGAAAATATGAACAGTTATTAAATATAATTAATTTAATATATCAATTATTAGAAAACTAGATTACAAAAATTTACCTCATGTATACATTCGCAATTGATTTTCCCATCCATTCCTGATTGATATTTTCATTTAAAACTCAGGAACAATACTCTCTGAAATGGTCACCCCATAAATTATTTTTCAAATTCAATCTATGTTGTAATTTTAACACTCAATGTTTTTACCACAACAACTTTTACTGTTTATAAATGAAGAATTTCAATTGGTGGTTTTAAGGTACACTGGGTAGGTCCTTTCTATTTCTATGTTGATCCACAAAATATTATACATTTGAACTTCTATTTCCCATCCCATTATTTATCTATAATATAATTATTTAATTCAAAACAGTTTTTTGAAATTATTAAATGTTTTTTATTTGAGAATAATAGTAAATGGAATAAAAAATATCATCAAATATCTCTATATGACCAAAAAATGATATTAATTTTACAATATCATTTTAAATTGTAATAATATCGAGATCATAAAGGGGTACTGAATTATGAAATCTCAACTCATGAGATATTTGATTCCCCAGCCTCATGTGATATTTTGGGAAATATTTATTATGTAAAAAATTTCATTGGATTTTTTATAGTGTCCTCCTTCTAAAAATGTGATGGTGTGGTGGTGATATATATAATACATATCCAAATTAACTCTAACAAATATTATATAAAGTTATTGGAATTTTATTTATTCATATTTAAAAAAAATTATTAAAAAATTGACTACCTCAGGTGTGGAAGGTCGTTAATGGAAGTGGATGGCCTTAAAGTTAGCGGGGAATGGGTCTTAAAGTAGTTCTTATTCTTTTATTGTTTCTAGTTTACCCCATTGTATAAACCAATCCATTTAACCAAACTTTATATTATTTTTTTAGTATCTATTTCTTCTTACCTGTCTTTCATTTTCTCTATTGAATCCCCCTATGAATTTTCTTTCTCAAAATATCCTCGATCTGAAACTCCAAAATAATAACATAAGATGTGGACATATTATTTTTTCCACATCTATGATATTATAAGTAATCATTATTCTACTATAATTTTTTGTAATTATTTAAAATGACCCACATTAAAACATATTATTATAGGTATTAATTTTTATGTAAGGTTGTTAGAATTCATAAAAACTATTATTTGGTCATAATTACATTTGATTCCCATACTAGTTATGTTTTTTCATTTTAAGTTTTTTTGTATTTACTGACACGATCATTGTTTCATAGAACAAGAATTGGGGAAGAAGTCTATTTTCATTTCGATTCATCAAACTGTATACAAAAAATAGAATACAATTATGTTGTTTCTTCATGCCACATAAAAGAATAATTACACATTTAAAAAACATACCATTTTTTCTAGTGAGGGGGAACCCCATCCTCTATTTATGTTAGAGGTATATTGGTTTTGATTTAATATTTTTATTTTTACATCCAATTTATTATTTCAATTTTTCACAATTTTGAATAAAATTGAATAAAAAATTAATGTAAAATAAAATGTTTCCCGTCACACTAATCCTGAATTGATCATCCTTATGGTGAGAAATGAATCAATTTTATGGTTTTTGTTTTATATTGTGTTCATAAATAGTTTTTGGGTGGGGATTGACTTTCCCCTGATCATCTTTAAGATTTCACTTTGTTAGAAGTGTCTAAAAGGATATACGACCCTTTCCACGCCTCATTAATAAAATTTATTATAGTAATCATATAATAACAAAATCTGCATGGGAAAATGAAAAGTAAATCAATGCTTTATTATATGATTTTTAATTAAAATGGATATATATTGTCATAACAGTACTCTAATTTATTTTGATATAATAGTCTTCAATATTGGAAGAGAATTGTACTATATATCTATATCAATCTCCACCTACATTCATGTTTTTACCCCAATGTAACTAATGAAAAGTGACTTGTTTATTTCAATTGGTTGGTGATTTTGATTCCACACAACTTAAAATTTTAAAGATATTTTTATTTCATTGATAAATATTTTTAATAGGGTGTATATTTTTCACTCATACATCTTTCAACCACACTTTATCATCTAAAAATTCCTCAATTTTAACATTGGTGGTGTCTTGTTCCTTAGGATTGGTAGGACCAATCTATGGAAAATCCATTTTGGTATGATTATCTAAAAATATTTTTTATATTATATAAATATTTAATGAACATATAAAATTATAAGGAAAATAATACTATATTGAAATAAAATTAACCTATACATTAAACTCTACATAACTTTTTCAAAATTTTGTTGAATTTTTTTCATTTACTGAGTATCGAACACCCTCTATGTGGTCACCTATAATGTAAAACACAATTTTTATATTGGTACCATCATTAAATAATTATGATAATGAAATTAAAGGGTGGTCCTTAATAAAATTTTTGTCTAACATTATTTTTTTCTTAGTCGCCAATACTGAAATTAATGAATTTCTATTTATGGGATATATGACATTAAATACTTTCAATACCAATGATTCCTTTACAAATGGTTCATCCTTGTAACCATACACATAGAAATACACCTTTTTGAATCATACTTCAATGAATCTAACTACCTTCTATTATCAACCAATTTGAAATTTAAAACCATCAATTATAATATTTTATAATCCAACTTTTATATTTTTCATTGACATCATAGTATGACATAGTCACACATATTTTATTTCATTCCATCATATTGGATACAGGAAACAACTTTTTTACAATAGTAAAGCCTCTATTTTTAATCATACTTCATTCTTCATGTTTCATTTTACATAATTTGTATCTATTAACTACATTTCCATTGCAAGATATTATATGTATAGTTGGTTCTTTAGTTAGCCATCAATGATGTTCAGATATTGAATCTAAATATTTTATAAAACTCTTTAAAATTATGATCTCAAAACCATCCTATAAATTATTGATTACATCTATTTGTATTCAAGATTCAAACCCCTAGTGGATTCAAATTCATAAGAATTATTTTGTGTGTTTCAATGAATATAGAATACTATATACTATTATGTAAAATGTTGATGTGATTTCTCTCTCAGTCAATGATAGTATTTGTAATAACATCTTTCTAAAATTCCCTTTGTCCACTAAGAAGACACTGCGATAATTTTTTAGGAGACCAATGATTTAAATATTTTATAGGCAGTAAGTAAATAATACAAAATATTGTTCAACAAAACATTGTACAAAAATACCTCCTTCTAGTAAAATTAAATTTTTTATATTCCCTTTTAAAATATTTAAATATCATTTAATTGGGTAATACATCTATAATGTATATGACCACATAGTAAAATATCTATAATAAGGTCAACCATCAAGTGAACCATCTTATCAAAGAATTATGCTAAGAAGTACATTTACAATTCACATAATATTACTTCAACATCATTTTCCATAATTGGAAACCTTTCTGATTATATAACTTTAGTACATATTGATATAAAAAAACCAAATGTTTAGTTAATGTATGTCTACCATTTTTTGGTAGAATTCAATGTTAAGCATTAGGTATTGAATATTTCAATTAAAAATGAGATACATGTGATTTTAGGTTATCTAACATTAAAAAATCTATTGAAAATATATTACTAATATTTTAGGAATACCCCACTTGAAAATTTATATCATTCAAAATGATGGAAAACTGAAATCTATCTTTCCTAGAAAGAGTGTAAGCTATTGGAGGGAAAAAATTCACCTCTCACCCTTCACTAGCCCAAAATTTTCATTTATCCTCATATTAATCATGTCCAACATTACCTTGATTTCATCATTTTTTTCACTATGTCAATATGATAATGTTATAATTATATTATCAAATACCTTTTTATATGTAAATTAAATTAATAAAATATATCACATATAAACAATTCCAGTCCATAAATTCAATAAAAAATTGATTACATTTTTTCAAACTATTTCCATAATGTTTTCTCAAGAAGTTTCATTAAAAGCAATAAAAATTTCCTTCAGTTACTCTAACTATTGATCATCCATTAATAGATGTAGTTTTTTACCTACTTCTACATTCCCATCAAATGATGTCATCCAGTATTGGTATTAATGTATTTATGGTAAAAATTTAAAATTTCCTAAAAAGACAGTCTCCAAGGAATTATTAAAACTAACTTAGTGTATGCCTTCTTCATAAACTGGACACCATAATATTCAATTAATGTTAAATATTTAAATTCTCACGTAAGATTAAATTTTATTAATTATCTCATACAGAATGTATGTCTATGTAAATTTTTCACTACTATAAGATTAATACAATATAACACATATATCCCACAAAAAATTCAAATTTTTGATCAATGGATTCAAATAAACATAAATATAATTACAAGGTAGTTTTTTACAATATATAAGAAGAAAAAATAAAATGTATTCGTAATTCATGCATAACCATGGTGGAAAGTTATAATTTACCAATATAATCGACTATTTACATTGATTACAAATATTAAAACCAAAATGATTCACACCATCTGAAGATGTAACAATATTCCAGTCTCTCAGGTCATTTCCAAATTCAGATACTCAAGAACAATCATATTCTACTAAGGGGATCCCACTCAGTAATATATTTTCCATTATTTGATATTTGTGTTTTTAAACTATGTAAAATTTATTGTGGTCTCCTCACATCCACATAACCATCTAGAATTTGGAATGATTAGAAATTACAACACATATTTTTAAGGAATTGATTCATGTTTCATGTATCGAGTAACACCACACATAAATTTTTTTTATGTGAATCATGGTTCTAGAGAAATAATATATGATCATTTGGATATGCCTATATTAATTTAGAGATAATACAAAATGAAAGTAGAATTCATGTATCATAATAACTTCAAAAAGAAATTACATTTTATTCAGGTACAAAATCATTTTGGAGAACAATTAGTTATATAAAGATGGTGTCATTTTATCTTCTTACAGCTATAAATGTATTTTGCTTTAGTATGGCTTAAATTTTTGAATATTTAGTACAACTCATATACAATACTCTCCTTTAAAAACTATTTATATTCTAAAACATCTTTTTACAATCATGAAGGTCATCTTCAATTTCTTTTTTCATCTCTTATATATGATATACATCATTTTCTAAACGTGTAATCATATCAGATGATCTATAAATCATGGTATCTTACCAATCAGTATCTATATTATATTCTTCTCCATGTTTAGTCAAATTTTTATATCTTTGATACAATCTACAATAGATCAAATGTTCTACTGACTCCTATATATTAATTTTTCATGAATAACAAAACAATTAACACAAATCAACGATTTTGGAAGAGTCGTATGGATACTATATTACAGACTTTTTGAACTCTATAACCCCATAATCATAATGCATTTTCATATGATTATCATCCATTAATTTTTTTATTAAAAGATGTCCTATTTCATTTAACAATATTAATAATTTATAAATATTTAACAAATATACAGATGGTGTTCATATATTTTTTTAATTTTTTATATTGGTAATCTATATAAAGGATAACAATAAAAAATATTATTATATATTCTAATAGGGGCCTAGATAAATTATATAAATGAATATATATAATCTACGTTTTATAATAAAATTTCAAATATTTATATTTAAAAAATCTTATGTTTTTTAGTAAAATAATTATTCTCTATTGTTGTGATTTGTTTGCCTAGTTTGAAGAAATTAACCTCAAAGACAATGTTATAACATTAATATATAAATACCAAATTTTATAGGTATATGTATATTTATACAGACACATAAATACAAAAAGATATATAAATACACAGAAACACATTAATTTTTTTTATACTTCTACATATACAAACTAATGAAATAGGAATTTATATATATACATATAACATCATATCACATGTCAGGTGACAATAAAAACACATTAATCATACTCTTAGATCATTGTAATTTTAAATATAGTTATAATATTGACTCAAAACAAATCTCAATGAATAATTTAAAATCTATTACTATATATAATGCCCATAATTATTTAGAAAAATAAGAACATTTATTTATTATATAAATATATCCCAAGTTATTAATTTTCCATCTAATTGACAAACTAATACATTTTTTTGACACAACTACATTTCATTTAATCAATGGAAACCATTTTCATTGCATTTTACCCAAATTTAAAATAATAATTAATAAAAAATAATATTATATTTAAATTATTTTTTATGTTGTATCTATATATATTCTATATATATGTATTACAATCGAAAAAATAGAACAATTAGTCTACATTATAGAACTAAAATGGTAAGCACGCTAAAAGGGTTGACTCGCCCAAAAAATGATGAATATATTAATAAACAATTTACATACCAACATGTATGGGAATAACTATAAATGACATACAAGAGAAGATGAAATCAAGAAAAATCAAGAAATATAAATGAATGAATGACAAAGGATCCTTAAAAACAGGTTTGGAATATCATACATTTGATTTTGAGGTTTTATTTATCCGAAAAATGAGTTAGGATTTTGTAGTTGAATTGGAGAATATAAACTCAAAATAAATAATAAAAAACACACGATATATCAAATGAGAGTCCTTTAAAATAAGTTTAAAACTTCACACATTTGGTTTTGAGGTTTAATTTCTCAAAAATAAAATTCAGCTACTGAAGGGGTTCAATTAAGTGAGAGATTCAATGAGGCATAATGATACAAGTGACCCGTTATAGTTCATTTTATGGTCAGAAATTTGATTTATCAACACTTACAAAAAAAAGATAATAAAATTACATTTTATCATCTGTAAGAAATAATCGCTCAAAAATAACGATTTCATTAGTGTTTTCTAAAGTTGATAAGAAAATACCAATAACCATGATTAAAATTCCTAACAAAGATGTATTTATGGGAAATTATTATTTATCCCTAATAAAATATACATTAACCACTAGGTAATCTAGGGAAAAAACATAAAAAATCAATGAAAATGAATAAATAAATAGTATAAATTATATAAATAAAAAAATTATTAAAAATTAATTATACTAAATATTTAAATTACACAAATATTAAAAGTTGCATTTAAATAAAGTACTAATATTATTAATGAACATATTAAAAATATTAATGTTAAATAAATAAAATTTTAAAAATATTAATCATATAAATTAAAAATATATTGAAAATACAAAAAATTTATGAATAAATATGTATAAATAAATATTAAAAATTCAAAAATTCAAAAATATTAAAAGTTAATAAATATTGAAAATTAATAAAGAATATTAAATAAATAAATTTAAAAAAAATATATATTTTAAAAATATTTAAAGAAACTGAATTCATAACATTAGTTACATAAATTAAAAACCCATAAAAATGAATAAAACTAGTAGGAGACAAATATTAATTATATAAATGCCAAAATTTTTATTAACGGTTTATTTTAACTATTTAAATTACAATATATTAAAAAATGTATATAAATGAATTATTTACACATATTTAAAACATATTTAAAAAATATTAAATAAAAATAAATAAATATTAATCATATAATTTATAAACATATTGAAAATATTAAAACGTAGAAAATAAATGTGTATAAATAAATATTAAAAAAACAAATACATTCCAAACAAATAAAATTTAAAAATATTGAAAATAAATAAATAATATTAAATAAATATTTATTAAAAATGAATATATTAAATTAAATTAATTAAATAATGTTATCAAATGAGTCATAAAGTGATTAAAACGAAACAAATTTTAATAATTGGTATGTTAATGGCTTCTGAAGGTGAAGCAACAGTAAACATTATGCAACATAGAATATTCAGAATGGAGATTGGGTATGTAATTCAACTAAAACAGAATAAAAGAAATATAAGTCAAGAAATAACATAATGTAATCATAAATCGGTTGGTCATTGGATTATATTATTCATATATGTAGAAGCTTTATTTCACAAAGGGTGATGAGGCACGTTAATTAAATCCCCAATAAAGGGTTTGGGAAATGATTTGACCCCATAAATATAGATATTATATTATAAATAAATAATAATTTATAACACCCCCAGTTTTAAAAAAATCATTGGTGGTTGATAATAATTCCAAAATTAAATTTTGTGTATATTAATTACAATAAAACAAAATATTCATCAAAATGTGCCTCTATAATATTAGAAAAACTCAATTCACCCCTCCACCAATGACCTTTTACTTGAACTTGTGCCTCCTAGTGCCACCTACTCCGACCGACAATCACAAACACCCTCCACCTTACCCCCAACCCTCCCTTGATGTTGTCCCCCTCCCTCACCTACAACGGTCAACTGTCGATCCCACCTCCCTCAACATCAACTATCAACCACCAAACACAGACCCCCCACTTGATGTCAACCATGACGATACTCCCTAATGGATCTACTCCAAATATTGGGTCCCATCTACCCATTTTCCAATTAATCACCCCCTTCCAATGGTCTTCGATCCCTAACCACATCCCCAGTAACATGTACCCCCTATCTCCATATTTTCCTTTCAATATGTTCAAGTCAGAAATTTTTAGGATTTTACCCACAACCTCCACACTTTGTGTTACTCTCTCTTCACCTTAGTGACCTTCTTCTATTACATATGCTGCTCTTATTAAGAGAGGTAATATTTATTCATTTTTTTATTTTTATATTTTTATATTGAATTAAATCATTTCCATGTTAAATTTATGCTCGACCAAATCCAGACACCACCCCGGTCAATAATTAAATTGTGTGATGTTAAAATTCAATTAAAATAGTTTAATAAGACATTTTTATCTTCATATCAGAATTTATTAATAGAATAATGACAAAACAATAACTATGGATAAAATTTGAATCGATTTACATAGAAACATAGCACTATATGATAATAGTTTCAAAGAATTTATGGATTATGAAATTTTGATCCAATCAATTTATGGTAAACAAAAATTGTCATGTCTTGGTAGTAAATTTATGAAAAGTTTGAAAATGAAATAATTGTATGAGCACTTGATATTGAAATGGTTTCTAAAATGAAATTAATTTTTTATTTGGTATGGAGAATCAAATAGCACGAAAATTCAAAAAAATCGTTATCCTTTAAAAGAAATAAAAATGTGACATGAATAAGTATCATTCAGTTTGAAACCTAAAAACTATAACACTTTTGATTGTGAGATACAATGTCTAAGATTTTAACATATCAACCGAACCTTCAGTTGATCTTTAGCTAGTTATTCCTTCTCAAAACATCTTTTATCAAAAAAATGGTTTTTTGAATTAATACATTATTGAAAATATGAAATTTTTTATTATTGATCCATGAATTGAAGGTTTTATTTTCAACTTAATTGTTATGAAATTAACTTTCCCTATAGAACTACAGAAAAAATAGTGTCCATGATTTTCTAGTTTCTCCATGATTCATTTGGCGAAGCTATGATCCCTGTATCTTTCTCTGTGATAATGAAAATCATAAAAAATAGGCATAACTATAAAAAGATACATACATACTTTAATTATTACATGCTTTATTGGAATAATGCATAAGATGACATAAAATCATTTGGAATTTAATGAGAAATAATTAGATAACCAATGAGTGTAACACTATGAATAATGAGAGGAACAAATCTCCTGCAAAGGTATTATGTTACATTCCTTTAAAACCATTCATGAAAACATTATTCATGTCAACTATGGATGAATATAGTATGTAGTGTCATGATCGATATAGAAACAATAATGGCTTCATGATACATCAAAAATATTCAACATCGTGGATGATGTTTGATTAATTATATCTAGTTGATTCTTAGGATCCTAGGAATGTTCATTTGGGATTGTCCTTTTTTTGTAACCCTTTTGGAATGTTAACTATTAATTATAGAATATGTAGAGTTATTTTCAACATCTATAATTTTCCTCCATTGATATTATAAAGAATAATTTTTCATTATTTATATTATTATTCAAGGAAGGAAAATTTCTTGAAATTACATAGATGTATACCTTCCACCTCTAATCAATGAATTTTTATATTTATTGGACGATTGACTGGAAACATAAAATTTTTCAATTAAAACTATTCAAAATTCATGTTGCTTTAATGTGTAAATTTAGCAAATTTCCATGACTATAAAACTTATTAAATTTTAAAACACATACTAGTATGGATTTCAAGGATTATAATTTTAATTTTGACCCTTAATTATTTCATCATATTATAAAATAGTATTTTATGTTTCATCGTATATTTATTGAGGCATACCATAAATTTAGGTTTAATAATACACAATTTAGTGGACATATTGAATTGATAATGCATTTGAATTTGTTAAATATTTCAAAAAATATTTTCATAATTAATGAAAGTCACTACAGAATATAGAAAATGTAATCAGTTTAATGAAGGAGAAAGGGTATGAGTTACAATAGTTGAATTAGATGGAACCCAAAAGTTGATTAAAATAAGTATATTATTCAAAAATCCATAGTAGAAGTGTAATTTGAAACATCATAATCCTGACATAATTAATATTAAGAAGAAAATATGTTACAATATGATTTTTAAATTTCGTAATTAGTTGGTTGAGTCAAAGGATCACCTTAATTTTAGTAAGGATTGGGAATAACTAAAAATAAACCATGGTTTGTGGTTAACTGGAATTGAAAAGGATCTGTTGGCTAATTTTACAATGAAAATTCATGAGAAAGGCATATTCCATTGAAATTTATAAAATTTAAATGTGTGAATGGATATTCAAGTAATTCTTCAAGGTGTACAAACATAAAACATAATAAGATACAATGATCGAAAATTCATGATTCACATATTCCAATGGATCAGTTTTTGTCATTGGAATTTGGTAATATATAACTCAAAAATTTAATTATAGTTCTAGTTTTTTTTGTAACTTCTTCAGAGAGCCTTGTCGAAAAACATTAAACCCAAATGACCTTGAAAAACATCAAGAAATAATTGTTTTGATACAATTTCTTTTAGAGTTGTTATTTCCCCTATTTATTTATAGTAATGATTAATTTTTCTATTGATTTGGTTGAATAAGCTAAACATGGAGGACCAGTACACTATCAATGGATATATCCAATTGAGTGGAACATTAATATTATTTTTACTTCCCTTGATGAATTTATTTTTATAAAATCATTGTGTAAGATTTTTTAAATTAATTTTTATTTTTTCATCAAGTACATAGGTCATTTAGAATCATAGATGATGAATAAATATCAACCAGAAGGCATTATTACTAATCTTTACATAGCCCAATGGTGATCTACCATTATATTTTTGTATTTATATTGGATTGAGGATAGATTCAATAATGTATTAAATGTTGTTGGCATCACCACTAAAACTCATTCTGAATACCAATCATCCGTATTGAAAATAATTGGAAGACAATACTAATATGGGTCAAATTTTACAAAAAATGGATTGGAGTTCGTATAATCATATAGATATATACTAATCAGTATTATTATTATATAAACATTTATTGAATATTTGAGATGGAAAAAAAGTGGTGACTAACGGGTCGAACTCGAAATGAGATAGAATTATAAAAATTTGTTACTCATGAAATTTTTGAATGGTTCACATATCATGTAATTATATACTCATTTTCATATTATTAACATGAATTTAGTTTTCCTATAGTAAAATTGACACCTTATATTATTTTATCGGGATAATCAAAGTGTATATTAAGAAGAAATATCAAAATATTTGAAATTTTATCTCAAGGTCCTTGAATATTGTCAAATATATTTGATGTCTATATTATTCTTGGTTTCATTTTTTTGTATAATTTATCATGTAGAATATGTGAAAACACAAAATATTGGTGTATTTACACATACAGAGGCTCGATACTATTTATATATGATTTATATAATCGAAATAAACTATTAGTTTTATTTTTTAGCTTTCTTACTAAAAATAAAGTGGTCAAACATTTATAGTGGTATAATGAAAGATTCAAAAAATATTACTTACATCAACATCTCTCGATTGATCTATACTAGGGAGCATACAGAGAATGAACCATTTATCTTAGATTCACATTAAAAGATGGTTTATCATTTGGATGATGAAATAAAAAAATGTTTAGAATGTTTTTTATAATTAAAATAGAGAAATATTTATTATATGGGAGACAATGGTGGATTGTTACATCGTTACAGTGAACCTCTGAAACTATAAATCATTGAATAGTTTTTCCATGATAATATTGAAATAATAGAACTTTCATGTGATGGTGAAAATTAATAACACGTCCCAATAGAGTTTGAAAATAATAAATACAAACAAACTTAATAATATTTAACATCTAAATTATTAATTAATATATATTACAACATCTCATTTATATGTGGTTTTTTATTTTGAAACAATATTATATTTTATTCTTTTTTAATAATACTATTCTCATTTTATTATAAATAGAATATATTCTGACCCATTTAAACTCCAAGGATGATGAGAACAAAAAATGAATTCAATATCTTCTCAATAAATAAATTATAGCACCCCACCATTGTTTTCATCTTTTGATGATCAATAAGGACACATCCTTAACCATTACATAATCTATTAGATTCAACTAGAATACATTTATTACATTCAAAAATACCTTTTTTGTTTGTAGTTTTCATGAATTAGGTCATAATTAATAAATAAAAACCCCACAATATTATAATGTTGGTACTACTAAAATAGTTTCCATTTTTTCCATAATATAAATGTTTTCAATAAAACATGAACACTTTTCTTGATAATTCTTTACATCATTCAGCATGGATTCTTTTTTCCCCTTACTAATCCTTAAACCCTATGAAAATAAATTAAAACATTTCATTATCACAAAAATCTCAGTAAGGGATGAAAAACTAATGAATTAAGACAATTAGTCCTAGAATACATAAAACACATGAAGGATAAACTTCTCACCCATAAATGTAAGATATATATACTTTATAGTAACATGAAGCTTCGATAAAATTTAGAAAAAATAAATATAACATTTAGGTAAATTTTGGAGTAATTCTAATAACATATATAACTAGGATTGTAACCCTCATGGATATATTATCAGTTATAGCCCTCGCATATACCTTATAGTGTAACCTGTGTGGCTACCTTATGATTTGTAACCCTCACAGATACACATGGAATAAACATTATAGTCATCATCCAACATAAACATACCTAATTCATTTGAGGGATATCAGAGAACCACTTATTAAAATGATTTTAAAACATGAATACTTTCATCATTATGACATTCCTTCTAAATTTTGTAAATATATAAATTTAAAAGATTATTTCTAAAGAATACTCCCTTATATCATGTTTGACTTCCTTCAAACGTGTTCAATGATCTTTTATAATGTTTTAATGAGAGTTATATATTTATTAAATAAATATATTATTATTTAAAATTACTTTTGTGATATTTTATAATAACTTTCAAACCATTAATTATTAATATTTTTTTATTTTCATTTTTTCAGGTGTGTTTATTTCATATATTCCATGGTTGGTTCATTATGGATTTTTCTTATCAAATGTAATAAAGATCCAAAAACTATAATGAAATCGTCTTAATATGTTTTCATAATTTTAAATGCTACCATATTTAATTTTTTATCATTTGAGGTTTATTCATTATAAAAAACATTAATGAAAATGAATTGGTTTATTTTTTGTGGTTTTTTCAACCATAAAAAACATGTTTCATTTTATTTAATGTTATTTATATAAATTAGTTATATATAATTTAAAAAAATTATTATGCATATTAAAAAATAATTTAACCATAATATCTTTATTATTCTCATCATTGAAGTCGGTAAATGAAAATGAATATTTCATATCCATGAAGGAGTTGAATCGACGAGTCACAGATGATGCATTCATTGTCATGAATAAGAGGAGAAGAGGATATTTCTTGTTATTGATAATAAATTATAATAATGAAAATCCAGTATAAGTATGATAATATAGTTATCATGTAACATGGATGAGGGTAGGTGGAGAGATAATAATAAAATAAAAGAAACAAAAAAGAAAATAAAAGAAAATGAAAGACGATATTACCACTTGAATGCTCTTTCTTGGGAACCTCCTTAGGAAAATTAGATTTGTAATTTTGTGAAGGCCCAAGGATATTGGATGTGGGGTATTGTCAGGGGAAGATTATTGTTTATAATTTGAGAAGTATTCAAGGATTTATATAATTGAGGAGAAGATGTGTTGAGGGGAGGTATTTATAGTGGAGGAGATGGGTATTTTTTGAATATTTTATTAATTAGATTATTATTTTGACATGAGAATGTGAATAGTTCAAGAATTATCACAAAATATTTTAAATGATTCATGGGGGCTTTGAAATTTTGGTGATTATATCAAAACTGACTCAGGGAATATTTGATTTAATTGATTATGAATATATACTATAAATTTCCATATTTTACTATTTACAAAAAATTAAAGTATTTTATAAAAATCCAAAAAACTCATTCAAAACATTTATTTACTTATATAATTAAAAAATAATTTCAATTTCTTAAATTTTTTTTATAATTATGTTAATATTAATATTTAATTAAAATTGATATTTATTAAAAAATAATTATTTTTAAATTATAACAATTTTTTAACAGTTTGAGAAATAATTAAAGTGTCCTAAAACTATCTTCCAATCATAGGATAACAAAATATTAATTTATGAATATATTTTATAAAGATAAATCTTGTTTTAAAAAATTATATTATTTATAAAATTGTAAATAACCAGTTAGGTTTCTAAAAAATACCAAAACATAATTTATCATTTTGAAAACAATAATTTACCTATTCACAGACATAAATATATAATACTTTAACTTATAAGATATAAAAAGATTAATTATACTTTAATAGTTGAGGTTACTATTCTATTAGTATAGTTTCCATAATTTCTTAAAATACAATTTATTTCATTATAAATTTATAATGAAATTAAAATTTTATTTACAGATTGAAAAAATATATATTTTATAAGTACCTAAATTGTTACATTCTCCCCAAAATCAAGAAATTTCATCCTAGAAATTATTATTTGCTTTTAAAAAACTGAGAATAACACTCCCTCGTATTATTTTCGTATTCCCATGTTTTTTCTTCAACCATGTCGTTTCACGATAAAACCATAAAACCATAATTTGATCAATTATCTTATTCTGCAATAATATCTCTCTACGTTCAAGAATATAAACAGGATTTTACTCATATGAATGGCTATCTTCTAACTGAACAATCTCATGGATCAAAACTTTAGATGAATCTGAACTAATCATTCAAAACATAAAAACCTGAAAAACATTATTTAACTATGAAAAACTCATATGAAAATCCATGTGGCAGGAAAATTATCCAACATTATTTAGAATTTCATAGGTTTAAATGAAACATGGACTCCCCCTCCCCTTCTTACCAAAATGCATCATTCTTTTCTATGGATAATCTTTGAGAAAGGCATGGTCACCTACCATAATAGAAATATCCTTCCTCTAGTTATCTGAATAACATTAATTCATAAATTGAGATATCCTCATTTGTTATTTGATGATCTTTACTTTCTCATCCACTTCATCTCCTAATTTTACTCCAATCATCTTTATTTCCGAAAATTCATCCAAAAAATGTTGGATTTTAACACAACATTCTATATAATTCCTTAATAGGTTTCATCTGTATACTAAAATGAAAATTTAAATTATAATAAAAATAAATTAATTAATTATGTTGATACCAACATAACATGTAATCCATTAAATAAGGACATAGCATATATTTTTAAGTATGAATTTTAATCTATGTTTGTCCATCATATTGGGGATAAAAGGATATTCTGACATTTAATTCTATTCCAAATGAATTCCAAATGATTATAATGATATTGAACAAAGGCTATTAATATGTTTTGATATGATTATGAGAGGGACTCCATTTAACCTAACTATATTTTTAAGGTATAGTCGAGAAATTTGGTCCAATGATAGATTATCTTGAATAGAATGAAAATGTACAGATTTATTCAATCGATCAACAATAACAAAAATGGAATTGTTACCTTGAGTAGTATTTTGTTGTACCACCAGTAAATAAATGAATATATTTTATCATTTCCACTCAAGAAAAAGAAAATGTTGAAACATCCCCTTTATTAGTTTTAATTCAACTTTAAACTTTTGAATTGTCAAACATTAAATTTTAAAATCTGAAATATCTATTTTCATCCCATCCCCCCAATAATACTCTTGAAGGTCTCTATACATCTTAGTTATTCCAGGATGAAATGAGAATGGAGACCTATGAGCTTTACATAGAAATTCTTTCTTCAAATGAGAATCATAAGGCACATTAATGTCTTCCCAAGTCCCAAACCACAATATTTATCAATTTCACGTTTTGTAATTATTCCCTTTTCACTAATTATACATTTTTATTTAACTCATGGTATTCTTTCTTTTCTTTCTTAATATTTTCTGACAGAGAAGACTATACATAAACCTAAAACAAAAGATATCAATTTATTACACACATATTTTCCCAACCAAAATTTATCAAATCATTAACAAATAGGTCATGTTATACAAAAAACAGGGTTAATGATGCATAATGTTTTCGACGAATGGCCTATTCCACTATTTTTCATTTCATATAAGGTAATTGATCAGGCCATCAAAATACACTATTTGTTAAAGATATCTTATATGCATCATGGTCAATTATTTTTGAATGATTATATATTTCAAATTTTTTTGTCATTATATATCTCACATTTGGCTCCATATAAATGATGTCTCTAAATGTTTTAAGAGAAAATCAAAATTGTGAATTCCAGATCTTGTGTGGGATAATTTAAATAATGTTGTTTCATTTTTTTTAATAATATTTAATTACCTAATCATTATGTATCATAATCCATCTAGGTCCTTCAAAAGAAGCATAATTGTATATGATAAACACTCCATTTTTTGAAGGAAGAGAAAAAAATAGAGAATTCACCAATATTATTTTTAGTTTTTAGAAAAATACCACAGTATTCTATCAAAATAAATTTCACCCATTTTAGGTTAATTTGTTTAGTATTCTAGATAACTGTGAAATTCTTTTGAGAAACAATTGGTAATATCTTTCTCATCCAAGAAAACCATGAATCTCAGTTAAATTTTGTTGGTATTGTCCATTTGTAGATAAATTTTTTTCTAGGTAAATTATTATCCATCCTTATTTACAATGTTCTAATTAAAAATACTACCCCCGTCAAAAATCACATTTTCTAAATTTCATTTATAACATCTTATTTCTAACATTTTATATAACAATACTTAAATTCTTTAATTATCTACATTTCATTTTGAATATACCAATATATCATCAATATAAACAACAAAAAACTAATCCAAATATTCCTATAAGATTCATTTAATAAGATCCATGAATACAGTATGAGAATTTTTCAAAAAGGGCATAAAAACAAACTCGTAATGCCCATATCTAGTAATGAATTTTGTTTGTGTAATGTCAACCTCCTTCACCACCAGCTGATGGTATTGAGATCTCATGTTAATCTTGAAAAAAATACTTAGCACCCTAGTGCTAATCAAACAAGTCATCAATATGAGGTAAATGATAATTATTTTTAACTGTAATGTTATATATATATATATATATTAAATAAAAATCATCATAAAACCATCTTCCTTTTATATAAACAATATAGTAGAACATCATTATAAAGCACTAGGATGAAGGAAACCATTATTAAGAAATTATTTCAACAACTTTTTGTAATTTTAGAAGAATCGCTTGAGATGATTGATAAGGGGGTTGTGAAATTTCCTTTCCATCCAGAACTACATCAAGACTAAATTCAAATTTAAAATCAAGTATAACACTTGGATACACATTATGAAAAACCTAATGGTATTCATTTACCCACGAAAATTAATTAATCAAAAGAGTTCCACTATTTTCAAAAATATGTTCAAGATAAATTTATTGACATATTTTAGTAGTTTCTCATATTCTTGATTTGTTATCAATGGTATGGGTTCATTCTTGTAGACAAAATGGAACTCCTTTTAGAGAAAAAAATCTTAAAATCTACTGTAAATCATAACATGATAAACAAAAATCCAATTCATAGCTAAAATTACATTAAAATATACTAAGGGAAAAATGGTTTTATGGTAATGTATTCTCATGGAAAACAAAATGTAGATTCATATAATTCTCTTTTCCTTAAAATTTTCCATGGTGTTTTTACCATAAATTTCAACTTCTTTTCTTGAGGTGAAATTTTCAAATTTCCAGAAAATTCATCAAAATAAAAGAATTTGTAGACCTTGTATCAAACATTACATTATAAAAATTTGATTAAAAAATATACATGATACCACCTCATTGGATGGCTTCACATATCCTGAAATAGTATCAAAGGATTTCACTGCACCTTTATACTTATAGTCTGGTTACTTTCCATAATTTAGATCCTTCTTCAAGACAGTATGTGCGTAATTCCCCATCCCACCACATTTAAATAACTATGCTGTTTTCTTATCAAAAATAAACATCTAATAATATTTATTCCAATATCATTCCATATGTCCAAATATACCATATTAAAAACATTTCCATAATGTGTTATGGAATTCCTTAGGATCGTTTTACCACACTTTCCACAAATTAGAAACTATACTTTCTTACCTTTATGTTTATTTTATTGATTCATACCCATTGTTTTCTATTTGTAACTTTTATTCTACTAATTTTCAAAGTACACATGAACGTTATAAAATTCCATTTCTACCCTATCAGTACATTGAACAGGATTATCATAACTTTTGAATACAGTAGATGTAAATTCCCTTTGGTATTGTGGTTTCAATACTGAGTAAAAACAATTGATTTCACTATCAATATAACGAATAAGATTTAGAGTGTACATTTAGAAACAAGTTGTGTTTTCTTCATATAAGGCAATAGAATCATCCTACTTTTGTTTCAATAAATGGAATTTCTTTTCCATCATAAGACAGTCCATTGTGGAAATAAAAATTCAAAGAAAATATAATTAAATTCATATTCATTTTTGGTATCACTAGAAGTTATCTTTCATGTATGTCACTGCCTTTTGTGTCCTACATCAGTTGAGTCATTACTACAAAAAACTGATCGATTACAATTCCCACAATTCTAGGTTTTGTATCAGGAACAATATCACCCTATCAGTGTGTTCCTACTATAGTTTCCCAATTTCTTATATCGGAAACCATTCTAAATAAAATAATATTTGATTAATAAACATGGAAATCTTCATAGGAAATATCAATTCAACATAACCATAATGAAAAAATCATTAATGGTACTCTATTAATATAATCCTAAACCCTATATTTATCTAAACCATGCTATGATATCAACTATAATGACATGGACTTATTCATTAAATAATATAGTTAATTCAACTAAACTATACTTATTACATTCCTAGAGATCTTGTTGGTTTATTATTTTAGTGAATTATGTCATAATTCATAAAAAACAACCCATAAGAATAAAAATTGGATACTACTAAAATAGAATCCATTTAATCCATAATACCACATTTTTTAATAAAAAAATAATTATTTTTATGAATATTCATCACAACCTTCTTCTTAGATTCTTTTGTTTTCTTACTAATCCTTAAACCCTATGAAAAACGATTTAAAACACTATTTGAGCACATAATGTTCAGTAAGAAACACAAAAATAAGTAAATAAAACCAGTTGTCCATGAATACTTATAGAAACATTAAGTATAAGCTTCTTACACTTTAATGAAATATATAATTATTTTTCAAAACATGAGGTTTCAATAAATATTAGAAAACCTAAATAATCTATTTATTTAACTTGTTGTATTATTTTCTTACTGTATTAACGTAGGATTGTAACTCTCATGGATATCTTATTATTTGTAACCCTCGTGACCACCTTACAATGTAACCATTGTGGATCCCATATGATGTGACCATCACATTAAAACTAGGAATAACTATTATGGTAAAATTCCAACATAAACATGCCCAATGAATTATAGGAAAATCCCATACCCACTTGTCATCATTAAAAATTCCCAAGAACTATAATATAATCATGAAATAAGAATAATTTCATTATAAAAACGTTCCTTTTGAATTTTTTAGAAATAGAAATTTAAAAGTGGATTTTTAAAGAAAATTCCCGTACCCCAGGTTTGAATTCCTTAAAGAATTTTCAAACCTCACTTATAGTGGTTTAAAGAGTTTTATTGATTTATAAAAGAACTATATTCATATTAATAGTACATTGTATGATATTTTTATAACAAATTTCCTCCCATTTATTAATAATATTTCACTATTTTCATTATTTTGGGAATGTTTATTTCACAGATTCCATGGTTAATTAATTTTGTATTTTCTTGTAAAATGATCTAAAAACTCTAAATGTTGAATAGGATAGTGTTAATATGCTTCCAAGATTTTTTTATGACCATACATTAAGGCGGTAAAGGAAAATGAAATAACATTTTATAGTAATTTAAATTTTTAAAATTAAATAAAATTGTATAGTTAGGAAAATTTAATAAATTACATAACTGTATAAAGATCAGATAATTTTAAAAAAAATTATTAATATTTTTGTATTAAAACCATAATATTTTGGAATCATGGGGTCCAAGTCCTTCACAATCATTATCAATTTCCTAAGAGATGTACTGGTAATTATTTTCGGGAAGGAGTATCTTGGGCATGTATGGGGGATTGGTTTTGTGACAACATTAACAACTAACATTGGTAGTGTGTCATCATCATTTACTTCCACACCAAATGGGGGTTCTAGTTTTTTTGTTGATGAGTATGCACAGAGATAAATAACAAGGTTGAATGAAAATTTGTAAAAGCAAGACCCTTATAGAAAAACACAAGATTAGTGGTAGTTAGAACTGGAAAATTATTTAGTTTATATATTTCATAGTATGTCAGTGATTATCGCTAAATAAATTTCCAATATTTTATCGAATCTTTCTAAGTTAATTTCTAAACTCCACAGACCATTCATACAATTTCAATGAACATATAAAATATCCAAAGACACTCATGAGGTTTATTTATTTCATTTTCCATCGTAATGATAATCCCAAAAGAAAGATTCTAAAAGGGTACTATAGTCAAGAATATTAATAAATATAAGGCTTCCATGAATAAAATCATATACTTAGAATCATCATGATAGAAACCATAAGATTTAATATTGAACTCTCTGATGGTTTTCAATTTGGGAGTCAAAAAATGATTAAGGTGATTAAGAATTCATGTAATAGGAAATAAAATTGTGATAAATATCAAATGGAATGAGTAAAATTGATTTATGTTTGAGTGATACCAATTATATGGAACTTATTTTGAAAACACACACTTCTAGTCACATCATAAAATTCATGTTTTTGATTTATATGTGGTAGTTTCCTCATCATTATAAATGAACTATAAATCATTGTCCTAATGTTTCATAACAATTTGACCTTATTTTACTATTTTTTACAATGTGTTAGATGTTTTAAACTAAAATTAAACATTTATAATGAAAAAAATTATCTTCATGTTATACTAACCACATCCGGTGTAGTATTGATGTGTAGTCACTTCCTATATTTCAAAAACTAATTATGGGTAATTTTAATACAGTATGAAAATATTATGATCTTGTTTACATGATTTTGGAAAAGTGATAAGAGTTTTAAAATAAAATGACACATATAATGAAAAAGAAACTTCTAGTCATATCTCCATCTTTATGTGTCTAATTGAATTATATTTAATTTTTACACATCATAAATTAATTATGAATTATTATCGTATGGTTTGACAACCTTATGATTTGATTGTATTAATTTTGAAAATGTGAAAAATGTTTTAAACTAAAATGAATCTTTTATATTGATTTTATACATTTACAATCATACCGGCCACATCATGTGTCAGATTGAGGTTTGGTCAATTCTTACACATCAAAAATCAATTATAGATTATTTTAATAAAGTTAAAAAATCATATATCGTTTACTTGGTTTTTGATATGTAATAGATTCTATAATGTAAAACTAAAATTTATATTAAAATCATTCACTTTGATTCCTATCACCCACTTCATGTTCCCAATTTCCATGAAATCAAAGGAAAACAACCACATATTGATATTTAAAATATTGGAACTGAAGATATGTCAATCTAAGTAATTGTTTTCTTAGAATTCCCATATCCAAATTATTAGTGTTTTAAAACATTAAAACCTAATTTTAATGGTAAATCCCATATTATAAGATCTCATATTTAATAATTATAAATACACTACAGAATAATTTTTTATTTTCCTACATAGAAAAAAACATCCATCTGATTTGAGGTGCGCAAGGAATTACTCAATAATAAATTTCAAAAGAATCATATTTATTTAAAGACCTGTTTCATGGGGTAAAAACAAATAAAAACATTATATGTATATGAAATTATATTAAAATTACTGAATATCAATTTTTGAAATGTACAAACTTACACCACAACAATATGAGTTATAGTTTTTATGGGACACATGTAAACATTTTCTTTGTATTTTGATGCACTAAAACTTGAATGTAATGGTTAAACCTATATTAAAATCCTATAATTTAGATTAAATCAAGTAATATCTACTATTTTATCATTTTTGATTGTCAGACACAGAAAACACATCCATATGACATGGTTTGTGCTCAAAATGACATTATAAGAAGTTTCCAAGATACCATAGTCGTTTAAAATATGCGTCGGGATTCCAAAACCAAGAAAATAGAGTGTGATAGATAAAATATCATAAGTAAATGACTATGTATTGATTATTGAAATGTAATAATTGAATTCATGTCAATCATAGTTATATTTTTTCTATGATTTCAGTAAATCTGTGTTTTTTTTGTATTTTAAAACAGAAAATCACACATGTTATGGTAAAAACACAAGAAAAAACTTCAAATTGTCCTGAAATCATATTAAAACCATCATTAAATTGTTATTATTTTTTACAAGTGTCAAAAATATTCACCAGATGTGTGTTGTGATTGGAATAACTCAATAACTAGTTTTAAAATATGTCGAAGTCTTTCAAAGAATGTGTAGTAGGGTAAAAACCATGAAAGTAGTGTCGAATGGAAGGAAAATAAAATTAAAATTTAATAAATTTTGATTTAGGAAATTTCTGAATTGAAACCACATTGATATGGGTTACATTTTCCCTCAGATGACCTTAAATACATGTTTTATGTTTTAAAACACTAAAACAAGAAGGTAATGCTCAAATCCATAAGAAAATGCTTCATACTAAGATATGATCATGGTATGATAAATATTAAAGGATTTTTAAATGTATTAATATACAAAATGCCCATCCTTTGTGAGGTTATCTCATAATTTCTTAATAAGTAGTTGTCAGGCATACCAATATCTTCAAAAACCTGGTCCATGGGGGTCAACCCCAATAAAATTATATCTGATGGTCGTGTTGTCATTTTAAAATCATCATAGATTAATTTCTATAATATATTAATTGAAACCACATAAATATAAGTTATGGTTTTCCCTGGATTCTAGAAACCCAATTTTTAGTGTTTTCAATGACTAAATCATCTATGTAACATTCCTACACATTGGAAACTACGCTGATGTACAATAAATCATGGTAAAACTGCCAATAAATTATTTTTTCTGTTTATGCATATACAATATGTAAATGTGGTGTGATCTTAAGGACTCGATATGTAGTTAAAAAATATATCAAAGTCATTAAAACATGTTTTGAGGGACTAACCTATGAAAAAAGAATTAGATGGATGTTAAATCAAAGGAAAATGACTGCAGATTTATTTTTTTAATGTAACAATCAACGAAACATCAATCTAAGCCGTGATTTTCCTACAATAATAATAAATGAATCTTAACCGTTTTAAAACACTAAAATATGAATATAATGTCCATAGTAATAAATAATTTCCAAATATTGACAAGAAGACAGGGAAAAGCCCACACTTGGGTTATTCATTATGTTTAAGAAATTAAAAAGTTTCCATATAACATGTGGTATCCTCTACCTAAATCAATAAGTATTATTATAATATTTTAAAACATTAAAAACATGTGTCTACTGGGAAAATAACAAAACAACCTAAAATATTCATGAAATAACAGGAAAATAATATTTGATTAGTTTTTGAAATTTCTGAACAGACATCCCATCAATCCAATTTATGGTTTTTCCTGGATGCCATTGGACGTTTTTTAGTGCTTTAAAACTATAAGAAATTTTTGTAATGAAAAAAACTATATTCAATGACCTCCTCTTGATGTAAATTCTAAGGAAACCCACTGTTGAATTATTTTTAATGTGTATATATAGAGAACATGATTATTTGAGGTATAATATACATGAAATTACTTAATATGTACTTTTAAAAGAAACTGATGTCTTTTAAAACATTAGAAAGGGTTTTAAAACCAACAAAATATTGTTATATGGCCATGAAATTATTGTTAATTGACTTTATATTAATTAATTACATGTAAGGACCAATAGAATATTTATCCAGGTAATGATTTTCTAGGGATGTCCTTAACTAAAATTTAAGAGTTTTAAAACACTAATGCTTGTCTATAATGGTAGAAAACTTATAAAACGACCTCTAGATGATGTGAAATCATTGTAAAACCATCATTTAATGATTTTAATTAGTTTATGTGAAGGAAAACACAAACATATACAATATGATGTCAATGAAATAACATTATATGATGTTTTAAAAGATTATATGTCTTTCAAAATGTGTGTCAAGAGATCAAAAACAAGAAAAAACATTCAAAATGGCTATGATATTAGAGCAAAAAAATAATTATTTCTCTAAAATATATTAACCTAATATAAATCAATCGGAGTTACAATTTTTCCACAACTGCCATATATTCTTTTTTAGTGTTTTAAAACACTTAAAACTGTTTTTAATTTTCAAATCCACATAAATTGACCAATATTTGTTTTGAAATAATGGGAAACCCACCTTTTATTTATTTGTGATGGGAACTAATAGAAGAAACATTCATATGACATATGGTGTGGTCGTAAATACTCAATAAGTAGTTTTAAAAATCATAATGTATATAAAAATGTGTGTAAAGTAGTATAAACTATGAAAATGATGTCCTATTTTTATGAAATAATAGGATAATTATTATAGATATATTTTTTAAATATAGGAACTCACCCCATGTCAATTTAAGTTATAATATTCCCTAGATGACCATAAATCTATTTTATGTGTTTTAAAATATTAAGGTGTGCATGTAACGATCAAAACCATTGGGAAATCCCATAGATGGATTGAAATAATGGGACAACGAGTGATTAATTATTTTTTAAATCATGGAAATTAGGTCATATCCACATTATTAAAAAAACAAATTAAGAAATTTCAAGCATACAACTAATGTATATAAACATTAATTACATTATTATGTACTAATCAATTTTAATTCAATGTGTTGAATTGTATATTAAATATTCAAGTTTATGTTTTCGATATTTTTTCCATGATATATAATTTTTTATTTTAAAATTTCTTCTATTTGATTAAAAAGATAACAAATATTATGTGATAAAATTGTCCATATATTTTGTGTTTATTCTCTTCTACAATTATTTTTATAACTTTTTTCATTTCATTAAATATAAATGATACCAATAGTATTCAGGTGGCTGAACTCTCTAATACATTAAATTTTTTAGAAGGAAATCATTATGGTTATTATTTTTTGAGGTTTGAATAAATATTATCAATAATTCTACAATAATTACGATTTTTATGTTTATTTATGATTTATATTTATTTTTGTTACATTTGATGACATGATATGGTCAGTTTTGCATATGATGGATATAGCTTTAGAGGTAGATGGATGCAGTATAGGTTATGGGATATAATTATTGGATCTCATTTAATAGTGGTTGCTTGATATTTTATATAAATGTATTGATTATTATGGTTATGGATTTTTTAAGGTTTTATATATATGAATGGGTATGTATGGTTGTGTATGTATGATGATATTATTATGCATTTATGGTTTAGTTTATTATATGATTGAGTTTTGTATATGAATATTATTTTTTATTGAATTTATTTGAAAAGATAAAATGGAATGTAATATATTTTTTGACTTTTTATTGAAATTTACTCTAACAAGATTTTATTTTTTCTATTTAATGGTTGTTACTAGTAACCATAATATAATATAACTGATAATATAGTACATAGAAACTATTATATTAATTCACCATAATTTATTTTTGAATAATTTTTTTTTAAAAAGACCACCAATGGAATAATAAACCTCCACTAACTATTCCAAAAATGACAAATATAAAAAACACATCTAAACAAGAAAAACTACTACTAAATTATTAATAACCATGAAATACATAGAGGTTTACATAACCACTACTAAAAAATTTATCGATGATTAAAATCTCCATAATTTGTAGAAAACTGTCACGAACCCCACTTTTTTGTAATTTTAACTTTGGAGGAAATAATTTCATGGATACTCATAACACTTTCACTGAAAACCCCTAATGTAAAAAATAAGTTAATTAAAAATAATCTAGATTCCATGTCATACTACCTTATTAAAACCCTTATCAATAAATCTCAGTGGGAAAACATCATAAAGGGGAAATGAGTGTGACATTCCTAAATCCCCCAGATTAAATCATTCAAATTTTTCATCAAGATAACAATTATTTAATTATGTTTTCATGGCATGGAAAGAATATCATAGGTATTAATGAACATAATTGTTAAAATAATCAACTCATGGGGAAGGAAAATGGTTATCATTAAATATATATTACTTTAATAATGTAAAATGGTCAATTGGATATTCGTTATGATTTATAAATTCCTTATTTAAAAAATCATCTAGGAAACCCCCTTTAATGAATACCATTAATTTTGGTAAAATAACACAATAAACATCATTCCATGTTGTCATATTGAATTAAAAAGTATATTAATAAAACTTAATGGGAAAACCCATACTAATATAAAAAGTGTACAACAGTTCATTTTTCAAATCATAAATCTAGGATAGAATAATTAGTCTTAATATCCAAAATTTTATAAACCTGTTTATAAATATTTTTTCCCTATAATGAAATTGTTAATAAATATATAAAATAATCACAAGATCTTGTTTTTCATCTATCAATCTCACCAATCTTTCGATGGTTATAATAAAAATAATTATGTTGAGACCTTTTTTTAGTATCTCCTTTAATACACCCAAATATTAATTATACTATATAATAATTATTATCATTATAAGATATTTTGGGAATATTATCATATATTTCCAATCCGTGATTACTAAGGATGTGATGAATAATGGATCTCATCCAAACATATTCTCAACTTTCTTCATGAATCAAAATCAACTTGATAGGATTGAATGTTGTCACACAAATGGTTTATTGTATATAATTCCAATTAATAGAGTTTCCATTATATATAAATAAATATCCCATTTGAGATATTCATTTCTGTGGATTAGTTAACTATCCAACATCTATATTATAAATTAATTTGTTTTATGAACTTTTGGAATAAAATAATCATCATCCATTGTATCCTTGAAAGTATCTAATCATATATTTTATTCCATTCCTATGTCAATGAGTGGGAGATATATTATACTTGTATTTTTTTAGAAAATGATTTATTTTCCATTTCATTATTTAAAAGATAAATTAGTGTTTTAATGAAACTCATTTATGGTACTTCAGGATAACAAAGTTCATCATTATTCTATCATGATTTAAAAAAAATAATTATCTCTATCAAGATATCATAAAACCATTATTGAAATTATTTCATGTCATTAATCTATATTAAATATTATATTAATTTTGAAGTATACCAAGATTAAAGAAAAGAGAATCCATCATCAAGATGCCTAGTTCTTAATCAATGGTATTACATTATCCTTATAAATTAATTCATGTAAAATTCCATCTGAGGATGTTAAACATTTTTTTAATGTTTAATGAGGGCTCTAATAACATTCAAATTCACAACATTAAAGAAAATGATATAAAATTCATATTTATTCCTCTTTGTAAAGACACCTGAAAAACATGGATCATTTTGATAACCATTGTTCAAAAAATATTCACTCATACAATTATACAATATATTTACTAATTTATTTAATCCAAATAATGATTTATTCAGCTTAACCATATAAATATCTTAATATTCTAAATATTTTACAAAAAAATTAATACATATTTTATTTTCCAATAAACATGATTATCATTATTATCATAAATTTATGTAGTCATGACATCCACCAATATAAGATGAAGTTCACTTTGTATAAAAAAATAAATAAGGTATCAAAATGTTGTTGCATACATTATAAGAGAGTATATTTTATCATAATGAATCTAAAGTTTTTGTAAAAATACTTGAACATAAATCACGATTCATATAATATGAAATTATTATTTTTATTTATCTTTCTCACAAATTCCAATTTATAACTATTAGGTTTATTCCCTTCTGGGGTTTTCATAATTTACCCAAAGACCTCTTATTTAAAAATGCATTTAATTTATATTGTATTATATCATTCCATTTATTCTAATTTGGTATATTATGATATTAAGTAACCATATTTGGTTTATGATATTCACTAATAATTTAATGTGACACGTTAAATGAATGTGTGATAATAATAGTGGTCTATAATTCATCCCAACGTATTCTAGTTTAAGTAAAATTTATTTAAATTTCCCATCGGTCATGATTATGTACTTCTGATACATTACTTTCTAATGGAATTTCATGATAAAGTGAATTTTCATAATACTCATCATCATTTATTCCAAACAACATATGGTGTTTCCTTTTCATTTGTTTAGGACTTTTGTCTCTTTAACCAGGTGATCTCCAATCCTTCATACATAGACTATAATTGTTGTTGTTAACACCATCAAATTATACTTTGGGGATATTTATTCTTACGAGTGCATTTTCAGCGTGTATATGTGATTTAGTGACACATTGGGATTCAATGAATGCTTATAAAAATTGATTTAATAAAATTTTGAAATTTATAATCTTTTGCCTTAATTTTCACTCATATTTTATGAGGGTCATGAAATATTAATGATTTCGTTTTCAATGGCATTTATTTTAATGTCAATTTATTATATCCTTTTAATTTTGGTTATTTATTTTCATCAAAATGACAATTACAAAATCTTTTTGTGAATAAATCAAATTTCCTTGTCTCAAGATATGTAATAATAAAGGGAGTTTCAAATACAACCTAATTATTAGATCTTCTTGTGGAACCTATATTTTTTCATTATTAGGGTGAACCAAGAACATATATAGAACAACAATATATTCTTAAAGGTGTGATATTTGGTTCATGGAAACAAGCTAATTGAATACAAGAATATTCATGATAGGTTAATGGATAAAATTGAATTAGGTACGGAACATTCAAAATTTCAGGTCCCCATTCTAAAATAGGAAATTTATATTTTATAAGTAATTATAAGGCCCCAGCCTTAATCCTTACTTAATCTTGAGTTATTTAAAGATTACACATTGAGGATCTTTTCAGTTTTAGAGTTTTAGAGAATTAGATCATAAAACGTTCATTACATTCCACATTTAAACAAAGTGGTTACATAAATATAATATTCATTTTTCCCATCAACGGAAACATATTTAAAATAAAACATGGATTCTTTCTGGACACATCCTTGACACTATCATCATATCATGTACCATTCCCTTGACCTGTGAAAAACATTTCAAAAAAACTTGGGATGAGTAAAAAAAGCTTAGTATGGGTTATAAAAATATGGAAAGGAAACATGAGTTCATATATACATAAGAATGAAATCATACTTTACCCATAAAACATAATCACTTTAACATACCACATCAAATCATGAATAAGTCATAGAAATCATAATACATAAAGGTAACTTGAGGCATTCATAACATTCTTACGTAGGGGGTAACCCTCTTGGTTACGTTTTGAATACCCATCACAGTATATTCCCAAAATCTCTTCGGAGATACCTTAACGTTTCACTCATTCTCATTACCCAATGGATTGGAGAGCTATATCGGGCTCACCCGCCCTTAGTTTATCACGGAACCACCCGTCTTCATAATAATGCCAAAGAACCACAACATAATCGTATCACATAAAACATGCATAAAGGAAACATAACATTTCCAACTTTCAATCACAAGATATCAAGACAATACATTGATATATAAACATTATGAAAACCATTTTCAATACCAAAATAAATGAAAAGTAAAACATGGTATTTATTTTTCCTTAAAAAGTATGGCTTGTAGAGGAAGCTGAAACTCAAATAATGGTCACGACGGCGGAGAAGTCATTGTCGCCGCATACGTACGGAAATTTTTTTTCCCTTTTGACGTTTAGTGAATGCTTCATATAAAAATGATTCCTTTTGAATAAACGGAAAAGTCAAAGGGGTTTATACACCGTATAATAGAAGGTTGTGTATAAAATAAAATATGAATCAATGAAAAGAGATTGAGACGAAGTCCCATACCACGGGTTCGACTTGAATCGATCATTCTTTAATTTCTTGAATAATAAACTTGAGTTAATTTATACTTTCTTAAGAACCTTTTTCAAGTTCATTATTCATTTTATATCACATATTACCATGTCATGAACACTATGTAATTTTTTTTGTTAATAGCGGTCGTTTTAACGATCATTGGTACTTGAGTCAAAATATGCTCTTTATAATTACATGTTTTTCTTGTATTCATTATATCCAGAGTTATAATCATGATGTATATATCAAATATATCATATATATCTATTATATACATTCATTTATAATATTACACAACGTTTAGAGGTAAGAAATGAAATGCACCGTTCATGGAGACGGTAAGTCGTATGTACGCATGAACGCTACTTTCATTTCTATTTCGTATTTTATGGAATGGAATCATAATGATATAAAGGTATATTATAATTACAGTATAATATAATATATAATATCATAACTCCATCCTTTATACATCCCACATATGGTATTAACAAATCAAATCACTTTGAGGGGGCGGTAGTCCACACTTCCTTAAATTAAGATGTCGCGTTTACCCATAATGGAAACCATAAAGGTATGCCCAAAATGATAAAATACATAATCTTAAGGAAAACATAAAAATATTATATATCATATATAAATATAGTGTCATCTTAATGGCCACCTTTGAAGGTGTTAAAAGAATGTTGAACAATCATCGTTTCGGGAGGCGGAAATTCACCATCCACAGAAATAGTATGTTCTTTAACCATTAGATGTAGGTGTGTGTAAGTGTAGCTCGAATCCTTCTTATAAAAAAATACTATTATATTGAATATACTGGAGTTGTTAAAAAATAAATGAATAAAAAGATTTTAGGGGGTTGGAGAATAAAAATAAAACAAAAGGACTCAAGTGAAGACATTACCTTAAAATCGGGTAACTCCCTTTGGTTTGAGATCAAAGGCTTCCTTGGGAAGACTTCTACCCAAAGTGAGGATTCAAGGAGAAAGAGAGGGATGTGGAGAGACAAAATGGGTAGGTGTTGTCCGAGCCAAAGGCTTTGGATGTGTGGGTAAGGAGGTAGAGGTGGGGTCCTTTTATAAGAGGAGAGGAGGGGCACTCTTGGAAAGTAAGGAAATGTTACTTTATTTTAAAATGATTTTCGGATTTAAAAGGTCCCACATTGATATAATTTTAGGATAAGGAGATAAGGGTTCTAAATACCCCCATCCAATAGGTTTTGGACATGTTTAGGTCTTAGATTTTATATTATCTTTCCATTTTATTTAAATCGTCAAATAATGAGGTAATCGCTGCATCATCATGGAGTCATAAATATTTTTTTTAATGTCTAAAAATTATAAAAAAAATAATATAATGAAGGAAAGATTTTTAGCATTCCAATGAATATTTTTAGTCAAATATATGACCTGTATAACCCCATGTAAAAATTGTTTTAGTAAAATAACTCATGTTTGTTTCATTTTTACTTTAACATTAAATAAAAAGTTATTTATGTCATTTCCCAACCAAAGTGGCTCCATGGATTCCCCAAATTGACCCATGGATTTTCTTGGTCGGCCATGACACATCCAATGATGGTAGGACATGTGTAAAGCTCATATAATATTATTAAAACATTATTTTTACCTTAAACTACACTAATTACCTCTAATCATGATTAAAAACTTAATAAGTTACTATTCACCAAAAAATTATTTTAATCCCATTGAACCACATTTTACTTCTTAATGACAACCATGTATGTCGGATTTTTGAAATTCAAAAAACAAAGATGGCAAATTTTCATTTAAACGGAAAATCAGTTTTTATAAGTACCACTTAGTGATTTCACTATTCATCAAAAATTGAAGTTTTTCAGAAAATTACCAAAACTTCACCCTAAGATATATTTGATATTCCGAATTCAAAAATGATGTCTATTTTACAAAATTCAAAACATATATGTTGCATTAATTAATTTAATAATTAATTCCCGCGGTCATATCAAATAGCGTGTTTTTATGAAACAATAAGTATCAAAAGATTGACACTAGTTTAAGTCCAATTTCAAAGTGAAATTAATTCCAACGACCACTATTGGATTAAATTGTAAAAATATATTCTAATTTCACTTTAAAACCAATTCAAAAGATAATGTAATCATATAAATAAATTAGATTAAAAAGCAGTTTTGATGTAAAATGCAATATTTTTTCACTATTCATTAAAAAAATGAACATTGTCAGAAAAATACCAAAAATTTACATAAAATAAATTTTGATATCCCAATCATAAAGAAAAAGTTTTTTTTGACATATAGAGCTTATTAAATTGTCAAAATATTTATTTAAAAGATGGTTTGCCATCAAAAGGCAGTAAAACAATCTTTTAAAAATATTAGTGTATTCTATGCTTAAGATTGGATTTATTCTCATTTTAGGCCTCAAAAATACTATCCAATTCATAAATAGACATAGATAAAAATATCTATAATTCATTACTTAATTGGTATGTTACATCTTTCCCCCCTTTAAAAAAATTGCGTCCCCGCAATTTATTTACTTATCGAATAAGTGGGGGTATTAATCCCTCATAACATTTTCAGATTCCCATGTTGCCTCTTCAATCATAGGGTTTTTGCACAAAACCTTTACCTGATTAATCACCTTATTACATAACACTTGCTCCATGTGGTCAAGAAACCGGACTGGTTGTTCCTCATAAGATAGGTTCTCTTCCAGCTGAACTACCTCTGGACTCAAATCATGAGATGGATCTGGAATATACTTTCTCAACATCGAAACATGAAAAACATTGTGTACCTGAGATAAACTCGGAGGTAAAGCCACTCGGTAAGTGACTGATCCAACTCTCTCCAGAATTTCATATGGTCTAATGAACCTTGGACTCAACTTTCCTTTCTTAACAAATCGCATCACACTTTTCCACAGTGAAACTTTGAGGAAAACATGATCACCTTCCTCAAAAGAGAGATCCTTCCTCCTATTGTCCGCATAACTCTTCTGCCTGCTCTGAGCTGTTCTCATGTGTTTCTGTATCAGCTGAACTTTTTCATCCATCTCTTCTACCAATTCCGGTCCCATCAGCTTCCTTTCACCCACTTCATCCCAAAAAGCTGGAGTTTGACACTGTTTACCATATAATGCCTCAAATGGTGCCATCTGTATACTAGAATGAAAAATATTATTATATGAAAACTCAACCAAAGAAAGATGTTGGTCCCAACTTCCCTAATAATACATCGAACAAGCCTGTAGCATATCTTCCAAAGTATGAATTGTTCGTTCTGACTGGCTATCTGATTGAGGATGAAATGCTGTACTAAAATTTAATTCAGTACCCAACGACTTTTGAAGGCCCTTCAAAAAGTTAGAAGTAAACCTGGGATCACGATCGGATATAATAGATAGAGGAACTCCATGAAACCTGACTATCTCTTTAAGGTACAATCGAGAATGTTGATCTAGAGAGAAAGTATCTCGAATAGAAAGGAAATGAACAGATTTAGTCAAGCGACCAAAAATAACCCAGATTTCATTATTACCTCGAGATGTCTTCGGTAATCCCACAACAAAGTCCATGGATATATTCTACCATTTCCACTCTGGCACTGATAGAGGATGAAGCATCCCTTTCGGTAACTGTCTCTCTACTTTAACCTGCTGACAAGTCAAACACTTCATAGTAAAATCAGCAATATCTCTTTTCATTCCATCCCACCAGTAATACTCCCACAGATCTCTGTACGTCTTAGTACTGCCAGGAAGAACTGAAAACGGAGAACTATGAGCTTCACATAACAACTCTCTCTTCAACTGTGAATCACAAGGCACAGACAATCTCTTCCCAAATCTCAATACAAAATCATTATCAATTTTCAATTCAGGCAACATACCTTTGTGAACCATCTCTACCTTTTTCTACAACTCACTGTCTTACTTCTGTGCTTTCTTGATTCTGTCTAATAGAGAAGATTTCCATAATACCAGAAATAAAACAGAAGGACATCCTACACCAACAAATTCTATGCCAAAGTTCATCAAATCCTTAACCAAAGGATCACTTTCCAAACTCAACATTTTTAATGAAGCATTACTTTTTCGACTCAAAGCATCAGCCACTTTATTTGATTTTCCCGGATGGTAATGAATTGTACAATCATAATCTTTGATTAAATCTAGCAATCTCTTTTTTCTCATGTTCAATTCTTTCTGAGTGATTATATACTTTAAGCTTTTGTGATCAGTATATATTTCACACTTTACTCCATACAAATGATGCCACCAAATTTTTAAAGATAAAACAACAGCAGCTAATTCCAAATCATGTGTAGGGTAATTTACCTCATGAGTTTTCAAATGACATGAAGCATAATCAATTACCTGATCATTTTTCATAAGAACAAAACCAAGTCCTCTCAATGAAGCATCACTATAGATAACAAACTCACCATTCCTGGAAGTAAGTACCAAAACTGGAGCATTCACCAATCTTCATTTCAACTCCTTCAAATAGTCAACGCATTCTTTTGCCAAATAATCTTAACACCCTTCCGAGTTAGCTTAGTCATTGGACTAGATAACCGTGAAAAATTTCTATCAAACCTTCGGTAATAGCCTTCCAAACCAAGGACGCTACGAATCTTAGTTACAAATGTGGGTCTTGTCCATTCTTCAACAACCATTGTTTTTGCAGGATCAACATTTATCCCATCTTTAGAAACAATATAACCAGGGAAAGAAATTTGTTTCAACCAAAACTCACACTTGCTTAATTTCCCATACAATTTATTTTCTTTCAAGGTTTGAAAAATAACCCTTAAATTTCTTTGATGCTCTTCTTTAATTTTAGAAAAAAACCAAAATATCATCAATGAAAACAACCAAAAACTTATCCAAGAACTCCTAAAAAAATCTATTCATTATGTCCAAGAATACAGCAGGTGCATTGGTTAGCCCAAAAGGAATTACTACAAAGTCATAATGGCCATATCTTGTACGAAACACAGTCTTTGGAACATCTTCTTCCTTTACCTTCAACTGATGGTACCCCGATCTCATGTCAATCTTTGAAAAATACTGTGCTCCCTGGAGCTGATCAAAAAAATCCTCGATATGAGGCAAAGGATATTTGTTCTTAACAGCGATGTTATTCAAGGCTCTATAGTCATTGCAAAGTCTTATATAACAATTTTCTTTTAAACAATTAAAACAGGAGCACCCCGTGGTGATGTGCTAAGTCGAATGAAACCTTTCTCTAATAAATCATTCAATTTCACATTCAACTCTAAAAGTTCAATTTGAGCCATTCGATAAGGGGGTTTTGAAATTAGCTTAGCATCCGGAACTATGTCAATAGTAAACTCAACATCCCGATCTTGTATTATTCCATTCAACTCATCAGGAAAAACATCAGGATACTCATTTACCACTAACAAATCATTAATCTGAATAGTTCCTTTATTTTCAATGATGTGTGCAATGTAACATTCATTTCCATCTATTACATGTTTCTCGGCCTCTTGATATGTTATCAACAGTAAGGGTTCATTCTTGTACACAAACTGCAAGTCTTTCTGAAAAGAAACTTCTTTAGCTCTATAGTCAGTCTTAGCATGGTAAATAGAGAGCCAATCCATACCCAGGATAACATTAAACTCTACTAGAGGTAAAACAATAAGGTTCAAAAGTAGGTTCTTTCCACGGATAAGTATAAGAAGATTCTTATAAATTCTTTTTGCCTCAACATTTCCCCCAGGTGTTTTTACCCCAAGTTCAGGAGTCATTTCTTGAGATGTTATTCCCATTTTACTAGAAAAGGTTTCAGAGATAGACGAATGTGTAGACCCTGAATCAAACAACACACTGGCATAATCTGAAAAAACAAACAAAGTACCTGATACAACTTCATTTGATGGACCGACATCTACTGAAGTAGTTGCAAATGATTTCACAACCCCGTTATGCTTATAGTCTAACTGATTCCCATCACTCAAGCTCTTTGTCGGACACTTGTTTTCATAGTGACCCATCTCATTACACTTAAAACATTTCACTAATTGTAAATCAAATTCGGTCTTACCATCACCCTAATCCTTTTCAGTGAAATCACGAGCCTTATGTCCCATATTACCGTATCGGTAGCACTTTCCAGAATTCAGAAGACATTCCCCAGCATGCCTTTTACCACATTTATCACAAACTGGAAACTTAGTTTTCTTACCGTCAGACCTTTTTGAAGAATTCTTTCCTTTCTCCTGCAACCTCGGTCTCTTCTTCTACTGGTTGATATAGAACACTTGATCATTTTAAAACTCCATTTCCACCTTCTCAGCAAATTGAACAAGATTTTCATAACTTTTAAACTCACAAGAAGCTAATCCCTTTGATATTTTGGCTTTAATCCGGAGTAAAAACGATTGACTTAACTATTAAGGTCTCAGATAAAATTTGGAGCATACCTTTCCAATCGAGTGAACCTTTCTTTATAGGCAGCCACTGAGTCTTCCTCTTTCCTCAATTCCATGAATTGTTTTTCCATCCTAAGTCGAACAGCCTTAGTAAAATACTTTTCATGAAACATACCTTTGAATTCATCCCAGTCGAGAGCATCAATCTCATCAGCATCCCTGATATTTTTAACCATCGACCACCACTGATCTGCTTCCCCCTACAAATGGTAAATAGAAAGACTAACATTTTGATTATCTGAACACCACATGACATCGAAAATCTTCTCCAGTGCTTTAATCCACCCTTCAGCTAGCACAGGGTCAGATGATCCTCTGAATTATGGGGGATGTTTCCTTATGAAATGTTCCACCGCTAACATGTTACTCTGCGGTTGATCTGGCTGATCTCGTGCATGGATACCACCACTATTTATCACTTGAGTCAACTGCGCCATTACTGCAACAAACAGTTTAGTTCCAATTCTGACCATCTCAGGATGCTCATTCATAAGGTTATTTCCTTCTGTATTCCTTCCTAGCACTGCTTCCATGTTTCCTCTACGGAAAACTATTCTGAACAAACATGTCTTAGATGAAGCAACATGGTAAACTTCAAATGCTATATCATTTCAATTTTACCATAAAAAAATATTTTGGGATAATCATTTAATAGAATTCTAACTCCTAATGTTATCTAAACCGACCCTTGATACCAACTATAAGGCCCCAGCCTTAAACCTTACTTAATCTTGAGTTATTACAAGATTACACATTGAGGTTCTTTTCAGGTTTAGAGTTTTAGAGAATTAGATCATAAAACTTTCATTACATTCGACATTTAAACAAAGTGGTTACATAAAGATAATATTCATTTTTTCCCATCAACAGAAACATATTTAAAATAAAACATGGATTATTTCTTGACACTTCTTTGACACTATCATCATATCTTGTACCATTCCCTTGACCTGTGAAAAACATTTCAAAAAAACTTTGGATGAGCATAAAAATCTCAGTATGGGTTATAAAAATATGGAAAGGAAACAGGAGTTCATATATACATAAGAATGAAATCATACATTACCCATAAAACAAAAGCACTTTAACATACCTCATCAAATCATGAATAAGTCATAGAAATAATAATACATAAAGGTAACGTGAGGTATTCATAACATTCTTACGTAGGGAGTAACCCTCTTGGTTACGTTTGGAATACCCATCATAGTATATTCCCTAAATATCTTTAGAGAATCCTTAACATTTCACTCCTTCACGTTACCCAATACATTGGAGAGCTATATCGGGCTCACCCACCCTTAGTTTATCACGGAACCACCCGTCTTCATAATAATGCCCAAGAACAACAACATAATCATATCACATAAAACATGCATAAAGGAAACATAACATTTCCACCATTCAATCACAAGATATAAATACAACACATTTATATAAAAACATTATGAAAACCATTTTCAATACCAAAATAAAAGAAAAGTAAAACATGGTATTTATTTTTCTCTAAAAAAAGTATGGCTTGTAGAGGAAGCCAAAACTCAAATAATGGTCACGATGACGGAGAAGTCGTTGTCGCTGCATACGCACGACAAAAAAAATTCTTTTTTGTCGTTTAGTAAATGCTTCGTATAAAAAATATTCCTTTTGAATAAACGTGATAGTAAAAGGAGTTTATAGACCGTATAAAATAATGTTGTGTATAAAATAAAATATGAATCAATGAAAGGAGATTGAGACGATGTCCAATACCTCGGGTCTGACTTGACTTGATCATTCATTAATGTCCTGAATAATAAACATGAGTTAATTTATACTTTCTTAAGAACCTTTTTCAAGTTCATTATTCCTTTTATATCACTTATTACCATGTCATGAACACTATGTAATTGTTTTAGTTAATAACGGTCGTTTTAACGATCATTGGTACTTGAGTCAAAATATGCTCTTTATAATTACAAGTTTTTCATGTATCCAATATATCCAGAGTTATAATAATGATTTATATATCATATATATCATATATATCCAATATATACAATCATTTATATTATTACACAACGTTTAGAGGTAAGAAATGAAATGCACCATTCATGGAGACGGTAAGCCGTACGTACGCATGAACGCTACATTCATTTCTATTTCATATTTTATGGAATGGAATCATAATTATATAAAGGTATATTATAATTCCATTATAATATCATATATAATATCATAACTCCATCCTTTATAAATCCCACATATGGTATTAACGAATCAAATCACTTTGAGGGGGTAGTAGTCCGCACTTCCTTAAATGAAGATATCGCGTTTACCCATAATGGAGACCATAAAGTTATGCCCAAGATGAAAAATAAAGAATATTAAGGGAAACATAAAAATATTATATATCATATATAAATATAGTTTCATCTTCATGTCCACCTTTTAAGGTGTTAAAATAATGTTGAACAATCATCGTTTCGGGAGGCAAAAATTCACTATCCACAGAAACAGTATGTACTTTAACCATTAGATGTAGGTGTGTGTAAGTGAATCTCGAATAATTCTTATAACAACATCCTAGTATATTTAATATACTAGAATTGTTACAAAATAAATGAATAAAAAGAGTTTAGGGGGTTGGAGAAGCAAAATAAAACAAAATGACTCAAGTGAAGACATTACCTTAAAATCGGGTAATTCCCTTTGGTTTGAGCTCAAAGACTTCCTTGGGAATACTTCTGCCCAAAGTGAGGCTTCAAGGAGTAATAGAGGGATGTGGAGAGACAAAATTGGTAGGGGTTGGACGAGACAAAGGCTTTATAATTGTGGGTAAGGAGGTAGATGTGGGGGCCTTTTGTAAGAGGAGAGGAGGGGTACTCTTGGAAAGTAAGGAAATGTTACTTTATTTTAAAATGAGTTTCGGATTTAAAAGGTCACACTTTGATTTAATTCGAGGATGAGGTGATAGGGGTTCTAAATCCACCCATCCAATAGGTTTTGGACATGTGTAGGTCTTATATTTTACATTATCTTTCCATTTTATTTAAATCATCAAATAATGAGGTAATCGCTGCATCATCATGGTTTCATAAATAATTTAATTTAGTTAATGTCTAAAAATTATAAAAAAAATACTATGATGAGGTAAATCATTTTATCTTTCCAATTAATATTTATAGTCAAAAATCTGACCTGTATAACCCCATGTAAAAATTGTTTTAGTAAAATAACTCATGTTTGTGTCATTTTTACTTTAACATTAAATAAAAAGTTATTTATGTCATTTCCCAACCAAAGTGGCTCCATGGGGTCCCCAAGTTGACCCATGCATTTTCTTGGTTGGAAATGACACATCCAATGAGGGTATGACATGTGTCAAGCTCATCTCATATTATTAAAACAATATTTTTACCTTAAACTACACTAATTACCTCTAATCGCGATTAAAAACTTAATAAGTTACTATTCACCCAAAAATTATTTTAATCCCATTGAACCACATTTTACATCTTAATGACAACCATTTATGTCAGATTTTCGAAATTCAAAACACAAAGATGGAAAAATTTCATTTAAAAGTAAAATCAGTTTTTATAAGTACCACTTAGTAATTTCACTATTCATAAAAAATTGATGTTTTTCAGAAAATTACCAAAAATTCACCCTAATCTATATTTGATATTATGAATTAAAAAATGATGTCTATTTTAAAAAAATCAAAACATATAATTTGAATTAATTAATTTAATAATTAATTCCCGTTGTCAGAGAAAATACCGTGTTTTTATGAAACCTTAAGTATCAAAAGATTGACACTTGTTTAAGTCCAATTTCAAAGTGAAATTAATTACAATGACCACTATTGGATTAAATGGTAGAAAATATTCTAATTTAATTTTAAAACCAATTCAAAAGATAATCTAATCATATAAAAAAATTATATTAACAAGAAGTTTTGATGTAAAATACAGTATTTTCTCTATTCATTAAAAAAATGAACATTGTCAGAAAAATACCAAAAATTTACACAAAGTAAATTTTGATATCCCAATCATAAAGAATAAGTTTTTTTGACATATAGAGCTTATAAAATTGTCAAAATAAAAATTTAAAAGACGGTTTGCCATAAAAAGGCAGTAAAACAATCTGTTAAAAATATTAGTGTATTTCATGCTTAAGATTGGATTTATTCTCATTTTAAGCCTCAAAAACACTATCCAATTCATAAATATACATAGATAAAAATATCTGTAATTCATTACTTACATGGGATGTTACAGTAATAGTCTAGGTATTTGTCGTAACAATATTTTATATGATTTAGCTTGAATATTTTGCGTGTGAACACGTGTTACATGATGGTTAACACTTATTCCCAGTGACATGTTATAATCTTTAAAATTATGTGATGAAAATTAACCAGATTAATCAATCCTGATATGCTTGATTGAATAATCGGGTAATTCTTCCCTAAGCATTATTATTTTGGAGAAAAATTAAAAAACACGAGGTTGTGAGTTGACAATAAGAACACATAAGCCTGTCTAGTTGACACATGAATCATTACCATAAAATATCTAAATGGTAAACATATGGGTGGAATTTAAACATATATGTCACCATAAATCAATTATTTGAATATATGGGAATCTATCCTGATTTTTGATGGTGACGGTCTTATGATAAATTTTCCTTGATAGCAAGCATCACATTAGATTTCATTTGGTGTAAGAACCCTTTTATCAAGAAAGAGATGACCATGAGTATATTTAATGATTTTCCCATAATTATAGATCTTGGATGGGCTAAATTATTATTCGATAAAATAAATGTATCATAAATGGTAAACATATAGTTTACCATATTTTTCTCAATTATAAAAAAATTATAATAGAAAAATCTTGAATGAATCCTTTGAAGTTTTTCTATAATCAACTTTCTCTCATTATTAATACATGTTATATAGAGTTATTAAACACCTTATTCATCCCTAGTATCAAAGTGATATCCATTTTCATGAATAACCCAAAAAATTAACAATTTTCATCAAGACATAGGAAAATGAAAAGTATTATTTATTTTTATATATAGACTACCTCGTAGGAATATATTTTCTATTTCTGAACCTTTAAGTAATTTTACACAACCATTTAATTTAATTATATGAGAACCTTCCATTTCATGGATGATGAATTATTTTTCACATTTAAAAAATTTGTGCATTATAGAATTCTAAATGAGGAAAACATCTTTATCATGAGGATTATTACTAATAGAGTTTTAATATCATTTATTATTATTAAAATGAAATAACACAATCATGTAATAAAAAATATAATATAAATCATTCATTAAACAATATAACAAGAAAACACATCTCCATAAATAAAATTTTTAAATTATCAATATGCTTGAAACCTTTATGGTTCACAAAATAATCTTTAATATTGTAATTTAAAATGATATTATTATGTTTCAAGAAATGGGTGGAAAATTTTTATTCAAGGCATATTTTTCATTTGACTTCTTGTGGATAAATTTCAACATGATTTTCCATTGTATAATATGTACTCGACCAGCGCCTCTTCACCCCATACTAGAAATGTTCATTTTAATCATTCATTGATTTCAGTGGATATATTGGATCATTATTTTCCTGTATTTTTTGGGTCCCTTTCCTCTTTATTATTTGTTGCATGACCACCTTATGAAGATGATTTTCCTTGGCCACCTCAAGTTGATTCTTCCTACCACCTTATTACAAGTAGTTACATTCACATTATGCAAGAGAGTTATGATAATCAGTTTGGATTCATGATCTTTCACAAAGGGGTAATAATTTGTTCATGCAATAAGTAAGAAATAGTCTAACTCAGATGATTGTTTAAATTACTTATCATGATATTTATTTTGTAGTATAACATTTGGGGCATGGAATGTATAGTTTTTTTTGTCACAACATGAATCTGGTATTTATTTTATTTCACTAATTTCGTGACATTGAGTCATTTGGAAAAGGTACGAGCCAGGTTTTTTGTGAATTATTTTTAATTTTGGAGGTTTTGGGTGGTTTTCTACACTATTCACATATTGTTTGCATAATTTAAGGGAAAATTGTGTCTTTTATTAATGTTGAGGGTGTTTCCAGTTCAATTTATTTTTAAATAGGTTTTATTTCATTATATTTGCATGGTTTGGCACAAACTGTGCAAGACAAATTAGTATTTGTGTAGACTTCTTTTGTTGTAAGGGACAAAGTTCACAGCTTGCGCCTTGTTAGACCAAACTGTACAAAAATTATATGGGTAGGATTCGCAACTTGTAAGATCCATGTTTCATTGTTCACACATTGTTTCCAAAATTGTTTGGCCTGCCTGTGTGAGTGTCCACCTCTTCCAGTGGGGTGCACATAGGACTACATGGTTTGAAAAATCATGCATCCATATCGTACAGAATTCCCAGTTTTATTAAAATCATGAAATTCTAATTATACTCTCGCCCTATTTTAACCTCATTTGGTCACTCCTCCCTCTTGCTTGCCCTTGGAACATGAATAAGAAATACAAAATCCTACCATATTCCTCCTCCTCCTTGGTTGGTAGCTTCTCCATGCATCTAAGGTGTGTTTCTATTAGACATTGTTCAATTTTCTCATAATATTCTTATTTTTTTTTGGTTTAATTGTTGTTTTTGGGAATGTTATCTCTTGGAAAACCTAAATTATTAGGGTTGATGTGTGTCTGGTGTTCCATTGATTATAGGTTGTGTAAATTTTCTATCTGTCTTAGTTCTTCTATGTGATATTTGACCATTTCTAATTGATTTATAAATGTGTTTTTCACTTTTGTGGGGAGTTTTTTATATTTATTATCGTGTTTCCAATTATAAATTTAATGGAAATAGAGTTTATAAAGTGTTTTCCTAATTATTTTTATATTCATATGCTAGTATGGTGTTTCATAAAATTCTACATGTACATTAAATATGAAATTGGATTTTTGGGATTTTGTTTAATCTACCTTGGGCATTGTAATTTTGGTTGAAATTTTAAATGGAGTTATGTGTGTGGTTGTAAGGTTTAGTATTAATGTGAGGGTGTTTTGATTAGTGGTAATTCTCTTGGTAACTCCTCAAATGGTGTTTTGGGATCATTAACTATTTACTCTAGGTATTCCATTTGATGTGGGAATATCCATAGGTCCATGGGGTGCACCTATGGATAGGACCCAAATAATGAAGAATTTTCTATAAAAGTGGTCACCTTGAATATTGTATTTTAAAGTAACTTTCCCCCTTCCAACTCCTCCTTCTTCCATCCATATTCTAAATGTGATTTTAGCCCAATGTTTTCAAAATTGTTACTTTGTTTTCAAATGAATTAAAAAGTAGTTTCAAGTGTTTCCCAAAGATTTGATCATTTTTGAAATTGAGGTGTGGTATTAAAACTGAGTGAAATAAAGCCCTTTTGGAACAATTTAGCATGTTATATGGATTCAACATATTTTTGGAAATGGTTTTGGAAAAGAATATGTGTCTACAATTCATAAATCCTAGGTTGGTATTTTTTGTTGTTTTGGGATGTGGTATTCAAACTCATGTGAAATGTCAGTATTGTAGGAACCTTGATTGCCACTATATGTGATGGGCCCCCTCTGGTTTTCCCACCAAGGGGAGTGCATCCACATGGGTGTTTTTGGAGTTCAGTTTTGGAAAGCACAGTGTAATATGTGGAATATTGGTTTATTACATACATGTTATGACCTCTTCATTCTCCTGGAACTACAATAATGGGAGTCCTAAGTGTCATCCAGAGTGGTGAGTGACTGTAGATTATTAGTCTTCAGTAGATTGACTAGTACCCCCTATATTTGTTGAGAGTCCATACGGTATTTTCCACACATTAGGCTAGTTCGGAGCATCCAATTGGTAATTGACTATGGACTTTCACCATATGTTGGGAGGTGGTTCCAAACTGAGTAATCCAAGGGATTTCTTCAACAGTTTCTTAGTAAATTCCAAAAATTAATATATCTATTTTCCTTTTTATTTTTTTCACATGATATTATTCTTCGTATGTTTTTTCATTCTTGTGTTTTTTTCTTTTATTATTGGCATTGTCTCAAGATCACTAGGATTGGACCCACTTCTTTTGGTTTTGGATTTGAACTGGGTTTTAAAGTGGAACTATTTTTCAAAAATGGGATTTTGGTGTGTTTCGTTCTATAAGGAAATTTCTTTCATGATTTGTTTGACTCTTCAAAATTGTAAGACCATATTATCAAAAAAAATTGAAATTAGTTTCTGTAAACTTTTTTGGGAAAGTAATTTTATAGATCTGTGGTGTTTACCTACTAAGTTGTTTTATTCTCATATTCTACTTATTCCAATCAACATTGGTAGACCCTATCTATTTTTTAGGTATGTGTTTTTTTTTTCAGGTTTTCATATAGACTAGGATAGTCTTATGTAGGTGGTGACCAAGAGGTCATATAGAGCTCTAGTCCGGTTCTAATTTAGTTCTAGTATTTTATTTTTATCCAATTTTGATTTTATATTTTTGTATCCAGATTTGGTTTTGTATTTATCGGTGAATGTTTATTATTTTTTCATGTACCATTCTGTTATTGGGTTTTTTATTTGCCTAACTTCAGATAAATCTTTCCCATAATGATATCACTGAGGATCAACACTATTTTTCATCCCTTCTTGATTAGGAAGGACTCTCGTGCCTTTTTGTAGTCCTGGATAGGTGTCGAGTATGATGGATGCCTAACTTGGTTCATATAAATATTCTATTAGAGGAGACCTTTTTTGAGTTTCAAGTAGCATTGATAAAATACTTTTATGACTCGAGAGGTTGGTATAGAAATAATTTCTCGACCACTTACCCGTATTAAAATTCATGTTACCGTGGATAGTTCAAGAATTGAGATTTTTGTGTTTGAATTATGTAGAAATGGAATGATGAAAAAAATGAGCTAGTTTTATATGTTGGTATTTCATGGAGTAGAAAACTATATTGATCCTAAGTTCGTGGTTCAAGATACATCTAGTTGTTGGTGTTTTATTAAGGTATAACATTTATGGATGGAAATAGTGGGTTTTGAAATAGAATCTTGGATTTATTTTGTGGTGTTTTAATTATGTTTTTGTTTTTTGGAATGGTATTATCGTTTTGGATAAGTAATATTTGGGTGTTGATTTTAGTTGGGTATTTTTCTTCTATTTCGATCATGCCACCTAAAAAATATTTCCATGTTTCCAATGAGTCTCATCAAGTTTTTGTTCCAACCCAGACTTTGAGTGGAGTGGAATAGATCAGTTCTTCTCAGTTGTTACTAGTTTTATATGGTGATATATGTTAGGTAGAATATGTAGAGTGGCTTGAGTATCTCAAATGTTACTTCATATTGTTGGGAACTCTTGATGTTTTGAGAGTGTGTGTTGTTCTAATTTCATTTGAAGGGTTGAGTTAGAATCATTTGTAGGAGATTTTACGAGCATTGATACAAGATGGGATGTCATGTGAAGCCTTTAAGACCAGATTCATCTGATGTTTCATACCTGAGGTGTTGAAGGCGAGGAAAGTGGTTGATCACTTGGGTTTTCTAAAATTTTAGTGTATATTGAAGACCTCTGTTGGATATTTTATTGATCGATTTACTTCAAATCTATAAATAGAATATGAGGATAAGTTTAAATATAGTCGCTTCGATTAAGGTCATCATCTAGGATTTAAGGATAATGTTCTCTCATTAGGTGAAGTATATTATGGGAAAATCAGGGATGAATCATTTTTAGCTAACCTAGTTTCTGGAGCATGGTATGTCATAGGTGATAATCTTATTTCTCTCTATGATCACGAAACATTACTATTTGGAGAGAGGTGTTTTGTTGAGTAGCCATTTATTATGGTGTCTCATTTTTTCATTTTCATGTTTTTTTTCATTAGACCATTTATCTTTTTTCCTCCATTGTGGACGGTTCAGCCATTCAAGGTCTTCTTGTCATAATATTTAAAAGGAATATAGACAATGTGGTCATATAGGTCATTTCATGAAGTTATAAAAGAATTTTCTCTAAAAGAATAAGTCTCTATTAGAGTTCATTAGATTCTAGATACTTGTTATTATGTGTTTTAGGGCATCAGGTCCCCATTAAGAGGCCCTATAGTGAATCATTTATATCATATAATAATTTCATGGTTTGGTGTTGCAGACATGAATTTTGTCTCCAACATTGGAGCGATGTTGAATTATGTCTACCTATGGTGGTTTTCTTTGTTTCTGTAAGATCCCACTTATTTTTAAATTCTTAGTGGATGGTTTTTATTTTATATTTTGTGGCTGTGATTCATTTTCAGAAATATGTTTGGTTAACCATATAGTTTGATTTGGGATTACGATAGTTCTCATTTTGGAGAATTTTGTGTCATAAGGAAAATATGAATCATAAGTTGTATTTCTAGTTATATTTAGTTCCTTATATACTTTTTAATTTGTTTCATGTTATTTTGGTTTGTATTGGTAGTTCTCTATGGTTTTACAGGTAGGTTTCCTGTAGGATGTTTCTAGATTTCTCCATGTTTTCATTCCATTGTTAGTGTTGCGGTATTAGTTTTGTTATGATGGTGGGGAGAACCCTATTATTTTTCTTGTGGTTCCTTTTGATTTCATTTTCTATATATATGTTCAGGTTTTAGTTATATTTTTTAATGGTTACACCGAGGATTGTCGTTTCCTTTGTCCTCATTCAGTTTTGACCATGAGATTACTTTTTCAATTAGATGGCTGATTTTTTGGGGAAGAATGTTCTCTATAGTGGAGGTAATTGTCAAAATTAACCATGTCTTTTCATATATGTGGTTAGTTTCTAGTACATGGATCTATTGGTTTAGTTTAAGGTTGATATTTCGGCTGATGATTTTGAGTTTTGAAGGTTTTTAGTTGTTTTTGTCCCTAGCACAGTTTGTGTCCACTATTTAGTGGCAAACCATATGGTATATTAAGAGTGAGGTTCTTTCTTCTTCAATTTATTCATGAATCTGTTTATCACATATTGTGTGAATGGTTTAGAACAATAATTTTGAGATGAAGGAGTAACCATATAGACATATTTTTGTGTTATGGACTAAGAGCACAGCATGCGCATAGTTAGAAGAAATTCTGTGACCAGAATGCAGGGAGGCTCTATAATTTGTTAGGGACATTTTTAATTGTTGGAGACCAATTTCACAAACATTAAAGCCATCCCAACTGAGTTTCTTCCTCCCCTTGTGGGTTTTGCATGGTTGGTGCATAGTTTAGAAAATTATTTAACCATGGTAAAATATTTGAGCGAATAATGTGTTTTGAAATGGATCATGAAATGGTTGAAACAATTATTTTTTTCATTATCTATATGAATATGTTGATCAAAGGAGAAGATTTGGTGAATATTAAGAAATTTAGAATGTTCCAAATAGTTATGGTCATATTAATTCAATGTAAAAAGAAAATATTTATAAATAAATAATAATGAACACAATGTATATCATTAAGATGATGATTTTTCCATTTTATTTTTCAAAAATTTATATATAAAATGTAATTCAAAATAGTTTATGAAATAAATTAATGTAATCTAATATCAAGTGTTTACGAAATGATGTTTCCTCACATGAATATACATTATGAAATCCATAATGAATAATTTGTAACTCAATAATATTTAAAAAAATGTGAATTCATATCATTAATTACAAGAATTACAAACACATAAAAATATTTAAATAATTATATAAATTATACAAACAAAAAACTATTTGAAATGACTTATATAAACTATTTAGATTACAAAAATATGATAAATTAATTTAAAAAAGTATCATATAATTTTTAAACATATTGAAAATACTAAAAACTCAATAAACAAAAATGATTATATATCAATCAATTAAATTACAAACATATTGTAAATATTAAAATCTAACAAATAAATATTAAAATATAAATAAATTCCAAGAAAATGTAAATTTTAATTAAAAATTTCATAAATTACAAAAATAATAAAAATTAATAAATGAAAATGAATATAGTACAAAATTATTAAAATGATTAAAAAATAAGTATACTAAATTTATTAAAAAAATGTATGAATATTAATATGATTTTATTGATTAATTTAATGACATTATAATTTTTTTTATTAATAAATCTATTATTGAATGTAATAATTGTAATTTGAAATGTCATTGTTTATATAAATGAATAAATTTTTAAAAAATACATCATTAATATAAATTTATAAAGATTAATATTTTGTAGATATTTTTTAAGGATATATCATTAATTATATAACAAAAAAGTTAAATATATTAATTTTATAAATTTATTTAAATACATTTAATATATATTATTGGTAATTATATATTTTTATATTTTATTAATTGTATAAAAAATTATTTAATTTATTATTACCTTTTTGAATTTTTAATTATAGTTATGTAATTATTATTTAATTAAATGTACAAATTTTGGGAAAACTAATTAAAACATATAAATCACTATTATAATATTCATTGAAGATATATAATGCGGGTATAAACCCCAAGTTTTTTGGGATGTGACTTTGTTCCCCCCCCCCAACACGTTTAAGTTATTGGCAGTTACACCATTCAATCACCTCATCTTATTATAAACTAATTCTTTGTTTCTACCAGGTTAATTACTATACATACATAAGTTAAGGTACACATAATTATAAATAAGTGTATGTTAATATATATATATATATATATATGTTGTATAAATAAAAATATATACCCATTGTTATCTAAATCAAAAATAAAAAAATCTAAATTTTTTAATTAAATTAAGTTATCTAGAATGCCTTTTAACATCACTGTTATAGTTTTAATAAAATTATACATTTATTTACACAAAAAAAGGCATTGATAAAAGTTCACAATTATTAATGATTCTAATAGGGATGATATATGTAAAAAAATCAATGCTTTAGCTAACGCAGATAAAATCCACCATTGAATAAAGGGATATCACTAGTAGTGCATGTGTATGCTTGTGGATGTATTTGTAGGTTCTTGTATACATGTATGTATGTGTATGTTTATACAATATGGGTGGGTATGTGTATGCACATGTGTATAATTTTATGTATGTGTGTCTTTATGAATGTGTATGCATGTGTATGTGCATGTATATGTGTAAATGCTTGTATGTGTATGTATGTGTATGTGTGTGTTTGTTATATTTATGTTTTTGTAAGTGTATATGAATATATCATTATATAACAGGAAAATTCAATTGTTTTTTCAAATTTTTCAATATCATAGTGCTATATATTTATAAATATTCAAATATGCACCCATAATCAGAAAAAAAGTCATTTGGTTTTTAAGATTCAATTAATGTATCTTTATATAGAAATATATATATATATATATATAATAATTGTACAATTATTTAGTTTCTTACTATTTATTTATTCAGTTTAAATTACTTCTGTTTAATATTTTTAATAAATTTTTAATTAATAAAATTATTATTTATTAATTTTTTTTAATACTTTTGTATTTATATAATTATAAAATTATTTTTTATTCATTTTTAATTAGTAAATCATTGTTACTTTTTTGTATTTAAATGTACTATTTAATATTTAATCACTATTCATATATTTTGAAAATGATATAATTAATATAATTTATTATTATTTAATTTATATATATATATTATTTTTTTATTTTTATGTTTTATTCATTTTAAAATTTTATACATTTAATATTATCTTCTCTATTTTTATTATTTTATATTTTTTATTATTTTTTCCAATTTATTGATTTTTTATGTTTATTTATTTAATATTTATGTAATATATTTGTTTTTTTACAATAATTTATACATTTTCAAATTCAAATTTATAATAATTTCAATATGTATGTAATTTATATAATTAATATGTTCTCATTTTTTGTTTAATATAGTTATATTTAAATTTGTATAAAATTATTATTTATCGGTTATTATTTAGTAATTCAATATTTATATATGTTATTATTAAATGTAATTTTCAATATTTTTAATTTCGTAATTAATATTTATTTATTTTTTGAATATAATTAATATATACAACAAAATTATTATTTTATTTTTTAAATATTTTTTCAATTTATTCATTTCAAATTATTAAATTTGATTTATTTTAATAAACTTATCCATTTATTATTATCTGTTTAGTTTTAATTCTCAAATACTGTGAATATTTTTTAAATTTATTCATTTAATATTTCTATAATTTATCTAATTTTAATATTTCTTTACATGTATTTATTTGTGGCTATTTAATATTTTTAATATGTTTGTAATTTTCGTAATAAATTTTTATTCATTTTTATTTTGACATTTTTTAATTTAAATCTATATAAGGTTTTATTTATTTATTTCAAATTGATAATTTATAGTGATAAATGTTCATTAAATGACGTATTACATAATTCTAAATTTTTACTTTAATAATGGATTTCTTATATTATTTTTTTAAATATATTTAATTTATATTTTTTATTCAGATTAATATTTTTCAAAATTACTTTATTAATATTATATTTATATTTATTATTATTTATTATTAATATAATTAATAGTCTATATTCATTTTTACTATTCTTCCATCTATATAACTAATGTTTTAACATTCATTTAATATTACAAGCTCTATCTAAATATATTATTAGTTTTTTAATTTTTAATATTGTGGTATTATATTAATTGTAATAATTTTTTATTAGAAATTAATTGTGTAATTTTTATTATTTATATTTATATAATTTTTAATTTATTTTCATTTTAAAATTATATTTTCAATTTTTATAAACATGTATTTATCATTGTTAAATTTGTATTTTATCCGTGCTAAACCATATGCTAATAATTCCTTACGTTATCCGCAGTAAATTTAGTGCTGATAAAAAGTGATTTTCATTTTTTTTCATTGATATATGTATGTTTTATTCACACTTTTTTACGAATGCAAATAAAACCATTTATTTTCTTATCAATGAATCCTAACATAGATCACTACTAATCACTTAATTCAAGCTGTCATGAATGTCGATGTCAATTTGCCCTCTTTCAAACTCATTGGATGAATCAACCCTCGATCGAAGATATAGTTGTCAATTTTTTCTTGTTCTTAATCCATCTTGACTATATATTCCTGTATTTTGGTATTTTACCCATTTGAAACACCTCCTCATAACTCTTTTTAGCAACTTCGACTACTGCTCCTTCACACAACCCATCATTGTAATCCCATGCTGATTTTATCCAATCACCATAGAAATATCATTCTATGACTCCATCACAGAAACCCTCTATCACATCAGCCCTATATTATCATTAAACCTTTGTGTTCTTAAAATCTATTTAGAGTTTTTATTCGAGATTATAATCTATTGATTAGGGTTTCATGTCTTTTGGGACTCCAAGTTTCATTGTTAGGTTTCCTCTTGGTGTCAACTGCCCCAATTTTATATTTTAATATGATATAAAATAGAAATATTCCTAAAAATACACGGAATTAATAAACACTTATATATGGCAGAACAAAGACCAATTACAATTTAATATTACCAAACAATTAATGTTATTTAACAGTATTGATTAATGAAAATATTAAAACACAAAAAAACAAATAATATTAAAACTATATATAATATTATTATAATAGAATAAGATTATAAATATTATATTATATAACAATAATAAACTAAAAATTAAAGCACATTGAGTTTTGTTTTTAAATAAATCCGAACTATGAACAACAAACTCTCAATATAGTTCACAATTTTTTATTAATTTAAAAGATGACCAACGGCCCAAAAAATTATCCCCATTCTTTAAATGATAAAAAATATAGGACTTATATTAAATTTAGTAAAAAATGAAGAAATAGATAAATTAGAGAGATTATGATAATAAATCAAAATGATCTTCTCATATCATATTAAACAATTAGGTATAGGAAAAACGATCATCTCCTTCTAAACAAATAAACATGAAAAAAAGGTATGCTTGTGTCCACCACTTCTCTAATTTTCTAATGTATATTATCTGACCCCATAATAGTCTAGAATTTTTGGTTCTTGGTGGTTTTAGTATTTTGTTTAGAGGATTCATTCTACCTGGACTTCTGGATTATCCATTTGTTTTGTTATAGTTAAAGGACATTATTGAAAGCAACAATTATTTCTAATTCATTTTTTGCTTTGGAATTCATAAATTTACAAATTTAATAACTATAATAATTGTGATTGGTTGGTTTCATATAATTTATAAACATTTATCAAAATAACTAATTTTTTTTGATATATGGTTTAATAGTGAAAGATGAGGATATATGAATGGATTCTCTAGCGTATAATAAAAATTCTTAGAATATGTGATGCAATTTTAACCCTTTCCAAAGATCACCCACATAATAAATATGAAAAAAGATCATAAAATGAAGTAAATAAATACTATTGGAATGTAATGTTATCTAAAGAGAAATTTCATCCTCTTCATCCCTTCGAATATATTTGAATGTGTTTGATGAATATCACATAATAGCAACTAAATGACATCCCACCTCAGGAGATATCCACTGGGTAACATGATTAATCATATGTTTGTTTGGGAATCTTCATCCCTTCATGGAATTCTAGTACCACTAGTATAAAGACTTTTTAATAAGAGAGAACTTTGTTTAGAGTGGTTAAATAACTGTATATATCCCCACACTAATAGATTCTCATAAATGTAAGTGATATATAAATCCACGGTATCCCTACTCACTGTAATAAATTTACTCATGTGTTTATAATGCATGAGTAAATGTTTTTTTATCAAATTCATGGATGAATTAATAAAATTTATTTCCCCCTATTGTTTAATGAAATGAAATTATTCTTTCAATAGATTCATACATGGTAGAATCACAACAAGATTAAAATTTATCATTTAGCCTACAAATGAAAGTTGCAGGAATAATACACCAATTTTACACGAATATCATAATTTTCCTATAATAGTATTCAACTAATAAATATTATATATATATATATAGCTTAATGGAATATCTACTTCAACCTCCGACCTTCACAAATTCCTAAAAAACATTCCATTTCACCTAATATATTATCATATACAATAACTAATAAAATCATATTAAAGACTCATTTTGGATACTTACCAAACCACTTTTGGAATGCTATCATTTACATCACCTTGCATCACATCATATGTAACAACATGTTAATACCCTTCCAAAAGTCTTTTAGATTAAATTTAAACCACTTTTATGTCATCTCACTGATTTAGAATAAATCTCTATTTAGTTAACTAAAAATTGTGACCCCACCGGCCTTTGTAGAATTAATAATAAATTCAAATCACCAATTTCATATTTGTAATAAAAGAGTATATTTTTGAAATGATTTATTTCTATTATATATATTGGTATTTGGAATTATATCTATAAAATACACGCATCCATATATTATTGTTCACCAGTTTTATCACATAAATATGTTCATTCTCATATTTTCCATTTTCCCAATACATTCAGTAACCATTGGATACAAAATATTACAATCCCATATATATTTCTCATCTATTATTGATTACCAGATTATACGCTGACTTAATCTATGAATACATCACATCTCATTCGTCATAATGGAAATTCACATCATATCTCCCATATTCAAATAGACATTCAATATCTAGGTGTGGAAACACATTCCTACAATATTTCTCAATCGAGTTCCCTGAGGTCATAATTGTTTTATAAGAGTAAAAATCCCATCAAGGTTAAGATCCAATCAATAACATGATTATAAACTTACCCCATATATTATCTATGTTAACATGTACACTTATGTATCAATGGTATCAAAATATAAGGGTTCTCATGCATGGTATCTGGATAACCTGATGTAAGGGGGACCCAAATATGATCCATGCACCTCTTATATACTAATAAGAACTATATTACATGCCATTTGGTGTACATAGTGGGTTAATAGTGCCCAAAACACATTTTTATAAATTTTATGAATATTATGTATCACTATTAAAGAATCATACTGATGTTAAAAAAATCATTTATTCATAATCAAAAATAGTCCATGAAAAAAATTGGTTCGGAAAAACTCAATGTCCCAATTTGAGATTTCATTTATCATTACACTTCATGAAATATATATATCAATATAGGAAGTTATATAACCATCATAAATGAATTTTAACGTGATTATTGGCATTTATATATTACTATACATTTAATATTCTAAAAATTCATTGTGAATATTCAAAAAATATAATTTAAGCACCTCTCTATCATATAATATATACTAAACTGTCAGGTCAACCTTATGTTCAATGTTCTTTCTGGGATTTATTAACTAAATACATCTATTTGTAATTCCTGACACATCAATATGTGATGATCTAATAAATCCTCCCTCTAATTCATTAGTGAGAAACATATATGTAGTAAGAAAATTTAAAAACTTATTATATTTTTGAAACATATTAATAACATTAGACTTTTTTAACATATTCGAACTTCTAAACTACATAACTTCAAATGTTACATTGTAAACATTTTTATTCTACTTCAAACCCTTTCATGGTACATCATCGTCATCCTTTAAAGTACTTATATCTTACTTTTCCCTTAATTGTTTTTTCAAATAATGTAACTTTTATGTTATTACTTTACTATAATATTTGAAACCTTTTATGGAAACATTTACATTTACATTGTTTTGGTAACTAATTTAACACTATAAATTTTTCTTTACAACCATAACCTAAAATATTTTAGTTATCTAATATAATTGAATTATCAATTTTAAGGGAAGATTACTAAAGTGAATAGTTATTATCACTTAATAATGATAATTAAATATAACTATTTTCATTTTTCAATATCCCTACATATTCTGAACTATTTAAGATATTTAGTAAACATAAATTTAATCATATATTGGTAACATTGATATTCTCTTTCAAAATGGATACTAAAGGTGACACTTTACATTTTACATTACCATCACATATGATATCAAATTTGGAATACTAATTGTAAATCACATTATATTTTTAATAATTGTAATCCTTTATTTATTCACTTTGAACTTCTCATACTCCTAATAACCAATTATTTAGAATATTATTTTTAGAATATCTTTCTGGGATACACAAAAAAATTACACAAAAATTAAAAAAAATCCTTTTCAGTTGGAAAATTTCACAAATAAACAATTATTTCGCTGAAAAATTACTTTTTTAGAGTATTTTTCTTTAAAAACAAGTCTATTTTCATTATAATAAAAAAATAGAAGTGGAATAAAATTCTTTTATATTTAAAAAATAGATGAATAATCAAATTATTATATAAATAATTTTTTTTGTATATTCTTCTGAAAATTTTAATAGAGGTTTTTGATTAATAAACCATGTGTATACAATTAGTCATGTCTTCTTTCCATGAAAAATAAATTTTATCAAACCAATTCTCTAATCACATAAAATAAATATGAAAAAGGAACCAATCCATTAAAAAGATTCATCTAATCATAATAAATTATTTAATAATAAAATATTTGTTCTAGTAAATCATTTCTCCACAATTTATGATAAACTATATGATCTATCATCTTTACCTTTTTTTAACTCACTGATATTTACAATAGTTGTATAATTTACGTTAGGTATTTCATATCCTTCAAAATTTGTTAATTTGATTCTATACCCCCTATACTCAACATGGAAATTCAATGGAGTTTTTTAATACTCTTTTTGGTATATTGATAATCAATATTATGGAATTATTACTCATTATCTTTGACAACACAAGGTTTCAATGACTTTTTTTTCTTCTTGAAGAATCATTATTGAAAATTTCAACTAACTTTTCTTATTCTGGTTTGAAATTCTACCCACATACACTATCTAAATAAACCAAAACATATACATAACATTCCAAGATGACCGATTGAAAACTATTTGTGAATATTGGGTAACATTTTTCTTAAATTCAATCATATTTTCAGAACATTGTATTAAGGAATCTATAAATAATTCCTTAACAAAAACCATGTATTTTATAGTTTCCATTAAATCATGTTATTGAACTGAAATATCCATAAACTATGTCTATTAATAACACCCACCTCATTTTATTAAAATAATTTACATTATCTCCCTAATGGATAAAATGAAATAAAAAATACACATATTCTGACAAGCTATTCCAGGATTAAAACATACAAGTTTTCAACAACAAAACAAACCTTCCCCATTATATCATACCGAAATTGAGCATCTAAAAAACAATTCATTCCGATATCCAGACCACTTTTATATTTTCATCTTTATGAAAATATATATTCTACATCATAACTCTTACAAAAGCCTGTAGTCTTACCAAAATATTAACATATTCAATCATGTTTAATATTATATTTCCTACCGAATAAAATTAAATGTATGAAACTTAAATTCCATAAATCAATTAGAATATAATTCATTTGAAACCCTAAATATTTCACTCTGTGCTTCCATAATCATCTTGATCACTGTTTGAAAATTTTCAAATGTTTTCTACTCAGGAGGTGTTTCAATGACACTGAGAATATTTTTACTCCTTATGAATTTTTCATAAATCAAAATTCCATCATAAGAACATATCTAAATTTACCTATATTTTGTGAATCTTAAATTAACATTCTGTTTTCATGAAATAATATCTAATTTTAGTTTGATGATGATTTAACTAATCTAAAATAGAATCCTTTTTCATATATGTATCATGGTTTATTAAAACATAATAAATGATTTAATTAAATGAGAACCCATTAAAATAATGACAACTTTTGTTTTTCATCATGTCCATTAGAGGTTCAATATCCATATTTAACTATGAATTAAAACATATTTTATATAAATAATCCATTATTATTTATGTAGGGGATCATCCCAATCATAATAGTAGCGACACATAGATACTTGAGTAGATAGATCTTTATATAATTCATCGTATGGATAAATTTAACTTCACTCTTATGTAATCCAAACTATTAAGAAATATCATCTTGTGTAAACCAATTGAAATTCCAATAATAAACTAAAAATTAATAATCAATGGGTACTCAAGATCAAATTTAAATTACCTAATAAGATAATCTAGACTCACATATAACATTCTCTCCTTTCATAACATAATCTAGTAGTTATCATGCTAATCTCGACAATACCCAATTGAGTGATCATAGTCTTGATGAGATATTATTTTTATGGAATTTTACATGAAGTATTTGAAGAAATTTAATCTCACTATCTAATTTTATTTAATTCCCTTTTTTCATACATGCTTCTAATAATTTAATTTTAGAATCATATTCACTTCAAAAACCAATATGTTTTTATAATATTTATGGTTAAATCATTCAAAAACCCACAATTATGTGTCACACACCAAAATATAGAAGCCAAAATTTTCATGCATATCAGAATTCATTTCATGTAATGCCTTGACTGCATAAGCCTAGTTCTGAGGTATTTTTTAAAACATTGGAATGATTATATGGAATAAAATCCAAAAGGACCATTCAATTTAGTTGTTTTGGAAAACAGAATTACATACAAGATACCCATAATTCATTGGGAAAATAAAATAAAGAATAACACTTGAAAAAGGTTATAATCCTTGAAACTAATTCAAAGGATTCTTATTTATATCCTTGGTAATGTAAACATAATAAGGGTGACTTCCAATGATATGCAAGGAATAGTAAATAACAAAAAATACTGAATTGATGAGAGTAAATAAACATTAAAGGTATGTGACACACAATACATGTCATTTAATAAATAAAATAAAATTGAAATACATCCATAGTTATGTTGATTCAAAATATCACGGATAAATAATAATGACAACTAAAATATCTATGAATTAAATACTAAATTATTTGACATAATTTCTGAGGCACATGAATAAATATATCATCAAGACCATTAATATGTTGGTTTAATACTCTAGGTAGAATCCTATTTCAATTTTCTGACATATTTTTCTCTTGAGAACCAATCGATTCATTAAGGGTCTATATTATGTCTAGCCCCACTTGTCATTGTCAGTCCAAAGCATTCCTCATATCGAAAAATCAATTTAGTTATAAACAATTTCACTTATCATAAAATATCCTTATTGATGAAATAATATAGATTTATCGATAATTACCCATTTGAGGATAGGTTCCAACATGGTTTTTCAATGTTGATGAATATAAATACAACTTAAAATCATTAAAATAATTATTGAGGAAAATAATCATTAAACATTCCCAAGTGACCCTTACAACTTTGAAAATTTTGAATCATTATTCACAAGTAGGAATAAAAATATATTAAACATAAGATGTCATGAGAATAAGGATATTCATGACATAACATTTCAAATGGAGTATATAAACCCTACAAATGAACCTCGGTGCATTAATATTATAATATGACTCAAAGAAATGAAATTGAGATGAAATACATTGCCTTGCATTTCTTTTTGGGTGAAAATACTCTAACTTCATATATAATGGTTTTAATCATGATATAAAATTATACACAAACCATAATAATTTTAATAATATCATAAATTGACTAATCATAGTGTCCCATAACCAATTTGTTAACAATATGCCATTATTTTCACTATTTTGGGTTTTAATTTTCTAGTTTTTTTACTCAGTTTTGACAAGTTATTTGTCATTGATCCTACAAAGATCATGATTTAATCATTTAAATATATTAAACCTTTATTTATTTTCCACATATATTCATTATATATTTATTTACAATAATCCATAATATTTGGAGATTTGAAATAAAATGCATGGTTCGTGGTGACTGTAGGTCATACATATACATGAACGTTACATCCATTTCATTATATTATTAAAATGATGAAAAATAAATTATAAATATGTATATTATAATTCCAGTATCATATATACATCATATATATGAAATATTTTTATCAAAATAGTCTTTTATATGTTCCCTATAGTGTTTGAACGAATTATGTCGCTTTGGGTATGCGGTATTCCACAATTCTACAAACAATTTTATCGTATTTACAAAAATTTGATGGTATAATGGTATGTGTTATAAAAGAATTATATATGAATATTAACTTAAATACCATATAAATATATATCATATAAAAATATTGTGTACATAATTATTCCCAAACTTGAGTTTTGGTGAAGTAAAAACATTCGATATTGTTCTTCGAGGTGGTAGTTCGCCATACATGAATAGTAAGTTCGTTACCCATTATATGGAAGTGTGTGAAAGTGTAGATAGAAATATTATGATAATAAAATCTATGTATTTTTAGAATTATTATTTTATTATATAATCGTGGGATATAAGAAATTTAAAGGGTATATAAATAAATAAAACTAAAGTGACCATTGAATAATGTTACCTTTTTTTGGGTATCTCCTTTTTCTTTGCATAAAATTACTTATTTGGTTTTCTTGGGTAAAAATTAATGGTTTTAGGAAGATGTTATGTAATTTGGATGATTATTTGGGGATTGTTTGGTCGATATAAAAGGTCAAAAGTATTTTGTGGAAGTGAGGGAGGAGGTTCCCTTTTATAATTGAGGTGAGGGGTACTTTTTGAACTCTCAAAATATAAAATTAATTTAAATAAATTTTCATTTATTTATGTTTAATAAGTGATTAATTTTTAATATAATATTATTGTGGGACTAAATCCTCTCAAAAAATACATATTTGACATATTTATAATACATTTGTACCCTTATATTTTCAATTTAACACTTAGTTAAACCCTTTAACTCTTACCATAACAACTTGTATTTTTACAATTCAATGGTTAATATAGTTACTATAAAATTAAAAACACACAATTAATGAGTAATGTGTGAAATTTAAAACTTTATAAAAATAATTTTTATGATATTTATATTTTTTATAATTTTATAACTTCTAATAAGATATTATTTATTGAAAATATAATTTTTGTCAATTATGATGTTATTCAATTAGTTACTTTTAAAAAATAACAAAAGCACAATATAACATAAAAATAAAAATTAATACATCACTAATATTTCTAGGTATGATTTAAAATTATTTTATGAAATTAATTATATACAATATATTTAGTTTAATATTTTTTATAACATTTATTTGATGTGTCCATTAATTAAACAATCAATGCATCATTATTGTGAAAGACATTAAATTTTCTATATCTTCACTAAAAATTAAAAGTAATATATAAGGATGAAGAAAAACTTTTCATATTTCTAATTACTATTTATTCTTGAATGTATCCCAAATATATCCCCATATTATAAATATATAACTTGTTAAAAACAAAAGTATGGAAAAATTGACTTTTCATTGAATAAAATAATATAAATATATTATAGACATCCAACTAGCTCCATAAGAACCCAAAATCAACCAAAGGATAAATTAATTCATACATTATGCATGAAAGGAAACTAGGACATGTTTTGGTTAATTTTATAACATTTATAAAAAAATTTCTTTTATTTTCCAGATTTACCCTTAACTGTGATAATAACAAAATATTATAGAAGTTACTATTCCTATTGTCCAAAAATAAAAGGTACAAATTTAAATAATTTAGAACATATGATTCCAAATATATAATCTAATTTTCCAAATTTAAAATAAATATTTGGAATAAATTATTTAAAAATTTTATCTTGTTGAATAAATGAGAAAATGAGTTGTTAAAGTGAAAACGTTCAAAATATTGAAATGTTTTCATATCTAAATTAAATAATAAATTTATTATAATGACCTAAATTTTAATAAATTATAAAATATTGATTTAATTATACTTTTAAAACGATAAATAATATATTTATACACTATAAAGTATTTAGACGGAAATTTTGTTTTTAGTTGAAATATAATATCTTATTATTATTCATCAAAACATGAAACTTATCAAAAAATTCCAAAAATTAAAAAAAATTAATTTTTTCCAATTTAAAATAATAAGTTTATTGTTTCAAATAAAATATATAAAAAGTTTCAATAATTGGATTTAAAATAGGTTTTCCATTAAAATGCGGTAAAAATGGCGTTATAAAAATAATGATCTCTCTGCATAATAACATGTTTGTTCTTATCTTACAACGATTCAATTTATTGGATGATTGTAAAAAGTATTTTATTTAATTTATAATATATATACATAATTAATATCATTCACTAATTGTAATTAATTAAATTTATTATTATAAATTGACATTATGGGCATAAAATTGTTATTTATAAAAAATTCATATATATTCTGTTGTTCCAATATTCTTTTCTAATTAATTGTTAATCAATTAATTCAATTATATATTTTCATAATTTAGTTAATACTATTCAAAACTTCCAAATTAATATCTAGGTTATATCTTGTTATATTAAATAATATTATTTCAATAAGATGTTATTGTTCGGTAAAATTCCACCTTTTGTGTAACACAAGTCAAATCATTAGTGTGTCAAGTATAAGGTTAATATAGTTATTGATCTAAATAAATTATCTATAAAATTTGAAATTTACTAAAAAATAAAAAAATTGTAAAATCATTGGGTGTTATATTCTACCCAACTTAATTAAATAGCATCCTCACATTTTAAACACGATCTTGGTAGTTTGGGGATTGATATTTGAAAATAAACAATTGTTGAAAAAACAACATCTTAAATTGGTTTAATAACAACTCTTCTTAATAAGAGGGAAATGAAAAAGTGGGGGTCACCATGAAACTAGGCTTTTGAATATGAGGAAATTATTTAAAACATTGATATAGAAGATAAATATAACCATTAAGTTTTGATAGAGAGTGATTGATAACATGTTCAACTGAAAGATGATGATAAAAATTCCTTCAACCGCAGTTATGAAAATGGTCATTAATATCATAAAAATGATGATAAAAGGACATAATTTTTTAAAGATCATTTTTCTTAGAGTAGAGATATTCTCTCACTCTCTAAGAATACAAGTAAATATACGTACTTGATAAGTTTCTATAAGAACTATCATATCCTTGTTCTTTGAACTTTTTCTACTTTTTTTTGGAATAGGTTTTATAACATCATGAAATAGAATAATAATATATAAAACCACATCCAAAGATCAATTCAAACTGTTTCATAGATGGTTAGACATTCCAAAATATCATGACCAAAACATGAGTCATTTTCATGATACTTAGTAGTATCCAATTTACAATATTCATATCAATCATATATTTATACAACATCACTACCTCTTCATCAAGAAGAAAATAAGGATTATCATCATTTAACAGTCTATTTTAAAAAATATATCATTCTACCAAAAAAAATTCATGTTACCAATCAACAAATAATCTCAAATACTTAATGAAAAGGTATTGTATTTCATTTCTTTTATATTTCATGATTCATATAATGACACTATCATCAATAAATTATTTTTAAAAAATATTTCTTTAATACAAAATCACATTAATCATTCCACTTCGGTTGTGTAAAAAACATATTATTTCCCTTGATCAATTATCTTTTTAGAGGAATATTTCTATTGCATTTTAGGAATTCATATTCATAGTGGACCATCTCTTGGGAGTTAAAACACTAAATAAAATTATTTTCCTTCTTCCATTTCACTTCATTATCCTGGTGACCTTTCTCAATAAACATATGACATAGTCCTATTCTTTTTCCGCATTTCCCAGTGTGATCAATTCCACAGTTATCACATTTGGGAAAAGCCTTATTTTCCTTCCTTCCATTTTCTATTATTTTCTCTCCTTTTATCCTCTTTTCTTCTTCCCTTTTAATCCATTAGACATGGGTAATTTTTTCTCTATCTCGATTGAGTAAAAAAGTATTTTGACATATCAAGAAAAAGATTAAGACGCCAGCGTCCTTCATTGACATGGATAAATTCCATAAAAGAAATGATTAATCTTATAATCTGTGTTTCGTATGAAATTGGTTGCATACCTTTCTAACGTTGTGAGGGTAGATTCACACTATACAACTATTTATTCGACATTTTGATTTAATCTATGTAACATTCTCTATATGTTAGTATGTTGATCATGAGGGGTGTATTTATCAAATAATGTATCCTCAAATGTTCTCCATTCCATTATTTGTATTTCTTCTTCATCCCTATTATTTGGGATCAAGGACCACTATTTATTCTAATTTTCATTAAGACAATAGAAATAAATTATAATCTTTTCTTTTTTTAAAGGTTGGGTCTGAAGCCTCATTTATTATTAAAGCAAAACAATGACCTCTTTAACTGGGTATAGGGAGACCCATTACATAACCTGAAGTCCAAGTGGGAAATTAGCCCATTAAATAGACCGTAGACCCATTTTTTTGGACCAAAGCACATTCTATAAATAGTAATGTTACAGTACCTGTACTGCTACAGTACTACACAGTACCACCACTGCTATAGTACACTACCTCCTCTACAATGTCCGTCGTTGCTATAGTGCCACCGCTCCTACAGTGCACTAAAGTTCTTCTATAGTACCTGCACCTAATGGTTCGGCCACCATTGGGTCAGTTCCCCACCAAATGATGGGGTCCTGTGTTGTATAAAGCGATAAAACCTTAGAGAATCTCATTGTGGATTTGGTTTCTCCATTCAAGTTAGTTTCTGTGTCATAACCTAATTAAGCTACCTTAAGATATCCAAACATTTCTCATTTTTAAAACCATCTTTATCAGCATTCTCAGTATGAAAACCTCTAAATATTCCATGAGTATTGATACCCCTCTTCCTTCCAGGAACCATTTATAAAAAATCTAACACACTAGATTATATCATATCATTATAAAATATAATGCATAATCCAGCAACTAGTGAAATACATAACATAAATTAAAAAATATAAGTGTATCCAATCTTATAATCATAAATGTGGGTTCTTTGGGGATACCATTACTTTCAAATACATTATAATGGGTTGTAAAGAAAATGTGAATTATTAAATGTGTATTCCCTAGGAGTGTCAATCCATGTGTGTATAAATACTCATTTTTAAGTTTTAGGTGATGCTTGGGTAAGGCTCGAAACACATTTTTTGGAGTTTTTAACCCTATGAACATCTATTCCTGAACCATGTCCATTGGTTGTATCCAGAAAAATATGTATTTTTAGAAAGACACACATAATTTATACCATACTAATTTTTTAGGGTGTTCTTATACACATTTCCACAAATTATATCATAGGTATATGTTTATTAATCTATTTTTTTTCAAAATATTGTTTCCTGGTTACTATAAAACATCCTTTGACACCAATTGTAACCCAAACCCCAGAACCATGGAGTCAATGCAATATTTTATTTCATTATCATCATTACATGGGATCAAATCCCAAAGGATTGATCAGTTTATTATATTTGGAAAACGAATTACATATATGACACCCACTATACATTGGGAATACACAATAACTCATAATACAATTAAAAACTCAGTATCCTTGAAACTCATTCGAAGGATTCTTCTTCATAAGATGAGTAAAGAAAACATAATAAGGGTGATCTAAAATTTTTAGTAAGGGTATTTAAAGTGGAATACATAATGAATTTATGAGATTAAATCAACATGGAAAGGGAAAAAAATGCTAACACATCCCATTTAATTAATTACCTAAGAATGAGTTATATACATAGATATGTCGATGCAAAATCTCATGGATAATTAATAATGTCAACTAAAATATCTATGAAGTAAACACTTAATTATTTGACGTCATGTATGAGGGACATGAAAAACTATATCTTAAAGACATTTCACTAGGCGGTGTAAAACTATGAGTTGTAAAGGGTTTAATTTTTCCATCTTATTAGTCTCATGATAACCAGTCGATGCATCGAGGGGATATATAATTTCTTGGGACCACCCTTTATTGTTAGTCCAAAGTATTCCCCATATTGAGTAATTGAATTGATTAAGAAAAAATGTGACTTACCATAAAAACCCATACTGAATAAATAATATGGATTCATCAATAATTACTCAGTGGAGGATAAGTAACAAGAAGGGATATTGATGTGGATAAATGGAAAAATATAGAATGATCATTAAAAACATTGTTGAGAAAAATAATCTTTAAACATTCCAGTGTCCCATAAGATTTTGAAACATTTTAATCATAATTCCCATTAAGTAATAACATTAAATGAATCATTACATATAATTAAAATAATTATATTCATGATATAACTTTTCAAAGTTCATTATATACACCATATAAATGAAGTACATTAATAATTAAATAATAAGCTTCAATTAAATTAAATTGGGATGAAATCCCATACAATGATTTTTAATTGAGGTTAACATTTCTTAACCTCATAAATAATAGTTTTAATAACATTATTATATCATAAAATAACCATAATAATATTTATCATATCATGTAATAACTTCTCATACTATCCCATTACTATTTTTTCAACAATATTCAATTATTCTCACTAATTAGGGTGTTAATTGCCATGTTTTTTTAGTTTGTTTTGCTTTGTGTTTTCCCATTTCTATTATAATGATAATGAATTAGTCATATCTTGAATGTGAATAATTATTTAATTAACATATATATTCATTATTTATGTATTTATAATAATGTTTTATATTTGGAGAAATGAAATTAAATGCACCATTCATGGAGACGGTAAGTCGTATGTACGGAAGAGCATGACTTCCGTTTCTTTTTAATATTAAAATAATGAAAAGAATATTATATATATGTTTATTAAAATTCCAGTATCATATATTTTTTATATATTTCACATATATTTATCAAAAACTTCATTTATATGTTCCCTGAATAGTGTGAATGAATCATGTCGCTTTGAGGACGCGGTAGTCCACACATCCACAAACGGTGTTATCATATTAACAAAAATTGGATAGTGTAAATGTTCATATTATAAAATAATTCCAGATGAATAAAAAAATAAAAATCAAATCTATATATCATATAAAAATTGTGTTTCTATCGTAATTATTATCCATGAGAGGGGGTATTGGAATAATAAACGACATCATTCTATGAGGCAATAGTTCATCGTACACGAATGGTAAGTTTGTTTCCTATTAAAAGGATGTTTTTGTAAGTTTAGATCAAAAAATTAGAATAATAACAAATAATTATATTTAGTATAATTATTATATTATTTAATTATGTAATAAAAATAATTTAATCAGTATAGAACGAAATAAAATGAAAGTGATCATTGAATAATGTTACCTCTTTTTTGGGTACCTCCTTTTGACTTTCACAAAAAGACTTTTTTGGTTAGATTTATACCAAATTAAGGCTTCTATGATGATCTTAGGGATTTTTTTAGATTATATGGGTAGGTTTCTATCAAGAAATAATATTCAAGTGGTGTCATAATGGGATGGAGGAGGTTCCATTTTATAATTGAGGTTAGGGATTCTTTGAAAACTCTCTAAGTATTAAATTAATATATTTTATATTTCAATTAAAAATGGATCCAAAGTGATCAGTTTTTAATATAATATGAATATGGGTCGAAATAATCTCATCCAACAATATCCAGATATTTATTTTTCAGAATATTACCCTTATCATTTGGATTTCACCCATAGTTAAACTATTTAGATCTTACCTTGAAAACACTACTTTTTTACACTTACATTGTTATTATAGTTACTATAAAGCACCAAAAGAACAATAAATGAGTCATTTATGAAATTTTAATCTATTTCACAACCATTTTGAAGGAGTTTATATTTTTATGAATTTTATACCATTTAATAAATTATTAAATATTTTAAATATCATTAATGTCAATTGTGAAACTATTTATTTCCAAACATTTTTTAAAATATAAAAATAGAAGATTACTTTTAAAAATTCCTTTAATACATCCCAAATATGAAAAGTTAATATATAACATTATATTATGAAATTATTTTTTCTTATTATATTTATTTTAATATATTTACAAATATTATTTGATGTGTCCATTGATTAAACAATTACTACACTATCATTGTCAAATCCTTTGATTTAATTATCGCATCCATATAATTTAAAAATCAATTATCATGATTAATATAGATTTTTAATATTTTAATGATAATTTAATTTGAAAATTTCCCCTATATAACCCCATATTAAAAATATATAACTGCTTAAAAACAAAGTCTGAATAATTTAACTTTTCATTGAATGAAATAATAAAAATGTATTTAAGGAATCAAAGAATCACCAAGAGATCCATAAATCATAACAAGGTTGTTTTTAATCTAAACTCAGTCATCTAATTAAATGATGACATGTTTTAGGATAATTTTAATGATTTTATAATATACTTTTTACCTTCAATTACCTGATTTACCCTTAATAGTGGTTATAAAAATATATTAATAATGTTACTATTTATATTTTTAAAAAAAATAAAATGGACCTATTTATTTAATTTATACCTTATGATTAAAATTCTAGAATCCATTTTCCAAATTCAAAACACAAAATTGGTAAAAAATAATAAAAAAATTAAACCCGTTCACATAATGTGAAAATAGGTTTTTAATGTAAAAACATTCAAAAGAATGAGTATTGAATCTACCATATATATACCTATAATAATGGATTATGATTTTTATTTGGTCATAATTGGAAATTTTCACACATTTTTGTAGAGTTAAATCAATGTTCTACAAATATAGATATGGTGGTTATATCTACATCGCAGAATGAAATTTTTCTTTGGATTAAATATGAGAAAACACCTATATTTTTTATGAACTGTAGAATTGTAGGTAATTCAACTGAGACATGTAGAATGGATTTAGTGTGATATAATTTTCTAACAAATGGATATGATCTTATACACTATCGAGTAATTATTAAACCACTAACTACTACCCCTGACATAGTGGAAGACTAAAAAATAGTTCACTCCGATTTCATTTAGGATCAAGGAAATGATATTAATCCCATTGAGGCCTCTAGTAAATTAAATATTGAGGATCCCTCTCTAAAGGGTTGTCTTATTTCTCTTGAAGACCATTATTTTACTGGTCCTATTCGAAATATTAGTAAACCCCAATATAATTATGCATATTTTGAGGACGAGGATTGAATGGAAATTAAAGGAAACATTTTCAGTGAGGTATCTTTTAAATACATGCCCTCTTGGGGCATATTAGGTGAGGAGGCAGTGGAGTCATATCATAGTCATGAAAAATATGGAGTATTCAGCTCAAATAGAAGATGATTTTTACTTCTGGAAGGAAAAAATCATGGTGAATTATAAGATTAGAAAGGTTAAAAAAAAGAGATACATTGTAATATCAAATAAGTCCCGAAGGGATAATCAATCCCACTACATGTCTACTCCTATATATTTCATTTTGAAATCAAATAAATTGTATGGAATAAATGGATCAGTGGATAGAGAAACAAATATGGAATTATCGGCTTCACCATTGTATCATTTGAAGTGAGATTATATTGTTAACACTTTAAATTCCTATTTAGATGCTAATCATAATGAGCTAGAACTGAATCAATAAAATCATGTGACTGTACTTAAGGAGGTCATGCATTCTTCTACAGATTCAAAAAGGACTGAGACTGAAACATTACATTATATAGTTAATTCAACTAGATTTCACTTCTTTACAATCCCAATGATTTTTTCTGTTTATATTTTCTAATTGTTATGAAAAAACTCATACATTTCAACCCACAAGCATAAAATGTCGGTAAAATTAAAATAGTTTCCATTTCTTCTAGAACATAAATTTTTTAACAAAGTACAACATAATGATTTCATTGAAAAAACATCATGTAATTAAAATTTTATTCCTGTTTCCACTTACGCATCCTTAAAACCTGTAAAATACATTTAAAACATGGGACGAACATAAAAATATTAGTACAGGACATAAAAAAGGAACAAAACCAAGAGTCCATGAAAACATATAATCACATGAAACCATTTTCACAAAGTCATATTCTCACCCTTATATACTTACCTTGTGAAACATTTTATTTCCAAAAAACATTTGAGAACATATATAAAACATTAAAGTTATATTTGGGAATTATCTACTTATATTGTAACCCTTGTAACAACCTTATGATTTGTAACCCTCATATCTACCTTACAATGTAACCCTCACAGCTACCTTTTGGTGTGACCATTGCAAAAACACATGGAGTAATCATACTGATTAAATCCAAAATAAACATACCCAATTAATTTTATGGAGATATAGGTCCCACCATCCATCCTTAAAAATTCCCAAGAACCAGAACATAATCATAAAACATGACTAATTGCATAAAAGCAATGTTTTGAATTTTGTGAAATATCATTTTAAAATAATATTTTAAAACGTAATGTCCTTTAAAAATATGATATAATTAAAGTGATAATTTATATAATGAAATTATTAAGTGTATATAATATAAATAAATATAATAAGTCAAAAGATAAATTAAATTAATTAAACAAATAATCATTGTAGTATATTGTTAATGAACTATAAGATTTACCCAAGGAATAGAAATTGTCTTAAGAATTCCCTTTCCTCGATTTCATCTTACTTATAACTTGTTTAAACCTCTTTTATCATTGTCAAAAGTGTGTTATTAATAGGTTAAAGAACAATTTTTTGTCAATAAGACTTTATAGGATAATTTTATAAGATCATTTCCCTATTTATTAATAACATTTTGTTATTTCAATTGTTTCGGGTGTGCGCTTCACATGATTTCCAGGGTTGGTTCATAAAGAAATATCCCTTAAAATTGAAAGAAAATTCCAAAAGTAGAAATAAATGAGTTTAATATGATTATATAATATTAAATTATCACATAAATCATGTTGGTTATATGTTATGATGATGAATAATTGGATAAATCTTTAATGATACTCATTTAGATCATTTTGGCGGTTCTTCGATTATCACGAACCTGTTTCATCATACACCTTTAATATTATGAACATAAGTTAACTATAGTACATAATAATGTTCATATAATACAATTTAAAAAATAACCATTAAAATGGTTTTATAACAATCTTTTAAGTAAGGGAAATTGAAGAGACATCTTCTACGATGTCATTAAATCGACACATCACAGACAGTGTTTTAATTTTTAAATAAGGGGAAGAGGAGAGGAAGAATGGTGATGATTTTTTCGATAAACATGATAAAAATCAAGATTATATATAATAATATAGCTTTAATTACTCTTGGATAAGTTTAGATAATAGAATATAATAAAATAAAATAATTGAAAAGAAAACTACAGAAAATGAAAGTGGATCTTTACCTCTTCAACTCTTCTCTTTGGGATCCTCTTTAGGGCCCTTGGTTTTGGACTTTTGGTGAGACCAGTAGGTCTAAGATGTAGGGAAGATCCTTGAGAAGGGTATTTGTAATAATTTAGACATTTCTAAATAATTTATATGTGTGAGAGGAATAGGCGGTTGAGGGCGTTAATTACAATGGAGGATAAGACGGGTTTACCATTATTTTAATCCCTATTTTAATAGTTTTTATCAAGTCTATGAATAGTCTTCATTCAAGTGACCGAAACTATAAAGAGAGAATTTTATTTCAAAACATGTGTGATTACATTATCCATGATTCTAGGAATTGTTTATTTTACTGATATTGTATAGATATGGTATATTATAGTATTTTTCCATTCATAAAAAATTCATGGTTTTCTTGAAAAAATACCAAAAAAATATCCCTAAATATTTTTTGATGTATATAATTCAAAAAGGAACTCATTTTTTTGAAAATAGTTTTCTAAATATGATTTGGTTTATTTTTAAATAAAATAATAATTTGTTTGAAAAATATAAATTTTAAAACTACGACTCATTATATATCACCTTGAAAAGGCAATCAGTATCTCATTATGATATAACCATAAGAAAATAAAATAATTATATGATTTAATTTTAATAAGGGGCATATTACTATTCATAAGGGTATGATACTATTCACCAAAAAATCATGTTGGTTCTATCAAACTCTAAATAACTTACTTATGACAACTGTATATGAATATTTTTAAAAATTTAAATTATAGAAGAAAAATAATTTTTTAAAGACTAGTTTATAACTATCTCCTTAAAACGAAGTCTCATTATGTAGAGATTTAGTTTTTCAAGAATTTCAATTTCTTTTTAAAAACATGAGATGTTATATTCTCCCAACTTTTTTGGAAATTACGTCCCCACAATTTAATTTACTTATTAATCAAGTGAGGGTACCTTTTCCTCATAGATGTTTCATATTGCTATGTTGCTTCGTCAAACATGTGGTTTCTCCACAAAACCTTGACCTGGTGGATTACCTTATTCAATAATACTTGTTCTCTTTGATCAATAATTTGTACATGTTTCTCTTTATATGAAAGTTTCTCTTCCAAATGAATTTCTTATAGGATCAAAACATGAGATGAATCTGGCGCATATTATCTCAACATTAAAACATGAAAATCATTGTGTACCTGAGATAACTAGAAGTAAAATATATTTGGTAGGTTACTAGTCCAAATTATCTAGAATTTTATAAGATTCAATGAATAATGTACATAACATTAATTTCATACCAAAATGCATAACAGATTTGCATAGAGACATTCTAGGAAAAACATTGTCACCTATCTTGAAAGAAAAATATCCTCACATGTTATCTTCATAACTTTTCTACCTACTCTGAGTTGTCCTTATATTTTTTGGATCATTTTAACATTCCTATCCACTTACTCTACTAATTCCAGTCACATCAACTTCATTTCCATTACTTCATCCAAAAAATATAGAGATTGACAATGGTTCTCATATAATTCCTAAAAAGGAGACATTTTTATACTTGAATGAAAACTATTGTTGTCACAACATTAAACTAATGAAATATTCTATTACCAAACTCCCTAGTAATCCATTGAACAAGATAAAAGCATATAATTCAGTGTCTGAATCATCTGTTCTAACATCCCATCTGATTTTTGGTGAATAGTTGTACTGAAATGTAATTATATTACCAATGTCTTCTGATGTCCTTACCTAATGTTATAAGTGATCCTTGGATCACGATCAGATTTAATGGAAAGATGAATATCCATTTAAACTTGCAATATCATTGAAGTATAGTTATGAAATCTGATCCAAAGTCATTATATCTCTAATATGAATGAAATAAGTATATTTGTTCAGTCAATCAATAATAACCCAAATTGAATTGTTAATTTGAGACATATTTGGAATCCCCAAAATGAAGTCCATATATATATTTTCCCATTTACACACTATAAATGGTAATGGATGAATAATCCCCTTAGATTATTTCAAATTTTTCTTAACCTGTTGACATTTCAAACATTTCACGGTAAAATATCTATTATCTCTTTTAATTCCATCAAAAAAGTAAATCTCCCAAAGGCCTCTATCCATATTTTTACTTCCTGGATAAACTGGAAATAGAAAACTGTGAGAATTTGACAACAATTCATACTTTATTAAGGAAACATAAGGAACACACAATCATTTTTCAAATCTCAAAAAAAAATATTTATCAATGTTAAATTATAGAAACTTACTCATTTTAACCAATAATACCTTTCTTGTAGCTCCCCATTTTCCTTCTATGCTTTCTTAATTCTATCATACAAAGATGACTACACTGAAACCTGAAACAAAAAAGAGTAATTTCCATCACCAACAACATCCAAGCCAAAAATATTCATATCATTAATCAAAGGGTCTTTTTCTATATGTAACTTGTTTAATGATGAATGATGTTTTTGACTGAAGGCATCTGACACTTTGTTTTATTATCCCAAATGGTAATTAATTGTGCAATCTTAACCTTTGTCAATTCAATCCATCTTCAATTCCTGAGGTTTAGTTCATAATGATTTAATATATACTTCAAGATTTGATGGTCAATATATTTTTCACAATTGGCTCCTTACAAATTATCCCCCCAAATTTTCAAATCAAAAAACCCTGCTATTAATTCAAAATAATTTGTGGAATAATTTATCTCGTAAGGTTTTAGTTTTTTTAAAACATAAACAATTACTTGATCATTATACATTATAATTCCACCATGTCCCATTAATGAGGCATCATTATAGATGAAAAAATCCCTATTTCTAGAAGGTAGTGTCAGAACTGGAGAATTCACCAATCTAATTTTCAATAACTACAAACAGTCATCACATTATTTTGTCCATATTTATTATACACCATTTCAAGTTAACTATGTCGGTGGACTAGATAACCATGCAATGTTTTTAACAAACCTCAGGTAATGGCCTACTAAAGTGAGAATACTATGAATCTCGATTACCTTATGGGTTTTTGCAATTCTTCCACAAATTTCATTTTATAATAATCTATAGTTATATAATCTTTAGAAACAATGCAACCAAACAAATAAATGTATTGCAAAAAAAATTCATAGTTGTTTAAATTTCAATATAGTTTTTTTATTTTAAGGTTCTCAAAACTACCTTTATATATTTTTCATGATTCTCTTTAATTCAATAATATACCATAATTCCATCTATACATACAACCACAAACATATCTAGGAACTAATAAAATCCTCTATTCATAAGATCCATGAATACATCTTGTGTATTATTTAACCCAAACTACATAAAAAAAAATTCATTGTGACCATATCTTCTTTAAAATGAAAATTTTAGAATATCATCCTCCTTTACCTTCTGCAGATGATACCCGGATATCAAGTAAACCTTGGGAAAATGCTGAGCTCATTATAAATGATACCACATCATTAGATGGACCGATATCTTCAATTCTATTCACAAAGTATCACACTACACATTTCTGCTTATAGTAAGGCTACTTCTCATTACTCGGATCTTTATTTTGGATGCATTTTCAGAATGACCTATCTCACTAGATTTGAAACACTTTATAGTTTTCTTTTCAGGATTAATCATAGGATCATTATAATTATAATCTTAGGCCATTTGTAAACACACCACATCAACAATAGCTTCATTTTTGGTATGTCAATCACCAAGCTTCTCTTTACCCCACTTTTTACAGACTACAAACTGAACAATCTTACCATCAAATTTCTTTTAGTGATTCTTACCCATTATGTTCAATCAAGACCTTTTATTCCCTTTTCTAAAAGTACATTTCATCACCAGTGAGATCCATTTATACCATATCATCATATCATAATCATTTTTATTAACATTTGAATTCTGAAAAATTCCAATTTCTCTTTAATATATTGGCTTCAATCCTGAGTAAAAATTGTTGATTTTTCTATCAAAATCCATAATATGATTTAGAGCATACCATTCCGGTCGGGTGAATTTCATTTCATACACAGCTACTGAATCTTCCTCTTTTTCCCTCAATTTAAGGAATGGTTTCACCATCCTAATTCCAACAACATTAGGAAAATACATTTCAAGGAAAATAATTTAAACTCATCGCACTATAAGGCTTCAATAAATACTCTATCCATGATATTCTTGACCATTTCCCACTACTGCTTAGATTCACCTTCAAAAGGATAAATGAAAAACAAACCATTGGATTATATGAACATCCCAAAACATTGAATATCATTTAAATGGTTTTAATCAATCCTTCAACCACTACTGAGCTACAATATCCCCTGAAATCATGTGGGTGTTTCTTCATAAAATGTTCCATTGTCCTCATGTTCCATTGTCATGGATATGGTTGTTCTCTTACAAGGATGCCACTGCCATTTATTTCATTCATTAGCTAAGCCATTACTGTCACAATCCCCTCAGATTCAATTACAAGCACTCTCGGTTGTAGGTTCAGAAATATATCATCCTATTGTTTCACTTCCAACATCATCATCTGTGTTTCTTCTGTGGAAAACCATTCTGAACAGACATATCTTAATTGAAAAAACTTGGTAATATTTAAATTCTATATCATTTCAACATAAATATATGGTAATAATCATTTATTATATTTTTTTAACATCATCATAATCCTTAATTATATCAAAGTTGTTCCATGATAACAACTATAAGGACCCAGCATTGAACATTACATAATCTTTTCATTTCAACAATATATCACTTTTTTGAAATCCCAATGATATTTTCTTTTTATACTTTTAGAACGTTTGGAAAAAAACTCACACATATCAACCCACAAAAATTCAATGTGGGTACCATTAAAATAATATCAATTTATTCCCAAATATAAAATTGTAACACAAAACAACAACAATATTTCCTTGAAAAAACATCATAACATTTAACAAGAATTAATTAATTCTTTTACACATCCTTATTACCTATGAAAAACATATAAAATCATGTTATGAGCATAAAAATATCAATAAGGGATATAAAAATAAGTAAATAAACCATTAGTTTATAAAAACATATAAGCATATGAAATCATTTTCACAAAGACATACTTGTCACCCTTATATAGTTACATTATAAAACATGATATCTCCATAAATCAATAGTGAAAATATATAAAGCCATAAAGTTTTATTTTTTCATTAATTACTTATATTGTATCCCTTGGGGATACAGTTTGAGTTTTAACCCTCACAACTACCATACAATGTAACCCTCACAACAACCATATAGTGTAACCATCATAGTTACACTTGGAGTAACAATACAACCAACCTAAAATATAAACATACCCAATGCATTGGATGCAGATATATGATCCAACATTCACCACAAACAATTACCAATAACTAGAACATAATCATAAATCATTAATAATTGCATAAAACATTGCTTTTGAATTTTGTAAAATATAATTTTAAAAGGGGATTTAAAAAAAGAATGTACATTACAAATTTCATAAAGCTGATGTGAGAATTAATTGAATGAAATTATTATGTGTGTAAACTATAAATCCCCATAATAAATTATATGATAAATGAAATTCAATAAAAAATTAATCTATATAGAACATATGTATCGAAGTAGAAGGTTTACCCAATGAAATGAAATTGGGTTAAGAGTAGACTTACCTCTAGTTCTTCTAATGTAAAACTTTTTAGAACCCCATTATAATGGTTAAAAGAGAATTATTAATATTTTAAAAAATATATATTCATGTTTATAAAACCTTATATGATCAGTTTATAATGTGATTCCGCCCATTTACAAATAACATTTCTTCATTTCCATTGTTTCGGGCGTCTGCTTCACATCATTTCCATGGATAGTTCGTAGGTATTTTTGTTTCAAATTGTAAAAAAATAATAAGAGGAATTAAATGGTGTTAATATGTTTATAGAATATTAAAATATTCTATAAATCATTTTTTATATGGTATGAGGATTAATCATTAGATAAATCATTAGTTATACTCAATTTGAATATTTTGGTAGTTCTTTGATAATCACAAACTTGATTCATCATATACCATTAATATTATGACTATAACTTATTCTAGAACACAATAAAGGATATATAATAAAATTTAGAGTCTTTTTTATCTATTAAAATCATTTTAAAACCTACTTTGAAAGAATTAAATTAAATTGAAGGCACGTCGTTCACGATGCCAATAAATAGACACATCATGGATGTTGATTTTGTTTTAAGAATAAGAGGAATATAAGAGGAAGAATGATGATAAATTTTTTCATATAAAGATTAAAATACATAATATATATAATACTGGAAATTTCATGCCTCCTGGATAAGGGGAGGAGAAGATATTAAAAGAAAAAAACAATAAAATGAAAGATGATCTTTACTTTTGGATCACTTCTCTTTGAGATCCTCCTTCAGGCCCTTGGTTTTGCCATTTTTGTGAGACCAATAGATCTTAGACGTGGGAAAGACCCATGGGAAGGGAATTGGATAGAATTTAGACAATGTGAAAAGCTTGAGAGGTGTGATAGAAAGAGGGTGATGGAGGTATTTATAGTGGAGGAGAGGAGGGGGTAACCATTATTTTAATCATTAGATTAATATATTAACTCAAGACTATGAATAATAATGATTAATGTGACCCAAAATATTATATAGAGCATGTGAATTCGATCGAAGGGTGTATACATCTTCCATGATGCTATAAATAGTGTATTTAACTTATAATTTATAAATACGGTATATTACAGTATTTTAATATTCATCAAAAATTCAAGAATTTCCGAAAATTTTACAAATTTCACCCTAAACATTTTTCGATATACAGAATTCTAAAATTAACTCCATTTTTTAGAAATAATTTTCTAAATATGATTAATTTAATTTTTAAATAAAATCATAATTTATTCAAAAAAATTTAAAACTATAAATCATTTTATATCACCTTGAAAAATTAATCAAGATCTCATCATCTTATAACCATAAGAAAATTAAATAAAAATATTATTTACTATTCATATAGTTCATATTAATATTATTATTACAATTTTTAAGGGTATGTTACAATTCACCAAAAATCATGTTGGTTTTATCATACTATAAATAACTTATAGATCAAAACTTTAGTTGTCTATTTTTCGAAATTAAAATCATTGAAGCTTCATAATTTTGAATAATGGGTAGTGTATAACTATCTCCTTAAAAAGGATTCATTTTGTAGGGATTTAGTTATTCGTGCATTTAATGTTATTTTTAAAACATTAGGTTGTTACTGATGTGGTCATGTTTCTACCTGGTAATGCATTTATTAAAATCACAACTAATTTAGTTAATGACACCATGGTTAATCTATATCTAGGTAAGTAGAAGAGGGTCTTACCCTCTAATACAGTAACTCTTGAGAAGGATCCCTCAGCTTCTTCCATGTCCCCATTTTTGGACACAAACTCTGTGAACATGTCTTTATGAAATACCACTAGTGAGATGAAGTTGTTTGTAGTGAATTCTGCATCACCTAATTACAGCATGCATTGCTGTAAGGAGAAATCTGGAAAACCCTTAAATGCATTGAGGACACCTAGCCAATCTAATAAAAACACTAGTGATGAAATACATAGTATCTGGGGGAACTCAACAATTCTGACTCTTAGAGAGTAGCATGAGGTAAATGATGCTCCCAATGGTGGACCGACCAATTTTTCTAAAGATTTTATTACAACCAAATTAGGTGCATCAAGCCACAACTCTTCTCAGGCTTGGTTGTGTAAGGTAAATAAGGATTTGTGTATTCATAATTGTTTTGACCTCCATGCTTTAGCTAGTAATGGTGATGATGTGATGAAATTTGATGGTGTGGATAAAACAAATACCATAATGATTTGTGTTGTTGTTGAACACTTTAATAAATACAATTGTTCATTGTTACAGGTCAAAACCAAGAGAAGGTTTTTCCACCATCGTGATAGGGATGGATGCATCACTCCTAACAATATGATTACCCACTTAAAATTATGATAATTTCTATTGTGTTTTTAGATTGTTTTTATGCTCCTCTAAAAATTTTAATTTCTTTTATACTATTAAGTACTGAAGTCATTGTTCCACTTCCATTAGAAAATTTATAAATTCACTGTGAAATTTACACTGATGACATAAATTATATTAACTGATAAAACCCATATGTAATTAAACATTTTAACAAATCAAAAATATAATTTAAAATTATAAATTATTTAAAAGAAAAGTTTTTTTCAGTTAAAATACTATATTTTATTATTATTAATCATAATATAAAACTTATCATAAAATAAAAAGAATTAAATCCCAAAATAAAATTTTAAATTCTTCATTAAATGAAATATTATATTATGTCAAATAAAAAATAAAAAAGTGTCAAAATTGTATTTAAAATAGATTCCCTATTAAAATATGGTAGATGTGACTTTATAAAAATAATGATTTCTATGCATAATATTGGGTTTATTCTTATCTTACTCATATTATATTTGTTTCATGAATTTTTGAAATATTTGATTGAATATATAATATATATGTTATATTTATATTAGAAATATCTAATTTATTTGGGAACCTGAAAAGATATGAAGGAATGTGATTGTCTGGAATCAAATAACTCTTCGGATAAGTTTTAGGAAAAAATTAAAGTACCTACCACCACTTCATTAGGGACTTCAACATCAGCTGTTGTGATCGTATAAGCTTGGACTTGCTCCATTGACCTTCATTGGGGAATGTTTCTTTGACACCTTGGAAAATAATTTTCATAATGACCCATATCCCAAAAATTGTAGCATTGAACATTGGTAGCTTCTATATTCCCCTTACAGTCCCTAGATAAGTTTATTTTCTCTCTAAACTTTTAACAAACACCCATACCCTTCACGAAAGAACCGTGGTGTCTCTTCCCACAATTATCATAGGGTGGAAGGGAAAATCTTCCGTTATTCCCCATTTTCTTATTTCCTTTTCCAATGTTTTCAGCTACACTCTTCTTCTCGAGCTTTCCCTTAAAATCATAAGACTTAGAGAATTAATTTTCTATCATTATAGCACATGAGACTATATCTTCAAATGATTAGAAACATTGGGAGACTAGATCCATTTGAGTGAATGGTTTTAAACCATTAAAGAATCAATAAATCTTAATACTTGTATTACGTAGGTAGTCTGTGGCATGTCCTACTAACCTTATGAAGTTAACTTCATAATTTTTCACATTATAATCTATTTTTTCCATATATTAAGAATCTTTTTTCCATATAATCTAATTGTTCAAAATGGATGTATTTTTATGAGTATTTCCATAAGAACCATAAATTCCATTTCTTTTATTTCTTCCTCCTCCTTTGTGTTTTGAATTAAATACCACCAATAATATGAATCTCTTGATAGAAGATAAAATATGATGACAACCTTCTCCCTTTTGTTACATCTCAAAGCGAGAAATATATTCTATTAAGAACTTAAAAACTTCTCTTCTATGAATAGGTTTGTAATCCCATTGAGTGAAGGAGGATATTGTCATAAAAAGCATCCTAAAATTGTTCCTCCACATTGAGGATCTAGATGCTCTATATGGGTACGTTTATTATTCAGAACCAGATTCAATTATCCCTTTATAGTTACAAGTTTCTCAACACCAGTCACCGCACCAAATCTATCATCATTATCTTTCATTAGAGGTAAAATCCAATATTGGACATGTGTGTTGATGTGGATTCTAATCTTTCCACTAGTCTCCATTTCTAAATAATGGTGTACACTATATTAGGTTATGATTCCTAATATATTATTTAATCACAGAAAAATAATTAGCATAAACTGAAATCCAATACATAGCTAATCCCATAATCATAAACATGGTTTCATTGAGAAAAAATTTACATTTAAATCATTTATAATGGCTTGTAATGCAAATTTGAGTTATCATACGCATATCCCTCAGGAGTGTCCAACTAGATGCACAGTAAGGACTATATTCTTGCACAAAGATACCCTGAGTCATGCTCAAAACACCTTGTCAAAGTTGTTACTTCTAGGTACATCTATGATAGAACTACGTCCACAAGTAGTATCCAAAAAATAATGAATTTTCTCGAAAGATCAACATAATATATTCCATACCAAAATTGTAGGACTTTTATGTATGTATATACTCAAAGTCTATCTTATGGTTTTGTTCCCTAATCAACGTTTTCTAAATCTATTTTCCAGGGATTCTTCTAAACATCATCTAATTCCAACTATAAATACATGATCCTAGTTTCCCAAATCAGGTTTCATAATTACTTACATTAGAATAATTACACAAAAGTGGTATCCCAAAAGATAAAATATTTTAGTAGTTTTTAGAAACAAGATATATACATAAGTTTAACATTACAACATGAAAGGAAATACAGTATAGAAATTCCTTTTACAACATTCATAACACCAAGGTTATCCCGACATATCATTCATAATATACCTCCTCATGTCCTGGGAAAATGAAAAATAAGAATGGGGTGGGCTACAATTATCATAAAGGGTATTAAATTTAGTAGAATATATCATAAATAGAAAAATTAGGCATGGTGTATAATTAAAAACACATGCCTTTAAAAATAAACCGAAACAGATTATGGTAGGAATAAGAGCTAAATAAATAATGTCATAATAAAGCATAATCATGGGTATTTTAATAGTCTAATAAACACATGAACTTTTAATAACTAGTTTCATAATGAGGGAATACATAATTCCAGACATCATAACCATATCGTCAAAGCCTCATTCAAAGACCATAAATAAAAAAATTCAAGGCCCTGTGCCAAGGCCATAGTATGTCTCATGAGACCTATCGATGGATTGAGGGGAAATAGCATGCCCCACCCATACTTTGATAATTACAATTCATTCCTCATATTAACTAGGATAAAAATTAACAACATATACACTCATATTGTTTCTCATTTATTACATTTAAATAACTCTCCCTGAATATTAAGCATAAACACTGACTATTCAGAGTAATGTGTTGAATGGTTTTAAGATACAATATTCACAGAAAAACTAATCATAAAACATTAACTTATATATTTTATATGATATCATAAATTATTATTCTCAATAATATATAAGAATCAACCAATGTTTAGAAACATAAGAATACACTCCTATAAAATCATCAAGTAATTCTTGAGATAAAAACTATTTTACTTTTAAAAGAATAGATCTTTTGGAAAAGTGTTCGTATAAAACCATAAGTGAAGTAAGGTATTATTTTCATAATAAAATTAGTTATTTGAGAATGATAATGCTTGATAAAATCATATTATAGAGAGCCCTTGAAAATATGTAAGAATTTGAGAAATTCCCTTGAATCGAGTTTGTATTTCAGAAGAGTTTTTTAAAGATCCTTATAAAACATATAACTACCCATAAATGAATGTAGGATTCTGATTGGAACACATATATAGATCAATAAAAAAGTTTTTTAGAGTAATAAATCTGAATAATTAATAATTTAATCATGGTATGTAGTTATTAAGAGTAACCTGAGTGAAAATGGAGGTCCGAGTAGAAATCTCTTACCTTATGTCTAAACATATTCTCCACATGACCTTAATGTTATGGATAATCAAATTAAATCCATAAATAAACTAATTCATGACCATATATACATATATGTTATTCATTGATGTTTTATTAAGTTCATTTAAGTTCATATTGATAAATCATAAATTGATTTCTTTTGTTCTAGAGTCTTCGTTTCTTTGATTTCATGATCGGTTTTCTTGATTATAAGTAATGGTGTTAATGTGGAATAGATATAATTCTCCATAATTGACCTTATATATTATTTATGAACATCCATATGTGTAAATGGTTACATATATCACATGTTTACATTATATGAGGATGATTTATTAGATATAACATTAGTGATGACCATTTAAATTATTTTGGTTATATATCTGTTGTTACAAACTAGTATGTCGTATCATGCATTATTATGTATATATACTGGTCCCATAAAATTTAATAGGTTATAATATAGATATAATAGTACTTTTCAAGCCTAAAAATTTATTCATTACCATCCATGAATACGATAATATAAATTGAAAACCCATCATCCTTGAATGCGATAAATTAACACATCTCGGACGGGGTTTTCACTTTTTGTATATAAGGAGGGGAAAAGAGAGATGATGATGAATTATATCGTCAGAATAAAAAAAATTCCAGTAGATTTAAATTAATATAGTATTAATAACTTTTGGATGCTGGGATTTGAGGAGTGAAAAATAAACTAATAGAAATTGAAAGAAAAAGAGTAGTTGAGAAATCCCTTACCAAAATTTGGCAGACTAAAGAAAACACTTAAAAAGAAATAAAATAATTTTTATGAAAGAAATTTGGGAATATCCTCATTGATAAATGATATACACATTAAGGGGTACATGAAATGACATATACAAACATAGCCAAATTGAAGTTAAAAGATAATAACATTAAAAGAGTCCATGAAAAAGAGAATGGAGGTAGATTCCCTTACCTTGTAGAGTAACTCGTAAAACATGATGGTTGGGATCTTTAGATAATGAGGACAGCTTGAGAGGACACATAGGGAGATAAAATTACTAGATATTTGAGGATGATAAATTTATAATGAAATTAAACCATGGAATGAGTGGGTATTTATAGTAAAAAGAGGTACATTTTTATTAATTTCAATGGACACCTCATTTGTGGTATTTTCCAGACCATGGGATTTCCTATGGTATTTTCCCATGATATTGGACAATTGGGAAACATCATATTATATGTTATTTTTTACAACTAGACTAGAAATTTATATTAATTATTACATCATTATGATTTCATTAATCATACCAAAAACTCAATTATTTTTACTATCCATGAAAAACTAAATTATTTTACAAAATTATCATAAATTCAATGTTACCTAATATAGGAATTTTTATTTCAAAAATGAGCTACTGTTATTTATAATAGTTTTATAAATATTATTAATTAAAAAATTTAAATAATATCATAATTTATTCAAAAAATAACAATGTTAAAACTATAAATCTTTTTATATCACCTTGAAAAATTAATCAAGATCGCATTAACTTAAATCGTTATGAAAACAAAATAATAATATGATTTAAAATTTATAAGGGTAATATTACTATTCATAATGGTATGTTACTATTCAAAAAAACAATAAGTTTTTCAAATCATACTCTAAATATCCTACTGAACGCAAATGTGTGCGTCAGTTTTCGGAAATTCAAATCACAGTGGTGGAAAAATTATGTTTACTGGCTATGTTATAACATGGCAGAGTTTTGTTGAGAATTAGTGTTTCATTCGTTCAATATTATATTTATGTATAATTTCTTGGGGTTTTATAGAAAGTATGAGTATAGTTGATATATTACTATCTTACAATGTTTAATATGTAATGATTATCATGTATGATCATTAATTCAATTTTTATAACCAGTAATGAGAGACTCTTATGGAAAATGAATTAGATAACTTTTTAGAGGTGATTGTTTGTGTATACGAATGAAATATTAATTCATATCTCATATAATGTAAGTGGATATGGATTTACCATATGATATTAGCACAGTAATATCTCATTATATGGGGGATATTGGAGTTATTATTTCATCATGGTTGAAGAATATTTGAAGTAGAAGAAGAAATAAAATAGAAACAGTTAAATAAAAAACAATACATTACCTTTGGATTATTAACATTCTTAACACGTTAACACCTCTAAATATGGTGATCTACCTAATCTAAGGCTTTTATAATTTTAGTAGGTATTATATTATTGTGTTTAGGTTGAACTTGGACAAACAAAAAGGGTTTTTGAAGTGTGAGTTATAGAGAGGATTGGGTTCCATTTTATATGATAGGGGAGTGGCACCCATGGAAACCCATCAAATATTAAATTAATATAAATTAATAATTAACTCCAAATGAATCCAAATTCTATTACATATAAGATAATATAGGATGGTTAAAAATACCCTCAACCAATAAATTTTATGACATGTATTGGTTTTATGTCAAACTATATTTTTTGTTTTATATATTATTTAACCTTTTTAATTCATACATTTTTATAAAGTAATTTAACATTAAAGGATAAAATAATTACCATAACCAACAAAAATAGCCTCATAAGTGTTAATTTTGAAAGTATTAAAAAGTTTACTTTTTATAAACATCAGAACAACATGAGTCCTTTAAAAAATCTACATTAAATAATACCTAATTTATCAAACTCATCTAAAAAATTTGTGTATGGCATCAAATATTTAAAATTATGGTTATTTGAATATTGTTAACATCATTAATTTAATTAATCCTTTAATAAATCAATTACTATTTCTTTATCATGTCGCTTTTTAATTTAATTCCTTATTTCATATAAATTATAAAAAAATCCCATGATGTAAGTTCTCCTTTTCTATTTCTGTGGACTATTTATAGTCAATGATATCACTTTTATATCACCATTTTATAAAGAATTAGTAATAAGATACATGTTTATGACAAATTTTTCTTTATGGAATGTTTGGGGAAAATCCCATTGTTAATATTTATTAATATGGGACATTCTTAGGACATCATTGTATTTAAGGAAGGTTGGGGGAAAACCCCATTATTAAAATGTTATAAATGTCATACTCCCACCCAAGTGGCTTCCAAATTCCACAATGTTGGCCCAAGGATTGTCATGGTCGACAATAACTGATCCAATGACATTGGGAATAGTGTAAGTGTAATTTTAAAATTTTAAAATATTATTTTTACCATGAATTACATGATTTACCAATTCCCATGGTAAATAAAATACTAAAGTTACAATTCACAAAAAAAAATTAATTGGATCCAACTAGATCATTTTTTCATATTGATTAAAACTACATATTTATATTTTTTAAAAAATTAAATACATTGAATTGGAAACGTTTATTTAATGTTAAACCGGTGGTCAGATTGAGAAAATGGGATTTTGAGGTAAAAAAGATCAAAAGTTCACAATGTTTTTATAGCAAATTTCCATGAGAAATTAATTTTAATGACAAAAATTGGATTAAATGATAAAAAATTACTCTAATTATTATATAAAACCTATTAAAATAATTACCTAACAAAATAAATAAATTAGATGAAATAAAATTTTTGAATTAATATGAAGTATTTTTCCTTATTCATTAAAATATGAAATTTATCCAAAAAATACAAAAAAATCACTGAATGTAAATTTTTATATACTAATTCCAATTAATAATTTTATTTTTCAAATAAAATTTATAAAAGAAAATAAAATATTTATATAGGGTTCTCCATCAAAAGTAAGTTAAAATGATTTTTTTGAGAAATAATCTTTTTTGCATAAAATAGAATTTCTTATTACATAGTGTTTAGAAAATATATAAGATGAATTTTAAAGATAAAATTTAATTTATATGTCATTCACATCATCCAACAAGGGAGATTTTATTATTTTATAAACACAATTACTCACTCTCAAATAGTTTTTCATAAAAACACATTATTTATATTCAATTGGTTTTTTTTCTTTTCTATTTAATTTTTTTACCAATGAATAATTATATAAACATTTGTAAACCCTACATTCATAATTTAATTAATATTTTTCATTCCCAGATTTCTAATGGTTATGTGATAAATACAACTTAAAAATAAAACATAGAAAATATGTTTTTGTATAACTCAGTCTTGTTTGCAACGTAATATTTCAGAGAAATCCATTATTGTGTGTCGGGTATGCTATCGAACATAAAGTCCCTTTAAAAGTTAAATTACTATCTAATTAACAAATAATAATAAATATGAAAAATTCTTATTCTGTAATTACCTGGGATATTATAATATCAATGTAGGGCTTAGTTCTCTTGGGGTTTAGTTAAAAGAATTAGTGATTTGTATCAGATAACTTTAGTGATAACCATTTTAATAATTATATGTAACGTAAAATTTCTTGAAATTTAGGTAATGTAGAGGTTGTGTGGTTTCATAAAAAAAATCCATGTCGGGATAAAAACAAGTGGGTGTATTATATAGAATTGATTTACTTAGGATTAATAACTCAGAAAATGGTAGTTGGGTATTAATTTTATCTTAACTTATTGCATGACAAGGGGTCCAAACTGTACAGGTGATTTGACACACCCCAGTGATATGATTTTTTTACTTCACAAACACTTAATAAGATATTATTAGTAATTAGAATATAATTATGTTATAATGAAATTGATTAAATGACCATGGATTACTAAGATTAATTCATATAAATTCATACATTGGGGTATACATAATATTTATGAGTCATTTATTTTAAGATCGCAGTTATTCATTGGTAATTATTTTCATCCCTAACTTTATGTTAATTTAGTAAATGAATGGAACCTAGAGGCATTGAGTTTTTAATGGTTGTTATGTTCAATGTGATAATTATTCTAATAAGAAACCAAATGGGATGAAATCTTGGGTGAAAGCCCTCATATAAATTTTTCCATGACATTATCATGTAATGAAAAATATGGGGAACCATATCGCTCTACTGAACACAAAAAGAAAAGAATCTCATTTTGTCGAATCCTTTATGAGAAAATGTCAAACCTCATTAAGTGGGTCTTCCAACCCACTAATATTTTAGAAATGGATTAATTCAATAGAGATATTATTGTATGTTCTCTAATCCTCAGACCATGATATGGTTTTTTGGTCATCTATAATTTGAAGAGTGAGGATAACCAATGGCGGAGCCTTGTTAGAATCTTAATTAAAAGGTAAAAAAGGTGACAATTTAGGATTAGATGGGTTTAGAAAAATCATCACCAAATATTTTATCCAAACTCTTCATGTGGAAATATTGTAGGAATTTATAAAGCTAAATGTAATATATAATTGATCTATAAGTTCTTTTGAGGGTTACTTCATAATATTTCATAGGTACTCCTCTGGTTTTGTAATGATTCATAATAAAAGAATGATCGAATCATTATTGTTGAAACCCCAATATTGAAAATGGATCAACCATAAGTGACTTCAGAATATTTGAAGAAATTTTTTGATGTATGCAAATGGTCTAGACCAAAACAGGGGACTATCATTATTCTGGAAGAATAATTGGAATGTAGTTTATCATGGATGATTTAATGATAATTCATACATGGGAATGAAGGACTAACTGCATATATTTCAAAAATATGGAAAGACGAACCTAGGTTATTGACATAGTTGAAATATAAAATATTTTATGTAGGGAAGGCTTGGACAATGATCATGTGACTGTATATTTGGGAAAAAGAGTATATTCAATGAAATTTACTAGAAGAAGGCCACAACTAATACACCATCTGAAATTGAATTCTTCAAATATAAAGATTTTGGGCATTATGAAATTAAATTCCCTAACCATATACTTGATGAAGAGAATAAGAACTACTAGCCTCGAAAATTAATGGAAAAATAAAAAAATATGCAATCACTACCACTAAGGCGGACCATTACAAATAAGTAATAAAAGGTGAAATAATTATACACTCTATACATGTGAATGGATAATTTGATTATAGTTATTAAAATTCTATAATATCATAAATTTTTTCTGAGAATTTTTATTCACCATGTAAATCTTTTAATATTATACTATTTATGAAAACAAAAGGGGGAATGATGGTTGCATCTATGATATACAAATCTTATCTGATCTAAATTTATGGTAGTAAATTTCCTCCCAATTTATTTCTTCTTCCCTTGGATAAATTCGATATAATGTTGGGTATTGATAATATTTCTAAATATAGAGAACATTTCAATTCTCAGGATGAGGAAATCTTATATCATATCCCAGATCATCCACCTATCAGATGTCAATGTAATAATAAGTATAAACTCTCTTTGGAGAAAATTTCTATTTTAGGGGAACCTAGATATGAGCGATTACTAGCTCAAATGAATAGGGTGGAAGTCCATATTGATGATGTGCCTATGGTGTGGAAATTTAATAATATATTTCTAGATGAAAAACTTGTTCTTTCGATAGAATATGTTATGTAGTTTTCAATTGAACTCCTACAAGGCCTATGACTATATCATATATTCCTTATAGAATGTCCCCCACTGAGCCTGAAGATTTAATCAAACAACATCCAAAAAATTGAGACACAGTCTTTTTATACCCAAGAACACGATCATGGGGTTCCCAGGTCCCCTTTTTCAAAATTATGGTTGGATAAATGCATCTCTAACACCCTAATAATGATAAAGAACACTATAGTCGATTGCATATAGGATAGGAAACATCGAGCCTAGACGAACATTGATATATTATTCTATAAATATGACTGTTATAATTTAGCCATTATATTGGTGTGTGTGTATTGGATTACCAGATTTATGAAATTATCTTGATGTTCGTGCTCAATAAAAATTAATTATTAAATATTTAGTTAATAATCATTCAATTTTTAGTAAACTCATTTTGTTCTTCAAAAAATCTTTTTATTTAAAAATTTATTTCTTTATTAAATTTTGTGAGAAAATTTTATAGTTATTTTTTCTTAATTTTCGAAGATAAATTTGATAAAATAGAAATATTTTTGAATTCATAATTTTAAAATTATTTTAGGATAATTGTTTTAAAATTATCTTAGGATAATTGTATTTTCATTTCAAGAATGTAAAAGTTCTATTTTTTATAAAACTGTTTCAAAATAAAATTATTTATTTTTTGTTTTAGATAATCCAATTATGTTTTTAGAATCAATATTATGTTTTAATTTGGTATAACTACATTTTTAAATGTAAAAAATTTATTTTTCTAAAAACCCATTTTTAGGCGTGCAATGTATTTTTTTCCAAATAAATTAAATTAATCACTATTTGGAAAATATTTTAATGTATTTTATATATTATTTAATTAATTAATTATCTTAGGATTCATATAATATTATTTCAATTCATGAGTTAAGAATATATATTATTTTAGTCTTAAAATAGTGTTTTTCTAATAGCGATATTCATCACATTTTGCGAACTTATTATAAAATAAATTTCTTGTACTTATATATATTAAAGCTTAAAAAATTGATACCATATTTTTAATATGCTATTTGAAATTTTCTAAATATTCCCTTTTTATTTTTAGGAATTATGAATTGTAATCATGGTAAACTTTATCCCCTCTCAAAAGGGTAAATTGAGTTAATCCATGCCAAAACTAAATGATAAGGACATAATAATTCATAATAGTTATTATATTATGAATTTAATTGCACCCTTATCATATTAGGTGATAATTTTATATTTAATGCAAATAATTTTACAAACATCCACTCTCTTAGTTTTAAATATATCTCATATGTTCTTTTAGGGAACAATTTGGGAATGAAACTAAATATCTATTTTAATCCTAATGAAATTATTTAAATAATGAAAATTATTTTCTAATTTATCATTATTAAATAACTAACTCATGTGCATGTAAAATACCAATACATAATATATTAAATTCTTTTAAAGTTAAAATAAATTATTTTAAATGTTTTGAAAAGAAATATAAAATTTTAGATATTTCTAGTGGTAAAGAATTTTATAGATTAATATTTCATATTATTACTATTTTAGATTATTTTATTCAAATTAAAACTTTTTTATTATGTATTTTAGGTCAAACTTAATTAATATTGTCCAAATTAAAATTAATGTTATACTATTAAAATTATATATTATTAAATTATTTTAAAATTATAAAAATATTTAAAGAGGGAAATTATGACAATATATGGTATAAGAATTCAAATTTTTTCCGATTATGTTATAAAAGTTCCCAAATAAGTGAAATTATAACCCTTTAATATAAAAGAAGATATTATTGTGGTTAAGGTTAAAATTTGTTAACTAAGTTTTTAATCAAATGATTTGGTTTAAAATAATACCACAAACTGTGGGAATTTTATTTTTTATTATTATTACAACAAAACAATATATAATTATTGATCATATATATAATTTTGTTTCATTTATCTTGATAACTACTTTATTATAATTTTCTCTTTTATGAAATTCTAAGAGTTCCCATCACCTCAATTTTAAAAAAGAAATCATCATATTTCTTCTTCAGGCCCCATTGAGCCTTCAAGATTTTCTATTTCAGGAAAATATACATTATCGTCTTATATATATACATTTTATATGTTATTTATTTTACAAAAGACCAGCCATATGATACTTAAGAAGATATCTAACTGAATTTTTTCAAAGATGACTTGATTACCTTAAAAGATCACTTTTTTACTTCATCCTTACCTCATATAAATTGATGTTAATTATCAAAAAATAGTAACTTAATGGTATAAAATATACATAAATGTTGTTATTACTTTTAAATCACCATTATACACTATATTTTCCATTAAATCAGAATTAAAAGTATCCCTCGTGCTTACGTATAGCTTATTATCTCCTCATACAGATACACATTTTTTTCGAAAACCATATTTTATTGATGGTTATTACGATGGATTTTATCATTATATATGATACTTATGGACTTATTGAAAATCTATTATCATACTGAAACATCTCTTATTTTTTCATGTGTTATCTTTCAATATTATATGGTTTAATTTCAAGATAATGCGCTGAGACGACTTGCGATTCAAAGGCAATGTGTGCCCAGAGAAAATGTTCAAAAAATAATAAAATATGTAATTACACATTTCATGGTTCTCCTAGGAAACTAGAATAACCCTTAAATGGTTACCAGGATCAAAAATCCCAGACACGGTTGAGTTCCTAATTGTGGATTTACCGTATGCTCGACTTAACATTAATCGGTGTATGTTGTTTGTGAAAACGTTATCACAAATGTAAAATGAATAAAAAAATTTAATAAAAAAATTCATTGAATGTATTTAAAAATTATTTTTATGTAACAATTATAGAGTTATCCTTATAGCCATTGAATCTTCAGGAGATCTCTAGGAGGCAGATCAAGAGAATCCTTCCCAATGAATGACAACGGATCAAGGATTGATGAATGATGAATATACAACAACCATTCTTCATCAATGATCAATCCAAACTTGTGATAGGATTTATTATCTTGTGATCATCATCCTTCTCAAAATCCTAGATGAACACAGGTCAATTAAATGAACAATAATTTATCCATTTACTGTCGATAGACTTCAATTGGATAGATTTGATAAATTCTATTCATTGATTTTTCCCTATTCGATTATCCTTTTATGATAACGATTTAAGGCCAAATGAACAATAACTAATGTCCGTTACTTACTTTTATGATTTGTGGATTTCTTACCCCCCTGTTCTTTTCATTCTTCATCATTGATACCATGTGGTTCCCAACTTGACATTTCTTGGTGGTTCCAAACTCAATCAGACCCCCATATTTGAGGAGAATTTACAAAAAAAGGATGAATATTTTTAGTTTTATACCCAAGGAGCACAGATCTACCATAGTTTTAGTTTTTAGTTATTGGAGGAGGTGTTGTGGTCTATGGAATGGACCACCGATGCGCAGCGGTGATGATCGGTGGTTGGTGGAAGTGCATAGAAGTGGAGCACGTGCAGGCAGAATATACATGAGCAGAAGGGAATGGAGGTTGCAGACAATGTGGAAATGGAAGCAGATGTAGGGGAATTCTCTAAGAGGAGGGGGAAGATGTGAAGCGGGTTGGTCCAGGCATTGTGGTTAAAAAAATGGTCAGTTTTGGGTATGTGGGTCAGGACAGGTCGGTGGTTTCAGATGAACCTTGGTCAGATCAAGGGAAACTAGGGTATAGCAGGTTTGCTTTCAACCATGTAGTGTGGTTGACCACAATACAAGAAACAGATGGAGCAGTTGTTGGAATATGGACTGCATGGAATGAGCAACAATGATAGTTGAATGTGATTCCTGGCAGCTCAACTTTCCATAAGTGTTTCGACTATTTAGCTGGACCCCTGGTGGTCAACTTCAGTGGTCGGTTGGCGTGGTAAGTGTATTGATTATGGAAGTTGGACCATAGGAACAATGACTTCACCAATTGGGAAATTGTCATAACACCTCAAATGAGCATCCAATCGACTATATGTCCATGACATTGAAACCCTAATGTTTAGAATATCAACTTGTGACTAATGGTGGGTTTTTTAGTTATGACTAGTATAGGATGAGTGTGTTCCCTTGTTTCTTTCCTTGAGGCTATAGTGTGACATTACATCCACATCACTGGATTGTAATCTCCTATAGAGGTTGAGTCTTAGATAGGGTATGTTATCCCTCTGTGATACTTGAATGAAATCCTTAGTCACCCTTAGCTTAGTTTTTAGAATTAGTGTAACCACCCTGAGCATGACATTGATCTTCCAACTAGAATTCCAGGTCAGTAAGGTTTGTGGAATCATTGGCATATGATCCCCTACGTTGTGGGTTGAACCAGTTTGGATTTGGGGTGCCCCTCAGTGGATTTGGGTGTGATCCCCCTATATGTATCATAGTATTCCACGAAAAAAAATAACCTTGGGAAGGAAACAAATGAGGTAGACCTCTTCGTCTTGTGTCATCGATGATATCATGGCGTGAGGACTAGGTTCTCCCAAAATTAGAATGCTTCGAGGAGAGTCTGATGGCTTGTAGTTAGTTATAACCACATAAGGGTGTTATGTCAATACCTAGTATATCTGGGTAATTTTTCTGTACTATTATATCTTTTATATAGTTTTACATCTTGTATTTAGTTAACTATACTTTTCACTTCATGTTTAATGTTATCAGAGTGTCCTATTATGAATTTTTATACTCACCCCTCCATGGGATTTTCCCACACGTGTCATATCCTGTGTAGATGAGTGCCTTTTCAATAGAGTCATACGAGTAACCAAAGTAGGAGGATCATAGATGGAGTTAGGTAGACCAAGATTTTTTCCTAGATAGATCTTCTGACATATTCCTCTCCCTTGGATCATGTTGGACACTTTATAGTTTTAGTTGGACATTTGTACAAACTCTGTGTGGTGGGCTAGTGTTTTCCCCTATTTACATTCCATTACATTCATAGTTGTCCTGTTTTGTGGTATATTATATGTATGGCTGGATTCTTTCATTTTTTTACATTTCATCATTTTGTGACTTATAGATGTTTGCATCTATACAGTTACTTTATGCTAATATAGCCCATTTTTGGAAAATGACTACTCAGTTCTGGTTTCTATCCCCTGGCCTAATAGTTGTGGAAATAGGTTAGTTACAACATGTTACCCTCTATTATTGTTCATGACATATACTATCACTTCTACATTTTTACATTACAATCAATTAGAAAACAAAAAATTACCTCACGCATACGTGTGGTCTAACACCTTAGTGAAGTGATGTGATTCGTTTTTCATTTATATTATAACTGGATGGTAATTATTATAAATTTAACAAATATAAAATATATATATGAATAAAATATGTTTCTATAATTGTGAATTTTTTTTACCTTCAATTCATTCCAAATATAAAAAAGTTATAATTTTTTTCCAGCGTACGTACGAGCACCATCTTTGTGAATGTTGTAATTCATTTCTCTATATCAGTCATTTTTGAATTATTATAAATGTGTATATAATATATATATTTTATATTTATATAATTATTAAAATTTGGTAGATTATAGACCCATGAACAAATTTCAAACACCCGAACTACTAAGCTAACATAATCATTAAAAATGATGCATATATCTCCTTGAACTGTGATTTTAATAAAAAGTTGTTAATAGACATGAAATAAACAGTTATCAGAAAATAATATATGGTATGATATAAGAGTATGGATCTAGAATAGATTTATAATGAATCTATATTTATTATATAGGAAGTTCTAACATGTATAGAAGAATTTAGACCGAAGGTAATAGATTTCCCTCTCACTTTTACTTCTATGAGACATGTGCCTTATTCACCATGTGTTTATTTAATGTGGTGTATATACTACCTAGGAATTAATTTTATTCTTATTATCATTAAAATTATTCTAATTTACACATCCAGATAAGCTTCATTATTTCATGGATCATATGATACAAATGTTACCAAAATGGCAAGGGTTTTCTGTTATAATATCATTTTTATAAGGGTTGATCATGATTAAGTTTACAGTGGTGAAATATTGTTATCTACCTCTCAAGAAACTCATGATATTCCTTATCCTAAATTTATTTCAATAAAATAATATTTTTCCTTTCATTTTCCTGACCTTCATTACTCAGGAATCAAAATATTTTTTTCATAAATTTTTACTTTATTTCACTCTTTTATCAAAATCAAATTTCCTTATATATCCATGTTTTCTTAAAAAATTAAATAAAATATTTTACTATTATAATATGATTGTTTAAATTATTTTTCACCCATGTGTGAATTTATAAAAAAACAACTAACAATAATCATCATGGTAGTTTTTAAATTAGTTACTTTTTAAATTTTTCAAAAGTATGAAAGAAATATTTTTTAACTTATATTGAAGTAACAAACTTTTCTGCCATTAGGACTGCTCAATTATTTGATGATTCCTTTAAATGAATCCTGGTTTACTTTTCAATGAAAATTTTTTACAAATTTTTTTAACAATTTTTTTATTTTATAGATGTTATTTTAAAATGTAATTGTTATTATCCTCAATAATCATTTAATGATCTATGGATACCAAATATAACATCTCTATACATTATCTATATGGTTTATTTAAATGAAGAAAATATGTTTATGAAACCCATTAATTATCCATGGGGTATACTATGATAAGATGATGAAATTTTTATAAAAACCATTCCTTTTCTAAGAGATATACAATGATAAATTTTTATGAAACCCTTTTATATTTTAGGTTCTTATATGAGGAATTTTAAATATTTTGCAGCACAAATATGTATGATTTTCACTTTGTGATTGGTGGGACATATATATGTTAATACCTCAATGCCAATAACCCAGATTCAGGCCCTTATATTAATGAATAAGAATTTATACAAGACCCAAATCACAAATGACTGGTCAGTAAATTATATTTCGAAGCCATTACACATACATGAATTTCACATTTCATATTGAACAGAAAACCAACACAAAAAATCCATTTGAAACACTCATAAAATCCATGATTATCCATATAATTAATCCATACTATAAATCTTCGAATCCTAGGAGAAAATAAAACATAAGAATTGTGTGACAACAGATTCTTAGTAAGGGTATGTAATACAGTAGAAGATATCAGAAATAGAAAAAAGAAGGCATCATGAATAACTAAAAACATAGGTCAACAAAACACAATCTTGAGGAAAAAATAGTAGGGAATAAATCTTGTTATATAATTCCACAATAAAACCTAACCATGAATATTCTACAAGTAAAATAATCACATAAAATATCAATTACTAGTTTCATTATGAGGGAATGCCTAATGTGATAAATCATAAATATACCATCATGACCTCAACGAAGAAACAATACATAATCGGTAAAACGCAATTCAATTTGTCTCATTAGCCCTGCTGATGAATTGAGGGGATATAGTGGGAACAACCCATCACTTAATATGTCCATTTAATTTCTGATATGAATAGGGATAAACATAAATATCATATACATATGAAATGTAACTAACTTTCACCAATTGGTAAACATAATCACTAACCATTCTGAGTAATATGATGAATGGTATCAAGATAGAACATTCAACATAAAACTAATCAAGAACACTTTAGAAAAATATGTTATATTATAATAAATAGTTATAAATATTATTAATTTGTAATATTCAATATAGATATTGAAATAGATGAAAATACTCTACAAAAATCATCGAGGAATTTTGAGAGAAATACCCTTTTACTTTGCAACGAAACGCTCTTCTGGAAAAATTACTCATATTAGTCATAATTGATTGTGTAAAACCAGATATGACCAAATATTGTTTTTCATGTCAAAATAAATTATTATAGAAAATTAATGGTTTATTATAAAATTACAGATAGTACTGGAAAATGGGTCTGAAATCGAGGAGTTCCTTATAATCGGGTTTGGTTATCATGATGAATTGAGAAAATATTCATGTAAAACATATATTTCTCCATAATATACTGATGAATTTATATAGATATATGATTTTTCAACATATAAATAGAAAATAGATAATTAAATAAAAATAATTAATAATTAAATTAGTGTTTAGTGGGAGACATCATAACTCAAATGAAAATGTAGGTTCGAGAAAGAAAACCCTCAGCTTATGTATAAATGTTATCTATACATGAACTTAATTCCATGTATAATAAAATTAAATACCAAATTAATTAATTCATTTCATTTTCTATATTTTTTTGATTATTTATGGTATTATTAAGTTCATTTATGGCCTTATTTATGAGTAATGCTCTTTAATTTTTTTGTTCATGAGCAATCGTTTTCTTAGTTTTAATGAACGGCTCTCTTGCTTATTAGTAATGAAGTTAAAGTAAAATGGGTATAATTATACCTAATTTGAATTATATATCATTAATTAAAACCTAGAATTGTAATTGTTCTTTTATATATATATATATATATTTGGACATTATGGTGAATCATTATATAACATGTTAATGATAATCATTTTGATTATTTTTTGCGATTTGAGATCACAACAAACTCGTATTGTTTCATAATTTATTATAATGTAAATTTATTACATAAAGATCATAAAAAATGTTTTAATATAAATATGACAATATATTTCAACGAGTATAATGTTATTTTGAATATCCATGTTGAAATTGAAAGAAAATGAAAAAAAATTATCCTTGATGGTGATGAAACAAAACCTCAACGATGACGTTTCCATTTGTACAATAAGATGGAGAGGAATAGAGGATTGATGATAAATTACTCAATAATCATAATAAAATTACATTATATGTAAGGTACTATATTTATCATGCAATTGGATGACTGGAGTTGAGTATAGAATAATAACATAAAATAAATTGAAAAGAAGATAAAAGGAAAGATAGATGATTTTACCTCTAGAATTATCCTCCTTGCAAACCTCCTTATGTGGATTCGTTTTGGTCTTTTGATTAGACCAAGATCTCTTGGAAGTGGGGGGTGGGACTTGGATTGTCTATTTTTTAGAAATTTGACTCAACAAAATTCTTGTATATTGTGAGGATAAAGGGTGGTGACGTGATGAATGTATAGTGGAGGAGATGGGTGTTTTTATAATATTTTATTCATTTGTTTATTATTTTGGATCAAGAATATGAATAGTCTGATAATTTTAACAAAATATTTAAAATAATTATTGATAGTTTGATACTATGGGATTACATTATTCATACATCAAAAATTAATCAACGATTCAGGTATTTCACATTTATCATAAATTATTGTATTTTACTATTCACAAAAAAATTGAAATATTTTTAAAAAATCCCAAAAAAATCCCCCTCACCATTATTTGACATGTAGAATTAAAAAAGTAAATATATGCTATGAAATTTATTTTTTAAGTATTATAAATTTATTTTTTAATTAAAATCATCAGTTTCTCTAAAATAATATGTTAAAATTATAAATGATTTCATAACACATTGAAAAATTAACTGAGGTCTCATAAAATTATCGTAAAATAATAAGGCAACTAAATATTAATATAAATATATATATATATATATTATGGAAATAAATTTTCTTTTAAATAATTATTTCAATTATAATATTTTAATTAAATGTTAATGAATTACAAAAATAACAACTCTTATTTAATAATTTTTACAATATTCACTTACATATACAATGATATAATTATATCATACATTCATTCATATTTTTCTTATATTTTATTTGTAATTTAATGTTTGTGGTTACTATTATAATCATAAATATATAATCATTATAAATAAAATGGTAGCTTTATAAAAATCGAAATATTTCTCTAGTCACTAGAAAATAAATATTTTCAGAAAATTATCAAAACATCTCTATAAGATAATAGTGAAATTACACTTTTAAAAATACATTTTATTTTGATCAATATATTTTATAATTGTGTCAAAATTTATTTTTTTTAAAAAAGTGTTCCATTAAAAGGCGGTAAAACTACCATTATAAAATATACACTTTAATGTGTAAAATTGTATTCCTTCATATCTTATGCCCCAAAATATATTTTTAATGAATATAAAAAATATCAAATATATAGATTTAATTAATATCATTCACTAATATAGATTACACTAATTTATTAATATAAAATGTCATCATGCACCTAAAAATAATTTCTATAAATAAATACATCTTTTATATTAAATTGGTTTTCTTTTCAAATTAATTGGTAACCAATAATTTAATTTTATAATCATGTCTAAAACAAATTTTCCAAATTTACTTAATAACATTCATTCCATCCATTCCAAATATCTAATAGATAATTATGATAATTAAACAAAAATATTTATTCATTTGATAAACTCGTATGCTTTGAAAGAAGTTAAATTTTTAAAGAGGCAAACCATAAAATCATTGATTGTTACATTCTCTCCCACCTAAATAAATTATTTCCTCCTAATTTTAAATTATACTTTCAAAAATCAAATCTTGATACATAATAATTCCTTTCTGGGAAACATAAATCTTAAATTGGTTCAATAAATTATCATTTTAATAAGAGGGAAACTGAAATTCAGAGGTTATGATAAAAGAAGGTATATGAATATGATAACATCAGTAAGAAGTGAAAATGTGGACTTGAAAGAATAATCTAAAAATAAAATTTTAGATGTAGAATGATAGATAACATGTTCCTTATAATGTTAACCATCACAATGCAGTAAATTTTTGATCTGTTAAAAGACCATTGATTTCTTAGAAATGTAAGTGGATGATGTTTTTCTTCAAAAATCCTTTTCATTGTGTGGATGGATTCATATAATTTCATAATAAAATAAACTTTCTTGTTTAATATCCATTTCATAACCATAATCTAATCATTTTGTATGCTTATATTTATTTTCACTTCTGCCTTTACAGGTGGAAATAAATGATTTTGATGTATTTTTAAGACATGAAGAAAGATCAATAAATTATATGCCCTTTTAGTCATTTTTTAAACCTTTAAAAGTATTCTAAAACCAATAATTTTAGAATATGATATAAGATAACTATAATTTCCAAATTTTGACATGATTCATTTGATATGTAGTTAATCTTAAGATTCATCTTTGACATGTATATCCACATTCAACTAACCAAAATATATTATAAAAGAAACTAAATTTCATAGATCAAATTTACATAAGATTCCCTTAATAATGTATCTCTTAAGGTCACGTACCCAATATATGATTACATTAATCTCCTTTAAATGGATATTAAACATTGGCACTTCAAAAAAATAGAAGTTGTTGAATATAGTTTTTTAATCCAAACATCTAATAGTTCAAGCATAACGAAAACCATCAGATCACTAACCACCTTCATGATCACCCATACAATCTCATAACAATATATAAATATTATCATGTCACGATCAATAATAAATTTACGTTTATCTTTCCCATGTCACGTGGTTTCAAGATTATTAACTTTAAAAAGAAACTATTCCCTTGATTGATGGTGTAATTCTTCACATTATTCAATTTTATAAATGAAGAAGTATAATAGTACAATCATAACATATGTAATGATTCTTATAACAAAAAAATATTGACAATATACTCCGATAATATAATTATTGAATCTAAAAAATACAAAATAATAATTCATCATCATCATTGTTAGTATCATAAGCTTGACCATGATCCATTATCCCCTTTTGTGATATATTCCTTTGAATCTTGGCACATTTTTTTGTATAGTGTCCCATATCCTTGTAGTTGAATCATTTTACATTTGAAAACTTTTCCTTACCCAATAAAGAAAAAACATTTTGGAGTCTCTATCAACAATTGTAGAAAAATCCCATTTCGTTTAATCAAGTACCATAGTGATTATTGCCAAAATTACTATGTGTGAGAAAATAAATCTTCCTCTTCTTATCTTTATAAAACTTCATCCTAGTTGTACTCATGTTCTCCTCATTCTCTACAAAACCATAATACATTGAAAAAAAATTATCCTTCTTTTTAAAATGTGATATTATCACCTAGTATGATGAGAACATTTAAGAGCATATTTCCCTTCGAAATATTTTCTTAATACCATAAAAGATATGACCCCTCTTACTCATTCAATCAAGTGCAATGATGAAGTTCCCATTTCCCCTACTTGGTTCCATTTCTAAATGTCAATGTACGGTATATTAGATCCTAACATTATGAATCATAATTAATAACCCCAAATCTGAAAAAATACACAACATAAGTTGAAAATTTTATGTATATATCATTTCATTATCATAAACATGGTTTCATAGGGGGATTTTTTTTTAAATATTTTATATTGTGTTTTAATGAAAATGTGAATAATCCTAAATAAATTCCTCAGTATTGTCAAAATAGGTGTGTAGTAAGCCCCGTTTTCATGTACCGGGTTTTCTCGAGTCAGGCCAAGGACACCATATCGGATTTGTTACCCCTAGGTACATCTGCGACTAAACCACATCAACTTTTAGTATTAATACATGGATTTATTTCAAGGAAACTCAACATAATCTCTAATTTAACAAAATTCTAGGATTTTCTTCTATGATAACCTCAACTTATATCATATGGTTATTTTATCTAATCTATGTTTTATAAATCTAGTTTACAAGGTTTATACTAAACATCTTCTAATACCTTCTGTAAAGACCCTGAAAAAAATATCATAGAGTTAGTTCCTTAGGTTAATACACTGGAATATATATAAGTCTTGAATACCAAATGACCAATCCGTTTATTTTTTTTGGAATCCATAATATGTACATTAATTTTAAATTTCATATAAAAATAAAAAACATCATGGAAAATACATTGGAAACACAGATAAACTCTTGGATTATACATTCAAGTCAGTCATAATATAAATATCCACATTATAGGGAAAAATAAAACATAAGAAAGGGGTGTGCTCATATGCTCAGTTAGGTTAAGTAATTTAGTATAAGATGTCATACAAATAAACAATAAGTAATAGTGAATAATGGAAAACATAGGTCTAGAAAACATAATCTTGAGAATTAAATAGAAAAATAAAATCTCATTAAATATTTCTAAAATAAAACATAACCAAGGATAATATACTAGTAAAATAATCACATGGACTATCAATTAATAATTTCATAATAATGGAATTCAAAAATTTTAATATCATAAACATATCATCTTGTTCTCGTCCATGACATCATACATAATGGGTAAAAACCCAGCATAGCTTATCTCGTTAGACCTACCAATACCTAGAGGGGATATAGCAGGACCCACCTATAGCTTACTAAGTCCAATTAATTCCTAATATGAATTTGTATAAACATTAACAATATATGTGTGAAATATAAATAACTTCCCCCAATCTATAAATATAATCACTAACCATTCTAAGTAATGTGGTGAATGGTATCAAGGTAGCACATTCAATGTCAAACTAATCATAACCCATTTAATATAGTATAGTAGAGTATAATCACATGAGATAAATCTCAATAAATCATAATATTTAATATATGTTATGAAATATATGGGAATACTTTAATAAAATCATCGAGAAATTTTTGACAAATAACTTGTTTACTTTGCAAAGATGAGTTATTTTGGATAAATAATCTTTATTTGTCATAATGGTATATATAAAAACATGAAAGAAAAAATATTGGTTTTTTTGAAAAAAATAGTGATTTAATAATAAACATTGTGTCTTAAAATAGATTATGGATTGTGTGTGAATATGGTCGTGAAATCTGGAAGTTCCCATTAATCGGGTTTTCTTATTTGGATGATTTGAGAAGGGAACCTTGTAAAACATATATTTCCCATAATTGAAAGATAAATTCTTCTTGCTATATGATTTTGGGGAATATTTATAGAATATTGTAGAATTATATAATAATAATGAATGATTCCATTTGTTTATAGAGGGAGAAATCATAACCTGAATAAAATTGGTGGTTAGAGAAGAGAACTCTTACCATATGTATGAATATGTTCTGCACTTTTCCTTAATAGTATGGATAATAAAATTAAAAAAATCATAACCATATATATATATATATATATATATTTATTTGATTCATTATAGTTTTATTAAATTTATTTATGGCTTTTTTCATTAGTTATTGAGTTTAATTTCATCATTTATGAGCATCTATTTTCTTGGTTTTCATGATCTGTTCACTTTTTTATAAGTAATGAAGTTCGTATAAAATGAGTTTAATTCTACAGAATTGGAATTATATTTCACTTATGAAAATAAATAATATTAATTGGTCTTAAATTTTTTCCCGATATATGATTATGATTCATTATATAACATTATAATGATAATCGATTATATTAATTTTAGTATTTTTATATCCAGATGATCATGTTTTGTTTTATCATTTAGTATTATGTAAATATATCACTTATAGATCATAAAAAGGTTTTTAATATAAATTTTACAATATGTTTCAACCATTATATTTTTTTATTAAAAACATTTATGATGGTCCAGGTAAATGAAAACATTTAGTCCTTGAAGAATATGAAACAACACCTCACGGACGGCATTTCCATTTTTAGAATAAGAGGGAGAAGAGAATAGGATTGATGATGTATTATTCCATTTTCATAGTTAAATTATAGTTTATTTTTTCTGTAATTATCATGATATTCGGATGATTTTATGTGAGGATTGAAAAATAAAATAAAATAAATTGAAAATAAAATAAAATAAATGGATGTGGATTCTTACCCATTGAATTATACTCCCTAAAAAACTCTTTAAGGGTATTTGTTTTGGTATTTTGAAGAGACCAAGAGATCATAGAGATGGTGGATGGGATTTCTAAGAGTATATTTCAAAAAAAATTACAAGGCTCAATGCTTTAATGTTGTGTGGATATGGGGTAGTGAGGGGGGGGGGTATTTGTAGTGGAGGATATGAGTCTTTTTTGAATATTTTATTCATTTGGTTAGTATGTTTGCTCAAGTAATTGAATTAATCTAAAATTAACATCAAATTTATTCAAATTATTTATTATAGTTCTAGATTTTTGGGTTACATCAATCATAAACACCTAATAATTAGTAATTCATGTATTTAACAAATATCCTAAATTATCGTATTTTGTTATCCACCATTATTCAAATTTTAAAAAAATACAAAAAATTAACTGTAACCATTTTTTAATAGTATAATTACAAAATAAACTCCATTTTCTGAAAATAATTTTATAAATATAATAAATTCAATTTTTAATTAAAATAATCATTTACTTAAAAATCGAAATTTTAAAATTTTAACGGATTTTGTAACACTATGAAAAATTAAATGAGGTATCATAATGTTATCTTCAAATAATAAAATATTAAAATATTTTTTTATTAATATTCTTTATGAAAATAATTTTATTTAAATAATTATATTAATTATAAAGTGGTAATTAAATATTTCTGACTTTTAAAAATACATACTCTTAATTAATAATTTCAAAAATATTCATTTACATATACTATGATATAATTATATCATAATTTCAATTATAATGTACCCAAATTTTATTTATTCTTTAATGGGTTTTTTTATTATTCTAATCATAAATATACTATTAATTATAATGAAAATATCAGTTTTATAAAAATTAGTATTTTTATTATTGCACTTGAATATTAATATTTTCTAAAAAATGCAAAAACATCACCCTAATTTTTTTTTGAAATTCATATGTTCAAAATCAAGTTTATTTTGATCAATATATTTTAAAAAAATTCTAAATATATGTTTTAAAAAAATTGAACAATTATAAGGTGGTAAACTGCCTATATTAGAATATAACCATTGAATGGGTAAATATTGATTTATTCTTATCTTAGTCCTCTAAAATTATTTTTGAATTAATTTAAGAAATATAGAATATATAACTTTCATTAATATCATTCCATATTAGTAAATAATTGAATTTATTAATATAAAATCTCATTGTGGGCCTAATAATAGTTTTTATAAAAATTCTTCATTTCAATTTAATTGTTTTTCATTTCTAATTAATTAGTAACCAATGAATTTATTTTATAAACATGTGAAATATATATTTTCATAATTTATATTATATAATTCATTACCACCATTCCCAAAAATTTTTAGATAAATATATTAATTAAATAAAAATATTTTATCATTTGTTAAGCTTGTAAGATATCAATTAAGATGAATTTAAAAAAGAAATGTTGTAAAATCTTGTGGTGTTACAATATCTACCTATAATAGATTGGGTAAATATTTATATCTCATGATATAAATAGGACATGATTGTGGGACATAAACCAATTCATTAATGGAATCAATCCATTATGATATTATTGGGAGTGAACCCTGAATGCAACTATGGATTGGGGAGTGAACCCAGTTCAATAGGGGGATCTGTCCACTATTGTGGTCTCTTGAGTGAACCATGTTTACTATAATAGTTTGGGTATTAAAGATAATCCACTATTGTATTCTTTATTATGATCATTAATACTATTATGGTTTCAGGAGTGAAGCAAATCCATTAGGACAATCTTGGAAATTATCCTGAACAACTATGAAAAATATTTTTTTGGATTATTTGTGTTCAATAATCTCATGTTCTTTTCAAAATTATGATCTCATGACTAATTTTATTTGATTAATTTTTGGATTCATGTCTCATGAAATTCTAATATTTATTCCATTACACATGATTTTTATCTGTGAGATACAGGGTATCATTTCAAAAAAACTATTCTAAGGTTCACATAAACACATTCTTGTTTTAACTCTATATCAACCTTGTTTACCATTACTAAGAATATGATATCACCCTATTTATGTTTTTATTTCGGTTTTTATGAAATAAATGTATTAAGAATGATTTTTACAATAAGGGTTATAATTTTGAGGAACTAAGTTGTAGATGGTGTAAATCTTTTATGAACCATTTTTTTGTATCAATGCTTCCAAATGTTCTAGAACAATATGATTATAGAGTAGATTTTTATGTTTTTTATTGAAAATTCATCTAAAATGTGATAATATATATATATTAATAGTATGTGTTGTCATGGTAGGTATTAGAGAAATTTTTAGTTAAACTTTAGAAACTATGGTGAAAAAAATTTGGTAAAACACCTAGTGATAATTCTATATATAGGATATCATACTAATATTTTTGTAATGATCAAGAATTACCTAGGTTAATCCTAATGTGTTATAGACAATAAATAATGTGTCACAATTTAAAAAGCCTATAAATGATTTTTCATGATTCTAAAATATGATTTTCTTTCAGACTCTCCATTTTTTATAGAGTCAATTGATAGAACTAGGATGATTCGTGTAAATAGTGATGGATATTAAAATGATTTTCCTTATAAAAAACCAATTTAAATGGGATTTGAGTTGTTAGACCTTGTGATTATTCTTTATCAAATAACCTCTTAGAAAAGTAATAACATCTACATAAGTGAGTTCCTGAGAGACCTAATAAGAGTAATATTGAGTTTCATGAAGACTATCGAAGAAATAGGCATCATCTTCCAACATATCAACAATTTGAGAAGAATCAAATGAAGGAATTCCTCAAAGTAATGGGAAGATATTTTAATATAGAAATAAAGGGAATATAGATTGTAATTTGTGAGGAAAAATGAATATTTCATTGATGGGAAATTAATTTAATCATAAGGTACCATTTATAGGGAAATATATTTTTTGTGGGGAATTTGGGAATAATTTTTGTTTGTCCCCTCTATTAAATTTTAACTCCTATGAAAAATAAGGGCCTATGTTATAATAATATTTGATGTAAACGTGTTGAATTATTTACATAATGGGATTCTAGAATTATGTTATAGAAGTTTTTTTATCAATGGTATTTTGGTTATAAAATTCTTAAAATATATATGTATTGTGTTAGATTTTTGAAAGAATATATTTATTGATGTAATATTAATTTAAGAATTACAGACACCATTATGGGTTTATGATCTTAATGGTTTATCATAGGATCAATGTATTAGAAAAACCCTTTTATGATTTAATTGATGGTATTTTGAAATGAAATATTTGGAGACATTTCATTGGGGTATGGTATATGTAACCCTTATGCTCAATATGAAATATTATTTGTTGAAGAATTATCTTTTCAATTGTTTAAAGGTATTGATTACCTTTAGTGTACAAATTATTTTTTATGATTATGAATGTTTTTAAGGATATTAAATAAAATTATAGTGATGTTATAACATTTATATTGATATTTGTTTTGTAAAAAAGTACAACCTACCATATATGGAAAGAATGTGGGTCTTAGAACAACAACCATAGGGTGACAAGGGTGCAACCACAACCACTGGCATACATGGTGTCATGGTTAGTGTTTTATTTAATTTTTTAATTATTTGACATATAAATATTATGGTTTTTTTGAGACATATGTTTTATCATAAATATAACCATGGGATGTAAAATTTATTAGGGGATAAATTTTATTTTGAAATGGTTTCACTATTTTCAGAACCATAAATGATTGAGGTAAATATAACATTATGGGATTTTATTTGAAGAAAACAGGTTTAAAGATATTATTGTAGCATATATTATTTTAATGTTTCATTTTGGTAATTATGTTTAATTATATGGAAAATTAGAATATCTTGAATATTTTATGATTATGAAATATACATTTTTAGTGTGACATATTAAGAGATATTAATGTTATTTGGAGATAAATGTTATATTTTTCTTCGAATAATTTATGATAAATTCACTCTAATCCATGAGTTTAAATATTAGATGGGAATATTTAGAAGAATTATTGAATTATCAAAGTTGATGATTTGGTGTTATTTTTGATGACTTGGTGGTTAATTTTTCAATTATTCAGTGTTGTTTTATTCATTCAGAAATTGTCAAACATTATCTAATTTGGTTTATGATAATGTATAATGATATAAGTGTGATATTGTTATTATTTTGTGGGTTGTGGGATCTATTAAAAGATGAATGTAGTTCATCATGAATAAAATATTCAACTTCAATACTCATCACTTGGAAAGAAAGATAAGCTTTTAGTGGGAACAGATTAAAGGAATTAACATCCCGGTATTTGAGAATTATAATAAGTGCTTTTAAAAAATGACTAGCATTATAATAATTAAAAATAAAATTTTATTTATTAGTTATGTTAAATTATTAAAAAATATATAATAAAAGTAATAAATAATATTATATTAATTTACTTTTAGAATAATACTCTTGTTATAAATGATATATTAAATTATTTCATTGAATTATTTTTTTAAAATTTTATTATATCTATATTTAATATATTATTATATATAATTTAATATTCAAAATTCTATATTACTATTTTTAAATGAATAATTTATAAATATAGTAAAAAATTAACATAACAAAATGTTATTTGAAAATTAGTATAATATTTGAAATAAAAATTTTTTAAGGAAATATAATTTGTTAAAAATAAAATATTTTTATATCATTTATAATTTAAATATGTATTTATGAATTATGTGAAAAATAATTTATATATAAGAATCAATCTGAAACATTAATTTATATAATTATAAATATAATTAATATATATATAATTTTTAAATAAACGTAAAAATTATATGATTAATAATAATTAAAAGAAATGTATTATTATTAAAGAAGCTTATTATTTTCAATTTAAAATATATTTGAGGATTTTTTATAAACTTCTGATATTATGTGATTATAAATTATGTTATTTTTTATTTTAATTAAAAAAATGTAAAGTCAATTTTTCATAATGAAATTAAAATGATAATAATAATAGATTTTAAATATAATGGGAAATCGATTACTGAAATAAAAAATATAACGGAAGAAAAAAATAATGATAAGTGATTTTAGGGATGTTTCAGATTCAATATGGGATTAAGGGTTTCAAGGGAGTTGATCCGTGAGTAGGTTGAGAGTCGAGTGATGACCTCTTTATGAGGCTTAGATCCAAGGGCCTTGGTGAAGATGAGCCATGCTGAAGGAGATCTCAGCCAGGCATGGGTAGATCTATCGTCAATGATGGGGTTACAGTTTAGATCGAGTGAATAAAAGTTTGGATAGAACACCATTGAGTGTCACCAACCTAATTTGGACTTCAAATATTGTTTTCGAACACAATTTTGTGGAAATCTACTATCAAATACTACGATATCTTCCTTTTTACCTGATTTTGACAGATCTAGTGATGTAAGAATATTTTGTTAATTTTTTGTATCCAAATTGTGTTTCTAAATTCATTTATTGGTTTATTAAATACCTTTTCTCATATATTTGGATTTTTTATTCATTGATCATTTTATTCCCCATTGGTGTGTTCAATATTTCTTCATTTTCTTCTTTTATTCACCATCATTGTTTCTTTTTTTATTTATCTTCGTTAATAAATTTAGAGTTAGATATCTGTCAATTATGTCCATATTTGAAATAAAATATTATAATGATTAAAAATATGTGTGTATCATTTTTTCAAAAATTTATTCTGCATTATTCACAATTCATTGATACTTCTCTATATTTTTGATAGGGTCGGATATGAAAATATACTTTTGTGTACATATATCAATTTTATAAATTATAAATCCAAATTGGTTGACATCTTCATTATACTTGATATATTTAAAATCCAGTGTCTTAAATATTCATCATCGGTTATTGGTTATTGGGTATCCATTTATTTTATTTCACCAAAAATCATCTGAAATAATATTACTGATATAGCATGACATGAAATACATTAATAACACCATAAATACAAATCAAATATTGATTCCTCCCTCACTAATATAAATAGTAATCCCCGTTCTTGTTTTTTATGATGGTTCTATTTGTGAGTGTGTGAGGCTGGTAGGAAGGCAATCAAAAAGTCTGGTGTATTGGTGTCATGTCTCTCTTTTCCTTATCTGAGGAGTATGAGAGGTTAAGAGATTGAGTCTTCCTCCAGTAGCAACAAGATATTCTTCAGTAATAGAATATTCAAGGGAAATTTCTTTTGAGAAATGTCATAAAATTGTTTGTTTTTTTATTTAAAAATAAAACATTTATTTGTCTATTCTTTTATTTTATAACATTTATTTCATTAAAATATTTTTAGCATAAGAGATTATTATTTAATTAAACATATTATTTTTATATTTAAATCCATTTAAATAGTATAAATATATTAGATTAATAATTTATTCAAAATATATTATGTCAAGAGTTTATTTATGCTCTGTGAAAATACTTTTATTTTTCAAGAATATATATATCTATAAATTTAATTGTGTAAGGGAAACATATAATATTAAAATATTTATTTCGTTCAAAATTATGTTAATATAATGATTTTATTTTCAAAATATTTATTTTCATATTTTCATGATATCATTTCTATTGTATTTTCTAATCTATAGTATGTTTTAAGTAATAAGGAATGCTATTTTATGTGTTAAAAATCATTTACACATTCATTAATGTAACCTGAAATATAAGAAATGGATATTATATCTAAATTTTGACATGAAATGCGTGGACCAGTTTAATTTTTATTAAGACATTGATTTATCTATATATATATTAAATAATTAATTCATTTTAAGGTGATTTTTATCAAAAATGAGTATTAATTTATATTTTCATTAATATTCCAGGTATTAAATCAATGACTGATAAGGGTGATATTTAGTTTCTTAATGTTTTCTAGTGAATGTATATATAGAAATATATATTAACATATAAATGAGTGTAACTATATGTCAAAATTTTAAGGAAATATTTCCATTTAAAGTGTGCATATATATATATCCAATCTTAAAATGTTTTTATAAAAATAATCTCTTGAAAATTATAAATATGGTTGAAAATTGGGGAGTGAACCCATCACTTGGAATGTGGTAGTCTCATTCATTCCTTCAATGTTTTTAGTGGCCCTAGTGTTTTGTTTTCAAAATTATTCATATTGTTTTTAGGAAAATCATTTGATATTTCTTAATGATTTTTTTGGGTAAATATTTTCAAAGTGTTATATTATTTTCAAGGCATAATAAATTTCATTGACATTTTAAAATGGTATTTCAAAATTTATTTTCTAATGTACTATCTAAATATTGTTCCAATGTATTTAAAAAAATATTTTCAGTGGAGATTTCATAAAATTTATTTCACTTTTTTTAAAACCCATTACTAAGAAATTATATTCTCATACCTTGTTTAAATTGTTTTTCAATGTGTTTTAGATATTCTAAGAAGGATATAATTGTTATAGGAGTTAGTGCCTGCGAAACAAATTGTCTTTTTTACCTTAATAAAATGAAAGGTGTTTTCTAATTCTCTACATCATGTGATGGAAAAGGTCCTCGTTTGTATAAAAACATTTTATTTTTTAGAAATCGTTTTATAAAAAAAATACATGGCATGATTATAGCACTGAATTCAGAAGCCCAGGTTCTAGGATTCACAAATATTTCTAGAGGAACGATCTAGTTAAATTTTGATATTAGATGCTGTCTTTTGAGGAAAATAAATCTATGAAATAGAATTTTCGGTAGATAATTAAGCACCCATATATGATTTAGTTTTCTAAATTCGAATGTTGGAAATTTATAATTTTCTTAAGTATGATGATTGAATTGTGAGGGCACAATTTATTTAATAGGGGGAGTATGTAACATCCCAGATTTTGAGAATTGTAATAAGTGCTTATAAAAAATGACTTGATTTATAATAAGTCAAAATAAAATTTGATTTATTAGTTACCTAAAATATTTAATATTATATAAAAAAATTAGAAATAATATTATTTTAAATTGTTTTTTTAAATAAAATCATTATCAATAATGATGTATTAAATTATTTCATCAATTTATAATTTTTAGCTCCAATATTATATATATTTAATATGTTATTATTTATTTATATATATGTATTTTAATGTTTATGATTTTATATTACTTTATTTAGAACAATAAGTGGTTAGTTTTGTAAAAGAATTAAATAAAAAAGTTTTTTTGAAAATAAATAAAATATTAGAAATAAATATTTTTTAAAGTAAATATCATTAGTTAAAAAAATAATTTTTATATAATTAATAAATTTAATATAGATTTATGAATTATGTGAAATAATAATTTATATATAAGACAAAATAAAAAACATTAATTAATGAAATTTAAAATATAATTAATTTATAGATATATAATTGTGAATTAATGGTTAAAATTATTAAGGTTAATAATAATTATATGAGTGGTATTATTTTTTTAAAAAAAATTCAGTGTGATTTATTAATTAATTTTTATCATAGAAGTATGAAATTGTGAAATTATAAATTAGGATATTTATTATTTTAATTAATGAAAAATATAAATTCAATTTTTATAAATAATAATAATAATAATAAGTGTTTAGAAAAGGGGAAATCAAGAACCAAAACAAAAATAGTAAAGAAATAAAAATAATAAATATAAAGGTTATTGTTTGTGTGTTAGATTGGGAAAGGGACTGAGGCATTTATGGGAGTGGATCTGAGTGTAAGTCGAGAGTTGATCAATGGCCTGCACGGGTGGCATTGATCCAACAGATTCGATGAAGGTGAGCCAAGCTGAAGGTTATCTAGGTCAAGTTTTGGTGGATTAATCATCGGATATGGGATTCTGTTTCAACCCGGGTGAAGACAAGTCGGGATCGAAACCCATTGAGCATCGCCAAACAGATCTAGACATCGAATAGGGTTCTTAAACTCGATTTGGGGGAAATATGATTTCATCTATGAATACGTCATTTTTTATTTTGAAAAATCACGTGAGGTATGCATATATTTTTGTTCATTTATATCTAAATCACATTTCTATATTTGTTTTTAGGTATATTAAATACTTTTTGGTCATATATTTTGACTTTTTCTTCTTTGCCTATTTTTAACCTAGTGGAATTTTCACTTTTTCATCATTTTCTTCTTCCATTATTCATCATTAAGTCATTATGTATTTTTTTCAACAAATTTGGACATTTTTGACTATCAATTATGCCTCTGTTTGAGATAGTGGATTCTGAGGCTTAAATGGTGCATGTGTCATTTTTTCAATATTTTCTATGGCTTTTTTCTCGATTCATTGATTTTTTATGAACATTTGGATAAGGTCTGATCTAAGAATTTGATTTTAATTGTAGATATTGATTCAGACCATTTTATATATATATTTTTTAACATCTTCACAATACGAGTTATATTTAAAATCTATTGTCTTGAATATTCATTATCAATGATTAGTTATTGTGTATTCATTTTTTGTCTTTCTATAGAAACATAAAAAATAATATTACTGTTAAATCATGATATGAAATGTATTAATAATACCAAAAATATGAATGAAATCTGGATTCCTCCCTCACTACTATAAATACTAACCTTCATTCTGTTTTTTTAGGATGGTTTTTATTTATGAGTGTATGAGGCTAGTACGGAGGCAGTTGGAAACCCATAGAAAATTGTTCCATATTTCTATTTTCAAAGTCTTAGGTTTATCATAGGTGGTGTGATTGATTCCTCTTCCAAAATCAATAATATATTCTTATGTAATGAATTTGTAAGGGTAAAAGCTTTTAAGGAATTTCTTCAAACATGTTTGTTTTTTTAATTCAAAATCAAACATCTATTTTTTCAAACATTTATTTTTTCAAAAATATTTCTATGATAAGGGATTATTATTTAATTAAATATATTATTTTAATGTTCAAATTCATTTAAAGGGAATAATTATTTTTTGTTATATATTCATTCAAAATACATTATAGAAATAGGTTATTTATTTTATGCAAAAGGATATGTTTTTCAAGAAAAACTATTATGTATATATATGAATGAATTTAATTATGTAAGGTGAATGTATAATTTTAAAAAAAAATATTGTTTTTAAAATTATGTTATAGTAATGATATTATTTTCAGAATCATAATGTTTATATTTTAAAGATATCATTTCATGTCTATTTTATAAAATATAGTATGTTTTCCGTAATAAGGACGGTCATTTTATGTTTGAAAATATTTTATATATTCATGAATTTCATTTAAAATATAATATATGTCCGTTATTGTATCTTATGACATTTCATGCATGTGTCAGTTTATTTTTTATTGATTCTATGAATTGTGTACATATGCAGTGAACAATTAATTCATTTATAGGAAATTATTTTCAAAGTTAATATTAATTTAAATTTTCATAAAAATTCTATGTATTAAATCGATGTTTGATGAAAAAGATACTTATTTTCTTTAAGATTTATTATTGAAGTATATATATTTACATGTAAATTAATGTAATTATGATGTCATGTTTTTAAGGTAAAAATTCCAGTCAAATTATATATATATATAAAATAAATTTTAAAAATTTCATATTAAAAATTTGGAACCAGAACATTCTAAGTGTTGTATGGAATTGGGAAGTCAACCCATCCCTTGGAAAGTCAGTAGCCCCAAGATAGCCTTAAATGTTTCAAGTATCCCCAATGTTTTATTTTCAAAAACATGCTTATTGTTATCATAAAACACTAGATTATTATTTTCATCAATTTTTCAGTATAAATATCTTCAATGTGTTATAGTATTTTGAAGGCATAATAAATTTCAATGACATTTTCAAATAGTATTAATAAAGGTATTTTTATATTTATTATGTAAATAATGTTCCAATGTATTTTAAAAAAATATATTTTCAAAGGATATTTTATAAAAGGTATTTCACTGATTTTAAAACCACATACTAGGAAATTTTATGCTCATCCCTTAATTAAAGAATCATAGGTGTTCTAGAAATTCTATATCGGACATCATCGCTTAAGGAATTAGTGCAGGAGATAAAAATTGTTTTATTTTTTTCTACTTTGATGAATTGAAAGGTTTGGTCGGATTTACTTGAACATAGACCCAAAAAGGTACTTGTTTGTATTAATCACTATGTATCTTTTAATTATATATTATGAAAAATACAAAACATGATTATAGAATTGAATCATGAAGTGTAGGTTTGAGGTTTCACAAGTATGAGGTTATACTGTCGTGTAAGTATATTTCCTTCCATTTTAATTCTAAATGGTGAATTAATTCTTCAAATATTTAAAAAATTATCTTGAAACAATTTTTTCATCTATTATTATCATTTCTATTGAATAGCTATGTTTTTCATCCGTTATAGATGTATGGTATTATGATAATTAACTTTATCTTAACCATGTTGTTTATAAGTTCATATCAATCATTGGATATTATTTTTCCCTTTCATATCTACATTATCACATCTCACTCATCTTCTCATATCTAGAAACATAGATATGTTTCTTTCCAAATAACCTTCATTTTTCTCTTTCCCTATTTTCAGGAGTAAGTCTTAGTACCCATTTTTAAATTTTGGATTATCAAGAAATGAATTTTGAAATATTAAAAACAATACTACCAAGAACAAATTCACATTTTTAGTATGAAATTTATTGGAGGAGACATATTTTAACAATCTGATAGTTTAAAATAACATTTTGTTTGAGAGCGTATAAGATAAACAACATCGAGCATAAATGAACCATCAAATTTTATTATTTTAATATGAATCTCATTTCGATGTCATTAAATTGGTGGATATGAATAATATTAACCGATTTATTGAATATTTTTAAATTTAACTCATGAAAAATGTATTTAAAATAGTTTATTCAATAATAACTATGTTTTTAGTAAAGCAATTTTAATCTTCAAAAATGCATTATCTGGATAAAATGTTATTTTTTATAAGAAAGTATTTTGATTAATTTCTGGAAATTTATTAAATTATATTTAAAAAATGATTTCATTTTAAATCATAGGTTCAAAATTATCTAAGGATTATCTTTTTAGAATTTTCTGAAAAGTATGATTTTTCAAATAATAGTTATTAAACATGGTTTTTATTGAAAATTGAATATTATTTTAGGGAACATAAAATGTTCCATTTTTTTATATAATAGTTTCAAAATTATATTATTTATATTATATTTTAAATAATCTAATTATGTTCATTTGAATCAATTTTACTTTTTAATTTATTATAATAAAATTATATGAAAAAAGGTTTTTTAGAAAACATTTTTCATAAATGAAACATCTTTTTACCTTAATAAATTAAATCAATACCTAATGGTGAATTATTTTTTTAAAATTTATATATTATATATTGAATTAAATGTTTTTGAAATCATCTAATATTTTTATTAGGCATGGAATAATAATAAATACAGTTTTGTTCTTAAAAACATGATTTTTCTAAAAGTAATTTCCATCCTATTTTGCGCACAAATTTTATGATCAATTTATCCTACTTTTAGAAATTAAATCATCAAATAATGATTACAAATTTGAAAATATTATGTTCAAATTTTTTAAATAATCCCCTCTTATTTATACGCATTATGAATATAAAATTGTGTAAAATTTATCACCTTGAAAAAATGTAAATTAGAGAAATCTAAGTTAAAAATAACTGATAAGGTCATAATTCACTTATATTACTTCTTATTAGATGAATTTAATTCTACCCTCATCAACGTTGTATCTAAAACAACATGATTAAGGGAATATTTTCAATGAAAATGAACTATATAATTTTTAAAGCATAGAGACTTATAAAGTGTCACTCACCTGGTTTTAAATATATCTTATGTGTTCACATAGGGAAAAAAGAATGTAATGTATGAATTAAAATTTATATTTAGTGAAAATTAAAATTATTTTAGGGATTTAATTTTAATCATACTTTTTTTATTCAATAATTACCTCAAATTCTTGTACAATGCTGATAAAATATATATTCAATTGTTATAGGAAATATTAAGGATTTTTAAACTTATTAAAAGTAATATAATTCAAGGTATTTATCGTGTTACATAAATTTGATAGATAAATATGAGATATTATTTTTATTAAATGACTATACTATAATTTCAACTTTTTATGTTTGTCATTTAATTGAAATTAAATGAATAGTGCCAAAATTGAAAATAATGATATTTTATCAAAAATATAGTCTGTTAGATTATTCAAAAATAATTACAAATATTTAACGTTCAAAATTAGGAAAAAGTTATAGTAAAAAAATTTATCCATATACTATTTAGTATTCAATAGATTCCTTATTTTTATATTTATAACCCTTAAAGAGAAAAATAGATGTTATTGCAGTTAAGGATAAAATTTGTTAACCAACTGGACAATCAAAATGATAAGGTTTAAAATAACACCAAAACCAATCCAAATGTTTTCATTTTATGGAATTATAGAAACATCATATATTATATTCGAATCTATGTAAATTTGGAATAATTTTTATTATTAATGGGTTTAGTATAATTTTATCTTTTAGGAAATTCCAAAAGTGTCCAACATCACAATTATAAAATTGAACCCCTCATTTCTATCCTTCACACCACGTATTGCCTTTTAGACTGACCATACCCTTAAAAATACCTTATAAACATACTTGGAAACATTATATAGGTGATGTGAATCCCAAAATTCCAACCTTGGGATCCTTAAGAGGATATCTAATGGGGTTCCTTTAAAGATGAGGTAATTCCCTTAAATGATCACATTATTTTTACTTCCTATTTAAATCTGATAAATATTTCTTAATTATCATAAAATAATATCTTATGTATTCTTAATGTTGTTAAATTTTTGAATGAATATTAAATAACTATTATCAATACTATTTCCCATCAAATGGGAAGTGAAAGTTTCATTCATTCGTGTGTACGACTTATCATCTCCATATAGTGTCACAACTCATTTTACACCAACAAATTTAATGGATGAGTATTAAGAAGGGATTTCTATTTACATAAGATTATTATGACATAATTATAAATTTTAAATTATAATATGGCATCTACCATCTTGATTTTAAATTCTTTGGAAAATAATGATGTTACATGTGTATACATGTGGACTTTAACCTCCATAAAGTGATATGATTCATTGGTAATTTATATTTTATATGGATCAAAATTATTATATATTTAATAAATATATAAGAAAAATATGATATATTATTGATTATTTAATGGTTAAATATTACTTATATTCATTTTTTTCCATCTATTAAAAGATTAAAACAACATTCATGCGTACGTACGGCCGACCTTCTCCATGAACGATGTAATTTATTTTTTTATATCTATATTTTATGAATGTTTATAAATATTCATTTAATGGAAATATATGATATTAAAATTATGATTGATGTTGTGGATATTATGGGATAATGAATAAAGGAAGAGTTCCAAAACTACTAAATTGAAATACTCGTGAAAAACAATAATTTTAATAATGAATTTTTAATAAATAGGTGATAAATGTTTACTAGTAAGTCATACATATTATGATATATATTATTATGGTTCTATAATATATTTATAATAAATATATATTTATTATACAGGTACTTTAACCATTTATGGATAAAGTCAGACCTATGGTATGGGATCATGGTCTCACTTTTACTTCCGTGAGACCCATATCATTTTCACCACTTGTATATTTTATGTGGTGTATAAAATACCAATCAAGGTATTTAATTATTATTATTATGAAATTTATGGTTGTATTATTATCCATATAAGTATATTTATTTCATGGGTATTAAGATCCAAATGTTACCAAAGTGGTAAGTGTTTTTTGTTACAATCTCGTTATTAATAGAGATTTTTTATATTTTAGTTTCTGATGATGAAATATTAAGTTCTATCTCTCATGAACAACCTGAATTTTATTATAATAAACATATTTCCTGAAAATAAATTTTTCTAATTTCATTTTTCAATCCTTTATTAATCACTATTCTGAAAATATTTTTTATCTAAAATTACCATTACTTCTATCTTAGAGAAAAAAACATTTTCTTCTATATCATAATTTGCTAAAATGTTATTAGAAATTTTTTTACTATAATATTATTATTTTTAAAATTAATTTATTCCCATTTTTGATATTATAAAAAATTTCTTGAAATTATTATTTTTTCATTTTCAAAATTAGGTTATTTTAATATTTTTACATAAATATGAATGGAATTTCCTTTTTAATTATTTTATTTAAAAACAGAAATGATATTATCCTCGGTAATGTTTTAATGATATTTTAATAATATTTATATTCAACAAAAACAACAACATGTAGTTTCACATATTCTATACTGGGAATATGATTAAAAGATATAATAATTATTCTTTATATGGATATTTTATGTATATTATTAAAATATTTTTATCAAATCCATTTCTTTTTCATGGGTTATACATTGATAAAATTATGAGATGTTTATGAATCTCACTCCTTTTCCATGGGTTATACTATGATGAATTGTTTATAAAACACATTTTCTTTCATGGGTTCTATTATTATGAATGTTTTATAACCTTGTGGAACACATATGTATTATTGTCTTTATATGATGAGTGAGACCTATATCATTATCCAATGCATTGGGTAAAGATTGATATCTCATTAGATAAATAGAACATCAATAGGGAATGGACCTAGTTTGGTAAGGGACTCTATCTATTATGATAGTATTGGGAGAAAACATTAACTAATATAATGGTTTGGCGATTGACAAAAATCAATAATGATGGTCTTGGGGGAGATCTTAACTATTGATATTGTTTGCGAAGTGAACCCAATCCACTAATATTATCTTGGAAAAGAACCTTTACAACTAAGGAATTTATTTTCCTTAATTATGTGTGTACTAAAAAATCAAGTATTATTCCAACATTATACTATCATGGGCCATTTTATTTGATTAATTTATAATTCACCTCTTATGAAATTATATGAATTATTTTAGAAAACAATATTTTGATCTATGATATTTAGGGTATGGTTTATCCAAATTAATCTCATGTCATCATACCCTTATGATAATGCAATGTTGATATCTCTCATGTTTACCCTTACCGAGCATATGAGCACAGCCTTTACTGTTTTCCTTTTCAATAGTTAAAAGTAATTTTATTATTATTATATGTTTAAGAAGGGTTATAATTATAAATAACTACGTGTGAAATGTTGTATATCTTTTTAGAATTAGTTTTTTATGTATTTATGTTTCCTAGTATACAAGAATAGTATAATTTTAGCATTGATCATTATTTAATATATTGGATATTCAACTTAAATGATTTGATATCTATTCATTAATAATATATGTCACTATAAGATAGTATCATTTATTATCATGAGCTTAATAAAATCAGGATAAAGATTATCGACCCTCGAACCCACATAGATGATATGTTCGATCAACTCAGACAATAATAATTTTTCTCAAAGCTTGACCATTGATCTAAGTATCCTAAAATAATTATGAAATGGAAGATATTCTTTCGAAAGCCTTCCCCAAAAAATATATACACTAGTAATTCATAATGATTCTATTTGATCTTTTAAGTTCCCCTAAAATCATAATTTATTGGAAGAATAGATTCTTAAAATATTTCCTTGAAAATTATGTGACCAGATATATTTCTGAAATTTTCATATATTCTATGAGAAATGAAGAACATGGAAAGAATATTAAGATTGTATAAGTGACTATATAAAAAAAATTATATTAAAATCTCATCATGGTTGAATTAGATTTGTAATAAGTATTTTTATTTGGACATGTAATCACAATTTATATTATACCAATAGATCCTTAGAAGATATAAGAGATTGATGAGTGGACAAGATAGACCACTATGATAGTAATATATTGTTTTCACATATTATTTAAATACTATAAAGGATTTTTTATAAATTTATCATGATTTTTTAATCTTCTATCTTATTTATTTTAGAAGGGAGTTAGCTTTAACTAGATAAGAAAATAGGAAAACTTTATCAAGGATATTAAGAATATATCATTTCATGAAAATATTATTACATTACACTAGATTGTAAATGGGTTTTTAAAATATAGTAATTCTTCATTAAATTAATTGGGGTGAATACTCTTGTATAATTTCATGGTAATTTACTATGCCTCATGGAAATTTAAAAATAATAATAAAAATTACCCAATACATTATTTTGAGCTACTAGTTGTTATAATTTTATTAATGATTTGGTATCATTATATTAATGATGAAAAGTATAATATGTATTCTAATCATATGTTTTGGAAATAAATTTTAATATAAATGGAGTTAAACATTTTCTAAATAAAATGTCTATAATTGATCAAAGACTATGATTGCTTAATACATTACTCATCGAGGAAGGAAACATTGTGGATGATGTTATGAGTACAAAATATCATGATGTCCTATCTAAAATGGGGGTTGAAAATACCCTATACTCTTGTATTTTAAAAGGATTAATCTTTACGTCATAATAAAAGTGTATAAACGATATATTTCCAAAATGAATACTCAATCATCCATCCATGTGAGGATCAAATAATCCTAAAAAGATGATTTGGAGATTTAGAAAGAGTCGTCAAATATTATGGACATAAAAAACGAAAAATATGGAGTTATAATTTCTTAAGGCTAGATATATTTTTCATAAAAACTAAGAATAAATAAGGATATTTTGGACAATGCCCATATCTCATCCTTCACTTTTCATCCCTGAAAAATTATTTATAGAGATCTAAAACAAAAATTATGGTAGGATAAAAAGAAGGGATAGATTTTAGAATACATTTATCGATGTTTGGTCTATCACAATGTTAAGGATAACCAATGGAAGTCTAATAAAATAATGTAATAAATTCCTATACATGTATGAAAATGGGAAAATACCACCATGTATTTTATTATCAGACCCCCAAATATATCTATAGGGCATAATATAATTTCGGTTATAGTTGATCATCACATGAAGTCAGTGTATTTTATTTTCATGTAATAGTATTTCTTATTTAATAACTCACCATGATATTCATATGAGAAATGGAATGGCTACAAGGTTTGAAACACTCCATTGTCTTCGAATGAGATCTGATGTCTACCTAAAGGTTTTGATAAGTCATTAGCATACACTAGAGATAGATATAAGATTTATAACTCCTTATCACACTTAGATATATTATATATATAAAAGGTACATTAGAAACATAATGATATAATATGATAATATTTAATTGATTTCAAAGGATATTGGGATTAACACCTCCCCTTGTATGGAAATAGAAATAGGACTCCAACATGTTGGAATAAAGTCAAATAGAGGAAGCTGATAGGGCTTGAACATATCCGAGAAATGATGAAGAGGATTAAAAATATTTAAATACATGTGAAAGTGGAACATAGTCAAATATGAAGCTATGTAGATAACCATTAACAAGATTTGGAGTAGGAAGTCTGATACAAGTATTTCTTTTGAATATCTCCTCAGTTGCAGGTTATGAGATTTGGGGTTACATGAATTTTAAGCCCAAGGTATCATCCCCCCATCAAGATCCTTGATCATGTTAGGGATATAGATTATACCTTAGAACTTCACCCACAACTCTCTCAAGTAAATGGAATGATGCATATACTTCTTTTGAAGAAGTAAATACCAGTTCCTCCACATATAAATGTATTTTATTTTTTAGTTTTTGATATCAGCACTAATATGAGAAAATACTCATTGAGATTACACATCGAATAGATAAAGATTAGTGGAACAATACCACCCATGTGGTAAATGTTTTATCAATGAACCATAAGATTGAGTAAGCTAAGTGGAAACCTAAGGATGATATAAGATAAAATTTCCCTCACCTATTTTTATCTTTGTAAGGTGATTTTGATTGATAAATTATTTTTAAGGGAGGTGTAATATAATGATCAACTATTTTGTTAAATATTTTTCAATGAAGAAATATTTTTTTAATAGATTATCTCATAAAAAACTCTGATCTAAATTTATCTGTGTTTTATTAAAAAATAAAATTAATAACTATGGCCATGAAGACATAACCATTGAATTATGAGGGATAAATAGAGATAAATAAATTGTGAAATTTAGGTTGACTAGATAATCAATGGAATCAACCAGTACGAGTCTTCCAAATGATGCTGATTTATAAAGCTTAGAAAATTTTTAGGGCCTCTATGGTTTTCCTTATACCAATCCCAAGTTAAACATAAATAAATATGGCTTATGAAAAAACATCTATGTGGTATTTTCCAGCTTGTGTAAATATCTATGTAGACAAATCCAACTAAACCACCACTTACGACAGCCAGCACTGTATATCTTACCCTTGTATCTTATATAAAATGTATTAAGGGGTTTTGAATGTAGAATTAAGGATAATATAAACATTTTATAATTAATAAATTATATAATTCATCACATTAGGATTTTAAAAAGGTTTATTGATACATGATTCATTATATAAGTAAATTTTGTTTATGTATTGTAAATCCCTATTTTTTTACATTTTGAAACCTAAAAAATAGTTTATCATCATAAAAATATTGGTCATATTTTGTTAATAATTTATTAAAATATTAATTTATTTTGTGATTTCATTAAAATACTGATGACCCTATTTTGACAAATAATTAACCAATTAATGAGAAGGATTATTCTCAAAAAATTATCTTTTTTTAACAAATGTTTTTAATTTTTCATAAATATATTATTTTAGAACTAATTTTAATCAACTTTAGAAATTGTATCAGTTAAAAATTATTCAGTATTTGACATGAAAAGTTTCCATTTGGTTATGTTTTTTCATTTAATTTCAAAAACTAAATTACATAAGTATTGATTTTTCACCACAGTAAAGGTTTAAAAATAGTAAAAACTGTTAAATCAAGGCATAAAAAATTAAATATTACAGAAAATTATGTTGAAATGAGTGTGTGATTTTGTAATCAACTATAAATCATTTTAAATTCCATTTTTTTAAATTGTTATCCAATTTACTTGAATATGACATTATTTCTTGTACAAATAAATTGTATTTATAAAAATGACACTCCCTTCACTTACAAAAGAATCCTTCCACCGCCCTTTTCAATGTACAATAAAAATTATAATTCTCCCCACTAATCTAACAAATATTCATAAAAAATTTTCATATAAAATTTTATTGATCTAATAGTCCCTTTATATTTTCTGAATCCCTTCTAAATCAAGATGGTTTCCATGTAAAGATTAAATTATTCTATTTATGTATTTTCTCCCCTATTATCATTATTCAATTTCATCTTCATATAACTCTTCTAATTTATTATTTATCACTATATAATCATGTTTTATAAATCATTAATCTTCTATACAAGTAATAATATAATTATTAAAAGAATTTTTATTCTATATTTTATCATTATAACATGTTCTTGTTTGGGTAAATTTTACAACCTACATGAATTGTGATGTAATGATTATATCATGAATGATTATAGAAACTTGAATATTCGTAATAATATATAACAACAAATATTTTTCCATGTTCTCATATTTTATTAATGATGATACTATAATAAAATTATTCTATACTCATACTTATCCAATTAATTCTAACATGTAATTCATTCAGTCTATTTAACCACCTTCACGAACAATGATATGTCTTTTTATCATTGATGGTTGTGGAAACTTATTTTTTAGTATGACATGAATTTAATATAAAAACAATTTTTTGATTTTTTATAGGTAATATTAATCAATAAAATAAATATTCAATGGAAACCTACTGTATGATAAAGGTTGACTATAAAATCATGTTTTTGATTTTTACTTTATGAATCATACATAAACTTTTCATAGAATAAATGTAGAATGCATTAAAAAATTATTCAAATTATTTTTAAAGAACTTTTTCCATTATAAAAATGAATAAATTATAAACATAGAGTGACAATAGGAATTGTTATAGAAAAAGAGACATGATCTAGTTAAGACCACTGATTTTAAATAATTAATATTAAATAAAAAATTTATAATAATTTAAAATAAAATATTATTAAAAATGAAGATATATATAAATATGGTTTTTTAATAGATGACTATTGAGTATATGATTATTATATAAGGATTTATAATGTGTTTGGTCATATCAAATCTGTGGTATAGGGCTTTATTGACACTACATATTTCCTTGGCTCATAATTATTCTCCTTTTACTATAGATTTGGAAAAAAAATTTACATATTACCCTATGATTATATTTCATTTACATTCATCAGTTTTTTTGGAATTAAATTTTCACAATCAAATAAATCATCTTGGATGAATTTCATTCATTTCTAAATTTATTAATATTAATTATTCTTATCATATCCATTGGTTTTCTTTTTCATACATATCTATATTTACTCATCATTCAAATGTTCCCCTTTCTGATTTTGGAATACAAATATTTTATATTTTTTATGTTATTAAAATTTCCCTTTAACATTTTTCGAATGGAATATTTACCACCCTTTTTTTGCTTTGGGTTTGAATAATGTTGTTTTTAAGATAGAAAATATTTTTCCTTTCATTATCGTACATTTTATCTTCTACTACACATTTACTTCAAAATTAATTTATATATTATTAAATAAAACATTGTTAGTATTTAATATGATGTGTTATTTTTTAAAAAGGATTCCATATAAATTTCTTGAAAATTATTTTTTCAAGGCAACTAATTTCATTGTGTTTTTTACATTAAGGTTGAAAATATTTTATGAAATCACTTCTAATGATTCTGCTTCCATTTTTCTGCTTTCTCTCCAAAATATTGAACTCATCAAATATACTTTTTTTGATACATAATATAAATTCCTTTCTAAAATACCCCTTTTGAGAGATTAAATTTTTTATATCAACTAATTTACTTTTAGTATCATGTTATGTGACAGCATTTGGGATAATATGAAACCCATTTTATTTTCTTGGGATATCATTACATGATGAATGATCGATATCTTAAGGAACACAAAAGTATGGACATTGAAGGGTGAGGTCCTATATATCCATATAATAAATTGGTTAAGCTTTTATATCTCATAATTTAATGATGTGTGTACATGATTTGATTTGATAAAAATGTAAAGGTGGAAATACATATATTTTTTCACAACTATAAGGGTAGGAATTATTTGGTTTTTTCATAACTTGATATTTCCAAATACTTATGTTGTGAAATAATTATGTGTTATTATATGTTTCTTTTTCATTGATAATTTTTATGTAAAACGCCTATGATTATTCTCTAGAGATCATGTTTATTATCTGGAAATATTATGCCATGGTAAATGATTTTTAATTTTAGATTAGTTATTATTCAATCATGACATATAGAAAATTATTATTGTTGCATGTTATTATAATTTGATATTTTCACAATATTCATGTTTTCCCATATTCTTATGATCGATCCCTTAATGACATGTTTAAATTTTTTCCCTAAATGAAAATTTGATCCCACCAACTTCTTCTATTTTCATTCCTCGGGTTATGAAGTTGAGTAAAACTATTGAGGAGTCTACAATAGGTTATATTATGGTTTTATTGTAGAGAAAAATTTACATGTGTTGTAAAATAAATTTTTTAAGTAGATAATACTTGAATACATAAAACCATTAGAGTTCATGGAATTATGAATTTTAGTTTTAATGTTTATCATATTGAAATGATATAAAATAAACACATGATAATCTTGGATCACATTAATCAAAAAATATTTCAAAATAAATTAAAAAATTTCTCAATGTTCTTATAGTTTCTGAAACAAATTAATGAGAATTATTTTGGTGAGTAAATTTTTGCATTTATAAAATATATGATATTCCATCAACAAACTAACATGATCAAAGAGATATTTCTACGGATAATTACAATTTCATTTATAATATTTTTTAAATTATTTTTTTATATATTCTTTACACAACTAGGTCTATTAATAGTCCACACATTCAAAACAGTGTGTATATTTGATTAAAAATAAGTTTTTGGAATACATGGTATCTTAACATTTATAGAAATCATGGAGACGTGATTTCCAACTACTTTTTTTGTTAACTTTGATATCATTTTATCTAATAAATTTTAGTTAGTTATATTATCATTCATATCTACTAATTATTTAGTTTTTATTCATAGATTTCATAAATATGTGATTTTATAAATATTTTTCTCCACGAATTTTGGGCCTATGAATATCACAAAGGGCCTCCATAAATGGTTCATGGTCATTTTAAAGTCTAAAATAATTTGCAAATAGAATAATACCTAAATTAAAAAGTGGGAATAATTACTCGAAAAAAGTGGATTTATAATAGAGATATGATATTGACCTTCATGAAGGACCACAAAGACTATATGGAGGCTTTTTGTGCTCTATATAGGGACAAAAAAATATCTAAAAAAATTTAAATGAGGGATTTAACAAATATAATGCAATATGGTACTCTTTCTTCTCCCGATAGTTATTTTTATTCTTTATTGGATCTATTTAAATTAAATAGTGATATAATACATTACCTATTTGGTCCATTTCCTTTTGAAAAAATTTCATTAAATAATTTTTTTTTACTAAAATAAAAAAAAATTAAAATGTGTAGGAATCTTCCACACATTAATTTGACAATATTGGTGACTAGTATGACTCAAAGAGTGTTCCATAAATTTAAAAATGATATTTTATTTAAGAAACATATATCACTCACTAAACCCCATGAAATATCACACATTTTTTCTACATTCATTAGTAATATGATTCATATGTCATTTATGATGTGTTGGAATTAATTGCATGTTTATATAATACACATTGTTCCCAGTTTGACTGCAAGTGTATATGTTTATTTAAAATTTAAATTTTAGTTAAAACAAATGTGAAATACTAATTACCAAACAAATATAATTATATTTTCTTTATAATATAAAAAAATGATCCAAAATTAATTCTTTATGTGTAATAATTGACCTCCCATCAATCTGACCCAACATGTTCCTAGTGGGACTCAATGTGTGTTTGTCAGTTTAAATTTGATTTTTTAGTTAAACAATTTTCCCTCAGTTAAATAAATGATAAATAATTCATATTGTTTGGATACATTATGAAAATGATCCACATTTCATTTTTTATGTATATAAATTAATACACCCAAATCTGATACATGATGTGGTTGGTATGCCTCAAAGATCAGGTTATCTTTTCAAAAAATGAAATTTTAGTAAATAGAATATGATTTTAATAACAAAGTAAACACAATTATATAACATTGATAGTTTAAGAAAACTATTGAAAGTATATTTATTATATGTATACATTGATCACTTGTTAATATATCACATGGTGATATTGGTATAACTCTAGGTGAATGTTTTCAGTTTAAAAGTGATATTTTAGTTCAAATAATTTGTCACATAATAAAAACCAAAACAACACACTCAAATTATATAGATATTTTATGAAAAATATTTATAATTCCTTTTTGATGTATAGGTGCTTTCAGTGTAAAAGTAACATTCTAGTTCAAAACATGCATCACTCATTGAAAAACAATAAAACACAATATGATTTTCTTGTTTCTTTCTTAAAATTATCCACAAGTTATTTGGGATGTGTTGAAATAAACCCCATGTTAGTCTGTCATAATGTTTGTGTGGTATGATTGAAATTTAGGTTTCTCAGTTAAAATGATATTTTAGTTCAATGCATGTGTCACACACTCAATAAAAAGCATAATATTATTTTCATGAATCATTAGAAAAATTACCCATCAATAATTTTTGACATATAGGAATCATATTAACATCAACAAGATACATAGTGTGGCTATTGTGACCAAAAAAGTTTTTTTATTTAAATGTGATAATTTATTTCAAAAATCATGTCACGGACTAAATAAATTCATAGATTGTAAGGGTATTTTATTAAAATATTCCAAAATTTAATTTTTGGTGTAGGAATTAGGCTCAAAATAATATGATTCATAGTTTACATGGTATTTCTAAAAGTTCATGCTAACAATTTAAAAGAAACATTTTCATTCACAATGTCTTTCACTAGGTGACAATCGAGGAAAAAACCATGGATTTTCATGACACTTTATTAAAAAGATATATAAGTAATTTTTATTTTATATGAACTAACGACAAGTCAAACTAACACATTTTGTGACCTATATGATTAAAAGTGCATTTTTTGAATTAAAATTGACATTCTAGTTTGAAACATGTGTGACATACTTAAAACCAAGAAAACATGGTTGGATTTTATTGATACATTATGGTCAAAACCATAAATTATTTACAATATGTATGAAATAACCACACATCAATCTAACAACTGATGTACTTCGTATAAATTAAATTGAATTTTTTATTTGAAATTTACATTTTACTTCAAAACATTAATAACATTTTTAAAAAATAGAAAACATGCTCTTATTTTCAAGATAATTTAGGAAAAATACCCATAAATCATTTATGATGTCTAAGAATCAACTACATGTCAATATGACACACAATGTTCCCAGTATGACTCAATGAGTGTGTTTTTTGTTTAAAATAGAAAATTTAATTAAAATCATTCATAACTCAGTTGAAACCTAGAAAATTAATTTATATTGTTCAAATACTATAATAAAATGATCTAAAAGTAATTTATGATATTTAGTAATTATCCTCATATAAAACCAGGACACAACATGACTTACATGACTGAAAGTTCTTGTTTAATTTTAAAAGTCAATTTTTGTTCAAAACATCTACTACACTTTGAATACCGGTTAAAAATATTCGAATGGTATAGATAATTTTGGGAAATTTTCTATATTTCATTTCTGGCATGTATTAATCTGTCATGTTAGAATCATCTTCTCATCAGTCTGATTCATGGTGTGATTGGTATGACTCTAAATGTTTGTTTTCTATTTAAAAAAGTAATTTTTCTTAAAAGAGTGTGAAAATCACTAAAAATTGTAAAATTACATTTATTTTCAAAATCACATAGTAAAATGATCCATATGTCATTTTTAGCATGTGGGAATCAGCCTCACATCAATCTAACACACGATGTGGCCAGTACAGCTCAATGTGAAAGTTTTTATTTAAATTTCAATTTTCATTCCAAACCCACATGACATAATCAAAACAAATAAAATTACATAATATACATACTTTATGAAAATTATCATTAAGTAATTTTTTATGTATAGTAATTTTTCATGCTTTATACTGACACACATAGGGCCTGGTATGACAGAAAGTGTGTACTTTATTTTAAAAATAGCATTCATCCTTAAAATAAAGATGAAATGCTCAAAACTAAGTAAACACATTCATATTGTATAAATACAATATAAAAATTCTCTATAATTCATTTTTTTGTATATGAATCAACATCAAATCAATATTAAACATGATGTGTCCCAAGAAACTTGAATTTCCTGTTTCTTGTTTAAAATTAAAATATTTTTTAAAAACATGTGTGACTCACTATAAACCAAGAAATTGTATTGATATTATTTAGATCCATTTTTATAATAATCCATGATTCATTTTTATAATTAGGAATCTTTTCAACATCAATCAGATACAGAGGGTGACTAGTATGACTCAAAGTGCTTGTTTTCATTTAAAAAGAGACATTTTTGTTAAAAACATGTGTACTAAATGAAAACTAGGATAAATGACTCAGATGGTATTTTTACATTAGTAAATTGATCCATAATTAACTTTTAACAAGTTGGAATCATCTTCACATCAAAATGATATATGGTTCTCCTGGTATGCCTTAATGTGATTGTTTTTAGTTTAATAGTGTCATTTTAGGTAAAAATGTGTTTCCCTCACTCAAAAAAACAAACTAATATTATCTTTATATTATTGGTAAAAATCCATAAATAATTTTTTTTATGTGTAGGAACTGATATAATATCAATTTCACACACATTGGGGCTATTAGGATTTAAAGTGAATAACTATATTTAAAATAGACATTCTTGTTCAAAACACACATCACAAACTCAAAAGATAACAAATGCACTGTTATTGCCTTGATTCATTAGGGAAATCATCCATAATAATTTTTTCAGGCTTATAAATTTTTATCACATCAATCCAATAGTCAGTTTCCACGATATTACTCAAACAATGTGTTTTTAGTTTTAAAGTATCATATTAGGTCAAAACATGTTTCAAACACTACAAATCAGGAAAACATAGAAATATTGTGGTGATACTTTGATAAAATGGACCCCATTTCCTTTATGACATGTACGTGTTGACCTCATGTTAATCTAATAAATTCTGAGGGCTGTATAACTGAAAATGTGTGTTTTTATATTAAAAATGACATTTTTTCTCAAAACATGTGTCACAGAGTAAAAATAAAAAAACATAATATTGGATTGTTTTGATTCATCAGGGAAATGATATATAAATATTTTTTTATTTGTAGGAATACTTTTCTTGTGAACCTGACACACGATGTATTATTTATGATTTAGAGTGTTTGTTTTTATTTAAAAATGAAATTTTAGTTCAAAATATGTTCAATATACTCAAAGCTAGTGAATTATTCTTGGATTATCATCAAAAATTATTAAAACACTCCCAAAACCATTCATGATGTATAAGAATCAACCAAAAAATAGTCTACCACATGGTGTGTCCGGTATGAGTTGACAAGCCTATTTTCAGTTTATAAGTTACATTTTATTAATTATTTATATCACATTAATGTTTAATTTTTTTCATTTTAGTATGAGGGACATTAGAATTTTTTTAATTCATGTACACTCTTCTTCTTTTATAGATAGGGTGGTTTTTATAGCAACCAGTAGCATGATCGCACTCTTCAAGAGAGGTATTTAGAGACAATGTAATAATGCTTTGGATGCTTTGGGAATAATATTTGTAATAAATTTTATATACCACTATTTGAATTGTAATGTTTGTAAGTAATTCATAGTGTTTTTTCATTGTAATCAAAATTAAATTTCAATTAAATTATATTTTGTTGTTTATAATGTGCTATAAATTTAAGTAGCACATTACTATAATGAGGTTTTTATCACTGATATTTATAACAGTGTTAAATGGACACATTGATCATCACCAAAAAATGAATTGATATAGTTATCACTTTATCATTACATTTTAGCACTGATGAAGGGCTCTTTTATAATTTTGATTTCTGTAATTGATAAAATATTATAGTTTTTAGATGTGCTTACAATATCAATATCTTTAAGACTAGTAAGGACCCTATCTATAGTTTTTCTCAAAATCCAACATCATTTGATCCTTAATCCCCAGTTAGATGATTACCAAGGTCTTTTTTGTAATAATTTCATTAGATGTGTTTTTGAGTTGGTAAAAAATATTAAGGATGTGTTTTGGAGGAAAAAATTAATTATGTTGGATTAGTTGCAAATGAGACTTGTAGGTATGGATTATTAGATGTTTTTCATTGTTAATGAATTGATATATGAAATAGGTGGTTTACAGATATAGGTAATTTACCAAAAACCTTTAGATGTTGTGGTTTTGGAGTTTGTACAATGTAGTTCGTAAAATTCTCTAGATCGTGGGCTTGAGCGTGACTAGTTAAATGGTGTCATAATTATTTTTAAAGAAATTTTTTTTCCTATTTTTTTCTATTTTTTAATATTAAATATGGGTTATGATGTATTTCATGTTGGAATGATAAGGCTTTATCAATTAGATGGGTGAAGTTATCAAGAAAATATTAATTTAAATTAATATATTACATTATTCTTCCAAAAAATAGATAATTATACTTATTTATTTCTGTTTTTATATTCATAGAGTGTCATCCCCCCCCCAAAATACCCCTCTCTTGTATTTATACCGAAGTTTGGGTTCACGATTACAAATCATCCTAAATTAATGTTTAATCTATATATTTCAAAAAATGAGTAGTGTGTTGTGGTGGTATTTTTCTGACACCTATATCCCAATATATTGTAATAAAGGAAGATAGATAATGACCCCTGATTCCAGCATCCAGTAGGCCATGGGTTCCAAACTAGCCCCATGGGTATAAAGATATCATAAATGGGAGGAATTTCCCTCTATATAAAAATAATATTGGGGGATTGGATGAATCAACCACAAAAAAACCCCTGACATAATATAAAAATAAATCCAAAACCATACCACATTGAATTTATAAAGTGAATACACACAGATATAATTATCTAATGTAAATTAAATAAGTAAATATAAAGGATTGATTCAAAAAATCCAATGGTTTGATCTAGTAATGTCTAACGTGGTCCTGGTATTCCTCAGATAAACCTAAAAACATTTTTATATACATCGGGTGAGCATATAACTATACATATTAGGGTAACAAAATGCCATTTTATATATGAAAAGGAATCATAATAATGTACCAAGGATAAAATAATAGAACCAACAACACCATTATAGTTCAAATAACAAATTTCATCCTACCCTAGGCTCACTCATGAAAAATGCATCCAATTATACTGACATAATATGAATCCTATTAATAAAAATTGTTCTTGACACTGCTTAACAACTAATTTTCCATCCTACTCCTTAATATCATAAATAATAGAACTTACAACTCTTCATCATAAGATATAATAAATTTTTCCTCGTATTAAATTCATCAAATCACATCTTTCTAGAGGACACATGAGCCATCACACAACATCTCACCCGATGTCACTAGGGACATCCCGCCACATCTATAACTAGATTTCTAAATTAACATGAACATGAATGACATCAACATTATTCCCAACTCTAACCTTGCATGCCCCCATTAGAATCCATCTGATGACATGTTTCCACCCCATATCATGACCATCACACCACATAATATCACAACATTTCACTTTTTAAATATTCCCATTATAACTCGTTCATGTTAACATCATCAAGAAGAGGGAGCGGGAAGAATGGGTAGCCATACATCCATCCTTCCCACTAGAAAGTTATGATATATACCCCTTATATAAATATATGGATCTTGGAAAATAGCTCTCAATATGGGTTTGGTGGTTAGAGAAAATCACAATTCCCTTATAGGTATATATAATACACTCCAAAACCCACATTATTTGATTTCACAACAAAGATCTAACTAGCTCACAACATCACCACATGTCCTAACAACATCTCCACTTTTGGTGTCGCCAATAAATGTACAAAGACACAAAAACACACACAATCCACAAACTACATTTCTTCCTATCTTTTATAATTAATACATTTTTCTAGATTTCATATTACAAACCAATTCATTAATTAATCAAATTAAATTCATTCCTTGTCATCTAATTTCATTTACAAATCCATCTTTTTAATTTAGACCATTTTTACCAATTCCATTACAACCCCCAGAAAATAACATATCGAAACACAACACCAACAAATATCACCGTTACACCTCACCACCCCATAAAATGATTAAACCACACCGTCTCACAATAGGATCTTACATATACACATCATCCCCTCACTTCCCCATAATAGGGTCACACCTCACTACCCTACACTATGGTCACACATCACAGCCCCACAACATAGTCACACCTCACCACCCCATTGCACAATCTTAGCTTAACACATCAACCCCTCAGCACCTCATATCATGTTTACATATCACAACCATAAATCACAGACCCACCTCACCACCCTAAAGAACATTCAAAATTAGTGCAAATAAAGTCCCCCATAAGACTTTATTTTTAGTGGGGGGATTTATCTCATAAAATGAAAACATCAATATAATATCAAATCTATAAAAACATGAAAATCAATCCTATTTTACACTTATATTTCAAATACTAGTTAATTAACTTCATTAAATTAGATGGAAACCATTTCACAAAGATAAACAACTACATACCCCTCTTGTGTGAAACATAATAGTGAGAAATGGGAGATTCCCTACATCAAATAGAGCATTTTAGTCTTGATCCTCACCATTGGGGAATGTGAAAATTCCCAAAAAACACAACACATGAAACCCCAATTGATTAACATACACCACATCAATGGTTATAAAAATTACTTCCCAAACACTCCCCAAACCAAACATGAACCACGTAGCAGATCATCGAGAGATAAAATATAGAAAACAACCTACAAAGACAAAAGGTCATACCAACAATTATAGAAATACAAGCTCTATAACCTTAATATGAAATTTGGATATGGAGGAAAGAAGATCCTTAAAAATCACCTAGAAATCCTTTACAAAAGATAGAAATTGGTGTCAACCAGGTGAATTAAAAATTGTCTGATCCAAAATTATATACAATTTTTAATTCATCTAAAATATGAAATAAATTAAAAACATACTCAATATATTTTTTGGGATCCAAAATCATAGACCATAAAAATAATATTTAGGTCATAAACCACTCAAAACTTCAACACCTATTGAATAACATAGTGCCTTGGGATTAATTGAATTATGTTGTGAGTTCCACTTTTATATAGTAACCCCATTTCATGTGGTACTCTCTTGCTGAATACAAGTCATAAACTGAACACTGGTACAATCGTTAAACCCCAAACAAATGATAAAATCCCACTTTTACACCAAAAACTCCCCTGCTACTATACATTTGAATCTTTGACTCCATGTAACCTCCTCAAGCCTCCTCTAAAAACATATGACTTCACAAACTAGAAAAGTAACAAGCCAAGAAGTAATAAACTGTTATAATAGATACCTCTCAAATGAATCTAATCCCTGAGAATCAAAACCAATTTAATGAAATGAATGGGGTCCGAACAACCGCCAAGTGAGATAACTATCATAGATCTCATTACAACTCAATGCTACCACTAAAAAAACAAGAAAAACTAAACCACCCACAAAAAATTCCACACAAACACATCACTATACAACAACTTCACAAACTCTCACATGAAAGAACATCAATCATCTATTACTACCCAAAAATTCAGTGTTTCCATACACATCCGTCATCAAAAACATCTCAACCTCCACACACCAAAATACATCAACAGTCGCTACCAAAAAACAAAACAACATAAAGCATACACACCAATGAATCTAATCCTCCATGTCAAAATATTATCTACTCCGGGAGTCACTTAATCTCTTAAATTGTTTCAATCATAATAAATTATAATTAATTCCCATTTGAATTTAGCCCCTCCTTTTTTCATATGCTATTATTTTTTTCACACATCACACCTTAAGAAAAAAAACACATCTGATAAAACACCAAGTCCCAAAGATAATATCATAAATCAATATAAAGTAAAGAATACTCAAAATAACTCTAGGTATTAGGCATGCATCTTCGGCTCTCACTCCTAGGTACTATACTATATGGAACCATCCCTCTAAAGCATATGAACCAAATGAATGACTCATCCTCACCACACCATCTCCTTACAATCATAGATCTACACTGGCTTCTCCATGAACATCGTATCATTCTCAATATAAAACTCTTCACAACTAATGATGTGGGATTCAACATGAATATACTGATGGAGAAATTATACTTTAATGATATTGAGGATCTAATCGTTCTAGGGAATAAGCATCAATCAATAATCCACATCTCCAACACAACCCAACACCTCAAAGGCCCAATGAACCAGGTTGAGGGCTTACTCCCTCTACCAAACCTCCACTATCCACATCGAGTGGAAACCTTAATGAACATGTGTTACTCAACCTCAAACTCCAAGACACTCATCCTACAATTGGAATAAGACTTCTTCCAATATTTTTCTTATTTAATTATCTCTTAAAAAATATGAATCATCTTTGTCATGCCCTGCACCACATCAGGATCGGGAAGAATATACTACCCAACATCCATCCAGCATAATGGAGAATGAATTATTTTTCCCATACAAAACATCTACTGGGTCCATATCAATGGATGTGTGATATATGTTATTATATGAAAACACAAATAAGTGAATTTTGGTCACCTAGGATCTTACAGTGTCTAATATAAATGACCACAATGTATCCTACAGTGCTCAGATAGAACATTCCATCTTTATGTGGGTGCAAAGTAGAGAAAAGGAATAACTGAGTGCCAAATGAATGTTTTAATACCCTAAAGATTAATTAATTTAAACATCTATCTATATGTGAGAAAATGGACCTTGATACTCCAAGAAAAAACACCAACTAATATATATAACATCACTCCAAAACATCTATGTTAATCAACTAACGGATCTCCAGAAACTGAGTCGATTTCATTAGGCATTCCATTACCAAACAAACAACATCAAACCCTCCCTCAGCTCTTGATAAACCTAAAAATAATTCTATCTAGTTCCGCCCCCAAATCCATTATATAATATCTAATGGTTCTAAAATACTATTGATATTTTTATTCTCAACAATTATTTTGTGGCAAAACAAATATCACACCATATTCTCTTCCACTGTCTGTTTCATCATGAGAAAAACAAATATTGCCCCCAATAAAAAATATATATTAGATTATATTGGGATTACCAAAACAGTTATATATTAAAATGATTATGTACACCCCATGAATCACTAATGGAATGTATAGGCTCCTATAAAACATTTTATAATTTTGACCATCCTAGACCATCCCTTGAGAGCGCCATCATAGAAAACAAGGTCGCACATCACCTTTGTATCTGAGTCTCCCAATTGAGACTCCCCCACTAGTTTCATCAAGAAAAACTACATAGTAATGTTATAATGGTCTCTAACCACAAAAGGAATCGATGAAAGCTCCTCCATCCCTTTCTAGACATTTACAGACTTCTGAGCCACATCACCTTCATATTTCTAATTCAGCCCATAGGAAGCCACATTCCCTATTACTAGAGTATAATAGATATATAATTTTTCATCCTAATGGGACTCCATCCAAATAATATAAATTATATTCATATCTCTTTGATGATAAATATTTTTCAATATCTTTTAATCTATGAAACACACAAAGAGCCCATGAATGAGGTATTTCTGCTAACAAGTTAATGAAAACACACATGTTGTTAGCTCTCGGACATGTTTGGCATTGTTACACTCATGGGGATGTAACATAATAGACGCATAAGATATCACCACTCTATATTGAGTCAAAAATAATCCCATTCCAAGATGAGAATCCTCATAAAAATCTTCAATCATCACCCCCTCATCTAGAAACCGATGCACTCATGCACTGAAAAACTTCTCCATCAAGTAGTATAATGCATCATAACATTGATCAGTGTACAAACAATCCTAATCTTTTTTAGTAAAAAATATCCTTGGGGATTCAACTATATAGATATCAATAAAATGAATTTTATAATATCATGTAAGACTAAGAAAATTTTCAATGAATTATATGTACTTGGGTTCTCCAAATAAAATGTTTCATTAACCATCAGTGAGTCTACTACCACACCTAGATGGCATGCCATTTTATCGAGTAAATTCACATCTCGTTTCCAAAATTTGCACATCGAAAAATTTAAATAGAGTTGGTGTCCTTGAAGAACTAACATGACATCTCTAAGATGATCATCCTTCTCCTCCCCTAACTTCGTGTAAATAAAAATTTTCTTGATGAAAATGACAATGAACTTGTCTAGAAATTCCGGGAACATGGATTTCATGAGCCCCATAAACACAACTTGTAAAATCCTGATACCAAATGGAATGACCAAAAACAGGAATTTCCCATACCTACATTTGAATAAATTATTTGGGATATCACCCTCATTCACCCCCAACTGGTGATACTGAAACCACATATTGATTTTTGAAAACCAACCCACCACTATCAAGTAATTAAAGAATCAACAATCCTTCGAAAATGGTCAATATTCTTGATCCTCACATTCTTCAACTTCAGATGTTCTATACACAAAAATAGACTACCATATGTCATCTTGGAGAATAACATTAGAGCACCCCATTGAGACACACTAGGCTAGAAGAATCCTTTTAATATTAGATAATAAATATAAGTCATAAAATCCTACAACTCACAAGGTTTTATCATATAATTATCCAAAAAACTCAATGAGGCACCAAGATATATGTCTTTCACAAACTCAACATCACATTGAGGGATATATATACAAACTTTATTGGGAGAACATCCAAAAAATACCTGAAAACCATATTATCCTTTTCAATCCTATTATCCATTTAATACATAGCCAACAAATATAATAAAAAAATAAGGGTATCTTCACATATATTTCCCACCTAATAACCCCGTTATCCCTTGAAAATCATGTGTTGTATGTCCATAACTATGAAAATGGCTATTCTTTAAAAGTAGTGTAAAATATAACACACTAAATATCACAAGTCAGTACCTAGGATGACATAATAATGTTATATATGAAGAAAGAAGAAATCCCCAAAGGACTGATGTGGCCCAATATTTAGTCTATAACCTCGGTACATGTCAGAAAACCTAGTTCGGCCTCTGAGTAGCATATTCAACACCAATTTTAATGGAATCCCCCCTATATCTAGTCTTAATTGATGGACTAAAGAGGGTGAAACAAAGAAGTGTGAAGATCCTAAATCAAATATTGTATAAATAAGGGTGCACAACCAATAGAGGGCACCTCAAACGATCTCATTCAACTCTGGTGCATCTGCCTCCATTGCTTGAACACCACCTAGATGATTATTAGGATCCATAAGTGAATGGAACATAAATATTTCTTAATCCAAAGTAGTATGGAATTATATCCTGATTTATTTAATTCATTTTAATTTTTTTAGCATCCCTATACCAAAAAAACTAAATCAACTCATAAAACAATTAACTCACGATGCATGTACCTCTCCTAGGTCTCTACCCTATGGAAAGGTCCACCACAATTGGTCTTTTAATCATCATAGAGTGTGTGTAATGGATCATGGGGAGACAAAATATCATGTCCTAGAAGATACCCCTGTCCTATTTTACTCATGAATTTCAGTTATAACTATTTCTTTAAAAAAAATACATGTATAAAGTGACTAGGTACAAATTAAATTCTCTAAAAGAAGTTACCAAAGTAATGATAAATAAATGTCTCAAAAAATAGTCCAATGGTTAGAGATAGAAATGTATAAAACAACTTATAAAATCCTAATTCAGGCCAAAAAATCATTGTACATACCTAGGGTGAGGATACATGTATACTTAGTAGTTTATACGAATTCTCTTATGCACATTTGAAAGAAGCATACTAATGCACTAGAGAGAAAACAAAAAAAACCAGCAGCACCTAGAAAGGTAAAAAATAATCATGTCCACCCCAAGTCTTTCAGAACAAATAATTAATCCCAATAAAAACATAATATGAATCATATTGATAAAAATAATTCCCCGCACTGACTTCCCACTAATTTATTTTTCTCACACCCCAACATCGTAAAACCTAGAACTCCCACATCTTTTGTATAATATATCATACCCTTCCCCTCAATATCACAGTCGTCAAATCACATCTTTCCTGAACTCACCTAATCTATCCCACCACATGTCACCTAAAGACATCAGGTCCATCACGTCGCATCTTTTACCAAAGAAGTGGTGGTATCCGGAAAATTAAGGGTATGAACCTCGTAACCTCCTCTTACAATGAATACACGCGCCATAATCCATATCATCACATCTCACATCCCCATAGCATGACCAATACAAAATATATCACATATAGACACCTATACCATCACACCACATCATATCCCAATTAATTACTTTGGACATATATATGTCATAGACACTTCTTGGCAACATCTCTTGGAAAATAGAGCAGGAAATAATGGGTATAAATCCATCCATCCTCAACACCAAAATGTTTTGAAAAACAACCCCATCTAAATATACGGTTTTTGACACATTGTTCTCGATGTTGGTGGAGAGCATATAGAGAATCTCAAAGAATATACATGTTTATATAATTTCCACACACAATCCCATTATATGGGTTCACAATAAAGTCCTAACCAACTCACAACATCACAACTGAACCTCACAATTCATCCACATTCACTACAACCACAAAATTAAAAAATCTACAAAATAAACTATAAAACACAACCCATGTTTCTTCCCCATTTCAGAATAAATCCATTTTCCATATTTCACATTACCATCCAATTCATTCATTATAACCATTAAATTCATACATTTCCATTACATGTCATTTACCCAACCATCCCATTCCATTTCGAATAATTAATTTCTTATTCCAATACTTACCTAGGAATCTAGAAAATCACAACACAACATCACACCATTGCACAGTTGCATCTCACCAGCCCACAACACACTCACACCTCACTATCTAATAACATTCTCTATCCACATTATATAATCCCCTTACTTCATCACATCTTGTTCACACCTCACAAACCTACATCATAATCAATCTACATCACCATACATCATGGTCACACCTCACCACCCCACATCATGGTCTCACCTTAACCAAAAATCCCCTTATCGCCCTATAACACAGTCACACCTCACTACCCCATAGCATTGTCACACCTCACCTATAAACAACACATTCCAAATCACTATAAACAACAACTTCCAACAAACATGATTTTTAGTGGGGTATTTATCTCGTAAACTCAAAACATTACTATAATATCAAAGAAATAAAAACATGTGAATCAAACCCCTTTTCCGATTGAAAATAAATTACCAGTTAAATATCATCATAAATCCAAATGGAATCCATTTTCCAAAGAAAAAAAATTGAATATCACTCATGAATGATAAAAAATAATGATAAATGATGGATTATCCACCTCCAAAAGAGATTTCTGCTCTCATTACACACTATAGGTACAATAAAAAATACTTTTAAACAACAACCACATTTGAAACCCATAGATCAACCAAAACCTCAATAAGGGTTATCAAAAACATATCCCTAAACTCTCCCTGAACCAAAAATACATTATTTATGCTAGTAATCGAGAGAATAACTAGAAAAAACAAACAATAAAGACATAATCTCTTACCATTGAATGCTAATACCGCACCACTAGAACCCATGGATCGGAGAAGGGGATTGAGCACTAGAAGATCCTTCCAAATCACCTATAGCCCCATCATAAATCAATGAATGAGGTAATGAAGGATTGAATATCAAATTATTTGATTCAGACATATATACATTTTATAAGACTCCTAATTTATGACATAAATTTCAATCTTATTTATTAAATTCTATAGGCACTGAGAAATTGCACCATAAAATGATTATTTAGGTCATAAACCACTCAAAACCTCAACACCTTCTAAAAAACATCGAACCCTAGGCATAATTAACATATTTTGTATGTTTCAATTTTATGGAATACTCATATTTCATGAGGTACACCCCCATTGAATAGAATTTGTAAACTACAAACCACTATAAAACATAAACTGGTCATTTACTACCTAAATCCCACTTGGACTCCATAAATTTCCCTGATGCATCACAACTACAACTATTACATTCTAGAAGCTCTTAAATCCTCCTATGAACACCTATAACTTCCCAAACTAGAAATCTAAACAAATTGAGAATGAAAAAATAGTAACATGTGTGCAAGGAGTTGATGGAAGCATGTTGTTAGTGGTGGTGATGTGAGGAGAGGTGTCCTCCAGTGTCTCTAGCTACCTAGGTTACAGGAAAACACAAGCTAGGGTATCTCCCTAATGATAAGGTAACATCAAGAACCTTCACTTCCTCAGTGACACTCTTAATGGCCACCGTGTTCCCCATAATTTTCTAAATTCTACCACTATCTGTATCCTGTAGTGAAAATTATAGCCACACAGTTATCCCATTAACTTCATGCATAGTCAACATCCCCTAAATGTTCATCACCACCATCGATTATAATAGAAAATGACCCATCCCTTCCCCAATGTTTATAGGATTGGCTCACTGGTATAGAATTGATAATATTCAATGTTACTATTTATTTATACTGATTAAATGAGTTCTTTTATCAGTGCTAAAAATCATCGATAAAGTTAGATATTTACATTTCTAAATAAAATTCATAAAAGGGTAACATTTATCATCCATTTTTAGGACTGATAATTTTACCCATTTATTGGTTCTTTTATTAGTACTGATAAAATTATTCCCTTCATAAGTATTAAAGCAATTTTTGTATATGAATAAAATTCATTTGTCATTAAAATTTTGTTAATAATAAAAAAACATATTATGATATATATATATATATTTATTTAGATCTATTATATTTACTAAATATGATTTATATAATACTAAATATGTATTTACACATAATATTTAAAAAAACTTATTTAAAATTATTTATAAAATAATTAAAAATTAATTTTATCTAATGATTTGGTAATTAATATTCAGAATGAGAAATTTAATAATAGTTTGAAGATATAAAAAATTAATAAATCAATTAATCCCTTAAGATAAGCGGAAAACATTCCATGAATTTAAAACAATAATTAATTTTTGTCCAAGTGTATTTTTGGTATCCACAAGATATAAAATAAAATATTACCATGTGATCAATGTCATTTTTACAAGGGGGTCATTGGCTCCGGTTTCATTGCTGTCAAAAAAGGCCTCGAGCACCTCCAAAACTATGTTTTTAGTTGGTATGCTCTAATTTTTTAACATTAAATGGAATTTAAACTTCATTTATGAGGTAATCCATATATAGTTTTGGTGGATACTGAATTTACTATCTGGTCTAACTTTCATATGGATACTTAGGTGTTGAAATATTCACATTTTTCATATTGTAGTTATATTTTTAATTAAATACTCACATAGATAATATATATATATATAGATTCAACTATTTATATATAAAAATATAATTCTATAAATATAAATTTAAACATATTTAGATTTAAAATATGTTTTTATATATAAAAATAATAAGGTAATTATCATTTATTTTCCATTTTAATTTAAATAAAAAAAATTCCATTTTATTTCCCTTATAAAAATTCAAGAAGAAATATATACTATGTAATTTTTATATATAAAAATACATGTGTGAGTGTATAAAAATAAAAATATATATACTTATTTATATATCATAACATATATATATATATATATATATGAATGTATGACATGTAAAATCTGTTATACTAGTGGTAAGTGTTCTTATTGTGTGTCTGTATATATGTATGTATCATTATAAATTGAAAAACAAAATTTAAAAATATAAATAAATTGTTACATATATACACATACACAAAAATATAATTTCATTTACAAAAAATAAGTATTTTGTCATTATAAAAAAATCTATTTATATATATTTATATATAATTATTCTTACATATATATATATTAAACACACATACATATACTAATATATACATAGACACAAATGTATTTACAATAAATATAAATTATATATATAAATTTTAAAAAAATATGTAAGAGAAAATCAATATGTGACTAAACATGAAAATATATATTCATAAATAGATATCTCTTAAAATATTATATAAATAAATATTAAATAGCGATAAGGGAATTCATCCTATTGAAAGGAGGTGGAAAGATAAAATCCTCATGGGTGTGCGGTTATGCAAGACTGAGAAATTACATGGGGTGTTGATAAATGTGTGGGATGGGTGTTAATAAAGTATGGGCCATAGTTAGATTCTAGGATTGATGTTTTTTGGTTTTATCAGCAAAATACTCTAGTGATGATAAAGGATAGTGTTGTCAGTATTTATAAAAAATATATTGTTTTTTATTAGAACTCATTAAAATTGACTTTATCAAGGATAAAAAAATTAACTAATAAAAACCACCCATTATCGTTTCCCCATTATCACTGATAAAGGTTTCTTTCATCACCACTTTTTATTGATAATAAATAAAAATTTTCTTTATAAAATTCTTACAAAATCAGTGATTTTTTAGCACAGATAAATCTAAATTCTATAGATAATAAAAGGAACTTGTATAATAGTGGTAATTCATGATTATTTATTTTTTGAACAATATATTATTTTGTTGAATATGGAATATGTGAGGAATGATATGGGTGGTAATTGTGAGAAATATAGATGATTATGATTAAGGAGTAGTCAGTGGCCACCAAGTGTCATAGTTGAGGGACGTTGTGTTTCACTAATCAACAGATGATCAACCCTGGAAAAATACAAAAGGGAACATCGGAATGTTAAATGGAAATCACAACTAAGGAAAACTAAAGAGAATATGAAGAAATAAAAATTTAGTATGAGATCATGTTATTATTCAATCCCATCCAGGGATACAAAATTACATAAATAGAGGAAGTATTCCTAACCATTAATGTAGAGATAATTATGACCATTAATGGAGATAATACTGGGGTTTTTTTGGAATTAATTTGAGATATAGATCCCAAAACCAATGTTCCCTACCATGATATAAATCCATCATATGAATAAACAACCCATCATTCTTAGTAATTAAAACCAAACCTAGTCTACTAAATCCCCTTAAAGAAATAATCAACTTTAGTGACCAACTATGTTCATGGAATGATCGAACCTTTTAATAGGAAGATCCTTGTTCATTATATATATGTGGTTATCATGAGTACTAACCATTCTCAAAATAATATCATGATGATAAATAGAATCACCCAAAAATGATAAATCATATCATAGGGCTTTTTTGCACTCATGAAACATTTGATCCATTAATCTACAAATCCATTCCGAGTTCACCAATCATACCCCTTAACAATATAGCTTCTTTGATGGCCTCTTTAATATCTATATTCTCATCCTCATTGGTATAAAAACTAATATTATTTTGTATTTTTCTTTTGAACTAAGAGGAAACCTACCAATGATATATACATAACCTAAAAAATATATTCTCTTATCAAGATCTCCTAAAAATATAAGTATACATAGTCAATCACAAAATTTAATACTATCCCAAAATTTAAGAAAACATTAGTTGTCCCATATAGATATCTAAACATTCACTATACTACTATCCAATGTTCTTTACATGGATTATCCCAATATATGGTCGTTTTACTAGCTGTATGAGTCAAATATGGATGGTTGAAAACCATATAATACACAAAAGACCCCACACTACTATAATTTAGCACTTAAGATAAATATTCAACCTAATCATCAAACTATAGAAAAAGAGGTGATAAAATTCTAAAATGATAAGCTATTTGTTTGCTTAATAGAATGGCATTCTTCATCATTAACATGTTATGTACTTTCACAAAATATTTTTTCTTAATCAAATACAAGATTCTCAAATTTTGGCCCCTATGTATCTCCATGCCATGGATTTTCTCTATGGATTCCATGTATTTCACATAAAACTGTGAATTTTATATATATTAAACTTATCTAATATCTTTATTATTATTTTAAATAATCATAATTATATAACAAAAAACGATATATAAACTATAGATTTATCCCAACATTTAATAAGAAAAAAGAAACTTTAATAAATGTACCTTTGAAAACCATGAAAGATCATTAAATATTCAAACCACTTATACCACTATATGGGTGATTATTTAAGTATATAAACATATTTATTCAATGAACAATCATAGTATTCCTTACTTGAAACTATAAAACCCTCTAGATCCTCTATATAGATATCTTAACCAATATCTCTAGTCTGAAAAGTTATCTTCACATCAAATTGATTTAAATCTGTATTATTCGAATACATAATCCCAATAGAACTCAAATAGAGAAATATTTACAACAGCGGAGGATAAATTCTTTAATTCAACATCTAGAACAGGATTGTAGCCTTTAGAAACCAACCACGCATTGTAGATTTAGTATTCAAATCATATGATGCCGTATTTAATTTTGAACAACCATTTTCACTGAACAACATTAATACCACTAGTTAATTTCACCAACTCTCATGTGTATTTTTTTAATATACTCCATCTATTCTTTGATACCCAACATCCACATACCAGAATCATTACAACAAACCACATCACAATTATTCATAGGTGCTTCATTCAAATCAATACCTTCATCCAGATTTAGGGAATAAGAATCCATGTAATCCTCGACATACCTCAATTGATTTATAATATTTTTCTTGGACCTTAATTTTTTAATAGAATTTCATTAGTGTAGTATAGAAGATGAAATATCACCTGACATGTTAGAGTCATCAAGAGATAGGGAATCTAGTGCAGAGCCTGACAAAAGATAAACATTAACATGACTGATATATTTTTTATGTTTGAAATCGTTAGAAGGTGAGGGTATTAACATTGAATTATAATCCAATACTACAATCCAACTAATAATAAATTTTCTACATTTAGGACACCAAAAATTGTATCTTTTAACCTGAATTTGTAACCATTAAAGATACCCATTAGGGATCTAGGTTCTAATATTCCATTGTCTACATAAATATAAGTTAGATATCTAAATATTTTCAAATTATAATAAAAAAGAGGATAACCAAACCATACTTATTTGGTAGTCTAATTTCTAATAACATCCAATAAAGGGTGATTAATTACTATACATGCAGTTGCAACATCTTCATCCCAAAATGAATTGGATAAATTAGAGTTAGAGAGAATATATCAGACCATATCCTCAATGTCATGTTCCTGAATTTTGTAAAATAGTTTTTCTATAAAGCGATATAAACTATTAAATTATTCAAAATTATTTCTGTTTACAAAATGAAATTAATTTATTATAAAAAAATTCAATCACATTATCATTATGATGACACTTAACTTATCGATTTGTTTTATTTTAAATCATAATATTATATAAAGTGCCTAAACATATAAAACCTAAATTTTACATCTTAATAAATAAATATCCATTACATTCCATAATAATGAACTCCATAATCATTTAGGAGCAATTATTTTGGAAACCTAAACATGTAAACAACTGGTCCATAATTGAGCTACTTCATCTCCCACTATGTTTTTCATAAAAATGCCATACATAGACATATCATTCATAATACCTTTCATCATAACATGTGGAATGTAAATATAATAAAAAAGAATCTTATATGGTTATTAATATTAAATGAGGGATATATCAATATATCAAGAGCAAAAGGGTTTAATAACATTAAAATAACATTTGAGAACCATACCCTTAACATCATAGATCATATACTTGAGTAATCGAATAAATCATGATATTTCATAAGAGAAGAATCGTAACAGAATCAATTAACATGAACCATGAAAACATAACATTGGAAAAATGAATATATTTTTGGTGTACAGATAATCTTATAACATTGTGAACATTTATAATTAGAAACACGTTCACTCATTAAGTTAATGACATGATATTAGGCCCTCTCATAAACTTATTGACATGAAACCAGGTTTACACATACCCTTATAGACATGAAATAAGAGTTCAAACATAATACAATGAGAATTGAATAATTTTTACATATAACTTGTACAAATTTCAGCTGGTCCTCGCATAACATTGTGAAAAATTTATTTAGTTCATGCGAATGATATTTACACATGAGATATCTATCTTTACCCAATGCATCAGAGGTGGATATAGGTCCCACCCATCACATAATCCATCATTCTATGTTCCATAAGATCATAAAACATTAATCACCATATTAACCATGAATAGGGGCTATGTGTACGTAAACATATCATTATATAATAACTCATGGAAAGAAATGAGTTTCATAATAATCTTGTCATGATAAACATAAAATCATTGGTTGTTAAATTTTATCACACTTAAAATCAGTTTATCACTTGAAATTCATCATTATAATACAAAAAATGGGGAAACCCTGTTAATTATCATTTCCTCATGTTCCCATGTATCTTCATCGAACTGGTGGTTTCTCCAAAAAACATTAACCAGTAGAGTGGTATTATTTCACAAGATTTTCATTGTATCATAAATAATATACATTGGTTATTCCTTATATGAATGATCATGCTTTAGTGGTATGAACTCTAAGTTCCTTAAATGTCATGTATAATGTATATACATCATTATGAGAGACTACAAGAATTAATCATGAACCTAAGAAAGGTTCAATATATGTTCCTAATGTTAGGATGACAACCCAAAACGATCATGAATATGAAAGAGAACAATACACATGTGGATTATCATTCTTTTATACAAATAGAATAATATATTATGATTTTTTTATTAAATAAATTTCTACTTCTTTTCTTATAAAAAGAAATGATGATGAATTTTTTATTCCTAATGCTTTAACATATCACAAGATCCATAATTGAATGAAAATTTATAGCTTATATCTTTAGTTATCATCATAAAAAATGGGTACCATATGTTAACCATTACACAAAAATAATCATATAGAGATGTAACACATTAATCATTAAAGGATAATCCAAAGATCAACATATACCATTACATAAATTTTTATCCTCTTGAACCATAGAAAATTAATGATATATAATTAGGGTTTCTAAATTTCATGAAGTCAACATAAATTTAATCCCCTGTATATCATTAAGTATATCATATTGGTCACATTCCAAATGTGTTAAAAATTTGTTCTTATATTCTCCTAAATCATGGTAATAAATAAAATTACCATAAAACCATTGTCTAAAACATACATGATTCATCATTCCTTAAATAAAATCCAAAATTATTTAATATATTCAATAAAGTGAATATTGATATACACTTCATCAATGATAACATAAACACATTTTTTCACAAATCATTTATGAGTTCCATGGTCATAAATACTATCTAATTTACATTATATATATCCAAAATATCTTTATCATACCATAATTATCTCATCATTAGTAACATATGAAGGCTTATTTTCCCTTAATCTTGTGTTTTTTTAATAACACATTTCTATAAAATCACATATGTAGTTCATCTATATCATTCAATATATTCAAGAAAATCATTAATTAAAAACTTATACATAAACGTTATTTTATATATTACATGATTTACAACACTTTATTCTTGAATTCCAGTATGTAAACACTTTAATCATTCTACTAATTATTAAAACATTAAATTTCATTCATCATCCTATCCCTTAATACCTCATTCCTTTCATATTCCATTTGTATTATCTTCATCATAAGTAACAAAAACATTACTCATAACACCTTTCTTATCCCATTTATGACATATCCACTTGATATTTTGACTTTATAAACTCCCATAATTTCAACACTTAAACCATACATTAGTTGATAAATCCTTAGGGAGACCAATATTACCATCCATCATGTTACCTGAACATATTATTTTTCATTATTTATTTTTTACTCTATTAACATCTTATCAATACATAAAACATCTTTTCATTCCTCTAATTCATTCATTGGATTTATTCTTCAAACATTATTAACATATAGTAAATTGTGTTCTCTTTTTTCTATGCTCTCTAGCACCAAAAGTATCGACGAACTCTGTCCTTCTATTCATTGGTGAGTCCAAAAGTTGGTTATGTTCAAGTTATTAGTCATATATAGTGATAATTTACAAGGAAAGATAATAATATCATTTACTCTTGTAATTTTTTAATTTGGATGAACATAAACACATTCTTCATAACATTTAACATTAACCTAGTTCATTATGATTACAAACATTGACTAAAACCAAAAATCATAGAGTAAGAATCGATAATCAGAGAGGGAAACTATATAATAAAGAAAAAACACTAATAGGAGGTCAAATTCATGAAACGTTATTTTTATTATATGATACCTCATGTTTATACTAGGTCAATAATATTCATCATATATTTAAATCTTTCATGATAGTTCATAAAGAGTTTGTTAATTTTTACAGAATGTCACCAGGGAATGTTAAACTGGCTGTATAACTATTGGAACAATGGATATTATTTTCTAGAAATGAATCATGGTATGTATTTTTTCAATCCTCTCATCAATGATCTAGTATATTTCAATGAAAGTTATCATACAGTTCAATAAGAAAGCAGTATAGAAGGTCGCATTATTTCCCTATGTTTTCCAAATTATTGGGGTCTAAAATTTGGAAAATGGATTTCATTGTGAGAAGTTTTTTTTCTTTAATTCCTCATAAAAATATGTAAAAGTCTTGAGTTTTGAGAATGTGGTCTTCATATATTGTGTTTCACGTGGGTTTAAATAATTGTGATGGTGTGCTCTACGACTACGAGAACTTGAGCATCACCATAGGTATCTTTCTAAAATCATTATTTATTAAATACGGTAAAGGAATATATTTCATAAATCCTAGTATTATGTTCATTATGATTAGTATAATCACCAAGAGGATCATTGTGATGATGAGAAGATTTTATGGAAGTCTCTGTGACTACGATGAGCATCATGAATAATAAATTTTAGTAGATCATTGTGAAGCGAGGAGAACCGAGAAAATGTTTTTGACAGATCTGGAAAACGTCATTGAGGTGGTGGAGGTTTGACAATTGTCGAGACTATAAATAACATGATACCCATATTCACTTATAATTAAGAGTTCTGGTAAAATCTGAAATCACTCTAATTTCATGAAGAATGGGAAGATCTGTGAAATAGGGTTTCTACAGGAGATTGAGAATAGAGAAAAGACTTGTAATGTTTTGACTAATTCTAATTATTTTTAGAAATGGTTTCTTCATGATGATAGGGTGTTCCATGTTGACTCAATGAGCTTGATAGAGGTGTTTTATCAGTCAAGGTAGGGTACTTCATGAAGACATTTTTTTCCAAAAATATAGGGAGAATTACGAAGGCATCGAGCTTCACGAAGGAGTTTTGTGAAAGTTAGTATTGAACATCAAGTTTAAATGGACAGGGATTTATGAGTAAATCAACTTGGGTCTTTGGTGAAAGAATATTATCATGCTATACAAGTACCAAGTCTCTAATACCAATCCATTAAAGTGACATTCGTGTCAACAAACTTTGTTAGACTTCTCTTAAAGAGGTTTGATAAAGGGATTCGACATAAGTGTTCAAAAAGACATAGTGTGAAATCCCTAAACCTGGGAAAGGCAGTGGGCCTGACACAAAGTGTCTTTGAACAATCTCTTCCACTCCACAACTAGTGAATATCAGTTTATTTTGGTTTGACAGACACACTTTATACATATTCTCCTTGGATATATCCTTTAGTGGTGAACCAAGTAAATTTCCCTAGTGTCGTCACTTTACTTGTGAAGGATTAATTGTTAATCATTTCCATCATATAGGTTTAACAAGTTCCTTCTAATTTTGGGAAAAGATACTTATTTTAAAAGAAAACGTGACTCCCAGATTCATCCCTCCCCTCTCAGGGTGTCCTAGGGTCCTATAGTAGCAGGGCCCATTATCGTGCACCAAGTGGAAATCCATTCCAACTAAATATTCCTTTTTTGATTTATCACATCTAGGTTACATTATGACAATTCCAAATACACTTGAAGTATCCAGACAAGGAAGTAATTGTTTTAAAATCCCTTTCTATAACCTTTACCAAAATTATTAGAAATTTTCCAATACTTTGACTCATACGAAGACATATCCTTAGAGGTCTTAATAAATTTTTCTCTTCCTAGTTTCTAAAGGTTAACAATATATTTATCTGATACCAACTATAGTGTCACTAAAATTCTAATTCATAAATATTACATCATAATATATTATAATTCACTTTATAACATAAATATCAATTCCATTATCATTTAGGTCAAATTCTTTTGGAAACATGGATAAGAGAAAAATTCTTCATAAGTGATCTATGCCATTTCTCACTATATTCTTCATAAATATCACACTTATTTGACATAAAAAACATAATACCATTAATCATAACTTGGAAAAATGAAACATAATAAACTGTGATCTCAAATTCTCTATAATGGAAAATAAAATATATATGAACATATTATGAGCATAAGGGTATAAGGACATGATAATAGAATACTAAGACCAAACCCAACAAATCATAGATCATAAAATTGATTCATGTAATATATCATTGAATTTCATAAGACATGAATAAAAATAGAATCTAAGAACAAGAACCTTGAGATCATTTCATTGTAATAAGCCATAAATTTAGGTAATATACGTAATCTTATATAATTGTGAACTTGTATAATTAGAAAAAAGTTCACTCATTACATTAGTGACATGAAATAAATCTCTCCCATAAAATTATGGGCATAAAAATAGGTCCACACATAACCATTTGTACCTAAAAATATGGTATATACATATCATTGTGAACATATAATCAAGTTCATACATAATATTTTGAAAATTTTATGATGTTCACGCATTACATTGTGAACATGTTATCAGGTTCATTCATACCATATTTATAAATAGTTTATCCATATTTACCTATTGTATTGAATAGATATATAGGTCCAATTCATAACAAATTCCATACATCTATGTTCTAAAAGATCATAAAACACTCATTATAACATAACCTTTGAAAAGGGGGTTTGGTTTTATAAACATTTCTTTATAATATCACTCACTGAAAGAAATTAATTTCATAATAATCATTACATCATAAATATAAAACACCCTGATAGATAATAATATTAGTACCCAAGGATCATATACCTAGTAAATTATAATTAATATCAAAGGATGTCATGTTAGAGTGAAAATAATTTTCAAATATCACTTGAAAAATTTCTTATGTAAAATAGCCTCTCCTCTTTGAGAAAAACTCTTCAAAACTAAAAATACATTAATCATTTTCAAGATCCTTTTTCTCATAAAATAGTTTTAGTAAATTATAAATATATCGGTAAAAATAATTTAAAAAATTTCCTGAAAAAGTATTATTTCCACTTTAAATACACTTTTAAAAAAATAAAACACTTTCAAACACAATTTCTGATAATTACTTTCGAAAATAATAAAATATTCTTCAAATAAAATAATGTAAGTTATAGAATGAATGTTTTTTAATTCATTAATATTTAAAATAAATATTTATTTCTTATTTTAGGTACTATCCAAATGGGCCTTGTTTTGAAAATGATATGAATATTCCATTACAAAAATAAAAAAGTAAATTATTGGTAAATTTAATAAATAAAAACATTGGTTAATGTTAAAATGAATCTGAAAGAAATTATAAAACATGGATGTGTACCAATATGGGTTTTCATATGAAAAGAGAAATAAATGTGGTTTTTCATAAAAACATGCTTTTAATGTGTTAAGTACATAAAGAGAGGAAAATTAATGGACAATAATTATTCTTATGAAATAAAAAATGGAGAATAAAATTCATTATTTTTTTAGTGATATATCATAATATTTCTTCATTTTAAGAGTAATGAAAAAGAATTTTGATATACAATAATATTGTAGCACAAATAATTACCACAATGATAACTTCGAATCCTAATCCCTATTAAAAAAATATCATTAATGGAACATATAATATCATAAGTATATATAAATTCATGATATTAAATTTAAAATGGGATTTATATAATCCTTAAAAAATAATTTACCTTAATAATATTATTTATTTCCCAAATAAGATATATTGAGACAAAAATACCTTACTGATTTGGTAGATTTTTGAACTATAAACCCATTAAAGAAAGATCCTCAAATAGATATATACATCCCAATAATTATTAGGATAAGAATCCCAAAATATGTTACTATAAATTATATACACCACATAAAATAAATATATGGTTTATATTTCATGTGTCTCCTAGAAGTAAAAAATTCCAGATGAAATTCCATACCTTATGTCACGACATTCTTCGTATACATTCAAACAACCTTTTCTTAGGACATCCTCTTTAGGGTTAACCTAAATCCTTCCAAAGTTGGATTTAAAATCCCAAAATTCCTCTAGGGTGTTTTTAGGGATGTAAATAAGATATTTAAATAGTTATTTTTTGAACCAAAGTGTTCTGGATGTGTGAATAGAAGAGGAGAGTGGGTGGCCTTTTATAACTGGGGGATATGATAGACATGGTATTTCTGAAATCAACAATTTTTACCAACATTTTTCGAAAGAAAAAACTCTAAAAAATTACTAACTATAGAAAATATAAGATATAAGGTTTGAATATGTCCTTAAAATTGGTGTAGGACATGTTTTAGTGTATTTTTAAGCCTTACCATTTTAGTTTATCCCCTAGTAAACTCATTTTTACCTCAACTGTGGTAAATAATTTTTTCTATTTTTACTATTAATTATAGAAATAATAATAATTAAACCTTGTTAGAATATATAAATTACATATTTATAAATATGTAATCCATTTTTCAAAATTTTCTCACATAAGTGGTTGAATAGAATTTAAAACTAAACTCATAGATGCGATAAGAAAGCGGCGTTTCAAAGATAAAATTTTCAAAACTAGAGAATGTTTTAACATGGAAAATTCAATATTAAACTGATATATATGACCTAATTTATATTAATAGGTTTATAATTGAAAAAAATTTAATTTTAAAACCATCATAATATAATTTGGATAATTTTAAATTCTTTAAAAGAAATAAAAATTCATAATAAAAACCAGTAATTTTCACTATTTATCAAAACAATTATCTGCTAAAAAAATAAAAACAAATCACCCTAAGATAATTTTGACATAGATATTTCAAAAATAAATTATATTTTCAAATAAATTATAAAATAGTTTCACAAATTAATTTTATAAATTGTTCAAAAAAAAATTAATAAAACATTATTTTTGACAAAATAGTAATCCCAAAAAAAATATAAATACTTTTAAAAAATATATAACCTTTTCAAAATTTAATTTATTTATATAAAAACTATAATTAATTTTTAGATTTTTTTATTACTATTCAAATATCAAAGTTTAATGGTTATTTAATAACAACCACATTAAAATAATAATATTAATAATATATCACAGTTTGTTAAAACTCTATTCCACTTGTAAAGAACGAATAAAAATTGGGTTGTGTGTAATAAGAGATGTAAAATAAATTTTGTTTATTTTGAAAAAAACAATTCATAAAAACATAGTATTTTACAATTCCACTTCATGAAAGATTCAAAGACTACATTTTTTCAACAACGAGATGAAAAACTCAATACATCCTAAAAACATTCAATAATGGGTAACATTTAGCTTTAAACGTGTTTAGAATGAACTATAGCTATTCGCCAAAGATTATATTGAATATATTAGAGTTTCCCATTCGAATTGTGGGTTCCCTTTTGGAAGCTAGCACATTTCTACTTCACAAATATATAGTTCTATTAAAATTCCAACTCATAGATACATTTCTATCTAGAAGACCTATCCCCATAAAATCAATCATTCCCTTTTGAATCATATTCATAAGAGACGTATTCCATAATTTTGAAATATCATCATTAGATAATGAATTTGTATAATTAGTGGCATCCCTAATGGATGTTGATCCTTGAAAGACATAGAACTTAGCAAAATATCATCCCTACCATTATAATAATTGATCCTTTACTAACCATTAATCATACACCATAATAGTTGTATTTTTATTTATTTTAATAAAGTGTATTCAAAAAAATTAAATTACATTCCAGATCATGAATATTATTTAAATTTGTAAGATTTATCATAATTAAATAATCCAAATTAATTCATATAGTTCCAATTCTAAAAATATTGAAAATATGAATTATTTTTGACTAACAGAACTCCTTTAATAAAAATTTTATATGTTGAAAAAAAAATTAACAATGGGTACACATATGAAATGAATATAAGGAATCAAGAATAAAGTTATCAAAAATGTTTGATTTACTGTTAGAAAAAACCATCACTTCTATATCACTATTATTATACTCTATGATACTATCATTATAGTATTTTTATTCTTGAGTTCCATTATAATTAAAAAGTAACTTATATTGTTCTTATTTTAAATCATGAAACATTAATATTAAATATCCCATTTTTACTTATAGTAAATATTTTTTTTATTATTCTTGACTGTCACATTTCAGATATAAAAAACTTCCATTCACTAGTTCTTGATCTGATATGCACACCATCTTTCATTGATTCTAAAATAACAAAAATTTGTTTTAAATGAAGCATAAAAAGCATCATCATGGGTAGTGGTATCATCTCTATATAGAATCATGTCTCTAAATTTTATAAACGAATGAGGAGAACAACAATAAAAAATTTAGGCTATATCAAACTAATTTTATGTATCCTCTATATTTTATAGATAAAAAAATATTTTTAAAATCCATAAAACGGTCCAAATTATATATAACGTCCAACATTATGTGAGAGTATAAATTTATATTCATATGAAACCTTCTGGAAGGACTCTTAATCATAAAAACATTCTCTAATTTCAAAAATAAAAAAATATAATATCTCTCCATCAAAAAAATCACGTAAAATATGATTTGACAATTGTAGTTGGATTTATGACAGATCTGTACAATCCTTGTACATGTTTTCCTCAATGGATTAAAGATTAAGAATATTTTAAATTATCAAAAATGATTCATATATATCTATATTTGACTGTACATCCCCCAACATAACCTACAATAATGTAAATATGGGGTTCCATACCAAAATTAATACATCAAACATTTTGGTTTCCATCTTGGGAAATAGAAATATGAACATAAAAGTAAATTGGATCCTTGACATTCATTTGATTATGAAAACCTAATAAAATCAAGTTTTAAATTAATCATTTACCTTTTCTACCATTTTTTTTCAAATCATTAGGTGAAAATCATTGAAAAATTTTTAAAATGAAAAAAAATTACTTCAAAACCCATTTTGGGAAATCATGGGTAAAGGTAGCTCTAAAAATTCACTATGAGATTGAATTAGTATATATTACCTTGTAGGGATAGAGGAATGTTTCTCAATATATAATATAGAGATAATAATAAAAATTAATGGAGATATAAATGGGTGTTGACCGTATTAATTGGAGATACGGGACACAACACCAACACTCCAGATCCGGTAACTGTTCTCATTTTTAATGTTATGGATTCATGCATGTATTTTTTTCATCACCCTCTATATGATGTTGTGACAGGGTTCTCATAATTTAATGTGTTTCTGATTCTATTAATATCAACCTATTTTAATTGTGTAGTGGAATTATTGTAATTAATTTTATGTATTGTTAACAATTATTAATTTTTGAGAAGAAACAAATATAGTTAGCATAAAAACAAGATTCATAGAATATTTTTTATAATTGATAACAAAAAAATAACATAAAGGAAAATTAATAAATTAGTATACATGATTATTAATGTGAAAAAAAATCACTAATGTAAAGAAATTAAAATCCTGGGGAAAAGTGTGAAAAATTAATCTATAATAAAATTGTCTACAATATTCAATTAAAAACCTGAAACATGAATTACAGGGAAAAAGTAGGAAACTGATGTAAAAAGACACACTATAAAACACCTCTATTACCTCTTTTAAAAAACTTCCTTAATACTCCTTCATCGCCTATGTAAAAATCATTTTGGTGACAAAGGACACCCTCTTGTGACAATGTTCACAACCTCAACAATCCATTGTGAAAAATAGACATCCTTTTTAGAAAATTATCACCACCTCGAAGATACATTAGGAAATAATGTCACCCATATAATTATTCATTTGAAAACCATATCCTAAAACTAACATTTAGAACACCCCAGGAATCCATTTTACATCTCAGCAAACCACCATGGTTGATCGTTCTTCCTCTCTATAAAAACCATGTTTTACCTTACCATATCTGTGCACACCCAATCTCCCCATTATATCTATATATAATCCATTAATTCCCATCTATGATGCAATATGAATTAATCCTTTATCTTTTAAAAATAGATATATAAAATATATACATCCTAAAGATCTCATGTTTACGACCATGCGAAAGTTTAAAACTCCATGTCTTCTCCATTTTTTAGCTCCACATTGTTTAGGTTGAATACATATTAATATCCCATTCCATTTAAAAAAAGAATAATATAAATTCCAAAAATCTCAGTTGGACAGAAAAATAGATGGTAACATATCAACCATTGTCCACTGAACAAATTATTAAAAAACCCTTTAAAACCCCCGATGGAAACCCAAAAATTCCCTCGATAAAAAAATCCACGAACTAATATTTTTATCATACCTTAATGTGTTATATCATGCTAAAAATACTAGAACCAATAAAATTTAGATCACCCATAATAGTTTCATCACATAATTGGAAGTACCTTTAAAAACTAATTCCTCCTCCAACTCAACATTCTAAAATAATTATGAAAATTTCCAAACATCACCACAAGATTTAATTATAATTATTTCCACACTATTATAACTAATTAGAGAAAAATAATTATGTGCCATAATTGAAACACCTAACATGACCTTCTTTAGGTCCATAAAAAATTATTCCTCCCTGTCAATTGTCATTGAATCATGTTTAATGACCGCAAATTCCAAAATTCATTCAAAATCTACTTTGTAACTACATTTTTCACTTCATTGAACACCTTTACATTACTTTTTTATACCATCTCAACCATTTTGTCTAGGGTATATACCATAAATCCAATAAATAATTTTTATCTCCTATTTCAAAAAAACATTTAAACCTATCATAATCAAGATCCAAAGTAGATAAAAAATAATGGCGTATAACTAGAACTTGTCACATTTCCTTCAACATCATTGTATAACCTTTGTTCATAGAGATGAAAATATCACCAAAACCAACGAATCTAAGATTACATTCATTTCTCATTCTAAATATACTAAATTCCCATTATTAATATGAAGAAAACAATCCCCTCTTAATTGTAATATAGAATGAATATGTTGAATCCATAACCCATTAATTATAAAAATATGAAATAGGATAATCACTGCCAACTGAAAGTATACTATCCTTTCCATTTTTTAGAGTTATGCTGGTATACTCCAAATCAGTTTCATGAATCTTATTTTCTTCCTTATTCTTATATTCCTTTCATTGTATAACCTCAACACATGACCCTCCATGTCATAATAGATGCACATTAATTTTCCTATTAGCTCTATTAGAACATTATAATTACTATTTTCTTTATTTCGTAGCTAAAATACCATTATTACCAAAACAATCACCATAATTGGTCTTTATTTATGTTTCATTCATCAAAAAATGATGCAATTACAACATCCAACATTGTAGTTCTTTTAATGAACAACAATTTGATGGTGATATTATTATATAAATATGGTAACGAATAAAATAAAATCAAAGACTAATATTATTCTTCCATTTCAATCGGTATTAAGTAGACATTATCATCGATATTGATCATAAGTAACTATACTGTTGTTAAAATATTAATGAACTCATCCAAATGGTTTCCGGAATCTCTACACTATGGTATTTATAAACTATAAAACCTTTTTCCAAATATAATTGATTTATGAGTTAATTAATTTCATGCTTCACCCAAATATCCTCTAGATCTCTCAAATTCACCCACTTCTGTAATGCATTATCTTTTAAATACATCTAAATTGTGTATTTCTCTAACTAATTCATATATTAACAATCATCATTCTTCATCATCCCTAACTTCATTTATTCTTTATTTAGAACATTCATTATATTCTCATGAGTTTAAATATTTTCATACCAATTCCATTATAGAGTAAAACAAATCTCCTAATTAAATAGTTATATGTGAAAAGAAATTAATTATTTTGAATCCCCTATTTATAATAGGAAAATAGAGAAGAGTACCTTACTTGGATACTAGTTGTTTGGGAGAAAGTGGATAAAACTAAAGATAAAAACTCAACTAATAAAATATTCATAAGAATATCGACCAAAAGGAATAATCATATAACTTAATAAGAATAAATAAATAAACACATTTTTATAATGAAAAAATATCTTCTATATAGGACTAAAAAACCTTGTGGAAATTATGAAAAATTAAACATTAATTTGAGATCCTATAAAATTAAGGTAAAATCAAAAAAAAAATATAAGGATAGTGTATAAATCCATTGTGATAGAACCACACCACAAAACACCTCTATCACCTATCTATAAATCCAATAGGTGAAAAAAACCACCCTTAGGTTATATATTATACTACCTTGGAGACTCACTTGGAAAGGATATCACCCTTCTCTAACTAACATTACTACCCTGAAGATCCACTATGACACAACATCACCCTTCAAAAATATTTACCCTACCGCATGCCATTATTGAATAAACAAGCTCATCCATTTGGTTCACTAAAATATTATTTTTTCAACACCAATTTAAGGTTTTTTTTCTCAGTAATTCTCTTTTTCGATGTACAACACATGTTACAGCAAACATAATATCATATTTCCTTTTATTGGTGGATTATATATTGATACATTAAAGAGTCGAATGTTTATTTAACTTTTTTGTGATGTTATATGATAATTCCCATAAATGAATGTGTTTTTATACTAATTATATAAACCCATTTTAATGGAGTGAAGATATTTTCATAACAAATATAGTATTACATTTATAGTAATGAGAACATTAAAAAAATTTATATCACAAAAAATTTGGATTTATTCCATAGGAATGACAGTCCATGTATTAAATGAGGGTGATTAATCAGCACCACATTCATTGTCATTAATAGATCATGGAATAATCACAGTACGTACCTAATCCAAAACATATTTCCCTTATTTATTTATTGGAATGTTTAAATGTAAAATTTATATTTTTTGTTAGTTTGTAAAATCCATGTTAAATAATGAAATTTTGTATGATCAAATTCCATTCATTTGATTTTCTTTTTTTTATATTTATGGTTAACTCTGTTTTTTATGTGTTAGGAGGTGTTAATATTACTTGTTCTGGGGTTTTAATCTGAGATGGGTGTTTTTTTTACCAAACAAGGTTCATTTTATTATTTATAATGTGAGGTTTATCAATTATTAATATTTTTCTACTCTATAGAGTTATCTGAACGATCAATTAGTCTAGTCAAATAGTCTTATAGAGTTTTTAGTGTGTCTTATTCATGTGTTACATTACCCTCTTCAATCCTCATGATCAGTGACATTCACATAGAACATGTTAGTCCTTTTTTGTGTGTTTATATTGGTTGTATAGTTTATTACAGCAATTGAGCTTCTCAATTTTTCCACACACTCTCAACTATCCAATAATCCATGTACCACCATCCATGACATCATTTGTGCACCTATTCATTTCATGTGGTAGCTTATCTATTTTGTTGATATTTGTGTAGATGTTATGCTTTGCACACTTAATAGAGAATTCAAATAGAATCCTCCACAACTATAATTTTTTCTTTTATCAGTGCTAGTAATGGATTTTAACAACACTGATATTATAATAGGCCTTAAAATTTGATCCCTTTTACTAGCACTAGTTTTACCAGTGGTTTTTATCACTAATAAAATGAGAATTTATCAATTCTAAATTGAACTGATGATATTAGAATATAAATATACATGTATATATATATTTATATATATAATTATTTGAGTTATTTCACTCTAACCCACCACTCCTTTTATTTGATCTCGCCCCCACCATGGCTCATTCTTGATAATCCCTTCATCAGTGCTTTCCCCCTATCCATCCATGTCTGCACCTATGCCTTTGAGGATTCAAACCTAGGACCTCCTTGTGTAAATTAAATGCCCTTAGAACCAATCCATCTTTTTTTTCTATAATTTGTGATATATATTTATCTATATATATATATATATTAAAATATTCTTTATATAAATTTATTCATATATTAATATATATTTTTAAAATTATTTTAAATTCATTTATATAATATGTTTTCTTTGTGTGTGTGTTTATATTTTTTGTGTGATTGTATATATATAAATTTTTGTTTGTTTGTGTGCAAATATATATATTTAAATAAATAAATATTTATATTTTTCAAATATTATATATATATTTAGGTTCATATATTAAAATATATATATATATAAATATATATGTGTGTTCATAGACACACACAAACCCAAATATGTTTATATAAACATTATATATACATTTTTATAGTCATTTACATATTATTTACTTTTTGAGGTAAAAATGGAGAAAATTATATTAAGTAAAATTGAAATAATTTCTTATTTAAAGATGGTTTATATATTTGAAAATGTATTTTATATGTAAATATGTTTAAATATTTATTTTAATAATTAAATATTTTATATAAAAATATAAAAATATGTATATATAAAATTATATATAATTGTATTATAAAAATGACAAGTTTTGAACCCAATAGTATCTATATTAATGTAATTCCAGGGAATAAATTCAATCTCCATTGGAAAACATACATGAAACCCAACTTAAATGAAGTTAAATTTCCATAGAATATTAAAAACTTATCTTATCTCAACGAAAGAAAATTATTCTGGAGGCATTCATGACCTTTTTTTACCTAATGAAAACCATGAATAGAGCTTTACCTTTGTTAAATGTTATCGATATTTTTTCATGCTTCGATTTTGGATCTTTTAAAGATCAAATGGAATCATAAGTAAAATTTTTTTTTGAAGATCAAATTATATATTCATCTTGTAATAATGTATTAGTTAATTTATTAATTTATTTTATCATGAAATTATTGTTAAATGTATATAAGCCAACACTATATAGAAAATTAATAAATTATATTATTTTTCAATTATTTTATAATTTTTTTCTCAATGTATATTATAAGTATTGTGTAAATGCATATTTAGTATCATATAAATTATATTTAAGAAATTATTTTATATATATTTCAATAGAAATATATATTTTTATTAAAACGTGGTTTTTTAATAATAAATAATTTTTTAGGAATGTTACTTTTTATCATCACTAAATGTATGCCTTTTAGCGTGGATAAAGGGTAGATTTTAGTAGTGTTAAAAAAAAGGTAAAGAACAAAATAAATATGTTGAAAAAAATGTTTTTATAGGTATCCTTTTATAGATTCTTTTTTTAGTTCAAATATAGTTACCCTTTATCACTACTTATAACTTGAATGAATAAAAACACCACTTTTATCAACACTTTTTTAGAACTAATTATCGGTTGTGCAGAATAATGGAGATTCTATAGTAGTGTTTGAGAGAGGAGGATGACCTATCAGAGATCCCATCACCACTGCTCCCATACTTATGTCTAGTAGAAAAATCAACACCAACAATATTTGATATGGAGTAAGATAATGTTCAAAGGAGTTTCATCCCTCATAGTTTTGATCATCCCTTCCAATGATTACTTATAGTTTCCTGGTATAGGACTAGATCTAGAAGACTGTTTCGGTTTTGTTCTCCATTTATGTGTCATATCTTATATCCTTTTTTTACTTTACATGGCATGTGTGCATGAGTTCCTTTAGGAATACATTAAACCAAAAATCCTTGTGACCCATTCATGAGGTACAGTTATCCTTATAAACCGTTGGGAATATTATTCCTAAATCCCATGAGCAATAATGTTTTTCTTTCCAAGGGAGGTATAGAGTGTGTAAGGTTAAAAATCAGGATTTTTCCTTTCAAATTTATTTTTCTACCTCATGAGATTACGGGACATACCCCAGGGTCGGTCTTTTCATGAGGGCCACCTAGTTTATTGATGGTAACTCCATATAGAGTTTATCTGAATTAAATTTTTTGTATGTATTTTCAAATCCATTTTTAATGTTGATGTGTGTTATTATTTTCTAAAAAAACAATGTTAGTGTTCTTGTTAATCCCTTATGACCAACGTGGTCCAAAGCATGTAAAATATTCACATTATTTAATTTACTACACATTCTTTAACACAATTATTCATCTTACATCTTATTATATCCTTTCTCTATTTTGACCTTCCTATTTTATTATATTTCATGAATAAAATTATAAACATAATACCTTAGTATTCCTTTATTGAGTGGAGAACTATGTTTCGCGGGCTCTTCTCCCCAATCAATTGATATAAGTGTTTATTTCAGAGTTTAAAATAACTTTTTTTAATTGTATGGTTAATATTTTTTATTGAGAGAATGATTTTAATTTGTGGAGATTTTAGATCCAAACTCTTCTCATAAAAAATGGAAATACATATGTATTTCGTGGTATAAAGAAACATGTTAACACATTATCCACCACTACAAAACTGACATTTAACAGTAATAAAAATGTCCTTTATCAGTGCTGCAGAAGTGAAGACTACATGACTGACGATAAAAGAACAAGAATTTTATTATCATTGAAAAAGCGCTAATAAAGGGTGAATTTATTAGCTCTTCTTAAATATCCACTAAAAGAATCCTTTATTAGCACTATATAAGTGCTGATAAATTAGACCTTTATCAACACTTTTATAAGTGCCGATAATTTTTCTTTATGATCACTATTAAAAGTTCTCATCATGATGTTATTTATCAGACTTTCAAAAGTCCCGGAAAAAAAAGGAAATATTGTTTTTTTCTATAATAACACATTGTAGCATGAGAAGCACCAGAAACACACTAGATATATCAAAAAATACATGTCCCAATACAAAATTTAAATGAAATTAAATTTACAACAAAAATACAAGAAAAAACTATATTATAGACATTTCAAATATTGATTTATACAATTACATAAATACAAATTATTACATAGATTAAAAAATTATCCCAATTATTAATGTTTCTATGATTTCTATAGACATTCTTTGTCGAAATACAAACATTTCGTGCACAACATTGAACAAACCGCATCAACTCAAAAAACATAATCCACCTATATAAGAAAAAAATATTATATGAGTAATACTAGGAAGAAATAAATTAAAAATAAATAACAAATATTATATTAATTATATGGGAAATAAGTTTAATATTCAAACACCAACATTACCTCTGTGATTGAGTAGAGATAACATTTTTTCTCTCCATAAAAAGGTAGTGGAGGTAACATGAAATAAAGTGATCAATGCACCACTGCAAGGGTGAAAATGTTTTATGGGAGAAGAAGCCTAAAGGTTGGAAAAAGCACCCAAACTCAAATAAAAGAATCCACCTATATAATAAATAAATTATTATGTATGTAATAATGAAATTAATGAAATTAATCATAAATATTAAACAATATATTAATTCTATGGACAATGATTTCTTTGTGTTAACATCAAGATTACATCAATGATTTAGTAGAGGAAGCATCATTTCTCTTCTTGAAAAATAAATGGAGGAAACTTGAAATAAAGTGATAAATTCACCATTTCATGTGTGAAAATATTTTAAGGGATAAGAAGTATGAAAGTTGGAAAGGGAACCCCAACTCAAACAAAATAATACACCTATATAAGAAATCAATGAATATGTGAGTAGTACTAAAAATAAATGAATTAAATATAAATATGAAACAATCCATTAATTCTATGGATGATGATATTTCTATGAAAACATCAATATTACCTCTATTATTGAGTAGAGTCAGCATCATTTCTCTTCCTACAAAAGAAGTGGAGGTAACTTGAAAGAAAATGATAAATGAACCACTATATGGATGAAAAGATTATAAGGGAGACGAAGCATGAATGTTGTATAGAGAACCCCAACACGAATACAAGAATCCACCTGTATAAAAAAATAGTTATTATGTAAGTAATACTAAAAAATTAATTAAACATAAATATGAAATAATAAATTATTTCTATGGACATTGATTTTACTGTTTAAACATCAAGATTCCCTAACACATCACAATCAGGTAACCTAGTTACCCTGGATCCCCTTTTAGTTGTTCTCAATCAAAATTCACATTCACATGTCACTAGCAAAGCACATTTACACATACAAGTCATACCAAGAAAAGTAAACATAATGTGACACAACATTCTCAACCTACCCCCTTTTGAAAAGATACACATGAAAAATCATTTAACAAACATGCTTCTCTCATATTCTGTATGTTAATAATTCATTTAAAAAGTTTTCTAAAATAACACATGGAGGCACCGTAAGGCTTTAAATCAAAAACACACCCATGTTTACATGAACGTGCTAATTTTAACATCAAACCCTCTACATAACTACATCGAAGATAATTTAAAACACTTATATAATTTAATAAATCTAGTAAATAATTTATAGTATATTTCTGATTAACCGAACCAGAGTTTACACCAATTTTCAGCCAATTCCATAGAAAATCCCTTTTTACTAATTTGTACAAAACCCAAAATCATTTTTAAAACATGTATTCCATCCATTAATAAAATTTAAATTTCACATTAAAAAAGTTATAACATGTTTAACATGGAAATGTATGTCAAACTCTTTTAAGAACATACTTCCAAACTTATCTTAATTTATTCACCTTTGAAAACATGATTTTTGCCTTTCAAACAACCCATAAAACCCTTCCATGGAACACAAAAATAAAATGCACACACATATAACATATCCATTTTCTGTTACTAAACCCAAACCCAACAGAATGCATGACAAACCCTTCTAAAATACATTTCACATCACTCACACGATTTAAAAAACCATTTCCTCATAAAAAATTCATTTCTAAAATAAATTATTCACTATTTAAACACATCACAGCTCATGCGCAAAAGCACATAACAAGTCTAACATTCCCAAAATGATCCATTTCCCATAAAATAATTCTTTTTCAACACACTTGCATCTTTCGCACCCAAAAAAACACATTTCTTACTACTCGAACAATTAATTGAACACAGCAACAGGTTTTTTCACTATAAGGCCTATATTGAAACATTAACTTTTCTATTTTGAAAATTTATTTTTAACCTAAATTCATGGAAAATAATTTCAAAAACATGTTCGCACCACCAGAATAAACTATAGAAAATGAAAAAATTAATGATGTGAGGAAATTAAATTATCAAATATTGTTAGGGCATGGAACCACCATCCTTAGGTGGATAAATTGCCGAAAAGTTATAGGAAACCCCATACACATCGCAATCACAATCAAAAAATGGTTGTCTAATGAAATTTTCATACAACTCGAGTACCAGCAATTGTTGAGTGATGTGGTTCGAGCATCGATTCACTAAAGAGGATCACCGAAAACTCCTGGATACTATGGAATTCTTCTCATATCGTGACATGTTTTCAAATAGTTAGGGTTTTTAAAATAGATTGGGACACTTTTTTAAGCGCTTACAAATAAGTGATGATAATGATCCCTTTTAGTAGTTTTTATTTCTTAAGTGTTGATAAAATGACTTTTTATTGGCTCTTAGCACTGGAAAAGGCATGTATTTATCAGTGCTAAGAACACACTGATGAAATAAGTATTTTTTTAGTGCTAAAATATTAACACTGATAAATGTTAATTTTATCAGTGTGTTGGTTTGCATTGATAAATTCTAATATTTTTCAGTGTAAATAAATCACTGATAAAGATTATTTCATCAGCGTTTATATCTTAAGCACTGATAAAAAATTTATAATTATAATTATATATAAAAATATTATAAATATTTATATATAATTAGTAAACATATATAATTTTAAATATCCTAAATATATTCCTTTTTAAATAAATTTATTATAATTTTATATTTTCTTATTTATACTTATAGAAATATTTTTTGAAAATGTATTTCTATCATTTTATAAATTTAGATAATTATATTTATATAATTACACACATATATAATTAATAAATATAAATATAAATATAGTAAATATTTTTATTATTTAAGTAATTTTATGATTCATTTAATAAATATTTAAATATATATAAATATATATATATTTTTTTAAAATATATTTATTTATTTATAATTATTAATATATTATTGTAGAAATATAGTGATGGAACATTTATAAATATAATTATTCAAAAATATTTTTTTAAAATATATTTTTAACATTATCTATAAATATCTCATTTTAAGTGCTTGAATATATGTTAAAATTGAGTGAAATTTAATAAATTAAAAATAAGTACACTGTATCAATATTGAAAAAATGTATATGTTTTGTGTTTGTGAATTCTGAATAAAATAGTATTAATTAAGTATTTGAAAAACCAATATAACACACATTTGATCTTTGTTAAATTGAAAAATCAAACTATATTCAATTATATGTCGGGTACTATGAAAATGTAGTCAATATTATTAAATTGATATTAATTTTTAATTATAAACCATTATTCAATAAACATATGCCTATTTAATTTAAAGATCATAAATATTTTTTAATACCTAAATCACATTTATGTAGATTAATATATATCAATATATTTAATATATACAATTTAATAATGTTAGTTATCATAATTATATAATTAATAAATGTTTAATAATTAATAATGTATAATCAATCTATTCCTTTTAATCAAAAATTATTTAAATATTATGATTTGAAATATTTTCTTTAATAAATATATTTTTTAGTTTTTATTTATTTAATTATTTAATATAATTTATATAAATATTAATTAAGACATAGAATAATGATTTGATAAAAGATACACTTTATCAATGCTAAAATTAATGCACTGATAAAGGATACCATGTATCAGTGCTAAAAATAAAGCACTGATAAAGTATACCCTTTATGAATGCTAAAAAATAAAGCACTAATAAAGGATACCCATTATCAGTGATAAAAATAAAGCACTAATAATGAATACCTTTATCAGTGCTAAAAATAAAGCACTGATAAAAGATTATATTTATCAGCACTTTATTTAGAACTAATAAATATTCTATTTATCAGCGTTTTGTTATAGCACTGATTAATACAAGTGTTGTTAAAGGTTTTTTTTATAGTAGTGATACTTTAAAGGACATACTACCACCACTTATATTTATTTTAAGCTTGTCATCCTTTAAAAAAACCCATCTTTTTTGTTTTTTGACTCAAGGAGATGAGTTCCACATCGAGATTCTGATGATAAAATCGACTAATCTATTTTGTGGAATCATGTTCATTTATAATTGACTACATAAATTATTTGTATATTTTTCAAGAATATGGGGAATTACAACTTCAAAATTAATCTATGTACTTCTATCCAGGTTCATTTATATAATGGTATCAAATTTTTGGTTTATTTAACCTTTATTAATGTTAATATTATTGAAAAAAACATACACCTTCATATTGACCTCTCTTGATGTTTTCTATAATTCTTTGAAAGATTATTTATTGAATAGTAGAGATTTTATTACCTTATAAGAGTTCTAGTTAGTGGTGTTGTCTAGGGATATTCAAACATATAGTTTGAAAGAGGTGGATTGTGGGGTTAGGACTAAACATAAGTTAATGAATGTTAGGGTTCAAATAATAAAAATAGAAAATTGTATAATAATTTGATTTAGTTTATAAATTTTTATTTTATAAGTATTCAAATTACCACAACATTAATTGATGTTGTCATAAATAATAATCCTAAGGATAGTATGACCCATTAAAATGTGGTATACCCAAATTTAGATGTTATTGAAATTATATAGATTCTATATAGTATCCCTTATAGTTGATTTAATTATATCACTAGGTTTTCTATGTTCTAAGATCCTTGGACAGGCTCTGCAAGTGATTTTTAGGGCCATTGATGGGAATGAAGGGTGTGATTTAAGATGGGTTTTTAGTTCTATTTTTAGTCATGTTTGAAACATTCCTCTTGTGATATAGCTTCAAGAATGATTTTACCACCATACTATAAATGTTTTTATATTTTTTTAGTTACAAGATAACCATTTTAACTATCAAGGTTGAGAATTCTCATTGTTTTTTATTGATTTGTAAGTGTTCTTGATTTTTTTTTGTGATTTCAAAAACATTACTTCAAGTGGATACTTGGGTATATGAGTTATATACGATCTATTTAATTTTTTGGATAGGTTATATTTATGGGCATGCTTAACAGTAGGTAATGATAGATGGGTTGGTTTGGGTATACATATTTTATTGACTTTCAGACTAATGGGGTAATAAAATTCAGCTTATTGTGATAGAACTTATGGTTTTATATTTGGTTTAAAACATCCCAAACAAAGTTATAAGATAATCTAATATATCTTGTTATAACATAATCCAGTTTTGTTTACATTTTAATTTATAAGGTGGAGGTTTTTTATTTTTTTCATGATTATATGATAAAAATTAATTAACTCCCTTTTAGTTCATTGATTCTATAAGAAATATTTCAATATTTTACATTTATTTTCTTTATATAGTAGTTTTTTATAAATAATTGTTTGTACTATAAATAACATAGGTTTTTTCAGTGGTATATACTTTTATTCCAAAAATAAATACAATGAAATTAACATAGGAATTTTTTTGGCTGATTAATTTTTATATACCGGTATATCTTGATCATACATACCTAGATACTTTAATATGATGTGGGCGTTGTCTTTTCACCTAATGTGGAAACATTTATTTGATGTAATAATTTTTTCATTGTCTTTGTATTGTTTTTATTGTGATTTTACTCAAATTTTTATCATATATTGTTCCCTATATTTATTTTTATCATTAATGAGTTAGTTAAATGAATCTTTTAGGGTATTTAGAATAGAGAACTATACTTTTAATACATAATTATTACATATTATTTGATAAATATTCAATAAATAACATTATAATCCATGAAATAATCATATAAGTATAGAGTCTTTAAAAACGTGGATATATAAAATACTTTTTCATAAGATATCTATATCATCTCCAACTAAGATATTCATAACAAGAACCATTATTAAACATTCCATACTTAAAACCATTCTTAATAACCTGGGGAAAGGAAACATTAGAAAGGATGAGATCATTCTCTCAGTAAGTGAAAAATAGGGAGACCTCAATGATCTCTTAAACAAAACATGTGCATAATTGTATAATAACATGAGATTTGACATTTTAAAACCATACCCTACATATAATATATCACAAGATTGAGTCTTGGGTTAAAGCTTCACAATTCGTAACATATGAGTCAGAAAGAAAATAAATAACATGATCTATGAGAACGTAACATTGGCATAACATCATGCCATAGATTAGTTTTATATGTGTGGAATTATCATAATCATATAAATATTATGTTAAGGGTACCCACAAAGACATTCATAGCATGTTAGTCCTAGGAAAACTGTATGTGTACATTCTTGAGGCTCAGGAATACCTCATGTCTACCCTCTTTAGGGCTTATGATAACCTCTCATGTACCCTTTATTTATGGAATGAGATAACAACACATATACCATTCATGATAATAGGGAATTAATTTTGAACCAATTCATTAGTGAGCTATATAATTTTATGTACACCCATCACATAATCATAAATTCATTCTTATGTATTCTATAAGATCATAAAAGCATTCATCATAACCTAACTTGGATAAAAAATCAGTTTCAATAATATTTCATCAGCATAACCATAAAAAAATGAGAAATAATAATGATGGTATAATTATATAATATCTCTAGTATGACCTGATTAATATCAAAGGATGTTATCTTATATGAAAATACCTTTTAAATAACACTTTGAATGTCTCATGAGCGAAGTAACCTTTTCACATTGAAATAAATTCTTTAATATATTTATACATATATATTATTGAGGAATTATCATTGAAAATAAACTAGTAAACATTCTATTGGAGATTTAAATTATTGATCAGTATTGATGATAGAATGTTATGTTCAGTCCATGTATGTTAAAATATATATTTCATTTACATTTTCATTAAAAAAACAAAAGTACCTAGTTTGAAAAATGATAAGAATATCCCTTTAAAAACATTTCATTAAAATTTTAAAAGTGGTAAAAATGACTTTAAAACAAAATTAATAATATTAAAAAAACTTTTGAAAACATTTTTAAGATACATGGTCATGGAATAAAAATGGTTTTCGACCAAAGAGCGAAATAAAAGCCGATTTTCATTTGAAATAATCATTCCGGATATTTCATATATAAAATTTTTAAAATTAATTTAACACGTGTATTATCAATAAATAAGAATAAAATAAAAAAATACCCGAGATTCTTGATACTAATATCAAAATGATTCATCATAAACAATATTATCATAAACAATCCCGATAAACAAAAAGATTGTATCATAAATCCCTTACAGCATTGGTAACATTTTAATTGTAATCCCCATGAAAGAATAACGTAAAATTAAATTTTCAATATAATGAAAATAATTATATCCTATATATAACATAAAAAAAATTATGTATATAGACCTCATTAAATAATATGTGTGTATAATATAACATATGTTCCAAAGAAGACAATTTGAGATGATAAACACTTACCTCATGTTTTTCCTTCTTTGAATTTTCTATAGAATCTTGTCTATTAAATTTAAGTTTATTGTAATTATTTAATATTGTCATTTAAATACATATAATATTATATATTATCAACTTATTGTAGGACCTCGGGACACCCCGAGAGGGGAGGGGTGAATCAGGGTGTCAACTTTTTCTTTTAAAACCAAGGATCTTGTTCTCATGTTGGTAGGAACTGGTTAAACATATATGATGGAAATGATCAGTAATGAAACATTCACATGAAAATAGATGACACAGAAATTTTTACTTGGTTTACCACTAAGTGATGTGTCCAAGGAGCATACGCCGACAAGTTTCCGGTTGTACCAAATTCCACTAAACTTCACTAGCTGTGGATTACAAAGGTTCGGGCACAGTCACTCTGTCCTAGGCTCACTGCCTTTACAAAAGTTCAGGGATAGCTCACTACCTCCCCTAGGTCACTACCATTGACTCCCCTTGGCTCACTACCGCAAGTGAAGTCCCACTCAGTTTATAGACGTGATGGTATCTTCAATAGATCTCCATTGAAGTCTTTGTATCTTGTTCAGCATGATACAATGCTTGCATCAGAGTACTGAGTTGATGCTCTTTTGTATTCAATCTTCCTCTTTAATGGAATAACTGAAAGCACTAAATCTTCTTCTTCTCTTCCTTTGATTCCCAATACCGACACCTGAGTGTACTGATATATTCCCCTATTTCTTTGCAGATCTGAGTTTAGTTGCACGAATCGTTCGTCTTCTCTTCGCAAAGCACAACGGGGGTGTTAAACACCTGTCATGTGTGTGCGATACCATTTCTCTTCATAAAACCAAATTGTTAACTTTTCATCCATCTTTAAAAATGAATACATTATCTGTTAAACTGAATGTATTGGGAAATCTTCCAGCTTTCGTGCAGCTCCAAAAAGACGAACGCGCTCCAACAACACTTGGCTCTCTTCTCCAAGCCCGGCATGCAAGTCTTCAGCACGCAAGTCCAAAATGGTGTCAAAGTATCACTAAAACCCTGCGTGACACAGCCTTCTTCAACATCAAACCTGCAGAACTCACTTTCTTTCTCTCCCAAACCTCCTTGGGCGTGTAGCCAACATCCGGCGCGTAACTTAAAAATCTGGCGCACAAGTCTCAACAAACCACTTGCGCGACCAATCACCACTTGCACAACCACCACACCTACTCGACGGGAGATCTTATTTTCTCTAAGTGTTGAGATCATCCAAAATGAGGAGGGTCGACCTGTATTTATAGGCATTTGGACACCCTGCACGATGGCACGCAAGTCTCCCCTTGGCGTGCAAGTTTCGGCACGCAAGTCTCTGCTCCTACAAGTCACTTGCATGACCAACTTCCAAAAATGGGCGCCCTTCTCCCTTTGAAATATTTTCATGTTCTGACCTTGAAAAAAACAGGCACACAAGTTCTCAGGCCTCCATGAAATCGGCGTACAAGTACCTTTTCCAAAAACACTTTTCAAAACACTTGCGCGACCAAACCCAAAACATTCGCAACCCTTGTCCCTTTTCCATATTTTGATGTTATAATCTAGAAAAACATATGGTGATCATGTTTCTTCTCCTTAAAATACATGGTTCGCAAGTCCCTTTTGCAAAAACCACTTTTCCTCATTTGTCAATTTTCAGGCCCAAAAATTAGTCAAACACTGGAAAACAGTGCCACCTTGTATCTTCTCTTTTTGTAATGCCTCCAGATCATCCCTTATTTTGTTGATGTTCTTGAATCAAACATGGATCATTAAAAACAACCTTTAAACTCGACATTCCACCATGAAATCCCCTTTGTCAAAAAATTTGTATGTCATTTTTTTCTTTGTCAACAAGCACAATCACCTCAAAAAAACTTCTTTCTGTGATTTAACTTCTTCAACATCTCTTCTTATTTCATCACAAAATCCACTATCGTGATATATATCCTTTGATAGATCAGATTTAGTATCATTATATTTTCATACAATGTGAAGTTCATGCCCATCTCAGAATTCCAATCCCATCCACTCTGTCTTCATCTTCAACCATCATTCTCTACTTCATTCAAATCAAACGATTCTATTATCAAAGAAGTATCTTGCATGGTCTTCATCAAATCCCCATTCTTCTTTAATCATCCTCATATGGATTATACCTCACCATTCATCACTATTGTAAACAATGTGTCACCTTTGACACATGTTCTTTGAACTTATGATCAGTCCAATAATCGTCTGAATTTACATTCCTCTATTTCATTGGAGTACTTCTTGATCTCCTTAATTTTTTTCTTAATTGGAAACTATTGAAAAAAAATACAACCTTATAAAGAAATTTTTCCCAACACTTATAACATTTCAACACCCGTTAGTTAATAATTCCTAATTAAAATAGTTGTTTCTATGTGTTATTGAATCATTTTTCATGAAAATTTCTTTTGAGTTGTTTCATTACTTGTACTTTGATAATGGTCCCATAATCTATATAATATTAAAATTTATAAAGATATAAAATAAATATAAATTATAAATTAATATATTTAGATTCATCAATAAAGGATAAATATTGTAAATGAACTACATTGTTAATGGAGACGGTCGGTCGTATGTATGCATAAATGATGTTTCTATTTTATGATAGATGTAATTAAGTAAAGATAAATAATAATTAAACATTAAAATATTATTATTATTTCATATATATCATATATCATTATTTTATCTATCATTATTATAATCCAAGTGAATATGAAATTGAAAACGAATCACAACGCATTGTGGTGGTGGTGGTACACACTAACGCAAGAGCGACTTTATCGTTTTCTGATATATTCAAAGGCTAGAAGGTCTGTAGTATATTATATTTAAAAAATTATAAAAATATCATAAATGTAGTTTATAAACATTTAATCCATCATAATACTCATACACCAAATATGGTGATGATAAATAAATTGTATCAGTATGTGGAGGTTGTAGTCCACACATACTAATGAGTGAAACCTTCACAAACCATTTTATAGAAAGAATAGTTTATAATATTTTTTTCATAATAATAATAACATTTTATTATATTTAGTAATATTATGTTATTAATTAATTTTGAATACTACAAAATTAGTGGGGGAAGAAGAAGAAATAAATTGACAGAGTTCGGTTAAAACTATTACCTCTTCCATTAGAGACCAACATAGATCATTTCATAAAGAACATAAAAATGATATTTTAAGAAGAAAAGAAACTCTAATTTGTGTATATGGAAGCTAATAATATAATTTTCCAGGGTATTTTCAAGAAAGATGGATCATAGTGGTTTAATGAAAAAATTGAACAGTGTCCTTTTATAATGGTTGGAAAGAACTTGTAACACGCTAAGTTTTTATAGACCCTTTTTGGAATACATTAAATTATCATTTATGTATTAAAATTAACTAATTGAATATTATTTTGGTGTGGAACTACATAGTAATACTATACTTCTAAAATCAAATTGGTATATGTTACAAACAACACCAACTTGGCATATGTTACATGCAACATCGATGTTTCTACAAACAACATTTTAGTTTTATAATTATTTAAATGAGATTATTATAAACAATCCATTAAACATAGTGATTTTAATAGTAATAACTAATTTTTAAATATTTTTTATAATTGTTTTATATTAATAAAATAGATTGAAAATGAAAGGTATAATTTTTTGTAAATTCCTTATGTGCTTAAAAATACTATGAACATGTTTTATTGTCCATCTGTGAGAAATAATAAAATTAATTTTAAATAATTTTAGAAAATTAATTTGATAATATAAAATTCAATTTTTAATTTCGAATTTATAAATTATATTAGGTTTATTTTGTTGATTTATCTAAGAACATCATTTTTGGATGAGTAGTGAAAAAAACTGAACTTTAATTCCAAACTAATTTTTCATATAATTTATTTATGATGATAAATTATACATTAAAAAGATTTAAAATTTTAGTTAGGTATTATTTTTATCAATTAATCCAATATAGGTTATTGGAACAAATATTTCATTGAAATTGGTTGTAAAAACTCTGCAAACATTTGATCATTTATACTTTAAAAACTTTTAGTCTCATCCCCTCAGCAGGATTAAATTTATATTAATTTCTACCACTTATGTGATTGGAATTTGGAATAATTCATTACATATTTGGAATAATAATAATTTATAATGTATAATAATTTCGAATTATGTTTTTACCAAAAATATTAGTGAATTTAATTAAAATTAATTACATCAATTAAGGTAATATTAAGCTTAATGAGGGACTAAATAATAATATTTAGGGCCCAAACAACCAGTAAACATCTCCAAGATACCTTTTTTGTCCATATTTAAACTATATAATCACTTGGATCAAATATCTTACACTCTTGGGTTCACCTGACAAGGGAAAAACAGGGTGGAATTCTTTTTCAATAAATTTACAAGAGTGACAATCCTCCTACACTATAAAAAGGCATCCCCTCTCCCCACATCCTCACACATATAAAACCACATATGTTCTGAGAATATATACCCGATCCACAAAATAACATCCCAAAATTCCTTCTAGAATCCAATCCTTGTGAATAAATAAATCAAATGAATCCTTTTTTGTACAAACCAAACGGTGTTACCCGATTAAGAGGTAACAACTTCTCTCAAGCTCCTTTTTTTATTTTCTTTCCCCACCACCTAAAATATCATAATTATTTGATTTTATAACTGAATAATTTTATTAAATATAATATGATGTTTTTATTATAATGGTCTTACATACACATTAACAAACCTCCCTATAATGGGTAATGAATATACGGTTTATCTGTACAGTGGACAACCGCCTCACAAAATGATGACTACTCTTTTCCTTACCACCTCTCATAGAGAAAATTATGATGGAAAATTTGTATATATATGTTATATATTATTTTTATTATTTTTTTAATCTTATTTAACCTTTTTACCACACATATATTTCTACTTTACATTTGGTGTAAATAAGATAATTTTATGTGAGGAAGTGTTGACTACTTCCCCCTCAAAGTGATATGATTCATTCACACACCACATAGAATTTATTGAGGATGGTTTTAGTGATATTTTCTGATATATATTATATATTAATTATACTAGAGAAATTATATATATTTATACATATATATACACTTATTTCATTTACCGTCTTTCATTCAATATGACAATAAAAAGACAAACAACATTCATGTGTCGATACGACTTACCATCTCCATGAATGGTGTATTCCATTTAATAATTCTATATAATATTGATTATTATAATATGTATATATTTTATATAAATGATATTTATATCAGGATCTAAAATCTATAAATCATTATTTAATTATAAGGGCCAAACATATAACAAATTAAGATACATGCGAAGAAGAAAGCGAATATTACATGAAGTGAAACCTTAACATAGAATTGTTATCGAATGGGTTATATAAAGTCATAATAAAATTATATAAGGTATTATATATTATAATTTTTTTCATATAGATCTAAAAAACATATATTTATTAAATATTAGTTTTGAACGAGTATGATGATATTCAAGACACTTGGTAAAGGGATTTCTTCTCAATTTTTATTTCTTTGAGATGCAAGCTTTATTCCCCACCCATTACTTTTATGTAGTTTTTATAAATCCCATGAATGTATAAAGTTCTTATTATAATTAAATTTATGCGTATTTATATATTCATTCTATGATATTTATTTAGTGGGTATAATGTTTCAAAATATACCAAATTTGTAAGACAATTTTGTCTCAATTTTCTTTCTTTGAGACACATTTTTTATTAAGCACCTACTTTATATTTTTAAGGTTTTATACTTAAATTTTACATTTTATATCATTAATACCCATCATATAATTATATTTTAATTTTTTGTAATTTTATTTTCTTACACTGAGAGTATGATCCCAATAAACCAACTTCTTACAGTTTTTTGAAACAATCTCATTGTATATCAATATTGTTTCTGATTATGATTCATTTATTGAAATAATATGATCAATATCCCAAGAACACTCATGAGTTTCATTATCATCTTTTTATTCAATTTATATCCAAATATTAATATTTTTTTCTCCCATTAGAAATTATGATAATTAAGAAAATAATTAACATAAATCTACTTCTATATCTCTATTCGATAAAGAATCAATTTTATATCAAAAACATTGTTTTGAAAAATGTTTAATTTTTTTTCAAACGAACCGTGAAGATCATTTTCAAGGAAATTAAATTTTTGAAAACTATTTTATTTTTTCTGATTATTCTTTTATAAGTTTTCAAATATATTTTCAAATAAAAAGGTTTTCAAATAATTATTTCTCTTTACAAAAGTGTTTTTCTTATAAAAAATTATATTTTCCTCAAGAAATGTTTTTATAAGATATTTAAAAATTATTTCAAATCTAAGGTGACATCCAATGGTGCCACTCATTTTTTTCTGGGGATATTATTAAATGTTTTCATTCAAGTTATTTCACTGAATGGATTATTTTTTAAAGGGATGATGTTTAAGAATCTTTTTTCACCACCGGTTATATACCTTTGAAACCCACTTCTTTTCAGGTGTTATTATTTTAATGAAATTATTATGAAACATGAATTGTTTCCATAGTTTATGATATGATAACATGTTTATGATACTCATTTCATTTCATGGTTTATTTTATGATATTTACTAATCTTATGTCACAAATTTTTAAGACATCACTATGAGATTGGTGGGACCTATATATCCCTCCAATGCATTGGGTAATGATATATATTTAATGAGATATACTAAGATGGTCTTAGGAGTGATCCATGGCTGCTAATATGGTCATGGAAGTGAACCATGAATTCCAAGATGGTTTGAAGAGTGAAATCATGCTATTAAGATACTCATTGGAGTCAACCATGACTTCCAAGATGGAATGGGGAGTGAACTCGTACAAACAAGATAGCCTTCGTTGTGAGGAACATGATAATATGAAAATCATATTATATGCTTACGTGGTTTCCATGATTATATGTTTTATTCTTATGTTATGATTTTATGTATTATGTTCTTAATTTATTTATGAATCATGTCTTATGAATGACAAATCTTTATTCCATGATTCTTGTTTATGATCTTTGAAATATAGGGTATGATTATCTATTTTGATGATCATAATTCATACCCTTATGCTCATGATTATTCTTACATATCTCCCTTGTTTATAGTTAATGAGCATCTAAGCTCACCCCTCTTTATGTTTCATCTCCTCCATGTAATGTAGATACCTATTATGTTTTATGTGTCTATGAAGGGTTCTAGTCATGATGAATCTAGTGGGAGATAACATATCTCACTATGGTACCATTTTTTATGTTTATTTTTTTCTAGTGTCACTAGGCTAATACGTTCTTTGGTAATCATTCTGTATAATGTTTTAAGTATCCTAAAGAAGTTATGTAATGAAAATGTAGGAAAAGATAGGGTCTTTATAGTCTATATCGGAGCAATGGTTTAGTTACAATTTTCATGGCATAATGATAAAACCTTAGTGGGAACCCTATGGACATGTCTAAGGATAAGTATAAAGATAAACAAAAGTATAGGAAAATAAGCTGGAATTTTTGTAAAGGATATAGTGTGTTGTTTCTTAGAAATACATTCCTATATGGATACATCATGTGGATGTGGATCAAGAAATGATGTACCTAAGAGTAACATATCTGAAAATATGTTTCGATCCTAACTCTAGGGGATATGGTACCCAACAATGGGCCTTTTTGTACACCTTGTTTGACACTCCCAAGGGACATGCTTTGGAAATTCCCAAACACTTCATGAACCATTATGGAAATTTTAAAATATAATTTCTCTATAAAGAAACCTAGGATAAGCATATAGTGTTATAAATTAAGGAAGGTTTCCTAATTTAGGCATCCTATAAGTGACATTTCATGAATACTTAATTACTCAATTTGATAAATGTATCTTACTATATGGTTTTGGTTATATCCAATGGTTGGAACCCAAATTAACTACATTAATGGTGATAGTGATGGATAATGAAATGATTTTCTTCCTTGGCAACAAAATTCTACCAGTGTTAGAATGCAAAATAATATTCATATGCTTGCATAGCTTTCTTAAGCTATGAATAATGATGGACTTCTATATGATAAAAGGAGGTAACAATATTCTATTGAGCCTTTCATGAGTCAACATCACCATTATTTCATTGGGGCTTTTGAACAACTTATTGTAGAACAATGGATCAGTACTACTAAAAAGATATTCATTATTCACCAGTGTTCAGAGTAGATGAAATTCATTCTATTAGTTTATCATTTAGTAGGTAAAGCAGACCAGTGATAGACTCTAATCAAGAATATGAGAAAAAAAGTTGAGATTGAATCCATGGATTGGGATGATTACACTAACGTACTTTTTAATAAATACTTTCCCCATATTTTTCATACCAATATGTAGAAAGATTTACCTGAGTTGAATCAAAGGGTTGATGAATTTGTGGGTACCTACAAGGTAAACATGATGAGACTTGAAATTTATTCTTTTGGAATAATCATCCAACTCGAAATTAAGGTTGATGGGTTCTTCAGTTTCTAAAATCAAAGTCTCACAAGGGAACTTTACATAAGATATTTTAATAACTACAAAGATATTTTTTGTTGTGAAGCATATGATTGATTCATGTATCATTCCCTTATTTTTTACAAAAATAATAAAGATATATTTTAAAGGAAAAAAACACATAAAGAGAATAAGATGGTATTTCCTTTGTGCTCTATGTGTTGGAAGAAGAATGTATAAAATTTCTTTAATGGGTATAATAAATGTTTTAAATTTATAAGGTAAGTCCATCAGGCATTTGATTGATGAAGTGATGGGGAGAAGTTAGAAAATGGAATGAATTGAGAAAAAACAACACATAATAGATTTAAAATGATTCACTACTACAAGTGTAAACAGAATAGTCACTATGATAGCCACTGACTGAAACCAAGGGCTTGTGATGATGATCAATGTTAGAAAAATATTAAACTGAGGGACATTGGAAAATACCGTGCAATCTCTATTTCAAACGAGGGGTGTGATAACGATGTCATGGAAGGTAAACATACCATCAACACTTAATTCTAATTTAATATTTGATTATATATACCCACTCTTTTATAACTAAATAATTTATTATGCATATTAAGATTCCACCAAAAAAAATTATATATTGAATTAGAAGTGAAAACCCTTAATCATACTATTATACCATCCCATGTCTATGATTCCTTTTCGGTTTAATTTTTTGGGAATGTGCTTCCTGAAAATCCTTTCATTATTTCATTTTTGTAATTTGATGTTATCTTAGGCATGGATGGGATTTCTCCGCATAAGGCCCCCATCAATTTTCAAGGAAGGTATGTTACGTTGGATATTTCAAACAATCCTACGATCATTCATCCATTTGGTGAAAAGTAAGAACTTATTGGGGATATTACATATAGTGTATGGGTATTAATACACAAACAAAAGGGTTATTTATCACAAATTGTTGGGAGAAAATAGACAAAGATGATGTGCCTATTGTTCAGGATTTTGTGGATGAATTTCTGGTAGAGTTTCCTAGCCTTCCACCCAAATGTGAAGCAGGGTTCTCAATAGAACTAATACTTGGTTCCACACCAATTTTCAAAACTCTATATAAGGTATACTAGATTTAGTTTTAGAAATTGAAGAATAAAATCCTACAAAACCCTAATAAGGGATTGATTCGGACAAGTGGGTCACGTTGGGGTGCAGTGGTTCTTTTTGTGAAAAAGAAAGACGCGTCACTGTGAATCTTCATTGACGATCGTGACTTGAAAATGTTCACAATCAAGAACTAGTGTAATCTTCCATATATTGAAAACTTCTTTGATCAACTTTGTAGAGCTCAATAATTTTCCAATACTATCCTCTGTAATCGATCTCTTCAATTGAGGGCCAAAAAGGAGGATATACCCAAGAAAACATTCCATACATGGTATGGACACAATTAATATATATTAATTCCATCTACTCTTACTAATTTCCCATTTATCATCATGTATTTAATGAATATTGTATTTATAAGTTAGCTGAATTGGTTTTTGAAAATTTTATAAATGACATTCTTGTCTATTAAATGAGAAAGGAAGACCAAGAAGATAACTTGATAATTTTACTAAAGAGCCTTAGGAAGGAGAAACTATGTAAAAAATTTACAAAGTGTGAATTGTATTTGAAAAAGGATTTCTTTTTTGGGTCACATATTCTCAAGAGATTATATAGGAAGAAATCCATCAAATATGGAGGCTATTAGATGCTGGTCAAGAACAACCATGGTATCTAAGAACTGTAGATTTATTTTTTTAGCTTGATATTATCGATGGTTTGTGGATAATTTCTCACAATGGTCAAATTACCCTGTACAATTGGAAATATTTCAAGTTCCTTTGGATTGATGATTGAGAAGAAACATTCCAAGAATTGAATATAATGTTAGTCAATGCAGCTGCACATAATTTAACCTAGAAAGGTGAGGGTTTGGGATGTGTTATTATAAAAAATAATAGGGTTATCACTTATTACTCATGACGGTTGAAAATTTTAGAGAACAATTACCCAACATTGGATTTGGACTTAGCAATGGTAATTTTTGACATTAAATATTTGGTGACATTATCATTATGGAGAAAAGTGGGATATATTTACTGGTCACGAAAGTCTGAGAAATATATTCACACATAAGGAGTTGAAAATGTTTCAAAGAAGATGGTTAGAGTTTATAAAGGATTATAACTACTCAATACATTAACAAACTAGGAAAGAAAAAATAGTGGTCGATGCTTTGGGTTGGAATGATAATTCTATCTTATCCATGATGAGGATCAAAAAAACATCCAATATTTAGATATTTTAAAAGATGTTTCTAGAAACCCTAAAGTAAGTGGGAAATATTATCTTTATCTAATTAATGTTCAACCATCTTTCCATGTGAAGATTAATGAGGATCATAAGGAAGATGTACAACTGCAAAAGAAAGCTAGAAATGTTCCTATGTTTATCCTTGATCGGGATGGAATGATAATGTTCATGACTTGTTTATATGTTCCTTACATACCTAATTTGAAGAATGAGTTCTTATAGGAGTCTCATAGTTCTTCTTTATTCATTCATCCAATAAGTATGAATATGTATAGGGATATGAAAGAATACTTCAGGTGGGATGTAAAAAAGAGAGATATTGTAGGGTTTGTGTAACAACCTGAAATTTTATGATAAGTTTTCTTTTTAATTTATTTGAGGTCATGGTTTTATGCAACACCAATATTATCTTGTTTTATACGCAACATCGTATTAGCTTGCAGTATACACAACACTATTCTTGGATTGTGTTACACACAATTTCAAGTTCGTTTGATAGTAGTCATTCTACGCAACATAGAGAGTATATATATATTATTATATTCAACGTATAAATGAAATATGGTTGTATTATGTTATACGAAACAACAAAGGAGTCTTGCACAACACGCAACCCTGACTTGGCATGCATTACACGCAATCGTGACCTTCCTCGATAGCGTGTGTTGTACGCAATATTAGGTTTCACTAAAAAAAGATATATTGTTATAATATTATGGACAAGAAATTATGAATAGTATTAACTACATTTTGAATTTTATAACATTATTATTCATCTTACATATTTTCTATAACATGGTATGAGAACAAAATAAATTTTTCGGATAAAATAATTATTTTTCAAAAAATGCAGTTTTGCCGCCTTTTGATGGAGCACCCACTTTAAATCTTGTTTTGAAATGTCTATAAGTTCAATTTGAAAAAATAAAATTCTTATTTGGAAATAGGATATAAAAATTTACTTTGGATAAATTTTTCATATTATTCTGATAACTTTCATATTTTAATGAATAGCAAAAACACGATATATTTTAATTAAAAACAACTTTTCCATCGCAATAATTTATATGGTTAGATTATTTTTTTTAATTGGTTTTAAAGTGTAATTATAATATATTTTTACCATTTAATCCAATGTTGGTCATTGGAATTAATTTCTCTTTGAAATTGGATATAAACAAGTATCAATCTTTTGATAGTTATTGTTTCTTAAAAACACACTATTTGTTTTGATAACACGAATTATTTTTAAAATTAATTAATGTAACTTCTATGTTTTGAATTTGGAAAAATAGATATCAATTTTTAATTTGGAATATCAAATAATTCTTAGGCTGAATTTTGGGTATTTTTCTGAAAAACTTCAATTTTCGAAGAGTAGTGAAACCACTTAGTGGTAGATAAAAAACTGATTTTTTCATTTAAATAAAATTTTACCACTTATGTGAATTGAATTTCTAAAATTCGAGAGACACGGTTAATATCAAGGACAAAAATGTGGTTCAATGAGATGAAAATATTTTTTGGTGAATAGTATCTTTTTACTTTTATTTACCACAGTTAAAAGTAAATAGGATAATTAAGTGTAAACATGATATTATTATTACCCTAATACATGTCCTAATTCTATTGGATAAATGTAATTCGACCCAAAACAACCATAGGAATAAAATATGACCATTTAGGTCCACTTGGATTAGATTAGGACATTAATTATTAATTTATTTAAAGAAGTGTTAAAATAGTTAAAATCAAAGTTTAATAACTAAATCATTTTTAATATAGGGTTATAAATAAGAAAAATTAGACTATAAATATTAATTAGAAAGATAAAACTATTTCCTACCTAATGGTAGTTTATTTATAATTTTGAGACATTATATAATTTAAGTTATTTATGACACAATGGGGATGCAGTAATTACCTAAATAATGAAATATTAAAATAATTAATATTATAAATACCCAAATAAATGTAATTTGAGACTTTTTATGAATTCCACTAATTTTCTAGGTTAATATGAAATGTTAGTATTGATTTAATTAATTTTTTTAGAACTTATCTTTCTATTGTGATTTTCAAAAAAATCAATTACCAAATAGTGTCAAAATTGACATAAAATAGTTTTTAAAACAAATATTATATTATTAATTGTTATTTTTTTCCTAAAAATCTAAGGTTTGGTCAAATGACCTAGATGAGGTTATATATATTTATAATAAACAACTTGGGGTTCGTTATTCTTGTTATAGTATGTTTATTAACCATATAGTGTAAGAAAACAAGAAGACACGGTAAAAGTAAAATTATTTAACATAAAGTTAAATCTAAAAGATAAGGTTAAAATAGAAAACTAAACTTGTATAAATTCTCTTTTATGAGAGGATTTCGACCCATCCCCACCTTAGCTTTGAGATAAATCATTTTTAAGCTATTAAAAACTGAATATGACTTTATAATAAAATAATATTTTTAGTTTTTCCAAAGGTGCCTATATCCTCCCTTATAAAAGGGCACCCCTTCCCTCCTCTTCACACCATTTTGAGCCTTTCTGCTCGTCCAACCCCTACCAATTTCTCTTCTCCACTTCCCTAGAAACATCTTAGTGGTCCTTTTCTTCATCAAAGACCATCTTTACTGCCCTAAGAGGAGGTTAAGAAGAGGCACTTCAAAGAAGAGATAATGTCTGTTACCGATTCATTCAACTTTATTTCTTCTTCTACTTCTTCTTCTTTAGTTGTTTCATTATGAAGTAATAACATCAGTATCAATCACATATTGATATTTTATAATAAGTATGAAGCAACCCTATTTCACCATCTATCCATCCTACGGAAAACGAAATCATCGCGCGTGTGTACGTACGGAATACCATCTCCACGTGGTGGTGTAATCTATTTTCCACCACTACCTTACTTGGATGGGTATACTGATGTAAATAAATAACTATATATGATTATTGTAAAGTGATATTGATTCTGAAATATTATACATACTATAAAGACCCATACTTTACATACATTGTTAGTACTTCAAAATTGAAGTGCACTTATTACAACATATAACAAAACCATGAAAGGACCGTATAGGTATAGGTTCTTTAGAAACTGGGAAACATAAACAACTGGTTCATAAATAATCTATGTTGCTTCCCATTTATTTCATCATATCTAGAGTCCCTTTTGGAATATCCTACTTTATAACCTTCTTTCTAACCTGGGAAAGAAAACATACAAAATGGTGAGCTCAAATGCTCAGTATGGGTAAACAAAAGAAATATCAATCACATCATATTCATAAGAACATAACATTTTCGAAATCTTAACCTAAAAAAGAGATCATAATTTCATAACATGGGATAAATAATAGTAGTGAAATTTAATCCCAATAATCATAACTTAACACATGAAACATTGTGGCATACACACATAATCATAGAGAATCATTTCTTATTAGTCACGACTTATTGACAAGACTATCTTAGTGTACAAAGTCCATTTCTGAACTGAGTTCATTCCTCGTTTCAGTCCTGTTTCACTGAACCGGTTTAACCTACCATTCCAGCCATGTATATCTCATGAGATATAAAATCTTTACCCAATTCATTGGAGGGAGATATAGGTCCCACCCATCTCATAATGATACCATTCTTATGTGTTCCACAAAATCAAAAAATCATACATCATTGCCTAGCCCATGTAATAAAAATGGGATTCATAAACATCATCACATCATAAAACAATTCATATAAGATAAAGAAATTCATAAAAATAATTTCATCACAAAATAATCAAATAAATGTAATAATAAGGACATAAACAGAACCCTATATTATCTTAGATGGAAAATAATTTTGATAAAACACTTGAACTCCATTCTTGAGGAAAATATCCTTTCTACTTCAAAAACATTTTTCCTTTCATAACATGACATACAATTTTAAACTAAAAAAGTTGATTAAAAACAAACTTGAAAAAATGTAAAGGAATCTTCTTGGAAATAATGTTTAAAAAATCCATTCATGTCGTATAAGTTAAAAAAACATTCTTGTCGTACTTTTGTCGAAAAAGTCAAAAATTACCTCGTATGAAAAACGACAAAAGATTCCTTTCAAATCTTTTACTAGAACTCACCGAAGGGTAAAATTGGATTTAAAAAATTATAGGTGGATGGAAATAATATTACATATTCAGGAAACATGGATATGGATGACCAAATATTCCCCAGTAAATTCTGAAGTATAAACAATCTCGGATAAAAATGAGATTTTGAGATTTTCCCTTACCTTCGGTCCGATTTGCTTCGTAAGTGTCAGAACCTACTGTATAATGATTTAAATAATGTCATTGACTTATTCCATAATCATAATCATTGTTATGTTATCATATGTGGTCATATTCTTAGCTTATTATTAGTAATATTTCATTGCTACTTGTTATCCGGGTGTTTATTACTTTTTGTTCTTATGCGTGTTTTGTCGAATAAATTCTTATTCTTCTTTTTAGGTTATAGATACTTCATTTCCAGAATGGTATTATTTTAATATATATCATATTCATTCATTTAATTCATTTATATAATCATTATGCAATGAAGATAATGTAGAACGAGATGCATCATATCATTGAGACGGTATTCCGTACGTACGCACGAGCGATGATAACATTCCCATGATCATGAAATTGTATTGGAGTGTATGTATACTATTTCAGAATCAATATCACATTAAAATAATAATATATATTTATTATGTACACCATTATACCGATCCAATTAAGGTGGTGGTGGAAAATAGATTACACCACAGCGTGGATACGGTATTCTGTACGTACGCACGCGTCGTGATTGCGTTTTCCGTAGGATGGATAGATGGTGAAATAGGGTTGTTTCATACTTATAATAACATATCCGTATATGAGTGATAATGATGTTATTACTTCATAATGAAACAAGTAAATAAGAAGAAGTGGAAGAAGAAATAAAGTTGAAAGAATTGGTAATGGACATTACCTCTTCTTTGAATCACCTCTTTGAGACCTCCTTTTAGGTCACTAAAATTGGACTTTGAAGAATACCAAGACCTCTAGGATGTTTCTAGGGAAGTGGAGAGGATAAATGGGCAGGGTTTTTCCGATCTTGAAGGCTCAATGTGGTGTCAGAAAGAGAGGGAGGTGGTTCCCTTTTATAAGGGAGGAGAGGGGAACCTTTTGAAAAACTAAAAATATTATTTTATTATAAAGTCATATTCGGTTTTAAATAGCTCGAAATTGAATTATTTCGAATCTAAGGTAGGGAGGGGTAGAAATAATATCATCCAATAGAATTTAGACAAGTTTAGGTTCCTATTTTAACCTTATCATTTAGATTTAACTTTAAGTTAAATAATTTTACTTTTACCATGTCTTCTTGTTTTCTTACACTATAAGGTTAATAAACATACTATAGCAATCCAAACGAACCCCAAGTTGTTTATTATTAATATATATAACCTTATAAAAGTAATTTGTCCGAACCTTAGATTTTTATGAATAAAATAACAATTAATAATATAATATTTTTTTAAAAACTATTTTATGTCAATTTTGACACTATTTAGTAATTGATTTTTGTGAAAATCATAACAGAAATATTAGTTCGAAAAAAATAAATTAAATCAATACTAACATGTCATATTAACATATAAAATTATTTTAATTCATAAAAATTCTCAAATTACATATATTTGGGTATTTATAACATCAATTATGTCAATATTTCATTAATAAGATAATTACTGCATCATCATTGTGTCATAAATAAATTAAATTATTTAATGTCTAAAAATTATAAATAAAATATAATTATGTAGGAAATATTTTTAGAATTCTAATTAATATTTATAGTCTAATTTATCATATGTATAATCCTATATTAAAAATTATTTACTTATTAAACATTGATTTTAACTATTTTAACCATTCTTTAAATAAATTAATAATAAATGTCCTAATCTAATAAAAGTGGGCCTAAATGGTCATATTTTTTTTCTAAGGTTGGTTTTGGTCGAATTAAACTTATCCAATAGAATTAGGACATGTTTTAGGGTAATAATAATATCATTTTTACCCTTAATTACCCAATTTACTTTTAACCATGGTAAATAAACGTAAAAAAGTTACTATTCAACAAAAATTATTTTCATCTCATTTAACCACATTTTACTTACTGACATCAACCGTGTCTCTCGTATTTTTTAAATTCCACTCACAGAAGCAGTAAAATTAAGTTGTATGTAAATTTTCAAATTCTCCTAGGAGGTGGGTAAAAGACGGTGAACAGTTCAATAAAATTTTTATATATCTAAAATTATTATAAAATTACTCCAATGAATTACATTGAACTTATATAGGTATTATGTATCAATTTTGACCTAAAATAAATTTAAATAAAATAAATAATTATTTAAATAAAAATTCTGTTTTTAAATAGTAACCCAGTGTTTTCACTATTCATCGAAAATTGAATGTTTCCAGAAAAATACCAAAATTTCACTCTAAGATAATTTTGATATTAAGAATCCAAAAACGAAGTTCATTTTGAAAAATAAAATTTACAAAATTTCAAAAAGTTGTTATTACTATTCATAACGGCTAGTTTTAAAAATATTTTAATAGCATATCGTTGTTTAGTGAAACTCGGTATTGCGTACGATGCAAGCTATCAAGGAAGGTAGTGATTGCGTGTAAAGAAAGCCAAGATAGTGTTGTGTGTAGTGAAAGATTCCATTGATGATTTATATTACATAAAAACAAAATATTTCTTATAAAAGTCTTGGGTGTTACATTCTACCCCCCTTAAAATGAATTTCACCCTCGAAATTCGTCACTTTGTAACAAACAGATGAGGATACCTCTCCCTCATCATATCCTCAAGCTCCCATGTAGCTTCTTCTAATTGTTGGTTCCTTCATAAAACTTTCACCAAGCGAGTGTTCTTGTTCCGTAGGACCATTTCACTACGATCCAGATTCTCTATCGGCTGTTCTTCATAAGAAAGATCTTGCTCCAGCGGTACAACTTCTGAGCTGAGTACATGTGAAGGATCAGGTATGTACTTTCTCAGGAGAGATACATGGAACATATCGTGAACTTGAGAGAGATTCGGTGGAAGCACCAATCGATAAGATACCTTTCCAACACGATTCAGTATTTCGAAAGTACTGATATATCTAGGGCTCAACTTCCCCTTCTTTCCAAATCTCATGACCCTCTTCCAGGGAGATATTTGTAAGAACACTTTATCACCCACTTCAAAATCTAGGTCTTTTCTTCGGTTGTCAGCATACCTTTTTTTGTCGACTCTGAGCTGCTCTTATGTGTTGTTGAATAGATCGGACCTTTTCTACCATCTCATCAACAAGATCAGGCCCTAATTGCATTCTTTCCCCAACTTCATCCCAGCAAGTTAGAGTCATGTATTTCTTTCCATAGAGAGATTCATAAGGATCCATCTGAATACTGGAGTGAAAGCTATTATTATAATAAAATTCCACCAAAGGTAGGTGTTGATCCCAACCACCTTTCAAATCCAAAGATAAATCTCTCAACATATCTTCTAGAGTTTGAATCTCCCTCTCAGACTGACCGTTTGTCTGAGGATGATAAGCAGTGCTGAAACTCAACTCTGTATCCAAAGTATGTTGAAGACTTCACCAAAACATTGAGGTAAATCTTGGATCCCGATCAGATATAATGGAAAGTTGTACCCCATGCAATCTTACCACTTCCTTTACATATATCCAGGCAAGCTGATCTAGGGAGAAATCCTCTCTAATAGGAATGAAGTGTGAAGACTTTGTAAGACCATCAACTATGACCCAGATAGCATTATTGCCTTTGGATGTTTTAGGAAGTCCTGTGACAAAGTCCATAGTGATGTTTTCTAATTTCCATTCGGGTATGGGTAATGGTTTTAACATCCCCTTAGACTTCTGTCTCTCAGCTTTAACTTGCTGAAAAACCAAGCATCGAGAGACATAATCAGCAATATCTCTTTTCATGTCATCCCATGAGAAGTACACTTTCAGGTCCCTATACATCTTCGTGCTTTTAGGATGAATAGAGAATGAAGAATTATGAGCCTCATCTAGTAGCTCCTTCTTTAATTCGGGGATGGGAGGAACACAAACCCGATTCTTGAACTTTATTATCCCATCACAATCAAGTTTGAATTCAGGAACATTTCTCACCTTCTTTTGTAACTCGACATCTTCTTTTTGTGCCTCTTTAATCATCACATGTATATATGGTTGAACATTCATTGGAGAAAGATACGGTTTTTCCCCTTCCATTATAATTCCAAGATCCATCCTTTGTAAATCCATAAATATTAGATCTTTTGTGATCCTCATCATAGATAAACTGGAATGGTCTTGTCGACTTAATGCATCTGCCACCTTGTTTGCTTTCCCAGGGTGGTAATGAATTGAGGAGTCGTAATCCTTAATCAGCTCAAACCATCTTTTTTGGCGCATTTTCAGCTCCTTTTGTGTGAAAATATACTTTAAACTTTTATGATCAGTATAAATGTCACACCTTTCTCCATAATGATAATGCATCCAAATATTTAATGAAAATATTGCCACAGCTAACTCCAAATCATGAGTTGGGTAATTTTTATCATGGATTTTCAACTTTCATGAGGCATTAGCTATCACCATATCATTTTTCATAAGAACACACCCCAATCCCTTCTTGGATGCATCACTGTAGATCACAAACCTTTCTCCACTACAAGGAAGTGTGATCACAGGTGCTCTGGATAACCTTCTTTTCAACTCCTTGAAATTCTCTTCACATTCTTTCGTCCAAACAAACTTAACTCCTTTCCGAGTCAACTTGGAGAGTGGATTAGATAATCATGAAAAATCATTCAAAAAACGTCGATAATATCCAGCCAAACCATGAAAACTTCAGATCTCAGTTACTGTTGTTGGTCTCGACCATCTTTCGATAACCTCTTTTTTTGTTGGATCCAAAGATATCCCCTATTTTGAGATTATGTGACCCGAAAATGAAACTTTTTGAAGCCAAAATTCACACTTGGTAAATTTGTCAAAAAGCTTCTCTTTTCTCATGGTATTCAATATAATTCTCAAGTGATATTCATGTTCTTCTTTGCTCTTTGAATAGACAAGAATATCGTCTATAAGGACTACCACAAACAGATCAAGATAGTCTCTAAAGACTCTATTCATTAGATCCATGAAGATAGCAGGGTCATTAGTAAGACCAAATGGCATCACTATAAATTCATAGTGTCCATACCTTGTACGGAAAGCTGTCTTTGGTATATCCTCCCTTTTGACCCTTAATTGATGATACCCTGAACGAAGATCAATCTTGGAAAAGTATTGAGCTCCGCGTAGTTGGTCAAATAAGTCATCAATGCGCGGGAGAGGATATTTTTTCTTGATAGTGATCTTGTTAACTTATCGATAATCAATGCAGAGTCTCATTGATCCATATTTCTTCTTAACAAATAGAACAGGTGCTCCCCAAGGTGACGCACTAGGGCATATGAATCCCTTATCAAGATTCTCTTGGAGTTACTTCTTCAATTCCTGCAACTCAATTGGGGCTATTCTATAAGGTGTCTGTGAAATAGTCAAAGGACCCGGTACGAGTTCTATTGAAAACTCAACTTCACGATTTGGTGGAAGACCCGGTAATTCCTCCAGAAAGACATCGTCAAACTCCCGTACAATGGTAATATTCTTAATCGTGAGTTTCTCACTAACCATTTGAGATCAATATCCTTCATTTAGTGGAATCAAGACCCATAAGATGGAAGAAATTTCCACTAGAAGGTTATGTTCATTCTTGCATCGATAGATGATCATAGATTGATCTAGAATATGAAATGTGACTTCCCTTCTTTGGAAATTGATATGAGATCCATATATAGAATGCCAATCCATGCCAAAAATCACATCAAATTCCACTATAGGAAAGATCACAAGATTTTCAGGAATCACTTTCCCACAAAATTCAATCGGAGAATAATTATAAACTTTTGATGTGACTGTTGTCCCATTAGGGGTTGTCACATCTAACTCAACATATAATTGTTCAGGTAATACGGTGATACCCTTAGAAAATTATTTAGAAATAAATTAGTGGGTTGATCCACAATAAAATAAATCATTTTCTACATTAGAGTGGATGGTAAGTTTACCTACCACCACTTCGTTATCGTACTCCACAACGCTGATAGAAATTGCATGTGACTTTCCTTTGTCTTTAGCCTTTAGAGTTTGTTTACGTCGACCATCATCATCAACCCTTGGATTAGGGAACTGATTGGCATAATACCCCATTTCCTTTCATTTTAAACATTGAAGTGTATGAGGTTCATTCTGTGTATCCCTTCGTTTGTTTGCATCATTATACATTTTCTTCCCATCATTGCAGCATTCAAATGCCCGATGACCTTCCTTTCCACATTTGAAACATTTACTTGTCCATTTAAGACAACTCCCTCAATGTTTCTTTCCACACTTTGAGCATAAGGGAAAACTCATCTTCTTTTCAGTGTTCTCTTTAGATTTTCCTTTGAATTCCATTTTCCTCTTATTATCAAACCCATATGACTGATCGGTTACTCCAATCTCCATCTCAACCTTGAGAACACATCGAACGATTTCCTCATTTCTATTAAAGTCCCTTATGGCTAACGCCCTTCAAAGACTTGGTTTTAAGCCACTAAAGAATCAATCGATCTTACTCTCAGGTTGGATAATAATACAAGAAGTGTACCTTCCAAGTCTTGTAAAATTTTCTTCATAGGTACAAATATATTCATCATCCTTTTTCTTTAGTTCAAGAAACTCCTTCTCCATATTTGTTCGGAGAATACGAGGGAAGTACTTATTTACAAATAAGTTCTTGAACTCGTCCCATTCAATGGACTCAATTTCGTCTCTTGGCCTCGTATTCTTGATAAGATTCCACCATTTATCAGCATCACCTTCCAAACGATGCATTGCTAAGATGAATTTATCATGTTCAGAACATTGAAGAACTGAAAATATCTTTTCAATAGTACTGATCCATTGTTCACCAACTAATGGATCAGTAGACCCGCTGAATGAAGGTGGACGCTGTCTCATGAAGGATTCAACAGAATGTTGATCCTTCCTTTTCTCATTTGGAAGTCATGCACGATTCACAGCTTGAGAAAGTTGTGTGAGAATAGCTACAAGATTTTTCATTCTAGCTCCCATAATGTTTGGTTTCTCAGGGGGACAATCATTGCATTGTCAGTCGCATTCAGCATTAACACGGTTCCTTCGGGTTCTAGACATTGACTAAAACCAAGAAGAATAGTGTGAGCAACACTAATTATAATTGGAAAACCACATAATCAAGAATAAAATTTCACACTTAAGGTCTTATCCTAGGTTATTCATGGCCATTTCTAAGACACTAATATTGTGTTATATGCTTAGACTTATCCTTTGGATTCATACTAAGGCTTTCACATCCTAGTTTCCAAAGGTTGACTATACCTTTCCTGTAATACCAACTATAATGACCCATACTTACATACATTGTTAGTAATTCAAAATTTAAGTACACATATTACAACATATAAAAAACCATGAAATGACTGTATAGGTATAGTGTATTTAGAAATTGGGAAACATAAACAACTGGTTCATAAAGCATCTACGTTGCCTCCCATTTATTTCATCATATCTAGAGTCCCTTTTGGCATATCCTACTTAATAACCTTCTTCCAGACCTGTGGAAAGAAAACATACAAAAGAGTGAGCTCAAATTCTCAGTAAGGGTAAAAAAAAGAAATATCAATCACTTAATATTCATAAAAACATAACATTTTGGAAATCTTAACCTGCGAAAGTGATCATAATTTAATAACATGGGATAAATTATAGTAGTGAAATGTAATCCCAATAATCATAATGAAAAACATGAAACATTGTGTAATACACACATAATCATAGAGAATCATTTCTTATTACTCAAAACTTATTTCCAAGACTATCTTAGTGGACAAAGTCCATTTCTGATCCGAGTTCATTCCTCGTTTCAGTCATGTTTCACTGAACTAGTTTAACCTACCGTTCCAGCCATGTCTATCTCATGAGATATAAAATCTTTACCCAATTAATTGGAGGGAGATATAGGTCCCACCCATCTCAAAATGATACCATTATTATGTGTGCCACAAAATTAAAAAATCATACATCATTGCATAACCCATGTAATAAAAATGGGATTCTTAAACATCATGACATCATAAAACAATTCATATAAGATAAAGGAATTCATAAAAATAATTTCATCAAAAAATATTCAAATAAATGTAATAATAGGGATATAAACAGAACCCTATATTATCTTATATGGAAAATAATTTTGATAAAACACTTGAACTCCATTCTTGAGAAAAATATCATTTCTACTTCAAAAACATTTTTCCTTTCTTAACATGTCATACAATTTTAAACTAAAAGAAGTTGATTAAAAATAAACATGAAAACAAGTAAAGTATTCTTCTTGGAAATAATTTTTTAAAAATCCATTCATGTCGTATAAGTTAAATAACATTCTTCTCGTACTTTTTTCCAAAAAAGTCAAAAAGTACGTCATACGAAAAACGACAAAAGATTCCTTTCATATATTTTACTAAAAACTCACCGAAGGGTAAAATTGGATTTAAAAAATTGTAGGTGGATGGAAATAATATTACATATTGATGAAACATGGATGTGGATGATAAAATATTCCCCAGTAAATTCTGAAGTATAAACAATCTTGGATAAAAATGAGATTGTGAGATTTTCCCTTACCTTAGGTCTGATTTGTTTCATAAGTGTCCGAACCTCCTGTATAATGACTTAAATAATGTAATTGACTTATTCTAGAATCATAATCATTGTTATGATATCATATATGGTCATATTCGTAGCTTATTATTAGTAATATTTCATTGTTACTTCTTATTCGGGTGTTTATTACTTTTTGTTCTTATGCGTGTTTTGTCGAATAAATTCTTATTATTATTTTTAGGTTATAGATACATCATTTAAAGAATTTTATTAGTGTAATATATATCATATTCATTCATTCAGTTCATTCAGTTCATTTATATAATCATTATGCAATTAAGATCATGTAGAACGAGTCGCATAACATCGTGGAGACGGTATTCCATACGTATGCACGAGCGATGATATCGTTCACATGATCATGAAATTGTATTGGAGTGTATGTATACTATTTCAGAATCGATATCACGTTACAATAATCATATATAGTTATTATTTTCACCATTATACCCATCCAATTAAGGTGGTTGTGGAAAATAGATTACACCACGGCGTGGAGACGGTATTCCGTACGTACGCACACGCGGTGATTTCATTTTCTGTAGGATGGATAGATGGTGATATAGGGTTGTTTAATAATTATAATAACATATCAGTATATCAGTGATACTTATGTTATTACTTCATAATGAAACTACTAAATAAGAAGAATATGAAGAAGAAATAAAGTTGAAATAATTGGTAACTGACATTACCTCTTCTTTGAAGCGCCTCTTTGTGACCTCCTTTTAGGGCACTAAAATTGGTCTTTGAAGAAGACCAGAACCTCTAGGATGATTCTAGGGAAGTGGAAAGGAGAAATTGACAGGGGTTTTCCGAGCTTTAATTCTCAATGTGGTGTGAGGAAGAGAGAGAGGAGGTGCCCTTTTATATGGGAGGAGAGGGGCACCTTTGGAAAAACTAAAAATATTATTTTATTGTAAAGTCATATTTGGTTTTAAATAGATCCAAATTGATTTATTTAGATGCAAAGGTTGGGATGGTTCGAAATCCTCTCATCAAATTGAATTTAGACAAGGTTAGGTACCTATTTTAACCAAATAATTTAGATTTAACATTAAGTTAAATAATTTTACTTTTACGGTGTCTTCTAGTTTTCTTACACTATAAGGTTAATAAACTTACTATAAAAATCCAAACGAACCCCAAGTTGTTCATTATTAATATATATAACCTTATATAAGTCATTTTGCCGAACCTTATATTTTTAGGAATAAAATAACAATTAATAATATAATATGTTTTTAAAAAACTATTTTATTTCAATTTTGACACTATTTAGTAATTGATTTTTGTGAAACACAGAACAGAATTATTATTTCTAAAAAAGTGAATTAAATCAATACTAACATTTAAAATTAACATAGAAAATTATTGTAATTTATAAAAAGTCTCAAATTACATTTATTTGGGTATTTATAACATCAATTATCTCAATATTTCATTAATAAGATAATTACTGCATAATTATTGTGTCATAAATAAATTAAATTATTTAAGGACTAAAAATTACAAATAAAATATCATTATGTAGGAAATCGTTTTAGATTTCTAATGAATATTTATAGTCAAATTTATCTTATGTATTATCCTATATTAAAAATTATTTACTTATTAAACATTGATTTTAACTATTTTAACCCTTCTTTTAATAAATTCATAATAAATGTCCTAATCTAATCCAAGTGGGCCTAAATGGTCATATTTTATTCCTATGGTTGTTTTTGTTCGAATTACACTTATCCAATAGAATTAGAACATGTGTTAGGGTAATAATTATATCATTTTTACCCTTAATTACCCTATTTACTTTTAACCGTGGTAAATAAAAGTAAAAAGTTACTATTCACCAAAAATTATTTTCATCTCATTGAACCACATTTTACTTGCTAAAATCAACCGTTTCTCTCGGCTATTTGAAATTCCACTCACAGAAGCAGTAAAATTTAGTCTTATGTCAATTTGCATGTTCTCCTAGGATGTGGGTAAAAGATTGTGAAAAGTTCAATAAAATTTTTATATATCTAAACTTATTATAAAATTACTCCAATGAATTACATTGAACTTATATAGGTATTATGTATCAATTTTGACCTAAAATAAATTTAAATAAAATAAATAATTATTTAAATAAAAAGTCGGTTTTTAAATAGTAACCTAGTGTTTTCACTATTCATCAAAAATTGAATGTTTCCAGAAAAATACCAAAATTTCACCCTAGGCTAATTTCGATATTCCGAATCCAAAAACGAATTCCATTTTGAAAAATAAAATTTAAAAAATTTAAAAAATTTGTTTTTAATATTCATAACGGCTAGATTTAATAATATTTTAATAGCATATTTTTGTTTAGTGAAACTCGGTATTACGTACGATGCAAGAAATCAAGGAAGGTCGTGATTGCGTGTAAAGAAAGACAAGCTAGTGTTGTGTGTAGTGAAATATTCCTTTGATAATTTATATAACATAAAAACAAAATATGTCTTATAAAAGTCACGGGTGTTACACATACACTTCAATACAATTCCACGATCATGGGAATGATATCATCGCTCATGCATACGTACGGACTACCGTCTCCACGACGCGATGAGATTCATGCTCCATGTTAACCATTCATGAATAATTATAAAGTATATATAATAAGTAATCATGAAATATATGACATAATAATGATACCGGATTTATGTATATATATATGTATGTCATCTACTTAATTCCATTCAATTCAATAAGGAAACGAAAACAGCGTACATGCATACGTACGGCCTACCGTCTCCATGAATGGTGTATTTCATTCAATTTATCAATCTATCATATATATATATGTATATGATGAATATATATTACATATAAATCATGTTTTACACTTTAGAATAAATTAAATCAGGATATAAGTAATAATATCAAGAACAACAAGTCCAAACATGTATGATAACTAAAACGATTTTTCCCAAAACGCTGCTTTAACATGGAACTTACAAAAGAACGTGTAATATAAAGTCATAAGTGAACCATATATGATATCATAAAAATGGGTATGATTCTATAATAAGTCAATGACATTAATTAATCATTATACAGGAGGTTCGGATACATACGAAGCATATCGGACCTAAGGTAAGGGATAATTATTCAAATCTCATTCTTATCCGAGATTGTTTACTCGTAAGTATTTACTGGGGGTTATGTTTATTTTCCATGTCCATATGCTCTCAAAATGTTTTTATAAATTGTTTGCATTCCTTCCATGTATATTTAAGACATTTTTACCCTTTTCTTACATTTACCACATCGAATGGAAGGAATCATTCTTTTATTTACCATACGAGGTACCTTTTGACTTTCCCGACAAAAGTATGAGGAGATTGTTATTTTTATCTTATACGACGTGAACAGATTTTTACGGTTTTATAAAGCCTTATTTTCATGAAGATTCCTACAAAATATTTCATTACTAATTTCAACAAAATCCTTTTCTTTTAGAATTTCGTGAAATTTTGTGAAAAGAAAATGATTTTGAAGAAGAAAGGATATTTTCCTCAAGAATTCATTTCTAGTGTTTTATCAAAACCATTTTTCATCTATGATGACATTATTTCATATGTGTATGTTTCAAGTATAATGTCTCTATGATTTACATGGTTTCAATTTTCTTATGATGAAATATCCATTTGTTTTATATTGATTATTTGATGATGGGATTATATTTATGAAACCCATTTTATTCTTTAGGTTATGATGGATGTTTTATGTTTATTTTGTGTCACAAGTAAGAATGATTTCATTATGAGTTGGGTGAGACCTATATCTCCATCCAATGCATTGGGTAAAGATTTATATCTCATGAGATACATATGGATGGAACGTTAAGTTAATCCGGTTCACTGATACAGGATTGGAATGAGGAGTGAACTCGATTATGAAAGGGACTTTGTCCACTAAGATGGTCTTGGTAGCAATGCCTTGGCTAATATGGAAATCATAACCAGTGCTGAATGGTTTCCACAATTACATGATTCATTCCCATTCTATTTTATCAAGATTTTTTTTCCATTATAATACATTCCTTACATACATCCAAGATTTATGTCCTTGCTCAAGATTTTGATGTTTAGATTTTATGTTCAAGATTTTGCATTCAAATGATTATGGATTGTTTTATGTTCTCTATGCTTACCCTTACTGATCATTTGAGCTCACCCTTTTTATGTTTTCTTTTCCACAGGATATAAAGAAAGGTTTTAGGTTAAAAAAAGGGGGAATATCTTTATGGGAGATGTTGAAGATCGTTCACCATGATTAGAAGATTACATTCCATGATTCCAAAGACACTAAACTATTACGGTCCTTGTGTGTCTGTGTTGGTTATGTACTACGTATTCCGCAAACATAATGTATTGCCCTTGTAAGGAAAGCTTCGGGTCTCTACGATTGGTATCAGATGAAAGGTTTAGTTAACCTTTGGAAACTAGGATGCGAAAACGTTAGTGAGGTCCCTGGAGATATTTCTATGGTATGTCTAGGGATGTCCCTAAGGATAAGTATACTTATAGGATATAGTCCTAGAACTACGGTAACGATATTAGAATTTAACCTAAGATGTTAGATATGGAAGGTACTCCCCCTTTACTATGTTCTTTTCCCTAGCATGATTTTTTCCTCTCACACTATTCGTTTTGGGTTTTAGAAAATGGCTGGAAATAGGAAGATTCACGATAATGGAGGATATGACGGCCAATGGAATGATATTCTTCAGGAGCAACCAAATGAAACAGGATTTGGAAGTCCAAACATCGTTATTATTCCTAATCAGCAATATCATAATATAATCAATAATCTCAACTTTGATAAGTTTCCTGACTCTGATAATAAGAGAAAGATGGAGTTTTATGATGATCATAGAGGAAAGAAAGTTTAATTTCCCACATGTAAATCATGTGGGAAGAGGCATCGGGGAGATTGTTTCAAAGGAACTGGAAGATGCTTTGGGTGTGGAAAAGAAGGACATAAATCTAGTAAGTGAAAAGGAAAAGGTTCAGTTAACACCATGGAAAATGATAATGGTATTTCTATGACATCAACAATGATTAGATGTTTTAAATGTGGAATGTATGGGCATCATGAAAACCAATTCCCTAAGGGAAAATCTAATGAAGAGAATCATCATGGTCATATGAGTAGTATTTATGTGGATGATGATGAAGAGACTACAAATGAAATATGAGATGAAAGAAATGATGAAGCTCAGTCAGTGGTTTAAGAAGTTAGTGGAATGACTGTATGTTTATAAAGAACAATGTATGGAACTATGCAATAATGAATCATCTAAGGATTGTTACACTATTGTTTTTCCTAAAGTATTTGAAAGTATATGTTGAATGGTATCGGAAACCATGGAAGGTAATTTAGATATTTTTGGAAAGTAGATGATATGCTAATAATGAAGGGATAAGAAGATAATGAGATGTTTGAATGTATTCATGAGTTCATGACTGATATAAGGACTAAGTTATATTATGGTTTGATTATATATATTTTTTGGGATTTTGGTATGTGGAAAGAGTTACCTTTTGACAGTATTCATTTTTTCACTAAGGTTCTATGGTAATTTATGTTTCATGAGAATATATGACTATGGTATTCATGTGTTTGGAATGCAACCAACAAGATATATCTTATGATATATGTGGGATAAATGCTCGTATTCACATTCTTGGTAGATAACCATTCTAGTAATTGTTTTTTTTATACTATGATCTTGGACCGAAGTATTTTAGATAAGCCTAAAAATTGGAATGGATTATGTTGGACATAAGTTAGTATTGTTTAAGGATAGGACTTTTTTCGATATTATTGATGGGATGTTATAGTAATGTAGTTTTAGAAAAAGTACAACCTGCAAGATGGGCGACATCCCATCGCGTCGGACAAGGCTATGGGAATCGAACCCACAACTGAAGTTTGACTGGCCTTTATCGCCTACCACTGGCCTACAAGAAGTCCCTGGTTAGTAGAAACTAGTTTTATTTTATTAAGCAGTATGATATATAAAGTATAAATTCATTTTTGGAATCGTATATGATTAACCACACCATAGATGGACTTATGTATATTTGATAACTTTTGCTAACCTTTTGTTTGAAACAAATGGAATGACCCATCATTCTATCACATGATCTGTTAACACTTCACTAATAACAAATTCAACTTAATTTCTTTAAGTGATGATGTGGATATTGTTCAAGGCCCGAACAACTGTGAGATTGAACCAAAATCAAGTAAGTATTTCTTTTGATTCGAAAATTCTTCAACATTAGGGAAATGATCCTGAAAACCAAAAATGTTTTCCTAGTGCCCTTATATATGATGAATCAGATGGTACCTTAGATCATCAAAAATTTATGGCTTTGTGATTATTGGGTTTTTCATATCCATGTTCTCTACAACTATCCATCATAACTTGATGGTTAGGTTTCTCTTTCATATCCATATTTTCATATATGTTATCCTATGTGGAAACCAAGTGATTAGTTAATTTGGGTAACCATTACGTTTCATACTTTAGTTTTTAAAGTTATGTTTTGTTATTTCATTTTACGATGTGGGTTTCAATTAATGAAACTTTCAAGTAGAAAACCATGTATAACCCCGACGAATTTCGAGGGCAAATTTCATTTTAAGGGGGGTAGAATGTAACAACCCGAGATTTTATGATAAGTATTTTTTAAAATTTATTATATGTCATGTGTTTTTTGCTACACCAACATTATCTTGTGCTATACGCAACACCGTATTAGCTTTCAGTATACACACCACTATTCTTGGATTGTGTTACACACAATTTCATGTTCGTTTGATAGTCGTCATTCTATGCAACATTGAGAGTATATATATATATATATATATATATATATTCAACATATAAATGAAATATGGTTGGATTCTGTTATACAAAACAACAAAGGAGTCTTGCACAGCACGCAACCCTGACTTGGATTGCACTACACGCAATCGCGACCTTCCACGATAGCGTGTGTTGTACGCAATATCAGGTTTCACTAAACAACGATATATTGTTATAATATTATGAACAAGCCGTTATGAATAGTATTAACTACATTTTTAAGTTTATAACATTATTATTCATCTTACATATTTTTTAGAACATGGTATGAGAACAAAATAAATTTTTCGGATAAAATAAGTATTTTTCAAAAAATGTAGTTTTGCCGCATTTTTATGGCGCACACACTTTAAATCTTTTTTTGACATGTCTATAAGTTCAATATAAAAAAATAAAATTCTTATTTGGAATCAAAACATAAAAATTTACTTTGGATAAATTTTTCATATTATTCTGATAACTTTCATATTTTAATGAATAGTAAAAACACTCTATATTTTAATTAAAAACAACTTTTTTCATCACAATAATTTATATGGTTAGATTATCTTTTTAATAGGTTTTAATGTGTAATTAGAATATATTTTTACCATTTAATCCAATGTTGGTCATTGGAATTAATTTCACTTTGAAATTGGATATAAAAAAGTATCAATCTTTTGATAGTTATTGTTTCTTAAAAACGCGCTATTTGTTTTGATAACGCGAATTATATTTAAAATTTATTAATGCCACTTATATGTTTTTAATTTGGAAAAATAGAAATCAATTTTTAATTCGGAATATCAAATAATTCTTAGGCTGAATTTTTGGTATTTTTCTAAAAAACATCAATTTTCGATGAATAGTGAAACCACTTTGTGGTAGATAAAAAACTGAATTTTTCATTTAAATGAAATTTTACCACTTATATGATTTTAATTTCAAAAATCCAAGAGACACGGTTAATATCAAGGACTAAAATGTGGTTCAATGAGATGAAAATATTTTTTGGTGAATAGTAACTTTTTACTTTTAATTACCACGGTTAAAAGTAAATAGGATAATTAAGGGTAAAAATGATATTATTATTACCCAAACACATGTCCTAATTCTATTGTATAAGTGTAATTCGACCAAAAACAACCTTAGGAATAAAATATGACCATTTAGGTCCACTTGGATTAGATTAGGATATTTATTATTAATTTATTTAAAGAAGTGTTAAAATAGTTAAAATCAAAGTTCAATAACTAAATAATTTTTTATATAGAGTTATACATAAGATAAATTCGACTATAAATATTCATTAGAAATATAATAATATTTCCTACTTAATGGTATTTTATTTATAATTTTTATACATTAAATAATTTATGTTATTTATGACACAATGGTGAGGCAGTAATTACCTAAATAATGAAATATTAAAATAATTAATATTATAAATACACAAATAAATGAAATTTGATACTTTTATGAATTAAACTAATTTTCTAGGTTAATATAACATGTTATTATTGATTTAATTAACTTTTTTAGAACTAATCATTCTGTTATGATTTTCACAAAAATCAATTACCAAATAGTGTCAAAATTGACATAAAATAGTTTTTTAAAAAAATATAATATTATTAATTGTTATTTTTTTCCTAAAAATCTAATAATCGTAAAAATGACTTATATAAGGTTATATATATTAATAATAAACAACTTGGGGTTCGTTTGGATTGTTATAGTTTGTTTATTAACCATATAGTGTAAGAAAACAAGAAGACACTGTAAAAGTAAAATTATTAAACATAAAGTTAAATCAAAATGTTAAGGTTAAAATAGAAACCTAAACTTTTATAAATTCTATTGTATGAGAGGATTTCGACACATACCCACCTTATATTATAAATAAATCAATTTTAAGCTATTAAAAACCGAATATGACATTATAATAAAATAATATTTTTAGTTTTTCCAAAGGTGCCCCTCTCCTCCCTTATAAAAGGGCACCACTTCCCTCTTCTCTTCACACCAATTTTAACCTTGATGCTCAGCCAAACCCTACCAATTTCTCTTCTCCACTTCCATAGAAACATCCTATAGGTCCTGGACATCTTCAAAGACCATCTTTAGTGCCCTAAGAGGATGTTAAGAAGAGCCGCTTCAAAGAAGAGTTAATGTCTGTTACCGATTATTTCAACTTTAGTTCTTCTTATACTTATTCTTATTTAGTTGTTTCATTATTAAGTAATAACATCAGTATCAATAAAATACCTATATGTTATTATAAGTATGAAACAACTCTATTTCACCATCTATCCATCCTACGGAAAAATAAATCACCGCGCGTGCGTACGTACGGAATACCGTCTCCATGCCGTGGTGAAATCTATTTTACACCACCACCTTACTTGGATGGGTATAAGGGTGTAAATAAATAACTATATATGATTATTTTAAAGTGATATTTATTCTTAAATATTATACATACACTTCAATAAAATTCCACGATCATGGGAATGATATCATCGCTCGTGCGTACGTACGAACTACCGTCTCCACGAAGCGATGAGATTCATCCTCCATGTTAACCAATCATGAATAATTATAAAGTATATATAATAAGTAATAATGAAATATATGACATAATAATTATACTGGATTTATGTATATATATATGTATTGCATCTACTTAATTCCATTCAATTCAATAAGGAAACGAAAACTGCGTTCATGCGTACGTACGGCCTACCGTCTCCATGAACGGTGTATTTCATTCCATTTATTGATATATCATATATATATATGTATATGATGAATATATATTACATATAAATCATGTTTTACACCTTTTAATTAATTAAATTAGGATATAAGTAATAATATCAAGAACAACAAGTCCAAACATGTATGATAAATAAAACGATTTTACCCAAAATGATGCTTTAACATGGAACTTACAAAAAAACGGGTAATATAAAGTCATAAGTGAACCATATATCATATCATAACAATGAGTATGATTATGTAATAAGTCAATGACATTATTTAAATCATTATAAAGGAGGTTCGGATACATATGAAGCATATCGGACCTAAGGTAAGGGATAATTATTCCAATCTCATTCTTATCCGAGATTGTTTAGTCGTAAGTATTTACTGTGGGTTATGCTTATTATCCATGTCCATATGCTCTCAAAATGTTTTCATAAAATGTTTACTTTAATTCCATGTATATTTAAGCCATTTTTACCCTTTTCTTACTTTTACCACATCGTATTGAAGGAAGCTTTCTTTATTTTACCATACGAGGTACTTTTTTTGACTTTTCCGACAAAATTATGAGGAGATTGTTATTTTTAACTTATACGGCACGAACGGATTTTTATGGTTTTATAAAGCCTTATTTTCATGAAACTTCCTAAAAAATATTTCATGACTATTTTCAATAGAATCGTTTTCTTTTAAAATTTCCTGACATTTTGTGAAAAGAAAATGATTTTGAAGAAGAAATGATATTTTCCACAAGAATTCATTTCAAGTGTTTTATCAAAGCTATTTTTCATCTAATATGGCATTTATTTCATATGTGAATGTTTCAAGTATAATTTTGCTATTATTTACATGGTTTCACTTTTCTTATGATGAAATATCTATTTTTTTATATTGATTATGTGATAATGGGAAGATGCTTATGAAACCCATTTTATTATTTGGGTTATGATGAATGTTTCAAGTTTATTTTGTGGCACAAGTAAGAATGATTTCATTATGATATGGGTGGGACCTATATCTCCCTCCAATGCATTGGGTAACGATTTATATCTCATGAGATATACATGGATGGAATGGTAAGTTAATCCGGTTCAGTGATACAGTACAGGAATGAGGTGTGAACTCGATTCAGAAAGGGACTTTGTCCACTAAGATGGTCTTGGCAGCAATGCATTGGCTATTATGGAAATCATAACAAGTGCTGAATGGTTTCCACAATTACATGATTTATTCCCATGATCTTTTATCAAGATTGATGTTCCATTATAATACATGCCTTATGTACTTCCACGATTTATGTCCTTGCTCATGATTTTGATGCTTAGATTTTATGTTCAATATTTTGCATTCAAATGTTTATGGATTGTTTTATATTCTCTATGATTACCCTTACTGAGAATTTGAGCTCACCCTTTTTATGTTTTCTTTTCCCCAAGATATAAAGAATGGTTTTAGGTAAGAAAAAAATAAGAAGATCTTTATGGGTGATTTTGAAGATCTTTCACTTCGATTAGAAGATTACGTTACAAGTTTCCAAAGACACTAAACTATTACAGTCCTTGTGTGTCTATTTTTGTTATGTACTAAGTATTCCGCAAAATTAATGTATTTTCCTTGTACGTCAAGCTTACGATCTCTACAGTTTGTATCTTTGTCCTTGGTATGCAAATAAGTTAAGGTTGAAAAATAAAATTTAAAGGGGTTATTGCATCTATTACCAATACCAGAATGTAAATGGGAGAACATCACTATGGATTTTGTCATTAGACTACACAAAACCAATAGAGGGGTTAATTATATATTCATAGTAGATTATCACATTAAAGTGTCATCACACTTCATCGGTATTTGAGAATAATTCTTTCTAAATTTTATTTCCATGATATAAATTAATAAGGGGTAATGTTACATGGAGTATCACATTCAGTTGAATCAGATAGTGATTATCGGTTCACCTAAAAGTTCTAGAGAAGCCTTTAGTAAGAACATGATACATAAGTGTGTTTCATAACTACTTATAATACTCAGATAAATGGAAAAAGTGAATGAAAAATTCAAACCCCAGATGATATGTTGAGATATTGTTCTATGGATTTCAAAGTTGGATGGTATCTACACCTTCCCCCTGTTGAGTTTTCTTAATGCAATAGCTTTCACTCAAGCATTCTAATGACACCTTCTGAATCCCTATATAGGATGAAATATAGAGCTCCAATATGATGGGATGAGGTTGGAGAATGAAATACATTAGGAAATCAGTTCATTAAAGAAATGGTTGATAAGATTAGAACCATTCAGTAGCATATCAAGGTATCTCAATGATATCAAAAAATTTATTTTGATAACTGGTGGCATGATCTAGAATTTGAAGTTATTGAAATGGTGTTTCTATAAATCTTACCCTGAAAGAAAGTTATGAAGTTCAAAAAAGGAAGGTAAACTAACCCCAGGGTATATGATCCTTTTTGATATTCTTTATCATATCAGGATGGTCACCTATGGTTTGGAACTTCCTTCAAATATCTTATAAGTCAATGATGTGTTTAATGTCTCTATCTTGTGGAAGTACATACCTAACCCTTCACATGTACAGAATGTAGAGTTCATACCATTAGAGAATGATGTTTCACACGATGAACGACCAATTTAATTTATGAACTAATCACAGAAAATTCTACAAAATAAGACAAATCACATACATAAAATCTTGTGGAGAAATCACAAGTTAGATGAAGCTATGTAGGAACATGAGGATATAATGAAGCAGAATTATCCTCATTTTTTACACAAGTGATATATTTCAAGGGGGGAATTCAACTTAACGGGGTAAAATGTAATACCCTTAGTTTTTATAGACCTTTTTGAATAAATTAAAATAAATTTTATGTCATGAAATGCAATAAGTCTAACATTATTTTCACACGTCACCAAATTGGCATATGTTATGAGGAAAATGGACTTTTCGTATGATACACATTGCACCGACTTGGTGTACCAAACAAGAAACACCAATGTTTCATTGAAACATCATTTTATTGTAAAATTTATTTAAATGATATAATTATAACCAAGACATTAAACATAGATATATGAATATTAATAACAAATTTTCAGAAAAGAATTAAATTTATTTACATAAATGAAGAATATTTATAATTAAAGATATAATTTTTGGTGGTCTTTATTTGTTTAAAAATAGTATGAACATTTTTTACGGACCATCTGTGAAGAATAATAAAATTAATTTCAAACACATTTAGAAACATAATATTATAAAAAAATTTATTTTTAAACATTGAATTTTATAATTCTCATTGGTTGAATTTTTGGGATATTTCTGAGAAACTCCATTTTTGGATAAATAGTGAAAAATACCGAATTTTAATTCAACAGTACTTTATAAAATAATTTATTTATATAGGTAAATTAGTTTTTAAATTTATTTAAAAGATTAACAAGATAATAATTTTATCAATTTCTATAATTTAGATAATTTGAAACAATTTCACATTGAAATTGGATATAAAAACATAGTTAAATTTGATCATATTTAGTTTAAAAATTCATAGTGTCGTCTCGTCCATGGGATTAAATTTAAATTTATCTCTTCTATTTTTGTTATTTGAATTTGGAAAATTGGATTCCATATTTTTAATATTAATATGTTATAATTTATAATAATTTCAACTTATTTTTTGAACAAAATTATTTGATAAATTAGTTATTATTAATTACATCGATTAAGGTAAGATTAAGCTTAATAAGGGACTAAACATTAACCGTAAGGGCACAAATGGCCTAGAAAATTTTCAAAGATCCAATGGTTGGATATATAATAACCATATACTCTATTTCCTCTAATATTGTATATTATTGGATCAACATGACATGGTAAAAACGTGTGTGGAATTATTTTCCCCATATTATACTTGAGTGCCACTCCTCCTCTTCTATAAAAAGAGATACTCTAATCCCACTTTCTCACACCAATCAACCCACTTAGAATCAGAAAGGATCTACCCAACCCACTTCCCAATATCCCTAACTTAATCCAAGAAGTGTTACCGTGTGTGGAAAGAAATAAAATAGTCTTTTGGCACAAACAAAAAGGAATTACATGATTATGAGGTAACGACTTCTCTCAAGCTCCTTTATTTTATTTTCATTAGCCTCCCCGTAAACCCCATTTACTCCATGATTGTATAAAAACATAGTATCTTAAATATTCTAGGTTTTTTTTATACTAATGGTTTGAACAAAAATTACACAAAAATCTATATAATAGTTAAGGAAAAAACTATTTAGGTGTACGGTGAACTATCGCCTCACAAAATGTTGATTGTTTATTTTTCCCTATTACCTCTCATGATTGAAATTATGATGGAAACAATTTTTATATATGTTATATGTTTTATTTGTCATTTATTTAATATTATTTAATAATTTTTCAACATATATAATTAAACATTCAATTTGATCTAAAAATGATAATTTTTTTGAGCAATTGTGGATTATCACCCCCTCAAAGCGACATGATTAGTTCCCACACTACACAGAATGTATTAAGGATGGTATTAGTGAACATATATGATATATATGATATAATAATAGTTATGTATTAAATATATACATATAAATATATATACACATGTTTCTTTAACCTTATTTTTGGCAAAATGACAATAAAAACAAAACCAACATTCATGTGTATGTGTGGCTTACCGTCTCCATGAACAGTGTATTCCATTTCATAGATATATATTAATTATATTATTATAATAAAAATTTAGTGAATATAAATTATATTAATATCATGGTGTAAATTTTTTCAATAATGATATAATTATAATAACTGTCTATATAACAAATTAAGACCCATGCAAAAAACAAAGTGAATATTACCCGAAGTAAAACCTTACAATAGAATTGTTAATAATGAGGTCAAATAAAGTAATTATAAAACCATATAAGATTTTATATATAATAATATGGTTCTATTATATATATATATATAATGATCTTATATTTATGATATAGGTGTTCTGAACTGGTATAATGACAGTCAAGACACTAGGTAAGGGGATTCAACTTATTTTTTATTTTCATGAGATACTTGCTTTATTCACCACCCATTACTTTTCTGTGGTGTGTATAATTACCATTTATGGATTAAAATATTATTATACTTAAATTTATGTTCATTTTAATAACCATTATATGGTATTTATTTCATGGGGTAAATCTTTCAAAATCTACCAAATCGGTATGAATGTTTCTTCTCAGTTTTCCATCCTTAAGACACATATTTTATTATGAACCTATATTAATTTTAGAGGTGTGTATACTTGGGTTTTAAATGTTATATAATTAATAATATTATTTTAATTATATTTTATGCATCATTTAATTTCTTTTACTTACATAGATAGAATGATCTCAGGTTACCATGTTGTAAAAGTTTTTTTAAATAATCTCATCGTATATTGAGATTGATTATGATTATGTTTCACTTGTTGAAATATGATGATACATCTCTCAAGATAACTCATGAGTTTATTTATCCTATGTTTATTAAAATTATATCCATGTATTTTTATCATTTTTCCTCACTTTTCTACTTATGATAATTAAGAAAATATTTTTAATAAAAATATGACTGTATTTCTCTCTTCGATCATAAATCCATTTTATTTCAAAAACCATGTCTTAAATTATATTTTCTAATAACCATTGAAGATAATTGGAAAGGAAATGGAATTTAAAAAAAATATTGTTTAAAATTTTTCCTTCCAAGTGTTCAAGTATATTTTCAAATAAAAACGTTTTCAAAAATGTTTTAGGTTCTAAGAATAATTTTTTAATGTATAAAGGAAATTTTCCTCTATAAATGATTTTAGAAGACATTTAAAAATTATTTTCCATATGTTATGGAATATATTATTGTTACTTATTCCATTCTAGGAAAATTATTGTATTTTTACATTCAGGTTATTTCTCTAAATGGATTGTTTTTTAATGTAATGATGTTTATGAAACATGGTTCTTTTTCAATAGTTAAATGCCTTTGAAACCCACTTCTTTTCATAGGCTATTATTTTGACGAAATGATTTTGAAACATGTATATTTTTTCACATGTTATCATATGATAACATGTTTATGATTTTCATTTCATTAAAGGTGTTATGATATGATTTTCAATGATCTTGTGGCACATGTTTGTTTGATTTCAATATGAGACAGCTGGAACATATTTCTCCCTCTAATGCACTGGTAAAAAAATTTCTATCTCCTGAGATAGACTAAGATAGTCTTGGGAGTGAACCATGACTAAAAATATGGTCATTAGAGTCAACTGTGACTACCAAGACCGTTTGAGAAGTTAACTCATGCCGCTGAGATGGTTATGATAGTGAACTGTGACTACAAAGATAGTATGGGGAGTGAACCCATACTACCAAGATGGATTTGGAAGCGATTCCCTGAATACAATATAAATCATATTCTATGATTATGTGGTGTCCAATATTTTATATTTTATTCATATTTTATGCATTCATGGCTTATGTTATTAATTTTGTTATGATTCCTGTATTATGAACTACTAATATTTATTCCATTATTCTTGTTTATGATCTTTTATTGGCATGGTATGATGTTATATTTTCATGATCATATTCTCATACACTTATTATCATGATTATCCTTAAATATATACCACTTATCCCTTACTTATCATCTAACCACACCCATTTTTATGTTTCCATTCCCCCATGAAATTAAGATATGTATTTTGTTGGATGTGTCTAAGAAGGGTGCTAGTTAAGATGAACCTAGTGCCAAATATCATAGATCATTTATAGACTAGTGTTTAGGATTCTATGTTTACAAAGTCACTAGACTAGTATGGTCTTTTGGAATCAATTTTTATAATGTTTTAAGTATTCTACAAAATTTATGTAATGTTAAAGTATGAAAATCAAGGGCCTCTATAGACACACATGGAATTACAAAAAATTTTAAAATGTTAACAATTCATTTTCTTGAAACATTCTTCAAAATGGATATATATTAGAATACAAATAGTCTAAAATTTAAATATCACTATAAAATGAGATTTCGAAACATTATAGTATCATTTTAAACCAAATATTTTTTAAAAACTCATGGTTAACAAATTTTAATCTTATCTAAAATAATGACGTTTTAATATTAATTGAAATGAATTGTACTTAGAAGTTAACAACTAGATCATAAATGGATAATGGATGAAATTTTATTCCATTTCTCATCCTAATTTTCTTAATTAGTGATTATTACAATTTTTTAATAATTTAAGGAAATATATATTTAACATAAAATATCATTAATGCCATTTTGGACACTATTCAATTAATTTGAATTTAAATAAAGCATGATAGTAGACAAATTAGAATATAAACACTTATAAAGTTCATGATATGTTATATTTATGTATAAAATTAATGGAACATAATAAATCACCCAAATTTTATAACTTTTAATATTTTGAAAATAGTTTATTTATTCATAATTTTAATTGAATAAATATTGTATTCGCATTGCGTATGAATTTAATATAATTATTCAATTACTAAAAAATTTTTATAAATTAACATGAGAAAAAAAATTAATTCATATTTTAAATAAATATTTAGGACCAAATTTATCCATTTTTATCATTATAATATAAATTTAGATTTAATAAAATCTAGAGACTGATATTTTGGGTTTATACTTTTCGTAAAAATAATATTACATTCATAATCAATAATAAATGGTGCCGAGTGGAAATATATCAAACTTATAGATACGAATAGTCGAACTAAATTCTCCCAATAGGATAAAGGAATGTGTTATAGGAATTATAAATAATTAACCCAATGTTTTAACTCTATTTTACATGTTTTACCGTTACCATGGTGACAAAATTTTACCAAGGTTATTTTTCATAATGAAAAAAAAATTGGGTCATATTTATCAAATTCTAATCTCTTAATTCAATGTATGGGAAATATTTTTTAGGATTCAAGTAGTATAAATTCATTTTAAAATAAGTGTTCAAAATGCGATGATAACCAATTTTTGAAAAAAATACTTTTTAATTATAACATAAGATTTATTCTTATCCCATGCCTGGAAAAAAATATGAATTCTGAAAAAGTTATTGAATATAAAATTTAAATTTCATTAAAATCATTTTAATGTACTAATTATTTTATTTTATTTTCATAAAAACACATTGCACATATAAAAAATTTATAAAATCATCTATTTTCACTTTCATATGCTTTTTATTTTTATTTTTAATATATTAGTAACTATTGTATTAATTTTATATATGTGTAAACCGTAAATTTTTATAATTTAGTAATTCTAATTCATACCTACCAATCCAACAATTATACAATAACAGTCAAATTAGATGATAATATTTTAATATTTTATCGCAATTCATTTAATATTGATGTTTCATGTATAGAAAACTATTCAAGATATATAATTTTATAAAAAAATGTATCATAACATATCAGTGTTTCACATTTGGTTTTTTTAGATATGTTTCTTTTTCCCCCAAAGTCCGCCATGATCTATGACTTTCCCTCAACGTGTATTTATCCATTTTCATCTGTACATCCATGATGTATAGTTGTTTCATATATTTGGCTTGGTTATGAAAGCAATTTCCTAGTCAAGGGATTAGATCTTTATGGAGTTGTGGTTCTATAAGTCTATCCTTTGATACTATTTAGAGATGGTGAATAATCATAAATATTTTCTAGTTTTCTCTACATTGGATGACCATAAGTTACAAGAATGGATAATGTCGACATGAAACAGGTGATTAGAAGTTATACCTTGATCAATCTAATGGAGTTAGTGTGGAAACAAAAAATACTTGATTAAAAGTAATTCTCAGTTATATGAGAGTCAACCTGGGGGAATATCTATTTTAAATATTTTAAAAATGAACTATTCTAGACTCTTTGGAGTGATAAATAATTTTGAAATCCCCTGGATTCCAGAAGTGTGAATTACTAACTAGAAGATGGAGTTGGTGGGTTGAAAGTATCTAATCAAGTAGTGGTCAACTGTAGCAACCCAATTTCAGGTAATAAACCCTTTATTTATGTACTTTTAGTATATCATGTAATTAGGTTAATATTAGTAAGGTTTGGAGGAATTTTGGATGTTTTCATGTCTTTTTTGGAAGTTCTTGGTTTGAGAACGGTTAGTATAAACTATGAAGTGCCTCTTAGAAACCATGATAATGAGAACATGGGTCACTGGGCGAGTGCAATGTTTTGCCAAACCATGCGGTCATCGTTGTGAAACTGTACTTATTGTGGATAGATGGAAAAGAATAATTGGAACATAGCTTTCCTGATTGTATGATCTAAACATGTGAGGGGGTCTCTCTAGGTAGTATCACCCACACGGTTGGCACACTTTTTTCCAAACAATGTTGTAAAACCATGCGGTTTATAGGTGGAACTCCATGAATTGTGGATCTAATCCTAACTTGAACCTTAATCTCTCTTTATTCCTTTATTTCAACAATGGAACATTTTTATCTTCTCTGAATGGTTGTGGAGACCCTTCTTCTTGATCTGAGAGTAATCTATTGGCGATTCTATGTGCGATAGATGCTCAGATGCCTTGGTATGTTCCCATTTTTTGGTAATTTTTCCATAGTTTCTTCTTCTTACCTATCTTGGATTAGTGGATCAAATTCATTGGGGAGAAATCCATGTGTTTTGATGCCAATAGTGATAAGATATGGTTGTGTTTATGATATAGAACATGTTCTAATGTGGGCTTTTTGATTTTCAACCTATTTTATCGATGTTTTTGTTCCATTATTCATTTTAAACTATGTTTAAAGGTACATGGTTTTAATCATGATACATATTGTCAAAACCTCAAGTATTTATTTGAAATATAATTAATTTTTTATTTTGAATTAAAAATTTTATGTGAAAATCTTGGAAGAAACACTCTTTAGTGACGGTTTGTGAAGTTGTGGAATACTGGTTTTTATGCAAAGTGATTTGTTTCAAAATTTTAAAATGATGATTTTAAAATATAAGAATGATTTATTTTTGTTAAGGGTTAGATAGAAACGTTTTCAATATAAGAACTATTCTATTTAAATGGATTGAAATTTTTATTTTAATCATATTTTCTATAACTGGTTAGTGTGTGTTTATTTTTATTGATGGGATGCTATGGAAGGGGAATGTTTCATTGTGGAACAATTATACTATAATGCTTTTTATGACTTAGTAGACCGATGATATACCACTCAGGATTATAGAACTACCACCAAGGTATTAATGTATGGATGTTTGGAAATGTGATGTAGAATGTTTTATTCCAAATAGCTTTGGGAAAATGTGTTTGAATACTTTCTTGGTTTCTGTCCATGGAAATTGTTTTGGTTTTGAAAATTGGTTTACAATTAGAAAATATTTTTTTACTTTGTTATAAACAAATTTGAATTGTTTCATATGAATTTTTTTATATAAATGTGTGAACAAGTTCTATCCTAGTGACATGATTATGGATGTTTTTCGTGGAAAGCCTACGGATTTTTATACTCAACCCCTATTTGGGATCTTTGTTGAATTTGAAGATATTGTCTATCAAGACATAGGTAAAGGAACATAATTTTATTTTCTTAGTGATTCATCATGATACTTTGAGCATGTCTTTTGGAGTTAGATCTTGGAGCATGTTCGGATTTGTGGAGTTGTGTCTATGGATCCTTTGGGTTTTTTGGATTCATCTTCCTCTATTTATACTAATTCTAGTTTGTTTTTATATATGTTCTCTAATATAATTATTTGTTGAATTTTGGTCTTATTATTAACTTGATATACATAAATTTTCATTACATAGTTCTCATGAATTATATAAGTTATTTGTTTGTTCTTCGTTATTTGGGTTTGGGTTTGTTTTAATTTCAATCAGAAAACCATCCCCTCACTGTTTAAGATGCCCTTTATATTTGTTTTTGGACATTAGAATCTTGATGGTGTCACCTAATCCCTAGTAATGTATTATTGTCTTTCTAATTTAATGGGAATTGGTGGGATGTTACAAATGTTATCATTCTTGGTTAACTAATCTTTCAATTTGTGAAATATGGTATTGGTTGTTAGACATGGATTTGAAAGTAAATATGGTTTATTCCTTGAATAGGTTGGGTGGAAAGGAGTAGAATCTTCAGAAATTGATATCTAGAGCATTAATATGTGTACTAAACTAATTTATGTTAAACATCATGTAACGAAGAAGTTGGGTATATAAGTGTTTTGAGACACTTAAAGGAGTAGTATCCCCATCTTCAACGGTTTAGCTGATTAGATGAGAATGACATTCACATATGGAAATGACTACCCACTATGAGTTCCTAATTCAATTTTGTTAGTGATTTAAGAGTTGGTTAAAATGGTATATTTTATAAAAACATTGAAAAAAGTTTCAAATGTATGATTTTGAAACGTCATGGTAGTGGTATTTTGAAAATTTATTGATTTTCAAAGAGTGTGGTGGATTTTATAAAAATGGGTTGTAATAGAGAGTGTTGAATTTTTGAATGAATTGTTGTGATATATGTGATATTGTGAAAATGTTATTTTTAAGCCATCAGTTTCAAATTGTGATACTAAATGGAGTTTTTTATTGTTATAAAAAATGAAATTGGTAAGGTTTTGAAGAAATCAACTTGAAGATTCTACTAAAAATGTGGTTTCACCTGAGCCACAAGTGAACAAATAGTTGGTTTAAAGAATAGTTCAGGATTTTCAATCCATGTATAGAGGTAACCGTAGGGATGAACCAAGGAAAGTGGATCATTCTTTCTAGTTCTAAAATCAGAATACACATATCTTTTGGGGTGATTCGGAGCCATATAAATTCAAAATGTGGATGACCAGGACAAACTGAATCTTCTTTTTCGTAGGAACACCAATTGAGGTAAAATTCATGTTCTCAACATACATGTCGGTGGATCGTGTATCCTAGTGGAGGGTTTTAGTAGTTCATACTGAATTAAACATAGGTATTTCATGGAAGTATTTGGAATAATTTTTCAACAAATAAGTCTATCCTCACATGTTTAATATTTCTAGAATAATGGACTTCCATAGCATGAAGAAGGAGAATATCTCAGTTTTAAAGTATGTATCAAATTTAATGAATTTAGTCCACTTTACGCCAACAGTTGTTGAATGTGCATCCTTGAATGTATTCATTTTTTAATAAAGGTTGAGACCAGATAATCACTCACATATTTTTGTACATTATGTATAAAATTTTACAGAGATGTTCAATAGTAGTGTTTAATTTGTCATTAGTTTTGGTGATTGAGAATAGCTGTTTTATAGAAGTTCTTTATTAGTTTCTTAATATTTGCTTAATAATTTCTATGGTTTTCCACCATTAATAGAATTAGAGTATACAATTATTCTCATACCAGTGACTTGTCTTATCTTACATTGGTCTTATCAAAAGGAACCAAAAAAACTAAGGGATTTGAAATTGTAATTGTAACAGATGAAAAGTAAATTGTTCATTTGGCCTAGTACATCTCTACTAGAAGTGCTAGTTTTGTTTGTGAAAGATACAGGTGGAACTCTTTGGTTGTGTGTGGGTTATCATAAGCTCAATCAAGTTACATTATAGAATCAATATCCACTTCAATGCATAGATTAAATATTTAATCAATTGAGGGGAACCTAGTGGTTATCTAAAATTGAAATGATATTGGGATATCACTATCACAGGTTCGTAATAAGGATATTCCAAAAATTGATATCAATAGTATACATGGCCATTATGAGTATTTTATTATGATTTCGGTCCTACAAATGCCCCAGAAACCATTGTGTAATTGATGAATAAGATATTTGACAGGAATATAGATTATTTTATAGTGGTATTTTTGAATGAAATATTAGTGCATTCAATGATTCAGGCTGAGAATGAGAAACACTTGGCAACAGTGTTGTCTATTTTGAGGGATCGTCATCTATAAGGAAAATTATCAAAGAGTACTTTTTTGATACAAGATGTTCATTTCCATGGCCATGTTATCTGTGAAATAATTGTTTATATGGATCTAAAAAATTGGAGGATGTGATATCATATAAATTTCTAGGAATTTCTTTGAGATACACAACTTCTTTAGTCTAGATTTTTATTGCCGATATTTTTTTCATGATTTTTCATGACTACCTTCACCAAATAAAACATTTAAAACGAATAGTATTCTATTTAAATGTAATTATTAATGTAAAAAAGTATTTTTAAGACCTTAAGATTCAACTTAAATTGGAAATAATCTTGTTATTTTTGGAATTATGACAAAGGTATGTGATATATTGTGATTCTTTCGGTTCTAGGTTGGGATATGTTCTCATACAGGGAGATCCTTTTACTACTTATAGCTCGTGATAGTTATAAATTCCTGAGAATAACATTCCAACACATTATTTCTAGTAATTTGTAGTAATCTATTATTTGATTACATGATGAAATTTCATATTTGGTGAGAAATTCACGGTGTTTATAGATCATAAGACCATGAAACATACTTTCTCACAAATGGATTGGAACCTATGATAACAAATATTGATGGAGTATTTCTAAATGTTTGAATTTCTATTAATGTATACACCAGGTAATGGAAATTCAGAAGAAGATGCATTAAGAAGGAATTCATATAGTGAGTTGAAAAAATAGGCTTCAGATTTTTGGTAGTTGATTTTAGGGGAAAATTACATGCATTTGAATTTTGATGACCTGGGTAGGGTTATAGATTAATTTTGGGATTCTTTTGTTCATTATTTGGTGGAAAAGGTTAAAAAGTAATAGATATATAAGTCATAATGTGTTTTTATGAGGTCAGAACTCAATGGTGGGGAAATCATTGAGGTATGGAAGCTCGATGTAAATTTAGTTTTGTGCTTTAGAGATCATATGGTAGTAATTTTTCCTTTTCTGGAATAACTTTTTTCTGCTTAGTACCATTTCATATGGGTTTTTAATCCTTAAATACAAAATATGTATAAGGCATTAATAGCACAATTGGGGTGGGTTGGCCTGAAAAGAATGGTGGATGAGTATTTTATTATATGAATCACCTGTCATTAGGTTAAAGAAGAGCACCAATGAACAATGGCTATATTTTAGTCATTACCAATTACTATTTGGTGAGGGGAATAGATATCTATGTGTTTTTTACAGGCCTACGAAGGAGAGTTCTGAAACATGAAACCAAATGGGTGATGGTGGATTGTCTCACAATGTTTTCCAATTTCATCTATATTCATGAATCCCATGTAGTAGAGTACTTGTCCAAATTATGTGTCCAATAATTGGTAAAGAGGCATGGTGTAGCAGTTTTAATAGTATCAAATCAAATTTTTAGGATTAAAAATTCTTTCTATTAATACTTATAGTAGGACCATGGGAATCATTTGACATTGAGTACAACATGTCATCCTCATATGTATGGACAAACAAAAAGGATGATAAAAATGTTGGAGTAAATACTTCAAGTTTGTGTAATGGATTTTAGTGGCATGTGGTTGGATCCCATACCATTACTAGAGTTCTCATATAACAACACAATCAAATTCTGGAAAAAACAACGGAGCGTGAGAATGAAATGGTCGAGTAAGGGCCCAAAATACATTAGGTAATTGTGGTTTTTTCTTTCTAGGGATGGAAAGAGAAATGGTGGGGATAATTTATATACCCCCATTTCTGGTAATTAAACCATTATTTATTTATTTAATGTATATAATGTAATTGGGTTATATTTGTGAGTGTTTGGATGGGTTTTGGAAGGATTTAGGATTTTGTGGAGGTGAATTGATAAAAACAATTAATAGAAACAATGTAACACCTCTAGGAAACCTTGTATGGGATAACATGAGTCACTAGGAAATAACATGGTTGGTTCATGGTTTGGAAAAACTGTGCTACCACCTAGTTAAAACCATGAATGTTGTGGATAATGGGAAAATCATGGCCGGCATAATGTTTTTTTAACCATTTTTCTAACCATGTGATGGAGTGGCTTAAGTAAGAATCACATGGACAGTTGGAACAGGATTTTCCCAACTATGTAGAGTATCCATGTGGTGAAGAGGTGGGCCACATAATGTTGTGGATCTAATCTAAATTAGAACCTTAACCTCTCATTTCATTCCATTTCATGAGTAACGTGTTTTCCAATTCTCCTAAAGGATGTGGAGACCCTTTATCTTGATACATGAGTAATTCTTTTATGATTTTCCGTGTGTTAGAAACCTGGATCCCTTGGTAATTTTCCATTCTATATTATTTTCCATTAGTTACTTCTTCTTCCCTCTCATGGAGTCATTTATCTAATCCATTCAAGAAGTTATGGATGTGATGTGATTTTATTCATGATGAGATATGAATGTTTCGATAGTAGTGAACAATTTATAAAGAGGTTTTTTGGAGTTTCAACCTAGTTTGATGATTTTTTGTGCCATTCATCATTTTCGCCTAAGTTGTCGGTGACTTCACTCTCAAGTACTCCTATCAGAAATTGAAGTCTTGATTTCAAATTGATATAGTTTTTTGTTTTTAATTATAAAATTTATGTGAAATACTTTGTAAAACCCCTCTTTAGTGATGATTTGTAAAATTATAGGAAACATTTTTTTTGAGTAAATTGATTTGATTCTTAATTTTGAAATTATGATTTTATAATATCTCTATGTTTCATTTATGGAAATGTTTGATAGAATGGTTTTCAAAAAAACATTTTTATTGAAATGGAATTAGATGGTTGTTTTAGTATGGGATTTAGAATAAATGATTGTTGGGTGTTCATTCACATTGACGTGACCTTGTGGAAGAGGTGTGTGCGATTGGGGTACTTGAAGAAGGTTACCTTATGATGACTTACTATATTGATGATAGATCACTCATGTGTATGGGACATTCACTTGGGAATACATTTGTGGATATTTCTGATATGTTAAATGTAATGGATTATTCCAAATTGAATTGATAAAATGGGTTGAGAGACTTATTGTGTTTCTTTCCTTGGAAATGGTTTTGGTTGGGAAAATAGGTTTTGGTTTTTAAAACTTATTCAATACTTTGAAATAAAATGTTTTTAATTATTTTATATAATTATTTTATTTTAATGTTTTTATATGTTCTATCCGGGTGTTAGAAGTAGTGAAGTAATTTAGGGAAAGCCTACTGATTTTTATACTCACCCCTTGCATGAAAACATTGGTTCTTCTGCAGATATTGTATATTGATACAAAATTAAAGGAAAAGTATCTCATTTCATTAAAGATTTTATCAGGATAATTTTATCATGTATTGTGGAGTTTGAGCTTGGAGTATGATGGGAGTGATGGAATTATGTCTTTGGAGCCTTTTGGTTTTGTTGGTTTCATTTTACTCTTTGTATTTATTTTCTCTTTTGGTTCTTGCTTTGTACATTGATATAGTTCTTAGTTGATGATGGATTTGATATTCATCTAGATATACTTTGATTTGTATTACATTGTCCCCATGAATCATATAATTTATTTGTTTAGCTATTTTTTTGGATTCTATTTGTTTTAATTTCAATGTAAAAATAATCCCCCAACTATTTATGAACCCCTTGTAAAGTATTTTCAGTCTATAATGTCTTGGGATATCACCTAATCTCTATTAATGTCTTATCATCATTCTAAGAAAATTATATGGGGTGGGATTCTGCATTATACATGAAGATTGGATCTATGTGGACTTACCCATGTGATGATCGAAGGGTGGTGGTGGCCAGCAACACTAGATAAACTCTACTATTTTAGAAAGGTGGGATCATATATAGTGATTGAAAATATAATTATATTCATATTCTAATTCTTATGTCAAATTATTATAGAATTCTCCCCATGGACTTTGAATCGAAACACAAAAACATAAATTTCGTGTACTATTATTGTTACTTTTTTTATAAATTGTATTTGAGATGTTCTTATATGGGGTTTTCATAGGTTATTTTCTATGTCTTGTGACTTGGTATCACTTTTTCTATTTCATTGTGCATTGAGTACGTATGTTAATTCTGGTGATTTTTTTATAACCTGTATGTTTTGAATACATAAAAAAAATTGAATAAATTAGAGTTTCATCAAACCCAACAATCGGTATGTAATCATATGTTCCATAGATTCAGATGATCAAACCCAAGTAAGGGTTATTCATAGTTTGGTTTATTAGAATTATTATAAACTTGACCGTATAGGATAATTCTTATAAGTAGTTATTGATCCCTCTACTTGTGTCTAATTTTTGGGGGAGTTTACATTCTCCATATTTAAAGGGATTGAATGAGGTTAATTTCTAGTTGTGGAATTTTTATGGAAAGATTTCACATTACAAAATATGTTGATAGAGTATTGTCTACTGCATATAGATCATGAACTTCCATTTACAGGAACCAAACCAAATGAAATATATATATAATGATTGGTAGGGTAGAATGAGAAATCGCTTATAATGATATCAATTTCACATTCATAAAATGTAGTTATAACATCTGAGGGTTAAATTACATAAAAACATATGAAGTCACTAGACAATATATATATATATATATATCAGAATCTCATAGTGATGGACATGGTGTTTTATACCCCTACCATGGATTTTCCAATATTTTATTCTTTTCTTGATGTTTGATATTTTGTTTTGAGGTTCATGTAGAGTTCCCAATGAGAATATCAATGTTTTTTAGGTTTTAAGTTTTTTTGGCCCTTTTAATGGTTTTTGTACACGTTTTAAGAGGAAACTACGTGGATGGATAAGGTTGAGGGTGATTCTAGTTCATTTTTTCTTTTATAGTTTTTCATTAATGACATGCACATGGTTTCTCCTAAACCAGGTGATCCAAAGTAGTAACTATGCATTTTGAGGGTGGTGCATGGGACATGGTGTATGGCTTGCACATGGTTATGAGAAACTTTCCAAAAATAAATCATGGGTTTCTTCAATTTTTTTACTGAATTGTTTTTTATGATTGTCATAAAGTTTGTCAAATTGTATGGCCAGCAGGTGCGGATGTCCCCTCCTTCAATTAGGGTGCACAAAGTTAGAGCATAGTTTGGAAAAACATGTGTCTAAACTGTGATACCTTTCAACATTGTTTGAAAATAAGAGATTACCCTTTTTCAACACTTTTTTTTAACCCAATAATAACAATTACCCTCACCTCTCATTCTTACGCCCCCTTGGGAGCCTTACGAGGCTTCCTCCTCTCCTCATCCATGGATATTGGGTGTTTCTCCTTCAATTTTTGGGTGGGTTCCACCTTAGGTAAATATTATTCTCTTGATTCTGCATTCTTCAGCTTGTTTCTCATTATCTCTTGATTAGTTCATCTATTGGACAAACCTTGGGGAAAAGGATGGATAATTTGGTTTTCTTTATTTGATGTTAGGGTGTGTGGTTTGATCCATAGACCTTTTTAATCCTCCTTATATTATTATATTTCTCTTTCAACTCATTGAGTTAGGTGTCTCCATCCATTTCTATTCTAGATGACTCTAACGTATGCTTTATTCTTCCTAATTAATTTCTAAATGTTTTTTTTTATGATAGTGATGTGTTTGTGTAATTTTCTGTTGTTTTCTCATGTCATAAAATTAGTGAAAAATGTGTTATCAATTCATTCCTATAAGTGTTTCTACTTATATATGAATTTGAGGTCTTTCATAAAATGTAAAATGGTTTTGAAAAAGTAAATTAGGAATTTTGGGATTTTATTTAGCCTTTATTGGGTTTCAAAAATGTATTTACTTGTGAATCGATCCATGTGTATAGGATTTGGTGCTTGCATGTGAACCCATTTAGGTAGTTGTAATTCCCCTTGTGACGCTTTAATTAGAACCTTCAGTAATTTTTTTTCTTCAAAGAAGTGTAAATTTTGATGTGGTAATGTTCATATAGTTATGGGGTGCACATATGGATAGGTACACACATGATTAGGGCATTCCATAAAAATATTTACCTTGAACAACAGATTTTCAAACACGCTACTTTACTTCCATCCTCTCCTCCACCCCATAATCTGAAATATTTTCTTCAAAACTCTCAATATTCTTCAATTGATTTATAGGTTCCTAATTTACTTAAAAAGTGTTTCATAATTGTTTGTTCAGAATCATGACACATTTGGAATCTTTGTATGTTAACTTGCCACTAACTGACATAAAGCCATGTTTAGTACCTTTCATGAATGTTGTATGTTTTCATATTAGTTTTGGAAATGGTTTTGGTAATGGATTTATGTTGGAAATATTAATGTATTGGTTGGTATCTTTTGGTCTTTTGGAAATTGGTTTTAAAACACATGTGACATGTTGGACCGATTGGCACTTTAAGAGGTTATATGTCTGAGGAGAACTACAATGCTCATACTTCCATTGAGAGGTTCTTCGCATTGTTGGTGTCAGGGTTTGGGAAAGGCATTCACGGTGGAATTGAATGGGTTATGGTTAGTGTCAGGCATTTAATGACCTCCTCATTCTTCCGAGTACTTTTATCATTTATTTCATGGATTTCATCTAGATGGTCGAGCGATGGATTCTTACCGGAATTCATTAGAAGGTCTGGTACCCCTTCTATAGATGATAAACTAGGATGTCTTTTACACTAGTGAGGCTAGTTTCGACCATCCAAGATGGTTATTTACTAAAGAGCTACACCATTTGTGAGAAATTGAGTCCAAATTGAGCACATCCTAGGATTTCTTATAAATATTTTTAAGAAATTCCCATGTATACTATATAAATATTCCGATTTTATTTCTGTAGCACTTTGGAAAATTGTTTTGTTTACATTTACCTCTCTGTACCTGTATCATTTACTTTATTCTACTCAAAGATCTTTGATCACCTTGTTTGGATTATTGTTCTTAATTTGGTTCTGAAATAGGGTTTTGAAATGTGATTTATATTTTAAAAATTAAATTCATGCTTTATTTTAAAATAGTAATTTTTTAAAAACCTTGTTTGGATCCTTGAAATATTCAAAATCGTGTTTTCTAAATGTATTTAAATAATTGTTTATGGATTGTTTCTATAAATGATATTTAGGGATTATATTGTGTGTATGTAATGAGATAATTTTTTATCATACCCTACTTGTGCCCATCAGCATTGGAAGACCCAATCTATTTTTTTGGTTCAGGGTCTGTCCATGTTTCCCAATTGATTGGGATGGTTCTTATGGATGATGGTGACCAAGGGGTCACAAAAAGATAATTCCAGTTTGATTTGTTTCGAGTTTCAATTTTATTGAATTTTTCTATTATTTTATACTATAATGTGCTTTGATATTTTTTTTATTTATTTATGTTCAATGTATTTTTACAACATTCACTATTTGGTTTCATTTATATCTATTTATTTTTAGTTAAAAACATTCCCACTGGGTTTATCTTTGATTCTCATCACTAATTTCCCACATGGGAGGATCATGAATGCCTCTTGGGGCTTGTAACTAACCAAATCAAGTAACCATTTTAGGGTTGAATTTGGTTGGTTCATCAAAAAATAGTATTAGAGTAGCCCTTTTTATTTGGGGCATCATGTATCCTAGATATAGGATTGTAGACACTCTAGTTTTTGGTACATGAAGAGGGTAATGAACTATATCTAATCATGATCCTTGAGTTTTTAGGGGTGTGTTAGGACATTAGTCTTTTATTTTTAATTTTCAGGATTATGTCATTTGGTTTCATTTGGTTTTTGTGGTTTGGGGAATGATAATGGAGGTTCACCTATGTTACATGATGAGATTACACGGTGTAGTGAACCATGTGTGGCCTGAGTTAATTGTTCAAGATGCTTCCAGTGGTTGATGCTACCATGGGGCATGGTATTCAAACCCATATAGATGGGTTTTTCATGGCCACTAGTTCAACATTTCTAGAGTTTTGGTGTGCGTTATGATTTGGATTGATTATTATTAGCATGATTGGATATCAAAATCGAATAAAATTGAGAGTAGGGGTTTTCAAAATGAATATTGTTTCAAGGGGTTGGTATTATTTTTAAAATGGTCTTGGGTGTTTAAATAGGATTTGAAATTGAGTTAAAATATCTTGGAAAACTGGATTTGTGATAAAATAGATGGGGAACGTGAAATGGAAGCATTTGTTTTTGAAATACGAATTTGGGGTTTTTATTGTTTTTCGTCTTTTGAGTTAGGTGTTTTGGTTTGGGATATTTTTCTGTTGAATTTTTTTTGAATGATGATTCTATATTGTGTTTTTTTTGTATATAGTATTCCACAAAGTAGAATCCCAATGGTTTCCAGTGATTCTTTTCCAGTTTTTGACCCTACCTAGTCCCTTGTTGGGGTGGAAGAGTTGATTTCTTATTAGTTAATACCCATTTTCTATAGTCATCAAGGTCCATTAGAGGTTACAGGGTTGCTTGAATTGTTTTAAGGTGTTGTCAAGTCTATAGAAACACCTAAATCCATGATGGTTTGAGTTGTTCTAAATTCATTTGAGGTTTCAGGTTTGGATTAGTGTAATGTTATTATCCCATCATTATTTCAAGTGTGGTTGTCTTTTTATGTTTTTAAGAACACTTCCACTCAATGGTTTGTACCTGTGGATGTGAAGATGAGGAAGTGGGAACAACTCTTGGGTGTTCAGCAAGGTCAACATATATTGAATGAGAAGTTTACCACTTCAAGGAGAATGTCTCATTTTCTCTAGAGGTAGAATATAAGGATTAGTTACAATATTATCTCTTTTTATAGGGTATTCATCAAAATTATAAATATCAAGTTCACCCATGTGAGGAATTTCTATTTGGGAATTTCATGGATGAGGCCATTTCTAGCAGAGTTGGTTCCTATTATGCAATCTTTGGTAGTCGTAAATCTGGTTTCTCTTAGAGATCATGAATGATTCCCATCTCAGGAGAAGTTTACACTAGAATAAACTTCTACTAAAGAAACTCCTTTGTTGTTTTTGGCCTCTTGTTCATCAGATTCCCTACCGGTGTTCTTATATTATGGTTAGCTTAGGCATTCAAATCCATCTTTATGAGGTTCTATAAATTCTTGTCGATGATATATCTCTTTTTGTCATTTAGGGAAGTTTTGAAATTCACATATTCATTCTAATATTGTAATATTCTAATTACATGGTAGAAGATACTAAAAAAATAGGGGCTTCATCCATAGGATCAAGAGTGAAGCTTTTCATGAAGGCGGGAATTTCTTTATGTAGTAGTGGTAATTGGTGCATATTTTTTCTTTAGTACCAAATAGGGGATGATGAAATATTTGTCATTGTAATTTATTTTCCTTTTATTGTTCCTTCTAGGGTTTTGAACGACTTAAGGGAGTCTTTTTATATTTTTTCATAGTTTCACTATGTTTTGAGAAACCAACATGGTTTTCCTTCTGGATCAGTTTTGGTTTTTAGATGTTATTTTTTCAATATTTTAATGTGTTTTGGAAATGATGAACAGTGTTTCGATCTGACATTTGGTTTCAGTTAAATTGCTCGAGGGGCCCTTGTGTCGAGGGCTTGATATGTGTTGGTATTTTTGGTCGGTGTCATCATGCTGGAAATTTATTATATTGGGGATAAACCTTTTCATTTCTTTTATTCTGTTTCTCTTTATTTTGTTTTCCCCTATTCCTATTAAATTTTTTACTTATGGAGTACAAAAATACACATAGAGGATTGTGGTTTCATTTGTCTTCATTTAGACTCGATCTTGGATTCCATTCTCATTCGGTAATGTAAATTTATATGGAATAAAAAAATAGGGGAGAATTGTCACCCCATGACACTAGATTTCCTTTCATTTTATTATTTTCTTAACATTGGATCTTTTGGATCAGGTTTGCAATGAGTTCCCAATAATAATATTTTGGTGGTTTCAGATGTATTTTTGACCCTATGTATGATTTTTTTTCATGTTTTAAGAGGAAATCATGGGTCTAGTTAAGACTGAGTGTGATTCCGATTATTTCTTTTCTTTTACTGTTTTCATTCAAGACCTATGAATTGTTTATCCTAAACCATGGGATCAAAAGTCATAACCATGTTTCTTGAGGGTGGTTTCTGGGACAGGGTGCATGGTGTGTTCATGGTTTGGAGAAAACATACAGAAAGCATGTGAGGGTTTCTATAATTTTTAATAGAATAATTTTTTATATTTTTTATATGTTTTCTCCAATCATGTGGTCGTTCCATGTCATTGTCCCCTCTATCTTGTAGGAAGTGCATGGTTGTCACACAATTTAGAAAACCATGCAGTCGAACCATGAGACTTTTCCAGGTTCTTTAAAAATATGAAACTCTTCATTTCCCCTCTTCTATTTTAACCCCAAATCCACCCTTCTATTCCCTATCTCATTTCTGAGGCCCCATAGGAGACTTAGGTGGCTTCCTCCCCTCCTCCTCCTTAGATCATGAGTGATTCTCCTACAATTTTTGGGTGGAATCTTCCCTATATATGTATTATTCACCCTCTTCTTCCTTAATAATATTATTTCTAGATATCTCTTTGTTGGGTCCACTCTTGGATTTACCCTAGGGTTAGGGTTACCTGATGTGGAATGTTTTTTTATGATAGGGTTTTATTTTTTTTCATTGGTCCCTATTCTTCCTCTTCCAAGTGTTTCATTATGTTCGCACATCATTGAAATATGTTTCTCTATGAATTTCATTTCTAGAACACCCTTATTGATGCTTCATCATTCCTAATTAATTTCCAAATGTGTTCTTCAAGATTTTAATGTTTTTATACGGTTATTTGTGGTCTTATGATGTACAAAAATTGGTAAAAATGGGTTTTTAAGGGATTCATATAATTATGACTATGTATATTTTCATATGGGGTGTTCGATAAAATGTAAATTGGTTTTTAAAATTGAAATATATTTTGTGGGGATCGTATTTGGCCTTCATTTAGTTTTGGAAATTGGTTTACTTGTGAATTGATCCTTCTGTGTGTTTCTTGGGGCTTATGTGTGAACCATTTTAGTTACTTGTAATGCCCCTTGGGAGACTTTAATTAGAACCTTTGATACTTTTATAACATTCAGTAAGAGTACCATTGGATTTTGGTGTATCTATATGGGAACAAGGTCAACATATAGACAAGAACACACATGATGGTGGCATTTCCTAAAAATATTCACTTTGATCCTCGGATTTTCAAACACACAGATTTTTTTCCTTCCTCTACTCCATCCCATATTCTAAAAGGTTTTATTAAAAACACTCAATGTTATCTAAATTGATTCTTCATTTTTATGTTACATAAAATGAATTATAAGTGTTTGCTTCAAATCATGGATCGTTTGGAATATTGGGATGTGAAGTGATAACTAACTGATATAAAGGACTGTTTGGAAACTGTAGAGTGTGTTTTCTGTTTTAATCGTAATTTTTGGAAATTGTTTTGGAAATTTATTTGGGTTATAAATGTTTAATGCATGGTTTGTATCTGATGTTTCTTTGGAATGTGGTTTTAAAACTCATGTGACATGTCAGCCCATTTGGAACCTTAAGAAGTTATGTGTGTGATGTGAACCACTATGTAATCTTCCAAAAAGGGGTCCTTTTCATAATTATATTTCAGGTTTGGGAAAGGAATCCTTGGTGAAGTTCTGTGGGTTATGGTTGGTCTCTAGTGTGTGATGACCTCCACATTCTCCCTTGTGCTATTGTAATGGGTTTCCCATACATCATCTAGAGCTTCATGTGATGATTTCTTCCCCATCCTAATTAGATATATTGGTACCACCTATATAGATGATAGACCAGGTTTTATTTTCCACTGGTGATGTGTGTATAGATAATCCTTGTTGTTTATTGACTATGGAGATGAACCATACACCAACTGGTGAGTCTAAACCAAGTACTTACAGGTATTTCTTCTAAATATTATATGAAATACTCTTTTTTATTATCTCTATGTTTTGATTTTATTTCTAAAGCTCATCGGTTACTTTTTTTGTTTAATTATACCTTTCTATACCTTTATCAATTACATTATTCCTAATATATCTCTTTGACCACCTTGTTGGGATTCATATTTGGAATCTGGTTTTAAAATTCAGTGTTAAAAGGGGATATCTATTTTAAAAAATAAATCCATGGTTTGTTTTATATTAATAATTTCTTAAAAACTATTATTTTATCTATAAATTATTGAAAACACTATTTTCTATATTTATTTAAAACCATCGTTAATGGACTGTTTAGAGAAAGTATGTTTATCAATTCTATGGTTCTTACTTTTATAGCTATTTAAGATCACACCCGTATTATTACACTAATCATCAGTATTCCTAAGATATTTGATAGTTTCAGGTCTTTTTATGTCTGATTGTAGACTGATATTGTTCTTATGGATTGTGGTGACCATGGAGTCACATGAATATCATAACTGTAATGGTTTTGGTTTCGATTCGATTTGGTTTTGTTTTTCAATTGTATTCCATTGTAGTTGTATTTGGATTCATTCTGTATTTATTTATGATCAATAGATTTTGAATATATTATAAGTTAGGTTACATTTATATCTATTTATTATTGGGATAAATCATTCTCAAATAGTTTATCTTTGATGATCAATACTATTTTCCATCCCTCGGTGATCACGAACACCTCTTGGGCCTTGTCATGGGTTGGCTCCGGTGACCATTTCAGGGTTGACCTGAGTTGGTTCATGACATGGTGTTCTTATTGTGGTGTCTATTAGAATTCTTTATCTTGAAACATAATTTATTGTGTTTTTAAATTTGATTAATAATAAATGGTACACTATAGTTCACTCCTCAAGGAGCAATGAATGTTTAAAGTGTGTATTTTTTATAATGATTACTAAAAGAGGGGGTGGTTTTCAAAATAGTTTTAAAAATAAAATGACATAACTAAAGATTTTAATAGTCTAAAAATAAATTTGGTGTTAAAATAATTATTATATAAGTAGATCATTTCAAGTTCACGACAAATATTTTATTAATTCATTGTCCTGAAAATTGCACATGGTTTAATGGTATCCTTCAGTTTAGGGTAATTAGAATTTAAATTTCCCACGTCCCATTTAAAACGATGAATAATGAACCAAAACATAACACAAAAATCATGTTTTAAATGTTTGGATCTCAAGAAAATAACAAATTATAACAAATCATGCAGACAACTTATGTATGTTTGAGAGAAATAGGATACTTTTTTGTCCAATCAGAACTACCCAAGATTCCCACATAAATCTCAACCCAATCCGTATTGAAATGAAAACTGTTACATATAAGTGTACCAATGAAATGAATTAAAAGGAGTTTAAAGTTAATATAACACTTAAAATAAATGTTTCACAGAAAAATTACACCAATCCATTAGATTAACAAAAATCAGAACTCCCATTACCTGATGTATATCTCTCTTTAAATGAATGTTTAGTATTTTTCTCTCAATCTAGAGGAGGAGGCTCTGGTGGAACATTTCCTTCATCCTTGATCCCCATATAAGCATAAGAGCCTCAAAATATTCCTAGATGAAGATTGAAATCCTTTGTGTCTCTAAAATTTTAATTTTTTTCTCTTAGTTTGAACATTCAAATAGAGTGCCCAAGGTTCCAGTTAATAGGAAAAGTGTAATGTGGTTTTTGGAACATAGATTTTATAAAACCATTTAGACCATTTTTTCAGCATCCAGAAAATAGTATCTTGCTTTTTATAAAAAAAAATTTATTACCCAACTTCTTTAATATCACCACCAAAAATATGGAATCATTTTTAAGTTGAAAATTCGATATATAGATAAAGTACAGAACAAATCCATTTTCATTGCAAATATTTGGTTCACTAGAAAGATTAATTCTTTTGGGCCCCTTAATGAATGAATTAGGCCTAGGTGTTTTAATAAGATTTGAATGCCACTTAATTTGGTAACATCGAAACAAATTTTATACCAATTTAATGTATGGATAATTTGAAGTGTTTATTTGAGTCCGTTATTGTTCATGGAATCTTGCACATTTTGTCCTATTTTTCTTCAACTCGATCATGGGACTCCAAATCACCTCCACCTATAATGAAATCATCCAAAAAGGTAAAATTACCCTATTTAATAGTGATTAAATCAAAATAATTTAATAAAAAATAATGTTCAATGTGTTATTAAATTTAAATTTTATTATTCAAAATCTGTTTAACATTGTCAAATATGGGTGGAAATGAATTTTGAATTGCTTTACAATCACACACCCACACCTAAACATTTTTACTTCTAGTAAAAGTCACATTCAAAAAATTATATATGGATATATAACCAAATTCATGAATATTTAAAATTAAAAGAAACTTTAATACACAATAGCAATGCGATCATAGAAAAAATCACACTAAAAAGTTATTCTCAGGGATCATGGGAAAAGATATCTCTTAAATTGCATCAAAATGAAATTCATGGTGTTCAATGATACCAATTTGAAAAAAAAAATTAAAAAGTAAACAATGTAACTAACACTCCACATGTGTGTGTGTGACAATAATTTCATTATATTATTTACTCTTTCTATCCTATAAATAGATGTTATTTTATAAAAAAAATATACTTAGAATATCGTATCGGCCGAACCTACCCTAAAACCTTTTCAATAAAATTAAAAGACCCATTCACTTATGAATTCCTAGAAGTACAACATTTTTCTCTTGAACAATATATCCCCATATTTTTTACATTCCCCCTCCCCTCAATATTTATATGTTTTTTTTATTTTATTTTTTGTTTTTTTTATTTTTTTTATTTTTTGTTTTTTTTGTGGTTTGTTAGGGCGTACAATAGTCGGATAATGGTTACACATGAATATTCCAACGTGGTTCATTAATGAAATGGATAGGATAAGGAACGAACTTATGGGAAAATAATTTTGGAAAGTAGATAAAAATTAACCTAACTTTTATTTACCTTCTATTAAGTAAGAAGTATACACACCTCATTGTTGAGTGCAATGGTGTGTTGAAATATTAAGTGACATAATTTTCCTATAAACTACTCACATAAATGGGGCCATTCTTTTCAAATCCTTCCAAATTATACAACCATTTACATCATTGAAAAAAACAAATTGAATAGAATAATTCACATGCCAATGTTAAGTTCATTCCAAAACAAACATTCTATTAGTGAGTATTTTTTAAATGTTAAAACATCATGAAATAGTGAAGTTCCTCATACATTTTAAATAATTCCCTTGATTAAGTGGGAATAATTTTCCATGATTAAGTGTGAATAAAAAAATAATATTCTGAAAAAAAAAGTGAGTGGGAGGGGGATGGTAAAGTACCAATAATATTTAGTAAGCAAATAAAAAAGAAAAGGATGAATGATAATAAAAATTGTTAGCTAACACATTAATATACCCATCTACCAAAACCTAGAGTATACAAATTCCACAGTATAATAAAAGTATATATGGGAAGGAAGGATAAAATATGGTAGGTTTTATTGGATGTACGCTTCATGAACATGGAGTTCCACCATCGGGGACTCTGGATGGGCTTCCTAAAATTACCTTAGCCGCTACCCATTAATAGTGAAGGTTTGTTTAGTTTCTTCATTCGTAGCAAGATCAAACCTAAATAAATAAATATTTGAAATATTGTATGGACCAAACTAGCAAGAATGAAGCTTACCTGGTTGCATCTTCAGACACAAATTATAAAGGAGTTCTTTTTCCCAATGTGGAATTAATGATTAATGATGAGAACATCATGGGCCGCCTTGGTTCGTACGGAATAAATCTGGGAGTTCTCATATCAATTTCTATGTACTTCCTCAAACTCCATAATTTGAAGCTTCAATTGATCAACTATTCTAAAAAAATTAACTTTCTTATTCAATGGACCAGTAGGATTAGGTCTCTATCCTGACAAAGAGGTGACACATCATTCAAAAAACAATCCAATAAGGAGACATTCCAATGGGAGATTTAAAGGAAGTATAGTAAACCCATAATTAATCCTAGAGACTAGGAGTCCATTATTTTCTACTAGGTTGAACAATTTTTTCAACAATTGTTTTACCTCTCTATTTGAAACCTCAACCTAACCATTTGTTTGTGGGTGAAAAGTAGTAGAAACTTGATTCCCAACCTCATTCCTATACTAAATTTATTGCAATGTTTGGTTGAAAAAATGAAAACCCTGGTCATTTATGATGATCCTAGGTAATCCAAACCGATGGAAAATTTGGGTTCAAAAAATTATACAACTATATTGGAATCATCTGTCCTCAGGGATCGTTCCTCTACCCATTTTTACATGTAATCAACCTCTAAAATAATTTACAAGTTTCCAAAGGAATTTTGAAATTTACCCATAAATTCAATACCTCATACATAAATAATTTCATGGAATGTCAAGGGTTGTTGTGACATTTCGTTTCACTTAGAGACATTCCACATTATTTTAAAATGAGGAAAATATTTACATAAATTGTGGTCTTCATGAAGTAATGTGGGAAAAAAAAGTGGAATCAAGGACCTTGTCGGTACTCCATTGCAGACCAAAGTGGCCCACAGAAGCAAGAGTTCAGTAGAACCAATGGATATATTGAAACTCACTATCTGGAAGGATAACCCTAACGAATTGATCACTATATATGCACCAAAGGATTGGTTCATCCCAAATGTACCAATGGGGCTTATATTTTAGAAGATCGGTCTAATTTTTTGTTGAAATCAGTAGGAATGAAACGTGCTACCAAATAATTTATAACTTTCATATACCAAGGAATTGTATCTTAAAATTGGTATAATTTCTCCTTAAGAAACAATTCATTTGTTGGAATATTGGGGGATGCGTCAATTTGTGAAGAGGGGAGTATCTTACTGATATGGGCATCCAAATAATTCTATGCTCCTTTTTAACTGTAATTTCTATATTAAATTATTTATTTAGAAGAATCTAGTGAATGAGATATGGTTTGGATTATGGTTTCTTAATGAGATATCAGAGGGTTTCATGGTCTGAGAACATAACGCCTTTGGACCCTAAAATGTATAACCTAAATTTAAATAAGGAAAACTCAATTGAAATTAATTATTTTGTATTTTTAGAATAACTTTCTTGGGAATGGTCTAGTTTACATGAGGAATAGGCAATAACATGTGGAGCTCGATCAATAAATTACAATAAGAAAGATCCAACTACATTGTTATAGGTTTCACATATTATCTCAAATGGTAAATCTCACTAAGGTGGTCAGATTAACTGGGGATTTATGAGATTCCATTTAAACATTCTAAAATCTTCCTTAAATTCTTTATCAAAAACAAATTCTTATTCTTTTGGAGTAATATAGAGATGCAGAGTGAATAAATTACCAAACTCATGAATGAAATTATGGTAGAATACCACATTACCAAATAAATAATGCAAATCCTGTGAATTTTGGGGGAATAGTAGGCAAAAAATGATCCACTTTGGATTTATCTACTTCGATACCATCCCCATAAATGACATGACCATGAATTATACCTCCTCACACAATGAAATTTAATTTCTCATAATTTAATATGAGATTATTTTCAACACAATGATGTAGGAAAGAACCAAGTCCACTCAAAAATTCATAAAAATAGGAGTCGTAAACAATGAAATAATCCATGAATATATTCTTCTAATTATCTAGGTAATCTGAAAAAATAATAACCATGCATTTTAGGAAATTACCTAGAGCTTTTCATAGAAAAAAAATGATATCCTCTTATATGCGAATGTTCTAAAAATGAGAGTGAGAGTTGTCTTTTCTTGATCCTCATGGGCAATATGGATATGAAAGTGTGTATAATAACCATCAAAGAAACTAAAATGGGACTTCCCCATAAGTCTCTCTATTTTTTGGTCAATGAACGGAAATAGGAAATAGTTTTTCCTAGATGTTATTATAATTAGTGATAGTCTTTATAGACACATGAACTATTCTACACTATAGTTGGAACCAATTAATTTTTTTCATTTGTAATTACTTTTAGACCTTCTGGGAACTACTTGCACTAGACAGACCCAATGAATATCATATATATGGTAAATTATTCAAGTAGCCTTAAATTGTGTTACCTTCTTTTTTAATAACATATAGGGGGTTTGGGTCTAGTCTATGTTTCCTTTGCCTCACCGGATTAGCCGAATAATTTAACAATGTATTATGTGTGAAAATAGATGGTATAATAATAGTAATATTAGCAAATGTCTATCCAAATGTGTGTTTATACTCCCTCCAAAGTTCAAGTAGTCTTAATTCAAGCTCAAGAGGGTGTGAACTATCAATAATGATAGGAATATTGATTCAATTCTCCAGATATTATTATTTTAAATCTTGATTCAATGGTCTAAGATCCAACTTGGGTGTATTTTTTATTGATAGGAGAGAATGTGAAAGTGAGAGGCCACTATTATTATCTAATAGCTCACTGGTAACATCCTTAGGTGAAGAATGATATTTTACTATCTTAGTAGTGAAATCGATGTAAGAGGCCACTAAAAACATATAATAGCTTATTGGTAAAATCCCCATGTGAGGAATGATCTTTTACAATCTTATTAGTTCCATAAATGGTCATGGGATCCTCAATGATTATAAAATCATCATTTAATGAGCATGCATGACAGTTTTCTAGACCAATACAACATTAAATATAAGATTCATTACCTGCAATTTATATCTGTGATGATAACTCAAACTAGGGATCAGGGTAATGGTAGGAAGTTTTCTAAATTTTGGGATTGGTGGATCCATTGGGAGGAACCTTAGTTGTGGTTTTCTCCTCCTTGTGATAGTGGTGGCCTCTATGCTGGTCCCTCCCCAACTGATGGGGGAGGGACCCTCGTCGTCCTCTAATGGAATTTCTTCCTACTTCATTCCCTTTTATAATCATTATTTTTTACCTACATTCCCTCAAGTCCCACTCAGATAGAAAGTTCTATAGTTTTTTATGGGTTCCCTAATCTTTCAATATCGTCTATGATGTTCTCAGAATCATCAGATCTACTAAATCATACCTTGGTATCTAGGTTTAATCAGTGACATCATTCAGTTTAATTATTCTCTAGGAATTTATTAAGCACTTGGGGTATGTAGGGTAGGCTGACATTGGGTCTTCTAGATAAATTCGACATTATGATTTGTTTTTCCTCAAACGAATATCCCATCAAAGGCAGGTCATGTGAACCTCGCAGCTTTAATGGTTTTAGGTTTTACCCATTTTAGTGGTCCTTGGATTGGAATATGAAGTGAGATCCTCCTTCTATGGAGACTTTTGTAATATTTTACAATATCCCCCTACTATTTCAAAATACTTATATTATATGTATTCTTGGGAATCGTATTGGTATATATATTTCTTCAGAATGTCTCACGGAGGCCCTTTGTCACCCAGTAAATATGCATGTTAGTGTTGAAATGGTTGTGTCAAGAGTTCCATTTCAGTATGTGTTGATTAATTTGGGTGAGGATTATCATTGAAAACAACACCTGGTCTATAAAACCTAGACTGATTTCTTCTATGGATTCAAGCACCTGGGATAGTCATTGGACTACTATCGCAGGGGGTCTTGTTTGGCTGCATTGAGGATGGGAAGTGGTTGTGGAAAGCCGCCTGAGGTGAAAGAGAGGGTAGAGATATTAGAGCAGAGACCTAATGTTTTGTAAGATAATATGGGAAGGGGAGATTACTCTGTTAGTTTCCAAATGGTAGAGATGTGATCCATCATTGATCAAGGGGTTTATGATGAGCAAATTGAGGCAGGGCCTGGCCGAACCCGACCTCGATTTTCTATGAAGAAGGCGTTGGTGCCTTAGGAGAATCCAATGGTTGTAATGTTTTTAGAAGGTTGGGGAAGGTCTTGGCTATACCTTCCCCTTGAAATGCGATGTTCCACAATGATAGTGTGAGGGATGATGCTTTATTTCTCCCAGATGTGGAAATAGTAGGAAACCAGGTGATTGGGAGTAAAGCTGTTGTGGTGCAGATGGTAGACAGCGAGGAGGATGTTCCTACTATGGTGTTTGGGTCGAGTAGTGGTGATTTGAGGAAGTGGATACAGGGGTCTATTATAGAGGTTTCCTATAAAAATAGTGATGGTAAATTTGGGGGATCTAATTTAAGGAGTCAAACCTCAATTCAATTGATAAATAGATTTGAAGGACATACAAGGGTATTTTTGAGTTCTGATCATAATAACACATCTGATGCATTCAGAGGATGCTTGAATGAATTCAATGGAGATGAATCCATTCATTTGGTAGGTGAAGCTTCATGCCTGATACGTAATAGGAGTAATAGGAGGAGGATGGGTTGGAAAGATTACTCCCCTTTACCAACTCCTTTGGAGACTCGTTCGCTAGGAAGTTAAACATCAACAAGGTATACTCTGAAGATGTGATCCATCAGAGTCCAGGGGACCTGAGAGATCATCCCTTGGAATTATTGCTAAGATCAGAGGAATAAGTGGTTGAGCAGGTCTTGTAACTTAATTCTCATGAGGAGGAGGTAGCTAAAATGATGGAGAGGTCTTTAACGGGTACCCTTAACGAGGAGCAATATGCATGGGTTGACTAACATGACCTAATTCTTGTCGGGGGATTCAACAAAGGGAATATTAGTGTTGAAGATTATATGTGGACATGGGACCAAATATCCTTTGAGTTTGAAATTATTATGATGGAGACACCAATCATCCAGGTAACATATATCTAATTATCATTGCTTAGGGAAATGAATTTTGGTAATCTTAAATTTATTTTCAATGACTCTGGTTAGAATTGGTGGCTATTTTTATCAGTTTGGGAGGCATTCTGATTTGGATTGAGTCTGATTTTGGTCCATTTTGTGTGATTTAATGTGCATTTTTGTGGCATGCATCCATCATTTTACTTGGATCTTCCTTAGATGGAGATCAGAGCAAGAAACCTTCACATATACATTCCATTTGGATTTGGATGACTGAGAGGTTATGGCTATACCCTTGGTACTAGGCTTATGCATCCTTTCATGGGACAACTAGCCGAGTGGTCATGCATTGGTGAAGGTTTTTTATCACAATGTAGTTTCTGGGGAGAAGAAGATATAGTATCTTTCATTGGGTTTTATTCTGTTTTGGTTATATTTGGTTTTAATTCTGGATTTTTTTGTTTCTAACTTTTCCCATAAAAGTGTATTGATAATTACAAAGTTAATATTCAGTCATAAAATCTGTTTTTTCAAGTGAAGAGAGTATAACAATATCACTCAAAGTGAGGAGTGCTCTTCAGAGGGGTGCTTCATGGAATCAAGGATGGTAAAGTAAAAAATTTCAACTCTAAAATCCATAGATGATATACCATTATGGATATTAATTATAGTTTTTTTGGTTTCTAGGAATGGTATTCCTAATATAATTTGGGTGTGTCCATTAATCCTATCATCTTCCATTTTAGGCACATAAACATCATTAGGAAAAATCAAATTTTTTACCCTCATAAAAACAACCTCTAACAGACCAGTGGGGTGTGCGGTACATAGATTTTCTAGTTTCACAACTATTTTAGTGGGAATCAATTACACAACCTTTAATGAAGTGAAAATGAAGTAAGGCATAACTTTTATAGAAACACCCAAATCATAAATATCATTGGAAAATAAATACTCTCCATTGGTTTAGGGAGTTGATAATGTTCTAGCATATTGGAATTTGGTAGGATTTGATGGATCTATAAATGCTGAGATATTCTTCCCCAGGCTCACCTTTTCACCACCATGATGTCTCCTCCAAGGTGTATATACCTCTTTCATAAAATAGGCGTATCGTGGAATTTTATTTAAGGCATCAATAAAGGGAATATTAACCTATACATTTTTGAAATATTCCAAAATTTATTTATCAAGTTTATATTTTTTGATTCTCTAGTTGGGTAGATATTTGGGGAAATGGAAGAGTAATGGTTGGTGTAGCTGACTCATCAACAGAAACACTCCCTCCTTTGGAGGTATTTTTCTCAGGGAAAGGCTTTTCCTTTTTTGAATCATTCTCATTTATTGAGATACTGGTTTCATCATGAGGGGATGAATCTAATTGAGAGTTCATGTTGACTTTATGTTGTGTTCCAGTCCTATGGGTGATGGAACTAACATTTACCTTATCCATAGAGTTGACCAGTGGTTGAGAAGCTAGTATACCTAACCCATGACTTAGGATTTCTCCCACCGAGGTGGTCGACTAGTATAATTGTGTATTTAGGTCTTGTATAGCTTCTTGGGTGATTTTTTGGAATTGGATATTATTTTTAACATTTATTTTATAATTTCTTCTTGGCTAAGATCATGATTTGGATGGGGTTGTTGGAAATATGTTTATGGTTATTGAGGATTTAGGGGTGGTGTTGGTGGTTGACTACTATACTATTGTTAGTTCCATGGTTATTGACGTTGGTTTGAATACCCCCATTCCAATATGATTGGTTGTATTTCTACCTAGGTTTGGATGGTTATTATGGTTCTTCCCTAATTGGTTGGTTATGAGGATTTTCATGAAAAAATACCTCACAACTCTTGCATGGTTCCTTCAATTGATGGCATAGGTAAGAATAGTGGGTGTTGGAAGAACATATACCACAAAAGATGGGATAACAATATTGGTAATACCATTGGGAGAGATAAATTTGTCAAAGAACGGTAATTTCCTCCTCAAACATCATGTCCACCTTCTTCTCTAATTTGGTAAATTTTCACTCCCTAGACTCCCTAAAAGGGTACACTACACCTTGAACCAAATTCTTGGTTGTTCTGTTCCATGCTCTCAATAACCTTTCATACAACCACAACAATCATGTTTTGATCAATATGAATTAAATCTTCATAAAAATGTTTTATTAAAAATAGATCAATTATTTTGTGGTGTGGGAATCTTACAAAATCCTGTTAAATATATCCCAGTATTTATAAATGGTTTCCCCTTATGATTATCTATTCCCATAAATTTATTTCTTTATTATAGAAATTCATGAGGTAGGGGAATATTTTTCAAGAAAATGGTCATTTATATCATCTCAAACTGTAATTGGTGGATTAACAAAATGTAGCCAATCCTTTGCAGTGTATTATAATGAAAAAGTGAAATCCATAAGATTTTTTTTTTTTAATACACATTAAAAGGTTTTATTATTGAACACATAGTGTGAAATTTTTTTAAACTCTTATGTGGGTCTTCTCTATCAATTCCATAAAAATTTTAAAATAAGTGAATTAGATCGGATTTTAGTTCAACGTTTGGTTCTTCACCTTGCATTTGAATATAAATTGGTTGGATATCAACATAAAGAGAGGTTAGTTAATCTTTTGTTATATTTTTTTCACCCATGTTATACATTTTTATTTCAATTTTAACCTGGTATAAAATATATTTAGAAGGATTGAAAAGGTTTTCAATGTTTTGAGTTTCCTCCTTCATAGGGTTCTCTCGTGTGTCTCGGTGTCACTAATGTAGGATCTTATATAGTTCGGATTAAAAATGTCATAAATATCCTTTTTTACGATGAATCATAGAAAAAATCTAAACAATAACTAAATTATAACACAAAAATATATGTACTGTTAGAAGATAAAACCAAAAATATATATTCACAAAATTTAGAAAATTTGTATCAAAAAACACACTCAAAACAAGCACTCCCCGACAAAGGCGCCAAAATATGAACATGTTGTCCTAAAAATAAAATTTATTATGTATCTAATGTTGATTCATAGAAAATTATAGACCCTATGTTGTCTCTTAATGAGCATTTGATGTTTACAGTTTTTATTTTTAATAAATATTACTAAAGATGGGGTGGTTTTGGAAAAAGTTTTGAAAATAAAATGAATTAAATAAAGAGTTTAATAGTTGAAAAATAATTGTGGTTTAATTTGAATTAGGATAGAAGGATTTCATTTCAAGTTCACTAAACATATTTTTTAGTTCATTATTCTAAAAATACACATGGTATAATGGAATCCTTCAGTTAACGGTAATCAAGATCACAATTACCCTCATACCCTTTAAAATATTTCCCAACGAAAGAACCCATGACACAAAAATAATGTTTTCATGGTTGGGATATCAATAAGAGAAAAATGGATACCAAAAATATTGAAATGTTATGTATGTGTGATAGAAATAGGATTCTTGTGTATTCCAATTAGAACAACCCAATATTCCCACTTAAATCTTAACCTTATCATTATTGAAATGAATAGTGTTACGCATAAGTGTAGAAAATAAATAAATTAAAAGGAGGAGAATGTAAGGAAAACGCTTAAAATAAATTCATCATAGACAAATTACTACACCCCATTAGAAGATTAAGTGTTGGAACACCCATTAAAAGATTTGTAGAGCTCTTTAAATAATCATCCACTGTTTAACTCACCATCAAGAGGTGGAGGAGGCACGAGTGGAACTTCTCCTTCATTTTTGATCCCCCTATGAGGATATGGTCCTAATAAACATGTTTAATGAAGATAGTAATCTTTTTTATCTCAAATGTAGCATATATTTTATCTTGGGTCAAACTTGAAAATGGGGTTCCCAAGCTCACAAATTATAGGCAATGTGGAAGGTTGTTTTTGAAACATAGATATCTTATAAACACTTGGCTCATGGTTTTTGGAATCCATGAATTTTTATATTAATTTGGAGAAAACTGATAGGTTTTTAACACACCTATTGAATATCTCCACTGAACATTTGGAATCATTTGGTGTTTAAAATCTCGATATATGGACAAAATACAGAACACAATTTTGGAATTTGGGAAGATTCAGTTCCATTGATAGATAACTTCAGTTGGGCCCACTTAATGGTGAAATTTTGATTCTATGTCTTAATAAGAGTTTTATACCAATTAATTTTTAGACACTTTTACTTGATTCCATCCATATTTAATTCACTTATTAGTTTTAGTGTCATTTTTGTTCCACTAGTATCGTTGAATTCTTGCTCATTTTGTCCCATTTTTCTTCAACATCATCATGGGGATCCAAATCACCTCCACCTATAATGAATTCATCAAAACAATGGAAATTTACATTTTTAACAGTGGTTAACACAAGATAATTCAATCAAAAAAAATTAATTTATAATACCAAATCCATTTAACACAATCGTATGAGGGTGGAAATGAATAGTGATTCACTACATGATCACTATTTAACATGCAGATATTGAAATTAAATCCATTGAGTGGTCATATTGACAAAATAAATATGATCATATCTCTATTGGAATCAGTTAAAGTTAAATTTGGTGATTTGTAATTGGTGATGTTATGTAACACCCCATGCTTCCACGGTACACTTCTCTTTGAATAATGTGGTAGTGTGTGTTGTACGCAACACCGAGTTCAAACACACCATAACCAATCAAACTAGCCGTTATGAATAGTAATACCTACCTTTTGAAATTATATATATTTTATTTTTTATAATGGACTTCATTTTTGGATTTAGAATATCGAATTTAGCCTAAGGAGAAATTTTGGTACATTTCGGATAACTTTAATATTTTGATGAATAGTGAAAATTACTGAATTTTAATTAAAAACAACTTTTTTAATCAAAATAATTAATAGTGATAAATTATGAATTTGAGTGGTTTTAAATTATATTTAGAATATATTTTTACCATTTAATATAATTTTGGTCATTGGACATAATTTTACAATTAAACCGGTCATAAACAAGTGTCAATCTTTTGATAGTTATTATCTCTTAAAAACATACTTTTTGTTTTAACAATGGGAATTAATTTTAAATTAATTTCTGCCACTTCTGTGTTTTGAATTTGGAAAAATGGATTCCATATTTGGAATCAGGATTTTCAAATTGTGTAAATAGGTAACTTTTATTTTTATACATTTTGAATAATTACTTCGGTAAATATTTTATCTACCATTGTTAAGGGTAAATCCGGTAAATAAGGGTTAAAAAATAATATTATCATAATACTAAATTACCCTAAAACGTGTCCTAGACTTATTTGTTGATACATGTTCGACCATAGGAATCTTTGGGGCGATTTTGGTACCCCATGGAGCCACTTGTAGGTGATAGGGACACTTATTTTAATTAAGTTAAAATGAATACAAAAATGACACAAGCATATATCTTTTAGAAAACCAATTTTTACATAGGTATATATGTTGGATTTTGGACTATAAATATTAATTAGAAATATAAAACGATTTACTACATAATGATATTTTATTTATAATTTTTAGAGATTACATAATTTAATTTATTTATGACACAATGATGATGCAGTAATTAACATAATAGTGAAAATTTAAAATAATTAATATTATAAATACCCAAATAAATATAATTTGAGGCTTTTAATGAATTAAAATAATTTTATATGATAATATGACATATTATTATTGATTTAATTAACTTTTTTTGAAGTAATCATTCTGTTATGAGTTTCTCAAAAATCAACTATTGAATAGTGTCAAAATTGACATAAAAGAGTATTTAAAACAAATATTATATTATTAATTGATATTAAATTCTTAAAAATCTAAGGATCGGCCAAGAGACTTATATCATGATATTTGTATCATTAATCGACCACTTGGGGGTCTCTTGGATGTATATAGTAAGTTTATTAACTATATAATATAAAAATACAAAGCGACATGGAAAATGTCGAACTAATTAACTAAGAGTTAATACTTAAGGATAAGGTTAATATAGTAACCCAAACCTATCTAAATTATATTGGTTGAATGGTTTTCTACCTATCCCCACCGTAAAATTTAAATAATCAACTTTTGAGCCATTAGAAACCGAATATGAATTTATTATAAATTAATATTTCTACCTTTTCCAAAGGTGCCTCTCACCACTCTTATAAAAGGGCACTCCTGCTTCTCATTTCTTCACACCTTCAAAGCCTTTTGGTTGGGCCAAAATCTGACCAAATACTCTACCAACTTACCTCACTAAAACCTAGAGTCCTTAGTTTGATCAGAAAGCCAACCTAAGGAGACCTTTTGATCAAATCAAAAGGAAGAACCCAAAGAAGAGGTAATGATTTCACCACCCTTTTCCAAGTTCCTTTCTTCTTCCACTTATTCTTACTTTGTTATTAACATTCTAAAATAATAAGTCTAGTATCATATATACACTGTGATGTTATTATAAATATGTTACAACCATATACAGTATTCTATCCACCCTTTGAATAACATGTCACCATACGTGCGTACGTACTGCTTATCGTCTCCACATCGTGGTGTAATTGTTATTCAATATATTATTATTTGGATGGGTATAATAATGATGTGTAACTCATGTAAATAATAAATATAACATGTTAATGATTCTATATATATGATATAACATCAATTTATATATTATTTTAATATCAAAAGATTGATATTGTCACTCGTGCGTACGTACGGACTACCGTCTCCACGAACGCGATTAGATTCATTCTCCATCGTATCCATTCAAGTATAATTATCATTTGATGATTTAAAAATAATGTTTAAGGACTTGATATCATTATTTATATGAATAATATACAACCAATCCATTACAAACATGGCTTATGTAACAAAACATATAAAATAAAACGAGTAATTTAACACCTCAAACGACGATAATACTAAGATATTATTAACAAAGCAATGTTAAAAGGTCATATATGATATCATATGAATGTATATTATTCTTGTATAATTTGATAACAATTATTTTACTATTATACAGGAGGTTAACCTACCCCAACCAAGGAAAATTACAAGGTAAGGGTTATTTCACAATCTCTTCATTATCCGAGGTTTTTTATACGTAATAATCTACTGGGATCTCTTTATCATCCACATCCATGTTTCTTAAAAATGAATTTCAAAACATTTTTAATTTTTAATATAATATGGGTTAAAGTCATTTATACCCTTGTCTGTCTTTTTATAAGAGGTTTATAAAGGAATCTTTCCATGGTTTTCCAAACAAGGTGTTTTTTATCCTTTTTGACAAAATTAAGGTAAGAATGTTTTTTTAACTTATACGGCGGGTGCGGCTATTTTCCGTCTTTATAAAATCGTCGAAGGTTCCCTTACAATCTTATAAAAATATTTTCAAAGAAAATGTTTTATTTCATAAATATAAGATTCCTAAATGATTTCAAAATAGAAAGGGATATTTCTCTAAAAAGAGTTTTGATTTCATCTATGTCAACATCCTTTGACGAATTTTACAATTATTTGATGTTGATTTATTATGATACAAAACTTCTATATTGTATTGAAGGTTTTGTGATATGTTTGACTTTATATGTGCTATTTTTATTCCGTTCATAGTTTATGGTGAAAGTATTGACATTTCGTATGCTAGTTTTAATAGGAATGTTTATGTTATGTTTAAACATTTTCATATGGGAATGCATTGGACATAATATGTGACGGGTGGAGCCCGCTATAGCTCCTCGATGCATCGGTAGGTCTCCTGAGACAAACTAGTGTCTTGGCACAAGGCCTTGGAAAAATCTTATTTTTAGTCTTGGAACGAGGCCTTGGCTATGTGGTTATGATAGTCTGGCATTATGCATTCCATCATTATGAAAGTGGTTATTGATATTGCATGTGATTATTTGATTAGTAGAATATCCAAGTGAATAAGTAAATGGAATTATTTCATTTTACTTTTTCCATACTATGTTGATGTTCAAGTTTAAAAGGATTTTGTTTTAGTTATACATTGCCTTAAATTTTTATTCCTATTTATGAAAGTTTCCGCTATATTGTTATCCTTACTGGGAATTTGATCTCACCCCTTTTCTATGTATTATTTGTTCCAGGAAGTGAAGAAGTAAATTATGAATGAACTGCAGAGATATTATGTGGGGATATGAGTGTGGAATATGGAGACAATATTTTTTTGTAGTAGTTTTTCACTTTATGATGTAATGTAAGACTTATGATTATATCTAGTGTTTCCAAGGCTACTAAACTATTCGGTCTTTTGAGATTTGACCTTTCTTGTGATCATGCCAATGTTATGTAATAATGCACCGTCTCTCGGTAACTAGGGTCGGGGCGTTACAGTTGGTATTAGAGGAAGTTTAGTACAAACCGTGGAAGCTAGATTTAGATAAACTATGATTAGAGCACGTAGACCTAAGATGAACTTTGAGGATTAGTATAGAAGAACGTCCTAGAATTTTTGTATTGTAGAGATTTTGTGAGTTTTCCGAGCAATACATCCCTGTATGGATACGAGCAGGTAGAGGCGGCTCTGGGACAGATGTACCTAGAGGTAAAACCTGAAAACACCGCTTTGATCTAGACTCAAACGGGAAATGGTGCACGACAACGGGCCTTGATGCACTCTTGGTTACGAAACTCCCGGGGGATATGCTTAGGATAACTCTCATTTTATTTACAAATCATTATGAAGGGTTTATGAGTATATACATCCTCAAAGAAAACATTCTTATGATTATGGATTATATCCATAAATAGTTCAATTTATGATAAGTGTTTTATATGTATGGGATTATATATTTTGATTCCTAAACTAATCTAGTTAATGTCATTGTTTAGAAATGGCACCTAGTGGAAGAAATGGAAACTGTATCAATGGGCGCACTCCATGTAGGGATTGCCCTCCTGCTCAAGATAATTATAGTGGAGCTGGTGATGCAACTGGTGCTGATCAGCTAATCACCATACTGGGACAACTCACTCATGTTATGAATAATAACCTTACCCGTATGGAGCACCCTGATCCACAGCGTGGAGGATCAATGTTAGATCGATTCATGAGGAAACAACCACCAACGTTCAATGGGAGTAAAAATCCCCTAGTAGCTGAGCAATGGATAAATTCCCTAGAGAAAATATTTCAGGCTTTGGGGAGTTGGGAAAGGGAAAAAGTAATCAGGGAAGTTTACCGCCTCACTGGAGATGCTGATCAATGGTGGTCATTGATTCAAAACCTGAAGGAAGATGATGAAGTATCAAATATAGAATGGAGGGAGTTCAAATATCTGTTTTTAGAAAAATACTTTCCTCGCGGCCATCGAGCAGATATGGAAAGGAAATTTCTGAGTCTGAGACTGAAGGAGGATGAGAATGTCGCAAAGTATGAGGCTAACTTTACAAGGTTAGCAAGGTATGCTGGAGATTATATACGTAACACAAGAAGTAAGATTGATCATTTCTTTGATGGGTTAAAACCATTTCTCCGTAGAGCATTAGTCTCACAATCCTTTTCATCGTACGAAGACATTGTCTCATGTGCTATCAAGACCGAAAAGAAATTCTCTAAGTCTTATGACTTTAAAGAAAAGTAAGAGAAGAAGAGACCTGATGATCAATATGGGAATGTAAATAAGGGGAAGAAGGTAAAGGTTGAATATACATCTTGTGGTAAATGTGGTAAGAAACACCCCGGTACTTTCATGAAGGGAACACGAGTCTGTTACAAGTGTGGTGAAAAAGGCCACCAAGCTCATGATTTCAAGGGGAAGAAGGAAGCTACCAATATTCAGTGCTACAATTGCAGGGGGATGGGGATTATGAAAATCAATGTCCTAAGCGTCAGGAAAACTTAACTCAGAAAAGGCCAAGGGATCAAGGCCAAGATTATGCTATCACTACTGCTGAGGTAGAAGCTCCGAAAGACGTGGTGGAAGGTAATTTAATGGTTTCCTCATGTTTAGCTAATGCATTATTTGATTTTGTATCATCGCATTATTTCATATCTTCCCAGTTTGCTAAGAAAATTAGATATTTCCAATTTGATTTAACAAGAGAGTTGTCAGTTAAAGCTCCTAAGGGAAGTATCATTACAACAATGTTTTGTGAATCAGTCCCCATTAGAGCACATAAATGTTCTTTATCTTCTGATCTCGTCGTCATACCTATGATTGAGTTTGATATAATCCTCGGTATGGACTGGCGTTCATACTATGATGTGAAGATTTATTGTAAGAAGAAAGAGGTTATGATTCTTGATGATGATGATAAGGAACACCTTATCTTTAGAGAAGAATCGTCACCACCTAATTCTTATCTAAATCCACCCCCAGTAGCTCAACTAAATTCAATTATTGGGGAGGAAGAGAATGAAATAACTGTGGGTGAGGAATGGAATGTTCAAATAGAGGATGTACCTATTGTGAAAGAATTTGTAGATGTATTTCCAGAAGATTTACCTGGACATCCTCCAGAATGAGAAGTTGAGTTTTCTATTGATTTAATTCCTGGATCAAGGCCTATATCGAAGACCCCTTATAGAATGGCCACTGTAGAATTAGTCGAACTAAAGAAATAACTAGAGGAATTGAGTAATAAATGATTTAATCTCCCTAGTGTTTCTCCATGGGGTGCCCCTGTTATTTTTGTTAAAAAGAAAGATGGATCTATGAGGTTATGTATTGACTACAGGGAGATCAATTATATAACAATAAAGAACAAGTATCCCCTACCTCGCATTGATTATTTATTTGACCAACTGCATGGAGCTCAATACTTTTCAAAGATTGACCTTCGATCTGGATACCATTAGTTGTGTCTGAATAAGGAAGACATTCCGAAGACAGCATTTCGAACCAGGTACGGGCATTATGAGTTTACAGTAATGCCTTTTGTATTGACTAATGCACCCTCTATATTCATGGATCTGATGAATAGATTTTTCAAGGATTATCTCGATGAATTTGTGGTGGTATTTATTGATGATATCTTGGTATACTCAAAAAGATATGAAGATCATGAAAATCACTTGTGCATTATCTTGAAGACTCTGAGAAGACATGAATTATATGGGAAGTTTAGCAAGTGTGAAATCTGGCTTCAGGAGATTTCTTTTCTTGGTCATATTGTCTCTAAAGATGGAATCTCTGTTGATCCTTCTAAGACCAAGGCAATCCATGAATGGCCAGCACCGACGATTATAACTGAGGTACGTAGTTTTATTGGTTTAGCAGGTTATTATCGACGTTTTGTCCAGAATTTTTCCCGATTGGCTAACCCATTAACGAATCTCATGCGTAAAGGGGTTAAATTGGTTTTCACAAAAGTGTGTGAAGAATGTTTCGAAGAAATTAAGAGAATATTAGTCAATGCTCCTATATTGACTCAACCATCGGGGAATGATGGGTTCGTTATTTATAGTGATGCATCGAAAAAAGGACTTGGTTGTGTCCTTATGCATAATGATAGGGTTATTGCCTATGCATCACGACAGTTTAAAATTCATGAACAAAACTATACTACTCATGATCTCGAGTTAGCAGCTGTGATCTTTTCTTTGAAGATATGGAGGCACTACCTCTATGGTGAAAAATGTGAGATTTATACTGATCACAAGAGTTTGAAGTATATTTTCTCACAAAAATAACTCAACATGAGGCAAAGGAGATGGCTTGAATTACTCTAGGATTATCATTGCATGATACACTACCACCCGGGGAAGGCAAACAATTTGGCAGATGCATTGAGCAGAAAAGATCATGTAGTTTTGAACAATATGCAAATTGAAAGGGAACCAATTTTCATGGATCCAATGAAGATGGACATGGGAATAACCAGGGAAGGAGAAACATCAATGCTTTTTCAAATGGTTGCCAAACCATCTTTACTAGAAAGGATTAAGAGTTCTCAGACTAATCATGGAGAATTTCAAAAGAATATTAAAGCTGTGAATGATGGGAGATTAAGAGATTTTGTGTATGAAAATGGAATTTTGAAATTTGGGAAGAGGCTTTGTGTTCCCAATATACCTGATATAAAAAGGGAATTGTTGGATGATGCTCATAGTTCCAATTTCTCTATGCACCCTGGGAGCACCAAAATGTATAGTTATTTGAAGGAACATTTTTGGTTAGACAATATGAAGAGGGAGACTGCTGATTTTGTGTTAGGATGTATGGTTTTTCAACAAGTTAAAGCTGGAAGGCAACACCCTGGAGGAGTCATGCAACCACTTCCCATAACGGAGTGGAAATGGGACAATATTACGATGGACTTTTTCATGGGGATAACAAATACTCCTAGAAGGGATGATGAAATCTGGGCTATTGTTGATCTTCTTACAAATTCAGCATATTTTATTTCTATAAGAGAATATCTACCACTGGAACGTCTAGCAAGACTATATATTAATGAAGTTGTGAGTCTTCATGGAGTACCCCTATCGATTGTTTCTGATCGTGATCCCCATTTTACTTCTATATTCTGGAAGAGTATTCAGAAATCCCTGGATACTGAACTTCATTTGAGCACTACCTACCACCTCAGACAGACGGACAATCAGAACGGACTATTCAAACCTTAGAAGACATGTTTAGATCCTGCTCACTTGACTTTCAGGGTATGTGGGATCAGTATTTACCTCTGGTAGATTTTTCCTACAACAATAGCTTCCATTCGAGTATTCAGATGGCACCATATGAAGCGTTATATGGAAATAGATGTCGCACACCAACCTGTTGGGATGACGTTGGTCAAAGAAAACTTGTAGGTTTAGAACTGGTGGATAAAACAATAGAAAACGTGAAGGTAATCCAAAATCACATAAAATCAGCTCAAAGTAGGCAGAAGAGCTATGCCGATAATCGAAGGAATGATTTGGAATTTCAAGTCGGTGATCATGTTTTCCTGAAGGTATCTCCATAGAAGGGAGTCATACGTTTTGGTAAGAAAGGTAAATTGAGTCCCAGGTACATCGGACCTTTCAAAATTCTAGAACGAATTGGGGTTGTAGCTTACCAACTGGCAATGCCGCCAAGTCTCTCCAAAGTTCACGATGTGTTCCACGTATCTATGTTGAGGAAATACATGCCTGAACCAACGCATGTAATCACCTATGAGGACATAGAACTGGAACCCGATCTGTCTTATTGTGAAGATCCTGTCAGGATTCTTGATACGAGAGAACAAGTACTGAGAAACCGGACGACGCGTCTGGTAAAAGTTTTGTGGAGAAACAATAAGATGGAAGAGGCAACGTGGGAACCCGATGAACTTATGATGAAGAACCACCTGAGTCTTTTCAGGCAATAATATTCTAGAAATTTCGAGGATGAAATTATTTGAAGGAGGGGAGAATGTAACACCCCATGCTTCCACAGTATGCTTCTCTTTGAATAATGTGATACCGTGTGTTGTACGCAACACCGAGTTCTAACACACCATAACCAATCAAACTAGCCGTTATGAATAATAATAATTACTTTTTGAAATTATATATATTTTATTTTTTAAAATGGACTTCATTTTTAGATTCGGAATATCAAATTTAGCCTAAGGTGAAATTTTGGTACTTTTTGGATAACTTTAAAATTTTGATGAATAGTGAAAATTACTAAATTTTAATTAAAAACAACTTTTTTAATCAAAATAATTAATAGTGATAAATTATGAATTTGAGTGGTTTTAAAGTATATTTAGATTATATTTTTACCATTTAATATAATGTTGGTCATTGGACATAATTTTACAATTAAACCAGACATAAACAAGTGTCAATCTTTTGATAGTTATTATCTCTTAAAAACACGCTTTTTGTTTTAGCAACGGAAATTAATCTTAAAATAATTTCTTCCACTTCTGTGTTTTGAATTTGGAAAAATGGATTCCATATTTAGAATAAGGATTTTCAAATTGTGTAAATAGGTAACTTTTATTTATAGACATTTTGAATAATTACTTCGGTAAATATTTTATTTACCATGGTTAAGGGTAAATCCAGTAAATAAGGGATAAACAATAATATTATAATAATACAAATTACCCTAAAACGTGCCCTAGACTTATTGGTTGATACATGTTCGACCATAGTCATCTTTGGGTTGATTTTGGGACCCCATGGAGCCACTTGTAGGTGATAGGGACACATTATTTTAATTAAGTTAAAATGAATACAAAAATGACACAAGCATATATCTTTTAGAAAAACAATTTTTACATAGGGATATATATGTTGGATTTTAGACTATAAATATTCATTAGAAATATAAAATGATTTACTACATAATGATAGTTTATTTATAATTTTTAGAGATTACATTATTAAATTTATTTATGACACAATGATGATGCAGTAATTAACATAATAGTGAAAATTTAAAATAATTGATATTATAAATACCCAAATAAATATAATTTGAGACTTTTAATTAATTAAAATAATTTTATAGGATTATAGGACATATTAGGATTGATTTAATTAACTTTTTTAGAAGTAATCATTCTGGTATGAGTTTCACAAAAATCAACTATTGAATAGTGTCAAAATTGACATAAAAGAGTTTTTAAAACAAGTATTATATTATTAATTGATATTAAATTCCTACAAATCTAAGGCTCGGCCAAGAGACTTATATCATGATAGGTGTATCATTAATGGACCCCTTGGGGGTCTCTTGGATGTATATAGTATGTTTATTAACTATATAATATAAAAATACAAAGTGACATGGTAAATGTCAAACTAATTAACTAAGAGTTAATACTTAAATATAAGGTTAATATAGTAACCCAAACCTGTCTAAATTCGATTGGATGAATGGTTTTCGACCTATCCCTACCTTAAAATTTAAATAATAAACTTTTGAGCCATTATAATCTTAATATTAATTTATTGTAAATTAATATTTCTAGCTTTTCCAAAGGTGCCCCTCACCCCTCTTATAAAAGGGCACTCCTCTTTCTCATTCCTTCACACCTTCAAAGCCTTTTGGTTCAGACAAAATCTTCCCAAATACTCTCCAAAATTCCTTCAATACAACCTAGTGGCCTTAGTTAGATCAGAAAGACAACCTACGGAGCCCTCTTGATCAAATAAAAATGAAGAACCAGAAGAAGAGGTAATGATTTCAGCACCCTTTTCCAAGTTCCTTTCATCTCCCACTTCTTATTCCTTTGTTATTAACATTATAAAATAATAACTCCAGTATAATATATATATTGTGATGTTATTATAAATATAGTACAACCATATTCAGTATTCTGTCCACCCTTTGAATAACATGTCATCATACGTGCGCACGTACGGCTTACCGTCTCCACGTCGTGGTGTAATTGTTATTCAATATATTATTACTTGGATGGGTATAATAATGATGTGTAACTCATTTAATAATAAATATAACATGTTAATTATTATGTACATATGATATACCATCCATTTATATATTATTTTAATATCAAAAGAATGATATTGTCGCTCGTGCGTACATACAGACTACCGTCTCCACGAACGAGATGAGATTCATTCTCCATCGTATCCATTCAAGTATAATTATCATTTGATTATTTAAAAATAATGTTTAAGGACTTGATATGATTATTTATATGAATAATATACAACCTATCCATGACAAACATGGCTTATGTAACAAAACATATAAAAGGAAATGAGTAAGTTAACACCCGAAACTACGATAATACTAAGATATTATTAACAAAGAAATGTTAAAAGATCATATATGATATCATATGAATGTATATGATTCTTGTATAATTTAATAACAATTATTTCACTATTATATAGGAGGTTAACCTACCCCAACCTAGGAAAAGTACAAGTTAAGGGTTATTCCACAATCTCTTCATTATCTGAGGTTGTTTATACGTAATAATCTACTGGGATCTCTTTATCATCCACATCCATGTTTCTTAAAAATGAATTTCAAAACATTTTTAATATTTACTAGAATATGGGTTAATTTAATTTATACCCTTGTTTGAATTTTTATAAGAGGTTTATAAAGGAATCTTTCCGTCCTTTTCCAAACAAGGTTCTTTTTAACCTTTTCGACAAAATTAAGTTAAGAATGTTTATTTTTAACTTATACGGTGGGTGCGGCTATTTTCCACCATTATAAAATCGTCAAAGCTTCCATTATAGTCTTATAAGAATATTTTCAAAGAAAATGTTTTATTTCATAAATATAAGACTCTTAAATGATTTCAAAATAGAAAGATATATTTCTCTAAAAAGAGTTTTGATTTCATCTATGTCAACTTCCTTTGATGAATTTTATGCTTATTTGAAGTTGATTTATTATGATACAAAACTTCTATATTGTATTGAAGGTTTTGTGATATGTTTGACTATGGATGTGCTATTTTTATATCGTTCATAGTTTATGGTGAAAGTATTGACATTTCGTATGCTAGTTTTAATACGAATGTTTATGTTATGTTTAAAAATTTTCATATGGGAATGCATTGGACTTAATATGTGACGGGTGGAGCCCGCTATAGCTCCTCGATGCAACGATAGGTCTCATGTGACAAACTAGTGTCTTGGAACAAGTCCTTGGCAAAATCTGATTTGTAGTCTTGGCACGAGGCCTTGGCTATGTGGTTATGATAGTCTGGCATTATGGATTCCATCATTATGAAAGTGGTTATTGATATTGCATGTGATTATTAGATTAGTAGAATATCCATGTGAATAAGTAAATGGAATTATTTCATTTTACTTTTGCCATACTACGTTTAACTTCAAGTTTAAAAGGCTTTTGTTTTAGTTATACATTGCCTTCAATGTTTATTCTTATTTATGAACGTTTCCGCTATATTGTTATCCTTACTGGGCATTTGAGCTCACCCCTTTTCTATGTTTTAATTTTCCCAGGAAGTGAAGAAGTAAATTATGAATGACCTGCAGGGATATTATGTGGGGATATGAGTGTGGAATATGGAGACAATATGTTGTTGTAGTAGTTTTTCACTTTATGATGTAATGTAAGACTTATGAATATATCTAGTGTTTCTAAGGCTACTAAACCAATCGGTCTTTTGAGATTTGATCTTTCTTGTGATCATGCCAATGTTATGTAATAATGCACCGTCTCTAGGTAACTGGGGTCGGGACATTACATGTTATTACTCTTATCACTCCTAGAATCTTGGGATGTAATTTTTACCATTATGAGTAACAAAACCAGTAAGTCTAGAATTTTTTCAGTTGTTATAGATATAATTATAAATGAAGTACTTTATATAAATTATACCTAAATAAGTTATATAAATAATTATACTATCATAGGTAGAGGATATTACACCTCATGTAAAGGTCCCAAGAAGGGTAAAAAAGAATAATTCATATCAGGAGTATCTTGGAATAAAGTGGTCCCATGTATTGTTATTGTGGAAAGATTTTGAATGAACACTAAAACATACACCACCACTTCGTGTTAGAATATGTTTATTTCATGTTCTATAGCCTTGATAACTTCATTTCTAATTCATTTGACTCATGCCTCTATCACATCTTTTGAATCTGAATTTCTTTCAGATTAAAATGTTTACAATAAGATCATTGATCACATTTATCAACATGGAGCCTATAATTGTTTTTATTTTATAATAACCAAGAATAATAATTGAATTATTCATTTATGAAGAATCATTAGATATATCAAATAAAAATAAAAATCATTTACCTCCTTGATGTGGAAGGTTTCAAGTGCATTCGTTTGAATGTGATTTTTATAATCAGTTTCCTAAAAATATTGTTGTACAATTCTTCTTATTAAGCCTCCTTCATATCTCATAGAGAATGTTATATATCCCCATTTAGAGTTCTAGGTTTCCCCAAATACAAATTGAGATCCATTAACCATTGTTTTCCCTTAGTGTAATGAATCCTTTATTTTCTAATTTGATGATAGCCAAAAAATATATGCCATTGATGAAGAAAAAAATGCAGGCTACTGCACCTGCAATATAGGTACTTTCGTTTACTCTATTTTATGATAGTTTTTAAACCATAAATATCTTCAATATATTTCAAACTATTTTTTGTTTTTCTTCTACTTCCATGGTTCATATAATGATCTAAAAAAATATATTAGTGGTGTTAGAGTGATTTTCTTTAAGGAATCTTCTTATTTAAATTATTGTTTTTATTTAAATAAGTGATACTGAAAAACGCATTACAATTGTATCAAAAAATATGAATTAAATTTTACTTACATGTGTCAGCACATAAAGTTAATCTTTGACTACTGTTAAACAAATTAGTATTTTTAAGTTTATTCCTAATGTATACTTTTGAAAATAAGGCTCCATAAAGGTCATAGATTTTTACTTTCATATAATTTAATCTATATAAAGGTAATCACATTTACCTTCACACGGATGGATTTCAATAAAGGTATTTATATTATACCTTTACAAATAATACTTAATTCTACCTTTATAAAAATGTAATAAAAAATCTACCATTGCGTACAGTTTTACCACTCTGTGTAAAAGTATCCAAAGATGACGTTTATGCATGTAAAGAATCTTGCGTAACTGGAAAGAAAAAATTAAGATTATTGGTATAAATTGAACATTATTTATAAAAAATTTATAAAAAATAAAAGATAGGAATTAAAAAATTAAATTTCTCATCCCTAAGTTAAATATAATAAGGTTCGTATTTCTTTTACGTGTTTTAATAAATGAATTTCATATATTAATTATAAAAATTTTATTATAAATTGAGTTATATTATTTATAAATTGTTTACAAATAATGGAAATGATATTTTGGAATATTTATATAGTGTATAAAAGTATTAATATATAAAATTATGAAATAAAAATAATTTTTAACTAAATTATAAAATATTTATAATATGTTTACAATTACAAAAATGTTTATAAATATATCTCACATTTTAATTTATGAAATGTAAATTATTTGAAAATTATTCCTTGATTTATTCATGTGTATTAAAATATGCAAATTTTTTATGTTTTGTATGAAAACATAATGTGATTAATTAATTATAATTAATAGAGATCTTGATTACATTCTGGGTATGACTCAATATAATGTAGATTTCATCTACCTTTCCCTATGTTTCTAATTAAATTTATAATAATTAATTTAGTTATTTCTCATATTTTGTTCATATTAGGTTCTTGAAATATCACTTATTGGAAATTATCCTGAGTAATGTCTCCCTATGGGTAGGAAATTTGGTTCAGACCACCCATGATCCAAGAGACACATGCCTTGATTTAGAATGGGGAGGGGGTTTCAATTTGTCACAATGTGTTTACTTAGGTGTATATTATCAATATCAAATAACCTGAAACATTATAAACATATGATACATTCAAATATGTATGAATATGTTTGGATTCAATTTTTGGGTGAGTAAAACATACTATTGGTTGGGTAAAGAGTTGCATGTTAATGTTGTGTTAAAATACTATCAAAGTGGATGGAATTGTGTTACTAAAAATGTTAGAATCAATCACACAGAAAAGAAAAAATATATGTAAAGATTGATATTACCTTTGATATTATAGTCATGAATAAAATATGTGTATGATTTATATAAAATGTTTGATATTTTAAAGAAACCCCCTATAATATTATGTTTTATATTCCTTATGAAATTGTACATTTCAAGGCCTAGATCATCAAACTACGTTCATCATGACATAGATAGTGCACATGTAATCCACTATGGAAGGAAATCAAGTGATTGGGGACAATTGAACAACCTTATAAAGGTCATATAATTTTTGGGTACCCTTGGATTGTCTTCTTTTATGTTATTCTTGGTGTTTTCTTTTGGTTACACTAGTCGAAATATCCTAATAAAAAAATTCATAGGATTAATATAGTTATGATTAATCCTTATGATGTATATTAAACATTTTTCTTCTAATCAACTATCTATGAGTCAAAAAATTTGTGATTGGTATGATTCTGACTCTAAATATCTAATTTGTGGGAGAAAGTTTTAAATGAACTAATTTATTACTGGAATATTGATCTTGGACCATTAAATGGATTTGATGTATGGGATCACAAATTTTAGTGGGGTAACTATCATTAAAATTCTACCATATAAATATAAAAAATATAAAACTCACCGACTAACATTTCTTTTTTTATATATTATGACATTATTTATGGAATTCATGTTAATATTATTTTTAATAATGACCTATAAAACATTTGAAAATTGGTATCTAGGGCTGAAATGAGTTCTCAAGAAGATAAATTCAGATCCCGTGAATTTAAATGTTATAGAAACCAATTTCTATAAATTTGACTCATGCGTATTTGATACCAACTATTCATCACAGATTTTTATTGAAAAACAAAGATTCAGAGATGGGAAGTACATAATAAAAGGTACATTATATATTCATGTTATTAATGGAGAAAGAGTTTTTGAATTAGAATTCAACACTAATAATCTTATTTTTACCTATTATATTATCTATAGAATTAGAAAATTGATACTATTTTCTTTCAATAAATATAAATTTGATTTATTTATCTTATTTAAAAAAAATTATTTTCAATCAATATTAAGAATAAGACTTGTTATATATATAATAATGGACTTTTTTATGGATTTTGTAAATTAATTAATAGTTTATATATTCTATATCTATATAATCTTGTTTATAAAATAACTTTTAGAATGTCAGGGTTAATTATAATCCCACCTAATTTTTGAATTGTTTCCTCAAACATATAATTGAGAAACACATTCAGAGACTCTATATAGATGAATTATTGGACTCATTCAGTTGTGATTATTTTGATAAATGTGAATCATTATTATTAGAATAAATGAAAATGTAATATTTTAAAAGAATAACTCAAAGGGATAATTTACTATTTGATCTCATACATTATGTTGTTTATGGACTGATAAATACATAAATTTTTTGTTTTTGTTTGTTTTTTATATTTACCAATGAATTGATTCTCCATGGTTAAGTGTATCTAATGAAATACTCATATGAGACATTATAGAAGTTTATAGAGATTCATAAAAAATTAAAAATTCAAATAAGAAAGAGTACTAAGATTCACTGACTAGATCGGGTTACTGAATACATAATCCAAGAATTCATAGCACCTCTGATATATTGTGATATTATTTTCCAAATCACTCCTCATGAAACTCCAAAATGGAATGATGTGTAAAATTAAAGGAATGAAACCATTTTCCACATGGTTTTATCAATTATGTTTCAATGATACCTTCATATTTCATTATGGGGTTCTTCTATAGGGACATATACACTCCTACTTAATCACATTACATCTAAAACAATCATAAATACAAAATATGAGACATGGTATGGAAAATACCTCAGTTTGTTTTTTATGAATATTTGGGATTTTGAACCACTCAAATGAATGTTGGCACAAAATAAGCATGGCCCAAATTCTGAAAAAAAAATCTTGCCTTTTTGTTATTACAATTATACCAAGGGTTATTATTTATATAACCCTATTAAAGACAATACATTGTGACCCGAACTGGTTTTTTCCATGATAATGGAACACATTGGTTGAGAAGTCAATAGGAGGAAATTTGAACATGAAAAAGTTGAAGACCAAAATATTGGAAGTGTCCCTAAGATAGAGGTTGATGTGGTTTTACAAAGAGTTGTGTTAAAAGAACAAACTCAAGTAATAAAACAACCTCTATGATCTGGTAGGATTCATTTGGAACCCCAGAGATATATATTTCTCGTGGATAATGATGATGAAGTAAGATAAATAGGATATGAACCTGCTTCCTTCCACGTATCCACTGAGTATCCTCTGAAAAAATGGTTAAAATCCATGAAATATAAGATAGACCCCATGTACACTAACCATGATTGGAAATTTGTGGGTGCACGGGTATTAGTTAAACAAATAGGGTGAAAGTGGGTTTTATATAATACAATTGTCATGGATGGTAGAGTATCTACCTATAAGGATCTCATGGAGATAAATGGTTATAAAATTTTCCATATTATTGATTATGAATATTCAATTAATCTAGAAGTAATGATAAATTCCATTCATATTTTCCAAGAAAAAAAATCTTTTGATTATTATATATTAAAAATCGATTCCAAATCTACTTTCCATAAGATGAATTTTTTCCAGGAAATTAATATGATACATCCCAAAGGTTTTGATTGTCCATAAAATAGTTCTACATAATACATGCTAAAATAGTTCATTTCTATACAAAATCATGATTATCATGGTTGGAATATTTGATTTGATGATGTAATAAAAGGGTTTGGTTTTGAAATTTATGTGAATGATTATTATGTAAATAAGTATATTTGTAGGAGTATTGTAACGTTTCTGATATTTTATGTGGATGACATACCACTTATTTGAAATCACATCCCTACTCTTCACATCATGGATATGTTGATGGATAAGTGCTTCCCAGTGAACAACCTAGGTGAATTTTCTAACATACTGGGTATGGAGATCTTGTGATTTGTATCTAAAAGGCCTCTTATACTTTGGGAGGTCACAAACATTGTTAAACTTCTAAAGTGGTTTAGCATGGAGAACTCAAAGAAGGGGTCTTTATTAGTATTGTGTGGCATGAATCGTTGGATGATCCATGGACCTTTAAAATATTTATATAATATGGATATAATTTCTTAGACACCCATCATAGTATCTATTAGGTATTTTATATTTTTTACTTAACATAATGTCACCAATTCTCTTTTAGTAATAAATAGAAACCAATCCAGTCTCATTGAGAGTCACTTTATTGCAATGATGATCATCCTAATGTAGTTGAGAATGATTATGGATATATTCTTGGTACTTATAGGATTGGTTTAACTCTATGTAAAAGGATAAACATATCTGATTTTCCAATCCCAAAAAATAATATAATTATAAGTAAAAAAGATATAACAATTATGACACACCAGAAGAACAAAGCGAATATTACCCGAAGTGAACCTTAACATAGAATGTTTCAAAAGCGAGTAATGTAATGATATAATAAATCCATATAAGTTATTAGATATAATAACTTGGTTCTTTGTTATATGTATAATAAACTTATATTTATTATACATGAGGTTTGAATGGGTATGACGAAATTCAAGACACTGGGTAAGGGAATTCACCTCACTTTTTTTCCAGGAGATAAATGTTTCATTCATCACCACTTCCTTTTATATGGAGTGTATACTTCCCATTAATGTTCCCATTGATTATTATACTTATATTTATGGGTATTTAAATATCAATTATAAGATATTTATTTCATGGGTTTAATGTTTCAAGAGCTATCAAATCGGTAAGATGGTTTTGTCTCCACTTGCATTCTTTAAGACACATGTTTAATTAGGCACCTCCATTCATTTTTGAGGTATGTATACTTCAATTTTATTATTTTCATGGTATTTTAAGATTCCTGTAATTTTCTTTTCTTACATGGAGAATATATTCCCAATTTACCATGTTGTAAGAGTTTATTGGAATAATCTCATCGTATATCAAGATTTTTTATGATTATACTTCCTTTGTTGAAATCTTATGATCCATCTCTCAAAAACTCTATTGAGTTTCATTACCCTAAATTTATTCAAGGTATCTCAATTTATTAGTACCATTTTTCCACAAATTGGTAATTATGATAATTAATAAAAAAAAATTATTAATAATCTAAATGTAATTCTATCTTCGGTCTGAAATCTGTTTTTTATTTCAAAATCATGTTTTCAAAAATGTTTTAAAATATTCATTGAAGATCATTTACAAGGAAATATGATTTTTTATTTGAAAAAAAATTGTTGTTTTAAAGGATTTAATTAAAAAAATCATAGGTATTTTCAATGGAAAATGTATTAAAAAAATTTACGTTTTAAAAAGTGTATTTCAATGTAGAAATGATGTCTTCCACTAAATTGTTTTTAAAAGATCATTACAAAATTATTTCCCATATAAGATGACATATGTTTGTATTAGTCATTACTTTCTACGGAAATTATTAATTTTTCCATTAATATTAATTCTATGAATGGATTATGTTTTAATGGAATGATATTTATAAAACCACATTCTCTTTCATGGGTTATAAGCCTTTAAAACCCACTTCTTTTCGTATGTTATGGTTTTGATGAAATGATTATGAAACCTCTATATTTTTTCAATGATTATGATATGATAACATGTTTAGGATATACATTTTATTTCACAGGTTATGATATTATTTTTAATGATCTCTAGGAATATATTTTTTATTATTTCACTTTGAGACGGGTGGGACCTATATCTCCATCCAATGCATTGGGTATGTAACGCCCTGACCCCAGTTACCCAGAGTCGGTGCATTACTTCGTAACATTGGCATGATCACAGAGGACCAAGTCTAGAAATACCGATTAGTTTAGTAGCCCTGGAAACACTAGATACATTCATAAGCCTTACATTACATCATAAATTAGACAAAACTACTACAACATCTTGTATTAATATCCCCTCATACTATCCCTGCAGGTCATTCATAATATACTTCTTCATATCCTGTAAAAATTAAAACATTGGAAGGGGTGAGCTCAGATGCTCAGTAAGAATAACAATATAGCGGAAGCTTTCATAAAAAACATAAACATTTAAGGAAATGTATGACTAAAACAAAAGCATTTTAAACATGAACTTCAACATAATATGGAAATAGTAAAATGAGATAATGCCATTTAATCATTCACATGGATATTCTATTGGTCGAATAATCACATGAAATATCAATAACCACTTTCATAATTATGGAATGCATAATTCCATATTATCATAACCATGTAGCCAAGGCCTCATTCCAAGGATACAAATAAGATTTTGTCAATGCCTCATGCCAAGACACTAGTTTGTCTCATGAGACCTACCGATGCATCGAGGAGCTATAGCGGGCTCCACTCGTCACTTACTAAGTCCATTGCATTCCTTATATGAAAAATGGTATATAAACATTTAGGAATATCATTTTCTAAAATACCATTTGAAATTAATTGCGGCATCAAAATACCAGTTCAATTTTTAGAAGATACTTACATTTAAAATTGCTCAAATATACTCCAGTGTTTTTTTGAAAACATTATGCAAGCTTCTGAAAAAAAAATAACTAATTCTGAGACTGCTCAACTAATTACAGGACATGATGGGTCCACGCCCAATCCCTTCCTATCTACCACAATCGAGATTTGGGTTTTCTGAAAACAGTTTTAAGCTTACGTTATATACATATACATTTTCACTGGGTTTTCATATATTAAGACTTGTAAACAACGTTTGATACATACCATTTTTCAAACCAAAATAAAAGAAAGGTGAAACATTGTATTTGTTTTTCATTTAAAAAAAGTTATGGCTTGTAGAGGAAGCCGAAACTCAAATAATGGTCATGGCAGCGGAGAAGTCTTTGTCACTGCATACGTAAGACAAAACATTCCTTTTGTCGTTTATTAAAAATGCTTCGTATAAAAATATTCCATTTGAATAAAATTCAAAGTCAAAGGGTTTTATACATCGTATAAAAGAAAGTTGTGTATAAAACAAAATATGCCTCAATTAAAGGAGATTGAGACGAAGTCCCTTACAACGATCATTTTTTAAATAAAATAGATATATTATGTGTATTCACTATAAGTACACATAAATAAAGTAAAAATATAATATAGGACATAATAATATCAGGACATAATTTGAAAGTATGAGATTAACCCAAAGAATAGAAATTAGGTTAAGAAGTTCCCTTACCTTGTGTCCGACATGACTCGGCCGTTCTTTAAGCTCTTGAAAAATAAACTATATTTAATATCTACATGCAAAAGAACCTTTTTCATGTTCATTATTACAATGTTAAGAAAATTATGTAGTCATTTAAGTTAATAACAGTCGTTTTGTCGATCTTTGTTACTTGAGTCAACAATAAACTTCCTATAATTACAAGTTGTTTATGTGGTAGAATATCCATTATCTCCTGAATTATATTCATGATTTAGATATCATATATATCATATATATCAAGTATATAAAATCATTTATAATATTACATAACATTTAGAGGTAATAAATGAAATGCACCGTTCATGGAGACGGTAATCTGTACGTATGCATGAACACTACTTTCATTTCTATTTCATATTTAATGGAATGAAATTATAATTATATAAAGGTATACTATAATTCCACTATAATATCATGTATAATATCATTTACTCCATCCTTTATACATCCCACATATGGAATTAACGATTCAAATCACTTTGAGGGGGCGGTAGTCCGCACTTCCTAAAATTAAATTATCGCGTTTACCCATAATGGAAATCATAAAGGTATGCCATAAATGAAAAATACAGAATAATAAAGAAAAAAACATAATATATATCATATATAAAAATAGTGACATCATAATGGCTACCATGAGAGGTGTTAAAAGAAGATTGAACAATCATCGTTTCGTGAGGCAGAAATTTCCCAACCACAGATTTATTATATTCTTTAACCATTAGACAAAGGTGTGTGTAAGAGTAAATAAACTCCTTCTCATAAAAACATCCAAGTATATTTAGGATACTGGTGTTTTTACAAAATAAATGAATAAAAAGAGTTTATGGGGTTGGAGAAGCAAAATAAAACAAAACAACATTAGAGAAGACATTACCTTAAAATCAGGTAACTCTTTTTGATTTGAGCCAAAAGCTTCCTTGTGAAGGCCTCTGCCCAAAGTGAGGCTTCTTAGAGTAATATAGTGATGTTGTGAGAGTATTTGGGCTGATGTTAGCCGAGAAAAATTGCTTGGAAGGAGTAAATAAGGTGGTAGAGGTGGGGGCCTTCTATAAGAGGAGAGGAGGGGCACTCTTGGAAAGTCATGAAATGTTACTTTATTATATAATGAGTTTCGGATTTTAAATGTCACACACTTATATATTTATAGTATAAGGTGATAAGGGTTCGAAATATACTCATCCAATAGGTTTTTGACAAGTTTAAGTCTTATATTTTACATTATCTTTTCATTTTATTTAAATCGTTAATTAATGAGGTAATCGCTACATCATCATGGTGTCATAAATAATTTACTTTATTTAATTTCTAAAATTTATAAAACAAATATCATGATGTATTAAATCTTTTTATCTTTCTAATTAATATTTATAGTAAAAAATATGACTTGTATAACCCCATGTAAAAATTGGTTTAGTAAAACAACTCATGTTTGTGACATTTTTATTTTAACATTAAATAAAAAGTTTTTAATGTCATTTTCCTACCAAAGTGCCTCCATGGGGTCCCCAAGTTGACCCAAGGATTTTCTTGGTCGGCCATGACTCATCCAATAGGCGTAGGACATGTTTCATTGTCATTTCATATTATTATAACATTATCATTACCTTAAATTTCACTAATTACCTTTAATCGCGATTAATTCAACTTAAAAGTTACTATTCACCAAAAAATCATTTTAATCCCATTGAACCACATTTTACTTATTAATGACAACCATTTATGTCGGAATTTTGAAAATCAAATCATAGAAGTGGTAATGTTTCATTTATATGAAAAATCAATTTTTTAACTACCACTTAGTGGTTTCACTATTCATCAAAAATTGAAGTTTTTCAGAACAATGCCAAAATTTCACCATAAGCTATAATTGATATTCAGAATTAAAAAATGATTTCTATTTTACAAAATTTCAAACATATAATTTTCATTAATTAATTTTATAATTAATTCCCGCTGTCACAACAAATAGCGTGTTTTTAAGAAACAATATATATCAAAAGATTGACAATTGTTTATGTCCAATTTCAAAGTGAAATTAATTCTAATGAAAAACATTGGATAAAATGATAAAAATATATTCTAATTATACTTTAAAACCACTCAATAGTATAATTTATCACTATAAAGAATTTTTATTAAAAAAGTTTTTTTTAAGTATTTTTCTCTATTCATAAAAAATTGGAAGTTCTCATAAAAATACCAAAAATTCAACATAGGCTAACTTCGATATTCCAAATCCAAAAATGAAGTCCATTTTGAAATATAAAATATATATAATTTCAAAAACTGGGTATTAATATTCATAATGGCTATTTAGATTGGTCGCGGTGTGTTAAAATCTCGAACTTGCGTACAATGCAAGCTATTGCATTATTGATTGAGAAGCGTATCATAGAAGCTTGGGGTGTTATAGGGTAAATATTTCTATCTCATGAGATAGAATAAGATGGTCTTAGAAGATAATTTTGTCTAACAGGATGTTCATTAGAGTTAACCATGACTATCAGTATGGTATGAGGATTGAACTAATGTTAATAATATGGCCATGGGAGTGAGCCATGACAACCAAGAGGGTGTGGGGAGTGAACTCATACTACCAAGATGGATTTGGAAGCGATTCCCTAACTACTATATAAATATTATTATATTATTATGTGTTTTCCACAATTATATGTTTTATCCCTATTTATTCTTTTAAGTCTTATGTTATTCATTTCCTTATGATTCATGTCTTATGAACTGCCAATATTTATGCCCTGATTCTTATTTATGATCTATAATATGAACGTTATGAACTTATATTTTCAGGATCATGTTATCATAACCTTATTCTCGTGATTATAATTACATATCTCCCTCATTTACCCTAACTGGGGATCTAAGCTCACCCCTTTTTATGCTTCCATTCCCTTGGGTTTTGAAGATATGTATTATTTCTGATGTGTCTAAGAAGGGTTCTACTCAAGATTAACCCATTGGGAGATAACGTTGCTCAATTATGTACCAATGTTTATGTCTCCATGTTTCAAAGGAACTAGAATAATATGGTATCTGGGTGTCTATTTGTATAATGTTTTAACTATTCCAAGAAATTATATGTAATGTTAATATATGAAAATCAAGAGTCAATATAGGCACACTAGGAATTACAAAAAATATTAAAATATTATTAAGTCATTCTCATGCCATGTACTTAAAATGGCCATATATATATAATAATAAGAGTATAAGGTTGAAATACCATTATCAAAATGAGATGTAGAAATATTATGGTATCATTTTATACCAAATATTTCTATTTAACCTCGTGGTTAACAAATTCTAATCATAACCATAGTAATGGATTTTTTAATATGAATGGATGACAATTATAATTATCTACTAACAATTAAATCATAATTGGATAATGGGTGATGTTTTACCATTTCTCATCCTAATTTCTTATTTAATGATTTTTATGATTTTTATAATAATTAATGAAATATTTATTTAACAAAAAACATCATTAATGTCATTTTTGACAGTTCATTTAATTCTACTTTAAATAAAACCTAATAGAAAACAAAATTAAATATAAACCATTATAAAAAATCAGGATATGTTATACTTTTTATCTATGAGTTTCTGTCAATGAATACTTATCCATTTTTGTGTGTCCATCAAGACTGTACAGTTCTTTTATATGTTAGGCTTGGATAAGAAAAACAATTCTAGTCAAGGAATTAGATCTTCATGGAAGATTGATTCTATAAGTATATATTTTGTTACTATATATATGTTGTGAAGCTTCATAATTAATGTTCAGCTTTCTAGATATTGGATCACCAGAAGTTAGCAGAGTAGATAATGTCAACAAAATATAAGTGATCATAAGTTTTCCTTTGATCTGTCTAAAAGAGTAAGTGTGGAAACAAATAGGATATTTTTAAAAGAAATTATGACATATGTGAGAGTTATTCTGGTCTAATTTCCATTTATAATATTTTCAAAAATTTATTACATTGGAGTCTTTAGAGTGATAAATAATTTTGACCTCACAAGGTTTCCAGAAGTGGAAATTATGATCTTGAGGATATAATTCAGGTGGATCATGTCTTTGACCAAGTATATGGTTACCTTTACCACCCATGGTTTTTTTCAATTAAACCTTTGTTAATGTAGTTTAAGTGTATAATTTAATTTGGTTATTCTTTGGATGGTTCGGAGGAGTTTTTTACAGTTTGGGGATTTTAGTGAGATTCACAGTTTGTATAAACTATGAAACACCTCTTGGAAAACTTGTAAAGAAGAACAAGTGTCACTAGGAAGGCGCATGGTTTTTCCAAACCAATTGTCCACCCTTTTGAAACTATACATGTTGCGTTCATAAGGAAAACCATTACTGGCACATAGTTTTTCTAACTCTATGATCCAACCATTTGAGGAGCCACTTATGGAAGTAACACCCACACGGTTGGAGCATAGTTTACCAAACATTGGAGCCTAACCCAACGATATACAGGTGGATCACCTTGAATTGTGGATCTCATCCTAATTTGAACCTTAACCACTATTTTTCCCCTAGTTCAACCCTAATGTGTTTCTCACTTCTTCCAAAGGCTCTGGAGATACCTCATCCGGATCCAGGAGTAATCTGTTGGTGATTCTTTGTGTGTTGGAGGCTCGGATCCCATGGTAGGTTCCAATTCTTAGTTATATTCCATTAGTTTTTTCTTCTTCTATATCTTGGATTCATGGATCAAATAAATTGGTGAGATTTCTATGTGGTTTGATTCCTATCATGATGATATATGTTTTTTTTTGATTATAGAGAACATACTATAAAGAGGGTTTTGGATTTTTATCCTAGTTTGTTGATGTTATTTTGTCATTATTCATTTTCACCTATGTTTCAAGGTTGGTGGTATTAATATCGACTCCTATTATATAAAAATGTTTGATTGATTTCAAATTTATATATTTATTTATTTTAAATTTCCAAATTGATATCAAAATCTTGGTAGAAACCCTCTTTAGTGGTGGTTTCTAAAATTGTGGGAAATTGGTTTTTGTCCAAATTTCATTGTTTCTGAATTTAAAAATGATAACTTCTAAATATAACTCTATTTGATTTGTGTTAACGGATTTATATAAAGTAATTAACTGAAAAATTGATTTATTAAAATGGATTGAAATTGTTGTTTTGGAATGGGAATTTCTATAAATGGTTTGTGTGTGTTTATTTTCATTGATGGGATGTTGTGGAAATGGTATGTGAATACGGGAACTATTATATGGTCACCGTATTATGACATTAGATATCAATGAGAGATCAATAATGATTATGGAACAATCACAAAGACATGCATGTGTGGCTGTGTTGTTATGTGGAATAGAATAGTTTATTCCAAATGGATTTGAGAAAACCTGTTTGAAGACATTCATTATTGATTTCCTTGGAAGTGGTTTTTGTTTGGTAAATTGGTTTTTGATTGGGAAACATATTTTATTATTTGATATAAACTATTTTCGATTGTTTTTTATAAATCTTTTTATATAAATTTTTCAACATGTTTTATCCTAATGGCATGATTATGGAACTCATTTGGGGAAATCCTACGAAGTTTTATATTCACCATGTATTTGGAAACATTGGTGGGTTTGTAGATATTGTATATCAAAACATAGGTTAAGTAAAATGATCATGTTTATTTATTGATACATCATGATACTTTGATCATGGATTGTGGATTTCTATATTGGATCATGTTTGGAGCTATAGAGTTTTGTCTTTCGATCCTTTGGGTTTTGTTGGTTTCATCTTCAACTATTTATTCGGATTCTAGTTTAGTTTTTTTATTTTACTATTATTTAATTCATGGTTGTATTTTGGATTTATTATCATCTTTATATACTTATATTTTTATTACATTGTTCTCATTCTTCATATAATTTATTTTATTGGTTATTTTCATTTACGTTGTGTTTGTTTTATTTTCAGTGAGAAAATTTTCCCCCAATTGTTTATGAATCCCATTGTATTTATTTTCTTCCATTGGAATCTTGGGGTTGTCACCAAAGTCCTAGTAATGACCTATCTTATTTCCAAGCCAATGGGATGGTGCGGGATGTCACAAATAGTATAAGACTTGTTAGGACCATCATTAATTTTAGGAAAATGGTATTGTTTGTCAGTATTGGAGTTGAAAGTAAATCTTTTTTATTACTTGAGTTATTTTTCTAGAAAAGAGTATGATCTTTATAACATAATATGTAAATAATAATTAGGTGTAGAAAACCTAATTATGTTTCACATCACATTAATAGGTAGTTGGATTCCTAAGTGTTTTGAGACGCTTATAGGATTTGTAAAGTCATCATCAAGGTTTTATTCAATGAGAAGAGCATGACATTCATCGATAGAAATGACTTCACACTTGTAGTTCATAATTCATTTTGAGTAGTAATTTATCAGTTGTTGAGAAATGATTTATTTTTGAAAATAATTGAAAAATTATTCTATTGTGATACTTTGAAAAGGAATGGTAGTGGTATTTTTAAAATGGTTTGATTTTCAAATAGCATGGTGGAATTTTTAAAAATTCGATGAAATAGAATGTGTTGAATTTTGGGAATCATTTTTGAGATATATGTGATATGGTGAGTATGAAATTTATAAGCCTTTAGTTTCTAGATTGTGATACTTAATGGAGTTTTCTTGGGGTTATAGAAAATGGAACTTTTAAGGTGTAGAATAAACCAACATAAGGTAGCTACTAAACATGTGGATCCACCTAATCCATAGGTGAACCAAAATTTGGTTCAGAGAATAATCTAGGATTTTCAAGTCGTGGATAGATGGAACCATAGGGATGAACTAAGGAATGTGGAGCATTCGATACAATTCTATAATCAAAATCCACCCATTTTGGGGGTGATTCAGAACAATAGAAAGTCAGGGTGTGGATGACCAGGATAAATCAAATCTTCATTTTCCTAGGAACTCCAGTTGAGGTAAAATTCAAGTTGGTTACAAACATACTAGAGGATCTTTCATGCCAGTGGGGGGATTTAGCAGTGCATGATAAATTAAACCAAGGTATTACATGGTAGGATTTGGTAGAATTGTTCAACAAATAAGTCCATCCTCACATGTTCAATATTTCAATAATGATGGCCTTTTTCAGATTGATGTAGGAGAATATCTCAGTGATAGAGTATGAAGATAAATTTATGAATTTATCCCATCTTACAAGCAAATTATTTGAATTTTAATCCTTTTAGGCTTGAATTTTTGAATCAGGGTTGAGCCCACAGTTTCACTCAACGATTTTTTACTTTGTATAATGGATTTTTTGGAGATGATCAATAGAGAGATTGTGGAATAAAGGGACATATTAGGAGCTAGATGTGGATGAAGCATGTTTACAATTATATTAAAAGGTGAGAACTATAATATTACGAATATGTGGAAGACGGGAACCTATTTTCAATGTATTTCGTCCTGTAAATTCAAGGATTAAGTCAGTATTCTTTTATTTTTGTTCTATTAAACAATTTAAGTGAGATTGTGTGGAACCACCTATACCATGACATTATTTAAACTAGATGGAGAATTTTTTGTTCTATTTTCTCAGTGCTTCTAATTACGGTGATCAGGATAGATATCAAATATCACAAACATTATATGATTTTATGTGATGGCGATAGTAGAATAATTCTATTTAGTAGACTATATCTAACCATAGTGATACTACGAATACTACGACTCTATATAAAGAGAAATATCATTAGGGTAATAAATAAAAAAGTTTAGTGAGTAAGAAGTTAGATGACCAATCTAGATCATCAGTGGTGAGATATATTATTCTTTTTAATTAGACTATTATCTCATATTTTTTTATACAGGTTTGTCCCATTCATTTCTTTCTTCTCATGTTTTCAATCCTTTTTATTTTCATTTTGATAAGATATCATCTTTTTTAAACATAAAACACATCTTTTCCAAATATACTGTTGATCTATTATACGAAGAACATCTTTTATAATGATTGATGGAGCTAATTTGGTATGGGATTTATCTTTTCTTTAGATGGATTTCTTTGATATAATATTGGGTATGGATCAGTTGATAATGTTTCAAGGTCTTATTGATTGCTATACCTGAATGGTTATTTTTACAATTGAGGATGGTGTTAAGCATCTCTTTAGAGGAGACCAGAATGTATGTGAAGGAATAGTAGGCTTGTTAGCCCAAGTGGTTGGATCTATCTCATTAAATTTAGTAGTTTCTACACTGGTTTTTGTGGCGGAGATTAAGAATATTAGTTTTCCAGTAGTTGTTTTTCAATTTTCCATTGTTTCTTCCAATAATTTCTCATGTTCCCCCCCCCCCCCACAAGGGAAGTCGAGTTTACAATTGATCTCTTACAAGCGACTAGTCCTTTCTCACATTACTCATATCAAAAGGAACCAAAAAAATTATGGGATGTGAATATGAAATTGGAATATATTTAATGTAATGTTTTCATTTGGACAAGTACATATCCATTGGTAGTGAAAGTTTTATTTAAGAAAAAGGAGGATTGAACTCTTTTATTATGTGTAGATCATCATAAGCTTAACAAAGTTACGATAGATAATTAGTATCCAATTCCATAAATTGATGGTCTATTCAATTAAATGAGGGGATCATATGGGTCATCTAAAATTGAAATGCAATTGGTATATAACCAATCACGTGTTTAGAATATGGATATACCAAAAAATAGATTTCAAGAGTATATATAGCCATTACAAGTTTGTGGTTATACTTTTGATCCTACAAATTCACTAGAATCCTTTATGGAATTTATGGATAATATTTTTCAAAGGTATCTAGATTAATTTTTGGTTATTGTTTTATGAAATTTTTGGGAATTCAAGGATTAGAAATGAGAATAAACAATAACCTACAACAGTGTTGGAATTTTTTGTAGGATTTTCATCTATATACTAAATTATCAAAGTAAAATTTTTCGATACCATATGTACATTTCCTTTCCCATGTTATCTAATAAAAATTTATTTATTTGGATTTAGAAAATATGTAGGTTGTGATATCATGGAAATTTATAAAGAATGTCTTCAAGATACGTAGTTTCCTTAGTCTAGCTACTTATTACCGACATTTTGTTCATCATTTTTCATGACTACCTTCACAAATGACAACTTTTATAAGAAAAAGTACTTCATTTATATGGAATGATGAATGTAAAAATTCATTCAAGAGATTATGGTTCACATTATATCAGAAAAAATATTGATATTTTCTGAATTAAGACAAAGGTATGTGGTGTATTGTGATGCTTCAGGATCTATCTTAGGATGTGTTTTCATGCAGGGAGATCATGTCATTGGTTATGGATCATGGTAGTTATGGTTTCATGAGAATAACTTACCGACACATGATTTGGAATTAGTTTTAGTTTTCCATAATTGGAAGACTTGGTGTCATTTCATCTTTAGTGAGAAATTCATGGTGTTTATAGATCATAATAGACTGAAACATCATTTGTCAAAAGGGGATTCTAACAAGAGACAACACATATGAATGGAGTACAAGTAAATGTTTGAATTTGACTTAATGTATGTACATTGTAAATGAAATTCAGATGAAGATGCATTAAGTTGGATGTTTTATTGTGATTTGGAAAACGAGGCTTTAGATAAGTGATAGATGATGTCAGTGAAAGCCTATATACAGTTGAACTGTGAAGAATGAGGTAGTGTTTTGGTTTTCATCTCGGGTTTTTTGGCCTCTGATTTTGTGGAAAAGGTTAAAGATTGATAGGTATATAATTCTAAATGAGTTTTTTTGGTCAAAACTCAATAGTGAAAAAATAATTTAGGTTTTTAATTTGGATGGAATTTTAGTTCCACAACTTAGAGATCAGATGGTCATACCTAGGCCTTTTGAAGAATAACTTCTTAATGTTTACCATCATCTGAGATGAGATTTTAATCTTGAAATACAAAATATATATAAGAAACTAAATGCACAATTTTGGTGGGTTGGCATGAAAAGAAAGGTGGTTGAGTTTGTTTTGAGATGACTCACATGTCAGTAGGTTAAGGAAGAGCACCAATAACCAATGAGTATGTTGTAGAATTTACTTATTCCAATTTGGTAATGGGAGTAGATAGCTACATATTTTTCGATAGGTCTTCCAAGGATGGTTCTGAAATACGATTCCTTATAGGTGATAGTGTATTTTCTCAAAGATTTGTCCCATTTCATCTATATTCATGAATATCATATAGTGGAGGAATTGTCTAAAATATGAGTCCAATAAGTGGTAAAGAGGCATGGAATACTAGATTTGATATTATCGAGTTGAGATTAGAGGTTTATATCTTGTTTCTAGAAATACTTATAGAAATCCATTTGGAATCATTTGATTGTGAGTATGATGTATCACCCAAAAATGGATGGAAAACAAAAAAGTAATATACAAATATTGGAATACATTTTCAGGGTTGTGTAATGGATTTTGGTGGCTCGTTGGAGGAGCCCATACTGTTGGTGGTGTTCTCGTAAAAAATAGTTTTTAGGCCTCAACAAAATATGGCTTCTATTGAAGAGTTATATAGGAATCCATATCATTATCCACTTTGATGGGTGGAAATAGGTGACACATCACTAGTTGTACCAAGACATTTCTAACAGACAACAGATATGAATTAGTTGATTAGGAAGAGAATGGAGATAGATCAAAGTCTCCTGAAGTCATATGAGGATCATCATCGATGACCATTATCATTCAAGGTGAGTAATTATGTGTTCTTGATAGTCTCTATAAGGCTTCGGAATCATCATTTTATGAAGAAGTCATTGTTATCTCCTTGATACATAGGCCATTTTGAGATACTTGAATGAGTGGGTGAGGCGAAATATCAATTGGAATTTATAGTTGGGTTCAGTTTAGGGAATAATGGTTTTTATGTATCTTAATTGATGAAGTATCATAATAATCCTTAACATGTGATTCAATGGGATCAATGTTGACCAAGATCTAGTTTCTTTACTAGTTCATGTGCTATTGAAGACTTTGTATAGGTAAGAGAATGTATCATCTGAGAAAATCATTGGTCTAGGGTGGGTTTTTTGGAAACACTGCCAGATTCAAGAAGAAACATGGGAACATGAGAAGTAAATTGTCATGCAACAGCCCAAACTCTTTTAGATAAATGGTATTTTTTTTATTTCTATGGAAGGAAAGACCAATAATGGGGAGAATGTATCTAACCCCATTTCAAGAAATTAAACATTAATTTATTTATTTTATGTAAATAAAGAAATTATGTTATGTTTATGATGGTTTGGAGGAATTTTAGACGGTTTGGGGCTTTTCTAGAGGTGAAATTTTTTATAATAGTTAGTAGAAACCTTGGAAAACCTCTAGGAAAATATTTAAGCAAGAACATGGGTCAGTGGGTAGGAACGCGATTGGCACATGGTTTGTACCAACTGTGCTTCCACCTAGTTGAAACCATGCATTTTGTGGAAAGAGGATAAATCACGGTTGGAACATGGTTTTTCTTACCATGCCATCCAATTTTTTGATGGTGTCGCTTAAAAAAGTAGCACCCGCACAGTTTGTGCATGATTTTCCAAATTGTGTAGCCGAACCATGTGGTGTATTGTTGGCCATCCTAAAGTAGTGGATCTAATCTGAATTATTCAATTTACATCTCTTTTTTTCTATTACAACCCTAACGTGTTTACCAATTCTTACAAAATATTTGGATACACTTCATCTTGATCTAGGAGAAATCTCTTTGTGATTGTCTATGCATTGGAGGCCCAGAACCCTTGGTAAGTGCCCATTATTGGTTTTTTTTCACTTATTTTCTTATTTTACACTCTCTTGGATTCATTTATCTAATCCATTGAGGAGTGATCTATGGGAAGTGATTCTGTTCATGATGATATATGAATGAGTTGATTATAGGGAACAATTTCTAAGGTGGTTTTTTGGTGTTTCAGCCCAGTTTGAGGAATGTTTTGTGTTATTCTTCATTTTCACCTATATTGTGAGGTAGGTGGCTTCACTCTCAACTCCTATTATTATAAATCCAATTATTTATTTCCAATTAATTGAATTTTTTGTTTTTAATTGTGAATTTTTTGTGAAATTCTAAGTAGAAACCTTCTTTAGTGACGATTTTTTAAATTATAGAAAATTGTTTTTTCTATAATGTGCATTATTTTTTAATTTTAAAATTAATTTTTTAAAATATTGATATGTTCGATTTATGGAAAATTTATTATAGAATGGTTTTCAAAAAAAGAACTTTTTTTCTTGAAATTAAATTAATTGGGTGTTTTTGTATGGGATTTGGTATAAATGGACAATGTGTGTTCATTCACATTGATGTGACCATGTGGAAGTGAATGTGAAATTAGGGAACTAGTATAATGATACCTTATGATGACTTGGTAGATCTATGAGAGAGAATTCAAGAGTATGGAACTATCACTTGGAAAAACATTTGATGATGTGTGTAAATGTGAAATTAAATGGATTATACCAAATGGATTTGATAAAATGGGTTGGAAGACTTTTTGGGTTTCTTTCCGTGGAAATGGTTTTGGTTTGGATAACTAGTTTTAGTTTTGAAAACTACTTTTATGATTTTATATATACTATTTTTAATTGTTTTATATAAAAAAATTAAATGTACTAACATGTTATATCCGAGTTGTGTGAGTAGAGAAGTCATTTTGGGAAAGCCTATTGAGTTTTGCAATCACCCCCTACATGGGCACTTCAGGGCATATAAAGATATTGTATATCAAGGCATACGTAAAGTCAAAGTATCTCATTTTATTAGTGATTTATTGTGATATATAGATAATGAATTGTATAGTTGCATATTGAATCCTTTTGGGATCTGTGGAGTTGTGTCTTTGGAGCCTTTCAGTTTTTTGGATTTCACTTTCCTCTTTGTATTCTAATTCTTGTTTGGCATCCACTTTGTGCTCTGATATAGTTCTTTGTTATAGATTTCTTAGATTTTATGTTACATATTATTTTAGTTTTATTACATTTTTCTCATTCATCACATTTTTTGTTTGTTTAGATATGGTTATATGGATTGTGATTGTTTTATTTTCAAATGGAAAATTTTTGCCTAACTTTTTATAAACCCCTTGGAATTTATGGTACGGATGTCCCCTCCTTTTATTAGGGTGAGAAAAGATGGCGCACGGTTTGGAAAACCATGTGACCAAACTGTTAGTCCTATCCAGGTTCTTTACAAATATTAGATTCCTTGTTATCACCTCCTTTTTTACACTAAATCCACCCTTCTCAATCCTGTATTATTTGTGTGGCCCATTAGGTTCTTTAAGAGGCTTCACCCTCACCTCCTCCTTCGATCTTGGGTGCTTATCCAATAATTTTTGGGTGGGTTCCACCATGGATAAGTCTTTTTCTCCCTCTTCTTCTTTCTTCTTCTTGTTTCTCTTTATCTCATTGTTGGTTCATCTCTTTTCTAAACCCAATGATGATGGTTAGAAAATGTGGTTTTTTTTACTTGATGTTAGGGTGTGTGGTTTTATCCTTATACCATGTTCTTCCTCCTTCTATGGTTTCGTTACTTTCACACATCGTTGAGTTAGGTCTCTCCATCCATATCCTTAATGGATCACTCTAACAAATTCTTGAGTATTGAAATTAATTTCTAAATTTTTTCCTCATGATAGTGATGTGGTTGTGTGATCCTTTTTTGTTTTCTCAAGATAGAAAATTAGAGAAAATAGGTTTTCTAGGGATTCCTATAATATGCCTATTTATATATTAATTTGAGGTATTTGATAAATTTTCAAATGGTTTAAAAAAAATAAATTGAGTATGTTGGGATTGTATTTGGCCTTGATTGGGTTTTGGAAATTCCATTAATTATGAATTGAGCCTTGTGTGTGGGTTTTGGTGCTTACATGTGAACCATTTTTAGTTAGTTGTAATGCCCCTTATGACACATAAATTGGATCATTTGGTAATTTTATACCCTTAAATAAGTATTCCACTTGATTTCATTATATCCATATCATTACAGGGTGCACATATAGGTAGGTACATAAATGATTATGGATTTCCACAAAAAAAATCACCTTGAACCATAAATTTTCAAACACCCAACTTTTATTCCTTCCTCTTCTCCATCACATGTAGTCAAATGTTTTCTTCAAAACTAATAGTTTTTTCTAAATGGATTCTTTGTTCCTAAGTGACTTAAAAAGTGGTTCCTAAGTGTGTGTTCTGAATCATCAAACATTTGACATCATGGGATGTGAGGTTTTAACTAAATGACATAAATCCATGTTTGGTACCTTTCATGATTGTTCCTTGTTTTAATATTAGTTTTGAAAATTGTTTTAGAAATGGATTTGGGTTAAAAATATTAAATTCATAATTTGTATCTTATGGTGTTTTGGAAATTGGTTTTAAAAAATCATGTGACATGTCATCCCAGCTGGCACATTAAGAGGATATATGTGTGATGGGAACCCATATGTTCATTCTCTTAGTGAGAGGCCCTTCACACAGTTAGTGTAGAAGTTTTTTAAAGGAATACATGGGGTAATTATTTATGTTATACTGAGTGTAAGGAATTTGATTAACTTCTCATTCCCCCTGGTTCTATTATTATCTATTTCTTAGATTTAATATAGAGGGTAATGTGATGGTTTCTTTATGGTCAGGATTAGAAGGATTGGTATCCCCTATATAGATGATAGACATGGTGGTCATTTCCACTAGTGAGGCTAGTCTAGATCCTTCTTGTTGGTTATTGAAACAAAGCTACTCTATATGCCAGTAGGTGATTCCAAACCGATTAAGTATTATGATTTCTTCAAAATATGTTTAAGAAATGTATGTGTCTACTATATTAATGTTAATATTTTATTTCTATAACACTTTGGATAAATTTTTTGTTATCTTTTTACCTATATATACCTTTATCATTTACTTTATTTTGGTCATATCTCATTAATTACTTTGTTTGGATTCTTATTTTTAATTTGTTTTTTTAACTGGGTTTTGAAATGTGAAATCTATTTTAAAAATGATATTCATGTTTTTTTTAAAAATAGAGTTTTTAGAAAACTTTGTTTGGCTTGTTGAAGTATTAAAAACCAAATTTGCAAAATGTTTTTAAAACAAGTGTTTATATACTATTTTGAGAAAAGTTATTTATGGATTCTGAGGTTCTTACCTACTGATTGATTTTATTATCACACCTTACATGTTCCCCTCAACATTAGTAAACCCAAGATGTTTTGTTGGTTCCAATTCTCTCAATATTTTCCTATTAATCAAGATGGTTCTTATCAATAGTGATGATGATGGGCTCACAAGAATATCATGTTAGTTTCATTATGTTTCGAGTATCGATTTTGTTTTATTTTTCTATTTTATTATATTGTTGTTGTATTTGGGTCTATTTTGTATTTATTTATGTTTAAGGGATTTTCACTACATGATCTATTCTATTTCATTTATATTATTTATTATTATTTAAAAACCTTCCCACTTGGTTTATCTTTGATTACTGGCACTAGTTTCCAACCCAAGAGGATTGGTAATGACTCTTGGGACTTTTCATAGTCCGGATCAAGTGACCATTTTTGGGTTTACCTGTGTTGGTTCATGAAAAAATGGTATCATAATATCCCTTGGTTATTTGGGCCAAAATGTAGCCTATATAAATGATTTTTGGGACTCTAATGGTAGGTACATGAAGATAATAATGAACTATTTCTCATCCTGAGACTTGAGTTTTAATGGTATTATGGGACTTGAGTCTTTTATTTTGAATATTTTGGTTTATGTTGTTAGGTTTTATTTGGTTTTTGTGGTTTGAAGAATGAAAATGGAGGTTCACCAATATTACAGTATGAGATTACATGGCGTAGTGACCCATGTGTGGCTTGAGTTCATGATTTAAGATACATCCATTTGTTGCTGCGAGCATGGTGCATGATCTACTGACCCATGTGGTTGGCTGGTGCATGGCCACTAGTTCACCGTTTCTAGAGTTTTGGTGTGAATTAAGATTTGGGATTATTCATATTTGAAGGAGGGGATATAAAAATGAAAAAAATTGGAAATATGGGTTTTCAAAAGGAAATTGGTTTCAGGGAATTTATTATTTGTTTAAAACGATATTGGGTGTTTAAATTGGATTTGAAGTTGAGGTTAAATATCTTGTAAAAGTGGCTTTGGGGAAAATGGTTTGGGAATTTATATGGAAGTTGTGGTTTTTGAATGAACAGATCTATTTTTTTTGTGATTTTTTTTATTATTAAAAAATTTTTTTGGATTGGGATATTCTATCATTAGAGTTTTCATTGGACGTTGATTCTATTTTTGTTTTTGTATTGCATAGAGTATGCCACCCAAAATGACCTCAAGGGTTTCCAGTAAGTTTTGTCTAGTTTTTGACCCTTCCCAGACTCTTCATGGGGTGGAATATTTTATTATTTATCGGTTGATTACCATTTTCTAGGTTGATTGAGGAAAATTAGTGGCTCTGGGGTGGCTTCAGAAGTTTTGAGGTAATTTTAGGACTATAGAATCTCCAGAATCTATGTTGTAGTGAGTTATTATGAGTTCATTTGAGGGTTTGTTTTTGGATCATTGTAAGGTGATCATCCCATTATTTTTCTTAGTGGGTATGTATTGTGATGTTTATAAGACAACTTTAATCCAATGGTTTTAACCTGATGAGGTGAAGGAGAGGAAGTTGGCAGAGCTCTTAGGTGTTTATAAAGGTCAAAGGATACTGACTGACTACATTGTCCACTTCATGGAGCTTGTATCCTTTTCTCTATAAGTAGAACATGATGATTAGTTGAAATCTTCTATCATTGTCCCAAGTATTCATCCAGATTTTAAATATAGGGTTCTCCCATCTGAGGAAGTTGGATTTGGGAAATTCATGGATGATGCCTTTTCTAGAAAATTTGGTTCCTCCAGAGGAGTATATGGAAGTTATATATACATTTTCCCTTAAAGATTATGATTTATTCCATTCTGGTGAGAGGTGTACACTAGAGTAAATTGTTACAGAATCTTTGGTTGGATTTGTCTTCTTCTTCAACGGATGCCCTACTGGTATTCTTCTAGTGTTGCTAATTTGGGTGTCTGAATCATTCTCTCTAAAGTCATATGAATTCTTGTCAATTATGTGGTTGTTTGGGTAATCTAGAGAAGTTTTTCTACTCATGTATCCAAAGTAGGATGTGTCATCTAGAGGTTATAAAATCCTAACTAGACAGTAGAAGAAGCATAAAATCACCCAGGCTCCATCTATAGGCCCAGAGGTGAAGCTTTTGATGTAGTCAGGAATTGATTGGAGTTGTGGGGGTAGCTATCCCATATTATTTATTGAGTAATATAGTGTGAATGGTAAAATATTCCAAATTTTAAATTATTTTCCATTAATGTTTCTTCCTAGGTTGTGAAGGGATTTGGGGAGTCATTTTTATATAGTTCTATAGTTTAACATTGTTTTGAGAAACCTATGTGGTTGTCCTTTTGGATAAGTTTTGTTTTTCAGATGTTTTTGTTTTTATATTATTAATTTCTTAGGAAATGATGAAATGTGGTTTGATATGGTGTTTGGTTTGAGTTACTTTTATGGGGACCCCTTATGTCGGGGGCTTCATATGTGTCCGGATTTTCTGTGTCAGTTTAGTTATGCTCGATTGTTCTTGTGGTGGGGAGAACCATTTTATTTTCCTTTCTCTTGGATCTCTTTATTGTGTTTTCTCCATATTTCTAGTTATGTGTCACTGTTAAATTAGAAATAGTCACACCATGTATTGTTGTTTCATTTGGGTTCGTTCACTTTGGATACTGACTTCTATTCTCATTCGGCAAGGTGACTTTATAGGGGATGAAATTTTTTTGGTGGGGAGAATTATCGCAACCAGAAACTAGATTTTCCTTTATTTTATACTTTTCATGATGTTGAATCTTTTGGGTGAGGTTCTGGATGAGTTCCCAAAGATAATTTTTTTGTTTTGGAGTTTTTAGGCTTGTTTTGACCCTATCCATGGATTTAGAGGAAACCATGTGGATAATTAAGACCAATGGAATTTTAGTTCATTTTCTTTATTAGTGGTTTTTCTTTCATGAAATAGGCATGCTTTAGCCAAATCCATATGATCTAAAGGATGAACAATGTGTCTTGAGGGTGGTTTCTAGGACATAGCGCATGGCATGTTCATAGTTAGAATAAATCATCCGGCAAGCATGTCGGGGTTTCAATAATTTTAAACGGAACCATTCTACACATTTGGCTCCCAATTTCTCAAATCGTGTAGCCATCCAATACAAGTTTCCATACCATCTAATAGTGAGTGCATAGTTAGCACACAGTTTTCAAAACCATGCGACCAAATCAAGAGACTTGTCCAGGTTCTTTAAAAAATGGAATTCCTCTTTTCCCCCTCTTTTATATTAACCCCAAATCCACCCCTCTCTTCCACTCATTCAAGAGGCTCCTTAAGAGACATAGATGGATTCCTCCCTCCCCCCTCCCCCTCCTCCTTGGATCATTAGTTATTCTCCTTCATTTTTTGGGTGGATTCTTCCCAAGGTAATCCTTCTTCTCCCTCTTCTTCCTTATTCTTGTTGTTCGTACTTCTCTCTTTTTTGGGTCCTCTCTGGGATGAACTCTATAATTAAGGTTGGATGATGTGGGTTGATTTTAATGTTAGGGTGAGATTTTCTTTCATGGATACTTTTTTGTACTATTATGAGGGTTTCTTTATTTTCATACTTCATTGAAGTGGGTTTATCTGTCCATTTCCTTTTCGTAACACTCTTATTGAATCCTCATCTTTCTTAATTAATTTTTCAATGTGTTCTTCGTTATTGTGATGTGTTTGAATGAGATTTTGAGATATTATGATGTCAGAAAATTGGTGAAAATTGTTTTTCAGGGGATTCATATAATTATTCCAATCTATATTTGCATGTTTGGTGTTCAATAAAATGTCAAATGTCTTTTAAAAAGGAATATTATTTTTTGGGACAGAATTTGGCCATCATTGGGTTTTGGAAATTGGTGTAGTTGTGAATTGAACCTTGTCTTTTTTTGTTCTTATGTGTGAAACACTATAGTTAGTTGTAATTCCACTTATGGAAGTTTAATTTGATCCATTTATACTTTTATATAATTAAATAAGTGTACCATTGGATTCAGGCATACCCATATAGGAACCAGGTGAACATATGGATAGGCACACAAATAATGATGGAATTCCATTAAAATATTAACCTTGAACCCTGAATTTTCAAATTCTCTGTTTCTAATCCTTCTTCTACTTTATCCAATATTTTAAAATTATTTCATAAAAAATCACATTGTTCAATAAATGGTTTCTTGGTTCCTAAGTAACATAAAAAATGGTTCTTATGTGTTGCTTCCAAATCACAGATCTTATGGAATATTAGGATGTGAAGTGAAAAATAAATGATATAAATGATTGTTTGGAATCATTGGAGTGTGTTATTTGTTTTAATATTAGTTTTTGGAAATGTTTTGGACATTTATTTGGGTAGTATATGTTAAATGTATGATTTTTATCTTAAGGTATTTTGGATTGAGGTTTTAAAACTCATGTGACATGTCGGCCCATTTGGAACTGTATGAAGTTATGTGTGTGATGGGAACCACTATGGCCATCCTTTCAGTGTGAGGGACTCTAGATAATTGGTGTTAGGGTTGGGTAAAGGAATACATGGTGGAATTATATGGGTTATGGTTAGTGTCTACTGTGTTATGACCTCCTCATTATCCCTTATGTTATTATCATGGTTTTCATGGGCGTCACCTAGAGGGACGTGTGACGTTTTCTTGCTCATTCTAATTAGAGGAATTTTTACCACCAAGATAGAGGATTGACTAGTGGAATTTTCAACTAGTGAGTCATTTTTAGATAATCTAGGATGGTTATTGACTATGGGGATGAACCATACACCAATAGGTCAGTCTGAACCAAGTACCTTAAGGTATTTATTCTAGATATGATATGGAATAACCTTTTTTGTTGTCTCTAGGTTTCTTTTTTTTATATAGAACGTTGGTTAATGGTTTTGTTTACTTATAAATTTATATACCTATATCATTTACTTTATTCATGGAATAGCTCTTTGATAACCTTGTTGAAACTTATTAGGAATTCATTTTTATTATGTGGGTGGAAATGAAAAATCTATTTTAATAAAGGAATGCCATGATTTGTTTTGTAATGAAAATTTCTAGAAAACTATGTTTTTATCTTTATAATTTTGAAAAATATATTTTCTAAATTTATTTCAAACATTAATTAATGGATATTATAGGGAAATTATTATCATGGATTATATGGTTCATACTGATAGAGTTGTTTTTGGATCACACCCAAATTGTGCCACTCAGTATTGGTAGACAAAATTTATTTTGTTGGTTCTGGTTATTTTAGGTTTGATTTTGGATTGGGAGGTTTATTATGTATTTTGGTTACCAAGGGGTTACATTAATATAATTTAGGTCATGGTTTGGGTTTGGTTTTGGTTTGGTTTCAGTTTTCACTTTTGTTCTATAGTAGTTGTATTTGAATTGGTTCTAAATTTATTTATATTTAGTGGAATTTTGATATGTTCTTAGTTATGTTTCATTTATATCTATTTATTATCTGGATAATTCATTCCCACATAGTTAATATCTGATGATCAAAACTATTTTCCAGCCCTGGAGGATCATGAACACCTCTCGGGTATTTCCGTTGGCCGGCTCGGGTAACCAATTAGGGGTTTACCTGAGCTGGTTCATGACATAGTGTTCTTATTGTAGTTCATATTTGATCTTTTTGTCATGAAAAATAAAATATATTCTGTTTTTAATGTTTTTTGATAGTAAAGGGTAGACCCTAGTTCATCACTCAAGGAGTGTTGGATGTTTATAGTGTGTATTTTTAATAAATATAACAAAAACATGGGTGGTTTTGAATACAGTTTTAAAAATAAATTGAATTAATTAAAGAGTTAAATAGTTAAAACAATTAACCCCATATTCTGATAATTATTATAGAATTAGGATATTTCTATTTCACTAAACATATTTTTTAGTTCATTGTTCTGAAAATTGTTCATGGTTTAATGGTATCCTTCGGTTGAGGGTAATAAGATCTCAATTCCCCTCATGCCCTTCAAAATGATGCACAAAGAACATACCTATAACACAAAAATCATGTTGTAACAGTTTATATATCAAGAAAAGAACAATGGATACCAAATAATTTTAAAATTTTATGTATGTGTTAGAGAAATAGGATGATTTTGTTGTCCAATCGAAACAAAGCAAGATTCCTACTTAAATTTCAACCCAATCGGTATTAAAATGAAAACTGTTACACATAAGTGTACTAAAAAAATGAGTTAAAAGAAGGATAAATCTAATATCACACATAAATTAAATGTTTCATAGAAAAATTACACCCAATAATTAGAATAAAATTTTCAATAATTCTCTTTACAAGATGTCTATCTCTCTTGAAATGAATTTCTGTTTTTTAGCTCACAATCAAGAGGAGGATGAGGATCAGGTGGAACTACCCCTTCATACATAATCCTCATATGAGGATAGTGGCCTCCCTAATATCCTATATGAGGAGTGGAATCCATTGGGTCTTCAAAATGGTAGAAATTTTCTCATAGTTTGAACTTACAAATGGGGCTCCCAAGTTACCATTTTATATACAAAGTGGAAGGTGGTTTTTGGCACAAATATTTTATAAAACCAATTGGACTGTGCTTTTTGGAATCCAAAAAATATTATATTTATTTTTAGAAATCAAAAAAAATATTACCCCACATATTTACTATCTCCACAAAAAAGGTGGAACCATCTTTAGTTCAACATGATGGAATATAGAAGAAATACAGAACAAAAATTTTAACTTTGGGAATATTTGGTTCCTTGGACATATCAGTTCTGTTGGGCCCCATAATAGATGAATTGGGCTTGGTTATTTTCATACGAGTTGTATGGAAATTAATTTAGTATCATATAACAAATTATTAATCCAATTTGAAGTATGTATTAGCTAAATTTTTCGTTTGAGTCCTCTAGTATTCTTGGAATCTTTCAAAATTTGGTCCATTTTTATTTATCTTCATCATGGGCCTCCAAATCAACACCAACTAAAATGAAATCATAAAAACAAGTTCAATTACCCTATTTAACAAGGATTAAAAATAATAGATTCAAAAATGAAGTTCACTTTGTAAATAAATTTTTAATTTATGGTACATAATCATTTTAACATAGTTTTATATGGGTGGAAATCAATGGTGAATTGATACATGATCACACCCCCACACCTAAACATTTTAAATCCTAAGAAAAGTCACATTTCCAAAATTAATGTGTAGATATATTACGAAATTCATGAATATTTAACATTAAAAGATAATTTGAATCATTATTGAAATGAGATCGAGGAAAAAATCACAGTAAGGAGTTATTCTCAGTGATCATGGAAAAAGATTTCTCATAAATTGTATCAGAATGAAATTCAAGGTGGTTAATGAAACCAATTTGATAAAAAAATTAAAATTCAACTATGTTACTAACACTCCACATGTATTTGTGTGTGTGATAATCATTTAATTCTATTCTGTTCACTCTCTATCTAGTAAATATAGGTTATTTTAGAGAAATTATACATATATGATTCTATCCACTGAACTTTCCTTATAACCTTTACAAAAACAATTCAACACCCACTCACTAAAAATTACTATAAGTCATAAATTAATCTCTTGAAATACTTATTCCAATATTTTTTACAATTTACCACTTCCCTAAATATATTGTTTTTTGATTTCATTGGGGATTTTTATTTTTTGGGTTTCATTATGGCTTTCAATAGTCAAATAATTGGTACACATGCATAGGTCAATCTGGTATAGTAATGAAATAGATCAGATAAGGAATTAATATATGGAATAATCATTTTAAAAAGTAGATAAAAATTAACCAAACATATATTTACCATATATTAAGTAATTAGTATTCACACATCAGTGTTGGGTGGAAATATGTGTGGATATATTAAGTGAAACAATTTTTCTAAAAACTATTCAACCAAAATGTTTCATTCCTTTAAAATCGTTAAAAATGATACAACCATTTATATCATTTAGAAATATCCAATTAACTATAAAAATTCACACCTCAATGTTAAATTCACACTGAAACACAAATTCTATCAATTAATTGTTCTTAAATGTTAAAACAACATGAAATATAAAAATTTCACTTACAATTTAAATAATTTCCATGATTAAGTAGGAATAATTTTCTGTGATTAAGTCAGAATAAGAAATGAATATTTCATAAAAAACAAATTGAGGGAGTAGATAAGGTGTAACACCCCAATATTTCATAGTATTCTATCCCTTCAAAGTAATTAAATAACTTTCACTACATGCAACAATAAGTTCAAGCACACCACAACTTACCAAACTAGCTGTTCAAAAAGAGGCTATAAATAGTATTAACTGCATTTTGAATCTTATATAATATATAATTTTAACATCAATAATATGTGTTTATTATATATAATATAAGAAAAAATTCATTTTTTTAGATAAAAGAAGTATTTTTTCAAAAAATGAAATTTTACCATCTTTTAATGGAGAACCCTTTTCAATTCAAATATTTGACACTTTTATATATTCAATTTAATGAAATAAAATTCTTCTTTAGAATAAGGACATAAAAATTTAGATCGGATAAATTTTTGGTACTTTTCTGATAAATTTCATATTTTGATGAATAGTGAAAAATAGTAGGTTTTAATTGAAAAAAACTTTTTTAATCGAAATAATTTATATTGTCAAATTATGCATTAGATTTTTTTTGAAGTATAATTATAATATATTTTTATCATTTAATAAAATATAGGTCATTATAAGTAATTTCGTATTTAAATTGGACATAAACATATGTCAATATTTTGATTGTTTTTACTTTTTAAAAACTCACTTTTTGGGATTGACAGTGGGAATTAATTTTAAATTAATTAATGAAAAATCAATATTTTGAATTTGGTAAAATAGAATTAATTTCTGAATTCAGAATATCAAAATTATCTTATGGTGAATTTTTGGTATTTTTCTGAAAACATTTAATTTTTTGATGAATAGTGAAAAACACTCTGTTATAATTTAAAACCGGCTTTTTTTTAAATATTTATTTATTTTATATAAATTTAATTTATGTAAATATATATATATATAATACCTATATAAGTTTAATGTAATTCATTGGAGTAATTTTATAATAAAATTAGATGTATAAATTTTTATTGAACTTTTTACGGTCTTTTTCCCACCTTCTAGGAGCATTTGAAAATTTGCATAAAACATAATTTTACCGCTTATGTGTGTTGAATTTCAAAAATATGAGAGGCATAGTTGACATCAGTAAGTAAAATTTTGTTCAATAATATGAAAATAATATTTGGATAATAGTAACTATTTGACTTTTATTTACCACTGTTAAAAGTAAATAGGGTAATTAAGGTTAAAAATGATAATATAATTACCCTAACACATGTCCTAATTCTATTTGATAAGTTTAATTTGACCAAAATAAGTATTAAGAATAAAATTTGATCCTCTTTGGTCCATTTGGACAGGATGAAGACATTTATTATAATTTTATTCAAAGAAGAGTTAAAAGTGTTAAATTCAAACTTTAATAAAAACCCATTTTTAATATTGGGTAATTCATAAGTTAAATTTGAATATAAATGTTAATTAGAAATATAAATATATTTACTACATCATGGTATTTTATTTATAATATTTATACATGAAATAATTAAATTTATCTATGACACAATGATGATGTAGTAATTACATTATTAATGAAATAATCTAATAAATGGTATTATAAATATTAAAATATATATAATTTCAAAGTTTTTTTGACATACCCTAATTTAAAATTTTAATATTACTTGTTATGATTGAATAAATAAATTTTTTTTGAAGTGATAAGGTTGCCATGACCTTCAAAAAAACAAAATACCAAATAGTGTCAAAATTGACATAAATTAATTTTTGAAACAAATAATGTATTATTGGAGGATATAATATTCCTAAAAATATAAGGATCGGCCAAATGGGAATAAATAACATTATATATGTCATTAATTAACCACTTGAGGTTCTCTTAGAATTTTATAGTATGTTTATTAACCACATAGTGTAAGAATACAAGAAGACATGGTAAAAGTTAAACTATTTAACGAAGAGTTAAATCTAGAAGATAAGGTTAAAATAGTAACCTAAACATGTATAAAACCTATTGGTGGAGAGGATTTATACCCATAACCACATAAGTCTCCAAATAAATTCATTTGGAGCCATTATAAACGGAATATGATTGTATAACAAATTAATATTTTAATCTTTTCCAAAAGTGACATGCACCCCTCTTATAAAAAGTCACTTACCCTTCTCCCAAAATCACACAACCAAAGCCATTTGGCCTGTATAACCCCTACTAAAATATCCTCCCAACATCCCTCACATCATCCTGGAGTCCATTCTTTGATCAGAAAGGCTACCTAAGGAACCCTTTTGATCAACTCAAAAGGAAACACCCGAAGAAGAGGTAATAATTTCACCACCCTCTTTCAAGTTCCTTTCTCCAACTTCCTCTTTGTTTGTTGTTTCCATACCAAAATAATAAATCTAGTACCTCCTAAAAACTGTGAGGTTATTATAAATATGGTACACCATATTCATTATTATATCCATCCTATAAAGGACAATGCCACCATATGTGCATACGTACGGCTTACCGTCTCCACGTCATGGTGTAGTTTGTTATTCAAACACATCATTATTTGGATGGGTATAATAATGAGTATAAATTTGGTAAATAATAAATATAACATGTTAATGATTCATTATATATGATATAACATCCAATTAAATACAGTTTCACCATCAATATAATGATATTGTCACTCGTGCGTACATACAGATTACCATCTCCACGATGTGATGAGATTCATTTCCACGTTCACCATTAAATGATGATTATAAAAATATATATTATTAATAATTAGGTAATATATGAAATAATAATTATACTGGTGATATATATATATATATATTTATGTATGTATGTACTTACATATATCTTATTCATTTACATCCGTTCAACACAATATGAAAATAGAAACAACGTTTTTGCGTATGTATGACATACAGTCTCCATAAACGGTGCCTTCCATTTCATATATCTATCTATTATAAATATTTATATTATAAATATATATGATATATAAATCAAGGATTATATTTTTGAAGTATTTAAATCATGATCTAAATGACACAAGTTAAAACACATCTGATTAATAAAGCTATTATTACCCAAAATGTTAATTTAACATGGAAATCATTATTAAATTGGCATTAAAAACACATAATTGGGTATGATATAATAAATATGAATATGGTTCGGGTATAATTTAATAACTTATTATGGTCATTATACAGAAGGTTAAACATACCCTCAACCAAAGGAAAGTGGAAGGTAAGGGTTAATTCAACAATCTCTTTATTATATGAGGTTGTTTTTATGTAAGTTTCTACTGAGAAATATTTATTATCCATGTCCATGTTACATAAAAGAGCTTTCAAATGGATTCTTTTTAAGGTAATTTTTTTACTAAAACATCATTTTAAATGTTTTGAAGATTTATTCTTCTAAACCCTTCTCATTAATTTCCATGTTTTCAAAATGTTTTTAAGGATTTGTTTGTATGGACATGAATTATTTGAAATGGTAATTTTTTCAAAAGTTTCAAAGTGGTTAGGGAAACTTTTATTCAAAAATATCTTTTAAATTACTTCCTTTATAAATTTTTTACTTTTAAATGGTTTCACAAAAAAAGGATATTTCTCTCAAAAAAATTTACTTATCATTTTCAACTATATCAGCATCCTTTACTAGATATTATTCTTCATTGTAGTTGATTTATTTTAATTCAATATTCCATATTTCATTGACTGAGTTATGATATTTTTGACTGTGGATGTTCTATTTTTCATACCATTCATGTTTTATGGTTAATTTTTTGACATTTCGTATACTAGTTGTATACGAATGTTTATGTTATGTTTCAACTTTTTCATATGTGGAATGCAGTGGAATTAGTAAGTGACGAGTGGAGCCTGTTATAGCTTATCAATGAATCGGTAGGTCTCATGAGACAAACTAGTGTCTTGGAACAAGGCCTTGATAAAAAATTTATTTTTAGTCTTGGAACAAGGCCTTAACAATGTGGTACTGATATCTGGCATTAGGCATTCTCTAACTATTAAATTATTTATTACATGTGATTATTCGACTAGTAGAATATCCATGTGCATGTTAATATGGTGATGTTTGATTTATTTTTTCCATATTATTTTCAAGATTATGTTTAAAAAGGATGTTTTTTTATTACAAATCTTGCCTTAAATTTTTATAGCTTCCGCTAAAATATTTACCTTTACTGAGCATCTAATCTCACCCCTTTCTTATGTTTTATTTTTTCAGGATTCCAAGAAGTGTATTATGATTGATATGAATGGTTAAGATAAAGGGAATAATGTCATTCTCAAAGAACTATATATTATGTATTGTATGTTTGAAATTGTAATGTAAATTTAATATATGAAATCTATTTTCCAGGACCTCTAAACCGATTAGTCCTTCGGGACATTATTCCTTATAATCATGTCAATGTATTAAAATAATGCACTAGATCTGGGCTTCTAGGGTTGGGGTGTTACAATTTTTATCAGGGGATGTTTAGCAACAACCTTGGAAACATATTTAGATAAACTCTGATTAGAGAACATTTCCCTAAGATATACTTCGAGGATTGGTATAAAATAACAATCAAGAATTTTGGTAATGTAGAGATTTGGTGTAGTTTTCAAGAAATACATCCCTTTCTGGATACGAGTAGGAAGAGGTGGATCTAGAAAATATGTACCTATGAGTTAAAACTCTGACACTAAGTTTTGGGCTCGACCCGGGGTATCTTGGTACACAAAAACGGGCCTTATTTCACTCTTGGTTACGACACTCCTGAGGGATATGCTTAAGATAATTCACATTTTCATTTCAAGACATTATGAAGGATTTAAGAGTAAATACTTCCCCAAAAAAACATTTTATGATTATAGATTATATGCATAATCTTTTCAATTTTTATTAGGTATTTTACAAGTTTGGAATTATGCATTGTGATTCGTAAACTAACCAAGTTTATTCTATTTTTTAGAAATGGCGCCTAGTAGATGGAATGAGAATTCCAACAATACGCATGATCGAAAGATTAAGAAGGATCATATCATTCATGGTATTAAGACAAAATTTAAAATTGAAATAGTATCCCACGTATTCTCAACATATGAAGAAATAATATCATGTGTTAATAAGATAAGTAAAGAATTCTCTGATTCCTATTCCCTTGAAGAGAAGTACGAGATGAAATGGATGGAAGGGATAAAGATGGATAAAGGGAAGAGGGGAAATAAGGATTTTTCCTTATGTGATAATTGTGGAAAGAATCACATTGGTAAATGCATGAAAGGAATGGGTGTTTGTTATAAGTGTGGAGAAAAAGGACACCAAGTATGTGATTACAAGGGTAAGAAAAAGGTTTCAAATGTACAATGCTTCATTAGCAAGGAGTTGGGACACTAGGCAAAGCTATGTCTAAATCATCAGAGTTAACCCCAAATGCTATTATTGGATAATAATCAAGTTATGATACTATCGAAGATAATGATGAATGATTAGAGTTCCTATGTTGTCAAATTATTGTGTCATTTGAGTATTGTATTAATGATGTACATGTTATAAGAATTATAAAGTATATAAGGATTTTACAGCAGTACTATTTCATTAAGGATTTGGGATTGTGTGGTACCAAGACAAGTGACTCAATAGAAAGTTAAAATTTTTGGAAATGTTTGAAGGAAAGATAAAAATTTAATATGGTCCTGATTTGTTGGTATTGATTTTGGAATAATATATGATTGATTTGGATAAATTATATTAGATATTATTGACATCCTTGGAACTAATTAATGGTTTGTTTATTCCATCATTGTTGGAGTTTACAACATTTTTGGATATAAAGAGTATATCCAGTATTCTATAACAAATAAGGGAGAATTAATGTAGTCAATATGGTTTTATGGTAATTCAGGGTGTTACCATGTTTTAAAAGAATACATGATTTAGGTATTCACATGTTATTACGTGGCAAAATGAATCTTCATTGTGTTTACCTTCCATATAAATTTTGGATAGTTAATTTGGACAGAAGTATTTTAGATAATTATAAAGGATAGAATGGATTAAGTTTGACATTGGATACTATTATTAAAGTTAAATAATTTCTTAATATTATTTTTGGATTGTTATAAAAAGGATAACCTGGAGGTCGGGCGACAATCTGTCGCGTCCGGCTAGGTCGCGAGACATGGACCCGCAATCGAAGGGTGATGAGGGTGCATCACCTAACACTACCCTACGTGATGTCCTAGTTTGTATAATGTAGTATTATTTTAAATAGTATGGAAAAATAATTATAAATTCATTATTTTTGGAACAATATACGATTATGATAAATAGAATATTTTTGAATTCTATTTTCTTTTGGAGGGAAAGATGAGTTTGTGGTAGGAATTATTTGAAGGATGAAACTCAATATGTCAAGTATTTTTTCCTCTTATTATATGAATAAATTAATTCTTAAACTTTAGGGAAGGGATATTAAAACCAAAAATGTGTTGTCCTAATACCTTTTTTTGAATCGGTGATATTTTAAATCATTACAGATTGATGGCTTTGAGGCCCTTAATTTTGCACTTAGTTTTGATTGATAACCTCAATTACTCCATAAAAATATTTATGTTTTCCTCCAATTATGTGTCTCTAATTCCCACAAATGTTCTCCTAATCCAGATCATAATTAGGTGGTGACTATTTCATTTCCCTTTCCCACATATTAAGATTAATTTTATTAAACTAATTTATGATGTGGGCTTTCCAAAAATGAATTTTTCTATTTTTAACCATTTATTTTCAATGAATAATTTCAAATTGTGAGGAAGAAATTTTTGGAAGGAGGGGATAATGTAACACCGCAAGATTTCATAGTATTTTATCCCTTTAAAATAATTCAATAGCATATGCTACACGAAACAATGGGTTTTAGCGCACCACAACTTACCAAACTACCCGCTCAAAAAGTGGTTATGAATATTATTAATTTTATTTTGAATATTATATACTCTATATAATATTAACATCCATATTCTATGTTTCTTTGAAATAATATAAGAACAAATTCATTTTTTAGATAAAACAAGTATTTTTTTCAAAAAATTCAATTTTATCGTCTTTTAATGGAGATCTATTTTTAAAACCAATATTTGGAACTTTTATGTATTCAATTTAATGAAATTAACTTATTATTTAGAAGCGGGACATAAAAATTTAGTTTGGATAAATTTTTGGTATATTTTTGATAACTTTCATATTTTGATGAATAATGAAAAAAAATACTATGATTTAATAGAAAACAACTTTTTTAATCAAAATAACTTATAGTGATAAATTATGAATATGAAATGTTTTCAAGTATAATTTTATTATTTTTTTATCATTTAATGAAATTTAGGTCATTATAAGTAATTTCATATTTAAATTTGACATAAATAAATGTCAATCATTTGATAGTTTTTACTTTTTAAAAACACGATTTTTGGTTTTCACAACGAGAATTAATATTAAATTAATTAATTAAAATTCCATGTTTTGAATTTGTTAAAAGAGAAGTCATTTTTGATTTCGGAATATCAAAATTATCTTAGGGTGAATTTTTGGTACTTTTTTGAAAACATTCAAGTATTTATGAATAGTGAAAACATTGGGTTATTGTTTAAAACGTCTTTTTATTTAAATTATTATTTTATTCATTTAAATTTATTTTAAGTAAAAATAGATATATAATACCTATATAATTTCAATTTAATTCCTGGGAATTATTTTATAATAAAAGTTGATGTATAAATTTTTATTGAACTTTTTATCCTCTTTTACCCACCTTCTAGGAGCATTTGCAAATTTGAATAAAACATAATTTTACCACTTCTCTAAGTTAAATTTCAAAAATCTGAGAGACATAGTTGACATCAGTAAGTAAAATTTGGTTCAATAAGATGAAAATATTATTTGGTGAATAGTAACTTCGACCATTTATTTACCACAGTTAAAAGTATATAGGGTAATTCAGGGTAAATATGATATTATAATTCCCCTAACGCATGTCCTATTTCTATTGGATAAGTGTAATTTGACTATAAAAAACCTTATAAGTAAAATATGATCCTCTTACGTCAACATGGATTATAGTAGGACATTTATTATTATTTTATTTAATGAAGAGTTAAAAGTGTTAAATTCAATGTTTAATAAATAAACTATTTTTAATATAGGGTTATACATAATATAAATTCAACTATAAATTTTTATTAGAAAGATAAAGATATTTTATACATCGTGTTATTTTATTTATAATTCTTAGACATTAATTAATTAAATTTATTTATGACACAATGATGATGCAGTAATTACCTTATTAATGGAAGAATCAAATTAATGGTATTATAAATATTAAAATAAATATAATATCAAATTATGTCCTAGAGGATACTCAAGAGGGGTGAATTTAGTTCCTATTAAAAATTTCTGATTAAATGATTTCTATTAAAAACCCCCAATTTAAGAAACAAGTTAAACTGTAGTGAATTTATAAATATTGTAAGTGTTCAATTAGTTTCTCAAAGATTGATCATTTATCAGTTAACTTAATCTAAATATTATGTTAGATTTTTAAACTAACTTACTAGATAGAAATAATTACAAACACTTTCTAGTTCAACTATCATAGTTACTTTAAAACAGATTTGAATTTCAAATTAATCAGCAGCAGAAAAGTGAAAATAGTTTAAAATAAAATAAGATGCACTACAGTTTGAACCAAGAGGTTCAGTCCCAAGCTGAGAATTAGTCCTCTCAAATAGTATATATAAAACATTGATCCACACCCTGGATTGGGGTAAACAATAGTACTGATACTTTCCAAGTACTAAGACCTCTACCACAGTTCTACGTGGAAAAAACTATAACAATAGAACATAGGCTATCCAGGTCACACTTGACCTCTACCACAATTATTAGTGGGATACAAGAAGGTTTAGAATGTTTGAGAGAGGATTTTAGATATTCTCCAATTATTCTTAGGAGACATTGTGTGTATAAGATAAACAGAAGCACACACACTGCTCAAAATGTAAATGAACAAATCACAATAGAGCTAAAAAAATTGAGATGAGTTTGGAAAGCTCTATGTGATGGAAATGCATCTTTGGACTCTGTTTGGACTGAGCAGATGTTGTTTTGAGTTCTTCTCTGGAATTTTTCTGGAAAATGGTGTATTGTGGTTCAGTTTCATGACTTCCAAGTATGGGTGTTTTTCTTGAGATTGTCGTAGTCATTTTCTCACAGCAATTTCCTTCAACTCCCAGTGAAATTCTTCTTTGATGCTCTCATGTATCAATTCATTTTTCTACAACATGCGTCTCTTGGTGCATCTTATCTTCTTTTATGTGCATCTTTTATCTTCCTTTTATAGCTCATGTGGTGGTTCGACATAAAGCATGATTACTTCTGCAGGTACGAGGTATGGTTCCCTGACATCCAACAAACATCATTAATTAATATCCAACATAAAGCGTGATTACTTCTACAGGTATGAGGTATGGTTCCCTGACATCCAACAAACATCATTAATTAATATTAGTTTAACTAAAAGCACAAAATATGATTATTGCTAAATAAACAAATATAAATAGAGTGTAGAGAAACAGTGACTGGTTTCCATCAGTAGATCTTTGTATCAATGAATGTGTAGTAGTGGACTTGTAACAGTAGGTCTTGTATCGATAGATGTTACTCTCTATCCTAGTATCTTTATGTATCAGTGACTCTCGGTAGCGGTAGATCCTTCTATCGGTATCTTCTTGTGTAGCGAGAGCTCCTTATATCAGTAGCTTCTTCTGTAGCGGTATCTCCTTCTATCGGTAGCTGCTGTACTGGTGACTTTGTATCGTCAGACTATGTATCAGTGACATTTTATATTACAGAAGGCTTGGTCTATCTGTGACCCTTGTTTATCGGTAGCTATGTCTCTATTAGTGGATCGAAAACATGAATTCTTATAAAGTATATGGTATATGCATATCATTTCTAGATTGAGTAAGTATCAAGATTAATCACTGTTAAACTTTTATAATCTTAAATAAACAATGATTAACCTATTCCAATGATATGATATGACCATTTTGATATTCATATCAACACAGTAGCATGATGTCATAATTTTAATGTATAATTAATATATAGATATACATTAGTTTGGATTATCAAAGCATATCTAAACATAATTGAGATTATCAAAACAGTTGAGTCCAACAATCTCCCCCTTTTTTATAATCGAAAATTATTGCATTTTAATCAAGAATAATTATTAATTTATTAGTATAAAATACATTTGTTCTCACTTCTCATTGTGTTCATTGGCATTTTTAAATGATGTCAAAATATCATTCTTTGTAACCATAAATGAAATATTTCAAATGAAAAAGAGAATATAGTATTAAAGGTAAATGTATCAGAGGTAGAATTATATATATAAATATATATATATAATTGAATCTGAGACTCATTATCCCTATATTTATCCATATTATTCTCCCCCACACTTCTCCATATCATGATTTCTCTACCTTTGTGATTAGAAAAAAAGAAAAAAGAAAAAAAATATGGATCAGAGAAACAATATACAGTAAAAGATAACGAGACTGTGTAGTTATTACTTCATGAAAAAATACATAGAAATACAGAAATGATACAAAAAGAATACAAGTGATCCCTATCAAATTTACTAACTAATCAATCCACCTCCCCAATAAGTAATTTGGATTTTCCTTTTGGATTAGAAGTGGATTCAGGCTTGGAAGGCATAGGGGAATGCTTGGGAACACCAGTGATGATCAAAGGTGATTGTGCTACTAAAACACTGTCAGGCCTGTAATGGGTACTATTTTGTGTGATCATAGTAGTAAGACATCTGATAGATTGAACTGTAGTCAACTGAGGTGTGGAAGAATACTGACTAGAGGTAGGTAGGGCTGGAGGTAAAATAATTAGGGTAATGTCCACATACATAAAGTGTAGTAACAGGTTCCTTTAATCCATGACGATTCCTCCTTCTCTCTCTATAGCAGAGATAAAATCAACCTTGTTATCCATAAACTTGTCCCAAGCATGAGTCAACTCCTAGAGCATACTGAATTGATCTCTTAAATCTTGTGTGACTGGAGGCAGTTTCAGGTTTTCTAACAGAATCTTGAAATGATTGTTTAGCTGATGCTTCGTATACACCCTCTGAAAATAAAGATCAATCTTGCCTTTGATTTCCTTTTGGACAGCAGTAGAATCTCTCATATAATCATGAATGATCTATCTGATATTCCTTGTGGTATATATCATGTGAGAATCAGATGAGCTACTGGCATTAAAATGACTTATCAGTTTATTCACAACCAAATATTTATTACTGACATTTTATTTTATGGTCTGTTTAAAACTAAAAAAAACATCCACAAACTTTTTCACTACGCTTTTGATGTAATTGATGTCATCATCAACATGAGCATGGGCACTAAAAAAAGTATCAAATGAAGCAACATATTACTTCAAAGAATCAACAGCCTCTATCAAACTCCTAATCTGATTTTGATACACTTTCACATCATCCATCATCTCTGTCACAGCACTTGACACATCTCTTTCGAGATATAATTCCAATTATTTTTCCATTTTTCTTATCTCATCAACAATGAATCTTTGCAATTCTGAAACAGATTCATCCAAAGTTTCTTTTAATATAGCCTTTAAAGAATCAAGTTCAGTCTTAGTTACAATATTTTTAGGAAAAACATCAATAGAATATAAAAAAATTCCTTTGGGTTGGTCTTCATCAGATCCTAAATAATCAATTCCAAGCACCACAAATCCTCGATCCTCTGACCAATCTTCTACCTCATATAAAACTGAGAGAGAGCCATATGTAGAATATTGCTCCCCCTAAAGTAGAGCTTCCTCCTCTTTAGCACCAACTTCATCCATCTCCTCTTTAGAGGAGTCTTCTACAACAATATTTATATCCAAACCATGTGGCACAGGCTGCGGTAAGTTAGCAATAGGTATTGGTCTGTCTACTTCACGAATCTCCTCAACATGCATAATAGAGCTCTCAATCAGAGGACTGAGACTCAAATAGGTACTTCTATTTTTAGATACTTTGTCCTCTTTATCATCATTACTTCTCGAATCTGGAGCAGTATCTTTATGATCTGATCTAGATAGGTCTTCCTTATTCATAGAGGTTTCTTCAAAAATTCTCTCTCCCAGAACTGCTTCCTTTCTAGGTAGGGTCATAGATGGACTTGCATTTCCATATGATACATTTTTTGTAGCTAGGATTGGAGGAAAATCAGGATCCCCTCTATCTTCTATAGAGGTATCCTCCTTAGCATCATCATCATTGTATTGAGGTTCTTCCTCATCAGGTCCTAGACCTGGATCACTCCTATCACTTGGCCGGTTTGAATGCTCAACACGGTTAAATTTATTATAATCATTCTCATCATCATTTACCCATTCCCTTTTCCATTGGTTCCAGCCAATCTTTATGTACATACAAACTGTTTTTGTAATACAGAAGTTGTCTCTCACAACCATTGTCTCATCCTGAGACTCATCCACACCATTTACCTTGATCTTCAATGAAATCAGCTTTTCAAAGAATAGAGCATTTGTTTTTGACTTTGGCCTAGTCATATCTTCAATTTGAATCATCAGAAGCCTACACAGATTTACTTTGACACTATGCCTTAGCAAATACAACAAGAATATATCTTGGAATCTAAGGTTTGAAAAATCCCCTCTTCTTGGACTTAACACATGCAGGATAATTTTGAACAACAACTGGTTTTCTCCATCCATTTCTGTAGAAACTACTTTTCTTGGTGTGTCATCTCCAGGGCGCTCCTCCAAAGCAGCTTCATACTCAAAAATGGAATTATTAAGATGTATTGACTTTTAGGAATTTCCAAACTCACCCTCGTGTGTAACTATTAAGCACATAGCCCATTCAATAGAAGAAAACGTTATTATCTTGTCATTCACTACTGATACTATTCTATTCTCACCTTCTAATTTTTTAAAATGAACAAACTCATAGAATTCCTTTACCAGTTATGGATAATAAAGACCATTTTAATTCGCAAAACATTTGATCCACCCTTGTTCCTCCAATATCCTTATAATCAATGAATTGATAGGAAGGATCCATTCTGCACAGAGTTCTTTCTCGATTATGATATTTCTATTCAGCAAGTGTGGGTTCACTGGACTTTCTCACGACTTGTTCCACTGCCACTTCCTTCAGATCCTTCTTTCCTTCTCTTTGTACTCAGCGCATCACCTTCATCTTTGACTACTGTCTTTTCTACTCTTTCCATTTCCGAATCAAATAACTTAGGGTTCACAAGAAATGCAGGGGTTTGAGAAATAAGGTTTGAAGTGAAGAGAGTTTGAGGTGGATTGAAATGTGACATAGAATTAATTTCTATCATTTATGAATTGAGATGTAATAAAAAGAAATACATTGAAATCAATAATGGTTTTGGAAAAAAACAGGAAATCGAAATAGTGAAAAACATATCAGTGAAAACTACCGGTGAGAATCTTAATGGTGAGGTCTCTCTAATGGTGAGGTTTCTCTAAGGGTGAGGTCTCTCTAACGGTGAGGTTTCTCTAACGGTGAGGTGTCTCTAAGGGTGAGGTCTCTCTAACGGTGAGGTATCTCTAATGGTGAGGTCTCTTTAATGGTGAAATTTCTCTAACGGTGAGGTTTCACTTTTAGTGAGGTTTATCTAATGGTGAGGTCTCTCTAATGGTGAGGTTTCTCTAATGGTGAGGTCTCTCTAATGGTGTGTTTTCTATAATGGTGAGGTTTCACTGACAGTGAGGTCTCTCCAACAGCAAGGTCTCTCTAACAGTGATTTTTATGTAAATTTTATCATTCCTAACTCATGTCTAGTGTAATTTTACCGTTCTAAACATAAAGGCTTGGTGAATATGTCAGCTAATTGATGTATACTACCTATAAATTCAAGAGTAATATCACCCTTTATATAATAATCCCTCAAAAATTATTGCCTTACATCAATGTGTTTAGTCCTAGAGTGAGATATTGGATTCTTAGAGATATTGATCACATTAGTGTTATCATAGTTTATAGATACATGACTAAATTGATATCCATAGTCCAATAAAGTATGTTTCATCCATATAATTTGTACACAACAACTACCAGAAGCAATATATTCTTCATGAGCAGAAGACAATGCAACAAAATTCTGCTTTTTATTACACCAAGATACTATGGACTTACCTAGAATATGACATGTTCCAAAAGTGTTATTCCTATCAAACTATCATCCAGCAACGTCAGCATATGAAAAACTTATTAATTTAAATGATTTTCCATTTGGATAAAATAATCCTAAATTATTAGTATGTTTAAGATATTTGAAAATACTTTTAACCTCAATCAAGTGTGACTCTTTTGGATTATCTTTAAATATTTCACACATACACACACTAAACATAATATCTATTTTACTAGAAGTAAGATAAATTAAACTCCCAATCATACCTTTATAATTTGTTAGACCCACTATTTTCCCAGTTTCATCTATATCCAATTTACAAATAGTACACATAGGTGTATCACTTTCCTTATTACTATCCAAACGAAAACGTTTTAAAATATCCTTTGTATATTTACTTTGATTTAAAATAATACCATTTTCATATTGAAAAACATGAAATCTATGAAAATATTAGATTTCTCGTATTAAACTCGTTTCAAATTCACTTTGCATACTCTTTGAAAAATAAATACATAAAGCATTTTTAGAAGATCCGAAAATAATATCATCAACATAGATTTGTACTATCAGAAAATCAATGGAAATCCTTTTGATAAAAAGAGTTGGATCAGCAATCCCTTTAATAAAACTTTTTGAAATAAGAAAATTACCAAGTCTATCGTACCAAGCTCATGGAGCTTGTTTTAAACCATACAAAGCTTTATAAAGTTTAAAAACTCTATTTGGAAAATGAGGATTATTAAATTCTGTTGGTTGTTCAACAAAAACATCTTCAATTATAAAACCATTTAGAAAAATCAATTTTAACATCCATTTGATATAACCTGAAATTTAGATGAGTAGCATAAGAAAGTAGAATTCTAATAGCTTCTAACCTATATACAGGTGAAAAGGATTACTTATAGTCAATTATTACTTCTTGAATATATCCTTGTGCAACTAGTCTTGCATTGTTTCTAATGATATTTCAAGATTCCTCAACTTTAATTCTAAACCCATTTAGTGCCTATGGTCAAGGTGTCCTTAGGTCTTTCAACTAATTCCCAGACTTTTTTTCGTTAAATTTGATTTAATTATTCTTGAATATCCATTACCCAAAATTCACCATTGATAGCTTCATTGATACTTTTAGGTTATAACATTGAAATAAAGGCTTGATGGTCAACCTGATTTTTTAAAGAATCTATAGTTTGTGTTCCTCTATCTAAATCTCCTAGAAAATCATATAAAGGATGGTTCTTTAGAATCCTAGTTGGTCTGGTCAAGGTAGGACTAGAGATTTTAGGTTCTTCAATAGGTTCGGTTCCAACAGAATCAGGTTCTGGAATGTTTCCAGAATTACTTGTTTTTATAGCAGGTTCACTGCTTTTATCATTAAGGACAACAATAGACATGTCTTCTTCAAGATTTTTAGGTGAAGACATAGGTTCATGCGGATCAGTTTCATCAAATGTGACATGTACTGATTCTTCCACACATTTGGTTCTTTTTTTAAAGTCTCTATAAGATATACTTGTTATATAGTATCCTAGAAAGATTCTTTAATCACTTTTAGAAGAAACTTTTTCAAGATTATATTTAGTATTGGGAATAAAGACATTGAAACCAAAAACTATAAAGTAAAGAACTTTAGGCTTCTTATTATTCCACAGTTCATAAGGGGTATTTTTAAGAACAGGTCTAATCAAGACTCTATCTATAATATAACAAGCTGTATTTACAACTTCTATCAAGAAGTAAATAGGTATGTCATACTCATTAATCATAGTTCTTGCAATTTTTTTAAGGGTTATATTCCTTCTTTCTACTACACCATTATGTTGAGGTGTCCTAGGGGTAGAGAAGTTGTGAATGTATCCACTGTGTGAGCAATAGGTTTCAAAATAATGATTTTCAAACTCATGGCCATGATCACTTCTTAGGGTCTTAATCTTAAGTCCACTAATGTTCTCTACATACTTGGAGTATTTATGGAAATAAGAACAAGCTTCACTTTTGTGAGAAAAAAAGTATACCCAAGTGTATCTAGAGAAGCCATCTACTATAACATAGACATAGTGCTTCCCATTTAAACTATAAATTATAGATGGACCAAACAAATCCATGTGAACCAACTCGAGCAGTTGAGAAGTTGAAACTTCATTCATTAATTTGAACAAAAAGTTATGTTGATTTCCCTTTTGACAGGGATTACAAACTTTGTCTGTTGGGAATTTTAGTTTAGGTAGGTCTCTAACTAAATTTTTCTTAGTAAGTTTCCTAAGTGATTGAACATTGTATTGTACTAATCTTCTCTGCCATAGACAATATTCTTTATGAAAATAATTTAAACAAGTAACCTTTTGTTTCGCTAAATAATTTAAATCTACATCATATACATTTTCATTTCTTAATGTTGTGAATAACAATATATTTTTAGAATCAAATACATTGCAAGAATCATTTATAGAATTAACATTGAAACAATAATCACACAATTGATCAATGCTTAACAAGTTGAATTTTAGTCCATCGACAAATAATACTTTAGAAATTAAGATGGAATCACTATTACCAATCTAGCCTAAGCCGATGATCTTTCCTTTTGAATTATCACCAAAGGTGACATGCCCTCCATCAACCATGATTAAAAACATAAAATATGAGTAGTCTCTAGTCATATGCCATGAACTTCCACTATCCAAGTACCATATATTCTTACCTGAACTCATTAAGAAGATCTCTTACCAAACATATTAAAATCGAAAATGATTTTAGTACCCAAATTTTTTTGGGTCCAGACTAGTTAGCAAGTAAAACTTTAGGCCCCCATATTTGTCTAACATGTTTCCCATAGTTAATAGTTTCCAAAGAGTTTGAATAATTTATTCTGTTTGGTCTAGTAAAATATGAATATCTAGATGATGCTATAGAATTTGCAGAACTGGAACTAGCAGCAAATTGTCTAGTTTTTGGAATAAATTTAATTTTAACAAACTTTCTCTTTCCAGGTTGGTATCCTAAACCAGTAGTATACTTTGGTGCAACTTGTTTTCCAAGAATTTGAGTTAGATTATTCTTTCCATTTGTGAAATTTTCAAAGTCTTTTTTAAGTTGCTCATTGGACAATTTATGTTCAATATTCCCTGATAATAGTTGAGCATTCTTTTCCTTTTCTATAATAAGATCAGATTTAATAGTACTAGTCAAGGCATGCTATTTCTTTAATGATTTGTACTTATCTTTAAACTCATTAAAATTATCTTCTAACATATTATAGTATTCAAATAATTCAGCTTTAGACATATTATCATCATTATTTGAATCACTTTCATTCCCAGAATAGTAATCATTCAACATGGGGGAAACAGTTACCCCAGATATTCCAATCATGAAACAAATGTTGGTATGATTATTTTTATAATCAGAAGCCTAAGACTCACATGTTCTGTCTTCCGAAGCACTCCATGTTTCCTCCAATGATTTCTTATATTTTTTGTCCTTATAATCACATTTCTTCTTAAACATCAATTTTGGACAGTCGCCCTTAACATGTCCTTTCCTTTTACATTCATAATATACTATCTCATCATCTTTATCAGCTTTCTCTCAATCTCTCTTCCAATTACCTCATTGGTCATAGTTATACTTACAATTGGATTTTCGGAAAAATTTCTTCTTCCTATAGAATTTCTTGAATCTCTTGGCTATATGAGCCATCTCTTCATCACTATCTAAATCTGATCCTTCACTTGTTGAGCTTTTGATAGGTATGTGAACTTTTTCCATATCCTTGGTCTTTGGGGTAGTAGTCTTAAATGCAACTGACTTCTTCTTAGTTTCATCATCTTCCTATTTGTTTACCTTAATATCTTCTTCATACTTAATCAACAATCCAATTATCTCCTTAACAAGTAGTAAACATATATCACATGATTCTTTATTGAAACTGATGTGTCTCTCCATATTTCTAGCAGACATCTGAGTATTCTTATTATTTGCTTTGTTTCTGGAATAGCTTTTCCCAGCGAGCTCATAGTGTTAACAATTTCATTAAACCTGAGATACAAGTCAGAAATAGGTTCATCATGCCTCATTTTAAAATTTTCATATTTAATAGTGTAAGTTTTTAATCTCATCTCTTTCACATTGGTTGTTCATTCATGAGAAACATCCAAAGTATCCCAGATTTTGTGTGCTGTTTTATAACCAGAAATTCTACTAAACTCTTCATCTCCTAGAGAGAAGTAAAGATCATTCATTGCTTTACAATTATTATTGTAATAATATTTTTTAGAATCATCCCAAGTAGTTCTAGAAGTCTCTGGAATCTCATACTCAAACTCAATAGCAGTCCAAATATCAAATCCCATACATTCTAAATGAATTATCTTTTTTATTTTCCTTTGGTCATAATTAACACCATTAAAGAAAGGTGGCATATTGGTACAAGAACCTTCTAATCTATTATCTATAATTAGATTTTATAATTTGTATTTAAAGAGATAAAAATTTAGAAATAACATAAATATATGATCCTTAAGATACAACTAGAATCATAGTTGAAAAACAGTGTGTTTTTTAAATCATTTATCAGCGAAGCTCTGATACCAAATGTTGTCCCATAGGATACTCAAGGGGGTGAATTGAGTTCCTATTAAAAATTTCTGATTAATGGTTTTCTATTAAAAACCCCCAATTTAATAAACAAGTTAAACTGTAGTGAATTTATAAATATTGTAAGTGTTCAATTAGTTTCTCAAAGATTGATTATTTCTCAGTTAACATAATCTAAAAATTAAGTTACCTTTTAAAACTAACTTATTGGATAGAAATAATTACAAACACTTGTTATTTCAACTATCATAGTTACTTTAAAACAGATTTGAATTTCAATGTAATTAGTAGTGGAAATGTGAAAATAGTTTAAACTAAAATAAGATGCACAGTAGTTTTAACCAAGAGTTTCAGTCTCAATATGAGACTTATTACTCTCAAATAGTTTATATAAACTTTTATCCACTCCAAGGATCGGGATAAACAACAGTTCTGAGACTGTCCAGGTATTAAGACCTCTACCATAGTTCTATGTGGGAAAAACTATAACAATAGAACACACGCTATCCAGGTCACACTTGAACTCTACCCCAATTCATATTAGGATACAATAAGGTTTAGAAATTTTGAGTGGGGATTTTAGATATCCTCTAGTTATTCTTAGGAGACATTGTGTGGTTAAGATAAACAGAAGCACACACACTACTTGAAATATAAATAAACAAATCACAATAGAGCTAATAAGATTGAGATGAGTTTGGAAAGATCTATGTTATGGAAATGAAACTCAAGAATCTTTTTGGATTGAGAAAATGATTTTTTGATTTCTTCTCATGAATTGTTTTGGAAAACATAGTATCGGGGTTCTATTTCTTGACTTCGAAGTATGGGTGTTTTTCTTGAGATTGCAGTAGTCTTTGTAGAACATCAATGTCCTTCAACTCCTAGTAAAGTTATTATTTGAAGATCTTGTGTATCTATTTCTTTTTATAAAACATATGTCTTTTGGTGCATCCTCTATTATTTTATGCATATATTTGTTCTTCCTTTTATAGCTCATACGGTGGTTCGACAAAAGGCATGATTACTTTTTCATGTACGAGGTATGGTTCCCTGACATCCAAAAGACAACAATAATTAATATCCAACATAAGGAGTGATTAATTTTGAAGATATAATGTATGGTTCCCTTACATCCAACAAACATAATTTATTAATATTAGTTTCAATAAAAGAACCAAATATGGATGTTACTAAATAAACAAATAGAAATAGAGTTTAGAGAAACAGCGGGAGGTTTCCATCAGTAGATCTTTGTATCAATGAACTTATAGAGATGGACTTGTAATGGTAGGTATTTCATCATTAGTTATTACTCTCTATAATGGTATCTTTGTGTATCAATGACTCTGTGTAGCGGTAGCTTCTTATATCGGTTGCTGCTTCTGTAGTGGTATCTCCTTCTATCGGTAGCAGCTTGTGTAGCGGTAGCTCCTTCTATCAGTAGTTGTTGTACTGGTGACTTTGTATAGGAAGACTATAAATCAGTTACTTTTTATATAATAGAAGGCTTGGTCTATCTATGACCATTGTTTATTGGTATCTCTGTCTGAATCAGTGACACAAAAAGCTGAATTCTTATAAAGTATATATTCTATGCATATCATTTCCAGATTGATTTTGTACAAGATTAATCATTGTTAAACATTTATAATAACAAATAAACATTTAGTAACATATTAAAATGATATAAAATGATCATTTTGATATTTATATAAACTCAGAAGCATGATGTCATAATTTTAAGTTATAATTAATATATAGATAGACATTATTTGGGATTATCAAAGCATATCTAAACATAATTGAGATTATCCAAATAGGTGAGTCCAGCATCAATGTTTTTATGACATCGATGAATTTTCTAGGTTAATATGACATGATAGGGTTGATTAGAAAAAAAAAATCGAAGTGATAAGGTTTTTATGACTTTCAAAAAAAACAAAATACCAAATAACGTCCCAATTGAAATAAATTATTTTTTAAAACAAATACTAAATTATTGGTAGATATAATATTCTTAAAAATATAAGTTTCAACCAAAGGGATTAAATAATATTATATATTCCATTAATGAACCACTAGAAGTTATTTGGGAGGTTTAGAGTAATTTTATTAACCATATAGTTTAAGAAGACAAGAAGACACGGTAAAAGTTAAACTATTTTACTAAGAGTCAAATCTAAAATATAATGTTAAAATATTAACCGAAAATTGTCTAAAACCTATTGGTTGATAGTATTTTGAAACATAACCACCTAAGGATTAAATGTAATTCATTTTTATCCATTATAAACCAAATATGATTGTATAATAAATTAATCTTTTAATCTTTTTCTAAAGTGACCCTCACCACTCTTATAAAAGGGAACTTCCCCTTCTCTCAAAATTACACCTCTAAAGCCATTTGGCTTGGACAAACCCTTCCCTAATATGCTCCCAAATTCATTCACATTAACCTAGAGTCCTTAATTTTATTATAAATCCATCCTATGGAGCCCTTTTGGTCAACTCAAAATGAAACACCCGAAGAAGAGGTTATAATTTTACGACCATCTTTCAAGTTCTTTTTCTTCCACATCCTATTTCATTATTGTTTCCATACGAAAATAATAACTCCAGTACCTCCTACATACTGTGATGCTATTATAAATTTGTTACAACAATATTTTTTATTATATCCATCCTATAAATGACAAAGTCACCATATGTGTGTATGTACGGCTTACCATCTCCATGTCTTGGTGTAGTTTGTTATTCAAAAACATCATTATTTGGATGGGTATAATATTGAGTATAACTGATGTAAATAATAAATATAACTTTTTAATTATTCTGTATATATTATATACCATCCAATTAAATACTATTTCACCATCAATATAATGATATTTTTTCTTGTACGTGCGTACGGATTACCGCCTCCAAGACGTGATGAGATTCATTCCCACGTTCACCATTCAAAGATGATTATAAAAATATATATTATTAATAAGTAAGTAATATATGACATAATAATGCTACTATATATATATATGTATGCATTTACTTACATATATCTTATTCATTTACTTCCGTTCAATACGATATGTAAATGGAAACAATGTTTATGCATACGTACGACATACCATCTCCGTAAACGGTGCCTTCCATTTCATATATCTATCAATTATAAATATTTATAATTGAAATAAATAGGATATTAAAATCAAGGTTTATATTCTAGAGGTATTTAAACCATGATCTAAATGATACATGTTAAAACACGTATGATGAAGAATGTTGTTATTACCCAAAATGTTAATTTAACATGGAAATCATTATTAAATGGGCATTATAAAGTCAAAAATGAATCATTTATGATATAATAAATATGAATATCTTTCTTTTATAATTTAATAACATACTATGGTCATTATATAGGATGTTAAACGTACCTTATACCAAAGGAAATTTCAAGGTAATGGTAAATTTTAAAATCTCTTTATTATATGAGGTTGTTTTTATGTAAGTATCTACTGGGAAATATTTATTATCCATGTCCATGTTTCATAAAATAGTTTTCAAAGGTATTATTTTTATGGTACTTTTTTAATAAAACATCATTTTAAATTTTTTTAAGATTTATTCTTCTAAACTGTTGTCATTAATGTCTATGTTTTCAAAATAGTTTTAAGGATTTATTTATATGGACACGAATGTTTTGAAATGATAATTATTTTGAAAAGTTTCAAAGTGGTATGGGACACTTTGATTAAAAAATATATTTTAAATTACTTCCTTTATAAATGTGTGACTTTTAAATGATTTCACAAGATGATATATTTCACTAAAAAAGTATAACTGATCATTTTCAATTATTTCAGCATCCTTTACTAGATATTATTCTTGATTGAGGTTGATTTATTATAATAAAATATTAAATATTGTGTTGAATGAGTAACGATACGTTTGAATGTTGATGTTCTATACTTTATTTCATTCATGGTTTATGGTTAATGTATTGACATTTGGTATGCTTGTTTTATATGAATTTTTATGTTATGTGTCTACTTTTTCATATAAGGAATATAGTGGACTTAGTAAGTGATGGGTGGAGCTCTCTATAGCTCCTCGATGCACTGGTAGGTCTCATGAGACAAACTAGTGTCTTGGAACAAGTCCTTGACAAAAAATTTATTTATATACAACGCCTTGACTATGTGGAAATGATGTCCAGCGTTAGGTATTCCCTAATTATAAAATTAGTTATTACATGTGATTATTTTACTAGTTTAATATCTATGTGATTTTTTATATGGTGATGTTTGATATATTTTTTCCATGGTATTTTCAAGATTATGTTTAAAAAGGATGTTTCTTTTATTACACATCTTGACTTAAAGTTTATAGATTCCACTAAATTATTTACCCTTACTGAGCATCTAAGCACACCCCTTTCTTATTTTTATTTTCCCATGATTCTAAGAAGTGTATTATGATTGATATTCAGGGTTAAGCTAAAGGGAATAATTTCATTCTCAAAAAACTATATATGTTGTTTTTTATATTTGAAATTGTAATCTAAAGTTAATGTATGAAATCAATTTTCCATGACTACTAAACTGATCAGTCCTTCGAGACTTGATTCTTTGTAAAAATTCCAATGTTTTAAAATAATGCATCGGCTCTGAGCTTCTGGGGTTGGGGTGTTACAGAAGGAGAAAGTAACAATACTATTTAGAAATAAAAAAACAATAAATATGATGAAAATTACTAACTAACCCATGAATATTTCCATCTCCCCACACCTAGAGTATATAGTTTCCACACTAAAATAAAATAGAATTTGGGAAGGAAGGATAAAATATATTGGGTTTAATTGGTAGTGGTCTTCGTGAATGTCGAGTTTCTCTTTCATGGACTCTAAAAGGGCTCTGTTAAAGTTCTTTAGCTGCTTCCCATTGATAGTAAAGGATTGTTTTGTTTCGTCATTTATAACCTGAACAACAGCAAATGGATAAACATTTTTAACAATTTATGGACCAAATAAGTAGTAATGAAGCTTACTTGGATGAAAAATCAGCCTATCATTATAAAGGATAACGTTCTTCCAATGTGGAATTGACGATAAATTATGGGATGGTTGTGGTAAGCCTTGGTTTTCTCCATATAAATCTGGGTGTTATCATATGAATCTCTACGCACTTTTTCCAACTCTTGAATTTGATGATTCATTTTATCACATGCAATATAAATATTATAATTTCATTTTTTAATGTCTCGGTAAGCCTAATGGTCTATCTCAATTGGGATGTGATAACTATTTTCGAAAACAAGCCGATAAGGCGACATTCCAATGGGATCTTTAAAGGAAGTATGATAAATCCATAATAAATCCTCTAGTCTAAGACTCCATTATTTTATATTGGTTTGAACCATTTTTTCAATAGTTTTTCTTACATCTCTATTTACATCCCATCTTGACCATTGGTTTGTGGGTGATAATTAGTAGAAACTTGATTCCCAACAACATACTGATGAAAATGTGATTGCATAGTTTGGTAGTAGAAATAAGAACCCTGGTCACTGATGATGAACCTACTTAATCCCAACCTACAAAAAATTTGGGTTCTGAAAAATTCTGAAATTATCTTGGAATCATATATCTATAGGGATCTTTCATATACCGATTTTTACATGTAGTAAACATCATAGAATAATGAAAAACATTCCAAAGGAATTTGTAAATATTTGAATAAATTCAATACCTCAAACATCAAAAATTTCATGGAAGAGAAAGTGTTATAGTGACATTTCACTTCTCTTAGAGACATTCCCCATTATTTTATAGCAAGGACAAGATTTACAGAAAACATTGGAATCCCAAAATATTTTTGTCTAAATTATACCTAAATTAACGACCTTGAAAATTTTCCATTGGGGACCAAAGTGGCCCCCATAAACAAGAGTGTGGTAGAACCTAAGGACAAATTGAAACTAAATATCGGGAACACAAAGCCTACGGAATTGATCACTATATATGCACCGAAGGTAGGGGTCATCCCAAATGTACTAATGGGACTCATCTTCTAGATGAAGATCTTGGTTTTTTTAAATAAATAGGAATTAAATATGCAACTAAATAATTTACACTTTTGATATACCAAGGAATATCATCTTGAACTCTGTGAAATTTCTCATTAGGAAACATATTAATTATCAAAATAAAGGGGGATGATTCAATTTATGAGGAAGGGAGAATCCTGCTGATATAGTCACCCACCAAAATCTATGCTCCTTTTTTATCCCTAATTTATAAATTAAATTTATGTTTTAGGATAATCCATTTAATGATATGTGGTTTGGATCTTGGTTTCTTAAGGAGATACCAGAGAGTTTTATGGTCTGAGAACATAATGACTTTAGACCCTAAAAGTTATAACCTGGATTCATACAAGGAAAAAAATGGACAGGAATTCATTTTCTGTTGTTGTGTAGCTTTCTTGGAATTCATCCAGTGTATGTGTGGAATAGACAATGACATGTGGAGATCAAGCAACCTGTTGTGATAAGACAACCCGAATGGAATAGTTAGATGCGACACACATGAGATAAAATAGTAAATACCACTAATGTGGTTGGACAAACAAGTGTGTTTTGAGACTCCATTTCAATTTTTTGAAAGATTCATTGCATTATTTATCAAACACAATTTCTTTTTCTTTTGGAGTAATTGGGATAGGGTGAGTGCAATATTACTAAAGTCATGAATGAAATGATGATAAAATCAAGCATGAACAAAGAAAGAACACACATCACATGCATTTTTGGGGAATAGAAGGGAATAAATGACTACCACATTTGATTTAGATACTTGGATACCATCCTCAAAAATGACATGATTAATTATTATACCTCATCGCACCATGAAATGAAATTTCTCAAAATTTAATATGATATTTTTTTCAATAAATTGATATAGGATAGATCCAATACTACCCATACATTCATCTAAAAAGGAAACATAATATGTGAAATAATTCATGAATTCATCTATCCAATTCTCTAGGTAATCTGAAGAAATAATAATCTTGGATCGCTATAAAGTACATGGAGCATTGCACAAACAAAATTGTATCATCCTATATGAAAATGTTCTAAATGGTAATGTGATGGTTTTTTTCTTGATCCTAAAGGTAAATATAGATATTAATGAATCTATCATGCCCATTAAAGAAACTATAGTGGGACATCCCCTCTAGCCTCTATCTCATCAGGTCAATGAATGGTAATAGGAAACAATATTTCTTAGTGTGTTGGTTTAAACGGTGATAGTCTATATAGGCATTCCAACTATTCTACACACGAGTTTGAACCAATTCATTATTTTCATTTTTAATTATTTTAAGACCTTTTTTGGAACTATTTTCACTAGAATAACCCATTTAATATCATAGATAGGTTAAATTATTGTTGTAGTAAATGAATTTTTAACCTCCTTTTTAACAACATCTATGAGGTTTGGGTTTAGTCAATGTTGTGTCTACCTAAATGGATTATCCCAATAATTTACCATTATATAATGTGTGTAAATTAATGGGATAATACTAGGAATTTCATCAATAGTCCCTCCTAATTTATTTTTATACTCCCGAAGATGTTCAAAAAGACTCAATTCATTATCTAGAGGGAGTGAACTAGAAATGATTATAGGAATCTTGTTTCTATTCTCAGGTTAATAATATTTTAAATCTTGTGGAAATTATTTATGGTCCAACTTAGTTGAATTTTGAAATTATGGGATTGAAGTTGAATGTGTGACACCACTAATCTCATCTAACTACTTAGTGGTAACATCCTCATATAAGGGAAATGGTTTTACAAGCATAGAATTATCCACGATGGTCATGGGATCCTCAGTGCTCAAGAAATCATTAATTAATGAACATTAATGACATTTTTATAGACCACTGCAACAATAAATTCATTATTCATTACCTGGAATTTCTGTAAAAGATGAAAACTCTTAAGGGGGAATAAGGGAAAGAAAAGATGTTTTTTCAAGGGAAGGATGTATATCAATAGAATTAACTAAAAGTAAAGAATGCTCTTTTAAGGGGTGATTCATTGAATAAAGGATGTTGAATTTGAATATGTTACCTATAAAATTCATATATAATGTACCATTTTGGACGGTAATTATGGTTTTGGTGGTTTTAAATAAAGGCCTCCTGAATATAATCAGGGTGTATTCATTCATCCTTTCATCTTCCATTTTAAGCACATAAAAATTATCCGGAAAATTTATTTCTTTTACCCATATAAGAACATCCTCTAATAGACCAGTGGGGTGTGTAGTACTCTGATTTCCTAATTGAACAAAACTTCCAGTGGTCTTAAATTCATTAATTTGTAATGAAGAAAAAATGGAGTGAGGTATCACATTTATATAAGCACCCAAATAAATCATATCATTGGAAAATGTGTACACCCCAATGGTTCATGGAATTGAAAATGTTCCAGGATTGTTTCATTTGGTGGGAATTGATGGATCTATCAAATGATGAGACAATCGACCCCAATTTTACTATTTCATCACCACTAAGTCACCTTCGGTGTGTACACATCTCCTTTAGAAACAAGGTGTGTCGTTTAATTTTCATTATGACCTCAATCATCAGAATATTAAGGTGCATTTTTTTTAAAGTTTACAGGATTTATTTATCAAGTTAAGATAATTTTTGTTTCAATGGTTGGGAGGACCTTTGGCTAAATGAAAGAGGGTGGGTTGGTCTATGGGAATCATCAATAGAGACACTCCCTCCATTAATGGAATTTTTCTCTGGATAAGGTTTTTTCATTCCTATACCATTCTCAAAAATTTGGATGGTGGTTTCCATTAGAGAGAATGACTCTAACTAAGAGATCATTTGGATTTTATGTTTTGTTACACTCTTAATGGTGATGGAACTGACATTTCGTTTATCTGTATGGTTGACTAGTGGTTCAGAAGGTAGTTTACCTAACCCATGACTTTGGATCCCCCCCCCCTCACCAAGTTGGCCAGTTGTCCAGTTGGCCTAATTATGTTATTATATCTTGTATATCATCTTGGGTGGTTTTTCGGAATTGAATATTATTTCCATCCATGTGTTGGATAGTGTATTCTAGGATAGGTTTAGGATTTGTAGGTGGGTTCTGGAAAGGCCATTATGGTTGTTGAGGATTTTTTGGTCATCGTGGAGGATGGCTACTCTACCCCAGTTTGTTCCATAGTAGTTGAGGTTGGTTTTAATACTCCCCAACATATAGGATTTTTTTTCCTTCCACCCATGGTTGGATGGATAGTTTGGTTCTTTCCAAATGGGTTGGTTATAAGAGCAGCCTAGAAAAATTACCATAAATTTCTCATAGAATTATCCAAGTTGATGGCAGTGATCAGAATAGTGGTTGTTGGTAGAACAGATACCATAGTGGGTGAGTGGAAGAGAACTGGATTTCCATTGGGAAAGAGTAAGTTATCGAAGAAGGGTACTCACCTATTTAGACATAACATCCACCATCTTCTCTAATTTGATAACTTTCTACTCATAGACTCCTCAAATGGGTACACTAGACCTTGACACGAATTATTGGGAATTCTGTGGCATGTTCTCAATAAGTTTTCATATAGAAACAGAAATCAGGTTTCTATCAATAGAAATTAAACCTTTACAAAAATACTATATTAAAAGTTGAACACTTATTTGGTGGTTAGGAAAACATGAAAAAATCATTTTTAATATTTCCTAGTATTCATGAATTATTTCCCCATGTGATATTTTTATCCCAGATGTTTATTCCCTTATTATTTTAGATCAAGAGTTTGGGGAATATTTGTCTATAAAAAGGTGTTTCATGTCCTCATAGACTCTAATTGTGTAATTAACATCATATATACAATAAATTTGTGTATCTTGTATTGAGAATGGGAATTCCCTAAGGTTTACTTTTTATTAATCCAAATTAGCATGTATTAATGTTTAACACATTGTGTTAAATTATTTTAAATGCATATGGGGTTCTTCTGCAGCAAGTCTATGAAATTTTGGCAATAAGTGAATTAGGAACGAATTTAGTTCAATGTTTGGTACATAGTATTTCTATTATATATAACTTGGTTTGATATCAACATCGGGATAGGTTATTTCTTTTAGTGTTCACTTATTTTCATTCATGTTATAAAATTTTATTTTAATTTTAACACAAGTTCTAGAAGAATAAGAATGATTGAGAATAGTTTCAATGTTTTCAGTGTCCTCCTTCAAAAGGTTCTCTTGTGTATCTCAGTGTCGCTGATGTAGGATCCTCTATGGTTCATGTTTTAATGGTCATAAATCTCCCTATGTGGAATGCATCATGTATAGAACCAATATAAGAAATAAATCATAAAACAAAAATATATGTAATGGTAGTAGATAAACAAATAAATATTCAAAAATTCTTAAAAGATTCTTATCAAAAAATACACAAAAAAGAGTGATCCCTGGAAACGGTGCCAAAATTAGAACGCGTTGTCATGAAATGTCTAATTGATTATGTTTTTAAATTTTTTTCATAGTAAATGTTAGACCCAATTTCATCAATCAAGGATTAGTGGATTTTTAAAGTCTATATTTTTAATAAATATTACTAAAAAGGGGGTGGTTTTGAAAAGAGTTTTAAAAATAAAATGAATTAATTAAAGAGTTTAATGGTTTAAAAATAAAGGTTGTGTTATAATAAATATGATAGGAGGATGTCATTTCAATTTCACTTCACATATTTTTTAGTTTATTATTATTAAAATTAAACATGGTTTAATGGAATCCTTTTCTTGAGGGTAATAAAGATCTTAATTCTCATCATGCCCTTTAAAACGATGAACAAAGAACTAACCCTTAACACAAAAATGTAGTTTTCAAGGATTGGATCTCGGAAAAAAAAAACAAGGGATACAAAATAATACCAAAATCATATGTATATGTGAGAGAAATAGGATACTTGTATTGTCTAATTGAAACAACCCAATATTCCCACTTAAATCTCAACTGAATCATTATGAAAATGAAAAGTGTTGCACATAAGTGTACAAAACAAATGAATTAAAAAGATGATAAAGTTTATACAACACATAAATGAATTTTATTTAGTAAATTTACACCAAACCATGAGAAGAATTATTATTATAACACCCTTTACATGATGTGTATCTCTTTTGAAATGATTATCCTCTGTTTAGCTCACCGTCGAGAGGAGGATGAGACTTGAGTGGAACTTTGCCTCCATAATTGATCACCCTATGGGAAAATGGGCCTTAAAAACATATTTTATGATGAGAGGACTCTTTTTTTATATAAAAAATGATGTATAGTTTCTTCTGGTTCGAAGATTCAAATGGGGTACCAAAAGTACCATTTTATAGGAAAAGTGAAAGGTGGTTTCTTGGTACAATGATTCATTAAAACCACTTGGCCCAGGGATTTTAGAATCTACACTATTATATCTTATTTTCAAGAAAATTTTATTTTTAAAACACCTCTTTAATATCTCCACCACACATTTGGAATAATTTGGAGGTCGAAAACCTCAGATATGGATGAAATACAGAACACAAATTTTGACTTTGGGTAGATTCGGTTACCAAGATAGATCATTTTGGTTGGGGCCATTAATGAAAATCTTTGTATCGGGTGTCTTCATAAGATTTGTATCGTAATGAATTCTGGATTGGATCACCAAATTGTAGCCCAATTTAATTCAAGTATCAGTTGTACTGTCTGTTTGAGTCCACTAGTATTGTTGGATTCTTGCACATTTTTTGACCATTTTTCTTCAACGTCATCATGGGCCTCCAAATCCCATCCACATACAATAAAATCATCCAAAAAAGATAAATTACCCTTTTTAAGAATGATTGAAACAAATTAATTTAATCAAACATGAAGTAAAATTAGTTATTAAAATTTTAATTTATGATACCAAATCAATTTAACACAGTGGTATAATAGTGTAAATGAATAGTAAATCTCTACATGATTAATATTTAACATGATGATATTGAAACAAAATCCTATGGTTGATCATAATGATAACATAAATATTATCATAGGTCTACTAGAATAATTTAATGTTAAATTTGGTGATCTGGAATTGGCGATGTAATTACTCTCATCACTCCGGTAATCTTGGGATGTAATTATTATCATTGTGAGTAACATAACCAGAAATTCTTACCTTGTTTTTTCAGACATTATATATATAATTATAAATTTGTTAATTTATTGAATTCATATCTAAAAATATTATACAAATATATATATTTTAAGATAAAAAAGATATTCCATCCCACGAAAAAGTCACAGGAAGGGTAAAGAAGAATAATTCGCGCCAGGAGTGGCATGGAAGAGGGAGGTCCCATGTGTTGGCATTGTGGGAAGATTTATTATGTTCACTAACAATTACACCAAAAATTAATGTAGTTATATTTTTTTCATGGTATATATCCCTGAAATGTTTATTTTTCATTCATATAGTACATGAATCTACCACAACTTTCGACTTGCTGTTTCTCGCAAATTAAAAGATTTGTATTAAGATTGTTGAACACAATTATCAACATGGTTACTATCATAGGTATTATTTGATAATAACGAATAATAACAAATGAATTATTTATTTAAGAAGAAGAATTTGATTTATCCAATAAAAAGATAAATGATTCTCTTTGTTGACGTTGGAGGTTTCGAGTGCATTCATTCATAGGTGATTTTCACAATTAATTTCTTGATAATCTAGTAGAATAATTCTTCTTCTTGAGCCTCATTCGTATCTCATAGAGTAGTTGATAACAAACATTAGAGAGTTTTTTTATTCCTCAAATAGATATTTTGATCCAACTTTTGGTGTTTTCCATTGTAGGTAGGAATCCTTTATTTTCTACTTTGGTGATCGTCAATAAATAAAGTCCATTGATGAAGAACAACATTAAGGCTAATGAACATGCGATACAGGCACATTATTTTAATATATTTTATGATAGTTTTTAAACCATAAATTTCATGAAGGTATATCAAACAATTTTTTGTTTTTCTTCTGCTATAATGGTTTATATGACGATCTAACAAAACTAATCAGTGTTAGTAGAGTGATTTTTTTAAGGAATCATCTTTTTTAAATCACGAGGTCTCAAGAAGTTTTAATGTGTGAAATTTAACATAGTTGTGTCAGAAAATATAAATGAAATTTTACATACATGTGTCTGTACATAATGTTAATATTAAATTACCCTTAAATAAATTTTTCTATGTAATGGTCCTCCTGAAGTACACTTTTTAAAATAGGTCTATATAAAGCCATAGAGTTTCACTTTCATACAAAAGGATTCATTTAAAGGTAACCACATTTACCTTCCCACATATGTATTTATATAAAGTCATTTATATAATATCTTTACAAATAATATATAATTCTACCTTTAGAGAATGGTATTATAAATTCTACCTTAGCACAGTGGTTCACCATTCTGTGTAATGATAACCAAATACTACATTTACATATGAAAAGGTTCTTGTATAAGGGGAATGAAAAAATAATGAAAAAAATCAGTAAAAATTTTATTATTATTTATATATGTTTTATAAATAATAAATCATTGGAATTAAAATATGATATTTCCCATTCCAAAATTAAATCTAAAAAGCTTCATATTTATTTTACATGATCTAATAAATAATGAAATATTTTTTTATCAATAAAATTAGATTATAAATTGAGTTATATTATTTAAAAATTGTATTTAGATAATAAAAAATATTTATTTTAATATTTATAAATTTTATAAATTTTTTATATATAAAATTATGGAATAACCATAATTTTTATCATAATAATAACTTTTTTATAATAAGTTTTTATTTATGAATATATTTATAAATCTATCTCATATTTAAATTTATGAAATGTTAATTTATTTGATAATTATTCATTGATTTATTCTTTTTGTAAAACTATTCATATTTTTAAGGTTTTGTATGCAAACTTAATGGGATAAATTCATTCTCTATGATAGATATATGTATTACATGCTTGGTATGACTCAATAAGATTTAGTTTTCATCGACCTTTCCATAGGTTTCCTATTAAATTTATCTACATGAATTTATTATTGGGAATAGTTTGTGCATATAAAATTTTATAAATATCACTTATTAGAATATATATTGATTACTTTCTCCCCAGGTGGAGGAACTTTCGGTCAAAAAACCCACCCACTAAGAGGCTTATGCCTTGATCTATAATTGTGAGGGGTTTTCTATTTGTCACATTGGGTTTACTCATGTGTATATTATAAATATCATATATTCTAAAACCATACATACATATGATACATTAAAATAAGTATGAATATGTTTGGATTTAATATTTGGGTGAGTAACACATATTATGGGTTGTTTAAAGATTTACACATTAATGTTGTGTTAAAACACTATTCTGTTGCATAGAATAGGTATACTAAAAATTGCATGAATCATTCATACAAAAAAGAAAAAGAATATGAGGAGATAAATATTACACTATATATAATATATATGAATTTAGTATGAATATTTTTTATATTAAATTTGTGATATTTTAAATGAAACACCCTTTAATGCTAAGGGTGATATTCTTTTTGAATGACACTTTTCAAGGCCTCAATCATCAAATTGGGTTCATTCGGACATGGATGGGTGCATATGGATTCTATAATAAAATTAAATAATGTGATTGGTGATATTGGCACAACTATTTAAAGGTCGTATCATTATTGGGTACCCTTGGATTATCATTTTTTAGCTTTCTCTTAGTGTATTCTTTTGGTTACATTAGTCGACAGATTCTAATAAGATTATGTTATGGGAGGAATACATTTAATAATTATCCATATGATGGATATTGACATTGTTTTTTCTACTCAAATATCCAGGAGTCACAAATGTTTTTATTGGGATGATTCTAAATATAAATATCGATGGGGGGAGAGAAATATCAAAATGAACTCATTTCATAGTGGAATATAGATCTCGGATCATTAAATAGATTTGATGTATGGAGTCATCAATTTTTGTTGAAGAATTATCATTAAAATACCATAGATTAAATATATAAAATATTAAACTCACCCACTAAAATTTCCTTTTATAGATTACGAGATTATTTATGGATGTCATGTTGACATATTTAGTGTATTTGACAAATAAAACATTGAAAAATTGGTATGTTGGGCTGAGAAGTGTTCACAAGAAGAGAAATTCAGATCCTATAAATGTGAATTTTATTGAAACTAATTTCTATAACATTTAATCATGGGTATTAGATACTAGATCTGTATCACACATTTTTTTAACATACATTAATTCAGAGATTGGAGGGAATTAATGATATGTAATGTATATATTCATGTCAGTAATGGAGGAAGATCGGTTTCCATAGAAGTCAACACCTATGATATCATTTTTACCAATTATATTATCCCTATAATTGGAAAATTGTTATAATTTTCATTCTATAAAAATAATTTTTATTTTAGTGTCTTATTTAAAAAAAGGTATTTTCATTAATTATTAAGTATAAGAGTTGTTTTACATATTAGAATGAAATTGTTTATGGAATTGGTAATATAATTAATAGTTTATATATTTTATAATTATGTAATATTGTTTATAAAATAATTATAAACAGGTTTGGGTTGATTCTAATCCAAACTAGCTTTGGAATTATTTTCTCAAACGTATAAATAATAAACACATTCAAAGACACTCTAAAGATGGATTATTGGACTCATTCGGTGGTGATTTTTTTGATACATGTGAATAATTCTTATTATGAAATAATATAACGTAATATTTTAGTAGAATATGTGAAATGGAATGTTTACTATTAGAACTCATACATTATGATATGTTTGGACCAATAAATAAACCAAATATGGTTTTTTTATACATTTTTATATAGAATATTTAATTTATTCTACATTCTTATGTGTATCTAATTAAATACTTTTTTGAAAAAAAAATGGAAGTTTAAATAGTTTCATAAAAAAGTTAATAATCAACTAGGAAAGAGTATTAGGATTCACTAACAGATCGGGTTGGTGAATATATAATCCAAGAATTTGTAGATCCTCTAAGATACTGTGAAATTATTTCCCAAATCACTCCACAAGGAAATCCATAATGGAATGATCTATCTAATAGAAGAAAATAAATCTTGTTAGAGATAGTTTGATCAATTATTTGTCTATGTGACATTCCTATTACATTCGGGGGTTATCCACCAAAGACATACATTCTTACTTAATAACATTCCATCTAAAACAATCATAAATAAAAAATATGAGATATGGTATGGGAAATAATTCATTTTTTATTTTATGAATATTTGGGATTTTGAACCACTCGTATGAAGATTGGAATCAGATAAGCTTGACCCTAATTGAAGAAAAACTTGTTTTTTGTAATGCTAAGTATACTGAGGGATATTATTTATATAACCCGACACAAAACAAAGCATTGTGGCTTGAACCAGTGTTTTACATGATACGGAACACATTGGTTAAGGACTCAGTGGGAGGAAAGTTTACATCGATAAGTTCAATACCAAAATATAGGAATGTTTCCTAAGATAGAGTTTGAGATAGTTCTACAAGGTGATGTGTAAAAATAACCAAATCATGTAACAAAAAAATTGATGGTCAGGTAGGAACCATCTGGAACCACAGAGATATATATTCCCCATGGATGATAATGATGGTGTAACATATGTAGGTTAGGAACCTACTTTCGTCCATGTATCAAAAGAGTGTTCTTGGACAAATGGTTAAAATATATGAAATATAAGATGGACTCCAAGTATACTTACCATGTTTGGAACATTGTGGGATCACCTAGATTATTGGAACACATAGGGTGAAAGTGGGTATTTCATAAGACGAATGACATGGATTGTAGAGTATCTACCAATAAAAAACTCTTGGAGGTAAATGGTTACAAAAAAATCATTTTATTGATCATTAATATTCCTTTTATCTTGTAGTGATTATAATGTACATTCATATTTTCCTAGAAAAAAAAACAAAACCTATTCGTACATAGATATTTTAAATGGTTTCTAAATACAATTTCCTTAATGGGAATTTTGACAATGAAATTAATATGATACATACCAATAGTTTTGATTTTATAAATGACAGTTCTACATAGTACATGTTAAAATCATCCATTTAAATACTAAAGAATGCTTCTCGGAGATGGAATATATTGTTTTATAATGCATTCAAAGGTTTTGGTTTCAATAAGAATGTGAATGATTATTATATAAATAAGTATATTAGTGGGAGTATAATTATTTTTCCGATATTTTATGTGGATTATGTACTAATTATTTGAAATAACATCATTACTCTTCACTTCATGAATATTTTGCCGGATAAGTTCTTATCAGTGAAAGATCTAGGTCACTTTCCTACATATTGGGAATAGAGATCTATATAGATTGATCTATAAGTCCTGTTGGGCTTAGTCAGGGAACAGATATTGGTAAATTGCTAATTTTGTTTATCATGGAGAACTCAAAGAAGGGGTCTTTATCAGTATTACATGGCATGAATCTTAAAAAGATTCAGGGTCCTTCAAAATAGTTAGATGGTATAGATAGAATTCTTTTTACATCCATCATATGTTCTGTTAAGTATTCTATGTTGTTTACTCGACCAAATGTCAAAAAATATCTTAGAATAATACTTATACACTAATATAGTCCCCTTAATAGTCATTGTATTTCTAATAAGAATTTTCTAAAGCAGTTGATTATTACTATGGATATATTATTAGTCTTTATAGGATAGTTTGTACTATGTAAAACAATACACATATATGATTTTTAAATCCAAAAAAAAAGATGATATGAAGTATAAATTTAGTTTTCCATTTTTTCTAAATGTTTAAACAATCACTTGGAAGAGTTACAAAAAATCCAATATATATGTCTCACAAAAAGAGGTTGAATACTCCAATGGACCAGATGTTGCAAAAGAAATAGTTTTGAATAGAAATTCATTTTTTAAATTGGTGTGGTTATATGAATCGAAAGATAAATTGAAAGTTTCTATAAAAAATGGAGTTTTTGATCAAGATAAAGAACCAAGGTATCCCTAATAGACCATGAACATTCATAACAAATATCAACATATATGGGATATCATTGAGATGAGTGATTCACAAATCAGTTTAGTGGAAATAGAATAAAACATAGCTGATTCATTGATAAATTCCTTAGTGTAGAAATATCATAAGGGTATTTTATGTCTATAATTATTTAGAACATTAGATATTTATAAAAAAATTTAAAACAAAATATCTATTTATAAAAATGGAATATTCATTTATCATTCATTCATATGGGCTGCAATTTATTTTACATTAATGGTCAATAGAAAAAATCCCATCAAAGTGTAAACGTTGATTTTCTGCTAATTGATGATTATGACTGAATATTATGGGTTGTAATGATTTTAGAAAGTTATATAGAATATATTATTATAAAAACTATAAAGGGTTCTATACATGAAATGAAAAATATATTCATGAGGTAATAACTAGAGACTTATTACATGGATAGACTTAGTAAATTTTATCTCATGGAATATAATATGGCCATCAATATACGTAGAAGTATGAACTTATTATCAATCATTCTTTCCTAATATTTGAGATATAGTTATCCTAAGAACGTTCAAACATTTATAACCTACCTACTCAAGTCATTATACCAACATAGAAAATCAGTGAGTGGTTTGGTATGGATCTAATCATTACCACAGTTAGACCACAGTCAAGATAGGCCTTTTTCATAGGCCTTTTTCACTTATACAAAATGTAAAGATAGTTTTCTCTCGATTGATTTAGTGAGAATAAATTCATGTTCATTCTTAAAAGATTCACATAAGATGTGTCCAACTATTTGGATAAGGATCAGGTGATGTACATATCGATTAAATGAATGACATGTGATTTATTAATCGACTCAGTTCACCTTTTTCATATAGTCAATAAAAAATGAGTTCACCAGTACATTATTAACATATTTATATAATATTTTTCACTCTATTTCATTGAAAGGGGATTATATAAGTATACATATTATGTATCTGATAATATTGTGGGGGACATGCTTATATTGATATATGAGTATGTCTTAGGGGGATGAAACCAAACCCCCTAGGAGGGTGAGTAGCACGGATGCTTTTATTAAGGCCTATATGTTCTTATATCTATGAAATATGGATTTTATATTAGTTTTAAAATATTTTAAGACCTATAGGGTCTTATATTCAGTCCCTTGTATAGGGATAAGACTCTTTATAAACTTTTTTTTCCCAAATAAAGAAAGATTCATCAAACTGTATCAAAATGTTTTTTGATGGATATGTAATGAGTTGTGAAGTTTTATATAAAGATTTTATGGGTTTTTAATATAAATTTGATACTATTGGATGGGAGCTAAAACATAAACCACCACTTAATTGTGGTAAACCCCCATGTCATTATTTACATCCTCAACATCATTAATTTTCATGCATATGTTGAGCGCATCTTCCACATCATTCCTATAATATTTTCATTTGGATTAAAATATTTTAATTAATATTATTGAATAAATTTATAAAAAAGGAACATATCATGGGTATTATTTGATAATACCCAAGTATAACAGATTTTTTTCAATTATGAACAGTCATCAGATATCACCTATAAAAGTATAAATGATTCTATTTATTAATGTGGGTGGTTTTGAGTGCATTCGTTTGAAGGTAATAGTGATCATTAGATTCATGATCATATTATAGAATATTTATTATTCTTGAGACTCATTCATCTCTCCTAGAGATGGTGTTATCACCCTTTCCAGATTTTTGAGAGTCTATTGATATAGATTGGGATCTAGTGTCTATTTTATTCCCTTGGAGTTAGGAAGACTTTGTGTAATGCTTTGGTGATCCTCATCAAACCTACTCCATTGGTCAAAAAAGTTTCTACTTCATGTGTGACGAAGGAACTCTATTCTACTATGTTTTATGATAGTTTTAACACATTGATTTTTCAATGAAAAATTAGTCTATTTTTTGGATTTTATTCCACTACCATGGAACATGTGATGATCCAATAAAACATGTATTAAAAAATGTCACATGAAGAAATGTTACAATGATTTCAGATTAAACTTTATAATATATTATTCAATTAGTGGATCCTTGAATACTATTTCAGAATAAAATAAGTTCTACTGTTATTTGTTTCTGGTTAACTTGATTATTACATAATAGACTATAGATCTTCCTTTTAATCAATTTCTATGAGAGGAAGTATGAGGAGTTATACCTCTTAAAATTTCAGTTGGGTATATTATATTGATGATAAATCTCTTGAGATTCAATGAAAGGGTAATGTCACTATCTGTGAGAGAAACAAAAAATTTCTAGAGTTGCAAGGATTGTGGCACATACCGGGGTTAAGGAAGAACATAATTTCCATTGGAATTCTATAAGATTCAGGTTTATATAAAAAATTTGAGAATGGATCATAGATAATTATACATGATTTAATTATTCTAGATAATGTAGGAAAAGATGAAAATTTATTCCTAACATGACTATTATAAGTATCAATGTATATCATATATAAAACTTCAAAAAAGTTATAGCATGGTCATCTAGGTCACTTAAGTGAGAAAGGGATGAAAGTCCTAGATATTAAAAGAATGTTGATGATTAGAATTATAGAGTATGGTACTTGAATTGATTGTTTCATTTAGATGTACAAAATAATGGTGATATTATAAAGAACCAAAAGTTTAAGTTGGATCATATACATGTATGGGGCCATCTTTGATTCATTCACATAAAGGATCTTTTTACTATAATAACTTCATTGATGATGCATCTTGAAAAGTGTGGGTTTTATTTATAAATAAAAAGTTATAGGAATTAAAAACCTATGTTCAATAGAGATACATAGAGGAAAGGGTTGGTGGATACAAACTAAAGTGCTTGAGGTCTAACAATTTTAGAAATTTTTAAAATTTGGAGTTCCATAGATTATGTCCATGGAAAGGTATATGGTTTGAAAAGACCTTAAAATTAATCTGTGATATAATGGATTTTTGGAGATGAATAATTAAACATTATTTTAGAATTATATTAGCATGTGAATTCATATGGGATACCCCAATGTGTTTAGAATAGAATTAGTGAATTTTTTGGACAACATCATGAATGGGATACCATCATCTCTATCGGGTTATGAGCATATATAAGTTTTGTAGTACAAAATAAATGAAAAACATACCCATATCAAATTATTCATTTCATTCACCAATTCTCACCATGATTCAAAGGGTAGAGACAATGTTGAGGCTAACTCTTGAGCATGTCAATCAGTTGGGGTTTGTGATGAAAACATTAGTTTTCAAATCATTGATAAAAACTATCAAAATGTTTCAAAACGTAAAAATATAATCTACAATGAATTGATCATATGGAAATATTATAACAAATAGAATAATTCAAATGAGATATAAATCTCATAAAAATATGAAGCTTCATTGAATGGATCTACAGAAGCTATGCATGTTTAATAGAATTTAAGTAGTATAAAATAACAAAAGGCGCCATACTATTAATTAGAAGTTACATATTATAGTTAAGTTCTAATGGTTTTTCTAACACTAGAAGTACTAGATATATCGAGAATTTTATAATATAAGGTAAGAGATCTAAAAGGTCAAATTTTAAAAGAAATTGTTTTATAAGGACCAGAGTCGTAATTGGAGTTGTGGAGATATACAAGAGTTAGGATACAAGTGTAGAGATATAGACTTGATTTAATTATTTTCTTCTCATGTATAACAGATAAGAAGATATCCTGAAAGAGTTTAAAATTCTAAAGTAATCAAATTTCGGGGAGTTATCTATAATGGATAATATTGATTCCTTACATGTTTCCAGACATGGGAGATAATGGAATTTCCAACTAGGAATAAATTTGATCATAATAATTGGTTTCAATATAAAGGAGGAATTATGTGATAGACATAGGTACAATGAAAGGCTAGTTGTGAAGGGGTTTCCACAAATTGATGTTTTGAATTTATTAAAGATATTGTCTTGGGTTGTTGTATGACTATTCATAAGGTCCTCAACATGGTTTCAATATAAGGAATTCATCTAGAGAAATTTTATGTGATGGCCAATTTTATTCCTAGGGGCTTGTATAATGAAATTTATATAGATATATCATAATTTTTCATAGATAAATGGAACATAAATATTTTGTTCAATATGAAATAGAGCCATTATAGATTTAATAAAGAATAAAAGTAGTGGAATCAGAGGTTAAATGAATTTAAAGTTTAGTGAAAATCAATCCTATGAAATGTTTATCAATTTTATTGCCATAATGTTTCTGATTATGGGAATTTCATCATTCTATATATCTATGATGAAAACATGATTAGTGGTTTTTGGTAAATGAAAGGATCTTAAATTGTCTAAGAGAATAAAGATATAGGATCTTGGTATGGATAAATAGATCTTTGGGATGTTGATTTTAAGATAATTAACATATAAAACATTATTCATGATTCAGTGTGACTACATCCGGATGGTGGTGGAATTCATTAGAATGATCAAGGAAATACTTATAAACACCACCGTTTTTTGGACATTACATGTTAAGCATGGAGAAGTCACAATGAATGGAGTATAAGATATAGTACATTTAAAAGTTCTACAATGCCTATTTGGTTTTGATATTTATGTATTTCATGGTATGTACTTGATAGAACATTGTATAAGTAGTGATATTTGATCACAGATTCACGGAAAATGTAGGAAGAGAACATTGAGAGGTTCTAAATTAGACCCTATAATATTTAAAGGGTTTTAGATTTTTTTTTTAAACTATTCAACTATTGAAACTATTTGAAGAAATAGAATTTGATGAATATTTAGATACATAGAACAAAAAAATGGGTTATGTATTCATTTTTGGATGATAAGTTGTTAAGTTGATGTTGAAGCTTTAACCAATAGTTTCACTTTTGTTAACCGAAGTATATTTTGTTGAATTAATGAAGAGTGATAAGCATTTCATCTGGATGAAAGACCTACTAGAAGATCATAGAATAATACAAAAACATGGAACATTATTTTTTATTCCCAAAGTGAAATCCACTTATCCAGTAATTTGATGGTTCATTCTTATATAAATCACATTTTGTTAAATTATTATTTTATATAAAATTTATTGTAGGAAAAAGATCTTGGTCTATTAATGGTAGATGGATCTAGAAATTTGGTAGATATATGGGTTATGTTTATAGTTCAAGATTTCATGTGAAATATTTTCATCTTAGTAATACTTTTTTAATAGGAATCAAAGGGGAACTAGGATTCACGAAAGGATGTTTTGGGATTGAAAGAGGTCTCTGAATAGTGATGAAAGACTTAATGGTGAATCGTAAAAATGATTCTCAAATGGTAGATATTTTGGGTTATCTCTAAAACCATTATCTATCCAAGTAACTAGATATATGGTAAGGATTGATCACATAATGTCTAGATTTTTATACAATATATTGATGAAAGAGAAATGTGACTGGTCTGTGATATCACAACATACCAAATTTATAAATTTATAAACCTTTAACTACTGTAGAAGTTATTGTAAGGTTAATCATATATCGTGAATATATACAATCACTAGGAATGTCCTCTTCAAAAAAAGTTAGGATGATGAATTTTTCTGTGTGACAACAGACAAAAAATTCAGAAAATTAAACAACACTCTAAATAAAAAAAAAATTAAATGGAAGAAAGTGGAAAAGAAGGCATCATAGTTGTGAATCTCTTTTAATTTCATGAGATGAAGATTATTTTAATCCTGCATTACTATATTTATTTATCTAATTATCTCTGATTGAAAATTTAATTTGAAAAACATAATATTATGTTATATGATTTTAGGAAATACTCTAATATTTCCAAAAATTTATTCATTGTATCTTTCTCTAGTTTTAGGAAAAAAATGAGAGATAATTCAATGATCAATCATTTTAATAAATATAAGGACTTGTTTCTAATAATATATAGGTATCTATTTATTTTGGGATCATTCTTACAAGTTCACTTTTTTAGTATCACATGTGAATGTTTGAAGAGTAAGAATGAAAAAAAATTATTTTTAATTAATCTATTTATTTATTTAATATTCTCTTATATGTGACTTATAATTCTATCATAAATGAAATCAATTTTCGAACAAATTATTTTTTCAAAATTATTATGACTTTAATTACTAATTATTAATCAAATTTATGAGCGCACAAGAATGTGTGGAGACCCCAAATGAATCAAATCATACAATGATATAATACAATAAATAAATAACCGATGAAAATTAATTCAATTGTAAATCAAAAATGGAAAATAAATGATTCTATTCACACACCGTCACATTAATCATAATTATGAAACCATATAATTAGTTTTCCATGATGAAAACATGACATCTAAAATAATTAATAAAATATATAGTTGTGTTCAAGTCAACCCCATTATTTATGCAAGCCATCACTGATTATCATAAAATTAGACACATCAGCCTTTTGACTACCAAAATCCTAAAACAAACCCTAAAACATTCACGATCATCCAAAATTTTCTCATGAAATCAAAATTATAATGCTTTAAAGAGGATGTTCCTATGATTTCTGAAAACTCAAGAGATCGATGGTATAGGTTTGTGATCATCTATAAATTCATGAAAGAAATGGGTGATGGTATTCAGTGGCATAAATAGGATTTTCCAAGCATGATTGTGTCCATGAAATGTAGGAGGTGTATAGGAAGGATCATAAGGAGGTGTTGGATTGAATTTTTTGTGTTATCTCAGCCTAGATGTGTTTCATTCCTACATGCATGTAGGGAAGGTTTAGCATTGATATGGGATACAGTGGATCACCTGGTGTAACATGAATCTAGGAGGTGTATGATAATCGTGTATCCTGGATAGGATAGAATTTCCCAGGATGGGGTTTTGTATGAACCCCCTTCCTTCCTGATGAACATATTTAGAGATAGTTTTATGTGGTTGATGAAGAAGGGAACCCTTTTCCTCCATTTCATGTGTATTTTCTTCATAAAAATAGGAAAACTAAATCCTTAATTTAACACACAATTTTTAATTTATTAAAAATAGTAAAAATAATAATAATAATGATTAGATGATAATAATAAATAAATTTTGAAGTAAATATATTTATATATCAATATATAATTAATTATATATACTTAGAAAATATATAGCATAAAATAAAGTTAAATGAAATTATAATTATAAAAATATTATTATTATTATTATATAATAAATATAATTATATATAACCAATAATAATATAAAATTTAATGAAATATTATAAAGATTTCAAAAATATTATAATACTTTGAAAACAAACAAAAAACACTAAAATGGTTAAGTTAATTAATTAAAAATGAGTTAAATTTTATAAATATTTGTTATAAAAATTCATTCATATCAAATACTCCAAAAATAATAATTTATACTCCTATTAAAAATAATTATAAATAACAAATGAGTGAACCATTGTTCATGCCAAAGAAATAAAATCAATAGTACAAAAAATGACAATCTTTTAACTTACAAAAATATCACTCTTAATTTAAATTAAAAATGTTAAAAAATAATTTCCCTTCCACATGTACTATTTTCAAAAAAAATATCTACATTCATGTATCAATGTGACTTACCTCACCTTCACTCATATATGTCATGTTAATTCAAAACAAGGTAATAAAAAATTCTTTTTCACATGAATGCTTAATATAATATGTGGATGAATTTATCACATGAACTTGTTGAAATAAATGTAATTAACTAATCATGATGAATTAAAATTAAGTTTAAGAGAACTATGATTATATAGGTAGGTTGTTCATAAAAATTAGAAAATGAGGGTTGAATCAAAAACTAAATTCATAATAAATGTCAATACAAATTCCACCCTAAAATTATCACTTTCTCATACATTAATTTTTTATTTTCCAGGAGAAGATTATGATAGAAAAATAGATATGATAAATAGGGGAGAAGACTTAGTAAAATATAATGTGAAAATAAACATATGAGTATCAACTAAAATACCCCATGAAACATATATAAGACAATATCCAAAGAATTTACACAAGTGACTCATACTCTATAGAATTTCATTGAAAGTAGATTATATAAAAATACTCTCTACTTCCTATATTAATTGGTCATTACTTTTATAGGTATCTGTAAAGTTATGGATTATCACATAACAATCACAAATTTACTCTCTATTAGAATAATCTATATTGCCAAATCAAATTAATGAAATTAATGGACATACTATAAAATAGAACCTGTATCACTTGATTAGATAATTTCTATCTAGGTGTATAAAATGACTCAACTACCCTCAAATTACCCTCTCCAGTAATAAATCTCCCCAATACATAAATTGAGAAGCATCATGAAAGTATTCAAGGGATAGGTATGGAAGGGTATCTAATCTTGGTTTATCATAATAAGGACACTTCACGACTCCTAATCGATACATAATTGAAAAATATAAGGTTTGGGGAATGAGTTAGAGTTTTGAAATTAAATAAACCAATTCGATAGTTAATTCCATTCAATCTTTCAAAATTCATATACATTTGATAAAAAACCATGGATGGTTCTAGAATACATAACATTGATAATATTCCCTTAAAAAATAGAAATATGAAGTGATGTGAATGAAGGAAGAATTGTAATGGGTATTAAAATGTAATACTAGATAACATAAATGATCCTGAATACAAGTAAGTGTCTCAAAAATATGACTTATTTTATAAAAAAAATTCAAAACATGGAGTGATATCAAAAATCCACTAAAACTGGCATCAAGGATCAAATCATTTCAATAATAAATCATGGGATTGGTTTGACTAATGAAACAAGTGGAATGTCCCCAACTATGTTTTAAAAAATGAAATGGTTTTCATGTGGGTTCAAAATGGCATGAATGTTGATTTTTTTCCATTTTGTCTATTTTTTATTTAAAAAATTCCCATTATTTTACATAATTTTTTGGAATCATAAATAAAATAATATAGAAATTTGGAAACATTACTTAGTAATTGTAGATATATTAATAGAGGGTGGATATATCCAATTAAGATCTTGAAATAATGTATTGTAAAATCAACACATAGGAAACAAATACTCATATAATACCATAATTATAACACTAAAATTTGATGTGTGGATGAAACCAATATGTGTGATGAATTAAAAACATTTGTTGTATCAAGTAAAAAACAATTATAGGTAAATTAATACCATTTTATTACCTAAATATAAATGCAATAAAATATAAAAAACTACTCAAGGGTTTCAAACCATTGATAGATAAATTAAATTCATTTTCATGCATAATTGATAAAACTTTACAATGATCAAATGAGAATTTATACGATTAATCAACTTCATTATAAGTTCAAGTATGTAATTCATTTATTGATATAGATGTTGAGATGGTATGTGGAGTATTATATACTCTATAATACCAAATGTAGGACCGAAATAATATAGATACTGAGTGAAGTATCTAATAATGCTCAAAATACAAGAGGGGGTGAATTTTATATTTTAAAAAAATCCTTTGGAACTTTTAAAGAAGATTATGATTAATAAGGTTAAACAAGGTAATTCACAAAACCTCTTTTTCTACACACTTTCTAGATTCCGGAAGTATGATTCCATGAAAGTGATTCCGAGAAAGATGGTTCTAGAAAATGAAACATAATGAATGTTTACAAAGATAAAGATTCTTCCTTAAAACATATAGAATCTTACTAAATTAGAGTATACAAGTATAAGGAAGTATAAGATAGGTATACTTTCCTCAATAATAAAAATGCAGTAGAAAAATTGAAACAAACCAAGTAACAAGTAATAAATCATTCAACCCAATGAGAATGGTATCCAACAACCTTGAACAAAGGTCCCTTGATTTATACATTCAATAAAGTCTGCCTTAATCACACTAGGGTAATCCCTCGATACAAAGATCGTAGTCTGTCTTGCTATCTCCGCAAGCCCTCAACCTCAAGGTAGTCGACACCTTTTTCTTCCTTAGCAAGGAAGTCCTAGAACTTTAAGGTAGTTGGCACCTATGTCTTCCTATCCCCAGAAGTCTTCGAATTTAATCACCAACATTCGAAGTTGCATGAAGAAAATATGAACAAGACGTTCATTACGCACTAAGCATGTGAGTCTCTCTCTAGAAATCACTTCAATAGCTTGTAATATCTAGCTTCATAGAACAATGTTGAGCTCTTTCAAATGAGCTTCTATTTATAGGACCAGCTCCAACGGCTGGCTCCCTCCTACAACGGTCATATGTTTCCTTGAATTTCGGTGGGACCTGTACATGTGTCACTCAAACAATAGTTAATTAGTAACTGAATGCACAACATCATTTTATAACAAAAACAAGTGTAAGCCAAAATATGGTTTCACAACCAAAATCAAATATTCAGAATGTAAGAAAATAAAATTTCAGAGTCTAACCAAAAACACATTTGGTGACTATAATTGTAACACCCCATGCTTCGACGGTACGTTTCCCTTCGAATAATGCAATGGCGTGCATTGTACGCAACTTCAAGATTTTAACACACCACTACCAATCAAACTAGACATTATGAATAGTAATACCTACTTTTTGAAATTTTATAAATTCTACCTCTCAAAATGAACTTAATTTTTGGATTTGGAATATTGAAATTTTCCTAGGGTGAAATTTTGGTACTTTTCGGATAAATTTCATATTTTGATGAATAGTGAAAATTCCTAAATTTTAATTAAAAACAACTTTTTTAATCAAAATAATTAGTAGTGATAAATTATGAATTTCAGTGGTTTTAAAGTATATTTAGAATATATTTTTACCATGTAATACAATGTGGGTCATTTAACATAATTTCACATTTAAACCAGACATAAACAAGTGCCAATCTTTTGATAGTTATTATCTCTTAAAAACACGCTTTTTGTTTTAACAACGAGAAATAATTTTAAATTAATTTCTGCCACTTCTGTGTTTTGAATTTGGAAAAATGGATTCCATATTTGGAATCAAGATGTTCAAATTGTGTAAATAGGTAACTTTTATTTTTAGACATTTTGAATAATTACTGCGGTAAATATTTTATTTACCATGGTTAAGGGTAAATCCGGTAAATAATGGTTAAAACAATAATATTATAATAATACTAAATTACCCTAAAACGTGTCCTAGCCTTATTGTCTGATACATGTTCGACCATAGGCATCTTTGGATCGATTTGGGGAACCCATGGAGCCACTTGTAGGTGATAGGGACACTTTATTTTAATTCAGTGAAATGAATACAAAAATGACACAAGCATATATCTTTTAGAAAAACAATTTTTACATAGGGTTATGTATGTTATATTTTCGACTATAAATATTCATTAGAACGATAAAACTATTTCATACATAATTATATTTTATTTATAATTTTTAGATATTACATAATTTAATTTATTTATGCCACAATGGTGATGGAGTAATTACCATAATAGTGAAAAATTAGAATAATTGATATTATAAATACCCAAATAAATATAATTTGAGACTTTTATTGAATTAAACTAATTTTATAGGTTAATATGACATATTAGGATTTATTTAATTAACTTTTTTCGAAGTAATCATTCTGTTATGTGTTTCAAAAAAATCAACTATTGAATAGTTTCAAAATTGACATAAAAGAGTTTTTAAAACAAGTATTATATTATTAATTAATATTAAATTACTAAAAATCTAAGGTTAGGCCAAGAGACTTATATAATGATAGGTATATCATTAATGGACCACTTGGGGGTCTCTTGGATGTATATAGTAAGTTTATTAACTATATAATATAAAAATACAAAGTGACATGGTAAATGTCAAACTAATTAACTAAGAGTTAAAACTAAAAGATAAGGTTAATATAGTGACCCAAACCTGTATAAATTCTATTGGATGAATTGTTTTAGACCTATACCCACCTTAGCCTTTGAATAATCAACTTTGTAGCCATTATAAACCGAATATGAATTTATTATAAATTAATATTTCTAGCTTTTCCAAAGGTGCCCCTCACCCCTCTTATAAAAGGGCACTCCTCCTTCTCATTTATTCACACCTTCAAAGCCTTTTTGTTCTGAAAAATCCTTCCCAAATACTCTCCAAACTTCCCTCACTACAACCTATAGTCCTTAGTTTGATCAGAAAGCCATTCCTAAAGATCCCTTTTGATCAAATCAAATGGAAGAACCTGAAGAAGAGGTAATGTTTTCACCACCCTTTTCGAAGTTCATTTCTTCTTCCACTTATTCTTTCTTTGTTATTACCATTATAAAATAATAACTCCAGTATCATATATATTATGTGATTTTATTATAATTATGGTACCACCAAATTCAGTATTCTATCCACCCTTTGAATAACATGTCACCACACGTGCGTACGTAAGGCTTACCGTCTCCACGTCGTGGTGTAATTGTTATTCAATATATTATTATTTTGGTGGGTATAATAATGATATGTAACTCTTGTAAATAATAAATATAACATGATTATGTTTCTGTATATAATATACCATCCAATTATATATTATTTTAATATCAAAATAATTATATTGTCGCTCGTGCGTACGTACGGACTACCGTCTCCACGAACGCGATGAGATTCATTCTCCATCATATCCATTCAAGTATAATTATAATTTGGTTATTTAAAAATAGTGTCTAAGGAATTCATATCATTCTGGATATGAATAATATACTTCCCATTAATAATGAATATGTCTCACATAACAAAGAATATAAAGTAAAATGAACCCGTTAACACCCGAAATGACAATAATTCTAAGATATTATTAACAAATAAATGTTAAAAAGATCATATATGATATCATATTAAAGTAAATAATGCTTGTATAATTCAATAACAATTATGTCACCATTATACATGAGGTTAACCTACCGTCGACCAAGGAAAAAGTACAAAGTAAGGGATTTTCTTATCTCACTTTCAATTCCGTGAGATTTCCATTGTTCGCCACTAAATTATTGAAAGTGGTGTATTGTGTACTACCATTTGATATATATTATCATGATTCTCTTTATATTCATTTTATTCTGTAAATCATTTTGTGGTTGTTAACTTTTGTCCATACGACTCAGTTGATTACAACATGGTAAGGGGTTTCTTATGTCACTTTTAATTTCGTGAGATTTCCATTATTCACCACTTAATTATTGCATGTGGTGTATGTGTACTGCCCATGATTGTATTAATTGTGTAATATACATTAATTTATGGGTATTTACATCATTAGGGTATGATACTTCTTTCATGGGAGTATGTTTTGTAAGTTACCTAATCGATAAGGGAATTTGAAATTTCTATTTCCACTCATTCAGCTTTACGCAAACTTCGTTGATTATTTTACTCCGAGATTATGTATGGAATAACTATTCATTTGATTATGTCATAATTTCCACTCCCCTTTTCTATGGATATACTTTTGATACACATAATCACTCAATTGATAATTTCTCATGTCATCGATATGAATTTGAAGAGTAATTTTAACTCACTCTCCATTTGTTGAGTTAAACATCCAATTCATTGGTGTTGTTTTTATAAGATTATGTGTGAATGTCCTTTTATTGATTTACACTGAATATCCAATCATATTTATTTTATTTATATTTTTCACACATAACTATGTCATTCATTTATCCTTAACATAAGGATACGACCTTTATGAGAGATTTCATCTCAATTTACATTCCATTGAGACTTCTTTGTTGATATACACCAAATCACTTTTATGTGGTGTATATAATGTACTTTGACATAGTATACCATGAATCCCTTTATTCTCATGATATTACAAAGTTTTTATTACCTCAATTCTTTGTATTCAATTATCTCTCTTTTGGTTAGAATCTATAACTAAAATACCATTTTTAAATGTTTTAAAGACTTATTCATCTAAATCTGGCTCATTAATGTCCATGTTTTAAAAATGGTTTTAAGGATTTATTTATATGAACATTAATTTTTTAAAATTAAAAATCCTTTTAAAAAGTTTCAAAGTGGTATGGGACACTTTGATTCAAAAATCTATTTTTAAATGGATTCTTGACAAATAGTGTGACTTTTAAATGATTTCAAGAAAAAAGAGGGATATTTCTCTCAAAAAGTTTTGATGATTATTTTCATCTATGTCAACATCCTTCATTATTATTGATTGAGGTTAATGTGATACAATACAATATTCCATATTGTATCGAATGGGTTATGTTTGACTGTGGATGTGCTATTTTTATAACATTCATGGTTTGTGGTTGAAGTATTTACATTTTGTATTCTAGTTTTAATACGAATGTTTATGTTATGATTAAACCTGTTCATATGAGGAATGCATTGGACTTAATAAGTGAAGGGTGGAGCCCGATATAGCTCCTCGATGCATCGGTAGGTCTCATGAGACCAACTAGTGTCTTGGCACAAGGACATGGCAAAATCTTATTTGTAGTCTTGGCACGAGGCCTTGGCTATGTGGTTATGATAGTCTGGCATTATGCATTCCAACATTATGAAAGTGGTCATTGATATTGCATGTGATTATTCGATTAGTATAATATCCTTGTGAATAAGTAAATGGTATTATTTCATTTTACTTTTTCCTTACTATGTTGAAGTTCAAGTTTAAAAGGCTTTTGTTTTAGTAATGTGTTGCCTTAAGTTTTTATACTTATTTTTGATAGTTTCGCTATATTGTTATCCTTACTGGGCATTTGAGCTCACCCCTTTTCTATGTTTTATTTTTCCCAGGATGTGAAGAAGTAAGTTATGAATGACCTGTAAAGATTTTATGCGGGGATATGAGTGTGGAATATGGAGACTATGTTGTTGTAGTAGTTTTTCACTTTATGATGCAATGTAAAACTTTATGAATATATCTAGTGTTTCCAAGGCTACTAAAACAATCGGTATTTCGAGATTTGATTTTTCTTGTGATCATGCCAATGTTATGTAATAGTGCACCGACACTGGGTAACTAGGGCTGGGGCGTTACAATAATAAAAAGATATTCGGATTCTGTTTTCTAAGGAATTTATAACCTGAACTCTATAGATTTCTGGAGTTTGAATATCAAGGAAATTCGGAATCTGGATTCACAAGAATTTGGAACCTGAACTTACAAAGATTGGAGTCAGAGTTCATGAGAATTTGGAGTCAGAGCTTACAATGTTTGGAGTCTGAATTCATTAGAATTCGGGGTATGAACGTACAATGTTTGGATTCTGAATTCATTAGAATTCGGAGTCAGAACTCATAAGAGTTCAGAGTCTCAATTCAAGGAACTCGAATGCAGAACTCATAAGAGTTTGGAGTCAGAATTCATAGAACTCGGAGTCAGAACTCAGAAGAGTTCAGAGTCAAAATTCAGAGAACTCGGTGTCAAAACTCATAAGAGTTCAGAGTCTAAATTTAGAGAACTCTAAGTCTAAATTCGGATCCTAAAAAAAGAATTATCTTTATCTAAGTATTATTTGTTTCTGAGGTTTTAGATATGAAACCGAATTTTACACTTAGACAAGATGATGAACAATGAAAAACATGGTAAGGATAAATTTCCTTGGGGAAGGAAAATTTTCCTTATGAAAGTAAAACAGAGAGTAAAATAAAATTTTCCTTGAGATAAGGTGTTTGTGATTTTAAAATCATGAGCTTTGGTAAAGTCAAAAGGAAACCTAATTGACTCAACAATATCCCAAAACATGAAGGAATGGAAAAATCATATGGAAACCTTACTGACTCAATAATAGACATTATCTCACAAGATATACAATATCTCGATGGGGACATGTTAGTCAAATTGATAATTATAATGAAATAAGAGAAACCCAACTCAAAATGAGATGAATAAAACTCATATGATGGAAAACCCATTGAATGATGAGAATTTTGATGCTGGAAATAAACATGAAAATCAATAATTTTACCACTTTGAATTTGTATAAGAGATGAAATTCCATTATTAGAATCACTTAGTGATCAACCAACATCCACAACATTCTTGAATGTATTATCATGGAAAATTAGTTATCCCATTTATTTTTCATTAAGGATAAAAACAATAGGTAAGTCCACTAAATCTAAAATAAATTTTAACTTAATAATTTCATGTATTTATCTTAGTTTATGAGCATTTATAGAATCGTTGGGTGTGTTAAGTGAAGTGTTCATAACCTCAACGTATGGCATAGGTGTAACAAGATCAGGGGGAAGTTAGTGACTCTACTTTGTTAGGAAAAATACATTCTCCCAAAGTTTCTTTTGAATTTCCATCAACATGTTTCTCCATAGGAACATGTGTCACTAAAAAAAATAGGATCCTCCCTGAAATCCCATTCATCCATTATTTCATGAATGTTGTGTGTGTCCTCTGCCACCATTAGTGATAGGATTTATAACTCCTAAAAAATATCAGATTTTTTTAATCTGGAAAAAGTTTCAAACGTTATAAAATTATAAGAAAGTTGTGAGTTGAGTTTATTTGAATTAATGAAATCTAGTTTTTTTAGATCTATGGTATCATGGGTCAATTCATACTTGATTATTGAGAAAAAGGGCACCAGTTCAATGTTATATCTATACTCAAATGAATTTTCATCCTCAAATGGTGGAATTTGATATAAATCAAAGTCATCCTATATCAATTTACGGTGGAATGGTTTTGAATACACATATGAGGTACATGAAATCATATTGTTCTATAGACCACCATACCTAAAAATTATAGGACTAGGATCTCATATTCTTCCAATATGATTGGATTTCAAGAATAAAATTTTGATTTAGTGTATTCAAATATGTTGTCATTGGAAGAAGAACCAATCAAAGTTGCATCATCATAAGAATTGAGAAATTAATCTTGCTCATATGGACACAGTACTATATTTTCCTCATAAATATTTTTCTTATTTTTAATATCAAGTGGTAATGTGGAGGTTAATTTCATTATTAAAATAATTTGATTCTCTAGTTCCTTCTATTGATTTTCTAGATTTTTCATAGCTAGAACCATAATTTCATTATTTAATTATAAAATTATAACATTTTATTTTATTTATTTATAGACGTAAAATATATTTTCTAAAATTTAGAAGTGTTTGGATCACACAATGATTGATCAAATTTAGTGTCTTCATCTTGTGTGAATGATGATTCCTGTTTCACTATATTTTGAAGCTGTAGACATGATTTTTTAAATTTCTATGAAACAATTCAAAACATTGATGAGATCTAATATTTCACAAATTTTTTACTTATTTCATTAGTATTTAATCCCAAAATTTAGAAAAAACTAGGTTAATTAATTTAGTTCAGTTAAATTTGTAAAATATAAACTTTAAATAAGAAATATATTTATAAGAAATTTTTAATGGTTTTATATCTATATATTTAGATTAAATTGACAATCATTACCTTGATCTTTGATTATAGAATATCATTTTCTTAAAATGATTTTAATTATATTATATAAAATTATTTATTTTCAACTTAACATGGATGAAGCCTCTTTTTCAATTTTAATTTTTTTTCATGATTTTATAATTTTATGTTTCCATTACGTAAATTGAACCTTCTACATGAGGGAAGCGAACCAGAAAATTCAATGAAAAACCCACCCTAGTTTCAATCAGTGGGGGTAATTCCATAGATCCATAGGTTGCATAAAGGTACCCATATGGTTTTTTGGAGTTGTGTAATGGTATCCAACATGATACATTAAAGTACCAAACTCCTCCCAACCACTATGTTAATGTAGAATTCCTCCTTAAGTTCTATGTTAAGGTCGTAGTGCATTCGTGTTAGGGTATCCTCAGAGATATTAAGGTTTTTTATAGTCATATTAACCTCACATGATAGTACTATTTTCAAATAATAAGGGTTATCTTTAGCAAAGGAATTGAAAAAATAATATGAAAAATAAAAAATTCAAATCAAAACAATTTTGACTGATTCATCCAAATTGGGGAGAAATATAACATATGATCCCTATAAGGATCACATAAATTAAAAAAGAGGCATTTATTGTAACACCAAATGATTTTTTAATTTGTTTATTTAAGTAATTCAAAAGTTTGTGTGTGGTATACACAACACCAAGATCAAATGTACTATCATGTTCTATTGTTTAAATATGACCATTATAAACTAGTCATTAGTTTAGAATGTATGAGTAGACATAAACCTATTATAAAATATATGTAGAATATTTAAATTAATAAAATAGTTAATTAATAATAAATTTATTTCAAAGTATTTTGATCTTAATTGATTAAATTAATCATACTATTAAATGGTTTTAATAATTTGATTATCTATCAAATTTATAGAATAAAAATCATTTAATTATTTTTTTATATAAGTAATGATAATAAATTCATCACCTATAGAAAATAGGCTTTTAATAGCATTGGAATTAATCATCGTTGTCTAAAAGCACTGATAATTTCAAAGTTTATCAGCGTTTTTTAAGCCCCGATAAAAGGTAACATTTTTCAATTCTTTATTTTAGCACTGATAAAGGTCCGGAATAAAATGAAATAATAAAACAAATAAAAATAAAAAACATTAACAATTTCATTAATAAAATAATGATTATTCAAAATTAAAAAAAAATGAATACACATATATATAAATTTTTAAAATTAATAAATAGTATATATTAAATATATAGATATGTAAAATGAATACAATGAAATAATTAAAAAAATTAAAAAGAGTAAATTAAGAAATATATTAAACATATTATTACTTGAATAATGTTTTATAAAAATAAATAAATTTAATATGCATATATGTTGATTTTAAATATTAATATATAGAATATATTAAATATAGATATATAAAATTACTAAATTGTATTAATTAAAGAAAAATATTCAAAATGAATAAATTAAAAAATTATTTAAAAAATTATTAATGAAACAATAATTAATAAAAATAAATAATGATAATATATATGCATATTAATTATAAATAGTGATAAAAATATATAGTAAATAAAATATATTTATATAATGAATAGAATGTAATTTTTAATAAAATATTAATGTCTTATTCATTTTTAATGTTGTTTGATTTTTCAATTTAACATATATCAAAATTCGTATGTTACATTGATTTTGTGTGTGTTTGTATATATATATATATATATTTTTGCGTAATTAATGCATTTTTATATACAACGCACACAAAAATATATTTACACTATTAATGTAATCTTATATAGAAACACATACACCTAATATTTTTGTAATGTATACAATGTTTAGTATATTTTAGAATTTAATTATAAATAGATACATTAAATATGTTATGTTTTTAGTCGGTCAATTTTATTTATTTATTTTTAATACTATTACAGTTAAGGTATTATTTATTCATTTTTAATATTTTTTATTTTTATTTTTATATTTGAATTTGATCATTTTCTATTATTTATTTATATATATTTATTTTATATTTTTTAGTATTTTTGATATATATTCATACTCACCTCTATATATATATATATCAATCATTTTTTAATAATACAGATTTAACTAGTAAAAAATTTCTGTTTTTAATATTTTTAAAGTGTAATTATTTTAAATTTTTCAATTTCACTCATTTTTAAAATGCATGTATTTAAGATTATATATCCACATATAATATATAAAATATATTTATAAATAAAAATGTCTAAATAAATATATTTATAAATGTATATATACTATATTTATAAGATTATATATTTATAATTATTATAAATAAATAAATGTAATTTTTAATTAAGTATTTATATTACTATAGATAAATAATAATATATATCTATATAATGATAAAATTATAATAAGTTCCTTTAAATAATTATAATTATAAATCCTTTATCAGTGATAAAGTTTTAGTGTGCATAAAAAGAATATTTATTAGTGCTTTTTTAGCACTAATAATGATCGATCTTTATGAGTGCTAAAAATAATTTTCAAAGAAATATTTGTCATCGATTAAAATTTAACGCTGATAAATATCTATTTCATTAGTTCTTACCAATTTATCCCTGATAAAATGGATATTTATCTGCACTTTTTTGAAAGTGCTATTAAAAGTGTCCCTGGTCTGTTTAAAAGAACATTATTCACAACTTAGTCACTCGTGATTCTCAAGATCTCATGAAACTCCCCTAATTTTGGTGAAACGCCTCTATGTTCCCTCCAGAAAATCAAGGCTAGAATCTAATATATTCTATTTACTACTTTTCCACTATAATTTTTTGATTTTTTTTATTCCACATTTTGCATTTTTCATTACTCTTAACCTCGATGAACACTATATCTCATCTCCTCACAAGTGTAATGCAATGGGTGGTTCTATTTTATCTCTTTCCTCTATAGAAAATAGTTTCAAACAAATCCAAGGATGTTTTCATATGGTAAGGTCAGTAAACATATGTGTGTGGGCCTATATGGATAAATATATTTGATTTTACACCACACAATACTTCTTTGGGTTGGAAACATAATACCTGAGTTTTTGAAATCTAAGAGAAAACTATCAAATAATAAAATTTGAAGAAGCACTTATTTTTTTCATGCTCAGTATATAGCATCTCATGTGGCTTCTTCTTACTCTCATCTAACCAAACTATGTCTAGAAACATTTTTATATTGTCTTCATTTTATTCTCCTCTTTATTCCAACAATAGAGTTCACAACATACAGTTCATCTTTATTTCATTCACATCTTCCTAATCTAATTGTTCAAGAGATTATCTTATAAATTACAATGAAGGAACTCTTATCTCCATAATGGTCTAAAAAACCTAAATCCTCCTTCTAGTAATATAACTCTCCATATTAAATCATAATCACAAGAGTGTAAAAAATAGAAGAATCAACTGGAACAATTTTATTTAGCATAGTGGATGAGTACACTCAGGAAGACTTAAAGAAAATTTAGTATAAGTCAGAGGAATTTGACTACCTGTGGATGCAACTCCATAAGTCCAATTAAAAACCCATCCAAACAATGAAGGTGTAAGACATAGGAAATCAAAGTCCCCCTCCACCTACAACCTCATCCCATATTTATTATTCTTAGCTACTTCCAACATCCACAACAACTATATATAGAAAATTAAAATTCTACCTCAATCCATAACTAACATGACCCTCACATAAGAAACCCTCTAACCCCATTCATATCAGCATTGATCTGTTTGAAACAATTCTCAAACAAAAAATCAATGAATTTATCATTCCACTGTCTGGATGAATAATTCAATCCATATAGATTCCACTACATCTTTTAAAATAATTCCTAGTTCTGTTTGTCCTCAAAACCAGCAGGTTTCCTTAGGTAGGTTTTGAGAATAGAAGAAGCTTGGGGGTGCATGAAAAACTTGTACTTTTAGTCAAAATTTTTGAATAATCATTTTTTAATATTATTAAAAAGTCATGTCCAATAAAATATGCATATTACATTACTAAATAAAAAACCAAAAAACATAATAGTGTGACCTTTGAATGTGTTTTTTAATTAATTGATAAGTAGATATTGAATTACCTCAACATGTAATTACACTTTTTAATTATATGGTCAACTATATTGCATCATACTATTTTTTTGCTCCTAGATACAATTGCATAACCCTTTAGGGATCCACATGGGAACCACAATCTCTAAACATCATAGGATTCACAATATCTGAACATCATCGGAACCACAGTCTCTTTCTCACTCACATAATTATAACAACACAATAACATCCCTACTCTATAAAATCATTCTACCTTCATATGAGATCATTGTGAATTACATCTCCATATATTATTTTGAAATAAGCATACAACACATAATATTTGTAAAAAACATAAATAAAATCATATAAAAAAGGTCCATCAGTTACAATAATATGTTTGTGTAAATAATGATTAATTTTGGTAAAATTGATATAAAATACAATACACACCATGCATAAATGTCCATAATTACATGAATATTGCCTGAAAATTGTTACTGTCATAAACAGAGATATAATACTTCAATATTATTGTATAAATAACCCTCACTTACTTGATCTAATCCATCCTAATAAGCTTGATTTCCTTCCCTCGATTTATGATGGATTGGACTCCCACTATTAACCAAGCCTTCCTCCCAACATTGTGGTTCCAAATTTCTTTGATTACATACCTCCCGCTCAGATTGTATTCATATATATCTATCAAATTTGGTGCCATTGCTTTGAATACCACATCTCCCAACTCATTCTTTAACTCTTTCTGCCTTTCATCCTCCTCATTTACTACTTACTGAGAATGAAAAAAATGACACACAAAAAATTAATACAAACATAATGAATGAAATTAATTGGTTTCTTGATATGAATTTTCTTATACAACACACTCCATTACTTTTGAGAACACTTCCTTAGAAATGACTTTTATTTTGAGTATGGTCACAATAAATCCTATTATAACTATGAATTTAATAACAATTTGATGAGAATACTACTAAAATATGTGTCCTCTGAAATATAATTATGTTTCATATTTCTTTGTCAAAAAAATTCCAAACACACAAATTTATTATCTTCCCATTCAAACTTGATAAAATTAAAAGGGTGCCAATTTGGTTGTATAAGGTATTCATCCCACAATGAGAAGAGCTCCTTGTCCCTATTTTTGACTTCATCTTCCAGATACTTTATCTTGGAATATTATAGAAATGGATGGATTGAAATCTATCTCATCCACCTCACACCAATACCACCACAAGTTTGTATCTCTTCAAAGCCCTAAAAAAAGAAACATTTCCTATTAATTAGAATATAATATATTATTATGAGTGGGGGTAAATGACTATGAGTGGAAGTCATGTGGAATTGATTGTTCATTCATTCTTTTTTAAATTGTAATATATTAGAATCCAAAATTAAAATTGCCTTTAGGTTATTTTTTAACCTCATTAGAAGCTCGACTTTCATCTCCCGAACAATTATTATTGTATTTTGTACCTAGACACTCATGACCCATATCTTCGATGTTATTTAAACAATTATAAGAAATGATCACCAGTAACTAGTTTAGGATAAATTTTGGTTAGAATTGTTCATGAGACAATGTTGGATCCCCACAAAATATGGGAGATAGATAGAAAACAAAAAAATGAAATAATAATAGTTTGGTGTGTATGACATAAAGGAAATTTGGAACCACGATGATGGGAAGAAGTCTAAATTGAAAGGTGGATTCCAATACATCATAAATAAATGGAAGGAAATCAATAATTTGAGGATGGATTAAATAAAGGTAGTGAAGGTTAGTTGTAATGGAGTATTTAAGTATTATATCTCTATTTACGAAAATAACTATTTTCATGAAAGATTCATGAAAATTTAGAATTTTATACACTGAGTGTATTGTTTTTTTGTTATAAAACACAAATTAAATGTTTTTCTACCCATTAATACAATATCCTCTACACATGATGATATTACCGATCCTGAGGATGAATAGACTATTTATGATAAAACTGCATAATTATTAGGGTATCAACAACATGTTGATGAGAAAATAAAAATGATGCAGCATCATTGTGGTGAATAAAATTATCCAAGAAATAAGTTAGGTTATAACATTTTATGAGGTTAGGAATCAATACGGAAAACCTATTGACACTAACAAGTCAATGTTCATTGGATATCTTGGGGTCTTAACTAGGATGAATTTTTCTAATGATTTTGATTCATGGAACTGTTTCCAACCTATAATAAAGGGAATCCTTTGGAAATATATAACGGAAATGTTATAATATACATTCTCTATTTTAATGAAAATTTATCAAATGAAACATTGATTATATTTTTATTATTCTTTACAGAGTTCATTTATTTTATAATATTTCCATAATAAAATTTTCTTAATGGCCTTTGGAAAAACATATTGAGTATTATAGAAAATTCTTATGAGGATACATCTTAGGGATGGTGAGGGGAAAATAAATCTCAACCAACCAATTAGTTATGTACACATTATAATGCATGAAACATAGACTATTTTCATTAATCGTAACAATGAGAAGTCATTTTAGGTGCATTGTAGTCGATAATATATTATTTTAAATTATTTATTTTTTCCAACATATTAATAATTTTTAATTTATGAAATATAAAAAGAGTGCTGAAAATAAATAAATTAAATCAAAATCAATGTACCCTTATCGTACAACAAGGATAAGGTATCCTTCATTTTAGAATAAATTAGTGTGTATTCTAAATTGAAAATAAATGTTAATTTATGTGATATGAAACAACCTATGTTAATTTCTTTATGCGCATATTGATGAATCAAATTCTAAATCCACATTTATCCCTTGTCATGTGTGATAGAAGGAGGCACATATAAATAAGTAGGATAAATTAGTTGATGAAAACAAAAAAAATAGTGTGGGAAGCATGTGTAAGTGTGACATAATTTTAATTCATTAGGCTTTATAACAATATTATATAAAAATATCTATTTATGTTCATATTTTTTATATGGGTAAGAAACAATAATAATAAATGACCGTACAAAAAGAAAAGCTACATTTAGTATCTTTGAAACAGCCTGAGTAATATGGTTGTGTTAGAGGACTAGGTTTTGGAGTATCTACTCAATCATATTTCAAGCAGATAAAACCACATGAAGATGCATATAATATGGTGAGATGATTTTAGACACAAATAGACTCACAAAAATATATTAAGATGTGGTCTGGTTTGGAAAATTATTTTAAAAGATATTATCAAAGAGAACTGGTGGTAGAGAAAAGATCCACACATGAACCAAATGATCCCACTAGCTTTAAGGCTAGTCATCCCCCAAAACTGTATACTTTACCTAGGCTAATCAATTTTTTCATTACTATTTCTTTTAAATGTTAATCAAACAACTTCCTATAACTTTATAGTAATACAATTATATGGGGTATAGTTTTATGTGATTTGTATCTGTCAATACCGACGCATTGTAGTGTTGCGATGTTTAGAGTTCATAATATCCTGGGAGACTAGCTACACCATCATGACCTCCCAAAATATCTCATAAAAGTGCGGATTGAGGTCTCTCATGAGCCGACACCTAAGATTCATGTTCTACTTGATGGTCAGTATATTAAAACAGCCATTTATGCTATTGGAGCTTCCATAGTGTGGTTGTCTAATCTTATAATGATACATGTGGTACATATTTTAAAAAAAAATCATATGAAAATCCTGTAAAAATTGAGGATAAAAGGTCTAAAGTGAGGTATGATATAACATATGGATAAATTGGTGGAGAAATTGAATGTCGAACCAAAAAATCTATTTAATCAACCAAAAATACTAAACAACCTTCCAAGTGTAGCTTCTCCCAGCCAAATCTATAGTAACATTTATTTTCATTCTAACTTCATATAGAGACCACATTTAAAGTTAAAACTATGGCTTACATTGAATATGTAGAATAAATATATAAATATTCCTTGATATATGAAATTTATCTTGGGACATAAAATGAGATTTTAAACCATTAATGGTAGGGTATCTGCATTGTGGATGCATATATTTTATCTACATTCTCACAATACATCTAAGAAAATAGTTAGATAATATGGTTGTTAAAATAATAACTATTCATAATTTTTATAGGAATTTATATCACAACTATATAAAGGGAAGACTGTATGAAGCACAATTTTGATTCATTTATCCCTATATCATTTCTACAAAAAAACATAATTTGGATATAAAAAAATTGTAAAAAAAAGGATGATTTACTCAAATAATTTAATAAAAATGCATCAGACAAAAAAACAATATTTGATTTCTAAAATGAATAGTTGCAACTCTGCAATATAATCACATGAAATATATTTTTATTTTTTCATTTCATAATTGTTTTTTTAGGGAGAACTAGATTCTTATCGAATTCAATCTGGACAGCCTGGATATTTATTTTTTTGATCTAATGCATGGATATGCAATAAATTGACCACACAAGATGTGTATTTTGAATATTTAATTTAGTGAAATCAACATTTTATAGATAAATTTTTAATTAAAAGTCTACTCTATGTTTTAACAAGAATTTTTTTATGATATGGATGTTGCTAAATATATGATAGATCATGGAATGAGCTTAGTGTCTCAAGGGATAAAGCCAATGAATTGCAAAAAATGTAAACAAATTAAGGTACCTATAGAAATATTTAACTATAAAAACATTTTAAAACAATTTACTTATTTTGTAAAATGTTTCTACAGTGTTTGAAACAAGATAAGGACATCGATTGTAGATATTATGTTTGAAATTTTATGAGGGAAATCATTAATAATGAAAACACCATCATCCTCCCAATGGTAACATATGACGTTAATTATAATTTCATAAAATATATTTTATAATAATTTGTTTTTCTATATTTTCTCAGTACTATCAAGATTTATGAAAACCCAGACATGAAAAATAATAAATAAATTCATTTAGAGATGAGTGGGGTGCGTAATTTATGTCATAGTGTATGCCAACAACAAATTTTGTGATTTCATTCTATTTTTTAGATCTAGTGTAAGTTATGAACTCCTAAATATATTTGTGGTGTGGAGCATTAGTGTCAAAATTATTATATAATATTTTTTATATCTTTATCAAGGAGAAGTATAATGGAGGAAATCATTTCATTTAGAAGAGCTAACCTTAAAATAGTTAAATTGGTTGGAAATTGTGGTGGTGGAGGTGGAGGCGGAGGTGGATGAAAATTCAAATAAATAGGCATAGGTGGTGGAAGAGGTGAAGGTGTAGGAAATGATAGAGTTATAGAATGATGTAGAGGAGAAGGGTGAGGTGAAGACAGTGGTGTAGACCGAGGTGGAGGAGGATATGAAGTAATGGATTGAAAATACTAAAACTTTTGGGAAATGAAGTAGAATAGAGATCACCCCATGATTGTGTTTGAGAAAAATTGTTTAAAAGTGAACAAAAAATTTGTCTCTTTATATTAGAGAAATTTTTAAAGTGTTTCAAGTAATTTATTGAAATAATGTTTTCACCACATGTGTATGTGATTTTATACAAGTTATTAATCCACTTGTATGATAATTTTTATTGGAATCATCAATTTCCCCTCTAGTGTTTTTGAAAAAATATTTATACAACTCCCAATCATTATATAGTTATATAATCTAACATAAACTTTTGAATAATATATTTGTCTAATCAACCGCGAATGTCAGTAGGTGTATGAAAGAACTATTTGAGATAAAAAACATTGATATATAATTTTCATCAAGGAGTAAAGGTGTCCATGTGTTCATTATCAGTTTAAAATTAACATTTTAAAACAAAAACATGTCACTCACTAAAACTGATCAAACCCACTCAGATTGTTTTCATAATTCATTAAAATAATTCATAATTAATTTTTTATGTGTATGAATTAGTCTCATGTCAAACCATCACATTATTCAACCTTTATTATTCAAGGTGCATGTTTCCAGTTTAAAATGACATTTAAAAAAAAGTGGCATACTCAAAACTAATAAAATACATTTTGATTGTTTTAATAATTTTGGATGACGAACCATAAGTCATTTGAGTAACGTAAGAATTATACTCACCTCAATTTGATATATGATGTGACTGGTAAGACTCCTAGTGCATATTTTTATTTAAAACTAACATTAATTTTCATAAAAAAACAAATATTCTCAAAGAAAACAATATACTCACAACCATGAAAACTCATTTTAATTGTTTTGGTACATTAGTGAAATGATGCATAAGTCATTTTTGACATGTTGGAATCTTTTTTACCATAATCTGATGCACGGTGTGACCGGTATGACTCTAAGTGTCTGTTAATAGTTTAAAATTGACATTTTAATACAAAAAAGAATCACTTAGTAAAAATAGAGTAAACTCTCTTGGATTGTATTGATAATTTGGTATAATGATTCATAATTTATTTTTGAAATTTATGAATCAGTCTCATGTCAACCCGACACATGCTGGATCCTGTATGGATCAAAGTTCTCATTTCTATTATAAAAAGAAATTTTAGTAAAAACCCCATGTGGCTTGATCAAAACTAGGAAAACATAATCTTATTGTTTTTATTCATAATTAAAATGATTCAAAAGTCATTTTTTATGGTAATCATTCTCACCTCAATTTGATGCATAGTGTGACCGATAAGACTCTATGTGCGTCTTTTTATTCAAAATTGAAATTAATTTTAACGAAAAAACAACTGGATTACTACAACTAAGAAAAAACATTTGGATTGTTTTTGTACTTTTATAAAATGATCCATACGTAATTTTTTACATTTATGAATCAGGGTCACCTCAATTTGATTAACAATGTTACCTTTATGACCCTAAGTGTCCGTTATTAGTTGAAAATTACATTTTAATAAAAAAAACATATCACACACTGTCAACCAAAAAATGTGCTCATATTGTCTTGATAAATTGGTAAAAATATTCATAATTAATTTTTGACATATATGAGATGGTATCATTTAAAAACCACACATGATTCCACCTGTATGACTCAAAGTTCATGTATCCAATTTAAAATGAAATTTTAGTAAAAAAACAAAAGTGGCATATTGAAAATCAATGAAATGAATTGTGATTATTTTTATACATTATGAAAACAATAAATAAGTCATTTTATATGTGTGATAATTAGTTATACCTAAATCTAATTCATGGTGTGACCGGTATGACTCCAAGATCATCTTTTTATTCAAAATTGACATTAATTTTAGTGAAACAAATATTTACCTTACTCAAAACGGATAAAATTAATTCATATTGTCTTTTTTACTTTATAAAAATGATCCATAAGTCATTTTTTGATGTGTATGAATTAGCCTCATATTAATTTGACATACTGTGTGACAGATAAGACTCCAAGTGTCAGTTCTTAGTTTAAAATTGACATTTAATGCAAAAAAGTGCCACTCACTAAAAATCAAGAAAACTCACTCGAATTGTCTCGATAATTTTTTAAAATGATTCATAATTATTTTTTAGTTGTTATTAATTAGTATCAAGTTAAAACTACACACCATTCCACCTATACATCTCAAAGTGTATATTTTCAATTTAAAATGACATTATTGTAAAAAACACAAGTGGTGTAATCAAAATTAAGGGAATACATTATTATTGTTTTGATACATTATTAAAAAATACATATTTCATTTGGGATGTGTGGTACTCAGATTCACCTCAATATGACACACACATTGATCAGTATGACTCCAGGTGCATCTTTTTATTCCAAATTGACATTAATTTTAGTGAAAAAAACTGACATACTCAAAATAGAGTAAACACGTTAATATTGTTTTAGTAAATTAGTAAAATTATTCATAAGAAATTTTTGATGTGTAGGAATCAGTATCAAATTAATCTCATTCACGGTGTGACCAGTATGACTCCAAGTTTCCATTATAAGTTTATAATTGACATTTCAATATAAAAAAGTGTCACTCACTACAAACTCTGAAATTGAGATCAGATTGCCTTTATAATTTGGTATAATGATTCATAATTAATTTGTTATGCGTATTTATCTCTATAATGTCAAATTCATACATGACACCACTTGTATGGATCGAAGTGCATGTTTATAGTTTTAAATGACATTTAGTAAAAAACACAAGTGGTGTACTCAAAACTAAGGAAACACATTTTGATTATTTTGATACTTTAGTAAAAAAATCCATATTTCATTTGGGATGTGTAGGAATTAGCCTCAGCACAATTCTAAGCATGGTGTAATCATTATGACTCTATGTCTGTGTTTTTATTAAAAAATAAAATTAATTTTACTGAAAAAAACAACTCACATACTCAAAACCAAAAAAAGCATTAGGATTATTTTGGTAAATTAGAAAATTTATCCATTACTCATGTGTGCCAAGTAGGAATCAATCTCACCACAATCTGATGCATGGTGTGATCAGTATGACTCTAATTGTATTTTTTATTCCAAACAAACATTAATTTTAATCAAAAAAATAGGTGACATACTCAACAATAAGAAAATTCATTCGGATTGTTTTGATACTTTAGAAAAATGATTCATAAGTCATTTGTGATGTGTAATAATCAATCACACCTCTATTTAACTCATCGTGTGACTGTTATAACTCAAAGTTCTCCTTTTTATTTGAAATGTGCATTAATTTTTCTAAAAACAACAACTAGCATACCCTATAATAGTGTGTTTTTCTAATATTTGGGTTAGAAATTATATTTCACTTAAATTCAGTATTTTTATCTTATTTTTTTAATTTTTTCTCTATTTATAGTAATGATATGTGTTGTTACAGCACACTACGTGCCCTATTTTTGATGTTGTAGTGTGCTCTAGAATCACACTACAATATTTCCCTTTATTAGTGCAACTACATGCACTGAAAAAAAGATCCATTTATCTGTACTGTTAAAAGATCTATTAAAGATAAATTTTTCAGTTCTTTAAAAAAATAACACAAATATCCATTATTCGCAATTATATAAGCACTAATAAAGGGATATTTTATCATTTCTTTTTAAAGCGTTGATAAAAGGTCTCTTTCTCGGTGCTATATAAAAACACTGATAAATAATGTCTTTTATCATCATTTTTTAAAGTGATGATAAAAGTATGCATTATGAGTTATTTTATTTGTGCAGATATATAAATCTACCCTTTTATATGTGTTTTTATAGCACTGATAAAAGCTTAGGACATTTAATTTTGATGATCTTGTCAGCACTTCTATAGCCTTAATAAAGGCCTATTCCGGCTCTATTAAAGGCCTCTTCTGTAGTAGTGCATTTTATTCTTCAAAAATATAGTTTATCCAAAATAATTTATTCATTTTTTGTGTAGAAATTATATCTAATTTATACCATTTTTTATAAGAAAAATTAGAAAAAAATAGAAGATATTATCAAAAAAAATAACTTCATAAGAGACTCATAATTAATTTTTTTGTATTTCTCTAAAAGGATTGATTTTTGAGAGAACTATTAAAAATGATTATTTTTCAAAACAGAAATTTCTTCTCATTAAATAAATTAAATTAAATCATTGGTAATTTTTAATATTTATACTTCATGAAAAATAAGATCCATTTTCCCAACATTTTCTAAATAATTCCTCATTAAGGAAAAGTATATTTTATTTTAGTATAAATTCATTTTTCTCATTAAAGTTCATTTTTCAAAAATTATTTTTAATTGTGTTTTCCGTAATACTATTAAATGTAATTTATTAAAATTATACAAATTGTATCTTTGAAAATGCTTTTATTTTTTCATTAGGAGGTTATCAATTTTTAATAATTCTGATACCATTTTTTTCATTATGAGTAGTAAATATGGTAAAACTATATCATTATGGTAAAGGGTAAAATGGATTAATTAAGGATAAATCTAAGTGACAAGGGAAAAAATATATTCTTAATTATTATTTTATTGGATGTTTTTTACACTAATAACAATGGTTTTGAATTTTAAATAATTAAGTTACATTTTTTTATTACAAAATTTTTATTACTTTAAGAAAATGAAAAATACAAAATGTCACTCTCATGGATTTTATATCAAAAACATATTTTAATAGGGATAAAATTAAATTATTATTAAATACATAAAGGTTATTATAAATTTAAATAACTTATTTTTATGATGGTAATTTTTTTTAATTTTTTTAATGTAATTATTACCTTAAACGATTATGAAATATTGACACACTTCTTATGCATGTAATAGCGAAATCAAAGTAATTGATTTTAAAAAAAATATAAGTAATATGTTTTGGGTGAATTATGATGTTAAAAAAATTTGTGGTTAAGAGTAATGTATTATTGATGTTCAAAAAGTTTTTATTAAAAATCAAATTATTATGTATTTAAATTCAATTTAAATTAATAGTCTCTAAATTTACTTTAATAATATTTTATATTAAATAATATATTATTAAATGATCTAAAAGTCAGAAAAAAATTTAAATAAGATATTTGAAACTAGAAATGGTTTAAAATTTCTTCAATGGACAATTTTCAAACCAATTTTTACCTTATGTATAAATTTATAACTGTTAAATACTAAAACAAGTGTTTCCATGGTTAATGGTAAACAGGGTAAAAGAATGGGTTAAAATAAAATATAAGGCTTAAAATGACATCAAAACTAATCTAAGTTTTATTGAACAATGATATTAAAACCTTATATTGTTTTTATTCAAATAAATATATGTTTTTAATTATTTTACTTTATAAATGAATTAATTTTATTTATATCATTTATGTAACTCCAATTTCTTCTTCTCCTCACATATAGAAGGGTACCTCCTCTCCTATATTGTTCACAAAGATTGATCACTCTATCATTTACAATACCTACCCTAATACCTTACAATATTTCTTCAATTTTTTCTTGATCCTCGGATATTCTCTTAATAACATCCTAATAATGATTAAGATGGAATATAAAGGAGGTCTCTCAGAGAAGTGGTAATCACCTTCACCAACTCTTTCATATTTAATTCTTCTTATACATCCTCTAAGCATATTGTATCATTCTAACATAATGACTCAAAAATCAAAAATATACTTATATTTTATTACTATTATTAGGGGATAACCATTTTCCACTTAATTTCCATCCTATAGAAAATTAAAAACATTACTTGTTTGTACGTAAGACCTACTGTCTCCATGTTGTGGTTTCATTGATGTTTCATCACCACATTACATGGATGGTTATAATTATTGAACGAATGAATATATATGATATTTTTTACATAATAATTATTCTATAAATATAATATATCATTTAATGTTTTACCGTTCCAACCTTTAAAAAAATTTGTGTCACTCAAGCATACATGTGCACTACCACCTCCACGAAGCAATGTGATTCAATTTTCATTCCCTATTTTCATGTATAAATATAAAGAAATATATATATATATAATGGATACATAAATATATATGTTATATTTATATAATCATTCATATTATGGTTATTTTTTAACAATGATCAATATGAAAGGACTGTAACTATCAAATCAAATCATACATGAAAAACGAAGCAATTTACACCCAGGATGATGATAATAATAAAATTTTTAAATTAATTGGTGATAATATGTCATAAGAAAATCATTTATTGTTGTATAAATATAAATATTATTCATTTATATAATTATAATAAATTTATGATTATTATGCTGGAGGTTAAAATAAATTATGAACAAAGATGAGACTTGAGTTACGGGGCTTCATAACTCGATTTCATTACATTGGTTCATACTACTTCTTCATTGTCTATCTTATTACAAATTAAATGTGTAATTACCTATAATTATTTTATGTTATATTTAGAATGTTTTATGATTATTTACATTTTTACACATAATCAATTCATTTCTTAATTATCACATTAACCATTTGATCATTGTAATGGTTTCTCTTCTCACTTTTGATTCCATGATACATATAACATATTCACCCCTAGTTTCCTTAATGTGGTGTATACACTTCCCCTTAAATATGATACATCACTAATACCTTTTTCTTTTATGTTTATTCTCTTCAAAATTGATATATGAAAAAATTTTATATCTACTTGAAATGTTTTAAAAAGTTGGTTTTCTTTACTTTTTTATATATTAACATAAATTTAAATGTAACCTTTTTAAAGAAATGTTTTTTAAATGAATAATTTTTTAATTTTTAAACATGTATGAAAACTATGTTCTCTTCTAACAAATATAACAAGAATTGATTCTACCACCATCTTTTCATTTAATGTTCGTTTTTATTTTTCCATGGTTACTTTGAAATTAAATGTTTTTTGTAATATTTTAGAAATTTTTAGACATTAAATAAGTGATTTAAAAATTGAAAGTTTATTTTTCCAGGAAATATTTCAGTGATCTTTTAAAGGAATTTTTAATCAATGATTATATATATTTATGTTAATTATTATTAACATGGGATATGATCCAATGATACCATATTTGTCCTTTCATTATATGGTTTATTATTATGATGACGAGATGTTTAAAAACACTATTTATTTTCCACATACCCTAATATGAGGATATAATAACTATTTTATGATCGTATGGTATATATTGGTATCGATTTCATTATGTAAAAAGTCGTTATATTATAAAAAAAAGGTTCTTCCATTTTAATCCAAAAATGGATGGTTCTATTATAAACCAAGGATGGGTGGTTTTGTTATAAATCAAAGATGGGTGGATCACTTATAACCCTAAAATGAATTGGGTAAAGAATGATATATCAGGAGGTAATATGAACTAAAATGGGGCGTGGACATAGTTCAATAAGGAACTATGTCAATATGATAGTTTTCACAATTACACTTGACAATAGAAATTATTTTCTTTTCATATATGTTTGAGAAAAACACTTTTATTATTATTATGATGTGTTCTCATTGATTTTTAATGATTATTAATGATTCTTCACACTTATTTTTTATATATTTTATGAAATAATCATATTAAATGATATATTATTAAATATCATTGATTCATTGGGTATTAATTTCTCTAGTTATTATCATTTTCTCATATAATTAATATTATTCTCACATATGATCATTTATTGATATCTCTTATGATTACCCTCAATACGAATTTTAGATCATCCTTTATTGTGTTTTCTTTTCCCCAAGATACCAAGAAGGGATCTATGAACGATTCAAGATATATACGACAATAAATAATAACTTTACCACTAAAATTTTATGTTTCATTTCATGTTTCCAAATATAATGTGAGAATCATGTATTTATCTAGTCTCGAACTACTAAAAAACTATTCAATCTATCTAGATACAGTCACATATATCTTGATCCAATGTAGTAAGATAAATACTGGCTCTAGGTTACTAGATTCATGGTGTTACAATTTATATAAAAGTAAGTTTAGTAGGATCCTTGGGTAATAGATTTATGGAAACATATATTAGAGAATATAATACTTTGATAAATTATACGGATAAGTCTATTTATAAGACCATATCATAGACTTTTGGTAATTTTAGTATTTTTTAGATTTCATAAAAAATACATCCCAGTTTGGGTATTGGTAAGTGAATGATGTTGTGGCATAGATTCACCTAAGGGTAACAACTATAAAAGGGGTGTATTGGGTATTAACATATTCGTCACTGGTCCATGATGAATGGGCATAAGACTGCACAACTTTCTATACACTATCAAGGGATATTCTTTTGTTAATTAACATTTTCATTATGAATCTTTACTATTACTAAGAGGATATAACATATATAAATTTTTAATATTCTACAGTGATATAGGTTAATCCCAATGTGTCATGGATTGATAAGTCAAACATTTATTATAAGTTTAAATGAACAGATACACCATTTGAGGTTTTTATATGATGAGAGTATAAGATGACATTTTAGGATACATTTTTGGGAACAATGTATCTTTAGTTTGTTATGTGTTTCGGTGAAAAGAGTTATTTAAGGAATAAATAATTTATATTTTTTGGACATAATTTTAAATTTATGAATAACCTTTATCGCTAATATAATCTTTGATATTGAGTTAATTATAGTTAATTGGGATAAAATAGTTATTACATTTTGGGAACATATGTTATATTTTATAGATAATTATGGGAAAAAATGTGATTTAGTGACTAAGTTATTAATTTAAATATTGAATTTGTAAAAAATATTGGGAACATAATATAATTAAGGTAAACATAATTTCCAGAATTAATGTTGTCTTAATTTATGTAATCATATATTTTTTTCATGGTTTTATGGTGATTAGGGTTATTTTGGGAAAGTAATAACATGTTTTCGGTTAATATAAGATAATGGTATTTAGTTTTTTGGTATGTGAAATTATGATCTAATTTAGTTGATTGGGAATAAATGTCAAATTTTATCTTTGTAAAATATATGTGATCAAATCATTCAAAAGTTTTAGTTTGTAATTTTCTCATACATATTTTGGAGGATTATTAAGGTTAAGTATTTATGGAACGGTTTAATTTGATGTTTGGATGTAATTGTTGAGGTTTTAGATATTAATGTATTATTTAATCATTTGATGATTTATCTATATGGAATAACTTATGAAAACCATTTTATATTTTTGGTAATTAAATAGAGATAGAATGAATGGCTTTTTAGTGTTTTATGGGTCATTTTACCCGTTAAAAGTTAAGTTTAGTGATTTGGGCATGAAAGATTCATATTGAATATTCATTTCATGGCATATGAGATGATATATAAGATGAAATTTATTAAATCATAACCTAAGGATGGAATTTTACATATTAAATGGAAATAAATAGTTTATTGAGTATTTGGAGGATTAAGAGTGGGTGGAGCATAGTGAGATTGACTGACCATGGAGGGACCCAGAATTGCATTAGATAGTAGTCCCCAAATACATAGAAGTATGGGATATTTGCACTTTTTAGTGGTATTGTGTTTTTTACATAATTATTTCAGGAATTTGTTTCATATTCTGATGTAGGATAGATGTTTTACATGCATTATAGTTTCAATTATTTGTACCATTAAATATTTTATGGTTATTTTTGAGATGTTTGTGTGTGTGTGTAAAATTAACTTATGTTAATCCTCCCATATGAGGGATATTCCTACATGATTTTGAACACCAGCCCCGGACCTATTGGTAGCTAGATTGGGATGTCACACTCATCTTATCATCAGTTAGCATTTCCTTAGTGGGTTATGTTGTGATAAAGTGGTACTGAATAAATTTCATCCTAGGAAAGGAGTTTTAAGATTTTTAAAATTGAGTTTTTCTTTTAGATTTATGGAAACAATGTCAAAGTGTTTCAACTTCACCTCCTAGACCAAGGAATCCAATGTTGGTGTAGCATCTGATATATGCATTCATGAGAACTCTAGCCACCTACTTGTTGACTCGGTATCTATAGGCCATGGTTATTGGAAAAAAATTGATATATACATACTATAAAAATGTGTTATAGTTTATATGTCATTTTTAATTATCTACCCAAATATACTCATTGACCATTTTATCTCTTTTCTTCTTTCAGGATGCTTCCACAATGACAGCCAGTGAGGTTACCCTAGTAGGGGTAAGAGTATGACCCGGTGGATGATGATGCATCTATGAATGGACCTACTCATGAGGCAGTTTTATTTCGAGGAGGATAGAAGGTATTGCATCCACCAATTGATTAGTTTATATACCCACATATGATGGTTCAAGTGGAGGCATCCTGTTAAACTAAGTCGTATATGGATATATTCATTCCTAATGATGATGTGTAGGGGTCAAACATGTTTCATGAGCTTCCATGTTAGCAATTTCTTGGGAAACATGGTGATCCATACCCATTGATAGTATGAGTGTGAAACATTCACATCACATGAGGATACATCATTCACGAGGCCCTCAGGGATGGTATAATCTGCCTATGAAGAGGGATATTTATTCTTGTGATGGATGTGTAAATGTTATGCCATATTTTCTTACCAATTTTGTTGAAGATAGATATATGAATAATATACCACCCAGGAAAAGGTATAGGTTGGAATAGGGAGGTCCTAAGGATGTCAGGCACAATAGAGGATCTTGGAGTGCAGTAGGAAGTGGATGGTGCATTGAACTATTTCCACCGCCACCACAACCAAGAGTTCTTTGCTAGGCTCAAGGAGGTGGTTGTTAGAAACATTGGTAAATTCAAATTCAAAAGACTTACGAACAAGAGGCTTCATAAGTTATTTGAAATACGCTCAAAATATTTTCCACTTTAGATATAGTTTTGATAAACATAACAATGAGATAATACATTCTTTTTATATACCTAGGTTGAGACATAGAGGTTTTGGTTTAGCCCTTAACTCAACTTGTGTGTTTAGAGACACCAAAATATAGGATCAATGATCACACACTTGATGATTGGGTTACCAAACATTATGGGGGAGAGATATAGCCTCTCATGGAATATTTATATAGTGGAATTGAGGCCCTATGATGTTTTTCTCAGTATGAAATGGTTGTCTACAATCCAATATCAGTTCACAGTTACTAGTTAGGGTTGCACTGATTCTGATTTAGGGGAAATATGCTTTCTCTTTTGGTATGTAGTGATCCTAGGTAGTGTAGGATAAACTTGTGTTCAAGAGGATACATTGGATTTCCTCTTTTTTTGTATAATATAACCCTTTGGTAAGAGTTTTCTATGAGCTATAAGGTTCAAGTGGGGTTGTTGGAATATGTGGATATATTACATAGCATTATATCATTCTTTTATCCCCATCAAAATTTTGTTTTCTGTATATAATTCCTCTAGGGATGACCCAATACTTGTGTTAACATATCATATGACCCTGTTTATTTGTGATATGTGATGGTGGGGGTGGAGTAATCTATAGAGAAGGGGTATTTTTAGACCTACTTTCATCGCATGTGTATCCATTAGTGGATAACCTAGGATTCAGATGAGAGCTTCAGGTTTTGTGTGGTTTCATTTCACCTGAACATGGTGAATACCAGGGGGAGTTTCCACCCTTAGAATATATGACTTCTTCCCCTACTAGTTAGTGGAATAGTTGTTCTCAAAACATTTACCTTGGGATAGGTTATCACCAGCTTCATGTTTGAGAGGATGATGTATCGAAAGTGTCTTTATAATCCCTCTACAGTGACATGGAGTTCTTGGTGATACCTTTCAGCATATACAATGGCCCAGCATGTTGTCATACTTATGAACTAGCTCCTTTAAGCCTTCATGGATTAGTTTTTGGTATTCTTCCTTATTGAAATATTAGTGTACTCAACGTCAAAGGAGTATCACTTGATACAATTGAAGATGGTTTTGGACATGCTTCAAGAGCACCATATTTATAAGTAACACTATAAGATTTTGTTCTATAATAAGAAGAACCACATCATAGGATATGTCTTCTCTTGTATGGGATTAATCGTAGAACTAGTAACGGTTGAGGCAATTCTAGTTGAGGCTCAATCTAAGAGCTTGGGGTGGTATTATATGGTCATAGAAATATTTTCATAGAATGTTGATGGGTGGGGTGAAAAAATAGTTGAACTCATTGTAGCTGACCCTAAGGATGGGAAGGTACAACATATCTTTAGTCTAGGGTTATTACCCATCCAATTCTTCTGTGATTGTAGGAGGAAAAAATCTATGATAACGATTCTGAGGTATTAAAAGTATATATATCTACTAGATGTGTTCTTTATTGATTTTATCAAAGTGGAGAGCACTTCATTCTTGATTGATTATGGATGATGAAACCTATTACCGTGTGAGAATAAGTTCATAGGAAGTTTATTTCCCCTAGAAATACATCCAAGAGTGTTAATTATGTACCAAGATCTTTTGGATTATCTTTGGTGGACATGGATGTAATAACTTGTTGGTAAGTTTAACTCTTGATGTCTCATATATCAGTAGCTGAAGGATAAGGTGATCAGATTGAAATGGAAATGGGATTTTATCATAGTGTTTTTCATGGAGCATCATAGATTATTAGTGAGTGTTTCTAAAGATACCAAATCCATTGATGACCAGACCACCAAGTTGGCCCACCTCTTACCCATCTGAGTGAATATCTTAGTTTTGATTTTTGATCACCTTTAGGTGAATGAGGCAATATTCCTTCATAGAATTCACTTGATGATAATTTCAGTCCCTAAAACTCACTTAACATCATGATTTGGGAGATGATGTAGAAGGATTTGAGGCTCAGCTATGCTAGAGCATAGATTTTTCCCTAGGAAGAAGTCTAGGTAAAGCAGACTATTCAGGTTCTTAAGAATAATCTTTGGGATTGCATGTTAGATTTGGGCCTTATTTAAGACGATCATCAACCATAGATGGATCATTTATGTTGTAATAGATACCAATCCCCCATCTATGGAGCACTATTTGAGTCCATGTATGTGAAATCCTATAGGTGACCACTATACTAGTCAAATCCCTGGAAAGATAGTCATTGTGCATACAGATTTAGTGTTATTGATGATTTTAAAGTGTGTAGTCCATCTTTTAGTGGATGAAGATTGATAAATATTGTAAGGTGTTCTTTGTGGACCGACAACAACATATTTTGAAGTTTGACGAGTACATCCTATGTTCTAAGAGATCTCCTTTAATCAAGGATTATAAATTTTTAGCTGATATGGGAGGACATATATGAGGTTCATAGGACCTAATTTTAGTATTTTTTGTGTTAGTTAGGTGGATAACCACTTGACCATGAGTTCATAGTTAAACTAGGTGCCTGCTGTTTTCTATGTATCACAGGTGAGTAGATATGTGCACAAATCGATACATGATGTTATCTAGGGTGAGCAAGGCATTGAGGGTAGATTTAACTCTTTTATGAGTTTGAGTATCTTGGTATAATGTGATTACCAACTACAGAAGAACATTCATGTGTAATTTTTTCATTTAGTTTCAAGTTTATCAATATATCGAGAATTTTTATGAGAGTTTGTGGGAGTGGGAATCCAGTTAAGAGCTTGGAATCCTAAATTTTGATAGGTTTTCTCTTTTTAGGAATAAATTCTAGAATTTTGGGAGAATAAAATATCCATGTTTCTATCTTGTAATACATTGTAAAAATTAAGTAATATATTTTGATCCAGGCACTGAGACTGTGCAGGCTTCTCAGACCTAGAGATCATTTATATTGATATAATAAAAATATTAAATATGTTATATAATGAGCTACTATTTCTTATAGAATAATTAATTAAATTATAAGAAAAGTCTCGAACTAGAAATTTGAGATCACTTTTGAGTTTGGAAAATGGATTTTTCCTAAGAGTGACATAACCATTGTCGGTGTTTGGTGTTTCATTAAAATTTAATCACATATGAAAATAATAAAAGTATTGATTTTATTTCATTTATTTGTTGTTTATTATTGAGACTTAGTACTCTGATAATAAAAGTACTTATATGGACATTCCCTAGGGTTAGCCCCATATCCCATGGAATTGAGAACATCTACTAGAGAAGCATTGTTAGAGGATTCTCATATAAACAATGATGGGTCAAGGATGGGTGATCAGTGAAAAAATCAGGGCATGAGGATTTTTCTAATGATCTAAATGAAAATCCATCTTCATCAGTGATCAATCCAACTTGAGGAATGATTTTTGGTTTAGTTATATTTATCTCGATTTAGTATCACATGTCGAACATGAACCAATTCATCTAATAGAATTATTTCATGGATAGATGGTTGATTTTGGTTGATGATTTATCTTCCCATGATTTATAAATTGATTTACTTATAGGTTTTTTATTGTATATTAATTCATAATTATAACAGCAATGAATCAAGGCCAACAAAAATAATGCTTGAGTCTCATTACTATTTTTTTGTTTCTTGGTTTTCTTCCCTCATTCTTCTCATGATTCTTCTCTAATATTTTTTTGGATATTTGTTCAAAAAATACCTAGTATTTGATCATTTTGAAAATTTTATTCAGCACAAATGATTGATATTGTAGGTTTGGGTTCACGATATACAGTGTGATTGAGACTTGGTGATGATTACGGATGATCGGAGGTTGATAGCGATCAAATCAGAGTTCCTTGGATGCGATTGGGAATGTTTTGTGTGATGTGGTGTGATGAGAACCATTTCCTAAATGATTCAGGTGGTTAGAATATATAATCTAGTGATATTTATGCTCAGTTAACTGAATAAGGCCTTTTTAATAGGTCATCTAGTTGATTTAATGGGAGCAGTGATGTGATCGAAATATGCATGAACATTATTTAATATCTAAGAAATTCCAAACTACGTGACATGTAGTCCAAAGGGACACACAGTGTGTAGTCTCCTTATTTTCTACTAGGGCTTGCACATAGAAAAAAATATCACTTTCCTTATGACATAGTGTTAGTGGATCAGTGTGTACCCTATATAGTATATGGGTATGGACATGGCTTGTCACACGAGCATGGGTAGAGTACAAGGGCCCAAACTGATACTCATACACTTCCACATAAATAGTAACAATCATGTATATATGCATGACCATAGTACATGGGCATGGATAGGTGTACACGGTCAAGGTAATATGTACATATAATTGACCAGATGTACACGAGCATAGGTAGGTGGCATGTCAAGTGATATCCAGACTACTATGTGTTTTATAGCCTTTTGGGACACAATGTGTATTTTGGACAAATACATGTAATGTAAAAACAAGAATTGGGTAGTTCCAAGATTATTTTGACATTTCATGTAACCTTATGTATGTATTTTTTAACACTTAATGGGTATGTAAGAGCCCTAGTTCCTCTCAGTTAAACTCTTGTATGATTTTTGGTGTTTTCCCTCATATTATTTCTATATAGAATAATATATGTTGAGATTGGTCGCTTGGTCTGTCATTAGGAGGGTATAGTGTGGGATTTTGTCTTCAACATAGGATTGTAATCCTCTCTATAAGATGAGTTTCATATAGAGTTTTTGGGGTCCCTCCATATGACCTGGGTGTCGAGATTTTGGATGTTCAAGTGTGTTTCCTCCATACTGATACCTGATGAGAATGACCTTTCATGTGAGTTCAATCTATGATATTAGGGATCATGGAATGTATTATCATCAATGATCATTACCATGAATCCTCAAAAAGAATCTAATGGATGGAATTATGGTCGATATGTCATTGAGTCTTGGAGTATATCTTGAGTATAACTAGTTTTTTTATTACTCTGTCTCATATCCTGATTGACATTCATTGTGAACAGATAACTACTCTCTTGATTCTTTATGTTTAGTGGTATCTAAGTGTCCAAATGGGAAATATTATATTCCCCACTATATGGGATTTTTTCACACATGTCATGTATTATATAGATGACAGGAATTTTATGGAGTCCTTTGTGGAACATGAGTGGGTGAAGCATAGTTATCTTGACTGATCATGGCTGAACTAGGTTTTTAATAAGATAATAGTCCCCTCCCAGTTAAATGGTTGGACTCTACCCTTTTTGGTGTGATTTTATTTTTTAATTTATGCTTTCCAATGATTTTTTTCGAACTCTGAAGTGGGATAGATTTTATGCATGCATTATGGTATGTGTTGTATCTTCATTTTTAGTATTTATAGGTATTTTGAGAAGTGTGATTGTGTCGGTGCCTTATTCTAGGGCCTATTATATATGTGATATGCCTACTCCTCACTGGTTATCATCCCTTGTCCTATTAGTGGTGGGCTAGGGGATTCATGCTCGATTCATCACCAATCAGGTCGGCCCTGATAGCTTAGGTCTAGACACATTTCTTATGAACTTCGAATATTTATTCAATGATTCAGGATTATAATATATAAATTTATGGGCACAATTTTCACATTTTAATCTCTTGTTTTGATACCTTTATGATCATTTTATGTAAAAAATGATCATCGATTGATTTATCAATTTTTTAACCATACTGCATATTTTCTATCACCCTTTATTATATTTCTTTTATATGATTTTGTTTTTCAATAAATTTGTTTTTTTATATAAAATTCTTTTCCCTTTCATGACCATATATTTTATCATTCACAACATCGAATTGATTTAAAAAAATGCTTTAAACCCTTTTAATTAGTAATGAGAAAATATTTTGAGGGACCAATTTCATTAAGGGGGTATATTATAACATCCCATGATTTTGAAATTTATTTCTTCATGTAATACATTTGACATTTTATAGTATACAAAACATCGATCTCAAAAGAACTATGATATAATATTATTTTAATATGACAGTTATGTCCTAGTCATGGTTGTGTGGGTATGAATATGAACAACCATATTTTGAAATATATGCATACAGTTTTTTCCGGAATAAAATGTATAATTACACATACATTTATTATTAATTAGTTGGAAATAAATATAAAATATTTCTTAGGAAGAATATATATTTTTCATAAAACTGTTTATATGTGTGTAATGTATTTTGATCTTAATAGATTAAATTCATAATCATTGATAATTAGTTAAAATCTGAAGATTATATATCCATTTTAACAAATTAAAATTCATTTGATTATAGCTAATAGACATGTAATTATAATAAAGACATTTTATTCTTCAAAAATACATTTTATTCAATAATGTTTTTTATTAAATTTTTTGAACTAATATTAATAAAACTCTCCACCAATTTTATAAATAATGTATGAAAAATGGATATAAATTTTTAAATTATAATTTCATAATATTATTAGGTTAAATTTTTGGTATTTTACTAAAAATATTTTTTTTGATTAAATACTTCAAAAATCTAATATTTGGAAAACTAGCATTAATTTTCAATAAATCTAGTGATTTAAAAGGCCGATAATATTTTGTATTTTGTATTAAAATAATATAATATCAATTTTATTAAAAATGTTCTTAATAATTTCATATTAGTTAACATTATATTTTATTTTGGTATAAGTTCATTTTTATTTTCAAAAATGCAATTTTCTATAAACAAATTATGTGTTTTTCACACATATATTAAATATAATTTCATCCACCAAAAAATATATAATTTAAAAAACTATTTAATATTTGAAATCATGAGGTTCAAATTATGTAATAAATCTAAATTCAGTTTTGATCATTATGAATAGTAACCATGGTAAAAATGTGTCCCCATGGTAAAGGATAAAAAAGGTTATTTAAGGTTTAAACTTAGTGATACGGTCCCAAAATCATAAATTAATTCTCAATGGATGACATTATTTGGACACTTATCATATTATTTTTTAATTTGAAATGTTTAGGTTAATATTTAATTTAATTATAAAAATTATAAAATATAAAAAAATGATATGTAAATAATGTCACTATCTTGATTTTAACAACCAATAGGATTTTATAGGGATAAAAATAACCTATAAACAAATATAACTATTTTTTTGAAAATAAATAAATTATAATTATGATGATAAATTAATATAAATTTTTAGGGATGTTATAATTACCTTAAGTTCTTACGGAGCGCTGATACGGTGATAGTGAATGGATTAGAAAAATTAAAGTAAACGATTTAAAAAAAATAAAATTAGTAATTTTTAAGTGAATTATTGTGTTTCTTGAATTTGTGACTAATAATAGTGTATAATTATGGTAAAATAGTTTATATTATAAATCTATTATTATCATGATAACTTCAAATTCAAATTAAATGAATAATACCAATAATTTCATTAATGATATTTTATTTTAAATTATATTTTATTAAATTATCTAGAAATATCAAAAATCATGAAATAGGATGGGTGGAATGGTAAATAGTCTAAAATTTCAGTTGTGGATAATTTTTATGATCTTTTCACCTTATAATTAAATTTATAACCATTAAATTTCAAAACAAGTGATTTCATGGTTAAGGTTAAAAAGGGTTAGTGAAGGTATTAAACCAAAATATGAGGTTAAAAATGACCCCAAACCATCATAATTTTTTGGGATGATGATATATCAAAATTAAGATATTTTTATTCTAATACATTCCCATTTTTAATCATTTTAATTGATAAAGTCCTCAATTATGTTTAAAACATGTATGTGATTCCAAATGTGGCATCTTCTCATATATAAAAGGGCTCATCATCTAATAATTTATACACAAATATTAAGGACTATACCTCTACAAATACTTACATAATACCTTCCAAGATACCATAACTTTTTCTCTTGATCTTCAAGTCTTCTTATAAAACCAATCTTAATTAGGACTAAGGTTTAATCCAAAGGATTCCTCTCAATTAAGTGGTAATTGTCTTTAATAACTCAATCAAAGGTTATTTTTATTCAACCACCAATAAATATGGTGTAAATATCAGAAAAAAATTAATATATAATCATCAATATATTAATATGTTATTATGAAACATTTATAAATATTTTCCAACTCTCTTCCATTCTATATAAAATGAAATCATTACTCGTGTGTATGTATGGCCTATCATCTCCACAGAGTAGTGTAATTGTTTTTTCATCAATAATTCTAATAGATGGTTATAAAGATGTAACTAAAGATTTTTTTCCATATTTATGACATAATTTTTATTCTATAAATATAATATATCATTTCCCTTATAACCCTTCCACCTTTTAAAAAAATGATAACATCATTTGTGCGTACATGTGGACTACCACTTCAAATTAATGATGTGTTTCATTATTCATGTATACCATTCATATATGATTATGAGTATGTATATAATTAATATATATGATATTTATATAATTATTAATATTATGTATATGATGGAATTAATATCAAGATATAATTTCAATAATTGTTAAATCAAAACATGCATTAAAAATAAATCAGTTAACACCTAAAATGAGGATGATAATAAAATATTATTGATGAAAGGGTGATATAATGTTATAATAAAACCATATATGATATTATAATAATGATTATGAATAATTTATATATTTATAACAAGTTTAAATTTATTATATAAGAGGTTAGAAAGGCTTATGAGCAAGATAGTAATTGAGGTAAGGGGTTCTATAACTCAATTTCTTTTCATTGGGTTATATAACTTATTCACTTCTTATATTATGCCATGATTTGTGTGTAATGACTTATTATTATTTCATGTTTCATTTACAATTTTTTTATGTGTATTTATATTTTTACCAATAGTCAAATCATTTATCAATTCTAATTTCAATGTTATAATCTTTTTATGAGTATCTCATCTCACTTTTGTTTCCATGATTCACATTCCAAATTAATAACTTTTTCCCTTCATGTTCTGTATGTACATACCCTTTGATAGATATATCATGAATCCCCATATATTAAAGGAATTTAGAGTTTTACTTCACTTTTTTCATTCACTGGGGATATGATTCAAAGGTTATCAATGTGGTAATGTTTTATTTCACAACATCATCCTTCTTTAGGATTTATTATATTAAAGATTGCATTTGGGGAATTATACGTTATTTCTATTATAAAACAAATTTATTTTATTAAGCTCTATTTATTCATATTCATTTTCTTAATTGGTTATATTTTCCTCTCTTTGTTACTTAAAATGATTGATAAAATATTTTTAAATAAATTCCTACCATATTTCTAGTTTGGATGATAATATTTTTCTTCCATGTTCGGAATCTTAAAAATTGTTTTATGGAAGTTTTTACCTGTAATTGAAAAGTTTAAAATCGTCATTTTCATTAACTTTTATTTATAGAATTTTTCTAAAAGTGATATTTTTAAATAAACATTCCCAGAATAGGTAATTTTAAATTTTTTATCGGATGTGTGAATAATATTCTCTTTTAACATATATGAAATGAATTAATTTTCATTCCATCATATACATTAGATCATTTCAAGTATCCTTTAAAAATTGTAATGATTCTCTTCAAAGAAAATATTTTCCATAAAAGTTTATAATTTTTTAGATTTGTGATGTCAAATGAAAAGGGTATTTTTCTCAAGAAATATTTTTTTGATCTTTTAATGTCATTTTCCATTTTTTATTACACCATTTGATTTTACTTATTCTTTATCATAGATATTATCCAATGATAACATCTGTATTCATTCTATAGATTGTTTAAGATTATTATGATAAGATGTTTACAAATCTTGTCTATTTGCTATGGGTTATGTTATGATGATAGGATCAATGTGTTTTTATGTTGGGGCTCACATATGTATAGTTTTCGATATTTAATTTGTGGTTTTGTTATATAAACAAAATAAATGTGGTTTTGTTATAAAAAAAGGATATTTGGTTCCATTATAAACTATGTATGCATGGTTATTTTATAAAATAATTATGAGTGGGACCATTATATCCCTATAATTTATTGGGTAAATAATTATTTTAGAAATGGACTGTATCCATTATGTTTATTTTAGAAGAGAAAATTAACTAAGTGATTTATTTTATATACTTATGATTGAATCAAGAACTTATTTCTTATTCTTAGGATATGTTCTTGGGGATAAAGATTGATTATTGATGATTTCGCACACTTATGACGAATGAATTTTATGATAAAACCATATTTCATAATAAATTATTAATGATATTTGGGTGATTTGGAATGAATTTCTCAAGTTATGATCTTATTCTCACACCATTATTCTTATTATTACATTTTATCATTGAATTATTTATCTTATTTTTTCCCTTTCTAAGCATATGAGATTCTCCTTTATTATGTTTTCCATTCCTAGGGGAACCAAGGAGGGGTCTATGAATGATTCTAGAGATATAAAAGAAGAAATAATGAAGTTATTTACTAGGATCTTATGTTATATTTCATGTTTCCAAATGTAATGTGAGAATCATGTATGTATCTAGTCTCTCCAGATTTCTAAACTATTCAATCCTTTTGTATGAAATCTCTTATATATTAAGCCAATGTAGTATAATAACCACTGTCTCTCAATTACTCGAGTGGGGGTGTGACATTGATTATCGAAAACATTTCATGAAGTATATTTAAGATGAGATCATTAAATAAATCACAACCCTTAATATATGCAGATGTTTGGAAGATTAAGGGAGTTTACATCATGATAGATAAATTTTCATAGTTGTATGGAGGTGATTTAATGTCTACAAATAGTTTTCCCCACTCCACTTATAAAGTATTTCGCTCCTAATAACTATGGATTTAATTTTCTATAATTATTTTTGTGACATTTTAAATTAATTAATTTTATATATTTGTTTTCTACCCTTTATCTCTACCAAAGTGGTCTATAAATCTATTGTTATAGTGAAATAACTCGATGAATTAATCCATGAGAGAGATCTCATTGTCATTATAAATCCCTTATTTTCAATTATGTATTTGTTATTCATCGATGATAGAGAGGGAGATAAATGTGAATCGATGGTTATCAAATATGTTATTACAATTATTTTTTATTCTCCAGTCTATCAATTTATTTTTCTATCCTATCTCTAAGTTTATACTTTATACAATTGGATTTTCCTGAATAGAGTGATGAAAAACTTACTATTAGATTAAGGTTATGGGATACTGGATTCATTGGTTCAGTGTGTTAACTTCCTCTTCACTATGGATAAGTTGGGAAATAAATATATAGGTAGGATTATACTATATGTTTAGTACTATAATTTGGATAAAAAAGATCACTCGATGATTGATTTTGAATTGATTATTGGGTGATAATAACTTCTAGATAAGGATCACTTTGTGATTAAAATGGTTATATCTCTATTCACCATGAACCTTATTTTAATAATTATATTAATCCAAAAACCAAACACCATTTTATTTATATATTTCTTTAAAAATTAATATAAAAAATATTAATAAGTGCAAGGATAATGACTCTCTAGGCCCATATACTTGAGATATGTACATGGAAGCCATTGTGTTTCATTCTAGGTTCCCAAATTATATTGAATGTAAGGATCCTAAAATCTTTTCACAGCATTAGTTACACTATTAGGGATTTTGGTTGATTTATTCACTGTTATAGTGCATTTTTTAATACTATTTCTCTTTTCAATTTCCATTATTTATTTTGTTTATTATCTATTTTCCCCTGTTTATTTATTTCATTTGATTCAACAATTTTGAATATACCTTAAATGGTGATAATTATACAATAATGAATCACTAAATTAATTCAAACATCAAATATATTTAAAGACTCTCTGTAGAAGTCATGAAACAACACATGGACACTTTCTTCAAACAAATCAATCTCTCTTACCACATGATCATGAGGAGGAGGATATTTAAGGACTACAGTTTGAGAGACCATTGATACAAACCAATGGTTAGGAGGATGGAAATGAATACAAGAAAAAACAAACCAATGTCATTAAAATATTCCCCTACAACATCATAGAAAATAAAAATCTAAAATAGTGTAAATTTAATCATACATCATTTGTTCTTAGTTGTTAGACCAAAAACTCAATGAACTATAAGGTGAATTGGGATATTTTAATGACATGATGTCCATTATTGCCACTACACTACAATAACTAATATAAAATGGGAATCAATAACAAGATGATGAATAAAAATAGAAAAATGTCTTATACACAAATAAAAATGTGGAAGAACTAATTGAAGATCCTTTACTCTATCACATTTCAGAGATTTTATAAGAGTCCCTAAAAGAAGAATAACATCTTATAGTAGAACCATTAAGTAAATATGACCAATACTTGGACTCTATTATATTTATTATTTCTCAAATTAAATGTAAAATTTAACCCCCTATCTTGTTAAATATATAATTTTCATCGATGTAGTATAACTTGGAAGAGAAATAAGAGGGGGAGAAGATGATATTTGAAAAAAAAAACTAACATAACAACTAACTATTCCATCTGAAACCTATCCAGAGGAATACTTTGATGAATATGTGCTTATATTAAAGCCACAAATGGGAGTGTAATTTCTTTTTGAAATTTATTTTAAACAATTTTCACTACGTAAATTTTATTTTTACTCCATTTTTATTTAATTTCCATGTGAGTCACAATTATGAACAACCCTATGTAGTGGAGAACAATCTTAGGAGGCCACAATTGAAGAGAAACTTTACATATAATGTGATATCCCAATTAATATTAATAATAAGTAAATTTAATTTATTATTATTCTTCATCATTATACTTTATAAAGTCACCTCTAAATATAATATTTTCAAGTAATTATTCAATAAAAAAAGAAATAGTTTAACTCAAACTTAATTGTTTTCTATGAAGTTTATAGTTTTATTTAGAAATTAAAATTCTAAATATTAGAGACTAAATTTCATGAAATGAAAAAAAATATATTTTTCATATATATATTATCATTAGTTTATATTTTTTGAATTTTTCAAAAAAATGATTTTTTAGTGAAAATTAGAAAATACCTCTTTAATAAAAAATGTCATTCTTTTCAAAGTAATTAAAAAGACCAATTTGGTTATGTATTTGTTCTAAATATTCCTATTTAAAAAATTATTATACGTAATCTAAATAATTAAATATTAATGATTATTATATTCTATATCTAGTATAAAATCATTTGTATACCTAAAAATGACATTTTTCTGAAAATTATTTTCCATTGCATTTTGTGTACATATATAGAAATTCATTTATACCACTATAACAAGTTGAATCTTGGAAACTGTATTTCATATTTTAAATCCTTAGGTTCAAATTTAGAAATGTGGTTAATTTTATTTTTCATCATAATCAATAGTTAACATAGTAAAAAATTATAACCCCAGTAAAGGATAAATGGGTTGATGGGTGTAAAACTTAGAGATAAAGCATAAATGTTTTCCAAATTATGTATAAATATAACTTTAAACTATATTAAATTATAAATATTTCTATTTGGGGCCACTTTAACTTGACAAATACATTTGATATATTTATAAGTTTAATGTATTATCAATTTTTCTTATCCCCTCACTTATGAAAGAGAACATCATCTCTTCAATTATTCACACCTTTTTATCCATAGATCTCAATAAATAATTGCATAAAAACCTTCCAAATACTCCCCTCACATTATATAGGTCCTGATATTCTTAAAATACTAATCCTATAAGGATTAAGGTGTAATCTAGTGAGAGATATCCATGGATGAGATATAGGTCCTAACCGACCTATTTCATGTTTATTTCTTATTTTAACACCTTGAAATATTTTGTAACCAATATAATATAATTAAATAAGTATATTATCTATAATTAAATTTTATTATGTCTATGTAAAAACTCTTATATATCTTTTTTTTCATCCAATAGGAATTGGAAACATAATTTGTGAGGACTTGTGGACTACCACCTCCCTAAATCTATGAATCATTTTCCATCACCACCTCACATGACTAGTTATAATGATAGAATTAATAAATATGTATGATTTTTATGGAATTATTATTATTATATAAGTATAATATATTAATTAACTTCTAATCCATTTCCTGTATTGGAATGTAATACTTTTTTATGCGTATGTGTGGAATACCACCTCCACAAAGATATGTAATTAGTTTTTCAATAATGCCTCACTTGGTTGGTAATAAGGATGAAAATAATGAATAAATTTGACATTTATAAAATAATTATGATTCTTTAAATGTAAAATATTATTTATCTTATTTATTTTCCAAATAGTAGAAAAATTGAAACGCCACTCATTTTCATGTTGGACTACCACCTCTATGATACATTGTTTTTCATTTTCCACATATACCTTCCATGGGTGGTTCAAAATGGTTTTTTGTATAAAAATAAAATAAAAATCTTGATTATGATTTTTAGTATGATTGATCTATGCCCAATTTTATCTTATTCAACCTACCAAAGTCATGTTGTACTTATAAAATGAATGTTCAAAAAACCCTAGATGTGAACCTAAATATTTTAGAAATAAAAGAAAACACAGTAAAAAATGAAATAAAAGGGATAATTATATTGTAAAGAAAATGGCAGAAGGTTCTTAAGAATATAAAAAATAAAATTTTATTAATCATGAGGTTATACAAATGAATGAAATTATTTGAGACTCAATGTAAGGGGATTTATTTTTTAAAATATTATTTGGAATTTTCTATTCCAACACTTTTTAAACTATGCCGAAGTTTTTTTTAAATTTTCATAAAAATTTTTATTTATACATAAAATTTTAGAAAATATTTTCTCAAATATTTTTTAATTTATATGAAAATGAATAAAAATTAATCTTCCCAACATTTTGTTATGGGTTATTTTATACTTTTGTCAAAATAATAAAAATAATGTTTTTCATATATATCCATAGACATTCATTTTATACCATTATAGTTGTTATTAATTGTTAAGATTCTTAAAGAAGATAAGATGGTTTTTTAAAGAATATTTTACTCTAAATCTTCTAGGAATTTGTAGTTTTAAAAATATTTTCTAAGGAAAGATAAATTCATTCTCACTTTTATGATATAACTCAAAGAGTTATTGCTTATGGTATTGAATTTCATAAAAAATTATTTTTTGGTTAAAGTGGTGGATATATTTTTTCTATTCATGATATAGTTTTCTGAAATTTTATTTGAATTATATGTGAGAATTATATAGCTCTAATCATGGTTGATCCTGATATAAATCTCTAATGCATTAAGAAAAGTGATAGAGTTTATTGGTGATTGGTTACTTAGAAGAGATGTTTGAATTTTTTGGTTAGGTGATTCCATTATAATGCTTCTTATAAGTATAAATGCAAGTATAATTTCTTAATTTATCTGCATGATATTACTGAAATGGTTTATAAACTATATATTTTGAATTTAAATATTAATAAAATGATCTTATGTTTTCAATAAAAATTATGATATTTTTAAAAAAATTGAAAGAATTGTTTTTAAAGGAAATGTATTAATGATTATTTCAGGTTTTATAAGAAACCCTTAGGATTGTAATTTTTCCCTTAGAATTTAATATGAAATGTTCCATGAAATATATTCATCTAATAATTTTTTTCATGAAAAAAGAAATGAATCTTTGAGATAAAATATTTATTATTAAAAAAACATTCTTATAGATATTTCTAGTTCAAATATATATTAACCAATTTATTTTATTTTATATCCCTCAATAATATTTTTTTCTCATAAAATGAATTTAAATGTTTTTCATACATCTTAAGGATGTTTTGGAATATTAAAAATCTTGATTCCATGTTATGGGAGTTTCCTTGAATGAAGAAGGTTTGTATTTATAAATAACAGTTTTTTTGTGCCGAAATGGTCACTATTTGAAAATTTTCAATTTATATTATAAAATAATGTCTTAATGTTTTCAAAATATAAACATAAAATTTTATTTGGGATGTAATTTATGAAATATACTCCATAAATCATTTAATTTATAGAATGACTATGTGGTGGAGGTTATAATTCGAATTATAAAAATGTTTTAAAAAAATTTATAGATTTTAATGATGCCAAAAGAAACTCTAATGACATTATAATTTATGGTAAAATTATCTTGAGATGTATTTTTAGTATTTACATGTTCCTTTATCTCATCTAGATTTATTCAGAATAGGTTTCACTAGAATAAATATAAGAGATATAGTAGAAAAAAATTAGGAGTGTATATTCCTTATAAACTAGTAACCTGAAATGGTTTAAATTGGAATGAGTAGTCAATAGATATTTTAATTTTTTTCAAAACATGATTTTAATATAGGATCTAATTCAAGGGAGTGACTATATTGTCTATATAATAACAAGTCTATCATGTAGAATTTTAGGAAATGTCACCTTCTATCTTTTAGGGGATACATAGAAAAATTTAAATATGAAGAATTTATTAATCATTAAGAGAAAATATGTGATATTTTTGGATGTTTATAACATCACAAGTAAACCCTTTTTATTTATCAATTTGAAGGTGAATTTGACCAATGGTGGTCTTTGGTTAAGAACACAAAAGAAGATGAAGAAATTTATTCCATGAAATGGATAGTATTCAAATATTTATTCCATAAAAAGTATTTTACTACAGTTATTCAACATAGAATCATAGGAAAATTCCTAAAGTTGAAAAACTAGTCGAGGAGTTTTTTTCTCCTATGAAACTAATTTTACTAAATTGTAAAAGTAGGCACCAAATTTCATTCTCAACCATGATAATAAAATTAGTTTATTTTACCAAGGATTGAATCAATGTTTATGAAGGGTTATAGTTACTCATGAGTTTGGAAGTTATGAGAAAATTATGCATTGTGCTGAGAAATTCAAGATGGAGGATTTAAAGTTTGTAAAATATAAGGATAATAAGAGATCTAGTCGGAATGGAATGTGGAAGTATTCATTGAATAAACCTCAAGGTAAGAAAAGTAAATTACAAATTTTATATATGTGGGAATAATAATTTGGGGTAATTTTGTTATGATACTTGGTAAGTGTTACATATATGGAATGTTGGGACACTTGTCTCATGACTGTAAAAAAATATCATTGGTGATGATTAGACTAGTAATGAAAAGAAGATAGTGAAAATTTTTAAATGTAATAAGATGGTTAATTATATGATTGTGTGTACAAAAAAGGGGTAAAGGATGGTGGTCCCTAGGACCATAAATAAATATTAAGGGAAAATTAATTTTCTGTTGTTGGTTCATCAAATAAAGTGGTGACTTGTACATTACTTGTTTACTCAATGTATTACATTATCAAATTGAATTCAGAATCTACCCATTATATTAATTCTCATAAATTTTCTTGTAAATTGGAAATTTAACCTCAAGAAATGCAGAAAATATTTATTAAAAACACCTAGAGGATATATTAAAAAAATTGTGATTCATGGGGACCTTCCTCTAATCTTATATAGAATGGTTTTTTCCTAAAGATTTATTTTTATTAACCTTAGTGGTGTTTAATGTTAATATAGGAATCTAATGGATTTCATTTTAACATGTTAAGATATATTAAATTGAGAAAATGTAATATTCAATACATAGAGTGCATTTCAATATGTAATTAATTATGAGTTCATATTGTTTATAACATATCACAAATTTGATAAATTTATTAAATATAGAAGTTAAATATTTCTTGAATATATTCTTAAAAAGAAAGAATACATTCAAAATAGTGATGTTATAGTTTTAAATAAACATATAGATTATGTTTATGATGATTTTCATGGTGTTATTCATGATTGATAGGTTGAAATATTTTATAATTCTCTTCTAATTTCAAAACCTCCTTATCTAATGGATTTAGTAATATTGTTAGAATTGAAATGGTATTTATAATATTTTTTTATAAGGGTTTGATCTGACCTACAATAGAACCTCGGGGTGGTAATATTTTGTTTTTTAATAAGAATGATTATATGAGACTTTTAATTTATTATATATCACTCAATAACATCAATGTTAAGAACAAGTTTCTTTTTCCTCATATTGATTACCTATTTGATTATCGCCATGGAGTGTGGTATTTTTTGAAAATTGATCTTAGGAAAAATTCCATCAACTAAATTTTAAAGAAGAGAAAATTAAAAATATGAAATATTATAATAGGTATGGAAATTATCAGTTTGTGGTTATACCTTAAGGCTTAACAACTGAACCTTCCATATTTATGGATCTAATGAAATGCGTTTTTGATGAGTGTTTTGAAAAATGTTTGGTTTTGTTTAATAATGACATTCTGTTATATTCTAAAATCAATGAATATTGTGAGAAACAACAAAAGTATTATTTTAAAAACATTAAAATAAAATAGGATGTATGGAAAATTTAGTAAATATGAATTTTGGTTATATAAAATTTATTACGTTGCCAATATTATTTTTAGTGATGAAATAACAGTTGACCCTATAAGTGGTGGAATTGTATAAAAGACCTAACAATATAACTGAGATTTGATTTTTTCTTGGTAAAGTAGGTTACATCTAATTGTTTTGGAAAATGTTTCTTATTTTGAAAACCCACTAACCAAGTTAACACAAAAGTGAGTTAAGTTTATCTAAATGAAAGAATTTGAAGAATAGTTTTTGGAATTAAAAATATTAATTGATAATGGTATTATGTAATCATTTCCATCTATAAATGAGGATTTTTTTATTTAAATTTATTCTTCTTTATAGGAAATTGGTTGTTTCATGATAAAAAATGATCTATTTATTATGCACACATCTCATGAATTAAAATCCAATTAGTATAATTATCCTACACCTAAATTTTAGCAGGTTATAGTAGGTCATCGATTTAAAATTTGGAGACAACATCTTTATGGTGAGAAATATGTAATATATTCTAATAAAAAAAATTTAATTATATTCACTCAAAAAATGTTAAACATTTTGTAGAGAATATGGAAAGAAATAATTAAGGATTATGATTGAAAAAATCACTACCACCCCAGAAAAGAAAACAAGGTAGCTAATTCCTTGAGTAAAAAAGATAATTCATCATTAACTGTGATGTGTTTTTAACATGATCCTTTAGTTAATGATTTGATAAATATCTTCCAATAAATTATGTGGGTAGAAACATATTTATTTTTGTATTATGTATCAATACAGACTTCCTTGTCATAAATAATTACGAAGTAATAAAAAGGAAGACCATGGTTTGAAAGAGAGAGTATAATTTTTAAAAAAGGGTAGGTTTCATAAGTTCTAATGTTGTTTAAGAAGGTTCTATAATATTTTGAAATACATTATGTGTTTCTATTGATTACTAGTTAAAGAAGTAATTTTTAATTCATTTCTATTACTCTCTATTTTGTAATCATCTTGGAAGGACTATGATATATAGAGACCTAATAGGATATTTTTGGTGGGAGGGTATGAAGTGGGATATAAGTAATTTATCATGAAATTATTGAATCTTAAATAGGTTTAAGTTGAATTACAACTACTTAAGTTGATCATTTATCCTTTTTAGTTTCAAAATGGAAATGGGATAACTTATGTCCAGATTTAATGGTGGTATTATCAAGGTTATCTTAAGTTAAAAGTTTTATTTAGGATAGTGTTGATCATTTGAATAAATATACTCATTTTTACCTATTCAAGATACTTTTTCATCGGATCAACATACTATACTTTAGAGTAAGTATATATTAAGGTAACATGGAGTTCCCCTCCCTATTGTATCTAATCTCGATCTTATATTTACGCTAAATTTTTTGGAAATAATATCATAATTTGATGTGTACTAAATTAAATTTCAGAACAATATTTCATTCTCATTCTGATATAAATTTAGATCTTACAATTCAAAATTAAGAGAATGTAATTTTATCTTGTTCATCAGATTATTATGAATGTTTTGATCGATATGTTTTATTAGGTCAAATACTTTATAATAATATTTCCATTCTAGTATCTAGAAGGAACCTTTTGAGGAATTATATGAAAAGTGGTGTTATGATCTAAAATATTGGGAAGAAGTCCATGAGAGGAAATTTGTAATACTATAATTGGTAGAATATATGTTTAAGAAGGTAAAAATTATACATCACCACATGAAGGAAGTATATATTAAGAAATAGAGTTATCAAGATAAGAGAATGAATGACCTTTCATTTGAGGTAAGTGACCATGTCTTTCTTAAAATATCTCACTGGAAAGGTACAGTGTGTTTTGATAATAAAAATTAGGCCAATGGATTATTGGACCCAGTGAAATTCCCAAGAAAGTGGAAGTAGTTTTTTTATCAGGTACCCTTACCTACAATTATATCTCAGGTATATAATGTGTTTCATAATTCATTTCAAAGGAAGTACACACATGATGCATCTCATGTTTTAAAATCACAAGTTGTAAAGTTAGAGAAGAATATAACTTATGTGGAAACATCAATTCATATTTTTTATCAAAAATAAAATTTGTTTTGTAATAATTAAATTTACATGGTAAAAGTGTTATTGGTAAAACATGTGATTTAATAAGAAATTAGGGAATCAGAAAAATCTATAAGGAAAAAATACCCTCTTGTGTTTATGTAATGAATACAATTACAAAGACACAATTTATTATACAGGATAATAATGTGATATACCATGTAATGTTAATAAAAATTAAATTTATTTTTTATATATTAATTACTATATTTTATTAATTCATTTCTCACTATATATTTTGATGTAATTTTTTAATCAAAAAAGAAATTGTTAAATTTTAAATGAATTATTTACCATAAATTTTATAATTTTTTTAAAATGTTAGAATTCAAATTTCTAGAAATTGATTTTGATAAAATGAAATTAATTTTCTTTATTAATTATGTTGAGATTATCAAATGGTGAATTTTTGGGATTTTTCTGTAAATATTTATTTCTGTGTGAGTATTGGAAAATATCAATTTTTATAAAATCATTATTTTATTTCAATTAATAACAAAGTAAAAAAACTGGATTGGTTTTAAAGATAAATAAGTCTAATTAAATTATAGAAATTCAATATAATTATATATATATCAGTATTTATTTTATTTTGGTATAAAATCATTTTATGCCAAAAATGACATTTCTCTAAAACTTGTTTTTTGTATCTTTTTGAGATAATTTATTGAAATTATTTTTTAAAATTTTTATAAATTGTATCATTAAAAATAGATTTCATATTTTTAATCAGGAGGTTAAATTTTTTTAATTTTTCCCATATCATTTTTTTCATAATAAATATTTACCATGGTTAAACATTATCACCCCCGATAAATGTAAAAAGGGTTAATGTGGGGTTAAACTATGAGATAAGGCATAAAATATCTCAAAAAAAGGATAAATAAGATTATTTGTGTGGATATTTACCTTACCCAATATTTTAATTTAAAATTTTTCTTGTTTTTCTACTTTTCATTGATAAATACATTTACTATATTTAAAAGTTTAAAGTATTTATAATATTTACACTCCCCTCACTTATCAATGGATTCATCCTCTCCTAAACTATTTACACCTTATGAGCCACATTTCATAGAAAATACATACCAATAACCCTTCGCAATTATACTCCCCACATATTAAATGTCATGTTCATTACAAATGACCGATCCTAGAATAATTATAGTGTAATCCAAATCAAGATATCTGAGTTGGAGGTAAAATTCTTAACCAACCAATTTCTAGTTTAATTCATTTATACCTCTATAAAATATATAATAACCACTATACAATTATTAAAAATTAATATTATATATAGTTAAATTATATTATGTTTATGTAACTGCTCATTTATATCTTTTTTCAATCCAATAGTTTATGAAAATATCGCTTGTGTGTACGTTTGGATAACCACCACCATGAAGCGATATGTTTCATTTTCCATCACTGACTAAAATAGAGGGTTATAATGATGTATTTAATGAATATATAATATTTTTATGACATTATTATTTTTCTTTAAATTATTATATTACTTAAATTCTTACACTTTCCATATTTTGTAAAATGATAATGTCACTCGTGTATACGTGTGGAATACCACCTCCACGAAGCGATGTAATTCATTTTCATTACTACTTCACATGGTTGGTATAAGTATGGAAAAAAATATTTATTTTGTTATATTGTTTATATTTTTTAATTAAAATATTATATACATTATCTATTTTACATACAATATAAAAATGGAATGATTTCTCACCTACAATTCAGGAATACCACCTCCATGTTGAAATGTACTTCATTTTCCACATCCATCTTCATTACCAGTTGTAAACATGTTTTAAATTTACAAAAATAATATATTTTTTAAGGATAAGAATTTTTAAGATGATAAAACCATGATCCCTTTTACCTTAGGCAACTTACTACAGTCGTTTTGGACTTTTCAACGGAATGTACTCAAAACATCTAATGTGAAATTAGCTACTTTAGTAGCTGAATAAAACATGGTATTCAATGAAATATAAATAATAATGTTAATAGAATTAACATGATAATTGTCATTATAAAATTATAAAACAAATATAATTTTATTACTTAGGACGGTGGATATATGAACGAAATGAGTCAGGACTTGATGTAAGGGACTTCATTTTAAAAAATTGTGTTTCATATTTTTTTCTTTTAACTCTCTTTTCTATATTTCAAGGTTTTGTTAAATGATTCAAGAATGTTATAATTTATGATTCAATGTTTTCTCAAATAAATTTTTTACTTTTTTTACATTCTTTAAAAATTATTAAAAAGGAATATTTTCAATGTTTTCTTTATGGTTTTTCTTCAACAAAAATAACAAAAGTATGAAAAGATTATTTTTTTAATTTATATATATTTAACACCTTTTCCCCCATCATATAATTAATTAGTCATAAATGTTTATCTATAAGGAAACATGTTATTTTAATAAAAAAAATTCCCTTACTTTCAAATAATTTTAATTTTTAAAATTATTTTCTAAAGAAAAGGAAATTTACTCCCATTTTATTTAGATAATTGAATTTTTTTACTTATGGGATGGAATACCAATTAAAATTTAATTAATGGATACATTAAAATAAATAATTTTTTTATTCAAGCTGTGATTCATTGATATTTTATATAAATGATGTGTGATTGTGATATTGATTTAATGATGGTTCATCCTGGTATATCTCTCCAATGTATTAGATAAAGTGGTCGAGTTTACCACAAATAAGTTAATCTTAATAGTTGTATGAATTATCTATTTATGTGATTTAGTTGTAAGTAATATTTTAATTTTAAATGTCTGGATTACGTCCCATGGTACAAATAATATATGATCTTAATGGTTTAAAAAGTATATATTTTTATTTAAAAGGGTATGAAAATGAGCATATGTTTTTAAAGAAATTTTATTTACTTTTTAAAAATATGGTGAAATGAATATTTTTCAATGAAATGTATTCATTATATTTCATTTTTTAATATAAACCATTATTATTATGATTTTCCCTTTATTCTTATATATGAAATTTTTTATGAAATTATTTTATCAATTAATTTGTTCCCATGGAAAAGTATGTGAATATTTGATAAAAAAATGTTTATTATTAAAAAAGGAAAACATTATTATGTGCTTTTTAGTTTTACAAATGTAATAAAAGGTTTTATTTATTTTATGTACCTTAATGATATTTTTTTTGATACTCTCATGTTTTCAAGTGTTTTTCATAGGGCTTAAAAATATTTGTAATATTAAAATAATCAAACTTTAAACTATAGGAGTAACCATGAAAGTATAAAGAGTGACTTTGAAAGTAAAATAATTTCTATTAAAAATGGATACTGTGTGAAAATTACCACTTTTTAATGTAATGAATTTTAAAAATATCTAAACATGTAAACCTAAAAATTTCTTTGGGATGTAAGTGATTAAATATATACTAAAAACAAGTAATTTATGGGATAGTTATGTGAGGGTTGGTATATAGAGAATTTATAAGTGGATACCTAGTATGAAGAAGATGATTTGTATGAGTAGTAATTTTCAAATCTACACAGATCTGATAAATAATAATTTAAATATGAATACCTACTAGAGGTTGTAAAATATGTAATGGAACTATAACCACCCTATTTTTTAGAATAACTGAAGAAATAAACCCTAGGAAATGAACACAATTCAACCCAAGAAGTGGATGAATATAAAGATAAACCTCTAGTATATATGGACAATCCACTACCTCTCCAACATAAATATTAACCACACTATGATTAGGGTAATAGAAAAAATTGGAGGATTCCATTCATTCTCTTCCTTACCCATTTTTTTCTTTTTCCCCTTATTTATTTTTGGGTTTGGTAATGTTTCACTTATTTCAAGGGGTTAGTTCAAACCAATTTACATAATGTACATTTGAAATAATAATATGTGTAGGATTATATTAAGGAAACCAAATCCACCATAAGAATATAGTTAATAATTGAAACTACACACTAGAGGAAATTAAACTCCAGTATTTACATGAAGGTAAAACCAGGATTTCCATATTTATTTTATTTTAATCGATTTTTTTATATTTTAATTATATTTTCTATAGGATTTAAAAATTTTAAAACAACCTAGGAGGATTGATCAAAGATATCTACAATGTACCAAGGGAAATCATAACTTAATTATGTCAAAATAATAAACAACATCTTACTTCTATCTCTTTAAACTTGTTTATTCACCAATAATTTTTTCATTTTTTAATATTTTCATGTCGAATCATGGAATAAGTCTTGGGGAAATAATTTAAAATTTTATAGTATTAGTTTAAGATCCTTTATGAATCATTTTATGATCTACTTTTTTTTCCTAAATAAAATTATACTTTCAATTTTTTTCTTTGTATATTTTGGGAAAGTTTTTATGAAAGTAATGTCGAATTTAAATGATGTTTTGTATGTTGGATGAATACATGCTAGTTTTTAGGATTACATAGAATATTAAATTTCAAAAATAACATGATTTCTAGGATAATTTGATCACTATTTCATTCCAAATTCTATTTTAGAACCATGAAAATGAGTGTGATAGAAAATCTTGAACTAGAATTGGAATTATAACATAAGGAATATAGATTTTTTAACATGAAACTATGTAACTTATCATTTGTGAAAATAGAAAAACTTAGGGATACAAGTCAAAACATAGTCATATAATTCCATTGAAACTATATTGTAATGGGAAATCTTGACACAATAATGACGTTATAAGATTATTTGGCATTGTGTGTGTGAGTAATAAATGCCTCTATAAATTCAGTATGTGAATTTCATATAAATGGATGTGAACAAATCAATAAGTTGACAATTATCAAAATTAAATGTATTAATAAGGTGAGAATATTAAAAATAAAATAAGAATGAGAAATTAACTTAAAATATTATCATTTTAATTTTATCAAGGAAGTGGCAAATTGATCTTTGGTATAAGAAACTTGGGGAGATTTAAAATTGAATGTGCATCCAATAAAAAATTTAATTCCACAAAAATAAAATTCATTTTACTCTGGTAAATATATATTTTTCTTGGATTGAAGTGTAAGAGTTGGTTTGATTCATATAGGAGCTGTAAAATTTTCATGAAATGAAAGGATATCTTATCTATTTCATTTCTAATGATTGTATTTGAATCTAGGAAATTAAAATACTTTTAATTAGTTGAAATATTATTATTTAATAAGATTGAAATAGTGTAAGTGTGGTGGGTTATGAGATCTAATATGTCACCATTTTTTGATTATTTTATATTTAAAATTAACCCTTAATATAGATAATAACCTTGAAATTAATTAATTTTAGTTACTTTTTTAGAATCTGGACATAAAATTTTTAAAGGATTTAAACATGATTTTAGTGGTATTATTTATATTTGGAATTAATTTACAAGCCATAATTTGATCATTGAGTCTGGAATATCATTTTTTAAACACATTTAATTATAAATTCAAAATTTTTATTCATTTTAATCTTAATATGAATACATTGTCTTTTAGAATTTTAATTTTTTAATGATTTTATTATTTTCTTATACCCTTAGCTGCATGCACTTTGTGAGGGAAACAAATAGTTTTAGCCAAGGAATATTCCTAATATGTGTAATGGTTTCCCTGTGGTTATGATAGATGCATAAGGTAAACCAACATGCTATATAAAGGTATCAAGCTCATATCATTCATTTTTTCAAGGTAAAAGTGCTACATTAACATAGAACACCTCTATGGGATATATTCCAAGTATATAATGCGCTCATGTAAGGTTATCCCCATGGCCATGTAATTGCAATATGGTCATCTCAAATTCATGTTATAGTAATTATGGGTATGTGTAATGGTCATCTTCATTGTGGAAATAAAATCTAAAATACCCAAAATGAAAATTTCAAATTAAAAATTATTTCCACTTGTTTAACCAAATCATTAGTAACTCTAATAGATGATCCCTGTGATGATCATCAAAATAAATAAAGATACACGAATCATGAGAATAAATCTAATCAAGTAGTATATTTAATAAGAGTTCATTGATTCCATCATGCCTCTTAAGTTATGCACATGGAAAATAATCCAATTATCAGGGGAGTTTTTTGAATGACACTGAAATTAAGAAGGATGAGGATGAGGGTTATTTGATGTCTATAAATATTTTTCCCCTCAGAATTTGTAGAAAATTCAAATACTAGTGACTATATATTTCTTTTTATGTAATTAATTTTCTTTATTTTAATAAATTTTAATTCAAGTTCATAAAATTTTCTATCCTCCCTCTCTCAAATAATGATCACTAATTCTATGGTTATGGATAAAATTCTCAGGGGACTAGTCCCTAATGAATATCACATGGGAATTCTAATTTTATGATTTTTAATTTTACATTTATATATCATTATTGATATGATGATGAGAAGGAGAGTAGTGGATCGATGGTCATCATCTATTTTATTCTTTGATTAATTGTATTCTTTAATATATAAAAACATTTGTCCCTCCCTTATCCTAATATAACCATCATTCAATTAGAGTTTTGTGGATTTAGTGATGAATATCACATTATTAGTGATGGGTGTTTGGAAATTCGATACCTCAGTTGATTTTGTTCACATCTACATCACAATATAGGATGTGTGATATATTTATATAGGGAGGATACTATAGTTTGTTTTGTATAATAATTTGAAATAAAATGTGAATTAAATTATTTATTAAGAACTTTTTTTCAGTGATGACAACTTTTGGATAATAAAAAACCCTCTCTTATTGAACTTGGGTCCAACCCCTTTCACCCTGACCCTTAATATCCTATATTTATAAAACAAAAAAACCCTTTTCATTTCGGTCAAGCTTTAAAAATTAGTTAAATAAAATTAAAATCGAAATAAGTTTTAGGATAATGGGTCTCTATTCCGAACTCCAAGATATAGGTCCTTGGAAATCCATTATACTAAATTTTCGGTTGTCATATTTCATTGAATGGAAAATATGTGATATTATTCCCAGAAAACATGGATAGAGAGATCATTATTTTCCAGGTTCTATATTTTTAGGAATTCCTTGACTATGAAAATTTTCAAAATTTGGGTTTGAATTATCACAATATAGTGAATAATTTTCTCATGGATCATACCATTGATTTCAATAATAATCAATTAAATAAAGTGTATTACTTTGATATCTCATTGAAGACGAAAATTTTTAATTTATACTAGGATCATAGGGAGATTATTATGGGTTTTGATAGTAAAAATTTTATTTTTACTATTCCATTATTTAACTTTTGGGTGGATGAAAGATTCAAGAAATAAGAAAAATACGTAGATTAGTTCAATATATTTTTTTTTATTTGTATTTTAACTAAAATAAATCTTATTGGAGGATCTCTTAATAATATTATTCTCCCTAGAAATATAATCATAAATTTTGTATACACTTTCACAAAATTAAAAATTTAATAATTTTTAAACTTATTACTACTATAGCAATGGAAATAATGTCGATCAAATAGAGAGAATGTGCGTAGACACTAGAAGTGACCTATTCAAATAAAGGCTAGAAAATTAATTTTTCAATGTTTCGTAAAAATAAAAAGTCAAGAAATATCAAAATTATCTAAATTAACCAAATATAAACTATAGAATGTATCCAGAGATGGAAGTTTCAGAGTTTTTACTTCAATTCAAGTCCATATGCTGTAGATTATTTGTTTCCCAAATCTGAATATTTATTTATGTAATTACCACTGATTCTATATTTAAATATAATTTTATCAGGTAACATTATCTGATGTTATACAACACTATAATATTCCTAAAACATTTCATTGTATCATTATTTAGTTTCTTAAATAATTTAAAAGAATTTTTTGCAATGAATATTTTGTTAAAATATAATTACTCATCTCTCACAAAGTTAAGGTATTTATATATAGAGAGTTTACAATAATAATTTAACTTTTTAGGTATTTCTTAAGAAATATTTTTGTAGATTCACAAAAAATATTAATTTTTTTAATTAATATAAATATGTATTCAAAATTCACTCATGTGAGACTTATGATTCTCTCACACGTGAGATCATGTTCTGGAAAAAAATCATTGATGTTATCCTACCCATTATTACTTGTAATTTATCACATGGATGGGAACTAAAGCGTATTTTCAGACTTCATATGAAATAAATCAAAAAAATATATAATTTAATAAATATAAAAACAACCATATACAATTCAATTTTAAAACAAATATGGAAATTAAAAAATGGGATTCAAACATTATCATCTTCATCAAAATTACAAGAGCATTGAATTATCCATCCATGATGACAACATGACACATAAAATAATAAATAATAGGTATCATTATGTTCATGTTGATGAACATTTCACCACAAGACACCACTAACAATAACCAAATTAGAAACATCACCCCGTTAATCACCAAAATTTCTAACAAAACCACCATATCAGCATAAACTACCTACTACTTCTCAAGAACTCATATTTTTCATTTAATAAGGAAGATGTGATTAATCTTGATGAAAACTCAGGAGTGCGATGGTGGGTTCATGTGATCAACTACAACTCTATGCAATCAGTGAGTGATGGTGTAAAGTGGCATAATCAGGGAAGGTAAAGTGTATTTTTGTGTGTGTGTGATGTATGAGGTTTATATGTAGGAGCACAAGGAAGATCTAAATTGATTTTTCATGTATTTTTAAGTTCAATTATGTTTTCTCTCATGCTTGCATTCATGCAAGGAAGGGTCGTCCAAGATAAGGGATGCAGTAGTGCATCTAGTGGTACGTGACTCCGGGGGTGAATGATGATAATGCGGACTGAGTAAGATGTAATATACCTAGATAGGGTTTTGGATGATTGAACCTCTCTCTCAATTAACCTTTCCATGGATGGTTTTATGAGTTTGAACAAGAAAGTAAGTTTCCCCTCCACTTCATACATGATTTTTATCCAAAACATTGGAAAACCAAAGTTTAAATTTAAAATACAATAAGTAATTAGTTAATAATATCCAAACTAATAATAATAACAACAAAAATATTATTATTATTATTATTATTATTGTGATAATAATAATAAAATATTTGTAATAATTAGAATCAGGTATCTATATATAAGTAATTAGATATACTTAGAAAATAAATATCATTAAAATAAACTTAGATGAAATTGTATTTATACATAAAATAATAATATTTTTATTATTATTAAAATTTATATATATATATAAGTAATATTAATAAATTAATAATATTAATATGAAATTTAACTAAATATTTTAAAAATAAATAAAACAGTGTGAAACTACAAAAATAAATGAAGAATAATAAAAGGTTTATAAAAATTAATTAAAACTAAGTTAAAATTTATAATAAAAAATTTTAGAAAATTTTGTGTGCATTGGTGACCTAAGTTAATGTGTCTAGATATTATATAGATAGAATATTTCAAACTGGATGATAAAAAAGGAAGTTGTTGATCCGAATATATCCCCCTAACTATCTGATGCATTCAGTTTGGAAACACAACGGAATTGCATGAGAGTAAATCTTGGATACTTGGGAGACATTTGGATGGGTTTCCCCTTTAATGGAATTTTTAAAAGGAATTATGTTAGATTCCTCAGTGTATGTACTAAATTTAATAGGGCATTTTGTATAGTGATAATTGTGAAAAAAACTAATTTGAATATGAAGAAATAAATGGACACTGGATGTACCATGAAAAACTACACAAATAAAGAGGGATAAAAAACCATGTGAAATAGAAGGATATCTCTATAGTAAATGTGTGTATATAATACCTCCCAATATAACAATGATACAATTTTTAAAATATTCTACTTTGAATAAATAGAGAAACACCTCAAAAATACCACTCAAATACTAAAGGGAAGTCAAGAGATGTTGAATGCAAAATTAGACAATTTCTAATGATGCGGACTCCATTTATATGTAATATTCACCCCCATAGCCCCCCTCTCCTTGGACCAAATTAATAGAGTAAAAAAAGTGTGATTCATTTCCTTTGTTGAAATTAACAATCGTGTTAGTTTATTTTTTTTCAAAAGGTCTACCAAAATATCTCGACATATCATTTGTATATGTCAAACCATGTTTCTCAAGTCTCTATATAAACTCTTGATGATCTATACCATATAAACATATAAGAGTAAATTTTATTAGTTATTAAATTATCCATATTTTCTTCAATATGAATTGTATTCATATTTTCACTTTCTTCTTCCATGACATCATAAAAAATTATTAATTTACCCAAATTTTATTCTTCTTGGAATGAAATGACATATCCCTTACAATGTGTAAAGCTCTTTTACTATCACAAAAAATTGGAGTTTACTCATCTATGTGCTTGGGATTGTCCAACAACATTATCATCCAAATTTTCCATTTACATGTTTTTATAGATTCCATATACTCCTCCTTATTTGAAGATAAAAACACAACTGACTATAATTTTAAAATCAACCACACATATCCTCTTATAAGAGTATAAACATAACCTATATTAGATTTCCTTCAGTAAGAATCGCCAATAAACATGAATCTATATATCCTAAGATAGTGAAATCTAATCTTTCATAAAATAATGCAACATATAATGTCACCTTTTTTATCTCAAGATCCTATGTAATATGTTCCAATGCTCCTATATTGAATTTCCCGTTTACCTATTAACTACTCTCATTACATGTGTAGTGTTTGGTCTAGAAAAAACCATAGATAAAATTAAACACCCCACTATTGATTCATGTAGTATTGAGAGGTATTTACCCACTATGTTTCACTGGTGAGAATCATTGTTGAGGATAAGTTAAAATTAATGGGATGAGGGGTAGATATTATCTTAAAATCTTTCATATCGGTTCACTTCAAGACATTGTACATGTAATTATTTTATAATGTAAACATATTCACATTATTTTAGTCTTGTTAAATATACATCTCAAAAAACTTATTTTATAGTCCCACGTCTATCATATAAAACTCCTTAGTCAATAAAGTCTTATTACCTTGAATCTAATCACTTTTGGGACATGAAACCAATATATCATACACATACAGTAGAATGATGAAAAAATAATAACATTGAAAACCCTATAAATATGTAAACCGGTCTCAATGAATTATATTGTATTTAAATATCATAATTATTAATTAGATCCCTTAAAACAATACCTTGTTGCCTGATTGAGATAGTATAATGATTTATTCAACAAGCAATCCATGTTCTCTTTTCCTACTTCATTAAAATCTTTTAGTTTGATAATATAGATTTATTCATCAAGATCACCCTATTTAAAAGTTTTATCCATGTTTAGCTGCTCTATATATATAATATATATAGAATATATCACTATAACTAACCTAATAGTCATGATTATAACAATAGGAGAAATTATTTCACTGAAATCAAAAACTTCCTTCTGAGAGAATCCTTTGACCACTCATCATACATGATTTATTTTCATGTAGTACTTTCCACCTTTCTTGATCTTGAAGGCCAATTTATTGATGATGACCTTCCTTTCATGAGGTAATGGGATAAGATCTCACTTCCTGTTCTTTTGTATGGATTCATGTAATTCTTGTATTTCCTCTATCCATGTGGATATGTTCAAACTCTAGTCACCTATATAAAGGAATATGGATCTATATTATCCTTAAATAGTAAGTAAAAAAATTCTCACTAGGGTATAGTTTTAGTTCCAATTTATTTCTATTTTATCCTGAGTAAAATGGTGTGGTCCATAATTAACCGGTACATGATCATCATGCTCTGGTAATTCCTTAGGGGAAACTAGCTCTTCTTTGGAATATTCCTCCACCTCAACTATTTTAGTTAATGTGTTACCTTTTTCCAAGTCTCCATCAACTACCATTTTTAACATATCTTCTTCCAAATTGACATATTTGTGGATGAAAAGTTTGTGGGGGTGGGTTCCACAAATGATACCCATTCACACCCTCAGTGTATCTCATACAGGTACATTTCAACGATCTTGAACCAAAATTAAATCATTCTTGGTCATTAAATATTTCATATATAATACTTTTAAAAGTACGTAAACAAAAAATAGTCTACTATTTTTTAATAAAATGTCTTTATCAGTTTTCTTATATCAATCTAAATTGAAGGATATAAACTGATCACATAGCATTTGGTCTCCATAAAATCTTCCCATATTGTCTTCGAAACTAATATATTCATTAATATCTCTCATTTTCTACCCAATGGGTTTTATTCATTCACCCTTCCACTCCATTATATTTAGGTGTATATTCCATCGTTAACTATCTATTTATTCCTTCCTATTGAAAAAAATATAAAAAACTTCAATTATATATTCTCAACCATTATTAGACCTCGAATATCACACCATAACCATTAAAATTATTTTATTTTACTATTTATTGGATTCATTTAGCCTTGTCAAGGTGCTCGTTGAGAACTAGATTATTCCTCCACCTCTATGAATGCAACGAGCCCCCCTGGTCCTCCCTTGTGCATACATGAACCAGCTGCTTAGAACCCCCCTCTCCTTTGGTCCATCACAGAGCATCTCCCCCCATTGTTCACCCTATATCTAGAAACCCCCCTCTACTCTAGTGTCACACATTCCTAGAGACCTATCCTTCCTGGATCAATCCCCTACTCGCGTCCCTCTCATGTCAGGAGGCCTTCTATTGTGGCCTAAAACACACCTACGCAGCATCTCCGTCCTGATCTGGTGCAACTGTGATTCCCCTATCCCGGAACCCTCTCCTCATTCGGTCTTATTTTTTTCATTCCTTTAAGGGTTTTTGTTATTCATTTTTTCAAACCCTAACACCTTGGGTTGTGATTTGTGCATTTGTTTCATTTATTAGGGTGTGTGTTTGGTCCGTAGGGTGTTGTTATTCCTTTTGTTTAGGTTCTTTCACGCCCATATGTGTTTCAGTAAGAGATTCCATGCAACTCCTACCAATTTGAATCCATATGATTCTTGGGTTTTAATATATAATTCTTAAAAGATGTTCTTCACCTTTATTAAATTCATAGAAAATTTATGGTAGTGTTTTCTTGTTGAATGATTTGATTAAAAATGGGTTTTAGAATGATTCTTTATTTATTCTCATGTGTACGCCTTTCCAATTGAGTTTTAACAAATTTCACTTTCTTTTAAATGGTAATTTTGGATATTTTAGGTGGTGATTTACTATAGAAACTTTTTATGAAACTTTTTTTTCTTGTTTTGGTTGGCTTTGTGTAACATGGTGTTTTAATAAAATAGTTTATTATGTTAGTGGGTGGTGTGTGCGTGGTTTCTTCAAAAATGGCTAGAAAATACCACTTGTTCTATTCCATTATTTGTGGTCAAATCCATGGATGCATGGAGTGGACCCATGGATAGGCCGTCAAATGACGGTGACATTTCGGGTGGTTCTTTTCTCGAACCTTAGTTTTATAAAATAACACACCTATCTTATTTCCCTCCATTGATAAATGGCTCCCTGGATTCCATAATGGTTTAGGGTGGTTTCCAAATTGTGTGGAAATTTTTTCATGTTTAGTGCCTGGTAAAAGGCCATTGTTTCTTGAAGTGGTCAAAATACCATTTGGAATTTTTATGTGTTGTCTCTTTTAATATTAGTTTTTGAAATAATGTGTCATGTTGACATTTCTCATCTAGAAGTGGGTTTTTTTAACATGGAAAATGATGTGGACACAATGTTATAAATGCATTTTGGGTTTTTTTATAAGTATTTGGCCTTGTTTTTCATAAATTTTTTATTGTTTTTCGAATCGCAACATTGTTACTTTGGCTTATGTTTTAAGGGTTTTGTGATTTTTTGAGTTGTTCGTAATGTTTATAAAAATCATTGGACCTTGCTACCGTGTTTTCAAACTGTGTGTGTCATGAATACCTACATGTATATGCATAGCATAAGGCATAGATGTATATGCTCTCTTTGTACATATTCCCTTATGGTTCATAGAATATGTGAAATGAAGCTAGGGTAATTTATATATATATGTATAAATTTATGTGCGTGTAAGCGTGAAGGGTCGGTTCGAGTGGTCAGCATTAAAAGGTTCCATGTTTGAGGTAGGTTTCACTATGAATTAGCCTTTAAATTAAATAATTGTAGAATTTTTGTTGTTCTCACTTTTATTTGATGCTAGTTATAAATTTTTGGTTTTTAGAATAATCAATTATTGTGAAATTAATTAATACCCTCTTTGTATTGGAATTACATGAAATGGTATTATTAAATGTGCTTACTAAATGTTTGATGAAATGCCTCTTTGGACTTTATAAATGTTCTTTAGATATAAAGTGGTGAACTAGGTTTCTTATTTGGGTTCTAAGTGTGTTTTTGGTTTTCAAAGTGTTGTGATTGTGATTCTTTGACAAATGTTTGGGAATGAGAAAATTGTGTGAGACCTGGTTGGAATTTTTCTAAAAATATTTATCTTAAAAAACCTCTTTCAGTTGTCCTCTTTCCATGGTTATGTTTTATACTGGGAGTTATATTGTGTGATAATCCCTTGTGGTTAAATTGTTGAAGTGCATGGGACTTATTCCTTGGGGTGACACGGGGGTGACTTCATTGTGTGTGTTGATTATGTGTGTTGATTGTATGTGATGAATGTTCCTGTGAATATATACTTGTATGGCATTGTTGGCTCACTTCCTTTTTAGTCTAAATAAGGGAACCTAAAATAGCGAGTGAATTTTCGGATAACAATTGTTGTAGTAGTTTAGATTTTGCACTGGCTAGTGGCTCGTAGTAGGGGTTATTTTGTTATCATTACAATGGGATTGGGCCCTTCCGTACGGATAGGTTGGGAGGTGATCGGGTGTTTGGGTGTTATGACGTCATCGGGTAGGGAATTCATTAGGGATGAGTTAAATGTATAGAATGTTCTAGATTATTCATGAGCTCCTAGGATCACCCATGTTGTCTGGTACATGGTATTCAATGGAAAATAACTGAGATGCATTTGTTGATTGGTTGCTCTTATGTGATGTTTCTCCATTTCTTGTGTTTTATATTTGTTGATCTTGTTTCCTAGTATAATTTAGATTCTTTCTAATGGTGATAAAATGGTTTTAAGAGTTTATGTAAAAAAATTGAAAAAATTTTAAACTTCTTTCCTCCCTTTTAAGTGATAACACCACCTCCTTTAAAATGAAAATTGCTACTTCTTAAAAAAGGAATATGTTTTTTAATTGAAAAATCATATTGGATCGTGATTTGTTTTTAAGAAGAAAATGTGTGAAAACATATTTTTATACATTTTATTGAAAACATGAAATTTATGGATATTTTAATTAAATGAAATTCATATGGTAATAGATTGGTTGGGCACTCCTACGGAGTTTTATTACTCATGCTTGTAGTTTCATCTTTTTTTTCATTGGGTGATGCACCTTTCATGGATTCGGTCACCATAGGTCGACAATGGTTTGAGGTTGATGGTTACCAGTAGGGTTACATGGAGGTATATACAACTTTATTTTCTCATCTCTGTTGTTTTTTTTTAATTTTTCAATTTTTTTTATTTATTTTTATTTCATTATTGGGAAAAATCATTCCCACATGTTTAATTTCGATGCTCGTCACTAGTTGCTAACCCATGGGGATCAGGAACACCCTTCGTTCCATGTTGCGGTCTTGCTCGGGTGATCGGTTCAAGGTCGACCCAGGTTGGTTTCTAAAAAATGGTATTAGAGGAGGCCCTTGTAATTTGGGGTGCTAGGAAGATAGAGATTAAGATGGTAGGGACTCGTGAGGTAGGCCTAGGTAGGGATTCATGAACACTTACTCATTATGAACCTCAAGTTTCTAAGGGTAGTCTAGGTTTTGACACTTTTTTTTTGAATCGAGGAATGACAATTGAGGTGATCTGGTGTCATGTCATGAAATTACATGGAGTAGTGACCCATGTGCAGTCTGAGTACATGATTTAAGTTCCTCTTAGATGTTGATTCTTACTTGGGTCATAGCTCACTACTATGTCATTGACTTAATAATAAATACTAGTTTCTCATTATAGTAGTTCTTTGTAGGTTCTGTTCCATTTGGTTCTGGTTGGTGTAAGTATGCTTTTGAAAATTACTTTGGACTTTGAAATGAAAATTTTTTCTCCAAAATGGATTTAAATTGGTAATGATAGTTCTAAAATTGGTAGTGTTTTTGGGTTGGAATGTGGGTAAATGTTTGGGTTTTGTTGTGGAAAGAAAGGATATGACCCTTGGTATTCTTTTTGGAGGATCACATGTGTGTGGGTATGTATAGAAAGTATGTGGAAGAACTTTTTTGTGAACTTATTTTTGGAGGAAGTGGATGGAAATGGATGTACATGCCTGTGATGATTCATAGGATTCCACGGGTGAGATCTGAAACATAAAGGGTTCCAAGATTGGTTTGCCACTAATTAGTGGATTTTTGGATTGTGAAAAGTAGTTTTTCATTTGGAGAATATCCACGGGATAAGGCAGTTGTGAAAATTAAAATGAAAATGGTGATTTAGAAAAGGATTTTTGGTTGTGTTTATATTTGTTTTGGATTTTGAGCCAGTTGCCTTGTCTGGGAGCGATCTTTTTTATTGTGTTTTGGATTGATGCAAGTTTCGATTATGTGTACCCCGTGTTATTCAGAGTATGCCACCCAGAAAGGTCCCTAAGGTTGTTGATGATTCATACCACATTTCTGGTTCTTTTATGGTGTCACCTGTATTTCATGGTGTTAGAGGTCTGTTAGAGGTAGTGACATAGTTTGAAGGAAGCAGAGAAGGTCTTTGGGTTGTTGGGAACTCACGGGGTTGTTAAGGTTCATTTAGTTTTGGGTCTATTTGAAGGTCCATCTATGGAAGAATGGGATTGGTTCACCCCACCATCATTGCATGTTAGGATGATGTGGGATGTCTTTAAATCTATCTTTATCTAGTGTTTCATGCCTGAAGAGGTGAAGATAAAGATAAGTGAAGAGCTCATTCATATTCAATAAGGCCAATAAACAGTGAAGGAATATGTTCACCATTTCAAGGAACTTATGTCCTTTTCAATAGAGGTATCATCATAGTATTTACTAAAGGCTTCTCTCTTCATCAGGGGTCTTTTTTCAAATATAATGGAGAGGATCCTCCCTTCTAAGGTCCATCATTTTGAGGAGTCGGTAGATGATGTGTTCCTAGAGAGTTGGTCTATGGAGCATAGATGGTTTCCAATTTTGTGTATCCACTTACTCGTGAAGGTTCCCCATCTGGCAAGTAGGGTGTTCCAGATGGACATATTTTTGAAAAATATCCATCATTGATTATGGCTTCTAGTTCATTAGATCATCCTCATGTGTGCCACCAGTGTGGATGATTCGGGCACTCAAAGCTATCATGTCACACCCCTATGAAGTTGTGTCATTTTTTCAGCTATCTGGGTCATTTGTATAAGTATTGCATGAAGCATCACTTAAAAAATACACTGGGATCATAGGTTTTTAATACATGATTGTGAGGTTGGAGATTCTTTGGTTAAAAACACCACAACCACAGATCTCGGGGTGAAGCTCATGCACATTGAAGCATAATTAAGGTTGTGAAGTCTTGGTATGGGTTATTTGTTCCATGTTGGGATTAGAATATTTAAAGTCTTTCAGTCCTGTTTTTCTGCTATTTAATTTCTACCGTCATTATAAGATCATCATTTCATTGTAAATGTTTGATGGACTTGTTTAATTATAATCTAACCTCTTGTACCCATTTAAGAGTGTCGTTTATAAATCGTTCATTTTCCTTGAGTGTTTAAGTTGTGCTCATTTGGAGATATTTATGTTTTTTTTGGAATTAATGGATAATGTACTGGTTCTTCATTTGGTTTCTGTTTCTTTTCAGTAGTTACCCCTAGTGTTGGATGTTTTTGGCTAGTGAGGAAAGTGTATTGTTCTGATAAAGGTGTTTTTTTTTTCAGGATAAGGAAATTGGTCTGGTTCGGGATGAGATTTCACTAGTTCCTATTTTCATGAAGGTCTGGTTTGGCTAGTTTGGAGAGGTTGAGTTGGTTCCCAGGGTCCCAGTTTTCTAGGTTTCTTTCATAATGGGTTTCCCATTTAAGTTCATGTGTTGTTGGTTTGGTTTTGATGTTTTTTTATTAGCTGAGTTTTTTGTGTTGGGGAATCCCCCCCCTATGTTATACCTTTATTTTAGGTTGTGGCTTCATCTAGATCGATCAGGAGTCACTTGGGGAACAAAAAATCACCCATAAATTCCTTGCTTCTTCCGGTTATGTTCTCACATTGACCCAATTCTTGACTAACTTTTGACATCGTGACTTTTTAGGGGAATAATGTTTTGTGGTGGGGAGAATTGTCACACCCAAACCATTAAAATTATTTTATTTTACCACTTCTTGGATTTGGTTAGCCTTGTCAAGTTGTAGGTTGAACGTTGGTCTAAAAATTTGATGTTTAGTAATTTTGATGGATTTTTTATCGTAGCATGGGCACCACATAGTTTTAGGTAACTGTGAATTCGATCCATGTTCCCATTTGGTTCCATAATGCTTAAAATAAATAAATTTTTATGAAGATAAAAATTTGTGAATATTTAAAAAATAATGTAATAATATTATTTAAATTATAATATTATTATTATTAAAAATTCTATTAATATTTTTTTTATTAATTTCTTTTAAAACCATTAATAATATTTTTATGACTAAATAATTATTATTATTATTATTAGTATTATTATAAAATTGCACTCTATAGGGGGAGTCCCCCCCCCCCCTCTTTTCCATTATGTGTACAGCAAGCCCCCTGGTCCTCCCCTATGCGTGCATGAACCAGCAACCTAGATCCCCCCATTCCCTCACCAACCAGCTCCCCTCCCGGTGTGTCATATCCCCGGTGACCCCCCTCTGCTCCGGTATGACACATCCCTGGTGACCCAGCCTCCACTACGTGAAACCCTACTCACGACCCTCTTCTATCTGACGGCCTTCTATTACGGCCTAAAACCCCTCCTGTATAGTGCCTCCACCCTGCTCTGGCTCATCCATGATTTTACTTGTCGGCATCCCTCTCCTCCTTCAATCTGATTGTATTTCATTCCTTCTTGGGTGTTTTTCTTCATTCTTTCCAAACCCTAACGCCTTGGGTTGTGATTTGGTATTTTTTCTCATTGAGTTAGGTGTGTGGTTAGTCTATGGGGTGGTGTTCTTCCTTCTATTGAGGATCTATCATGTTCTCACATTATGTGGTAGGTCTTTCCATGACCTGTCTTCTAATTTCAATCCATATGATTCTTTGGTTTTTTTATTTAATTCTAAAAACATGTTTCACACGTTTATTACATTTGTATTTAATTTATGGTAGTATTTTCTAATTATAGAATTGTTTAAAAATATGTTTTAGAATGCATATCTATTTATGCTCATGTGTATGCCTTTCCAATTGTGTTTGAACAAATGTAACTTTTTTAAATGGATTTGGTGGATATTTTAGGTGGTGTGTTCCAATATAATCTTTTTATGAAACTATCTTGTCTTTTTTTGGTTTTATTTGTTTAAAATGGTGTTTGGATTAAATGGTTTATTGTGTTAGTGGGTATTGTGTGCGTGGTGTCTTCAAAAATGATGGTAAAAACACCACTTGTACTATGCCATTGGATGTGCGCACATGCATGGATGCACAGAGTGAACCCATGGATGGTCCTTCAAATGATGATGACATTTGGGGTGGTTAATTTCTTGAACCTCAGTTTTCTAAAAGAACTCACCTCTCCTCTTTCCCTCTATTTTTATAAATGACTCCATGTCTTCTAAAATGGTTTACGGTGGTTTCAAAATTATGTGGAAAGTTTGACTTGTTTGGTGTTTGGTAAAAGTAAATTGCTTCTTGAAGTGATTGAAAACCCATTGGTCATTTTTAATTTTTGTGTCTTTTTGTCTTGGTTTTTTATATAAGGTGTCATGTTGGAATTGATCATATAAAAGTGTTTTTTTGTTGACCTTGGAAAATGATGTTAAAGCGATGTTATAAATGCATTTGGGGTGTTTTGATAAGTATTTTTCCTTGTTTTTATTAAATATTTCATTGGTTTTAGAATCACATATTGGTTTCTTTGTTTGAATTATTTTTATTTTAATGGTTTTGTGATTTTTGAGTTGTTAATAATGTTTATATTGTGCATTGGACCTCGATGTGGAGGATTCAACTTGTGGGTGTCAAGAATGCCTACATTTATATTCATAGGGTAAGGCATTTATAAATTCCCTCTTCGTATATATTCCTTCATGGAATGGGGAATATGTGCAATGTAGGTAAGTAAATTTATATATATATATATATATGTGTATAAATGCATGTTCATGTAAGTATGAAGGGTCGGATCAAGTCGTCATCATTTAAAATTCGTAAGTTTGATATTTGTTTTCTTATTCATTATCCTTTAAATTATAGAATTATTGATTTCTTGTTGTTAAAACTTTTATTTAATTTTTGTTAGTAATTTATCATTTTTTTAATAGTTACTTATTGTGATATAAATTAAGACCCTCTTTTTATTTTTCTTTCAAGAAATTGTTTTATTAAATGTGCTTAATAAGTGTTTGATGAAATTCCCCTTTGTCCCTTATAAATGTTCTTCAAATTTAAAGTGGTTAATTGGGATTCTTACATGGGTTTTCATGTGCATTTTTGTTTTTCAAAGTGGTGTGTGTGATTCTTTATGAAATGGTTTTGCAAGATAAAATTGTGTGAGGCCAAATTGGCATATTTGTAAGACTAGTTGTCTTTATATATCTCCTAGTATGTTTCTCTTACCTTGGTTTATGTTTTATGTTGGTAGGTATACTGTGTAGTACTCCCTTGTGGTCAAATAGTTTAAGGGTGAAGGACTTGTTCCATGAGGTGACTCGGGGGTGACATTGTTGTGTGAGTTTGTTTTGTTTGTTGATTGTCTGTGATGAATGTTCTTATGATTGCATACTTGTTTGATATTTTTGGGTCACTGCCTTTTTGTTCTAAACATTGGAACCTAGAATAGTGATTGAATTTTCGTTGAATGTTTGTTGAACTGGTTTAGATTTTGCACTAGCTAGTGGCCCATAACAGGCAGTTATTTGGTTATCATTACTATGGGATTCGGGCCCATGGTCAGGCTGGGTACTACAATGACTAGGTGTTTGGGTGTTATGATATCATCGGGTAGGGAATGACTTCGGTGTGAGTCACATGTATAGTATGTTCTATATTAGTCATAATCTCATAGGTTCTCCAATATTATCTGTTACATAGTATTCTATGGCATATGATTGAGATGCATATGCTGATCGGTTTCTCTTGTGTGATGTTTCACCGTTGCCTTTGTTGTGTTTTTTTATCTTGTTTCATTCTATAGTGTATCTTATTTATAAAGGCTGTAAAATGGTTCGATGTGTTTATGAAAACATGTTTAGAAAATGTATTAGACTTTCTTCCTCCCTTTTTAGTGTAAACATCGCCTCCATTAAAATGTCAATGTCTGGTTTATAAAAAGGGAATCTTGTTTTTAATAGAAAAATTGCAATGGACCTTGATTCGTTTTTAAGAATAAAATGTGTGACAAACTATTTTTATACATAACATTTAAAACTATAAATTTATGGATCTTTTATTTAAATAAAATTTATATGAGAATAGATTGTTTGGGAATGCCTACTGAGTTTTAATACTCACGCCTACAGTTTTATCTTTGTTTTTAGCTTCAGGAGTTGTGTCTTGCTTAGATTCGGTCACCATAGGGAAATGTTGGTTTGAGGTCAATGGTGACCCGTAGGGTCACATGGAGGTATGTACAACTTTATTTTATCATAACTGCTAGTTTTCATTTTCAATTTTCAATTTTTTTAATCTATTTGTCTTTCATTAATCAGCCAAATCATTCCCACCTGTTTAATTTTGATGCTTGGAACTAGATTCCCACCTATGGGGATAGCGAATGCCCTTCGGAAAATGTCATGGGCCAGCTTCGGTAACCGGTTCAAGGTTGACCAGGGTTGGTTTGTGACATCGAACACTTGATCTTCTTTCCAGATTATGGCTCCTTCCTCACTTTGAATGTTTTGAATAATTTAAAAACTTCTTCTTTTCCCTTGATTTGGTACACCCAACATCTTCAAGAATAATTATAAAATAATTATTAAAAGTACCTTTCTCATCTCATGGATATGACTACTTCTTAAAAAATTTCAAAATGGATAAACTCGAATATCTAATTACTTCTCACTGTTTACAAGTAAAGCATTAACCTTTATAGCTTGTTCAATAAAATACTCAGAAAATGATCTGGATTCCTTTGTAAGACCACACAACAGATTATGATCAGTAAAAAAATTCACTCCTTATTCATACATATGGCCATTCTTTTAATTCCATGAAATCTTCAATGATTCTATCGATGAGTTTATGTGAAGACTATATTGCCTCTTTATAAGCTTCACCCATAAACACATGCAGTTTCTTGGAGATATTAATTTCCATTATCACCACAATAACCCCTTTTAAAATTATCATCACTCCTTTTTCAATTGATGTTTTTAATCTAATATCATAAAATTAACCGAATAATAATATGTTTTTTAATACATTCACATCGCATTCAACTTGGATTATTCATAAAATACCATTTTACATCGTAATTTTATGGTATCGACTCTAACAATATTCATGTTATGATCATTCAAAAGGTACAAAAGGATTTCCAAGGGAGTTTCATGTTCATCAAACCATTCCCATCAATACATTGTGTTCAATATTACCCCTAAGTTGATTATCCATGAATAAATGATACGTTTTTTACCTTTAGTAGTCACTTCCTCTTTTCTGACGAGAACACCTCTGTTTCTAGAAGGACTCTTCATATTTCCTTATGATTTATTTCCGCCACTATTATCATTACAAAAATTCTTCTTGATTATCCCCTTCGAACCAAAATTGTAACATTTTAAATTTTTATTCTTACTTATTAATTTATACCTACCATGATTCTGGCCCCTACTAGGACATTTCTCTCTCTCTCTCTTCCAATTTCCATTGATTGATCCTCTACTTGATGTTATATTGTCAATCTAACTTACTTATTCTTAAGTTGGATTTATTATTAAATAAATGAATCTAAAACATTATGGAAGAGAAATTTATATGTAAATATATTTTTGATGAAGTGGATAATGATTTAATCATATAAATCTAGAAAACATTGCGACAGAATATTTACACATTAAGTATCCAAAATTGTGCATTTTAATGCTATAAACTGAGAAAAATGGGTACTCAGGGTGTTGATGTGGTATGTAGCTGTTGATGAATCCACTATTCATACATTGTATAATTTTTTATTCAAAACTATTTATACATACAGTGAATTGGACTCATATAGATTTATTAGAGAATCTCATAATTCTGTTTCCATCTTATTACTTGTAATTATTGATAAGACCCCATCCGACAAAGGCAAATGGATTTCACTAATATAATTTTCATTTGTTTCATTTAATTTTCGCCCTTCAAACAATTATTTTTCCCACACCACAATTATAAAATTATCATTCAATAGCACTGCTTGAGTCTTCATTTTTATAGTTGGAAAATAACCCCATAAAAATTTTCTATTGTAAATTTTTCTACCATCTAGCCACACTATCAGTAAAAACCACCTTGGGATAAAAAATTCCTTTGATACTACTTTTTGGGACCAAAAATTATTGTCTCTTCGGTGCATTGGTAATTTTGAGATAAATATAAAGTGAAAATGTGTAAATAAATGGACACCATACGTAATGTGGAAAGAACTTCAAATAAAAAGGTGAAAATAATCCATGGGAAAATATATGGATATCCCTATGGTAAAAATGGTTATGGACGCTCTCTCAGTATTACAAGTTGAAAATCCTCAAAATATTCTCCCTTGAATAAAAAGAAAAACACCACACATATAACTTGATAATATTAAACTACAATTGAGAGAAGTTAAATGTCGATGTTGATAATTTATGTAGAGTATAGAGCCTCCTTTTATAGGTAACACTCACCCCTTTGTCCCCACTCCCTCCATTAAAAAATTAAAGGGAGAAAATTAAATGTGAGTCATTTCCGCTAACCAAATTAAAAGTAGTAGAAATTTCCTTTTTTTCTAAAGTGTACCAACATTTGGACTAAAATGTAAGATTGAATTTATATGGTTTATAGAAGAAGAAACAATATACTAGAAGTTATATAAGAGACAGATGAAGTGTTTTTTTAATTGGAATGTTACTTATGGAGATAAAAAAAATCTGAATTCTCCTCTTGAAGATCAAGAGGTGGTGGGGACCTCTTCACCCAGCTATACTATTCTATTTTTCAATGTCGTTATCACATATAGTGATAGAATAGATAATTGTAATCATCATTGGATTCTGGATTAAAAGTTTTGTAATTTTCCCCCCATGTATTGGGACTCACATAAAAACTATGTAAACTTACTTTTTTTATTGTTTACGTTTATTTCCTTCAGTAGTTGTCTTTCAGATGTTCTAATTTGTATTTTTTGGAGGTTATTATTCAAACGATGTGACTTAGGTTTCATTATCATCAAATATCTAGTGACTTGATTGCATGAGTGCATTATGGTACATTTTTCCCACCTTGTAATATCTAGTGGTGTAACATATGGTGGTTTAATAAAAAAAATCATGAAACCTAAAAAAAGTCATTATTCCTGATTCTTTTAATTGCTCTCAACCAACCACATGTTCATGTTCCACATATCCTGCCATCATTTCATCACCTATTAACTTATTATGATAGATTCATCATTCCCATACTTAGGTCCCATGGGATAAAATGAATCTTTTAGGATTAATGGTAGAATGCAACAACATATAGAGGAGGTTCATCCCCAACTGTTTTGATAATCCATTCTGATAAACCCCTCCAGGTTTTTAATATATGAAAATATATGTAACCATGTTATGGATTTTTTCTTGAATATTGTATCCGCTATCTATCTTAGTCCAACTATTTTGTGTTCATTATTATTCCAAGGAAGCCTTCAAATGAAAATTCCTTATGAACCTATTCATCGGGGTCACCTAATTTAGTGAGTGTACTCACTCGAATAGTTTATAATGTTCTATTTTTTTATGTTGCCTTTATCATCTCTATTTGTATGCCTGTTGGGTTTTTTTCTTTGTATTGTATAGAATTTTTGGGTTGTGTTATTTTTAGAAATTTTGGACGAATGTCGCCTAAAACATGTAGAATATTTATTTTATTTGTTCTCCTGTACTTTTTTATGTCTTATTTTCATATTTTTGTTTGATATATCCTTACTCTTGTTTAACCTTCTTATTTAATTTTCTTTTAAGAGGAATAAAATTAAAATCAAACATTCTTGTGCCTCTCTTTAGTAGAGAATGTTTTTTCATGGGATGTTCTCCCTCAACATCGTAACATTGAATTTCATATTAAAAAATAATTTATTTTCAATGATCAAATAGGAAAATTATAAAATGCAACTGAAATTACAATAAAACCATCAACTTCCAATCAAAGTGGAATAAAATTCATTGAAGAATTATAATTTTGAAAGATTTAAACATCACTCCATTTCAAAATATTCATGAATTTTGGGGATAATAATTTTCAGTATAAAATTAATTAAAATTCTCAATGCGAAGTTTTTCAGTGTGAACATTCATGGAATGAACATTATTTTTTCATTAAAAAATAATTTTATAATTTTTCATTGAATTTATTTGTTGAACATTTCATGTATACTTTACAATGAATTTTACTCAAAATTTATAATATAAATTTTCATTTCAATTTTTATGTAAAATTGTAATTGAATTATCCACTAACAATTTACATTGGATTTTAATGAAATTTTTATTCAATTTTTTATGATTTTCCATCAAATATTTATGGAAATTTAATATTTTAAATAATATTTTAGAATAATTTTAATTTTTTCTTCATTAAAATTCCATAAAATTATAATTTTTTCCATATATTGTTTAAACTATTTTTTATGCATTCAGATTTTAGAAAAAAAATATTTCTTATGTCACTATAAGATAATCACAGAGAAATTTTGTTTTTTATCAGTGTTCTTAATAAACATTATTAGAAGATATTTTTATTAGGTATATTAGTCAATATTGATATAAGATATTTTTATCAGAACATATATTTGTGATGATAAAATTTATATCCTTATTATAATTTTTTTAGAATAAATTAAAATATATTTTATGAGAAATAATTTTAACCATGGATAAATATATTATCTTGTTAATAATAAATTAACTAGAATTTATATTATATGATTGAATGAAAGATATATAGACAGTGGTAAAGTTCATTAGAAATTGGATTTCGAGCCAAAAAAATTGTCCTCATGGCATCCAGGCCATCATAGGCCTTCGGTCCACAAGGATTTTAGACTACCATGTGTGGACAGTAGGTGATATTGTGGGACCTGAAATGGATCAAAAAAATAGGAATGTGGTGCAACATGGTGACAGGTTGGTGCCACCGGGTGTGCAGCCTCAAAAGGGGGTTGGGAGAAATGGATCCTATCAACCAAACACATGTCCCCATAAATTTCTATTGTGGGATAGATGGGTACCCTGCCACATGACTATCAAGTAGTGGGACCAGTTGGATGATATGAAATGATTGACATGAAATGTAGTGGGGAACCAAAAAAGTCTTCATCAGTTGGGGAGATCAAAAGAGAGATGGGTGTGCTCACACCTATAATTTATCTCTCCTCTTGAATTTTTATGGTTTTTAGTTGGTGGGGTTCAATCCATGATTCATCGGATAATAGCATGATACATTGATTCTTGGTAGGGTTGATGTAGACTTTAGACTGGTGACACGGTTCGATGACTACTGGAGGGGGGAAGTAATTCATCTGGTGACAAGACATGATGAAAACTGCTCTATTGAGCCTTCAGGCCGCTTGGAATATAGGTCATTTAAAATCTTTTGGGCATTTATTTTTAAAAAAATAGTTCTGCTGGATACTAACATTTCCTTATGGGAGGGAAAGGGCTTGACCCACTAGGGTGTATAGATGTGTATGTTGTTTTCATTTTGTAATTCCTTATATTTAATATAGATTGTATAACTTATAATAAAATTGATTTTATATTAGGTTCTTGGGGGTACAACTGTATTTAAATACACAAACCGCACACACACATGCCTAATAGGTAGGTCATACCCCCCCCCAAGTTATAACCCACCCAAATAATCCCTTTATTACATTATATATATTCTTTTCATGAATTCCCAATGGGAATAAATCCCATTACATGGAACATAGGCCCACTATTAGATGTCATGAAGGCACTTCTAGCATCATGCCTTATGTCACCACTTGCACGCCATTCCTGTTTCCCCACCCCCATGATGGCCTGAAGGCCTAGTGGCTTGAAAACCCATTATGAATGAATAGTACAGTGGCTAAAGTACTCACACTGCTACACTACAGTTCTTCTATACTACCTGCATAAATTTTATCTCACCCATTTTTGAACCTGGGTCTAATGCAGGATTATGGGAAGCCTTTACGAGTCCGTTAAGCCCCCAACTAGATCAAAATTATTATTATATACAATGTATATAGTTAAATTAACACACACACATGTGTATATGTTGGTTATACGCACACATTCCCTTGAGTTATGTGTGTGTGAGTGTGTTTATATATGAAATAATATGATCATATATATATATATATATCAGTTTTTGAAAAAATATTTCATCAAATTTTAAAATAAATTATAAATTGGATACGTATTTTAAATTTTGTTAATTTTAATAATTGAAAATTTATATATTTCTAATTTTATATCTATATATATTTATATTATAAATATATATACTTAACATATAATCAATTTTAATATTATTCAAATGTAATTAATATTATTTTGTATATAAATTCTATAATAATTATTGCAATATGTATAATTTTACATTTTATAATTAGTGGTATTTTTAAAAGATGAAATATTATTCATATAACTATAATATTAAATTCTTTTGCATCTTAAATTAACCAATATTTTAAAATATAAAAAATAAATTAATTATAAATAATAATGAATAGTATATATAATTTTCAATACCACGGCTAAAAAACTTAATATTTATATTTAAGTAATTAGTAAAATATATTTGAAATCTTATTATATGTAAATATAATTATAAATAATTTTTAAAATAATTTAACATTTATATAATTAATGATATATCTTATAAAATGTTAATTCAATTAAATAATTAAAAAATTACATATAACTAATAATTCTGACATAAAATTATATTTAATCATAAATTTATATAATTAATAATATATTTATTGAAAAATATATTTATTCATTTATACAATGAAAGATATTTTTTAAATATAATTAATTGTATTAAAACATAATTATTAATTATTAATATTTTTATATAAATATTAATATTAACATCAATATAATAAATCTATTTAAATATAATTATTAGTACTTTTTTATTTTTTTATTTTAAAAATTAATAATATATCATAAAAAATATATACATTTATATAATTACTAATAGTTTATAAATTTAGTTTATAATTATTATTTACTTAATATGTAATTAATTAAATGTACATAATAATATTTAAACAGTATAAATGTGTACAATTTTTTTAAAACTATTTACTGTAACCATTTACATATAAATATATATTAATAAAAATTTAAAAATATTTATATATGAGTAGATAATTAAAATAATTTTAATATATATTAATATATAATAAATCCTCTAGTATTTTTATCATTGATAATTTTAGAACCGATAACGAAGGGATATATCTACACTAAATCTATTGGAGATAAAGATGAGGTTTTATCTTGGCTGTTGTTAGCAATGATAAAAGATCACTTTTTCGCATGACCACTTTTAGTACTGATAAAGGTTTATTTTATCAGTGCTTCATTAGGAAGTGTTGATAAAGGCTTTTCCTTGTTTATGAAAATTACCATAACTTTGACTTCATGAACAACTCTTCCTAAAAATCTCTTGGAAGTCGACCTCTACATCCTTTCTTGTGCAATAACTTTGATGAATCTATACCATAAATCAAATCTAAGTAGATAAAAAAATTCAAGGAATTTGTATCGATTTTTTGAGTTTTTTAGGATTCAGTGTTGTTCATTTATGTGTGTGTGTAGTCGATCAGAATACTGAAAATGTATATATATATATATATATATAAAGATTATATAGGTTTATATATACAGATATACATACATGTGTGTGTGTGTTTCTATTGTTATACAAACACACACACACACAAATCTATATGTGCTTTTGTGTGATTGTGAGAGATTTCATGTATTGAATTTTTTTTATTTTAGTATATATATATATATATATATTTGTGTGTGTGTGTGTGTATATATTCACATAGATATACTGATAGTTTTGTATTTTATTTCAAAAAATGATCATTTCTATTTATATATATGTTTGTATATTTATATAGACAGACACACACCCAAACACACACACACACACACATATATATACTAATTAGTCTTCTCAAAAAAACATAATTATTATCATATTATTTTAATTTATGTATAATTTTTTTGTTTTAATATAACATGACACCGATATACATACAATCATTAATTAATTTCATGGTGTTTTAGGCTTAGAGTATATTGTTTTTGTTTTATAAAACACGAATTATTTTTCATGATTCGTTATGGATCCAAAACAATTTATTTTGTTTTTCAATATAGTTTAATTAAATTCTAGGTTTTAATATAGACATTTGATTTCTAATTATATATTTGGGGAGAAATTATATTTCACATTTTAGGAATTAAATATTATTAATTAATTCACTTATATTTCATTATATTTTAATGATATTGTATTCGTAATTATTAAAAAGTGGGAGTTTGTTTGTTCCCTTTATTGCAAGGTTTTGATAATAAAAATTTCTTTTTCATGATTCTATCAACTACTCTAGATTCTAAACTATATAGCCATTATATGATTATTAAACAGATTTAAGGTGTTTTAAAACAAAAAAGACATGTTTTGGGGATTATTTTTTATTTATTATATATTTTTAAATGACATTGAATTTAAATTTGTTTCTTAGAGGAAGAATAACAATGTTTAGATTTATAAATCTCAGTTTACCTATAAGTGAACTCCCCAAGCCATCTCTCACTATGCTAGGGGATAGATTCCGGCACAAAGGATAGATTGTCTTGTTAAGTATGTCATTATTTCAATCTTTTATACTCCTTTGTGGTCTACTCTTAGACCACCCCTATCATTAAATCAATTAATTCCTCTATGATAAATTTCATTTGGACTGGAAGTATCCTAGAGAGAGAGATTATCATAGTTCCACGGAAGTAATTTTTTCTACCTTGTACTCTTGGGATTTAGTAAAAAAACATATTACTCTTTTCAACTTAGATCTACAGGATGAATTCATCTGGAAACTTCTCAAATAAAACTCAAAAGCTGAAGAATTCCTTAGAAAAAGATTTTTTTAGAAATTAAAATCACGATACTCCTCATATATGGACTCTTCAGTTTGGATAGGATTGAGCATAGTCATTATTAAAATCTTCCAAAACTCTCACTAGTGGGTTTCTGTCTCTTCATATTTATATTTATGGACAGACAACTGGATAGTAAGTCCCCATATTTATAGGGTTAACACCAGGGATTATAGTATTTATCAAATTCTCTCTATCAAAGATCAAATGAGAAACTTTTACACCCTACCACCTCAGATTCAACCAGCCATTTCAGGATATGATTTTTCACAGCATATGGACATTCCCATATGGGATATGGAATCCCGTCTTTTTATAACATAACTTTTCATTACATTTTACAAAACTGAGGATCTTTAAGGTTTAGTATCATGGAAACCAGGAACTTAATACATGAAACAAAAAAACATTCTTCTTAAACACTTTAAAGGATTCTCATTATGTTCATCCTAGGGTCATTACTACATCTCATAACCTGGGTACATACATCAAAACAAAGGTTGAGCAGAAGGCCCAGTAAGGGAAATATTTAACATGTGAACTTGAGATACATCAACAATGTCAGGAAAAGAACTTTAAGGCATGAGAATGAAATCATGAGGCATATCATAATAAAAATAACATTTTTCATAACTTGAATATGTGGCTACAACATTTAATATTCACAATCATTTCTTTCGACAAGGTCAATCCACAATGTGTCATTAAAAATTACCAAGGTTATTTACCAAGGCATTGTTAAAAATTGTCATCTTTAGAGATTATGTCTTTACCCAATGCATTAGAGTGAAATCAGGGCACACCCTTGACATGACTTTATTATCATGTGAGCCACATATATCATCGACAATCATTTCATAAACAACCCATATAGAATAAAATAAATGGGTTTCATTTCATAATCATAATGTTTTAAAAACTGTTTTAAAGACATGATCTTTATGTCACTTTAAACCCATGGAAAGGAAAAGCAGGTCTCATGTATTTAAATCCCCGAATTTAAAATAAAAAATTTTGGTATATATGTGAATACCCCTTTAGAATAAAGTTATTTGAGTATTCACTTAATAAAAAAATGAATTTTAGAATAAGAGAGAGACATTTTGAGACGGAAATTCTGCGGCATAATGGCTATGTTACGAGGTTTTGGAAAACATTGAAAAGAGAGGGGACATGGGCAACCCACTCATAAATGATACATAAAACAGTATGGGGACAGAATATAAAGGGTATAAGAACATGGTAATGAAATTTTAAAGATATACCATATGAAATAAAAAACATAGAAGGAAGTCAAAAATAAGATTTCTCTTATGAAAATTCGGCAGCCTAACGGCGTCACGTAAACTTCAACAAAAATGAATTGATGATATAAAATATGGTCTCTCATAATATGAACATAAAATATCATTATGATATATATAGAGATAATACCCCCAACATAATAAAAAGGAACTTGAAATACTTGACATGAAAGTAGAACATTGAAAACGGAGAAAGATGAAAGAATCCCTTAAAAAATTCAGGAGCCTAACGACCTCAGTTAACCTTCAAAAAAAATGAATTGACGAGATCAAATAGGATCTATCATCATATTAATACAAAAGATAAGTATTATAGATATGGATATCATACCCTAATATAAAAAAAGTAACTTGAAACAATTTATTTGAAAGTAGAACTTGAAAACGAGAAGGGTGAAAGAACCACTTAAAAATTCGGCAGCCTAACGGCGCCACTTAAAACGTCAAAATACTGAATTGAAGAGATAAAATGGGGTCTCTAATCATATGATAATAAAAGATAAGTATGATAGATATTGATATAATACCCCAACAAAATAAAAAGGAACTTTAAAGAATTGATATGAAAGTAGAACATGAAAACGAGAAGGGTGAAAGAACCACTTAAAAATTCTGCAGCCTAACGGCGCCACTTAAAACATCAAAATAATGAATTGAATAGATCAAATTGGGTATCTCATCATATGATAATAAAATATCATTATTATAGATATACATATCATACCCCAACATAATAAAAATAAACTTTAAAGAATTGATATGAAAGTAGAACTTGAAAATAAGAAGGGTGAAAGAACCATTTAAAAATTCGGCAGCCTAACGGCTCCACTTAAAATATCAAAATATTGAATTGAAGAGATAAAATGGGGACTCTCATCATATTATAATAAAATATCAGTATGATATATATAGATATCATACCCCAAAATAATAAAAAGAAACTTGAAAGAATTAATATTAAAGTAGAACTTGAAAATGAGAAGGGTGAAAGAACCACTTAAAAATTCGGCAGCCTAACGGCGCCACTTAAAACATAAAAATACTGAATTGAAGAGATAAAATGGGGTATCTCATCATATGATCATAAAATATCAGTATGATATATATAGATATCATACGCCAAAATAATAAAAAGAAACTTGAATGAATTAACATGAAAATAGATCTTAAAAAAAGAGATGGGAGAAAGAATCTGTTACAAACATGTCGGCAGCCTAACGGCGCCACTTAAACATTCATAACATGAAATTATGAGAGTATGAGGTAATCTCTCATCATATGAACATGAAAATGGTAGTAAGAGGAATATAAAATAACATCCTCCAACATAAGAACATGGATCATAAAAGAAATGACATAAAATAAATTACTTGAAAAGAAAGAGAGAGGTCGGATCCCTTACCTTAAAATGTAACTCTTAAAACTCAAAGGTTGGGACATTTAGGGCTTGGGGGCACCTTGGGAGGACTCCTTGGGAGGTAAGGAGAAGAATTCTTCGTTGTGGGAGAGTTGGGAGTCGAATGGATGAGAGGATGTCTTGGTATTTATATGGAAAGTGAGGAGACAAGGCATTAATGGCAAAGGGACACCTCATTAGTGGTTTTGGAAAAACCATGGGCTTGCCCATGGTATTTTCCCATGGTATTGGCCACTTGGGACACCTCATACCTTATCTTACTATTCATAAGTCTACCATATTGATTAAATACTTAATACATCATTTAATGATGTCATTAAACACCTGAAACTTAAAAACTGTATTTTAACTATTCATCAAAAATTCTACTTTCTCAGAAAAATCCCAAAATTTCACCTTAACAAAATATAGATGCTCTTATTTCAAAAATGAACTCCATTTTATAAAAATATTTTTATAAATATTTTTAATTAAATTTTTAATTAAAAAACACTATTCACTTGAAAAAACTAATACTTGACTAATAATTTTTGAAACTGATATTTAACAATTTTATTGAATCAAATTACTTAATCAAGTTGGCTAGATTATATTAATGCATTATTTAAGTTAGATTACTAAACCATTTGGTCACATTACTAATCCTAAGCATAAAATCACTATTCAGAATTAACTTTTCATCAAAAATTATGTTGATCTTATTAGACTCTAAATTTCGAATTGAACATAATTGTAGAAGACCATTTTTTGAAAATCATTACACATTTTTAATTATTTAAGGTTTATATAAACATTTTTTAAAAAATATCTTTTCTCTAAAATTCACCAAAAATATGAATACTATATTTATCCGGACATTTGAAAATTCATAAACTTCATCATAAGAAGAAATAAAAATTTTTATTTAAAACAAAGGATTACACAACGCAGTTACGGTCTCCTTACATAGCCCTTTATCACACCAGCATATGACCTAAGTGTACGGTGTGCTAAGGTGAGAGAATTCGAGGGAGGCTCGGCCAACATCGCAAGAGTAGTAATTTCTATCAGTTTGAACTTCTCGCGAAGGCGATTCCGTTCTAGCTTCACATGATGAAGTTCGTCTTGGGTTTGGTCCAGAGCAAAGCCCAGTGGGGCTACCTCCTTCCCAAGTTCTGTTAAATGGGCTTCGATCAGTCCAAGACTACTGGGTGAGGCCATCAAATCCTTATTCTATATTAATTAACCAATATCACTTGTATTTAGAGACAAAAGAAAACGGAACATTTTAGTTTCCAGCGGTCATATTCACAAATGGAAATATAACAGTCAAAACCCAACAGTCTCATTTTAATCAATCTCATGTTATCTAATGAAATATTTTTGTTGGGTATAAAAATAAAATGACACAAAAACTTAGGAAACAATATTAATTCAAAATTTCGGGTTGTTACAATCTTCCCCCCTTAAGAAATTGCGTCCTCGCAATTTTTATAATTAGGTTTTGAAATTTCATTGAAAGTACCACATCAGAAAAAGAGTCAGTAACACTATTACTTTAAAAGGAAAAAAAGGAAGTACAAAGGCCACCCGATTTAAGCCATACTAGGATTCCATGTAGGAAAACATGGATATGGAAGGAAAAAACAAAGGGTCAAGTTCTGAGGGAGAGTGATAGAAAACATGATTAGGAGAAAGTTGACAATATGAAAATCACAAACTTATGATTTGTATAAACGGTCTTTGATTACCCAGTAGGAAACATTAACAGACAACATTTTTGTTTTACGTTCCTTTTCATAGTTTTGAAGAATTCATTTACTATATAGAATAAAAACATAATGAAATATACCTACCTTCATGTAGAGTTTCATCCTTTAATAAGTTTCTACCAAAACTAATATTTTCTCCAAACGATGAGCATTCAAAACTACTTGGTCTCATCAAAGCACAAGAATTGTCTTATAGAGAATCACATAATACACCAAAGATTAACTATCTATTTATTCTATCTTTAAACATTATCCCAAAAATAGAAAGGGTAAGATAAAAAAACTCTTCCAAAATAAAGAAACCCAGAGGAAGGGAATCTACTTTAAATCTTCAAAGTTTCACGGTACTACCCAAAGTTCATCATAGCCCATTCCGTAAATAACTGTTCTTAAAATTTCTCAAAATAAACCAAACTAATATTGAAACCCAAATACAATAAGGATTTGATAACATAGTCTTCCAAGGAAAACTTTATCATTCATCTCCAAACAACATCAACCACTCCTAACATCTTATAACAAAAGTAACTAACCTAAACATATTTACCCCAAGATTGGTTAATCATTTCCATAAGTAACCTAAATTACTATAAGTCCACCTTAAAATCATCTATTCTTCAAAATATAAGTCAAACTTTACTCCTCAAAGAAAATACCGTAGTAATCTATTTACCTAGATCAAATAGGGTTCCCAAAATTGTGAATGTATTCCAAAATAATAATAATCTTTTAATCCCCGAATAATCTCTGTCATATTAATACGGAAATTGTCACATTTCCTATCACATTGGTTTTTGGGACATGTTCTTCCATTTCCCGCCATTAACTATGAAAATAAATTACAATTAGGGTTTTAAATACTTATCCAATAATCATGAAAATGAACTTAAAGAATAGAAGGATAACTTGTACAAGAAAATTATACCCTAACTTGTGATCCCCTAGGTTCCAAACTAGGTTATCCATGATCATATATTCTTATGTGAATATTTATTTTATTTTATCTTTGTTCCTTTAATAATGTTTCATACTAAGCATATGATTTTACCAAAGCATATCCCCCAGGAGTGTCGTAACCAAGAGTGCAGCAAGGCCCGTTTTCGTGTACCAATTCCCGTTTGAGTCTAGCTCAAAGTGGTGTTTTAAGGTTTTACCCCTATGTACATCTATTCTAGAGCCACCTCTACCTGCTCGTATCCAGATAGGGATGTATTTTCTTGGCAACCCCTTACTCAATACTCTCTAAAATACCAGGATGATTTCCTTTATTTAAACTTTTCTATAGGGTTCTTCCTGAAGTTTTAATATCCTAATTTCCACAAATAACTAAACCATCCTTTGATACCAATTATGGCATGCTTCCTTTTTATAACATAACTTTTCATTACATTTTATAAATCCAAGTATCTTTAAGGATAAGTGTCTTGGAAACCAGGAACTTAATACATGAAACAAAAAAATAACATTATTCTTAAACACATGAAAGGATTATCCTTATGTTCATCATAGAATCATTACTGCATCTCATAACCTAGGGACATACATCAAAAGAAAGGGTGAGCAGAAGGCCTAGTAAGGAAAACATTTAACATGTGAACTTGAGATACATCAACAATGTCATAAAAAGAACTTTAAGGCATGAGAATGAAATAATGAGGCATATCATAATAAAAATAACATATTTCATAACTTGAAGATGTGGCTACAACATTTAATATTTTAATAATTTCTTTCACCAAGGTCCATCCCCAAGGTTTCATTAAAAATTACCAAGGTTATTCACCAAGGTGTCGTTAAAAATAGTCATCTCTAGAGATTAAGTCTTTACCCAATGCATTGGAGCGCTATCAGGGTGCACTCTTGACATGCCTTTATTATCATGTGATCCACATATATCATCATCAATCATTTCATAAAAAACCCATATAGTATAAAAGAAATGGGTTTCATTTCATAATCATAACATTTTAAAAACTGTTTTAATGACATGGTCTTTATGTCACTTTAAACCCACGGAAAGGGAAAGCGGGTCTCATGTATGTAAATCCCAGAATTTAAAATAGAACATTTTGGTATATATGTAAATACCCCTTTAGAAGAAAGAGATATGAGTATTCACTTAATAAAATAAATGAATTTGAGAATAAGAGAGAGACATTTTGAGACGGAAATTCTATGGCATAACGGCTATGTTACGAGGTTTTAGAAAACATTGAACAGAGAGGGGACATGGGTCACCCACTCATAAATGATCCATAAAACAGTAGGGGGACAGAATATAAAGGGTATAAGAACATGGTAATGAAATTTTAAAGATATACCATATGAAAAGAAAAACATATAAGGATGTCAAAAATAAGATTTCTCTTATGAAAATTCGGCAGCCTAACAATGTCACTTAAACTTCAACAAAAATGAATTGATGAGATAAAATAGGGTCTATCATCATATGAACATAAAATATCAGTATGATAGATATAGATATAATACCCCAACATAATTAAAAAGAATTTGAAAGACCTGACATGAAAGTAGAACATTGAAAAAGGAGAATGGTGAAAGAATCCATTAAAAAAATAGGGAGCCTAACGGCGTCACTTAAACTTCAAAAAAAATGAATTGACGAGATCAAATAGGATATCTCATCATATGAACATAAAATATCAGTATGATATATATGGAGATCATACCCCAACATAATAAAAAGGAACTTGAAAGAATTGATATGAAAGTATAACTTGAAAACGAGAAGGGTGAAAGAACCACTTAAAAATTCGGCAGCCTAACAGCGCCACATAAAATTTCAAAATACTGAATTGAAGAGATAAAATGGGGTCTCTCATCATATGATCATAAAAGATCAGTATGATAGATATAGAGATAATACCCCAACATAATAAAAAGGAACTTGAAAGAATTGATATGAAAGTAGAACTTGAAAATGAGAAGGGTGAAAGGACCACTTAAAAATTCGGCAGCCTAACGACGCAACATAAATCTTCAAAATACTGAATTGAAGAGATCAAATGGGGTCTGTAACACCCGAGACATTTATAAGAAATATTTTTTTTATTTTATATAAATCATCAAAGGAATATTTCACTACACACAACACTATCTTGTCTTTCTTTACACACAATCGCGACCTTCCTTGATAGCTTGTGTCGTACGCAATACCGAGTTTCACTAAACAATGATATGCTATTAAAATATTATTAAAACTCGCCGTTATGAATAGTAATAACCACTTTTTGAAATTTTTTAAATTTTATTTTTCAAAATGGACTTCGTTTTTGGATTCAGAATACCGAAATTATCCTAGGGTGAAATTTTGGTATTTTTCTGGAAACTTCCAATTTTTGATGAATAGTGAAAACACTGGGTTACTATTTAAAAACCGACTATTTATTTAAATAATTATTTATTTTATTTAATTTTATTTTAGGTAAAAATTGATACATAATACCAATATATGTTCAATGTAATTCATTGGAGTAATTTTATAATAATTTTAGATATATAAAAATTGTATTTAACTTTTCACCGTCTTTTACCCACCTCCTAGGAGAATTTGAAAATTTACATAAAACTTAATTTTACCACTTCTGTGAGTGGAATTTCAAAAATCGGAGAGACACGGTTGATGTCAGTAAGTAAAATGTGGTTCAATGAGATGAAAATAATTTTTGGTGAATAGTAACTTTTTACTTTTATTTACCACGGTTAAAAGTAAATAGGGTAATTAAGGGTAAAAATGAAATTATTATTACCCTAACACATGTACTAATTCTATTGGATAAGTGTAATTTGACCAAAAAAAACCTTAGGAATAAATTATGACCATTTAGGACCACTTGGATTAGATTAGGACATTTATTATAAATTTATTTAAAGAAGGGTTAAAATAGTTAAAATCAAAGTTTAATAAGTAAATAATTTTTAATATTGGATTATACAGAAGATAAATTCAACTATAAATATTCATTAGAAAGAAAAACAATTTCCTACATAATGATATTTTTTTTTAATTTTTAGACATTAAATAATTTAATTTATTTATGACACAATGAGGATGCAGTAATTATCTTATTAATGAAATATTGACATAATTAATGTTATAAATACACAAATAAATGTAATTTGAGACTTTTTATGAATTCAAATAATTTTTATATGTTACTGTGACATGTTAGTATTTATTTAATTCACTTTTTTCGAACTAATCATTCTGTTATGATTTTCACAAAAATCAATTACTAAATAGTGTCAAAATTGACATTAAATAGTTTTTAAAAAAAATATTATATTATTAATTGTTATTTTATTCCTAAAAATCTAAGGATCTGCCAAATTACTTAGATAAGGATATATATACTAATAATAAACAACTTGGGGTTCTTTTGTCTTGTTATAGTAAGTTTATTAACCTTATAGTGTAAGAAAACAAGAAGACACGGTAAAAGTAAAATTATTTAACTTAAAGTTAAATCTAAATGATAAGTTACAAATAGGAACCAAAACTTGTCTAAATTATATTGCATTAGATTATTTCGACACATCCCCACCTTAGCTTTGAAATAAATCAATTTGGAGCTATTTAAAATTGGATATGACTTTATAATAAAATAATATTTTTAGTTTTTCCAAAGGTGCCCCTCTCCTCCCTTATAAAAGGGAACCTCCTCCCTCTCTTCCTCACACCACTTTGAGCCTTCAAGCTCGGCAAAACCCTACCAATTTCTCCTCTACACTTCCCTAGAAACATCATAAGGGTCCTGGTCTTCTTCAAAGACCAATTTTAGTGCCGTAAAAGGAGGTATCAAAGAGTTGCTTCAAAGAAGAGGTAATGTCTGTTACCAATTCTTTCAACTTTATTTCTTCTTCCAATTATTCTTATTTAGTTGTTTCATTATGAAGTAATAACATCAGTAGCACTCATATACTGATATGTTATTATAAGTATTAAACAACCCTATTTCACCATCTATCCATCCTACGGAAAAACGAAATCACCGCGCGTGCGTACGTACGGAATACTGTCTCCACGCCATGGTGTAATCTATTTTCCACCACCACCATACTTGGATGGGTATAATGGTGTAAATAATAACTATATATGATTATTGTAATGTGATATTGATTCTGAAATAGTATACATACACTCAAATACAATTTCACGATCATGGGAACGATATCATCGCTCGTGCGTACGTACGGAATACCGTCTCCACGATGTGATGCGACTTGTTCTACATGATATTCATTGCTTAATGATTATATAAACGAATTGAATGAATTAATATGATATATATTACACTAATACAATTCTAGAAAAGCGGTATCTATAAACTAAAAAGAAGAATAATAATTTATTCAAAAAAACACGCATAAGAACAAAAAGTAATAAACACCCAGATAACAAGTAGCAATGAAATATTACTAATAATTAGCTAAGAATATGACCATATATGATATCATAACAATTATTATGATTATGGAATAAGTCAATGACATTATTTAAATCATTATACAGGAGGTTCGGACACTTACGAAGCAAATCGGACCTAAGGTAAGGGAAAATCTCACAATCTCATTTTTATCCGAGATTATTTATACTTCAGAATTTACTGGGGAATATTTTATCATCCACATCCATGTTTCCTCAATATGTAATATTATTTCCATCAAAATAAAATTTTTTAAATCCATTTTTACCCTTCGGTGGGTTTTTGGTAAAAGATATGAAAGGAATCTTTTGTCGTTTTTCGTACGAGGTACTTTTTGACTTTTCCGACAAAAGTACGAGAAGAATGTTTTTTTTAACTTATACGGCATGAATGGATTTTAAAAAAATTATTTCCAAGAAGCTTCCTTTAAATGTTTTCAAGTTTATTTTTAATCAACTTCTTTTAGTTTAAAATTGTATGACATGTTAAGAAAGGAAAAATGTTTTTGAAGTAGAAAGGATATTTTCCTCCAGAATGGAGTTCAAGTGTTTTATCAAAATTATTTTCCATCTAAGATAATATAGGGTTCTTTTTATAACCTTATTATTACATTGATTTGATTATTTTGTGATGAAATTATTTTTATGATTTCCTTTATCTTATATGAATTGTTTTATGATGTCATGATGTTTAAGAATCCCATTTTCATTACATGGGTTATGCAATGATGTATGATTTTTTTATTTTGTGGAACACATAAGAATTGTATCATTATGAGATGGGTGGGACCTATATATCCCTCCAAATCGTTGGGTAAATATTTTATATCTCATGAGATAGACATGGCTGGAATGGCAGGTTAAACCATTTCAGTGAAACAGGACTGAAACGAGGAATGAACTCGGTTCAGAAATGGACTTTGTCCACTAAGATAGTCTTGGCAATGAGTCTTGACTAATAAGAAATGATTCTCTATGATTATGTGTGTATGACACAAAGTTTCATGTTTTAAGTTATGATTATTGAGATTACATTTCACTAATATGATTTATCCCATGTTATGAAATTATGATCTCTTTTCCAGGTAAAGATTTCCAAAATGTTATGTTCTTATGAATATCATGTGATTGATATTTGTTTTGTTTACCCTTACTGAGCATTTGAGCTCACCCTTTTGTATGTTTTCTTTCCCCAGGTCAGGAAGAAGGTTATTAAGTAGGATATGCCAAAAGGGACTCTAGATATGATGAAATAAATGGGAGGCAACGTAGATGCTTTATGAAGCAGTTGTTTATGTTTCCCAGTTTCTAAAGACACTATACCTATATGGTCATTTCATGGATTTGTTATATGTTGTAATAAGTGTACTTCAATTTTTAAGTACTAACAATGTATGTAAAGTATGGGTTGTTTTAGGGTCTCCCATCATATTATCATAAAAGATCAGTATGATAGATATATAGATCATAACCCAACATAGTAAAAAGAAACTTGAAAGAATTGATATGAACGTATAACATGAAAACGATAAGGGTGAAAGAACCACTTAAAAATTCGGCAGCCTAACAGCGCCACTTAAAACATCAAAATACTGAATTGAAGAGATCAAATGGGTTCTCTCATCATATTATCATAAAAGATCAGTATGATAGATATTGATATCATACCACAACATAATAAAAAGAAACTTTAAAGAATTGATATTAAAGTAGAACTTGAAAATGAGAAGGGTGAATGAACCACTTAAAAATTCGGCATCCTAACAGCGCCACTTAAAATTTCAAAATACTGAATTGAAGAGATAAAATGGGGTATCTCATCATATTATCATAAAATATCAGTATGATAGATATAGAGATCATACCCCAACATAATAAAATGAAACTTGAAAGAATTAACATGAAAATAGATCTTAAAAAAAGAGATGGGAGAAAGAATCTGTTACAAAAATTTCGGCAGCCTAACAGCGCCACTTAAACATTCATAAAACGAAATGATGAGAGTAAGAGGGGATATATAATCATATGAACATGAAAAGGGATGTAAGATTAATATAAAAGAACATTCTCCAACATAATAACATGGAGCATAAAAGAAATTACATAAAAGAGATTACTTGAAAAGAAAGAGAGAGGTCAGATCCCTTACCTTAAAACGTAACTCTTAAAACTCAATTTTTGGGACCTTGAGGGATTGGGGGCACCTTGGGAGGACTTATAGGGAGGTAATGAGACCAAAGCATCGTTGGGGGAGAGTTGGGAGTCGAATGGATGAGAGGATGGCTTGGTATTTATATGGAAAGTGAGGGGACAAGGCATTAATGGCCAAGGGACACCTCATTAGTGGTTTTGGCAAAACCATGGGCTTGCCCATGGTATTTTTCCATGGTATTGGCCACTTGGGAAACCTCATACCTTATCTTACTATTTATAAGTCGACCATATTGATTAAATACTTAATACATCATTTAAGGATGTCATTAAACACCAGTAACTTAAAAATTGTATTTTAACTATTCATCGAAAATTCAACTTTCTCAGAAAAATCCCAAAATTTCACCTTAACCAAATATCGATGATCTGATTTAAAAAATGAACTCCATTTTATAAAAATATTTTTATAAATATTTTTAATTAAATTTTTAATTAAAAACACTATTCACCCGAAAAAACTAATACTTGACTAATAATTTATGAAACCGTTATTTAACCATTTTATTGAATCACATTACTTAATCAAGGTGCCTATATTATATTAATGCATTATTTAAGTGAGATTACTAACACATTTGGTCACATTACTAATCCTAAGCATAAAATCACTATTCATAATTTACTATTCATCGAAAATTAAGTTGATCTTATTAGACTCTAAATTTCGAACTGAACGTAATTGTAGAAAACCATTTTTTGAAAATCATTACACATTTTTAATTATTTAAGGTTTACATAAACATTTTTTTAAAATATCTTTTCTCTAAAATTCACCAAAAATATGCATACTATATTTATCCAGAAATTTGAAAATTCATAAACTTCATCATAAGAAGAAATAAAAAATTTTATTTAAAAAAAAGGATTACACAAGACAGTTACGGTCTCCTTACATAGCCCCTTATCACACCAGCATAGAACCTAAGTTTAAGGTGTGATAATGTGAGAGAATTCGAGGGAGTCTCGGCCAACATCGCACGAGTAGTAATTTCTATCAGTTGGAACTTCTCATGAAGGCAATTTTCTTCTAGCTTCACACGATGAAGTTTGGCTTGGGTTCGGTCCAGAGCAAAGCCCTATAAGGCTACCTCCTTCCCAAGTTCTGTTAAATGGGCTTCGTTAGGTCCAAGACTACTGGGTGAGTCCATAAAATCTTCTTTCTATATTAATTAACCATGATCACTTGCATTTAGAGACAAAAGAAAACGAAACTTTTAGTTTCCAGTGGCCATATTGACCAATGGGAATATAACAGTCAAAACCCAATGGTCTCATTTTAATCAAACTCATGTTATCTAATGAAACATTTTTGTTGAGTATAAAAATAAAATGACAGACAAAATTAGGAAACAAGATTTATTCAAAATTTCGGGTCTTTACAATCTTCTCCACTTAAGAAATTGTGTCCTACCAAGTTTTATAATTGGGTTATGAATTTTCATTGAAAGTCCCACATCAGAAAAAGATTCAGTAACACTATTACTTTAAAAGGAAGAAAAGGAAGTACAAAGGCCACCCGAGTTAACCCATACTAGGATTCCATGTAGGAAAATAGGGATATGGAAGAAAAAAACAAAGGGTCAAGTTATGAGTGAGAGTGATATAAAACATGATTATGAGAAATTTAACAATAAGAAAATCACAAAATTATGATGTGTATAAATGGTCTTTGATTACCCAGTAGGAAACGTTAACAGACAACATTTTTGTTTTACGTTCCTTTTCATAGTTTTTAAGAATTCATTTACTACATAGAATAAAAACATAAGGAAATATACCTACCTTAAAGTAGAGTTTCATCCTTTAATAAGTTTCTACCAAAACTAATCTTTTCTCCAAACGATGAGCATTCAAAACTACTTGGTCTCATTAAAGCACAAGAATCATCTTATAGAGAATCATATAATCCACCAAAGATTAACTATCTATTTCTTCTATCTTTAAACATTATCTCAAAAATATAAAGGGTAAGATAAAACAACTCTTCCAAAATAAAGAACCCCAGAGGAAGGGAAACTACTTTAAATCCAAAGTTCCATGGTACTACCCAAAGTTCATCATAGGCCATTCCGTAAATAATTGTTCATAAAATTACTCAAAATAAACCAAACTAATATTGAAACCCAAATACAATAAGGATTGGATAACATAGTCTTCCAAGGTAAACTTTATCATTCATCTCCAAACAACATCAACCACTCCTAACATCTTATAACAAAAGTAACTATCCTAAACATATTTACCCCAAGATAGGTTAATCATTTCCATAAGTATCCTAAATTACTATAAATCTACCTTAAATTAATCGATTCTTCAAAATATAATTCAACCATTACTCATCAACGAAAATACCATAGTAATCTATTTACCTCGATCAAATAGGTTTCCCAAAGTAGTGAATGTCTTCCAAAATAATAATCATCTTTTAATACCCTAATTATATCTTTCATATTAATACGGAAATCGTCACATTTCCTATCACAGTTTTTGTTGGGACATGTTCTTCCATTTCCCGCCATTAACTAAGAAAAGAAAGTACAATTAGGGGCTTGAATACTTAGCCAATAATCCTGAAAATCAACTTAAAGCATAGAAGGATAACTTTTACAAGAAAAGTATACCCTAACTTGTGATCCCCTAGGTTCCATACTAGGTTATCCATGATCATATATTCTTATGTGAATCTTTATTTTATTTTCTCTTTATTCCTTTAATAATGGATCATACTAAGCTTATGAATTTACCAAAGCATATCCCCCATGAGTGTCATAACCAAGAGTGCAGAAAGGCCTATTGTCGTGTACCAGTTCCCGTTTGAGTCTAGCTCAAAGAGGTGTTTTCGGGTTTTACCCCTATGTACATTTGTCCCAGAGCCACCTCTACCTGCTCGTATCCAGACAGGGATGTATTTGCTTGGAAACCTCTTACTCAATACTCACCAAAATACCATGAAAATTTCCTTTATTTAATCTTTTCTATATGGTTCTTCCTAAATTTTTCATATCCTAATTTCCACAAATAACTAAACCATCCTTTGATACCAACTATGGCATCTCGCCTTTTTATAACATAACATTTCATGACATTTTACAAAACTGAGGATCTTTAAGGTTTAGTGTCTTGGAAACCAGGAACTTAATACATGAAAAAAACATTCTTCTTAAACACTTGAAAGGATTATCCTTATGTTCATCCTAGTTTCATTACTACATCTCATAACCTGGGGACATACATCAAAAGAAAGGGTGATCAGAAGGCCCCGTAAGGGAAACATTTAACATGTGAACTTGAGATACATCAACAATGTCATGAAAAGAACTTTAAGGCATGAGAATGAAATCATGAGGCATATCATAATAAAAATAACATATTTAATAACTTGAAGATGTGTCTACAACATTTAATATTGACAATCAATTCTTTCACCAAGGTCCATCCCCAAGGTGTCATTAAAAATTACCAAGGTTATTCACCAAGGCGTCGTTAAAAATAGTCATCTCTAGAGATTAAGTCTTTACCCAATGCACTAGAGCGCTATCAGGGCGCACCCTTGACATGTATTTATTATCATGTGATCCAAATATATCATCATCAATCATTTCATTAACAACCCATATAGCATAAAATAAATGGGTTTCATTTCATAATCCTAACGTTTTAAAAACTGTTTTAAAGACATGATCTTTATGTCACTTTAAACCCACTGAAAGGGAAAGCGGGTATCATGTATGTAAATCCCAGAATTTAAAATAGAACATTTTGGTATATATTTGAATACCTTTTAACAAGAAATATCTTTGAGTATTCACTTAATAAAATAAATGAATTTGAGAATAAGAGAGAAACATTTTGAGACGGAAATTCTGTGGCATAACGGCTATGTTACGAGGTTTTAGAAAAAATTGAAAAGAGAGGGGACTTGGGTCACCCACTCATAAATGATCCATAAAATAGTAGGGGGATAGAATATAAATGGTATAAGATCATGGTAATGAAATTTGGAAGATATAACATATGAAATGAAAAACATGGAAGGAAGTCAAAAATAAGATTTCTCTTATGAAAATTCGACAGCCTAACGGCGTCACTTAAACTTCAACAAAAATGAATTGATGAGATAAAATAGGGTCTCTCATCATATGAACATAAAATATCAGTATGATAGATATAGATATCATACCCCAACATAATAAAAAGTAACTTGAAAGACTTGACATGAAAGTAGAACATCGAAAATTGAGAAAGGTGAAAGAATCCATTAAAAAAATCGGGAGCCTAACGGCGTCACTTAAACTTCAACAAAAATGAATTGACGAGATCAAAAAGGATCTCTCATCATATGAAAAAAAAAGATTATGATGATATATATGTAGATAATACCCCAACATAATAAAAAGAAACTTGAACGAATTGATATGTAAGTAGAACTTGAAAACGAGAAGGGTGAAAGAACAACTTAAAAATTCGGCAGCCTAACGGCGCCACTTAAAACTTCAACATACTGAATTGAAGAGATAAAATGGGGTATATCATTGTATTATCATAAAATATCAGTATTATAGATATGGAGATAATACCCTAATATAATAAAAAGGAACTTGAAATAATTGATATGAAAGTAGAACTTGAAAACGAGAAGGGTGAAAGAACCACTTAAAAATCGGCAGCCTAACGACGCCACTTAAAACTTCAAAATAATGAATTGAAGAGATAAAATGTGGTATCTCATCATATGATCATAAAATATCAGTATGATAGATATAGAGATCATACCCCAACATAGTAAAAAGAAACTTGAAAGAATTGATATGAAAGTAGAACTTGAAAACGAGAAGGGTGAAAGAACCACTTAAAAATTCGACAGCCTAACGGCGCCACTTAAAACTTCAAAATACTGAATTGAAGAGATCAAATTGGGTATCTCATAATATGATAATAAAATATATGTATGATATATATAGATATCATACCCTAACATAATAAAAATAAACATGAAACAATTGATATGAAAGTAGAACTTGAAAACGAGAAGGGTGAAAGAACCACTTAAAAATTCGGCAGCCTAAAGGCGCCACTTAAAACTTCAAAATACTGAATTGAAGAGATAAATGGGGTGTCTAATCATATGATCATAAAATATCAGTATGATTTATATAGAGATCATACCCCAACATCATAAAAAGAAACTTGAAAGAATTAACATGAAAATAGATCTTAAAAAAGAGATGGGAGAAAGAATCCGTTACAAAAATTTCGGCTTCCTAACGGCGCCACTTAAACATTCATAAAACGAAATGATGAGAGTAAGAGGGGATATCTCATAATATTCACATGAAAAGGGCAGTAAGAGGAATATAAAATAACATCCTCCAACATAAGAACATGGAGCATAAAAGAAATGACATAAAAGAGATTACTTGAAAAGAAAGAGAGAGGTCAGATCCCTTACCTTAAAATGTAACTCTTAAAACTCAAAGGTTGGGGACTTGAGGGATTGGGGAACCTTGGGAGGACTCTTTGGGAGGTAATGAGACCAAATCTTCGTTGGGGGAGAGTTGGGAGTCGAATGTATGAGAGGATGGCTTGGTATTTATATGGAAAATGAGGAGACAAGGCATTAATGGCCAAGGGACACCTCATTAGTGGTTTTGGAAAAACCATGGGCTTGCCCATGGTATTAGCCACTTGGGACACCTCATACATTATCTTACTATTCATAAGTCGAACATATTGATTAAATACTTAATACATCATTTAATGATGTCATTAAACACCTGTAACTTAAAAACTGTATTTTAACTATTCATCGAAAATTCAACTTTTTCAGAAAAATCCCAAAATTTCACCTTAACCAAATATCAATGCTCTGATTTCAAAAATGAACTCCATTTTATAAAAAAAAATTCTAAATATTTTTAATAAAATTTTTAATTAAAAACACTATTCACCTGAAAAAACTAATACTTGACTAATAATGTATGAAACTATTATTTAACCATTTTATTGAATCATATTACTTAATCATGGTGCCTAGATTATATTAATGCATTATTTAATTGGTATTACTAACCCATTTGGTCACATTACTAATCCTAAGCATAAAATCACTATTCATAATTTACTATTCATCAAAAATTAAGTTGATCTTATTAGACTATAAATTTCGAACTGAACATAATTGTAGAAGACCATTTTTTAAAAATCATTACACATTTTTAATTATTTAAGGTTTACATAAACATTTTTTTTTAAATATCTTTTCTCTAAAATTTACCAAATTTATGCATGCTATATTTATCCGGACATTTGAAAATTCATAAACTTCATCATAAGAAGAAATCAAAATTTTTATTTAAAACAAAGGATTACACAAGGCAGTTACGGTCTCCTTACATAGCCCCTTATCACACCAGCATAGGACCTATGTGTAAGGTGTCCTAAGGTGAGAGAATCTGAGGGAGGCTCGGCCAACATTGCACGAGTAGTAATTTCTATCAGTTTCAACTTCTCGCGAAGGCGATTCCATTATTGCTTCACACGATGAAGTTCGGCTTGGGTTTGGTCCAGAGCAAAGCCCAGTGGGGCTACCTCCTTCCCATATTCTATTAGATGGGCTTCAATCGGTCAAAGACTACTGGGTGAGGCCATCAAATCTTCTTTTTATATTAATTAACCAAGATCACTTGTATTTAGAGACAAAATAAAACGAAATTTTTAGGTTCCAGCGGTCATATTGACAAATGGGAATATAATAGTCAAAACCGAACGGTCTCATTTTAATCAAACTCATGTAATATAATCAAACAGTTTTTTTGAGTATAAAAATAAAATGACAAACAAAATTAGGAAACAAGATTTATTCAAAATTCCGGGTCATTACATGGGAACCATATTTTTATGGGAATATAAAATCAACGTCTATTTACAAGAAACTCTCCCAAGGCCCTCATAAACGGATAGGGAAAATAAATAAATTTTGGATCTCACCCTTCACATTTTCACTTCTCAAGAGGCTTCACTACAACAATCTCACTGATGAGATCAATATCCATAAAATTGTTTTCACTATTTTCTCTAAACTTTTACATTGTAATTAGCCCTATGAAGAAGTAGATCATATATTCCAATTTTTTCAAATAGCATTCACTCTCTAGAAAACCATATTTGATATATTTTAGGTCCAGCTACTGCAGGAAACTAATATCAATGAATTCTTACATTCACTTATTGACATCCTAATTTTAAATTAGGTATTTATCTTGTTACAGGAGGTTTTTTCAGAATTGGTACATGTGATAAAGAGAGGCCACAACATGGTTTATCATGATCAGGCATGCTTCGGTGTAAAATATGCTGCGATGGAAATTATGTTGGTAGCCAAACATTCCAACTCAAAACACTCATTTCACTATAATAATTCTATGTAGGACTTCTCATTCCTCGAGAACCTATAGTTTGATGGCAGATTTCGTCCTCCTCACTACACTATTGATTTCTGTTAGACACCTCTATTTGCTAACTGGATCAAATGTTATATGAATAGGGTATCAAAAGGGAATCTAGTACCAGTAGTATTTGTGTTTATTTTTATAGATTCAGTTAGGGAGATCATTGACTCTCAACATAGAACATGTGGCATTTCTTAGGCCTTAAATGCATAGGTGGTTGGCCTTCTAAGTATTGTTTTTTTACTCAACAAAAGAATTTGAACAGTATGTGGTTAGTGTGTGACTCCACTTCTAACATTCAATCCATCGTGAGTGGATAAGTCTATCTTTCATTGAAGATGATCACAAAATAGTACAAATTCCTTGAAAATATCTCATCAACGAATTACATCATCAATAATATCAATCGGGAAGGTAATTCTCTAGCATACGCACATTCTAGTAAAGGAGTACATGAAGAGGCTTGTGTTTTTTCAAGCACCATTCCTGAGGATCTTTTTCCTTTGTTCATAAAGGATAAATTTAGGCTTTCATATTATAAACTAATGTAAGCTTCCTTTCATTTTTAATATTAGATCCAATGTGAAATCCTTTTTCAAAAAAACATTCACATCCACCATAATATAAATGAATATTAAATTTAAATAATATAACATATATATATAAATTAAATGTAATAAAATATGAGGTAATAAAATGAATCCATCTAATATAACAATGGAATCCAAAATAGATTCTATCCCATATACTGATGACATGATAGTGGTCATCATCATGAGATCTCTACTAATTTATAAATACAAATCTATTTTCTATATCCATTCTCCATGATCCTCTATGCTCTACATCATTTGATCTTCATGGACATAATTAGAATGATGTGCAAGTGTGCATGAATGGGATAGTATAACAATACTATGTATTGGTGTCCCAAGTAGAGAGCTGGAATCATAAGCATCTAGTTTATATGTTCAACATTATTGAGTAAATTATATACAATAAGATTCCAACCTACATCATCACCATGGACATCCATGGGAAATCCATAGCTAAATTTCATCTCACTCACCAAATATCATTGTTCTTCTACAAGAAAACTATAATCATGTATCACAACACATCCAGGGTTTATTATGTTATAATTTACCAGGGACTCACTAATCGTGAAATACTAGAAGAAATACATGTCACCACCTATATCAGAAGTACTGGAGGAAATTCATATCTCTTTTTGTATTGATAGTGCTTTAGGAAATGAATACCTCAATATAGAGAAAATAAAAATTTGAAAATCTAAAAACCAATACATGTATAGATACTAATTGAAATAGAAATATGTAGGGATAAATCTCTATTCTGGAATAATAGAGTAAAACCACATCTCCCAGGGTTATACAATATATCCATCCCACCTACGTGACATCCCTAGTGTCCCCACCACCACCAGAAATCTTTTTTTTTTTCATTTTCTGAAGCCGGTTTAAGGGGTTTCCGGTACCCATACAGTCTTCCAACTACATCATCACATCCGAATAACAAACCACAATTCAAATTTCAAAACATGTCACCGCCAGCCTCCTCGAACACTGAACCCGAATCAACATGCGCTCACAGTCTTAACACGCCTGTCAACCACTCCCGCGACAGCACTGACACCTCGCGCCGCGCACCGTACGTCAATCCATCAGCCTGCACGCAAATAGAGCCACTATTCAACGGAACGCCGGCAAGATGCACCGGCTCCCTTCGACGTCGTCACCGGCGACCGGAAAGTCGCCCCTGGTTTATCATCTTGATTAAGAGGTGTTTTAGGATGAAATAGTGAGAATTTGGTGACTTTCTCTATGTTTTATGGTTGAAGTAACCAGAAAAACTAAGTATGTAGCTTGTTTATATCTTGATAGTGGTGATCCTTATGGTTAATACATGGTTTATTTAACCATTCATGTAAACTACGCAACACACCCAAAGAGGGGTATTATTTTTATTTTGGTTACTTTTTACGTTGGATTTCTTCCCTTTTCCTCCTCACTCGATTTCCCCAAACTTGGATTCCTCCCATGGGTGGACTCCCTCTCTAAATCTCCTAAAATGTAATTTTGATGTATTTTTAAGTGATTTTTTCAGAGGTTAAAAATGTTAGGGCTTTCCTTTCCTTCCACGTTGGTTTTCTCTCCTTTCCCCCATTCCTCTAACCCTAGTGGCCATGCTTAGTTGATTTCCATACCTAGGGTTGCTCTAAAATTGTGGTTTTTTCCTAGGGGTTTTTCACCATAGACTGAGACCTAATATGGAAGATTTTTTCCAAGGATACATGATTCCACCACTTGCGGTAGGAGTTTCATTTTCATTTACCTTTATTTAAGAGTTATATGATTTCTTGATTCTTTAAAACTGTTATATATTTAATTTGATGATATTAATGATATCTAGTTTGGATTTTTCTATGGTTTTTCAAGAATTGGTGGTTTTTCCTTTGGAAAAATCGGGTGATTTTCTTAGTTCAATGGAACAAGGTTTTGAAATGGTGTTTTATTCATTCATAATATTTGGAAATTTACAAAGGGTTTTTCCTTGTGAAACACACTTGTTCTTTGGTATTTAGGGCAAATGGTGTTCTCAAAGTGGGCTCTCTTTTTGTTTAAAGGGTTCCCTTATTTTAAAAAGTATTTTGGTTTAACAACGTGAAATTAGAGTTTCCATTGACTTATTTAGTTGTATTTAAAAGTGTTTCTGAATTTTTTGGATTTTTTTGATTTCCAAATTATTTTAAAATTTTATTTCCAAATGTATATGATATAAAAGAAGGTCTAGTTGGCACATGTGATGTGATGTCAATTTTTACTGTGTTGATCACCTTCTATTATTGATGATGTAGTGTTATCCATGTGATGGATGCTTTTTTATGTTATTTGTGTTGTTCTAATAGATTGGGGATCTCATTAAGTGTGTTACATGAAGTGGGATGGATGTGTTTTTGATTTTATCCCTAGGTTCTTTGTTTTTATCATTGGATGAAATCATTTTCTCATGGCCCACCACCATTTTTATTTCATGGATAACCTAATGATACTAAATGGGAAGTAGTGGGGAATTTTTAGTCAAATTGAGATCTTACCAATAGCTAGTCCCCTTAGTTGTATGTAACACTTTGAAATGGAAATTTCCACATATGAGACTACTTAGAGTGATTTGGTTGATAGATGTGTTACCGTTAACCTACCAGTAGTAGGTCCACTTATACATGTCTTGTGTTTCTCCATTAGTCCTTGTGGTGTTGTCTCATGCTATTTCTCATATTATTATTTTTATGTATTGGAATTTGAGATGATTATTTATTTTATATAAATATTGATGTTTTGAATAATTAACAGTTTAGAATTGGTGTTGACTAGTTTTATTCAATCCAATTAATATAATACTTTGTCACCTCTTATGGTGGTGATTTCATTGTTGTTTCCATTATTTCCATTATTGCCTTTGAATTTGGTTAGTAAAAATATTTTAATGGAAAAGGGGGGAAACAGTTCCAAAGTTTTAGTATTGTTGGATGTTCTTTTGAAATGTTTTAAACCTAGTCTTGGGTTTCTTCCAAAATAATTATGTTGTATTAATGTCAAGTTTTTTAATTGATATTGTTTTTGGTAACAACGTTATTATGGAATGATTTTCAAATGTTTGGATTTGAGAAAGTTTGTGGTCCTTGTTTAGTTTGTCTCTATATAGTGTAATATGGAAATGGAAACCTGTTTTTTACATTATTTTCAAACTAGTGGTTTTGGTTTCATTTATAAAAGGAATGAATCAAGTGCATGGTGGTATCTTATGTGATTTGGCTCAAACCCTACATACTCATAATGATGGGTATGTAGTATTCTTTTCTTCTATAGGTTCTTTTAGGTTTTTAATTTCAAGTTGGATTTCAGTGTCGTCTTCTTTGGGAAGTGGATGATCGTCAGGAAAATAGTGGTGACTAGAGAACTACGTGGATATGGTGATCGGTCCTTCAGTTTCATGGAATATATTGGCTAGATTTTCATTCAGCTCTTTCGTAATTTTCTTTTTTCGATCTTTGGTTATAGTTTTGTATTAATTATATTAAATGTTAATTTCTACTGAGTTTTCTTTTGGTTTATATCATTGTTTCTTTTGGTATATGCCTTGTTTAGATGTTTATGTATGGTTTATTGAGTGTGAAACCATTCCCAAAGGTTATTTTCGATACCCTTGATGATTTTCATTACCCGGGGGCAGGGATCTTTCTTGGGTTTGTGGTGGGATATCTTAGAATTCATCTAGATGGATGTTCTAGGTTGGTTCACTATAAAATAGTATCAAAGACACCCTATTTGTGATTTGGGATATGTCTAGGTAGTATGGACACTAGGATTGTTATTAGGGTTTCATTGGAGTGTGCAGTAAAGGGTCTTACCGGCTCTTTGACACACTAAACCACTAGTTTCCATCGGTGTATCAGGATTTATTCTTGATATTGAGTTTATATTTGGATTTTTGGATAGATTTTTTATGTGTTGATAATATTGTTTGATCCTTATTGAGTTCATTAATGAATTTAGGGGTTATTTTGAGTTTCAAAGGTGAAAATAGTGAGCATTACAAGGTTTCATGGTTGTCATTCAAGGTCTCGTAAACCCCATTCTTACCATGCAACAAGGATATACAACCATGATATTTCATGTTACACATTTTGAGCCTAGATTAACAGCCCATGAATTCGAACCGTGCATAGTGAAATTTACATTCCCTGGTTGTTTTCAATAACCATTTCTTCTTTTATTGGCTCATATAGAGTATTTCACTTGATTATTATCCTATGCGGTATTTTTAACCAGTGTTATAATGGAAAGTGGTGTAATGAATTTGGTCTAATCAGATATGTGGGATTATGTTCTTGGTTTTGTCTATTGTGGACATCAATTAAAAAAATAGAAAATTGGTTTTTAGAGAGGAGGACATGTTCTATTTTTGAAAACCATTTAGTGAAAATTTGAAAACCATTTTTATTTTGTTTTGAAACTAATATAAGAAACACTTTCTGATTAGAAAGAAATTTTAGTTCGAAAAGTGGAATTTTTTTAAACATTTTAGTTCTTAAAGTTGGTGTTATAATAAATTGGTTTATTAAAAGTGTTTTACTTGAGATGGTTTAATTCCAAGAATATTTTTGATTTTTTTTTGGAAATGAGTTTGAGAATTCCCTTTTTATGAAAAATAATGTGATGATTTTGAATAAGAAGGGGGTAAACTCATGGTTTAAATGAATTTTGAGTATGGTGGGTATCAGTAATAGATTGGGGTTTTGACAAAAGATCAATGGAAAACAAATGATATTTTCAAGTATATTTGAATTTTTTTCCAAATAATTTTCTAAAATGGTGTTTTATATAATTCCCTTGGTTTTTGGACAACTTTTTTTATTTGAGGATCATGGGTATTTGGGCCCATGTCTTGTGTTGTTTGATAAGTGCCACCCAAAAAAAATTATTTTCATATGATATAGTATTGTTCCTAAGGAATATATTTGAATGGTTTTGTTCTTATGGTTTTAAACATCTTCATTAATGTTGTCATTCCTTTAGTTCTCAGTGGTTTTAAAATGATCTAGTGTTAAGGATTAACCCTTTTTCGTTGGTTTTTTTGTTTTTAAAACATGATCATGGGGAATTGTTTTTCTTAAAAGATATTTATCACTTTTAATTTCACGTGAGGCTTGGAAATACTAGTAGTGTTAATTTTAAAAGGTTGATTTAAAATTTAATATGAAATTTTAAATGGGTTTTAACCTCATCTCATTCAAGAAATGAAATAGGAGGTATGGTTCTCAATCATTAAAAGGATTTCTTGACTGATTGAATAGTGATTTAAGGGTACAAGTGATTTAGAAATTAATGGAAAATTGTTTACAAATAATGTTCTATTTTAAAAAAAATTACCTTGATTGGGTCTCCATAAAAAAATTAAAGGGGTTTTTTAATCTAGTCATGGATGTTAAAGTTAATGATTTGGTTTTTTAAATTTTTCATCTTTTTTATTGTGAAAATTAATTTTGAGGATGTTTTTCAATAGGAATTTTAGCAGTTTGGTTTGGAAATAATGGTTTTAAGTGTCAATTTAACCATTGAAAATGTCAATTTTGGAGTTTTCATAAATGAAATGGGTAATTGGTGTTTTAATTCAATTTCTAATTATATTGTGAAAACTATTTGGACAGTAGAATTTGTAAAAGAAATGTGTTATGCTTTGACTTTTTTTGGAAAGTGTTTTAAATGAGGCTAAAATATGTTTTGGATGGTTACACAGTTTTTAGAAAGTGGCCCTATTTTGTTGTTTTTCAAAAGGCGATGAGGTCTAAAAAGTGATTTTTAAGTAACTGTTTTATTAAATCCTAATCTGAGTGATTTTTAAATTATTTTCTTTGTTTTTTCCTTGGAGATTGGGTGTCTTCGTATAAGTGTTGGGTTTTTTGTATGGGATGAATACCTCATTGTTTCAATTGTTGTACTTTCATTCCTCTAGTGTTTTCATATGACATGTCTTGTTTTAAGGTCAGTTTCCTATGGATAGGGGAATAAGAATCCATTGGGTTGGTATGTGTGTAAATAAGATGGTTGTTTCATTTGGAAATTAAAGAACATGATAGTTCTAGTCTTACAGGGGTCACCATGGAATGGTGTTATGAGGTTAGGTTCATAGTTTAACCCTAGAGTATGGTGACCCAGGTCAAGGGAATATTCCATCTCTAGTTGTGTCATGCCTTGAAATATATCCATTATAGAGGTGAGTGTAAATCTTGTTGATGGATTGACCATGTGAGTGTTGAGTTTTTGTTAGGTTGGTTTTCCTCTGAAGAGGTGAGATCTATTTTCAAAGTGTTCTTTAGAGATTTTTTGAAATGTTTTTCTATAGTGGAGGTCATTATTCGAGGTGTTATCTTCTATTAAAGAATTTAAGAGATTTATAAATAATAGGGAGACCATGACTGGTCTCCGTTTCCTTTTTGGGTCGTGTACTAGTGAGTGTGTTTTTGTTTTTTTGGACATGTTCAATATCCCTATTGATTTAATGGTTTAGTTTAAAGAAAATTTCATTGTTTGGGAATTTCTTCTTATGGACCTCTCAAGTGGTACATTGTCCAAATCACTTCACTTTGTTGTGGGTGGGTTGTATCTTGTTCTTTTTTATTCTATCTTAACATGGGAATTTCTAGGGGCATAAAGTGGAAGGGTGGGTATTTTGTAACACCAATGCGGTCAGTTTTATTTTGGGGTATTTGATGGATGGTTTAAACCCTTGAGTCAGATGAATTTTTGGGGAAAATGGTGAATCTTTGTGGACTCTTTCAGCTCACATGTTTATGGAAGATAGCTATACTAATTGTGCAGCCCATGTGGGTATTAATAGATTGGGTCTACATGGTTACATCACTGTTTGTTTAGCCCTGTATGTAAACCATAAAACCCACCCAAAGAGGGGTATTTTATCCTTTTAGGAATTTTTAAGAGGGTTTTCTTCCCTTAGACTCACACTTGATTTTCGACAACTTGGATGCCACCCATGGGATTTCCTCCCTCTTTAAATCTTATCCAATTTGGTTTTTATGTGTTGTCTTAGTGATTCATCCCTGATTAAAAAGGTTAGGGATTCACTCTCCTTCTCCATTCATTTTCATTATTTTTTCCTCTTATTAGATGACATTATTATCCATTCTTGTGCAGTTTCTATTCCAAGGTTTGTTTTATAATATGGGTTTTATTCTTAGGGGTTATGACCCTCCTTTGATAACTAATCTGGTGTATTTCATTGAAGGTGATGATATTCCACCACTTCATGTAGGTGTTTCTGATTCATTGAATTTTATTTAATAGTTCCATGATTTCATTAGGATCTAAATGTGTTTTATATTTGATGTAATGATGTATATGATAGCTATTATTGGATTTTTCAAAGGTTTTATAATCTTGGGTGGGTTTTCCTTTGGAAAAAGTTAGTGATTTCAATAGTTCAATTGATATTTTTTTGAAATGGGTTTTTATAAATTCTTTATGTTTCATAAAATGTAAAAGAGTGTTTTCTTTTTTAAATTGACCTATTGGTTAGGATTCTAGAAAAAAAGGTTTTTAAGGTAGGATCCATTTGTTTTTAAATAGTTTCTTTATTTTAATGGTTGGTTTGGTTTTATAAAGAGAAATTAGAATTTCCTTTGACTTAATTGGTTGTTCTGGGAAGATCTTATTCTTTCTTTTGGGATTTTGTTTGAATTCCAATTTTTTAAAGGGATATACAAATATATATGATATAAATGAATGCTTCGTTGGAATATGCAATGTGATGATGATTATTTCCTTATTGACCACCTTATATTGTTGTTGATGTTGTGTTATCTATGTGATGGATTTTTTGTGATGTGATTAATTTTTTTCTCAGGTATTGGGGCTCTAATTAAGGATAGTAAGGGTGGTGGGATATATTTGTTTGTGGTGTCACTCCTAAGGGATTTGTTATTTTCATGTAATGACATCATTTTCTCATGTCCCACCTCCATTAATATTAAATGGGTAAACTGATGCTACTATGTGGGATGTAGTAGCGAATTGTTAGGCTAGTTCAATTTTATCATTGGATAGTCCCCCTAGTTGTATGTAACACCTAGATAGTGGTATTTCAATTTGGGATACTTCTTAGAGTGATTCAGTTTATGGATGTGTGAATGTTAACATTCCATTCTAAGGTCCACCAATATGTGTCTTGTGTTGTCATGTTAGTAATTCATGAGTTTCCCCATGCTATGTATCATTTGTTATGTTTTTTTATTTATTTTCATATTAGATGATTATTACATGGATTGAATTGTTGATATGTAGATTTGTTCTTGGATTAGTCTGGTTTGTGACTAGTTTTGTTCCATTAATTTATAATCATTATTTTTATCCTCTTAGAGTGGTGATTTCAATGTTTTTTCCATTTTCTCCTTGATTACCTTTCAATTGGGTGTGTAAAGATATTTTAGAGGAAATAGGGGGAATGTTTTCACAGTGCTAGATTTTTTCAAATTGATTTTGATAAGTTTTAATCCAAGAATAGGTTTTTTTTCAAAAGAATAATTTTTAAAAATTAATGGGTGGTTTTCAAATATGTATTTTTTTTGTAAAAAACTATTTTATTGCATGTTTTTTAAATTGTGTTCTCTGAGAAATTGAATACGTCATGTTTGTTTTCTCTCTATATGGTTTAAGCTGGAAATGAAAGCCTATTTCTTTATATTATTTTAAAACTAGTAATTTTGGATTCATTTATAAAATTAAATATTTTGATTCGGGGTGGGGGTATCATAATGGATTCATCTCACACGCTATATACTCACTATGGTGGGTGTGTTGGATTCTTTCCTTGTAAAGGTTTATTCAGGATTTGGATTTTGGTCTGTATTCTGATTTCATCTTATTTAGGAAGCATATGGTCATTAGGATCATGTTGGTGACTTGAAATAAACTTAGATAATGAGATCAGACATTTAGTTTTTTGGAACCGGTTGGCTCGAGTTTCATTCATCTTTTTTACCCTCATTTTCCTTTGTTTTATCTTCCATTATAGTTTTGTAATCATAGTATTAAATTTTTATTTTTATTTTGTTTTCATTTTGTGTTTACCCTTATGTATTTATGGTCATTATTTATTTGGATGTTTATGTTTGGTAATTGAGGGTGATACCATCCCCGACGGTTATGTTTGTTGTCCATTACAGTTATCTTCAACCTGGGGGATTAGGAAAACTCCATGAGTATGTGGACGGCTGTCAAGAGAGACTACTGGACAGACACCCTGGGTGGGTTTTTTAAATCCTAAGTCCCTGATTTATGCGTAAATGAAGAGATAATATTTATTGTGTCATCATCCACCTCAATCACTGGGCTACATGATAGATGGAGTGTTGAAACATAATAGTTTATAAGGATCAATTGACTCTTAATCTAAGATGTGAAACAATAACAAAAACCAGTAATCAAGATATTCCATGGATGAAACTAAAACTGTGAATATGAAAATGAAGAACAAGATGTGTGTACCTTACACCGATAAACATTGCCACTATTTTTATTTCCAATCACATGGTTTATAAAGAACATAAAGATTAAACCAAAAGGATCCATATTCCATGTTATATCCACAGGTTGATGTGAATCACCCATTTCATGTGTGGGAATCTTCCTCACTCCATGGTATGCTAGTGCCTCTCATGTAAAAAAATAACAAGATATACTTTGGGAGAGGTCTAATTGGAAGTGTCTTAGTATGTAATGAACAATCACCATCTCTTGGTAATTATCACCTTATATATACATCTATATATTCAAGGTTCTTATATGCATTAACTCCTATAGTATGTAACATATAATTTATTCATGTGGTTGTTTCATGTATTCATCACAAGAATGTTTCATTTGATCACCACATGTGTTTCATCATATAAAAAAACTCGAGTAATGATAACTTAGTTTGCATAAAAGATCACAGTATCATTACCACTTAATGTTCTATCACCATATTAATCATAATTCTCTATTAGTCAAATCATTTGACTAACCCCCACTATGATATCATCATATAAAATGACACAATTCAATAAAAAGTAGCATGATATCAATATATCAGGATTTTATGATATTTCCAACATTACGTAATTTGATATTCCTTGAATACATATATTTAATACCCCACAGTATGAATATATCATCACATATGATATAGGATTTAGGGTATATCTCTAACAATATTCCACTTGTACTAAAACCTAAAAGATGTTATATCATCCCACCATATATTGTATTATATCTATTAAATTTTTAATGAAAATCCAAAACTTATTTTATACATTTTCTAAAAAATAAATTAGGAAATATACTATTAACTTCACCTCATATCACACCATATCAAATAATTTTTCAATACCCATCAAAAACTCATTCTGGATCAACTCTAAAAAACCTTTTGGAGTATATCACTGATTATAAAAAGATCCAAGTTTATTCAACCATAAATTGTGATCCGAAGATCCTTTTTACGTTGAAAAATATCAATTCCATAATATATATATGTAAAAAATAGAATCACATGGAAAATAATCAATAATACTCAATATAGAAAGGTATATCATGTGATATTAATGAAACACACGTATCTTTATACCTATGTCTACCAGATGAATCATATACAAGCATGGATTTTAATATAACCCCTTTTTCTAAGACATTAGGTGAATATGGGACATAAATTTCTATTTTTTCATTGATTTTTAAATTGACTATCCACCCCCTAGTCATAATTGACCTCAACAAGGATCTAACAATTGGTATCAAATCTACGTATCTAATAATATTTCCTGTGTTTGTTTTATTCTGATATCAAACAATTATTTTCAAAACATTTTCTTTGATAGGTTAATATTTATATTATTATTTTACTTTACCAACCTGTAATCCTAGAAAAAATATTATAAGGATCAAAGGATAATTTTAATTTAAAATATTATAGGTTTCAATGCCAATGATGGATAGATTCTATAGAAACCCCCATTTGTTGATGGGAGTGACTATGTCTACTTGAAATAGATAATTGAATCCTACCTAAAACAATATAGTGTGGATCACTAGACTATCATGGATAAGCCTTACAATATACTCAATATTTATCCTAATGCATTGGAAGGTAATGGCAAGGTAAAAAATGTTTTTAATTAAAGTAATAAATATTTTATATTATTCTATAAGTATAATCGTCTATAGACATGTCTCAACTTTTAAAAAATCCCACGACATATAGGGGATACTTCAATTGAATCAGTATGGGACTGACAATCTTAAGAGACCAAGACAGGAATGCTCCGAGTTGAAAACCAGGTCTTCAATATGGGAGATAAAGAATCTAAAAATAGGGTGTTACATAAGTTCACAAGTATATCTAATAGAATGAGTACTCATGGATAAGTCTGGGAAAACACTTCCCAAGTGGATATAGTACTAAAAACTCTTCCCAAGTGATGAAATGAAAAGGAAGGTTTCCATCGATGATTGTAATCATTTTAAGGAGTATACTTTAGATGAACTAATAGGTACTCTATTGAAATATGAGTTAGAGTTAAATAATATTGTTGATGAATATTCTACTAAGAGAATCTCAAATGCCTCTGATTTGTATTTCTAGTAAACTGACAAGGATATTCCTCACTTTAGTATAACACTTTTAAAATTTAATAAAGAAAAATGTTAGGGAAAGATATTTTAGAAGGAAAAAAGAAAAGTATTGGACTAATGATGATTAAGATAAGAATAATGATGTTTTATATCTAACATGCTTTGAGTGCAGTAATAAAGGTATCATCATAACTCATTTACCAAAAATCAAGAATTAAATAAACTACAAGGAGAATGGAGGAAATAAAAAATCTTTGTTTAAAGGATGGGACTACTCTAAGAGTTACGACTCATGAAGTGACTCTAGAATTGAACAAAAAATAGGTAACATTGAAGTAATTGGTATACATTGGGAGTTAAATGATTCACTTTTTACACAGTTGATAGCTACTACAAAATTTGACCATAATCAAAAAAAATCTAAAAACGAAAAAGATACTGAATGTTATTCCAGTTTTTATTTTGATTCTAAAAATTCTAGTGTTAAATAATTTCTTAAAGATGACGAAGAATTTAGGAATGGTAGTTTGAAAATTATTAAAAGTTATATATAATTTAAATGTTAAAATAAAGAGTTATTCAAATAAAATGATAAAAAAAGGGAATGTGAAAATGTGAATATAATTTTTTAACAAAACAAAGAATATAAATGGAATTTTGATTCTTAGATTTTGAAACTGAAAGATGAAAATGAAATAATTAAAGACTTTATGGTAGTAAAAGATAAATACTTGGATAAAATATTTGATTTATTTTTGTATTCTCAAACTAAACTAGAAAATGAGTGAAAGAAATTAAAGTAAGAAAGTGAAAAATTTAGAAACACATCTTTTGGATCTAATGCAAATATTTATATATATTTATAAACTATTCAAAAATAGAATATGCTTTCAAAAAATGAATATGTTAATATTATAGTGGATTTATCATGTTTGCTAAAAGGTAAAAAAATTGATAAAAATATGTATTTAATGAAACTACACACAAATAAATTTTTTTTGGTTATAACAACATTACACCAAACATGAATAAGAGCACTTTTGTTATAAGTTCAAAAGGAATTATTTCTATTATAACTTTCATTAAATATAGAATGAAAGGGAATCAATCCAATGAATTCTAAATGATATTCACACAATATTTTAATCATACTTGAACTGCTTTATCTAAAAAAAATTATTCAGATTCACCAATAAAAAATTTTCTAAATATTTTTTGGTCCTGAATAGATTTTATATGAATTCTGATGAATTTATGATAGCATGGGTACTAAAATGATGTCAGTAAAATCCAATTTTACCTAATATGGTCACCATTCTTAGATAAGTATTATTAATATTTTTTATTAAATATCATTCATATTACCTATTATAATATTTTTTGAAATGCTGGTATACAATATATCAAATATTATTTACATTTTATTTCTAATTGAAGGCATGTGCAGTTAATTTTTATTTGTTTTTTCAATAACTAATTAAAATTTATTAGTTTTTATAGTTAAATTTTCAATTCTGAATATGATTTCTGTATGTTTACTTTTCTAAAAAAATTAAATATATTAATTTATCTAACATTAAAATATGCATGAATTTAGGGGGAGTTACCTCTTGTTTGTAAATTAAAATAATATAATTATATGAATGTTTTAAAAAATTGTTTAAATAATTAATTTATGATAATTTAAAATTCCCAAGAATATTTGAAATAATTGTTCAATAACTAATCTTGGGAACTCTGATACACTCTTACAAATATATTATTTGATTTATAATTTAATTTTTCAAAAATTCTTAGATGAAATATATGTGGAATAATAAATTTATTAAAACAAATAATTTTTTATAAAATTTATTTAATTCTATCAAGTTTAATTTATTCTTAGTGCATAAATTACGATAAATATATTTGGATAAATAATTTATTTGGATCTATTTTCTAGTTTTCTATCTCTTTAAATTGTTACAAATAATTTTGAACAAAAAAATTAATTTTTGGATCAATTTTTAAATCTAATATTTTTATATTTAAACTCATGGGGAGTTATTTTTAAAACCACTAAATAAAATAAATTTTTCATCTCTTTTGGAAGAATATATTTTATTCATCAATTCATGGAATTTAGTCTTATTTATTCATTAAATACAACCATTTATTTCCAGTGTTTGAACATAACTTGCAAGAAGTTTGAATTTTTTTTTGTTTTACATAAATATTCTATTCTGATAAATACAGTTTAATCTGATCAAATGGTAATTAGTTCACACTATTTTAAAATTTAATTGTTAAAACTTTTACCCAGTCTTAATTCTCTTATATTTATTAAAATTCTATTTTATTACTTTTAGAGCAGTAGATTTTGTTTAATAAGGGGATTCTATTTTATATAATATATATAAATGTGATTTTTCATAAATTTCAAAAAGGGGAAGTTTTTGGTTAAAAAATTGATAAATATTTATTTTTAAATATAAAAAAGGGGTAGTTTGTTAGTTTTTGAAATATTTTTTAAATAATTGAACTGTTTGTTTGGTAAATTACTCTCAATAAAAATTTTATCATATTCTCTTATTAATTTCACAAGTGTTTAAATTAACATCTTTTTAATTTCACAAGTGTTTAAATAAAAATATTATTAATTTTTCAATTGTTATAATTAATTAAAAAATTATTACAATTTTTAAAAATAATTATGGAATTGTTTTTATAATTATATTTGTTAAATGTTATAATGATACTTAATGTTGGTTTTATTTTACTTTATGAATATTTATATTTTGTTTATGTAAAAAACATTGGCCATGATTTGGAGCCACTAGGCTAGCCCTCAACCACATAGGGGACCCATTTAGTCAACCCATTGGAAAGGACCGCTAAAGGGATCCCCCAAGAAGGCTAGAGGCTGATGTGCATAGTATACTCTAATCAAGTGTGGGATTGGGTAAAAGGCTCGCAGAGTGTTCCCATGGGTTCATGGTTGGGGAAAGGTCACCATCTAGGTTGTAGGACTATATGTGTGAAGTGTAAACCAATGATGATCATTGGTGGCTAGCTTGAACTAAGGATCAAAACAAGATTCTTATTAACCGCTCACCTGTTAGTTCTCTAAACATATATGGGACTTTGTTTTCTTATTATTGTTCAACTTCATTTTAAATTCTTAGACAGAAGTGGTTAGATCCTAGACTATTGGATCATATCCATTTCCACTATTCAATATCGTACTTATTTTATTTATAACTACTAATCATATTTCTTATTCTTACGTGTCTTCTTATCTATTTCAATCATCTTATCCTTTTTCCACTGGTGATCTTCATCATGTCAGTTCTTTCAAACCAAATGAGATTTCAACTTTTACCCTTTATTCTTATTTTGTTTAACTTTTTCATATGGGATCAATATTTCATAAAGTCTATAGTATTATCACATTTGGTATAAGATTATCTTTATGTGTCTTCATTTTAGTTTCAATAAAATTCTCTTCTTTTTAATCCTTAGGAAACTTCTTTGGTTCAAAGATCCATTTTGATGGCTGCTTGATGGATCCACTGACTGAAACCAACTGTACTGTTAGAATCCAATGGTGAGTGGAGTCACCATTGGAAATAAATGGTGATTTATGTCAGTGTAAATCACCAATAGTTATTCAAGTCACCATTGGGAATCAATGGTGATTTGAGTCACTATTGGTATTCAAGTGACGATTTTTTTTCTTCACTGGTTGTTTTTTCTTAATATTTTACAATAACATGGAAGAAGCTTTATTGAGATACCAAAGGACCTATTCCTTCTTCAATTTTTTCCAGTATATTTATTCTTTATATTTAATTTTGTTATTTATTTTCTAGAATAAGCTTCTTCAAACTCCAATAGAATCTCTCCTATTTTCCATTGGTTGAAGTAATGTTTTTTCTTTTTATTTTAAATTGTTTAATTTTTTTACATTTTTTATTATAATTTTATTCATTTTATATTTATTGTTTTATATTATTTTTTTAAAATGTTCATCAGTGATTAAAAGTTGGACTTCTATAACAGTGATCCATAAGTCATAGAGTAATTTTTATTTTGGTTGGATCCATTTTTTTTGTATATCAGACTATTCTAATCTCTTTGTTTTTGGTTGTGTGTCATGATTCACCTCTATCTATTTTCAATGGTGAGTCATGATTCACCGCTATCTATTTTTAGAAGTATTTCATGATCCACAGCTCTATTTTTATTGGTATGAGAAATAATTTGTCGTTGTTTAAATAATTGATTAAACAAAATTAATCAGTAGTGAGTGAAATGTTCTTTAATTATGTTTCAGCAAAAATTAATTGAAAGAATACAATGGTTTATAGTGGTTTATATCAAAAATATCCTTATACACTCACTAATAGCCTCTACTCCTCAACAGGATTGGTATTGACTAAGAACCTTTGTTTTAAATGTGTGATAAACTTGTTTATAAACACTACCTTTCAACCAACAGGTAGGCAGAACCTAGTCTTGATATATGAGACTAACCCTTTTGTGTTTACTTGAATTTTGATCGAGATTCACATCCCTATATTCCATTTAGCTGTTTGGATGACAATAGAAATAAATACGTTATTTTTATAGTGAAAATCAAAAAACGTGAACAATATATTACAAACAGAAGGAAATAGAATACACGAATAAGGAAAATACAAAGAAATTAGAAAATGATAAAAAAAATTCAATGATGTTGACGTTTGATGATTTTTTATCACATAGAAGGGAAAAAATGTCAAAGATAATGGCCTTATATGATCATATATAGAGTACAGAAGTCACAAATGTTCTTAAAAATTTTGAGAGCAGTAAAAATTTCAATGTTTTGTCACAAGTTTCCTATCGAATAATCTACATAGGTATAAGTATTTATTCCTAGAATATATCTATCAGATTATGAAAACCAAAAACTATAGGATAAAGTTATTTATCAATATCTTCACCACAATTATTACATAATGATAACAATATAAACTAAATATTACCATTATTTGTGAAAATCATGCTGAAAAACATAGAACAAATTAGAATTATATTTTTTCATAAAATATTGATTTAAATCAATTAAAATGTTAAGTAAATCAATAATAATATATTCATAATTATAAAAAAATTGAAAATATATATATGATCTTTTTGATTTTACATAGAGAAAAAAATATAGTAAAATAGAACATGACATGAACTTCAAACTTTATGAATAAATGTAGATAAAAAAAATTCAGGTATTTTTATATACTCTACATACTTATTTCAAAATAAAATAATAAAACATTTAATAAAATAATTTATTTTAAAAACATCCAATTCAATTAAGAAATAAAAATTTTAGAAACAATAAAATTAAAAAACAATGTCTTATTTTTATTGTCATTGAAAACATAGAGTGGTGGGTCATGAACTACAACTAAAAATAAAGAGCGGCAACTCATAAATCATAGCTAAAATTATAGATAATGAAACAATTTCACTTACAAGAAAAAATAAAAGGATCCAACAAAAAACTATTATTCCAAAACAATTGTCAAGAAAAGGCTTCAAAAGAAGCAATAAATTTTTTATTAGTATTAAAAGTCCTACGGTGACTGATTACACATCATTGTAGATGTCTAATAATGATTCATGAATCACAATTGTTGAGATCTAATGGTGACTCACTGTAGAAAATTTCCAAAAAACTAGATGAAAAATAATAAATATAATATGACTAAACATTGAGTAAAAATGAGAAAATAAACTAAAAAAACTCAAACAAAAAGAAAAAACAATTCTATAGTCGATGAAAAAGATAATAGGACTTATTATAGCTTGAAGAGGATTCTTCCAGAGAAGAAATAACATCCTTAAATAGAAATAATAAATATTATTCAAACAATTCAAGAAGGAAAAGGCCATTGGGAAACTTGATGAATATTATTCCATGTTCTTGTACAATATTAAGAAAAATAATTCTAAAGAAAAACTCAGAGTTTGAAGACCGATGGTGACTCGATCCATCATTGATTTTCAATGGTGACTAAACTCACCATTGGTGATTGATGGTGACTCAACTCACCATTGATAATAATTTGTGACTCCACTCAACATTCATTTCTAATGGTGCCTCATGACTCACCATTGTTCTCTAATAGTAACTTTATTGAATTACCATCGAAGGGGAAATTTAAACCAAACTAGAATATTGAGGAATAAGAAGAGATTTTTATTGAAACATGAATGAAGATACATCAAGATATGCCCAGATAAAACATGATAAGACTATAGGCTTGAGGAAACCATGATTTAATATGATAACCTAAAACAAAGTGAGGTGAGTGAGTGAAAGATTAAAAAATTTGTCATTCGAAATAACTAGAATGCTGAAAAAATAAGTGATAGAAGGAGAAGATGATATAAATAGATAACAAAATGTGTGATAAGAAGAAAGATTCATGGGAGTTCAAAATGAAATAATTTGGAGATTCAATTGTGGAAATGGATATGATCCAATGTCTGAAGATCTCACTACTTCACTCTGATAATTTAAAGATAGATGAACAAAAATAATAAAATTGTGTCCCACATCGGTTTAGAGAAGGAGTGAGTTAGAAATATAGAAAGGATATAATGTTGATCCTTGTTTCAATATGGATACTAGGGATCAGCACCAGATTACACTACATGAACATGGGCCAATATCCCTGAGGGTGACCTATTCCCAACCATGCACCTATGGGCATGCTCTATAGTCCTTATAAAGGGGATAAAATGCATTTAACACAAAATATGTGCACCGGTCTCTAACTACCATTTGGCCTACCTTTGGAAAGCCTTCCCATGGGTTTAACCCAATGGATCCCCTGTGTAGTTAAGTTCTAGTCAAGTGGCTATAAAGGATGGTAAAAGATATTTACCAAAACAAAAAAATCTTAGGTGAAGTAAGATAAAACAGACATTAATTATCATTATAACCATTAACAAAAAAACATTGTACAAACAATTACATAATTATTTTTATAACTTGTAATAAAAATTATTAATTAACTAAAACACTTGATAAAATATTATGAGAACTCATAAAAATGATTATTGAGAGTAATTTATCAAAATAAATAAATCTATTAAAGTATTTAAAAACAATTTCAAATACTAACAGGTATGTCAATCCCTTATGTCCAACTCATACATTCTTGATTATCATAGTATAAACTTACCATTTTGATGAATAAATCACAAAAAATTCACCCATGTAGATGGGAACATCACATTCCCCACACCTAATATATATGCACATCATATTTCTTTTCTTGGTATGGGCCGTAAACTTATTTAGTCTATCTCAATTAAGGGTCAAGATGTTACGCACTTCATACAGAAGGAAAATATCAACTTATTTATGCTCCAACTAATTGATCAGAAACATAAACTAACACCCCTTTATTAAATATGTCTCAAGGAATTCGTAAAAATGGTATTAAATTTTTAAGGTTCTCACTTCACGTATCTCACCAACTTTAGGTATTGAGGGTTGGAGTTAGTTTCCTAGAACCAAGGACTATGCACACTAGATTTCACATATATTAAATTGTATAAATATTAATAAATTTCTTATAGGATATTGATCATTATTCAATGTAAAATTTAATATGAAAATTCTCTTAGAATACATATCTAGTTGAAAGGTCATAGTAGTTCCCCATTGTGATGAGAACCCTAAAGTTCTATGACAATATTTTAGAACATGTGATGTATTATGGTTGAATGATGTCATCTGAAGGGACATATATGATGGATACTATCAAGTAATTGATTCTTATAAGTGATTGAGGCTTCATCTCAATAATTTTACAATTGGTAATAACTAATACAATATTTTATAAGGATAGACCTAGAAATATTAATTCAATGTCTTTTTGTATCATTGGTTATTCTGATTAAAAAAAATTGTATTGTTCCATAGACAACTGATTATTATTAATGTATATAATGAGTCACATACTTAAATATATTAATAAAATATGGGATCCCCTATGTTTACTTGGAAGTTGGATACGTTCAGTGTTTCATGACATATATAACATTAATGAATAATTAAATGAAGTATTTATCTATTACAAGACTGAAATATGATATATCATCCCTTTTATTGAAATGTTTCTATAAAATTAAATTCTCAAGCCATGGTGATTTATGTGTTTATTTATAAATTGTCAAATAAATATACATCAAGTCTATAGGTTGATAACACATGTCGTAACTTGATTGATGATATATCAATACAAAAGGAATATAAAACATAGTGAGTATTTTTTATGTGGATTACATCATTCCAAAATTAAATTCTTTCTTTATGAGTGCCTTTATATTTTGTAAAAAATGGTATTTAACATTAGGTAGGCCCACATAATGTCAATGAGAAAGATTTTTATTAGGTCACACACTCTATGTATCCATCAATATTTTTTAAATACTATATGTATATAACACTTGGAATAATTATTATTCTTTAATATGAAAATTATATTTATTTAGGATTAATTGACCACCTTTATTCATTCACTATTTATATGGGAGTTAAATATTTAAATAAATATTTAATTTCAAAATCATAAAATAAAATATTTATTAATATCAGTGTTTATTCATAAAGTAATTAATAATATTTATTTTTTTAGTTACATGAATCTTAAATATATATTTATTCACAAGAGAGTGAGTATAATGATCACTTATTTATTAGTTGATTAATATTAATTTATTATTTGAGGTTCAGAAAATACTAAAGAAGGTGATTGGTACAATTTTGGAAATACAAATGATATACTAAATACTATTAAAATAAATATAAATTTATTAATTAATACTTTTATATTATCCATATGACAGGAATGGTTCAAATAAATAATAATAATAATATTATTATTATTATTATTATTATTATTATGAGACTTGTGGTTCTCTACGGATTATGTGACCAGGGAAGGTCCTATGTGAAATTAATAGTTCTCTAATCTAGCTCTATATATACCCTGTTAAATCATCTCTAGTAGGGGGTGAGAATAATTTTTGTTGCGCACAGTATTTCTGATCCCTGGTTAATTCTCTCTATGATTAACATATCTATTTTTTTTCTCTCAAGGCCAAGATAATTCTGGAATGTTCTCTATCCCTATAAATAGTGTGGGAACAAGACAAGGACAATACTTAATCATGATGGATTTTATTATGATCAAGATCTACAATGAAAGAAAAATTGATCATTCAAGATATCACTTAGCACTCAAATGGTGTTATTCAAAGTTCGTAGTGTTATTTTATCATTGATATATGTATTCTAATTTGTATACTCCATGAAAAAATTAGGTTCAAAATAAAAAAGGTTTGATCAATCAACATATACATCAAATAAAGGACTAAAGACTGAGGCATTTTATTTTATTTTATTAATTATAAATTTGACATGAAAGTTCCTCTCTCTGGTTTTTTGGATTATTTAATTATTATTATTCATATATAATCACAAGACATGAAATTATCAATCATGTTCTTATGATTTATTCATTATATTCAATGAAATACAATTATTAATCATGGACTCAACCGACATATGCTGTGTCTGAAATGTTTAAGTGGTATCAGAATGATTACATAGAAATTTATAATTATTTAATTTTGTTGATCAGTATAATAATTTATTGGTAGTTTTTTAATTGTATTTTATTGAATACTTAATTAATAAGTTGATATATTATATCCTTTAACCTTCATTTAAAAAAATATGTCAATATCACATATAGAACTTCTAGAAACCAATATGGACATGTCAAAGATATTGGTCGAACAATATGTGACTACACAGAATATAATGGAAATGCACATGTCGTTCACACATATTAATAACATAAGGAAAAGTCATGAAATTCATGGTTAGTTCTATTTAAAATTACATAGTCAAATAACACATCATGTATTGACTGGAACCAGTTGACATGTTTTTTCAAGGATGGACAATATATAGATGGTGTAAACACCATGTAAACCAAAAAAAATTCTAGTGAAATTTTTAGAAACCACATGGTCAAATATTTGTTTGGTATTCAATACATGACGTATTGGGGGTCTAAAACCATGTAACATGAGAAATATGTAATTACATAATGTGTTTCTATTCTACACTCTAATAATACATTTTTATTTCATACAGAATACACATTGAGTCCATATAAATTTAGTGTAAGATTGATAATATGTGATTTCTCATCATGTAGTCAGTGTAGATGTCATTTAATTTATTCCAATTTAAATGGAGTGAATGCTATTCCAGGATTTTCACAATGTAAGTAAATTTTACTAGAAATTAAATTGATAATGGTAATAAATCTAACTACATTTCATGTATCAAGTATACACATCATGTGAATATATTTAAGTAATAATATATACCTCATAAATTCTATGTTAAATTCAGAACTACACACTGTGTATTGTCATTATTTCACTCTATGTACTATGTGTACTATGTGTCTATTTAAAGTGGTAAAATCCATGAAAATTAATACATTTCGATGTGTCGTAAATTATTAGAATTTGATCAAAACTAATCATGAGAGAAATATCTTATTAAAATAATGTGGAATAATAATAACTATCTATAAGTCATGATATTAGGATAGGTAATCTAAAATGAAAAAAATATATATACCAAAAAAATGGGAATGGAATCATGATATAATAAACATGATCTATGTAGAATAATCATAGGAACATGGAATTAAAATATACCATTTTATTGAAACATAGAAGAAGAATAAAATGTTGGCGCAAACATAAGCATAGGTAACATCACCTCTTTGAGTCATGACTTTCACTCATTATTGGAGGTACAAATTAATTGTACCCACATATACATCATCTTCGTGATTCACACGCTTTCACCCATGCCTATAAGAACACATAATTTCCCTTAAATATACACACCTTTTGAGATTTAAACATTTCAAAAATTTCATGGTAGGTGATATAGGATCCTTAGCATCATTCATATATAAATATGTTTTCTACTTGAAAAAATTCATTCATCATATCATAAAGAATGAATGGAATTAAAATGAGTTTCATATCATTTAAAAATGGCATTGCACAAACTGACTACAAGGATTAGATTGATTGATACCAATATTCAATCACTAAAAAAATTCATAGATTCATTTATGTAGTTATTGATAAGACAAAAATTTAGAGGGTTTAAACCTTTTAAGTTTTAAAATGGAAGTGAAATCATGTAAAAAAACTTTTAGAAAAAAGATTTTTTTACATTGTTTTCAAGAGATAAAATTTTAAATCACTTTCAAAAAAACATTTTCAAGAGTTTAATATGAAAAATAAATTAAAACACCACTTTAAAATACATATAAATAATCGATCATTGAAATAAACATAGTATTTCCATTGGAAATGTGGATTTGAAGATAAAAATAAGAATTTTGAAGGAAAATAATTTTTAATTTTAGAAAATACCTTTATTTAAACCCACATATTAAAGATGGTGGTAAATATTTTATTTAAAAATAGGTAAATATAAATTTGAAGAAAATTATAAATAAAAAATATATTTATTTTAAAATAATAATGGGGATCATTATCAAATATATTTAATATAGATATTATAGAAAAATAACTCATTTTGAAAGAAGGAGAATTATTCCTACCATTACAAAATTTTATGAAAAAAGAAATTGAGAAATTTAATTCCCTAAAATAGATAGAGAAAATTAATTAGAATATCATTATAGAACATAAGAAAACATTATTGTAAAAGTTTGGTCAAAAGGAATCATTAAAACTCAAGAAAGACACTTGAGTCAAGAAAAACCTTTACAAACATCATATTTTTGATGTAAGAACCATTTTTAAGGGGATTTATGAGAGAGAAATATAAATCATTGTTAAAAATAAAAACTACACTACATTATAATAATAGTTATTAATTTACCCAACATATATTAATAATGTTCAATAATAATAATTATAACTCAATGAATGGATGTTGGGTTCAGAAATTCCCTTGTGGATTTTGTAACATTAGATTCAAAATATCATGGAATAGAAAATAGGAAATGAAACTTTAAATTGCATGTATAATGATATAATAATATATAATATTTCAAAAAGACTTCATATACACCATATAAACCAAAATTTGTGCGTAATGAAAAACATGTGTTAAAAAGGGAAATTTAAAACGAAACCCATATAAATATCATAATCATTGATGTAATAAACATTCAGAAATAATTCCATTAGAAATAATGAAAACTCAAAATAAGATAAATTGAAATTAATATTTTATAAATTCATTGGATAATATAAATAAAAATATGATAGCATGTTTCAAGAATAATCATTATAACTCAAAGAAAGAAAATTGAGTTTTGAAAGAACCTTACCTTGTAATCCTTCTGAATCAAACGTCATCAAGATTAATGTATAAGATATAGAACTCTATTAATAACTTTTTTAGGATCCTAATTAAAATCTATTTACTTTAATATTATTAAATTATAATTATTTATTACACATTTACATTTTATGATAGGTTATTTTTATCACTAATTGTTTGAAATTTTAATTGTTTTTACACATGATTCGTATTATCGATGTCGATGCCAAATTTTTTATTAAAATTTCATAATTCATATATTATTTAAGTTAATTTAATATATGTTTTATAATAACTTATAAAGTTCACATTTCATTACATGGATGTTTTGGTTACAGTTCTTGGAGATGAAATCGATGGCATGATTGTTTTGATAATTTTTAAAGAACAAAGGGTTATATACTAATAATAGGTTAATTATTAATTTTACATTTCAAGATATTTAAAAAACATTTAATCGATATTTAATTTATAATAATACTATTATTTATTCTTATATATTCATATATTATATAAATTTGTATCACCATTCACATTGGTGGATAAACCGTCCCAAACAAGAACATATTATAACTGGTCAGTGAGTACGGTTAAAAAAGTGATTCCTTTGGCATAAAAACATTATTATAGAAGTATAATGATATTATTTATATTTTTTAAGGTTTGAATTATATTTTAAGATATTTTTATAATGAATAAAATTCTTGATGAAAGTAAAAATTCATTACTTCATAGAGGTGGTTGCCCACGCGTACACATAGGTGATGTTCTCATTTTGTATCAGATAAAAATAACATAGTAATTGGTTTGTATATACATGATATAAATAGTTATTTAAATATTGCATTTATTAATTAAATACCCCTTTTAACAATCAATGTGGGGTGGTTATTAAAAATGGATCACATCTTCAATGGTGGTGGTGGTTTGTATGTAAAACAAGTGACACTTTCATTTTTTGAATTGTTGTGAGGAAGTTAGAATATGGTTGTCCCATAAACATAAATAAATTATTCTTGTTTTGAAACATATTTAAATATTCTAACATGTGAAAATTAGATTCAGAGAAGGTATAATAATAAAGAAAGTAAAGTAAAAGAAGAATAAATAATTGAGAATTTTACTTTACTCCTTATAAGTGATCCCTAAAAAATGGATTAAGAATTTTAGAAGTGGTATTTTGAGAATACTAAAACCTTAAAGAAATTTATTTTAGTGTTTTAGAGTTTTTAAGAATATATTTTTACAATAAATAATGCTTCATGTTCCAATAGAAGTGTGGTAGTGATGATTCTTTTTATAAGGGAGATGAGTGCAATTTTTGTAATACCATAAAAGGAAAAGTCGTTATTCAATGGTCGAGTTGATCCAATAATGGATTATTTGGAAGGGTAATGTTTATAAATACTCAACAAATAAATTTTCTAACATGTATTTAATTGGTCTTAAGTCTTTTACAATTTTATTTTTCAACTTTTCCATTTTTGGATTTTACATAAAAAAGTTAATTATAATGCTTTAAAAAATATTTTTATTCAATAAATTAAATCTCATGATTCCTCGTATGAAATATATTTTTAAACATAAATTTTTTAAGTGGAATAAAATATTAATATGAGCCCATATAACATGTAAAAACAATTTTTGGAAGATTGAATTTTTATGCCTGAAAATAATGTTATGGAAAGAATTCTTAATGTTTTTGACATGTATTAAATTAATTGGATTACTATAAAAGAATTAATAGTTATGTGGATTTCAATACAAGATAAAAATAAATGATTCTTATGGAAACTTAGTTAAAACAAAAAAAAAATAGTTTTTATTCGAGTAAAATATTACTTATGTATCAAAAATGTTAAATAATGGGTTTTATATATTCATGTTTTTATTTTTAAATTATTTTTTTTATTAATAAATATTTTTAATCAAATTTAAAATCATTTTTTTATTATGACAATGTCATAAAATTGACTGTATTTTCAAAATTATAATTTTTCATTGTTCACCATAAAATTCAAACATTTCAAAACAAATCCCAAAAAATAATCCTTGGAAAACATTGAAATTTTGAGTTAAAAATTTAATTTTATTTTATTAAATTAAAATTCTAAAATTTATAAATTTTTTGTTTGAAATGAAAATAAAAAATATAAATAAAAAATTATTGAAAAGTGTAGTTTTTAAGTATTATTAATATTATATCATATAAATTTATTGTTTAAATAATTTTATTATAATAGTTCATATAATACTTTAATGGTGTTAATTTTAATTTAGTAGGAGAAAATATACAACACTCTCAAAAAATAATTTTTGAATGAAAAATCCCTTTTAATATTAAATAGTATTAATTTTTTACCCTCTACGTGTAAGTAATTTTAGTTTTGTAATTAATGAAATCCTATCGTGGGGCACGAAAAAAATGAAAATTTCCATTTTTCCCTAGGATTAAAAAAATATCTGACTTGGGATGTCTCACTTTAGTAGCTACACAATTTTTCACTTATGAATTCTAACTCACCAAAGAACTACTTTTTTTGTTGTTTTTACTATTTTATTAAAATAATGATATTTAGGGGGTTTTATTATTTAAAAAAAAGATAAAATGGCATGAAATTATTAATTACCATGAAATGAAAATAGGATAATATTATAAACGAAATAAATTTTCCTTTAAAGTCTATTTTATGGTTTCATCATTATTCATATTTATTTGTTTTAATTCCATTTTGATAGCTCAGTCATGAGATCTCATTCATGAACCACTAATATTTTACTTATTGGTCATGAATCTCGAATTCCTCTAAAATATAAATTCCATATCCTCCTATAATCAAGGTTGATGGGACACCATAATCAAGAGGGTGACACATTCTAGGATATGACTCCGTCGTATGTTGCTTCATCCATTGAACGGATCAACACCACTATGTGAGGATCTTTTATATAACATAATAGAGGGAAAGGGCAAAATAAAATAATAGAATAATAATTGAGTTTCATGTTTTGGTGGAAAATCTCCACACTTGTGTATGTCATTTTCATATACCGTAAACATAAGATAAAATATTCATAAATTATGTGAAGAATTTAAAAACACCTGACCTTTCCTAGGGCTTATCCTTAGGCTGGACTCCCATTATCTAGAGTAATAGATCACAATAGTGAAAGAATGACATAAGAGAAAAAAATAAAAAAATAAAATAAAATATTAAAAAATAAAACACATGAAATACTACAAAAAAAGAATAGGAATAGAGAGGGGGAAATAAAATTAATAGAATAAAAGTAAAATTAGAAATAAATAAATAGAGAGTGGAATAATTGATAACATAAATAAAAACATTAAGATTGATATATAATGCAACATGGGAAGGGAGAAATAAAATAAAAAATTAATAATAAACAGAAGAAGGAGAAATTGGATTATTTGAAATGGAGAAAGAAAATAGTTTATGAACTCTTGTTATAAAAAAATTAATAAATAATAATGAATTATGAATTAAAAAGTAAAAACATAGAATAAATTATAAAATAAATATGAAAAAAAACATTAGAAGCCCATTTTGTGAATCCCTCCTCCAGGGTTGAACTGCCTCAGTTGTAAGCAGAGAAATCTCATTTTATATGATTGGAGAAATTTTATGATCTATTACATATCATTGCTTTAGACTCTATATATATTTTAAATATATTTTTTATGATTATTGATTTTTAGAAAATCACCTGTAAATAATGGGTGTTTCCCAGTTTCAGGGTGGAAAAAATCCACATGGAGCATCATGTTCTCATGTGCATAAACAACATGGGGTGGTTCATGGAATACGGTAGTGTGGAATGGTGTTTATATAAGTTTAGGAGTAATTAAAATTGTCTAATTCAAGACTTATGGATTTCACAGTGGTCGAAGGGAGCCCATAGTGCATGTGTGGCTCTTTTGTTATCCCAAAATGGATTTATGGAAGTTGCTCGAGGAATTGGATATGATTCATTGTTGTTAGGTCCTTGGATATTGCGAGTTAGCTCGATCTTGATCTTTCCAACAATGGAAATGGTGTCTCTGGTGTTTTGAAATGGCAGTGGTGGCATCGAGTGGCAGTATTGAGAGGTGGAGATGGAAGAGTGGGGATGTTTGAGGATGACACACATTGTTTTGAATGTTACGACACCATTTCATTAAGTGATTAATATTACCCCGAGAGATAGTTATCCCACGTATGAATCATGGTATAGATTTGCACTTATATAAGTAAAAAACGCTACACCAATCTGACAATAAAGTCATACTGGTACCAGATGACACCTACCACCACTTAGATTTATAATCTAATGAGGTTTTCCCCTATCATTTTGTTGTCTTGACCACCACATCCTGACACATGTTCCTCATCCCACCTATTCTTATCACGGGCTCCTCCCTATGGCCCATTCTTTCTCAAATCCTAGGAAGGCCCTCATAGGTTATTCTTGTTTGGCTAGTCCATTAGGGTAGGATATGTGGCATGTGGCCCATGGTTGAGTGCCTGCCTTAGACCTGTCCATTTTTTAACATCTCAAAAATAAGATAAACAATTAAAACAATTCTTCCAAAATTCACCAAATAAGATAAAACATTTAAAATTACACATTTTTTTCTTTCTAGTCCATTTTTATTATTTAATTAAAATCAAAAAATTATGTGTAAAAATTATAATAATTGGGAATTATAAATAAAAATAATTAAATATTATCATCAGGTTTTTAAATAATTGCGTTAAATTATGAGTGTCTAAAATATCCCCACTTTTAAACCAAAATTGTCCTCAAGCATTAAATCTGAAAATTGATTTTAATTTCCCAAAAATTATACCAATATTAAAATTTTAATGCAATAAAATAAAAAAATTATCAAGGGTAAACAAAATTGTTACAATCCATATAAAATACCAATTTAATTTCTTACTTTTCAAAAAATAAATCAATTCAAGTATATTATTTTTCCCCATTAAAAATGATAGAAACTATAATATCATCCATTGAAGTTTTCTAATTCATTATTATTAAACTAACCAATCATGTTCGACCTCTCTTGAATCTTTTCTCTCAAGACTCGTGATACAAATTCAATAATAGTTAGGATCATATCATGAGAATATTCTCTTTATCTATATGATAACAATAGGAATATTTTATCCACTTTGTATAGGTAAAAGTCACATAAAATAATAAGGGAATTGAAATCAATGCTATAATGACTTTGAGGATTAAGGTTTCTAGGAACTGATGTCTACGAATTAAATCTCAAAGAGTTAGTTAATATTTAAAGTATAAAACATGATATAAAAATTAAAATCATAATGAAATTTTCCCTTTCAAAATAATATCTCCCACTTCCCAAGATCAAAGTAAGGTTATGGTCAATAGAAGAATAAGGAATTATTTTATCTTTATTGAATTTTTCTCTTCTTTTGTGTTTCTTTAACTTTTTTTAGCTTTTCTGAAAAAATTTAAAATTAATTCTTAAAATAAATCTCACATCAACCACCTGACCACATATGATAAAATCATAGGTCTAGTAATGGTGATTTTTAATTCTCCAATTCACAACCAATTCAAGTTTTTTCATTTTTTCAAGAAGTAGAAACAAATAGATTATGGTGAATGAATAAAAAAACTTTCTCAATACCCACATAAATACCATGGCACTATTCCTTTACAATGTATTTTAGTCATTCCACCATAACATCCTTCAACCACAACACTTCAACTTTAAAATATCATACAAGTACTAAGATGATGGTATGAATGGATAAACATTGATTTGAATCTCTCTCATCCCTAAAAAGTTCATTAATGGTCTCTATAGGATAAACAAGGATTAATATATAAGGTTGTCATAAGGATATGGTCTTATCCATACAAATTAATCAATAATTTAAAAATTGTTTTTTAATAGTCATAGTTTTTAAAGGCTTAAAAGAATATTCTATAAGGTGACAAGTCCTAAGATCAGTCATGAAATATGCTCAAGATAAAATAATAAATTCTTGGTCTAGAAATCCTCTCTGGAATGAACTTATGATATTGTAAAATCACTAATGGAATGAATAATAAAAAAATCAATTCACCTAATTTTTATAAATTAAATTTATGAAACATTGTAGAGTAATTTCATTTACAAGAATCAATTAATTCACTTAAATAGTGATCTATTATTTCAATATTCATTCTTCACTCTAATCATTCAACCATCTATTCTAGAGATTTAATCTCATTATTAATGAAATCAAAAACATTTCATCATATAATTACTAAGAAACTCATACCTATTACATAATTCAAGTAAGTCTAAGTTTCAAGCATGGGTATGCAATTTTCAAATTTAAATCTCAAAACATTTTTTAGACAAAAATGTATTGAGTTAAAAAGAACCCCATTAAAAGAAAAATCCATTTTATTATGAATTTTTATTCCTCATCATCATCTATTTTAGGTTATAACTTATGCCATTATTAATTTATAAAAGATAACTAATTAATTAATCATAATTATCATCTCATGAAAGATAAAAAAATATAAGGAATTGGGGAATGCATTATAGACTAATTCCTAATAAAACATCAAAAGTTTCTGGAAGTAAAGGGATAAGTATTGATATGATCTACTAAGTGGGCCCTAGATTTTTATAACCTCTAGAGAAGAAGTACCATATATTTTCTATAGTCGTTCCATGGGTGAAGCTTCTTTGATTTGAACCACCACATATTTCCTTACCAAGCATCCACTTCTTCTTTGTTATTAAGGATTCCTTAAATTGACTACACCAAATCCATCCCATTCATAGTTAATTATATCTTTCATATACGGAGTAGAATGAAGTATGGATCATACTCCTTCTTTGTTAATACTTTTTAACCTCCTCTCACTTTTTTAGTTCTTGGTCCATGAGTGATTCATTAATTGAATATTTAAACGGAAAGTGAGAACGTAATTTTATTTCAAAAAAAATTAAACATCTAGAACCAAAATTAAAATCTCCATTCCAAAAATAGAATATTGTGTCTTGGTTACCTCATGCTTGTCTAATTGTACTTCCTCATGGAACTCCTCAAATTCATGTTCAATAGAATCATGGAGCTCAATGTGTTCCTCATTAGGTTAACATGATGTTACTTTATCTTCTTCTAAGGAAAATAAAGGATTGACGAAATCTAAAAAAGAAAAAAATAATTTGTGATACTCAAATCAAATTGAATAAAATAAAATGAGATAGAATTTAAAATAATATCATCCCAATTTGTGTCTTCTAATTCAATCTCATTTTCATTGGTAACTACCTTTTGAAGATTGATATCTGTGGATGGAAGTAGGTGGTCAGTCAGCTCCATATTTTCTTTAAATTCCACCATATGGTTGGTCTATTAATCCATGGATAGAAAAAAAAAATTGATGATTCTTCTACCTTGTTGATAGGATGGTAAATTTTCATTTCATATTCTTCCCAGTCACTCCAAAGTTGTTCATGGTCTTTTGGATCTCTTGTATTCAGATCTGGATGGAAGTCTTTATCATTAGTTTCTACCTCTTTATAGTAATTTTGGATATTATCATAGAGATGATTAGTCTGTGGATACTCCTCAATAATGATATCAACTTCTTTGATGTCTTCGTAAAAAATGGGGATCTCTTGGGGATCCTCTCCCTTTGCCTTCAATCATTGATAATATTTTTTTACTTCATTTTTTATATCTATCAATTCATGAAGTGAGAAAATATTCTCCTAATAACTTATCATATAAGTGATATTTCCATCTCTTTGTTTAAGGGACTCCATAGAATCATGAATCACTCTCTCTAGGTCATACAACACTAGGTAATGGTTCCATGAATAAATGTATGTAATGTTTTGATACATCATGGAAAAAAAATAATTTTTTATATTTTTTTAATTATAAAATAAATAAAAACTATCTGCAGTGTGAAAGATAAAAATATATGTAAACTAATGATGGGATCCTTAGTAACAAAACTAGTTTTCATACATGCATTCCATGAGGAGTGAAAAAAGAAAAATTATAATTGTTTCCCTAGAGAAGTAGTGTAGATGACTAGGGTATTCTCACTTGGGGAGTTTCACAATTGTTCAGTTATTAATTCAAATTAACATAAGAACTACTTTTTTATTTTCTTAAAACAATTTTATCTATTGGTTTTAATGATTTCATAAAATTATATAATGACCTGAAATTATAGATTACCATGAAATGAAAATAGAATGATATTAGAAAACAAATAAATTAGCCTTTTAGTTTCACTTTATGGGTTCCATCATTCTTCTTCTTTATTTGTTTAAATTTCAATGTGATAGATCAATTGTGAGATCTAAATCATGAACTAATAATATTTTATCTATTATTTTTTGAATATTTAATGCCTAATGAATATAAATTCTACTTCCATGGGTGATCAAGGTTGATAGAACTCCTTAATCAATAGTTTCAAACCATCTAAGACCCAGCTCAATCGTTTGATGTTTCATCCATTGAACATCTCAAATCAACTATGTGAAGAGATTGTTTCCATAATAAGGGAGTGAAAATAATAAAATTAAAAAAATAGAAGTAGTCTTGATATGAATTTCATGGTAGACAATCGCCACACTTGTGCATGTCACTTGCATATACCACAACAATAAGATAAAATATTAATAAATTTAGTGTGGAATTCAAGAAAATCTGACCTCCCACAAGGTTAAGCCTCGGGTTATCCTCCCATTATTAGGAGTAAGAGATAAATATGGAGGAATAAATAGAGAATATATTAAAATAAAATCATAAAATAAAATATATAATAATAAAACACATAAAATGAAAGAATAAAAATGGAAGAGGAAGGGAGAGAGGGAAATAAAATAAAATTACTAGAAGAAACCGAACATTTAAAAATGAATAAAAAAATAGAATGAAATAAAGAGAAGGTGTAAACCAATAAGAGAATGAATAAAATAAACTATTAAATAAAAACATGAAGATAGAGATATAATAAAATATCTGAAGAGATAAACAAAATTAATAAGAAAATAAATAAGAAAAAAAGAATGGGAAGAGAGTCGGAATTTAACTGGAAGAAGAAAACTATGGATGAACACCTATTATAATATAATGATTTAATTATAAATTAATATTATTTAATACTATGAAACAAAAAAATTATAAACTAAATAGAAAAGAAACAACATTCTAGGTTGAGCATCCATCCTCCATGGTTGAACTCCCTCGGTAGTGGGCAGAGCCTCTTCTTTTTATAGGCTTAAATAAGTTCCATGGTCTTTTCTATATATTCATTTCAAAGTCAATATTTCTTTAAAAATACCACATATTAATAGATATTTTTTGAAACTCAACCACATATAATCAGTGTTTCTCATTTTTAGTGGAGATTAAATCCACATGGGGCAGTCTCTTCTCGTGTGCATGGCCTAAATGGGGTCATGCATGGCATATGGCAGTGTGAAATGGTTTTTCTATAGGTGATGGAGTGCTGGAAGTGTTCATTATCAAGAAATTTTCCCTTCACCATGGTTGTAGGGATCCCGGGTTACAAGGCCCCATCCTTAAACATTATTTAATCTTGAGTTAAATCAATAATTCACCTTGAGGATCTTTTCAGGTTTAGAATCATAGAATATTATGCCATAACTATTACATTACATCTCAAATATTACAATTTAGAGACTTCTACTCTAACCAATTTTTTTCACAACCATAAAATTTCATAAATAAAACAATAATTATTTTCTTAATATAAATATTCTTTAATTATTCATTTCTCTTACCCTTCCTTATACCCTAGGAAAAACTTTTCAAAAACCTGGGATGAGCATAAAAATCTCAGTAGGGGTTATAAAATAAGGAAATAAAACATTAGTCCATAGATATATACAAATCAATGAAATCATACATTTTAATCATAAAACATAATACCTTTAACATACATCCTGAAATCATAAGATTTATTAATAACACATATAAATCATAACACATAATGGTAAATTATGGCATCCATAACATATATACATTGTATATTTCATAGCTACATAGGTCATTACATTTGGAATACACGTCATAGTATATTCCTTACATATCTTAGAAGAAAAATTAAAGTTTACCTCCATTACGTTACCCAATGCATTGGAGAGCTATATTAGGCTCACCTGCCCTAGGTTTATCACGGAACCACCCATGTACTTGAACAATTCCCAAGAACCGTAACATATTCATAGCACATGAAAAATCATAAAGTAAAGAAAAAAATTTCACATTGCAATAATAATATATCATTTCAAGATATTGACACAATAAATGCTTTATAAAACCCATTTCCAATACCAAAATATGTAAAAAGGGTATATGGTATTAATTTTTCTTTTAAAAACACTACAGCTTGTAAAGGAAGCCAAATATTAAATAATGCTCGCGGTGGTGGAAAGGTCATTTTCACCACCTATGTTAAAAAGAAACACACTACTTGTCCTTTATTAAAATGATTCATTTAAAAAATATTCCCTTTCAATGAAATGAAATGTAAATGAGGTTTATACGCCTTATAAAATAAAGTCATGTTTAAATCAAAATATGTCTCAATGAAAGGAGATTGAGAGGAAGTCACTTACCTTGAGTCTGACTCATCACGTATGTTACTTGTTCATCTAGAATAATAAACTTATGTTAATTTATATTTGATTTAGAAACTTTTTCAAGTTTATTATTCCTTTTATATCACTTATTAAAATGTTATAATCATTACATAATTATTTATGTTCATATCGGTCTTTTGGTGGATATTCGGTACTTGAGTCAAAAATGAACTTGTTATAATTACAAATTGTCCATGAGTTCAAAGGTTAATTATATCTAGAATGATATTATTGATTTAAATATCATATATATCAAGTATATTTATTTATTTATAATAGTACAGAACATTTGTAGATAATAAATGAAATGCACCATTCATGGAGACTGTAAGTTGTATGTACACATAAACGCTACTTTAATTTATTTTTCATACTTAAAAGAATGAAAAATAATTAATACATAGTTATATTATAATTCTAGTATAAAATATTATTTTATATATGTTAACTTGTGGAATGAAGGAGTAATATCACTTTGAGGGGAAGTAGACTTCACTTCCTTGAATGAAATTATCGTATTTACCCATTATGGAAAACATAAAGGTATGCTGTAAATGAAAAATACAGAATCATATAGAAAATATTAATATAATATTTATCACATATAAATACAATTCCATCATAATGTCCACCATGAGATGTTGTAGTGTAAAATCGAACAATCATCGTTTCGTGTGGCAGTAGTTCGTTGTCCATAGAAACAGTATGTTCTAAATAAATTAGATGGAGGTGTGTGTAAGTGTAGTTAAAATAAATGGAATACAAAAACTATAGTATATGGAATATTCGGGTGTTGTTATAAAATAATTTAATAAAGAGATTTTATGGGGTAGGAAAATATAAAATAAATCAAAGAAGCTTGAGAGAAGACTTTTCCTCAAATCGGGTAACTCCTTTTAATTTGAGATAAAATGATTTCTTGAATTACCTTCATCCTAAATTAAGACTTATTAGAGTAAGATAGGTATTTTGAAATATTATTTGGTCATAGTTTTGACATTCCAAGTTCCTTGAGTGGTTTTATTAAATTGGTAGGGGAGATTCCCCCTTACAAGAGGGAGGAGGGGCACTTTAGAAAAGTTTGAAAGTATTATTTTACTATAAAATTATTTTCAGATTCAAAAGGTCCAAAAGTAATTTATTTCAAATATAATATGTTTTTTGTAGAAACCATCTCCACCAATAAGTTTTATAAAAGTCTAGGCCAGAAATTTAACCTTATCTTTTAGATTTAACCCTTAGTTAACTAATTTCACTATTACCATGTCTTCTCATATTTTCATACTATATGGTTAATATAGTTACAATAAAATGCCAATAGAACCTCAAGTGGTTAATTAATGAAATTTTCAACAATATATATGTATTTTGGAAGAATCACGGATTTTTAGGACTATTATATCATTTAATTAAATAGTATTTTTTTTAAACTCATTTATGTCAATTTATATACTATTCATATCATTGCTTTTAAAAAATCCATAACAACTTGATAATTTAGTAAAACCATAATTAATTAAAATATAACTAGTCATTATAATCCCTAAAATTATCTTATAGCATCAAAATATTCAAAATAAATTTATTTTATTATTTATAATCGCATTTATTTAAATCATTCATTAATAAGGTAATCCCTACATCATCATTGTGTCATAAAAAATTTATTTATTTGATTTCTAAAAATTATAAATAAAAAACCATGATGTAGGAAATATTTTATGATTTATAATTACTATTTATATATGAATATGCCTCTTACATAACCTCGTATAAAAATTGTTTGACTAAAAGATACATGTTTATGTTACATTTTTCATTACTTTAAATTAATTTCTATAAAATGTCATCTTCACATAAAAGTGGCTCCATGGGGTCACCAAATAAACCAAAGGATCAACATGGTCATAAATTTCTCATAAAATAGGATTATCACACATGTTAGGGTATTTTAATATTATTATAATACTATTTTTACCCTTCCTTACCATATTTACCATTTAACCATGGAAAATAAAATAATTACTTAAGTTACTATTTAAAATGTCTAAAAATAAGAGGGACCTATTTACACAATTTGTAACTCATAATTCCAAATATGAAATACATTTTTCAAATTTCAAAACACAAATGTTTCATAAATTATGTTAAAATTAATTCTCGTTGTCTAAACCAAAATGCATGTTTTTAAGAAGTAAAAACTACCAAAAGATTGTCATTTGTTTATGTCCAATTTACAATTGAAATTACTTACAATGAAAGAAATTAGATGAAAATATAAATATATAATGCAACTATACTTTAAAACTAACTGAAATTTCAATCTAACTATATACATAAATTAGATGAAAATGTTGTTTTGACCTAAAATGCAGTATTTTTCATTATCCATTAAAAAAGAACTTTATCAGAAAAATACCAAAATATTACCCAACAAAAATTTTGATGTCCCTATTATAAAGAAGTAGTTTATTATTTCCATTGTAACATATAAAAGTTACAAAAACTATATTTAAAATGGGTTCTCCATCAAAATGTGATAAACGACCTTTTAAAGAATATTTGATAATTTCAAGCTAAAAATTGGATTCATTCTTATTTTAAGGCTCTAAAATTTATTGGATAAATGTAAAAACATTCATCAAACATTTATATTTATATTTTAGTTAGTTTAATCATTCCCTCCAATACAATTATTATGCATTAACTACCATATAATATAATATTATTATTATATTATTTTTTGGTATAACTCAACGTTGTTTGCAACGTAAGATTTCAGAGAAACTCGTTCTTGTGTGTTGAGTACGCTATCAGACATAGCATCCGCTTTAAATTAAAAACAATATTTCATTCACAAATATTAATTAATATGAAAATTTCATATTCTTTAATTACTTGAGATGTTACATTCTTCCCCCCTATTGGGAATTGTGTCCCCGCAATTCTATTCATTTATCAAATAAGTGGGGGTATTTATCCCTCATATTATTTTAAGATTCTAATGTTTCCTCTTCAACCATATGGTTTTTCCACAAAACCTTTACCTTATTGATTACATTATTCCACAATACTTGCTCTCTATGGTCAAGAATTCGGACTGGTTGTTCCCCATAAGAAAGATTCTCTTCCAACTAAACTACCTCTGGGCTCAAAATATGATATGGATCTGGCATATGCTTTCTCATAATTGTAACATGAATAACATTATGTACCTAGGATAAACTTGGGAGTAAATCCAATCTTTAAGAAACTGATCCATCTTTTTCTAAGATTTCATAGGGTGCAATGAACCTCGGACTTAGCTTTTCCTTTTTACCAAGTGACATCCCACTTTTTCTGGGTGAAACTTTGAAAAATATATGATCGCATACCTTGAATGAAAGATCCTTCCTTCGGTTATCCACTTAACTTTTTTACTTACTCTGGGTTTTCCTCATGTTATTTTGAATCAACTGATCTTTTTCTTCCATATCTTATACCAATTTTGGTCCCATCAACTTCCTTTCACCCACTTTATCCCAAAAAGTTGGAGTTCGACACCACTTTCCATAAAACGCCTCAAATGGTTCCATTTATATTATAGAATGAAAAATGTTATTATAAGAAAACTCAACCAAAGAAATATGTTATTCCCAACATCCAAAGTAATCTAGTGAACAAGCACATAGCATATCCTTGAAGGTATTAATTGTTCATTATGAATTCTCATCTGATTAGGGATGAAAATCAATACAGAAATTTAATTCAGTTCTCAATGACTTCTGAAGGCCTTTCCAAAAGATATATGTGAACCTAAGACCAAAATAAAATAAAATAGAGAGGGTAACTCCATTTAAACTGACTATCTCTTTCACATACAACCGATAAGGTTGATCTATAGAAAAAATAACTTTTAAAGGAATGAAATGAACTGATTTAGTCAATTGATCAATAATAACCCAGATTGCATTATTACCTTGATATGTCTTCATTAATCCCACAACAAACTCCATGGATATATTTTACCACTTCTACTCTTGCACCATTAAAGGCTGAATCATCCCTTTCAATAATTTTTACTCTACTTTAACATGTTGTCAAGTCAAACACTTCATTATAAAGTTAGCAATATCTATTTTCGTTCCATCCCACCAGTAATACTTCCAAAGATCTCTGCATATTTTAGTACAGCTGGGATGAACTGAAAATAGAGACCTATGAGCTTCACATAACAAATCTTTCTTCAAATGTGAATCACAAGGGACACATAATCTCTTAATAAATCTCAGAACACAATCTTAATGAATGTTAAATTTAGGCAACTTACCCTTCTGAACCAATTCTACCATTTTCTTCAACTCACTATCCTATTTTTGTGCTTGCATTATTCTATTTTCTATAGATGATTTCACTGCCACCTAAAACAAAACATAGTAATATCCTTTACTAACAACTTCTATGCCATTTTTCAAAAAATTGTTAATCATAGGATCTTGTTCAAAACATAACATGGTTAATGTGGCATTACTTTTCCAACACAAATCACCATCCACTTTTTTTTATTTTGATAGATAGTAATGAATTGTTCAATCATAGTCATTGATTAATTCTAGGCATCTCCTTTATATAATTTTTAATTCTTTCTGATTGAATATATACTTGAAATTTTTTGTGATTCATGTACATTTCACACTTTACGCCATACAAATGATGCCTCCAAATTTTTAATGAAAAAACAATAGCAGCTAATTTCAAGTCACGTGTAGGGTAATTTAACTCATGAGGTTTCAACTAACGTGAAGAATAAGTAATTACCTGATCATTATGAATAAAGACACAACCATGTTTTTTCAATAAAGAATTATTATAGATAACAAAGTTACCATTTCTGGAAGGTAATTCCAATACAAGATCATTTTCCAATCTTTTATTCAATTCTTGAAAACAGTCATCACATTATTTTGTCCACTTAAATTTAACACCATTTTGAGTTAACATAGTCCGTGGGCTAGAAAACTATAAAAAATATTCAAAAAAACATTAGTAATAGACTACCAAACTATGAAAACTATGGATCTTTGTGATATTCGTAGGTCTTGGAAACTCTTTAAAAAATTTAATTTTAACAGGATTAATAGTTACACCATCTTTAGAAACAATGTGACCAGAGAATGAAATTTTTGTGACCAAAACTCATACTTTCTAAATTTCCCATAGAGTTTCTTTTCTTTTAAGGTTTGAAACATAACCCTTAAATGAAATTCATTCTCCTCTTTACTTTTAGAATATACCAAAATATCTTCAATAAACATAACCAAAAACTTATCCAAGAACTCATAGAAAATTCTATTAATAAGATCCATAAATACAGCTGGTGAATTGGTTAACACAGAAGTCATAACTAAAAATTCATAATGGCCATATCTAGTATGAAACACGATCTTCAAAATGTTTGTTTCCTTTACTTTCAACTAATGGTAATCCAACCTCAAGTCGATCTTTGAAAAATACTGAGCTCCCTGGATCTGATCAAACTAATCATTAATATGTGGAAAATGATACTTGTTCTTAATAGATATGTTATTCAATTCCCTATAATCAATACAAAGTCTCATTTAACTATATTTATTTTTAATAAACAAGACAGGAGCACCCCATGTTGAGGTGAAAGGTCGACTGAAACCTTTATCTAATAACTCCTAAAATTTCTTTATTAACTCTAAAAGTTAAATTTGGCCAATTAGATAAGGGGATTTGAAATTGTCTTAGAATAAGGAACTTTTTCTATTGTAAATTGAACTTCTCAGTCTGGTATTATACCAGGAAACTCATCAAGAAAAACATAAAGATACTCATTTACCACTCACACTTCATTAATCTGAACTATTCCTTTGTTTTCAACAATATATGAAAGGAAAAATTCATTTCCATATTTTACTAGTTTCTCAGCTTCCTAATATGTTATCAAAAGTTGGGGCTCATTCTTGTACACAAAAAGAAATTATTTCTAAAAAGAAACCTCTTTATCTCTACATTCAATCGTAGCATGATAAACCGAAATCCAATCCACCCCCAAAATACCATCAAACTCTACTATAGGAAAACAATAAGGTTTGTACGTAGATTCTTTCCACACATAAGTACATGAATGTTCTTATAATTTCTTTTGGTCTCAATATTTATTCCTAGTTTTTTTACCATATGTCAGAATTTAAATCTTGAGAAGGAATTCCCAATTTACAATAATATTTCTCAAAAATGAATGAATGTGTAGACCCTGAATCAAAAAAAAACATTGTCATAATAAATATAAACTAAAAGTGTACTTGATACTACCTCACCAGATTTCCCAAAATCTTATGATGTAGTTTCAAAGGATTTCACCACCACTTTCTTCTTGTAGTTCGGTTTATTTCCTTCATTTGAGTTCTTTTTTGGCCACTCATTTGCATAATTACCCATTTCATTGCACATAAAACAATTTATGGAATGTAAATCAAAGTTTTTCTTACCACTACCCTGATCCTTTTTAGTGAAATTATGAGTCTTGTGTCCCATTTTACCACATCAAAAGAACTTACTAGAATTCAAAAGGAAATCTCTGGTGTGCTTTTTTCCACAATTTTCACAAACTATAAACTTTAGTTTCTTACCATCAAACTTTTTTGAAGAGTTATTACATTTCATTTTCCACCATGACCTATTATACTGTTTTTAATCAAAGAACACCTAATCACTGAAAAACTCCATTTCCATAATTTATTTACATGGAATAGGTCTTTCATATCTTTTGATCTCACAAGAAGATAAACCCCTTCAATATTTTCGATTTAATTCTGAGTAAAAACAATTTGTTTTACTATTAAGATCCCAGATGAAATTTGGAGAATACTTTTCCAGTCAATTGAATTTTTTTTCATAAGAAGCCACTAAGTCATCCTCCTGCCTCAATTCCAGGAATTTTCTTCCCATCCTAGGTCAAACCGCCTTAGGAAAATATTTATCAAGAATCGTACATTTGAATTCATCCTAATAAAGATCATCAATCTCATCATTATCCCTAATATTTTTTACCACTGACCACCACTAATCGGCTTAACCTTTAAAAAGTTAAATATAAAGACTAACCTTTTGATGTTCTAAACACCCCATGACATCTAAAATATTTTTCAGTGCTTTAATCCACCCTTAAGCCAGCACAGGGTCAGATTATCCTCTAAATGACTAGGGATGTTGCCTCATGAAATGATATATTATTAACATGTTCCTATGTGGTTGATCTGTCTGATCTCATACCTGGATACCACCACCATTTATATCCTGAGTCATTTGTGCCATCACTACAACATACTATTGAGTTTCGATTCCAACCATATCAATTTGATGATTTGGAAGGTTGTTTTCCTCTTGATTGTATCCCATAATAGTTGCCCAGTTTTTTATTCAAAAAACCATTATGAACAAAGAAATATCTTTGGTTAAACAAAATGGTAATCTTTAAATGATATATCATTTCAATATTACCATAAATTAAATTGTGGATATTAATTTAAAAATATCACAACTTCTAATGTTGTCTAAACTGACCTCTGATACCAACTATAAGTCTCTAACATTAAAACATTACTTAATATTTATTTAAATAAATAATTCACGTTGAGGATCTTTTCAGGTTTATATTATAAGAGAATTAGGCCATAATTATTACATTACATCTCAAATATTAAAAAGTAGACACTTATACTCTAACTAATTGTTTTCACAACAACAAAATTCCATAAACAAAAAAAGAATTATTTACTTGATATAAATATTGTTGAATTATTCCTTTCTCTTACCCTTCCTTAAACTCTGTGAAAAAAAATTCAAAAACATGGGATGAGCATCAAAATATCAGTAAGGGTTATAAAATAAAGAAAGAAAACATTAGTCCAAAAATACATAAAAATCAATGAAATCATACATTTCAATCATAAAACATAAGATCGTTAACATGCCTCATGAAAACATAATTTTATGAATAACACATAGAAATCATAAGTCATAATGGTAACTTGTGGCATCCATAACATACTTACATTGTATCTTTCACAGCTACATAAGTAGTTACATTTGGAATACTCATCCCAATATATTTTCTAAATATATTAGGATAAATATTAATGTTTACCTCTGTCACGTTACCTAATGCATTGGGGAGATATCTTGGGATCACCCTCCCCTAGTTTTATTACAGAACTACCTGTGTATATAAAAAATGCCTAATAACCATAACATATTCATAACACATAAAGAAAATCATAAAGAAAAGATAATATTTCCACATTGCAATCACAATATATCATTTAAAGATATTGATATAATTAATGCTTTCTCAAAACCATTACCAATACCAAAATACGTAAAAATGATATATGGTATTTATTTTCCTTTTAAAACACTACTACTTGTAGAGGAAGCCAAATATTAAATAATGCTTGTGATGGAAGAAAGGTCGTTATCACCGCATTTGTTAAAAAGAAACCTTATTTTTTCATTTAGTAAAATGATTCATAGAAAAATTATTCCCATTGAATGGAATTAAACGTCGAAGGGTTTTATACAATTTATAAAATAAAGTCATGTATAAATCAAAATATGCCTCAATGAAAGGAGATTGAGACGAAGTCCCTTACTTTGAGTCTGACATGTCACATATGTTCCTTGTTCTTCCTAAATAATAATATTATGTTAATTTATAATTTCTTGATAACCTTTTTCATGATTATTATTCCTTTTATATCACTTATTATCATGTTAAAAACATTACATAATTAATTAATTTAATATCAGTCTTTTTGTCAATATTCGGTACTTGAGACAAAAATGATCTTTTTATAATTAAAAATTGTCAATGAGGTAAAAAGTTCATTACCTCCAGAATGATATTATTGATTTAAATATTATATATGTCCTGTATAAATATATATTTAAAATACTACATAACATTTGAAAATTAGAAATTAAATGCATCGTTCATGGAGAGGGAAATCCGTACGTACGCATGAACACTACTTTCATTTATTTTTCTTACATAAATGAATGAAAACTAAATGAAATATAGGTATGTTATAATTTAAATAAAAAATTGTATTTTATATATGTTACATTATTTCATTAGCTCCATATTTTATACATTTCATGTATGGCATCAACGTGTCATATCACTTTGAGGGGTGGTAGTCCGCACTTCCTCAAATGAAATTATCGTATTTACCCGTTATGGAAAAGATAAAGGTATGATGTAAATGAAAAATACTGCAGAATAGATATAATATAAATATAATATATATCATATATAAATAAAGTTCCATCATAATGGCCACCATGGGAGGTGGTAGGGGAAAATCGAACAATCATCGTTTTGTGAGGTAGTAGTTCACCGTCCACAGAAACAGTATGTTCTAAATTCATTAGATGGAGGTGTGTGTAAGTGTAGTTTGAATACATGGAATAAAAAATCCTAGTAAATTTTAAGTACTTGTTTTGTTAAAAAAATAATTGAATAGAGAGATTTTATGGGGTTGGAGAACAGAAAATAAAAGAAATAATCTTGAGAGAAGACATTAACTCAAATCAGTTAACTCCATTTGATTTAAGCTAAAAGGCTTCCTAGAAATTCCTTCTTCCTATGTTAAGGAATATCGGAGGAATATATGTATTTTGAGATCTTATTTGGGAAGATTTTGGAAAATCAAAGGGTCTTGAGAGGTGTCATTAAATGGGTAGGGTTGATGCCCTTTTATAAGAGGGAGGAGGGGTACATTAGGAAAGTTTGAAAGTATTGTTTTATTATAGAATGATTTATTGATTAAAAAGGTCCCAAAGTAATTTATTTCAAATATAAGATTCATTTGGGACTAAAACCTCTCCACCAATAGGTTTTAGACAAGTGTAGGTCCCAAATGTAACCTTATCCTTTACCTTTAATCCTCGGTTAAATAATTTGACTCTTAACATGCCTTTTTGTATATTAATAAAATATGGTAAATATAGGTACTATAAAATGATAATAGAACCTAAATTGGTTCATTAATGAAATTTTAAACTTTATATAAGTCATTTGGCTGAATATTATATTTTTAAGACTATTATATCATTTAATAAAATAGTATTTGTTTTAAAAACTCATTTATATCAATTTATATACTATTCATATCATGACTTTTCAAAAATCCATAAAAACTTTATTCTATCGAAAAAAAGCATTCATTAATTCAAAGATATAAAGTTATAATCATCGCTAAAATTATTGTATGGCATATAAAGTTTCAAAATAAATTTATTTTAATATTTGTAATCAAATTTATTTAAAATATTCATTAATAAGGTAATCACTACATCATCATTGTGTCGTAAAAAAATTATTTCTTTGATATATAAAAATTATAAATAAAATACCATGATATAGAAAATATTTGTATCCTTCTAATGATTCTTTATAGTCTAAGAGATCACTTATATAACCTCATATAAAAAGTGTTTTAATAAATATACATGTTTATGTTACATTTTTCATTACATTAAATTAATATTTATAAAATGTCATTTTCACATCAATGTGGATCCATGGGGTCTCTAAATCAACCCAAGGATTCCCATGGTTGAAAATATCTTATCTAATATGATTAACACATGTGTTAGGGTAGTTTATGTAACGACCCAAAGTTTCATTAATGGAAAATCTCTCTTGATCTTATTAAATGTCTCTTTATATAAAATGTTTTTATACGATGTCAACTTCTTTCGTTTTATGTTAATATTTTTGACCGTTGTTAACATAGTCGTTGAACATTGATCACATGATTAGTATAAATATAGGACCTTAACAAATCCAATTTACTCAGACAAAAGAAGTGATAGCCTCATCCAGTAGAATTTCCCCATACGAAGCCCATTTGTCAGAGATCGGAAAAAAGGTGGAATCCTTGGGCTTCGCCCTTGACCAAGCCCAAGCTGAGCTTCACCATGTCAAGCACTAATGGGACCGTCTACGGGAAAAGTGTAAGTTGATAGAGATTACCACTCGAGCGATGTTATCTGAGCCACCCCAAGAGTCTGTCACCATTGCACACCTTACCCTTAGGTCTTATGTGGCTGTTTTAAGGGGTTATGTAACAAATAAGTAGTACTATGTTCATGTACATTATTTTTTGTATATAATAATGAATATAATTTCTAGTCATTTTTTGATACATTGTAAATAGTTTTTAAAGTACAAATGGTGTTTTTAGTTATTATTTAATTTAGAAATATATTTTATTAAATTTAGGTATTTTTGAATTAAATAATATTTTAATAAAATAATATTATTCATATTAAATTAATTTTTATTAAATATAAATGATCTTATAATTTTATGAATGCAATTAAAATTTTATATTAAGGTTTGAACGCCATTTCTGTCAAAACCCGTGAATTTTCGATAAATGTTAGTTTTTATTTTAAAAGTAAAAATTAACATATTTAGAAATTTTTTAGATAAAATAAATGTTATTTCTGGAATCAGGACGTCGAAATTATCCAATAGTGAATTTTTCATAATTTTCTGAGACAGTCAAAATTTTGGGTAAAAATTAAATACCGTTTAAATATATAATGTGTTTTATGACATCATAATGACCCAATGGTGATGTAATAAAATTCCATAACCCTTAAGTTCGGCCAATATATGTTTTATCATTAAAATAATATGATTTTTGGTTTTTTTGACTTACTTTTCAAAGCATTAATTGACCCCTCAAGACATATTCAACACTTTGCCTTTTTAAATTAATTTCCATGGGAGTGTGACTCACCTCCACATAAGCAACCTTATTATTTTAAGAATTTCGGACTTGGGCCTTATAAAATATTGTTTTCCTCTTCCCTTTTCCGAAAACCATGGGGAAAAACCATGGTATGGTTTGTGTTTTGGATTAATTTAATGTAAGGGGACCCAAACCTAAATAATAATGAATTCCCACACCATTCGTATATAACCCCACCCAAGATCCCACTTCCTCCTCAATAAAATCCCTTAGAGTTAGTCCAACCTCTTCCCTACTCTCTCTAGAATCCTCCCAAGGTGTCCCAAGCTCCCAAGAAGCCTCTCACAAGCCTCTCTCTTGCCTTTGGAAGCACACTTCCAACTAAGGGTTTTTTCTTCCTTTCTCATTTTTGTCCAATTTTCTTTAAGTTGTTTTGCCTTTTAATTTCAATTATTAATGTTCGAGTATGGTTTCTCACCTCCCCCATACTGCCCTCTTATTGTTTGAATTATGGGAGACCCCTTTCTCGCTCATTAAATGCCTCCCATGTTCACCTGTTACTATGCCGAAATTCCGAAAGGAACTTCTCTCTCTTCTTTTACATTCAAGCAATAATTTTGTATCATGAATCTAAATTACATTACAATTGTTGGGACATTTATCTATACGACCTCCTTGCTTTCCATTATATGTAAATATTATGAGGAACCCATTTCTCTCCCATCAGCCATTTTTTATGAATTTTTATGTCACGTCGTTATGCTGACGAAATCGCACCGATTTTCTAAGTCAATGCCGTTGTGTAGTGGATACCATGCACATTTCTCCATCAAGGGTATCCTCCTTTATGAACCTTTACTTATTGATTACAAAGTTTCATGTATGAATTCCACATTCCTTTATAGTGTAATAAATTTTTATGTTTTATGAATCCATGTTTTATGATCCATGTGGCAGACTTATGCATGCAATGAAATGTTTAAGAAGGGTGCGCCTTTATAGCGCTCCAATACATTGGGTAAAGTATAGTATCATGATACATCATGTGAAACGAGTGTTGACTCATGCTAATTCAAGTGTAACGAGGGTTTACTCGTGCTTCATGTGCAATGAGGGTTTACTCATGATTTATGTGCAATGAGCCTTGGCTCATGCTAATTACATGTTAAGTGTTGTTGCCACATTTCCATGTTATGATTATCATGCTTTATCATGTCTTTATGTTAATGTTTCTTTTATGCGCTATTGATATGCCTATTGTCTAACATGTATTGTACTCCTCATGTTTTTTCATGTGTACTCCCTTACTGGGCCTTATAGCTAACCCTTTTCTTATACATGTCCTCAGGTTATCCCATGCAATGCTAAGTAAGAGGGAATATAGTGGTCATGTAATGGAAGTTTTCAATAAAGATGTTGTATTTTATGTTTTATGTTTTTATGTAATGATCCTAATCCCCAAAGACACTAAACCTCTCGATCTATTTTGTTGTATCAAGTGAAGTTTTATGTAATAAATCATGTTTAAGTTGTAATAAAAAGCAGGGTTGTCATAGTTGGTATCAGAGGATAGGTTTAGTTATTTTTGGGCTTAGGAAACCCTAGTAAAGCCTTAGATACAAGACTAAGTATAATATAAACATCCCTAAGTTTTAGTAAGTGATGAGTAATTGGTTTATCAAAAAAATACATCCCTGTCTGGATACGAGCAGGTAGAGGCGGCTCTGGCACAGATGTATCCTAGGGGTAAAATCCGAAAACACCGCTTTGAGCTAGACTCGAACGGGAACTGGTGCATGACAACGGGCCTTGTTGCACTCTTGGTTACGACACTCCCGGGGGATATGTTTTGATAAATTCACAAGCTTAGTATGAACCCTTATTAAGGGAATTAAAAAAATGCCCCTACGAATATATGTTATAAAGTAGATCATAAAAATCCTAGATTGAAGCCTATAGACTCATGAGTTAAGGAAATAAAAGTTTATTTATGAGTCATCAACTTTTGTCTTTGGATTACCCTTTACATGTTACCCCTAACTTTCCTTTTATTCCGGCCAATGCCAGTAATAGGAGGACTCGGGCTAACAACCGTTGTGAAGATCAGTGTGATGATTGTACTAATGAGATTCCAAATCCAATAGGAGCGGGAATCGTGAACTTTGTCACGCTTCTCTCTCATCTAACTCATGTTTTGATTAGAAACATGGGTCAAGAGGAACGTTAAACCCCCCCTAAGAAATAACAAGTCCCTATCGAGAGCTTCATGAGACAAAGGCCTCCTACTTTTAGTTGATCATCTGATCCCACGATCGCTGAACAATGGATCAACTCCATTGAAAAGATAGTCTCTATCCTCTAATGTTCTGAACAAGAGAAGGTTCTCCTGGAGGCTTATCATATGGAGGGTGAAGCTGATCAATGGTGGACGTTGATCAAAAATACGAAGCATGAGGAGGAGATTGAGGCATTGGAATAGAAGGATTTCCGGAAGATTTTTTTTTTGATAAATATTTTCCGTGCACCCTCCGGCTTAAGATGGAAAGGGACTTCCTTTCCCTCAAGAAAAAAGATGAAGAATCTGTTGGAGCGTACGAGGCAAACTTCACAAGGCTTGCACGATACGCTTCCGGCTTTGTCGTTACCCCCGAATGCAAGGTTGAGTGCATCATTGGTGGGCTGAAGCCTAGCTTGCGGAAAGCATTAGCGATCTGTCACTTCGACAGCTATGAGGAAATTGTCTGATGTTCTCTCAAGATCGAAATGGAGATCGGGGAATCATAGGGGTATCATGGGGAAAAGAAGCGTAAGGTGGACTTCAATACTGGTGGTCTGATGGATAAATCCAATGGTGCTAAGAAGATCCAGCACCCCACTTTCCAAAAGTGCGGAAAGAAGAACACTGGAAATTTCCTTAAGGGGGCGAGAAAATGCTTCAGGTGTGGAAGAGAAGGGCACCTAGCTGTTAACTATCGGCAAGAAGGACCCGCAATGGCGACAGAGGATAGGAATGCTCTGTTTGAACCACAACGCGTTGTTCAATGCTACAAATCCAAAGAACTGGGTCATTTTGCAAATCAGTGCCCTAATCCAAGGATTATCGGAGGCAACCAACAACCTCCAAGATACCAAGGAAGAGATTTTGCCATCACTTATGCCGAAGTGAACCCCAACAATGAAGTGGTGACAAGAACGCTAGTTATTTATTCAAGAATAGTGAATGTACTTTTTGAATCAGGTTCTACGCATTATTTTATATCTCAAAAGTTTAGTAGAACAATCCCAGCACCACCACAAATCATGGATGTAAAGATGTCGGTGACTATGGAAAATGGGGCAATCATTGCATCCCATGAATATAAGTCCTCCCTTGTTATGATCTGTGGATTGAATTTCCCGGAGAACCTCATCATACTCCCTCTGGTGTAATTTGATGCAATTCTTGGCATGGATTGTCTTTCCTTATATAGAGCCAACATAAATTGTCAGGAGAGGGAAATAACACTCCATATAGAGAATCGACCCCCGATTATTTACAAGTGTCAGGAGGAAGATGAATCTCCTTTAGCTCCATCATCTCAAGAATGGATATTAAAGCCTTATGAGCATGCATATCTGGATCATATGATTGAGTCCAAGGAAGAAACCATCCTTGAAGAAATGCCTATTGTGAGGGAATTCGCTGAAGTGTTTCTTGAGGAACTGCATGGTCTTCCTCCAAGAAGAGGTGTTGAGTTCTCAATTGAACATGTACATGGGGCGCTACCAATATCCAAGACTCCATATAGAATGGTTTTTATTGAGCTTGAAGAGCTGAAGAAACAACTACAGGAGAATCTGGATAAAGGGTTTATATTCCCAAGTGCTTCACCATGGGGTGCACCAGTCCTCTTCATCAAGAAGAAGGATGGTTCAATGCGGCTTTTCATCGATTATCGTGAACTTATCAAAATAACGATAAAGAACAAGTATCCTCTCCCAAGAATCAATGACTTGTTTGATCAGCTGTGTGGAGCACAATACTTCTCCAAAGTGGACTTGCGGTCGGGATATTATCAAGTAAGGGTGAAGAAGGAAGATGTCCCCAAGACTGCTTTTCGTACAAGATACGGGCACTATGAATTCATAGTAATTCCTTTCGGACTCACCAATGCTCCAAAAATATTCATGGACCTGATTAATAGAGTCTTTAGAGATTACCTTGACAAATTTGTGTTAGTCTTTATAGATGATATTCTAATATACTCCAAAAACAAGGAGGATCATGAGGAGCATTTAAAAACTATACTAGAGACTTTGCGCATGGAGAAGCTCTATGAAAAGCATAGAAAGTGTGAGTTCTGTTTGAAGGAGGTCTCATTATTAGGCCATATCATCACAAGAAATGAGATATCTGTGGACCCCTCCAAAACAGATGCAATTGAGGGATGGTCAAGGCCAACATCGGTAACGGATATCTGTAGCTTCTTGGGGTTAGCTGGATATTATCGACGATTTGTGAGAAATTTTTCACATTTTTCTAACCCTCTTACCAAGCTAACTCGAAAGGGAGTAAATTTTTCTTGGAGTGATAAATGTGAAGAAAGCTTCAAGGACTTGAAAAGGAGGCTTATCACTGCACCCGTGCTAACTTTACCCACAAGTGGGGAACTTTTTGTGGTATTCAGTGATGCTTCAAAGAAGGGCTTAGGTTGTGTGATGATGCATAATGATAAAGTGATATCCTATGCCTCAAGGTAGTTGAAAACCAATGAGCGAAACTATCCAACGCATGATCTGGAGTTTGCGAATTTGATCTTTGCCTTGAAAATCTGGCTGAATTATCTCTATGGAGAGAAATGTGAGATATATACTGACCACAAGAGTCTTAAATATATATTCACACTGAAAGAGCTTAATATGTGCCAGAGAAGATAGATAGAGCTCATCAAGTATTATGACTATTCAATACATTACCACCCTAGGAAAGCGAGCAAGGTGGCAGATGCCCTAAGTAGAAAGGACCCAGCTATTCTGTCAATGATGAGAATTGAGAAGGATCCAATCTTCTTAGACTTGATGAAGATGGACGTGGGAATCATAAATAAGGGAACATCATCAATCCTTTCACAAATGATTGCTCAACCATCTCTTTTGGAATGGTTAATGGATGCTCAAAAGGATGATGTAGGAATTCAGGAAAAAGTGGGAGCTATCGAAAAAGGAAAATCCTCGGAGTTTAATGTTAATGAAGAAGGAATTGTGCGGTTTGGAAAAAGACTATGTGTTCCATCAATTCTGGAGATGAAGAAGGAACTTTTGGATGATGCACATAGTTCAAATTTCTATATTCACCCAGGGAGCACAAAGATGTATCGAGATCTCCGAGAAAACTTTTGGTGGGATAATATGAAGAAGGAGATCGCTGAATATACATAAAAGTTCCTGGTGTGTCAGCAAGTGAAAGAAGAGAGGCAGAAGTCTAAGGGGATGATGCAACTATTGCCCATACCATAATAGATATGGGAGAACATCACCATGGACTTTTTCACCAGACATCCAAGGACATCCAAAGGAAACAATGTAATCTGGGTTGTTGTGGATCATCTTACAAAGACTGCACACTTCATTGCTATTCGGGAGGACTTTTCTTTGGATCAACTGGCACAGATATATATCAGTGAATTGGTAAGGTTGCATGGAGTACCACTATCTATTGTGTCTGACCGAGATCCAAGATTCGCATCTAAGTTTTGGAAGAGTCTTCAACATGCTCTGAATACTGAACTGAACTTCAGTATGGCCTATCATCCTCAAACTAATGGCCAATCCAAGCGGACTACCCAAACACTTGAGGATATGTTGAGAGTCTGCTCAATGGACTTTAAAGGAGGATTTGATAAACATCTTCCTCTGGTTGAGTTCTCTTATAATAATAGTTTCCACTCAAGCATCCAAATGGCACCATATGAAGCCTTGTATGTGAAAAGGTGCAGAACACCGGCATGTTGGGATGAGGTTGGTGAACGTAAGCTGCTTGGACCGGAAATGGATGAAGAAATGGTGGAGAAGGTGAAAACCATTCAGCAGCATATCAAGGCAGCCCAGAGTCGACAGAAGAGTTATGCAGATAATCATCGACGAGACCTTTAGTTTAAAGCTGGAGACATGGTGTTTCTACGCATATCTCCGTGGAAAAAGGTTATGAGGTTTGGAAAGAAAGTGAATTTAAGTCCAAGGTACATCGGCCCCTTCAAGATTCTTGATCGTGTTGGGGTTGTGGCCTATTGACTAGCACATCCACCTACCATGGCCAAGGTGCATGATGTCTTTCATGTGTCCCTCTAAAGGAAGTACATACCAAACCCTTCACATGTACTCTCATCTGAGGTGGTACAATTGGAAGACGATCTTTCTTATGAGGAGAAACCAGTGAAGAACTTAGATCGTAGAGAAAAAGTTCTACGAAATAAGACAATGCCCCTTGTTAAGGGGTTGTGGAGAAACCAAAAGTTTGAAGAAGCGACTTGGGAATCGGAGGATATGATGAAGCTGAGTTACCCACATTTCTTTTAGTGTAGGAAAAAGGAAAATTTCGAGGGTGAAATTTCTTAAGGGGGAATATTGTAACGACCAAAAGTTTCATTAATGGAAAATCCCTCTTGATCTTATTAAATGTCTCTTTATATAAAATTTTTTTATAAGATGTCAAATTCTTTGGTTTTATGTTAAGATTTTTGACCATTGTTAATATAGTCGTTGAACACAGATCACATGATTAGTATAAATATAGGACCTTAACAAATCCAATTTACTCAGACAAAAGAAGTGATGGCCTCATCCAGTAGAATTTCCCCATATGAAGACCATTTGTCGAAGCTCGGAAAAGAGGTGGCATCCTTGGTCTTCGCCCTTGACCAAGCCCAAGCTGAGCTTCACCATTTCAAGCTCGAACAAGACCGTCTATGGGAAAATTAGAAGTTGATAGAGATTACCACACGAGCGATGTTATCCAAGCCACCCCAAGAGTCTGTCACCATCGCACACCTTACCCTTAGGTCTTATGTGGCTGTTTTAAGGGGTTATGTAACAAATAAGTATTACTATGTTCATGTACATTATTTTTTGTATATAATAATGAATATAATTTCTAGTCATTTTTGATACATTGTAAATAGTTTTTAAAGTACAAATGGTGTTTTTAGTTATTATTTAATTTAGAAATATATTTTATTAAATTAAGGGATTTTGAAATAAGTAATATTTTAATAAAATAATAATATTATTATTAAATTAATTTTTCTTAAATATAAATGATCTTATAATTTTATGAATTCAATTAAAATTTTATATTATGGTTTGGAAGCCATTTTTGTCAAAACCCGTGAATTTTCGATAAATGTTGGTTTTTATATTAAAAGTGAAAATTAAAATATTTAGAAATTTTTTTAGATAAAATAAATTTAATTTCTAGAATCAGGATGTCGAAATTATCCAACGGTGATTTTTTCATAATTTTCTGAGACAGTCAAATATTTGGGTAAAAATTAAATACTGTTTAAATATATAATGTGTTTTATGACATCATAATGACCCGATGGTGATGTAATAAAATACCATAACCCTTAAGTTCGTACAATATATGATTTATCATTAAAATAATGTGATTTTGGGTTTGTTTTACTTACTTTTCAAAGCATTAATGGACCCCTCAAGACATATTCAACACTTTGCCTTTTTAAATTAATTTCCATGGGAGTGTGACTCTCCTCCACATAAGCAACCTTATTATTTTAAGAAGTTAGGACTTGGGCCTTATAAAATATTGTTTTCCTCTTCCCTTTTCCAAAAACCATGGGAACAAACCATGGGATGGTTTGTGGTTTGGATTAATTTAATGTAAGGGGACCCAAACCTAAATAATAAAGAATTCCCTCACTTTTCCTATATAAACCCACCCAAGCTCCCACTTCCTCCTCACTAAAATCCCTTGGAGTTAGTCCAACCTCTTCATTACTCTCTCTAGAATCCTCCCAAGGTTCCCCAAGCTCCCAAGAAGCCTCTCACAAGCCTCTCTCTAGCCTTTGGAATCACACTTCCAAGTAAGGGTTTTTTCTTCCTTTCTCATTGTTGTCTAATTTTCTTTAAGTTGTTTTGCCTTTTAATTTCAATTATGAATGATCGGGTATGGTTCCGCACCACCCCCATACTGCCCTATTATTTTTTGAATGATGGGATACCCCTTTATCTCTCATTAAATGCCTCCCTTGTACACCCGTTACTATTCTGAAATTCCGAAAGGAACTTCTCTCTCTTCTTTTACATCCAAGCAATAATTTTGTATCACGAATCTAAATTCCATTATAATTATTGGGACATGTATATATATGACCTCCTTACATTCCATTACATGTAAATATTATGAGTAACCCCTTTCTATCTCATCAACCATTCTTTATGAATTCTTATGTCACGCTGTTACGCTGCCGAAATCGCACCGATTTTCTAAGCCAATGCCATTGTGTAGTGGATACCATGTCCATTTCTCCATCAATGGTATCCACATTTATGCACCTTTACCTATTGATTACAAAGTTTCATGTATGAATTACACATTCCTTTATCATGGAATAAATGTTTATGTTTTATTAATCCATGTTTTATGATCCATGTGGCACACTTATGCATGAAATGAAATGTTTAAGAAGGGTGAGCCCTTATAGCGTTCCAATGCATTGGGTAAAGTATAGTATCATGATACGTCATGTGCAATGAGTGTTGACTCATGCTAATTCAATTGCAATGAGGTTTTAGTCGTGCTTTATGTGCATTGAGGGTTTACTCATGCTTTATGTGCAATGAGCCTTGGCTCATGCTAATTCCATGTTAAGTGTTGTTGCCACATTTCCATGTTATGATTATCATACTTTATCATGCCTTTATGTTCATGTTTCATTTATGCTCTATTGATATGCCTATTGTCTAACATGATTTGTACTCCTAATGTTATTCCATGTGTACTACCTTACTGGGCTTTATAGCTCACCCTTTTCTTATGCATGTCCTTAGGTTATCCCATGCAATGCTAAGTACGAGGGAATGTAGTGGTCATGTAAAGTAAGTATTCAATAAAGATGTTGTATTTCATATTTTAAGTTTTTATGTAATGATCCTAAGCCCCAAAACACTAAAACTATCGATATTCTTTGTTGTATCAAGTGAAGTTTTATGTAATAAATCATGTTTATGTTGTAATAAAAAGCAGGGTTGTCATATTTTAATATTATTATATTATTATTTTTTACCATTTTTTACTAGATTTACCCTTCAACCATGCTAAATAAAATAATTACTGAAGTTACTAATCAAAATGCCTAAAAATAAAAGGTGCCTATTTAAAAAATTTGTAAATATTAATTACAAATATAGAATCCATTTTTTCATATTCAAAACACATATGTTTCATAAATTAATTTTAAATTAATTCTCCTTGTCAAAACCAAAAAGCCTGTTTTTAAGAAGTACAAATTACCAAAAGATTGTCATGTGTTTATGTCCAATTTCAAAGTTAAATTACTTATAATGACCAAAATTGTATTAAATGATAAAAATATAATCCAATTAAAATATAAAACCAATATAATTTATAATATAACTATATAAATAAACTATATTAAAAGACAGTCTTGACCTAAAATTCATTATTTTTCACTATTCATTAAAAATGAACTTAATCAGAAAAATACCAATAATTAACCCCATTTAAAATTTGATTTCCCACTTATAAATAAGAAGTTTATTTTTTTCAATGGAACATATAAAAGTGACAAAATCTATATTTAAAAAGTATTTTTCATCAAAAGGTGGTAAAACGATCCTTAAAAGAGTATTAGAGTATTTTATGTTTAAAATCGGATTCATTCTTATATTAAACCTCTAAATTTTTTTGGAAAAAGATAAATACATTTAATAAACATGTATAATTTTAATTTAGTTAGTTCTGTTCATTCCCACTAATACAATGGCTATGCATTAACTACCATTTAAAATAATAATTATTTTATTTTATTTTTCAGTATAACTCAACTTTGTGTGCAATTTCAGATTTCAGAGAAAAATGTTGTTGTGTGTTGAGTACGCTATCATACATAGCATCCCCTTTAAATTAAAATCAATATTTTATTCAAAAATATTAATAAATAGGAAAATTTCATACTGTTTATTTTCCTGGGATGTTACACATGTTTCTAGTGTGGCACTTTAATTCCTCAAAAATGAACTTATGGAAGTTGAATGAGGCAATAGAGATAATTCATGGTTGTTTTGACCTTGTAAGTGGAATTTAAGAAAGATATTGAGATTTCTGATAGAATTAATTTCATATTAGATGAGTTGTGGTAGAAACTGTGGTATTGAGTAGTGGTGTAGAGAAATGAAGTTGGCAAAGAGGGGGTGTCTTTGGATTATCTGTGTAAGGCTAAGCAGCACGACACCATTTTAGTAAGTGATGAAAATTAACCATCAAGTTAGTAGTCCCACATCAGATTCATGTTTGGGCTCCATGATGTTATAAGTAATATTGAGGAGCACCAATCCAATAATGAAGAGGGTCTACTGTTATTGGACACGTATCACCGATGGGACTTAGCCCCGATAAGGCAATCCTAATATTTTTGTGTGGTCCTGACCCCCACACATTGATGCATGGGATAGAACCACTTATACTTATCCATATTCCTCTCTAAGTCCCATTCTTCTTTGCTTCCCAAGGAGGCCCTCATATCTGTGGCATGGTCGGCTGGCTAATTAAGGATAGCTATGTGGCATGTGGCCCATCATTGAGGGCTAGCATTGGGCTGGTCAATTTTTTAGCGCCTAAAAAATAAGTTAAACGATTAAAAAATTCCCCAAAATAAATCAAATAAGTTAAAAGGATTCAAATTCCACAATTTTATTCCTTCTAATTCATTTTTATTATTTAATTTCAAATCCCACCCTTTTGTATAAACAATAAAATTCATCAGTATTTTCCTTAAAATCATTCAATGTTATCATAAATTGTTTAAATAATTCATTGCAATTATGAGTGTGTAAATATTATATTTTTATTTACTAGAGGTTTTATAATCCATATAACTTTTATAATAATATTCATTCAATATATTGTGGCACATTTTAGTTTGGTGTTGTGTGTGGATCAACCTACCAAACACATTAGATTTTTTAATGGAAATATATGTAAAAAAATGTATGTTGGGTCGGAGGTGATGGCAAGAGGGGGGGTGAATTGCCTTTTTAAAATTAATTAACAATTTAAAACAAATTTAAATGCAGCGGAAAGTAAAATGGCAAGACACAATTGATAACGGAGTTCGGCTTTAAACTCAAGCCTACGTCTCCGCTCCCAACTCAACCGTTGGGAGATTTATACGACCGCTTGCTTTTTAATGGCTATAGCAAGAAACCCACTAGCCGTTTTAAGGTAGGCTAGATCACCTTCTTACAGCTTGCTTTTTTATTATGGTTGTAGCAAGAAACCCAAGTTGAAAGAAGGAAGAAAAAGGGTGGTTTGTTTTAATACAAACCCAATTAAGAACTAAACAAATGAAGTAAATAATTTAGAACAAACTAGAGGAAGCCTTGAGCGCCAAGAGGTGAGTGTAGTTGATGTAGAGGAAACCCAAGCTTCAAGGATGGCAATTGGATCTCAAGTGGCCTTTGAGAATTGTCGTAGGAGCCTCAAATGATCAAAATAGCTTTGGTATGCTTCGGTATATGATCGGTAGTCTTCCCGGCATCCATGGACGTCTATTTATAGGATAAATACTCCCAAATACTTCAATATGGCCGTTGGAGGGCTTTCGGAGCCGTTGGGGATCAAGTGGGCCAGCCTGGTCAAAGCCTAACGGCTAGTTTGACTGAGCATACCGGCTGGCCGGTGCTGATCCACCGGCTGGCCGGTGCATTGGAAGGTGGAGAGTGCTTCTGCCCAGGTGCCACCGGCTGGCCGGTGAGGCCACCGGCTGGCCGGTGGTGAGACAGTAGGTCTCACTATTCCAAGGAGTTCCACCGGCTGGCCGGTGAGGAGGCCACCGGCTGGCCGGTGGTCTGGACAGAGGGCATCCCATTCTGTCTGGGGCCACCGGTTGGCCGGTGTCCAGACACCGGCTGACCGGTGGCACCTGGAAGAGGGCAAGGCCTTCTGCCTGGTACACCGGCTGGCCGATGGGCTGGATCCGGCTGGCCGGTGCCCTTACCGGCTGGCCGGTGGTCCCACACCGGCTGGCCGGTGGACTTGAAAACAGTCCACTTTTCCTTTTTTGCCACTTCTTGCTCCTGAAATCATGCCTATTAACAAGAACACTTGAAACAACATTAGATCACGATGAGAGTGATTGTGATCATTAAAATCCAAGAGAGTGGGGTACAACAATCTCCCCCTATTTTGATGATCACAATCACAAAAAAAAACTTTTAAAAAAGGTATGAAAGCTTTAAAAAAGGGTATGTCAATTGAAAACTTAAATAAACAATTTGAACTTGGAAAACTTAGAGACGTGCCAAATATAATGATCTTGAAAGCATTGAAATACTGAGAAAGGGTTATTTTTGAAATTGCAACCAAATGCCATTTTTTAAAGAAATCAATTGAAAACAATAACTTAACCATTTAAAACAGATTTTGATGACATCAATAACTTAAAAAGGAACTTGTAAAAAGAGCATTTTAATAAATAACTATGTAATAGAGAAGTTTTCTCCCCCTTTGGGATTATCAAAATAGGAGAAAAATTATGAAAGAAAAATACTAATAAGTAATGACAAAAAGGATGGATAGATAAGATAACTTGAATTCCATAAAAGATGAAACGATACAAAGGAAGTTCAAAAAACAAATACAAATACAAATACAAGCCAAAAAACAGGAACGGCTCTATTCACTCCTAGAGGGCCGAGAGTGACGACGGCGCCTGAAGGTCTGAGGAGCCGGAGGAGCCTGGACTGCCTCAAAGCGACGATCTAGAGAATCAATCCGTGAGTGAAGCTGATCAAACTGGGAGCTGAAGTAAGAGAACTGAAGATCGAGCCGGGTCTCAATCTGATCCTGGAAGTGTAGGAACTGATCAGCCGTCACCGGCAAGCCACCAGCATCAGCAGGAGGGGGCACAGCCTCAGCAGGCTCAGGTGCATCATCACCCTCTCCAGCCTCCTCATCAGCAGCAGCATCAGCCTCACCGTCGCTGTCACCACTTCCTTCCTCTTCATCATCATCACTATCCTCACTGTCTGAAAGAGGGTAGGCAGCGGCAATAGCAGGAGGCATGGCATTGGCAGGAGGATGGGAATGAGTTTGAGGAGAGTAGGCCTTGAGAAGACCGTCCTTGTCCACAATCCATTCCTGACGCCAAGGGTGCCAACGGATGTGCATTCGTTGCACCATCATAAAATTCACTATGCTATCCTTCGTTGGCTGCTCGAAGGAAGTGGCATGAAGAGGCACATCAAGAAATGAAAAGATTTTAGTCAAGAAGTGTCCGTAGGGTAGAGTTTTGGACCGGCGCGGGTGCTCAGCCACATAAGTCATGGCCCGGAACAGAAACCGGACCAGGTTGAAGTGAATGCCTCTGGTGATAAAGGAGAGCAGATAAATATCAATGAATTTGACATTATCATGATCCCCGATACGGGGCGCAAGGGAAGTTTGAATGAGTCTCTCAATAATACGATGGTTAGGAGAGAGTTGGGAGAGCTTGACAATGGGATTTGTGGGCTGCCCTGTGAGATGCTCAAGGGCTACGGCTACATCAAACTCACGGTCCCGTGGAAACTCCCCCTGAGCAAAAGCATGGGGTCCAACATGAGGAACCCCGAGCATCCAGGCAATCTCCAACGAAGTGATAGTGATGGGTTGCCCAAGAGCAGTGGAGGAGATGGTATCAATGTCATCAGAAACGGACCACGTCAAATGAGCATAGAACTCTTTGACTAGAAGAGGATAAATGACATCCTTTTCAGGGGGTTCAAAGAAAGAATGCCAATGTTGATACTCAATAATCGAGAAAAGCTCAAGACGAGCAGTAGACAACCAAGGATAGTCAATAACTCTACCCGGCAGAATAACTTTGTCATGCCAAATGTCCGGGAGTTGAGGGATGGAAGGAGGAGGAGGAGCTTCTTGAGAGATTCCCTTGCCTTTGCGAGTGGATCGAGGTCCCATGATGGCAAAAGGAGCTAAAAAGAGAGATTGAGTGAACAAAGGAGTTTTGAGAGGACAAAAATCAAGAAGGGAGGCTAGGGTTTGGAGGGGCTGAGGTTTTAGGAGGAGCCGCCCGAGAGAGAAGAGAGAAATGAGGGAGGAAGGGTTTTAAAATCAATTTTAACCCTTCCTCGGCCGGCCCATTAAGCAAAACCCGACACCACCGGTTAACCGGTGATGTACCACCGGTCAACCGGTGGCACTAAAAGTCATAAAAAATAAAAAAAACAGAATTAAGAAAAAATGTTTAAAAAATTCTAATAAAAATAAAATATAAGCAAGCCAAGAAAGTCAAATATTTAATAGTGCTCATTGACGAATCATTCCTAACTCCCCTTTAATAAAATCAAAACGGTCAACCGGGAGCGGTTTGGTAAAAATATCAGCTAATTGGAAATCAGTAGGAATGAAGTCCAAAGTGATATCTCCTTTTTGAAAATGGTCACGAAGGAAATGATGCCTTAAGTCTATGTGCTTTGTCCTAGAATGTTGTATTGGATTCTTAGAGATACTAATGGCACTAGTGTTGTCACACCGAATAGGGACATGATCATAGGAAAGACCATAATCCAAGAGAGTGTGTTGCATCCAAATAATTTGGGCACAACAATTGCCAGCGGCTACATACTCGGCCTCGGCAGTAGAAAGAGCAACACAATTTTGCTTCTTGCTACTCCACGAAACAAGGGACTTGCCTAGCAGATGACAGGTTCCACTAGTACTCTTACGATCTAATTGACATCCACCAAAATCAGCATCCGAATAAGAAGATAGTTCAAAAGAAGTATTTGAGGGATAAAATAAACCAAGATTTTTGGATCCTTTTAAATACTTAAAAATTCTTTTGACCGATTTAAGATGGGATTCTTTAGGATTGGCTTGAAAACGAGCACAAAGGCAAACACTAAACATGATGTCAGGACGGGTCGCAGTTAGGTAAAGTAGACTCCCGATCATACTCCTATAAAGCTTGTTATCCACCGGTTTCCCGGCTTCGTCTAACGTAAGCTTACATGAAGTACTCATGGGTGTACTAATTTCCTTTACTTGATCCATACCAAAACGACTTAGAAGCTCGTTTGTGTATTTTCTTTGGCTTAGAGAAATACCTTTTGAATTTTGAAAGATTTGAAAACCAAGAAAAATTTTCAATTCTCCCATAAAACTCATTTCAAATTCTTTTCTCATTAAATCTGAAAAATCAGTACAAAGAGATTCTTTGGTAGAACCAAAGATAACATCATCAACATAAATTTGGACGATTAAAAGATCTTTTGAAGTGTGTTTTAAAAAGAGGGTACAATCGGCTTGACCCATTTTAAAATCATTTTCTAAAAGAAATTTTGTTAACCGCTCATACCAAGCCCGAGGGGCTTGCTTTAAGCCATAAAGAGCCTTGGTTAACTTAAAAACATGATTTGGAAATTTTGGGTCTTCAAAACCGGGAGGTTGTTCAACAAAGATTTTTTCAGAAATAAAACCATTTAAAAAAGCACTTTTAACATCCATTTGAAAAAGCTTAAAATTTAAGTGGGCGGCGAATGCCAACAAGATCCTAATGGATTCTAACCTAGCAATGGGGGAAAAGGTTTCACCATAATCGATTCCTTCTTCTTGATTATAGCCCTTAGCTACTAGGCGAGCCTTGTTCCGGGTTATGTTTCCTTGATCATCAAGTTTGTTCCTAAAAACCCATTTAGTGCCAATAATTGGATGATCATTGGGTCTTTCAACAAGAGTCCAAACATCATTTCTAGAGAATTGATTTAGTTCCTCTTGCATTGCAAGAACCCAATTCTCATCATTAATGGCATCATTAACGGTTTGAGGTTCTAGGTGAGAAATGAAGGCTTGATGTTCAACTTCATTGAGGATAGATCTTCTAGTTCGAGTACCGGCTTGAAGGTCACCTATGACATTTTCTAAAGGATGGTCTCTAGAAGGTTTCCAAACCTTAGGCAAGGTGGAAGGTGAAGAAGGTGAAGAGGGTTCTTGATGGTCATCCTCCTTGGGAGGAGAAGATGAATCATTCAAATGAAGCTTATCAAGCTTATCTTCAACATCCTCAATGACCGGGTGAGGTTTTGGAAGAGTTTCATCAAATTTGACATGAGATGATTCTTCGATGGTTTTTGAACGTTTATTGAAGACACGATAGGCTTTGCTTGAGTTGGAGTACCCAAGAAAAATACCTTCATCGGATTTGGCATCAAATTTCCCTAGGTTATCTTTTGTGTTAAGGATAAAGCATTTACACCCAAACACTTTAAAATAACCAACTTTGGGCAATTTGCCTTTCCAAAGTTCATAGGGGGTTTTCTTAAGAAGGGGTCTTACAAGGACTCTATTAATAGTATAACAAGAAGTGTTTACCGCCTCGGCCCAAAAATATTGAGGGAGGTCGAATTCACTAAGGAGGGTTCGAGCGATTTCTTGGAGAGTTCGGTTTCTCCTTTCAACCACTCCATTTTGTTGAGGAGTCCTAGGGGCAGAGAAGGTATGATTGTATCCTTGAGAGGAACACAATTCATCGAATTCTTTGTTCTCGAATTCACCACCATGATCACTACGAAGTGATATGATTTTATATCCTTTTTCGTTTTCTACTTTCCTAGAGAATTTCAAAAAGGTTTTACAAGCATCATTCTTATGGGCTAAAAAGAAAACCCAAGTAAAACGAGAAAAGTCATCAACAATAACTAAGGTATAGGATTTTCCACCTAAGCTTGCTACGGGAGTAGGACCAAAAAGATCAAGATGAAGGAGTTCAAGAGATTTTGATGTGGACACTTCCTTCTTAGATTTGAAAGAAGACTTGTGTTGCTTACCAAGTTGGCATGGCTCACAAATCAAATCTTTCTTAAATTTAAGTTTAGGAAGGTCACGAATGAGCTTGTTCTTATTAAGCTTTAGATGTGAATGAGAGCTACAATGCCCCAATCTTCTATGCCAAAGCCAAGACTCATTGTCAAGAGCACTTAAACATTTAACATTTTGGCTAGCTAGAGATTTTAAATCAATAATGTAAACATTTTGAAAACGGGAAGCAGAAAATATCAACTTGTTTTGAAAATCTAACACATTGCATAAATCATTTTGAAAATTGACTGAAAAACCACTATCACAAAGTTGACTAATGCTAATTAAATTATGCTTTAAACCTTTAACTAATAAAACATCTTTAATAAAAGAGGAGCTACCAAAACCAATGGTACCTATTCCGACGATCTTGCTTTTTGAGTTATCACCAAAGGTGACATATCCTCCATCGAATTCTTCAAGTGAGTTGAACTCGGAGGGATCGCCACACATGTGCCTTGAGCAACCGCTGTCAAGATACCACGAGCCTTTAGAGGTCCTACTCTTTTGGCATTTATCCTACAAAATCAAGAAAGAAGAGATTTTGGTACCCATATAAGTTTGGGTCCGGAAAGATTAGCAAAAAGAGACTTTTGAACCCATAATGTTCTAGAGGGATTCCTTCTATGATACTCATCCGAGTAGGTAATGGATTTGGGTCTTCCATACCTAGCATTTTTACAATCACATTCATAAATCATGTGACCGGTCTTTTTACAATAATTACAAAATTTGTATTGAGAGCTCCCCCTTACAAAAGTAGTGGGTGCCCTAGAAAAAGTGGATTGCTTGTTATAGCCAAGACCATGTGTGGTTCTAGCCGAACGCTGAGAACCTAGCAATTTAGTTAAGTTTTGTTCACCTTGGGTGAACTTGGCAAGAGATTCCTTCAAATCCTTAATGGTAGAATTTAAAGAATCTACATTTGGAATATTTTTAACTTTAAGGGCAAGCTCCTCATTTTCTTTGAGAAGTTTGTCTTTTTCGGAAATAAGAGTTTTGTTTTTCTTTTTCAAGGTCAAAAATTTAGAGGTAAGTTCGTGAAAACCTTCCTCTAATTGATCTCTTGCATTTTGAAGTTCTTCATAAGACATATTATTATCAAAAGAAGAAGATGAGGAAGAAGAGTGAGAAGAAGAGTGAGAAGAGGATACCTCATCAAATGCCATTAGGCATTTTCCACCTTCATCGCTTGAGTCGCTTGAAGACATGGAGTCATCACTTGCACTCCATGTTGATGCTTTGAAGGCCTTCTTGTTTTTCTTTTCTTTTATCCTTTTCTTGAAAATGGGGCACTCCGGTTTGATGTGGCCTTTCTTTCCACATTCAAAGCAAGTGATTTCTTTCTCCGCCTTTGGCTCTTCCTTTCGTGCCTTTTGAAATTTCTTCTTTTTCTTCATGAACTTGCTCATTTTCCTTGCTAGTTGAGCCATCTCGGATTCACTATCATCGGAGGAGCTTTCTTCCTTTGCCTTGAAAGCTATGTTCTTTTTCTCCTTGAAGGTCTTTCCTTCTTTATCGGCTTGCCTCTTCATGGTAATCTCATAAGTCATGAGTGACCCTATGAGTTCTTCAACCGGCATCTTCTTGACATCTTTCGCTTCTTGGATTGCCGTCACCTTTGGTGCCCAAGAGCTTGGTAGGACCCAAAGAATTTTCTTCACCATTGTTTCTGCTGAAACATCATCACCAAGGGACTTTCTCCCATTGCAAACATCAGTAAAACGAGTAAACATTTCAGTGATTGACTCGTGTGGGTGCATTGTGAAACTCTCAAAGTCTTGACGATACATATCTAACCTAGTGTCTTTGACTTTGTTGGTGCCCTCATGGGTCACTTCCAAAAGTTTCCAAATTTCGTGTGAGGTGGTGCAAGTAGAAATACGATTAAACTCATTACGGTCTAACCCACAATGAAGAGCATTCATGGCTTTGCCATCAAGCTCAAAATTGGCAATGTCTTCGGGGGTCCAATTAGATTCATCCTTACTAGAAAGATTGTAGCCTTGCATAACAATTCTATATATAGGATAGCCAATACTTCTAAGAAAAGTAATCATTCGTGTTTTCCAATATGTGTAATCGGTTCCATCGAAGTATGGAGCCCGAGTCATGGAATACCCTTCGGGTGCTTGTGAGGAAGAAGCCATCACTATGGATTTTTCGTTTGTAACCGGTTAAGGTATTACACAAACGCTCCCTCTGATACCAAATGTTGGGTCGGAGGTGATGGCAAGAGGGGGGGTGAATTGCCTTTTTAAAATTAATTAACAATTTAAAACAAATTTAAATGCAGCGGAAAGTAAAATGGCAAGACACAATTGATAACGGAGTTCGGCTTTAAACTCAAGCCTACGTCTCCGCTCCCAACTCAACCGTTGGGAGATTTATACGACCGCTTGCTTTTTAATGGCTATAGAAAGAAACCCACTAGCCGTTTTAAGGTAGGCTAGATCACCTTCTTACAGTTTGCTTTTTTATTATGGTTGTAGCAAGAAACCCAAGTTGAAAGAAGGAAGAAAAAGGGTGGTTTGTTTTAATACAAACCCAATTAAGAACTAAACAAATGAAGTAAATAATTTAGAACAAACTAGAGGAAGCCTTGAGCGCCAAGAGGTGAGTGTAGTTGATGTAGAGGCAGCCCAAGCTTCAAGGATGGCAATTGGATCTCAAGTGGCCTTTGAGAATTGTCGTAGGAGCCTCAAATGATCAAAATAGCTTTGGTATGCTTCGGTATATGATCGGTAGTCTTCCCGGCATCCATGGACGTCTATTTATAGGAGAAATACTCCCAAATACTTCAATATGGCCGTTGGAGGGCTTTCGGAGCCGTTGGGGATCAAGTGGGCCAGCCTGGTCAAAGCCTAACGGCTAGTTTGACTGAGCATACCGGCTGGCCGGTGCTGATCCACCGGCTGGCCGGTGCATTGGAAGGTGGAGAGTGCTTCTGCCCAGGTGCCACCGGCTGGCCGGTGAGAAGGCCACCGGCTGGCCGGTGGTGAGACAGTAGGTCTCACTATTCCAAGGAGTTCCACCGGCTGGCCGGTGAGGAGGCCACCGGCTGGCCGGTGGTCTGGACAGAGGGCATCCCATTCTGTCTGGGGCCACCGGTAGGCCGGTGTCCAGACACCGGCTGACCGGTGGCACCTGGCAGAGGGCAAGGCCTTCTTCCTGGTACACCGGCTGGCCGATGGGCTGGATCCGGCTGGCCGGTGCCCTTACCGGCTGGCCGGTGGTCCCACACCGGCTGGCCGGTGGACTTGAAAACAGTCCACTTTTCCTTTTTTGCCACTTCTTGCTCCTGAAATCATGCCTATTAACAAGAACACTTGAAACAACATTAGATCACGATGAGAGTGATTGTGATCATTAAAATCCAAGAGAGTGGGGTACAACAATGTATAGTTATTACATTCTCCCATCACCCTAAATAAAATTTTTCCTCTCAATTTTAATTATTACTTCCAAATTTAAATTACTACGGGTGTCTAAGAGATAAACGTGGCTGGGGAATAACTTCAAGAGAGATAAAAAGCTTATAGAACTCGTAAATATAATATTCTCCCTTAGAATTGTTCAATACAAAGAACGATTATTTATCCAGTAATTTGAGATAGACATCCATCCTGATTAGGTATCAAAAATCCTATAATATAATTAGTTTTCTAATAGATCTTATAGTCATACATACAGTGATAGATGATCATAGATTGGTTTGAAATAATAAATTCCATTTCCTTTGTTCATTTGTTACCATGTATTCTACGTGGAGATAGCCAATCCATTTCTAAAATCTCATCACATTCATCAAATGGAAGGATAATAATACTTGCATGAATCATAATATTATAAACCTTGAAGTGTATTAATATACCTTGGATAAAATAATGATATCATAAGATGTCTTAATTTATAATTTAGTAGTTAATATTATTTAAAAACATATATGACATAAGACATACTTAAATCTAGGGTGAATAATAAGTGTACCTATAAATACTTAATTGTCATTATCCACTAAAATAGTATTTTTTTCATATGATTTTCCCTATTAAAATAGATTAGGAGGATTTATGTGTCAATTTTAATTTTAATCATTTATATTAGTAAACTAGCTTGAATAATTCCTAAATTCCTCACATCTAAAACATTGAATTGGTAGTGGATCATTAGGAAGAACATTATTATTCCTCGTCATATTAACTAGACTCTTCATGTTTTCTTGATAGATTTTTTCTCAATGACATCCTTTACCATAGATAAAACATCTTTTACTTTATTTTGAGACATTCCCCAAAGTTCATGACCCAATATTTTCTATATGTGGTAAGTTGAATCCTCGTTCTTTCATCATCTTCATTGCCAAAACATTAATGAAAATATATCCATATTTTCTTTAGCATGCATGGTAATTCAACTATGTTCACATTGTTAGTCATAATTCTTGATAGCTAGTTTTAAATAATCACAATATTTTTCACCCCATATCGTATACAGTTTGGTTTTTTATTGTAAAAATCAATAAACTGTCCACGGAAAACATTTTCAACTTAGTTACTTCATGTTGTAACATCTCAACCCAGAAGTCTCTCAAATGGTGCCCCATGCTGGTCGGTCACATGGCCTAAAGTGCACCACCTCATATGCTAGAGGCTAATAACTAGTAGAAAGAGTCTTCTAATGGTGCGGTGAGGAGACTATAGCCTAATGATTAGAGTTACAGAGTAGTACAAAACATGATAAACCATTAAACAATAGAAGTAAATGAATAACAGAGAAGTGAAATATTACAATAATAATGAATGAATGAATAACCATTCTTGAACATGTGATGAAACAATGGAAATAAAATGATATAGAGTATGTGATAAAATAAATGGTACAAAAAGAAAAAAAAATCCTCAGAGGATATCTCTATAAGAATCCCAAGATCTAGTTCGGTCAAATGCTTTGAAGCTCCCATGTACAAATGTAACAGAACAATCATAATCCATGAAACGGAACCTACAACCGTGAGGTCTATTCAAGAACCCCAATGCAATGGTTTCCAAAAATGGGTGTGAGATATACTCAGTAGGCCACAACCATTGGTGTCTAAATCTATCTGAACCATGAGAATAAAATAAAATAGTCTACAGGTATATCAATAAGGTTGGAAATAAATATATACAACTAATTCAGTCTCAGGTTCCTCAAGGATGTGTGGCCAACCATACCTATATCAGCCTAATCCATAACATCTCTAAACAAGTGACAAAAAGTATAGATATGTGTGTATATATACTGTCTATATACATAGTAACGTTTATATTCATATATATATATACTATAAATGGAAAGGACCTGAGGTTTAACTAGAGCTTCTAGGGATAGTAGTATCAGTCTCATAAAATGTTAAGGAACGCCATGCTAGAATATTATAATCAGTAGGGGAATTCATACCCATGTATCATAATTCCATAAGGACCCCATTCTCAAGGATAATAAGTTAAGAGGGACTCAATGCCTGAATATCACAATCTATGACTAACTCCATACCTAAGGGACGCCATGCCCTAATATCATAATCTATAAGAGAATCCATCATCGAATACCATATTAATGGTATGTTATACCTGAGTAGCACATTAATGGGATTTCATTCCCAAGTATCACAATATATATAAGGGATTGTATTCCCATGAATAAAATGGGACATCATTCCCAAGTATCTGGTATAATAATTAAGAAAAAAAGGAATGAACATTAATAGTAGAGAAAGGTCCTTGTTTATTAATCATTTCATGGTACAATTCGTTTACCTAATTAGGGACATTTTATTGGTATGAATTTCAAAAGTACATGAGAAGTCTCACTCCATTTTTCATTCTATTCAGAAATTCAATTGTTTATTATTTATAAATATATTGTGGGCTAATTGAAATATATATTCCAACACATTTCATCTCGATAGGTTTCATTTTACCCAACCCAAAATAATTCATTTAATTCCATTTATCACTTCACTTAATAATGATGGAGTTGAGAATTCCAATTAATAGTTCATCCAAGGCCAATGGTAAATAATTTCCTTAAGAATCCCACTCAATTCTAATTATTATTTTCTTTAATGAATGATGCATCAATAATGTTATAAATATTGACTGTAATATCATAGTTTCATTCATACCATGTATAGTTCATTTAATTAAAAATCTAATGCTTATTAGATATGGAATATAAGAGTCATGCCCCAAGGGGGTGGTTTTAGTTGAGTTTAACATCCTCCAATGGTTTAATTAGAAGAACAAAGAATATTTGATTTAAGGTATTATGTTCTTTAAATAATTTCACATTTAAGGGTGACTCATAAAAAATTTAACACGTAGAAAAATAGTGAATTTTATAAATCAATGAAACATTAATTAAAAATTCATAGAATAGAAAACTCATGACTAGTTTTCTTCACACATCCATTATTATGATTAGATTTGACCTAGTTCAAGATAAATTAATGAAATAGAAAAACTCCTTGTACACTTACAAAACATCTGACAGTGCTCGATTTAGACACATAATGAAGGAGATCCCCAAGGGAAGATTAAGGAAGGTGGTGTGTGCAGAGGGATCTCTAGGTGAGTGAGGGAGGAAAAAGGGAGGAGAAACCCTAAAGGATAATTAGGGAAAATGGTAAAATCATACCCTTTAATGAACTAGATAGTTTGGCCACATGGTTTGGCTAACTATGCGACAACCATGTGGGTCCACAACCTAAGTGGTAGTAAGGGTGTGGAAAAGGTGCATAGTTTACCAGACCATTTGTAGCCTATGTGGACCACCTCAACATTTTTCTTCAAGTGTCCCACATAGTTTTTGACCTACTCTCATATAGTCATACCAGACTATCCAACACCCCATATCCCCTTGACTAAGATGCACATTCTATTCTAGAGGGACAAATAGTCTAAAAACCCATGTTGTAATACAAAAATTTTTACAAGGTTTCCCTATATGTTTAGTAGTAATTGTGTGCTAACCGTGCACCCTTATCTTCTTCACCAATTACTGAGTTTTCAAAGCTTGAAACTTCCAAAACTCATCTAAACACCAAATACACCTCTTAGTTCATAAAACCCATCAAACGTAACAATTTTATGTCTTAAAAATATTAGATTTACATTATAAATCGCACCATAGAAAACGGCCCTTGAACTAAATAGAAATTTAAAATTCCTCTAGAAAATTTCCACAATTTGAAAACATGGGGTGTTACAACCACTCCCCCATTGAACTTACCATCTCTGAGAAGCCTTGGGGAAACAAAAAAAATCATCCAACTTACAAGGGCTATGATAATTCCAATAAAATAGACACAGTAATTTTTAAATGTGCAATATGCCTTCAAGAAGCACTTTAAATCATATATTACCTAATATATTTAAAAATTGACCAAATTACCTTATTCAAAACTGAAACACTTAATGGTAAATTACCCAAGCACATATAACTGGAGACATAATCAGGTTATCATTCATTTAATAAACTAACCAGTAGTTCTCCCCTCTATAGGTTCTAGCTTTGAATAGCCAATTCTGAGTCACAGTTCTTACACTATCATAATTTCCTACTTGAACACACCCTTAGAATTAAAATGAAACTCTTATTATGATTCTTAACTTGATCAAAGATCGATTCATTATCGACCGCATTTAGCATGGTCACACCATCTTTTCCATGGAATGTCTTGTTCAATATTTTCACTAAACTCATTGTATCCCATCATCGTGCTTGATGTAGTTTATCACAGACTATATGCAACCAGTAAAGAGGAAATAAATTTTGTCCACTACTGGATGACTATACATGAAAACACTTCACCTTAGTAGTCAATGAATTTAAAACCTGAGTAAGATTCCTTAATTTCAAGGCATTTTAATTTGTATTTAGACCATGATCACTAAATCCTATAACCAAATTCCAATGAAACCAATATCCCAAACATTCATTTATGTTTTCAATCCATTGCATGAACATAGGGTTATACCTGATCTATCACCCATGAAATTATCACACTATAATTAAAACCACCTAATCCTGATTATATGTCGGGGTAACTTCATAATAAATCACTAGTGTCCAAAGATCTCATCCAAAGTAGTTTATTGTCAGTATTTAATAAGTGATACATTGCTATCCATTTGAAATCTCTACATATCAATAACTCATACTGATCAATATAATGATATTTTCTTAGTAGTCAAGTCAAAATAAAATTTGTTGTCTATGAGTCTGTCTAAGGCCATCCTTCATGTGAATCCCGGTATCACTCTATAAAAACCATTTATCTACAAACAATGGGCCATCATTTACTAACCATGTTTCTATACCTAACCAGTCATTTTGAGACTATTTAAGAATTTACTATGAAGTCTAACCTGAGTAACAATGTCTTCTAATATTTGATACTTATCCAAAAATTTTATCTTCATGATTCCTTTCAAACACTGAGAAACATCAAAATAAACTTCTCAAAGGTTCCTTACACACCCTGAGTCTACATCTAGTGCCCAAAATCCATCCAAACAAAAAACCATATTTTATATTGAGTATCTTATTAGGGATTAGATGCCCCAAGCTACTAGCATAATGGGATTTCATAAGAAAAGGTGACCATTCCCAAGTGGTCTTTTACATTTTTCCTCCCTTTATTTAGAGGGATGTGCTAAGACACATTTGATGTGATGCTCCCCACATTAGGAGTGTATTATTCTTTATTTACTAAGGATGATAACTCATCCCATTGTATACACTACATCCACCACCAAGCACAATTTATGGATGTGTTAAACTCACTTTTACCTAATTTTACTATGTGAAGAAAGAAAAACAAGTTGCTTACGAGTGAACTAGGTAAGATTCACTTTTATACATATTAATGATTCTCTTCATATCCATGATCATTCACTTCATTGGAATAAGGCATGAAATAAAACATAAAATTTTCTAGTGTGTCACAATTATTAATCCTTTTAAAACATCATCTAAAGTATTGGGATGATTCATGTTTCCATCAATGCCTATGTCATTTTATCTCAAAGATGACCCATGAACAAAATGTAGCATCTCCAGGATTAACAATTTCCACCAAATACATGTGGTTTGTTGTACCATTTTAGAAACTTGATTGGGTATCATTTCTATCAACACATACTACCTTATGGTTTTTACCAACACATCGATACACCATTTAATACTATCCATAGGCCTACCATATCTATGAATTATTGTATCTTATGGACCATGTAAAATATTTATCCTAGAGTTGTATCATACCATAAGACTATTAATTTGGCTAACGACCTGTCAATTCATCCATCAGTGAAAAAGAATAATGTTCACATGGCCTAATAAGAAGTCGACCATAAACTACATGTCTAACCCACTCAAATGTATCATTACATTATGTTCACACCCTTAACAAATATCAACTTACCAAATGACCACCGATCAATCTAGCGGGTTTCTTCTTATCACTAAGAGTCCTACTTAAGAAAAATGACACCCGAATAACACCGCATATTGAAACTCATTATAATAATTTTGCAATTATTTTATATTATGAAGGTAAAACATTTACCGTGATAGCCCCATTTTAAGGAATATGTATTGAACTTTTAACTAGGTCACACCATAAAAGGTCACTGCTCTTAATGGGATAATATATAAATCAACATAATAGAAAGGTCAAATAGAAACATGGTTAATGTCCATGTTCATGTTTAAGGTGTATCTCAAAGAAAGCTTAAACTATCCTCTTACCAAAGGGTACACGATAAGAACACCACTAAAAAGGAATCACTCAATACATTTTCAGTGATTTTAATTTACTTTTAAAAATTCAAAGAGTCTTAATTTAAGATACACAAAGTACTGGTTATAAAAGGAAACTACACTTGAAACTTTATTTAGATATCACTATAAGAAAACATAGGTAATTCATTTCAAACTTCCTTTCACGATTTTTTATTCAGCTGAAATCTTACCATAATTTAGGAAATTTCTCTTATAGAATAAATTTATATCCATTTCATTTATCCATAGGGATATCACAAATGGGATTATTTAAAGAAAATGTTGATTCCAATCTACAGATAAAAACACCCTTTATGTTGTTATTGGAATTTTAGTTAACCAAATAATTGTATAAATATGTGTGTATATATATATATATCAAAATAAAAAAAACAAGTATTTTATTATTAATATAGTATTGTTCAAGAAATATCCCATTATATGTTTATATGTAACACCATATAAGCAGTTGTGGACACTTTAAATAACCATGCCACTCAGAAAAATGATATCCCCATGGGTAAAAGTACTAAGGAATATCAATAAGAATAAGGTGACCTATGAGGGTCCTGATATTTCATTCAATATTTAAAAACAATATTAATGGTTTTATCACATTTTCATACCATATAGAAACTGACCCACTTGGGTCCAGTTTTGTGTTCAATAATTTAGACATATGGGTCATCATGTCTATATTATGTTGGTATTATACTTAATTAAGGAAACCATTATCTATATGAATATCTATTTATCACTTAACATGGTTCAATAAGATTCAATACAATTCCAAAATTATAAATATACATGCATTTATAAATTTCAATTGGCATATGTGTAGCTAAAATCAGATTTTTTTTCTTTTATTTCATTATATAGTAATTTAATATTTAATGGTTTTATTATATGGGTTATCCTTACTAATTTATAAGGGACCATATACCTTGTAAATAGTTATGTTCACCCATTTAATTACTTCCATAAGTATTTCTGCCTATATTACCAATGTCCCAAGGATCAAATATTTAGAGATTGGTTATTTAATGTGTCACCATCATGATATATGGGAAACCCTATTTAGTTTGATGTCGAAACCTTAATAACAAATGTTATATAATAAGTATTGTTGTATATTCAATCACATAGTAATAAATAAAATCATTTAGAAAATAAATCCATTGAATCATATTATATAGGAAAGTATGTTGAATAACCACATTTGAAAGGTATGCAGACAAGAAGGATAAAAAATCAGACAAAGTGCATCCAACATAGATCTGGAAGTCAAACAATGAAACCATCATGGAATTGAATATACAAGGAATATGGATCTATTTATTTCTATGATTATGAATGTAACAATATTTCCATGCCATACTGGGAAAAGTTTAAAAATCCATAATCTCATAAATTAAACATTAGTAGAAAGTACATCAATCACTAGAGGTTAAATCCTAATCAACCATATTAATACACAATAGTCCCATCCCAAGCCACTTGGGGTTTATCCATTTTTGGGATAATCACTCCCATACATAGCTATTTACCAAGTTCCAACACATTCTGAGCATGCTTTCTACTATCCCAAAATGGTAATACAAAGGAAAAGAAGTATTGGATGCCACAATGTAACATCCTAATGTGGGATCCACTAAAATGATTCCCCAATATAGTCATTCACATGGCCTCAAGCATGCCTCCCATATTCCAGAGGATACTGACTTGCAGTGAGGGTCTGATGATGGTATAGTGGGAAAATATTCCCTTATGATCCTAGTAGCACAAAGGTATATAAAATGATAAATCAATCAATAGTTGAATCAGATGAATTAATGTGTACGGAAATATTATAATAATAATAAATGAATGAATAACCATGATTGGACATGTTATTATCCAATGTGAAAAAAAATTAAATACTTCAAGTGATATAATAAATGATTTAAAAATAAATAAAAAATGTCAAATTCTATCTCTATGAACATCTCAAGCTTTGGATCGATCATGTGATCCTAAGATACCATATACAAATGTAATATCATATTCATTATCCATAAACCTAAACCTATAACCATAAGATCTATTTGGGTACCCCAATGCAATAGAGGCTCAAAAAAATTTGTTATATATACACATTATTCCACAATTAATGGTTTATAATTCTATCCAATCTATGGTTATAAAATAAAAAAGTGTGTAGGTATATCAATGAGGTAGGAAATGAATAAATATAAATAGGTGAGGCTCGGGTTCATCAAGGATGCTCAACCAACCAAAACGTCTTCAGACTAAGATGGAAGATCTATAAACAAGTGACAAAAATTTAATAGATGTTTATATATATATATAAGTTTTATATACATAGTGACGAGCTTATATCCATATATATATATATATATATTACTACTAGCTAGGACCCCAGACGTAACTCAGGCATCCAGGGATAGTAGTATGAGTGTCATATAATGGTAAAGGGTTCCATACACAAAAATATAATCAATATGTGATTTCATGCCCACATATCATAAATAAATAGGGACACCATGCCTGAGGAACATAACTAAATAAGGATTCCATGCATAAATATTATAATCTATGAGGGACGCAATGCTTAAGGCACACCATTCTTTAATATCATAATCTAAAAGGGATTCCATACCCAATTATCATAATATATAAGGGACTACATGCCTGAGGGATTCAATTCCCAAATATCATAATCTATAATATACTCCAATATTGAGGTATGTTATGCCCGAATATCACATTAATGGGGCGCCATGGTTGAGTATCGCATTAATGGGATGCCATTCCAAAGTATCACTATATATATAAGGGGATCCACTCCGATGATTAAACCAAGATTCTATGCCCAAGTATCATGGATAATAAAAAAAAGTCACACACATTAAAAATAGAGAAAGGGTCTTCTCTAGTAAGAATTTCATGGTACAATTCATTTACATCATTAGGGTCATTTCCTTTGTAATCATTTAAGAAGGACATGGGAAGACCCATTACATTTATTATTCAATTAATGAATTAGACCATTTATAATTTTTAAATATCCTAAGGGCCAATGGTAACATATATTCCAACATTTTTCATCATGATAAAAATCATTTGACCAAACCCAAAACAATTCATTTAATTCTATTTATCACTTAACTTACGAATGAAGGAGTCAATAATTACAATTAATAGTTCTTCTAATGAAAAGGGTAATTCATGTCCATAAGATTCCCAATCAATTATAATTATTTATTTATTTTATAAATAATGTCTAAAAATTAAATTTTTTATTCATAAATCACTTTTTAGGAAAAGTGAGAAACTAAAACAGTTCAATGAAAATGATCAATTAACATAGTAAGATATCACAAAATCATTAAAAACAAGACTAAATTTATTTAAATTTCTTACCCTATATGTCCCCAATTAATGTTTATGTACCTTAATATTTGTATCTTCTTTGACAAAATCTTCAAAGTGGGTGGCCATATTGTCCCAAGATTAGATATAATCCTCCACATTTATTTTCTTTTCATTGAATCCCCTTGCGAATATTTGGTGTGTCTTCTGATCCATGTCCTTTGATCCTCATTTAAATCAACACATAGTATTCTTTATAAGATATTTTCCACCTCCCCCTTTGATGCATTAATCTATAAGGACAAGACATATAATTCTTCATTAAAATTTAATATGATTGCAAGATATTTTCCTTTTCGTTTTTTCCCTATCCACATTTCCTAGCCCACTACCATTCCCATGTTCCATGGGTTTCCAATATTGGTCTTTATATTTCCACTTCATATACCTGGACTCTTCTTGTATTCTGGGAAATGGTTCTTTATCCCTCTAAACATCACCGTGTTTCTTCTATTTGACCTTGTTTCCATTGTCTTAGGTAGCTGGGATTAATCCTTTTGACCTTTAGTTTTCGTCCCCTTTTCCACAATAAATCTCCCCAAATAAGGATTCCCTTTCCATACCTTATTCTTCTTTGGACTATGAATCCCTTTATGATATTCCCCCTCTATATTGTTAGCTGATACTTGGATAGATATGTATTCATCATAATTGGCCTATGAGTAATCTTGTCCATCTATGGGGTTCTCCTCTGATAAAGGTATACAAATGCTCCAATAAACTATTTTTTGAGTCCTGTATTCTGAAACTAGCCTTGAGGGACTATTATCATACATTTTCCCTTCCTCTATCATCACTTAAAAAATGATTATTTAGATTAATATGAAAACTACTCTTATTTGGGACTATCTTACTCACTTTCTACTCCCAACCCCACTATAAAGATTTAGATTCCATAGTGGAATTCCCCTAGGTACTGTCACTCGATGAGACTCCTTCATTATCATCCTAGGTTACCTCCTTGGCATGAGGTATGGAATATGGCTTGAGGGGCCCTCGTTCCCAAGTGATGTCTATTCACACCTCCTCAACCCACCCTGGACTAGATAGGCCCTCCTTTTGATAGGAATTATCATGTATTATAGAAATCAGGTTCATTGTGGGTTCATCAGTATCCCCTATCCCAAATACCATTTGCACGATAGATTTAGTCCCTTTCTAATCCTAGTTTCCTTGAATACATTCTGAAATAAGATACCCTAACCATTTTCAATATGATAGGTAATCATTACAGGACTCAAAATCCATTAATTGATTTCATTTGAATTCTTCCCCAACTACAATCCAAATCAATTTTTTCAGATAGTTTGAAAAATATACTTCAATACATATTCTAGGACATATCAGGTGAAAAAAAAGTAGAATTTTTAATATAAGAACATAAATAGAGGCATACCATTTTATCCATATTACAGATAATCAACACATTTTTGAATGGAAAAGGTAGTTCTGGAAAACATACTCACACAACAGTGGAAGGAACGTCATACTTCTTGTAAAAGTCATAATACCATCCAAAAAGATATAAGTGGAACCCATTGAGGTATCAGGGTGATCTGGACTAGGAATTAATCATATCATCCTCTGAATAAAATTGTATCATCATATGTTACTTTTCTAGAAGACTAACCAACACTCGTTCTTGAAGACCCCAACTTCCAAACAAGAACTTTTCAAATGCATCAACCGAAGGTCGATGATTCCTTAGGTGATCCACCACTATCACATTGATAATATTTGAAGAATATATGAAATATTTAGGTGAAAGTTCTAGATGAGGATAACTATTAAAGAGATCTAGAACCTTTGGGATGAGATAAATAAGTGAAACTTTAAGGGAAAATCTAGAAACCATATACCTCATTTATAGGATGATTTAATCATCAGTTATCGATATTTGATTCGATTTGAATCAATAGAAATTGAAGAAATGGAAAAACACCTGATAATATTATAACACATCTTATGGAACTCGATTCGGACACCAGATGAGGGAGATCCATTATGGGAATAGGCAGGAAGGTGGTGCTTATAGAGGGCTACTTATGTGAGTGAGGGGGAAAGGGAGCAAGAACCCTTAAGGTGGAGAGGGGGAAGTGTAAGATCACACAATATAATGAATCAAATGATTTAGCTAATCATTTTTCAATTATGATATGCCACTAACTTAGTGTCACTTGGGGGGTGGGTTAGGTGCATGGTTTTTCAATCTATGCATAGCCCATGTGGATAACCACTGAATGTTTCTTCATATGCCATGCCTGGTCATGAATCTCCTCTCGGATGGTTTTAAAAAACCATGTGAAACAATAAATTTACTAGACAAGGCCACATGGTTTATCTTAGAAGACTTTATAGTTTAAAAAAAATATGTCCCTATATAAAATAGGTCACATGGTTGCATCGTACAATTAGTACTAAGTGTGCACTTACTATATTCCCTTGTTTACTTCACCCAAAACTGAGTTTCTAGGTCTCAACACTCCTTAAACTCATATCAAATTTCAAGACACATATTAGGGATTAAACCCTATCTAAAAACACATTTAATTGTTTCAAAGCACATATTTCTATTGTAAATTTGATTTTAGAAAACAAACATCCACCGTATGGAAATTTTAAATTCTTCTTGAAAATTTCCACGATTTGAAAAACACAGTATATTGCATGGTCTTCATCTATTACTAAAATTAAAATAGTTTAATGAGAGTTATTATAAATTAACACCTTAATATAATTATCATAAATAATATCATGAAAAACTCAATCTACAAATATCTTAGTCTTCAAAACTAGAAAATTAGATTTAATTTCAACTTTAATTAATCTTTTTTAAATCAAGGTTTCTTTAGTTTGGGTTCTCTCGTACACCTTAACCTAATTTTATAAAAAAATTAATCCAATATAATACATCATAAATAAAATTTGATTGACCAAATCATATCCCTCGGGATTATCTAGAATGGTGGGTAGTCATGGCCCACTCATTATACACATGGTAAATATTGATTTAATACTCAAACAACTTTTTTTAATCTAATTACCCTTAGGTGACTTGTTTCATAACCACATCCAGTCTCTAGTATACATAATATGACGAAATTGATAGGAAAACCACACAATAAAAAATTTTCCAAAATTTGAGGATGGAAACCTATACTTAGACTGATCATTATGGTTTTTAATAAAGTTATATCACCCTAATTCCCAAAAAAACATAAAGATTACACATTAAAAAAATCCATAATCCCAATAATAGAAGGTTTAGTGCCTTTGAGGACTATAAACTTAGGAAAATTATTTTACAATAATATTTAATATTTTACCATATTGATCCACACTAGACTCCCATCTAGACTTCTCATAATTTATACTTATCTTCATAACATGGGGAAGTTGAATATAATAAAGGGGTGAGATAAAATGTTTATAAGGGAAAATATATCAATATTTCATAATGTGTTAGATCATAAGAATATATGATAAAGAATGATATTTGGAGAATTATCTTATTAAATGAGCTTGGAGAAATAATAGTTGTCCATAATTCAATATATAAGAAAATGTAATCTCAAATAAACAAACATATACATTAAAAAAGAGTTTGGATTCATGAGATAATAAACATATTCCATAGAGATAAATCATAAGAATATGACATGGAAATGTAACACTTCCATGAAGCATATAAGTGCAAAGAAATTTATAAAAAAATATAAGAATATAAAATATCAACTTCACAAATCACTAATCACACACATAATTGATAGTACAACTCAATTACACCTGCATATACATTACATTCAGGATTCAGTACTCAAAAACCATTCTTAGTGAGACAACGTAATTATTCAAACATTTACATCACATTTATTAGTCACTAATCATACCAATTCTTGTAAGAAAAACTAATTATACCCGCATATAAATCACCTTTTTGAGTCACACACTTGCATACATTCTTAAAAGACAACATAATTATGATTGCGTATGCATATATCACGAGATTTAAACTTTTAACTAATGAATTATAGGGGGTATGTGACCCCACCTATCAATAATTCATATATACGAGTTCCACTTGAAAATAATAATTCATCATATCATAAAAAACCCCTATAAATAAAATGGTTTTCATATCATTTCCAAACATTATCTCATTAAAGGACTTCCTGGGTTATATCAATTAACACCAAAATTTAATCACCCAAAAGTAATATTTCAAATATTAATTTATAGGGTGATTCATAAAACAAAACTCCATATTATATCAATATTTTCAAGATTAAAATTTAAGTGAACTCATGAAATGGCTTTTAAGAAACATTTCTTAACATTATTATAATGTTAAAAATTTATGAATATCATTCAAAGAAATCATTTCCAAGAGGGTACAATGTAAAACCATTTTAAAAACAGCACTTTAAAAATATAAAAAATATATCCTTTTAAAGAATAATTATCTTAAATAGTTATTTTTAGTAGAAGATAAAAATATGAACTTGAAAGAGAAACCCTCTTTAATATTTCAAGCTGCCTTTATTAAAACCCACATCGTAAACAGGGTGATAAATGGTTTATTTGAAAAGCTATAGAGATAAATTGTACTGTTAATCGAAATAAAACATATATGGATTTAAAAATAATAAATGAGAAAATTAGTGGGATGAATGAATATAAATATATATATATAGAATAAAAAGAGATAATTTGGAAGGAATGAGAATTATTCTTAACATCATAAACTATTATGAAAAAAATGCATAAATGTAATTCTATAGAAAATAATGATTAAATGAATTATAATATCATAATAAAACATAATGAACCCTTTTGTAAAACCATTGTTAAAACGGAATCATTATTACTTAATTAAAGCTGTTAATTTAAGAAAGATCTCTTAAAAATATCATTTAATTGAAGTAAGAATCATTTTAAAGGGTGATTATAATAAATAAAAGTGAATACATGGAAGGATATGATGAATTAAATCATATTAAAATCATAGTTTGGAATGTTCCCAATATTTGATAAATAAGTTCCAGAAGAATCATTCTAACTCAATAAAAGGATATTATGTTAAGAGACATTGTTACAACTTCTTTAACATTTGATTCAAAATATCTTAGAAGATAAAACTAGAAATTAAATTTTCAATACAATGAATAAATTTATTATCATGACATAACACTTAAAATAGGAATCATATACACCATATAAAGAAAAATAAATGCATAATATAAAACATGTTTCAATGAAGAAAATTTTAGATGAAACACTTTTGAATATCATCTTCATTAAAGAAATAATCCATCAGAAATGAGTTTATAACAAAGAATAATAAATTCAAATAAAATAAATTAAAATTAAAATTTTATATAATAAAAATATAAATTAATTCATCTTAGAACAAAGTGGTTCAATATTAATTATTTTAACTAAAGTAAATAAAACAGAGTTATGAAAACCTCTTACCTTGTATTCCCTCTTAGTCAAATGCTCTCTAACTTCATGTATAACAAACACATCTCTACAAGTAATTTATTTAAGAAAAATATTTATATATATTAATTTTTATATTTTTGAATTATAATTGTTTATTACCCATTTACTAGTTGTTTATATTTTATTTTCTTCTTCTCGGGCTTATAATTTTAATTTTTGTGTACATGATTGGTAATGTTGATTTCCATCCAAATTATTTGATACCAAGTTCATAATTAATATATTATTTTAGGTAATTAAATATTTGTTTTTAAATTGAATTATAAATTTCAAATCTCATTCCCTAATAATTTTTGTTGTTGTTCTTGGAGATGAAATTGGTGGTGTGCTTATTTTAGTAATTTTTATCAATCAAATAGTGGTATATTAATAATAAGATAAATATTAATATAAAATCAATAAAACCATAAACCAAATATTATTATATCATGTATGTCTAATAATTATAGTAGTATGGTTTCTATATTTATCTATGATAGAAATGTATATCATTTTTCACGTTTTTGGTTAAACTGACCCAAACAAGAACATGTTATAATTGATATGATAGTGTGGTTATGAAAGTGATTAAATTAGCATAATATAATAATTAAATAAGTACGATGATATTATTTATATATGTTTAATATGTTTAATCATGTTATAATAGATAGGGATAATGAATAAATGGTTGGATGAAAAATTAAATACGCTACTTCATAGAGGTGGTAGTCTGTATATACAAATGGTTTACATTCTTAGTCTCTATAGAATTGGATGAATATAAGAATTGGTTTATATTTTTAAAATCATAGTAATGTTTTAAATATAATATTGATTCATTTAATACCCCATTTTAACCATCCATGTTATATGTTTAGGAAAAATGGATCAAATATCTTATGAGGGAGGTAGTCTACACGTAACACAAGCGATGTTTTCATTTTTCGAATGGTTGGGAGGAAGGAATAAAATAATTATCCAATAAATTAAATAAAATTTATGTATAATTATGATACAAATATAATTATTTAAAAAATGGTATATTATATTTATACTAGGAATAAGAAGAAAGAAATTTGTGAAAAGGGAATAATTGAGAATTATAATTTACTCCTTAGAAGAGCTCCCTTGAAAATTGGATTAAGGATTTGAGAGGTGGTATTCTAAGAATAAAAGAACATATAGGAATGTTCTAGAAGTTTTGGGAGTTATTTAGGTTTATTTTGGTCAAATATACGAGAAATGGTGTGTGAAAAGTGGTTCGTTGGTGGTGTCCCCATTTATAAGGGAGAGGAGTGGAATCTTTTTAATAATATAAAAGAAAAACTCACTATTCGAAGTGGAAGTCAATACACGTATTGGGGAGGAGAAGCTCCAAGTTGTCTTGTCTGGGTGATTCCCTCTATGACCTACGGGTCATGTAATTCTCTCTAAGCATTCAGGCCTTGTAAGGGTTCCACCTCACCCCTTGAAATGTGGATTATCAAAATAATAAAAAAAAGAAGGCCTTTAGGCCATTTTGATTGGGTAAAGGATAAGGTAGATAAATAATAAAATATAAATTTTCAAACATGGTTATAAGTATTTTACTCTTGTGTATTTCACTTTTACAATTTTTGGTTTTCACTATGGTAACTAATTTTTACCTAAGACATTTAATTTTAATACCTAGAAAATGGGACGTATTACATAATTTATTCCTAATGATTAAAAATATGAAATAAATTATTTTAGATAAAATTTATAAGGGTGATAAAAATTTATTTTAATATTAGCACATATAAGTAAAAAGCCTGTATGAAATGTTTATTTTTAAGCATGAAAATAATGGTTAAGATAAAATTATCAAATTTTTTATTTTCCTAAAATTAGTTTGTTTATTATTGAAAAATTAAGGTATATATTTATGTCAATACAATTGAAAACCGAATTATAGCTTGTGGATACTTAGTTAATAGAAGCATACCAAAATAATTTTTTAATGTAAAATCTTACTAATGTTTCAAAAATGTTAAACATAAGTATTATAAATTCCAAAATGTATTTTAAAATTATATATATATATATATATATTATAAAAATTTAAATAATTATCATATTATGAAAATTTTATTAAACTGATAGTATTTTCAAAATAAGTATTTTTTATTATTCACCCCAAAATTCAACCTTTTTAGGGAAAGATAGAAAATTAATCCTCGGATAATTTTGACTTGGGGAATTCAAAAATAGAGTTAATTTTATAAAATTTAAATTCAAACATTTATAAATTTAGTTTTTAAATGAAAATAAGAAACATAAACAAAAAATTATTGAAAAAATTATTTTTTTAAGTTTTCTTAATATTAGTTAATATCTGTTTCTAATTCAAATAATGTGAATATATTATTTCATATAAAATTTTCAAACCATACAATTATTTTGTTTCTATAAAATATATAACACATTAAAATAGTTATTTTAGATGGAACAATCCTTTTTAATATTAAATCATATTAATTATTTATCCTCTAATTTTAAGTCATTTTATTTGAGTATTATATTTTTATTTACAAGTGTTTTTAAAATTATTGAAATTTTTAGAAAAATATTCATCTAATATGTCAAAGATTATTTCATTTTGAATATTTCATAGGGAGTATACTATTGAAAACATAAAATTTATTTAAAGGAAAGTTATATTGTAAAATCTTTGTACATTATAGAAAACATTGTGTAATTATGTCAACAACTTTGTGCACTACATATCATGTGGGTGCACAATACATAGAATGATCATTCTACTTGTAGGGTAGTTTGGATGGGTATATGTTATATTTTTACTAAGTACACATCATGTACTTAATTAATTTTAAATGAAATTAATTTAATTTATATGTTAAAAATTACATTATATGAGAATATCTAGGACAATTTGGATAATCATTATGATAAGTAAATTTATTAAGTAATATTATTATTAATTTATAGATTCTTATGATTTTTATCAGTAAATATTGATTTAAATGAATGTTATCTAGTTGTTTTAAATGAAAATTCATTGCTTGTGTGTGAAAAATCATAATCTTGACTGACCAATGTATGTGTTAGATTTTGGATTTATTTTATTTTATTTTATAGGTTTTTATACGTGATAAAGTTTTATTTAATTAAATATGATGGTTTATGTTTCACCCCCCCCCCCCACAACACCAACAGAAATTTATTATGCAATACCTATTTTCTATGGTTTATTTTATTTATCTCATACCCAAGTTGCCCTCACCTATGTGTGAGTGAAATATGTAAAAGATGGATCTTTGAGGAGAGGAGGATGTTAAAGACCCAACCAAAGGTGAATCTAACCAAGATGATACAAATATCGATGCTCAAATTTTACAACTCGATCCAAGTATGTCTCAATGATATTTATCCTAATTTCATAGGTTTATTTATCATACTCTTGAAAAATAAACCATTAAAAAGATCATAATCAAGTAATCTTATTTATTTATTTATTTTGAAGTTCATGGTAATATATTTTTTTATACATATTTATATTATGATAAACACAATAACATAAACTAAATAAGAAAATATAACATAAAAATAAATTAAAATAAACATGATATGTGTAAATATCTTATCATAACATTGTTAATTAAATATGTAAAATCCACATTATATAATTAGTACATGAAATGGATAAAATAATAAAATTTATGAATAAAAAATCCCAAAATAAAATATTATGCTATAAAATCCTTCCATTACTTGATTAAGAATAAAACCATAGAACTAATAATCGGTCAAACCTACATCAAGAGAAGTATCCCCCACTAAACATGATTTTATTTTGAGGTAAGTGTTGAGGAAAAACAAAACAGAATTTCAAGATTGGGGAGTCCACTCAATAGAAAAATGAGCTATAAGAAAATAGTGGGTAATACCACCTACCAAAATATCTTAGATTAATTTAATAGGCCCTCGTTTAGGTTATTTGAATGGAAATATGGATCCCCGCCACTAGAATTTCCATATGATATAATGTCCCAAGTCTAATGGTGAGGGATATTGTGATTTTATAAAATATTAGGACCCTAATAAAATATTTATGATTGTTTCATTTCATTCATTTTGGTAATCAAGATAAAGTATTAAAACTATTTTTATTATATTATTATTGAAAATGGAAATTTTATCGATATCCTTGTTATCTATACTATAGAAATAAAAACTTCTCTCCAGAATTAACATCCAAGAGTGGTACATGTTCTTTCTCATTATTCTACAACCGTAAAAAAAATATTTTCATACTAGAGGCCCCAATTCCAAATTTTCCTACTATAGAGGTGACTGAATAGGATATCTTTGTAACATCCCAAGTAAGTAATGAATAATAGATATTTTTATCTATTTCTATTAATGATTAAGATAGTGTTATAGCGGCTTAAAATGAAAATAAATACAATCTTATGCATGGAATACAGTAATATTCTTAAAAGATTATTTTACTGCCTTTTGATGGCAAACAATTTTTGAATCTATATTTTGACAATTTTATAAACTATGTTTGTCAAAATAAACTTATTATTTATGATTGGGACATCAAAATTTACCTTGTGTAATTTTTTGGTATTTTTCTGACAATGTTCATTTTTTTAATGAATAGTGAAAAATACTGCATTTTACATCAAAACTGCTTTTTAATCTAATTTATTTATATGATTAGATTATCTTTTGAATTGGTCTTAATGTGTAATATGAATATATTTTTACCATTTAATCCAATGGTGGTCATTGGAGTCAATTTCACTTTGAAATTGGACTTAAACTGGTGTCAATCTTTTGATACTTATTGTTTCATAAAAACACGCTATTTGCTCTGACAGCGGGAATTAATTATTAAATTAATTAATGTGACCTATATGTTTTGAATTTTGTAAAATAGACTTCATTTTTGAATTCGTAATATCAAATAAAGCTTAGGGTGAATTTTTGGTAATTTTCTGAAAAACTTCAATTTTTGATGAATAGTGAAACCACTAAGTGATAATCAAGCAAACTGATTTTTCAGTTAAATGAAAGTTTACCACTAATGTGTATTGAATTTTGAAAATCCGACATACATGGTTGTCATTAGTATGTAAAATGTGGTTCAATGAGATTATAATAATTTTTTGGTGAATAGTAACTTATTAAGTTCTTAATCACGATTAGTGGTAATTAGGGTAGTTTAAGGTCTAAATAAGGATTTAATAATATGAAATGACCTAGACACATGTCCCAACCTCATTGGTTGTGTCATGTCCGACCATGACATGCCATGGGTCAACTTGGGGACCCCATGGATCCACTTTTGTTGGGAAATGACATAAATTTCTTTTTATTTAATGTTAAAGTGAAAGTGACACAAACATAATATGTTTTACGAAAACAATTGTTAAGTGGGGTTATACAATTCCAAAATTTGATTATAAATAGTCATTGGAAAGATAAAAAGATTTCCTACATCATAGTATTTGTTTTATAATTTTTAGACATTAAATAAATTTAATTATATATGACATAATAATGATGCAGCGATGACATCATTATTTGACGATTTAAATAAAATGGAAAGATAATGTAATATCTATGATCTAAACATGGACAAAACCAATTGGATGAGTGGATTTCGAACCCTTATCACCTTATCCACGAATTATATCAATGTGGGACCTTTTAAAACAGAAACACATTTTCAAATAAAGTAATGTTTCTTTACTTTCCAAAAGTGCCCCTCCTCTCCTCTTATAAAAGGCCCCCACCTCTACCTCATTTCACACACTCTTCAAGCCTTTGGCTCGGCCAACCCCTGCCCATTTGCTCTCTCCACATCTCTCTCCTAATCCTAGAGGATTCCCTTTTGGCATAATCCTTTCAAAGGAAGCCTTTAGGCTCAACTCAAAAGGAGTTACACTTTTAAAGGTAATTCATTCTCTCATGTTCATTTGTTTTATTTTGCTTCTCCAACCCCCTAAAACACTTTTATTTACTTCTTTTGTAACAACACCAGTATCTTCAATATACAAGGATGTTTTTATAAGATTTATTTGAGCTACACTCTCACACAACTACATCAAATGGTTAAGAACATACGGTTTCCGTGGATGGCGAAATTCTGCCTCCTGAAACGATGATTGTTCAACACTCATTTAACACCTTCAAAGGTGGACATTATGATGTCAATATTTTTATATATGATATATAATATGTTTATGTTTTCCTTAAGCTTCTGTTTTTTTTATTTTGGGCATACCTTTATGGTTTCCATTATGGGTAAAACACGATATCTTCATTTTAGGAAGTGCGGACTACCGCCCCCTAAAAGTGATTTGATTCGATAATACCATATGTGGTATGTGTAAAGGATAAAGTTAATGATATTATATATGTTATTATACTGGAATTATAATATACTATTATATCATTATTATTCCATTCCAGAAAATATGAAATAGAAATGGAAGTAGCGTTCATGCGTACGTACGGCTTACCGTCTCCATGAACGGTGCATTTCATTTCTTACCTCTAAATGTGATGTAATATTATAAATGCATATATGTACTGGATATATATGACATATATGATATCTACATCATGAATACCATTCTGGATATAATGAACCTTTGACCAAATTAACAACATGTAAGTGTAAGAAGTCTGTTTTTGACTTAAGAACCAAATACCGACAAAATGAACATTATTAACTTAACTGATTACATGATGTTCATAACATGGTATAAAAGTAATAATGAACTTGAAAAAGATTCATAAGAAAGTAGAGATTAACTCAAGTTTATTATTCAGGATATTAAAGAATGGTCGGGTCAAGTCGGATACGAGGTATGGGACTTCGTCTCAATCTCCTTTCATTGAGGCATATTTTATTTTATACACAACTTTCTTTTATACGGTGTATAAACCCCTTTGACTTTTACGTTTATTCAAAAGAAATCTTTTTTATACGAATCGTTTACTAAACGACAAAAGGGAATGTTTTTGTCGTACGTATGCGGCGACAACGACTTCTCCGCCGTCGTAACCGTTATTTGAGTTTTGGCTTCCTCTACAAGCCATACCTTCTTTTTAAAAGAAAAATAAATACCATGTTTTGCTTTTCTTTTATTTTGGTATTGAAAATGGTTTTCATAATGTTTTTATATCAATGTGTTGTATTGATATCTCGTGATTGAAATGTGGAAATTTTATGTTTCCTTTATGCATGTTTTATGTGATATGATTATGCTATGGTTCTTGGGCATTATTATGAAGAAGGGTGGTTCCGTGATAAACTAAGGGCGGGTGAGCCCGTTATAGCTCTCCAATGCATTGGGTAACGCGAAGGAGTGAAACTTTAAGGTTTCTCCGAAGAGATTTTAGGGAATATACTGTGATGGGTATTCCAAACGTAACCAAGAGGGTTACTCCCTACGTAAGAATGTTATGAATGCCTCAAGTTACCTTTATGTCTTATGATTTCTATGATTTATTCATGATTTGATGAGGTATGTTAAAGTGATTATGTTTTGTGGGTAAAGTATGATTTCACTCTTACGTATGTATGTACCCATGTTTCCTTTCCATGTTTTTATAACCCATACTGAGTTTTTATGCTCATCCCAAGTTTTTGAAATGTTTTTCACAGGTCAGGGGAAAGGTACATGATAAGATGATAGAGTCAAGGATGTGTCAAGAAATAATCCATGTTTTATTTTAAATGTGTTTCCATTGATGGGAATGAAGAATACTATCTTTATGTAACCACTTTGTTTATATGTGGAATGTAATGCAAGTTTTATGATCTAATTCTCTAAAACTCTAAACCTGAAAAGATCCTCAACGTGTAATCTTGTAATAACTCAAGATTAAGTATGGTTTATGTATGGGGCCTTATAGTTGGTATCAAAGGTCGGTTTAGATAACTTTAGGAGTTAGAATTCTATTAAATGATTATCCAAAAATATTTTTTTTCGAAATGATATAGCATTTAAAGATTACCATGTTGCTTCATCTAAGACATGTTTGTTCAGAATGGTTTTCCGCAGAGGAAACAGGGAAGCAGTGCTAGGAAGGCATACAGAAGGAAATAACCTTCCGAATCAGCATCCAGAAATGGTCGGAATTGGAACTGAACAGTTTGTTGCAGTAATGGCGCAGTTGACTCAAGCGATAAATGGTGGTGGTATCCATGAACGAGATCAGGAAGATCAACCGCAGAGGAACATGTCAGTGGTGGAACATTTCATGAGGCAGCATCCCCCATCATTTAGAGGATCATCTGACCATGTGCTAGCTGAAGGGTGGATTAAAGCACTGGAGAAGATTTTTGATGTCATGGGGTGTTCAGACAATCAAAAGGTTAGTCTTGCTATTTACCGTTTGGAGGGTGAAGCAGATCAGTGGTGGTCTATGGTTAAAAATATCAGGGACGCCGATGAGATTGATGCTCTTGACTGGGATGAATTCAAAGGTATGTTTCTTGAGAAGTATTTTCCTAAGGCTGTTCGACTTAGGATGGAAAAGCAATTCTTGGAATTGAGGCAAGAGGAAGACTCAGTGGCTGCCTATGAAGAAAGGTTCACTCGATTGGCAAGGTATGCTCCAAATTTTATCTGGGACCTTGATAGTAAAATCAATCATTTTTACTCAGGATTAAAGCCAAAGTATCGAAGAGCATTAGCTTCTCGTGAGTTTAAAAGTTATTAAAACCTTGTTCGATGTGCTGAGAAGGTGGAAATGGAGTTTTCCGATGACCAAGTGTTCTATAACAACCAGCAGAAGAAGAGACCGAGGTGGCAGGAGAAAGGTAAGAATTCTTCAAAAAAGTCTGATGTTAAGAGAACTAAGTATTTAGTTTGTGATAAATGTGGCAAAAGGCATGCTGGGGAATGTCTTCTGAATTCTGGAAAGTGCTACCGATGTGGTAAGATGGGACATAAGGCTCGTGATTGCACTGAAAAGGATCAAGGTGAAGGTAAGAACAAATTTGATTTACAGTTAGTGAAATGTTTTAAGTGCAATGAGATGGGTCACTATGCAAACGAGTGTCCGACAAGGAGCTTGAGTTATGGGAAGCAGTTAGACTACAAGCAGAAAGGGGTGGTGAAATCCTTTGCAACTACTTCAGCAGATGTCGGGCCATCAAATGAAGTTGTATCAGGTACTTTGTTTGTTTTTTCAGATTATGCCAGCGTGTTGTTTGATTCGGGGTCTACACATTCTTTCATCTCTGAAACCTTTTCTAGTAAAATGGGAATACCATCTCAAGAAATGACTCATGAACTTTTGGTAAAAACACCTGGGGGAAGTGTCGAGGCAAAAAGAATTTATAAGAATCTTCCTATCCTTATCTGTGGAAAGAACCTACTTGCAAACCTTATTGTTCTACCTCTAGTAGAGTTTGATGTTATCCTGGGTATGGATTGGCTCTCTATTTACCATGCTAAGATTGACTGTAGAGCTAAAGAAGTTTCTTTTCAGAAAGACTTTCAGTTTGTTTACAAGAATGAACCCTTACTTTTGATAACATATCAAGAGGCCGAGAAATTTGTAAAAGATGGAAATGTATGTTACCTTGCACACATCGTTGAAAATAAAGGAACTGTTCAGATTAATGATGTGCCAGTGGTAAATGAGTATCCTGATGTTTTTTCTGATGAGTTGCCTGGAATAATACCAGATCGGGAAGTTGAGTTTACTGTTGACTTAGTACTTAATGCTAAGCCAATTTCAAAACCCCCTTATCGAATGGCACAAATTGAACTTTTAGAGTTGAAGGAGCAATTGCAAGATTTATTAGAGAAAGGTTTCATTAGACCTAGCACATCACCATGGGGTGCTCCTATTTTATTTGTTAAAAAGAAAGATGGTTCTATGAGACTTTGCATTGATTATAGAGCCTTGAATAATATCACTGTTAAGAACAAATATCCTTTGCCTCATATCGATGATTTGTTTGATCAGCTCCAGGGAGCTCAGTTTTTTTCAAAGATTGACTTGAGATCGGGGTACCATCAGCTGAAGGTTAAGGAGGCAGATATTCCGAAGACCGCGTTCCGTACGAGATATGGCCATTATGAATTTGTATTAATGCCTTTTGGGCTAACCAATGCACCTGCTATATTCATGGACTTAATGAATAGAATTTTCCATGAGTTCTTGGATAAGTTTCTGGTGGTTTTCATTGATGATATTTTGGTGTTTTCTAAAAGTAAAGAGGAGCATGAAAAACATTTAAGGGTTATCTTTCAAACCTTAAAAGAAAAGAAACTGTATGGGAAATTCAGCAAGTGTGAGTTTTGGTTGCAACAAATTTCTTTCCTTGGTCACATTGTTTCTAAAGATGGAATAACTGTTGATCCTGCAAAAACAAAAGTTGTGGAAGAATGACCAAGACCCACAAATGTAACCGAGATTCGTAGCTTCCTTGGTTTGGCGGGCTATTACCGAAGGTTTGTTAGAAATTTTTCACGGTTATCTAGTCCAATGACTAAGCTAACTCGGAAGGGTGTTAAGTTTAGCTGGACAAAAGAATGTGATGATTGTTTTCAGGAATTGAAAAGAAGATTGGTGAATGCTCCATTTTTGGCACTACCTTCCAGGAATGGTGAGTTTGTTATATACATTGATGCTTCATGGAAAGGACTTGGTTGCGTCCTAATGCAGAATGATCAGGTAATTGCTTATGCTTCACGACAGTTGAAAACTCATGAGGTAAATTACCCTACACATGATTTGGAATTAGCTGCTGTTGTTTTTGCTTTAAAAATTTGGAGGCATCATTTGTATGGAGTAAAGTGTGAAATATATACCGATCACAAAAGTTTAAAGTATATATTCACTCAGAAAGATTTAAACATGAGACAAAGGAGATGGCTGGAATTAATCAAAGATTATGATTGTACAATTCATTACCATCCGGGAAAAGCAAATAAAGTGGCTGATGCTTTGAGTCGAAAAAGTAATGCTTCATTAATAATGTTGCGTTTGGAACGTGATAGTTTGGTTAACGATTTGATGAACTTTGGCATAGAAGTTGTTGGTGCAGGAAGTACTTCTGTTTTGTTTCAGGTATCAGTGAGATCATCTCTATCAGATAGAATCAAGCAAGCACAGAAGCAAGACAGTGAGTTGCAGAAAAAGGTAGAGCTGGTTCAGAAAGGTAAGTTTCTTGAATTCAACATTGATAATGATTGTGTTTTGAGATTTGGGAAGAGATTGTGTGTGCCTTGTGATTTACAGTTGAAGAGAGAGCTGTTATGTGAAGCTTATAGTTCTCCGTTTTCAGTTCATCCGGGCAGTACTAATATGTATAGAGATCTGTGGGAGTATTACTGGTGGGATGGAATGAAAAGAGACATTGCTGATTTTACTGTGAAGTGTTTGACTTGTCAGTAGGTTAAAGAAGAGCGGCAGTTACCGAAAGGGATGCTTCAGCCTTTACCAGTGCCAGAGTGGAAATGGGAGAATATATCCATGGACTTTGTTGTTAGATTACCGAAGACATCTCGAGGTAATAATGCAATCTGGGTTATTGTTGATCGCTTGACCAAATCTGCTCATTTCCTTGCTATACGAGATACTTTCTCTCTTGATCAACTTTCCCGTTTGTATCTTAAAGAGATAGTCAGGTTACATGGAGTTCCTCTCTCCATTTTATCGGATCGTGATCCCAGGTTTACTTCTAACTTTTGGAAAGGCCTTCAGAAGTCGTTGGGTACTGAATTAAATTTTAGTACAGCCTTTCATCCTCAATCAGATGGGCAGTCAGAACGAACAATTCAGACATTGGAGGATATGCTACGAGCTTGTTCTATGGATTATCAGGGAAGTTGGGACAAACATCTTTCTTTGGTTGAGTTTTCATATAATAACAGTTTCCATTCCAGTATACAGATGGCACCATTTCAGACATTATATGGGAAGCGGTGTCGAACTCCAGCTTTCTGGGATGAAGTGGGTGAAAGAAAGTTGATGGGACCAGAATTGGTAGAAGAGATGGCAGAAAAAGTTCAGCTGATTCAGAAACACATGAGAACAGCTCAGAGCAGGCAGAAGAGTTATACAGATAACCGGAGGAAGGATCTATCTTTCGAGGTAGGTGATCATGTTTTTCTCAAGGTTTCTCCTTGGAAAAGGGTGATGATATTTGGTAAGAAAGGAAAGTTGAGTCCAAGGTTTATTGGACCATACGAAATTCTGGAAAGAGTTGGATCAGTTGCATACCGAGTGGCTTTACCTCCAAGTTTATCTCAGGTACACAATGTTTTTCACGTTTCGATGTTGAGAAAGTATATGCCAGATCCATCTCATGTTTTGAGCCCAGAGGTAGTTTAGCTGGAAGAGAACCTATCTTATGAGGAACAACCAGTCCAGATTCTTGACCATAGGGAGCAAGTGTTACGGAATAAGGTGATTAAGCAGGTAAAGGTTTTGTGGAAAAACCACATGATTGAAGAGGCAACATGGGAATCTGAAAATGCAATGAGGGATAAGTACCCCCATTTATTCGATAAGTAAATAAATTGCGGGGACGCAATTTTCTAAAGGGGGGAAGGATGTAACATCCCAAGTAAGTAATGAATAATAGATATTTTTATCTATGTCTATTAATGATTAAGATAGTGTTATAGCGGCTTAAAATGAAAATAAATACAATCTTATGCATGGAATACACTAATATTCTTAAAAGATTATTTTACTGCCTTTTGATGGAAAACCATTTTTGAATCTATATTTTGAAAATTTTATAAACTATGTTTGTCAAAATAAACTTATTCTTTATGATTGGGACATCAAAATTTACCTTGTGTGAATTTTTGGTATTTTTCTGACAATGTTCATTTTTTTAATGAATAGTGAAAAATACTGCATTTTACATCAAAACTGCTTTTTAATATAATTTATTTATATGATTAGATTATCTTTTGAATTGGTCTTAATGTTTAATATGAATATATTTTTACCATTTAATCCAATGGTGGTCATTGGAGTCAATTTCACTTTGAAATTGGACTTAAACTGGTGTCAATCTTTTGATACTTATTGTTTCATAAAAACACGCTATTTGCTCTGACAGCGGGAATTAATTATTAAATTAATTAATGTGACCTATATTTTTTGAATTTTGTAAAATAGACTTCATTTTTGAATTCGTAATATCAAATAAATCATAGGGTGAATTTTTGGTAATTTTCTGAAAAACTTCAATTTTTGATGAATAGTGAAACCACTAAGTGATAATCAAGCAAACTGATTTTTTAGTTAAATGAAAGTTTACCACTAATGTGTATTGAATTTTGAAAATCCGACATACATGGTTGTCATTAGTATGTAAAATGTGGTTCAATGAGATTATAATAATTTTTTCGTGAATAGTAACTTATTAAGTTCTTAATCGCGATTAGTGGTAATTAGGGTAGTTTAAGATCTAAATAAGGCTTTAATAATATGAAATGACCTAGACACATGTCCCAACCTCATTGGTTGTGTAATGTCCGACCTTGACATGCCATGGTTCAACTTGGGGACCCCATGGATCCACTTTTGTTGGGAAATGACATAAATTGCTTTTTATTTAATGTTAAAGTGAAAATGACACAAACATAATATGTTTTACTAAAACAATTTTTAAGTGGGGTTATACAAGTCCAAAATTTGATTATAAATAGTCATTGGAAATATAAAAAGATTTCCTACATCATAGTATTTTGTTTATAATTTTTAGACATTAAATAAATTTAATTATGTATGACATAATAATGATACAGCGATGACATCATTATTTGACGATTTAAATAAAATGGAAAGATAATGTAATATATATGATCTACACATGGCCAAAACCAATTGGATGAGTGGATTTCGAACCCTTATCACCTTATCCACGAATTATATCAATGTGGGACCTTTTAAAACCGAAACACATTTTAAAATAAAGTAATGTTTCTTTGCTTTCCAAAAGTGCCCCTCCTCTCCTCTTATAAAAGGCCCCCACCTCTACCTCATTTCACACACTCTTCAAGCCTTTGTCTCGGCCAACCCCTGCCCATTTTCTCTCTCCACATACCTCTCCTCATCCTAGAGGATTCCCTTTTGGCATAATCCTTTCAAAGGAAGCCTTTAGGCTCAACTCAAAAGGAGTTACACTTTTAAAGGTAATTCATTCTCTCATGTTCATTTGTTTTATTTTGCTTCTCCAACCCCCTAAAACTCTTTTATTTACTTCTTTTGTAACAACACCAGTATCTTCAATATACAAGGATGTTGTTATAAGATTTATTTGAGCTACACTCTCACACAACTACATCAAATGGTTAAGAACATACGGTTTCTGTGGATGGCGAAATTCTGCCTCCCGAAACGATGATTGTTCAACACTCATTTAACACCTTCAAAGGTGGCCATTATGATGTCACTATTTTTATATATGATATATAATATGTTTATGTTTTCCTTAAGCTTCTGTTTTTTTTATTTTGGGCATACCTTTATGGTTTCCATTATGGGTAAAACACGATATCTTCATTTTAGGAAGTGCGGAGTACCGCCCCCTAAAAGTGATTTGATTCTTTAATACCATATGTGGGATGTGTAAAGGATAAATTTAATGATATTATATATGTTATTATACTGGAATTATAATATACTCTTATATCATTATTATTCCATTCCAGAAAATATGAAATAGAAATGGAAGTAGCGTTCATGCGTACGTACGGCTTACCGTCTCCATGAACGGTGCATTTCATTTCTTACCTCTAAATGTGATGTAATATTATAAATGCATGTATGTACTGGATATATATGACATATATGATATCTACATCATGAATACCATTCTGGATATAATGATCCTTTGACCAAATTAACAACATGTAAGTGTAAGAAGTCTATTTTTGACTTAAGAACCAAATACCGACAAAATGAACATTATTAACTTAACTGATTACATGATGTTCATAACATGGTATAAAAGGAATAATGAACTTGAAAAAGATTCATAAGAAAGTATAGATTAACTCATGTTTATTATTCAGGAGATTAAAGAACGGTCGGGTCAAGTCGGATACGAGGTATGGGACTTTGTCTCAATCTCCTTTCGTTGAGGCATATTTTATTTTATACACAACATTCTTTTATACGGTGTATAAACCCCTTTGACTTTTACGTTTATTCAAAAGGAATCTTTTTTATACGAAGCGTTTACTAAATGACAAAAGGGAATGTTTTTGTCGTACGTATGCGGCGACAACGACTTCTCCGCCGTCGTAACCGTTATTTGAGTTTCGGCTTCCTCTACAAGCCATACCTTCTTTTTAAAAGAAAAATAAATACCACGTTTTGCTTTTCTTTTATTTTGGTATTGAAAATGGTTTTCATAATGTTTTTATATAAATGTGTTGTATTGATATCTCGTGATTGAAATGTGGAAATTTTATGTTTCCTTTATGCATGTTTTATGTGATATGATTATGCTATGGCTCTTGGGCATTATTATGAAGACGGGTGGTTCCGTGATAAACTAAGGGCGGGTGAGCCCGTTATAGCTCTCCAATGCATTGGGTAACGCGAAGGAGTGAAACGTTAAGGTTTCTCCGAAGATATTTTAGGGAATATACTGTGATGGGTATTCCAAACGTAACCAAGAGGGTTACTCCCTACGTAAGAATGTTATGAATGCCTCAAGTTACCTTTATGTCTTATGATTTCTATGATTTATTCATGATTTGATGAGGTATGTTAAAGTGATTATGTTTTATGGGTAAAGTATGATTTCACTCTTACGTATGTATGTACCCATGTTTCCTTTCCATGTTTTTATAACCCATACTGAGTTTTTATGCTCATCCCAAGTTTTTGAAATGTTTTTCACAGGTCAAGGGAAAGGTACATGATAAGATGATAGAGTCAAGGATGTGTCAAGAAATAATCCATGTTTTATTTTAAATGTGTTTCCATTGATGGGAATGAAGAATATTGTCTTTATGTAACCACTTTGTTTATATGTGGAATGTAATGCAAGTTTTATGATCTAATTCTCTAAAACTCTAAACCTGAAAAGATCCTCAACCTGTAATCTTGTAATAACTCAAGATTAAGTATGGTTTAAGGCTGGGGCCTTATAATCTCTATCTTTATAAAATAATTTGATGGTGTTCTAGATTTCTAATGATTGATGTTATCATCCATGACTAATGAAATCGAAAAGTCTCATGGGAATATAGATTCATATAATATTATCAATTATCACCATGATATTGATCAATAGTGTGATATACAGGAGTGTTTTTATATCTTCAAGTCCCTATTTACATGATAGTTTTGAGAGGGACAGATAGATGAACCACATATGTCAAAATAATTGGCTATATTGAGCATATAGACATTATGGGGTTTAATCTTTCTCATTAATTATGCAACGATCTCATACTTTCTTCACTCCCTCGGAGCTTCTCCATATTTTTTATAAATATTAATATGAGAAACACTCGAAATCCTCTCCAAGTTATCATTACTATAATTCATTGGTAGATAAGTAAATAACGCATGAGAAACACTCACTTCATATGAAGAATAAGATAAAAGGAAAGGGGATGAGCTACAAAACTTATTCTAAGACTAAATATCATTTACAACACCCTTTCAAGAAGAGGAAGATAAAGGGGAAATAAAGGGGGAATAACTTCATCTATTTTGTGTATAGAAAGAAGTGACACTAGAAGAATAACTACATAATGTAAAATAATAAAGGGTGATATTTAGTTTCATTCGTTATTAAGTGAAATTTAACTACTTATTAAAATTAGATATTAGATGAAGCTTATGGTGATCACATTTGTATCTAATTATAGGAACCAAGTATATTAAGAGGAGTTTCATGTGGTGAGGTGGATCTAAAATCCACTAATAGAGATGGAATCACAATAGTATCTATTATAGACTACCACCTCGCATTACTGACATGATTCATCTTGGTTTTGAAGAACTGATATTATGTTCCATCTATTACTAGAAACAATTTATTTGTATTCAATCCTCATATAGATGGATTTATTTTTTAATTTTTCAATTAAATATTCTACTTTTATAAATATATCATTTTTTATTATTTGTAACACCTTTGTTACTATATTTATGTGTTGGTATATAAGAAATATGTATTGGAAATTGATAATGAATCTTTTTAGAATGAATCATATCACACCCAAATGTAGCATCAACAGATAATTTATGTAAAGTGAAAGAACTTAAAAAATTATATCAAGATATATATTTATTTTTTTATCAAAAACAACTTTTTATATCCCACACTTTTCAAGGAAAAGTGAAAAAGTTTATATTTAGTGTATAGGGTGTAAGGGCAACAAGAATTCCTAAATTTTTTTATACAGATGTGTGTGGCCCATTTCCAATTGATGAAAAGGGTGGATACTCATTCTTCATAACTTTTATATAGGACTTTAGAATATATGGAATGATTACTTAAGGATGTATAAGTCAGATTACTTTAAGAAATTCATGCATTACAAGAAAGGAATTTGAGAATAAAATTGGTTGAAAGGTAAAGAATCTTCTCTCTTGCAATGGAAGATATTTTCTAAACAAAGAGTTCACTGATTATATATAGGATTTTTAGATTTTATCTCAACTCAATCCTCCTAATACACCACAATATAATAGTTTATGTGAAAGGAGTAACTGAACCATGTTATACATAGTGAGATCAATGATGATTCATGTTAGTCTTCCATTACTATTTTAGGGATACACAATATTGAAAAAATATACACACTAAAACAAGTAGCATCTAATGAAAAAAAAATTATGAAATATTGTGTGGAAGGAAGTTTTTATTTTCTAACATACATGTATAGGGATTCCATATGTTTCTTAAGGTATCTTTAAATAAAAAAATTACACTCAGAGAAAAAATGTTCATCTTTATAAGATATCCCAAGGGAAAAAGGGATATTACTAAAGTGACTAAATTTAAGATTCTCTATTAAGAAGGGGTATATGAATCAGGGGAAGCCATTTTTAATATTTTTTTCACATTAAAATCAAAATTGGGGTCTTGTTAAAGTCTGATCCACTCAAATGTAAAATCAAATCCTCAATCACATAAGAAGAAAATATAAATGTAATTACCACAAATGTTTTATAAGGTTAAGATCCTTCTAATAATTTATACTCTACCACATGCTTTTTAGTATCCCCAACCATGGATTATTCAACATAAGCATTATTGAATTCAAATTTTATGCTTGTACATAACAATGTACTATGAGTTTCTAGAGCTGCACTAGATTTTGAAACATCACACTAAAGAAAAATTGATATAGAAAAAGAATGATAAAGATATCTTCAAATCATTAGTTTATTTTGTAACACTCGGTATAAATATTTCTCCATGAGTATTAAAGACATTTATATACATCATGCTCTATTTTGATTCCCTAAAAAATTGAGATCCGGTGGGTTTTTTTATCTCCTAAACTATTTGGATTTAGAATCTATCTTTATCTCTAAATTTTTTATAATTAGTTATTCACAAAACTTACCAATAACACCTTCAATATCTTTTATTTCTCCTCATAATCAGACACCACAAAATCAAAAAAATAAAATAATTTTAGAAATATTGTTTCGAGCTCAACATAATTGATACATCTCAAATAGAATCATAACATATGATCTTACTCTATTCCTCATTAGATAGTCTCACAAACATGCACCATGATCATAGGAATATTTTATATTTTAAATAATTACATGTATCTAATTAAATTAAAAACCTACCCATTCATTCTTCCTTAATAATTAAATGGTAATAATAATTCCTTGAGAAAACACTTATAACTCATAACATCAGAAACAAATTCACAAATATTTTCTTTTGAATTCCAGGAATACGCATATTCTTCATTTTTATCAAATAGTTTCAACTCTTATTTTATTCTATTGGCTCACATCATGAATTACTGCATCACAAAACAACACTAAATAAATCAACATCTTGAATATAAATAATTGGAAACTTAGATAGAATCACTTCATAATCAATTGTAAGTGACTAATTAAACATCATATTATAAAATCATCATCATAAAAAAATTACACAGATAATTTCTGGAAGATTCTGCAGGAATTAAATAGGATTAGATAACTACAAAAAAATATTTTTTATAAATAAAACTAGAAGATTCCATTATCATGAATAGATATTTCTTATTATCATTCCTTAATTTAACCTTTTTTGATGTTTATCTATTCTAAGTTCATTCCTGAATAGTCCTTCATATTGGAATCACTGCATAATCAATTGTATAATCAATTTTATGTTATTAATTAAACTTCATCTCAGAAAACCATCATCTTAAAAAAATACATAAATATTTTCTGGAATATTCATTAGGAATGAACCCTAATTAGATAACCACAAAAAAAATATTTTAGATAAAGGGAACATGAAGATTCAGTCATCTTGAATAGATATTACCTACTATGATTCCTTTGTTTAATCATCTTGTATGACATCTTAAATGTGATTTTTGAAACATTGAGAATCGTTTCTATTGTTATAAGGGTTTTACTTTTTTATAAAATTTAATTTATAGAAACTTATTAACCACATAAGGATAAATAACCCCTTATGTGAATCCATTTACGGTTATATTCATATTTTGATCCCCTTATGTGAATTCATGTACATTGATATTCAGCTTTCGATCCCCTTATATTGAACACTACTCTATAATAGATCCCCTTATGTCGATGTTCAGCTCTAGATCCCCTTATGTAGATACACATCCATTATTTAGGATCTATTTACATTTAGCATTAATTTGGATCCTCATATATAGATTCACATATGTGGTTTCCAGATCCCCTTGTTTAGGTGAACCCCAATATGTGGATGAATTAATTGATGATTATATAATGTGAATCATCAAACATGGATTCCCTTATCTGGTTCTTTTCTACAAAACACTTTCTTAATTCCTAGATAAACATGTAATCATAAAAACATCATTTACATGTATCATTAAAAAAATTAATAAAATTCATCTCAACTTCAAAATCCTCTCAAAATCCTTTAATGATTCTCAACCATGATATAAAACAAATGAAAACCATCAAAAAATATAAGGACACTTAAATATCCCCCTTTTGGATTTGTTTGCAACAATATTAATCTCATTCAATAAAAATTATCAGTTTAGAAATCCCTATATGTCGTGAGAATCATCAAACCATAGACTTTCTATAATGAGAAGTATCTTTTGCTGCATTACTAGGTAAGGTAATGTTTTTGAGAGATTTATTGCCCGGGTGACAAGAAATTGTGGCCAAGTGACTTATAAGAACTCCATTTGAAGTAACACTTTTATATCTCACATTCATCTTTTCCATATGTCATCCTCATATAGAAATAAGAACATATTCGTATAAACATATAGTGAACACTCTCATTTTGACATGTATTCTATCCCTTATTGGTAATGATTTATGTCTATATTTATCCCCCTTTTCAATATAATCCAAATCCTACTATGGGAGATTCAACATATTTTCATGTGAGAGAAGAGGGTTACACATGGAGTTTCAGCCTCAATTCAAAAAACCACTATCTTGGAAAATAATTAGTGAATGTGTCTAAGAGTTTATTTCTAGTTGAAATATATTATAGTTTTATATACACATGGGCCCCTTTTTATTTAATAAATTGATATATAATGCCTATATTATTGGATCAAGAGTACACCACAATATTTTTTATAGATCTATAATGGTATAATTATCAAAAAAAATTATCATAAATGGCCTCTCATATTCAATATTCAAATCAATTAGTTTCACTTTATTCTATAAAACATGTGTACATAAATGAGGAGATTCCATATACTCAGATTCAGTTGTGATAGTGTTACTAAGTTCTAATTTTTTCTATAACATCTCACATAGATCGTACCTATGAAAAAAAGTACCACCTGAAGTGGATATTTTGTTAGTTTAATCAAATTCCCAGTCTATATTTGAAAATATGAGAATGTTCAAATATGCATTGAATCTTTACAACATCACATAGTACATTATTTCATTCACATATCTTAGAATTACTTTTGTTTCAAGCATGTGTGACTCCCATGGATAACCATGAAGTCTTGAAAAAAAAATGATACCGTATAGGATATATTAGTTATTGAGTCAATTAAATATAAAAATCTTTAAATAACTCTTTTATATTATTAGTGGTCAACTTTATTTTTGCCCACATCCTTACATTGTTTTTTCTAATGGAATTAGATTTAAAACAACTCTTAATTATTCTATACCAAAAAAATTTGATACATCTCTCACAAATTTTACTTGAGATAAAAATATTTAATCTGATTTTTTATTAATCTATAGTCCCATAAATTATTTCATTTCATTGAGAACTGACATTTCAAACTACTTCATTATTTTCACATAAAATTCCCCATAAAGGTACTATGTCATAGAAGAAAATTATTTCATCAATATAAAGTATGATAATAAACTTACCAAGGTATAAACCTTTTATATAAAAATTAAATTCTAATTTAAACATTTCAAACCCCATATTCTATAGCTATACTTCCAGTTTTGAATGTCATGATTTAGGATCAGGTTTTAAGACATAAAATAACTTTTTATGTATGAACAGCTTGTTTCCATCAGGATTCATAATGAAAACCTCCAGTTTATCAGTAATCACTTCTTCCTTGTGTTGAATATTTAGAAAATATAATTTCACATACATTTTATAAATTTCATAGTTCTTGTGATTTTCCACTTCTAAAAAAATCTTATAGTTTCAATTATGTACACTGGATAAAAGGTTTCTTCAAAATCAATGGAACCATTTTAGTGTATCCATTTCACATAAATGTATATTGGTTTTTTATTACTATCTATTTATCATTCAAACCATTTCTAAACACCCACTTTGGGCCAATGAAATTTTTATTAGTTTTCCATGGGATAAGCTTATAATTAAAGTTTTTCTCAATTTTATTGAGCTCTAAATTCATATATTTCTCCAACTCTTTATGTTCAACTAATTTATCGACATTTTTTAGTGTAATCTATAATATAATAGATCTTTGATTATCAAGACTCGATTTTATTCAAGTGAAAACAATATATTATTGTCTTCCAATGATATTTTTATTTCCACATACTTTTAACCCTCTAAAACATGTTTTTCCTTATCCTGGAGACTATTGTTCATCAGTGGCATGTTTTGAATCAATAATAAAATATGTTCAATTTTAGCTTCCTTACCAACTTGTTGGTCTGAAATATTCTTTCTATATCCACCAAAATATTCAGAATATTATATAATAGAATGATCTTTTTTTCGTAAATTCTCATCAATATTTACCTCACAATAGTTAACCAACTTATAAGACCTCTATTTCTATCACCAATAATTATTTTTATTAGATAATTATCCAATAAATATCCATTTTTCAGTCTTTTATTCAATAATTAAAATTTTCGAGCCTTTGATATTTATAAAATAGGGACTACCAAGAATCATTAAATATTTGATTTTTGGATTCGTTTTTTACCACATCTCATAAGGTGTAAAATTTGTCTCATGTCAGAAAACACATATTTTTTATTGTTTGTATTAGTACGCATAACATATCTCCAAAAAAATAAGAATTTTTTTAGGGCAGCATTGTCTTACCAATTTCAATAATGTTTATGATCTTTCTCTTTGTAACTTTATTCAGTTTTGGAGTATATAGTGTACTGAACTGATGATTAATTACTTTTTTGAAAAATTTAACTTTAAAATGATCACCTATATATTCCATAAAATTTTTAGATCTATATTTCTTGATGTAGATTCCCACATATTTTTTAACTTTTCTAATAAAAATTTTGAACATCTCAACAACTTTTGAATTATGCTTTATAAATATGACATTTTTCATATACGTTTACTCATTAGTAATTTTTATGAAATAATAAATTATATGGTATATTTTTTTCTCATGGAGTAATGTAAATTAGTGTGAATGAATTATAGTGGTCTTGTGGGATGAATTTTCACCATTTTATTAAACTTCAGAACTATCTTTCGCTTTTGGAAAGCTCCAAAAAGATTATCATTTTGTCTTTCCATCTTATGAAAATATCTTACAACCATTATTTAGAAATTTCCTCAATATTATTTATCCAATATGACTAAGGATTCTATTTCATATCATGATCTCATATTTTTCACCCAAATAACAAGAATTGTTTTGATCGATAATTAAAACTATATTTATATTTTTTATTTTACCTAAATAAATTTCCATTATATCCTTTAACCTTTTAATGATTCTTCATTATGTATTGAAATAAATATTCTCCCCATCATCATAGATCGTAAAAACACTCAAAATATTGTACTTATACCTTCCACATACAAAAAATCATTTGACTCTATATTTTGAGATTCTATTTCCATTAAGCCACATCACTTAATTTTTATTTAAAATTAATTATCAAAAGTGACTAATAATACTTCATGTTTCTCAATATTTTTTAAAATATTTATACCACATTTCATGTGGGATGATCACCCGTTATTAATAATCCATAAAAACAATTTCTACTCTACTACAATACAACTTTACCTAGACAAGATTTTTCTTCCTTGGGCTTCTAAATTCCCACTCCTTTTTTAATATAGTCAAACTTTCTAGGAAACATTGTTATATAGTTCTCTAATAAATGACCCTACTATTTAAACATATCAAAAATTTCATTAATACACCCAAATCTAATTTTAATTGGAAAATAAGAAATATTTCTCTTCACTGTTCATCTTATCTATGAATTTGATTTCCTTTCCTCTAAAAACCTCACCCTAATTTCATGCATCATTCCAAATTGTGAAATATTGTACCAAAACATGTAGGCCCTATACCCAAACACTCCATCACACTAAAAATATCCTTGTAATATAAATATTCTAGGATTATAATGAATCTTCCTAAAATTGCATCCAAAATTCTGTTCTCACTACCTAATTTGGGTATAAATTAGTTTATATTTGGGATTTTAAGAGCCTATGAAATTCATCATTTTTTATAATGATATGGGATAATATTTATTTTCATTTTTATTGGATCAAACCCGATGATATTTATATATTTAACCAACACTATTGAAAAAATTAGAATTATAATTTGTTTTATCATGTACAGATTTAACCTAACAACTTCTTAAAAACAGCCTAATACATGTTAAATGATTCATCCTTGAACTCAATGGTATTTTTTAATTACTAAATATTATTTTAATAATACTCAAATAAATGACACATAGATGGTAACTTATATGAATCTATGTATTTTAGAGAAAGTCTTGCTTTAATATCCTTCACCATTTTTTTCATGTTCAGTAGCCTTCAACTTGACCTTCTTGATTTCATCAATGTAGAAAAATTATTTACTTAAAAACTCCTTAATCCCTTCGATGAGATTATTATTCTTTTTCCTAAACTATTTTATTTCTTTCTTGATATTGGTATATTACTAAAAACATTCTTAAATATTATCCTTAAACTTGTGTTCCAACTAAATTGGTTCTGATTCATCTAATTAACTACATGCGAAATCTAACCCTATTTTCAACACGATCTATGAAATTAGTAATTTTATCACTATAATAATACAATGATTCACTATTAAATTAATAATCAACATCCTTCTCTTTACTCGTTGTATTTATTTTCTATCCTCTAGAAAATATCTTTTTTGTTCCTTTAACTTTGGATACTCTTTGGTGTTTTGACCCACTTTTTTTAAGGTTTCTTTTGTTCTTCAATTTCAAAATCCAATCCCTTATTCTTTGGACATATTATAGTAAAATTTATAGTTCAATTATATTTTAATAATGTAAGTGGAGATCTACCAATACTTATGATTTTACATTTAATGGCTTTATTTGATATAAAATAAATGATTATTTAATGTCTACATCCTACTCTTCATCCTCATATTCACGTGAATTTATAAGATCATTAATTTATTTTATTTTCATATTTTTCATAGCCTCAAAATCCATTTCAACGTTGATCTTATTTTTAAATATTGAGATTACTATCATTTCATAATCAATGTGAATATTAAGTATCTTTTAAAGGGAAAAGTATTATCTATCTTCAAGAGTTTATATCTTAGGGTTTATCCTTGTAGGAAAAATTCACATTATATTCTTATAAATTATTATGTTATCCATATTTTCACCAAACCCTTGAATATTACTAAAAATTACATTCTCTTAAATTAATTAATAATAAGTTTTCTCTTCATTAACTATCATGATTTCTTCGATTCATCTTCTATCAATATATAATTTGGCCTCCATGACATTCATATTACCTTTATAAATGCTTTATAATTTATCCCAAGTTTCATTGGAAGTCTTAAGTCCTATGACATTATTGGAAAACTTTTATAAAAAAATGAATAATAATAGTATTATGATATTTTCAATCAACCTCTATATTTATTTTATCAAAAAAATACATTTCATCATTATTTTAATGGATGGAAACCCCATAACTAATGTATCAATCACTTCTAGGAAAAAGGATTTAATGTATGGAACTATCTTGTTTTTCTAACTATTATATTTATTTCTATAAAATTTAGAATCACACCTCCTATTAATAGAATTTAAATTATCCACACTCAACACCTTATTGGATATAATAGAGGGAACATGCTTTGATACTACTTAAAGTTCATATGGTTGGGTTTCCCTACTAAGAAGGGGGTGAATCACTTAAATATTCTTTTATAATTTATTTAGACATTAAAAGAAACTTACGTGACCTATTAAATACTAATAAAATTCTATATAAAATTATATCCTCATTATCAAAATTAGGGGATACAAATTCTAATAACACATGATTTTTACTAGGTTTTAAATCCTTATCAGAATGTCTACTCATTATAGTGGTTGATTAATATCCCAAACATATATTATTAACTATACTCAAATGTGAATTTATGTAAAATTTATAGGGATAAAATCACAAAATGTTTTTTTAGAGTCTCACTAGATTTTAATGATTTACATTGCAGATAAAATGTTATATAAATTTAATATGAAATATCTCTTCAAATCATTGGTTTCTTTAGAAGCACTCGATATAGATCTTCCTCTGTGATTCGAGAATATACTTAAATATAGACTTCACAAATTATAATAAATCTAGTGTAGATAAGCCTCTGATATTTTATTCTCAATAAGGATTCCATATGTACTTGAGATCCAATGTATTTTCTAATCTTTTCTAAGATTCAGCTTTGGGATCTCTCCTTATCTCTCAGTTTTTTATACACATTTTATCACACTACTCAATAAGAAAACCATCTCTATATTTGTTAGTTCCTCAAATTTGGATACCCCGACAATACTATAATTAAATAACTTCATTTCAATAGTAAAATAACACACTTTCCCATTATTTCTTCTTTATAAATTAATTAATAATAAAAATGCTTCTCGAAAACTCTTGCATCTCAAAATTAAAAAAACAATTCACAAATAATTTTTTGTGAATTCTTTTAATACCCATAAACTAAATTTAATTAAAAATAGATTAATCTCTCTTCTACATTAATAGACACACATCATGAACTTATAAAAAATGACCCAACACTTAATAACCCATAATCATGAATATATATACCTAAAAACATAAATAACATCACTATATAACCAGTTTAAAGAAATTAATTTAAATTTATATCAGTAGATAATCATCACACAACAAATACATAAATATTCTCTAGAACATTATTCTGGAACAAACTCAGATTCGTTCACCACAAAAAACATTTTGGAGAAAGAGAACTTGCGATATAAATAATATTTAATAAATATCACTAATTATGATTAATTACTTTAACAATCATGAATCACATGTTAAATGTGATTTTTGAAACAAATAATATTGGTTCTAGCATCATCAGATTTTATTTATTTAGAAAAATCAAAGACCAAAAACTCAATAACCATATAAGGATAAATGGTCGCCCTGTGTGAATCCCCTTACATTGATCTTCATCTTTTCATACCCTTATATCGACAAATAATCTATTGTAGAACCTCTCACAATGCTATTAAGATATGTATCCAATTATGTTGATCTGCATACATGGTTTGGGATCCCCTTATGTCAAGATATAGTGGGGGTCCCCTTACTTGGATCTACATTTGTGGTTTCCATATCCCCTTATTTGGTTGAATCACCATATGTGTATTAATTAATTACAGGATTTCTAATGTGAATCTTAAAACATGGAATACCTTATATAGTTCATTTCAATACAGTACTAATATAAATCCTAAATAAACACAAAATCATGTATAATCCTTTCCCATTCGTCTTTAAACCCCTAAAAACATTCAACACAACTTCATCAACCTTTAAAAAACTTTAACTATTCTAACCCCTGATTGATAACAAATGAACATAATCAACTACCACAAGGTAACTTAAATAACCTATATAAATCCTAAGAATGGTATTGGTGGTATAAAATCCTATGTTTCCTGAAAGGGAGCAAATATCAAAAAGAGATTGTGGGATTGAGATAGACATTGATGATGTTTGGTATCAAGATACACCAGAGATGGAATTGGAATAGATTCCAAAAAAATTCTATAGAAGTGGATGTTCTAGAGAAAAAAATATTATGTAGGATTATAAGAAAAGTTATAGAACCATAAATATATTAGTTTCTATTCAATGTGGAAAGTGACTAATTATTAGTTGATAATAGTAAACATGTAACCTATAAGGAAGTAGTATATAGAACATAAAAATCCAAATGGAAAGAGGCCATGAATTCTGATATTGATTCCATATACCCAAACTAAGTCACATATTTGGTAGATACACAATTGGATAAAAATCCCATTACTTGCAAATGATAATTCAATAAAAAACTAGAAAAGAAAATAGAGTCAGTACCTATATATTTATATTAGTTGCATAAGGGTTTAAATATTATTACATCATTGACTATGATGAATCCTCTTCACTAATTTCTATACTAACATCCATTAAAAGTTTAATTGTCATATAATATTTTCATGACTATGAGATTTGGTAAATGGATTTCAAAAAATCCTTCCTTAATGATTAATATAACACCATAACTTTTTTGAAATTTTTTTTCAATCAATTTAGTCTTTTTTTTATTTTTCATATTCACGCAACATTGAATATCATATTTTGATATATTAAAGCACTACATTTGATAACAATACATTAAAGACTTATATTACCTTGTGGTAAACATAGTAATATGTTTGGCTTGTGTTAAACACAATGTCAATTTCCTTCAAAATCATTCATAACACACAAGGCTAAATTTCCACTAAACTACAATATTTTATCAATATTATTATTAGAATATTATTATAGCTACCACCTAGTTGTTGGAATTGAAGTTACAAATATGATTAAATAAATTTTGAAAATATTATTTACATATGTATATTAAATTAATCCTTTGCTTATCAATTAGTAGATGTCGATGTAAGAACTATTTGTAAACAAAGAAAATACATTCCTAAGGAAAATATTTTTTTATGTACAAAAATAATTTTTTCTCAATAAATTAAGAAAGACACTTTTGATTAATGGTTTAAATAAATTTTATATATATAATATTAATTAAATATTTTTTATAATTATGAAATAGATTTCATAGGAATAAGATAATAATATATGCAGTTTTATTAATAAAAAGATATATTCTTCTAAGAAGTAATTTTATTGCATTTTAATGGAGAACCCATTTTATGTCCAATTTTAGGATCATTTATAGATTTTATATGTTAAAATAAACTTTATATTTAAAATTATAACATAAAAAGTATCTTAGGGTGAATCGTTCTTATTTTTATTTAATGCTTCATTTTTTGGTTGAATAGTGAAAAATACTATATTTTAATACAAAACTACTTTTTCATCTAATTTATATATAAGGTTAAATTAAATTTTTAATTATTTTTAATGTTTAATTAGATAAAATTTACATTAATTATTCAAATTTAGGTAATTATAATCAAATTCACTATGAAATTATATATAAAAACATAAAAAACTTTTGCAAATTTTTACTTTAAGAATCATCGTTGTCATCCCATCTGTAGGATTAAATTTAAATTAATTTTTTGCACTTATATGATTTTAATTTGTAAAAATTAAATAAATATTTGTAACAATAATAATATATATTTTCAAATAAGTTTAACTTTTTTTTGAAAAAAATATCAGTAAATGTAATTAAAATTAAATAAAACTATTAAGAGAAAAATTAGCCTAATAAGGGACTAAACCTTACACTGAATGGACAAAATAACATAGAAACTTTTCTAAACTCAATTTTTTGGCCATATTTAGACTCTATCCTCCCTTTTATCAAATTGTTTTCATTATTGAATCCATGTTTCATAGGAAAATATGGGTTGAATTACCTTTTCAAACATTCATAAGAATGTCACTCCTTCTCCACAATAAAAAGGCACTAACCCTCCCACTTATTCACACCTATTAATACCTTTGTCTCACCCAGAATATAAAAAAATAATATCAAAACATACCACTCTTACTCCGTGAGTCTTCCCTTATGGTTGAAAATTCTAATTTTTTTATTTTCAAAAATCCGCTTTGTGGTTGAGCAGTAACCAACTCCCTTTTGGTAGAAATATAACCAAGGAAGCCCTTGTGTGCCAAGAAAAATGAGTTACCTGAAGAAATAGTAACATCCTTCGTCAAGATCCTTTATTTTATTTTATTTCCACATCACCTCAATTATTATTATTCAATAATTATATAATAAAAATAGTATCCTCAATATAGTGAGATGTTTTTATTCTATGGGTATGACCTGGACTTACACACATCTCTATCTAATGGGTAACGAACTTATCATTCTTTCCTGTGGCGAACTACCGTCTCATTAAATAATGTTGTTAGTTTTTTCTTTACCACCTATCATTGTCAGATATTATGATAGAAACTATATTTTTATATATTTTATATGAAATTTATAATGTATTTATTATTCATTAATTATTATATAACACATAATTTCATGGTTTCTCTTTTGTGTGAGTATGATAATTTCGTTTGGGGAAGTGTGGACTATGACCACTTCAAAGTGAATTGATTCATTCACACCTTATATGGAATCTATAAAAAATGAATTTACTCAATTTATATTATATATATGAAATAATAATTCTACTATAATTATAATAGATATATTTTATTTACTTTGTTTATTTCAATACGAAAACAAAATGGAAATAGCGTACATGTGTACGTACGGCCTATCGTCACCATTAATGGTGTATTCAATTTCATAATTCTATATTATATTGAATATTATAAATACATATGTAATTAATATAAAATATATTTTTACCATGTTTTTTACATTTTCAAAATAAGTAAATCACGATCTAAGTAAGAGGATCAATAATAATAATTCAAAACATACACAAAAAATAGAACAGATATTACACGAAACGTAACATTAATATGGATTTTTTAATAAACGGGTGACATAAAGTCATAACCAAATAATATATGGAATTATATATTATAATATTATTACTCTGTATTTATAAAAAAATATTTATTATTCCATGGTTTTGATTGTGTATGAAGAAATTCAAGAGTTAAGGTGAGGGCATTTCATCTCACTTTTTTATTTTTTTGATATACATGTCGTATTTTCCACTCACTTATTTGTTGATATATATATACTACCATATGAAATTTTATATAATTAATTTTCTTTATTCAACTATATTAAATTATTTAACTTATTTTATTATTTTATAGGGAACATGATTATATAGTTACTCAAGTATTAAGTGTTTTCTCGTCTCATATTTAATTTCTATGAGGCACAATCCATGTTCACCTATTATTTCTTATATGTGGTGTGTATAGTTCCAATGGATGTATTCTATGATTTATATAATTATATTTACCATTATTTAGATATATATTTGATGATATTTCTTTCATGGGTTTTATGTTTCAAAAGTTAACAAATCATTAATGTAGTTTTGTCTCAATATTCCTTCTCTGAGACAGAAGTTTTTTATGCACACTTATTCTCTTACAAGGTGTATATACTTCCATTTTAAAGGTAATATCATTAACCACTTTATTTTCTGGATATTTTAAGCTTAATTTAATTTCATTTTATTACATGGGGAGTATAATTAAAAGTTAACAAGTGGTAAGAGTTTATTGAAACAATATCATCATTTATTGAGATTGATTATGATTGTGCTTCCATTGATGAAGTCTTAGGATCCATATCTCAAGTAATTTCATGGAGTTTTTTATCCTATATATATTCATGATATATTCACATATAGATACCTTTTTTCTACTCATTGGTACTTAAGATGATTAATAAAGTGTTTTTATGAAATTCTGATTTACCTCTCTCTTCGGTTGAGAATCTATGATCTTTCAAAAACATGTTTTCTGAAAAAAAAATCTAGCATTATTTATAATTTTTCAAATAATTTTTTTTTTCAAAATGTTTTCAAATATTACATTAAATTTTTTCAGGTTAATTTTCATGAAAATGGTTTTCAAAAAGTTTTTATTTAAAAAATTATTTTCTAAGTAAGAAATTATATTTTCCTCATGAAATGTTTTTAAAGGATTTTTCTAAATTATTTTCCATATAAGGTGACATCTATTGGTGCCACTCGTGTATTTCTAGGGAAACTATCCAAAGCTTTCATTCATATTCTTTCTATTATTGGTTTATGTTTTGACAAAATGATGTTTATGAAACCAGTTTCTCTTTCAGAGGTTATTTGTTTATAAAACCCATTTCGCTTTTGTGGGTTATATGTTTACAAAACCTATTTTTATTTCATGAGTTATATTCTAATGAATCTATCTTATTTTTATAGGTTATAATTTGATAAAATTATTATGAAAATTTTCTTTTTCTATAGTTTAATATATTATTACATGTAAATGACACCCATTTCATTTCATGGGTTATGATTTGATTGTTTATGATTTAGTGTCACATATATGTATGATTTCATTATGATATTGGTGGGACCTATATCTCCCTCTAATTAATTGGGTAAAGATTTATATATCATGATATAATGATGGGATTCAAATTTATGGGCTTGATCTACTATGGGAATATGGGGAAACCAGATCCACTCTAGGAAGATGGGGAAACCCAATCCCCTATAGGAATATGGGGAAACTAGATTCAATATGGGATGATTGGGAAACCTGGTCCACTATGGGAATATGGTGAAACCTAATACTTACATAGAAAGGACTGTGATTGGGGATGGTGGTGTGTCCCTTCCATTATGTGTAGTCCCCATAAAATTCACTGATATGTTTATGGTAATGATACTTGACTTATAAGGAAGAATATTACATTTTTATGTGATTACTAAAACTTTTATGTCACATTCTGATGATATGATCACATGGTTCATGTTCTTCATTATATTATTATTCATTTCTTATCAACTACCATTATTTATACCAAGTCACTTGTTTTTTATCTTTGATATGTAGGGTATGATCTTCAAATTTTCTTCTCATGTTCTTGTACCCTTATGTTCATGTTATGATTATGAATTTCCTTTATTTACTCTTACTGAGCATTTTATCTCAACCATTTCTTAGGTTTCCTTTCCCCAAGTTATTAAAAATTTTATTAAGTATAATTACTAAGGGGGATATCTTTGTGGGAAACATTGAAAATCTTTCACTGAGTTATAATATTTTTTTCAAGTTTTAAAATGCACTAAACTAATACGGTCTTTGGGAAAATATTTTTTTTTAATGTATTATATATTCTACAAAAAATGATGTAATTTCAATGTATTTTAATCTTGGGGTGTTATAATTTGTATCAAATCAAAATTTTATTCAAACTTTGGAAACTAGGATAAGATAGGTTTAGTGAGATCCCTAGGGATATTTCTAAGGATATGCCTAGGGATGTCTCTAATGATAAGTCTAAGTATAATTTAATGTTTATAAAAAAGTACTATAATTTTAAAAAATGATAAATTGAGAGGTTTACTAAAATTAAATCCCTTTGTGGATACTATAAATGGGTGTGTCTATCGAATAGATGTACCTAGGGGAAACAACTCAAAAAAGGTGTATTGGGCTTAACTCGAGTGTATCCCAATTCATGACAACGGGCCTTACTACACACCTGGTTTGACACTCCCAGGGGATATTATTAGTAAATTCACAAAATCTTTATGAACCATCATGAAGGATTTAAATGTATGTTGTTATAAATAACCTTGGATAAACCTAAGTTGTCGTATATAAAGTAAGGTTTCATAACTTATACATCCTATAAGTGTATTTTCGGGATTATATGGTTCCTTACTATGATAATTGTTTCTTACTCAATGCAATCTGGTTTTAGTCAATGGAGGGAACCAGAAGGAACTGGGTTGAAATAGAATGTGAAGGACCAGTTTTTTATGGGAATTAGTGTGGGATAGTCACTAGAGTGAATGATATTGTGATCATTCCTAGTCATTGTTCATGGAATGTGATTAACAATGTGTACCTTAAACAACTCTCAGAATCACCAAGGAGGAGAAGGAAGAAGTCAGGTGAGAGTTTGGGTAATAGAGACCATGGGGGAAATAATATATTGTTTCCATTATATCAATAGTGTGGGAAGAATCACCTAATTTATTGTCTTAGAGGAATAAGAAGGTGTTTTCCCTATGGAAAATAAAGCCACAAAGCAAGTAACTTCAAAGGAAAATGAAGGGTCCAGTTAACTAAATCGATGGGAATATTAACCTACATAAGATATAATCAAAGGATAAATGATTTATGTATAGAATGAATGGTCATTATAAAAATCAATGTACTCGGTGGAAAGATCATTAAGAGAATCAGTAAGGTGGAACGAGTAATGGTTGTATTATTTATGATGATGAGACAATAGATTAAATGTGAAAGGAAAGAGGTATTAAGTAATAGGATGAGGTGGAACTATTATTTAATAGGTATGAAGTGGAATAATTGATGTTTTTATGTATTGGGATTCAAGAATTATGTTACAAAAATGGTGAAATATACAAGGATTTTTCAGTTTATGTTTTTCACTATGGATTTACAAGTTTATGTTGGTTGTTTTTTATGGACTGGAAAATTGATTTAATGTTAAGGTAACATTTTGACAAAGGTAATATAACCCTTAATATGTTCTTTATGTTAAGATAATGTTGTTTGGATAAAGATAAGTTTGGTATGAATAATTGAATTGGATGGTACTGATTACCTTAGAACAAATTAAGGAATTTTTGACAAATGGTTATGCTATCACTAATGAACTTTATATCATTTTTGGATTTAAGGAATATATCCAATATATATTGGAATAAGGAAAAAATCATGTTTTCAATATTTAATTGTGGTAAATCATGTTATTACCATGTTTTAAGGGAATACCTGATAAAAGTTATTCACATTCTTGGTATGTGATAACCATGAGCTACATTATGATATATAGAGGTTCAATGCTATGTTGTTATGGGGAAATTTAGTGACATTATTTCAAGAGTTTTGGACTTTTATCCTCCATAAGGTTTATAAGTTTATCGATTTGTGTAATTTTTTATGTTAAAATTCAAATTATATTTTAGAGTTTAAAGTATTATCTCACCATATGAGTATTTATGTATATTGGATAACTTGTGCTAACCTTTTGTTGTGATAAAAACATATGGAATTACCTGTCATTATATTCATGGATCTCCTAATCTTTTATGATTCTAGAATGAAAAATTCACCTTCATTTCTTGGAATTAGAGACGAAGTGGAAGTTTATCCGGACAGAACAAAGGGTAAGGTTTTCTTGAAATCATGTAATTATATCTTTTCATGAAAATTATTCATCTTTAGGAAAAAGATCTAGAAATAAAATGTTTTCCTAATCCCTTAATTTCTATTGAACTGATAGCCTTTTAAATCATCATAATTTAATGAATTTGAGGCTCTAATGTTTCCATTTATCGTTAACTTGTTTATTACAGATGACCTCAATTACTCCCTACAATATATTTAGGATTTTCCTTCAATTCCATGTTTTCACTTCCCACCTATATTCTCTTATATAGAAAACTAGTTATGTGTTACTTTGGGTAAGTATTATGTTTCCAACATTATTTTATTAAAGGATGTTTTAGTATAAATTTTTATAAATTGGGTTTCTATCAATAGAAATTTCAAGAGTTTAACCTTTGATAACTCAGTTGAATTTTGAGGTAGAAATTCATTTTAAGTGGGTATAGAATGTAATGGACTAAGATTTTGTGAAGATTTTTATTCAAATTAATTAAGTCTTTTGGATATTTTTCATTCCACACAACACTGAATATATTTTTTATATATATGACAGCACTAATTCCATCTTAAGTTACCTATTAAAAAGACTAATATTATATTATGATACACACAATACTATGTTTGTCTTGTGTTACACACAATGTTGAGTTCCTTTGATATCTTGTGTAACACGAAAGCTGATTTTTTACCGAACTACAATATACTATTAACATTATTATTTAAATATTATTATAACTACCACTTATCCATTGTAAGGGAATATTTGAATATGATTAACTAAATTGTAAAAATATGATTTAGACATGTATATAAAATGAATCCATTAGTTATGTCACGTTCATGATTTTTTGAGGTATTATTTTTTTATTTTTGTTATATAATTTATCCTTGGCTTATCGCTTTCCTTTTTTGTGAAAATGTAGATTTTCAGGTTCAAGGTAGGTGGTACACAATTTGTGCATGGTTTGGGGAAACGTTATGTCCTCTCCCAGGAAACCATGAGGTAAAAGTTCATTTTGGACAGGGATGACCACACGGTTAGCGCATGGTTTGGAAAACCGCATGGTATAACCATACAGGTTGTTCCTCTTGAACATTGAGGGACACACAATAGTCACATGATTTGTAAAATAATGTGGTCTAACTGTGTGACCTATCTTGTTCATTGAATACTGGAAAATTGACTTTGTTCTCTCTTCAAATTTAACCCTCAAACCACCCATAATCTACCCCATTCAATATTTTCAGCTCTAGGACCTCCTTCTTCTCATTCTTGGACGTATTGAACTCAAATATTTTGGTGGTTTTGGTGTGGTAACTTCAATTATTCATCAAGTAAGTCTATTTTATATTAATTTATCCATTATTCTAGGGTTTCTCTTCCCTATTTCGTTAGTTTTCCTTTTCGAATAGGTTTTTTGACCTAAAGATAGTTCGATCTTATATTATTGTGGGAAATATTGATATTTCTTTCTCAATCTTGACTTTATAGGGTCTTTTAAGGATTTATTGTGGTTTTTCAGTAGTTTACAATAGCATACAAGTGTTAGGTAGGTGGTTTCATTATTTTACTTTATTAGATGAGTTTGGATTACTTTATGCAATATTTTATAGTGTTACATGGATTGTTTTGTGGGGTGAAACATGTATTTGAAAAGGTTTGAGATTCACATTTGAGGAAAATGTGATTTATAAATGAAATTGTTTATATTTCATGTGTACATCGTTGTGGTGTTTCTTGAATATGTGTTATGACTTCTAAAAAAGGTGTGAAATGTGTTTCCAAATAAATTTAATGGTTATAATGTTTTAAAAGTTTATTTTCCTAAAGAAATGGGTATTATTACATATTGGCATCATTTTTATGCACCTTGATTTTTTCTTTCAATTCTAAAAGTGATGTTAAGCATGTTATAAAATGGTTTTCATGTGAGTATGAACTTGAAAGGGGATTTTCCCATGGAAATTATTGGAGTTCATATGTGTTTTTTTTTCAAATGGGTTTCATAAATTGTTAAAATTTTGTGAAATGTATTTCCAAATGTTTTTGGTGGTCATGTAAAATGGAAATTGGTTTGTTTTATGTAAAATGGTTGTATTAATGAGGGTTTTTATTGTTGGATCAATGTGAAAATGTAAAACTAGTGATTTCCTTGTTTGTTAATGATTATTGGAATGTGTATGTAGCAGTGATATTTTATGTGAAATATGAAATTGGATTTGGGGAAAAAGGGAATCCTTGGAATCAATGTGGCAGAACAAGAACTAGTACATGTGTTGATTAAGAAGTGGTTGAGGCTAGGATTCATCTAGAAGGATTGATGATTTAAATACTAACTAAATAGGTGATATGATCAGAGATCACTAAAACTTTGTATGGTATCCCCTCTAATGGCACATGCATGGGAATTTTTTTTGTTTTGGATTATGACATAGAGACCAATAGTCCTTGGAATGCATTCCCCACTAGTGGGTCATGTATAAGGATGATGTTAGTAGTTTAGTTGGAGGATTTTTATCACTAAGGTACAATGTTTATAGGGTACCACTTATTCTTATATCCTATGTGTATTTTACCATGGTTTTATCATGTGGTATTATGCTCATGTGATGTGGTTCTAGTCATCGGTATATGGCAGACCTGGTGTACTTTTTTATCTCAAGAAATATTATTTTTAGAAAACATTTTTCTTAGAATTTGATCCATGATAAAAACTTCCATAAATATTTTTCATACAAATGTTTCAAATATTCTTATAGAAATGTGCATGTTTATTTTTCTTCTAATGTTATAGATTGGAATCTTTCTTTTGGTTGGAATCCTACTAGGATTTGGTAACTACTGTTCCACTTCTTGTAGGTGTAAATGGCGGTGGATGAGGGTGATTTCCCACTTGTTGTGTGGAGGATTTTGAGATGGTCTGTTTGTTCCCATTCCATTATAGAATTTTTATTTTTGGTTAAAGTTATAAAAATTTTAATATTAAATTTTTTTACCTCATTTTGTTGTCGTTGTCACGTATTTTGATGCTTATTATTTTTGGTAGTTTTGATTGTATAAATGGTTGAAATCTTTCCAAAAGTGTATTGTTGATACCCAAAAAATTGTTGTCAACTCATGGGGATTAGGAATTCCCGTCGGTTCATTACATGTATCAGTTCAGGTGTCAGGTTGGATGGAACTCTGGTTTTATTTATGATAGGTTATCAATTAGTATAATTAAATTTAAGAACTACTTGGAAACAAAGAAATTAGTTTTCTAAGAAAACTATTTTTCAATATAAAAACACAATTTCATCTAAATAAATTAAACAAAACAATTTTGATTAATATTTTCTATAAAATTTACATATAATATATTCCATAAATATTTTTGATACTTATCCAATAGATTTTATAGTTAAATGATAAGAATCAATCCACTTTTATAGAAAAAGTTTTATTCTTCTAAAAAGTAATTTTACCACCCTTTAATAAAGAACCCATTTTCAATCTAATTTTTGAGAATTTTATTACATTTATATGTCAAAATAAACATCATATTTTAAATTGTAACAAAAAAAATATCTTAGGGTGAGTTTTTTGTATTTATCTGTATAGTTTCATTTTTTGATGAATAATAAAAAGTACTAGATTTTAATTCAAATCTAATTTCTCATATAATTTCATTATAATGATAAATTATATTTTTGAATCGTTTTAAAGTTTTATTAGATAAATTTTACATCATTTAATCCAATTTTGGAAATTTTAATCAATTTTACATTGAAATTAGATATAAAAACATACCAAACGTTTGAAAATTTTTACATTAAAAATCTGCTTGGTCATCCCGTATGTGAGATTAAATTTTAATTAATTACTAAAAATTATATTATTGTAATTTGTAAAATGGATTAAATATTTATAATAAAAATAATATATAATATAAAATTTTTTCAAATTAGTTTTTTCTATATAAATATTAGTGGATTTAATTAAAATTAATTACAACTTTTAAGAGGGAAATAAGCTTAACAAGGGACTAAACCTTACACTTAAGGGGAAAAAATCCTAGAAACATGTCCAAAATCCATTTGATAGCCATATTTTTACTATATAATACATTTTATTGAATTTTTCCCATTATTGGATCCAATTTTCATGGGAAAAAGTTTGGTTAAATTCCTATTTCAAAAAATAAAAAGAATGTCACTCCTCCACCACTATAATAAGGAACTTAACCCTCCCGCATATTAAAACCTATCAACTTAATTGGATCACACAATCTATAAAAAAATATATCAAAATCCCTAAATTCATTTTTTTATCCTGTCTTTGGAAATAAAACCAACCAAGGAATCCCTTTTGTTCAAATAAAAAGGAGTTACCTAATGAATAGGTAACATCCTTCATCAAGCTCCTTTCATTTATTCTCTTTCTCCACCACCACAATTATTCTTATTAAATTATTATATAATAAAATATTATCCTAATTATACTGAGTTTTTTAAATTCAAATGGTTCTACCTACACTTACACTCAATTCTATCTAATGGGTAATGAACTTATCGTTCTTGTGTACGGTGAACTACTTTATCACAAAATGATGTTGTCTGTTTCTCCTTTACCAACTCTCATGGTTTTCCATTATAATAGAAAATATTTTTTATATGTTATATATTATATTTATGATGTATTTATGCTTATTTATTATTATATAACACATACATTCATTCTTTCCACTTTGTGTAACTACGATAATTTCATTTTGGGGAAGTGTGAACTGTCGTCCCCTCAAAGTGATGTGACTCATTCACACCTTACATGGATTTTATAAATGATGAATTTACTGAATTTATATGATATATACGAAATAGTGATACTGATGTAATTATATTATATATGAAAATATATTTCATTTGCTATATTTCTTTTAAAATGACAATAAAACGGAAAAAACATTCATGTATATATACGGCATGTCGTCTCCATGAACAGTGTATCTGATTTCATACTTATATATTATATATATTTTTATAATCAAATTTATACTAAATATATATGATATTTATAACATTTTTTAAATTTTTTAAATAATTAAATCATGATCTAAGAAAAAGGATCAGGAATAACATGTTAAAACATATACAAAAAATAAAGCATATATTACTCGAAACGCAATAGTATCATGGCGTTGTTAACAAATATGTAATATAAAGTCATAACCAAATATTATATGGTATTAGATATAACAATATGGTTATTTTTTAGATTTATAATAAACTTTTATTTATTATATAGTCATTCTGATCCTGTATGAAGAAATTAAAAATGTAAGGTAAGGGAATTTCATCTCACTTTTTATTTCTGTGTGATATATGTCATATTAACCACTCGCTTATTATGTTCAGCATATATAATTACCTATGGAATTTTATATAATTAATTTACTTTATTAAATTAATTAAAATAGTTAATTTATGTTATTATTTCTTGCAGATCACTATTCTAAATTTATACAAGTATTAACTGAGTTCTCATCTCACTTTTAATTTCCATTTGGTACAAGACATGTTCAACTCATATTTTTTATATATGGTGTTTATATTGACCATATATTTATTATATTATTTTTATAATTGAATTTTTGGGTCTTTAAATATTCATTTTATGAGATTTATTTGATATGGTTTATGCTTCAAAAGTTACCACATCAGTATAGTAGTTTTGTCTCAATTTGTTTTCTCTGAGACAAATGTTTTTTCATTCATCTCTATTCTCTGAATACGTGTGTATAATTCCATTTTACATGTTATATCATAAACCAGATTATTTTAATGAAATTTTAATCTTCATGTAATTTTATTTTCTTATATGCAGAGTATAATTAAAAGTTGCAAATTAGTAATATTTTCTTGAAACAATCTCAACATTTATCTATATTATTTATGATTATGATTCCATTGATGAAATATTATAATCCATATCTCAAGAAATCTCATTGATTTTCTTATGCTATAGTAATTCATGATATGTTTATATATTTTTACTATTTTTTCAATCTGTTACAAAATATGATTAATAAATGTTTTTAATAAATTTTGACTTTACCACTCTCTTCGGTCGAAAATCTATGTTATTTCAAAAATATGTTTTATAAAAATGTTTTCAAGATATCTTTATCTGTTTTCAAATAACATGGTTTTTTAAAAAGTTTTCAAATCCTCCTTTAAAAGTTTTCAAGCTTATTTTCAAGAAACTGGTTTTCAAAAGGTTTTATGTTTTATAAATAATTCTTCAAAGAAAAGGGATATTTTCCTCAAGAAATGTTTTGAAATGATCTTCAAAATTATTTTCCATATAAGGTTAAATATGCTGGTGTTACTCATGACTTTTTAGGGAAATTATCAAAAGTATCCTTTCATATTCTTTTATATAATGGTTTATGTTTTGATGCCATGATGTTTATGAAACACCATTATCATTCAGGGGTTATATGTTTATAAAAAAAATTTCTCCTTTATGGTCTATATTCTTATAAAACCCACTTATTTTCATGGGTTATTATTTGATGAAGTTATTATGAAACCTATATTTTTTCACAGGTTAAGATATTATTAAATGTTTTTGAAACCCATTTCATTTTAGGGGTTATGATATAATTTTTTATGATTTTTTGGAACATGTTTGTATGATTTCATTATGAGATGTGTGAAACTTATATATCCCTCCAATTAATTCGGTAAATATTTATATCTAATGAGAAAAAAATGGGATTCAAGACAACAGGCTTGATCCACTATGAGAATATGGGGAAACTTGATCCACTATGGGAATATGGGGAAACCGATCCACTTTGGGAAGATGGGGAAACCTGATCCATTATGGGAAGATGGGGAAAATGATCCACTATGGGAATATAGGGAAACCCAATCCCATAAAAGGAAAGGACTATGACTATGGATGGTTGTGTGTCCCGCCTAGTAATTTTAGTCCCCATGAAGTACCCTGATAAGTTTTTTTAATGAGAATGGAATTAGAGGAAACAAAACTACATGTTTATGTGTTTTACACAAATTCTATGTCTTATACCTATGATGTACTCACATGGTTCATGTTATTGATTATCTTATCATTCATGTCTTATAAAATACCAATTTTTATGACATGTCACATGTTTTTTATCTTTCATATGCAAGGTATGATCTTTTAATGGTATTCTCATGTTATCTTACCCTTATGTTCATATTATACTAATGTATTTTCTCTATTTACCCTTAATGAGTATTCTATCTCACAACTTTATTATGTTTCCTTTCCCCAGGTTATGAATAAATTTTTTTAAGTATAATTACTAAGGCATAAGATCTTTGTGGGAAACATTGAATATCCTTCTCTGAGTTAGAATATTTTTTTCATGTTTCCAAAGGCACTAAACTAATATGGTCATTGAGTATCTATTTTTTTAATGCGTTAATTATTATGAAAAAATATATATATAATGCCTATGTATGTAAATCTTTGGTTGTTATAATTACCTTATGGGGGATGTCTATATAACAGAACAATAAAGTTTTATGACTATTAAATATTCTGATATAGTATAAAAGTATCAAATATCAATGTATATATTAAATATAGCATCCAAGTCATGGAACATTAATTTTGATGAATACATTATAGAATTTGGTTTCATAAATAATGAATGTGAGCCTTTTTTTTTACAAGTGGTTTAGTTGGAGTGTGACTGTTGTTCTTATAGTATATATAGAGAGAATATTACAAATTGAAATTGAGATAAAAATATTTTATTCTGTTAAATTATGGTTGGAAACATTATTCACTATGAATAAATCAGGACAAACATCATAAATTCTTAGGATAAAGATCCATTTTAAAGATATAAGAGTCCCATAGTCTATGTTAGGGGATATAAATTTAAAAGATACTAAAGATATTTAGTATAGAATAATACTAGAATGGATTGTTTCCTATTTCACATAAAATACATACCTTTATGAAAATATGTCCTTAAACACAATATAAGAGTAAAAGCATGACAAGGATCACATGTGTATTAGTGATGGGGATAGACATGTTTTTCAGATTACTTATCATGCTAAATGTTGTTGAATCCTTGAGTGCAGTATGTAGGTATCATGAAAATACCAAAGACCTCTACTATATGGCCATAAATAATATACTTCATTATCTCAAGTGTAATAACTATATATTCCTTTTTATGGAGGAGGTATGGTTATGGTAATTATATAATATATAGATTCTATATACCAAATTTATCAAGATGATCTGAAATCACAATTTTGATATCTCTTTACCCTCAATGAAGGAACTATAAGCTAGAAGAGCTCAAATAATGTAGTGGTAATTGATTTTATAGAATATTACATGTATATTGAAGCTTCTTATATCGCCAATGAAGAATTTTGGATATAAAAATTCAACCAAGAGCTTCATTTGATTCCATCCATTAAAGATCTTATCACACTATACAATGACAATTCTACAGAAATGGGTCTTTCCAAGGATCCAATGTCATATAAGAAGACAAAGCATATGCTATAGAATAATTAAGTATTTGGTATTTTTCTAAGAGAGGTGGGGTCATAGTAATAAGATATTCAAAAAAAGTAAATGTGAAATACTCATTGACTAAATACATATCTCAGTAGGAGCATGAATATCTGGTGGGACCTAACGGAAACAATTTCATTAGTAATTGGCTACAGTTCATATGGGATTTTGTGGAATTTAGTTCCATAAAACTAATGAATTTTTACTCTATATTAATTATATATTCAAATACTTAAATATTAATAAATTTATTATCACGTGTCAATTATTATTATATGTAATATTTAATATGAAAATGTATTTTGAGTACTTTTCGCATCAAATGGTCACAACATTTCCCCACTATGGTGAGAAAATTGAACTTACAGGATAATTTTTTAAAACATATAAAGTATGATGTTTTAATGATTTCATCTGATGGGACATAGATGATACAAAATTTTAAATTCTCTATTCTGATTAGTGAATGAGTCTTCATCTCAAAACGTTCAATCATGGTAATCTTTAAAATGGTAGATTCTGAGTACAGACCCACAAGTAGTAATTCCACATGTTTTTCAATCATTGGATACTCCTATATACAAATATATGTATTGGATATTATATTTTATATTATTATTAATTCATATCAAGATTCATATGATTAAATGTATTGAAAAAATTATGATGCTCTATCTTCATTGGGAAGTGTGTTGTATTTAGTGCGTCGAGAGTGATATATAATTAATGAATAAGTCAATAAATAATTTTTATCTTACCAGAATAGAAGATGATATATTTACCCTTTGATTAAAATATAATTTTAGAATCAAATTCCATGGCCATATTGAATGACGGGTTCATTTACAAGTTCAAAGAAAGACATATTGAGCCTATAAGTTGATGAAACGGGTATGAAACCTTCTTATTTATATATCAAGATAAATATATTATACTAAACATTGATTGTTTATATGTTTTTAATGTTATCATGGAAATAAATTATTCAACTATGAGTATTTTATGTGTTTCTAGATGCTTGTATTGGACTTTAGGTGAGACCACATATTGACACAGAGGAAAAGTTCTAGCGGGTCAGACACTTAGTGTATTTATAGATCCCAATTAAATGTATTTTTATTTAACATTAAAAATAAATATAATTCTTAAAACTAAGAAATAATATTTATTTGTTATTTAAAAATTTTGTTTATTCAACCACTATTTGTATAAGAGTTTAATATTTGTATATATATTCATAAGACTCTTGAATATAATACTTAATTATCTCTTGTTTATTCATAAGGTAATAAGTATTATTTATTTATTTAGTTATAAAAATATTAAATAAATATTTATTCATAGAAAAATGAATATTATATTTTTTATATATCGATTGATAAATATTTATTTATTTTTTGAGGTTTTGTAAATGATGAGAAAGTTGGTTGGGCAAAGTTGTGTTCCCCATAATTGAATTAATATACTAAATATTATCTAAATAAATATCAATTTATTTATTGATATTTTTATAATATTGTTTAGATAAGAATGTATAAAATAAATAATAATAATAATATATGTGGGTTGTACTGTGATTAAAATAGTTGATAAGATTCTATGGGAAATTATTAATTCTCTAACCAAACTCTATATATACCTATTTTTATCATCTCTGGTATGGGGTGAGAATCATTGTTTTTTTTTGTGCACAACATTTCTCCTCCCAAGATAATTCTTTCTATAAAGAAAATCTCTTGGTTTTTTTCAATCCTGAGTGATTTCCTCCACCTTCTCCCTCCCTCTCGAGAACCATAGATTGAGAGAGATACAATTCTCAAGCCTGGGGGATTATGTTACGATCAAGATGAATGGATCCTTCAAAATAGCTCCCAATATTACTTAAATTTTGTTTAGAGATCATGGTTCATGTTTGGATAACTACTAAAGATATTATACTTTGGATACTCATGACACAATGATGGTGCAACCTGAATATGGTTTGATCAATTAACATCAACATCAAGGAATGGAATTAAGAACAAGGTATTTTCTTATTTTTAAATTAATTATAAATTTAACATCAAAGATCCCTCTCTGATTTTGAGATTATTTCATTGTAATTATTAATATTTAATCCTAATATATTCCATTTTCTTAAAATTATAATAGTTCAGTAAATGGATTCATTGAAATTCCATCATTCGTCATGGACATGACCGACTTCCATTAGGCTTAGATCTTTTATTGAAGACTCTATATATAAACCATGCACCCTTATTATACCAAATATATAGTGCATGACACTCTATGTGGTATTATTTATGTGTGATCCAATGAACAAAAATATTTTTTCCCTCATGATAATATTTCATATCTTGATTCAAAAATCCTACAGATGTTAACCATAACATTTATTCATAACATATAATACCTTGTGATGAACATTAGTTAGGGATAAATCAAACTCATACTTTAAGAGGTCCATTATCATTTCACTTCATTATATATAACAATATATATAGGAAACCAATGAAAAATAATGAAAAAGTGGATATTTTCTTATATATATTATGATAAATTTTATATTCATAACATCATTTAAGAATAATTAACAAGACCATACATAATTACTTTTATAACATTTCAAATATGATAGTATTTCATATTATACTTATGCTTACCCCACAGTCAAGTGTTTTAATAAACTCATTACATCTCTATGTGATTTCTACCACATCACTATGTGACCATCTGATAAAACCATCTCACTACACTCTTTTAGTAAGTAACATCGATAAATTGTGTATGTTTGAATAATGGTGAGATCTATGAATCATATTCCAAGTGCTCAACTACTTTAACATTTTATTCAAAACTACTTTGTTTTACAACATCCTATGTTATGATGTTAATAAATTCTATTGAATAATGAAAACTCTTTATAAGTAAATCATTATCCATAAAACCATTTCCCTAAGATTATTCCATTAAAACTATTTCATAAGTAATGTAATTAGTTTCATTAATCTTTTAATAACACACCCTAAACATTTTAGAATATTTAAGTGACATTCACTCTGATTGGAAAAATATTTTATTTGTCATCATTGAACTTCGAAAAGTCTAAACATACCCCCAATAGTCCCTTAGTCACTAAATTCACTTTTAAATGTCTTTCTATGAGACACAAACTCCTTTTTTTAGTAAATAACTCATATATCAATTAGTATGGATATTTAAAAAATATTATTTTTATATCATATATCTTATTTTATGTGTTTAGAGCATTATTATGAAAATTGGAAATTATTTTTAAAATATTCCACTTATGGTTAGTGGGATCATATCCCTTATATTTTAAAAAGTATTTATATAAACACTTTTGGTTGTACATTTTTATCCTTATCATCATCTCAAGCATATCATATAATCTGATGAATCAAGAACCATCTGTATTTAACCCATCATACCATATTATTAATAAAAATAAATTGTTAATAGATTAATTATATTATCATATAATAAAAATGTGGTGTAAATACAAACCATTTATATAGAATTATTTTGTATGTGTAAATTTTATTCTTAATAGTGATTCTATGGCTCTTTTCTTCATCATTTGAATACAAACTACAAGCTCTATCAATCCATTCATTGATTTTGAACCCCTGACATATTCAAAACACTATTAAAATATATAGTTGGTATTATATATCCTTCAAAATAAAAAAGCAATTATTTCTATAACACTGAAAACTAACATGGACATTCCAAGAATTTTTTCAAACCCCTTCATATATTTTGGGTAATTCCACATTATAGAATCATTACTCTACTAGAAACTTTTATAGGTTTTAGTGACCTTAGCTATGTTTTTTAAGAAACAATATTGGACTTTTGAACTAACTTTTCTTCTTTTAGTTTCAACATTTACACATATTCAATACCAATACAGGACCAAAATCTAAATATAACATGTCCAATTAATCTATGCTAAACACTTTGAAAACAAATAGGTTAAAATTACATAAATTTATTCACATTTTCATAATATTTCCACTGATTAAAATAGGATGAATTTATTAATCGTAACAATCATTATAGAATGCCTTAGTATCACAAAGTCATTGACATGCTCAATCATAGAGATTTTATGAGCAGCGACTAAAGTACCTTTTTTTATATTGCATAGAATTTCTTTGAAACCTTAAATGAATAATTTTATAATTCTCATGAGCATCTATATTTGAATGATTAATTGCGTCAAAAACTATTTACTTGGGAAGGTTTTTATATAAAACAAATAATTTTATTAATTAAGAACTTTTCTTAAGTCTTATATCATTCTAAGTATTTTCTTACATTAAGCTTATAATTTCAAAAAATGGTCTCAAAGTTAAGTTGGATGATGATGGTGTCATTTATACACAATAGAATCTTTTATCAGATGAGTATAATGTTTTATAAACATTTAATAAAAAAATTATTATATTTTTTCCCAATAAAATGATGACCCTTTAAATTTAACCTTATCCATTAGCGGTTCAATATCCATATTTCACTCATAAATGACCATTATTTTATGTAAACCTCACTTATTAGCTATTCTGGAATCCCATTGTACAAATCATATCCTCTGTGACACTTGATGGTTGAGTAGAAAATTCCTTATCTGATAGAATATATATGTTAAATCAATATAATTATTTATGGATACTAACTATTCAGGTTTCTCAGTTATGTGTAACCCAAATAAAATACCTTGAACAAAGAGCCAAAATATTAGGTAAATCACATTACATTCTTTTCTTAATCAAGATAATCTAGTGGCACCCCACTTTAGCATAAACATACCCAGTTGGATAAACAGGGCCTTGAAAAGTGTTAAATTTGGAAGTAATCAAACACTTATTATTTTAAGAGGAGTTAATCTCACCATATTATATCATGTATTCCCTTTATATATGTATGTTTATAAATTAGTTTTTTAGAATAATATTCCTTCCACAAAATTAATATGTTCAACACATATTTATGTGTAACTCTTTACATAACTCATAGCTTCTGTTACAAACCCAAAATAAAAGACAACTATATTCATACATATCTAAATGAATCATATGCATAGAATTCATGAAACACTTGTATGTAAATTCTTAGAGTCAAATGAAATCAAAAATATTGAAAAGAGTAATCTTGGAGAAATAGATATCCAACCCCCACTTTTCTAGACATGACATAATCTATTTGGATAGTGATAAATCTGACTCAAAATCTCTCTACCCAAGGATACATTACTCAAGAAACACTATAGTTATAGCAAGATTATAACACATAATATATATCAACTATAATTAACTAATTAATAAAATATCATAAACTAGTTTAAGAAAAAAATTGTTACAAGAAAAGAAAATCAATTATCTTACATAGAGTATAAATCCTTATATGAATGTTTGATAATTTATAGAACAATTTAAAATTTTAAACTAACATATACACAAATTAACACTTTATAATTTAACCATGAATTATATTCATTCCATAATTAAATAAAAATAAATTTTTTCCGCATATGAACCCCTTCATGTTATTCATTATAAGGAATTTTAATTAAAAATGTGATATTATATGAAATAGAAACATTTGATAATCTATTTTTATGTGGTAAAATATTTAAATAATATAATTAAAAAATATTTTATATTAATTAAACCATGAATAAATAATTTATAAAAATTTCATTGGATATGGATTAAATAATTTCACAAATATGTAACTTTTAATTTGAACAATTCAGATTAAATAATTATGAAAAATTAATAATTTTAAATATATACCCTTATTTTTTCCTTATTGTTTTAATTTATAAAAAATTAATTAATTACCCTTGTATTTTTTATCTAACCCATCTATATATAAATTATAAATCAAACTATAGAATTTTAAAAATTAAATTTTATATGAAATATTAATATTATGGATATTTATTTAATAAATGTTTCATAAAAATTTAATAATTAATTATAGACAATTTATAAATAATTAATTTCGAAACACCTTTAAAAATTAATACATACCCCAAAATACCTTTTATTATAATATATAAAAAATTATAAACTATACAATTTAATTTATAATTTAAATATTTAAAAATCTAATTTTTTTCTACATAGCATATTTAATGATATCCCAATATCTTTAGGAACAATATACTATGTCTGATAGATTGAGTGGGTTATAATATATCATACCTTATGATAGATAAATTATGTCTCATGAAATAAAAACTTAATGCATATAGACTTTGTAGCAGTAACCAACATATTTGTAAATCACAACATATAATATAAGGCCTTGCGTAATATTAAACTCAGTGCTAGGCGACTTGTGTTGGATAAACCTAGTGGTGTTCGACTATCACACATAACATTAACTATATTCTACCCTACATGACATTAATCTAGTTATTATTTATTGTAATTAGTGATATCACCCAGGGCACCTATCAATCATGTTTTACAATATTTATTATATTCTAAAGATGATATGACATTCTGTTTTAATCGCTTGAAATAGTGTTATTTCCTAATAAGATATCATATATAATATGCTAGAATAAATATAAAATTAAATGTTTGGAATTAATTCATCACCAACAATATACCATATCATTAGGCATGGTTGTATCACGGCTTATGACATCACATGCTACAAAAACATCTATATAATATAATCTTAATTAGTTTTTACAATATTAAATATTATAACATTATGATATAAGATCTTTTTTTTTTGAAACATGATTTTAGGAATCAAAGAACACAGGAATGTTATGATACCACTAAATGGTTTATAAGGATACATTGACACTCAATCTAATCAGCGATAATGACATGAAACCCATTACCCTAAGTCTATCATGGATGAAATTAATACAACACATATGAAAATGAAAAAATATTTTATGTACCTTACATTGATGAACATTTCTACAATTATAGTTTCCAATCACATTCTTAATGAAGAATATTATGAGGTATCTAAAGTACTCCCTCCTATGTGGTATATCTGTGGGATGATGTGCATCACCAATCGCATGGGTGAGACTCTCCTTCACTCCATGACACGATAATGAATGTCATGGAAAAGAACAACGAAAAAGGGTTCTTCTGGGAGAGGGTTAATTGGAATTGTATTATGAATGAATGAAAAATAACCATGTTATGTTAATTACCTCCTTATATAAGAATCAATACGTTCCCAATCATTATATGAATTAACTCATACTCTATGCAATTTATGAGTTATGCATGTGGTCATTTCATCCATTCATCACCTGTATGGATAATTTGATACTCCCATGTGTTACATTATATGAAACATATTAATTCAAGATATATTATCTTATATTGAATATTACTCAAACTTTAACAATTAACATTTGATCACCATGTCAATTAATTATATGTAATGATTAACCCCTGCTAAAATATCATCATATATTCTAAAACTATTGAATAAGGAAGTATAATAATGTCATTATATCTTGATTTTATGATAATCCCAACACCAGGAATATGATATTCCTTGAATACCTTCATGTTGTACCCTAGGACATGCTTAAATTTTCATATATTATATATTATTTAGGGAATATCTCCAACAACCACTTTGGTGAATTACCATCCATCTCATTCTCGTTTCTAGGATGATAGAGAAACTAATCATCTCCACCCATACCATATATAATGATCTTGCATCTGGGATACTAAAGGAATTACCCATCTCCATTTATCTCACCCTATAGATATTTGAGGAAAACCCGGTCTCTAACTATCTTCAAGAGAAATCTATTATTTCTCAATCTAGTTCTACGGGTGAATAGAAGTAGATATGTCAATAATTCATCATCTTACTCTGAAAATTTGTGGGTTAGAAAGAGTATAGTCATTATTTTTCAACTTTAACCCTATAAATAGAGTTATTGTAAATGATATCCACTGTCTTAACTCACTTTCATTGACACTCATCCATCATATGTTGAAGCCCATATCTAACTAAATGTTTTCACACAATCAACAAATTGACACACAATTAATGATTACCTTATCAATATCAAAACACCTCCCATATAGTAATATAGAGTTTCTAGCTCATTATCATCAGATTTACGCTGAAAAATCTCATGGGAAGATAGTGATAATTTAATAAAAATAAATGATAGTTATTAAATTATCTTGATATACACAATGTAGCACTATCAACATTACTATGAACCTATTAATAAATAAATTCCAAAATATCCCCAATATATTTTCAAATTTTAATCTCATCACTTTGTAAAGATAATAATACAATAATGGTTAATATTTTTATTTAATTATTTATCCAGGAACATCAAAACTACACTGATAAAACTTTCTTCACATAGGGTTTCATCTATGTTTCCCAATGTTACTCTACTACATTATCTATCCATTTCACATTTTCACTCCACTATTTACTGAATTATTCCTTTACCTTAGTCCCTAACATTCTAATCAACATAAATTATTATATTTTCTTCAATTACAAGAAATTCCTTAAGTATAATGAATTCATTTTTAATTATGTCCCATTATATGAGAGAATCTGAATCCACAATATCATATCATCTTTTCATTTCCATTATTGACTTATAATATTCATCTCCATCATGTCTCATTTCAATTTAGTAACTTTATCCACATTTATTATATCATAATAGATATAATTTCCTGTAATTATATTTAGTTATATCATAAAATCAACTTCACAAAAAAAAATACAACACATTTAAAAAATCCACCAATTCTTATTATTATGAATCTTCTCATTTAAGTAGTTAGATCACTTAATTCAATATTTATCTAATAGTTCACTTCCACAACCAAAATTATTTTCATTCCCTTGATATTATTCCCTTCCATCTCAATCATATATGATCAATGTCTTGAATTCATTATTTCCCAATTAATTCGTAACCTCAACAACATGTTTCAATATATTTCAAGAGAAATCATTACATTATTAAATCATTACCTCTCAATTGTCATAGCATCATGTCATATTCCCTTGATTCATTTACCAATCTTGTTCACCCATGTATGTTGTTAAATAACTCATTATATTGAATATTTACATTTACTTTTTTTTAAACCATTTATCCATGTATTATTATTTTAAGTAATGATAATAATATTTCATATTATAATATTATATAAATATGAAAATATTTTCTAACCATTCACTAGACACTGTGGTTTTTTTTCTTTAGCTAACCCCATGATCAGTGTCTGGAAGTGTCAAATCACATACACACTTTATTTAGACAATTCCAATTATTATTATTTAAATAATAATAATTTCTTATATTCATTTAATTTTGATAATATTTAATTATCCATCATAATATCCCTAAATGACCCAAACATTACTTTATTGGGTCAAGGATATCTCAAGGCTCCCAATTCACTTTTAGGAATCAAAAACATGTACCTTATACACCCCTATATATAGGATTTCTCTCATTCAATCCAGGGTTCCCACATTATAACCCATCATGCCACTCACATGTTCCCTAGCCACATTGGGATATTCCTCCCATGTGGATTATTCTTTCCCATATGATCATTAATTTTTGGATGTGAATCACTTGTCTTATCTTGAGTTAATCCATCCCATTGTGGTCGTTGTGTCCACATAGGAATCCATTTGATCAAATGGATCAAAAGACCATGGTTCATTCAATGTTTACATTGCATCACCCTCACTAAGCCTAATGTGTAAAAACAAGCATTGTCTGGTTGGATTGATCAGTTGAATATAATAAATCCCTTCTAATATGTCTTCCACCTACCCCTTAGGTCAATATGTTAGATCTTAAATCAATGACCTGGATCAGAGGGCCATCGTGCTCTGGTGCATCTCTCGCCTCCACCATTGCAGCCTTCATGCCTCCATCGCTGGCTACCACTCATGGTGGTTTAATAGAGTTGATTAAGAATAAAATTTATTAAAAATTATGTGGCATTAGATCTCAAACCCATGATTTAATATTTAGGCTTTATTTCTCAAAATTTGACCTCAAATCTCTTCAAGACTAAGAGAGAGTGTGAATACTATTGAATATTGCCTCTATGATTTCCAAAAATCTATAACTTCAATTGGAGTGATTTGAAATTTAGTGTACTCATATCCAAGAGGAATTTCCAAAAAATTTAATAGAGGTTTGGTGAATAAATCAAATGAAAATATTATAAAAATATTCTCAAAAGTACCCTACAAATCCTCTATAAATTATTTTGAAATATCATTTTTAGATTTCATTAAATCTAAAAGGAGTGGATTCCTCGTGAAAAAAGAAACAAAATAACTGAATTTCATGAAAATATTAAAATGTGTGATAGGAAAACAAGAAGATATAATTATGTTCTAAAATAAATGTATTTTGGTTCAAAGAACCATTTTTGTTTTTTTGTTCCAACAATCCTCTAGATAAGCTACTATGATCTCAAAAAAATCCCCATGATAACTCCTCCCTAATGGAACCTCCCATAAACACTAGAATACATCAAAATGTTGAATTTTTAAGGGGTAATCATGACCATTACATAAATAAATGAATTATCATTTATTAAATAATTTATTAAAAAAATATTTACCACCACTACATACATCCATGACCATGCCCAAAAATTATGTAGCCAATTACCCTTGGGCAAACACCCCATTCAATACTCAATAGAGCAGGCCATTTTGTTATTTGACACACTAAATATGGTGAATTTTATATTTCTTATTTTTAATCAGAGATTAATATTTTTTCTAAAAAACACCACTAGAAGTAAACCAAGACACTAATGTAATTAATTTCTTATTTACTTAGGTGCTAAAAACCCCATCAACTCTTAGTCATAGATTGGATTTAAATCAAAGGATAAGGAATTTTTAGGTAAATACCCATACTGGAACATCCACCCAATATTAAAACTTCTTATCCTCAAAAATAAAATAAACTATAACATTCATAACTATACCTTCCTTCTCAGATATTGGAACCGTTAAAAAAATATCTAATAAATGGAAATGATGAAAAACATGTTAGATAAGAAGGTCTACCCACACAACCATACAAAAACTTGAGAGATCATGAAAACACATCTCTCTTCGTGGATCTAATCATATCATGGGTTCCCTTCGAGATAAATTTAGTTATTTAATAGAACATGTGATAAACACTACTTCTATGGAAACCAGGTTCATTTTAGAGAAGCACCAATATGAAGTTCAAGAATGGTGGTATAATGAAATAACTGAAAAGAGAAACCATTACCCAATTTATCAATCATCGGAATATAAGATATTTTAGCATCATTTCCTCTTAGTGTGAGACATACTCGACACATTACTTCATACTTTATCAAAATTTATCATCCATCTGTAGAAGGATATGGGAATGTGGATAATTATATTATATCATATGATTAATTTATATCATAGTGTACAATAACCATTAGATATCTGATAAAACAAGCATGCATTCATCCACATATTCTCGATTGTTTTTCTTTGTTATAGATCATTAGGATTATTCATTTATGGATAAAAAAAATATATCATGATCATTTGAAGTGTTCAAACTATCTTAACCCAACAAACTTATGTGATTGTAACGTACTATGGATAGCAAGAGTTAGTAGTAAATTCTCAACTCTCTTCATTTATTGAATAGATCATAAATATGGTATTGGATCCCACTTATTGGTGGAAACATGATACTTATAATACATAATTTAATCACACTTCCTCATTGTAAACCATTTTCCTTTGTGAAGAATCTATAACTTATTTATTGTTTAAGGATCCTCTTATTATAAACAATGATACTACTAGTTGGTGTGCCACCTATGGAGGTGATAATTATTCAGAAGGTTCTTGGTGATCCCAATTAAGAATACACCATTGTATTTTTCAAAGATAGATCTTACTACGATCAAGGATCACTTATACTTTAGGTTTTTCATTTTAGTATAATGGTTTTTTAAATGATATGTTATGTACTGTAAATGGGTTCATTACATTGCATCTATCATATTATGATCCACCCAAACCCATCAACGGTATCAAACCCATATTAATTGATAAATCAACACATTATTTTATTAATTTTATAGTGAACGTGTATATTTTAATCCAATTGTGCGATATCATAGAATACAATATGGTATAGTTGAATTTCATACATTCAATCACTTGGCTACATGATATAGAATATATTATTTGATTTTTTCCCTTATCATAGGGTTTGACTAGTGTATAAAATAATATACGATAAAAAAATTAGAGATTTTATATGTTTTTTAAACTATGATATGTGATACCATAGGAAATTACTAAAATCAAGGTTTCATGAAAATAGATTATTGTGACATAACAATAATTTTGTATATATCATTAAATAGGACTGATACTTAATACATTTCTCTTGCTAATAATGTGGATATATAGTGAAACGTTATGATTTTCCTCTATATATAATAAAATTATTTATGTATAAGAGATTTAACTATATGTAAAATATTCCCCTTCACTGTAAATTTGGATTTATTTTGATACGTAAGATATTTTTTTCTTTAGATAAGAAATTTTCCCAACAATAAGGTTTTTCCCCTTACGGGAAAAATTTCAAATATATGAAAAAACATATAAAACACATAAGGTGTTTTCCTTTTCTTTACATTTCTAATCATAAGTGGAAATGATTGTGATATATAGATTCTCCTATATATTATAAAATATGATTTTTTCATAAAATGTTAAAATATAATATTTTAGCTTAAATTTATTGTATTTTATAATTTTTTCATAAAATATAAGTGTTATTCATTATTAATAGGATATTCTAATGCCTAAATAACTTACTAAATTTTCATAATTATATCTCATGCTTAGAAAATATAAATTTTTATTTATTTTTTTAATCATTTTAAATATTTATATTTTTCAAGTGTTCATAAAATATATTGATTATATATTCTTTAATTTATATGTTAAATTTATTCTTATAAATTTTAATGCCATGAATTAAATTATTTATAAGACAATATAGTTCATAAACCATAACCTTAATTTTTAATTAAAGTTGTTACCTTGAATTTAATTATTGAATATAGTTTTTATGTGACACCCAAAGATTTCATAGTACGTTATCTCTTTAAAGTAATTCAATTGCTTTCGCTACATGCAACACCAAGTTTGAGTGCACCACAACTTACCAAACATGTCATTAAAAATGTGGTTATGAATAGTATTAAACACATTTTGAATTTTATATATATCCCATATAATTTTAACATTCAACTTTTGAGATTTTTAGACATAATATAAGGACAAATTCAATTTTTCAGTTAAAAGAAGTATTTTTAAAAATTGTTATTTTTACGCCTTTTAATGGAGAACCCTTTTAAATCCAATATTTGAAACCTTAATATATTCAGTTTAGTAAAATAAAATTATTCTTTAGAATCAGGATATAAAAATTTAGTTTGGATAATTGTTTGGTACTTTTCTGATAACTTTCATATTTTGATGAAAAATGGAAAATACTAAATTTAAATTGAAAAACAAATTTTTTAATCAAAATATTTTACAATGTTAAATTATTCATTTGAGTTGTTTTAAATTATAATTAGATTATATTTTTATAATTTAATATAATGTAGGTCATTATATTTAATTTTCCATTTAAATTGAACATAAACACAGGTTAATCTTTTGATAGTTTTTACTTTTTAAAAACCCACTTTCTGGTTTTCACATTGAGAATTAATTTTAAATTAATTAATGGAACTTATATTTATTTAATTTGATAAAATATACTTCATTTTTTAATTTTTAACATCAAAATTAGCTTTGGGTAAATTTGTTATTTTTTTTTGAAAACTTTCAATTTTTGATGAATAATGAAAAACATTGTGTTATTGTTTAAAACCGACTATTTATTTAAATCATTAATTTTAATTTAAATATTATTTTAATGTAAAAATAGATACATAATTCCAATATTATTCCAATTTAATTCGTTAGATTCATTTTCTAATAAGTTTAGATATATAAAATTTTATTTAACTTTTTAACGCCTTTTTAACAACCTTCTATGCGCATTTGAAAATTTGCATAAAACTAATGTTTACCGCTTCTGTGAATTGAATTTCAAAAATCCGAGAGAAAAATTTGACATCAGTAAGTAAAATTATGTTCAATAAGATGAAATTAATTTTTGGTGAATAGTAACTTTGGAAATTTTTTTACCACGTTTAAAATAAAATAGGGTAATTAAAGATAAAAATGATACTATAATTACCATAACACATGTCCTAATTATATTGGATAAGTTTATTTTGACCAAAATCAACCTTATGAATAAAATATTATCCTTTTTGATCCACTGGGATTAGATTTGGACATTTATTATTATTTTATTTAAAGAAGAGTTAAAAGTGTTAAATTCAAATATTCGTAACTAAAATATTTTTAATATAGGGTCATATATTAGATAAATTGTATTATAAATATTCATTATAAATTTAAAAATATTTTCTACATCACGGTATTTTATTGAAAAAATTTAGACATTAAATAATTCAATTTATTTATGACATAATAATGATGCAGTAATTACCTTATTAATGAAAGATTAAAATAATTGAAGTTATAAATATAAAAATAAATGTAAATTGAGACTTTTAATGAATTCCACAAATTTTATTGGTTAATATGATATGTTAGGTTTAATTTAATGAATTTTTTTTTGAAGTAATAATGTTTTTATGACTTTTACCAAAAAACCAAATACGAAATAGTGTCAAAATTGACATAAATGAGTTTTTAGAACAAATACTATTTTATTAAACGATACAATACTCCTAAAAATATAAGATTCGGCCAAAAAACATAGATAAGGTTATATATGTCATTAATGAACCACTTGATATTCTCATGTCATTTTATAGTATGATTATTAACCATATAGTATACAAATACAAGAAGACGTGGTAAAAGTTAAACTATTTAACTAAGAGTTAAATCTAAAAGATATGGTTAATATGGTGACCTAAACATTTATAAAACCTATTGGTTGAGAGATTTTTGACATATAACCAACTTATCCTAAAAAAATCAGTTAGATCCATTATAAAAAAAATGATTTTATAATAAAATAATATTTCAACCTTTTCTTAAAGTTCCCATCACCTCTCTTATAAAACAGAACTTCCCCTTCTCTCAAATTCATGCCTCCAAATCAATATTTCTCAGCCAAAACCTGATCAAATATCCAACCAACTACCCCCAATTCAACCTAGATTCCATACTTTGATCATAAATCCAACCTAAGGGTCCCTTTTGATCAAATCAAAAGGAAGCACCCAAAGAAGAGGTAATTATTTCATCACCTGTTTCAATGTTCTTTTCTTCTTCCACTTCCCCTTTCTTTGTTGTTTCCATAAAAAAATAATAAATCCAGTATATTATACATACTAAGATTTTATTATTAATATGTTACAACCATATTCATTATTTTATCCATCCTATGAATGACAACGTCACCATACCTGTGTACGTGCGGTTTACCGTCTCCACGTCGTGGTGTAGTTTATATTCAACACTTAATTATTTGGATAGATATAATAAAGAGTAAAATTGATTTAAATAATAAATATAACATATTAATGGTTATTTTTATATAATATACCGTCCAATTACATTCTATTTCACCATCAATTGAAGGATATTTTCACTCGTGCGTACAAACGGATTACCGTGTCTACGGCGCAATGAGATTTCATTCTCCAATGTAACCATTAAAGTATAATTTCCATTTGATGATTAAAAATAATTTTTAGAAACTTAATATCATTCTTGTATATAAATCAAATACATCCTATCCACAACCAACGTGACTTACATAACAAAACATATAATGTAAAACAGGTCAATTAACACCCGAAATAATAATACTATTGAAATATTATTAACAAATCAATATTATAAGATTATATATGATATCATATTTAAGTATTTGGTTCTTGTATAATTTAATAATAATTAATTAAATATTATAAAGTATTTTAAGGTACCCTTGACTAAGGAAAAGTACAAGGTAAGGGGGTTTTCATCTCACTTTTTATTCCTGTGAGATTCACGCTAAATTTGCCTCTATTTCCTTTTGTGTGGTGTGTGTATTGCCAATGATTGTATTATTTGAGTAATATAATTTAATTTTTGGGTATTTACATCTTCAATGTATGATTCTTCTTTAATTTAGTGTATGTGTCTTAAGTTACCAAATCGGTAAGAGAATTTCAAATTTCAATTTCCACTCATTGGGTTTTACGCACACTTCAATGATTATTTTACTCCAATATTATGTGTGAAATCATAATTTCTTTATTTATTTAGTAATTTACACTTCCCTATATGTAGATATACTTTCGATACACATAATCACTCCATTGATAAATTCTCGGGTCATTGATCTGAACTTGTTAAGGGTAATCTTATCTCAATTTCCATTCATTGAGTTAAACATCCAAGTCATTGGTTTTGTTATTACAAAAATATGTTTGAATTTACTATGATTGATTTACACTAAATATCCAATCATATTTTGTGTAGTTATATTTTTCACACATAATTATGTCATTTATTTTTCCTTAATCTAAGGATACAATCTTTATAAAGGATTTCATCTCAATTTACATTTCATTGTGACTTCTTTGTCGTTATGCACCAATTCACTTTTATATGGTGTATATATTGTCCTTTGACATATTATATCATTAATCCATTTATTCTCACGATATTATAAGTTTTTTTAATGTTATTCCTCTATTATGTTTATTCAGGCACCTTTCATTTGGATAAGAACTCTTTAACCAAAATATTATTTTATATGTTTTAAAGATTTATTCTTATAAATCTTTTTCCTTAGTGTCCATGTATTAAAAAATAGTTTTAAGGATTTATTTCTATGGACATGAATGTTTTGAAATTACATTAAAACTTTCAAAGTGGTATGGGACACTTTGATTCAAAGATCTTTTTTAAATGACTTCTTTGATAAATAGTGTAACTTTTAAATGTTTTAAAGAAAAAGGAGATATTTCTCTCAAATAGTTTTACTGATTATTTTCATCTATGTCAATATCCTTAATTGTATTTTATTCTTGATTGAGGTTGATTTATTATAATACAATCATCCATATTGTATTGAATGAGTTATTTTTGACTGTTGATGTGCTATTTTTATACCATTCAAGGTTTGTATTTAAAGTATTGACATTTTGTATGCTATATTTAATATGAATGTTTATGATATGTTCCAAAATTTTCATATGAGGAATTAATTGGACTTAGTAAGTGACTGGTGGAGCCCGCTATAGCTACTCGATGCATTGGTAGGTCTCATGAGACAAACTACTATCTTGGCACAAGGCCTTGAAAAAATCAAATTTTTAGTCTTCGAACAAGGCCTTGAATATGTGTTTATGTTGTCCAACATTATGCATTCCATCATTATAAGATTAGCTATTTAAATTACATGTGATTATTCGACTAGTGTAATATACATATGAAAAGGTAAATGGCATTATTTGAATTATCTTTTCCATATTATTCTGAAGTTTATGTTTAAAAGGCTTGTGTTTTTTTCTTATTCATTGCCTTAAATGTTTACGCTTATTTATGAAAGTTTCCGCTATATTTTTATCCCTACTAAGCATCTGAGATCACCCCTTTCTTCTGTTTTTTTCCTAGGATGTGAATAAGTATATTACAATTAACCTGTAGGAATAGGCTAAGTGATATGAGTGTGTTCAAAGGGGACACAATGTTGTTGTTTTTTCATTTCATAATGTAATGTAAAACTTATGTATGTATCTAGTACTTCCAAGGATACTAAACTAATCGGTCTTTTGAGAAATTATCTCTTGTGATCATGCAAATATTATGTAATAATCCACTGACTCTAGGAAACTAGGGTCGGGGTGTTATAGTTGGTATGAGAGGAAGTTTAGTACAAACCTTGGAAACTGGATTTAGAAAAACACTAATTAGAGAACATTACCCAGAGATAAACATTGAAGATCAGTATAGAAGAACCTCCTAAAATTTTGTAGTGTTAATATTATGTGGGTTTTTTAAGAAAATTCATCCATGTCTAGATAAGAGTAGGTAGAGGCGGATCTGGAACAGATGTACCGAGGACTGAAAACTCAGACAAGGAGTTTCAGGCTTGATCTGGGGTATCTTGGTACACAACAATGAGCCTTATTTCACTCTTGGTTACGAAGCTCCTAGGGGATATGCTTATGATAATTCAAATTTTCTTTACAAATCGATTTGAATAATTTTTATATAAGATGAGAATAAATAACCTTGGTTAATCCTAAGGTGTTTTAGATTGAAAATATGGTGTCAGGATTTTCTTTAAATGATTTTATGACTATTATTACTCATACTATTCTTTTTGGTTTTAGTTAATGGCTGGATTCCAAGGAATTCATAGTAACATTTAACATAATGTACAAGGTGGTAATGGTGGTGGAAACATGGAACTAAATAGAATGTTAATCGGATTAAAAGATATTTTGTTCAGGATGAATCATTTTTCTAAAAATATGATCAACAACGTATACATTAACCAACTCCCAAACTCAACAAAGAAGATAAAGGAGGAGAATTATAAGATCTCTACAAGTGGAGACCATGTAGAAATGAAATATCAATTTCCAACATGCAGAAAATGTGGAAGGAGACACCCAGGAAAGTGTCTCAATGAAACAAAGAAATTATTTATGTGTGAAAAAGAAGGAACTAATGTATTGAATTGTCGAGGAAAAAGGAAGAGTACTATGGAAGAAAATAAATATGATCCTAAGAGTCTATTTACAGTCTTTTTCTGTAAATGTAGGGGACCTGGGCTTTACCCGAGTCAATTTTCTATTCTATAGGATAACCTCTAAGTCAAGGAAGAACCTATGTGGACATAAATGGATGGATAAATGTTTAAAAGTATTAATGCTCTTTGTTAATGGGATTAATTTGGAAGAATTTTCTCTTTTATGTGTAACCCTACAGTTTGTTATGTGAAAATGCTATTTTGAGGAAGAATTATCTTTTTTTGTGGATATAGTTATAAAGAACCATTCAGGTTTATATGATCCTTGAATTTGAATCAATTATAGGTTATTACTTTTTGCGATGAAAATTCAAGGTATGAGATAACATTTGTGGTTAAAATACGTTATGGTTATTTTTGAGGAATTTATCACATTTTTTGGAATGTTATAAAATTATATAGTTTTTGAAAAAAGAACAACACACAGACCATGTGACAACCCTTCATGTTGGACAATGCTTCGGGAATCGAACCCACAACCAAAGTGTGACTCGGATTTATCTCCTACCACTGGACTACGTGAAGTCCCTGTTTAGTATGATTAATTATTTTTAGTTAAATGATTTTATGGATCAAGAATGTGTTGATTATGGGAACTTATGATTTATCCTTTGTATAGGAAAATGTTTTGGTGATTAAGTGATAAATGTAATTTTGGAAGACATTCTCTCTTTTGGGTAAACTATATGCCTAAGGAAAATAGAATACTCTGGGATTTTATTTGAGGAGTAATTGTGGATTTTTATTTTGGAAGAATGTATGTTTTTATGGTGGACTTATAGCAATTTTGAGTTATCTATAGAAATGATTAACCTATCATAGATAATATGTGATTAGGTTAATTACTTTTAATTATGTGACTTTAAGAGTAGTCTACGTTATTTGGAGATAAATGATAAGATTTATTGTGGAAGACTATGTGATCAAATCTTTCTAAATTTTGGGTTTCAAAATTATTTTGTTTTATTTTGATGAATTTTAAGGACAATATTTTTTTTGAATGGTCTTCATTAGACTTTGGGTATTGTTTGTTTAATTTTGGATATTAAGAGTAGTATTTCTTTTTATAAACGATTATTCTTTCTGAGGATCATCTTATCTTATACTAACTATTTTGGTTTTGGTTAATGTTTAAAGATAAGGTAAATATATAATTAATCTTTTTTGGATTATGTTATTCTATAGAAGTTGATTCTAGCATTTCAGGTGTGACCAAATCATCTTGAATACTCATCGTTTGGAGAAAAAGATGAGTTTGTAGTAGAATTTTATTAAAGGATGAAACTCTACTTGAAAATTAATAATATCTCCTTATGTCCTTAGTCAATCTAATAAATAAATACCAAAACATTATTAAAAATAACTTAAAACAAAAACGTTGTCTATTTACTCTTCCTACTGGGTAATCAAAGACCATTTAACCCATCATAAGTTAATGATTTTATGGTAGTTAATATTCTTCTAATAATTTTTTCTATCACTCTCCATCAGAAATTGATGTTTTTCTTTCTCTTTCATATCCATTTTTTCCTACATGGAACCCTGGTAGGGGTTATCTAGGGTGACCTTTGTATTTCTCTTTCCTCATTTTAAAGTGATAATTTTATTGACTCTTTTTCTAGTGTGGGATTTCCAAAAAGATGTTTTGAAATGCCAACCCCATAGTTTTATTTTTTGAGTTTAAATTTTTAGGACAAAATTATTTTAAGGAGTGGATAATGTAACACCACAAGATTTAATAGTACGTTATCTCTTCAAATTAATTCAATATCTTTCGCTACATGCAAGACCAAGTTTGAGTGCACCACGACTTACCAAACAAGCCCTTCAAAAAGAGGTTATGAATAGTATTAACCACATTTTGAATTTTATATATATCCTATATAATTTTATCATTCAACTTTTCAGTTTCTTAGATATAATATAAGAACAAATTCAATTTTTCAGATAAAAGAATAATTTTTCAAAAAAATACACATTTTCATCCTTTTAATGGCGAACCCTTTTCAAATCAAATATTTGAAACTTTTATATATTCAATTTAGTGAAATTAAATTCTTCTTTTTAAGTGAGACATAAAAAAAATTTGGATAAATTTGTGGTACTTTTCTGATAACTTTCGTATTTTGATGAATAGTGAAAAATTCTAAATTTTAATTGAAAACAACTTTTTTAATCTCAATAATTTATAATGTTAAATTATTAATTTGAGTGATTTTAAAGCATAATTTGATTATATTTTTATCATTTAATATAATTTAAGTTATTATATGTAATTTCATATTTAAATTGGACATAAACACATGTCAATCTTTTGATAGTTTTTACTTTTTAAAAACCCGCTTTTTGGTTTTGACAACAGAAATTAATTTCAAATTAATTAATGAAACTTATATGATTTTTATTTGGTAAAATATATATCATTTTTTAATTTGGAATATCAAAATTATCTTAGGGTGAATTTTTGGTGTCTTTCTGAAAACTTTCATTTTTTGATGAATAGTGGAAAACAATATGTTATTGTTTAAAAACCAACTTTTTATTTGAATAATTTTTTTAATTTATTTTTATCTTAATGTCAAAATAGATACATAATACCTATATTAGTCCAATTTAATTCAATATAGTTATTTTATAATATGTTTAGATATATAAAATTTTATTTAACTTTTTAATGTCTTTTTATCCACCTTCTAGGCAAATTTAAAAACTTGCATAAAACATAATTTTAATACTTTTGAATTGAATTTAAAAAATCCTAGAGATGTGGTTTACATAAATAGGAAAATTTTGGATCAACAATATGGCAATAATGTTTTGTGAATAGTAACTTTTTGAATTTTATTTACCACGGTTAAAAGTAAATAGGTAATTAAAGGTAAAAATGATATTATAATTACCCTAACACAGGTCATAATTCTATTGGATAAGTTTATTTAGACCAAAATAATTTTTATTAATAAAATATGATCCTTTTTATCCACATAGATTATATTAGGAAACTTATTATTATTTTATTTAAAGAAGATTTAAAAGTGTTAAATTCAAATTTTCATAACTAAAAAAAAGTATAATATCCGGTAAGACATAAGATAAATGATACTATAAATATTAATTATAAATATAAAAATATTTCCTATATCATGGTATTTTATTTACATTTTTTATACATTAAATAATTAAATTTATTTACGTCATAATGAAGATGCATTAATTACCTCATTAATGAAGGATTAAAATGATTGATTTTATACATATCAAAAGAAATATAAATTGAAACTTTTTATGCATTCCAAGAATTTTATAAGTTAATATGACATGTTATGGTTAATTCAATGAATTTTTTTCAAAGTAAAAATGTTGTTATGACTTTCACAAAAAACAAAATACAAAATAGTGTCAAATTGACATAAATGAGTTTTAAAAACAAAAACTACTTCATTAAAAGATAAAATAATTTTAAAAATATAAGATTCATCAAAAAGACTTAGATAAGGTTATATATGTCATTAATTAATCACTTGAGTTTCACTTGGAATTTTATAGTAAGTTTATTAACTATATAATATAAAAATACAAGAAGACATGGTAAAAGTAAAATTATTTAACTAAGAGTTAAATCTAAAAGATAAGGTTAATATGATGACATAAACATGTCTAAAACATATTGGTTGAGAGGTTTTTAACCTCTAACCACCTTATACTAGAAATAAATCCATTTTTATCCATTATAAACCGAGAATGATTTTATAATAAAATTATATTTCAAGCTTTTCCTAAACTTCCCCTCACCAATTTAATAAAAGGAGACTTCCCCTTCTCTCAAATTCACACCACCAAAGCCATTTGGATCGGCAAACCCCTGCTCAAATATCCTCCCAACTAGCCTCACTCCAATATAGAGGCCTTACTTTGATCATAAATCCATCCTAAGAGGCCTTTTGATCAAATCAAAAGGAATCATCCGAAGAAGAGGAAATTATTTTATCACCTCTTTCAAAGTTATTTTCTTCTTCCACTTCCTCTTTCTTTGTTTTTTCCATAATAAAACAATAACTCCAATAACTTATACATAATTAGATGTAATTATAAATATGGTACAACCATATTCATCATTCTATCCATCCTATGAATGAAAATGTCACCATATGTGCGTACGTACGGCTTACCGTCTCCACGTCGTGGTGTAGTTTGTTATTCAACACTTCATTATTTAGATGGGTATAATAATGAGTATAATTGATTTAAATAATAAATATAAAATCTTAATGGTTCTATGTATATAATATACAATCCAATTACATACTATTTCACCATCAATGGAATGATATTTTCGCTCGTGCGTATGAATGGATTACTGTCTCCACAATGCGATGAGATTTCATTCCCCAACATAACCATTCAAGAATAATTTTCATTTGACGATTAAAAATATTTTTTAAGAACATAATATAATTCTGTATATGAATCAAATACATATTTTCCATAACAAATATGACTTAAATAACACAACATATAAACTAAAATGTAACAGTTAACACCTGAAATGATAATACTATTGAAATATTATTAACAAAGAAATATTAGAAAATCATATATGATGTCATATTTATGTATGTTCTTCTTTAATAATTTAATAAAAATGAATTAACTATTATACAGCAGGTTAACATGCCCTCCACTAAGGAAAAGTACAAGGTAAGGGGGTTTTCATCTCACTTTTTATTCTCGTGATATTCATGCTACATTTTCCACTATTTCCTTTTGTGTGGAGTATGTACTACCCATGATTATATTATTTGTGTAATATAATTTAATTAATAGGTATTAACATCTTCAATGTATAATCCTTATTTCATGGGGTGTATTTTTCTTAATTTACCAAATCGCTAAGGGAATTTATAATTTCATTTTCCACTCATTGGGTTTTATGCACAACTCATTGATTATTTTTCTCCAAGATTATGTGTGAAATCACCGTTTAATTATTTATTTAGTAATTTACTCTGCCCTTTGTGTGGATATACTTTTGATACACATAATAACTCCATTTATAAATTCTCAAGTCATCGATATGAACTTGTTAAGGACAACCTTAACTCAATTTCTATTCATTGAGTTAAACATCCCAGTCATTGGTTTTGTTTTTACAAGAATGTGTCTGAATGTCCTCTGATTTCTTTACACAAACTATCCAATCATATTGTTTATAGTTGTATATGTCACACATAATTTTTTCATTGATTTATCCTTAATCTAAGGATACGGTCTTTATAAGGGATTTCATCTCAATTTACATTCCATTAATACTTATTTGTTGTTATTTTCCAATTAACTTTTAAATGGTGTATATAATATCATTTGAACTATTATATCATGAATCCCTTTATTCTGATGACATTATAAGTTTTGTTTAATTTTATTCCTCAATTATTTGTATTCAATCTTCTTTCATTTGGTTAGTAACTCTTTAACTCAAATATTATTTTATATGTTTTAAAGATTTATTCTTCTAAATATTTCCCCTCAATGTCCATGTTTTAAAAAAATGTATTAAGGATTTATTTGAATGGACATGAATGTTTTCAAATTACTTTCAAAAGTTATAATGTGGTATGCGACACATTGATTCAAAGTTCTATTTTAAACGACTTCTTTCATAAATATTGTAACTTTTAAATGTTTTCAAGAAAAAGGGGATATTTTTCTCAAATAGTTTTACGGGTTATTTTATTCTATGTAAATATCCTTAATTGTATTTTATTATTGATTGAGGTCAATTTATTATAATACAATCATCCATATTGTATTGAATGAGGTATGCTTGACTGTGGATGTGCTATTTTTATACCATTCATGGTTTGTGGTGAGAGTATTGACATTTCATATCCTATATTTAATATGAATGTTTATTTTTTGTTTCATTCTTTTCATATAAGGAATGAATTAGACTTAATAAGTGACAGTTGGAGCCCGTTATAGCTCCTCGATGCATCGTTAGGTCTCGTGAGAAAAACTAGTGTCTTCGCACAAGGTCTTGAAAAAATATTATTTATAGTCTTGGCACGGGGCCTTGACTATTTGGTTATGATGTCCAACATTATGCATTCCATCATTATGAGATTAGTTATTTATATTATATGTGATTATTTGACTAGTATAATATCCATGTGAAAAGTAAATGGAATTATTTTATTTCTCTTTTCCATATTGTACTGAAGTTTAGGTTTAAAATTCTTTTGTTTTAGTCTTATAAATTACCTTAAATGTTTATTCTTATTTATGATAGTTTTCACTATATTGTTATCCCTACTGTGCATCTGAGATCACCCATTTCTAATGTTTTAATTTTCCCAGGATGAAAATATGTACATTATGATTAAATTGTAGAAATAGGATAAAGGATATGAGTGTGTTCAAAGGGGACACATTTTTTTTGTTTTTCCATTTCATAATATAATGTAAAACTTATGCATGTATCTAGTACAACCATGCCTACTAAACTAATTGGTCTTTCGAGACTTGATCTCTGGTGATCATTCCAATGTTATTTAATATTGCACCAACTCTAGGTAATTGGGTTCAAGATGTAAATTTCACATATTATCTATTACAGTCATAATGAATTGGATTCCCTATTCGAAAAATTATCCATTAGTATAGGGACTTTGGTTTGGACTTCCCACTATCCTAGTGGCATATGACTTGTTGATGAAAGTTTTAGGATTGATATTTTTGGATCTAGGATTAATCATGAGAATATTTTAAATATCATATAATTATAAAACTTTACATGAAAATTTCTTGTACCATACTCATTGGATGTATTAAAATATTTGTAAATATGTTTGGATTCCATTTTTGGTGAGTAATAAAAACTTTGCATCATTCAAATAAGTACATATTAATATCATATAAACATATTAATTTTGTGGTTTTAATATATATTTATAAAAAAAAATTAAAATCATTCATGAATAAAGGAATAAAACATGAGATAAGAAATATTTCATGACCATGAATAGTTATGGATTTTGTATGCATGTGATGTATATTAAATTGGTGAGACATTAAAATAAAACCCATAAAAATAAAATATATGATATTTCTTCCATAGAAAACAGATATGAAGACCTTGGTCATCCAACCTGGTAGGTTTTTACCAAATTAGAGTTCCCATGGATTATCTTTTGTAAGGAATAATGAAAATGGATAACCTAAATAGTTAGGCAACTAAGTCCCATTGTGATATTTGGGTTTCATATAGTTGGTAAACCCTAAGATTTAAGATAAAATAGGAATAGATTTGAGTTTATATCCATGTGATGGATTTAGGAAAGGATTTTTCCACTCAACCATCCAATAATCATATATTATATGATTGGGATGATTCCCTGCCTAAATAATTATGTGCTGACAGGAACACAAATTCCAACTCATTACATAGTGATATATAGATCATTGATCACTAAATGGATATAATGTATGGAGTTTTTATTTTTATCTTGATTACTTTCATTAACAGTCTATTATGAAAAGATATAAAACGTGATACACACTCATAAATATGTATTTTTGTAGATTATGGAAGATATCATGTATATAATTTTGAGATCTCTTATAAGAATAGACTAGAAAAAATCTCTAGATTAGTCTCTAAGATTGAGTAGTGTTATAAAATAGAATAATTCTGATAATACGAATGTAAATGTTATAGAGATAAATTTATCCAACTCTGAATCATCGGTAATAGATATCAGGTTTGTATCACACATGTGTTCTAATAAACACAAACTCAATGATAAGAGGGAATTAAATAAAGTTGAATTTAATCTATGTGTTATCAATGAAGAATTATCTTTTTTAATATAAGTCGGTAATTATGATAAAATTATTCCTGGTGTATTAGTTCTAGAATTAAAGAATTGTTAACATGATCCTGTTGTGAAAAAAATTATTTCGATATCTTGTATGGATAATAAGGGTTTTTCATAATTATTATGAAAAACTATTTTTCTATATATATGGATAAAACAATTTATAAAATTGGGATTATGGTAAATAACTTATATATTCTAGATATAGATAAGCCTTTCTATAACATCAATAATAAGAAGGTCAAAGTTGATTCCAAACCCACCATCCTTTGGCATTGTTTCCATGGACATATAAAGTTGAAAAAAATCCAAATAATCTATATAGATGAATTTTTTGAGTAATTAGATTATGAATCATTTGATTACCATGAGTATCTTTTATTAGGAAAAGTGGACAAAGCATCATTTGGTGTAAAAGGTAAAATGGATTACTATTAGATATCGTACATATTGATGTATGTATACCAACTATTACTCAAGAAAGTGGTGTGTTTGGAATCTTAGTTACTTTTACAAATGAATTTAGTCAGTATGGTGATTTTTTTTTGATGATACAAAAGTGTGAAGCTTTTGAAAAGTGGAGAGCATAAGAGTACAAAATCCATTGGTAAAACATATTAAGATTCTCTAATCAAATCAAGGTGGTGAATACTTGTTTAACACCCCTTATAATTTTGATAATATGACAATTTAATTCCCTATAAATATTCATGAGTTAGTATTTATAGAATTATATTATAATAATAACATTAATAAATTTTCTAATCAAATATAAAATAATTTTATTTCTACAAAAGTTGTTTACATGTATTGTTGGGTTTTAGTTAAAAAGTTTATTTTCTAAATTTAATAATTTTAATTTGAAAAAAGGATCTTAATTTTTTATATCAAAAATTAAAAAAATATATTAGTTTTAATTTTTGTGAATTTTCAAAAAAAATGAATTTTGGGTGAATAGTATAAAATACTAATTGTTAAGAAAACTATCATTTCTTATTAAGTATTTACATTGTATCATTTATTAGATTTGTTTTAAAATTTAATTCATTAATTTTTATTAAAAATAATCTAATCAGTATAACTAGATTCAACATTATACTTTAATGTGGTATAAATAAATTTTTTTACTTAAGAAGACATTTTTCTAGAAAATTATTTTTCACTGCATTTTATGAGTTTGTTTTAAAATTAATTTATTCAACTTATATAAAATAAATTAGATAAAATTGAATCTATATTTTGAGTCATAATTTATAATGTTGGTAATGAGTACACTTTCATTTTTTTCATTATGAATAATAACGTTTGAAAAAAATCCAGTTGTAGTGGTAAGAGTTAAAATAGGTAAAAATTGTGAAAACTGAAATGAAAAGGGTTAAAATGACAGAAAAACATGTATTAATCCTATTTTATCTTCTTATTTGGACCCTATATTATCGATTATTATAAAATTATTTATTTTGGATGCATCTAGCTTAAATAAAAGATTAATATATTTTAATCGTTCAAAAAATTCCAAATGTGTCATCTTCCACATTTATAAAAGGACACCAACTGTCCTCTATTATTTATACTTCAAGAGTCTATTATATTGTAAAAAAATATTTATTATTTCTTATAAACATTATATACATATATTATAGTACTTTTTCATCAATATACCATCCTAGTAGCACATGCGCCTCAGCCCGGTTAGTGAGGACTCGACAAGTGCAATCAAGAGACCCGGGATCAAATCCGGATAGAGACATATCTCTGGGTTATTGTAGAAGTATTTTAGTAGTATTGTAGAAGGAAATACATTAGGAACTGTTTAGTATTGTATCAGCGAGAACTATTCATCCATCTAGACCTCTAGGCCACCCGTTTTTTCCTCAGTTCCTTCAAGGCTTTCGGGCCACCCAAGGCCTTTGGGATAGTTGTCTCTCAAGGCCTTCGAGCCATATTAAGGCCTTAGGGCCACCCCAAGGCCTTTGGGCCACATTTTTTGCAGATGTACCAGTCATTATACAAGGGACAAGGCTTCAGGTGAGGATTCAAGGTAGACACATTCACTAGAGTAGAGCTAACCATAATTGGAAGAATGAGAGGGTATGGCATTTCCATCGGTACCGGGAATGTTCCACTTTTCATAGGATAGCTAGTTAAATATCCCTATGAAGGTGGAGTGCTAATATCATGAAATATGCTAGGGAGGATCAGTTCCAAGTTATCTTATCTGGGTGATTCCCTTTAAGACCTACGGGTCATGTAATTGTCTCTAAGCCTTCAGTCCTTGTAAGGGTTCCACCTCGCCCCTTGAAGGGTTATTATCAAAAATAATAAAAAATGAAGGCCTTTGTGCCATTCTGACCAATATACCATCATAGTATGTCTTTAGGTATAAGCATAAGGAGGTTTTTTGAAGAATAGGTATTGTTTTTAATCGAGTGTTTTCATTTTACTTCTACTTTTACATCCTTAAAAACACTTATATAGATTTTTCATATAATAAAATAATTATATCCCATATAATTAAATATTATTATTCTTATTCTATAACTCATTTTAATCTACTTAACCGTCTAATAAAAAAACAATACGCGTGTGTATGTGCGGACCATGACCTCGTGCGATGATGTACATCATTTTTCATCACAAAATTTTATAAATGGTCATAATAACAGATAAAAATGATATAATATGATCTATATGATATAAATGTAATTATTTAATGTTAAATAAATATTATAATTCTTTATTTACCTTCAAATAAAAAAACATCACTCATGTGTATGTGCAGACTACCGACTCGTGAACCGATGTATTTTATTTTTCATCACCACCTCACATGGATTGTATATATAGGTGGATTTAAAGAAAAATTATTATATTTATGATTTAATTATCATTATGTAAATATAAAATAATAATTATCTTATTTCCATCATGTTAATTAAAAAATGGAAATGTTCCTTGTAAGGACCCAACCCTAGTTTCCTAGAGTCGGTGCCTTATTTCATTAAATTGGAATGATTACAAGAACGTCATATAATGAATGAATGAATTGTTTAGTAGTTTTGGAAAACAAGACACATACATAAGTTCAACATTACAACTTGAAAGTAAATACAATATATCAACTTCTTTTGAATTTCATGTAATCTCTTAGATTATCCATGCAAGTAATTCATAATATACTTCTTCACAACCTATGGAAAATAAAACATGTGAAAAGGGTGAGATCAGATCCTCAATAAGGGTAAATAATATAGTGGAAGAAAATATAAACAGGAACTCTAGGCAAGATGAATAACTGAAATGTATGCCTTTAAAAATATACTTGAGCATAATATGGTATTAATAAAAACTGATTAAATAATTCAATAAAACATAACCATTGATATATACTAGTAGAATAATCACATGTACAATAAATCTCTAGTTTTAAAATGAGGGAATTCATAATGTCGTATAGCTGAAACATATCATCGAGGGCTCAGCCAAGACGTCTGAAAATACTAGGGTGAGGCCTCAGTCAAAACCCAATTATGTTTTGTCTCATGAGACCTACATATGCATCGAGGGGCTATATTGGGCCCCACCCATCACATGAAAAGTACAATTCATTCCTCAGATGAATGGGGATAGATATAAAAAACATGTACATTCAAATTTAAACTAACATATGAAATGTAATTAACTTTCCCCAAACATTAAACATAAACACTAAACATTCGGAGTAATATGGGGAATGGTATCAAGATAATACATCCACTTTCAACATAATAATAAACCATTAAATAAAATATGGTGGATGATATCGTAAATTATTAACCCCATTTTATCTTAAGAATCAACAAGAGTGTTGAAATAGGTGAAAACACTCTTATAAAATCATCGAGTAATTCTTGAGATAAATACTATTTTTTAAAAGAAGAGTTCTTTTGGAAAAATAATTGCTTAAAAATAGAAGTTAATTAAATTATTTTTTTATAAAAATGATATATTTTTTAAAAATAAATTTTTCAAATAAAATATTATATACTTCCATTGAAAATAGGTAAGAATTCGAGAAATTCCCTTGAAATAGGCTAGTTTATCGATAATAAGTTTTTGAAAGATCCTTTTAAAACATGTAACTTCCCATAAAATAAAGATGTGTTATGATTGGTACACATATATAGGAATTTCACACATAATTTATGTTGAGTAATTAATAATAAATAACAATTCTATTGAGGTAAGTATAGAATAAGAGTAACCCGAATAAAAATGGAGGTTTAGGTGGAAAACCCTCACCTTATGTCTGAATATGATCCGCTCTTGAATTTATGTTCATAAATTATGAAATTATACTAGTTACTAAATTAATTTATAACCTATTAAACATTTTTTTTATTTATTATAATTTTTATTATGTTCATTTATGGTCATTTTTATGGGTTAAGTGATTCAATATCATTGTTTTTTAGTGCTCATTTCATTAGTTTTCATGATAGGTTCTCTAGAATAAGAGTTTGGAAGTTCATGAAAAATAGAAATTGAAGTACAGAATTGAAGTTATGAATTATTAATGATCATCCAGAAGGTTAAATGATAAAATAAATCATTTTTTTTATTTTGGGAGAGGATTAATTAATAGATAAAATTTTAATGATAAACACTTTGATTTATTTGGTGGTTTTTCGATCACCATGACTCATTTTGTTTTATAATCTAATATCATGTATAAAAAATGATTATATAACATTAAGTAGGATATATTTCATATATTATGATCTGGTGAAATAATAAAAAAAATCATGATCATAATTTAAGATGGTAATAGAAATTGAAATCTCGCCGTCCTTGAATGTGATAAATTAACACATCTCAAATGATGTTTCAATTTTTAATATAAGACGAGGGTGAATGATATATGTCGATGAAATATTCCATTAGAATAATATAATTCTAGTACATTTAATGTATTGTAATTATCATATCATTTGGATTATGGGAGGTTAGGATAGATAAACAAAATAATGTAACTTGTAAAAAAATTGAAAGAAAAAGGAAGAGAGGTTTACATCTTGAGTACTCCTCCTTGAGAACCCCCTTTGGTTTTGACCTTTTCATGAGACCAGAAGGTATTCGATATGGGGAAAGTTCTTATTAAGAGTATTCAATAGAACTTAGGCAAGGCTCAAAGCTTGAGTGGTGTGAGAGGAAGAGGGGTTGAGGGGTGGTTTTTATAGAGGAGGAGATTAGTCGTATTTGAATATCGTATTAATTTTTTTATAAATTTTCTCTAGAAAAGAAATAGTGTTTATTATTGTGACCAAAAATAGTAATAAGTTCATGGTATTTTGAACCACGTGTGCTTACATCATCCATATATCACTTATGATCCAATAAATCTTGTATTTAGTATTTATCATTAATTATCATATTTTACTATTCACTACAAATTCATGTATTTTAGAAAATTCCCAAAAATCACCATCAAAAATTTTTGATGTGTATAATTAAAAAATGGACTCCATTTCTGTCAAAATAATTTTTTAAATATGTGAAATTTAATTCTAAAATAAATTCATTATTTATATAATAAATATATATTAGATTTAAAACTTATTTTATAAATCTTCCAAAAATTAAATGAGGTGTCATAAAGTTATCCTAATATCATAATATAGTAAAATATTTATTTATAAATATAGTTTATGAAAATGAATTTTATTTTAAATAAATTTATTAATTTTAATTAAATATTCATTACTCATAAAAATACCAACACGTAATTATGAATTTTTAAAATGTTCACTCTCATTTATAAGGTGCCTATATTTTATTTATACTTTCATGGGTGATGTTACTATTCATAAGGGTTATATTACTATACATGAGGTTACATTACTATTTATAAGAGTAAGTTACTATTCATAAGGGAAACTTACTATTCACCAAACATGGAAGATGATCCTATGAAACTTTAAATATCTTATTGATCAGAACTGTGTATGTCAATTTTTTGAAATTCAAATCACAGTAGTGGAAAAATTATATTCATTAGCTAGGTAATAACAATGTGTTATTTCATAGAGACTCATTATTTTCATGTATTCAATAAAAATTTTATTTGTAAGTTTTTGGGGTGTTATATTCTCCCCTCATTACAAAAATTTCATCCAATAAATTCCAGAATTTTACCTCATAAAAAGATTTGGGTAGTAATCCATCATAATATCCTAACACTTACATGTTTCTTTTTTAGTTTTATGATTTTTTTCAGAGTAACTTTACCAGTCATGTGGTCTAATTCCTCAAACTTGTTCCTTAGGGTCTAGAATCTGGATAGGCTCTTCATAGTAAGATAATTTATGTTCCAATTCTATAGCTTCAGAAGTGAGGATATGTGTTGGGTCTGTCATGTAATTTCTCAACAATGAAACATAGAACACATTATGTACTTTAGATAGGCTAGTAGTCATTTCCAAATGATAATTCATAGCCCCAATTCTCTCAAAAATTTCAAAAGGGCCAATATATCTAGGTCTCAATTTCTATTTCTTCACACACCTTATAACACCCTTCTATGGAGATACTTCAAAGAAAACATGATCTCCCACTCTAAATTATAAATCATTCTTTTGATTATTAGCATAGCTCTTTTGCCTACTTTTAGCTGCTTTGATATCATTTTGAATATTCTTTACCTTCACTTTTGTTTCTGCCACAAGCTCTGGACCCACAAGCTTACATTCACAAACTTCATCCCAACATGTTGGTTTATGTTATCTATTTTCATACAATGCTTCATATGGTGACATTTTAATGCTATAATGGAAACTATTGTTGTAGGAAAATTCTACCAAAGGTAAATACTAATCCCATATACCTTGAAAATCAATTGAGCATGATCTCAATATGTCCTATAAAGTTTGGATCATCCTTTATATTTTCCCATCAGATTGTGGGTGATAAGAAGTACTCAAACAAAGCTTAGTATCCAAAGGTTTCTGAAGACTTTTCCATAATTTTGATATAAATCATGGATTACAAACAGAAAAAATTGAGGGAGGTTCTCCATGAAGTCTCAAAACATCCTTGATGTAGATTTGTGTAGGGAACTCTAGTATAAAATCCTCCCTTATAGTGAGGAAATGATTATATTTCTTAAGTCAATCAACAATAAGCCATATTGAATCATTATTTCTTGGAGTTTTCAGTAACACAATCAAAATATCCATGGTGATTTTATCCCATTTCCATGTAGGAATATGTATAGGTTTCATTACTTCTCTAGTATGTTGTTAATCGGCCTTCACTTATTGACAGACTAAACATCTTGATACATAATCTACAATTTCTCTCTTCATGTTATCCCACCAGAAATGTTCCTTCAAATATTTATACATATGAGTACTAACAAGATGTATAGAGTAATTCAAACTATGGTAACTATATAATAAATCACCTTTTTTCTCGGGTATAGCTAGAGGACAAATCCTCTTCCCAAATTTCAGAATATAATCTTCATAAATGGATTCTTAAAACATCCCATCATTCACAAAATTAATTTTCATTTGAAGATTCCCATCATCAGGATAATATCTTTTAATTATTTCCAATAAATATTGTTAGGATACAAATTTAAAAAGTAACGATGTTTCATCTTCTTTGATAATTTCCATGTCCTTCCGTACTAGATCCACGAATATAGGATCCCTTTCAATCTTCATTTTATTTAAAACTCAATGATCCTTCTAGATCAATGCATTAGCTACCTTGTATTCTTTTCCTGGGTGGTAGTATATGAAATAATCATAATCCATGAGTAGTTCAATCCATCGCCTTTTCCTCATGATGAGTTATTTCTGTGAGAAGATATATTTCAGACTCTTGTGATCCATATATATCTCACTTCTTTCACTATAGAGACTGTGTCTCCATATTTTTAGAGAAAAGATCATAGCAGCTAACTCAAGATCATGATTAAGATAGTTTTGTTCATTAATTTTTAAGTGTCTTTATGCATAGGTAATAACTCTATCATTCTATATAAGGACACATCCAATAACTTTCTTTGATTCATCATTATAGATCACAAACCCATAATTCCCTGATGGTTTGGATCATAGATTTCTCTAATCTCCTAATTAATTATTAGAAACATTCCTCACATTATTTTCCCCATACTAACTTAAGCCCTTAGGAGTAATCTTGGTTAATGGGTTGGCTAATCAGGAGATGTTCTGAATGAAATTTCGATAATAACCTCTTAACCAATAAAACTACATACCTCAGTTATGTTCATCGATGGAGGCCATTCTTGAACATTCTTTATCTTCATAGAATCAACAGATATTACATCCTTAGAGACAATATGTCCAAGAAAAGAAACTGATTGAATCCAAAATTCCGACTTTCTAAACTTCCTATATAATTCATTTATTCTAAGAGTCTTCGGAATAATGTGCAAGTGATTTTCATGATCTTCATAGCTTTTGGAGTATAAAAAGATATCATAAATAAATTACACAAAAAAATAATCAAGATATTCCTTGAATATCATATTCGTTATATCCTTGAAAACATAGGGTTCCTTAGACAATCCAAAAATCATTACTATAAATTTGGTTTGAAATGCTATCTTTGAAATATATTCTTTCCTCACATGAAACTGAAGATGTCCAGATCAAGGGTCAATCTTTGAAAAATATTAGTCTCCATGAAGTTGAGAAAATAAATCATCATTTCAAGATAGGGTATTCTTATTCTTTATTGTTATAGCATTAATCTTCTTATAGTCAGCATACAAACTCATAGATCCATCATTCTTCTTAATAAAAAGAATAGGGGCTCCCCATGGAGAAACACTAGGGTGGATAAATACTTTATCACTCAATTACTCAAGTTGTTTCTTAAGTCCTGCTAATTCTATAGTGTTCATTATATAAGGATTGTTTAATATAGGTATTGAACTAGGAATTAAATCAATAGAGAACTCAACTTCTTACTCTGGATTATGTCTATGTAAATCCTTTGAAAACATATCAATATATTCTTTCAAAATAGGTACATCCTCTATTGGAACATTCCTTTCCTCACACATATATATTACGTTCTCTTCCTCCACAATAATTGAATTTAGTAGAGCTACTAAGGGAGGATTTAGATGAGAATCAGATTGTGATGTTTTTTCCCTAAAGATAAGGGATTCTACATCGTTCTCAAAAATTGTAACTTCCTTATTCTTGAAATATATTTTCACATAATAATTTGAAATCCAATCCATACCTAGGATTATATCAAATTCAATCATGGTTATGATGATAAGATTAACAGATAAAGAATGTCCATATGACATAATGGGGACTTCCAGACACATCTTTGTTACAATGATAATTCCCTTAGGAGTTTTTACTGAAAACTCCTTTATTAAATAAAATTAGAGATATCTAATTTTCTTAGAAAATTAGGAAGATATAAAAGAATGTGATTATCCAGAATCAAATAAAACATTGGGAAAGTTTGAGGAAATGATTATAGTACCTAGTACCACATCAATAGTATCTTCAACTTCAGCAGTTGTGATCGCATAATCTTAGCCTTGCTAACTTGTCCTTCATTGGGGAATGTTTCCTTGACACTTAGGATAATAATTGGAAAAATTCCCATCTATTTACAATTATATCATTTAACATTGGTAGCTTCTTTCTTTCCCTTGAAATCTCGAGATTGGTGGCTTCTTTCTCTGTATTTGTAATATACTCCTTTTCCTTTTAAGTAGGCTCCAAGTTGTTTCTTCCCCTAGGTATCACATGTTGGAAAACCCCCTTTTTGTTCTTCCCTTTATCCATTATTTCCTCAACCATATACTTCTTCTATTTATATTTTTTATGTCATAATTCATAGAAAATTATTTCTCGTTCTTGATTTCACATCTGCCTATATCTTCATATGATGAGAAAGTTTGGGAAACAAGTTCCATTTAAGGGAATAGTTTAAAACCAAAAAATAGTTGATCAATCTTGTTTCTTAGATTATATATGTATTCTACGGCGTTCCTTGCTATACTTTTAAAATTAGCTTCATAATTCACAGCGTTTTCATCCTCTTTTTGTTTTAAACTCAAGAATTTCCTCTCCATATCTTCATGTTGTTCTTGAGGAAAATATTTTTCTAAGAATATTTCCTTAAATTCCCTCCATTATATTTATTCTATTTTTCCTCCTAATTTTTGTTTTGAATCAACAACTACCATTGATCTGTATCTCTTGATAGACGATAAACTAAAATGGAAACCTCCTCATTTTCATTACATCCCAATGTGAGAAGTATCTTCTCTAGGGAACTTATCCCCTACTCGGCTACAAATGGGTTTATAGCCCCATTGAATGATAGAGGTTGTTTTCACATAAAGAGATCTAACATTGCACCTCCACATTGTGGTTCAGGATGCTCCATATAGGTATATTTATTATTCATAACCTGAGTCAACTATCCATGTATAGTTGTATGTTTCTCAGCACCAGTCATAGAACCAGATCCAAGATCATTATCTTGCATCAGAGGGAAATCCCTATATGGGATATTCATGTTCATACAGTTTCCATTCATTCTACTATACTTCATTTCTTAATAATGTCATACACTATATTAGGTTATGAATCATAATGTATAATATAAACTTAGCATAAATTGAAATCATATCCATACCTATTCTCATAATCATAAACATGGTTTCTTCGAGTAAATATTTACATTTAATTCCTTCATAATGGTTTGTAAAGAAAATGTGAATTATCCCAATCATATCTCCTGAGAGTTTCAAACCAGGTGCGCATTAAGTCTCGTTGTCGTGTTCCAGGATACCTCGGGTTAAGCCCGAAACTCCTTGTCATATTTATTACTCTTAGGTACATCTATGCCAGAACTATGTCCACTTGTAGTATCCAAACAAGTATGTATTTGATAGAAAGATCCAAATAATCTATTCCTTACAAAAATTCCATGATGTTATTATATATTTATCCTCAAATACTATATTTTGGTTTTGTTCCCTAACTTATGTTTTCTAAATCTAGTTTTTATGTTTCCTACTAAACTTCATTTAATACCAACTATAAGGACCCAACCCCAACTTCTCGGAGCTGGTACCTTATTTCATTACAGTATCATGATTACAATAAATTAATATCCTAAAGGAATGAACAGTTTAGTCATTTTTGAAAACCATATACATACATAAGTTTAACATTATAGCTTGAAAGAAAATTCAACATATCATCTTCTTTTAAATCACACATAATCTACTAGATTATCCTTGAAAGTAATTCATAGTATACATCTTCACAATATGGGGAAAATAAAACCTGTGAAATGTGTGATATAAAATTCTAAGTAAGGTTAAATAATGCAATGGAAGAAAATATAAACATAAACTCTAGGGATGATGAATAACTAAAATGCATGCCTTTAAAAATATACATTAGCATAAGATGGTAGGAAAAATTGATTAAATAATTCCATAAAACATAACCATAGATATTATACTAGTAAAATAATCACATGGACTATCGATATCTAATTTTATAATGAGGAATTAATAATGTTAGACAATTGAAATATATCATTGAGGCCTCAGCTAAGATGTCTGAAAATACTAGGGTAAGGCCATGGCCAAAACCCAATTCTATTTTGTCTCATGAGACCTACCGATACATCAAGGAGCTATAGAAGGCCCCACCCATCATTTAATAATTCCAATGAATTTATCATATAAATGGGGATAAACATAAATAATTTGTACATTAATATTGAAACTAACATATTTAATGTAAATAGCTTTCCCCAAACAATAAACATAAACACTAACCATTCGGAGTAATATGGTGAATGGTATCAATATAGTACGTCCATTGTCAATATAATCATAAACTATTCAATAAAATATGGTGAATTGTATCATAAAAAATCAACCCTATTTTATTATAAAAATCAACAAGAGTGTTGAAATAGGTGAAAACACTCTTATAAAATCATCGAGTAATTATATAGATAAATACTCTTTTACTTTGAAAAGAAAATTTCTTTTAAAAAATAATTTCATAAAACCATATGTGAACTAAATTATTTTTTTATAATAAAATTACATATTTTATAAAAAAAATCTAAAAATAGATTATAGAGTTCCCTTTAAAATAGGTAAGAATTTGAGAAATTCCCTTGAAATGGGTTTGTTTATCGGGAAGAAGTTTTTAAAAGATCCTTTTAAAACATGAAACTACCCATAACATAAAGAATGATTATTATTGATAAACATATATAGGAAATTAATACATAATTTATGATGGGTACATAATAATAAATAATAATTTCATTGAGGTAAGTTGAGAATAAGAGTAACTCGAATGAAAATGGATGTTTGGGTAGAAAACCCTTACCTTATGTGCAAAAATGTTCCTATCATAAACTTAAGGTCCTGGAATATGAAATTAGAATTATTAATAAATTAATTCAGAAAATATTAGAAATTTATTTGATTTATTATAATTTTTTCAAGTTCATTTATGGTCATTTTTATGGGTTAACAGATTCAATATCATCTTTTTTGAGTGCTCGTTTCATTAGTTTTTAGGATCGGTTCGCTTGTATAAGAGTGTGGAAGTTCGTGAAAAATGGAAATTGAAATCCAGTATTGAAGTTAAGAGCTATTAATGATCATAAAAAGGTTAAATGATCATGTAAATCCTTTGTTTATTTTGGGATATGATGAATCAATAGATAAAATTTTAATGATAAATGCTTGGATTAATTTAAAGGTTTTTCAATCACCATGAACTCATTTTATTTTATAATTTAATACCATGTGTAAAAATTGATTCTATAACATTAAGTAGGATATATTATGTATATTATGATCTGGTTCAACAATAAAAATGGTTTCATGATGAGAATTGAAGATGGTAATATAAATTGATATCTCATCGTCCTTGAATTGATAAATTAACACATCTCTAATGGTGTTCCCATTTTTAATATAAGAGAATGGGGAAAGAGAGATAATGATGAAATATTCCATTAGAATAATAATTATATTGTACATTTAAGGAACTAGAATTATAATATATATTTTTTTTATAGGGGTTGAGTAGACATAATCAAAATAATGGAACTTGTAAAAGAAATTGAATGAAAAAAGAAGAGAGGTTTACCTCTTGAGTAATCCTCCTCGAGAACCTCCTTGAGGAATTTGGTTTTGGCCTTTTGGTGGGACCAGTAGGTCTTGGAAGTGGGGAAGGGGATTGATAATAGTATTTGGAAGAACTTATGCAAGGCTCAAATCTTGAGTGTAGTGAGAGGAAGAGGGATTTAGGGGTGGTTTTATAGTGGAGAATATGTGTAGTTTTTTAATATCCTATTCATTTTTTTATTATTTTGCTCAAAAAAAGAAATAGTGTTAATTATTATGACCAAAAATATTTATAATTCATGTGATTTAGAAATAAGTTTTCTTACATCATACATACATCTCCTATGACTCAATGAATCATGTATTTATCATTTATCATTAATTATTGTATTTTACTATTCACTAAAAAACACGTATTTTAGAAAAATCCCAAAAAACACCATAATAATTTTTCAACATGTAGAATTCAAAAATGGACTTCATTTTATCAAAATAATTTTATAAATATGTGAAATTTATTTTTAAAATAAATTCATTATTTATGTGTAAAAATACAGATTAAATTTAAAACTAATTTTATAAAACATTCAAAAATTAATTCAGGTATAATAAAATTTTACTAAGATCATAGGATAACAAAATATTTATTTAGGAATACATTTTGTGAAAATGAATTTTATTTTAAATCAATTTATTAATTGTATTTAAATATTTATTACTCAAAAAAATATCAACTCGTAATTATTAATTTTTAAAACGTTCACTATCATTTATATGTGCCAAGATTTTATTTATACTTTCATGGGTTAGATTACTATTGATAAGTGTTATATTACTATTAATTAGGGTACATTACTATTCCTAATGGTAAGTTACTATTCATAATGGTATGTTATTATTCACTAAAAATGTAAGTTGATCCTAGAAGACTCTAAATATCTTACTAATCGCAACCAAAAATTCAAATCACATAAGAAGAAAAATTATGTTCATTAGCTAGGTTATAACAAAGTTTTGTTTTATAGAGACTCTGTGTTTTCATGCATTTAATATCAAATTTATTTGTAAATTTTAAGGGTGTTACATTCCTCATGGGTACGTATGGACTATCATCTCCATGTTGTAATGTAATTTATTTTTCATAACCATATTACATGGTTGGTAATAAAATTGTAAATAATTTTTAAAATTGATAATTATAACATTATTAATATTATATAAATGATATAATGATTATCCATTTGATCATATTCAACATACCCAAGAAATTTCAAGCTTATAAGTTGAATGTTCTCTAAATATACTATGTGAACAACATTTATTAAGAAATTAAGTATAACATGGATATAAGTGAAATAAAAGGAATACTAAACTTTAAAATGTTCTTAATAAAATATATAATTGACATAAGTTTTTTATTTATAAATATAAATAACGTTCATAAAAAGTCAAAATCGATATAAGGAACACTTTACCTTAAAACGTCATTTTAAATCTTTTCATGATTTATTTTTGAAAAAAATTTATTCCATGTACATGTTCTTAAAGTATATTATGGATATATTTATATTAAAATAAATAAATTATAAAGTACATTTTATTTCTCATATTAGTTCATTTCAAAGTTTTTCAAAAGGATTCTTTTTATATAATTTATAAAAAATGTTTTGACTTTATTAACAAAAAGGAAAAAAGGAATGTTCTATTTTAATGTATAAGATGTCAATATATTTTCCTAAAATAACAATTACTATTTGATTTTTGGATTACTTTACAATATTAGATGTTTTATTCTATGAAAAACAATCCTTCTTTTTGTTTATAATATTTTTAGTTTTGAAAATGGTGTTTAAAAGGAAATGGGGTATATCTATATCCAAAAATGTTTTGATTGTGGGTTTTAAAAGTATAATTTTATGTGGTTTATGATGGAAAAGAAATATTATATGTTTTTTATGTATTTTTTAGTCCTTGGATATTGTTTTCGGTGGTGGTTGAGTTGGATATATCTCTTTAATGAATTAGGTAAGGATTATGTTCTCCAAATAATTATCTTGAAATTAACCAAGTAGGTTATTCCATTTATAAGGGTTCATGTAAGGGATTTGATAAGGTTTATTTGAAGATGACGTCCCAAGGAGACTACATTAATTTTCTAGGCTTTCTAATTAATTTTCATGGAAATATTTTGATTTCATAAGGTAAGCTAATGATCTTTTGTTTAAATAAATGATTATTCCCTTTAAGGGTAAAAAGGAACGATTTTAAGAAAATATTTTTCATCGATTCTCATTTTTTCTAAGAAACCATCCTGATTATTATTTTTCCTTCATGTATTCATATAAAGTTTTTTATGAAAATATTTGGGTAGTAGTGCTTTTTCATGTGTAATTAATTGATTATTTGAGTTTAGGTTTTATTATGTTAAAGGAAATCTCTATTATATGATCTTATGGTTTTCAAATGGACTAACAGGTTTCTTATCTTCTTTTTTATGTCCCTTACTATGTTTTTAATTCTTATTCGCCATTTTCTAATGTTTTTAAAAAAAATTATGATGATTTGGAATAATGATGAATTCAAGATTAAAATCACGATTATTTTTTTGAAAAGAAAATGTGTTTCATTTTAAGAGTTTGGTATTTTCAAAAAAATGGTTATTGTGTGGGTGTTTCTACTTTTTAATGTATTGGTTTATTATGTAAGATTTATGAACTAATTCACCAAAAATTAAAACCATATATGGTCCTTGTGAATGAAATAATATGAATTTTTTATTTAAAACTAAATATTATGTTATGTTTTGTGGTTGGGTCCTTATAGTTGGTGTTAGAGGAGGGTTTAGATAATTTTAGAGGTTAGGATAATATATGTAATTACCCATATGATATTATAATTTTTCGTTATAATTATAATAAATTTAATGATTACCATGTTGTTTCATCTAAACTATGTATGTTTAGAATGGAATTCCACAAATGAAATAGGGATGCTGAAGTAGGAAGGCACCAAGAGGACAATATCATTCCAAATTAGCAATCTGGAATGGTGGTAATTAGAATAGAGTGATTCATTGTAGTGATAGTTCAATTAATGTAGAATATAAATGGTGGTTGTATCAATGAAAGATAGAAACCAAATTCACCATTTAATAACATTTCCATTATAGATCATTTTGTGAAATAGAACCATCTAGCATTTAGTGGATCATCTGAACCTATGATAGCTAAAGGATGGGTTAAATCCTTGGAGTTGATATTAAGTTTAATGGGTTATTTTTAACATCAAAATATAAATCTGGTGACTAACTATTTTGAAGGTGAAGTAGATCAGTCTTGTCTAATGGGTAAGAATATCAGAAACATATAAGTCATTAATGCCTTAGAGTGGGATAAATTTTGGAGTATTTTACTTGAGAAGTATTTTCCTAATGTTTTGTTATCTATAATGGAAAATAAATTATTTAAATTGAGGGAGAAGGATAAAGAATCAGTGGTTTCTTATAAAGAAAACTTCACCAATTTGGAAAGGTATGCACTAAATTATATTCAGGTTATTGATAGTAAAATTAATAGGGTTTAATCTGGATGAAATCTAGGATATCAATGGGAATTGGATTCTCAGGAGTTCAAGAGTTTTAAGAAACATGTTCCATGAATTGGGTAAGTAGAAATGGATTTTATAAATGATAGTGTATTCTATTAAAAAAAGTATAAAATTGGAATAGACATTCATTAATGGAAAATAATTCATGAAGGAAATCCATATTTAAGAAAATTAAGATTCAATATTGTGATAAGTTCAGAAAAAATCATCCAGATGAGTATCTTTTTAAGACTAGAAACTGTTTTATATTTGGAAAGTTTGGAAATGTATCACATGACTACAAACAAAAGAATCTAATTAATGATCATACGAATATTGAAAAAATGGTAGTATGATACTTTAATTGTAATGAGAAGGTTCATTATGAGAGTATTTTCTTGAATATAAAAATAATGGATGGAAGTGGTCACGATCACCAGTAAAAAGATGTATCTAAATCCGTTGTGACAACTTTAGAAGATGTTAGACCATCCAACTATGTGGTGTGAGGTACATTACTCGTTTAATCAGATTATGCCAAAGTCTTTTTTGATTTAATGTCTACACATTATGTCATGACCCGCCTTCACCAAAAGGAGGGAAGGGTCAGCAGACTGCCAGGCCCTTCCTTCTTTAAGTTGAAGGAGAGATAATGACCCCCAAAACCTACCTTTAATAGGTATCGGAGTGGCGACTAGCACCAAGGGTATAGAATCACACCCTAAATGGAAGGCATTACCCTTTTTTTGTTTTACAAGATCGGGAGATAAGATGATGGAACCCAACAAATCCAAAAAAAAGTACAGCCAAAAATAAACCATTCCCACATGCATGTTTCAAAAGTAAAATCCAAAAAGTACAAAAGGTGACTACAAAGGTTAGTACCAAAGAAAGAAAAACACCAACTGCAACTGCCCCAAATGTCTGAGCTAGTATGGTCCCGTGTGATCCCTGAAGTCCTCTCGGAAACCTGAAAGTAGTTTTATATACGTAGGGTGAGCATAAAATTACACTCAATAGGGAAAACCAAAGACTCACGTGCACAAGTGGGGGAATGTACTAAAGTACCATGAGAAAAATGAGTAAACCAAACACCTTTCAAGGTAAACTATCCACCCAAGCCTCACCAAGGAACACTCCCCAAATAACGCAAGTCAAGTAATATATATAATAAGAGAACATCGATGTTTGGGTACCCCGCACCACTTTCCCACTAGTTATTGAGACATCCTACGCATCGAAACAATCCTGCCATTCTCACCGCAGTCCCACAACCACACCCACCCGCACACACCTGGGCCACAACCGCACGTTGTCCCACTTCCAAATACCGCTCTCATACACCTAGGCCACAACTGTCACATGTAACCATGCCTGTAAACTCCTAGGCCAGAACAACTACCACCACGCCCGAAGACACCTGGGCTAGAAGACCCACTGCCACACCCGAAGACACCTGGGCCTCATCCCGAAGAAACTTGGGAAACCACCTGCTGTACACACCTGGCCAACCATCACACTACCCCCACCGAAGATTCTTGGGCTAATAATGGAACTCAGGCCATCATAGCCTGCCCGAAGATACTTGGGCTATCCAGGAAAGGGAGCAGAAAAGAAGCTAATAACCAGCCACTAAGAATAGTGTTGGGAAAAACACCCTCCCCCATGAAATGGGGGTGTTCGGCACTAAGTGCTAAAATTGGGTGGGGCGCGAATAAGAAACACAAAGCTATAAGTATATATATAGGTAACAAGCACTCACCCAAGCTAGGTTTTTCTTCAGACAGCCTACAGATCACAACAGCACTCAAGTTTGAGTCACGACTCTCACCAACAAAACTCATTTGTCTCATTATTGTTTCATGTTCAGTGATAATGTTCAAATAAGTTCATGCAATATTGGTCAACTAACACCATAAGCATAACCATGGAAAAGAATCCAGTCAATCGTCAATTTAAACATTCACACTCGGTTCTCTTGTAATGTTACAACAACAAGGAATAAGTGAGATCCCCCAAAGTACTGTAACCAAAGACAACCCCGAGACACTACCCTGTGTCCCCTCCCCAAAGAGGTTTTTCATCAATAGAGGATCCCACCCCAATTCGTGATATAAACAAGTACCCACCCGGTCTTAAAACTCACAACCACCGAATCCATAACAACAGGGGATCCCATCCCTGATTCCACAACCATCGAGAGTATAAAAATTGGGGATCTCATCCCCTCCCACATTTCCATCAATTGGCCCATGAAAGAAAACAACCAAACCACTGTCTCCAACACTAAGTAGGGTATTCCTGTATTTTCAGATTTATAAGATTTAACACACTCCATGATTTCAATTCCAAGTTTTTACTGGGGTTAGCACATAAGGGATTGATCCTGGTGCTTTCAATTTATTCAGTCGGGTATACGTGATTAACCAATTTACTTTTCACAGCATGAGTTTACAATTAGTAACAATCCATTTAAAACACCATGAGGGGTTCATTAGTGCACAGAAAACGACCACCAATGGCCTCAATTTTCAGAAGGTGCAAGCCTGCACAATTCCGAATGATGATCATAATTTAAACAACATCAACGATCATAGACCCACCTTCATTATTTATAGAAATAGTTTATTATCTTAATTTTGATGTGGTTTATCCAATTCTATAGAATCAAAAGCACGCCCACCCTGCATGATACACAAAAGAGAGAGATGAAGGAGAAATTCCCTACCTGTTGGATCAATGATCTACGCTGAGGCCGGGGGAGGAAGTTCACGGATAGCGATGCGGCTCGCCTGAACGAAAATCGCTTCGTCTATCAATTCTTAGGCCAGGCACGAAACTCTATGCATAACAATGCTGCTCGCCTAATGCACCAGAAGATGTTAGGGAAAAGCCGCGATTGAGGAAAGAAGAAACCACGGCTAACCCATAGTTTATAAGATCCGCGAACGGTTGAGATGAGAATGCCAAACCGCGTAAGGAGCGGGGGTTGTGGGTTGACCACGCGGTTGGGCAGTTACACACGGAGGTCTCTCAGGATTTTTTGGAATTAATTATGGGATTTAAATGGTTTTAAAAGGAGTAAAAGAATTAATTTATGTCAAAACATACATTGCGGGAGCAGAAAATTTAGGTACTAGAAAAATAATGAAAGGCTCGGCGAGGGTACATGGTGCCACCGTCATGGTGTCACCCTCATGGTGCCACCCTCATGGTGCCACCCTCATTTTGCCACCGTCACGGTGCCACCCTCACGGTGCCACCCTCACGGTTCCACCATCACGGTGTCACCCTCACGGTGCCACCGTTTTGGTGGAGCCTCACTTTGGCAAAGTAATGGTCCAGGAGGGTCCGGGCCATTACATTAGATACCTCTTAAAAGATTCTCGCCCTCGAGAATCAAAACAACCCAACAAGGAAAGAGAGGGTCAGAACAAGCACCTCGAAAGATACCTCTTAGAAGTGAACCCATGCTAACTAAAAACACTTCCCTGTCAAGAACCAAGAAACATACCATGCCAAACTGCCCATGCATGTGGGTTGGGGATTCTCCTCCCCCATGTCAAGACATTATCCTCTTTCGGCGGCACTGACTCACCCGCACGGGTTTAATCGCATCCACCTTAATGCATCTTGATTCTGGTTCGGGTTCTCTCCTCCCCCATAGCCAGGGCTTTTCACACACAATCAGAGGAAGGAAAACCATTACATTTCATAGCCAAAAGACAAAACGTTCTAGCACAACAGGTACAACAAGGAACAAAACTTAAAAAAAAACTCTGGGTACTGGGTATGCATCTGTGCTTCCCTCTCCCATGTACTCTCCTCAAGCCCACCATGTCTCCACAACACACGAACCAAGGGAATGGTTCACCCACGAAGCACCTTCTCCTTGCGATCCTCAATCATCACTGGTCTCTCCACGAAAGTAACGTCGTCCTCGATGTCCAGCTCACCCCAATCAAGGACGTGTGAATCATCGTGTAGATACCGACGGAGCTGGCACACATGGAAGAAATCATGTATCCTCAGTAGTGGCGGTGGTAACTCTAGCTGATAAGACACTTCGTCGACCCACCGCAACACTTCTAAGGGTCCGATGAACCTCGGAGAAATCTTACTCCCCTTACCGAACCTCCGCTGCCCATGCCGAGGGGAGACCTTCAAGAACACATGGTCTCCAACCTCAAACTCCAAGGGCCTCCTCCTAGTATTAGTATACGACTTCTATTGGTCCTGGGCCGCATTCATCCTTTCCCGTATGAGTTGAACCTTCTCTGTCGTGCTCTGAACCACTTATGAGCCAAGGATACCTACCTCTCCTACTTCGTCCCAACACACAGGTGAACGGCATGGCCTCCCGTACAAATCTTCAAACGGGGCCATACCAATGGTAGAGTGGTAGCTATTATTGTAGGAAAACTCTACCAGAGGCAAGTATTGCACCCATGATCCTCATGAGTCCAGAACACATGCCCGCAGCATATCCTCCAAGGTCTAGATGGTGCGCTCGGTTTGTCCATCTGTCTGGGGATGGAAAGCAGTTCTAAGGCGTAGCTGGGTGCCAAAAGCATGTTGCAATCCTCTCCAAACTCGTGAGGTAAACTGTACATCCCTATCCGAGACTATAGTCCTTGGAATTCCATGAAACCGCACCACCTCATCCACATACCTATGTTCCAGAGCATCCACTGCACTCGACTCCCTGATCGCCAGAAAGTGAGCCTATTTCATTAACCTGTCCACTACCACCCAGATGGTGTCGTATCCCCCTTGGACCTTGGGTAGTCCCGTGACGAAATCCATCGAGATGTCATCCCACTTCCACTTGGGGACATCTAGAGGCTGTAGTAGGTTTCCTGGAACCCGGTGTTCAGCCTTCACTTGCTGACACACTAAGCACTTGGCCACAAACTCTACCACTGCTCGCTTAACTCCAGGACACCAAAACTATCTCTTCAGTCCCTGCTACATCTTGGAAACTCTTGGGTGTACATCCAGGGGTGAGTTGTGGAACTCACTGAGATCCTTGTTGCGTACTGCCTCTGGAACAACCAACCTTCCCTGGAAAAGCATCCAGTTCTGACCATCCTCTGTCCATCCTTCCGGAGAATTTCCCTGGTCAACTCAGTCACACATCACTTCGCATTCCGGGTCTCCCCACTGAGACTCCTCCACTTGCTGAAACAGAGATGATTGTATTGTAATCTGATATAGGAAGCCTCTACTGCTATCCATCCTCACATACAGTTGTAAAGTATCCGACTCCTTCATCGCCTTCCAGGCATCAGCCGACTCTCGGACCGCATCCTTATGTGTCCTCCTGCTCAAGGCATCGGCCACTACGTTGTCCTTGCCCTCAGTATAAGATATCTCAAAGTCGTAATCCTGGAGGAACTCCACCCATCTCTGCTGTCGCAAGTTCAGGTCCCGCTGGGGAAGATATACCTCAAGCTTTTGTGATCCATGAAGACCACTAAGCATTCTCCGATGAGGTAGTGCCACCATAACTTTAGCGTAAAAACGACCGCAGCAAGCTCCAGGTCGTGGGTGGCGTAATTACGCTCATGAGGGTGTAGTTTCCTAGACCCATAAGAGATCACCCCTTATTGCTGCATCAACACACATCACAGGCCCTATCATGAATCATCGCAGAACACCTCATACGCCGCCCCTTCTTCTGGCAATCTCAGCACTGGAGCACTGACCAACTTCTCCTTCAGATAGCTGAAGGCTGACTCGAACTGCTCACTCCATAGGAAAACCTGGTCTTTCTTGATAAGGGATGTCAAAGGGGCTGCAACTCAAGAGAAGTTGGGTACGAACCTCCGATAGTAACCCAACAGCCCGAGGAAACTACGGACTTCTGCCACATTCTTGGGTGATTCCAAAGAAACAACTGCCTCAACCATTGATGGGTCCACCTCTACCCCCTGCTCGGACACCACGTGCCCGAGGAAGTGCACTTCTCGTGTCCCAAACTTTCATTTTGACAACTTCCCATAGAGATGATGATGTCAGAGGACCTCCAGAACAGTCCTCAGGTGCTCTGTATGGTCCTCCTCTGATCTTGAGTAGACCAAGATGTCGTCAATGAACACAACTACGAACCAATCTAGGTACTCCCGGAAGATGGAGTTCATAAGACCCAAGAACATAGCTGGGGCGTTCGTAACACCGAAGGGAATGACTACGAACTCGAAGTGTCCATACCTGCACCTGAACGCCATCTTCGGGATGTCTCCCTCCATCACTCTCAGCTGGTGGTACCCTGACTGTAGGTCGATCTTTGAGAACCATCCTTCCCCTTTCAGCTGGTCGAAAAGATCGTCTATCCTTGGAAGAGGGTAAAGGCTCTTGATCGTCACCTGATTCATCCTCCTATAGTCTATGCACAACCTGAGACCACCATCTGCCTTTTTTGCAAACAAGACTGGAGCACCCCATGGTGACACACTTGGCCGAACATAACCCCTCTTCATCAGATCATCAATCTGGATCCGCAGCTCCTGTAGCTCTAAAGGTGCCATCCGGTAAGGAGCCATCGAGATCGGATGAGCGCCGGGCTATAGGTCTATCCCGAACTCAATATCACGTCGAGGGGGTAGAGTCATCACCTCCTCAGGAAATATGTCCATAAACTCACAGATAAACACTGGCACCTCCACCATCTCAGCATCTACTGACTCTACTGACAGCTCGGCTATCAAGGAGAGGAGGGGTTCCTCTCGCCTGTTGCCCTTCTGACCGCCCCGCTCGCTGGTGAAGGTAACACGCCGGCCGCCCATGTCTGAGAACACGACCCTTCCTCGGAAACATTCGATGAAGTCACATGCAGAGAATAGCCAGTTGATGCCTAGGATGACATCGTATGGCTGTATCCGTAGCAGGAGAAGATCCCTAACCAACTGATGTGGCCCTATCATCAGTCTATATCCTCGACAAACAAACAACAAGTCGGTCTGACCTCCGACTGGTGTGCTCAACACCAGGGGCACTGGAAGTATCTCGGCATCTAGACCCAAGGCACGGTCTAGACTGGGTGCAACAAAGGAGTGTGAAGCTCCGGTTTCAAACAAGGCATAAGAAAGAGTGCTAAAACTATTGATCGTACCTTGAACAACCTTCGGAACTGCTGCCTCTATGGCGTGTAGCTATCCGAGCTCGGCTACTCTACCCCTCGGCTGTCGGCAACCTCCCCGACCATGCCCTGGTCGAGGTCCCTGAGGAGTGCCCTGAGGTCGGCCCCCTCCTCCCACGTCTGTCCTCGGAGGAGCGGGAGCTCGCTGTCCCTACTGTTGTTGCTGGAAAGTTCTGGCTGGAAGCTATTGCTGGGGAGGGTGTTGGGACTGTCCGCCACCGCCATACTACACCCGGTCCGGGCTCTGACTCTGGAGATTTCCAGGTCTCCCACAGAAGAAGCACCACGGTCCGAGGCCCGAAGGAAAATGGTGAGGACCGGGGGATCGAAACTGAAACTGCTGTGGTCTGCTCCCTGCTGGTCGGAACCTGGAGGGTCCTGACGCTGGAGGCCTGGTGCCGACGGCCTTCCCCTTCGATAGTCCCAGCTAGATCCCCTCTCGTGACACACCTCCTAGAGCGTGCATCCTCTCCACCACTTCGGCCTTCTTCTGGACCTCCAAGTACGTCGGCAGGGTAAAGGGTGTAACAGCATACTAGAGGGAGGGTCGGAGCGCCTCCTCCAAACGACTTGCCTGTGACTCCTCATCGGGAAAGAGGTTCAGAGAAAAACGTAGGAGGTCCTTGAACTTGATCCCTAGCTCCCTCACGAACATACTCCCCTGTTGGAGGGAGAGTAGCTCCTGTCTCTTTTCTGCCTTCATTGTCGAGGAGAGGAATTCCGCCCGGAACTCCCTCTCGAAATCAGCCCATGCCACCTCAGCCTCTCTCCTCTCCCCCAGGTAAAGCGTCTACCACTGACTCCCCACTCCCCGCATTTGGCTGATGGCCAGAGGGACCCAGTACTCGTTCGGGGCCCAAATCAGGCCGAAGGCTATCACTAGATCCTCTAGCCAGCCTTCCATCTTCATGTCAGAGGTTCTACCCTCGTACTTCTCGAGGGTCTGTCGCTGGAAGGCCCGTAGAGTCTTCTGCCACTGGTCATCCTCTTATTCTCGATCAGCTCTCTGTCGATCAGCCAAAGTAGTCTCCGAGGCCTCGATCTCCTGTACCACACGTGGTCACCTTCCAGGTGCCATTGTTGCAAGGTAAACAAGGAATTCCTAAACCCAAGTAGTGCAGAATATCGTCCTTAAAACTTCTTAAAATTTTAATTTAATCTTAATTCTCAAGAAATCCCAGAAACATGAGAACACAAGTCATTATGATGCATGTACCTTTCCTAGGGTCTCTACCCTGCAATCAGCGTAGCCTCACTTGGTCAATCGGTAGGTCCAGAGTCCTTGAATCGGATCACGGGGGGCCCTAAAATCCTGTGTCCTAGCCGGTCTTCCCTCGCCTAATTCATGCACTAAGGTCACCCAAAACTGTTACCTTACCATCCCAAGCAATCCTCATTGTGCCTAACTATAGACTCCATCCTATCTCTCAACCATATCCTCTGATACCATTCTGTCATGACCCTCCTTCACCAAAAGGAGGGAAGGGTCATCAGACTGTCAGGCCCTTCCTTCTTTAAGTTGAAGGAGAGATAATGACCCCCGAACCCACCTTCAATAGGTCCCGAAGTGGCGACTATCACCAAGGGTATAGAATCACACCCTAAATGGAAGGCATTACCCTTTTTCGGTTTTACAAGATCGGAAGATAAGATGATGGAACCCAACAACTCCAAAAAAAAAGTGAAGCCAAAAGTAAACCATTCCCACATGCATGTTTCAAAAGTAAAAGCCCCAAAGTACAAAAGGTGACTACAAAGGTAAGTACCAAAGAAATAAAAACAGCAACTGCAACTTCCCCAAAGGTCCGAGCTAGTATGGTCCCGCGCGATCCCCAAAGTCCTCCTGGAAACCTGAAATCAGTTTTATATACGTAGGGTGAGCATACAAGTACACTCAGTAGGGAAAACCAAAGACTCTCGTGAACAATTGGGGGAACGTACTAAAGTCTCGTGAGAAAAAGGAGTAAACCAAACACCTTTCAAGGTAAACTATCCACCCAAGCCTCACCAAGGCACAGTCCCCAAATAACGCAAGTCAAGTAATATATATAATAAGAGCACATCAATGTTTGGGTACCCCGCACCACTTTCTCACTGTTTATTGAGACATCCTACGCATCGAACCAATCCCGCCATTCTCACCGCAGTCCCACTGCCACACCCGCCCGCACACACATGGGCCAAAACCGCACACAGTCTCACTGCCGAATCCCACCCGCAAACACCTGGGCTACAACTGTCACACGTAACCACGCCTGTAAACACCTAGGCCAGAACAACTACCACCACGCCCGAAGACACCTAGGCTAGAAGACCCACTATCATGCCCGAAGACACCCGGGCCTCATCCCGAAGACACTTGGGAAACAACCTTCCGCACACACCTGGCCAACCATCACACTACCCCGCCCGAAGGTTCTTGGTCTAATAATGGACCTCAGGCCATCACAGCCTACCCGAAGATACATGGGCTATCCGGGAAAGGGAGCAGAAAATGAGCTAATAACCAGCCACTAAGAATAGTATTGGGAAAAACACCCTCCCCCATGAAATGGGTGTGTTCAGCACTAAGTGCTCAACTTGGGTGGGGCGCGAATAAGAAACACAAAGCTACAAGTATATATATAAGTAACAAGCACTCACCCAAGCTAGGTTTTTCTTCAGATAGCCTACAGATAACAACAGCACTCAAGTCTGAGTCACGAATCTTGCCAACAAACCCCATTTGTCCCATTCTTGTTTCATGTTCAGTGATAATGTTCAAATAAGTTCATGCACTACTGGGCAACTAACACCATAAGAATAACCAAGGAAAAGAATCCAGTCAGTCGTCAATTTAAACATTCACACTCGGTTCTCTTGTAATGTTACAACAACAAGGAATAAGTGAGATTCCCCGAAGTACTGGAACCAAAGACAACCCCAAGACACTGCCCTGTGTCCCCTCCCCAAAGAGGTTTTTCATCAACAGAGGATCCCACCCCAATTCGTGATATAAATAAGTACCCACCTGATCTTAAAATTCACAACCACTGAATCCATAACAACAGGGGATCCCATCCCCGATTCCACAACCATCTAGAGTATAAAAATAGGGGATCTCATCCCCTCCCACATTTCCATCAATCGGCCCATGAAAAAAAACAACCAAACCACTTTCACCAACACTAAGCAGGGTATGCCTGTATTTTCAGATTTATAAGATTTAACACACTCCATGATTTCAATTCCATGTTTTGACTGGGGTTAGCACATAAGGGATTGATCCTGGTGCTTTCAATTTATTCAGTCGGGTATACGTGATTAACCAATTTACCTTTCACAGTAGGAGTTTACAATTAGGAACAAGCCATATAAAACACCACGAGGGGTTCATTAGTGCACAAAAAATGACCACCAACGGCCTCAATTTTCAGAACGCGCAAGCCAACACAATTCCGAAAGATGATCATAATTTAAACAACATCAACGATCATAGCCCCCCCCCCCCTTCATTATTTATAGAAATAGTTTATTATCTTTATTTAGGTCTGGTTTATCCAATTCTATAGAATCAAAAGCACGCCCACCCCGCATGATACACAAAAGAGAGATACGAAGGAGAAATTCCCTACCTGTTGGATCAACGATCTACATTGAGGCCGGGGGAGGAAGTTCAAAAATAGCGATGTGGCTCGCCTGAACAAAAATCGCTTCATCTATCAATGCTTAGGTCAGGCGCGGAACTCTACGCATAAAGATGCGGCTCGCCCGATGCACCAGATGCTGTTCGTGAAAAGTCTCGATCGAGGAAAGAAGAAACCACGGCTAACCCTTAGTTTATAAGAGCTGCGGACGGTTGAGATGAGAATGCCAAACCGCGTAAGGAGCGGGGGTCGTGGGTTGACCACGCGGTTTGGCAGTTACACACGGAGGTCTCTCGGGATATTTAGGAATTAATTATGGGATTTAAATGGTTTTAAAAGGAGTAAAAGAATTAATTTACGTCGAAACTTACGTTGCGGGAGCGGAAAATTCAGGTATTGGAAAAAGAACGAAAGGCTCGGCGAGGGGACACGGTGCCACCGTCACGGTGTCACCCTCACGGTTCCACCCTCAGAGTTCCACCCTCACGGTGCCAGCGTCACAGTGCCACCCTCACAGTGCCACCGTTTTGGTGGAGCCTCACTTTGGAAATGCAAGGGGCCAGGAGGGTCCGGGCCATTACACATTATTTCATTTCAATGAAATCTTCGGATAAATTAGAAATTTCACCAAAAAAGATAAATCCATAACATTTTTAAAAACACATTGGGTAGTTTTAAGGAAAAAAGGAAATTATAAGAATCTTCAGGTTATAATTTATTTAATGGTTTTATCCAAAAACATTATTGTATTTCCCTTGTATATTTTTATGTTATTATAGCTATGGATCAGATTTATACTTATCATGCTCGAATATATTGTAGAGATAAATAATTTTTTTCCCAAAATGAGTTTCATTTTATATAAAATAATTAATTAGTACCTTTGATAATATATCCAGAAGATGTGAAATTGATTAAAGATAGAAATTAAAGTTATCTTGTACATATTTTTGAGAATAATAAAATTATTAAAATTTGGATATTCCTATACTAAATGGATATTTAGATATATTTCCTAATTAATTTCCTGGTATTGTACCAGATCGAGACATTGATTTTATTATTGACTTAGTTTTTTATATTAATCTGATATGAAAAACTCTTTACAGAACGGATTAAGTTAAAATTTTAGAATTAAAATATTAGTTACAAGATATAATTGATAAAGGTTTTATTCATCCTAGTAATTCACCATGGGGTTTTTCTATTTTTCTGTTTAAAAAATAAGTATGGTTCCATAAGGATCGGCATTTATTCGAGATAATTTAATAACATCACTTTTAAGAATAAGTATATGTTTCCTCATATTGATGACTTATTTTATCATCTATAAGGAGATCAATATTTTTTAATGGTTTATATGTTGTTTGGGTACCAATAGATAAAGGTAAAGGAGGAAGAAATTCTAAAGATAGTGTTTTTCCTAGGTATTGGAATTATGATTTTCTGGTTATTTCCTTTTTCTTAAAAAATTCTCTTGTTATATTTACGGATCTTATGAATATATTTTTTCATGAGTTATTGGATAAATTTTATGTTGTGTTCATTAATGAAATTTTTTTATATTTTAAAATTTATGAAGATAATGAAAATATCTAATGATTTTTCAAAAAACCTTCAAAGAAAAGAAGTTATATAGAAAATTTAGCAAATGTGAATTTTGGTTATGATAGATTTATTTCTGGGGAAATATTATAAATAAATATCGAAAAACTATTTATCTAGCTAAAAATAAAGTTGTTGAAGAGTATACAAGACCTAAATATTTCATAGGTATTTATAGTTTTATTGGATTAGTTGGTTACTACTGATGGTTTATTGAAATTTTTTCTCAGTTTTTCTGGCCTACAAACTCAGTTAACTCTAAAAGGAGTTAAATTTATCTAGATGAAAGAGTGTGATGAATGTTTCAAATAATTAAAAAGAATATTGATGAATGCTATTGATTTTGATTATCTATATGGAGAGGGTGTGTTTTTTAGCAACAATTATGCTTTTTTGAAGGGATTTGGTTGTATTGTGATTCATAATGATCAATTAATTACTTACTCTTCATGGAAATTGAAACGAATTAACCAAAATTATTCTACACAAGACCTTTAACTACCTATTATGGTTTTATATTTAAAAGTATAGAGGCATCATTTATATGGATTAAAGTGTGAAATATATATTGGTCATAAAATTATGAAATATATATTCACTCAAAAGGAGTAAAATGTGATACAAATAATATGACTATAATTTATTACGTACAATGACTCCACGATTCATTATAATATAGAAAAATAAAATAGTGTACATGATGATTTAAGTTGTAAATAGAATGCATCATTAACTATGCTAATTTTGTAACATGATCATTTAGTAAATGATTTAATGAATGTTGGTCTAAATTTTTCATGTAAGAACTCCATTTATTTTTTTCATGTGTGCATACATCTTTTTCAAACAAAATTAAGCAAGCTAAAATGAAGGACATTTTTTTATGGGAAAAGGTATAATTGATTAGGAAAGGTATCTTTCTAGAATTTATCATAGGCAAAGAATGTTTTTTTAGATTTAAAAAATACTATTTGTTCCTTATGATTCCCAGTTGAATAAATAATTTTTTAGTGAATCTCATAGTACTTTTTTTCTATTCATCCTAAAGCACTAAGATGTATAGAGACTGTCAGGGTCATTTTTTGTGGAAAGGAATAAATAAATACATTCATATATTTAATATGAAACGTTTGAATTTTCAGTAGGTTAAAGGAGAATGAAAAATATGGAAGGGAATGATTCATCCTATGAAAGTTCCAAAATGTAAATGGGTGAATATGTCTATATATTTAAAGGTTGGATAACCAAATACATCTTGAGGTAATAATGCAATATGGTTTATTGTTGATCATTTGAAAAAATCTATTCATTTTCTTCCTATTTGAGATAATGTGTATTTGGATAATATTTCTAGACATTAAGTTAAAGAGATCATTATAATGAATGGGGTCCCTCTTTCAATTTTATTTAACCATGAACTATTTTTACCTCTATTTTTTAGAAAATCAATCAGAAGTTGATAGGTACTGAATTAAATTTTAGTGTAACTATTCATTCTCAATCTAATTGATTATCAAATAGAATGATTCATATATTAAAAAGCATGATTCAATATTGTTCAATGGTTTACCAAGAAATTTTATATTATTATATTAAATTAAATTAATTTTATTATAAAAAAATCCATTCCAGTATATATATGGAATCATTTGAGGCATTATATAAAAAGAAATGTTGAACTCCGGCTTGATGGGATGAAATCTGTAAAAGAAAATTTTTTGGACTAGTATTACTAGAATAAATAAGTTATATGGTTATAGTGATTCAAAAACATATGGGGATGGATCAGATAACATAGAAAAGTTGTATATGTAACAAGAGGAAAGATATTTAATTCAAGGTATGAGACCATGTTTTTCTAAATGTTTCTCAATATTAAAGTGTTATGTGTTTTCTTAATAAGGGAATTTTAAGTCCATAGTTCATTTGACCATATAAATTTTGGGATAATATTGGATTGATTTCTTATCTATGGGATTTTTCTCAGAATTTATCCTAGCAATATGATGTGTTTCGGGTTTCATTACTAAATAAATATGTGTCAGGACAATATTTTTCTTTTGAGGCATAAGGTAGTATAGTTGGAATATAATATTCCATATAAGGAATAAATATATCATGTTCTTGATCATATATATCAAGTATTTTAGAATAATTTAAATCACCAGTTTAAGATTTTTTGGAAAACCCAAATGATTATTGAATCAAGATGGGAATCTAAAACTGCTATGTAGGAAAACATATCCCCACTTGTTTAAGTAATGGATATGATTATAAGGGTATAATTTTAAAAATTTAGGAAGAATGTGACAACCAAGGTAATGTTGATAATAGATCAATTTCATTCCTTATATGTTTTCATGATTTATATTTTATATATTTATATACACAATAAAAACATTAAGTAATATTTTAATTAAAAAGGAACGTGTTTTATTCGTACTAAATTCATTTAGATGTATTGTAGGGTATTGTTTAAAAAACATATAAATTTTAGAATTCCAATTTTATAAAAATAACTTTATTTTTTGATAAAATCAATTTAAAATTATATTATAGTGAAGTTTTTGGAATTTTCATAAAAAGTTTATTTTTTGGTGAATAAAAGTAAAGACGGATTTTTAAGAAAACAACAGTTTCTTTTCCAGTATTTACATAGTATAGTTTTTTATTATATTGATTTAAAATTTTAAATAGTTAATTTTGATTTAAATTAATCTAATAAGATTCATTGGAATCGACATTATACTTTAATTTGTTATAAAAACATTTTTATAGAAAATCATTTTTTGTCATGTTTTTTGACTTTATTTTAAAATAAATTTATTCCCATTTTTGAAAAATAAATTATTTCAAATGGTATCTATAGTTTTAATCATAATTTTAAGATTTTTTAATTATTTCACTTTCATTTTTGGTCATTATGGATTGTAACATTGGTAAAAAAATCAATTTTTGTGGTAAGTGTTAAAATGGGTTAGGATGGTTAAAAATGATAAGGGTTTAAATGGAAAAAAATATTGTATAAATACAATATAATATAGATATTTATAGCCTAAAATATATATTATTAAAAAATTATACAATTTTTAGAAATATTGATTAAGTAATATATTAATATATTTTAATCTTTTGAAAAATTCCAAGTGTGTCTTCTCCCTCACTTATAAAAGGAAACGTTCTCTCCTCAATTATTTCAAATTAAAGAGCCTTTTATATATTCCAATAACTTACCTATTACCTTATAAAATCCATACCCATGTCCTAGAATCCCTGTTTTTATAACAGTACTATCCTAGTAATGCTTTAGGTATAAAGATAATGTGGTTGTCCGAAGAAGAGGTATAGTTCTTAATGAAGTGTTTTCATTTTATTTATTCTTATAACTCTATAAAAACTCTATTAAAAATTGTAATCTAATAAAATATTTATCTCTTAAATACTTAAATTCTATTTTGTTTATGTTATAACCCTTTTCCATCTACTAATACATTTAATGAAAAAAATATTGCATGTGTGTACGTACGGACTGTAGACTCACGAGACGATGTATTTCATTTTTCATCATCAACTCCTATATATAGTCTTGGTAACTGATATAAATAAAATAATATTATATATATATATATATATATATATTTAATTATTTAATGGTAAATAAATATTATAATGCTTTCATTACGATCAAACAAACAATAAAAATATCGCATGTTTGTATGTGTGAACTACTGCCTCATGAACTAGTGTATTTTGTTTTTAATCACATCCTATAATGTCTTGTATATATAGGTGGATTTAAAGAAATAAATATGATATTTATAATATAACTATCATTATATAAATATAAAATAATACTTAACTTCTTCCCCATATGTTCATTGAAAAATGGAAACATTGCTCATATGTATATACGGACTACCATCACTACGTTGTAACATAATTCATTTTCCATAATCATCATAAATGGTTGGTTATAAAAGTATAAATATTCTATAAAAATGACTATTATAAGATTATTCATATTATTTAAATAATATAATGTTGATCCATTTGACCTTAGTTAGCTTACCTAAGCAATTTTCTACTTATAAGCCAATTGTTCTAAAAACGTCTGATGTTAACCAAATTGATTAACTAATTAAGTATAACATGGATATAATTAAAATAAAAGGAATAATAAAATTGAATAATTTTATTAAGAAATAAAATTGAATAATTTTATTAAGAAATAAAATTATTAACATAAGTTTATTATTCTGGAAAATAAAGAATGTACGTGACCATTTGGCCTCAAGGTAAAGGATATTTTACCTTCAAATATCATTTTAAGTGTTTTAAATATATATTTTCTAAATATTTTTCTTCCATGTCCATGTTCTTAAAATTATTTTATGAATGTATTTATATGGAAATAATTTAATAATAAAGTAAATTTTATATCCATTTTTACTTTATTTCTATGTTTTTTAAATGGAATATTTTTATGTATTGTATATGGAATATTTTGACTTTATTTATAAAAAATCAAAAGGAATGTTATATTTTAACATATATGACATTAAAAAGTTTTTTCAATATCAAAATTTTTATTTAATTTATATAAACCTTTACAAGATTCCATATTTTATTCAAATAAAAACCCTCCTTCATTTAGTTCTGGGTATTTTAGTTTTGAAAATGGGGTTTTAAGTGAAGGGGATATATCAATATCTAAAAATGTATTTCTTATGTGTTCAAAAGAATATCATTATTAGTTTCATTCTGTTAATGAAAGATTATATATTTTTATTTATGTTATAATCCTTGTAGATTTTTTATGATGATTATTAAGCCTAATATATATCTCCAATGCATTTGGTAATTTTTATGTTCTCCATAAAATTATTTTTCATTTAATCGGTCATGGTATTCCATTTGTAAGGGTTCTTATATGGGTTCTTATAAGGGTTCTATTAATATGATGTCCCAAGTATAATAAATGACATTTTAATTCTTGAGAATGTCTTTTTAGGGTAATATTTTGATTTCATATGGTAATTTAATGATATTTTCTTAAAGGAATTTTCATTTCCTTTAAGGGTTAAAGGGTATGTTCTTAAGAAAGTGTTTTTCAAGGGTTCCCATGTTTTATTAGAAATCCGCATGATTATGATTCTTACTTAATGTTTTTCAATATTTTATTTAATGAAAAACTTTGGGCAGTAAAGATGATTCCAGGTGTAAGTAAAAGTTTATTTGAGATCAATGTTTATTATATTAAGGGAAAACTCACTTATATGATCTTATGGTTTCCAAATAGACTAACATATTTATTTATTTTTCATTGTTTATGTAACTCACTAATAATTTTTTTCTCGCCCCATTTTTTCAAATATTTTTCATAGGATTTTAAAAATTATTAGAAATAATTATGAATTCAATTTGAAAATCATGAAGATTTTTCATGAAAAGAATATGTGTTTCGTTTTAAAAGTTTTGTATTCTAGAAAAAATGGGTACTGAGTGGATGTGTTCTCTTTGTAATGTATGGGTTTTTTATGTAACTTTTATGACCTAATCATCTAAATCTATTGTAATAATATGGGTTTTCCTATAAGGTATATATCCTTTTGTTTTAAGTTTTAAATTATTAATTATGACCTAATGTGATTATCCTTTGAGGTTATGGGGGTATCTAGGGGGTCTGGGGCTTTTTCGGAGCCCAAAACCCAACTTTTATGGAACATAGGAAAAATGTGTGGTTAGTAGAAACCATGTGGGAAGGTCACATGGTTACTACTAACTTTATGAGGATGAAAAGTTGGGTGTTGAAGGTCACATGGTTTGAGAAAACCATACAAATAGAGGTGCACTTTCATGCGGGAGATCTATAGTTTTTGACAGTGGGATGAGACATGGTTTATGCATGATTTTTAAAAACATTCACACTAACCAAGAAAGGTAACCCTCATTAAGAAGTGGGTTCACGTTTGTTGTACATTTTTTTCAATAGTGTGGGAAAACCGTGTGGCCCAGAATTTTGGGTAAAATTAAAAAATCACCCTTAATGAATTTTATAACTCAAACTGAATTTTGACACTCCTCCTTCATTGGATAGTAGCATGTTAGGAGATCCTTTCTGATCCAATTGGTAGATTTTGATCCCTATCCTCAATCAATTCTCAGAATCGAGCACCATAGATCTTGTTGAATCTACATCGGTGAGTAATCAATTCCTTTTGTGTCATTCCTCATTCTTCTTGGCATCGGCTATGCTAATTAAGTGTAAGATAATATTACCTTATTTCAGGTTCTTCACTCATTATTTATTTTTATTCTCATCTAAGTTGAATCATAATATGATAAATCTTTTACAGACTTATGGTAGGTGCTTTATACTTTTCCAAAATGTTTTGGTGCAGTATTAAGCTAGTTATTATTGTGTTGCCTTCCATATTTTCTGACGTGGCCCCAAAATTGAATTGATTAATTTAATTAAATGAAATGTAACCAATTGGGGATATATTTTAGTTCCTTTTATAATATTTTTAGGTTTTTTCCCTACCTAGGCCACCCATGGGATGATCCATGTAAATTTCTTATGCATATTCCTTGTTAAACAACACATGGGGTGTTTTTAGTGTTTTCTTAGTTAGAGGAAGCCTGTCTATAGATGAATTGAATTGAATTTATTGATTAATATATGGTTTTCCTCCTTTGCATGTTGATGCTTCTAATTAAATGTTTTATATGGAATTTGAATTTCTTGAATGGTTTATTTAGAAATTGTGGAAACAAGTGGAAAAACTCATGAAATGTAAGTAAATTAGAATTTTTTATGAGTGTGTATACTCATTGAACTTGAATGTGAATTGATTAATTATTAAAAATGAATCCATGTGTGTTTTATACCATGGGTCATGGAAATGGTAGATAATTCTTTAGACTTGTATGATCATTGGATTCTGATTCAATGGGATGCCTTGAGCTTCGCTACCACTATGATTCGGTTTTCCTTGGGATTATAGTGGGCATGGTCGGTAGACATGATCCCTGGACCCCAACCAAATCTTAACTGTGTTCTCATTAAGATGGTCCTAGGACTTTATGAGGATTCCTTGGCCAAATATACCTTGGATATATCCTTGTGGGTTCTGAGACTATGATTATATGTCTTGGTCATTGATGTTCTAACACTTCTAGTTTTAAGGCAAGGTCATGGTAAACTTGATATGTATGGTTGTATAATGAGGTCATGTTAGTTACTTATGTATTTATTATAGCTTCCTTAGCATGGGATGTTGACCATGTATTTCAGGGAGCCTTTATGGGATATACAATATCACTTAATGTTTATAATATCATCCATTGGAATTTTACTTCATTACAAATTACATGTTATATATATCGCACTCTACTTTAGCTTGTTATATTGCCCAGTCAGAATTTATTATTGACATTTGGGTGGTTACCTACAAAGATTGAATATCACACTCAGTTTAGGCCATTGGTGGGTACCTAGATAGACTATATGTATGTAGGTAGGGACTGGGGTAAGCACATGTAGTTTGATGCATGACTCTATACCATTCTTAAGAGCGAGATAGAACGGGACTGAGTTGAGGCTCGTAAATATATTTGGATATAGAACTCTTTAGTCTTTGTATTATTTTTTATACATGTATTGTATAGTTCTGTTATGTTCCTATTTTTGTTTCTTTGTAAACAAATTACATGATTATCATTATATATGATATTCCTTTTTGGAATTGTCTAAGTATTCTTATCCTGGTTACTTATATTGTGTTTGATTATTATATCTACTTATGTTATTGATATGTATGTTTATATTGTTGTGTTAAACTCTGATGAGAGGGAATGGTCTTCCAAAAAAACACACCCTAGTCCCTCACAGCTATTCAAAATCCCCTTCCATTTAGCGAGATGTGCTTCAGTCCTTGTAGGCAACTTGGATCAAGGCACTATTGAGTGGAATTTTGGTTTGGGAAGTTACAAAGTGGTATGAGAGTGTTTCTTTTTTGGTTTACTATTTGGTGACAATAGACAAGGATAGAAATGTATTAGAGTTTGGTAATGAGTTGTGTCTGGTCTTAGTTGATCAATATATAGGAATAAGCCAAATTTACTTGAATGGAAATTGTTTTTTCTGTATTTTTTCTATTATAGATGATTTGATTCCACTGTTGGGTGATGAACTTGAATTGTGATGTTATTATTGATATGATTCCAGGTTCTATTTTTCTTCAACTTGATGAGATGATGGTATTCCATCTTATGAATCATTTTAGGAACTTGTTAGAAATCACAGGCCATGCATTATACCATGCCATATAGGATACATTTCCATTTTTCCTAATGTTGTGATGGGTTCCTTGATAGATATGCCTACTATTGTTATAGACTTCTGTATGAGTAATTGAGAAACATAGTTGGCACTCACAATTCCTTTTGTAACCTAAGTAGTGTTTTCCAAATCAGGCTAAAAACACCCTAATTAGACAATTATGTCATGTTGATCCATGGACCATGAGTCGCATGGACTAGAATATGTTATGGTGTGGATTGGGTGGATGCCATATTTTGGTTCATAAGGAGTATGGACCCTTATAGATTAGAATTTGGTGAACTATTTGTTTTAACCATTTGAAATTAATGTGAAATGAATATGAAATTCAAATGGAATATTGAAATGATAAATAAAGAATATGACCTAGGATTGATTTTTGAGTGGGCAGTAGACATTGTCTTTAGTGACTTTTGTGACTATTTATTTTTACTAGCCCTAGATTAAGGTGAAGGTTGTGTGGTATGAATTGTTTATAGGAATTTTTTGACATGTCCTGTGCTTTTGAGATGTGATCCTTGATATCATTCTTTTATAAGGTGTGTGTTTTTCATTGTAGAGGCATTCCACCACCAAGACCTCTAGTATTATGCCAAAAGGGTGGAGATGACCATGAACCAAAGGTGGTGGGCCATGGGATATCGATGGATACTTATTTATTGATTGTTATGGAACCAATAGTTTTACCAGACATAGGTGACAAGGCATAGTTTCATGAGGGGTTTTATCACTTTTTGCAGACTTTTCCGGGATCATTTTAGCCTACCTTGCCTATGGATGAGTTTTCATGTGTGTTCCAGTAGTAGTATCCTCTCATATTTTTAGGGGATGTAGGTCCATAGGCTGCTAAGCTATGGATTAAGACTACTCTATTGATCTTCAAGAATATGTAGAAACCTACTAAGATGAGAGTAAATATCACAAATTACATGATTCAGAGAGTAGAAAATCCATGGTGGGTGGTTCTAAACCAGGCTAACATGTTGTGAAATATGGTTTGAGCTGATTTCTAAACCAGGTTCTACAAGAGACTCTGAAAGAAAAAAGGGATAGTGAGTTCATGTTTCTCGAGTATGGAGCCATGGCGGTTATGGAGTACTCAACACTCTTTATAGAGTTGTGTTGTTTGGAACTGCCATACATTGCTAATGAGTTAATGAGGGAGAGATGCTTTGAGGAAGGTCTTTGAAATTTCATTTGATCTTAGGTCAATGTGTTCAGATTGACCTCTATTACTAAAATCGTAAATCATGCTCTAAATTCATAGTGGAACTTGAGGGAATATAAGGATGAAAAGTAGAGTAGTGTAGTCTATTGACCTAAGGGTTCAATGTATTTATAAATGAATCACCATTTTGAGGCTTCCAATTAGATGAGTACCAGTCATCCGGTGAGTACTGCTAGCTTCTTTTTCTATCATCGGTGTGGCAGGTGGGGACCTGAGAGGAACCAATGCAATTGTAACCTAGTCGAGTGCCGATATTGATGATGGATAGTCCACGTGAAGAATTTTTACAGGACCTTCCCTCTAGTAGATAGTGGTAGGGGTCAGCTTTGACACCAGGTTCATCAACAGGTTTTATCATATCTACCTCGAGTAGGGGATAGAGTAGTACTGGTCGATCAGGTTGAGGTAGTAGTGGTCATGGTTAAGGTATCTAGGCACCAAATTCACCAAGACCACAGAGTGCGCCTACTCTGGGCATTGAATTTGTGTCACAGGGTCTTGGCTCATGTCATATCTATATAATACAAGCTACCCCTAGGGAGAAAGGTGCAAGGCCATCTATGGTGAGAGGTATGATATTAGTATCCTCAACTCTTGTATATACCCACATAATTTTATATCTATACCTATTGTGGATATAATTGGGCTCATGATTCAGTTTTCTGATGGAATTATTATTCTTGACACTTGATTGGGGATTAGAATGGAGGATCTTTGTTGGTGCAGGGAGTGCTTGCATGAGGTTTTGGGGGTAACTTTATATTGAATCTTTTTTCCATCAAGATAACCAGGTTTGACCTAATACTCAGAATGAATTAACTATTAGATTATCAATACATTGTTGATTGCTACCACCATAGGGTGACTTTAACATAACCAGAGTTCATAGTTTATACTCACAAGGGTGAGTGGTATTTCAAGGTGAGTTGAACTGGACCACAAAATCTTGGGCTAGGTGGGATGATAGCCCATATTTATAGAATGTATCTAGATGATTAGGGGTCACATCAGTAGTAATTTCCTCATGCAGTTGATCATTTCATATATGTCTTCTGAGAATACTTTTATGGTTTACCTATAAATATAGAATTGTAGTTCTTCATCGATCTAGTGTCAGGAGTTTCACCAGTATTCATTCCTCCTTATAGGATTTCTATGATGGAGTTACAGGGGCTCAATAGGCACCTAAAGGACATAGAGACAAAGGGGTTTATATGACCTAGTACTTCTAAATAGGGTATGCTGGCCCATTATTGAAAAATGTGGATTTCACCCATAATATATGCATGGATAACTGAAAATTGAACCATCTAGTGGTTAAGAACCAATATTCCTTTCCACTTATAGATGACCAATTTGATCATCTTTGAGGATCTCAGGTATTATCAATGATTAATTTGATATCTGAATACCATCAGGTGTTTGTTCAACCTACAGACATACCTCATACAAATTTTCATAGTAGGTATGGTCTATACGTGTATCTGTTTATTCCATTCAATATCATGAATGCACCAACAGTTTTCATTATACTAATGAACAGAGTTTTCTATCCTTATTTGGATTCATTTGTGGTGGATTTCATGGAAAATATCTTCTTTTATTCTCACAGTTGACATGGCGATGCCAAAAATCTTGATATCTTATTAAATACTCCAATAGGTCATCATTTAAATGCTAAGATCATAAAGTGCCACTTTGGGATGGGTAAGATTCACTTCATGGGTCATATTATATCAGAGATAAGAGTATCAATAGTCCAAAAGAAGGTGAGAGTTTTAGTTACTTGGGGGTAGGTTAAGGACATATTTGACATATGTGGTTTCATGGGGATAGCTTGATATTACATGCATTTAATATTATACTTCTTACACTTAGAAGCCCCACTTATAATCTTTACTAACAGGGGTGTGAAGTTTGTATGGTCATATACCTATGGGACAGCCTATCAGGAGCTGAAAGAGAGATTAAATTCTGTGTCTGTCATAATTTTTCTAGATCAAGGTAGTAGATACATTATTTACTATGATGCATCAAGTATCAAGATATGAGAAGTTATAATAAATTTGGATGGAATCCTAGAATACAGGTCTCATCGGCTAAGGCCACACAACAAGAACTACCCAACACATGATCTCTAGTGAGATACAGTTGTTGATGCTTTAAGTTGTTGGAGACATACTTACTAGGAGAGAGTTTTGTGGTGTACACATACCACAAAATCATCAAGTAAATATTTACATAGCATGATCTAAATATAATATTATGAAGGTGGGTTGAATACCTATAGTCTTTTGACTTTGAGATTACTAATACACCATGAAAGGAAAATGCAGTGTTCGATGCACTGAGTAAGTGGATTCTGGTACTAGTAGTTTAGGAGTCTAGTAATGAGAGGACGCTTAGAGATTTCTTCTGTAAGATGAAATTAGAGGTGTTGGACAGTCAAGGTAAGACTTATAATTCATCTTTAGTTGTGACCTCTACCCTACTAGATAGAGTAAGGATGAGGAAGCTATCATATTCAAATGTTACTGTCTCATGGGAGAGTGTGGTTGGGGAGGACCCAGCTTCTGGTAGGATATTGAGTGATGATGAAATTATGTGTATCCCTGGACTTGTTTGGGTTACAATGGGAATACACAAGGAGATCATACGAGGGTTTCATGCCACATTTTGGTAAGTGCATCCCGGTGTCACAATGATGTATAGTGGCGTGACCTATTAGTACTGGTGGCTGGGTATAAAATGTGAGGTAGCTGGTTTTGTTATGAGGTGTTCCACCTATCAGCAAGTTAATATAGATGATCATTGAGAAGCTATAATTTTATAGTATTTACCTATTCCTAAGTGGGAATGGGATAACGTGATGATGGATTTATAAATAGGTTTATTGAGTCCACCTCAAGGTATAAATTTTATGTGGGTTGTTGTTAATAAAATCATGAAGGTTTCACATTTCCTATCGATCAAGGAAAACTTCTGTATATATGAGCTTGGGTAGTTTTATATCTATGATATAGAATTCATTCATATGGTTTCATGCACAATCATTTCATATAGGAATGCCCAGTTTACATCTCATCTCTAGCATAGTTTATAGAGGTCACTAGGTACACAAGTGCTTATGATCATGACATATCACCCTCAAACTGATGGATAGTCAAAGCGTATTATACAGGTTATTGAGGACATCCTGTGAGCATGAATGCTGGATTTTGGGGGCTCCTGGGAGAGGAACATTCCTCTAGTTGGTTTCACCTATAATATTAGTTATCATGTGACTATACAGATGAAACCTTATGATGTTTTTATGGTAGTACATGCTAATCATCCCTATTTTGGCTAGAGGTGGGAGAGATTGATTTACTGGGACCACACCTTGAATAGGAGACTTCTGAGCAGGTGTAATTGATCAGAAATGGGGTGGATACTGTATAGTCTCGATAAAAATCTTACACAGACCACCATAGATGACTTCTAGAGTTTGATTTTTGGGATTGGATCTTTTTACATGTTTTTTCGAGGCCGGTGCATATACGGATCAGGAGACAGGTTAAGATCTCATATTTATATGTCGTTTTATTTGAGATTATAGAGAGAGGTAGGATGGTATCCTATTAGTTGTAGTTACCTCAGAGGTATCAAGCCATACATGACATCTTACATGTATCTCAGTTGTGCCATTATCATTCGGACCCATCTCCTGATTTTCATATCAATGAGGTTGAGTTACAAGTAGATGCATCCTTTGAGGTGTGTCTAATTTGTATCATTGATAAGATCACGAAGTCTCTCTAAGGCCAGTTAGTTCCTCTAGTATGGGTGATATGGTATCATGATAATTTGTAAACAAGACTTTGGAGTGGGAGGCTGATGTACATGCTCAGTGGAAAAAGTTATTCTCAGAAAAATCTTGACCATTCTTAAAAGGGAAAGTTAGGGACAAAATTCTTTAAGGGGGTATATTTTAGGAACAAAGGTTTTTATATGAGGTAAAAATCTGTTTTTCAGTTTAAATGATTAATTTCAACCTAATGTTATTACCCTTCGAGTTTATGGGAATATCAGGGGTGTTTGGGGATTGTTTAGATCTTGAATCCCAAATTTTATGGAAAGATTGGAAGGTCACATGGTTAGTAGAAACCATGCGGGGAAAGTCGCATGGTTACCAATAATTGTGAAAGGCGAAGAAATGGGGTGTTTCTGATTGCACAATTTGAGGAGCCCATGCAAATAGAGCCACATTACTATGTGGGAAATCTATAGTTTTTTTACAGTGGGTTAAGACACGGTTTGTGAAATGGTTCACGCAAACCATGTGAGGTTCCCTTCCTTACAGTAATGGGTGCAGGGTTGGCACATGTTGTGGCCAATAGTATATCCAAACCATTTTTCCCAGTATTTTGGGAAAAATTACAAAATCACCCTTAATGAATCTTATAACTCAAACCTAATTTTCACTCTCCTCCTGCATTGAACAGCGGCACGTTAGGAACTCCTTTTTGAGCTAATTGGTAGATTTTGATCCCTCTTCTCTATATGATACCAAAATCAAGCATCTTCAGTATCGTTGGACCTAAATCGGTGAGTAATCAATTATTTTTTTGGTGTTCCTAATTCTTCTTGGTATCTGATGTTCCATTTAGGTGCAATCTAATATGCCCTAATTTCAGGTCATTTGTCCATTCTTATTTTTTCTTCTAATCTGATTCGAATAAAAAGTTGATACTAGATGAAAACTCTTCTACAGACTTAGGATAGTTGGTTTATACTTTTCATCAATGGTTTGGTGCTTTATTAGGCTATTTTCTATTGTTTTAGCCACCGAAATTGATGTTGCGGCCCTGAGATTGAATTGATTAATTGAATTTAATGAAATGTAACCTATTAAGGATTCCCTTTAGTTCTTTTGAGATTAGTTGGTGGTTGTTTCCCTAACATAGGCCACAAATGGGGTGCACCATATAAATTTAGTATTCTTGTTCCTTGTTAAACCACCCATGGGGTGTTGTTTGTGCTTTCCTAGTTAGAGGAATCCTATTTTTAAATGAATTAACTTGAATTGCTTGATTATCATATATTTTCCCCACTTTTTATATTGATTCTTCTAATTTATTCTTTATATATAATTTAAATTTCTTGAATGGTTTATTTAAAAATTGTAGAAATGAGTGGGTAAACCCATAAAATGTAATTAAATGATAATGTTGTTATGAGTGGGTATACTCATAGAACTTGAATGTGAATTGATGAATGGTTACAAAGTACACCATGTGTGTGCTACACCATGGGTCAAGGAAATGGTATAGAATGCCTTGAACCTATATTATTCTTGGATTCTAATTCCATGTGATGCCTTAGGAATTTCTATCCCTAGTATATGGTTTTTCTTGATCTCACTGTGGAAAAGGTAGATATACATGCTCTTTAGACCCCAACTAAAGCATGAACAAGTTTCCATCGAGTTGCTCCTAGTACCGGATGAGGATTTCTTGGTCTACTATACCTTAAATCTAACCTTTTGGGGTCTAACAATATGATTTTATGGCCCAATCATGGATTTTCTGACACTTCTAGTTATACATCAAGGATGTGGTTGGCTTGATATGTATGGTTGTATGGATAGGTCATGTTAGTTATTTTTTTATATCTTATGGATGCCTTGTTATAGAATATTGACCATGTTTTGTAGGGAGCCTTGTAGGGATACACATTATCACTTGACTTGTAGAATATAATCCATGGGAACTTTACTCTCTTACTACTTCACCTTTTTATATGCCTCGTTCTATTTTAGCTTGTTATATTGCACATCCAAGATTTATTATGCATCTTTGGGTGGTTAACCTCTGGGATTTTATCTCACGCCATGTTTAGGACACCATTGGGTACCTAGACTGTAGAGACCCAAAGCTTGGAGTACATGGACATTACATTACTTTTGCGGAATACTTAATACATAACAAAAACCAACACACAAGGACCGTAATAGTTTAGTGTCTTTGGAAACTCGGAACATAATCTTCTAATCATGGTGAAATATCTTCAAAGTCTCCCATAAAGATCTTCCCCTTTTGTTTTCTTACCTAAAACCATTCTTTATAACCTGAGGAAAATAAAACATAAAAAGGGCGATCTCAAAGGCTCAGTAAGGGTAAGCATAGTGGACATAAAATAATCCATAGACATTTGAATGTAAAAACATGAGCATAAAATCTAAACATCCAAATCTTGAGCAATGACATATAAAATTGCAGTACATAAGGCATAGATCATAAAAGAACATTAATCATGATAAAATAGCATGGTAATAAAACTTGTAATTATGGAAAAACATTAAGCACATGATATGATTTCCATAGTATCCAAGGTATTGCTTCCAAGACAATCTTAGTGGAAAAATTCCCTTACTGAGCTGGGTTTACTTGTCGTTCCAGCCCTGTATTACTAAACTGGATTTACTTGTCGTTTCGGCCATGTCTATCTCAAGATATATAAATATTTACCCAATGAATTGGAGGGAGATATAGTTCCCACCCATCTCATAAATAAATCATTATTACTTTTTCTACAAAATAAACATAAATCATTCATCATAACCCAAAGAATAAAATAGGTTTCATAAACATCATCCCATCATAACATAATCCATATAAAACAAATGGATATCATTTCATCATAAGAAAATTGAATCTATGTAAATAATAGAGACATTATACTTGAAACATAATCATACTAAATAATGTCATCTTAGATGGAAAATAGTTTTGACAAAACACTTGAAATGAATTCTTGAGGAAAATATCCTTTCTTCTTAAAAATCATTTTCTTTTCAAAAAATCCCATGAAATTTTTAAAGAAAAGGATTTTGATGAAAATATTCATTAAAACTTGTAGACTAATCTTCAGGAAAATAAGGTTTTATGAAACCATAAAAATCTGTTCATGCCGTATAAGTTAAAAAAACATTCTCCTCGTACTTTTGTCGGAAAAGTCAAAAAGTTCCTTGTATAGTAAACAAAAGAAAGATTCCTTCCATAACATGTGTAAAAAGTAAAAATGGGTGAAAAGGAATTTAAACATGCATGAATCCATTTTTATAAAATATGGACATGAATGATTAAATATAACCCTAGTAAATACTTACGAATAAACAATCTCGGATAAAAACGAGATTGGAAAAGTTATCCCTTACCTTAGGGACGATATGCTTTGTACGTATCCGAACCTCCTATATAATGATTTAAATAATGTCATTGTCTTATTACAGAATCATATTTATTATTATGATATCATATATGGTTCACTTATGAATTTATATTACCCGTTCTTTTGTAAATTCCATGTTAAAGCAACGTTTTGGGTAAAATTGTTTTATTTATCATAAATGTTTGGACTTGTTGTTCTTGATATTATTATTACTTATATCATGATTTAATTACTTACAGAATGTAAATCATGATTTATATATCATATATATTCCATATATATATATACCTAATAGATAGATAAATGAAATGAAATACACCGTTCATAGAGACAGTAGGTCATACGTACGCATGAACGCTGTTTTCTTTTCCTTATTGACTTGAATGGAAGTAAGTAGATGACATATATATATATATATATATATGTGAATAAATAAATCCAGTATCTTAATTATGTCATATATTTCATTATTATTCATTATATATACTTTATAATCATTCTTGAATGGTTATTATGGAGAATGAATCTCATCGCGTTGTGGAGACGGTAATCCGTACGTACGCACGAGCGATGATATCATTCCCATAATTATTGAATAGAATTGGAGTGGATGAAATAATATCTAAGAATCACTATGATTTTATAATAACCATATATAATTATTCTTTAAACCATTATACCCATCAATGTAAGGTGGTGGTGGAAAAATAGATTACACCACGGTGTGGTGACGGTATTCCGTACGTACGCACGCCCGGTGATTTCTTTTTCCGTAGGAGGGATAAAAGATGAAATGGGATTGTTTAATATTTATAATAACATATCTGTATATGAGTGATACTTATGTTATTAATTTATGATGAAACAAATAAATAAGAAGAAGTTGAAGAAGAAAGAAACTTGAAATAATTGGTATAAGAGATTACCTATTCTTCGACGCACCTCCTTTAAGATTCCTCTTAAGGAACTAGAGTTGGTCTTTTGAGGATACCATAACCTCTATAATGTTTATAGGGAAGTTGATAACGGAAATGGGCAGTTTTTGGTCGATATTTAAGGCTCAAAAGATTGTAAATAGAAGAGGGAGTAGGTGCCCTTTTATAAGGGAGGAGAGGGGCACCTTAGGAAAAACTTAAAATATTATTTTATAATAAAGTCATATTCGGATTATAATAGCTCCAAATTGATTTATTTCGAATCTAACAAGAGTATGGGTCTAAATACTCTCAACCAATAGGTCTTATACAAGTTTAGGTTACTATTTTAACCTTATCATTTAGATTTAACTCTAAGTTAAATAATTTAACTTTTACCATGTCTTCTTGTTTTCTTACACTATATGGTTAATAAACATACTATAACAAGCCAAACGAACCCCAAGTGGTTAATTATTAATATATATAACCTTATCTAAGTCATTTGGAAAAACCTTAGATTTTTACGAATAAAATAACAATTAATAATATAATATTTGTTTTAAAAACTATTTTATGGAAATTATGAAACTATTTGGTAATTGATTTTTTTGAAATTAATAACAGAATGATTAGTTCAAAAAAAGTTAATTAAATCAATAATTACATTTCAGATTAACCAATATAATTAGTTTAATTTATAAAAACTCTCAAATTACATTTATTTGGGTATTTATAACATCAATTATGTTAATATTTCATTAATAAGGTAATTATTGCATCATCATTGTGTCATACATAAATTAAATTATTTAATGTCTAAAAATTATAAATAAAATACCATTATGTTGGAAATCTTTGTATCTTTCTAATTAATATTTATAGTTGAATTTATCTTATGTATAACCCTATATTACAAAACTTTTAGTTATTAAACTTTGATTTTAACTATTTTAACTCTTCTTTAAATAAAATAATAATAAATGTCCTAATCTAATCCAAGTAGACCTAAAGGGTAATATTTTATTCCTAAGGTTTTTTTTGGTCGAATTACACTTATCCAATATAATTATAACATGTTTTAGGGTAATAATAATATCATTTTTACCCTTAATTACCCTATTTACTTTTAACCGTGGTAAAAAAAGTAAAAAGTTATTATTCACAAAAAATTATTTTTATCTTATTGAACCACATTTTACTCCTTGATATTAACTATGTCTCTCAGATTTTCTAAATTCCACTCACAGAAGCAGTAAAATTAAGTTTTATGTAAATTTTTAAATTCTCCTAGGAGGTGGGTAAAAGACGGTGAAATGTTCAATAAAAATTTTATATATCTAAAATTATTATAAAATGACTCCAATAAATTAAATTGAACTTATATAGGTATTATGTATCAATTTTTACCTAAGATAAAATTAAATAAAATAAATAATTATTTAAAAAAAATTCGGTTTTTAAATAGTAACCCAGTGTTTTCACTATTCATCAAAAATTGAAATTTTTCAGAAAAATACCAAAAATTCACCCTATGCTAATTTCGATATTCCGAATCCAAAAATAAAGTCCATTTTGAAAGATACAATTTATAAAATTTCAAAAAGTGGGTATTACTATTCATAACGGCTAGTTCATAATAATATTATAATAATATCTTGTTTAGTGAAACTCGGTATTGCGTACAACACACGCTATTGAGGAAGGTTGATCTGGCGTGAGACACAAGCCTAGAATAGTGTTTGCGTATACTGTATGCTAACAGGGTGTGGCGTATAGCGCAAGCTAATCTTGGTTTAGCGTACAACACAAGACATCAATGAAATTAAAAGAATATTTTTCATAAAATCTCGGGGTGTTACATTCTACCCCCCTTAAAATGAATTTAGCCCTCGAAATTCGTCGAGGTTATAAATGGTTTACTACTTGAAAGTTTCTTAAATAGAAACCCACATCGTAAAAAGGAATACTAAAATGTCATTTTAAAAAGGAACGTTAGAAACATAACAGATACCCAAAGTAACTCATCATTGGGTTTCCACAAAGGAAAATTTAGGTGAAAATATGGATATGGAAGAGAAATCTAACCATCAATTTCTGATAGAGAGTGGTAGATAATATGGCTATAAAAAATCCAACAATCACAAAGCCACAAATTTGTGATAATCTAAGGTACCATCTGATTCATCGGATATGAGGACACTAGGACAACATTTTTGATTTTTAAGATCATTTCCTTAAAGTTGAAGAATTTGAATTAGAAGAAATACTTAATTTATTTCGGTAAAATTTCACTGTTGTTAGTATGTTGAACAATTTCCACTTCGTATCTTAAAGAAATGAAGTTGTATTTGTCTTTCGTGAAGAGTTAGCAGATCATGTGATAGAATGATAGGTCATTCAATCTGTCTCAAACATAAGGTTAGAAATAGTTATATACATAAGTCCATCTATATTGAGATTAATCGTATATGGCTCCAAAAATGGACTAATACTTCATCTATCATAGCGCTTAATAAAATAAAACAGTTTTCTACTAACCAGGGACTTCCTATAGGCCATAGGTAGGCGATAAAGTCCTGTCACACTTCGATTGTGGGTTCGATTCCCGCATCCTTGTTCGACATGACTGGTTGTCGCCCGTCCTATGGGTTGTCATTTTTCTAAAACTATACTATTATAACATTCCAAAAATAATATCAAAAAGTTCTAGCTTTAAAAAATACTAACTTATGTCCAACATAATTCATTCCAATCTTTAGGCTTATCTAAAATACTTTTTCCAATCTCATAGTATAAAGAAAAGAATTACTAGAAATGTCATCTACCAATCATGTGAATACCATCATTTATCCCCCATATATCATACGATATATCTTTTTGGTCACATTACAAACATATAAATACCTTAATCATGTATTCTCTTGAAAAATGAATACCCATTGAACCTTATTGAAAACATGAATGTTGTCAAAAGGTAACTCTTTCCACATACCAAAATCGAAAAATTTCTATATACTCAAACCATGATATCACTTTGTCCTTATATCAGTCACGAGATAATTAATAATATCCTACATATTATTTTATCCTAATCCCTTCATTATACGCATATCATCTGCTTTCCAAAAATATCTGAATAACCTTTTGTGGTTATCGATACCATTCAATGTATACTTTAAAATACTCAAAGAAAAACAATAGTGTAACAATCCTTAAATGTTTCTTTATTCCATAGTACCACTAAATTACCTATACAACATTACTCTTGATAGACATAAAATCATTCCACTACCTTCTTAAATCATTGACCGAGCTTCAACAATTCTTTCATCTCACATATCATTTTTAGTCTCTTCATCATCATCAACTTAAATACTACCCATATGACCATGTTGATTCTCTTCATGAGACTTTCACTGAGGGAATTGGTTTGCGTAATGCTCGTACATTCCACATTTAAAACATTTAACCATTATTGATGTCTTATCAATACCATTATCCTTGTTTATGGTGTTAACTGAACCTTTTCCTTTTCAATTACTGGATTTGTTTCCTTCTTTTCCACACCCAAAGCATCTTTCAGTTCCTTTGAAACATTCTCCCTGATACCTCTTCCCACATGATTTACATGAGGTAAATTGAACTTTCTTTCCTCTATGATCATCATGAAACTCCATCTTTCTCTTATTAGCTGAGTCGGGAAACATACCAAAGTTGAGATTATTGATCATATTATGAGATTGCAGATTAGGCATAATAACGATATGGGGACTTCCAGATCCAATTTCATTTGGTTTCTCATGAATAATATCATTCCATTATCCATAAAATCCTCCATTATCGTGAATCTTCCTGTTTCCAGCCATTTTCTAAAACCCAAAAAGAATAATGTGAGAGGAAAAAATCATAATCAAGGGGGAGTACCTTCAATATCTAACATCTTAGGTTTAATTATAATATCATTTCTGTAATTCTAGGACCATAACTTATACTTATACTTAACCTTAGGGACATCCCTAGACATACCTTAGAAATATCTTCTAGGGATCTCACTAATGTTTTTTCATCCTAGTTTCCAAAGGTTAACTAAACCTTTCCTATGATACCAACTGTAGAGACCCAAATCTTGGCATACATGGATATTACATTAATTTTAAGGAATACTTAATACATAACAAAAACCAACACACATGGACCGTAATAGTTTAGTGTCTTTGAAAACTCGGAATATAATCTTCTAATCATGGTGAAAGATCTTCAACATCTCCCATAAAGATATTCCCCTTTTTTTTTCTTACATAAAACCTTTCTTTATATCCTACTGAAAATAAAACATAAAAAGGGTGATCTCAAATGCTCAGTAAGGGTAAACATAGAGAACATAAAACAATCCATAGACATTTGAATGTAAAAACATGAGCATAAAATCTAAACATCAAAATCTTGAGAAATGACATATAACATTGCAGTACATAAGGCATAGATCATAAAATACCCTTAATCATGATCAAATATCATGGGAATAAAACTTGTAATTATGGAAAAACATGAATTACATGATATGATTTCCATAGTAGCCAAGGCATTGTTGCCAAGACCATCTTAGTGGACAAAGTCCCTTACTGAACTGGGTTTACTTGCCGTTCCAGCCCAGTATTACTGAACCGGATTTACTTACTGTTCAATCCATGTCTATATCATGAGATATAAATATTTACCCATTGAATTAGAGGTATATATAGGTCTCACCCATCTCATAATGAAATCATCCTTACTTTTTCCATAAAATAAACATAAATCATTCATCATAACCCAATGAATAAAATTGGTATCATAAACATCATCCCATCATAACATAATCCATATAAAACAAATCTATATCATTTCATCATAAGAAAAGTGAAACCATGTAAATCATAGAGACATTATACTTGAAACATAATCAGACTAAATAATATCATCTTAGATGGAAAATCATTTTGACAAAACACTTGAAATGAATTCTTGAGGAAAATATCCTTTCTTCTTCAAAATCATTTTCTTTTCAAAAAATGCCATGAAATTTTTAAAGAAAAGGATTTTGTTGAAAATATTCATTAAATCTTGTAGATTAAGTATCATGAAAATAAGGTGTTATGAAATTGTAAAAATCTGTTCAGGCAGTATAAGTTAAAAAAACATTCTCCTCATACTTTTGTCAGAAAAGTCAAAAAGTAACTTGTATGGTAAACAAAAGAAAGATACCTTCCATAACATGTGGTAAAAGTAAACAATGGGCGAAAAGGAAAATAAACTTACATGAAACCATTTTTATAAAATAGGTACATGAATGATAAATATAACCCCAGTAAATACTTACGAATCAACAATCTCGGATAAAAACGAGATTGGAAAAGTTATCCCTTACCTTAGGGCTGATATGCTTCGTACGTATCCGAACCTCGTATATAATGATTTAAATAATGTCATTGACTTATTAAAGAATAATATTTATTGTTATTATATCATATATGGTTCACTTATGACTTCATATTACCCGTTCTTTTGTAAATTTAATGTTAAAGCAACATTTTGGGTAAAATCGTTTTATTTATCGTACGTGTTTGGACTTGTTGTTCTTGATATTATTATTACTTATATCATGATTTAATTACTTCCAGAAATTAAATCATGATTTTTATATCATATATATTCAGTATATATATATATATACATAATATATAGATAAATGAAATGAAATACACCGTTCATGGAGACGGTAGGTCGTACGTACGCATGAACGCTGTTTTATTTTCCTTATTGACTTGAATGGAAGTAAGTAGATGACATAAATATGTATGTATAAATAAATACATTAGATTAATTATGTCATATATTTCATTATTATTCATTATATATACTTTATAATCATTCTTGAATGGTTATCACGGATAATGAATCACATCGCGTCGTGGAGACGGTAATCCGTACGTACGCACGAGCGGTGATATCATTCCCATAATTATTGAATAGAATTGGAGTGGAAGATATAATATCTCAGAATCATTATGATATTATAATAATCATATATAATTATTATTTACACCATTATACCCATCCATGTAAGGTGGTGGTGGAAAAACAGATTACACCACGGCGTGGAGACGGTATTCCGTACATACGCACGCGCGGTGATTTCGTTTTCCGTAGGATGGATAGAAGGTGAAATGGGGTTGTTTCATATTTATAATAACATATCAATGTATGAGTGATACTGATGTTATTAATTTATGATGAAACAAATAAATAAGAAGAAGTTTAAGAAGAAAGAAACTTGAAATAATTGGTAGAAGAGATTACCTCTTCTTCAACGCACCTCTTTTAAGCTTCCTCTTAAGGCACTAGAGTTGGTATTTTTAGGATAATAGAACCTCTATAATGTTTATAGGGAAGTTTATAAGGGAAATTTCAAGGGTTTGGACGAGCTTTAAGGCTCAAAATTGTGTAAATAGAAGAGGGAGAAGGTTCCCTTTTATAAGGGAGGAGAGAGGCGCCTTAGGAAAAACTTAAAATATTATTTTATTATAAAGCCATATTCTGTTTATAAAAGCTCCAAATTGATTTATTTCAATTATAAAGTGATTATGGGTCTAACTCCTCTCAACCAACAGGTTTTAGACAAGTTTAGGTTACTATTTTAACCTTATCATTTAGATTTAACTCTAAGTTAAATAATTTAACTTTTACTGTGTCTTCTTGTTTTCGTACACTAAATGGTTAATAAACATACTATAACAATCCAAAATAACCCCATGTGGTTAATTATTAATATATATAACCTTATATAAGTCATTTGTCTGAACCATGGATTTTTAGGAATAAAATAACAATTAATAATATAATACTTGTTTTAAAAACTATTTTATGTCAATTTTGAAACTATTTGGTAATTGATTTTTTTGAAAATCATAACAGCATGATTAGTTCTAAAAACGTTAATTAAATAAATAATTACATGTCATATTAACCTATAAAATTAGTGTAATTTATAAAAAGTCTCAAATTACATTTATTTCAGTATTTATAACATCAATTATGTTAATATTTCATTAATAAGGTAATTACTGCATCATCATTGTGTCATAAATAAATTAAATTTATTAATGTATAAAAATTATAAATAAAATACCATTATGTAGGAAATATTTTTATCTTTCTAATTAATATTTATAGTCTAATTTATCTTATGTATAACCCTATATTAAAAATGTTTTAGTTATCAAACTTTGATTTTAACTATTTTAACTCTTCTTTAAATAAAATAATAATAAATGTACTAATCTAATCCAAGTGGACCTAAAGGGTAATATTTTATTTCTAAGGTTGTTTTTTTTTTCGAATTACACTTATCCAATAGAATTATTACATGTGTTAGGGTAATAAAAATATCATTTTTACCCTTAATTACACTATTTACTTTTAACCGTGGTAAAGAAAAGCTAAAGAGTTACTATTCACCAAAAATTATTTTTATCTTATTGAACCAAATTTTACTCCTTGATATTAACTTTGTCTCTCAAAGTTTTAAAATTCCACTCACAGAAGCGGTAAAATTAAGTTTTATGTAAATTTTCAAATTCTCCTAGGAGGTGGGTAAAAGAGGGTGAAAAGTTCAATAAAATTTTTATATATCTAAAATTATTATAAAATGACTCCAATGAATTACATTGAACTTATATAGGTATTATGTATCAATTTTTTCCTAAGATAAATTTAAATAAAATAAATAATTATTTAAATAAAAACTCAGTTTTTAAATAGTAACCCAGTATTTTCACTATTCATCAAAAATTGAAAGTTTTCAGAAAAATACCAAAAATTTACCCTAGGCTAATTTCAATATTCTGAATCCAAAAATGAAGTCCATTTTGAACGATAAAATTTATAAAATTTCAAAAAGTGGGTATTACTATTCATAACGGCTAGTTCATAATAATATTATAATAATATCTCGTTTAGTGAAACTCGGTATTGCGTACAACACACGCTATCGAGGAAGGTTGCTCTGGCGTGCAATAAAAGACTAGAATAGTGTTTTCATATACTGTAAGCTAATACGGTGTTGCTTATAGTGAAATATAATCTTGGTGTAGCATACAACACAAGACATCAATGAAATTAAAAGAATATTTTTCATAAAATCTAGGGGTGTTACCTAGACAGACTATATAGATACAGCTAGGGACTGGGGAAAGCACCCACAATTATATTATTGACTCTAGGCCATGGTTAGGAGAAAAAGATCATGAGACTGAGTATAGTCTCCTGGTGCTATTTGGAGATAAATGTTTTTGATATTTTTGGTATTTTTGAAACATGTATTTTATTGTACTACTATGTACCTATTTTGGTTTTTTTATAAACACATTACCTGATCATCATTATATATGAGATTCCTTTTGGCATTGTTCATATATTCTTATCCTAGTTATTTATATATTGTTTGACTATTTTATCAGATTCTACTATTGATATATACGTTACTAATTATTTGTTACACTCTTTTGAGAGTGTATACTCTTCCCATAGACACACGCTAGGCCCTCCTTGCTAATCGAAAGCCTCTATCATTTTGGGAGATTCTCTAGATGCCATGCAGCCAATCGGGTTCAGGGAACTGTTGAGTGGAATCTGGGATTGAAATGTTACATCTATAAACCTGAAAAGGTCCTCAAGAGATAAATAAATTTAATTATTCATTTAAAACTAAATATTATGCAATTTGTTAAGTTTGGTTTATTATAAATTGAGTTAATAATTCATTGATCATCTGGGAGATTATGGAATTTTTTTCACAACTCACCCCACCTAGAACACCATAGTGGAATGGTGTGGCTGATATGAGTAATCGTACCCTATTGGGCATTGTTCGATTAATGATGATTCAATGCGGATTTTCTAATTTATTCTACAGATATTCTTTTGAAATTCTTGTATTCATACATAATTATTTTCCATCTAAAGTAGTCATAAAGACACCATATGAGATGTGAAATTGTAAATTTCCAAATATGTATTTTATGAAGTAAGTGTTTGACATTTTTCTTCTGATAAACTCATTCATAAATCAAATACAAACTTTTTTATTAGTTATCATAGTTTTATAATGGAATATCACCTTTATTATCTAACTAAATACAAAGTGTTTGTGTCCCGACGTAGTGTTTTCCTTGTGAAGGAGAATATAAGTTGAGGAGTTTGTGGGTAAAAGTTTGAACTTAGATAAGTTCAAGACCAAAAAATATGAATTATTCCTAAGAAGGAGGTTTATTTAATTCTGCATATACTTATATAAGAAGGACCAACTCGTGTTACCTAAGAACCTTTAAGGTATTTTAGGATTCATTAGCATCCTGAGAGATATTCTTGTGGAAAATTATGGTGAATTAATGTTAATAGGTGATGAATCTATAACCTACTGAGAGTTAAATAAGAGTTATAATTTTAATAAATGGTTAAAAGTTATGTAATTTAAAATGGACTCGATATACAATAACCAAGTTTGTAAGTTGGAGTATACACCAAAATGGGTGATACATATAGGGTCCAATTGGATTTTCTACAAGAAAACTAATATGGGTAGTAGAGTTTCTATCTATAAATCACTCCTGATGGAAAATGGTTATAAAAAAATCCTGGTATTGACTATGAAAGGGATTTCTCTCAGGTTTTGGTGTTAAAGTCCATTCAAATATTTCTCTCCATATAAACTCATTTTTATTATGAGATATATCAAATGAATTTAAAAAATACTTAATGGTAATTTAGTCTACGATGTGTATATAATAATGATCAATGTTTTTTATGATCCCAATGAGTATGTCAAGTTTTTGAAAATTTAATAATCTATTTATGGATTGAAGTAATCTTTTCAAATTTTGAATATCTAGTTTTATAATAAAAATAAAAGAGTTTGATTTCAAAAAAAACATGGATGATTCTTTTATATTCAAGTGTATTAGTTGGATTGTGGTGGTATTTTTAATATTATATATAGTGGAATGATTATTATCCAAAATGATATCCAGAATTTAAACTCTTTAAATATGTGTTTGTTAAAATTATTCTCAATAAAATATGGGGGTGAGACAACATACATACAATATATGCATATCTATAGAAATATATCTAATAGGTTTCTTAAACTGAGATATAACAGAAATATTGTCAAAGTTCTAATGTTTTTTAGCATAAAGAACTTTAAAATGGGGTCTATACTAGTTCTATAGGGTGTAAATATTAATATCATTCAGGATACTTCTATATATATAAAAAGTATGCATAAAATTTCTTATTCATTCCCCATGGGATCTATCATATATTCCATGTTGTGTACTCAACTTTATGTCTCTTATGGTTTGATCATTAAAAGTATAAATCAATCCAATCCTTTTGAGAGTAACATGATTGTTGTAAATAATATCATTAAGTAAATGAGAATAACTAAGGATTTATTGTTGGTCATTGTGTTAAAGTATGATATTTGTGTAATGGGTTACACTGATTCATTATTACAATTTGAAAAAGACCACATGAGATCTCAATCTATTTTTATGTTTTTCCTAAATAAAGAGTTCCAAAACGCCACCATGTAGGAGATGAAAATAATGGTAGAGTCCACTTATACATCAAATTCTATGAATACATATGTTTTGATCACTAAGTTTATTTCTAAACATGAGGTTTATCTTAGTATCAAGGGATAAATTGAGATTTACTATGAAATAATGAAGTTATTTCTTTGTCCAAGGAACCCTAATCTCACTAAGGGACCAAACACATCCTTCACAAGTACTACATCATTTGATATATCATTGAGAGAGGTGATGTAAAGATATTTTGGGTGGGTATAGAGTATAATATAGTAGATCCATTGACAAAACCATTACCACGGTAAAATCATGAGGTCATATTGAATCTCTTCATATGAGATCCATGAGAAATTGGGCGTAATAGTTATAATATATATCATGGTTTTATAAAAAAAAATTCAATATTCATTCACCATTCATTCATGTGTTCTACAATTTTCATTACATGGATGTGGAAATATAATATCCCCTCAAAGTATGAATTTGACCAATAAAAATTTGATGATCATCACATAGTATCATGGGTTGTGATGATATGTTTAGATTAGTGTGAGTATGGTACTCATGGGATAAAAAGTGTGGATTTATTATTTTGTATTAAATTTTCAATGTATATCACATCATATGTTATATGATCAATGATATAAATAGGGTTTTATTCTTATTATGAATCCCCATTACCATAGGTTAGTGAGATACCTAAAATGATAACTTTAATAATTTGATACCTTTATTATGAAATCCTTGAGGATATAATATCGGGGAGTGTTTTGGTATATTTATAATAATTTAATTGATTAGGGTATATCTAAGTTGGTATTTGACCACTCTGATGATGAGAAAATTCATCTGTCCCTTGATTGATTTAGATAGAGTAAATGCATTGTTATGCTTAATTGAGTGACATATGATGTTCTCAGTTACTTGGATGAGGTACAAGTGATGTGCGTATCTACTAGATAAATTACATGGGATGTATTCATAAACTTTATTAGTCTTTTATATTGAATCATAAAATTATGAAATAGAATATACTATATTAAAATGTTCTATGTGTAGTGGTCACTCAATTCTATAGATAAGTAGATTATATAGGTATACATAATATGTATATGACACATATTATGACACAAAATTTAATATGAAGATATGAGTATGTTTGATTGAGATCACACCAAAATGATTTCAAACTTTATTAAAACCAATGACTTTCTAGATATTTCCATTTTCTTACATCTATAAAATAAAGATTTTATATTTATTTTCAATACTAAAAAGGTCCACAGTGTCACGGGATTAGGCCATGGGATAAGGATTGAATTTTAGAAAAAAAAACTTATAAAATGAAGATATTATAATAAACCATATACAAGGGTGTTTGGATAGACTCATATAGAGTTTTGAATTTTTTTTTATAAAGCCCTTAAGGGATTTACTGCAAGTGGTAGATTGTTGGAAATGCACTAAAATAGGGATATTGTTTTTTATAATGGCCATAAATCATGTCTAGTGATATGGTATTGTGAATTATTCTATTATATGAATCCTTTCATCAAATTCCTTTTTTATTTTATTTTTTTTATAATCCCTTCTATTGTGGAATTCTTCTATCATAGTATATGATTCTCTTTTATAATAGCATAAAATAGACATGCAATATTTGATATTACATACATGAATGATACCATGAATTACAAATTAGTTTATTTATGATATGAATCAATAAAATTATTCATTTATATCTATAAAAATAGATCACAATCATTTGGAGTGTTCAAAAAATCATAACCCATCATTAATATTTTATTGTAACATATGACTGTTACCAACAGTTGACAGTCGATGATTCACTTTCTTTATTTAATAAAGAGATCCAATATAAGGGATTGGGTACCCCTGTTGTTGGTAACTCAATACTAATAAGAAATTTTTTAAACTCTCTTTCTTTATTTTCACCATTTTCCTTTTTGAAGAAGGTGTTATCACACCTTTGGTGTTCAGGGTTCCTCTTATTATGAACAAGGATCGTAGTGTCTTGTGTACTTCTTGTAGAGATGAGAATAATTCAATTATCTATTGATGAATCCAATAAATAATAATCCATTATGTTTTTTAGATATATATATTATTGTGATCAATTCATGATTATATTTTATGTTCTTAATTTTAGAATGTTGGTTATGTTACTAATAGACTAGACACTCTAAATGGGTGTCTTCTACTACATTGATCATAAAATGATCTACCTAAACCCATAAATGTACAAATCCCTACCATAATGAAAATATTAATTCTTCAACATACATTCATAACTAATCTCAACTATCCTCCTCCCCAACCACTCCTTGTGAGTTATCATAGAACTCGAGAATCATTGATACATGATGATTACTTGTCTAATATGGCCACATAATCTCAACAACACAAGGTCTCATGGTTGAGTGGAAGTCCCATATAATAATCTATTCTATAATTGAATAGTTTATCATCAATTATAATTTAATAAGATATAAATTATATCAAAAAAATCTTTGATCAATTCAATTACATCCATGTGTTTATTATCTATGAGAATTGTTATTATAAAAATAACTCCTCACAAACATGTTCATTTCCACTAGAGTTTCTAGCTCCCTATATGCTTATATTTAAATAATCTAATTAAAAATATCCAACAACACCAAGAAACCTATTAGTGGCACACTAATCAATGGAATTTCCAAGGTATAGATCTTAAATTATCTCTAAATTCCATAGAATCTAAGATGTCTCATAAGAAAGTGTCAAGGTTTAAATAATTTCATTGATTAAAGAGATAAACTTAGAATACATTATTGAATTTTATTTATCATCCAGTAATTAATTGATACCACCATAAAGAAATATTACTACCTAAGTAGACTCTGGACCTCTAAAATTATTCATTCAAATCCATGACATAATATAAAATATATTGCTTCTATCTCAACTAATCATAACAGCCACCTAGGAAAAATAAAATCTCTCAATATCAAAAAACACTTCCCTCTATTTCCTAAAGAGTATATCAATCTTGAACTCATGGTGAATAATGAGGATGTCAATAACTCCTTTTCCTACCCAATAAACTAAGACTATCTCTAGATTCAATATTATAAATAATGAAATAATGAAATCATCTTTGTGACCAATATCATACATGATCCAACTATTACAATCTTAGTTCACATACTAAGGTCTCAGTTCTATGTTCACAATAACATTCAAGCTTATAAATTAGTCACTACATCCTTTACAATGTCCTATATTGTAACTATAGTTATTGAAGATCCTTAGTGAGACTTGTTATATCATCCCAACCAATCCTCACATGTTATTAACTCTATAATCCATCCTATCCTACGGATATCATTATGTCACATCCTAGTCTACTAATAGGTGAACTTCCCAAGACCACCTCCACTGGGCTAGGGGATAGAGACCACCACTCAGTTATCTGCATAATCATTAGAGTAATTACCTCATATAAATATTTAAAATGCTATTATATATCAACATCCAGTATAATATACATTAAAAGTAAATCATAATAGTATAACATATTCATATAGAAAAAAATCTCTATGATATAATGTTTGGTAATACAAGTGAATCCACTAGATGCAACCATCACAGCCCAAATGGATTTCATCCTAGATGATAATGACATGATATTGGTTTTCTTCATAATATCTATGATCCACCAGCTATCCAAATATAACAACCATGTACAATATCCATGATCATCCATCCTCTTCATCAGCTAATCATTATGGACATAATGTGAATAATGTGGAGGTGAGAATGTATGGGTGGGTATAACGACATACTTTATGGTCATCCAAATAAGTGAGTTAACCTCTTAAACATCTATTTTTTATGTGAATAAAAGGTAAATTATAAACAATCCAATATCACCTGGCATCATCACCAACCATATGTGTGGTAAATCCTAGTCAATTTACTCATTTTTGTCTTTCGTAGCACTCACCAAATGTCAATGTACCTCTATAAACAAATATTAATCTTGTCTCACAACACCTCAAAGGTTTTTCACTTGATAATTCACCTTGGTTTCTCTAATCATGAGATTATGAAGTAAATAAACATCTCCACATATATTATAATTACTAGAGGAAATACACATCTCTATATATCTCTAAAGTGTTGAAGGAAATACATATCTCTAGTTAGAGGAAATAAACATATCTAAGGATAGAAGTGTATACATGTCTAAATAAAAAAGGAAATAAAAATCTTTGAGGCTTAAGTTTTTTAATAGAATAACATAAGAGATACGCATATACATGGATATAGCTATATATCAGGACCTCTTAAGTCACAGAGCTGTGGGTAAGAGAAAACATAATAATGGGTGCATCAACATCAACCTTAATCCTTGAGTTGCGAGAGATAAGGGGTGCCTCCACTCAATGTAATTATCGTCCATCACATTCAAATGTCTAGAATTATGGAGAAGCTACTCATATCCACCTATGTCATCCATCACGGTCACACATTAGGGATACTAGATGAATTTCCCCTCACCGCCTATCTGATATTATATATGTTAAGAAAAATACCTATCTTCATATATCTCCAAAAGATATTTTATATATCTCAACACATAGATATGGGTGAATTTAATTAAATATGTAAATAAGTCATCATTGTTATATATCCAGATCAATTAGTAAGAAAGTGTATAGTCATTGATATCCCACTCTAAACCTAGATAGGTAGTGAGTGTAAAAGAGATATATTGTAAAATTTCATCATCATAGGTACCCATCTATCATGTGATTCACTTATTATAAAATTAATTGAGTAAAAAATAATATTTACCAAAATACCAATAAATTATTCCTTTATTATTCTCACAAGTCTTCTTGTATAACAATCAATAGTTTCTACATCATCTTAATTGTATTCCTACTTACTAATCTCACAAAAATCTTCTGTCAATTTAATAAAAAATGAATGTTAGTTATTGAACTTTCTTATTTTACACAATGTAGCACTATCAGTATTACTTAATTTCTCTCCACCTACTCAAAACTAAATACAATTGGATCCCCATTAGGTTTCCAAATTAAAATCTCATCGATTACTAGTGATAATAATAATGTAACAATAAATATTTTTATTGAATTATCCAGTTGGTCACATCAATACCAAACTGATACAACTTTATTTGTTTATAGTTTTATATTTTTTACCCAATTTTACCCCACCACTTTATCCATCCTTTCCTATAGGTCACCTAAATAATCACTAGAATATTCCTCTACATCATTTCTTAAGGATCCAATCATCATTCATTATTATATTTTCATTAATTACAACAGATTCCTTATGTATTTTCTATTTTTTATTACTACATAACACCATATGAGGGAATCCAAATTCCTAGTGTTATAGAATACTTTTATTTTTATTATTGACATAAAATGTTATCCCCCATCACTAATCTTTTTCAATTCAATCACTTTATCCATATTTATTATTTAATTATAAATTTATTTTTGTTCCTTGATATTCATTCAAAACATCCAACAAAGTCTATAGAGTTTTGTTCAATACAACACATTTAAATAATACATCAATACTTATTATTACTTTTTTCCTCCTTAAAGTAGTTAGATAACTTTATTAATTCTTTATTTAAAAATTCACTTCCAATTCCATAATTCTTTTCATTTTTTTTCTTTAATTATTATCCATCTCTATCATATAATATTCACGTATTGTATTCATTATTTTATAATGAATTAAAAACCTCATTAAAAGTTATCAATATATTTCTAGGGAAATACTTATATTATTAAATTATTAAAGATCTTTTATTATAATATCAGGTCATATTTTGTTTATTCATTGAACAAGAATTTTTACCATCTCACATGGTTAAGGAAGTTATTCAAGTTTTCAATTAAAATTCTTTTTTATGTATGGAAATATTTCTCAGAATATTATTATTTAAATAAATAATAGTAATATTTCATATGATCATCACATATAATCATTCCATTTTATTGAACCATTAACTTATCACTAATTTCATTATGTATGTTTCGGGCATAGTGGAAGTGTAGGATGGATGGTTCCCACCTTTAATTTTTTCCATATTCAATGAAGAATATCAGATCAATATGATGATGAACCCCAGTATCCACAAAATTGAATCAAGGATTTAGAAAAAATAATAGAAACCTAAAAACAAGATATAGGAAAAACATATTTCGTTTTTAATTAATTTAATTAAATAAGAATTGCCTCCAAGGTGATTCTTTCTTCGTCGAAGATTTTGGTCACAGATCTGCAGGTGTATCATCATTATGTTGTAAGAATCAAGGGTATATATCCTCTAGTGGAGATCCACATGTGTTCCATGTATCTTTGTACATCATTGAAGGAGTATATGGGTGCTAGCATAGAATATCTTTGTACTTGCGATGTCCACCTTCGATCACCTTGAGAACTGCATTCAAAGAATCCTCCTTGGTCTAGTGGAGGAGAATCTCTCTTATTCATGAGAATGATCTTAGAGAGAGGTTAAATCTCTATACTTGAGAGCTTTTATCTAAGTCATTGTGCACAACCAGCGTCCCTTGGATAGTGCTTTGAAAATAAGATAACAATATAATGGTGTATTTAATTCAATTGGGTAATAATAAATAATTTTTAAAAGTTCCTTAATTATTTAACTAATCCTAGCAAAACCACTATGTCAAATAACAGTAGAAACATTATTATTTCTTGACATGCACTTATCTTATGAGTTATAATTAAATATTATTTAATAAAATAATATTCAATATTATTATTTCTCATTAGATAATTAACGTGTTCTACCAATCCTCCACTATATTTATTGAACCTTTAATAATGACTATTTATTTATTAAATAAATATCACTACATTATTCTCCAATAAATATATAAATATTATATTCACTAAATAGAAAATAAATATTTATTAATTATTCCTCCTATAATATATTTTCTTGAATAACTAGTATTTAAATAAATGTGTTCAAGAATCCATGAATAATTATTAAATAAAAACCGGGAATAATCTTTATTCAACTTTTTTAAAAAATAAATAATATATTATTTAACTGAGATACTGGGTACACTTTGTGTGTGACCCTCTAGGCCTCTTTCTTAGTGGAATTAGGTAGAGTAGTCAAAAGTCCAATCTTATCATATAGAAACACATCAAGGTACCCATAGAGAAAGAAGTTAATGCTACAATGACATGTCACCTCATAAGAATGCTTACCTTGTAATATAATCTCTTTGTCTCGATATCTCCAACTAAGTAGGTTTCATGCAAGTTCTATCAAACCATGTGTTCTATTTCTCATTTTTTATCTTCGTAGAAATTGAACTTTCCTATAGAACACCATGACCATGGATTTATTTAGGCTATATCATTTCCCTCAAAGGGAATGAAATATCAACTTCAATTATGAAACAGAAGGTACCAATACTTTCTTTCATTATTCATTAATGCAGTATTACTAGTGATTCACCCAACATATCCTACCTCACTGTGAATATATGTCATCGTGATTTTCTCCAATAAATCTAAGTGCACGAGTCATAATACCCATTAATAATAATATTAAACTCTAAGGACCAATACATACATATGCATATAAGAACATCCAATTATACTTATAAATGTGTATTTACTACTGGCAGGTCTCATTCTCATAATATCCTCATGGAAATTACCAAGGGCATATACCATTTGAAGGTGTCTCAAAGTCCTATGATTCTCCACCCCTAATAGCCTGTATAATTTTTGGCCCATTAAATGATATCATCTGGATATAGAACATATGTTCAAGAATAGTGTTATGGCACTTCCCAGTTATCATCATAGTAGGGATCTGCGATGAACTTTTAGTGTGATGGATACTCTTAGGACATTTTCACATACAATTTCATGTAGAAGAACAATTATGATGGGATAAGAAGTTTATTAATATCCATCAAATAAATATATTTTTATCATAAAGTAAAAGGAATTTGGTTCGAGGGAACCAACTCAAACAAACTCCCACTTATACTAGAGCCAACATCTAACAATATTTAGTCTGATAGCTCTCATATTATATTCATGCTTCTACTAAGATATGAGTTTAGTCAAGGAGTCTACCACATTCTATTCCCTAGATACTCTTCTCACTGCAACTTCACCCCTTTGATAGAAATCCCTCAAGAGGTGATACATATAGAGTGTGTAATTTTTCTGTCGATGTGACCCTGGATCTTTTGAAAAATCCACTGATGCAGTATTATCACAGTACAATGTGATAGAGTCTTTACTACTAGGTACCACATCAAGCACTTGGATGAAGTTTCAAATCCATATGGCTTATTTGGCTTTATCAAAAGCCGCTATATACTCGGGCCCCGCTATAGAATTTGCATCAAATGGTTTCTTTGAACTCTTCCATCTCACATCCCCTCCATTGATACTGAAAACATATCTTGATTGCAACTTCAGATCATTCTAATCTATTTTAAAACTAACAATAGTATGCCCTCTAATGAAAAGTTCCCCATCTCCTTTAAAAAATTGGAATATATCATTAGTTATTCTTAGATAATTAAGGATTGTCTTAACAGCATTCCAATGATGTTATCCTAGATCTCAGTGCAGAGACAACATCAATTCTAGTACATAACATGGAATACATAATAGATCCTATAGTCAAAGCATGTGGGATCTTACTCATTCTATCTTTCTCTTCTTGTGTCTTGGGAAACGTTTTCTTAGAAAGATATAAACCATGTGACACTAGAACCAACCCCCTCTTGGATTGTTCCATGCTATATAACTTTAGTATCTAGTTAATAAATGTACTTTGACATAGTCCAAGTATCCTCTTGGATCTATCATGAATGATCTTGATCCTTAGAATGCAGGCTGCTTCACCTAAGTATTTCATAGAGAAGCACTTGTTCAACTAGTCATTTACAGATTGTAAGATTGGTATGTCATTTCTAATAAGTAATATGTCATCAAAATATACAACTAGGATAGCAACTAACTTCCTATTAAACCTTTTGTAAACACACATCTCACATTCATTTTTAATGAAACAAAATTATTTTATAGATTCATCAAATTGAATGTTCCATGAACTAGATGATTTATTCAATCCATAAATGGATCTTTGCAACTTGAAAATCCTTTTGGAATCACCTGGTGTCACAAAACCTCCTGGTTGTATCTTATAGACATCATCCAAAATATTCCTATTAAGGAATACAGTTTTCACATTCATCTTGAAATTATCATAATCATGGTAAGATACTATGAAAAATATGACTCTGATGGATTTAAATAGTGAAAAAAGCTAAAAATATTCATCTTAGTCAATTCCTTGATGTTTTTATACCCTTTAGCAACTACCCTTACTTTATAGGTACTTACTTTACCTTCCATGTTCCCTTTCCTCTTGAATACCTCATTACTCCCAACAGGATTTACATCAACTAGCACATCGACCAGCACCCAAACTAGGTTTTGATACATGGAATTCATTATAGAATTCATAGATTCTAGCCATATTGTGTCTTATGGGATCTATACTACTTCTTTTTACAAGAGAGGATCATCATGGTCCAATAATAATGACTCTCCAAACTCCGTGACTAGAAAGCCATATCTCTATGGTTCCCTTACAACTCTTACACTCCTATGTAGTACTTGTGTTTAGGAACCATGTCTTCCATAGGGACATGTGGAACTTATTCCTATACCAACTCTTATGTGTCTTGTACATCAACTTTATAGAAGTCAATCTTGCTCTCACTATCCTTTTTGAGGATGTGCTCCCTCTCAAGAAAGACAGCTTGTTTAGAAACAGTCAATTTCTTCTCTGAGGGATTGTATAGGTATTATCCCTTTATTTCCTTAGGATACCCTATAAATATAAACCTTGTTCTGCAGAGTGATGTTTTTTTTCCTGAAAAAGCCTTAGAAAATGTATTGCATCCCCATACACATGTATAAAATAATCTAGGTTTCTTTCCACTCCATATCTCGAATGGAGTTCCATCTAATGATTTAGTTGGTAATAAGTTTAATGTGTATGTCTTAGTTTTTAATGCATATCTCAAAAAGGATAATGGAAGACATGAGTGACTTATAATTGACCTTATCATGTCCAAAAAGTTATGGTTCCTCTTACTAACACCATTCCACTATGGTGTATAAGGTGGATTTTGTTGAGATAGAATCCCAAACTCTCTTAAAAATAAATGAACACTTGGTTAAGATATTATTCAAATTGATCCAATCGAGGGTTTTTTATTGTCTTACCAAGCTGATTCTCTACTTCATTCATGAATTCCTTGAATTTCTCAAAGGACTTGGAGTTATACCTCATCAAGTAAATATTTCCAAATCTACTCAAGTCATCGGTAAAAGTTATGAAATAAGAATATAAACCTCTATCTTCTACTAGAAATGGTCCACACACATTAGTGTGTACCAATCCTAGAAGATCTATCACCCCTTCACCCTATCCACCAAAGGGAGGTTGGGTTATTTTCCCTTATGAACAAGTGTGACATCTATCAAGTGGTTTTATCTTAGAAGAGTCCAAATAACCATCTTGATAGAGATTTGTCAAGCACTTCTCATTTACATGACCTAGATGGTGATGCCACAACTGGGTGTTATATGTGTCATGTGAACTTGATTCATTATTGATTTCCAACATTCATTTTTCATAATTTAATACATAGAGACCTTTATTTAAATGTAGCATACCATAACATATGTTTTCCTTATAAACAAAACAACTTTTATTTCCAAATATTAAAATAAACCCATCTATATCTAAACATGATACATAAATTATGTTCATGGTAAAATTTCATACATAATAATAGTCGTGTAAAACCAAAATCATCATGATTGGAAACGAAAGGTGGTAGTCCCCAATGGCAAGAGAATCCATCCTCAAACCATTGGCAACTCATAGACCCCCATTTCCCCTAGAAATTATCCAAAATCTACTCAGTTCCTACATTTTAATATAGATGTGAGAACTACAAGATATATCTAATACCCAATGTGTAGAAATGGAAATATTTCACTCGATAATGAACGTATCGTTGGCTTCCCCTTACCTCTGGGTGCAGTTCCTCTTCAATTGGTCTGACTTTCCACAAGGAAAACATACTACCTCCCTTTCTGTGCCCTGCCTTTGGATCTTATTCTTCTTGGTCAGATGGTGCTCGAGGGATTTAGACTATTTGTAGGTCTTAGGTCCTTTTAACTTGTCCTTCCTCTTCCTATTCACCATAAGGACTATGGGTTTGTTACGCCCCATGTCCATATCCACTTGGTGAATCAGGGTTATAAGTTCTGATAGACTCTTCACATTATTTCTCTTATTATCATTCACAATAAAACTAAAGAAGGTCTTGGGTAGTGATAATAGTATGAGATCTATCCACAAATCATCTAGGAATTTAATCCCTATGATGTCCAGATGCTCACTGTAGCCAATAAGCATGACTACATGTGGCCCCGCTAGAGCAGACTCTCCAAGCATAGTGGTGAAAAAATCATTAGAGATCTCATACCTCTCTTGCCTCACCTTCTCTTGATAGAGATCTCGAAGGTGATACATCATGATGTAAGCATCCATTTACTCATGTTTCTTCAAGAACTCATTGGTTATGGATTATAGCACGAGGAACTGAACATTTGAGGGATCATTCAGATGTTTCTCAAACACAGATAGCTCTTCATCACTTTACACATTTCTAATATCAACTGGTAAAGGTTCTTCTCAAACAAATCGTTTCCTTCCATGTTTTAAGGATGGGCCAAATGTGCCATTTCCACTCCTAGAAATTAGTGTCGGTGAGAAGTTTTTCCTTCTCGAGTATAGATCGCAATGATATGTTTTATGTCATTTCAATGTCGTTTCTACAAATAAGATGAATATATTTTTAGTAATTTATCTGATAAAATTAAGACAAATAAATAAATAAATATTCATTAGTCTCCCACTAGATTATCGAATTTTAGTAACCCTCACCATTGGCTTCAGAATATCCTATTTCATGGATATTCTAGTGGAAAGGATCCATATTTCCCTTCTCATTATCTCAACTTTGGATAGTAAATAAATTTGAAAGGTTTTAGGTGGGAATTATAAATGTTGACTATATTAACTCGTAGCTCCTTGATCCGTTGAGTGGAATATTCAATCTTGAAATCCTAAATTTTAGATTTCCTCAACCTTTGCCTCTCAATTACACCAAGTCCATCTTAGGAAGTCAACTCTTTATTTAAACTAATTCAATTCAACCCAAAACCTTAAATTATAATTCCTCAATAATTGAAAGCATGCCAACTTTGAATGGTCAAGCACTTTGAACTATGGTTCAATTCTAACCAAAGTAATGGAAGGCTATACCAACTTAATATTTTTATTGAGGGATTTTATCCTTTATACGTAAATTGTCTTTTATTATCTTTTCACATGATTTTCAATATTAAGTGGGATAATCTTAAGTGATTAACCATATATTAGATAATATTTACTCATAAGACAATTTATTTTAGTTCCATATTTCATGCTTGTTAATTAATTAATTATGTGATAGCGACAAAACATCCATAATGAATAACCATACAACTGAAAGAAATAAAATAAAGGATATGATCATGATCTTATTATAATGGTTAGTTTATCTAGTAGTTGATAAACTAACCAATAACCTAGGGAAGAAACACCTTGAACCAATTAGGTTCATGTTTATAGATTTCACATGTCCACCTTTGTATCTCCATGGATTGGTTTTTCCTCAGCTCCTAACATGAATAGCCTCCACTAACTTGGGATCTCTATCCATTACATATGATTTTATTCACATGCATGTGAGCGGTAAAAGGTGGTTTACATAGAAGAAACCATGGGCACACGATCCCTACATATTAATGAGGAGAGAAGGCATATAGTCCAACAATTAATTTAATAATAAATTAAAAGAAAATAAATCACATACAAAGGTATGTTCTAGCTCATGATCATCCACATGCATGAAATGAATTGCGTATTTAATAAAACTAGCATTAAATTCTTTAATTGTTATTATTTAAGATAAACCATGCTCAAATCGATTAATTATTATCTTTAATTAATCAATCCTTTTATCTTAAACCTTTTTTGAATTTCCTTGAGAATCTCATCCTTTATCATTTTAAACAAATTCATAAATTCACTTAAAATTAATTGTGTACATGACTTATACAATGGAGGTAACCTGGTGAATACCCATCCAAAACTACCCAAAATGTATTATACTTGTATACACATTATTTTTTGGACATATAGCATGAAAATAGAAAAATAAGTGTTATACAACTCATATATGTTGTGTAGATCTTGAATATTACATAGATGTTAATCAAACATATATATATATATATATATATTAAATCCCATCACATGGAATGTCCCAACTTTATTCCCACATGAATGTACATGTCTCAAGGGTTACATAATATAATAAATTTTAAATCTATGTAACCGGTAAAAGTACACGGAATTCAAATCCTATCAATATAGTGTGTACATTCTTCACTATGTATCCAAAGAACATGCCTAGGGACTCGGCGGGTGAGGTGTACTTAGGAAATCTTGGAGTATGTGGTGTGTCCAGGGGTCCACGAACCGTTTTGACTCTGTGTTACATAGTCACCAGTTGGGTAGTTCGTGTCTGGAATACACATCAAGACCCTGATCCAAAATTGACTACACATTGTGTCCAGTGGGCCACACAGCGTGTAGTCTGGCTGACTGTGTGCAAGTCTATCCTAGTTAACATGCAGTGTAATAATTAACTCCATCGCATGTCATTAATGCACATGGGTTGATTAATTGCTGAACTAATCCTGATTCATTGAACAAAACTACACTACGTGAAGATCCAACTACATTGTGTGTACTCTAGTGTTACTTGGAAAGAAACCATGGCACCTCTATATGAGTTCCTTAATTTAATTTTAATCAAAAATAATAATTATTTTTGTTAGATCAACAAGAAATGAAAGAGGAAGAACAAATCTCATAATTCATATTAAAAAAATAATGATTAAAGTTTAATTGAAAAACTAAATTATTAAATAATAAAGTATCAATGAATTATTTAAATAATTATAAATAATAACACTCCCCCTCTGATACCACTTGTAGGTTTAGGCCATAGCAGAAGCACGGGAGGGACAGTGCCCAACTTTAATTTTTTCCATATTAAATGAATAATCTAGGATCAATACAACAATGAATTCCATTATCCATGGAATGTAATCAAGGATTTAGAAAAAGGAATAGAATCCCAGAACTAAGAGATACAATCCAAAATATTTTGTTTATAATTAATTTAATTAAATAATAATTACCTTCAAGGTTATTCTTTCTTCATTGATGAATTCGACCATAGATATGTAGGTGTACCATCAATTTATTATAGAGATCAAAGGTATATATCCTCTAGAATTGATCTGCATGTGTTCCCTATATATTTGGACATCGCTGAAGGAGTCTCTTGGTGCTAACAAGGAAGATCCTTGCGCTTGCGATGTCCACCTTCAATCACCTTCAAAACCACTTCCAAAGCGGTATCCATGATACCTTGGAGGGGGATCTCTCTCATTCTAGGGAGTGTTCTTGGAGAGGGATTAACTCCCTATTCTTGAGCGATTTTCTCTAATTTGTTGTGCACAACTAACGTCCCTGGGCTAGCACTATTCTAATAATAGAATAATATAACTAGGTATTTAATTAACTAGGGTAAAATAAATAATTTTCACAAGTGCCTTAATTATTTTATTAATCCTAGCGAAACCCCCATGTCAACATTATTATTTTCTGACATGCACTAATCTTGTGAGTTATAATTAAATATTATTTAATCAAATAATATTCAATATTATTATTTATCACTTGACCATTAACTCGTTTCTCCAATCCTCCACCATATTTATCAAACCTTGAATAATGAATATTTATTTATTAAATAAATATCAATGCATTATTCACCAATAAATATATAAATATTATATTCACTAAATAGAAAATAAATATTTATTAATTATTCCACTCACAATAAATTCTATCGAATAACTAGTGTCGAAATAAATGTGATCATGCATCCATGAATAATTATTAAACCACAACCAAGAATAATATTAATTTAACTTATTTAAATAATAAATAATATATTATTTAACATATATACTAGATACACTTAGTGTGTGACCCTCTAGGACTCTTTCTTAGTGGCATTAGGTGGATTAGCCTAAATTCCAAGTTTAGTATCTAATAGTATGCCAAGGCACCCATAGAGAAATAATTTAATGTTGTAACAACATTTCAGTTCATATGAATGCTTATCATTTAATATAATCCTTTTTTATTGATATATCTAAACAAGCGGGTTGCATGTAAGTGCCATCAATCCATGTGATTGATTTCTCATTCTTTGACTTCCTAGAAATTGAACATGCCTATAGAATACCATGGTCATTGATTTATTTAGGACATATTATTTCCATCAAAGGTCTTGAGATATCAACTTTCATTATGGAACAGATGTTACAAATACTTTCTCACATTATCCCTTAATGAAGTATTAATCATGACGCACCGAACATATCCTACCTCTCTGCAAACATATGTCATCATGCTTTTCACCAATACATCTTAGTGCGTGATTCATAATACACATTAATAAAAATATTAAAGTCTAATGACAGAAAAAACATGTCCACATATAGGAACATCCAATGACACGAATATATGTGGATTTCTTACTAGCAGGTCTCGTTCTCATAATATTCTCCTGGACATTATCAAGTGTGTACACCATGAGAAGGTGCCTCAAAGTCCTATGAGTCTCCACCCATGATAGCCTATATCATTTGTGTCACTTCAAATGATATAATATAGTTATATAACATATGTTCATTAATAGTGTCATGGAAATTTTGGGTTCTCATCATAGAAGGGATCCACTATGACCTTTTAGTGAAGTTGTTACTCTTAGGACAATATCACATACAATGTCATGTAGAAGAAAAATCATGATGTGATAAGGAGTTTATTAATATCCAACCAATGAATATATGTTTATCATAAAGAACAAATAAGTTGATTCTAGGGTACCAAATCCCACACATTTCAACTATGAGCCTCATGTTTAGTGATTGATAATGTTTAATCATGCAAACACTTTATCAACGTCCAAAGTTAGGTGAGAAAAAACATGTCCTCCTATAAAGGAAAAACCTTATCATTATTTGTATGAGCTTGTCTAGTAAAGCATATAATTGTGTGAAAATGGTTTATTCATTCATGGTATACTTATGGCCCGCCTTAGTTATCAAAACCATCAACTCCTTAATAAGGGATTTCATTTGGAGTGGTAGTATAGTTGAAATAAATATCATCACCATCTCATGGAATAAGTGTTGTTTTCCTTATTCTCTTGGTGGTCTTAGCGTCAAGAATTTAACACATTTCAACCTGTCCATATGGGACCAATTCATCTAGAAGCTCATTTAAAAAAGTACTAATTTTCTAACATTTCTCAGACTCAAGTTTCATGATAAATTGAAGGTAGGGAGTACCTGAGACATGGAACCCATGGTTTGGACTGGCCTTAAAACTATTTCAAAAAAATTCTCAATCGTATTCACTGGTCAATAAGTGTTCATTCCTCTCTAAATTACTGGAATGAAAGTTGGTTTGGATGCCCTCTCATGGGTGGGATTTCCTCTTCAAACTAAGACATCAATCTTTGATGCTCAATTAGGGAATAAATGTCTAACATGGATATGCTCTGAGATGACATTAGATAGGATTTTTCAAGATATGGTTTTATAAACCAGGAAGACATGTTGGTATGGGAATTTTCCCCCAATGGGAAACTTGACTCTAAAACATTCTATAAACACTTTGTCTTAGGCCCTTGAAAATGGATTGTCCAAATCAATAAAAATTGGATTACCCCTTCTAGGTTTACTCTGTTCTAGAGGTGTCATATCAAAAAAATACATGTTTATGTCAAACTCTTATAGGTGAGAATCTCTCTATTATCAAGTTGATTTCATTTCCACCTACACTATGAAGATATCAACCACTTATTTATCTATTGTCACTCTGCCTCCTCATTGTGGAAATCCATTTCAGATTTATTTAGAGTTCAACTCCCTAGTACTAGTATAATTAATGATTTTGTGCATGCGCTGCAAGAAATCCAGATGTCAAACTAGATTTCCAATATTTTTAATACATACTGTGTTAAATTAGTGCATACCATCTAGAGGGTCCAAAACAAATCCATTAATGAAGAGGCATGCGTCAATGTCAACACAGATTTTCCCTAAATTGTGTATGCAGTTCAGTATGCTAACTCAGTGTACAGTACTCACTACAAAAATTCAGTGCATGACTCCATGGTACTGAGAATACTGAAAGTGCATGGTAACTATCCTCCTCCACATCAAACTTTGTAGGTTTTCTGGTATCCACCTTCCTCAAGATGGAAAAAATGTAACTCTAATGGGGTATCGAATGGAAATCCAGGGTCATCAGGTTATGGATGTGTCTTCAAGGACTCATCTGGTGATGTTATTGAATGCCAATATAGATAATGTGGAATAGAAATGGCCCAGGAGGTAGAGATGAATGAAATGATTAAATTTTTCATGGATGATAAGAAAAAGAAATAGGAAAACATCTATTTTGAATGTGATTCTACTAACATTGTTCAAGCTATCAGATCTGGGAAGGTCCACCTTTCATAGAAACTGATAGCGAAATGGGTCAATTTCCTTGATCATCTCTATTATATGAGCTACATTATTACACATGTCTACCATGAAGCCAATTCCCTTGAGGATTTGCTAGAAAACAATGGAGTTAATGAGGAGGTTTATTTATTTTCTAACACTCTTCCCGATGAACATCTTCCAAGGTTACAAAGGGACAAATGTAAAATCACAACCTTTAGACTGATGTAATCCTTCTTTTAATTATTTTATGATCCTCAAATCTCATTTTTATCAAAAAATATTTAAATAAAAATAATAGTTTTTCAAATTAATTTAATTTTTAAAAGTTTAAATTACCCATTATATGATCTATAAATAACACAAACATGATTCCATTGGGTCTGGGATTTCAGAAGGAGTCCAATTCACTTTTACGTATAAAAAATAGGTACCTCACATGCCCCCATGCATGGTATTTATCCCAACCAATTAGGGGGTGCCATGTGTCACCCTCATGTATAACATACATGTTACCCAACCTTGTTAACCCAAACATATCATGTGAATTATTCATGATCATACAATCGTTGATCGAATAGTAATAATCCCCCAGTGCAACCCAAGTAGAGACATTACCTCATGGACGATGTGGATACGTGGAAAGCAATTTTATTAGATGAATTAGATATTAATGGTTCATTCCATATTTCCACCACATCACCCTCACCAAGGATGACATGACACAACAATTATCATTTTATCAGATGGATTAGACAACTATTTTTCATCACCTTACAAGGATTTTCTAAATATTCTTTAATTCAACATATAATATAAACTGTCATTGATCTCTTGATTGGTTAGTCATCATGCTCCAGTTAATCCCTTTTACATCTAACATTGTATCCATCACTTCATCATTGTTATCCACCACTCCTTGTATTTTAACTAGGTTTGACTATGTCCAAACTTCAACAAAATTCAGGGGGTGGTATTTCTAAACACCCTAATTTTAGATCTAGTATTTTTTTCTCTAAATTCATTAGTAAAGCACCACAAAACTAAGAGTAAAATTGAATAATATGGAAAATAGTATCTAAGAGTTATCTTGATATACAAATCCTACTGCAGTGATTCCTAAGGTAGTGTACACTTATTATCAAGTCATTTCCAACAATTTATCCTTTTTTTTAATCAATCAAAAAAATTTATTAAAATATTTCTAAAATAAATACTTTAAAAATTATCATAAATTTATCTAAATATTCATTCATTAGATTTTTAAGAATCTAAATATTGTAAATTCATTATGAAATAAGGAACAAACTCAAATTAAGTTCAATGCTTCAAAGGTTTTATTAGAAAATTATGGAAGATAATTTTTTCTAGAATAAATGAATTTTGATGAAAATAACTATACTCATGTTTTTTCCTAGAAACCCCCAAACCCAGATCTTTAAATCTTAGGTGATTCTCTATAATGACTCCTCTAAGGTGGTGCCTCCCATAAACCCTATTTTCCTTCAATATGGTGAATTTAGAAGGGATAATTTAGGTTATTTTATGTATAAATAAATTATAATTTTTTTAATAATTCATTAAAAACTCTTCACCACCATTACACACATCCACAACTATTCCGAAACATTATAAAATCATCTATCCTAGGGTAAACACTTCATCATGAACTCAAATACATAATCAATTTTCCAATATCACACCCCAAGATAGTGAATTTATAATTTATTCATTTTTAGTTAAGAATTAAAATTTTCACTAAAAATAACCCATGATGATCAACCAAGTCACTAAATAACTTCATTTTAATTTAAATGAGTTCTAAAAACCATTAAACATTGAGTCAGATGTCAGATTCTAACTATGAGTAAAATAATTTTTCGGTAAACACCTATACTGTTATATAGATAATCCTACCTTTCAATGCTAACTATTATTTTAATTATATTTTTTCTTTTTTACATTTTTAATTATTTGTTATTTGTAAATTTATAAATTTAAATATTCTTTAATTTTAATTATATTTTTTAGAAAAAATATTTATTTATTTTTTCTGAACACATTGTAGAGAACATTTAAAATATTATTTATATATATTTATTCAAATTTTCTATAAACACATAATATATGAAATTTTGGATAAATGTTCATAAAAATGTTATTATGTATAAATTTATATAATATAGGCTTTATATTTGTTATTTTATAAAATTTATATACCTATATATTATTATTTATAAGTAGGTTTTTAAAATACATATTTTATGTTATTTAAGAATAAAAAATGATGCATTATATGCATACCATATCAATAAATTTTTTTAGCTAAATATGAATATTTTTAATCCAAAAAGGATTAATTTGTATCAAAAATGAATGTATTTTAGTAATATGAAAAAAGAGTATGAGAATGGGATTAAAGAGATCATCAAGTTTGCAAAAAACATGAAAATGTCCCTTCTCGTATCATTTGTTCTTGTCTACATTTTTTACAATAGATAAATTTGTCTAGATGAGTTGGATAAATAATAGATAATTCATGGATTAGATGAAAGTTATAAATTATAGACTAAACATGGGAAGGAACCAACATTATCAAGTGGCTGAGATAATAGTACGATTTTTGGACCATCTGATATGAGTACAACTATAAACAATGATGAACATTGTACTAAGGAAATACTAATTGTGGTTAAATATTACATTCATGATTGTTAAAAACTATTTTAGAATTTTAACAGTAGTGAAATGTTGTTACTGTGTATTGGTTATACTGAATACACAACATTTTCAGTCATAACAAATCTATATAACTTGAAAGATAAAAACTGATATATTGACACTAGCATTATAAAAATACTTCTTAACTTGAATTATTTGTTATTATAAGATAATGATATTCATTTTCAATCAAATTTTGATAAAATAATTTTATGTTAAATGGGTGTGACCTCTGAAAGAATACATGCTTGTCCAAATGACTTTATATTGTTTCTTAAGGACCATGAATCACTTAAAAATCCCTAAGTGTGTTGTAGATAAATCAAAGAAATATAAATCAAGTGATTTGAATATTTTATAGAACTTTAAAATAATTCAAATGTTTAATTACTATTTAAAAGTAATGATACTACAAATCAATTGATGTGGCATGAAAATACAAGGATTCATCACTAAGTAGGCCCTCTTCAATTGAGGAAAATTGATCATGGTGATCCTAAATTTAGAAAAAAGATAATCAATCTCATTATTGTGTTATATATATATAATAAATAGTTTTTTTGTATTAAGTATCACTAATTATACATGAAAAATTATGGTGGTAAATTATAAATTTCTATTGAGGTTATGCAAGAAGAGAAAGTACATTATGTTATCTCTATTTTTTTACTAAAATAACCTGGTAATGATATTAATGTTTATTTGGATTCATTTGTCAAAGATCTAAAATTGATATATAATATACTAGGCAAGTTGTATGATGATCATAGAAATTAAGTATCCATGTGGAAGTCAATGTTTTTTGGTATGATAAATTTCCTTCCTAGTTATGGAAGTTTGTTAAGATATAGAATTAAAATAGATTTATTTTTGTCCCATTTATAAAGATGGTACACACTTAATTAGGTTTAAACATTCTTTTATGATACTCTTGGTAGTAAATTATATATTTTTAAACATATGAATTAAATATTTATCATAGATGATATCATTTGATGGGAATTTGGAAGAAGGTCAGCACCTTATCTATTAATAGATGATAAGTAGATTGAGAAAGTAAAGGATATTATATCATTTTTTGGAAATTTTTTTGAAAAAAAATTATTAAAACATGTTGTAAAAACTGATCAGTTTTCTTCAAATTACTATTTTTGATGTTTTTTTGAATTTTACATTATCTTGATGTCATTCATGTCGAAAAAATATATGTGATAGTTTCATTGGAAAATTACATAAATAATTTATTAAAACAAAATATGGAATCAAGTCTTGGTTAGAAATGATTGATATGGGTATAATGAAATATTCAACACCATTGAAGGAAAAAAGAAATATATTTCTTCCTCCAATGACTTACACTCTTTCCATGTAATAGATATTTCAATTTTTCAACTTACTAAATGGTGTAAAGGAACAAAAGTTTTATTCATAAAATATCAATAATATAATATCGATGAATTAATTGAACAAAAAGTTATTAAAATCACATTATTTTAATTTTTTGAAACATGATTTAATGCATGAGGATTTATGCACTATTCTATTTAAAAATTTATTACACACAATACCCAAGATTGATTATTTTTTAAATCTATATAAAGTAAAGGTGTATACCTAGATAAGTTAGTAATTTTTTAAAATGAAATTGTTTTCATATTATATGAATTATAGAAATTATTCCCACATATATTCATTGATAAAATGGTTCACTTGGTTATATATATCTAACTATGTATTCATGTGAATTATAGATGGATGTACCGCATTAGATGATATATGAAGATTTTGAAAGGTTATGTAATAAATCAAAGCCTCCAAAAATGTTGCATTATTAATTGTTATATTATTGATAAAGTCATTTATTTCTATATAGGATATTTTTCTAATATAGATAGAAATGGTCTTGAAAAATCTCATCACATTGGGAACATTTTGGGTGAAGGGATTTCAAGAATAGATGTTGTCTCAAATACCATAATTGAGAGGGATTTGGGTGACCTTTACATTTTATATAACAGTATAGATATTAGTCCATATATTAATACTAAATAATTAATTATTAGATATTTAACTCCATTAAGGGATGAAATATGGATATCAAGTACACATATTCAATAGTTTATAAGATGGTTTTGATACCATACTTTATTGAATTATCTATAAATGTAAATTCAATTTCATAGAATTTTTAATGGATAGATAAAGGACCAAGTTTACAGGTATTATATTATAATGATTAATTAACTAATAGTTATATTTTCTATGAAAAGGAACATGAGGAATGTAATACATGGAAAATAGTTAGTTTAATCATATGAGGAATGAATGAATGTATTTTTCAATAAGGATAGAAATCCAATTTATGTGAATATGTTATACTATTATATCCTCAAAAAAATATGGGATCTAGATTATACAACATTCCAAGTGTTGATTTTTAGATGAAAATGGGTTAATAGTAGGATTCTAGTCAAAATTGATAAATTGGGATTCAAAAATGTGGATTTAAGTAGGTATAGGTGTAGGGATTAACCGTTTATATTGTAATCATAGGAAGTACAAGTATTTTACATGTTGGATCCAGTAAACATAAATAGGTCAATTATTTTTTTTGGTGAGTAAATCAATTGCTATTTAAAATGAAAATTTTATTATGTATGGTCCTTTAAATAGGATGTCACAATCATTTCATAGTGGTACCAATATAGATGAATTATTTTATGGTATATCGTACCACATTAAGTGTATTTTTATAGTTCATAAAGGCGGTAAATTCCTTTAACATTTAAAGAAAAATAGTGTTCAATAAATTGATTAAATGTTATTGATTATTTTTTATATAAAATGTTTTTATTTATAATATTTGGTATTAATTACATTATTTAAATAATTAAAATTAATTATTTAAATTTTTTTAAAGATAATGTATTTTCTACTAACTGGTGCTACCAATCTCGAGGAATAACATAGTGGTGATTTTAAAATTGATAAAAAATATAATATGAGTTACATTCTAGAGGTGACTAAAAACTTAAATGTGATTAGAATGTTATATAATATAATTATTATATAGGTGAAAAGTTGGAAAATTAATAAGACTAAAAAAATAGGAGTATTGTAGCACAATGGTGTTAATAAAAATTATAGAAGTGAGAAGTGGAGGTTGAAAAGTCAAGGTTGGATGAAATTCTTATGGTCAAATTATTGACCCAAAGAATTATATTTTCATTTTCTATATAGGGATCAGTAGTCAAATACATTTTTTGATTGATATAGATGTGTGGAATAATTTTATGCATATATTGAAGGAAATAATTGGGGAATAAATTAGGTTAATATTATAATATACACTCTATTTTATTAAAAAACATAAAATGTTTATTTACTCTATCATATTTTTCATAGTACATTTATATTAGAAGACTATAGGATGAAAATCATATTTATTATTTATGTAAGGATTCATATATCATTTTAGGTTCATCTTACCAAATACCATATTAGGGATGTTAAGGGGAATGTAAAACCCCTCCCACTAACTTTATAAGAACATGTCATACTCTAAACATCATTGGATGCTTTCAATGTCCATTTAGATGAGGAATCATTTATGTTTTATTATAATTGACATTATTTTATTTTAAAGTAGTTTATTAATAATTTTGAATCATAATTGTTGATTTTTGGAAAAGTAATAGAGTGAAGAAAATTTTTATCATGTATTAAAACCACCATACCACTATCATAAGGCAAGGATAGGGTGTGGTTCACTTGACCAAAAAATTATATGTATTTTAAATATATACTAAAACATTTATGTGATATAAAATAATGGAATGATTATATTTTTTTTGTTTATATAGATATTAATCAAAAAAAATATCATGTCATGTCCATCCCATGTCATGTGCTATTGAAGGAGGATCATGTAAATAAAAAAAGAGTAATAGTATAAGAAAACACTCAAAAATTATGGAAATCATGTGTAAGTATGACATAATAGAAGTTTTATGTGAATTAAAATAGTATTACATAGCACTGAATACTTAGTTTCTTATATGTTTATTTGGTTTAGAAAAAATCATCATCATCAACCATAGTTGAATAACAAGTACTTTTTGTAACACTAAAGTCTACAGAATAATATGGACACATTAGAGGTGCAGGTTTCGAAGAATCACCATGAGAATTCTTTGGGAAAGTTAAATCATATGTGGATATAAAAAGGGAAATAAAAGATATTTGGAGGGTTCTATATTCTCTAAAGTAAACCATTAGTATAATGGACGAAATAATAGATCAGCTTCATTAAAGCAATCAACTATAAGAATAAATACAAAAAAACACACTATGAAGATCCACCCCCCTAATTTTGAGGCTAGTAATTCCCCTTAAAGGAATATATTACCTCAGGTAATTTTTTTAATATTATATTTTATATATAAATCAAATAAACATTGATACATTTCTTATAAAACAAGTATACAGGGTTAAATTGATTTTCATTTATATATATCTATGCACACTCGCCACCTTATTATGATTGGTACAATATATAATATCTAAGGTGATATTATATATAATAAAAAATTCAAAAGATCATTTGAGATTTTTGATTCATGTATCTCATGATCCAAGCAATAATTTACGTCCTCCCCTTAATGATCTTGTTATTCACATGGTCAAATTTTTAGTGGAACTTTCATAGCATGTCTATTTAATATTATAATGAAACTCAATGATAATAAGGTATATTATTTATGATTTATTTTATATTAAAAAAAATTTAAATTAGTTAAATAATGTTTGAAGTAGGTATGTTATTATTGAAGGGGAAACATAATGTCATGTCATGATAATCTAAAGGACCATGTATTTAAGGATACCTTTAACCTACTAATTTAATAATATTATTTATTAATGTTATAAATTCATATAGATTCAACATTCCAATATAGAGATATTATTTATATTTAATTTGAATATAAAATGTATGGATTGGTTATTAATTATATTATTTATCTTGATAATGTAAATAAAATTATAAAGTATAAATGTTTGAGAGCCTTGGTTGAGAATTTCTACATGTGGTACATTTTCATAATTAGTTTGTATAATAATTGAAATGGTATTTTTCTTAAAGTTAAATACTATTAATATTTTCTATAGGCATATATATCACATCTATGTAAATGGAAAACCAATTTGGATTCATTAGTCCTCATGAAAACTATATAGAAAAATAATAAATGGATAAAAATGAAATTGTTAAAAGAGAACACCTAGTGGATATAACATTTGAAAAGAAAATAAGAGATTATAAATTTTTCACAATATCAAGAATACAAGGGTAAACACTACACTCAAATTTTATAAAATATATTTTCATTTTTTTCCATCCTTTTTATTTTTTTCAAGACTCACTAATGCCTATTGCGATCAATTTGGATACTTAAAGATATATTTTTTGGAACCAATGCATGTGTATCCAATAAATTGACAAAATTTGATGTCCCTTATGAACTTATAATACATTATATTCAGAATTTTATAACAAAACATCAAATTATATCTTTTATTTTATGTTTTGACAGAAGAAATTATGATTGTATGGTGTTTATTTATCATAAAAAACATGGTATGAGGATAGTTAGCGTGCATAATAAACCTATGAGTTTATACCAGAGGATAAGTATTAATGTATATATATTAATATTTCACTTTAAAAATATATATCAAAACAAATTAATTATATTTATTAATGTTTATTCAAGATCTAAAACAAAATAATCACATAGATTGTCATTATTACATTTTTTAATTTATGAAAGATATCAAATTTGATCCATAAAAATTCATGGTCAAAGATGTATTTTTTTTATTAGTTACAATTTAATTTAAAATATTTGTTAACCATTTGTATATATAGATTTTTAAAGTACTAATAGGATTATTATAGTCCATGTATTCAAATGATTAAATAGATTTTTTTAGTAAGGATTGGGTAGTTTACTAGATTTCAAAATGTTTGAAGGCATCATTAAGAGGTAATTTCATAACATATTCATCAAAAAATCACTGACATCATAAAGAGGTGGTATATAATCTAATTATTTGGTTTATATTATTTATACTAATAATCATTATTGGTGAAATTTATTTTTTTATATGTGATTATAATCTTATTAAATGACATGGAATATTGAGTATATTAAAAAATTAAAAGAATAGTATTGAATAGAAAAGGATACACCAATTATAGTGGTATAAGACTATCAATAACTATATCAATCTTTTTATAAACATTAACCACAACACCAAGAAACATGATTTTAATTTTTTATAAACAAATATCTTTTATATAGTAATTATCATCATTGATGATAATTAAAATGAAAAAGGGATATGTTCATATAAAAACAAACTCAAGTTTCTTTGTATAAGGGTTGAAGTTAATGAAAAAAAGTTATCTAGACATTGAAAATCTCATACTATAATGATTGGTTTAGAAACTCCACTATAAATGTATATATGAAGTATGATAACAAAAAAATTATTTCGAATTATTAATGTACTTTTGATACTAAAAATTTGATAGTGAATTTTATATTTTAATATTTTATATTATAATTATACAACCACTATACAAGTTGATATTGTTCTTATATTTTCATGTCAACAACATCATTCATGAAAATATGTTTATCTACTTTTTTAATTTGAGTTACATGCATCTAAAATAAGTGTCTTCGGTTTAAAAGTGGCATTTTAGTTCAAAATATGTGTCACTTAGTAAAAATAGATCAAACGTGCTCATATTATCATTATACATTAGGAAAATGATCAATTATTAATTTTTAACATCTAAATATTAATTTTATATCAATCTCAAACATGGTGTGGCTAATATGATTGAAAGTTCATGTTTTAAATCTAAAAGTGAAATTTTAGTTTAAAACATGTTTCATATAATCAAAATGGAGAAAACAAGCTCATATTTCCATGATACTTTAGGAAAATCATCAAGGATTTATTTTACACCTGTATTAATTAACTACACATCATTTCAACAAGCAGTGTGGATGGTATGACTGAAAATATACTTCGTTAATTTAAAAATGATATATATTTTAGTTCAAAATAAACATAACATACTCAAAACTAAGAAAATGTTATCTTATTGTTATGATACTTTAGAAATTGATCAATTTTTTATTTAGGACATGTAATAATTAAGAAGATGTCAACCCAACATGTGGTGTGGTTGGTATGATTGAAAGTGATTGTTTTCAATTTAAAATTGATATTTTAGTTCAAAACATTCATCACATACTCAAAACCAGTAAAACATGTGTTAAATATCACAATACTTTGGAAAAATGATTATTTATTAATTTGTAAAATGTTGAAATTAACTATACATCAATCTGACACATAGTGTATCTGATGTGACTGAAAGTATGTATTTTCTATTTAAAAGAGAAATTTAGTTCAAAACAAGAGTCACATACTTAATAACTAAGAAAAAAATATTAGATTATTGTTATACTATAGGAAAATCATCAATGATTAATTTTTTATATTTAAGAATTAAATATATTTCAATTTAACAAGCATCGTGGTTAGTATGACTAAAATTGCATGTATTAAATTTAATAGTGACATTTCAGTATAAAATGTAAGTCACATAGTGAAAAATGAGATATCGGGAATGTATTATTTTGATACTTTAGTAAAATTATGGATGATTCATTTTTGACCTGTAGAAATTAATTACACATCAATCTAACAAGTGTTGTGGATGGTATGAATAAAATTGAATGTTTTAAATTTAAAAATGATATATATTTTAATCCAAAACATGAATCACATTCTCAAAAATGAAAAAATGCATTTGAATTTTCATGATTCTTTAGGGAAAAAACCATGATTCATCTTTTAAATAAAATAATTAATTGAATCTTAAGCTATTTTATAGTGTTTCTATTATGATTGAAAGTGCATATATTCAATTTAAAAATGATATTTTCTTCAAAATGGGTTCCAAATATCCAAAACTAATCAAACATCATTAAATTTTTGTGATACTTTAAGAAAATGATCATTTAATAATTTTTGAAATGTAGGAATTAATTGCATCTCAATTTAACACACGGTGTGGCTGGAATGATTGAAATTGTGTGTTTTTAACTTAAAAGTAACATTTTAGTTAAAAACATGTGTTGCACATTCAAAATCGATAAATCACACTTCTATTGATTTGATACATTATAAAAACAATAAATAATTCATTTGTTTCATGTATTAGTCAACTAAGAATTAATAAGACATGCGGTGTGAATGGTATAACTAAAAAATGCAAGTTTTCATTTTAAAAATGGTATATATTTTAGTTTAAAATGTCAACCACATAGTCAAAACTAAGTAAAAGAACTTGTGTAATCATGATACTTTAAGACAATGAATTATGATTCCTTTTTTACATGTAGTAATTGACATCACATCAATCTAACTTGTGGTTTGGCTCGTATGACAGAAAATTCATATTTTTTATTTTAAAGTGATACTTTAGTCCAAAACATATGTCACGTACTTAAAATCAAGTAAACATGCTCAACTTTTCATACTACTTTCTAAAAATTATCGATTATTCATTTTTGACATGTGGGAAATAACCACACATATATATTACATATATTGTGGTTAGTATGACTAAAATTATGTGGTTTCAGATTAAATGTGACATTTTAGTTCAAAACATGCATCACATGGTCTAGGAATGTCATTATATGAACTTTTAAGAACCTTTATTCAAGTGTAACAAGCTTGATGATAAAAATGGAGGTAAACATGATGATTTTTTATTTACACTAGAAGATTAGAAAATATTAGGTTGCAATGATAACCCTTTAATAATAAACAAAATTCAAAAAAAATATGTTTTTAATCTATGAAATGACTTATAGTTTGTCATTTTTTCAAGAGAAACCCACATTTTATTGATGAACATATTGATGGTGTTGATGATTTATGTGATATACCTCTATCCATGACATGATTATCAAAGGATATTGATGCCCATAGTGTAGACCTGGTTCATTCTATATGTAATGATCATAAAGTAAAGATATGGGAAAATTAACCTTCAATAATCTCTTAATAATTCTTGTACTATATAACAATTTTAGTTTACTTTACAAATTATGAAAACTGTGAATTATAATTTTTTATTAATATTATTATTTATGTTATATATTTTACAAACTATAAAAAATTAGTTGTATAATATGTGGAATTTGATTAAATAGAAAGATTAATTTCTTTACATTTTTTATATATTTTTTAATATAACAATTTTATAGTTTTCATTTATTTATACCATTTTATATCTTATGAATTTTTTTAGTTTTCCCAGCCATCTCTCTAAGTCCAAAGTTTCCTAAACTCTTAGATGGCTCACCTCAACTTATCAGTTTTGTAGTTCACAAAAGCTTTAAGTCTCTTGGATCTAACTCGGGTGGCTCTATTAATTCTTCAAAGACCCTCGTTGAATGATTTCGACTAGTTCATCTCTGAATTCTAGGGGATTCATGAGTGTGTGATTTTCAGTCTTCTCGGCAATCATAATTTGTTGATTCGTTTTGGCTTGGAGGTTGATTTGATTCATGCGTGGTACAATGGTCCATGAAAGTGCCACAATTTCAGGTGTTTCCACTTCAAATGGACATATGATTTTCATATGAAAAGGGATCCTTATTCAGTCGTGATTTGGTTCAGTTTTCCTGAACTCTCCTTGTCTTTTCAAAACCCTTCAATACATAAAATGTTAGGGAATATGGTAGGAAGATTTTTGTGTTCTAATGATAAACCCTCTCTATCATCCATCCAGTTAAACAATGCATATGTGTGGATTTCAATGTTTACAAGCTATCGGTGGAGTGGTTGGGGGTTACAGTTAGTGAATAATTATGGTTAAAACAACTGGTCTTATTTGAATCATGGGTGGATCATTACAAGCTGAGTAGATGATTAGGGCAACTGATGTTTGGATTCCATCACAAAACCAACAGTGAGGGAGTTTCTACAAGGGGTAATAATGTGCCATTGTGGTGGGAGGTGATGTAGTGATTCCTGACTCCCTTACACAAATAGTGGAATGACCTTCAACGGATCTGGAGGTTGTAGACATATTTTCTCACCTGAAGAGGGATTTGGTTTATTTCAAGCAGACCGAGTTGGACCCGCTAGATATAGGGAAGGGAAATGGGACATGCAGTGATGAATCCTTGACCAAAAGGGAATTTTCACCTCATCCAGAGGCATTTTATGAACATAAGGTAATTCCTTCGGAGTCATTGGAGGAAATTAGATATGGCATGGTTTTTGACTCCTCCAAGCAAGGCACTCCAATTGTCAGGGTGATAACTCATAATGACTCAAAGTAGGGTACTCGAACTGAGTTGGTGGTCCACTAGGTCGTAGGCCAATAGCAGACTTAGGAGGCCATCTAAACCTATAACATATTTGATGTTCTAGTGAATTAAGTGTTGGATAAATACTATGATAATGTCATTGAAGAATAGCCAATATGTGGGATAGAGTCTGATGAGGAATACCCTTGATCTTTTTCAGAGGAAAATATGGGAGGGAAGCATAATAAAAGTTCATTTAATGAAATAAAGAAGAAGGGACAAAAATCTAATTCGGACTTAGGTAGTTGCGTCTTGAAAAAAGGGGATAAAAGAAAATGGTGTAGGGATTACTCATACCTTACAAAGCCAATGGAGACCAGGTGAGGTAAGAAATTAAATCCAAGGAGTTGGAGTTCATGATTTCATCTATTGTTAATAACTAGGTAAACCCTTAATTAATGAAGCATGAATTTGATGAGACCAGTGCAGAAACAATTGGTGTGGATGAGGTCAGTAATGGGAAATCTTGGGATTTCATATGCACTCAGAGGAAGAAATGGTGGAGGAGTTTCTCATTATCAATGCTACATAAGAAGATGCTGAGAAGACGATGGTAATAGTGCTTCATGTGGTTACTAATGATGAGAAGGATTCTTGGATTGACAAACAAGACCTTATACAAATAAGGAGTTTCAATTAACAGAAAATATGTAAGGAGGAGTAAATTAGAACTTAAAAGAATATGTCCAATCACTTTGAGTTCATTATTAACGATGATCCATATACAAAGATTCACACTCTCTCATGGAAATTATTTATGGAGGAACTCTCTAATAGGCTTAATTTTTTTTAATTGATTTTTTGATTTCTAATGAGGTATTTCCTCCTATTGGATCTTACATGAATTATCACTTTTACTTAAAAGTGTTTGCTAATAAAAAGTTAATTTTTAGTCATCACTTTCTCATGGTAAGAATCCAGAAAATTCAATTGATTTTCATGATAACACTAATCATATAGGTCCAAATGAGAATACTTATTGTAGTTTTGTGTCTTTACAAGCTCAAAAAAATTGGAATTTTATTTTATGATTGGAAGATTGTTGAACATAAAAAATGAGATCGGTTATGGGAGACTACAATAGAAAAATATTTCATGATAATTTTATCAAATATGGAAACAATTGACTGATTATTATTTCCAATTATATTTCCTCTCATTTATAAAATAATTTTAATTTACCAAATACAAATGAAGACTGGTGACGATACTTATTTTTTTATAAAATATATTGAGAGATTATAAGTCAATATTAACTTCATATTTTTTTGGGGAAATAAAAAAATAAAAAAAATCCAACAATATATATTCTTAGATGAAGAGACACGAATGAAGTGTGTTGAGATTAGATGTTAGGAATAATTTTTGGAAAGTTTAAAATCATATATATAAATTAAATCTTGGTATAATTATTAAAAAAATATTAATACTGATTTTTTATTTCTTAAATAAAAAATATTGAGGAGATCTCAGAAGGTGATTCACATGAAGATCATATATCTTTAATCATTATCAAATAGTGGTTATACATTATTGAAATAGAAAATTATGGCTAAAAAGTTATAGAAATTGATATTTGATTCCACAATCTCCACGGATATTAACCCCGATTCTCCCTATGATCACCGTGAAAAATGTGAAATAGTCTAAATGATGAAAAAGTGGAAATATCATACCAAATAGTTAATGGTGATAGATGATAGAATTTAAAGATGTAATTTTTTTCATCTTATCTCCTTTTCAATTTTCATACAATAATATTATTTTAAAATATATATTATAGTATTTATTTTAGGGACTATAGAGTATAAGATATCTTCATAAAAGTGGGTAATAAGGATGCACTTATGACTCTTTAAGGAAAATAAGAACACTCAAGTCACATTCTAGGATACAAGGTCATTGTTCCTCTTAGAAAAGTTTTTAGTTTTCCTAGTACTTTTTTGATGGATGAAGCATACAAGGGAGAAATATAAAGTTTGAAAACTAAGATTTATGATATGGTCTATTAAAAAGAGGATAATATTAGATCCATGGTGCAGTTGATGGTTATTGACGTGAAGAGACTGTTTCATTTAGGATATCCCAATCCACCTCCACTATGGTCAACCATATACTTTGAGTTATACATTTTGGATCATTAGTATCAAATTGTAGCACATGGTATCACTTATTATATTATGGATTCCTTACATCATCAAAAGAAGGGGTTGGATGAGCTAAGGATGAGGGTATAAGAAATTATAGATACATCATATAGACTGTTGTTTCCAACATATGATTTGGATATAGTTAGATAGAGTATTTTACATTTTTTACTTTTTACATCATTAATTTTATGTCAGATGACCATTGAGGTATGCATAGATTATAATTTTATTTTATATTTTTTTAATTCATTTGATTATTTCCTTATATATATATAAGAATATCTTAAAAGAAAATATTTTTTGATGTATAGGGAAGAAAATTAGGCTTCAGTAACTTCATATATCACTTTCAATATATCTTAAAGACTAACTAAATTATTTATCTATGATTTTATGTTAGAGATTCTCTATTTACTACTAATGACATCAGACATTTTTATACATGATTGTTTAATAAAAATAATAATGAATGAAATGATGGATTTTTTTGTTGATATGTTTGGAATTAGAGTTATTGGACTCTTTTATATGTTAGTAAATTGTAATATTTCTTTTTATTATATGGATTTAACATAATTTACAATGTATTAATTTTTTTAATAGAAATATTCAGAAACTTTTAATCCAAAATGATAAAAAAATGTATTTGTAGGGATTCATGGGGCCATAGTTCATTTATCTAGAATTTTTTACTCTGAATTGTGAAGGTGGAATTGAATATATTTTGAAAATATTTTATAATAAAGAAATAAAGTGTCATATGATTATATATACTGATAGGTATGAAAATATAATTCAGAAAACTTTCGATTATATTATCATATATAATAGTTTTTTATTTTATTGGCCATGGGTTTTTGTCCATTTTCCTTCCATAATAAAATATTATTTCATATTTATTCTCTATAATAAGATATATTCATGATATATTTAAATAAATATTACAAAAGTATGTTATATTATTTAAATTATATTATATAATTGTAACTTGTTTTTTATATTAAAATTTTGAAAATACAATTAGAATAATTTACAGAATCACTGTTTGGTTTCAAATAGATTTCAGACATCTAAAAGCAATAGAATAACACTAAAAAACCCAAACTAAACACAAAATCTATTTATTTTCTTGGAATGAATATAAACAATAAACAAGAGTTACCTTACACAAGTTAATCTGGACTATCAAAAAAATTCACAATTGTTTGATCAATATCACTAAGAAGAATCTAAAAGACTACATCCTTTATAGGTATTAATGGGTCTTTAAAATCACTCAATGATCAAGTAGGATCTATCTCATGATAGGTCTATTAGAACATCGGGTTTAATGGTAGAATATAAATGGGATCTAGTGAGAACATCAATAAGGGAGTTTTGCAGTGAATTAATATAATCCAATGAAATAACTTATCACAAACTATGAGCCTCCATATATAATCTAATAAATGTAACTATAAATAGTATATGAATTTCACAAATTCTTGACCAATTCGGGGAAAATTCCCCAAAATGTTTCATAATGTCTCATCAATTTGTGATTCATTTTTAAACACTTAAATCATCATATGGTGTTGGATTTGGTTCCTAGGACCAACTAATTTATAATTTTGATTACATTTATACTCAAATATATTAATATTAATAAACATAAAATCACATGATTAGTGTTATCTTATGTAACATTAATGTGATAATGTCCTTAGAGTATATGTTTCATTGAAAAGTCATAGTAGTTCAAAGCTATGATGAGAACCTTAAAGTGCTATGATAATATTATTAAATATATATAATATGGATAGATGAAATCCTTTTAATAGTACATAGATGATTTAGGATATCTATATAGGGGGATCATAATACATTCATACTTTTTCTTATATAGTATTCACTTGATAATCTTCAGGAGAGAACATTATGAGAACATGATCTCAATTAGAAGTTCCATATGTCATATCTATTATTGGATATTCCTATTTTTGGATTCCTATAATGGTCCTTCGACTTGATATTATTATTAATGCATATCATGAATCATAAACATTTATTTATTGACAAAAACCATGATGGCATATGCTCGTGGTGAGGTATGATTATTAGGTGCATCATAAGTGATATAATATTAATGAATAATACATGAAATGATTTATCCCTTATAAGTTAATGATTAGACAATAAAAACACATATGTTAATTACATTTTAATGGTATTAAATTTTCATTTTTTATCTTATGGGCCTGAGTTAGTGGATTTTAATTTTGAACATCCATTCTCATCATTTGTGCACTTCATGCCTAATGTACACCAATTTAGGCCCAATGATTCATCTGATTTTAAGGAATGTATTTCTCCATATTTTAATATTATATTTTGGTAAATTTATCTAAACTTTAATATGAACATTTTGAATTCAGTTATCAATGGAGGATTCATAAATAATGATGGTGATATTTGGCGATGAAAGGAAACAATTCTGGAGAAGGCAGATTGGACACTGGTCCACTGATGAGACTGTGGGGCCCCCAATACTGGCCCAATAAAGCCCAAATTTCGTGTGCTTCTATAATACATATATGGAAACAAATCTTTCTTCAGTATTTAGTGCTAATTCGGCCTCCATGGTGGTTATTAAGGTGGCCCAAATAGAAGATCAAAATCTGGGCCAGAATCTGCAGCCCAGAATTGTATCACAATAAAGTGGCTATAACTCCTGATCCACAACTCCAAATAGGCCCAAATTTTACAGAAGTCTAGAAGACATCTAGATACACAAAATACTCTTATATGGCCTACCTAGAGTTGGTGATATACTTTCCCATACAGGATGATCTTTTCAAGGGAGACAAGGAGGATAAAAATTCAAGGAGGGGATCAATTTCTCCACTACTTTCCACCACCCTAAGGCCTAAATTAATTTAATATTTGAAAATACATTGATTGAGGCTCATCCTAATGCTTCCCAATTTCCTATTTAAGGAATTGGTGGTGAGGGGGAATACATATATTGTTTTTTGTAATGTTATTATGCCAAAGTTCTGTTGTAATGTTCTCAATTTCCATGTAAGTTTCTTTTTGTATGTCTATGTTCCTAATCAACATCTTTCTCTCATATTCTTCACATTATCTCTCATTAAAACTCACAAAGAAAAGTGATATCTCTGTGTTTTGTTTAATTAGTTCACACATAGGTGTGAATTTCGTTCACACACAAGGAGGAGTGCTCGTTATTTCCGTGATTTTAATTTCTTCAATTCAATTCTTGCAACTCATCTTCTACCCACCATTGAGAGTATACCATCAATGGAGGGCTAACCCTTTAATGGGTGGATTATAGGATGATGAAAAGTATGTATTGAATGTTATTTTATGAATTAATTTTTGTTAATTGGCTAATTAATTCAAGACTTCCATTCTTCAATTATTTCCACTCTTTATCTTCACTATGTTTGAGGAAGATAAATCCAAGTACTAAAATGACCATACACCTTAGAGAGATCATGAATTTGGTTCTCTAAGTGTGTAGGGGATTAGTAATTCAGTTTAGTTAGAATAAAATTAGAAAATTGTGATGTTATTATTATTTTTAATAATTTATTCATCAAGAATTAATAAAACCAAAATTGTTTAAAGAAGTAAAATTCATTCATTTCACCCAAAGAATAATCCTAAGATCAACCCATTTTAATTAAATTGAATTCACTTAGGTTTCTTAGTGTTTGTTAAAACCATCCAAAATAAAAAACAAGTTGGCCACTTCATATCCAAAAATCCATCTCATAGGTTGTGCATATTAGGTATCTTCTTAGGTCTCAGTGGATTCGACAACCGAAGCTAGACTACAAGGACCATTCCACCTTCATCTCTTGGGTAAATTTGAACGTGAATCAAATTTTGGCACTATTTACAAGGAACCAAGTAATTCATATAAATTCCCATTTTATTCTCCCCCATTTCTTCTTTTCTCATCCAAATTATCTTATCTTGTCCCTTTCTCGTTTTTTTTATTTTGGCGCATGTCCGCTTACACCCGCGATCAATCACACCGTCTAGTTAGGGTAGATAGTCCTGGGGTTGGGGAGTTAAGTACACCAAGGGTACTCTTTAAATTATATCCTAATCCTCCTAATACTCCAGAGTCAAAAATTTAACCCATTTCAATAGAATTTCTTCAAAGATACCAACTCATAAACCCGGGTGGAAACCAACTTGGAAATCCAAATGAGGCAGCCCCAAACTTGGGAAATGTGGTCGATCAAACCATGAATGACTACATCGCACCTTCTTGGACCAATGACCCCTCATACATTAGAAACAATCCTCTAGTAGATTCCTACTACATCTTTAAACCCCATGTCCTAAACCACCTTCCCACATTCCATGGAATGGAGTCCGAGATGCCCTACCTTCACAATAAGGAATTCAATGACATTGTAGAAACCATGTGTCCCCCACATCAACTAGAATTAGCTAAGATGAGGCTATTTCCTTTTTCTTGAAAGGATCGAGCTAAAAATTGGATAAACAATTTTAGACCATCATCCATCAACTCTTGGGACCAACTACAAAGAGAATTCTACAAAAAATACTTTCCCCACCATAAAACAATTGGCTTTAAAAAGAGTATCCAAAACTTTTTTGAAAAAGAGGGAGAGTCCTTTTATAAAATATGGGAAAGGTTCAAAGACACACTCAACATGGTACCTCACCATGGATTTTCAATCCCAAAACAAGTGAAAATTTTCTATGAAGGTTTGCGTCCGGGGAACAAACAATTCATTGACATGATGTGTAATGGAACCTTTAAAAACAAAGCCACAGTTGATGCTTACGAGTATCTGGAAATCCTTGTTGAACAAAACCAAACATGGGGAACTTCGCCTTATTCTGAAAAGCCACAAAGAACTACTGGAATTCAAACACTTAGAGAATAGGAAAGCCTTAGGGCTAAACTCGCAGCACTCTCTAGGTAGGATGAAGAGATTGACCTTAGGAAAGTCCATGAAATCCAAACTGTTGACCATGTTTGCACAATTTGTGACAAACATGACCATAAGATAGAAAACTTTCCAACCATTACATCCATAAAGGAGGTTCTTTTAGGAGGACCCCCAGTGGAACTAAATGCCTTGAACTTTCAAAAGCCTCAATACCAAAACAAATTCAACCCAAGGTATAATGACCACCTAGGCTTCCGCTGTAAAGATAACCAATAACCTAGCCAATCACAGGGACAAAATCCATACCCCCATCAGAACTACCAAACCCATAACCAGTTCCAAACCCAACCTCTCCAATACCAACAGCCACTAGTCCATTTTCAACAAACCATCCCATCTCCAAAATACCCCTGGGATAAACTAATCTTCTCGAGCACCAACCCAAACTCTTCCACAAAACCTACTAGAACAACTTTGCAAACAAATGTAAAGGATGAACTCAAAAGTCCCTTCCCTAAAACAAGAACTTTAAACCATCAAAACTGGAAAGGCTCCCATGCCTACTCAGGCAGTACCATCCTCAGCTTCAAGGGGAGAGTCAAGTTTCACTCAAACAACTCATGAACTGCTAAAGGTTGTGACTGTTTTAAGAAGTAGGAAATCAATTGAAAAACCTGAACAACTAATTCAGAACCCATCTGAAGATTCAAACTTGGATGAAAATTCAAATGAACCAAATTATCAAACTGAAAAACATGATAACATTGTCAAAGAAACAACTCTTCAACAAACAACCCCACAACGTACACCATTTCCTCAACGTATAGGGGAAAAACCAAGACTTAATTGAGTGAAACGTTGAGGGAAATCTTCTCACAAGTCATGTTGAACATTCCCCTTATTGATGCAATCCAAACGATACTTTCCTACTCAAAGTACCTTAAGGACTTTTGAACTTTTAAAAGAAAATTTTCACATAAAAACCAAGTCCTTTTGGTTGCAAATGTGAGTACCACCATTCAAGGGACCATTCCTCCTAAGTTGAAAGACACGGGTTACCCTCACATAAATGTTGAACTAGGAGAAAGAAAAGTTTTCGATGCCTTGTGTGACCTAGGTGCTAGTTTCAATCTCATCCCCTATGTTATGTACTGCCAGTTAGGCCTAGAAGATATCCAACCCACATCTGTCACACTTCAACTTACTGATTGTAGCATTAGGGTTCCAAATGGGATTTTAAAGGATGTTCTGGTAAAGATTGAAAACTTCATCTACCCTGCTGACTTCAATGTCCTTGACTACCATCTAAACTTAGGAAATAAGGAACAAACCTCAATCATCCTTGGTTGTCCTTTCTTTGCAACAATCAACTCTGTTATTTGAGTTTGAAATGGGAACATGACCATAACCTTTGGAAACATTAGTCTAAACTTGAACATCTATAATGCAAGCACACAAATAGGGGATGATGAGGACATTAATGAAGTAAAAATGATATAAATCATTGATAATGAATCCATAGAGCATCAAGGAATATTTGATGGATGTTTTTGTCAGGATGAGATTGATTTACTTTGTTCACATGAAGGAATTTTATCTCCTTGACATGAATCATTTCCAAATTGCTCTTATGATGAAGTCTTGGGTCAAACAATCAGTGAAACCTTTCAGGAAACCAATTTCATGGAGACCAATCAAAATTCCTTCCCTAAATATGATCAAACCAATATTGTAGCTGAAACTTATATATGTGGGGAATAAATACTATCTAAAACTATAGGAAACAAAATTGAACTTGATCCAATGTCCCAATATTCTGCTGAAATTCTGAACCAACCTGATCTTGAATTGAAGGAACTTCCATCTACACTCAAGTATGCCTTCCTAGGGGAAAATCAAACACATATTATTTTCATTTATTCATCTCTTGAAGCCAATAATGAGAGTATGCTTCTAGATGTCCTTAGGAAACATAAGAAAGCCATTGGTTGGAACCTGTCTGATATTCCTGGGATTAGCCCACTTATCGGGACTCATAGGATTGTTCTGGATTTTGATTCAAAGCCATGTCATCAACCTCAACGGCGACTCAATCCTAATCTCATGGTGGTAGTATGGAAGGAACTTCTGAAATTGTTAAAAGCGGGTATTATATATCCCATAGCTGAGAGTGAATGGGTGAGCCCAATCCAAGTGGTTCCAAAAAAGGCTGGAATCACAGTGATAACCAATGAAGATGGAGAGATTCTTCCAACAAGTTTGAGTAGTGGTTGGAGATTCTGCATTGACTATAGGAAGATAAACTCATTTACCAAGAAGGACCACTTCCCCTTACCATTCATTGACCAAGTCCTTGAGAGAGTGGTAGGTCATGCCTTCTACTGTTTCTTAGATGGGTACTCAGGGTATAATTAAATTGAGTTATCCCTAGAGGATCAAGGGAAGACTACATTCACATGTCCATTCGGCACCTTTGCTTTCAAACGCATACCCTTCGGGTTATGCAATGCCCCATAAACCTTCCAGCGGTGCATGATGGGAATATTCTCAGACATGGTAGGGGACTTTCTTGAGGTCTTCATGGATGACTTCTCTGTCTTTGGGGATACATTTGAAGGATGTATGAGGAATTTAGAGAGAGTCTTTTCAAGATGCGAAGAAAAAAATCTGGTCCTAAACTGGGAAAAATTCCATTTCATGGTTAAATAGGGACTAGTTCTTGTCCATATAGTCTCGGGTAGGGGGATTGAAGTTGATAAAGCCAAGGTTGACATCATTCTTCACCTTCCATCACCCAAATATATTAAGGAAGTGAGGTATTTCTTAGGGAATGCTGGTTTCTATAGAAGATTCATCTAAGGACTTTAGTTCAATCTCCCGTCCCCTTTGTGATCTCCTAGTAAATGATACTCCATTTGTTTGGACTGAAAGTTGTGAGGGTTCGTTATCAACCCTCAAATCATATCCCACCACTCCTCCCATCATGAAATACCCAAATTGGAACCTTCCTTTAAAACTTATGTGTGATTCCAGTGACTTTTCTATAGGATTTGTGTTAGGACAAAATTGTGATAAAACTCCTTATTTCATTTCTTATACAAGAAAATCCTTAAATGATGCCCAAATAAACTACACCACCACTGAAAAGGTGTTACTTTCTATTGTGTTTTCCTTAGAGAAGTCTAGGTCCTACCTCTTAGGATCCCCCATCACTGTGTTCAATGACCATTCTACACTAAAATACCTCTTCCAAAAACAAGATTCTAAGGCAAGACTGATTAGGTGAGTCCTTCTCTTACAATAATTTTAACCTCACAATCAAGGATTAAAAGGGTGTTGAAAATGTTTTAGTTGATCACCTCTCTAGGATGGAATTTAAAGACAACTCAAATCACCTTTCTGTGTCTAATTCATTTCTTGAGGAACACCTATACTCTATGAGTGACTGCCCTTGGTATGCTGACATAGCCAATTTCTTAGTTATATGAGTCATTCCAAAATTCTTAGGGACTCGAGCTCAAAGGAAATTACTTTCTGATGTTAGAAACTATGTGTTTGATGATCCATACCTCTATAATTTCTGCCCTGAATAAGTCATTAAGAGGTGTGTCCTAGAATCTAAACAAGAGTCCATCCTTAAATTATATCATAGTGAGGCATGTGGAGGACACTTTTCCTCTAAGAAAACATCTGCTAAGATTCTTCAGTGTGGTCTCTTCTGGCCCACCCTCTCAAGGGACTCCAATACATTTTTTCAAAGTTTTCCTAGGTGTCAATAAGTAGGGTCCATCACAAAAAGTAATCAAATGTAAATCACTCCCATCTTAGTGGTTGAAATATTTGACTATTGGGGAATTGATTTCATGGGTCCCTTCCCAAACTCTAGGGGATATCTTGACATTCTTTTAGGTGTCGGTTATATATCCAAATGGGTTGAGTCCATTCCTACAAAATCTAATGATCAACAAACTGTGATTAGATTTCTCAAGTAAAATATCTTCTCTAGATTTGGAATTCCTAGGGATATCATTAGTGATCGTGGAACTCATTTTTGAAATCATCCATTATCATCACTCATGGAAAAGTATGGAATTTCTCACAAAGTGTCCACTACTTACCACCCACAAACCAATGGAAAATATGAGTTAGCCAATAGAGAAATTAAACAGATTCTTGAGAAAACTATTAATCCATCTAGGAAATATTGGTCGAGAAAACAATTATATGCTCTTTGGGCCTATCAAACCACAAAGAAAACCATTTTAGGAATGTCCCCATATAAGTTGATTTATGTTAAAGCATGCCATTTTCCAGTGGAGATTGAACATAAGGCCTTTTGGGAAATTAAAAAAATGAATTATGACCTCTCATTGGCTGAAACAAAAAGGAAATTTGATCTCAATGAACTTAAGGAACTTAGGATGGAGGCTTATGAAAATTCAAGGATCAATAAAGCTAAAGTACAAGCCTACCAATCTAGATATCTTAAAACCAAACACATTGAACCAGAAAAACATGTTCTTTTGTATAATTCAAAACTCCACTTACACCTAGGAAAATTGAGGTCTAGATGGTAAGGTCCATACATAGTGCATAAGGTGTACCACCATGGGGCTGTTGAAATTCAAGATCCCACCAATGGTCAAACATTTAAAGTTAATGGTCATAGATTCAAACCATTCATAGAACCATTCCAAAAACATGAAGTTGATGAAGACTTGAGTGAACCTACCTTAGATTACAAAAATAATTAATCGATTAGGGGTCCAAGTCAAGATAATGACATTAAACAAAGCGCTACATGGGAGGAAACCCATGGTTTTCAAGTTTCCAATCATTTTGTTGTTTTAATTAACATTATATCTCAAATAGGATTAGTGGATCATTTTGATATAACTCTATTCTAACTCAGACTGTTGTCATGTTCTTCTCTTATGAGTATGGATGGGTATAAAAGGGGAGCACCGTATTCATCAGTGTCACGTGGTGTGATCCCTGAGTACTACCTTACCCAGAAATTAAAAAGAAGACAATGTATCATCAGTTGATTTGAAAAATAAAAAAAACTAAAGGAAAACCATAAAAATTATGAGACTTGGTATTAAATAAATGGTTTTTTTGTTTTTCTGTCTGTTTTTTTCTTTTTTGTATGGTTCAGCGACTATTTTTCGGTGATACATATTCAATAAATTAGGTGCATACATCTCCCATGAGAACAAAGAGTGATTTGGGAGCACCACAATCATCATTATGAAGCTACTAGTTGAACTTATTCCATGCCCTTTCCAACTCATTCTCCCCCACCCGCTTTCTCCTATCTTTTATTTTTACGAAAATGGCATAGTTTCATTCTCAGTTGGGGTGTGGAAACAAAAGTTTTGTTAAAAAAAAGAAGTAAAATTCCTTTATCATTCATATAATAACATCTTTTATAACATTAAAACTACATAGAAAATAATTTTTATTTCCTTGACTCTTATTTAATTCATGATTATGTTTACAAGAATTTATTTTGGAAGTTTGGTTGTCCAATGATAATTTTCATCATTTTTATTTTCATCTATTAAATCAAAATGCCACAATAAACATCCTCTAGATTATGGGGTACTAATTTGAATTCTCAGGGTCCCATAATAAATAGAATAGGCTGGTTTGATTTTTATGAATAATATGAGTATTCAAAAATAATAATAATAATAAATTAAAATTAAAAATTTGTGTGTAGAGCAATGGATTGATAAAATGTGAGGCTTTTGGCAATTGGGGATCATGACTCCAGATTTTTATAGCCCATAGTTTTTTACTCTATCTCTATTTATGGTAATATGACATTGTTTTTTATCAAGTTAACTTGAGACGATGCCTGAGTATGTGGGATTTACTTGGTGCCCTAAGGCCTTTGAGTCTAGGGGTCATCAGCAAAGTCTTGCTACATGGGTTAATTTGATTAACTGCAATCCCAATTACTATGGAAATAATGCAAAAAAAATCCAAAAAAAAGGAGTGACGAATAATAATATTAGGATTAAATTTGATTCCACCTAACGCTTCCATGATTTCCCCCTTGAATGAAAATTAACCCCCATATCTATTGTGATTCACAACACATCATTTCACCTAATTCAGTTAGATGAATTATGATGATGGATTTGATCAAAGGAATGGGATTGGGATTGGGATCTACTTTTAAATTTATCTTGTTTTAAATTATTTTGATAGGTTATAAAGATATATTTGTGTGTAGTTTTCATTGTTAGCACTGTTTGTTATAATGTATTTAAAAAAAGAATTCAAATATAATCTTCGGATTATTTGCTTAGAACTAGCAAATCTCAAGTTGGGGTGTGATTAGACAATAAAAACACATATGTTATTTACATTTTAATGGTATTAAATGTTTATTTTTATCTTATGGGCCTGAGTTAGTGGATTTTAATTTTGAACATCCATTCTCATCATTTGTGCACTTCATGCCTAATGTACACCAATTTAGGCCCAAGGATTCATCTGATTTTATGGAATGTAATTATCCATATTTTAATATTATATTTTGGGAAATTTATCTACACTTTAATATGAACATTTTTCATTTAGGTATCAATGGAGGATTCAAAAAGGATGATGGTGATATTTTGTGAGGAAAGGAAACAATTCTGGAGAAGGCGGATTGGACACCGGTCCACTGATGAGAATGTGGGGCCCACAATACTGGCCTAATAAATCCCAAATTTCATGTAATTCTATAATACATGTATAGGAACAAATAATTCTTCAGGAGTCAGTGCTAATTCGGCCTCCATAGTGGTTATTAAGGCGGCCCTAAGAGAAGATCAAAATCTGTGCCAGAATCTGCGTCCCAGAATTTTATCCCACTAAAGCGGCCATAACTCCTGATCCAGAACTCCATATAGTCCCAAAGTTTACAGACGTTTAGAAGACGTCTAGAGACACAAAATAATCTTCTATGGCCCACCTATATTCAGCGATATTCTTTCCTATACATGAATATATTTTCAGGGGAGACAAGGTGGATAAAATGTCAAGGAGGGGATCAATTTCTCCACTACTTTCTACCACCCTAAGGCCTAAATTAATTTAATATTTGAGAATACATTGATTTAGTCTCGTCCTAAGGCTTCCCAATTTCTTATTTAAGATATTGGTGGTGATATTGAATACATCTCTTGTTTTTTTAATGTTATTATTCCAAAGTTCCGTTGTAATGTTCTCAATTCCCATGTAAGTTTCTTTTTGTATTTCTATGTTCTTAATCAACATATTTCTATCATATTCATCCCATTATCTCTCATTAAAACTGAAAAAGCCTAGTGATATCTCTGTTTTTTGGTGAATTATTTCACACATAGGTGTGAATTTTGTTCACACACACGGAGGAGTGCTCGTTATTTCTGTGATTTTAATTTCTTCAATCCAATTCTTATAAGCCATCTTTCGCCCACCATTGAGAGTATACCATCAATGGAGGGCTAACCCTTTAATGGGTTGATCGTAGGATGATCAAAAGGCTGGATTGAATGTTATTTTATGAAAAATTTGTTGTTAATTGTCTAATTAATTCAATAATTCCATTCTTCAATTATTTCCACTCTTCATCTTCACGGTGTTTGAGGAAGCTAAATCCAAGTACTAAAATGATCGTACACCCTGGAGAGATCATTAATTTGGTTCTCTAAGTGTGTAGGGGATTCTTAATTGATTTTAGTTATCATAAATCCATAAAATGATAAATTTAGTGATATTTTGAATAATGGATTCATCAAGAATTAATAAAACCAAATTTGTTTAAAGAAGTAAAATTCATTCAATTCACCCAAAGCATAATCCTAATATCAACCCATTTTCATTAAATTGAATTCACTTAGGTTTCTTAGTGTTATTTAAAACCATATAAAATCAAAACCAAGTTGGCCACTTCATATCCAAAAAATCCATCTCATAGGTTGTACATATTAGGTATCTTCTTAGGTCTCAGTGGATTCGACAACCCAAGATAGACTACACGGACTGTTCTACCTTCATCTCTTGGGTAAATTTGAGCGTGAATCAGTTAATAAAGATAAATATCAAGAATATTTTATTATAATGTAACTTTATAATTAAGTCCCTAGAAATTTTATTTTTATCAATGAGTTTATTTCAGGAATGTTAATGAAATATATAGCAATCATATCAATTAATGAAACAAATGATGAAACCTTCTTGATGAGATATTGAGATAAAGGGGTTATATTATACAGTGGTCATCTATAAGAGGTTATTATAATTGTGACATTTACATTTTTCTCTATGGTTTTCATTATGTGTTACTAGACACTAATTTTAGACTTTAGTCCAATTCACCTAATTCCACTAAGAAATAGTATAAGAGGGTCACAAGCTATGTGAATATAAAACCTCAGTTAAATTATATTTGAATTTAATATTACAATAAATATGAATTCTATGGAATAATAATTTTCCAAGTTATGTCAACCACATAAATATTTATTAAACGAATAATACAATGATATTTATTTATTTAAACAAATATTTATTATTCAATGTTTGATAAATGTCAAGAAACTTGGAAAAGTTTAGTTAAGGGTCTGGTTGAAATGATATTTAAATAACCACAAGTTATCACACTTAAAGGAAATAATATTTTCACTATTATTATTCAAAATAGGGTTTATTTAGGATTAAGATATTATTTAAGGGACATTTTATAATAACTAAATCTATAACATACATATAAACCCATTTATATCATTTTAGAGGATATAGAGAATGGTGTAAAAAATGGATTCTCTAGATAATTATCTCAACTCCTAGAGAGAATTTATTATGAACAATCTCAAGAAAAAAGATCACCAACCCTCCTCATCCATATAAAGAATGAGTAATACATAATAAAACATTGAGGTTCAAAAAAAATTTATTAATGAAGAATGATGCAAGTAATTTGGTTCTTTTATACTAGCAGTTAGAGATCCAATAGTGACATTCTAAGTCTTATATAGTATGTATAGATACCACCATAGGGATTCAATCCTTGAATCATATATTATAATGATATTATGGGAAGAAGTTATATACAATTAGATATTAAAGAATTAATAGAAATAAATTTTATTTCTTATTTATATAAATTATTTATAAATTATAGGCAAAAATATACTCTCTATGAATATTAGAGGGGTTGTATTCATCAATTATAAGGATTTAATTTGAAAAAATTGATGACAAATATTTTTTATCATGGGTCCAACCACTTCCACTACACCTTGAAACTATCAAGTTGTATCAGATCAGGCACATATTAATTTATAACTATTTAGTAATCATTGATCGAATTTTTTATTTTTTTTATAGTTATTAATTTAAATTTTTTGATTATTTTATCTAAAATAATAGATATCATGATCATTAGATTTCATATGAGAAATAATGATCTAGGAATAGATAAAGAGCACTCAAAGATACCATCAATAGGTGACAATTATTCTAGACAAAAAACACAGATACACAAATTACATATTGTATACCCATGATAAACCACATAAGAATGATACACGCAAATCATAGTACATCACAAGGGAGAACAATACATGGAATAATTACATAACATTTATTGACCAATATTTGGGATGTGGTTTGAAAGGGTGTACATGATGTGTAGCTGGCATACACATCGTGTAACCCCATATGGTTTGACATTACTGGAATCACAGAAATCTTGTGCTCAAAGTATTCAGCATATATTTAGTACATGTATTGTATTGACTAATAGCCAAGAAACATGGTCCATTTCTTACTACACAGCATGTATATTGAATACAAATTGTGTAAAAAATTAATTCCCATGAGGATTAAACATTGATACACTATGGATGTTTTCAAGTGGTTGTAGAATAAATTACACAGCTTGTATATGGTTTTACATGTCTTGTAACTTGAATATGTTAATGTGTATTACACACTATAATATGTTATATAGTTTTAATTAATTATATATAGAAAATATTAGTTATATAATTAAAAAAACTACATAAAATGCAGCTAGTGTACACACCTAGTGATAGAGTTTTAACAAGTACTACACTATGAGTGTTTTTTGGTGTTTCGTGTGGATTTAAATTATTAAATTAATTATTTTATGCATTATTATACAACTAAAAAACATGTATAGTCATTGTACATACCATTTAATTCATTTGAATTACTAGTAGTACACTCCAAATATATTAATGGTTTTATAAATTTTGTGCGAACTACAGAGCTTAACTTGTGGAACTACACACCATATAATATCATGACACACAGTGTATGCTACATACCATATAAGTATGTAGTAAAAAACTAGTACTATATAGAGTGTATAAACACCCCATGGGAGTGAAATTAAATTACATATAGTGTATAATGGTACAAATCATGTACCATCCATTCTATAACCAGTTAAATTATAGACTAAATTTATGACTAACAATATAGGTACACGCTGTGTTCCCTACCAATACATGTCATGTATAAATTAATTTTATATTTATTTATTTTATTTATTTTATTTAATTTATTTAAAATTAAAATTTATGGGTATCTAAACTACTGTTTGGATTCAAAATTAAGATAAAATAAGTAATTAATTAGTAATATAATTAATTTTTATATTTTTTAATTTTATCTTAATAAAGAACATATTGAAATAAATTTTAGATGGTTTTTAATGTGTATTTTTTGCATGTGTGTATGATCATGATCATGATAGACCTATATATGCGTTGGGTTTATTTTAGTTTAATTATTATTACATGTTTTTCTATAATTATAATTAAAGTAAAATGATGGACTGAAAATCAGCCTCTCGACATTATTATGTATAGGTCTTTGTGTCCATGATTTATTTAATGTAAATCAATACCCCAATTCATCACACCGTCATGTTAGTAAGAAAATATAAAGGAGCTCCCAGGATAGATGAGATGCTTCAATAATTAGTAAAGGTGAAACAAAGGAAAGAACATGTTAAAGGTGGAATTTTGTAACTCGATTCAAACCCAACTCAATGATTTATTCCCCTAGGGTCAAGGGTTTGTTTATAATATTCTCAATAAACAAACTAATAGTATAATATAATGATCATTAAACATATTTATATTAATTTTTTATATTTCATTGTAAGTTATTATAATTTTTTTATGTTTAACGATGGTCACTTAAAATAAAAAAATTGACAAGCATGAATGATAGAATAAAATAAATGGGTTATGTGAAACTTATTTTATCAATATATGGTTAATAAATTATGTAAAATGTATATAATATTAAAAATCATATAAAAGGATAAAATAAAAAAATATATGAAAAAGATTAAATCCCTCAAGGAAATATTAAGTCATACAATGACTTCCATTATATTATTTATAATGAGATCATAGGTTGATGTTACATTAGCATTTCCAGGACACTTACACTTATTAGGGAGTTATAATGAATTTTTTTTGGTGGACTTAACCAAGTTAGCATCAAGAGTATTTTACCTCAAAATAAATGTGGTAACTTTGATGAAATTATTGAGGAATTTCTAGTCTTGGATTTCTGGATTGGCGAGTATACTCAATGTATAAAGGAACTACATGTTAATATAGTTCATAAGACCACCTACCAAAATACTTTTGAGTAATTTTACTAGTACCTCATTTAGGTTATGAAAATTTAAATATAGATCATTTCCATTAGAGTATGTAGGTTGGAGATAAAATGAAAATAAGGAATAAATTTCCATTAAAAATAATTTTAAAACAATGCTATAAAAAAGAATTTAATAAGAAATGGTTTTATTTATGAATAAAATAATAAAAGTTGAGTGAGAATAACAAAAAATAACATTTTAATCATAAAAGATAATAAATTATGTAAACTAAAAAGGTAAATTTTGATAAATGACTTTTGAAATATATTAATAATGATCCACTATGACTCTTCCCCTCAAGAAGTCTTGAGAGGGTTATATTAATCCCTTGGTTTTAATAGAAACAAAAAACCAAATAAGAAGAAGTAAATCATTGGTTTTAATAGAAACTAATAACCAAAACAAGACCCTCAGTTTGAGTGTAAATCAAGAACCAAGAACCCTCACTTTAATAGTGGTGATCACCTAAATAAAAGAATGAGAAGATAGAGGTTTGTTTTTAAAAACACTTTATAAGTAACTAAACTCTATGTAGAGGACTTAGAATACAATTAATGATTAAGAGAGTGATAGGGAGAGAGATAAAATGTAGAATAGAAAGATCATTTAATAAAATATTATAACACAACAATTGGATAAATGATAAAGAGGAAAATATAAATTGGATTGAAGTCATTGAAACCTGATTTTTCTTCTGATAATTAGAATAAGCATGAATCATTTCATGGATCAATGTGAAATAAATTAGTCATTAAAGAGGTTCATTATAATTTATTATTGATCCAAGAATTATTATGTATTTATTTATAGCCTATGTATGTGTTCGGAATATTATGGAATTTTTATGGGTTCATTGAAGTCATAGGATTGCAGATTGAATATCTTTTAACCATAATTAATGAAGGTGTTAATTACCTTCTCATCTTATTTCACAGCGTGAACTGATAGGTCATAGAATAAACACATTCATTACAAAAACTCTGATAATTCTCACTATCTAAAAACATGGGGGGAACTTATTTCTTGGCATCAAATGATCATGTATTTTCTTATTGATCATATTTAATATCTTGTTTGAAATATCTTTAACTTTAATTCCTTTAAATTCATGACTATCCCTTCTACACTTGACATATAATTTTATATTACGTTTTTTTTTGTTCATAAAAAGGGGGATATTATTATACCTCTCTCTCAATCATAGTTTTTCCACGATCACAAAATCTTTTTTATGTGTCTAAAAGTTTCATTAGGGTAGTTTATGGTTTCTATGATGTAAAAAAAACTGTGAAGTTGATGGAATTAATATAATTTGAAGTGTCACATTTAAGTTAAATTAATAATTTAATTAAGGAAAATGAAGAGTAATTGAATTATATTTAAGTTTTAATGGATGTAATATATTTATGTTACGAATAATTAATACAAAATATACGATTTCAAAGTAGTTTGGAAGTACAATCTAGAATATTCAAGAATTATTCATTCTGTGATTATCTCTCTCAAATTGTGAAGCTTTTTTCACATCATGATGGTTCGCTAAGAAATTAAAATTCACATTGAAAATGTTTTTTTATGTGTATTAGTGATGGTTTTATTGTTCAATAAATATCATTCACTCTATGAAGTGTCTCTCATGTCATGAATAGATCGAGGATGATTTTAGAGTTTCTAGAATGAAGGTATTTATTACCACTCAACCTATTTTATAATTTGAACACACAAGTCACAATGTGAACATATTCATTATAGAAACTATTAAATCATCAGGTATTTACTCATGTCATGAAATAGTATTCACAGTGTAAATAATAATTACATAATGAAAAAACCATCACCACTCCACATAAAAAAACATTTACAATGTGAACTAAAATTCATGGTGAACCTTTATTATGTGAAAAATGTTTCATGACATGATAGATATAATCATGGAATGAAAAATTACTAAATATTATGAATTGAACTTCAAAACTAAATTGATCTCTTCCATTTGTATTGATATCTTCCTACCATGAATTTATCATATACATTAAAACTATATAAGATCTCATATTCCTATATGGTGTCATGTATTTAATTGTCAATTATATTTCAAATTTATACTTAAAATTATATTAATTTCATCAACTTCACAATTTTTTTTATGTCATATAAATTTAAAACTACTCAAATGAAACTTTTATATACATAAAATGGTGTTTATGATCATGAAAACACTATGATAGATAGGGGTACAACTAACCTCCCCCTTTTTGAAGATCATAAACACTTAATATAAAATGACATATCTAGTGTAAAAGAGTACATAATGCATTAAAATTAAGTTCAAGATATTTTATACAAGATATTAAATATTCTAAAGAATAAAATATATGAACATTCTATTCAAAAAAATAAGTCCCTCCCCTATTTTTAGATAGTAATAATTTTTATAAAATAGACCACAAAAATCTATCCTTTTTTAAGATTATCAAAAAGTAGGAAAGGGAAAAAACATTTTTAAAAAATTACATTCAAAGTAACTTTCAAAAAAATTCAAAAAATCAAAAGATAAATATAAGAGTTAATCACAATATTTAAAAAATAAAAAAGATAAGATTATGAAACAAAATGAAAAAAAGATCGTTTTTTAAATCAAATTCAAGAAAAATAGAAAATAAAAGAAATTGGAAAAATAACTTCCCCCATTTTATGATAATATAACTTTAAAAAAGAAAACATACCTTTTACTTCTATAAAGATAATGAACGAACAAGGAGGTATATCCAAGATAGAGAGAAAAAAAATAAGTACATGAAGGAAATAAAAGTGAATGGGGGTATTTTGAAACCTTGAATAAATTTCCCCCCATGATGAAAGTAGACTCATCCAAACATCGATGAATAAGTCTCCACCACAATTGGTGAAATTAATAAGGAAAATGAAACATTTACACAATAGATACTGAGATTAATTATACTAATATAAATGATTTTAATAGAAAACAATTAATAATACATCAACAACTTCTAGAGTTGTATCTAGAACAATAATCCCAAAAATATATAAATCTCTCTGTTATAAGAAAAATAAATTTCAAGGAGAATAAAAGTATATTCAATATTTTAAATCAAATATTTTCAAAAATATTAAAAAAAACATTGAAAAAAATCCAATTTAAAACAAAGATGAGAAAAAAATAGAAAAAGGTGAACTCCCCCAAAGTAAAAAATTTAAATTAAGGAGTCACAATACTATTTAAAATAAACATCATGTAAGTATGATTTTTAAAATTTTCATAATGTAATATATTTAAATAAATTTTATGAGATTAAAACAATAAGCACAAATGATTTTACAATAAAGCCCATTATTGTTTTCCATAACAAAAACTATAATCTTATATATAAACTATAAAAAATAAAATATAGAAATATAAAATAAGTAATAATATGGATATTAAATAATATCATTATTATAATACTTCCCATATATAAAATAGTTAGTACTCATAAAAAAATTACAAAACTAAAAATGGAAATGAAACACATTTAAGCTTGATTAATCGAGTTGATGAGAATACACCTTGTGATATGTCAATGAGGCTTAGTGGAATATTCCTAAAAAATATAAAATGTGAGTTCCTTTTGGTACCCCTATGAACTTGAGTCCTATAATGTTATCTTATAAACACATAGATTATAAAACAAACATGGGCCTTTAAATTTTGTCTAATAAGGATTTAGAAAAGAAAAAAAATTAGTATGAGTTTTTCAATTTGAAATTTTAGAAGAAAGTTTGATATTTTGGGTATATCATATCATGTATTTTTTAAATCGCAGTCATAAAAGATATTTATAGTACTATGAAAATAATTAAATAACTTTTTTTTTAAATCTCATTTACAAAGTTTTTATTTTTAAAATAACTTACATTATTCAAAAAAACCAAACCCAAAATGATTTTGTATAGGTTGTTGAAAACCAAAAATAATATCTAGATATTGATCACTGTGGGTGAATTTATAGAGTATTTTTAATATTTTTAATTTGATATTATAAAATCTCATTGTTTGGTGGTTCTTGTAATTTAAAAACTAAATCATATTTTTCTTTAGAGAGGATATCCTTATCATTAAAAAGTTTAGATATTTCAATAACAAATTTTTTTTATTTTTTATTGAGAGATTTGTATTTTTAAATATGTTCATATAAAAAATTATCAATTTGATTTTTATCATCATTTATTTCTTCAATATTGAGTTTTCTAGATAATCAAGAGAAATAATAAGAACAGAAGTAGTATAATCAATCTTGTTACATTTCTGCACTTGATCCATGAGGTAATTAGGACTTGAGTCGCTTGAGGAATTTGAGGAATTAGAGTCGAGGGTGTCATCACTAGCACTCCAAGTTGATACATTAAGGGATTTATTATATTTTTATTCTTTTTCTTGTTATTCTTATTAGTATGTGATTATGTTCTAATGTTTCCCTAATTATTGAATTCATAACATGTCACATATGGTACTTTATCCAGATTTTTAGTTTTAGCATCGTGAGATTGTTTCTTCTTTATATTAAATTTTTACAATCTAATGGTCAATAATTCTACCTCAAATTCACTATCATATCAATAAACAACATCAATGTATTTTAAATCAATTCTTCTTTTCGATTCATTAGCTTCTTTTTCAGATTAATTATTCATGGTTATCTCATAGTTCATGAGTGATTTGATAAGTTACCTAACCATTATATTCTTTATGTCTTTAGATTCTTATATATTTATTACTTAAGGATCCCAAGAGCTTGGTCAAACCCAAATAGTCTTCTTCACTAAATTTTCTATAGAAAAAAGAATCACCAAAACACTTTAAACCATTGCATATGTTTGGAAATCATGTAAAAATAACTACAATAGATTCATTAGGATTCATAAAAAACTTTCAAAATCTTGTCTATACATATAAAGTATAGTATATTTGACTTTATTTGTTCCTTCATGATTAAATTCTATCAATTTATAGATTTCATGAGCTATTTTTCATTTATAAATTCTATAAAATTCATTTTGGTCTAAACCACGATGTAAGGAGTTCATAGTTTTACCAACTAATTAAAAATCAAAGATTTCATTGGGAGTCCATTTTGTTTCTTTTTCAGTAGTATAAATATAACCATGCATAAAAATCTTACTTACAGGATAACAAAATGATATAAGAAATGTTTTAATATTATTCTTCCAATAATTTTAATTAATACCATCAAATAAAGGTGTATAGCCCATAGAGTTTCTTTAGAGACAACCATGGGTGTTTGAAAAATATCCCATTAAAATTTTTAACGATGAAAATCAGTTAATATTTTAAAATAGAAATAAATTTTGGAAAATAATTATATTTTTGTGGAAAATAAGAAATCGGTGTTTTTGAAAGATAATGATAAATATCCCATCTAATACAAAATATAGATAAAATATTAAATTTCAACAGGGTTGTGAATTTCCATTCAAAATAATTGTAAAATAATGATATAAATTAAAAGTTTTTGGTAAGAAATCATTTTATTTAAGAATAAATTAATCAATTTAGATAGATGAGTGTAAAATAAAACATTAAGGATAGTGGAAAATAAATTTCAGGAATTAAAAATGTGAAATTCAATAACGGAGTTTGTAAATAGCGCAAGAATGATCCCCAAAATCTCTTCCCCTCATTATGTTTTCATAGGGTTATATTGGTCCCATGGTTTTAATAGTAACTAAGAATAAAGGAAGAAGAAGTAAAATCATTATTTTAATAGAAAACATGATCCAAAAGAAGACCCTTATTTTTAAATGAAATTAAGAACCAAGAACCCACATTTTTAATGTGGTGATCACCTAAAAAAGAAGATGAGAAGATAGATGTTTTTGTTTTCAAACCCTTTATAATGCACTCAACACTCTATAGATTATTTAGAAGAAAATAAAATATTAATAGAGAGATAGATATACATAGACAAAATGTATAAGGGAAATATCTTTTTAGAAAATTGAATAAGGGATAAATTGGCTAAAAGATAAAGGGGAAAATAAAAATTGGATTGAAGTCATTGAAGCCTGATTTTCTATTTGATAATTTGATGAATCTTAGAGCACATCATGGATTAATTCAGAAGCAAGTATTCATAGTCAAGGTTTATTGTAATTCATAGTTTATCCAAGCCTTCTCGGGTCTCTATTTATATCCTTCATTGATGCTAAGAATCATATGGAATTAATACATATTCATTGAAGCTATAGGAGACACAATTAAAGAGATTTTGATCATAATGAATGAAGTTGTTAATTGTATTCTTAACATTTTTCATGGAGTAAATTCATAGGTCATGTAATGAAAATCTTCATTCCATAAACTCTAAAATTGTCAATAATTTATTCATAGTGTTAAAGAGACTCCATGTTTTAAAGGATAGTTATATAATAATAATACCATAACTACCCCTTGTAAAATAAATTTGTGACATGAATTGAAATTACTAGTGAACCTTTATGTTTTGAACTAGGTTTCACATCATGAGAGAGATAATCATAGCATGAAAAATTATTGAATCTTCCATATTGAACATCCAATATAATATGAACTTTTAAATTTGGTATGATGTATTCCTACCATGAATTCATCACATCCATTAAAAATTTAAAAGATATTTAATATATATCTTGTGTCTTAAAATGAATTATCAATGACAATTTAAAGTAATACTTCAAATTATATTAATTTTATCATCTTCACAATTGGGTTTTACAATATAGAAACTAAAAACTACTCAAATGAAACTATTATAAACATAAAAGTGTATTTTTTTATCATCAATACACTATGAGGTAGAGAGTGGTAAAATAGAATATCCACATGATAGGATATTATAAATCTAATGGTGAGGGCTATTATTACGTGATAATATAGTGGGAGAATACTTATAGAAAATTTATCGTGTTATAGTTTCAGAAATAAATATAAAGTGCTAAAAAATTTCTTTTATTTCATTATAGAAAATAAAAAGTCATATAATCTCAACATTCTCACTATGATAGATTTGGGAGAAATATAATCACCTCACTAGCATGAAATTTTAAGAGTGTTATAGGATCTTACACATCATACTATGTTAGGAGTGGAAGTTATATGTTTTGTAGTCCCTTGTTAGAGAGAATGATCCATCTAATATAGCTAGTGTAAATGAAAAAATTATCTTTTAAAAACATGTGGATGATTCATTGGATTTCCAGTTCCTCAATATTTCATCTTTTTCTAGAGAGATATAAAAGATTCATTAAAATATGGATTCATTCATGATGTTATTACATCTTTTTTATATTTATCAGGAGAAATATAGACATGAGATTTATGAGATCTATATGGCACTTTTCAGATGAAAATTTATAGAAGGTATGTCATATTAACCTCATATTATCAAGATAATTGGTTATATTAAGAGTTTTTACATCTTGGGCTTTAATCTACCTAATGAGTTATGCACTGATCTCATACTTTACTCACAGCCTTAGAGATTCTATTGTTTTATTATGAATTATAATATGAAAAATATTGATAATTCACTCTTGAAACTCCTTACTTTGATATTCCAAGATGATAAGGACATGAGGAATGAAAACCCAATATTTCTTATGGTGAACAATAGGAAGGGTATGGAAAAGAAACCTAAAAATAATTCCAAGTATAAATATTCTTCACACAATCTATCCAAGGGGATTATGATCCACACGCAGGCTAAGGAACAATATGTAGAATTTTTTTCATGTGGTAATAAGGGCCATTGGAATTATTATTGCACCTCAGTAAAGAATCACAGAGAAGATTCAAGTGAGTCTATTAAAAAATTTAACATATCCATTTCTACTATTTTGGTATTTTTTAAATCCTCTTTTGTTTACATTGATATCTAAATATAGGAACCAAGTATATTTATGAAGTTTCAAAAGGTGAGTTGGATCTTTAAGTTTCCAATATAGTAAGATTAGTAGCACTAGATATAGGAGACTACTAACTTAATTTTCCATCCATAATGATTTCGGTTTTATAGAATTGTTATTATAAAACTAGTGCTACTAAGAAAATTATATCCATGTACAATTTATATATGGATGGATTTGTATTCAATTTTTTGAATAAAAGCAATAATTTTCTAAAGATATAATTTTTTGTGGTATCGAACATCTAATAATGGTATTTATGAACTATAATATGAAAAAAAAATGTTGGAAATCAATAAATAATCTTTTTCACATTACTCATATCACACCTAGTTTTATAATCACTAACTTATTCATGTAACTGATAATCATTTGATAAATCTCCATCAAGAAGGGTATTTTGATTATTTTGAACTAAAACAACTTGATAAGTGTCACTCTTTTTTGCAAAGAAACATGTTTAAACATATATTTTTAAAAAAAAAGAGAAAGGTACTTGAGGATTATTGAATTAATTGACACATATGTGTGTACCCATTTTATAGTTGAAACTAGAGGTGGATACTCTACTTTATAAATTTTATCAATGATTAGAGTAAATATGGGTATGTCTACTTAATGGGGTATAAGTATGATTCCTTTGAGAAATTCAAGGAATAAAAGAATTAATTGTAGAATATTCTTGGTAATAAGATAAATAAACTCTACTCAAACTAAGGTAGAGAATATCTTAGATAATATTTTATCAGTTATCTTAGCCATTTTGGGATTATATATCAACTCACACCTCTTTATACACCGTAATGGAATGGTTCTAGTGATAGGATGAACCAAACCATATTATACATGGTGAGATAAATGATGATTCATACATACCTTTCATTATCCTTTTAGGGATATGTATTATATACAATTGTATACACACTAAACCATGGTATAACTATAGAGAGAACCATAATACCGTAAGATTTGTGATATGGTAAGAAATCTATGTTGTTTAATATTTATGTGTGGGGTTTTGAAGTGTTTGTTAAAGATAATTTTGGGAATAGACATTCATCCCAAGGAATAAAGTGTATCTTTATCGGATATCCCAAATAAACAAGCTAATATTATTTATCTGACCTCTAAGACAAAAATAAAATAGTGTCCATACATTCCATGTTCCTTGAGAGAGATACATATCTAAAATAAATAGTGTAAGAAAGATAGACTTCGATAAAGTTTTTGCTCAAGATATTAAATAGTTTTCACTAGAAAAAAATCTAAAATTATACATGGAATAATTTTTTCTGCAGACATAAGTATTTTGTAGGAGACAAGAAATGTTAGATAAAAAAATATGTATGGTTTTCTAGTCATTGAGGATGGTGACTCATTATTGGTTTATAATGACGAAAATTTTCCCAACAAAAATGAAGTAAGAAGCTCAAATGTTGAAAGATGGAAATAATACATGAATTATAAGATGGATTTTATGCACTATATGCTAGTTTAGGTTTTTTTAGATCCTCAAGTAGATGTAAATTTAGTTGAATGTGAATGGGTATTCAATAAAAAACTAGATGTCGAAGGTAAATTTAGTTCCTATAAGGAATGATTGGTTTCCAAAGTGGTTAAGAAATGTTAAGGCATAAAATATGATGAAAACTTATTACAAGTCGATATACTAAAATCCTTTATAATTATGCTTTCCATTATAGCTTTCCATTATTATTAGATTTGGAAAATTGATGTGAAATATATTTTCTTATAAGATAACCATATGAAATATGTCAATATAGAATTACTAGAGGGGTTTTTGACTCCAATTGATTCTAATAGGGTATAAAATTTATAGAGATCCATTTATGGGTTTAATCATGCATCATGATCATAAAAATTCATTGTGGTAAATATATAAGGGAATTTGGTTTTATAAAGAATAAATGAGATCCCTTTTTATAAAATATTTAGTGAGAGTGTAGTCATTTTCTTAATAGTGTAGATTAATGATATATTACTGATGGGGAATTAGATACCAGTCTAACAGTTAGTTAAGAAGTGGTCAAAAATGCACATATCTATGAAATAATTGGGTGAAGCAACCTATATTACAGGGATGAAGATCATTCATGTTAGATTTAATAGGATTAATTGACTAAGTTAGGGTACATACATTGATAAGGTACTTAATAGATTCAATATATAAAAATCCAAGAGTGGATTTTTTGCAATGTCACATGGTATACATCTCTTTAAGAAAATCTATCATCAAGAAAAATTGGATAGAGAGTATGAACAGGATTCCTTATACACCAATAATATGATCTGCCATGTATACTATACTATGTACCAAGAATGATGTTTCCTACACCTTGATCATGGTAGGTTGATATCAAGAAAACATAAGAAAATAGAATTGTATTTATATGAAGAGTCTACTAAATGATTTAAGGCATACTGAGGATATATTCCTATTTTATAGAGGATATCAGGAACTAGTCATCTAGGGATATACATGTACTAGTTTGTAAACATATCAGAATGATTTGAAACCACAATCAGGATATTTTTTATTTATTAATGTAGTATCTATGTGAGAGAAGATAAAAATTCAGTAAATGGTAATTGATTTTATAGAATAGTCCAAGGATATTATGGGTTTTCATGTATCAGAATAAATAGTGTTGATACTTAACTTTTTTCAAGAGCTTGATGTTGTTCCAAATAGTAAAAATGATTTCATATTGTAATATGAATATGTTATATTGGTGGCACTCACTATGGATCCAAGGTCACATAAACATGTGAAGAATATACTTTATAAGTATCACCAATTTAGGGATTTTACTCAAAGATTGAGGTCACAATGAGATGAGTTTTCATGTAGGAGAATGTGGTGGACCTACCAACTAAAGTCTTATCTCATAATAAACATGAATATAATTTAAGATCTAATAGAGTAAAAGTTATAATTTTTCTCTAATGAAAATGGGAGTCTTTTATAATTGGTTCCCTTGAACAAACTAATTTTTTAATTTCAATTACATATATATTCAAATCACTTAATATTTATAAATATTTTATCACATGATGAGTTTTCTTCAAAATAAAATTATTGTGATAATGTTTTTATATGTCACATAAAAATATCATAGTAGTTCCTTTCTATGATGAGAACCTATAATTTATATGATAATATTCTTAAATATATGTTCTATGGTAAAATCACATCCATCTAATAGGCCAAATATGGCATAAGATATCAGGTTCAAGAAGCTTATATGATATTAAAACTTTTTCTCATGAAGTTATAATTTGGTAATTTTCAAGAGATGAGGCTATGAGAACAAACCCGCTAGTAGAAATGCCATATGATATATGTTTTAGTGGTTATTCTTATCTAAAAACATGTGTATTGTTCTTTAGACTTGAGATTAGTATTAATTTATATCATGAATCATGTTCTTTCATATATTCATGAAAATCATGAGGACATATACTCATGGTGAGGTTGGGTATGTTGGTTGCATCATAAGTGATATGACATTAATGAATAAAAGGAATGATTTATCTCTTTTAATTTAATAGAAGTAAATATCTCAATCCCTTTGATTAGAATTTAATTTTCTGATTAATTCTATGACCATGGTAGTTTTATCAACTCTTTCTTTTAAAAAAAGCCAAATAATTATACTTAAAGCATATTGGTTGATGACATAAGTGATTCAAACTACTTGATAATATATTAAAACAAAGGGAATCTATTATAAAATTAGAATCCATAGGTTTTTCATATCATTATGACATTAATTTTTTTCTCTAGCGGTGGATTTATATGTTGATAAACATTGAGCATGGGATCTAGGCTAGTTCAAATAATGCAAATAAAAAGAGACCTAGAGGGTCACACACTAAGTCCCTAGTTGGTGCACCTAACGGAAGACATGAAAATAGAAAAGGAAATGTAAATCATGGTTTTGGTTGTTTGGTACATGGAAAATGGAATTGGTTATTCCATGAAATGATGAAAAATTGGTTCCTAGAAAAATTAGAATAATTACACTTCTATCATACTATTATCACCCTTCACCTTGTATGTCCCTCCTTACACTATCCAGAATAGGTCACCCTTACCCTTTCTTCCATGCACTACCTCTTTTCCTATGCATGGCCTCATGCCCTAAAATTCTCAATGTCTTCACTCTACCCTGAAATACCTATCATTGTAGCCTATAATGACATCATCATCACTTTACAACTCAATCACCATCATTGCACCTTTTTACTCCATTTTTGATTTCATTCCATATAGTGCAGAAAACTAAACCTTATATATCCATCATAACCACCTTGTTAAAATTGGATCTAATGTCACACCATACAATGATCATTTTTCCTTTACAACCCTGGATCTGACTATAGCCTACAATTCCAAAATTTTCCAAAGTGTGAGGTAGAAAATGGTATATTTTTCCTTCGATCTGTAGTGTACCATTCCATTCCTTGAATGTCATACACACCATTTATCATCAATTTCCCATTCCTTTCTCATTCATTTTCCATTTCTATTTCCATTCACAGTTGTTCTACCATACCAAACAATTCTTAAATATATCTAGGAACTCAGTTATATTCAATTTGAATTTAATATTAGAATAAATATTTTTATCATGTTATAAGGATTATTAATTATTCAATATTTATTAATTGCATAAATAGTTATTTAATGAATAATATTATGATATTTATTTATTCAAATAAATAATTACTCTTCATGGTTAGATAAATATCAAAGAGGATTAAATATAATATTTAAGGGTTTGGAATAAAATATATTTAAATATCCCAAAATTAGTTCATGTCATGGAAAAGATAATATTATTATTATTATTCAACATGGAGTTCATTTAGTATTAATTTATTAGTTAACGGCCTTTGTGAAATAATTGATTCTCTAATCTAGATATATAAACTCATTTAAATCATTTTAGATTATATATAGAATGGTGTGGATAATGAATTCTCTATATAGATATCTCTAACCCTGGATAGAATTTCTCAATAATGATATTAAGAATAGAGAGCTTTCATCCTCATCCTCCCTCTCAAAACTAAGAGAACAATAATAAATCCTTTAAGTCTGGAAGGAATTATTATTAAAATCAATGGTGAATGACACAAGTGATTTGGTTCATCTATATTATCACTCTAGGATCCAACTACGACATTCCAATGTTTATGGAGAATGTATGGAAACTTCTATAGGTATTTCATACTTATATTCTTCATAATAAAAAATGTATGATAACAAAGGTAACTGATTGAACAATAAAGAAATAATTGAAATTTAAAAGAAATTTTTATTTATATAAATACATATGAAAATATCATATCTATGAAAATTTATTTGATTCGTTATTCATGTTATGAGGATTTAATCTAAATAAACTGATAGAAAAAATTTTGGGGCATGGGCCTAACCACTTCCACTACACCCTGGAAACTTCATATGGGATTTCCAAACTCCTCCTAATCATTATCAAATGATGGTTGTAATTTATTATGATATTTGATGTGAAATATGGTGGTTGGAATGCGAATTATAGTACAATATTAAAATCTCATATATATCCACCATGGAATATTGATTTACACTATTTCATGGTGTATGTATGAATATACGACATACTAGTCTTAACAACCACATTATAGTCAACCTTTTAGTGCACATGACCGTCAATCTCTCACTTATACTAAAATCCTCATTTAATTAGTTCACTTTCACCCTTTTTGACATCATATGTATCAAATTTTGAACCTATCTCCAAAACCCCTTTTGTAAATCTTATAAAACACTTTTTGGGAAAGTTATCATCAATTCACCATCCATCACATCATATCGAATAATTTTTTAATACTCTTCCAAAACTTACATTGGATGTACTCAAAAAAAAACTTTTGGGGTAGCTCTTAAAGTATCATAAACTTGATACTCATTCACATGACCAGAAAGTATGACCCCATGGGACTTTTTGTAATAAAAAAATATAAATTCCCAAATTCATAAATGTATGAAAATATTGTCTTCTAACAAAGAATCGATTCTTCTCCAGCTGTGAATAGATCTGTCATGATATATATGAAACACATGTATCTCTATACATGTGTTCAACATCACCATAATATACAAGTATTCATTTTCATGTGATATATTTTTCTAATACATCGATTAGCCATGGAAAATTGAGTATGCCAACACCTTATAACTACTCATATATTCTTGATTCTCCAACTATAGACTGACCAGGTCAATAAATACACCACATGATATTCAACTTAGTTGATGTGTGCATCACATGTCCCTCACCCAAATAGATAAACACATTGTATTAACTATCTAGTTACAATCATAAACTTTCTAATATATCACAATTTATTTATTATATATCATACTGACCATATGAGAAAACAAATAACCTTTTTCTTATGATTTAACTGATGACATGATCAATAATATACCCAACCACCCCTAATTATCTAATCCTCATGGATTGCATTGGAAAGGTATCAAAGTATGAAGGTTTTTATGCTAAGTATCTATAAAACATTAGGTATGGTAAAATTGAAATATAAAACATGAAACTGTGGTAAACCAAAGACATAGTGCATTCCATCCTATATGGTATATACTTGAGGGGATCATCTAGTGTACAAAAAATGTTTTGTTCCCCATTAGCATATTAATATCTTGATACAAAAATCCTACTAATGTTAACCTTAATATTTTGTTACAACCTATAATACTTCATAAAAAACATTGATTAGGGATAAATAAACTTTTGAGAGTTCAATTGTCCTTGAAAGTTATACAATATATACATCCAACATAAAATAATGATGGAATATAGTCTTCCTTTTATATGACATAATATCTTTTATAATGTTAAAATATTTTAATAATTATTAATAAAATCATAAATAAGATCTTTTCTGACCATATCACATTTTATAGGCCGTTAGATGGGCCTTATTTTTGTTTTACTTTTCAGATTTTGTTAAAATTAGTACATATTTATGTAATTCATGCCACATATCTATGTGAACACATTATAAAACCCTTCCACTAAACTAATTTATTAAGTGACATATTTAAAGAAATTAAATTTGAATAATGGTGATACTTTTCAATCATATTCTTAAGGTCCAACTCCTTAAATAGGTATTCAAACCCCTTTAGTACATAGTATCAAATGTTATGATATTTAAAACTTATATTGTCTACTTAGAACTCTTTCTATATACATATTCATCATTGTTCTTGTAAAAATACCATCAAAATTTTCTTTTGAGGTCATTTTAGTAAAAAATATAACTCTTGAAATTTTTATTTACCCACACATACAAAACAATTTTTTGTATATAAAGGGACATTTACTTTTTTATGGTAACTAAATGTTACTCTTTACTGTTCTATTTGAAATCATACCATTAACTATTTTAGGTTATCAAGTAAAATTCACTTTGTACTTCAATAGGAATATTATTTTATTTTTTAACTTTGAACTTATATAAGTCCAAATCATACTCCCCCTAGCCTCTTAGAAAATATATTCTCTTCATAATATCATGATAATATAAACAAACTCATTTGTGTTAGGAAATAACACTTCCTTTGGTGTAAAGTTTTAAAAAATATACTATCATATCAATATTTTGAATATTATTTAATGTGTTTGGATAATTATTCTAAAAATAAGATTTTAATATTTAAAATAACCCACTAATGAGTGGTCGGAATCATATTCCTCATATTTCAACAAACATTTAGGATAACCCCCTATACTAGATAAAACACCTTTTATCCTCAAATTCTTTTTAAATATGTTATAGAATCTAATTAATTATAAACCATGTGTAATAAATCCATATTCTCATATTGCTCATAAAAACTATTTTTTAATAAATAGATTCCATGACCATATTAGAGAATGGGATGAAAATTAAAATCATTAATTAATATCTATATGATCTTGAGTTATTCCTTTTCATTAAAATCGTGATTCAACAACCCTTTTCCCTATAAGATAAATGCAATCTAAAATATATATCAATTATTTCCTTGATTTTTAACTCCTCTATTCTCATAGTATTTTTAATGAATAAATTTGGTATCATATGCTAATTTAGGATAAAAATAGGATTTTATAACATTGATAATTGACATGTAATTTCCATGGAGTTTCTTAAACCCCTTTAATCATCCCAATAAATCCCATATTATGGAAATAATTTCCATAATCCCTAACATTACCTATAGATTCAATGAACATGACTATATATTTTAAAGAAACATTGTTGGACTGTCTAACTAACATTATTATTTTAGTTTAAAATTTTACCCACTTGTATAATTGATACTACACCAAATCCATGACTTCACATTCCCTAGTTCACAATTCCTCAACAATTTTAGAAACTAGAGAAAACATTTCTTGAACTCATTCACATTATCAGATCTTTTCTAATGATTATTACAGAATGACTTCCACAATAAGAATAATCCTTAATTGAAACCTTAAGTGGATAATTCTATGATTATAATAATCATCCAGATTTATTTATTGAATAACTTCAATTGTTTGTTTATTATAAATGGGTTTCTCTAACACATAGAAAATTCCTTTTCATAAGAATAATTTTTATTTTTTGTACCACTCTAATAATTTTCTTAAATTAAGCTCCTCCTTTATGATCTTAAGGTTGATCTCAATAATGACAATTTCTTTTACTTATAAAAAATTATTTTATCATATGGGTATCGTGTTTTACAATAATTTAACAATGACTATTATAAAATATGATTTCACTAAAATAATAACCCCTTTTAAACTCATCACATCAATTAGTGGTTCTAGATACAAATTTCATCATGACATAAGTTGGTTAAGAATGTAAATAAACCATGAATATATCTAGTAAAAATTTAAGTAAATCATAACACATATGACTATTGGATAATTAAGTATACAACTCTTTGTCCAATCCATCATTTGGATAAACTCAAAAATATTCCTATGGTATCCTACCAGTTAGGGTTTCTCAACAAAGTTTAACCCAATTCAAACACCAAAAATGAGGCACATAATGGATAGGGTCACCACATTACTCTCTTTCATTACATAGGATATAAAAGGAGACAACATAATGTACTTGTACTTCATCTATAACCATAGTGACAGATTATAATTTAATAATATAATATAACATGTACTATGAGTTCTATTTTTGTAAAACAAAAGGAATCATTCTATCTGTAAATATCACCACATATAGGTTTCTTGGCTAGTTTTCAAATTTAAGATATTCATGATCAATTTTATACCACTAAGGAGAGGATTCTAGGTGATGAAGTTTACCATCTTGAATTATTGTATCTATGTTTCATTTAATATCCTTACTATATCCTTACTTTCATATATCCATCTAATCCATGGGATAATTGGAATTTATCAAGCAAATTTTTAAAGAATTTATTCATCTTTCCTATATCAAGTCTAACCACACTTAGGGAATTTTTTAATTGATTCAATATCCTTTTGAAATAATATAAAATCATTGGGATAGGTATTTATTCTATCAAAGGTTATTCCCATTGAAAAAACATCCTTTTAGGATCATATATTCTATAAGTAATCTCATTATCTTCTGGTGACTTATTATCCAAGAGAGAAAGTAGTTTTATAATGATGGTGTTGCACCATTTATTGAAAAATTTCAAATTATATAGAATTATTATGGTTTGAAATGATATATATATAGTATAACTAGTACACATAGGAATTTTTCATGGATCTTTTTTTGGGAAGGGGTGTTTGTGTGAACACTAGAACAAGGATCTTCAATCCACTAGAAAATCACACCCCATAAGTGTTGTTGAAATTATAGGAGCATAAATGATAGAATGTTTTGTAGATTAAAAAATAAAGAAAAAAATAATGATAAGATGATCACATGGAATAACAATCTACATGGTATGGTAAATGATCCATATATCCATAGAGAGGCATAAAATTTAACTATAATCAGGAGTAGAAATAAAAGGCAATTTTAGAGTTCCAAACACACATATAACCCCTAGCTCGAATGAGATAATAAGGAAGATGATGAAAATGTGTCACTAATTATATAGAAATTCCATTGTTCTGTAGTGATTAGAGGTTGGAAGTTTGTAGAACTACAATATCTTTTTCTCCAAAGTTCACACTGTTATTGTGATTGGTAGTTGGAAGTCTGCAATAGTTATTATTTAGTGTGCAATATGGGCCACTATAATTTATCCCAACTTCATCCAAATGGATTAGAATACATCATTCCAATAGAAATTTTGGCATAGAAGAAAAAAACCTCTAGAACCTCCCTTAACTATGTGTAATGTGAGTAGGAATATTATTCACTATACTCATTTCCCAAATATTACCCTTGCACACATTCATAAAAACTCACAACATGTGAATAGAAATTAAAAGCAATGAAAATTTATAAAAAAATAACATAATGGATTTATGTGATTTAGACAATTAATATTATATTCATGGGATAAACACTTATTATTTTATTATATTCACAAAAATTACAACAATTTCATAAACTAAAAAATATATCAGTATGGATTCATTACAAAATATTAACACTCTATAATTCACTGATCATATAAGAATAATTTTATGGATTTTGGTCCTCTATTGTCCAAAAGGTTCAATAGTTCTCAATCAAGGAACACTATTTAGAGGTTCCCCACTACCTTTTATATGAATGTGTAGTTGATCATCGCAGTTACACCACCTTCCAACTTTCACGGATATGTCTCCATTTATGAAGTGACTTGTGATATCTAGTAATCATTTTTAATTTGACTACTTTACCAATTGAAGTATTCTTGAAAAATAATTCTAGATTAATATATTCACTAAAATTTCTATACCCCTAGATTATATTGGAAGATATAAACTTATGATAGTTTCATAGGCTCGTAGATAGGCTTTTTTGGTATCGATTACACATAAAAACAATCCAACTTCCATAGAATGAAAATCTAGTGAACAAAATCCGATGAACTAAAATAAACTTCACATCCCAACATATCCCACTTGAACACTATTCTAGTAAAAACTTGGAAACTCTCTAGTACATAGGAAAAACAAAAAAAATTATCTTCCATCATATCAAGAATTTTTCTCCATCCTCCTTATGTTCAACCAAGTCCCACTGAGGTGTGGTGTTTCCTCATAATTTCTTAAACTAATACCTTAGTGAACATGTCCATTGGATTTTTGATTCCATCTATATTACATATATCTAACACCTTGTATTAAAACATTTTTATGTGGAATTGGAATGATAAATCAATATTCTTCATCAGTGCACGGAACACTAGATTCTAAGGTAGTTAAGTTGCATTCTTATTATCACAGAATAAAATTTCACCTTCATAACTTCTTCTAGGCTCATTCAGAAACCACATAAACCAAACCATGTCCTTAACCAAATACATTAAATTATAATTCTCTATGTTCATTGTGCTTTAATTGATATTCCAATATAGTCATGGAATCCAATCTATCAATGATTCTCCATAGGTGAACACAAAACCAAACATAATCTTATAGGTACTTGGGTCTCTTAAAAGTTAGCATCTACAAATCCTTAAAATATATATTCCTCCCTAAAAAATAGAGAAACATATTTCAATTATTTTAAGTATAAGATAATATATAAAAAGTCTTCCCATTGTTCTCTTCCAAGGTTTAACATAAAGAGACTTACAACTCCCACTGAAAAAGAAATGTTTTCCCCTATAAAAATCATCGTGTATATCAAAATTATGAAAGCTAATAAAAAAAGTGAATTATATATATACTGAGTCACTTCTAATATTTCTAATTTATATTCCATAGATATATTAAATTGAAAAGTATGATGGGTTTATATGGGCTTACATACGGTCCCTCAAAAAAATTAATGATCTTTTGGATGTCGTTTTCTAAGAAGAAACCAGAGTACCAGATTTTTTATCCCTCTCAAATGTCATCCTAGAGATTTTATAATCGTTTAAAAGATCCTTCATTTAAAATATTTCTAGAAAGTTACTATTTATATAATAAATTAGTGAATATTTTATACCCACTAGCTATTGTCATATACAAACAATAGTAGTATGAGGAATGACTCATCATCGCATTTCTTCCAGTAAAAATAATGATTTGTGTTGCACATTTCAAATCTTTATTCTGATATAAAATTTAAAAATGTATAATTCCATTTAATTGGTGATTCATTTTACCCATAAATAATTTTCATAATTTTATAAAACAAATTATATTTATTATCCTCTATGAAACTTATTGGTTTCTCCATGTAAATTCCTTCCACCAAATATTCATAAAGGAAGGTCATTTTTACATCCATTTGTTCCAAATAAAAAAATCAATTCCATCCTAAAATAAACTATCCTAAATTTTTCATATTTAACTACCATTTAGAATATATTTTAGAAATAAACTTTTTACTTTTTTTAAATTAATTTACCACTAGCCTCTCTTCGAAATACTTATTTCCATCTATTGCTTCCTTCAAATGATAAACCAATTTATTCTTAAGTGATAATTTACCTTCTGTTAAATTATAAATTTATGTTTTTTAAATGAATGTATATATTTATACATTTATAAATTATAATTTTTTAAGTCAATAAGTTTTTCCACTTATTCTAGATATTTTTGTTCCCCTACATCTGCTAAAATTAGAAAGATCACACCAGCGCCAAACCACCGAACATGTATTATAACATTGGTTAATCATTAACTATATAGGATACCCTAAAATACTTAGATCTTTCTAATCTTAAGGAGTCCTAAATTTTGATTCTCCCACTCAAGATTCAGTGGTACTTAAAATTTATGGAATATATTTTGTTGGACTCACCTACAAATTTTTAGTTCTTTCATCTAGGTTCACTAGATTTTTCTCCCTTTTGTATTCTTAATCAGATCAATATATGTGTATATATTTTATTTGTTTCTATCAAATATTTTCTCATATATGTTTTATTACTTCTATAGAACCTTCTCATTGAAGATAATATCTTAGATCTAGATGACATGTCACCTGTCATTTACCCATCACTAAAATCCAAATTTTTCACCTCTAAACCCAATGAGAAAACAAAATTTGTATTTATCATTAATTTTCTATAAATCTTTATCATCATCATGCACATATTACAATCTTATATGGACTTTATGATCTCCTATGGAAGTTCCTACCAACCAATGTTGTTATATATATATCGACATGGTATTCTTCGGTGAAAATTCATGCTTTGATCCTTCTCCATCAATGTATAATTCATCCTTTTAGAGACCCCATTTTTATGTGGTGTTCCGCGAACCTTCTTCCCATACATTATACATTTATTCTTGAAAATCATCAAAATATGGAACTGTTATACTCACTACTAGTTTCAAAGAAAATTCAACTCAACTTCTAACCACATTCCCTTTACACCATGGATTTACATTGAATGGAATCTTAAAAAACATCATACTTATGAATTGAAAATAATATCATAAATTTTCCAGTAGCATCATAAATAAAATTTAGAAACTAAATAGCACCTCAAATGGGCCATGAAAGGATTGATCCCCAAATATTCGAGTAAATTATTTCTAAAATTATAGATCTAGTCTTTCATCCATATAATTTTAAGGACACCCTTCATTGTTTCCCAATAACACAACTTTCATGCCTTCTAATGTTCATGTTATCAAGATTTAGTTTTCGTATAGCCAATGGAACATATAAATTCCTTTTTCTGAGGTGATAGGGATATCAATGCAAAACATTGAGATCTTTTAAAGATTTGGTTTTTCCCATTCTAATACATTTTCATATTTTGGTTAAATATAACATCACATACTTTAATCATCTTGAAACACTATGGATCCTCAGTTCACATTCTATACTCTATTTTAAAATTTTGTATAATGTCCATATTCATAAAAGTTTTTTATAGAAATGAGGTTCTTCTGTATCCCTAGGATGTTCTAAACTCCTTTTACTCTCAAGATACCTCTATTATTCATCTAGATATTCCAATCACATTTTCTAATGACACACAAGGATTTATTATCTTCTAGATGAATTTTTATAATGATTCCTAATATATATTACACTTTGAATCCACGTTCAATCATTGAATGGAAAGATACTCTGGAATCAACCACCAATGATTCTATTAGAATATTGATACTTATAAATAGTTTGTTTCTTCATTATTTTAATTTAATTTTAATTACTATAATATGAATTTTTTCAAGAGTTCTCTTTGAGGATCTTACAATTGTTGTTGGAATGTCCTTTCATCCAACAACTCTAGCATATAAGACTAAGACCAATCGACATTCTCTAGATTATTTTAGAAGGATTATCATCTAATGGTTTCTTTTTATATCTTTTATGGGGTAAACTCCCTCATCTCTCATCATTAATAGAGCTATTATATGGTTCTTTGACCACCCTCTGACAAAGTTCTTTATTGTGAGTAAAATTCTAGACATCCTCAAGTATAAGATCTGTCCTTCCACAAGAGTTGATAATAGAAGTCACCATCATATCCCAACTCTCCAGAAATAATTATAGTATAAGAATCACCCATAAATCATTCATGAATTTCACATTAATCAATTTGAACAACCCTTGGATCATATTGAAATTGATAGCATGGTCTACCATCAACCTTCCTTTAAAAAATATCATTTTGAACAATCACCACATCATGAAAAATTTGTTAAGTGTTGTTGGTTTTTCATACATATCTTCCAGTGCTCTCATGAGATCCACTATTATCTTCACTTCATGGGGGTTAAAGTTAAAATTATATGATAATGAAATCCTATACAAACCATGTTCCTTCCTATCCATTTGTTCTAATTCTTCCTTCTTCATTTTCTCTAGATGTATATTAATTAATGAAATATCCTAGTCCTTTAAAATCATATGATCCTTAATTTGAATTATATAAAAGTCAAAATCAATTCAATCACACTTATCTACCAAGAATTTACATTCATTTGACACCCTACCTTCTGTTGATAGTGAACTCTCACAAAAAAAATTAATGAGGAAAGTGTGAGAAAACTCTAAGTTGCCTCTGAGTGTATTGAGAAAGCACTAAACCACTAGCCTTTAGTACCACCAGAATAAGAAATTATGCTCTGATGCCACTTGTTGGGAATGGTGGATTCATGTGACCACTAGAATAAGGATATTCAATCTAATGAAATAACGAACATAGGAAGTTCATCATAGTAGAAAAACCCTCATGAAAATACCTCAACATTGTGTACCAGAATTAGGAAGACTCATCACCCTACTCACCCCATAAATTTGACCCTCAAAAACATTAATTCAAACTCAAAACAAAAAAATGGAAATTAAAAACAATGTAAATACAAATAATGGAATGGAAACAAGGTATTAATATGATTCGAACATTGATCCCAATATGCATGGGAGAAACACTAATACTTTTCATATATTTAATATAATTAAAATAATTATAATAAAAATAAAAATATATCATTACTAATTAATTACAGAATATTAACATTCTATAATTCACTGATCATATCAGAATCATTGTACAGATTCTAATCCTATATTGACCTCTAGGTTTAACTATTCTTGGTCAAAGTACACTATTAGAGGTTCCCCAGTCCCTTTTATAGGAATGATCAATATTCCATCCCAGTTACACTACCTTCTATCTTTTCTGAAGATACTCAATTCTGTAAGTGACTGGTGATCTCCAGAAATCCTTTTGACTTTGACCACTTTACCAAGTGAAATAATTTACAAATATATTTCCAGAGACTTATATTTTCATAAATCTCTAGATCTCCATGATTCTATCAGAAGATATAAACACTTTATGGTTCCATTTCCTCATAGAGTGGGTATGTATCCACTTTTTATACATCGAACTGGTCAAACTTCCCGTAAAAGAAAATCTTGTGAACTAAATCTAGTGAACAGAAATAGACATTTCATCCCAATATCAGTCATTTGAATATTATATCATGAATCCTTGAAATCTCACCAATACTTTGGAAAAATAAACAAACTTTACTTCCTTAATAGCATGTAGTTTTATCCATTGTATTTCTGTTCACCATATCTCACTAAGGCATGATGTGACCTCATACTTTCTAGAAATAAAACCATAATGAACATGTCCACTAGATTTTGGATTTTGATTATCTTCCATAGATCTAAAACTTTATCCTCTATAATTTTTTAGATGAATTTTTACTAAAGGTTAATATACTTCTTGTTTGCATGAAACATTGGATTCTAATCTAGGTGAATCACACTCTACTTATCACAAATTAAAATTTCACCTTCAAAACCTCTCTCAAGATCCTCCAGCAATCACATCAACCAAACCATCTCCTTCCCCACTTCCTTTGCAGCTACAGACTATACTTACATTTTATTTAATGTGGTAGTTATCAATAGTTTTGGTATCTAGCTGGTCAATGTTCCTCCATAGGGGAATAGAAGACCAATCATGATCTTTTAGGTGTTTTAGTCTCTATCAAAGTCTACATCCAAAAATACTTACAATAGATCATCCTCCTCAAAACATAGAGTAACATATTCCAGTCATTTTGAGTTTTAGATAAATCACTAGATGGATTCATGGTGTTCCCTTATAGATTTTAACATAAACAAAATTATAACTCCCACAGTAAAAGAAATGGTGGGTTGTATACAGAAAACTTTTACAACTAATGAAAATAGAAAATTCTTCATTTATTGGTTCGCTTCTTTGGTTATTGGTGCTTATACCTTGGATAAATCAATGTGTCTAACAAGAGGGGTTGAGATAGGATTATATCAAATAATTCAATAAAATTTGATAATCTTACAAATTTAGTATTTATAGTATAACGATAGTGTACTTGATTTAATATCCTTGTCAATCTGTATCCCGGATATTTTATTGAAATTTACAAGATCCTTCATTTAAAATATTCTTCACTACCTATTATTCATATCTTGAATCGAAGAAACCTCTATACCTTACAATAATATTCCATGAGCATACAAGAGTAGTATGATTATTTTATCATTATATTATTACTTCTGGTAATAATAATTAATGACATTTCATCATTTGATTCCTTCTTTTGAAATAAAATCCTTGAACTTTGGATTCCATTTTTTCAATTATTGATTTATCCCATAATTAATTACATTAAATTTATAAATTAAATTATGGATCCCACATTTTGTGAAACCAACTATTTGATCCATAAAGAAATGTTTTTATTACATTCATCTGTTCCAAGTATAGATATTTCAATTCTACCATACTCAGAACTATCTATATAGTTTCTTATTTTAATGCCGATGAGAATATCTCTAAGAAATTAAATCCTTCCTTTTATTTAAATACCATTACCATTAGACTCTCTTTGAAACACTTATTTCTATCAAACACTTATTTAAAAATGGTAAAATAACTTATTCTCAAGTTCTTATGTCTAATCTATTAGATCGTTAAATTCCCAAGCTATATTGGAATTCATTAAATATATCTATCTATCCATTGATGACATCAAGTGTTTTAAAAAATTAAGTTTCACTAATTATTTGGGCAATTCAAGTTCCCATACATCCATAAAATGTTGAATTTCATATTATCCCCAAAACACTAAATTTTTCTTATGACTCTATTTAATATTCTCAACTTAATATGATATCTTTAACTTCTCAACAACGCTCTATCTTCTATAGATTTACCTTCCATTTCTCACTCTTGAGATTCACCAAACCATGAATGTTTTGGAATATCTTCTATTGAAACCACCTATGTACATTCAACACTTTCATCTAGGTTCACCGTACTTTTCTCCATTCAAGTAGTCTTACTAAAGTAAACTTAGCTTTAGATAGTTTATTCATTTCTCTTAACATGTTTATCCTTCAACTTCTAGACCTTCCACATATCCTTATCATTGAAGAGAACATCTTAGATCTATATGAATTTCCACCTAACGTTTTCACATAACAAAAATACAAATTTTTCATCTCTAAAACCAATGAAAAAACACACATTGGATTTTTCCTCAACAATTTTTCAATCCTTAGCATCTACATGCACATATTACATGCTTTTAAAGACATCACAATTTCCAAATTTCATTTGTTTATTGGAACATAGGTCCTCCAAAATCTCATTACCTAATATTTATATTTTATATCTATTGATAAGGTATTACATTGTATTGACTACCTCTAACAAAATTCCTTTATGCATTCCTGAGTGAAACTATGTGATATTTTCCTTCTCTGTCAATGACCAATTCATCCTTTTAGCCAAAACAGTTTTTTGAAGTGTGGTAGGCCTGAAGGGTGTTGTTATTTACATTGGTTATAATAAAAAATAATTTTATTTTATCTTGAACAGAACTAACTAAAAATTTTTAGTAATGTAGAAGTACAGGGTCAAACCCATAGAGAGCATGGAATGTGGAAGACAATTCTTAACCAATGGTTGGGTCACTCCAATTTTAGTTTGATTTTATTAAACTAATTAAATGAAATAAATGAATGCAGGTAGAAAGAAAATAAGGGATTTGGATCGATTTTAGGGAATATAAAAAGGATAATCCAAAATCTAACAAGGGATAGTTCTATGGATTATGTTTTGAAGTGATGTAGTGGTCACCAATTGGTTTTTTCCAAACCAATTGGATCTAACTATGCTGAAACTATCCCATGGTCAAGTTATAGATAAAAAACTAGGATCATTATTCTTAGCTTCTATGTAGAAAGATTCATAGGATAATGGTTATAGTTCTAGTCAGATCTAATTAGTTTCGGTTTTTTCAATTCCACTTTCCATGGTCATGGTTGTGAAAAAGAATGTGATGGACAGTTTTTTTACTAAAGTAATAGACCTAGGGTTACCAAGGTTTTATTTAAATATTAATCCTGATTAGTCACACCCCTAATCTCAACCCATAACCTTAATAGGATTAGTTATGCGTAACAAAATTTAATTAAAGAAGGTAAACAAATTTCATGCTCAACGAAAAGATTAAATGACTCAAAATAAGGCAATACACAATTGAAAAAAATAAAAAAAATGATTAAAAAATATCTATAACAAATAAAGAATTAAGAAAAAATCAGTGAATGAATGATTGATAAGGGTAATGAGTAAAATAAATATAATGGAATTAAACTAGAAAGCATTCAACATTACATAAAGGAAAGATAGGTAAAATGGAAACATGTCTATAAGGAACAGTGGGTAGGAACCCTACAAAAGCCTCCCAATAGTTGATCCTCTCCACACCTATAATTGAATGAATATACCTTTATTAGACTCCTTATTTATAAGCCTATAGATCATACCCAAACTTCCATGAGTCAAATATGGCCTTAAATGGAAGATAGAATCAAAAATATCAAACTCCCATCAAAGAATCGATGGAAATCACTATTTGATTTTGTTTATGACACTTACACATAATATAAGGATTAAAATATAGGTAAAATTAAGGCCATAAAGGTTTCATAACATTCTTCATGATGTGAAAATATCTCTAGAAATTTTTAATAAGTGTCACAGTGTGACACATATGTGTCACACCATGACACAGAGGATCTTCACTTCAACAGCTTCTCTTCTTCTATATGGCCTCCAAATGGTTCATGGCTTGTAAATTTACATGAAATGTGATGATTAAACGATTTTTGAAGTCATATTATAGTATTTAAATCTCTATTTTCCATGGTTATTTAGTTCTTTGCCTCAGAAACCTCATGTTTTCTCTTTGGCTTCACTCATATACATCTGCTTCTTTGTCATTTTATGGTGTCTTGTCACGCTGCTTCATGCCATGGTGTGGTGTGCCTTTATATTCATAAAAATTTCACATTTTCCTTCGTATTTATATAAATTCTAATACTACTTTAGAATAAATAAAAAACTAATATCTTTCATTGAAATCAACTTTAATCAATTAATATTCAATGAATTCATATATAAAACCCCATCAATATATAGACATAACTAGAGATATCATGATTTTATGAGAACCTTATCCCTATTCCTTATACCTTTCTTCTAGAAATAGCTCTTTAAGTTGTTTTTGGTTTAATCACCATCATTTTTAGAGTGAGTTCATTTCATCTTCTGGATACATTACCTTTCCACCATGGCTTTCTATTGAAGGAAGTCCTAAAATATTTAGACGTATGCTTAAAAAATAAATCCAAACTTTTATCATGGAATAGTTAATAAAAGTAACAAATAATAGAGAACCTTAAAAGGACCATAAAAGATTAGGTCCCCAAACATCCATGTGAAACAATTAAAGATTTGGAGATATGGGTTCCCAGCCATCTAAGTTAAAGGATTCACTTCCTTGCTTCCACATAACACAAATTCCACACATTCCTATGTTCCTGTCATCAAGATTTAGTATTAATTTATCACTTAAAACTTTCATATTATTTTCACTAAGATGATTTAGACTATAATTCTAAACTTCAAGATATTTCAGTGATGTGTTTTCAGTCATGAAATACTATCTATACTTCTAATCAAATATAGTGTCTCATCTTTCACTCCTCTTGTAATATTCAATGATCCTTGATTCAATTTTATAAATACATTTGAAAATTTTATTCCATGTCATTATTCATCAAGATATCCTATATAAATGAGGTTCTTCAATATCCCTAAGATGTTCCTAACTCCTTTGAGTCTCAAGATCCCATTGTTCTATATTTGGATATTTGCAACACCTTTTTTGAATACTTAAAAGACTTCATCATCCACCGGATAAATTTTTATAAATCTTCCTAATAAATATTTCACCATATATATATGTTATATTGTTGAATTAAAATATTCCCTAGAACCAACCACCCATTATTTTACTGGAATATTGAAACTTAACAATTTTAGAATGCTTCCTTCCATTATATTAATAAAATTTAAAGTGTTATAATTTGATTACCTTATGGAGTCCTTTGTGTGACTTTTATAATTCCTCATGATATTTATATTTACTTTCTTCTCACAATTGTTGTATATAGGACCAGGACCAGTTGAGTTTTTCTGAATTCTTTTTTAAGACTTATCTTCTGATGGTTTATTTTGACATCTCCTCTAGGGTGACCAGCCTCATCTATAAGAATTAATAAAAAAGTAATATAAGGTTTTTGTACTTCCCTATGATGAAGTTCTTAATAGAGGATCAAATTCTAAACATCCTCAAATTTAAGATCGTTCTTTCCATATGAGTTACCAATGGTGGTCACCATCACTTCCAAACTCTACAAAAAGTGATTATAGTAGAAGTGGATCACATACTAATCTATTAATTTCACCTCCATCACTTTTAGTTACCCTTAGATCATATTGTAAACATTCACATCATATACCATTGGTCTTACTTTCAAAAACCTCATGTTGAATAGTCCCTTTATCATGAACACTTTTTTATGCGCTATTGGTTTTCTATATATATTCATCTTGGATTTCATGATCCCATCATTGCCTTTACTACACAAATTTTAATGGTAATATTCTATGCCAATGATATCCTAACCATCCCAAGTGAATTTTTATCCATACATTATTATTATTCCTTTTCTATTTTCTATTAATGTACACCAGTTAATAGAATTTACTGGTCATTTTGAATCAAATAATCCTCATATATATTCTCCAAAATCAAAAAATCATTCAATAAAAATTATCTACTCAAATCTTACATTAATTATATGATATACCTTCTACCAACAATTATCTCCCATTGAAATGAAATTTATTCAATGAAAGAGTGATAGAAACCTAAGTTTCCTAGGAATGTGTTGATAGAGCACTGATCCACATGTATCTGGTACCACCAAAATAAGAAATTGTACTCGGATACCACTTGTTATAAAGGGGGGTCATGTGAGACCACTAGAACTAGGATCTTAAATCCACTAGAGGAATGGATACTATATGTTCATCACACCAAAAACCATCATATGTTCCCTAGACATAGTGTATTGTAAGTGGGAAGACATCACACCCTACTCACTATGAAAAGTTAACCCTTACACAAATTCATGAAAATATATGGAATAAACATGGAAATAAAAGTCCAATAGAATAAAAAATAAGGAAATAACATAAGGTATTAACCTTATTCTTAAAATTATCCTTACCTATATGAGATAAACATTAATAATTTTTCAAAATTCATTAAAAGTAAAGGAATTAATTTAAAATTTAAAATATTTTAGTAAGAATTCATTACATAAGATTCACACTCTATAATTCAATGATCATATCAGAATAACTACACATATTTTGATCCATTGTTGACCTCCAGGTCAAAATATTATCAATAAGGTTGCACTATCAAGAAGGTCCCCAACCCCTTTTATAGGAATAATCAGTTGATCATATTAGTAAATTTACCTTCAAAATTTAATGGATATTCCTTTATTTGGTAAGTGACTAAAGATCTCCAATAATCCTTCTAGATTTATCAATTTTCCTAGTGAAATATTGTAGAAATATAATTATAGAGACTTATATTAATTGAACTTTCTAAGCCTTCATGATTCCATAAAAATTTATAAACTAAATATGGTTTCATTTAATTTTGAAGAGGTTCTATTGTTGTTTTCTGCACACTAATTTGATCCATCTAATGGTGAATAAAAATATAGTGATCTAAATATAGTGAAGTGAGACAGACATCAAATTCCAACATCTCCCACTTCAAGAGTGTTTCAGAGAAACTTTGGAAAACCTCTAATAATTTATAAAAAAAACTTGATTTCCTTCTTTTCATTTTTTGTTATTCATGCTACTTCTATTCACCTTGGTCCCATTGAGGTGAGATGTTTCCTCATTTCTTGAACTAATTCCTCAGTGATCATGCCTGATATATTATTTTTTGGAAGTATTATGCATATCTAACACTTTTTCCTCAAGCATGTTTCTCATGATTCCATACTTTAGGTTAATATGATTCTTCTGTTCATGTAACACTATATTTTGAGCCAATTCATCTCTCTCTTCTTTCCATATATCAAAATTTAACCTTCCTAACTTCTCCCAATATCCTTTAAAAATTACATCAACAAAACCATATCCTTCCCTTCTTCTATTCACGCTACATACTCTACTTTTTTATACATAAAATGATAATACATTTAATCCAAGACATCCAAATGATTGATGTCCCTCTATAGATGAACATAAAACAATCATGCTCTTCTGGGTTTTTGTGTCTCTAGAAAACTATAGATCCAAAAATCCTTGAAAAATATATTTCTCACTAAAAATAGAGAAACATGTTATTATCTATTAAAGTATCATATAATCCACTTAATATCCTACCAATTTCCCCTTCTAGGTTTCTATATAAATCATCTTACAAATACCACTGTAAAAGCAATGTATTATTAGGTACAAATCATCTTGTATATCAAAATTTTTACAGCTGATGCAAAAAACACTTTCTCCGTGTATCGGTTTTATTCTTCTATAGTTTGTGCCTACATCATGGACAATGTAAAGTGTCATATAAGAGATTTTAAGATGAACTTACATACATTCATTCCAATTTTTTCTATGGTCTTATATATATAGTCATTCTAGGATAACACTAGTGTACCAGATTTTTTTATCCCTCTCAAACATTATCCCCAAGATTTTCTTATCATGCCCAAGTTCCATCATTTGAAATATTCTAGAAAATTTTATCATAAACTCTTAAATCCATGAAACCTTCAGACCCACCATCAATATTTAATCGATATACAAGATTAGCATGATGAACCTCTCATCATCACATTGCTTCTGGTAATAATAATGATCTATGTAGCAACTTTTGAATATATATTTAAATATAAAACTATCAAACTTCTAATTTAATTGTCTCAGTGATTTATTTAGTCCATAAATAATTTTACTTAATTTAAAAACCAAATTATTGTTCTAATATTATATGAATCCTACTAGTTTATTCATGTAAATTTATTCCTAAAAATCATTATGAAGGAAGGTCATATTTATATCTATCTATTCCAAGTATAGATCTTTTGATTCCACCATGATCATCACTATCTAGATAATTTAATATTTAACTACTGGTGAGGTTATCTTTAATAAATAAACCCCTTACTTTTGTTAAATTTTTTGTACCACCAACCTCTCATTAAAACTCTTCTTTCCATTATCATCTTCCTTTAAATATTAAACCCTCTTATTATCACGTTCTCATTTTTATGCTAGTAGTTCAGTAAATTATAAAGTTATATTAGAAATCAATGAATACATATCTTTATCCATTGTTGGATTCCAAATTTTCAAGTCACTGTGAATCACTTCTTATTCTAGGTATTTCAGTTCTCCATACATCTATCAAAAGTAGAAAGTTAATATTACACCTAAACCTTTGAATAGAACATCTTGGATTCATATGACTTTTGACCTTTCATTTCCCATAAACAAAATCAAAGGTTTTAATCTCTAAACCCAATGATAAAACACACTTATTATTTTTTATTTATTTTTTCTTAATACTTAGCATATATGTTAACATATTCAAATGTATTGATAGTCATGATTCAATTGATATCCCTAAGGGTCCCCTTGTCATTTTTCCAACTATCATATATATTTACCGACATGTAAGGATATTATTCTTGGAGATGAAATTTTCCATCATTATTACAGGCCTACTTGAGACTCAATTTTGGAATCCCCCCACTTTATAAAATATTTCAATTTTTAGTCCACTTACCATACCATAACTTCTCTATAAGTTCTTATAATATCATCGATGTTTGACTTCTCATCATAAGGTATTTCATTATGTTAATTTCTAATATCCAAATTCCCTTTAGAATTAATGGGTGAAAATACATAATTTTTTCCTTCTATATCAGTATATAATTCATCATTTAAGCCACACTATTTTACTACGGTGTTCTGTTAAACTTCTTCAAATGTATTATCCCTTTATTAGGGAAAAATATCTGAAATTTCTGTATAGTGTACTCACTATTATTTTTAGATTGAATAAATTTAAAATTATAACAAAATTCCCATTACACTATGGATTTATATTGAATTAAATCCTAAAAAACCTCATAATTATTCTTAAAAATATAAATTGAAACATTTCTAGTTGTGTCATCAATAAATGTTACATGGTAAAGAGAACATACATGAGACTATACAAAGGATGGTCCCAAAAAATACAAGTTAATTAGTTCCAACATTAGAGATTTGGGATTATATCCAAATAAGTTAAACTAAATCCTTATCTATATCCCCATCACATAAATTTCACACCTTCTGATGTCCATGTGATAAGAAATCAGTATGCCTTTAGCTATTAGAAATTCTATATTCTTTTCACTGAGATGACTGAACCTCCAATTCCAAACATCAAGATCTTTTGATGATGTGGTCTCAACCATTACCACCTAATTTGTGATTCCATTAAAATATAGTATCCCATCCTTTAATCCTTTATAAACTACCATGGATCCTAAAGTCACATTCTAGAATCAGTTTTAAAAGTTCATTCTATATCCTTCTTTATTAAGTTGTCTTGTGGAAATGAGGTTCTTCCATATCCCTAGGATTTTCCTAACTCTTTGAATCTCAAGATCTCTTTGTTCTTCATCCAGATATTCACACCAACTATTCTGATGAAATTCAAGGCTTCATTTTCATCTAGATAAAATTTGACAAATATTAATAATACACAATCTATCATCCATCCACATTTTATCCTTGAATAGAATGATTCCCTAGAATCATCCATCCATCATTCCACTAGAATATTAACACTTAGAAATAGTATGTTGTTTTCTTCTATCATATTAATAGAATTTGAACTACCATAAGTTGAATCCATTCCATTATTCCCCTTGTGAAATTTATAATTTTTCCTGATATTCCATTTCCTCCCAAAATTCTATCATGTAATACTAGGGCCATTTTTCTTTATCTGACTAGGGATATTTGAAATATCTTCTATTTTACTCACCTACAAACTTTATCTCTTTTATCTAGGCTCACTAAATTTTTCTCCCTTATGATTTTATTACTCAAATAAACTTAGACTTAGATAGTTGATTCATTTCCCTTAACATATTTATCCTTAAAATTAAAATCCTTTAATATAATCTTCTCATTGAAGAGAGCATCTCATCTCAAGATGAATTTTCAATTTTCACTATCAAATAACTAAAATCCAACGTTTCCATATCCAAACCTATTGAGAAAAAAACATTGGGTTTTACCTCAATCTAGTATATATCCTTAGAAAATACATGCACATATGTAAGGATTCTAGGGAATTTAAGATGGACAACTTTTAGTCATTTATTGGACCATATCACCCCCCAGAAGTTCTTTCCCTACCACAAATGTTAGACTTATATTAATAAGGTATGGAACTTTATTGACAATAATATCCCAAATTCTATTGGGCATTCCTTAGTGAAACTACATTCTATGAGCCTTCTACATCAATTTCCAATTCATACTTTTATACACACCATTTTTTCGATGTTTTTAGACCATTATTCCCAAGCCTTATCCCTTTCTTCTAGAAATAGCTTTGTAATTTATGTTTGGTGTACACACCACTATTGTGGGAGTGAATGAATTTCAACTTCCAACCACATTCCATTTCCACCATAGATTTCCATTGAATTAAATCCTAAAATACATTAGATATATGCTTCAAAAATTAATCCAAACTTTTATAGTAACATCATCAATTAATGTTAAAACGTAAAGAGAACCCACAAGGGACCATACAAGGGAAGTTCCCAAAACATCCAAGTGAAATATTTCCATCTTTGGAGATCTAGTTTTTCATATATCTAAGTTGTAGGAAAATTTTCTTTGTTTCCACACCATCTGGTGTTTTTTCATCATGATTCGGTATTCCTTTATCCATTTGAACTTCCATATTCTTTTTGTAATGCCCTACCCTGGAGGCCATTGAACTGATGCCCCATTCCAATGCACCACATGGCCTTAGACATTAATCCCCTATAATAACTGATAATTTTATAAATGGAATTTCCCTTATGAATAAATAATTGTTTTATATTTAATAATATGATATTATATAATGCGCATTCACTACATGATAAAACCAAAAAAATTAGTATAATTTAAAAATTAAATTTAGAGAATTAAAATATCCATTAAAATTGAAATTATTATAATGGGACAAAAAATAGAAAATATGATAATAATAGGAAAATTTGGATATGCTTGATCCCCCAGTTTAATTGCACTCAAGAACAACACTATATAAATGAAACAGAATATTAGTAATACAATATGCATTTTGAAAATTGAAATATATATATAACTTATAAGTGAATTAAGAATGAATAAAATATAATTTATTTATATAACTTAGAGAACCTATATGATCATTACAAATATGACTGTTGGAATAGTAATTTGACCATTAGAATAGTATCCTCACTTATGAAAGTGTAAAAATAAAATTTATGTATCTTATAATATTAAAATATGGAATATTTATATCATGATACGAGTAAATATATGTTTTATAAATGACGAAATAAGTGTTCCTGTTTTTGTAAAATATATATGTATTATTTTTATTTATGTAACAAATATAATTATTTAAAATAAATTTTATTTTCATAAAATTGTTTTCCAAATAAATATTACATTTTAATATAATGACAATATAATTTTATGATACCTTAAGTAATTTTTCCAAGGGTTGGAAAATTAATCCATAATATTAAAATTGGTATTTTTCAAATAAATTATAATTTCATTTAAAAATTAAATTTCACATATTTATAAAAAAATAATGAAATGAAATTCATTTTTGGAATCTACATTTTGAAAAAAAATAGAGTGAATTTTTTGACTTTTAAAATATATTTGAATTTTTGGTGAATAGTGAAATAAGATAAAATGCGATATTTAACCTTATAAACTAAATACATGAATTTTTTTAGTTATTGATAATATAAGAACACACTAGATAAAACTCACATGAACGATTTACAATATATGTCACAATATTCATCATTATTGGTAGTCTTGAGCTAAAATAATAAACTAATTAATATGATATTTAAAAACACCTCTTTACTCCCCTTATAAATACCACCCCTCAAAACCCCATATCCATAAAACTTCTAAGACTTGGAGTTTTCTAGATTTATTCTTGTGAATTCACTTAATAATCTTATTCCCAACATATTAGTTTTGTTGGTATCACAAAAATTCAATTTCATGGTTCTTAAAGTGGAAGCCCAATAAGAGATATTCAAAGGAGAATATAATTCCCTCAACCGATTATTTTAATTTTTATTCCACCTCATTCTACAAAAAATCCATATAACATGAAATAATTACTCAAATATCTTATATGTACCATAATTTTGTTTTTTTAATGGAATATTTATCGTATATCCCCTATTTTTCCATCAATTGATTTTAAAATGAAATTGTTGTTTATAATATGGTTGGTTCACCACCTCCATGAACAACATACTTCGTATTTATTTACCACCATCAAGGCTAGTCATAAGAATATTATTATGGTTAAATAAGATAATTATGAGTATATTATAACTCATTTCATGTTTTATAATTAAAATATTGACAAAATATTATATAAAACAAAGCTGGTTTGTGATGGTCGATAAAACCACCTAAATGAACTAACCATATAATGTTAATGTTTTTTCTAAGTGAATCATCCCTATGTCAGAACACAAAAGAATATTTGGGACCATTAAAATTTATATATGTAAATTAATATCTTTTAATTTAACTCTTTTAGTTTTGTTCCCATTCGAAAAATAAATTCCATAATTACACACAAGTGATTCGGCCATGGAACAATGAAATAAAGGCTCTCGAAAAGAAAAATTACACATTATAGCTCACTGAAATGATTATAAATGAACATATTGAAATTATAATAAATAAAATATAGATTTAAATGGTTCTTAATTAAGTAATTAATTAATTTTATTTGATTATTCAAAACATTAAGTGCAATTGTATAACGATTCTGGAACATAAGGTAAGAGATCTCTCTAAACCACCCTATTTTCTTTAGGTTTACACATTCTATATCTTAACTAAATTTATCACAATAATATTACTATTTACTTATTATATATTCTTTATATATTTCCTACACATACCTGTCTTAATTTATATTTCCTTGATGTGTATATACATGTTTTTAAAGGTTCCCTTCTCAGTTTCTCTCAATAAGAAAACCTAGATAAAGGGAACTTCTCTATTTCTTACCCCATTAAAAGAATCACTCCCTAAAGTTCTTTAAATCACCCATGTTTCCAAAAATTTCTCATTTTATTTTTATAGAAATTTTTATTCCCTTACCCTCTTTAATGAATTGATTCCCTTTTTCCTAAATCCCCACTTAAGAGGTATATTTCCAAAGGGAAGTTTTGTACTATTTTTCAAGTAGTCACAACACTTAGACATAATTTATCATGAAATATGCTTATGAGCATCCAATAATTCTTAAATTCTTTATTTCATTTAAACCCTTATGATTTTCCTTCTGATTGTGCATTATGACATAATTATGAAACTCATTTATTTCCATGAGTAATTCTTATGTACATGCCATATGCTTGATTTCCTTTTATGGAACAGATAAGCATGTATAGGTTTTTATGGGTGTTACTAGATAGTTCTCCAATTCAATGGGTAGTTTTTTTCATGAGATGGTATGTATGGGATTTGGTAGTAAACTAAATCCATGATGGGACCATATCCACCATGTGATGTTCTCTTGGCAGAAAACTTTAACATATGCTTATGTCATGTTTTCTATTATTTCCGTATTGATATTTTTACAGGATATTATGATACCCAGATCCTTATGTTATACTCTCATGTGATAATTCATGAGTATTCTCTTTTATGATATCATGTTATGCTATTTTACTCACACATTATGCTTTGTTATCATGCTTATTCCCTTTCTGGGCTTTATAGCTCACCATTATTTTATGTATTCCCCAGTTTATATTATTCATTTTTATGAGATCAAAGATATTTAGGAACTCAATAAGGATAATAAAATGATTATTTTATGTTTTGGTTTCTTTTTGATGTATTATGAACCTAGTCTTACAAAGACACTATCCCTCACGATCTTCGGGGTGTGTTTATTGGATATTATTGTTAAAAATCATCTAATAATATTTTTAAAATGTGTGGGTCGCTATAGTTGGAATAAAATAAAGGTATATTTATTTTTTAGTGTTAGGTTAAGAATAAATTAGTGATAACCCTATTGGTAAGTCTATGTATAGGAAAATATCATGAAATTTTGGTGAAGTATAGAGTGGGAAGTTTCTATAAAATTACATCTCTATATGGATAGTACTAGTGGATTTGGATATGGCTTAGTTTTACCTAGGGTTAATAACTATAAAATTGGTTTATTTTATAATAACTTAGTCATCACTCGGTACATGACCAAGAGGCCTTGTTGCACACCTAGTTTGACACTCCTAGGGGATATTCTTTAAAAAATATTACACTCTTTATGAACCACTATGAAGGACTTGAATGTATTATCGGGTTAAAAACACTAAAAGGTAACATTACTATGGATAACCTAGATTAACATCTATAGACTCAAAAGTTAGGATATACTTTTCATTTATAAGTTATTCCTTCTACGTTCAAAGTATCCCTTTTTACATAATTTTTAGTTTGTGTAATCTCATCCATTTTTAATTTTAGAAAATGGAGTGAAATAAGAGGAACCATTCCAAAAACCAATGTGATAGGAAATGTGATGATTTCCCTAATGAGATATCAAACCTTATAGGAGTGGTAGATAATAATTCATGGAATAACTGGCTTACCTAACTCAAATTATGAATATTAACCTAAATTGTGTGGAACGCCTTCCTTCTCCTCAGAAAGTTAATGTTATAGTCAAGTCCTTTAGGAAACAAAGGCCTCCTACCTTTAGTGGATATTTTGATCCTCTCATAATAGGAAAGTAGATTAACTTTATTAAGAATATATTCATTATCATCTAATGCTCATAATAAGAAAAATTCATACTTCTTATTTATCATCATGAAGGAGAAATCGATCGGGGGTGGAAACTGATCAAAAAAACAAAGACCAAAGAGGAATTTAATTCCATGGAATGGTAAGGATTCAAGAAAATATTTTTCAATAACTATTTTTTCCAAACTATGTATCTTATAATAGATAGGGATTTCATTATATTGGAGAAAAATGAATACAAGTCTATCCGGGTTTATGAAGAAATTTTCAAAAGGCTTTCACATTTTGCCTCTAAATTTGTCATCAACATTGAAATTAAGGTTTACTATTTATTTTGAGGGTTAAAGATGATCCTAGAAAATATTTAGTGATTCAAGACTTTGATATTTATAAAGAATTCATTTATTATTCCCTCAAGGTTGAGATGGATATTGGAAACTCTCTTTGGTCTCATGTTCTTGGAGATAAAAATAATAAAATAGATTTTTCTTTAGGAGGACCAAGGATAAATATTATGGACTAAAGAAAACCCATATTCCCATGTGTCAAAAATGTCGGAAGAATAATCTTGGAAATTTCCCCAAGGGAACTGGGAGATGGTTCAAATATGGGAAATAGAGCATTATATTAATCAATTTTGAATGGATATGAAGAAACCTACTAATGTGATAGAGGAAAATAAGGTTTATATCAACACTCACCAATGGTACAGTGTTTAAACATCAAGGAATATGGGAATTATAAAAACAAATTCCCTTAGACAAGGGCTATCAGACACAATCAACAAAAACAACCAACAAGTCCTACAGAGAAAGGAAGGGAATATATTATCACTACTGCTAATGTGGATCCCGACAACGATGTGGTGACAAGTACACCGTTAATTCATTCAATGATAGTGAATTTACTTGTTGATTATGGTTCTATATACTCTTTTTTATAGGAATGATAACATTCCCATAAGGAAAATACTCCTTTATTAAAAATAAAAATATATATGATAATATAAAATAGGGCCTTTTACATAAATCTCTTCGAAAAGGATAGAAGTACTCATCTGGAAAGTCATTGTACTCAATTTTTTCAGTAGTTATCACCCCTTATTTTACAGGACCATAACCTAGGTGGTTAGATTCACAATTTTTAAATGTTATAAAAAATTTCATGGATGAAACAATTTATCTAAATTTGTTACATATGGCCTTAAAAGTCCAATAGATATTCATATTTCTGTTTTTGGTATCATTCATAATGACAGAAGAATCACATTATAACCAAAAATTGAACTAAAATTTTTGTATTTCTATATAAATCACATTGATCATGTCAAGTATTTCAGAATCAAGAGATGTAGTGTATCCATGTGATCTATAGAGGCATCCCATGATTTTTTTATTATGATTTCTGAAAATAGATCAAAATCCAAAAGGTCTTATATTACTTGAATATTCCACGTCTATTTGCATTTAATCCATCAAAAATGGTGTAATCATCTACAAGTCAAGAGTTACATAAGGGGGATAATAATTACCTAAAATTCTAATATGATTAAGACCCATTAAATCATGAATGGAATTATTACAATGGAAATTTTAGAGAGGAGTATAATTTTTCTAATCAATCAAAATTTTGGAAATTGTTGGTCGATGATGGAAAGGATATTTCTCATCTATCATATTTTTCATCACTCTTCCATGTAATATGCACCACTTCTGAACAAGACATAAAGAATAGAAAAAGTATTTTCCTGGAGATCCATATTTTGGATCAATTTTCAATGTGTCCTTGAATATTTTCCATCCTAGGGATATGTACCTCCAAAATGTGAGAAATTATGTGCCAAAGTGTTTCAGTCATATTCAAACATAGAAATAGGTGGGTGAGGTCTTCCATATGTTAGTTTGAAAGAACATATTTTTATCATAAAGACATGCCAACAGCTTGGAGGCATGGGTCTACAGAGAGTTTTGAGTATTCTAGCCTCCACATAAGATTAAATATTAATAAAAGGATCCACGACCTATCCAGAACACCTATCCAGCTTCTCAGTTTCCCAAAAATCGATTCAAAATAGTACATCATAGATATAATTCTCCCACTACAATCATGTTCCAAAAAATCATATCATCTAATATGATGAAATTATACCTATATAAAATTGAAAAATTATTGCATATCAAGTATATAACCCCTCACTAGTCAATGTTAGTGTACTGAACCTCCAAAAAAATATTATTGTACTTCCTTTAGTAGAGTTTGATAATATATTGGGCATATATTGGTTTTAATAATATAAATCCATTATAAACTTTCAGGAGAGGTAAATCTCTCTTCATATCCTAATTTATCCTCTGATTCTATAAATGTGTAAGGAGGAGGAATAATCTCATTTGGAATATTCTTCTCAATCATTGATATTATTACTGTATGAATAATAATTTTTATAAAAGATTATTGAGATAATGGACTGATTCAGTATTGAATACATTCTTATTGCGAGGGATTATATTGATGTATTCCTTGAAGAGTTTCATGGTCTTCCTCTTGAATGAGAGGATGAGTTATCAATTTAACTTATACCCAGATCTCTGGCTATATTCAAGACTCCCTACAGAATGGACACTATTGAGTTAGAAGAACTGAATAAGTAGTTATAAGATAATATGTACAAGGGTTTTATATTCCCAAGTTTTTTATAATGGGGTGTATGGGTCCTCTTCATCAATAATAAGGATGGGTTGACGTGGCTCTGTATTTATTATCATGAAATCAAAAAAATCATGATAAATAACAAGTATCACATACCATGGATAAATAAATTATTCTATCAACTACATGGGGCCTAGTATTTCTTAAAGGCATACCTTTAATCAAGATATCATGAATTAGAGATGAGTAAGGATGATATTCCTAGAAATTCCTTTGAATAAGGTATGGATACTATGAGTTCATAGTGATTCCCTTCAGAATCACCAATTCTCTAAAAATATTTTTTAAATTAATGAATAATATATTTAGATATTACCTCAACAAAATTTTGGTAATATTTATAGATGATATTATGATATACTCCAAGAGTAAGGAGTATCATGAGAATAATTTGAATATTTTGATAAAGACACTATGAAATAGAATCCATGTAAAAAGTAATGTAAATGTGATTTTGGGATGGAGGTACTATCATGATTCGAGCATGTTATAATCCAAAAAGGTATATATGTGGACCCTTATAAGAAAAATTCAACTGATGAGTAGCCTTGGATAAATTATGTGATGGATATCAATATTTTCATTGGAGTATCTGGGTATTACTAATGATTTGTGAGGAACATATCTCAATCTTCAAACCTTTTAATGAATCTGACTCAAAAGGGAGTAATGTTTTTCTGTACTAATGAGTGCAAAGATAGCTTCAAGGAATTGAAAATGAGGCCTATCACTACACCATTCTTCATGCTACCCACAAGTGGGGAACTTTTTATGGTATACAGTTATACTTCAAAGAATGTCTTATGTTGTGTACTAATGTCGAATGATATAGTGATATCCTACATTGTGATGTAATTGAATGTTCATAAGTAGGACTATCTAACATGTGATCTAGATTTGGATGTAGTAATATTCACATTTGAAAATCTAGAGACAATATCTCTATAGAAATAAGTGTGAGATATATACAAACTATAAGATCATAAAATTTATATCCATGTATAAGGACCTTAATATATAGTATAAAAGGTTGTTGGATCTAATTAAGGAACAAGAATGTTTCATCCAATACTATCATAGAAAAGAAAATAAAGTGTAAAAATTCCTAAGTAGAATAGATCTGGAACCTTGTTAATGATTATAAATGATAAGGATCCAATATTCTTATACTTGAAAAGGGTGTACATGAGAATCATAAAGGAAGAAACATCATCATTACATTCTCAAATTATTTCTCAACCATCACTTCTGGAGAAGATAAAGGATTCTCAAAGAGATGATGTGGAAATACAGAATGAGGTGGAATATATAAGAAAAGGGAAATCCTTGAAGTTTAAAATTGATGAAGAGTGAGTTTTAAGATTTAGGTAATGGATATACATTCCATCAAATCCTAAGAAAAATAAGAATTTGATTAATGATGCACATAGATCGACCTTCTCCATCCAACTAGGGACCAGAAAGAAGTATTGAGATATACAATAGCACTATTGGTGGGAAAATATAGAGAAGTTCTTCATAGAATATACATTAAAGTTCCTAGTATGTCAGCAGGTGAAGGCTGTAAGGAAAATGTACAAAGGGGTGATGCAACCATTTCCCATAGTAACATGGAAATTAGAAAACATCACCATAGACTTTGTAACTGGTATTCCGAATACATATAGAGGAAATAAAGATATATGGTTTGTGGTGGATCATCTTACAAAGACTAGCCACTTCATTTCTATTTGAGAGGACTTATCACTCAATCAAATTTCAAGGATATACATCAGATAAGTGTTAATTATATATATAACACCATTATTGATTTTATTCAATCAAGATTTTAGATTTACCTAAAAGATATAAAAGAGTCTCCAATATGCTCAAAACACGAAGTAAAAAATCAGTACTTCCTATCATCTCTAAACTAATGGTAAATTAGAGAAGACTATCCTAACACTTGAATAAGTTGTGATAGCATGATTCATGAACTTCATAGAAGGATAGGATCAATATCTTACTTTAGTTAAGTCCTTATACAATAATAGTTTCCACTCAAGAATCCAAATGCCTCCATATAAATCCTTTTATATGAATATATATATAACACCTTCATGATGGATGAAGTTGGATAAAACAAGCTGTTAGGTCCTAAAATGGTTGATTAAATTGTAGAAAAGATCAAAACCATTCATCATTATATCAAGTCTACTCAAATTTTATAGAATAGATATGGATGGCGTTGTGGGCTGTGGGAGCTCATCTCCACGACGATGGTTTTTAGGGTTTTCAATCGGCCATGGCACTTTCATTTTTCCTTGGATTTGATCGTCTCCCTTCTCCTGGTGGTGTGGCGTTGGAGATTCCATCCTCTATGTCTGCTCGTGGCACTCGGTGTTCTGTCGATGTTGGAAACCCTACGGTTGCGGTGAAATCGAATTTCTCAGTCGGTCTACAATCGTCTTTGGATCTTTGTGTCTGACCTGCGGAGGCGTCGCAATGATCTTCTGCATCTTTGAAAATTGACATGCATTGTGGTGATTCGAGGAATCTGGATGATGTTGTGGTGAAACCTAATTTCTCGGTCAGTCTAAAATCGGCTTTGGATCCTCGTGTTAGACTTGTGGAGGTGTCGCAACAATCTTCTGCAGCATTGAAGATTGACGCACATCGTGGTGATCCGTGGAATCTGGATGATGTTGCGGTGGCTACGACCCCTGCTGCGTTGATGTGGGATTTCGGTGATGGTATCACTGGTTTTCAATCCTCCTCCGATGTAGTGAGGAAATCAAGTTCAGGGTTGAAGAAAGCTGGAGCTAGTTCGTTGGCCTTGTTCAAGGACTCATGTCCTAGCAGAATTCTTCGTAAGGTTTCATCGGCTCACATTTAAGCTAACCCTGCAGCACTTGCTGAGCGAATTTCAATTGGTAAAAATTAATTTATTTCACGTATTGTTCTTCCTAAAGGTGAACAACCGTGGAAACTTGATGATATGATTGTCATAACCTCAAATTTGTGGGGGTTTTCTAACTGGAAGTGTGTTTCTCTTGGTCGAGGATTTTTTTCATTGCCTTTTTCTATCTGATAGATTGAAGCTTCGAGCATGGAGCATTGGAACCCTGTTTCTGAAACCTGGATGGTTTCATTTTCATGAATGGACTTTTTATTTTAATGTCTCGCATGCAATAAATGTCTTTTCTAAACTTTGGATTCGTCATCATGGACTCAATTGGGTCCTCTGGCATCTAAAAATTCTGCATGACATTGGCATGGAAATTGGGACTCTGATTCTGCTTGATAAGGAGACTGAGGATGTTTGGTTTGGTTATTTTGATAGGATGTTGGTGGAGGTTGATCTTAGATCTACTCTAATTGACAAGGTAACCCTTTCCACCCCTTCTGATAACATTCAAATTGATGTTGAGTATGAAAAAAAGCCTCTTTTCTGCAATGTATGTATGGTTGTTGGACACTCTTTAGAGTTATGTCAGAAGAATGTTTCTTGTTAGGAATGTGGTGTGAAAGGTCATTCAACATCCCTCTGTCATAGGAAGTCCAACCTAAAGGATTCAATGTTTCCAATGTCTACTGCTCATGATGGTGACTCACTTAATGAGCCAGCTCCTGATACTGGCAAAGGGTTGCTAATTTATATATCTCTGAAGGAGGCTCATAGTGGCCCTTCTAATACTCGGTCTGATTTGGTTAAAGAGGTTACTCCAGTTGAGGATATCCATATACGGACTCCAAAATTGGTGACCCTTGATACATTCAAGGTTTATGTCTCCAATCAGAGTGATGTGCAACAACATATTGATTTTCAGCAAGAAATCCAGAATCATTTTCAGGTATCTGAATTACCTGAGAAATGGGGAAACATTTCTGAAGATGAACAGAAGAATGTGAGTACCCCGATTAGGGTTTTGGGTAGTGGTGGTCATACCTCTTACAAGGATGAAATATTAAGTGGAAATCCAAAGACTATTGATAGTGAGGGTCTTCTCTCTAAGAGGAGACCACATAAGTATTACTCTAACGTTCCTAGAACTGTGTCTACCAGATCTTCGTCTAAGGTGTCAAGGAAAGGGGATACAGATATCTTGAAAATCTTTAATCGGGATAAGTCTCAATCTAAGTGGGAGACTACTGGTGATTCTGATTATGGAAATGATATGTCATTTTATGATCTTTAGACATATTCTTGGTGGTTGATGGCATTTCAGTTGTTTGACCCCATCCACCACTCTGTTGTACTTTTTTTTCTTTTAATAAATGGTAAGAAGCTTTACTTCTAGCTGGACTTGCCTGGTTATATAATAGATAAGATGAAAATCATCAAAAGGACCTGGAGTTTGAGGTCGGTGATAAGGTGTTCCTCTACATATCCCCATGTAATATAATCATGATATTTGGGAAGAAGGTAAAACTAAGTCATAGGTATATCATCCCCTTTGAGATTATTGATCGCATCAGAGCTGTGGCCTATCGAATAGCACTTTTACGAACCTTGTCTCTAGTACATGATGTGTTTCACGTGTTCCTCTTGAAGAAGTACATACCATATCCCTCACATGTATTGATTTAATATTGGGTACAATTATAAAATGATATCTCTTATGAGGATCATCCAATGAATATCTTGGACCACATAGATAAAGTTCCACACAATAATACAACATACCTTGTCAATATACTATAGAGAAACAATATGTACTAGAAAGAAACATGGGAACCATAGAAAGTGATAAAGAAGAAGTACCCTCGCCTATTTTTACCTAACTATGTAAAAATAAATCCCAAAGGTAAAATTTATTAATGTGGGAAGAATGTAAAGACTCATAATTTTATCAATAGTATTTCCCTTCTAAATATATAATTGTTTCATATTTAGTAATATAATATTATATAATGCACATGAACTATGTGATAAAAAACTAAATTTTTTTAAAATTTAAACATTACATTTAGTGAATAAAAATTTCCATTATAATTAAAAGTATTATAATGGTACAAAAATATAAAATAAGATAACAATAATAGGAAAATATGGATCTGCTCAATCCCAAATATTCACACTCACGTACAACACTGTAGAAATGAAGTATATTATTATTAATGTAATATTAATTTTGAAAATAAATATATATATATATATATATTAGAATTTATAGAAGAATTAAAAAAAATATGATTTATTTATAGAAAGTACGGAACCCATATAACCATTGTAAATCTAACCATCGGAATAATAAACTGATCATTAGAATAGTAATATGACAATTTGAATAGTAAATTGATCATTAGAATAGTAAACATACTATTAAAATACTATATTCACTATTTAAGTATAAAGTAATATTTAGGTATCTTATAAAATGAAAATATTTAATATTTATATCATTATACAGGTAAATAAATGTTTTAAAAATGATAAAATATGTGTTCGTATTTAGGTAAAACATATATATTTTATTTTAATTTTTATAAAAAAATAATGACTTAAAAGAAATTTTAATTTCATAAAATGGGTTTATAGATTAAATTATGTTGTAATATAATGATAAAAAATTAGTATACCTTAAGTAATTTTTCAAAGGGTCCAAAAATTGGTCATAATTTTAAAATTGGTATTTTTCAAATAAATGAAGATTTTATATCCAAATTAAATTTATTATATTTATAAAATTACTTTAATGAAATGGAATTCATTTATATAGTATAAAAATTGAAAACTATTAAGTGTATTTTTTGTTATTTTTCTCAAATAGTTTCTTTTTGTGAATAATGAAATACAGCAAAATAAGGTATTTAAAATTATAAGCTAAATACATGAATTTTTTTTTCATAGATAATGTGAGAACCGATTAGTTTTATATCACTTGCACAATTTACTATATATTTTTCCATGATTCATCACTATTGGTATTCTTGATCCAAAATAATAAACTAAGGAATATAATTTTCAAAAACTCCCCTTTATTCCCAATATAAATAGCACCCCTCACAACCTATTCTCCTCACAAATTATAAGAATTTAATTTTGACAAATTTATTCTCAATTACTTTATAAATCATATCACTCATGTACTAGTGCTTCTAGTATCACAAAAATACCATTCCAAGGTGCTTTAAGTATAATCCCAAGAGGATACCTCCAAAGGAGAAGGTAATTCCCTCAACTGATTCTTTTAATTTTTCTTCCTTCGCATCCCCTAAAAAAATTCCATCCAACTTGGAATAATAAATCAAGTAAGTTATATATACTACAATATTATTTTTTTTAATAGTATGTCTATCATCCATCCTCTTTCCTTTCCTTCAATTGATTCTAAAATGAAAATGTTGTTCACAATATGGTTGGTTCACCACCTCAATGAACAATGTACATTTATTTTACTTTCCACCTTCAAGTATGGTCATAAAATTATTATTATGTTTAAATAATATTATAATAAGTATATTATAAATTATTTAAGGTTTTGGAATTAATATATTTACATAATATTAAATATAACAAAACTAGTTCATGATGGTTGGTAAAACCGCCTAAATGAACTAACCGCATAACATTAACGTTTATGATAAGTGATTATCCATATTTTGTAGAAAAGGGATATCTTGGACCATTACAATTTTTATAATTAAATTAATATCATTTAATTTCACTTTTGGATTTTTGTTTCCATTTTACAATAACTTCCATAATTACACACAAGTGCTCCGACCATGAAACCATGAAACAAACGCTCTCTCAAAAGAATGATTAAAATTTATAACATTGAAATGATTATCAATGAAAATTATAAAATTATAATAAAAAAATATAGATGTAAAAGGTTTTAAGTTAATAAATTGATAAATTTAATTTGATTATTCAATACATTTAGTGAAAGTTCATAATGATTCCGGAGCATAAGGTAAGGGATCTTTCCTAACCACTCTATTTTCATTGGGGTTATTATTTCTCTATATTAAATCACTCTATCACTCTAGTAGTCTTATTTACATATTATATATTCTTTATATATGTACCAAACATATATTACTAGCTTAATTCATCTTTCTTTGATGGGGATAAACATTTTTTAAAAGGTTCCCTTCTTAGTTTCTCAAGATAAGAAAACATGAATAAAGGGAACTTTTATATTTATTACTCCATTACATGTATCAATCCTTAAAATGTTTTAAACCATCCATGTTTTATAAAATTGATCATTTTTCATTGAAAACCATTTTAGTTCATTTATGGTTTTTTGTAAATTATAATTCCCTTGACCTCTTTAAAGACTCGTTACCCTTTTTCTTAAAGCCTCACTTAAGATGTACATTTCCAAAATGGATTTCTTTACTCTTTTCAAGTATTAACTTAACATGGAAATAATTTCTAATGAACTATAATTATGAACTTATAAGACTCATTAAATCCTATATTTCATGGAAACCCTTAAGATATTCCATATGGTTATGCTTTATGACATGGTTATGAAACTCATTTCTTTCCATGGGTAATTCTTATGTTTATTTATTATAATTGATTTCCTTTTATGGTTCACAAAATCATGTACATGTTATGATGGGTTCGTTCATACTGCACTCAAATTCATTAGGTAATTTTTTGGCCTCATGATATGATATGTATGGTATTAAGGAGTAAACCAAATCTATGATGGGACTATATACACCATGTGATATTGTCTTGGTAGTTAGCCTTGAATTATTTTTATGTCGTGTTTAATGTTCCTACCACTTCCCTATATTTCAATTATCTTATGATACTATGTAGTTTATATTATACTCTCCTGTGATTATTTATGATCCTTCTCTTTTATTATATCATGTTATACCGTATGAATCACGCATTATTCTTTGTTATCATATATATTCCATTACTAATCTTTATATCTCAACCCTTTCTTTTATGTATTCCCCAGATTATCACTATCTAGTTTGAGGAGCTTGAAGGGATTTAGGAACTTATTAAGGATAATAAATTAAAGATGTTATGTTTTTGTTTCTTTTTGATGTTTTATAAACCTAGTCATACAAATACACTAGGCCTCATGTTCTTTGGATTGTGTTTATTAGAAATTTATATTAAAAACAAGTAATAATATGTGTAAAAGGATTTGGTTTATATATCCTCATATGGTAGAGGTTGTTGAATAATAGTGAGGGATTAAAAAGATATCTTAGGGAGAATTTACCCTCTTTTCATGTTCATAGTAACAATAGAATGATAACAACCACATAAATCAGGCCAGATAACCATCACATAGAAAGCAAGGAAAGTGCCAATAATAAATGTAGTTTCAAATGTTGTAACAAGAAATATAATAAATGTGCCATAATTTATCCACATTGGAGGATAACACAAATAATTAAAATAAATGTAGAATAAAAACAAGATTAAAAATCATCCCCAATAAGGTCCTAAGTCCTTCATGATCCTGAAATCCATACTCTACACCATGAAGTAGTGCTAATCTAAGAAATCAATAACATCGGGTGCTTTCCCATACTTGAACCTACAACCATATATCTTATTATTGGGTACACAATTTACATATCATCCCAATAAGGGTGTGATTATAACTCAATAGGCAACAAATAATGACATAATTAAGATAACTAGTCCATATAACAAGTTCATGCCGAAGTTCTACTAATAAAAAATGGCTTACTATAAAATAAATTATTAATGCCACCTTTGATCACATGCTTTGTATTGACACCTAAGGTCAGACCTACTTACTTAAACTAGTGATCTTGTATCTCTATCCATGGTATACAATATGGATCATCTGGTTCCAAGGTGTACCAATATTGTAGACCCATACATGAAAATATAAGGGAATCCATAGGGGATCTAATTGTAATTACCATCTAACCAACTCACCCATAATCTATGGAATTCTTCTTTGTACAAATACATGTGAATACAAGGAATCCAACATTGGTATTCTCTAAACCAAACCCAAGTAACCATGTATCCAAGTCACTCTGTGTGTTAGGCTTGGCGATAATCCAAGTACGCCCCATATAATTATAAATTATATAATGTAGTTGAATATCATCCCATGGCATTCACAATGGTACCCTAACAGAATTCATGGAATTCGTCTATAGAATTAAATACATAAGAAATCGCCTGAATCCAAGGAGGATCCACTCTGAGGAATTTGTATTGATAAATCAATGAGGAATCTAATGTATCTCATGGAATTATTTACCTTGAATCCAAGTATTAATACCCCCATGGTGTTCAAATGAGTCCCCTAAAGAATCCACAGCCACTTATGTAATTTCCCCCATTTCATATAAAAAATAAATACAAGGTAAGATACCCAAGGCATTCCACCCATAATAATAATTTACATAAAAAAAACCCAGTTATGAAATATTTATTTAACAAGGAAGTACTTCCATCAAATAAAACATCAATCAATAATAAAAACCCCATAGTCCAATTCATGGACCACCCTACCAAATACCAAACCATATCAAATTCCATTAATAAATCTCATGACAATACTTAATCCCACTTTTCATTCCATAAGGGAATTATCAGTTTTTAAGGTCTTGATTAAATAGGGTATCATAAAAATTATACAAAGTTAAACTCCTTACAGGTTGCTAAATTTCACTATATTTGACCAATACCATCATTTAAAAATTCATTTCAAGACAAAAGTTAAAAAATAACACTATAACATTAAACACCCATTCCATACACACATTTTTTCATTTTAATTTATATCAAGGTCATTCCATATCTCATACCATTACATAATGGATTCATCAAGATTTAATATTACCAAGCTAATGATTTAAATTCACCCAATTTCATTTATCGTTTGAAAATTTCATCTCAATTTATAAATTGTATTTATTGTTTCACTTTAATAACTCTATATCAAAAGGTAGCACATCAATTTCAAACCACTTCTTGCCATTATATTATATTTAACTCAAAGGTCAAAATAATTTACAATAATCGATGGTTCTAAAATTTCATTACACAACCATGGATTCAAACCAAAATTACATTTAAACTATTTATAATATAATATGGCCTTTAATGTCATCAATCCACTTTAAGGTTAATTCCACCACTAAGAATTACACTTGTAATTAAATTTTCCTATAGTTCAATTAATATTTTAATGGGGAACTTAACAAGGTAAAACTCAATTTAAAACATTTAATTAAACTAATTCATGGAATGAAATGGACAACGTGACCACATCAAGAAAGCACTTAGAAAAATGGAAAGACTATGGGTTATTTTTAAGGACCACCTACCTCATGATTAGTGAATCTCACACATGGAGTATCAACTTCTAGTTCGCCTTAAATTGGATGAAAATGAAGAAGAAGAAAAATAAACAGAAAATAAGGAACATTATACATATCTAGAAAGGCACCATGTGATAGAAAGACAATTGGAGAATATAAAGGAGATGATACATATCCATAACTCTAGCTCTATGTTACAAGTGACATCACTCCAAATGACCAAAAACTGAGGGAGATCCATCTTGGATAATGAGAGGGAAAGGAGTTATATATGGGGGTGTTTCTAGACCCTAAATGGTGTAAAATTCTAAAAAATAAGAAGACTAGGTGGCCCATGTGAAATTAAGGGGCTTACCCCACTTAAAAACTCTTCTAGAGGCCACCAGTAATCCAGTGATCCTAGAATCCATCTTTTTATATTTTCAACTCCGCCCGTAATCTAGTGGTGACGCAACGTCATGTTGCAACATCAGTTCCATATATTGAACCCCTTGTTTTCACCTATGAATCCTATAGAAACCCTTCAAGAATAATTCTAAGTCTAAAATCACCTATTTTAAGTATCCAACTTCTAAACATTTTATCTTAAATCCCAGTTCAAAATCTATCCCATCCACTAATTAAAAATTCAAGTTCCTCCTAAAATTTCAAATTCCTGTATGGAAAAGGGAATTAAAAAATCTCTACTATAACACTTCTCGTCCTTAAGAAGTCTTGGTGGATATCTAATTGCATCACCCAACCTATGTTAGTTGCTAATTTAATTCCAACTATTCATGTTTCATTATGGAATTCCCAAATCATTTCCAAAGTGTTTCTTATAATATCTCGCCCCAAATCACTAGGTCCAAGACAGAATGCTACATGACCTCAAATGAACCTCCTCATATTCCATGGGCTACTGACAAGTGGTGAGGGTCTTGAGTGGAACCAAGGGGAGACTACACCCTCAATCTAAGTTCATAATAATAATAATAAATAAATAAACATGTAAAAAATATAAAATAAAATTAAGTGGAAACCAATAACATTTCAACTGTATGAATGTATGCGGGAAACATAGACTCAAACCTGAGTATAATGGACGAATCACCCACCAGACTAATCAGAAAAGAAAAAATTACAAGAGCCTTTTCTCCCACTCCAAGACAAATATCATCTTGGTCTCCAAACTCATGGAGATCTATCCAGCTAGATGATCAACTCGGGCCTCATCCCAACTTGTACCTGCAATAAGTGAGGGATTCTTGGGTAACCAAGTTCCATGGCCACCTAATAAGGGTGTGAGTACAACTTAGTATGGAACCACCAATGCAGTCCAATACTGAACTAGTAATATGAAATATATGTGCATGTGATAAGATTAGTATGAAGTAATAGGAACAACATAACTTTACAAGAATAATGCAATCACCGAGCAAACATAATAAATAAAAACCATGTGTCGATCAGTCATGCACTTACCAAGACACCAAAAATATCAATTGTAACTTTCTCATATCCATGATGGAATTTATTCCTAATGGATTTTGGAAGTGATAAATATCTATCCACAAGTTGGTGTCATACATCTCAGCATCATCAAGGTGTCAAGTCTACGTGACACCACAAGACTGACTAGAGAATATGTATTCAGAATCCACAAGGCATCAAGCCTTGTGTCAGGTCATAAGGTCAGATAGATATAATTCTGGGAGAAGTTTCTCTTGGAATTCTCAAGGCATTGATAAGATCATGTTACTCATAATCCATAATTCATCGAGTACCAGTGCATTATCATAATCCTCAATGCATCAAGCTATGTCTAGGACACCATGCTATCATGCTCCTACCCCATGTACAGGTCCTTGATCAACATCATCACAATATATTCACACTCCCACTCTAAGGGATAAACATTACATAGTGGTCCACCAGTCATTGATACAAAACCAACTAATAAATTCAAGATTACACATAACAAGGCAGAGCATGACAAGGAAATAAGAATATAGCACAACACATCATCTTGAGTATTAGTAGCAACGATATTAAAACATGTGATCATCACTAAAATGGAACTACTAGAAAAACAATCATACTCATGGCATAGGGAATCATAAAGTGCCTCACATTATATTAATTTTCCCACATGTGATCACTATCAAGCATAGTCAACAAGTTATGCCAGTTTGGGTATCACATTAAGGCAACCAAGAGTGAACATATAAACAGAGCATGGAATCATCATGAGTTATATTAGCTACAAATTTGGTCAAAATAAGACATGATAAAACAATAAATCCAAGAATACTCATGTCATAATCATCAAATATGGTTTCATGGGTTATATAAGTACACACAACACACCTTATGGTGTCCATGTAAATAAAGGAACTATATAGTTATCAAGACTTAACCATTAGTGGAAAGCGTCAAGACAGTTCATAGGGTCCATCATGGACCATATAAATTTTTCCAATTATATAGGCATGTTTCTTTAATTAATTAAGACATAAATATCATTAAATGAATAATATTTATTAGTTATTCATAACATAATATGAATGTAATATTATTTCACCTAAAATGATAAACCTAACATATCATGCCAGTAAACATGCATAATACCATATGGGATAGTACATGGGACCACCTACTTCAAGTTTTTCAATATCAAAGTTGTGTTTTTTCAAGGAATCATCTCCCAAAACATGATCATGTGCCCATCAATTCAATCCACTCACCAACAATTCCTACAAAGGATTCCATTATTTTATTTCAAAAAAGAAATAAAAATACCAAAAATGATAGTAAATTTATCTCTCCTATATAACTTCTGAATTATTTATTTAATCCAATTAATGTGATAACCATTTATTCTATAATGGATTATTATAATTCCTCATGAGATAACATTCTCTGTCTAGAATAATCTAACTTAAGAATGAAAATTATTCTTTATCATTCATTGATAATTTATAAATTATTTTCATTTAAGAAATATTTATTTAATTCCTCCATAAATCTTAGGAAATCATATTTTCAAATTGAATAAGGAAAATAATACCAGGAAATTGTCTTTTTTCGAACACTACACTTAAGAATAGAGGAGAAAGGGTGAGGGTTCTTCCACACATGGAAACCAAAATAAAAACCCAATTCATTTTAAGAAGACTTCTTAAATCCTATATTGAGAAGTTTTAGGTTTCCTAGACTTAAGAGGATATCAAAAACAAAGTCAATAGATGGTTTGAATATTTTTAAGAAAACAAATCATGTACTAGTTTGCAGTATTAAACCCCACAAATTAAATTAACCATTCAATTTTTATTTTACCTGAATCATTAATGTTGAGCATTTAAAATCCTTTATAAATGGATTATAACCTTTAAATTGTTAAAAAGAATAAATTCCTGTGATTTAAGGCATTTAGAATGATCAAAACATGTTATAGGGTCGTTCTGGAGGAGAATAAATGAAAATTGATGTTTTATTTATTTTTATCCAAAAAAGATTGATGTGTAAGTGTAACATGGTTTTACCCTTACACATATATTAAGTATTGCATAAAGGTACTGATCTACCCTTATTTAACCTTTAAAAACTCAGTATTTCCATTACGCAATAGAAGGATTTGTGGGATGACCCTTATATAGTTCAAACATACCTTTACGCAAGCATGAAAAATGTTTGGTCACCCTTATGTAACCCTTAGGAATCATTATCTACCCTTATGTAGCCAAATAACTAAACATATATAGCCAAGGAACTACACTTACATGAGAAATGATTTCCTTATATTACCTTTGTGCAATGAGAGTTTACCCTTACAAAGTTGGTACCAAGCTTTATGTAACCCTTAGAAAAACAGGGTTACACTTATGTAACATTAGGATTACCCTTACACAGAGTATATACAAAATGAATTACCCTTACGTATCCCATATAAAGTCAAGGTTAACTTACATAGTGATTGAAGAATCCTACTTAAATTATGTGGTGCCTAAGGTACCCTTACCAAACTCAATACTTGATCTTAAACACCCATATAAATAGGGGGTTTCCTTTACATACCCTTTAGAAAAAAAGGATTATACTTATTTAGCATATTGAAACCCCAACATACTATTATACAACTCATATAAATGAGTATTTACCCCTACAAAACTCCCAAAAACAACCCAACATAATTGAAAAAGGTGCTTACCTTTACATAGGCCGTGTGGCTTGTATAAGGGTTTAAGTTTAATTGAATTTTATAAAATTTTCACCAAAATGACTTATAAACTATTAATAAAAGGTTGTTTAAATAACATATAAAAACCGGTCTTGTTAAAATTATCCCCCTCTAACAACTTATCCTCCTTGTGAAGTATCTCCAACGTTCATTCCCAATACCTTAAATCTTCCCGAGATACAATCTCGTCACCTTTTAATTAATCAATGGGTCTATGGTGACCCCCACCATAATACATAGCTTATAGAAGAAAACTCTAATACACGGTTCCTTCCACTAACATAATTACTTACCAAAAAACCATTTTCATTTTTTAATAATGCATATTGTCTCACCTTGAATTTTCTGCACCCAAATATACATGAGAACTTTAGTCTAACACCTATTATCACCTTTATTTCCAATTCAAAAACCTAAATGGATAATCCTCTGCCACCCAATAATAGTCTAAACGCATCGCATTTCCCTCAATAATCATCATTCAACTCCATAAATTCCTCCATCATGTCCCAAAATTGCATACCTAATGTAATTTTCAACTCACCACAACTGATTATGTACAATACCAATAATCAGAACTCCTATAGATGGTCTATCTCAAGAACACTTGGCTTCCACCACTAACACGCCATTAAATTACTAGATAATGATCCCTTAAATCTCAGAGGAATTTCACGATCATCCAAACCCATATACCAAATCTTGTACCTGTCTTTTTGTGACATTCCATGGTTCAATACCAAACACTCATACTATTTAGTGTGTTCTCACTCGAGCACCCACAAGCCACCATACCAAGACATGATTGATCACCCCATTCACCCAGAGCTTAAAACAAATACTCAAACCCAAAAAAATATCATGTTGAAATTAGTATTTTTAATTCCTAAATAAATCCATATTATATAAAAACGAAAATTTTCACACTCGAACTGTTTTTTTAGCCTTTCTAATTATTTTATTTGGATTTTAAATTTTTTTCGAGGTTTACGTTGAATCTCTAGTTAGAGTTTTGAGTTTTTTCAAAAAGTGCGGATTTTTTAGTTGACATCGTTGGAAGCACGAGCAAAGTACATTTTGGAAACCCCATGCGACTTCTCCCAAGAAATGGCATGATCCACCTATCTTTGAAAAATTAAAATGGGTAAATTTTGTGATTTATTGTGATATTTAAAATTTTTATTGATGATAATAATTTTATTTTTATTATTAAAATGAAATGAATATTTTTATCATTTTTATTTTTATTGTTGTGATTTTTATTATTACTATTATTAAAAAGTTTCATTAATATTATTATAATTATTAAATGTTTTATTAATATTTTTATTATTTGGAACTAAGAAAATGTTAATAAATAATTTAAAAATAATATTATTATTAATGAATTACTATTATTAAAATTATTAGTTTTATCATTTTTAGATTATTATTAAATATTTTATTATTATTATAATGTGTAATATTATTAGTATTATTGATATCAATATTAATATTTTTAATATAGATTAAATTTATTATTATTAGTAGTATTAATAATATTATCATTATTTTTGTCTTTTTTATTTTCTTCTTCTTCTTTTTTTATTTCTTTCTCCCCTAACCCTAACTACCCTTATTCCCCTGTAGCCCCTGTGCACCGCCTCTCCCTTATCTTTCTCCCTATCATGAGCAGACTGCCCCCTATTCCCTTCTTCCTCATGCAGCACCTGCACCGGCCACCCTGTCTCCCTCTGCCAGCGGCGCAGCACACTAGCTACGACCCCAGTTCCCCTCCTGCCTACTCCGGTCTAGAGTTGTCCAACCACCCCACACAATTAGTCCATTGTCCTCCTTTCTCAGATTTTCCAGCTCACCAGCCCGCCATCTACCTCGGGCTTCCTTACACCCATGGCTAGCCTCCCCCCTTGTTGTGACTCTCGCCACACCCTCTGATTCTGCCTCCCTATCTGCATTCCCTCCAGCACTGCCCCACTCCCAGCTGGAATCCACCATCTAGTACATCACTAGCCTCCCAGAACGCCACCCTCAGCTCGCCTAACTAGCCATGATAACCTGGCCACCCTTTCCTTGCTCTGGTCGTGACCCTCCACCACAGATCTCCCTTCCAGAAGACTCCCCCACTTTCGTCACCTCTCTGATTCTTATCCCCTACCCAACAGCCACTCCGATGAGTTTTTAGTGCGACACCACCTTTCGTCAGAGCAATTTCCATCAGTGGTCACGTGCCCCCTTACCGAGTCGCCAGCGTCGTCCCCCTTCATTGCTCCGTTGATCCCCTACCGGTGCATCGTGCACTCTTTTCTGGCCAGCGACAGCCCCTTCCTATGTGTGCCACATTTTTTTGACTGTCACATGACCCTATTGGTCGAGAGCATCTTCGTGTTGATTTGAGGTTTGCGATGTTTCTTTCATGAATATTAGATACTTATTTTATCATGTGTTGTGTTTAATTAAATTGGTGCAAATTTAGTTTTTAAAATAATTGAGTTTGTTTAATTAGAATGGTGAAACTTTAGTTATTTAAAAAAGTTGAGTTTGTGGTTGATATTGTGTGCCATGTTTATGTGAAATAAGGTTTGTTTTTTTGGAAACATATTTTGTGATGTTTAATATCTTCTCGTGAAATTGTGTATTTTGTTTTTCTGACTATTCATGTTGTGCGTCTTCTATTCTAGTTTGTTGAGGATGTGCAGTTGATCATAAAAGAGGTTTTTGAAGGGGTTTTTAGGTGTGTAAAGCTGTGAGATACTTTTTGAAAATTGTTTTATAAATTTTAAAGTGGTTTAGTAAATAATTTAGATGGTGCGAGTTGTGTTTTTAAAACATGTTGAGGTGGTTATTTTTCATTTTTTGTTCGTTTTGATTGTTTTAAGTTTGTGTTTACGTATTTTAGTTATTGTATGTTTTTTGCAGCGCGTTGGCTAGGTAACCCCGCGATACTGCGGTCATCGGCTTGCATGTGCTTGTGTGCCTGGGTGAGGTGTGTTGCATCACTGTGTTTGGAATGTGAGTCAAGCTAGGTCCCACACTGCTTTTACCATTATTTTTTAAATTTATTAATTTCTTGGAATTTCATTTATTTTAAGTAAATGACAAATAATTTTAATTAATTAGTTTTGGAAATAATGTTTATTGTTAAAGATAGTGGTTCTCTCTTGTACTTGAATTACCTTAAAAAAATTCTTTCAAATGTGCATAATTAGTGTTGATAAATTGTCCATTTGAACTTTTTAAGTAAATTTTGTTTATTTTAAAGAGTGGCTTGGGTTGAAAATGTATTTGTGTTTTTAAAATGGATTTTTGAAATAGGGTTTCAAATTTTTTGAGATTAAAAGTTGTGTTTCTTTGATTATTTGGAATTGATTTGGCGTGTGTTGGTTCTTATAGAAATATGTTGGTTTTGAGTGGTTAGTTAAGGCATGTTTGACAGTTTAATAAAGTAAATGATTTTGAAAACACTCTTTGAGGATACTAATGGGTGACCTTGCTATGTACATTGTTTTTGTGAGTTGTTGTGTGTGATGTTCATGCATGGTGATTGGTTGCTTGTTTGACATTGTTGAATCACCCATATATTCATTTAGTACTCAGCATGGGAACCTGACATAGTAAGTGAATCTTCTATGAACGATTGTTGCACTAGTTTATATTACACACTGGCTAGTGGCCCTTATTACGGACTTTGCTCTGCTAGGGGATTGGGTCCCTCAGTTAGGCCAAGTAGGGAAACAACGATCATTTGGGCATTATTATGTCCTCGATAGTAGGCATGCCTTTAGGATGAGTCACACATATAGTATGTTCCATATTGTTCACGAGCTCTTAGGTTTGACCCATTTTTTCATTTGTGCTTCTTTGTATGTGGAAGATGATTGAGGTTCCTAGTTCTCTTGATGCCCCCCCCCATGTGCCACTTTTCCATTGCCCTTATTAGGTGTTGTGTGTGTGTATGGTTTTCCTCTTGTTAACCACTAAAATTTAGCTTTTAAATTGTTCAGAAAAATTGTTTTAAAATTTAATGCACCTTTTCCTTCAAACCATAAACTTGTTTTTCAATTAAAAAGGGAAATGGACTATTACTTGCTTTAAAAATGAAAGTGTGTGTAAAAATCCATATTTTATATGATTTAGTTCATACTTGAAATTAGTAGAACTATTTATTTAATGGTAGTTCTTTGGGAGTAGATTATTGGCCACGCCTGCTAAGTTTCAATACTCATGCCTATAGTGTTTTCCTATTTTTAGTTTTTGTTGTAGGTTTGACTCGAGCTTGTTCAATGTGGGAGAGAGTTGGTTGTAGATTGGAGAGTGACTCTCTGGGGCACATGTTGTTTGGACATGGTTAGGTTAGTGATTTTTTGTCAGACGCTCTTTCTTTTATGTGTTGTTTAAATACTTTGTGATGTTCTACTTTTCTTCTACTTTATTTATTCTCATTGGGCAAAATAATTCACACTTGCTCTCTTTTGATTCCCTGGAACTTGTCACCAACCCTGGAGGAATGAGAACACCACTTGGGCCTTGTCGCGGGCTGGCTTGGGTGACCAGTTCAGGGTCGACCCGTGTTGGTTCATGACAAAATGGTATCAGAGGTGGTCGAATCTTAGCGGACCTTTCTTTCTAGAGAACCCTTTGTTATTTGGGATTGTCATGGAAGAAGGATTAAAATTGTAGGAACTCAATTCATAGGGACGGGAAGGATGTTATGAACCCTTGCTCATCCAAACCTTGGTTTACCATGGGATGTCTGGGTTGTTAGTGTCTTTTTGGTTCCTTTGAATTGTTTTATGTTGGGAAATGAAAGGGGGGTTGGAAAAGTAGTCCCATGAGCTCACAGGGCCTAGAAATCCATGTGGAGTTGGGGACATTACCCTAGAATGCTCTCTATAGCCGTGGTGTGACTGACATATGACCGCCAACCATATGTCCAAGTCACCCATCGGCACAAGTTTCCCCTAGTGAAAAATTTGGGTTTTCCTTAATTCTGAAAATTTTTGTGAAAAGTGTTATTTTGGAATTTTAAATGACCAGGATCATGTTTTGATTAAATTATTTGTTTCCTTGTTCCTTAGTGTTCTCCCCTAAGAAGTTTTGATGAATTCCCAAGGTGCAGCTTTGGGTGGTGCGCCCATAGAAAATCCTCCAGTTGATCATCCCATAGACTATGTCCTCAAGTTTTAGAAATTGAACCCACCTCTCTTTTATAGATAAACAAATCCTCTTGAGGAAGTGGAGTGGTTGTGGAATATTAAGAGGAAATTTTGTTTTCTTTCCTCGCCTGATTCATTACAGGTGAAGTTTGTTACCTTTATGCTTGATGGCCCAACCTGGAAAATGGTGGAAGTCTCTGTCTCGAAGCAAGCCTCAATAATATCTCACTTGGGAATTCTTCAAGCATTTTTTCATCCAACAATACTTCTTTGAGTTGAATAATATGAGGAATAGGATGAAGTTGTGTTGTATTCATCAAGGTGATGAATCAGTATTGTAATTATATTGACTCTTCTTAGACCTAGTTTCATATGACCCATGGTTTGTTCCAAACGTTCCCAAAATGGATCACCAATTTGAGTTTGGGCTCTGATCTAAACCACAGTCAAAAGTGGCAGAGCTCAACCTAACAATCTTCACGAATGTTACGGGGTAAGCCTTTCTGGCTGAATATGAGTTAGCAAGAGGACATGAGGTGGCTAATCCTCCCCCATCCTTGGGAATTAGGGTAGAGGATGGCGATAGAAAGAATGAGAAGTGACCCGATGTTGGTGTCTCTGATAGAGGAATAAAGATGCCTTTAGACCTTCAGTCATCTTCTTCACAGCACAATGATGTGATCTGTCACCAGTGTGGTCAGCAGGGTTATAATAAGCTGATGTACCTGAGTGCTCTTAGACTCTACCACACCTATGGGCATCTGGGTCACTTACAGCGATTCTGCCTAGGTGTTTCCAAAAAGCATGTTGAAACCAAACCTAGCTTGTCAAAGGTCACCTCATCCCATCATCATAAGTAGGATAATGTTTGGAATCAGTTTGGGTTTTCCCTTTGTGGTGTTCCCGAGATGTAGTGGTCATCTCTTGTAGTGTTTTGTGGTGTTTCTTTTCCTTTAGTTGTAAGAATGGTTTTCGTTGAACCAATTTGAAATATTTATTTTATTGGAAGTGTGTTTGGTGAAATTATGGTTTGTTTGTTATGTTTGAGAATTTCTAAATGCTGACTGTGAGGAAGGAGATTCTTCATTCATCGATGCTCCAACCATAGGTCCCAGAGTGAAGCTGGCGCGTAGTTAGGAGAATCCCAAGGGTGTAAAAGGGCATTGGTTTAATCCTTGTCTTTAGTGTGGCATATTTGGTGTTCTTCTAAGTGTACGAGATTTTTAACATAGTGATGGAAGTAGTTTTGATCCCATATCAGTTCGGCCCTTCCCTTCCCCCCTGTGGTGGGGGTTTTTTGGTCTGTGTGGGAAGTTTTCAAGTTAGGTTAATCTCATCAGTTATTATGGTGGGGATACCCATAGTGGGTATCGTAAAGTTACACCAGAAGTAATTTAGTGTTAGCCAAATAATTATGGTGGGGAGTCCATTCAGGCCTCCCTATGTCAGTATCAGAGTTTCTTTTTATGTATTGTTTTGTGGTACGTGGTCTCGTGCGGAACCACATAATCCTAAGTTCTTCCTCTTGGGTAAAAGTTAGAATTGAAGTACACCCAACAGTTTTGTTGCACTAAGATTATGGGAATAAGGGTTGGAGGTGGTTTAAGTTCATTCTTTCATTGGTTGAAATGGATGGTTTGCATTATGTTTGGTAGTTGTTAAGGTGTTTGTGCTTTGAGGATGATTTGTGTCATAATATTTCAGTGTCTGTTTGGATCGATCAATTGGAGGCGCTTGAACTTTTGGAGGTGGGTGAAACTTAAGAAGTTTTATCTTTAGGTCTTGATCTTGTTGTGGATTTTCGGGGGCAGAAAGCGTTATGGTGGGGAGAATTGTCACACATAACCCATGTTTTTAGTATTTTTAATTATTTTCTTTGGCTTTTAAATTTTTTTTCGAGGTTCGGGCTCAATCTCGAGTTATATTTTTGAGTTTTATCAAAAAGTGCTCATTTTTTTAGCTGATGTCATTAGGCGCACAGGTAGAGAAGATTTTGGAAACCCGCATGGTTTCACCCAAGAAATAGAACGATCTGCATGTCTTCAGAAAATTAAAATGGGTAAATTTTGTGATTTATTATGATATTTAAAATTTTAATTGATGTTAATAATTTTATTAGTATTATTAAAATAAAACGAATATTTTTATCAATTTTATTTTTACCGTTGTGATTGTTATTATTACTTTTATTAAAAAGTTTCATTAATATTATTATAATTATTAAAAATGTTACTAATATTTTTATTATTAGGAACAAATCAAATGTTAATAAATAATTTTAATATTATATTATTATTAAAGAATTTTTATTATTAAAATTATTATTTTTTTCATTTTTTAGATTATTATTATAGTTGTTTTTATTATTATAATGTGAATTATTATTATTATTATTATTATTGATATCGATATTAATATTATTAATATATATTAAAGTTATTATTATTATTAGTATTAATAATATTATCATTATTTTTGTCTTTTTTTATTTCATTTTTTCTTCTTTTTTTATTTCTTTCTCCCCTAAACCTAACTCACCTTCTTCCCCCATAGCCCCTACGCATCGCCTCTCCCTTATCTCTCTCCCCATCGCAAGTAGACCCCCCCTGTTCCTTTCTTCCTCACATAGAACCTGCACCGGCCACCCTGTCTCCCTCTACCAGCAGTGCAGCGCACCGGCCACGACCCATGTTCCCCTCCTGCCTGCTCCAGCCTCACATCGTCCAGCCACCCTGCAAGAGAAGGTTGTCATCCTCCTTTCTCGACATCACCATCTTGCCAACCCGTCATCTGCCTCAGGCTGCTCTGCACCCACGGCCAGCCTCCCCCCTTATAGTGTCTCTCGTCGCTCCCTCCGACTCTGCATCCTTGTCTGCGCGACCTCCATCACCGCCCCACACCCATCATGAATCCGCCATCTAACCCTCCGCTGGCCTTTCGACCACACTTTCCTTGCTTCAACCATGATTCCCCACCAAATATCTCTCTTATGGTGGACTCCACTGCCTCCAGCACCTCTCTGGTACTTCTCCCCTACCCCACAGCCCCTTCGACCTCCAGCGAGTTTTCGGTGAGACCCTACCTTTCACCGAATCACTTTTTGGCCGTCGTAGTTTGCCCCCTTTCCAAGTCTTCAGCGTTATCCCCCATCACTACTCTATCCAGCCCCCACTGGTGCGTTGTGCACTCTATTCCGGCCAGCGACAGTCCCTACTGATGCGTGTCACCCCTTTCTGACTATCGCATGACCCTGTTGGTCGAGCGCGTCTCCACATAGAGGTGAGGTTTGCACTGTTTCTTGCTTGATTATTAGATAATTAAATTAGTGTTTGTTGTGTTTAATTAAATTGGTGCGAATTTAGTTTTTAAAATAATTGAGTTTTTCTTTAATTATATTGGTATAACTTTAGTTTTTTTAAATAATTGTGTTTGTGTTTGATACATTGTGACAGGATTATGTGAAATAAGGTGTGTTTTATTGGAAACAAGTTTCGGGATATTTAATATATTTTCATGAAATTTTTTATTTAGTTTTTCCAACAATGCATGTCATGTGTTTTCTATTATAGTATGTTTAGTATGTCCATTTTATCATTAAAAAGGTTTTTGAAGTGGGTTTTGGGTGTGTAAATCTTTGAGATACCTTTTGAGAATTATTTCATAAATTTTAAAGTGGTTCAGTAAATAATGTAGATGGTGTGAGTTGTGTTTTGAAAACATATCGAGGTGTTTATTTTGCGTTGTTTGTTCATTTGGAGTGTTTTAAGTCTGTTTTTATGTATTTTATTTATTGTGCATTTATTGTAGCACATTGGCGAGGTAACACCGTGATACCGTGGTTATTGGCTTGTGTATGCTTGTGCACCTATGCGAGGTGTGTCGCATCATTGTGTTTGCACTACGAGTTGAGGTAGGTCCCCCACTGCACTTACCATTATATTTAGAATTTTTTAATTTCTTATCATTTCATTGATTTTAAATAAATGTTAAATAATATTAATTAATTATTTTTAGAAATAATGTTTATTGTGAAAGATGGTGGTTCTCTCTTGTGCTTGAATTACCTGAAAATTTTTTCCTTAAAATGTGAATAATTAGTGTTGATAAAATTCCCAGTTAGCCTTTTTATGTAAATTTATTTTCTTTTAAGGAGTTCCTTGGGTTGAAAATGTGTTTGGGTTTCTAAAATAGATTTCTGAAATATGGTTTCAAATGGTTTTGATATTAAAAGTTGTGTTTATTTGATTCTTTAGAATCAATTTGGCATGTGTTGGTTCTTTTGGAAATAGGTTGGTGTCGAGTGGTTGGTTAAGGCCTATTTGAAACTTTAGTAATGTAAATTATTTTAAAAACTCTCTTTAAGGATACACATGGGTGACCTTGCTATGTACGTTGTTTTTGTGAGTTATTGTGAGTGATGTTCATTTATGGTGATTGGTTACTTGTTTAACATTGTTGACTCACCGCAATTATCATTTAGTACTCACCATGGGAACATGATATAGTAAGTGAGTCTTCTGAGAATGATTGCTACACTAGTATAGATTACGCACTGGCTAGTAGCCCTTAGTAAGGACTTTTCTCTTCTAGGGGATTGGGCACCTCGGTTAGGCCGGGTAGGGAAACACTGAGCATTTTGGAATTATGATGTCATCAAGAGTAGGAATGACTTTAGGATGAGTCACACGTATAGTACGTTCTGGATTGTTCACAAGCTTCTAGGTTCGACCCAAGTTTTCTTTAGCGCTTCTTTGTATGTGGTAGAGGATTGAGGTGCTTAGTTCATTTGTTGGCCCCCCGTGTGCCACTTTTTTCATTTCCCTTATTGTGTGTTGTGTGTGCGTATGGTTTTCCTCTTGTTAACAACTAAAATTTGTATTTTAAATTGTTCGGAAAAAAAATTAAATGTAATGCACCTTTTCCTTCAAACCTTAAACTTGTTTTTCAATTAAAAAGGGAAATGGACTGTTACTTGCTTTAGAAATTAAAGTGCGTGTGAAACCTCATACTTTATATGATGTAGTTCAATATTATAATTATTAAAACTCTTTATTTAATGGTAGTGCTTTAGGAATAGACTATTAGGAATGCCTACTAAGTTTCAATACTCATGCCTATAGTTTTTTCCGGTTTTTAGTTTTTGTTGTAGGTTCGACTTGAGCTTGGTCGATGTGGGAGAGAGTTGGTTGTGGATTAGAGAGTGACTCTCAGGGTCACATGGTGATTGGACGTGGTCAGGTTAGTGAGTTGTTGTTGGTCGTTCCTTCTTTTTACATGTTTTTTATTCACTTTTCATTGTTCTACTTTTCTGCTGCTTTATTTATTTTCATTGGGAGAAATCGTTCCCACTTACTCTCTGTTGATTCCCTAGTGCTTGTCGCCAGCTCGGGAGGATCAGGAATGCCTATCACGCCTTGTCGTGGGATATCTTGGGTGATCGGTTCAGGGTCGACCTGATTTGGTTCATAACAAAAATTGCACTGACATCTGGTGTTATCACGACAATCCAAAGACTGGTCTCGTACATCAACAACACTGCTTGAATGAGGATCACATGACCATGACTAACATGACACCCCTCGCCCCCACTAGGATTTTTCCTTTTCATAAATCTAATGGGTTTACACCCATATCTCAGTGTCCCACATCCCATATGTCATTGAACACAAAGGTTGGATGTGGAAAAACTCTCTCATACCCAATCATCATTTCAGATATCTAACATTATTCATTTCTGGCTCACAGAACACCATCCTCAATATTCACTAAAACCCATTAAAAGTGAGGGTAACACCCTCCATTGATTATGGTAGGATCCACACCATATTTATTTACTCATACTTCTAATAGATCATCAACCCCAATGTTCCCTTCCATTATCACATATGTGTCTCTCTTCCTAAACCATGTCCACCATCCTATCAATACCTGACTAGGATTGATCTCTTGGATTGACCAGGTCATAGCATATAGATCCAAGATGATGTCACCCCTCCCAAAGGAGGTTTTTTTCTCTTTTCCATCCAAACATAGGGGAACTATGCCTACAATGTTTACTCATGGTCATCAATTCCCAACTCATACCTGACCAATCACTGACCCATAACCAAGTGGTCATCAAGCTTTCCAATTCACACTATTTTGATCTATCAAACCAAAACAATAACACACTTATACACCTCATGATCACATATCCTGAATCATAATCCCACATTACAAATCACATCCAAAGTATGCTCACATGCCTAAATGATAATAGAGTTGAATTCTTTGTGATATCTCATTAGAAATAGACTAACATTGTAAAAAATCATTTGCGATGAGAGTCCATCACTAATGAGACAGTATATAAAACATAATTTCAATAACGTTTTTGAGATAGTGGATAGATCTATCACAAATAAACTAGGAAACTTTATTCAATAAGTTATTATGATGGGTCTGTCACAAATACCCAATTGTGATGGATATATTTATCCATCTCAATTACTAATTTTTTCAAAAAAATATAAAAAATATAAAAAAAAAATATAATTTAAAAATATTAAAAATTACTAAAAATAAAACCAAACATAACATTAATACATTATATCACACATAATATATTTATCACACAGAGATAAATAATAGTCATAAAAATCACACAAAATCAACCTGTATCTCGTGGACTAGGATCACTCGAAGGATCAAGGGGAGAAAACTTCATACCAATGCCATGTGCAATCCATTGCATATAATCCAACATCCACTCATCTCTTTGAAACTGCTCCTCACACTCCTCCTCCCTCTCTCTCTACATATGCTATATCATATCATCCTAAGATCTCAACACATCCTCATATTGTGTTGAGTAATATGACATTGACACTCCATGATCTCCTTCAATCTCACCAATGACATAACAAAAGTATTATAATAAATCATAGGTTTTAGTCAGGAACCAATACCAATCACCTGGCCTTTCTCGATGCCATAAAAATGTACATGTATCCAAGCCCCCTCATTGGAACCTGACTTACCAGTGGGATATTCCTTTCTCTCTGCTTGAATATCTCTTGAATGATAAGTCACAGCCTTATACATTTCCTTCAAATATAATTAGAAATTACCATAACAAGAAAATTAATATTTGTAAAAATTTTATATAAATTACTAACCATAACATGGCATTGTCGGTCACCTACAAGTTGTCATGTATGGGGATCAATGTACATATTCTTCTAAACTTCAAACTTCATAATATTGGGGTCAATAGTGGAATGTATAATATAAAAAACATTTTACATTTACAATATATATACATTAATAAATAATACTACTTAAAAATATTTCTTCGATGTATGACATATAGACCTATGTGTGACCTCCTACCTCCCTGAATATGACATCTCGATGATGACCTCCTACTAAAAGTCTATCCTATCCAATAGGAGAAAAATCCATCTAATACATGAGTTACGATATATTTAGGTCGATGGGAGACAAAAGACTAGTCAAAAATAGTATCAAAAACTCTATCCATAGCTCACTTTCTAAGATTGTGTAAAAACTGATGAAAATGTTCACGTATACAAATCGTCCATGCCTCCTGGATAGGAACTCGTAGAATACCATTAATCGAAGACCGTAAATTCTAAAATATAATTAAAAACAATATGTTAATAATTAAATAAATTTTAAAACATATATATTATTTAATAACATATAGTCTAGTGGTCGAACATCTGTAGATGAACGGTATTGGGAACTAGATATTATGACACCCATAGCTCAAAAAAATGATTTCATAGAATTACACCAGCCTTCCCAACTACTAAATGCAAAAAAAATATGCAAATAAAAACAAATAATAAAAATATTATGACCAAAATTAATACAAAAACTTAATATAAAATAAATTTCTTAAATAATTAAACATACCTCTCAAATTGAGGATCAAAATCAAGAGATAGATGTATCTCTAGAATAGTGTTTGGAATCATTAATCGAGACAGACTATACCCCCTCTGAGTAGGTAAAATCATCCTGTGGATCATATGAATCAAGATTGTTTTTTGGACATCTAACATTAGTGAGAGAATTAAATAGAACATCGTGATCATCTCCATCCATATAAATCAAGTAATCTTACCTATAAGAAATTTTTAATACAAATATAAAATATAAAAAACTAATAAATACTAGAATATAATAGTCTTACAAATAAGAAATTTTTAATGCATATATCAAATATAAAAAAACTAATAAATACCCTAAAATAATATTTACCTATTAAAAAATACCAAAACATAATAATCCAACCGCTAAATATTTTTTAATATAGATATCAAATATAAAAAACTAATAAATATCATACATAATATAATGTTATCACTTGTCAATAATTGTTAATTTTGATTTCAAATATAAAAACTAATAATAACTAGTATTAGTGAAGGAACAAAATAGAATGTTGGGATGATTGATCTAAAATAAAAATTATTTGCTCTAAATAATTGTTAATACAAATATAAAATAAAAAACTAATAAGTAACTAAATATAATACATCATTCCTCATCTTCGTCGAGGAAAATTTCTACATATTAATTTTTAGCATCATCAATTTCCATATGAATTTCATTTTCATCATCCATTATTACTTTATGAACATTATCAATATCATCATCCCTTAATTCGGGAGTTTCATCATTGATATTTATATCTCGTTGGGTAATAGATATATTTGGGGATGTTTCTGGAAAAAATAAATATTTTTCACTTACACAAAACCATTTTCATTTTCAATAAACTGATTTTTATGTGGTATCATTTTTATTACACTCCACCATTCATTCAAATCTCTCGAAAAATCACATTAATTTTCATGACAAACTTTATGTTCTTGATTTTCCAACATAAATAGTTCATTTAATGAAAGAATACTATTATATTTTATGTCAAAGACTCTTTTTCATGGATGAACTTATAAACCTCAATCAGTATAACCAATGGAATTTAAACATTATTGCATTATTTGGTCCTAGATAACATAACTTGTTTTTTTATCCAGCATGCCATAAAAATCAACTTCAATTTCATTATGATGATATCCTTTCAAACAAACACCAAAATTCATTTATTTCTTTTATTCACCATATATGCTTATATAGAATCGAAATCCATTAACCACATACCCATTATAGGATTTTACAAATTTTGATGGAGGGTTTTTGAGCACACATAAATGAATATCAATTTTACTTTCATGTTGTGTTGCCTGAAAACAATAAAAATTATTAATAATAGATATCATTACAAAATTGATCTAATTTTCCCTCAGAAACAACTTAGTTTTCCAGTATTTGAAACCAAAATTCAAATTTCTATTGGTGATGTTATTCAAGGGAAGAAGATAAAAATTGGATAATTTTCTTTATATGGTCATCATATTGCCTACAAAATAAATAATGTAAATAAATGTATATATTATAAAAACTTAAAAAAAACAATAATTACTATGAAAATAATATCATTTCTTCAAAATCCAATAGAACATATATATGAGCTATGTGAAATTATTTATTTGAAATCCATCATTAATGATAACCACTAATACCAAGCTTGGGCTAATTAAAAACTGAAAACAAATGTTCTATTACAGCATCAACATTTTCCTCAAAACCACCCATGTGATGATGTTTTAAGGATATTCTAATTGAAAATAATAAGGGTAGAAACTTGAAATTTTAGCCTGGAAGTATGCTTCTATAATTGAACCTTTAACAAATACTTTGTAACATATTTTATTCATTAATTTTTTGAAACATATCTGAAATGGATATATCCATCTAAAATCATCCCTCCGCAATTATCTTCATATAGAAAATGAAATTTTAAATGTCATATTGAGTCAAATAAGGTTGGATACAATATTTTGTCAAAATTACATAAAATTAAAACAAAATTTTTTAACAGCATACTCAATGCATCATAGTACAATGTGTCTAAACAAATATCTTGGAAGAAATATGATATTTTAGTCAATACATCCATGATTGAATAATTCAACAACACTCTAAAAATAAAAGGCAGTAATATTTCCATTATGACATGGAAAATCAAGACTTTTTAACATAGTAATATGCTCATTTATGATGTAATGAGACAAATTATAAGAATAACCATCTAGTAACTTCAAATATCTAATCAATTGATGGAATAATAAAAGGATTTCTTTAGAAAGTGTGTAAGATGATTTTGGTTTCATTAAACTTTGATCTTTCATCTTTAAATCATTCATGTTTAGGACATCTGTAAATCTAGGAAAGATCTAACCATTCCATTACATTATCTTTGGTCTTACCAGTTGTGTCCAACATGGTATAAAATATGTTATCAAAAAAATATTCTAAATATGCATTAAATTTAACATGTGATGAACCAACAAATCAGACCAATATGGAAGGTCCTTAGAATAATCTTCTTTATCCAATTATTATCTATCCCAAAAAAAATTATTTTTTTGTTCATTTATGGTTGGTTAAAAACTAACTGATGGTATTTAAGATATAAGAGATTTTACCTAAATACCTAAGAGAACTGTTATATATTTTTCTTATTCAATTCTTCCTTTTGTAAAATTATTTATTCTCCTTCAAAAAAGGTGATTTTCAAGAAGAAATCTCCGATGACAGTCAAAAAAATTAGTATTTCTTATATTTCTAAGAATAAACGTTTTTTTCTCATCTATTCATCATGTACATGAATTTAAACAATGTGTACACCATCTAGATAACATTATATACAACATAAATTCACTGATCATCCAAATTAATATTGCCTTGAATGTAAAATTTTGATCTGCAATTATATAAAATGTAGTCACACTGTTGTTCCATAATGAAACTATCTCATCAATTAGTGACTAAAAATAATTATTGATATTCTTTTTTAGAAAACCTGGAATTAATAGCATCAAATAAATATATATGGTTCCTTCATCAAAATCAAAATAGGTAATTTGTACAGAGTAATGAAAATAGGCCAATAGTAAAATTGACTATCATAAGAAATAAATGGACAAAAACCATTAGTAAAAATACCCAACCATATGTTATGAGGTTATGAAGAAAAATAATGATGAATCTGATCAAATTATTTCCATAAATCATCATCACATGGATGATTTAAGCTTTTACTTATGGAAATATTTTATTTATGTCATGTCACTGATGCAACCATGTTGTGATACATGAATAATCTATTTAAAAGGGGTGTAATTGGAAAATAACTCAATTTTTTCTTAGGAAATATGGGCTTTCCTTATTGTATCTCTTTATAACTTGATTCCCCACAAGTTGAAAAATTATATAATGTTTCATAATCACTATAAAATAAGATTCATCAATTTTAAAATGCATGAATCTTCTGATAAATAAGTCCCAATTTATGGACCAACCTCTTACTTTTATATAAAATTGCAAGTGAGGAATTTCTTTCAGGAAATAATTATTTAAAAAAAGATAAAATCTGATAAAAATACTATTTGAAATTTTAAAATCTAATTTAATAGCCATAAATTTTGTAACAGTTTCAATTTTTCTCTTCTAACATCGTAGATATAAGTACCCATTAGAATATTTCAACAAATTATAAAATTGATAAGGTCTTGATTCGGAATTTGAAATATCATTCTAATTTGTTATTTCCTAAATTGATGGGCCAGCTGCCTCATCTACTAAATTATGAAATGATGGATCTAGAACCAAAAAAATTATTTTCTATTGAATTTTTTTCACTATATTGATACCAAAAAATATAATCTTTCAAAAAAATAAAATGAAGTAGATTAAGTCTAACATTTTCAAACATTTCGAATCTCCTAAGATGAAATTTCTTACATGGCCATTTAATTGAACCTTCATAAACAAATTCTAAATTCGAAGATGCAAATGATAAAAATGATTCAACACCCTCAATATAGATAGAATTTATATCAGATCCTTTGTGATTTTTTTATGATTTATCCAATCACGATCATGAAATAGAAACTGGTATCTAATTCCTAAGCCCATAGTTATCTAAAAACAACATAAATAAGAATAACTATTACCCATTATGACTAATTTCAAATTATTATTGTATTTTAACACCTTGTCATGTTCTATGGAATATTATTGGAGTAAGGCGTTGAGTTAGTACTAGATTATGAGGCATGTAGAGGCTTGGTTAAGATAGAATAAAAATATTAAATATATTATATCACATGCATACAGTTTTCCAAAAATAAGGGAATATCAACTAAAAGTTATCTCATATGAGAAATCTGAGACCACTGTTAGGTCTATGATATGAAGTTTACCATAGGAACGATATAACATTTGTACATGTTGGTAATTTAGTTAAATTACATGTGAGGTTAATTCATTTAATATTTTTATTATAATTTTTTATAAAAAAAATTAGGTATCTACAGAACTGTGTATCATATAAAAAATTGAAGACCCCTGTTAGGTCCGGAATGTAGGATTTACCATAGACGTTGTATAAAATTTTGTGTACATAGGGATTTTGGTAACATCACACAAAATAGATATTAATTTAATATTTTTATTATAATTTTTTATAAAAAAAAATGAAGTATCTCTATAGTAGTGTATTATATCAGAAATCTAGGACCACCATTAGGTCGAGGTTGCTGAGTTTACCCTAGGTGTGACATAACATTTGTGTGTGTTGGGTGTTTGGTAACATCGTTCATGAAGGTAACCTATGTAATAATTTATTAATATTATATATATATATATATATATATATATATATTACAACATTAATACAAATTATTAATACTAATCATTTTAATTAATACAACATTTATATTAATTATTTTTAATTTCTAATAGTTTTTATTATTTTTTATATTTTTTTAAAAATATATTAATGATATTTTATAATTAACACTATTATTTACTATTTAATAATAATATTCACTAAATAATTGTTACATGTTATAAATTAGTTAATTTTTTTACTAATTATTTAAATTATTACTACATTTTTAATAATTACTAATTTTTGTGAATTTTTAATATCTGTTAGTGTTGTTTATATTTTTTTACAAGGTATTACAAAAAAACTTACTAATTGTTATTTGATAGGTTTTTAATAAATATTACTTATTTTAAATTGTTATTTTTTCATTAAAACAATTGTTATAACGTTCTTTATAAAAAAATATAATAAATAACATTTTGTTAAAACATTTTATTTAAATTAATTTTCTCGTCATTTTTATAAAACACTCATTTACTATTTATTTCATACATTATATAAATATATATATTGCATACTTTCTTAATCAAGTTTATTTATATCAAGTTTATTTTTAAATATTTTTTAAACAAATACACATATCAAATCTATATACAAACATGCATGCATATATATTTATATATACCATAAACCATAAACATTTTTTTTAATATTTATATATAAATATTCAAATGTTTATATATATATATATTAAAAAATGCCTTAATCCAATATATTTTTATATGTTTTTTAAGAAAATATACTTATTAAATCTATACATATATATGTATATATCAAAAACAATATACATTTTTTAAAATGTTTATATGTGTATATTCATACGTTAATATACATGAATACATAAATATATATATATATAACTTTACAAATTTTCTTAAAAAATCATATATTTATATTCACATGTTAATATACATACATATATATAAATATTGAAAACCTTGCACATTTTTTATTATAAATATATATATTTAAAACCTTGTGAGTTTTTTTAAAACCTTTATATATTTATATTCACAAGTTAATATTTATATATATACATATATTACACACTTTTTTAATTAATATAAATACATAAAATATATTCTGACACTTTTTTTAAACAAATATACATATTAAATCTATATATGCCCACACACAAATATGCATTCATACATACATACATACCTATGCATATCAAAAAAATTACACATTTTTTTAAACATTTATATATATATATATATATTAACATGTTGATATATATATATACATATATCTGGATGTTTACAAAACGATATTAACATTAATTTAAAAACATGAAAATCAATCATAATATAACAATCAAACATGGTTTAACATCACCTTCACAATTAAATTATTATCATAATTCACCAAGAATTACATCACCATAAGCATGAAATACAATTGACCAATTAAATAGATTTATATAAATTATTTCAATATCATATATTCCCAAATAATTTCTTTGATAAACATATTTCTAATAATAACATAAATAATATACTTACAGTAACCTAAAATACCAAACTAAAAAATCTATTAATTATAAATATTAAACATCATGTAAAATACATCAAATCAGTTGTAATAACTAGTGAAGACCCAACAGACACCCAAATAGGGAATAATAAATTTACAGTCAACCTAAATACCAAATAAAACATTAAAATAGGGTAAACTTATTAACCTGTGGTTTCCTAAACTAAATCATATAAAATTTAATGAAAAAAATGAAAAAGAACGAAATAGAAGGTGAGTGGTGTTCCTACCAAGATGTTTCTAACTTGGATCTATGAAAATCAAGTAGAATGGTGGATTACTGAGGGTATTCAGTCTTTAGTGGTGGGTTGTGCACTGTATGGTAGAAGTAGGGTTTGAGAGAAGTGGGGAGGAAGAAAATGGGTCATGTGATTTTAATTTAATATTAATTGTGATGGGTTATTAGTGGTAGATTTTATTCCATAATAAAAGATAATATTGTCAAAAAAATTGATGATAAATAATTTTCATAACAAAATGTTACTTTATGTAATATATTTTTATATTCTTTGCTAATACCCTTCAAAAAAAACTTTCTCGTAGGATGGTGTGTAGTGGCAGAAAATCTATTTGCGATGGACCTTATTTACCTATCACAAATACCTTTTTTTGGACTATTTACAATGAGTAATATACCCTTCACAATTGAATAATTACATATACCTATTTTTCTAGTATTGAAAACACTAACCATGCTATCACCCATGTTAGTCTAACTTAATTGGGAGTACCCTCGATACTCCTCATCAAAATTGAGAACTTCAATTATGCCAAGTCCCAACACATGACCTCCCAACATATAGTTTCATTCAAAAACTAAAAATGTTTATCCTCACTCTCACCAATTACTTGAATAATATCCCAAACTATAAAATTCCAAGTACTCGACTGCTTCTACCCCTACCCCCAACCTTAATAGAAAACTCCAACACCCCGGGTGCTTTCACGTTTAAAACCATCCAAGGCGTCATTTCACCTATGTTATGACCTGGTCACACCTCATGTGCACTAATACAATCTCCAAGAATACCACCATGATTTCATCAAAATAATGGGTGTTCACTCTCATGTTGTGTTTTCTCATTGAAATTCAAAGGTCACTTTCCCTAACTTGACCAACATACAGAATCTGAATCATTACCTATGAGTCAAGTATTAATAATCCCAAGCTCTAACACCTAACCTAGAAACAAACCATTCTCCCGGAATATCATTTTTACTATCCATAGACATACCTAAAGCTCTATTATAATTATCACGACACCTTGTATGTATCAATACCATGTTCATGTCCACCCATAATCCTGGTAAAAGTTTCCAGAACCCAAGCTTCTTACCTATGCAATCACTGTATAACCAAGTCACATCCACAATAGTCAAGGCCAAGAATCTGAATGATCATTCCCTTCAAAATTTTCCTAGACACAATGAACTAGGTCTATAGGTTCATAAAATAAACCACACAAAAACATAGTAGCACCAAACATGCACCAATCACATAAGAAAAATTATCTACTCATACCCCACACATCTCAAGGATGTCATAGAGCTAGGCTATCCCCTATCACAGGTTACTCTCGCACATCACACAGCACTGAATCACTAAACCTGAGTCACACTCAAGGGGAACTTGGCACACCTTCCAAACATGGATATCAATACTCATATAGTTCTTGAATATGGTAAACATCCCACTATTCCTATTTTATAATACTTGAAACTTAGCATTCCCCAAACACCCACCCTAATGTCTCGCATTTACACAACACCACATACTAAAACACCATCCTATAAGGATCTAACAAATGTTAAATTCCATGGTTTACACCACTCACATAGGGTTTAACTCAACATGTGACGCATGAATATTATAACTCAAGATCTCTCAGTATCCCCACTACCCATACATAGGTTGAATCCTTATTCATAAGAGTTCTAAGTCACCATGTTCAATAAGACTCTCAATCCTCCTCCAAGGATTTTTATTTCCCTTTAAGAAATAAAGTTCACATTTAAATAGGGTTCATATTATTTTATTATAGGATTTAAATTTAGTCCTTTCACTATTCATCAAAATTTTCCACCATTTAAAAAGGATAGATTAAATAGTGTGCCATTCATGAACTATAAAGGAAAATTCCTTATAGGTTTCTTACTAACACTTTATTTAATCAAGACCATTATCAATCCATTTATATCCACCTATATATCATTGAATTATCTCTGTAATTAGTCAAGAAAGATGCTAACATATCACCATATAAGAAAACATCATATATGATGTTGCTAACACTTTAAATATCCAACCCCCATTTTACCAGTAAATATTCATAAACCATAGGTAGATATAAACCAGATAAATAAAATCATAGGTTAACATAAATCTTAGGAAAGAAACATACCTATCAAAATAAACATATGGATTCTACACAAATTCTATGTCCCTAGAAAGATTCATAAATGCACTCACCCTCTCTTTCTATTTCAAGCTAAGAGAAAAAATCCCATGAATGATAACATCAAAATTCAAGTGAACCACTCAAGGTGAAAATCATATACAACTATAATAAATAAATTATTTGAACAATAAACCCCATCCTTAGAAACCTGGGTTTCTTTATCATGAGTGGGTTGATCACTTCTAGGAATGATCTCATTGTCATGTTTTAAAAAAATCTTATTCTCCTGTATACCATGACCAAATAGAAAGAAAAAGGAAATAAAATTTGATATAATTGTGTAATACCCCTCCCTGAAGGCCACTGAACTAGTGCCCAAGGTCGATGCACCACATGGCCTCAGGCGTACCTCCTCATATTCCATACACTAATAACTAATAGTGGGGGTCTCCAAAGATATTGTGGAGATACTATACTCTCTGGTCAAAGTCATAATAATAATGGAATAATAAAAATCACATAAATCATTCCAAATAATCATTGAAAATAAATAAGTTAAAGTGATGATAATAACTAAAATATCAAATTTCATAATTAGAATAATTACATACATTAAATAATTGATCCCCAGTGGTATATCACACACAAAAAAATTAAAGGGTGAATAAAAACATAATTAAAACTCATCCCCAATCTGGTCTCAAGTCTTACCCAGTCTCGACGCCCATACTCCACTCCACACAATCATTCTAATCTGAAAAAATCAATAACATTGGGTGATTTCCCATACCCGAACCTCCAACAAGATAGTCCTCTTCTCATGTACCCAAGTGTCATGGAGTCTTGATAAAGTTGTGAGTACAACTCAGTAATCCACCACTAATGGTGTCCCTAATATAATAATTCTTTATTACAAGTTCATATAGAAGGGTTTATGATAACAAATATCTTACTAAAAAATAAATAAATAGAACCACCTCTAATCCTAGGCTCTATGGTGACACCTGAGGTTAGACCTACCTACTTTAGCTAGTGTCTTTGTATCTCTGTCCATGTTATAATATGGCTTATCTAGTTCCAAGTTGTACTACTATGAGTGACCCAATCATCATAACGCAATAGAATCTGTGGGAGATTCATTAGGCATTCCCATCTCACCAATTCACACTGAATCAATGGAATTCATCCATAGAATTATTCTCTTCACAAATCTAGTTGAATATAATGAGTCTAACATTGAAACAATCTAAATCGAACCAAAGGAACCATATGTCCAAGGCACCTAGAGTTCTAGGATTGACCAGAATCTAGGTCCGTACCCAATACATTATGTCTCATCTAATCAAGATAAATTTGGGTATCTCATCCCATAGAATTCACATGGGTTCCCCAAGAGAATTTGTAGTATTCATTTGTGGAATTCAATATATAATACAATACCCTAATTCAAGTACGATCCACTCTAAGGAATTTACAATGATGAATCGGTGAGGAATCCAAGGTTTCTCATGGCATTCCTTCACATTAGACATCCTTAAATAAAAGGATTCATTCTTCCATTGAATCAAAGAGATTCACCTAATAGAATCCATGATCATTCAAGGCATTCTCCACATTTCATATCCTAAACTGGATCCAAAGGATGGAACCCAAGGAATTCCACCCATAAAAAAATTACAGAATAAAAACTCAATTACCAAACCTTTATTTTCATTTCCATTAAAAAAAAATCCATCATGAACAACCCCCCCCCCCCCTATTGTCCTCCTCATGGACCATTCTACCAAATAGAAAAACCATATAAAATTCCATTACTAAATCCCATAAATTAAATAATCCCAATTTTCATTATATAAGGGCCTTATCATTTTTAAAGGGTTTGATTAAATAGGGTTTCATTCATAATATATAATGGAAAACACGTTATAGGTTTCTTACTAGCACTCTATTTAACCAAAAAATCATTTAACAATTCATTTCAAGTCACAAGTTAATAACTCCTACTATAAAATTTGACACCCATTATTTACCCAAAATTTTCAGTTTTACGTTATATAAAGTTCATTACATAATCTCGTCCCATTACATAATGGATTCATCAAGATTTAACATTACCAAGGCAATGATCTAAATGTACCCAATGCCATTTTTTATTTGAAAAGTTCAACTCATCATCATCATTCATTCATTATTTTATTTGAAAGGAAAATGAAAAAAACAAAGACAAATAGAAAGAAAAATTATAGGGGCCAAAAATGGTGTAGACCAAGGGAATCACCCCAAACTAAGTCAACACATTCAGAAGGAAAAGTTCCCAAACTAGAAATACAAGAGACAACAACACTATGTGGTTCCATGGAAGCTAGAAAATCGGCAACCTTGTTGTCTTCTCGACACATGTGAAGGATGTCAATTCCATTGGTGGTGAGATTTTTTCACTTTATGATATAGTAAGTTAAAGTATGGGGGAACTAACTTTCCCTAACAGAGTGTTCTGGAGAATTTTAAAGTGATTTCCCACCACTTCCAGATGAATGTTTTTGTTAGTAAAAAGCTCCAGGCCCATCATCATGGCTCTAGATTCAGCCTGCAAAGAATCTCCATGGCTAAAGGAAGTAGATAAATTAAATACCACAAAACCCTAGCTATCATAAACCACTCCACCCCCACTCATGAAACCATTTACACAAGAGCCATCAGTATTGAGTTTTTAGCCTCACCTTAGGGGGGTCTAGCTGATCCATCGACTCAAGGGAGAAATTTATAGAGGAGAGGATGTTTTTGAGATCGATAGAGGACTTAGAGAAGGAGCCTCATACTAGTTGGGAATTGAGTGCAACATATCAAGTAGTAAACAATTGGTTTGAAAGACCACATAAAGTTTGGATATAAGAATTCTTTCATATCAAGCTTTGTTATGGGTATCCAGGATATTTCAGAAACCCACGGCTATAATGCATGATCTTGCCTTTCTTTACAAGATACTATTCTCAGCTCCTTGAAACCATCGGGTGAGGAAGGGGCTTCCAAGGACCCCTGTGAATGAAGGCCCTGTGAAATGCATGAAAGTGGACCACACCTCACGAGCCCAATCATCGTCTAAGAATAGGTGAGTAGATTTTTCTTCTCGAGGTGAACTTCAGCATGATCATTTTGATGCCAAATAAACTCTTAGTTGTCTAAACTTGATGTATACTATTATCACCTCATTCCAAATTCATCACACAGGAAATTGATTTTGGATGGAAGTCTCTACACCACAGGATGTTCCCCCTAATTATACTGTATCGGATGAGGAAAATTAATTCTTCTATAATCCTTACCTGAGAAAACACCTGAAGAAGTTTCTATAAATATGAAGGTATCTGATCAGAGGATATGTTAATAATATTGGATAGGGGGTGTTTATTATCATCAAGGACTACCCGAGTGAATCATGAGTAAAGTTAGCTTTTTTAAAGGATATGTCTAGAGTCGGATAGCCTTGGGAACGCCATATTTTCACTCTACCAATTTTGGTTCAAGAAGGAGATGACACCTCTACCAACAATTCAGTGAGAGAGATATTTAAGGTGTTAAATGTGAGGTAGATAGAAGACCCATAGTGGAGAAGAATTATTAATTTTGGTTTCCAAAGAGTTCTCATATTTGAAATTCATTACTTTTCCCCATAGAGTGCAACCCTTGATTACCTCCATGCTAATTTGGCTTGAATGCCAAGCATTTATCCATAGATATTGTATACATTGATACCTCCCTTACAAAAGGGTTTAGATATATGACACCACAACACCCAATGATGTTTCTCTTATGAATGGGAATCACATATAAAATCCACCATGATTTTTTCCATGCCAAGGATGACACTTTTAGGAACCTTGAGAGTGGAGAGAATGTGCATGGGGATATATGAAAGAATGTTATTCACCAAATCAATGCAGCCCCAAAAGAGAGGAAGTGGTTCTTCCAATTTTGAATGTGGCCTGTAATGCGCTCAACTACCTTATCAAATTTTTAAATTCTCATTGTCCCATTAGAAATAGGATCTCTCAGGTATTCCATAGTAAAGTGCCTCCTAGTAATTCCCAAGTTCCTTTCCATGTTACTGATACTTATCTTTGAGCACCGGGAAGAAATATAAAGGTTGGTATTTTCTTGGTTAACCACCTTCCCACTCCACATGAATAATATTACAACCGGGTGTTGATTCCATGAATGGATCTACTACCACTGTTGAGAAAAATAATGGTTGGTGTTAGTATACATAAGCTGAGAAACCCAACTAAATTTATGTTTATGTCTGATAGCGATGATAGTCACATCCTCAAGTTTCTTGGAGATGTGACAATTGAAAATATTTTTTATAAGGACGAATATAGTAGTAGAGATCTTGTCACCTTGGCACAAGCCTCTCATCGGTTTGAAGAACACATAGTACATTCCCATAAAAGACAAATACAACAAGGAGGAGTCGAAGCATCTGAAAATCAGATCAAAATACCACGAAGAGAAGACCATATGAGATAGAACCTTCATTAAAAAACATCATTAGATCCTATCATAGGCTTTATCTATGTCAATCTTGATAATCACATTAGAGTCGACCGATTTGATGTTGATGTCCCTAACCATATCTTGGGCTAGACCAATCACACCTTGAATCGACCTCCCTTGATGAAGTCATATTTCTCTTCAACAACCCAGTCTATGGGGTGAGTAGAGAGTATTCAATTGAGAATACTAGACATGAACTTATATGGGAAATTGACCATGCTTATGGGATGGTAGTGAGTCAACAGAGTTGGAAATGTTATTTTTGGAATTAAAACCAACTTCATGGCACAAGAAACACAAGGGAGATAGCCACCATGAAAAAATTAATGCACAGCCTAAAAAATATCACTCTTGTCCAGACCCCAAGATACAATATAAAATGGTCTAGGGAATCCATCTAGACTAGGAGAACTATTAGGAATGAGGGATTTGACAGCATAAAGAATTTCCTGCTCATCCAGGATATATTTGAGACACTCATTGTTGCTTGCTGAAACTATTCTCGAGATAAAACCTAAAAAACAGAACTCCACCTAGGGTACCCCCCTTACATGAACTGGTTTAGTCTCGTAATAAAGGATTTAAAGTGGATTTCAGTAAGCTTACCCACCACCAATCGTTCATGTACGTACGATCCATCATCAAGAAGGATATTCTAGTTTTCATACTTCCATTTTTCTTTTATAAAATCTTGGAAATATTTAGTGTTCTTATCACCTTCCCTGAGCCATTTAATTTTAGTATGTTCACGAGTAGATTTTTTCTATTCCAGAAGTAAGTTGGACAACATAGTTTTTTTAGTAGCTAAGTCATTATAACTGCTATCATCCAAGTTTTTCTCCAAGTCCAATTCCAAGTAGTTGATCTCAGTGCTGAGGATGTTCACTACCTTAAATAGAAAAGGTTGATTCTTGGCCCAGTAAAATAGATCTCCTTTGAGGAATTTAAGTTTCTTTTGAAGGAAAGTCCAGAAGAAACCATGTACCAGCTTTATCCATGATGATTGCAACACCTCCTGGTAGCAGGAGTATAAGTCCACAATATTGAGAAAAAGAAGTGATCCCCTCTGTCATCTCGGATAAAAATAAAGAAGTGTACAAAGGATCTAAAAATAGGACCCTTTAGATATATCTTATAATACATCACATGATAGTGAAACAACTGATGAATATAAGGGATGGGATATATAGCCTCATATCTATATCTACATTGCAAATGGTAGTGTTCCAAATGACCAAGATCCAAGATAGATCCATTTAGAGAAGGTAAGGGAGACTAGGGACATATGGGGGTGTTCTTAGACCCTAAAGGGTAAAAATCCTAAATAAGATGAACTGGGAGAATATTGGGAGAAATTATGGGGTTTAACTCCACTTAAAACCCTCATAGAGGCCACCAACTAGCTGAAGAGTCTAGAAATCCACCCCAGCTACTATCAAGGCTATCAGTTAACTATTAGGGTTGTAGCATCATGTTGTAGCCCTGAATCCATCTCCCAAACCCCTAGTTCACTTCTGTAAATCATCTGAACACCCTTAAACCTTCATTATAAGTCTAAAATAATATTTTTTAGGTATCCAACTTATCATATCCTTATCCTAAATACCAGTTCAAAATTTTGACCCTCCACCTACTCAAAAATTATTTTCCTAATAAAATTTCAAATACTCATATAGACAAGGGAATTACACTTTTCACTAAGATGAGTGAGCCTGAAATTCAAAAAAAATTACATCTTATGGTGTTTTGGTTCTATCTATTATAATACCTTCTATGATTCTAATCAAATATAGTGTCTCTTCCTTCAGTCCTCTAACAATATTCATGGATCTTTGAGTCACTTTCTTGACTCCATTTGAAGAGGATATTATATATCCTTATTTTTCAATATTTCCTATAAAAATGAGGTTCTTACATACCCCTAGGATGTGATTGACTATTTTGAGCCTCATGATCCCATAGTTATTTATTCAGATATTTAAATAACATTTTTTGATGATATCCAAGACTTCATCATCTTCTAGATGAAATTTTCCAAAGTTTACTAATACATAATACACCATGCATCCATAATCTATCATTGAATGAAAAGATATTCTATAATAAACCACCCATGATTTTTAAACAATATTAACACTTTCAAATAGTAGGTTTATTCCTTCCATAATATAAATGAAATTTAAACTTTTATAATTTGGTTATCTTCTAGAGTTCCCCTTATTACTTTTTCAAATCATCTTGATATGTCATTTATTCTTACAACTCGAGTACATAGGACAAGGACTAGACAACTTTCTATAGATTATTTATCAAGACTTATCTTCTAATGGTTTATTTTGATATCTCCTCATGGTTGATTGTAATCATTTGAAAACATTAATAGCATTACCAAAAGGAACTGGAACTTCCCTAAAATAAAGTTATTCATTAAGGATTATATTTTGTACATCCTCAAATAAAATATTTTTCTTTCTATGGGAGTTACTAATGGAATTCATTATCACAAACCAACTATCTAGAAGTGATGATAGTATAAGTAGAACCCATATATCATTCATGAATTTTATATTCATCAATTTTAACTTCCTTTGAATAATATTGAAATCATTCACATCATTTTCTGTTGGTCTTCCTTCCAATAACATTAGGTTGAATAGCTACAGCATTGTGAACACTTTTTTGAGTGTTGTTATTTTTTTTACATATCCTCCAGGGATTTCATGAGATCCATCATTGTATTCACTTTATAGATCTTAAAGGAAACATTGCATGCTAGTGACATCCTAACCAACCCAAGTTCCTTCATGTACATCCATTCTTATTCTGTCTTTTCAATTTTATTCAGGCATATACCAGTTAATTTAATATATAGGTCCTTCTGAATCAGATAATCCTCCATAATCATTCTCTAGAAGAAAACATCCATTCCATAAAACTTATCTACCTAGGATTTACCTTAATTTAACTCCATATCTTAGGAAGGGGCATATGTATGGCCATTAAAACCATGATATTCAATATATTTTAAGATATCACATTGGGTGTTTAGAAAAATAGAAAATAATCCTTTTGAACTTCCCTCAACTAAATGTACCATAAGTGGGAAGACTTCTCACCCAAATTACCACAAAAAGTAAACCTTCGCATGCATTCACAAAAATTCACAACATAAAAATGGAAATTAAAACCAAAAAATATATAAATCAAACAATATAACCATGGATTAACGTGATTCAAACAATGATCCATATATTCATGGTAGAAACAATGATGATTTTTTATATTCATTGGAAGTAGAATAATTACACTCAACTAAATAAATATTTCTATAAGAATTTATTACATAAGATTATCACTTTGTAACTCACTGATTAGATCAGAATCACTATTCATATTCTTATCCAATGTTGACCTATGAGTTCAACTATTCTCAATTAGGGTATACTATTCATAGGTTCCCCACTATATTTTATAGGAATTATCGGTTGTTCATCTCTGTTACACCACCTTAAAACATTCATAGAGGTGCATCCATTTAATAAGTGATTGGATATCTCTATAAATACTTTTGACTTAAATCATTTTCCCTAGTATACTCTTCTAGAAACATAATTATGGAGATTTTTATTCACTAAACATTTTGGATATCCATGATTACATTGGAATTTATGAACTTATAATGGTTTCATTACCTCCTAGATAGTTTCTTTTTCTATTATCTACACACCGATCCAATCCAACTTTTGGTGAATGAAAATATGATGAGCTAAATCCAGTGAACTAAAATGGACTTTTCAATCCAACATCTCTTACTTTAAGAATATTTTAGGGAATCCGTTGACACTATAGAATATTTAGTCAAAAAAAACTTACTTTCCTTCATATCATGTAGTTTTATTCATACTACTTCTATTTTCTCAAGTCCCATTGAGCCATGAATTACCTCGTAATTTCTTAAACTAATACCTTAGTGAACATTTATGATGGATTTTGGTTTCTATCTATCTTTTGTAAATATAAAAATTCTTCCTCAATAATTTTTTTTATTAAGTGGTACTTTAGGTTAATATGATTCATCCATTCATGGAACACTAGATTTTGAGCCAGGTGAATTTCAATTTATGTTTCACAAAATAAAATTTCACCTTCCTGACTTCTCCAAAGATCATTCATAAATATAATCAACCAAACCATATATTTCCTCACTTTTGTTGAAATAATATACTCTATTTATATTATAATTAAATTGAAAATACTCTAAATATATGGAATAAAATTTATTTATATTTCTCTATAAGTAAACACAAAACTGTTCATTATCTTATGAGTGTATGAGTCTCTAGTGAACAATGCATCAAAAAATCCATGAAACATATACTACTCCCTAAAAAAGATTAATATCTTCTAATAATTTTGAGTATTGGATAATCCACTTTATGGATTCCTAGTTTTCCCTTTCAAGAGTTGATATAAAGAGACTTACAAATTCCACTACAAAAGTAGTGTCCGGTCTTGTATAAATCGTTGCATACATCAAATGTTTTTAAAACTAATGTAAACATCACTTTCTTTATGTATTGTATTTCTTCATTTTATATTGATTCATATGTCATGGATAACTTAAATTGTCTGACAAGAGGGGTTGATATGGGATTACATCTAGTTATTCTAAAATTTTCAATGATCTTTTGGATGTGGTCTTTCTAGGATAACGCCAATGTACCAAATTTTTTATCCCTCTCAATCCTCATCACCAATATTTTCATAGAATTTACAAAATAATTCATTTAAAATATTTTGAAAAATTTACTCTTCAACTACTAAATTCACGAAACCTCCAAACCCACTGACCACATTTCATTGATATATAATAGAATTATAATGAATATCTCACCATACTATTGCTTTTGGTAACAATAATGATTTGTGTTTCACCTTTCAAATACTTATTCAAATATAAAACCATAAAACTTATTATTCCATTATATAAATGATTTATTTAGAAAATAAAGAATTGTATTTAATTTAAAAACCAGATGTTGGTTCACCTATTCTATGAAACCTACTAGTTTCTTTATGTAAATTTATTCTTTAAAATCCTCATGAAGGATGGATGTATTTTCATCCATTTATTCCAAGTAAAGATATTGTGATTCCACCATGCTTAGAACTATCTAGATAGTTTTAAGTTTAACTACTAGTTATAATATCATTTAGAAATCAACTCCTTACTTATGTTAAATTTGTTTACAACTAGCCACTATTTGAAATTCGTTTTTCCATCAACCTATTCATTTAAACTATAAACCCAATTATTCTAAAGTGATTGTTTCCCTTCTGGTAGATTAATCAATTTACAAGTTCCATTAGACTTAACTGAATAAATATATCCATCCATTGATGAATTCAAATTTTTGATTCGCTGTGTATCCTCACATATTATGGGAATTTGGGTTCCCCTACATCTTTCAGAAGTAGAAATTTAAAATCATCTCTAAACCTGTGAACTAGTATTGTAATTCTAGTTAATCTTCTCAACTGAATGGGATACCCTAAACTGATCAACTATTATTTATCTTTTAGAGACATAAATTCTTTTATCTCACTCAAGATTCAGAGGTCCTTGAAATTTCTATAATATATTATGTTGGATTCAACTCTGAAATTTCAGTGTTTTAATCTTGGTTCACTGGATTTTTCTCCCTTTCGGTATTCTTACCCACATCAAATTAGATGTATATAGTTGATTCATTTCCCTTAACTTATTTATCTTATAAGTATTATTCCTTCCATAGAACCTTTCCATTGAATAGAATATCTTGGATCTATATTACTTCTCACCTATCAGTATCCTATAACAAAATTACAAAGTTTTCATATCCAAACCAAAAGATAAAAAACACTTCGAATTTTTCCTCGAGTTTGTCTTCATCCTTAGCACCTATATAAAAAATATTACTATATTTTAAATATCTTAAGATACATAACTTCCAATCATTTACCAAACCATAGATCCTTCGGATGTTATTTCCCTACCATTTATGTTGGACTTCTATTGACAAGGTATGTCTTTATGTTCACTGCCTCCACCCAAATTCCATTAGGAATTCATGAGTGAAACCATGTGATTTGTTCATTTTATATAAATGTCCAATTAATACATTAATACACACTATTTTACAATGGTGTTCTAGGAACCTTATTCCCATGTATTATCCCTTTCTCTCAAAAAAATATCTGAAAGTTATGTTTGGTGTACTCACCACCATTTTTATAGAAAATGCAGTTCAAATTCTAACCACATTCCATTTCCACCAGGGATTTCCATTGAATGAAATCTTGAAAACATTAGATTTATCCTTAAAAAAATAAGAACATTTCTAATAACATTATCAATAAAATTTACAAATTAATGAGCACCTCCAAGGTACCAAATAGGGGTAGGTTCCCTAGAATCTGAGTGAATTAGTTCCAACTTTGGATATATGGGCTTCTATCTAATTAATTTGAAATGCACCCTACTATATATCCCTAGAACAAAACTTTCACACCTTCCTATGAATATTTGATCAAAATTTGGTATGAATTTAGATAATAGAACTTTCATATTCTTTTCATTCAAATGACTAAGACAACAATGAAAAACATTAAAATATTTTGTTGATTCATTTCCCATAACTTATTTCACCTCCATGTTCTTATCCTACAACAAAAAAATTATCATTGAAGATAAAATCTTGGATCTATATGACTTTTTACCTATCATTATTTCATATTATAAATCCAAAATTTTCAACTCCAAACCTAATAATCAATCACGCATTGTATTTTTCATTGAGCTTGTCTTTATACCTAGAATCTACATGAACATATGCCAATACTCTAATAATATTGCGTATACTAGTGTCCTAAAGGATCCCCTTATCTTTTATTCCACTATCATATCTCTTCATATGGATTTTAAAGATATTATCTTGGAATTAATTATTCAATTCCTCCTTAAGACTTAATTTTGGCATCCCAACACCCCCCCCCCCATACACACACCCTTTTTAAAATATTTAATTGTAAAACCATTTACCAGACCATATATCCTCTAGAATTTCATGACCTACCATTGATGTCAAACTTCTATTGACAAGGAATATCATTGTGGTCACTCTTTATTCCCAAATTCCATTAGGAATTCATGTGTGTAACTTCCTTCTTAAATATTTCTATGTCAATGTCCAATTCATCCTTTAAGAGTCACCATTTTGCTATGGTGTTCTGGGAATCTTCTTCTCATATAATTTTTAATAAGATTACTAAGCTTGCAATTCCAAACTTCATGATATTCTGAAGATGTGGTTTTATCCATTGCAATATATTCTATGCTTTTGGTTAAATAAATCATCACATCCTTTACTCCTCTTACAACTACCATGGATTATCAAGTCACTTTCTATACTCTATTTGAAAAGATCATTTAATATCCTTCTACATCAAGTCCTACTATTGAAATGGGGTTCTTCTATATCCCTAAGATGTGACTGACTCCTTTTAGTCTCAATATCCCATTTTTCTTCATCCAAATATTCACATCACCTTTTATGATGACATCTGAGGCTTCATCATCTTCTATATAATATTTTCTAAATATTTTTAACACATAATCCACCATGAATCCACATTATGTCATTGAATGTAAATATTCACTACAATCAACCACCCATGATTCCTCCAGAATATTGACACTTTGAAACAAAAGGTTTCTTCCATCCATTATATTAATAGAATTTAAACTAAAATATGTTGAATCGCTTCCAATGTTCTCCTTTTGAATTTTATAATTCTTCTTGATATGTCCTTTATTCCCACAACACCAGAATATATGACTAAGACCAGCCGACTTTCTTTGAATTCCTTCTCAAGACTTATATTCTGATGGTTCTTTCCATATCTACTTTGGGGTGGCCTTCTTAATCTTTCAACATTAAAATAATTATCAGATGGTTCTTGTAATTCTTCCCAATGAAGTTTCTCATTGTGGATAAAATTTTGGACTAGCTAAAATAAAACATCTATCTTTCCATAGGAGTTACTAATATAATTCACTATTTTATCCCGAATCTTTAGAAGAAATGATAGTATAAGTATCACCAATACATCATCCATGAATTTAACTATCATCGGTTTGAGTTGTCCTTATATCTTATTGAAATCATTCACATGATCTCCCATCATTATTCATTCTGATAAACTCGGTTTGAACAATCATCATGTTATAAAAACTTTCTTAAGTGTTTTTGGTTTTTCATATAAATTCTACAAGCATTTCATGAGATTCACCATTGTCTTCACTTTATGAATATTAATGGAAAAAATATATTCCAATGAATTCCAAACCAACCCAAGTTCCTTCTTATTCATTGGGTCTCATTTTTAATTTTCAATTTTCCTAAGATGTACACTAGTTAATGGAATGTCCATGTCCTTTTAAATAAAATGATACCCCATGTGAATTCCCTAGAATCCTAAATAAATTCCATAAAACTTGTCTACTTGGGCATTACCTTCATTTTATTCCATACCTTTCACTAATAATGAACTCCCACTGAAAAAGAAATTTCATTAATGAAAGAGTGATTAAAAACTGAGCTTCCACTAAGTGTGTTGAGAGACCACTGAAACACAAGCCTTCGGTACCACCAGAAAAATAAATTATTCTTTGATTTCATGTTTTGGGAAGGGTATGTTTGTGTAACCACTAGAACTAGGATATTAAATCCATAGAAATATCATACATTGTAATTTTGTTGTAGCGAAAAACAAACCAATACTACTTCCCTCAACTAAGTGTACCAAATGTAGGAAGACTTCTCACCCTACTCTCCACATAAAGAAAACCCTAACACATAATCACACAAACTCATAGGTACAAATATAAACTAAAAACAATAGACATAAAAATCAAGAAAATAACACATGGGATTAACATGCTTTATAAAATTATCCCTACAAGCATGGTACAAACACTACTACATTTATTATATTTATTGGAAGTACAATAATTATAATCAACTAAAAAATTTAGTAATAATTTATTACATAATACTAGCACTATATAATTCCATAGCCAGAATAGAATCATTGTATAGATTCTGGTCCACTATAGACCACTATTTTTAACTATTCTCAATTAGGATATGTTGTTCAGAGATTACCCACTCTATTTTATAGGAATTCATAGTTGATCATCCCAATTACACTACCTTCCAAAATTCCTATAAATTACTCAATTTGGTAAATTAATGGTGATATCTAATAATCATTTTGACTTATACATATTTCCCTAGTGAAATATTTTAGAAACATCATTCTAGAGACCTATATTCTCTGAACTTTCTAGACCTCCATGATTCCATTCAAAGACTTGAACTTTCCATTATTCCACTACTTCTTGGAGAGGTTTTTCTACCATTGTTTTCACACCAATATAATCCAATTTCTAGTAAATTAAAATTCAATTAAATTAAACTATATTTATATCCCAACATCTCCCACTTGAATATTATTTTAGGGTAACCATGTAAAATAAAAAATACTTTGTAAAAACAAAAAAAAATCCCTTTTTTCACAGTATGCAGTGTTCTCCATCCTCCTAACCTTCATAAAAGTCTTACTAAGTCATGATGTTTCTTATAGTTTCTTAAAATAACATCCTATTGATCATTTCAAACATATTTTTTCTTCTTTATATCTTCCATAGATCTAACACTTTTTTGGATAGCATGTTTCTGATGAAGTGGTACTTCAGGTCAGTATGCTTCATCCGTGTATGGAATAAAAAGTTCTAAGCTAGGTGAATTGTACTCTTATTATCATAGAATAAAATTTCACCTTCCTAAATTCTCCTAAACTCCTATAATGATCACATCAACCAAACCATATCCTTCCTTGATTCTATTATAGTTACATAATATACTTCTATTATACTTATGGTGAAAATACTTCATAGTTATGGCATCCAACTTATTGATTTTACTACATATGTGAACACAAAAAATGTATTTATCTTTTATTTTTTGAGTATATAAGAGATTTATAAATCCATAAATCCATTCAATGGATATTCCACCCCAAAACATAGAGAAACATATTTTTTTCATCTCAATAAACATATAATCCACTTGACGGATTCAGAGTGTTCCTCTCTAGGGTTCCACATAAAGCGTGTAAAATCAAAAAATTATAAAATAATAACATTTTATTAAATATTAAATGTGACACAAGAGATCATGCTTAAAAACCCCATGAAATATATTTATTTAAATTTAATCTCTTCGATAGATTGCGGATCACGCAACCCTAACTCAAAATCAACTATAATATAGTATACCATTATAACCTAACCATTACATTAGTGGGTATGAATAGTGATAACTAAATTATAAAAATTATGGTTATCAATTTATTATTAATAAAATAATAATCATTTAAAATGAAAATAAATGTTTCCATAAAAACTGTATTTTTTCTAAAATATGGTTTAACTGTGTTTTGCACACCTAATTTAAAATTAATTTTTACCACTTTTAGAAAATTTAATTGAAAAAATAAACTTAATTTTTAGAATAATAATACTTTATATTATCTAATAATTTTAAATTAATTTTTTAACATAATTAATAGTTCAAACAGTAGAAACTATTTTCCACAGTTAAGGTAAAAACTGATTTATTGGGGGTTAAACTAAAAGGATAAGGGTAAAAATGACATAAAAACTTATCCAAAATATCTTGTATGTCCATATTAAGACCTTATAATTTAAAATTCTCAATAATAATCCATTTTTAACCCTTTTTTCATGTGAAAAATATGGGTACACCTTTTTATTTTCAAAAAATAACAAGTGTGCAACTCACCTCACTTATAAATGGACACCCCCTCTCCTCTCCACTTCACAAATTAAAACCATTTTTATTCAACCATGTTCTTCTCAAATCACTTCCTAACTTACCTACTATCATCATAGTAGCCTTAATTGGGTCATAAAATCAACCTCAGAATTATTTTGGTGCAAACCTAAGGAGGTTACCCGAAGAAGAGTTGTTGTTCTTCAACGAACGTTTTTATTTTATTTCTTAATCCACATCCATCAATTAATATTAAATAAATATGATAAAATAACCTCATTATATTCCATATACATAGTTGTTTTTAAGTTAAGTTAATTTCTTACAAAAATTCTCACTTCCATCAAATGGGTTACGAAATCATCATTTGTGTGTATGGTGGACTACCATCTCGCGAAGCAATGTGATTCATTTTTTCACTAACGCTTTACATGGAAGGTAAAAATGATCAATTAAATAAATATATATGATATAAATGACATGATTATGATATTAATTACATATTTATAATTATTAAAATATAATATATCATTTTCATTCTTACCTTTTTACTCACTTAAATATGATAGCAACGCTCATGTATGTGTGTACTACCAACTTCACGAAGCGATGCGACACTCTTTTCATAACCACACCACATGGATGATATATATAATTATATTTAATAAAATAATATAATATTGAGATAATTTTTGAAATATAAAATATTACTTACCTCCTTTCCATAATGATCATTGAAAAATGGAAACGTTACCCATGCGTATGTACGGTCTACTCTCTCCATGATCATAACATTCTTCATTTATCAATAACATCTTTCATGATTGATTTTAAAAGTATAATTGATATATAAATATGATAATTATTTAATGATTATTATTCTTGATGTTATGTAACTACATAATATATAAAATAACTGGATCTTTTCTAATGAAATATGTATAAGAAAACAAGGAAATTAACACCTAAAATAATGAAAATAATGAAACATTATTAAAAAATGGGTGATATGATGTTATAAAAGGATCATAAATGTTATTATAAATATTAATATGGTTATATTATAAGTTAATAAAATGTTTAAAACTACTATACAAGAGTTTGAATCAGGTTTAATCAAAATGACGTGTGAGATAATGGATTTCTTAACTCAATTTCCATTCATTGGGTTAAACTTATACCTCATTGATTATGTAATGATAATATTATGTTTTTAATTACCTTTGATTATTTTATGTTTCATTTTAATTTTTTATGTGTATTTAAATTTTATAAACATAATAAATTCATTTATTAATCCTCATTTCAATAATATGATCTTCATAAGGGACTTCGTCTTAATTTCCCTTCATTGAGGAATATTGTAATTTTATGCACCTAATTTCTTTAATATGGTTTATATACTTCCCACTTGAAATTTAATATCATGATTACTTTCTAATTAATGGTATTTTCATTTTTAATTTTAATTATTTCATCTAATTGGATCTAACTTAAAATTTATGAAGTGGTAAAGAATTTCATAACACAATTTCTTTTCGTTGGGTTACATTAACTTTTTATTTTCCTTTGATATTCTAAGATTGTGTGTATAATTACTTTTGATTATATTATTTTTTATTTCAATTTTTTCTATGTGTATTTACATTTGATACACATAATCTATTTATTTATTAACTATCACTTCAATGTTATGATCATTGTAGGGGATTTTGTGTCAATTTCCATTTCATTGAGTCATATTTGTTAATATACACCTATTCAATTTCATGTAGTGTATGTACTACCCCATTGATTTATTTAACATGAATACTTATTTATTCTTTATGAATAATGTTTCTATTATATTTTATCCATATTATTTGTTTCACGGATATTGATATTTCCTAAACCATATACCTATTTTACATAGAGTGTTTACTTTGAATGTAATTTTATTAACTGGGGAAATATTGATAAATATATATTCTTTACTTAATAAAACTATTTTATGATAATGAAAATTGTTCAATAATTAAATTTATTATTCAATATATGAGGAATTATTTTGAAATATAGTGACAAGTGGGGCCTGTAATTATATACCCCTTAATGCATCAGTAATCACATGAGGTGAATTGATAAGCTAGAATTAAATAGGTTTCTATATTTAGTTTTAAATCATCTTTTGAAAGGTATTTATGGTAGAGGTATCATTATTCTGAATATCATGGCTTATAATAATTAATCATTTCCTTCATTAAGAATTAATTTATTATTATCCAGGAGATTTTCACAATGATATTATTTATGGATGCATTTCATTCTCAGTTTATTGACTAAATGGCATGTGTTTTCAGTTATTTACCTCACCGTATTCATTATGTCATATATAACTATGATATCCAAGTTATTTATTAAATATAATTTTTGTTCATTTATTTACCTTTCCATATATATTATTCTTTATTTATTCATGATAGCTTCTGTTATACTTAACCCTTACTAAGCATTTGAGTCCACCCGTATTTTATTTCCTTTCCCCAAGATTCCATGATGGTTACTATGATTTATTTTCAAGGATATTATAGGGGGAATAATGTTATTCTTCAAAAAAATTATGTTTTAATTTTTTTTCAAACTTAATATGGGAATCATGTATGTATCTAGTTTATCTGGACTATTAAATTATCCAGTACTTCGGGATATGATTCCTGGAATATTATGCCAATGTAATAAAGTAGACATTGTCTCTGGGTTACTGGGGTCAAGGTCACTACAGTTATTATTAGATAAAGTTTAGTAGAAACCTTGGGAACTAGATTTAAGAAAACATAGATTATAAAACATAACTCATTGATAGACTTTGAGGATATGTATATAAGAACATGATAAATTTTTGGTAAGGAAGATATTATGTGGGGTTTATTAGAAATAAATCCCTATTAAGATAATACAAGTGGACATGGTTATATAACATATGTACCTAGGGTTAATAACTCTAAAAAGGGTGCATTTGTATTGACTTGATTATCACCTGGTACATGACAATGGGCCTTACTGCACACCAGGTTTGACACTCTTGGGGGATATTCTTGGGATAATTCACATTTTCTTTACAAACTATTATGATGGATTTGAATAGATGATAAAAATTAATGACCTAGGTTAAACATAATGTGTATTAAATAGAAAATTTGTCTGAAATGAATCATATAATTCTTTATGTGTAGAAAATATATGCATAAAGAAATGAATTTCCAAGTGGAAATGAAGATTAATATGGAAGGAAATGAATTTCATCCTAATGTTCCATTTATAGTTCATTGCCTTAAATATGGGGAACATGGGCATTATCCAATTCAATGACCTCTTCTAAAGGTTAACCCTTAGTCCATGTAAAGAATTATATTGAAATAAAATGGATGAAGTATTTAATTATTGGGATTTAAGAATTAAATTTTAGAAGTATTTTACCAATGGTATTTTGGTTATATAAATAATGAGACATATAATGATTGTGATAAATTTTAGAAGCATATGGGTCTTAATTAACTTAAGATTTATGAATACCACCATGGGTTTATGATTTTAAGGTTGATAATGAGTTCCATGTCTTATATTCCCCTTTTGAAAATTTGTGTGGTAAGAATATAATATGATTAAGGATATTTTTGGAAAAAAGTTATGGGAATACAACCCATTGGTTTAGAATATGAATTGTTATTTAAATAAGAATTCATTTAAATTTTTTGGCCACAATATAAAGGGTATTGGTAACCTTTAAAGTTTATCTTATTTTTGATGGTGTAGTAATCATGGGTCATCGTAATTTGGAAATTTTATAGGATTTATATTAATATTTTTTTTTGAAAAATGAAAGCACATTAAATTCGATGAAGTTAATGGGGCTTGAACCCACAACCAAAGAATTATAAGTGTTTAATGCCTACAATTTTCCTACGTGATGTCCTAGTTAATATCTCATTAGTTGAATGATTTGAAAAATAAATATTAATGATGAACTATTGGTGTTACTATTGGGGTTTACAAATTAATGTATTATATTGGATAACTTGTGCTAACCATATTGGTTTTGAAAAATAGTTAGAGAGAGATATAAAGACTTGTCACTATTTTATGGATCTCATGATCCCTTAAATGCGGATTTTAGTGATTCATAAAAAAATAATTTTTTCATTTCTTGGAGTAAGTGGTGAATTGGAAATTGATCAATGCACAAAAAAAAAGGATGAAATTGTGCTTATAAAATATAAATATATCAATTATATTTAATTATATTCATAGACACTAAAATAATTCCTCGACTTTAGGAAAGGGATATTGAAAAAAAATTATCCAATTAAATTCTTATCTTATGAATGAGATGGTATTTTAAATAATCACATATTTATGGTTTTTAAATATTTAAATTTCCATTGATCGTTTACTTTATTTTGATCAATGACCTCTATTATTATCTATAATTATTTATTCTTTTCTTCCATGTTCATATTTTCACATGTCACCAATTTTATCCTACTTGGAAACATAATTTTGTGTTATTTCATATAACCATTATATTTCCATTTCTATCTTATGAATAGTATGTATTATTAAATTTTTTTACAATGTGGGTTTTCAACAAAAGAATTTTCAAATATCAGACCCTTGATTATCGATATCACGTTTAAATTATGAAGATGAAATTTATTTAAGGTGGGGAGAATGTGACACCATTAAATTTTAAAATAAAATCATTTTATTTGATATTGTATGTGACATGTAATAATGAGATTAAAAAACCCAAGAAATATACTTCTATAAATTTAATATCTTAGAAGCTTGTGGAACACACAACCCTGAGTTGAAATAAACCATAATATAGTATACCATTATAACCTTACCATTAATTTTAAAGGTACGAACATTAATAACAAAATTATGAAAATTATTCTTATATATTGATTAGAAATAAAATAATAATCATTTAAAAGAAAAATAAATGTTTTTTGAAAATTTTTATTTTTTCTAAAAGATGATTTAGCTATACGTTTTGTTCATATAATTAAAAATTAATTTTTATGATATTTCTGGAAAAAAATAAAAAAAAATAAACTTCATTTTTTGAATCATAATAATTTATATTATCTAATTAATTTGAAATTAATTTTTGAAAATAATGAATTGTAAAAATACTAAAAATTATTTACTTCTATTAAGGTAAAAACTAATTTACTAGGGGTTAAACTAAAATGATAATGGTTAAAATGATCTAAATAATTGTCTAAAATATATTGGATGGATATATTTCAACCCTATATTTTCTAAGACTCAATAATACTCCATTTTTAACCCTTTCATCATGTGATAAATTTGGGTACATATTTTTTTCTTCAAAAAACTACAAGTGTTCCACTCACTTCACTTATAAAAGGTCACCTACTCTTTTCTTCTATTTACACCTTAAACACTTTTTATTTCAGACAAGACCTACCCAAATAAATTTTAAAATTCATTAATCTCATCCTATAAGCCTTATATTGGTTATAAATCCAACCTTGGATATATTTTGGTGAAAACTTAAGGAGGTTACCCAAAGAAGAGGTGGTGTTCTTCAACAAGCATTTTTATTTTATTTATTCCTCCACATCCTTAGATTATTATTAAATAATTATGATATAATAACCTAAGTATCTTAAATATAATAATATTTTTTTATGTTAAGTCAAGTACCTACAAACATCCACACTTCCATCAAATGGGTTACGAAATCATCATTTGTGTGTACAGCAAACTACCATCTCGGGGAGCGATGTGATTCATTTTTTCACTAACGCATTACATGGATGGTAATAATGATAAATTTAATAAATATATGTAATATTAATGAAATAATTATTATATAAATGAAATATTTATCATTCTTAAAATATAATATATCATTTTATTTCTAGACTTTTTACTCACTTACACTTGATAACATCATTCATGTATGTGTAGATTACCACCTTTATAAAGCTAGGTGACTCTCTTTTAATCACCACACCACATGGGTGATATATATATTTATATTTAATGAAATAAAATGATATAATGATCATTCTGAAAATAAAATATATATATTACTTACCTCCTTTCCCTGATGATCATCGAAAATTTGAAACATTGTCCATGCATATGTGCAGCCTACCATTTCCATGATCGTAATGTACTTCATATATCAAAATGTAATAACCAATTTTTTATAAGCCCTTACTTTTTGAAAACCTGGTGTTGGTAGTGTTCTTAGGGTGATTCTCATCTGGGAGTTTTCCAAAAACTCAGTTCCACCAAAGGGTGATATCGGTCACAATGGCACCAGTGATGGTGGCACTGGTGACGATGGCACTATGACGGTGGCACCATCACAGTTGCATCATAACATTTTCACACCAAAAAGGTGTAACCACTTATGGTGTCTCACCAAACTGGCGGCACCATTACGGTTGTACTGTTATGGTGGCACCATGTCTCCCACCCTTTTCCTTTTCTCCAGTTTCCAAGTTTTCCAATTTCACCCCATAAGGCATTTTTTGACATAAAACTATTTTAAATACCCTTTTTTAATCCATTAAAAGGTATTTTTAAACCCCCAAGATTGGGGAGACCCTTCAGTTACCAAAATTTGTGGCTTTTTCCCCAGTGTCACACTTTCCCCATGCCTTCCAGCTTCTCCCATTTATTTATTTTTCTCTATTAGAGGATATCTATTAACTCACAGCCGTTATATCCACCATCTCTAGGGATAATTATTAAATTAAAATTAATATCAACATGTCAAACCTCACAACCGTGTATTCAAGGCACAATCTGACTTCAATTGTTTGGAAATCATCTCCCAGATTTTAGGATCTCACCTTTTTTTAAGTCGAGATCATCTCTTCATAATTCCTTTCAATTCTCCAAAGTATTCCCTAGAGACTTCCTCTATAGAAAAATCATTTTCCCGTGATGTATCCCTTTCCACTCAACCTTATATCCCTTAGAGTTCTTCCTCTACAAGTCACACATCTCTGGTTCTTGGCGAGAGGAGATAACTTCGATCATTGATCATCTAGGTAGGGTATTCCTTTGTCTCTCTTTATTGTGTATCATGCGGGGTGGGTATGATAATTTTTCCTCGAGGCGTGGATGAAAACAAATCTTAACAAAGATAATGAAAAAACTTTAAATAATGAAGGGGTGTGATTGGTGGTGATGCTACTGTACTCTTTCATCTTTGCCTATATGTTGTGAATTGTATAGTCTTATGCCCACTGAAAATAGTGGTCATTGGTGGTCCTTTCTTGCGCACTAATGAAACTATGTTTCTCTATATAAACTTCTGATTTAATGTATGTAACATAGAAACTAGTTAAACACATAAATTTTGTTGATAAAATTAATTCCCAATGAATAAAAAATCCTTGTATGATAACCCCGGATAACCAAACGGCAGAAATGAATCTAATGAATGGTGTGGACTAATATGGAAACTTCTTTGTTTGTGGTTGTTGCTTATGGGGTGGTGTGGATGGGGATGAGATATCTTATTTTTTAGTTGTTGGATTGTGGATATGTGTCATATTTTGGGGCTTGGTTTGGTTCTATTACTTTGAGGGATCTCACAGATCCCTTTTGTTGTGGTGACATTACAAGAGAACCGGGTGTGAATGCTTAAATTACTGCCTAGCTGTTTTCCTTCAGTTGTTGTCTTGGATTGTAGTTATGTCTTTTAGATTCCTAGTAGTATAGGAATACTTTAAATAAAATCACTTTAATATAATAACAAGAAGGATTGGTGCTATGGTTGTGGCTATTGTGCATTTTTTCATGAATGAATAGTAGTGAGTGTGTTTGTGTATGGGCTGGTTTCAGGACCCTTAGGCTAGTATGAGTTCTTGTTTACCTATATTTATAAACTTAGTTATTATTATTTTTCTTATTCTCACCACACCCAAGTTGGCCACTTCATGCCGAACACCCCCATTTCATGGGGGGGTGTTTTTTCCAACATTCCAATGAGTGGATGGTTGTTAACTCCTTTTCTACTCCCTCTCCCAGGTATCCCAAGACTCTTTGGGTCGGTTGTGATGGACTGAGGTCTATTATAGCCCAAGACTCTTCGGGAAGGGTATGTTGTGGTGGTTGGTCCAGGTTTTTGTGGGTAGATTTGTTTCCCAAGTGTCTTCGGGATGAGGCCTAGGTGTCTTCGAGTGTGGTGGTGGTTCTTTCAGACCAGGTGTCTATAGGTGTGGTTATGTATGGTTATTCTGGCCCAGGTATCTGTGAGCATGGTTATGTATGGTTGTGGTGGCCCAAGTGTCTGCAGGCGTAGCAGTGTTTTTTCTATCCCATGTGTCTACGGTCGTGGTTACGTATGGTTGTGGTGGCCCATAAGGTTGGTGTTGGGGTGGAAATGGGACAGCAATGAAAATGGAAGGGAAGGTCTGACGCGTATGATGTCTTCAATAACTATTGGGAAAGTGGTGCGGGGTACCCATCTATTAATGTTCTATTACTATTACATTAACTAACTTGCGTTATTTTGGGAGTGTGCCTTGGTGAGGTTGGGTGGATAATTTTCCTTTCTAGGTGTTTTGGTTACCTATACTTTCTCATGGGCCATTAAAATGCCTCCCCACTTATGAATGAGACCTTTTTTACCCTAAAGAGTATACCTATATACTTAGCTTACGTGTATAAAACTTTATTCAGGTTTCTAGGAGGACTTAGAGGATCGTGCGGGACCGTACTAGCTCGGACGTTGGGACAATTTGTGTTGTTGTTTTCTTTTCTTTTGATACATTCCTCTTGATTTTCGGGTATTTTGTGTCAGTTTATCTTAAACATGCATATGTGAATGGGTTTTGGCTTTAATTTTACCTTCAGTTTTGGATTTTTTTGGGTTTTTACCATCTTATCTCTTGATCTTATTAAATAAAAGGGGAAATGCCTTCCATCTTTATGTGATATTCAATACCCTTGGTGTTAGTCACCACTTCAGGTCCTATAAAACGCGGGACTTGAGGGTCATTATATCTCATTCAACTTGAATAAGGAAGGGTCTATCAGTTTTATATCCCTTTCCTCATCTTGGGGAAGGCAGTTCGTGATAGAATGGTATCAGAGGTGATGGTTGAGAGATAGGATGGAGTTTTCGGTTAGGCATAGTGATGATTGCATGTGATGGTAGGGTAACGGTGTTATACAATCTTAGTATGTGAAATAGGCCAGGGAATACTATCTAGGATACGGGATTTTAAGGCCCCCATGATCCAATGCCTGGACTTTGGATCTACCGAAGGACCAAGGAAGACTACACGGATTTCAGGGTAGAGACCCTAGGAGAGGTACATTCATCATAATGACTTGTGTTCTTTCATGTTTTGGGTGTTCTAGGAATTTAAAGTGAATAAAAAGTTTAAGAAAAATTTAAAGGATATATTCTACACTACTCGTGCTTAGGCATTCCTTGTTTACCTTGCACCTATGGAACCCGAACAACATCTACGTGTAGTGTGGGCAATCGAGGCCTAGGAGGATGATTTTTTGGATCAGCATAGGAATGATCGAGAGGTGGAGGATGAACAGTGGCAGAAGACACTTTGTTCCTTTTAGTGGCAGACCCTCAGGAAGTACAATCTCAAACATGGAGACAAAGAGCTGGCTTGAGAAGCTGGTGATGGCTTTCAGATTGATCTGGGATCTGGCTAAGTATTGGGTTCCTCTAGCCATGAGCTAGATGTAGGGACTGGTGTGTCAGTGGTGGATTCTTTATCTCTGGGAGAAGAAGGAGGTTGAGGTTTCATGAACCAAATTCAAGAGGGAGTTCTAGGAGGAATTCCTTTCTTACACGATGAAGGCTGAGAAGAGGTAGCAGCTACTCTCCCTCTAGTAGATAGTTATGTTTATGAGGGAATTGGGGATCAAGTTAAAGGATCTCCTTAATTTTTCTTTGGACCTCTTTCCATATGAGGAGTCTTGGGCAAGATGTTTAGATGAGGCACTTTGATCTTCTCTTCAGTATGCTATTAGTCCCTTCACTCTACCGACATACCAGGAGGTTTAGAAGAAGGATGAAGTAGTAGAGAAGATGCACATGTTGGGAGGTGTTCCACGTTAGGGGAGCTAGTTGAGCTCGTCAAAGGGAAAGACCATTAGTAGTATGCCTCTAGAATCAAGGAAATCCAGGTTTCGGCTGGTGGGGAGCAGGACTCAGAAGTTCCAGTTTTCATCTCCCAGTCCTAGCCCTTTCTTTATGGGCCCAGGACCGAGGTTCTTTATCTATGGTAGCCATGAGAACCTCCGTAACCAGTGCACAAACCAAGTGCAGTATAGTGGAGGGGGTAGGTTCAGCTCTTGCCTTAGCAGCAGCAGTTTCTAGCCAGACCTTTTCAGTAGAAACAGTAGGGGTAGTGAGTTCCCGCTCCACTGAGAGAGGATGGTGCCAAAGGAGGCCGACCTTAGGACGCTCCTCAGGGACCTCGACTAGGGCATGGTCTGGGAGGCGGTCAGCAGCTGAGAGGCATAGGATCTAGGAATGGGCAGTTGCACGCCATAGAGGCTGTAGTTCTGGTAGAACTAGAGGTTGTTCGAGGTAATATTAGTTTGTTTAGCACTCTTACCCATGCCTTGTTTGATTTAGGAGATTCTCGCTCTTTTTTGTACCTGGTCTAACCCATTCCTTGGGTATAGATGTTGATAGACTCTCCAATACCCTAGTGATGAGTATGTCAGTTAGAGTTTAGACTAGCATGTTTGATGTTTTTAGAGGATGCAGACTGATTTTGGGGCCGCATTAGTCTAGTGGGGATCTCTTTCTACTGCACAAGAAGCCATACGATATCATCTTGGGTGTCAAATGGATTTTTTTTTGCACATTGTTATCTACTACTTCCACATAAGGGTCGTGTTCTCAAAAGTGGGTGGCCAGTGCGTAGATTTCGTTGGCAAACAGGTTTTTCAGAAGGGAAGCTGGTGGTTGGAGCCTATTCTCTCTTTATTAGTAGAGCTATCAGTATAGTCAGAAGACTCAAAGATAGTGGAAGTTCCAGGGATTTTCAGTGAGTTCTTGGAGGTCTTCTTTGAAGAGGTTGTGACTCTACCCCTTCAAATTGATGTTGAGTTCATAATAGACTTACAACCCAGTGCCCATCTGATTTCAATGGATCCTTATCAGATGGAACCTTCTGAGTTGTGAGAGTTACAGATTCAGGTCGATGAATTAATGAAGAAGGGTTTTATCCAACTGAGCACATCACCATGGAGTTCTCCAGTCTTGTTCTCATAGAAGGTAGATAGTGGTCGCAGGCTCTGTATAGACTACCAGAGACTGAATCAGGTGACGGTCAAGAACTGTTACCCCATTCTGAGGTTCGATGACCTTTTTGACTAGTTGAAGGGAGAAGGATAGTTCTCAAAGATCAACATGCAGTTTTGATATCACCAATTAAGGGTGAAGGAGGGTGACATCTTGAAGACTACTTTTAGGTGAAGATATGGGTAATTTGAGTTAGTGGTCATGTTTTTTGGCATTACAAACGCACCAGTCATGTTCATGGGGCTCATAAACTCTGTCTTACAAAGGTATCTGGAGAGGTTTATAGTAATGTTTATTGATGACACCATGATCTACTCAAGGTCATGGGAGGATCACACTGAGAATTTGGGGATAGTTTTTGATGTCCTTCGACACAACCAGCTCAACAGAAAGTTGTTCAAGTGCATGTTCTGGACACGAGAGGTGCACTTCCTTAGACACGTGGTGTCCCAACATGGAATAGCAGTGGATATGATGAAGGTAAAAGTGGTTGTTTCTTGGGAAGCACCCAAGAACGTGGTATAGTTTTGTATTTTCCTGGGTATGGAAAGTTACTATCGGAGGTTTTTTCTAATTTCTCTCAAGTTGCAGAACCATTGAAAACCTTGACCAAGAAATACCAAGCTTTCATTTATAGTGAGAAGCGCCATGCAGTCTTCAGTTATTTGAAGGGAAAGCTAGTCAGTGCCCTAGTGATGAGTCTTCCAAAAAAGGGGAGATGTTTTGTCGTGTTTTGTGATGCTTCTAACCTAGGATTAGGGTGTGTGCTGATGTAGCAGTGAGGAGTGATCTCTTGTGGGTATATCTAGTTACATCATCATGAATGTAACTATTCCACCCATGACATGTATCTTGTAGTGGTTGTGTTTGCATTGAATTTTTGGCGGCATTACCTCATCGAGGAATGCTTTGTGGTCTTCACAGAACACGATAGCTTGTGGTATGTCTTCTCCCAACGAGACCTAAACTTCTGAAAGTGGAGGTGGAAGTAGTTTCTTCAAGAATATGATTTTTAGATCTCCTACACCTTAGGAAAGGGCAACATGGTGGATGATTCCCTAAGTAGGAAGTCGCATAAGGATGTGGTTTTGGAGTCAGCAGATTATTGGGATGTAATGGAGGAGCTGGTTTCCTTGCACTTGGATGCAAGGGTGGAGGATGGCAGGGGATTCCTATTTCAGATGACGGTGCAGTATTCCTTGGTACAGAAACTGGAGGAGTCTCAGTGGGGGGACTTAGAGGCTGAGGTAATGTGTGATTGAGTTAGCTAGGGCAATGCTCTAGAAGGATGGTCGAAAGATGGTCAGAATCAGATACTTTTCTGTGGGAAGTTATTTTTTCCAGAGACTATGTGTGAGTGAGTTCTTAGTGAGTTACATATCTCAACCCTAACAGTACACCCAGGAGTTTCCAAGATGTACTGAGGCTTAAGGGGTCAGTTTTAGTGGCCCGGGGTGAAACAGGCAGTGGTGGAGTTTGTGTCAAAGTGCCTCATGTGCCAACAAGTAAGGGCTGAGAACCATATTCCGAGCAGTCTCATGCAACCCTTAGATGTCCCGGAATGGAAGTGGGATGAAATATCAATGGATTTCTTCATGGTATTACCCAGGGTTCAAGGAGGCCGTGATGCTATCTAGGTGGTGGTAGACCGACTGACGAAATCATCTTAATTCCTAGAAATCAAGGAGTTGAGTATAGTGGATGCCTTAGCACAGAGTTATGTGGATGAGGAGGTGCAGTTGCATGGAGTTCCGAGTTCCACAGCCTCGGATCGGGATACATGATTTAATTAATGATTATATAGGGGATTATAGAGTGCTTTTTTCACCCAACTACATCTTATCACTGCTTTCCACCCTCAGATGGATGGGAAGATAGAGATTACCATCCAGACGTTGGGGAACATGCTGCAGGAATGTGTTCTGGACTTCAGAGGATCATGGGTGTGACACTTTCCACTGGTATAGTTTGCCTACAACGATATCTATCACTATACCATTTTCATGGATTCATTCAAAGACTTGTATGGGAAACCATGTCGTTCTCCTATGTACTGGACAGAGGTAGGGGAGGCAATTTTTCTTGGCCTGTAGATAGTGCAGAGAACAATGGAGAAGGGAAACTTTTGCGTGAGAGGATGAAGGTAGCTCCAGACTGGTAGAAGTCGTATGCCAGTCATAGAAGGAGACCCTTAGAGTTCAATTTTGGGGACCATGTGTTCTTAAATGTCTCCCATATGTGTTGTCAATGGAGGTTCAGTAGGGGGAGTAAGCTTTCTCCCAGGTTCATTGGACCCTTCGTGGTGTTTTGACTGGTCGGCGAGGTGGCTTATCAACTGGCACTACCACTGCCACTACAGAGGGTCCTTGACGTCTTCCATGTGTCTCAGTTCCATCGGTATCTATACAATAATTCAAACATCCTCAACTTGGGGGAGCTGGATATCAAGGAAAATGTGACATTGGTGGAACGACTAGTGACAAGTGAGGATCGTGAGGAGAAGGTGCTTTGTGGGCGAACCATTCCCTTGGTTCGTGTGTTGTGGTTGCATGGTGGCCTCGAGGAAAGTACCTGGGAACGGGAGGCACAAATGCGTGCCTAGTACCCAAGTCATTTTTCATTTTTAGTTTCATTTTTTCCTTGTGCTTTGTTGTAGTGTAATGCTTAACCTTGTTTTATATGAGATGGGTTTTTTCCCTTGTTCTCTAAGTGTGTGTCAAAATTCCTGACCATGGGGAGGGGAGGACCTGATCCCTAATAGAGAAGAATTAAGTTGGATGCGATTAAATCCATGAGGTAAAGTCAATGTCGCCCAAAGAGGATAGTATCTTGACATGGGGGAAGGGAGACCCTAATCCATATGTCTGGATAGTGCGATATTTAAATGTTTGTGTGATTTATTGGGGTAGATGGGAGTTAGGGCTTCTACAGTTGATCAGTATGAGGGGGAGTTGATTTTAGATTTTGAGTAGGTTTCCTTGTGAGGCCTTAGTGTATCTGTAGTTGTTTGGGAGATAGATATCAAGGAGGGTTACTTCTGAGAGGTATCTTAATATGGTTTTTAGAACCTCTTTTCTTTAAATCAGTTTTAAACTCTCAAGGATGAGAATAGTTTGAGAGGTATCTGATGTAATAACCCATTTTTTTGAGCCCTTAATTTGTGAAAACCTGGTGTTGGTAGTGTTAATAGGGGTGTTTCTCACCCGGGAGTTTACCAAAAACTTGGTTCCACCAGAGGGTGACACTGGTCATAGTGGAACCGATGAAAGTGGCAGCAGGGATGGTGGCACCATGTCTCCCACCCTTTTCATTTTCTCTAGTTTCCAAGTTTTCCAGTTATGCCCCATAACATATATTTTGACTTAAAAGTGTTTTAAATACCCTTTTCTAAGCTATTTAAATCCAGTAAAAGGTGTTTTTAAACCCCTAAGAGTTGTGAGACCCTTTAGTTACCAAAATGTGTTGCTTTTTCCCCAGTGTCACACTTTCCCCGAGCCTTCCACCTTCACCCCTATTATGCAGTTTTCTCTATTAGAGGATATATATTAACTGACAAATGTTAAATCCACCATATTCAGGGATAAATATTAAATAAAAATTAATCCTGACAACTGAAACCACACAACTACATATTCAATCCATGATCTGACTTCATGTATTTAGAAATCATCTCCCTGATTTAGTATCTTGCCTTTTCTTAAGTTGAGATCCTCTCTTCATAATTCCTTTCAATTCTCTAATGTATGCCTAAGATACTTACTCTAGAGACAAATAATGTGCCCATGTTGGAGCCCTTTCCACTTATCCTTTGATCCCTTGGATTTCTTCCACTATAAGTCATGCATCCCAGGTTCTTGGCGTGAGGATAGAACTTTGGTCATTGATCATCCAGGTAGGGTCTTCCTTCATCTCTATTTACTGTGTATCATGCGGGGTGGGTTTGATAATGTTTCCTTGTGGCGTGGATGAAATCAAAGCTTAATGAAGATAATAAAAGGACATTAAAGAATGAAGGGGTGTGTTTTATGGTGATTCTACTATACTCTTTCATCTTCGCTTATATGTTTTGAATTGTATGGTCTTATGCCCACTAAAAATAGTGGTCGTTGATGGTCCTTTCTTACGTACTAATTAACCTCTATTTCTCTGTATAAACTTGTGATTGAATGGATGTAACATGGAAATTGGTTAATCACGTAAATTTTGTTGATAAAATTAATTCCCAATGAATAAAAAATCCTTGTGTGATCACCCCAGTTAACCAAACAGCATAAAGTAATCTAATGAATGGTGTGGACAGATCTGGAAACTTCTTTGTTTGTGGTTGCTACTTGTGGGTGATGTGGATAGGGATGGGATCTCCTATTTTTCAGTATTTGTCTTGTATATCTTTACCATATGCTGGATCTTGGTTTGGTTCTAGTACTTTGAGGGATCTCACATATCTCTTTTGTTGTTGTGACTTTACAAGAGAACTGAGTGTGAATGCTTAAATTGTTGTCGGGATGTTTTCCTTCGGTTGTTGTCTTAGATTGAAGTTATGTCTGTTATTTTCCCAGTAGTAGATGAATACTTTAAATAGAATCACTTGAACATAATAACAAGAAGGGGTGGTTCTCTTATTGTGGTTGTTGTGCATTTGTGCATGTATGAATAGTAACGAGTGTGTTTGTGTATGGGCTAGTTTCAGGACCCTTGGGCGAGGTTGAGTTCTTGTTTACATATATGTATAAACTCAGTTATTGTGTTTCTTATTTAAACCCCACCCAAGTTTAGAATTTCATGACGAACACCCCCATTTCATGGGGGAGGGTGTTTTTCCCAAAATTCATATGAGTGGATGGTTGTTAGCTCATTTTCTGCTCCCTCTCCCGGGTAACCCAAGACTCTCTGGGCAAGCTGTAATGGCCTGAGGCCCATTATATCCTAAGACTCTTTAGGCAGGATATGTTGTGGGGGTTGTCCAAGGTGTGTGCAAGAAGGTTTGTTTCCCTAGTGTTTTTGGGATGAGGCTCAGGTGTCTTCGGGTGTGGAGGTGGTTGTTCTGGCAGAGGTGTCTGCTGGCATGGTTATGTATGGTTGTTCTAGACTAGGTGTCTATGAGCATGGTTATGTATAGTTGTGGTGACCCAGGTTTCTGTGGGTGTAGCAGTGGTTTTTCTGGTCCAGGTGTCTCCAATCATGGTTACGTATAGTTTTGGTGGCCCAAAAGTTTTTTGTTGTGGTGGCAGTGGGACTGCAGTGAAAATGGTGGGGGAGGTTTGATGCATAGGATGTCTTCAATAACCAATGGGAAAGCGATGTGGGGTTCCCAAATATCAATATTCTATTAATATTACATTACTGGACTTGTATTATTTGGGGAGTGTTCCTTGGTGAGGCTGGGTGGATAGTTTTCCTTGTTATGTGTTTTGGTTACCTCTACTTTCTCATGGGGAATTATAATGACTCCCCACTTGTGCATGAGAGATTTTGGTTTTCCCTACTAAGTATACCTATATACTCACCATACATATATAAATTTTCTTTTAGGTTTCTAGGAGGACTTCGAGGACTGTGTGGGACCATACTGGCTTGGATTTTGGGACAGTTGATGTTGTTGTTTTCTTTTCTTTTGGTACTTTCCTCTGAAGTTTTCTTGTATTTTGTGTTAGTTAATCTTGAACATGCATATGGGAATGGGTTTTGGCTTTACTTTTACCTTAATTTTTGTAGTAGTTTGGGTTTTTACCATCTTATCTCCCGATCTTATTAAATAAAATGGGAAATACCTTCCATCTTTACGTGAGATTATATACCCTTGGTGCTAGTATCCACTACAGGTCCTATTGAAGGTAGGACTCAGGGGTCATTATCTCTCCTTCAACTTGAAGAAGGAAGGGTATAATAGTTTTTTGTCCCTTTCCTCATCTTGATGAAGGGGGGTCGTGACACAAAATCATCATTCATGATTAGTCTTAAAAGTATAATTGATATAGAAATATGATAATAATTTCATGATTATTATTCTACATATTATGAAACTATATAATATGCATAGGAACTGGATCTTTCATGATGAAACATGCATAATAACGTAAGGTAATTAGTACCATAAATAGTGAATGTAATGAAAGAGTATTAACAAATGGGATATAATATGTTATAAAAGGATCATATAGGATATTATAATATTAATATGGTTCTATTATAAGTTAATAACATGTTGAAAAGCACTATACGGGATTTTAAATCATGTTCAACTAAAATGAAGCATGAGGCCAGGAATTTATTAACTCAATTTCCATTCATTGGGTTAAACTTCTACTTCATTGATTATTTCATGCTAATATTATGTTTTTAATAACCTTTGATTATTTTATATTGTATTTCCACTTGTTTTATAAGGATTTAATATTGATAAACATAATAAATTCATTGAACAATCCCTATATCAATGTTACGATCTTTGTTAGGTACATCGTCTCAATTTCCCTTCATTGATGCATATTGTAATATTATGCGCCTAATTTATTTTATATGATGTATATAATTCCCCTTTTACATGTAATATCTTTATTCATTAATAATTCATGTTATTTTAATTTTAAATTTGAATTATTTCATTCAAGGGGATCTGACTTAAAAGTTACCATGTGTTAAAGAATTTCATAAATCAATTTCTTTTCATTGGGTTATATTACAACATCATTTTCCATTGATATTATAAGATTATGTGTATAATTAATTTTGATTATATTATGTTGGAATGTTTTTGGACTTCCCTATAATGAATATCTTCAATGAGGATCAAATTTTATACATCTTAAAATAAAAGATCTATATTTACATAGGAGTTAATAATAGAGGTCACCGTCTTATCCCAAATCTCCAAAAGTGGTTATAGTATAAGTTTAACCCATACATAATCTTTTAATTTTAACTTCATATATTTGAATTTCCCTTAGATCATATTAAAATCATTTATGAGATCTCCCATCTGTCTTCTTTCTAATAACCTTGTGTTAAATAATTATCACACCATGAACACTTTGTTAATTTTTGTTGGTTTTTTAAACAAATCCATCCTGGATTCCATGAGATCCACCATTGTCTTCACTTAATAAATTTTAAAGGTAGAATTTTATTCTAATGACATACTAATCAATAAAAGTTCCTTATTTTTTATTCGTTTTCATTATAAATTTTCCATTCTATCCTCACATATACCAATTAATGTAATTTATGGGTATTTTGAATCAAATGATCCTCCATATACATTATCTAGAAGACAAAATCAATTCCTTTAAACTTATCTACTATTTAATTACCTTAATTTGTAATTATACCTTCTTCATATAGTGAATTCCCTTTGAAAAGGACATTTCATCAAGGAAAAAATGAGGGAAACTTAAGCTTCCCATTAGTGTGTTGAGCAATCACTGAACCACAAGCCTCTCATATATCTATAATAAGAACCTTTTTACTAATACCATTTGTTAGGAAGGGGAGTATAAGAAATTTCTATAATGAGGATTTTTAATCCACTAGAAGGTCACTCGTGGGAAGTTCAGTGAAGTAGAAAACAACCCTTCAGAACTTCCTTCGACTAAGTGTACCGGAAGTATGAAGGCTTCACACCCTACTCACCACACAAATTAAAACCACATGCATATTCAAAAAAAGTAAAAGTATACAAATGGGAATTAAAACCAATAGAAATACAAATAAAGGAAATAATATAAGGGATTAACATACTTTAGATTAGGAGGCTTGTGTGAATGGGAGATATGTTGTTGGTTTTATTATATTCCTTGGAAGTATAAGAATTACAATCAACTAAAAAACTATTAATAAGAAATTATTAAAGAATATTAACACTCTATAATTCACTGATTATATCAGAATCACTTTGCAAATTCAGATCCATTATTGGCCTCTAGTTTCAAATATTCTCAATTAGTGTGCGTTTTTTCAAAGTGTCCCCACTAACTTTTATAAGAATGATCGGTCGGTCATCCTAGTTACACCCCCATCCAAATTTCATAGAGATGAAACTATTTGGTAAGTGATTAGTAATCTCTAGTAATCCTTTTGACTTTGACCACTTACCCTAGTGAACTCTTCAAAAAACATCATTATAGGGACTTTTATTCAATAAAATATCTGGTCCTCCATGGTTTCATCAGAAGTTACGAAATTCTGATGGTTTTACTACATCCTGGAGATATTCTATTGTTACTATATATACACTGATTTGATCTAACGTTTAATTAATGAAAATATAGTTGGCTAAAATATACTTTACATCCCAACATGTTTAAATTTTCAAATATATTTGGACATTTGTGATGGTCATCTTCAAATATCGTTTTCATTTCCTTAATACGATATACATCAAAATTTACTGTTTTACTTGTATCAAACGATCCATAAACCATAGTGTTATCTGAATCATTATCTATAATCAGTTTTTCTCCATGTTTAGTTTATCATTTATAACTTTTATCTATTCTATGATAGATCATGTGTTCTTTTAACTCATCTAGACAAATTCATCTTGAATAATAACAACATTAACATATAAAATTTACTAGAGAAGGATAATTTCCATGATCTATTTAAAAATTTATAAAATCTTTATCCTCATCCTCATACTATATTTTCATGTGAATGGAATCTATATTTTTTTCACATTCATCTTATCTGGTTCAAAAATATTCATATTTAACAAAAAAATACACAAAAGGTTATCAATCCATTAATCATATTTGATTCATATGTAGCCTATTGGATTCAATTGTAATAATATTTCATCCGTATAATATAAAATATTTTAGATTTATGTAATCAATCAATTTTTCAAATTTTCTTTAAAAAAATTAATTCTTATTTTTTATTTATTTTAACTATAATGATTAATGTGAATAATGATTGTTAGTTTGTGATTTTTTGGCTATTAATTTATCTTTATCATTGATAATTAGAATCATACTAAATTTATTTTTGTTTAATATATTTATTTTTTAAAATGATATATTTAAATAACATTGTATTAGTTTCTTGAATTTCCTTCTTAATTATCCAATTCATAATTATAGGTATTTCATTCTTGAATATTTTTAAATGATCATTGATCATTTTTTTAATTTTATTTAAAGTGCCTTAAGTTTATTCTTTTATGAAATTGTTTTTATATTTCATGAATTCAGTTTTTATTTTTTAAGTTCATTTATTTAGGTGTTTATTATTAGTTTATTTTTCTTTTTTATTGATGTCTTGAATAGAAAATTTAGGAAACATTAAAATAAATTCAATGGATCATGATTATCAATGTTATGTTATCAAAAAATTAATTCAAAATAATGTATTTCACATAAAAAATAGATCAACCAAGTTTCTACATCCAACCTAAAATCAAATATAAGATTAATATATACAAACTAATTTTAATAAAAATGACATATTTATTTTTTTATTCCAAATTTCTTTTCAAATATTTTTGTTATCACTTCAAAGCAATATTAAAATCATTAACTATGAATATAAATGGATATAGTATCTAATGCATAGTTTATCTCTAAACTTATATCTAAAATCACTATTCTGGTTTTAAGATATAAAATAGTAATAAAAAATAAAGAAATATTTTATAAACCCTTTGGTGGTGTTCTAGAAAGAGTATGTATTAAATAAAAAAAATATTGTAAATACTTATCGTAAAATTTTAAAGATAAAATTTTATCGTTTTTTGTTTATAGCAAAAATATGTATCCAAATTTGTTCAAACTTTTAATATATAAATAAATAGAAAAAATCATTAAAGTTGTTCAAAAAATCAATGATCAAACCTCCCTAAAAAACAAGGACCAATTCAGTGAGGATGTGAAAAAATCATCAAAATCGAAACAAACCAACACATGATTGGATAATAAATCATGAAAACAAAGTTTTTATTGACATACCATCAGTTTTTGAACTCAAATATTCCAAAATGTGGCATGGATGGATCGACATAGTTGGACTTTCATAAAGTCTTGATGAACTGGGTTGAGTGGTGATGCGAATAGGGTTATTTTAAAAGGAATGTGAAACATTAATCAATGTTTCCTAAAAGCATTGATGAAACATATATTCATCAAAGCTAAAAAAATAAAAAAAAATTATAATGGAACATTTTATAACAGCTAATTTTAGTACTAATAAATACCAACATTTATCATCACTAAGATTAGCGTTGATTGAAAAGTGATATTCCTTAAATAGATTTTTTTAATCAAACACAGCCTTCAAAAAAATAAGTTAATATTACATTGTCTAGAGCTTATGATCACTCATAAAGCTTAAAGAAAATAAAAATAATCAATTATAACTAAAATTTTATATATTATTGATTTTATTAAAAAATATTTATTATTAATTATATTTCAATATGATTAATTATATTTAAAAATTATTATTAATTATATAAATGTCTAAATATTTTTTACAATATATTATTAAATATATAAATTCATTTTAAAATATTAAAATATTAAAAATTACATTTAATTACAAACATATTTACAATAAATAACTAATTATATAAATGTATATAATATTAATTATATAAATATGGTATTAATTTGTATTGTAGTTGGGGTCATGGCTTAGTGGTAAAAGCAGTCTGGTAATATTTCACCAACCAAGGATTAAATCCTAGTAACCTCCTTTATGAGAATTTATTAGGTCATTTACGGTTGATGATACTGGTAGGGGTGTCGACGTGCATGACGTAACCAGTGGGGATTTGGGTCAGGAAGAAGGGGCATTCAAGCCATTAAATGGTGGACCTTCGAGTTATTAAATTATAATGGGATAGATTTTGAGTGGGTTAACCCTCTGATGGGGTGTTTTCTATCCTTGTTATCCCATGGGTGTGTAATTTGTTTGGTTTTATATAACCTCTTCATCCAAATGACTAGGGTTCAAATCTTGAAAGCCTTGTTAAATAAGGTATTAATAATTATTAATTGTGTTTAAATATTTTTACTTATATTTAAAAGATTTTATTAAATATAAATTAATAAATATTAAATATTATAAAAATGTATAATTAATACTAAATTGTTTTTATTTTAAGAAATTATATAAAAAACAGCATATGTAATAATATAAAATTATTTTTATCAACCACATGAAAGATATAGATGTATAAAATAACCTCTGTATTATTATAACCTCTGTATTATAACATTTGTATTATAACCTCTGTATTATTATAATAGAACCTCTGTATTATTATTTTTGTTTACAATTGTTAATATATAGATATATTATTATTACGGATAGATGTATATATTATATATATTGTATATAAAAATATAATTAATTATTAATTACAATAAAATTTTATTATTTATAATTAAAAAATATATAATTTATATAAAAGTGTAAATATTTTTTAAAAATATATCATTAATTATATAAATGTATAATTATATAAAAAAATAATTTTATGTATATATATGAAAAGATAAATTCCAAATATTTAAAAACAATACAAGAATAATATATATATATATATATTATTAATTATATGAAAAAAATTAGTAGTTCACAATTATATTTCAATGTGACTTATTTTATCTAACATATATTATTATTAAAATTAAGTAAAGAGGATTTCAAAAATAAACCAAACACACATGCCCAAGGAACCAAGTGGGTAGATCTTCATACCTCTTGGATTGTAATTCAACAATAAGGTTCAATTTTATTATATTATAATGCCTTAAAAGACTATTATATGTACTCTATGAATTCTCACTTATGTTTTATATCACCCTTTGATTCTGGCTCTATTCTCAGTCCAGTGAGAGTTGATTATCCACTAAAATAGCTAATATTCATTTTTTATATTATAATATTTATGTGATTTAATGTTCATAAACACTTTTACTATTGCATTTTACAATTTGAACTTCTTTTCTTATCATGTTTGTAATTCTTTCTTTAAATACACTATTACATGGTACATTTTTTAACACCACATAAAACACCCAATGGACTTTATTTTATTTTCATATTTAATTTTTAGGTCTCCCATGATATTAGTAACATTATATCCTTTTTGAGATATTGGATATTAATTTGGGATGATAACCAAAGTTGACCTTGAAACTTGGAAATTTTGGGTGAAGTGAACTGGAGAGTATCCCAATAAAATAATTGTAGCAGCCATGATATCATCCAAATGAAGCTAAAATTTGAACTTTAGATAAATTAAATAATGTGTAATATTTAATTAAACATTTATTAGAGATAATTCGGAGTTTTTAAGGGATTACATGGTGTTCCAATTTGAAGACGATATTCTAATCCAGATTCGGTGGCCCAGAATAACAGTCCGCTATTTTGATCATATCTCCAAAAAAATCAATTGATATGAAATTTTATAAGATGTTAGGGTAAATCATGGAATTAAATTTTTTCTTCTATTTCCCACCAAAATTTGGTCATATAGAACCTCATTTCAGCACCTCTATTGGGTGGATGCAATCCACCTCTCATTTCGTGTCAAGGGTAAAAAATTACATATTCCACAACATTCACACCCCCATAGGCCTACCATAATAAAGTGAGAGACTTGAAATATTGTAGGATCAACCCAATACTACTTAAATACCTATTTAAGGTAGTTTTGGTGAAGTATTTTGAGGATGATTTGGTTTTTCTCAATTGTAATGTTATGATGTCATTTCGTATTCACACATTTGTTTTTTCACATGTAAGTTGATATAATTTACTTTAGTTCTTAATAAAATTTCTTAATATCATATTATTCTATTATTATCCATATCATGTTGATACCATTTCCTCAATTTTTAAACTAATTTATGCCAACACTTGTAAAAAACTTCACACAATAGTGGAGTGATCATTATTTTATTGTTTTTACTTCTTCAATTCCACCCACATGAGTATATTATCGTCTTCCATCAAAATCATTACATCAATAAAAAGATAACCCTCTCCTGGTTTGATCTAAGGTAGTATAAAGGGGATATATTATATGTTATTTCTCACTCTTTAAATGTTTAATAATTTCTTTTATTTTATTTTTTCAGTCAATGGTTTTATTTCTTTCTCTTCCTTATTGAATTTTATCACCACACTTTTCATGTGATAATAAGATACGTTACCTGTAATGATCATAAAAATGATCCTAAAAGTTTAAAGGTGATTAGAATTTATTTTTAAATATGTTAAACCATTATGTTATGAGTTTATATTGATTTCATTGAATGTATCCTTCTCAAGTTAATGAAATTGAAATAATTTAAAAAGAATTTCATCCAATCCATCCCTTGTAATAACCTAGGATCAACCCTTTATCATAAATTTAATTCAATTAGGTATCTTATTTTTCATTTAAACCATCTCAAAACAAAAAAAAATTGGCCACTTCATAGAAAAATATCCCTCTTAGAATGTATAGGTCTTTAGGTTTCTTCTTGCTCTTTGAGGATTCAATAACCCAAGCTATACTAAAGGAGACTGTGTCAACCATAAAAACTTGGTTAGATTTGGGAAAGTCTAAATTTTGGAACCATTTCAGGGAACCCAAGTAATTCATCTTGACACTAATTCTATTATCCCCTATTTCTCATTTATCACCTCAATTTGTCTTATCTTTTCCCCTTCCTTTTTTCACTTTTCTTGGTGCATGTGCGCCTATACCCGTGACCAATCAAACCATCTAGTTAGTGTGGATAGTCCTAGGCTTAGGGAGTCAGGAACACCTAAGGGTATCATAACATTAGATAATGATCTTCTTAATACTCTATATTTAAAATTGATCCCATTATATTGGAGGGAATTTAAAAAATGAACTCATAAACCCAGGTGGGAACCAAAATGGAAATCCAAATGAGGCAACCCCAAACTTGGGGAATGTTGTTGATCAAACCATGAATGACTACCTTACACATGATTAGAAAAATGAAACCACTTGCATTATACATGATTACCTAGTATAATCCAACTATGTCTTCAAACCTTATGTACTAATCCACCTTCTATCCTTCCATGGGATGAAGTCAGAAATATTTTACCTTCATGTCAATGAATTAAATAACATTGTTGAAACCATGTGCCCCCCACACTAACTTGAGTCATCTAATATGGGGCTCTTTCCTTTCTCACTTAATGATTGAGAAAATAATTAGTTAAACAATATTATACCTACATCAATCCAATCCTAGGACTTATTTAAAAGTGAATTCTATAAAAAAATATTTCCCCCCTCACAAAACATGTTCACTTAAAAAGAGTATCCAAAACTTTTTTGAAAAGGAAAGGGAGACATTTTACGAAACATGGGAAAGGTTCAAATACACAATCAACATGGTACCTCACCATGGATTTTCAATTCCCAAATCATTTTGAATATTTTATTAAAGTTTGGGTCCAAGAAATAAACAATTCATTGACATGATTTGTGATGGAACCTTTAAAACAAAGCCCCAAATGATCTTATGAGTATTCGGACGGTCTGGCTAAATAGAACCAAACATGGGGAAAATCAAATTACTATGAGAACCCACCTCTAGTGGGATGTGCACTATTAGTGAATAGGAAACTCTTAGGGGGAAATAGGATGCACTCACTAGGAATGTAAAGGAGATCGATGTCCAATAAATCCAAACTATAGACCTTGTTTTCACAATTTGTGACAAACATGGCCACAAGACCAAAAAAATCCAAAAAAAATCCCTTATATAAAGAATTTTATTTTAGGAGGACCTCCAGAGGAGGTAAATTCACTGAAAGTTTATAATTCATAGTACTAAAACACATTCAATCCAAAGTAAAATGACTATCCAGGATTCTGTTGGAAGGATAACCAATAACTCATCCAACAACCCAGTTATCCATAAGGAAAAAACCCTACCATCCAGAAAATTTTCCAACCTATAATCAGTTCCTACTATAACCAGTCTAATACAAACATTCCATTTTATAATTCCGACAACTAATACAATAAACCATTCAATATACAATTCAAAAACCAAAGTATTCTTTTGGGATAAAGCAGCCAACACAATCCTCTTCCCAATATTTCCCTCTCCCAATCCTTGAAAAATTGTGTAAAAAAATGGAAATAATTAATTATGAAGATTCATCCCTTAAACATGGATTTCCAACCATTAAAACTGGAAATGAATCCATGTCTACTCAGACAGTACCCTCATCAACCTTAAAGGGAGAATCCAGTTACACGCAAATCTCTCATGAACAACTAAAAGCAGTGACTATCTTAATAAGTGTGAAATCATTTTAAAATCATCAACAACCCATTAAATAACCATTAAAATATTTAAAATCACATTATAATGATGAAAAAACACCCTTGGATTCTGAAAAAATCTAATAAAAATTTGAAATAACCATAACCCCACCAAACAATAAAATAATATACTCTCTTCCCTCAATGCATGAGTAGAAAATATAAACCCGGGCTGAATAAAACATAGAGGGAAATAATATAAAAATTTAAGTTGAACATACACCTTATTGATTTAATACAAACCATACATACATACTCTCAGTACCTGAAGGACCTATGTATATTCAAAAGTAAGTTCTCACAAAAAAACAAGTCATTTTGGATGCTAATGTGAGTACACTATTCAGGGAAACATTTCTCCAAAGTTGAAAGACCCGGGTTTTCAAAACATCAATGTTGAACTGTGAGAAAACAAAGTTGTCAAATTCTATTTTTATCTAGGAGCTACTATTAACCACATTCCATATATAGTGTATTTCTAATTAGGGATTGAAATTCTCCAACCAACTTTTTCACACTACAACTTACTGATCATAGTGTTAGGGACCCTAAGGGGATCTTAAGGGATGTTCCTATAAAATTTGAAAACATCATATACCTCTTCAAAATCATTTTACTTGACAATTATCCTAATCTATGAACTAGGTAACAATTTCCAATCATCCTTGGTCATCCCTTCTTATCAATAATCAACTCAGTCATTTGAGTAAGGAATGGGAACATGACTATAACCTTCATAAACATGAGCCTCGATATGAACACTTATAATGAAAACTCTCAAATTGAGGATTTTGAAGAGATCCATGAGTTAAATTGTATATGTATTATTGATAGTGAACCATCAGAGCATCAAGGAATTATTGAAGGATATTTAAGTCAAGAAGAAATTGATTTCCTTTGTTCACATGAGGTAAAATTTTATCCATGGATTTAATCACTTTTATAAAAATCCTTTGATAATTTTTAAGGATAAAAAATCAATGAAAACATTAGATAAATAAAAAACATAGAGTTCATACCAATTCTTGACACTGATATGGATAATATGGTGGATGAAACTTTTGTTCAAAATGAACCAATTCTATTATGAAATTTGGAAAAGGAAACTAAGTTTGATGCGAAGTATCATCCTTAGAAATTGTTAATCAACCTGATCTTGAATTCCAAGAACTTATTTTCAAACTCTAGTATGAATTCCTAGGGTAAAATCAAACAATTCATGATGTCATTTATTCCCCTCTCAAATCCAATCAAGATAGAATGCTTCTGGATGTCTTGATGAGGCATAAGAAAGCAATTGGATGGACCCTATCTGATAAATCTGGGATTATACCACTCATTGGAACCCATATTATTTTTCAATAATCTGATTCCAAACCATATCTCCAACCTCATAGGATTCTTAATACTATTCTCATTGATGTTTTAGGGAAATAACTTCTAAAGTTTTTGAAAGTGTGAATCATCTACACCATTGCTAAGAGTGAGTGGGTAAGCCCTATACAATTGGTTCCAAATAATACTAGAATCAATGTGATTACCAATTAGGATGGTGATATTCTCCCTACAAGTCTCAATAGTGGATGGAGAGTGTGCATTGACTATAGGAAGTTAAACTCATGCACTAAGAAAGACCATTACCTCTTGCCCTTCATTGATAAATTCCTTGAACGAGTGGTGGGTCATGAGTTCTACTACATCCTAGATGAATTATTAGGGTATAATAAAATTGATTAATCCTTATAAGATCAAGTAAAAACAACCTACACCTATCCATTTGGAACTTTTGACTTCAAGCACATTTCCTTTGGGTTATGTAATTCTTCTGGTACCTTCTAGTGGTGTGTGATGGTAATATTCTCTGACATGGTGGGGGATTATTTAGAGGTTTTTATGGATGACTTCTCCATATTAAGGTATAAATTTTAGGTATTCCTTATATATGTTGAAAGGTTTTTTTCTAGATGTGAGGATAAAATTATCATCCTAAAATGAGAAAAATCCATTTTATGGTAAAGGAAGGACTAGTTCTAGGTCATATGGTCTCTAGTAGAGGGATTGAAGTTGATAAATCTAAGGTTGATATCATTTATCACATTACCTATCAAAAAAATATCATGAAATTGAGGTCCTTTTTAAGACATGATGGTTTTTATATAAGTTTAATTAGGAATTTCAACTCTATTTCCAAACCACTTTGTGCTCTGTTGGTGAAAGTTTCTCCATTTTTATGGACAGAAAGTTGTGAGGAATAATTCTTGACACACAAGTCATCTCTTATATCTCTACCTAGCCTTCAAGCTCCCAATTGGAAACTTACATTCGAACTCATGTGTAATGTGAGTGACTTCATTTTAGGAGTTGTCTCAAGATAACGTTTTGAAAAAACTTCATGTGTCATTGCTTATGCAAGTAAAACATTGAATTATGATCAAATAAACTACACCTCCATTGATAAAGAGTCACCTGCTATTGTATTTTCCTTAGAAAAATTCAGGTCCTATCTCTTAGAATCCCACATCATGTCTTCACATATCATTCATCTCAAAAATACCTTTTCCAAAAATTATATTCTAAGGATATATCGATTAGGTGGGTACTTATTATTCAATAGTTTGATATATAAATTAAGGATAAAAAATGGTGTTGATAATGTTATAGATAATCATCTATATAATATGGAATTCAAAGACAAATAACATCACATTTCTATTTATGATTCATTTACTAATAAGAACCTCTATTCAGTGAGTGATTTTCAATGGTATACTGATAAAGAAAACCATTTGTTTAAAGGTCTCATTCCAAAAATATTTAGGACCCATGATAAGTAGAAATTATTTTATGATGATAAACACTATGAATTTGATGATCCCTACCTCTTTAATTTTTTCCAGATCAGTTCATTAGGATATGTGTTCCCGAGTCTGAGTAAGAGTCCATTCTTAAATTCGTTCATAGAGAGGCATGTGGAGGCCACTTTTCTACAAAGAAAAAAACTAAAAAGGTTCTCTAAAGTGGATTATTTTGGTATAGCCTCACTAAGGATTCCTACTCATTCTTCTAAAACTTTCTTGGTATTAACAATTGGGATCCATAACCAAAAGAAATAAAATTCCCCTTACTCCCATTCTGGTCATTGAAATATTTTATTATTAGGGAATTGATTTCATGGGACACTTCCCAAACTCTAGGGGATATCTCTACATTCTCTTAGCTATTGGTTATGTATGAAAATGGTTAGAGTCCATTCCCACCAAGTTCAACAAGCATCATATTGTTATCTAATTCTTAAAAGAATACATATTTTCAAGATTTGGAATTCCTAGGGCTATCATCATTAATTGTGAAACCCATTTTTGAAATTGTCCCATCTCAGTACTCATGTCTAAGTATGGGATTTCTCACAAAGTTTCCACTACCTACCATCCTTAAAACAATGGTCAAGCTGAGTTGGAAAATGGGTAAATCAAGAAAATTATTGAAAAAACTATCAATACCTATAGGAAATATTGCTTTGAGAAACTCTTTGATTCCCTTTGGTCATATCATACTACATTCAAAACCATTCTAGGCATGTACCCATATAGGTTAGTTTATGGAAAATATTTCCATTTACCTGTTGAAATTGAACATAAGGCCTTTTGTCCAATCAAAAAAAAATGAACTCTAACATTTATTTAGTCAAAAATAAAAATAAATTAGACCTTAAAGACCTGAGTAACAAAGGATGGAGGCTTATTAAAATTCAAGGATCAATAAATCTAGAGTTCAAGACTACCAATTTAGGAATCATAAAGTCAAACACCTTGAACCAAGAAAATCTGTGCTCCTGTATAGTTCCAAAATTCACCTACACCTTGGAATGTTAAGGCCTAAATGGCTAGGGCCTTAAACAGTGCATCATGTGCACCCCCATGGGGTAGTATAGATTCAGGATACCAACAGTAGCCATGTATTTAGATTTAATGGTCATAGGATAAAAACATTCATTGAATCATTAAATAAATAAGAAACTAAGGAGGAGTTAACTAAGCTAACCTATGAACTAGAAAAAAGTTAATAGATTTAGGATCCATGTTGAGCTGAAAAAATTAAGCAAAGCACTTTCCAGGAGGCATCCTAACTTTTACCCATACCTTGACTCCATGTTTGGTGTTCTAAAATAAATAGGTATATTTTTCCTTTGCTTTTGTTTTTTAGTTAACGGAACCTCAAGGGTTTTCCATTGTGTTCTAATTTTGTTTCTATGTAAGATTCAGTTGATGTTGAGATTTCTTTATTTTAAGTAAAATCATATATCTTTCAAGAGTTAAAACACAATATTCCATCATTGATGGGAAGTTTGTGAGTGAGATGGAAATAAAAGTATTAATTGGTTTCAACATGAATTTATTCTTCAAGATATCAGGTGAAATTATTCAATATTTTTATTTAAAATTTAAATGTTGAAACTCCTCTATTACACCCCAACACCATTCTATATATTCCTTTATTTAAACACTAGGGACGTTGTTATTCTATGTTTGAGGGTGAAAAGAAAGAAAAAAAATTGTATTAAATATAATTTGGTTTACAAAAATGGAAGGAAAAATTTTCTTTAACCTTAAAAATGATAATACACATTGTAAACTTTGAAACTAGATATAAAATAATTTTTCATGCCTTGATTCTAATTTTAATCTATGTTTAAGTTCATGAGAATAGAGTTTGGAAAGTGTGACTGTCTATTGTGATTTTTCACTATTTATATTTCCATCCATTTAATAAAAAAATTCACAATGCATGCCCTTTGGATTATGGGTTATTAGTTTGAGTTCTTGGGGTCCCATGATAAATAGAAAAGTTTTTTTGATCATTTTAATTTTAATGTGAGTATTCAGAAAAATAACAACAACAAAAATATAATTGTGTGTAGAGAAATTGATTGACCTAATGTGTGGATTTCAAAACTTGGGGATCATGACTTCATAGTTTTATAGACCATAGTTTTAAATTGTATCTCTATTTTTGGTAATTTGAATATGTTTTTTAATTATTTTACTTCAGATGGTGCCCGTGTATGTGAGATTTACATGGTTCTATAATTTCTTTGAACCTGGGAGTAATCAGCAAAGTCTTTCTATAGGGGTTGTATTAATTTATTGAAATTTCAATTACCATCAAAATTTTGAAAAAATAAAACAAAAAAATAAAAACAAAAAAATTGAATATTTGTATTAATATTAAAATTTTATTCTCCCTAGTGCTTCCATATTTTCCCCCTTGAATAAAAATGAACTCCCATATCTATTGTGATGCACAACACGTCATCATACTTAATTGAAATTGGATGAAATGTGGTGATGAAAGAAATGGTATTGGACTAGGGATATGCATATGAACCTATATTGTGTTAAATTATTTTGATGGGTTTCATAATTGTTTATAATGAAGTATTTTGTGATCATTTTATATTAAAATATTTTTGGAAAATGGAATTCAAATTTCATATTTTTGTGATACATTGTACTTGGGACAAGAAAAACTCTAGTTGGGGGGTGATTATCCATTAAAAGAGGCTAATATTCATTGATTATATTATAATATTCATGTTATTTAATTTTCATAAACACTTTTACTATTTCATTTTATAATTTGAACTTCTTTTCTTATCATGTTTTGTAATTCCTTCTTAAAATGCATTATTTTATGGTACATTTTTTAAAGCATTTTTAGAAAAAAAATAGTCCTGGTTTTATTTTCATATTTAATTTTAGGTATTCCATGCTATGAGGAACATTGTATCCTTTATGATCTATTTCATATTCATTTTGGATGACGGCCAAAGTAGGCCTTGAACCTTGGAAATTCTGGGTGAAGTAAACTGGACAGCAGTCCAATAAAATAACTGTAGAGGACATGATAAAATCCCAATAAAGCTAAAATTTGAACTAGATATATATTAAATCATGAGAAAAATTTAATTAAATAGGTACTAGAGATAATTCTAAGTTTTAAATGGAGTTCAAGGTATACCAACTTGAAGATTAAAATTTGGACCAGATCATGTGGCCCGGAATAACAGACCGCCATTTCGATCATATATCCAAAACCAAAAATATAATTAGGGTAAAATTTTATATGAATTTAGGTATAATATAGAGATTAAAATTATTATTCTATAGCCCACCCAAATTAGGCCATCTATAAGATCGTTTTGGCACCTTTACTAGGTGGATGCAAGTTGGCTCCCATTTTGGGTCAAGGGTTGAAAAGTCCACATTTCACAAACTTTCTACCACCCTAGTCTTACCATAATCATGTGGGAATACTTGGAATATTGGTGGATATACCCAATAATCTTGAAATTATTATTTAAGAAAGTGGTGTTGAATGATTTTAAGGACAATTTGGTTTATTTTGATTGTAATGTTATGTTGTTGTTTTGTATTCACGTGCTTGTTTTTTCACATGTAAGTTGTTTTAATTCACTTTAGTTATTTATAAAATTTATTCATATTCTATTATTATTTTCTTATCCATATCATGTTTATACTTTTGATTTAATGTTTGAACTAGTTCACATCAAAACTTATGAAATTATTCACATAATAGTGGAGTGATCATTATTTCATTGTTTTTACTTCTTCAAATATGCCCTCATGAGTGTACTCTCATCTTCCATAGAAAGATTTAAGTAAATTAAAGGATTTAAATCTCATGGTTTGATCTAAGGGAGTATAAATATGATGGATTAGATGTTATTTCTCACACTTTAAATGTTTAATCACTTCTTTTATTTGAGTTTTTCATTCAAAGGTTTTATTTATTCCTCTTCCTTATTGAATTTTATCACCACACTTTTCATGTGATAATAAGATATTTTACCTAGGAGTGCTCATAAAAATAATCCTAAAAGTGTACAGGTTATTATAATGTGTACGTAAAGGTATAAAACTAGCAAGTGGTGAGGTTATATTGATTTCATTGAATGAATCCTTCTCTGGATAATGAAATTGAAATGATTTAAAAATAATTTCATCCAATACATCCCTTGTAATAACCTAGGATCAACCCTTTCTCATAAATTAAATTAAATTAGGTGTCTTGGTGTTAATTTAAACCATCTCAAAACAAACCAAAGTTGTCCACTTCATATCCAAATCCCCCTCTTAGAATGTATGTGTCTTTAGGTTTCTTATTATGTCTCGGGGGATTTGATAACCCAAGATACACTACAAGAGACCGCTTCAACCCTAAAAATTTGGGTAAATTTGGGAGAGACCAAGACACATATTATTCCAGGAGTTATAATCCTTATATCCAAAACTAAACCAAAATCAGTAATCAGTGGTGGTTCTTTAGCGGCGATTTCTTAAATCGCTGCTAAAAAATCCCAAAATATAGAGGTGGTTTTTTAAAAACCGCTGCAAAAACTTTTAATTTTTTTCAGCAATGGAACTTCTTCCCAAACCCCCCCCCCCCCCCACCCCCCCACCCCCCAAACTTGACACACATACCCCCTCTTCTCTCAAGCCCATCAAACACTATCCCAATCACCATTAGGATTCTCCGATGTCTATCGCCGCTAGGATTCTCCATTGTTGTCGGGCCCCTTCACACCCTACTCCTCTGAATCCCAGACCTCATTGTCGGCCTCCTTCTCCCTAGAGATCTCAAAGCCTGAGCCCAATTTTCAAGACCCTCTCTCCCCTAAACCATCACTATTGTTTCTCCCTCTAGTCACCACCTTGTCGCTGCTCCACCTCATCTAGGACCCTTCCCCATCACGGCCCTGTTACTGCTTCATTAATTGCAGGTTGTTTTTTGGTTTGTTATTCCATTTTGGATTGATTTTAATTAAGTTTTTCTTGATTTTTAGGTCCCAATTTGTTCTCTAGGGTGTCTTTTACATTGTTAATGTGGGATAGTGCCACCATTTTCAAAGAAAATGAGATTTTGGTAATCGAACCTTTGTTTTGTGTCTTTAAATCATAGAACGTTTCTTGATTGTATTTTTAATACTTCATTTGGATATCAAATTATAATAATTCTTATGTTCAAAAAGTATTTGAATTAGACCATGTAGTGTTATATTTGGTGATAAAATGTGATACCTAGGTGTTATATGGTTACATTTCATAAGATGGTTTCATAGGAAAACATAGGCATGCAAACATGGGAATGATGTTTGGGTAGGGAAATAGAGTTGATCATGGCATGATAGGTGTGTAGGTGGACTTAGGTCAAGGACCATGGGTGCATCCAAAGTTCTTGGGTAAAATGGTCTTGTAAAAATATATTTCACAAATTAAAACTTATGGTTCCCTCCCAAGATTTTATTATCATCATTATAGGTGTTAATAATTTTAAAAATATATAACCCACATACCCCCCCCCCACCTTGGATTAGATATAATTGGATCAATGAGGTCTAAAATGAAAGAAAATGTGACACTGGAGTCGACATATCTTGAAAAATATTAATTTTAGTGCCTAAGATGTATTTGATTGTGATAGTGGTGTGATATTCCTATGTGTGATAGTGATTTCATACCAAGTATCACTTTATTTCAAATGGGTGAATTGATGCATGTTTTATATAAATAATGGGTCACCTACTTCGACACCCTATCCATGACATGATTGACTACCGATATGCTCTGTGAAATCTAATGATTCACGCTTCTTAAGATATGTGTGTTCTCCTCCACCATCACCCAACCCAAAGAGAAATAGTACTAGGCACATAAGATGCATACTACCATTATACATGGGAGAGCTAAACTAGATGAAGTTTTGGGGTGATGGTTTTAACATATGTGTATAGGATATCAGACTTGGTAAACACCATGGGTGAAGTAATTTGGTGAAACATATAGGCCAAACAATTTTTACATTGTCAATTTTTATTCCTGGTGGTTTTAGACATCCCTTGTCTTTTCCTCATGGAATTCTTATGCATTCTTCATTTATCATACTGATGAATCATTAATTATTAATTTGGTGAAACAATAGAACATACTATGATAATTTGAAATGAAATACACCACTGTAAAATGATATGATAATGAATGCCACAAATATCATTGGTAATGTACCTCTTCTAATCACTACTATTAAATTTGAATGGGGGATAAAGTCCATTTTAGTTTCATGAGTGATTGGCCTAAACTGTATGTGAAAAAAATAGTTCCCTTCAATGTAGAGATAGAGGGTACTAGTAACATATGGTCATGTAATGGATAAATTCCATTATTATGACTCAGGTTATGATATTAACATCAACTACCCTCCATGGACCTAACTATAAGTATTTTTAGGATTTTGGTTGAGAAACTACTTACATAAAACACTCAATACCCAAAATTGAAATATTAAGGGGTTTTTTCATGGCATTTAGACTAGCACAATGAGATCCTATGAGCATGGTGGTTCCAGTGTTGGAAAGGATTCAAAAATGAGTATTTTAAATTTATAGTAGAATGACATTTTTTGAGTCTTAGGTCTATTTCAAGTGATATTGGGATAGATGGAAGTATATTTTAGTGTGTACAATCTATATAGAAATATCAACATCCTAGAGTATGGATTTCTCCCTCTCATTTAGGCTATTTTTTTATCATGAATATTTCTCAAAAAAATTGTGTAACATTATATATTCGTTTTTTATATTCATAATAAAATTTATTTATTACAAAGTCCCCCACACACACACACAAAACTAGAGTGATAATTGAAAATTTTGTTTGTGAGTTAGAAGATCAATCATTTACAATGGATTTAAGATATTTCACCTTACTTAATTGAGTGTATGGTAACAATAATTTTGATTCATATGTTCTTTATATGTTTTTTTAGAAATTATAGTTCCGACAGTAGCCAATAGTTTTACTACCAACAAATTTCATAGTAGAGAAACACCCCATGGTGGTCTGACAAATCTATGTATTGATGGGATAAAAATCCAACCTAACCATAATCATGTATCCTCTCTAGAGTTTGATTATTGTTATAAAACCATATAATTCCCAATATTTGATCTATTCCTATATTTGGGGAATTCTACTGAACATTATCCCTAGGGTTATTTCTTATAAGGACCTAGATGGGGGAAGTAAATCTACCAGACATTTCTATAAGAGGCTAGACAATAATGAGGATCAATTTTAATTGAGTGATTCTCATAAACATACTATTGTGAGACCTATAATTCTAAATATTATAAAACATGTTGATGGTATTAGTTGATCTATCCATTGATTATGTCAATAGATCACAATCGAAGATGAGATACCTCAAAAGGGACGGATGTCTAGTGACACCAAATTACCCCATATCAATATAAATATTTCTTGTTCTTTTTTTTATCTAGAGGTTAGAAAATTCTTAAAATATAGTCCCTCATCTTCTAATATTAGAGAATTATTGGTTTTCCATCAAGTTTGAATCCATATTACTCCATATGGTGATGTAAATGAATTTTTGGATATTTATTTTTAATTTGACCCATTGAAGGTATACATTTAAGTCCTAGGTATTATTGTTTATGGTATGAAATGCTATATCCCTACCATGAGACAGGTTAAAGATATGATTGATTGATGTTTACTAGGTTCACCTAGACTTGGTGACCCTAGGATGTTTCTCCCATGATGACTGTTTTAAATTAATGATTATATGATTTTTCTTTTTCTTCTATTTTACATAATATTATCCATGATTGATTTAATTTTTTAATTTGACTTTTTTAGTACTTATATGACTTTTCTTATAAATAATTGGGTTTTGTTTTTTTCAGTTCCATTTATCTCATTTCCTAATTAGTAATACTTACGTGTTTTAATTTTTTTTAATAAAGTGTAGGCACATTGTAATATATATGGGTAAAATCTGGATCGCATTACTGAGGAACACACCTCAATATGTTAAGGGTTTAGAGGTGTTTTTAGATTTTTCAATTTCCAATCGATCCATTGGTGGAAGAATAATAATTCCATGTCCTAAATGTAAATTTAGAAGATGGTTTAAGAGAGATAAAGTTTTTTAACACTTGATATTGAAGCAATTCCAAACTCAATATTTGTGTTAGATTTTTCATAGAGAATCAAACATTACAAAAAGTTTGAACACTGATTTCAATCAACATAATGAGCTCCCAACTTCATCGAAAATGGACAATGAAATGAAAATCCTTATAAATGATGTATTTGGAATTTGAAGACACCAACATCAACATCAAAACATATCATAACAACAAGTTGAGTGTGCTACAAATAACAACTTTACAAGCGATATTTTGAGACTATAGGACAACCAGATCATGATTGTAACATATCATTAGATCCTCCTCTTGATTCTGTAGAGACTAATGTAATAGAAAACTTCACTGAGTATAATAATATGTTTCATGGTTTAGTTGACGATAGAAATCAATAGTTGTATAGTGGATGTTTGAAATATTCAAAACTTTATTTTCTGCTGAATTTGTACCATATCAAATGCCTATGTGGAATTACAAATAAGGCAATGTCCATGATATTGGAATTATTGAATGATGAATTTCCTGAAGTAAATATCCCTGAGTCTTTTTAGGATATGAAAAAAAGTTGTTAACAAGGTTGGTCTGAATTATAAAAAACATGTGTGTCAAAATGATTTTAAGCTTTATTGGGGAGAGGATTTAAGTAGACAGGATTGAAAAAAAATATTCTTCTTCTAGATGGAAGTCAATGGATGATGTGGGAATTCTGAATCAACATACTACTATAAATTATAAGAAAATGAACAAACTTGCAAAGGTTTTTTATTACTTTTTTTAAAATCCTCGATTTCAAATATTATTCATGTCATAAAAAATCCCCGAACACATGAAGTGGAATTCTATATATAATAAAAATAATGGGTTAATTCGATATCCAAGAGATTCACAATCGTGGAATACATTTGATTCATTACATCTATATTTCTCATCTAATCTGAGGAATGTTCAGTTGGAATTTCATGTTGATGGATTCAACCCATTTGGGACTTTGAGAACCAGTTATAGAATTTGTTTGGTGGTTTTGATCACTTACAATATGCCTCTATGGATGTGTATTCAACAAACTTCTTTTATCATTTCAATGCATATTCCTAGAAAATAAATGCCTAGAAATGATATTGATGTATACTTGCAACCTATAATTTAATAATTACAGGAGTTGTGGAGAAGAAGTTTTGAGACATATTATGTATCTTCTAGAAAAATGTTCAAAATGCAAGTTGCATGTGGACCATTAGTGACTTCCCTAGATTTGGGAATTTAGCTAGTTAGAACACTTACAAAAGTTTGGATTGTCTTGTTTGTAACTTTGAATTTGAGCCTGAATGACTACCTCCTAGTAAAAAATCATGCTTCTTATGTCATCAAAGATTTCTTGATGCATCTCATAGATTTCAGTTGAACAAGTAAAAATTCAATGTCTATATTGATCATAGACCACCAACAAAGTTTTTAATGGGTTCTGAAATTTTGGAACAACTTGGAAATGTTGAAATAAAATTTGAAAAGGTGCGTCATTTGAATGATAGTGGGAAATGAGTTTGAATTACATCATCAAGTGAAATCAGAACACAACAATGGAAAAAAGTATATTCTTTAAACTTTTGTATTGGGAATTTAATTTGTTATGGAATAATCTTGATGTTATAAATATTGATAATAATGTTTATGACAATTTAATCCTTACATTTCTTAATGAGCATGGAAAATCAAAGGACCATCTCAATGCTTAGAAATACTTACAAACAATTAACATAAAGCGTGATCTTTAGCCATATGATAATGAAAAGTATGCTCAGGAAATTTTTTTTAATGAAAAATAGGGATAAAGATACATTCCTTCAAATTTTAAAATATATGAATGTATCTGATGGGTATTCAAGTAACATCTCAAAGTCTGTTGACTTAAAGCATCATAAGTTACATGGATTGAAAAGTCCTGATTCACATATTTTGTTACAGTAGTTACTACCATTGGCATTGCATACATTATTACCTAAAAAGGTTACTGTTGTTGTACTCTAATTTTTCACATTCTTTAGAAAACTATATGAGAAAATACTTTAACCATTTGATCTTGAAAACCTTTAGGAGAGATTTGTTTTGAAACTTTGTGCAATGGAGATGATCTTTCCTCCATCGTTTTTTACTATCATGATGCATTTAAATATTCATTTGGTCGAGGAATCTAAATTAGGAGGCCTCGTACATTATCGATGGATGTATCCAATTGAGAGATACTTTATTTATATGTTTTCATTTAAGTAAACAATTATGGGAACTTCATTAAATACACAATTATGTTTTTTTTATTTTATTTCATAGATATCTTGGGAATTTGAAATCACATGTGAAAAATAAATCTCATCCTAAAGGCTTTATTTCTAAAGGCTATTTGGCAGAGGAGTGTCTTAACTTTTGTTCTAGATACTTGGATGATATTGATACAAGATTCAATTGAGTTGGATGTGTTGATGACACATCGACTCAATCTCAACTAAATGAGAAATCAAAAATATTTCCTGCTATTGGTTGATCAGTTGGGAGGAGCTCAAATGTTACACTGATAGAAATGGAATTATTATAGGAACATAGATATGTACTACTAAATAGTGAAATTATAGATCCATTTATTGAATATTTGAGGATACAAATAAAGAGATGAATGAGAGGCTGAACACAAAATGAGAAAGATATAACAAAAGTAGTTAATAAAAATCATGTAGAATCATTTGCATGGCGTGAAAATTTATAAATATTGAAATTAATATGGGTATTAGATTGAATAATATATTTTGTAAATCTAATAATGTATATTACTTTTTGTAGATCATGAATACTGATACTTGAGCTGAATTTTCATAAGATTTGAAGTTTCTTGCTCGAGGTCCTCTAAAATAAGCTAGAAAGTTCAACGCTTCCAATGTGAATGGCTTTAAATTTCATACAGTTGATCGGGAAGAGTATTAGAAAACATAGAATAGTGGTATATTTACATTTTCTAAAGTGGTATACTATGTAAATTTGATTGATATTATTGAATTAAAATACCATGGGAATTTTTCAGTTGTTTTATTCAAATGCAATTAGGTCAATATTATCAAGGGTGTTAAAAGTGATTCTTTGTAATTTACTTCTGTAAAATTCTATCACTTGATGGATATAGGTGACCATTAATTACATGATATATATATCTTATCATTACAAGTGAAATGGTTTATTATGTGGAAGATTTCGTGGTTGAAGGGTGGAGTATAGTTTCTCACATAAAATAAAGAGACTTGTATGATATGGGTGATGAAGTAGAATATTTGACATATGAAATTGAATCCCATCAACAACAAGAATCAAACCTATTTGACTATCATGATATTGAAAATATTATTCTTTCAATGGTGGATAAAGTAGATGTGGTAATGATGGAGCAAGAAAATAACATGATTAAAGAACAAAATGATTGTATGTGTAGTTATCCATTCATTTATCAACCACTTATGTTATTTTTACAGCCATTCATTATCATAGCTATGTATATTTTTTTTCATTATTGTGCATCTATTATCATTTCTATTTTTTCATGAATTTTTGAAATATATGTTTTGAAGTTAATTTTATTTGATTAAATGGTAGGAATTCCAAGGAGGAAGTGTTGTACTAATGTTAGTCAACTTTCAATTGACATTCCCCTGACCATACCGATAGATGATGATCCATCAGTCTCTCTCCCTATAATACCTAAGACACCCTCTGCTTTCCCCCTACACTATCTCTCATACCCTCTGTCAACATCCCATTAGAATCTTAGCCAACGCCTTCCCATTTAGCAACCTCAGTAGTGAGGGAGTTGGTTGCCACTCATGATTCTTCATGGGGATATTGGAGGGTGATAATTATAGGTATAAATTTTAATATGAATAAAGTTATTTCAATTTTTTATACTAAAAACTATTTTTTCATAAAATATGGAAAAATTCTACTATATGGATAAATGTGAACAGTAAGATGTATAGAATCTGACCAGACTGAAGATAGTTGTCCCATTTGACTATTATGGGGTCCATACGGATGGTAATGTGGTATTATTTGGCCAGATTCTAGTCCAACTGGCGGAGGATTACGTTACCCTTCTGATTAGGTATTTGGATTATAGGCATATGCCTTCAACTTGGAAAAATGAAGTTTTTGATTCATAGATAAAGGTAATTTTAATACATTATGGTGTAATTTAATGTTATTATGTTATTAAATTCTAATATTTTCAAAATTAATCTCTTTGTATAGATCTTTTTTCACTTTCATGTTGCTGGTCTTATAGCACAAAAGTGGACACCAAAAATTTTGGGTAAGAAATGGAAGGATTTTAAATTGAGATTAGGGAATGAATTCAATGATACTTCATTGAGCACCCAATAATTGTATGATAAGGTGCCCAATGGGGTACCTAAATAGCAATGGAAAGTTTGTTTTGATAGTCATCATCATTAGAAGCATGTGGTATTTAAATATATATTATTATATTAATCTCATTTTACATTTATAAATGGAGATTAAATTGCATACATTACTATTAAATTACATGTTATTTATTTCAGGGTGTTTCAAGGAAGAATGCATCAAGTATAGCTAATAAAATCATCCCTCACACTGTCGGGTTAAAGAGTTTTTTTAGAAACTAATCAAATCTTGTAATATTTTCATTAGTTTAAATATTTATAAGACAATATTATTTTTTCCATACATTAAATTTTTTATTTATATTTTTTTAATATAGTCACAGAATTTAGGAAACCAAGTCTTCTGAACAGAATTGTGGTTGTATGTTCATAAAAAATATGATGGGAGTTATGTTAATGAGTCTACCAAAGAAGTTAGGGTATGAATTCAATTTTAATTATAATAACTTATTATCAGTTGTCTCCATGTTAATATATATTGCTTAAAATATGAATGATATTTGATTTATAGGTAAAAATTAAAGAATTATTGAATTCCAATCCCATACAGTCCTTCTTAGTCTCCTAGTATGACCCAGTTGGTAAAGTGCTTGGGAAGGAGAATCCTGGTTTAGTGCGCGGGATGGTTTTGGGACCATTACCATCTAAGGCCTTTAGCAAGCCATCAGGGATTGTAGTTGCATATACACTTTATTTTAGTCACTCTCTACACTGAGATGTTGAGAGGGAGTTTTTTCTATGAAAAGTACAATTCAGGAATAGGGGGCTCAGATATCCACTTTGTATAAAGTGATGGTTGATTTACATTTAAAGATGATTAGATTTGTCCCTAGTGATATTGCATCGATGAATGGTGGTGAGCAGGTAAATAACACAACTTCAAAATAATTTAGTTCACTAATGTTTATTGGTTTTAAGTTTAAATATAAATATATATAACTATTTAATTTTCAATATAATTGTCTTGTAGGTGCCAGTAGTAGGAAGTAGAGACGGATATAGAGAGGGTGGAAAGCCGAGTTCATCATCAAGTAGTGATTAGTGGTCTCTTTTATTTCTTGGACCAATATGGGAATATAGCTTTTGTTCATGTATCATTTGTGGCATAGAGTATTCACATGACATTTTCATGATTTCCCATGTTTGAAAAGGCTGAAACCATTTATATCGTGTCTTTTGGTATAACTGTATGGTGGAATGTTATGGTTCATGTAAATTAATATACTTTTTTATATATGATATTTTAGTTAATTCATGTTTTAGGGGATTATGTAGATGAATATGGTCTAATAAAACTATAGATAAATATATAGTATTTTTTGGGCCTTTGAAGCTCAGAATAAGTTCCCTTTAGCACTATAGGTAATTAGAATTATTCGGTGACCATGTCACCACCGTTAGAGGGTATTTTGTAAGTTGAAAAGAGATGTTGGGTGGTATTTGGGTATTCGAATATGATACTTGATGTGGGTATCCTTGGTTGGTTTTCCTAAGGCTAGTTTGATATGTATGAGAGGATCAAGACCAATGAAAAATGAGTGAGATGACCATATAAATTAGGGTTTATGAGAAAATCCTTCATAAGTGTGGGTTGATGCTTAATGAGCACTATGAGTGGGATGAGTCCTTTGGGGTGAGAAGATGTGTGATAGATAATGATTCTAACTAGGGGGCTTAAATATCTTCCTTAAGATATAGGAAATAGAACCCAAGTGTAGGTCATGGGAGTTGTTCGAAACATGGCATCATGTTTCCATGGGGTATAGAGCATGATAGGTTAGAATGATACCTGAGTAATAGGAATAGGAGAGATAATGGATTCTATATAGTTGGACTAGGACCTAAGGTTTGGGTCATGGGAGATTTTGGGTAGTAGTGTGACCGATAGGTGACAAGGTGTGAGTTTATATCAATGATCTTAGATCATGATGGTTATGGGGGATCTAGTCGGTGCCCTGATAGGAAAGACATGCTTTGAGATGAGGGGTTGGGTCTCAAGTGACTAGCACCATGGGATTTTTTTGTGAGCATTGTGATTGGATTCAAGACATATTTTTTAATTTTTGTGTGTGATTTTGTGTGCTTATGATAGGATATAGACCTGGTGGGGGAGAGGATCCCGATGCCTAGCCTTAGAATGAGTGATATGAATCTTCCTAAACTAACAGGGGTGAGATGGATTCATTATATTCATTAAGTAGTACCTTGCCCTAAGTAGTCTTGTGTTGGGATATTGGAACTTTCCTTGAGTATGATTGGGTTATGATAGTGGACCATGTCGAGTGATAGGGTTGGGCCATGGTATAAGGAGATGCATGGATGATAGACACTGCCTTTATTGACAAGGTAGTGGGTTAGGATTCATATGTAAGATTTTAGCATGATTTTTTAGGTAGTGAGTCAAAGACTTAAACGATGCCTACCCTGACTCTTCAGGTATGCACCGAGTTATGAGTATGATGGCACGAGGTGAGGTGATGATTAGATTTTGGCATGGAATAAATGTAGGTATGATAAGTTATAATAGTTTCCCAGTTAGCAAATAACGACCTAATGAAAATAGAGTCATGGTATCCAAGTTATAAAATTACCTTCAAGATATTACGTGATATGTTTATTTTTACCTTGTGCATACACGTATATAAGATTCTTTTCATTATTTGTTTGTTTATTTCTAGGGTTTTTCTAGGGCTACAGATTCTGCAGCTATCTTTTTTTTGTAAATCATCATATAGCAGCGGTTTAAACTGCCACTAAATATGCCATTTTTTCATAGTGGTTTAAACTGCTACTATATAATGATGTTTTTTTGGGTGGCAGTTAAAATCGCCACTAAATATTCAATACTATTATTTAGGGGTGGTTAAAACCACCGCTAAATATGCTTTCTATGATGCTTACTAGAAATCGCAACTAAATGGAAGGAACCTCCGCATGTTGGATGCTGACACCAACTTTAGCGGTGGTTTTTTGAAACCATCATAGAAACATTTGGGGGTGGTTTAAACTACCACCAAAACAAAAAATAACCACTGAAAATGGTGATTTTCTTATAGTGAAAGTATTCCACAACACCAACAGTATCCCTGAAATATTCTATTCTAGAAAAAATTATACTACTAAATGAATTGTTGTATTACTCTATTTCCATATCATGAATTATAATATCTCTCAATGTCCTTTTATGGAGTTCTTACTTAAATATTTTCAACAGATAAAGGTGATTTTTATGAATTTCATTCTTTATAGATTTGAGAATATTTGATTCATTCTTCAAAGAATTAAATTTTTCTAAATTACAATCTATCATGTATTTCTTGAGTGGAAGTAGTCTTCCTGATCACTAAAACTTTTGTAGACATTTCCTTTTAATACATATCATCTTGTATGTAATGGTTTTTTGTAGGTTTCTTAGAATATCATTCATGTTCTCCAATAGCCAACTTCCATCAGGTTATTTCTCAAGACATATATTATGATTGTTCTTTCAATATCTTATCTAGGGTATATGTCCTTTTCTATCAACATTAAGAGCAATGTTGGGTGATTAGTGGACTTCCCTCTGACAAAGTTTTTTATTGAGGATCAAATTTCGTACATCCTAAAATACAAGATCTTTCTTTCCATGAGAGTTACTAATAACAGTCACTATCGCATCCCAACTCTCTAGAATCAATTATAGTTGAAGTAGAACCCATACATCATCTGTGAATTTTGCATTCCTCGACTTGATCTTCCCTTTTATCATACTGAAATTATTCACATAATCTCCAGATAATCTTCATGATGAAAGTTTCATGTCGAAAAATTGTCTTATCCTAAACACTTTGTTAAGTTTTTTTAGTTTTTCATATATATCTTCTAGGAATTTCATGATATTCATTATTCTATTCACTTCTCAAATACTAAAGGCAACATTCCATTCCAATGAAATAATATCCAACCCAAGTGCCTTCCTGTTTATATGGTCTCATTTGGCCTTATGCATTTTCTCTAGATGTACATCAGTTAATGGAATGTCCTGGTTATTTTGAGTCAAATTATTATCCATATGAATTCTCCAAAATCCAAAATCCATTCTATAAAACTTATATACTCCAAAATTACATTTATTTGATGTTATACCTTCCATTGACAGTGAACACCCAGTAAAAAAATCATCAAGGCAAGAGTGCGCAAGACCTAAGCTACCTCTTAGTGTGTCGAGAGTGTAAGGGTTGGTGTCCGAGAACTAACTGGTTGTACTTTTATTACATGGATATTTAATTTATTTAAATATTAAATATTAAATATCTTATTACATATTGTTCATTGTTCTGCATGACTATGATGTAATAATGTCCTAGAGTACTTGTTTCATTGATAAGGTCATGACAGTTCCCTGCTATGATGAGAACCTTGAAATGCTATAACAATATTCTTAAATATAGTTCTACGGTTGGATGACATACTATGATGGGACACATATCATGAAGACCGTCATGTGTGAGTACTTGTAAGCATATGATACTTCCTCTGATGAAGTTCGCGCTTGGTAATCTCTAAGACGGGAGATTATGAGAGCAGACCTGCCAGTAAGAATTCTGCATGTTTTGGTGTAATCTGATGTTTCTATCTGCGAGCATGTGTAATGATCCTTGTACATTAAGATTATCATTAATACGTGTCATGACATGCGCACTTTTATTTACTGACGAAAACCTCCACGCATACAGTTGGCGGGAAGTAGGGTACATTGGGTGCGTCATGAGTGTCATGTTATTAATGGATAAGTCGAGGAAGGATTTTTTTTTCTTCCATTTATGGAAGTTTATATCTCAGCCCTTTGATTGAAATAGAACTGTCGCACAAAATTCCATGTCCATGGTGTAACGATGATTTTATTTCAGGTAGTCAAAGAAGGACGTATCAAGCACAAAGGTTGATGACACTATCATGAAACCTGCTTGATGGGATATTGAGACATAGGGATTATATTTCACAATGAGCATTTGTATATGGATTTCATTGTCATGACTTTAAGTTCTTTCACCTGGGTGGCTTGACTCGTTACTAGACATTACTCTTGGACTTTAGGTAAGATCGCCTAATTCCAATAAGAAAAAATCCTAGAGGATCACACACTAAGTGTTTCTAGTGGTCTCAGATAAATTTTATTTGAATTTAATTAATGGAATAAATATTATTCTCATGAGAGTGGAATAGTTTTATTCAAGTTAAAATGATTTCATAAATTAAATAAATATTTATTCATCAAATTTTGGGTAAAGTATATTTATTTATTTTATTGAACATTTAATAAATATTTATTTACTATTTTTTAAATAAAATATTTATTTAAGAAGAATAAGTAATTTTTTTATTTATTTAGGTGTTTAATAAATGGAAGTGGACTTCAAGCGGACCAAGGCTAGTCCGGTAGTAAAATAATTGTTTGCAAGATGATAAAAAATTATTTAACTAGTTGGCACAAATTAAAATAACGCTGCTATTATTTTGTAATGCGGAATTTTATTTATAATTCCATTTTGTGAAAGTTGGTGCACCATAAATAATGATGCAGTATTATTATTAATAGCATGGGTTTTATCTAAGTTTATGAAGGTATTCAATTACTGTTACACAGTTAAATATTGTAACTGAAGCCTCATGTCAATAAATAGACACATACATATATTATGCCATGTACTAAACCACACACTAAGTAAATTTAGAATTTTTGAGCTAAACAATTTCTCTCTCGAATCTTATTCCCACCCCTCCCAAGAACGAGAGGCGTTCTTCAAAGCCGAATAACAATCGATCAAGAATGACTGACACAAGACACTCGTTTCACCATGCTAACACCTGGAGAATGATTGGTGTCGATCGGAGACCATCATAGCACGTTTGGATCACTGCTAGATGGATTCTAGTTTGGATCCTTGCAAGCACAAAAAGATAATCTGGAAGGGTCATTCTGGATGATCAACATCATAAATAAAGAAAATACTGAAGTTCCATGTATTATTTTCTTTATTAAATTAATTAAATTAATTATAAACATGATATTAAAGATCCTATATAAAGGTTTCTGGTCTCTTCCTTCTTTATCTAAATCTTTGATTATATTCTGTGGAGACCGGCATTCATCATCGTATTGATCATGGAATAATCATTGATCATGGTAAAAATTAAAGATGGGTGTCGGACCAATTGCACTTCCACTACGCCCGGAACCTTCAATTGGTATCAGAGTGGTTACATTATAGTTTATAATTATTTAAATATTTTATTGATGAGTTATGCATTTAATAATTTAGTTGTTTCAATTCAAGTTAATAATTTTCCAAATCTAAATATCAAGATCTATTCCTCGTATTTCATTTCTCATTCACCATACAGAAATGATCTTTTATTTTAATTTTTATTAAAATAAAATAGAGGATCTCATCCAAAGGTGCCAAAGGTTCTTGTTCGTACAACACTAGAACAAATAGCATGTATTCGGAAGTACATGTCGTGTAGTCAAGGTTCAATGCACCAGGTCTAGTCTGCCAAACCAAGCTATGTCATTAGAGTTTGTCTAAGTCTTAATGACGTTGTGTGTTGACCAGGAATAGGTGGCACGCAGTTTCTATATTACACACCGTGTGGCCCACTGGACATGGCGTGTAGTCCCTTCGGGTTAGGGTTGGACCGTGTACCCCATACACGGCTTTCCCGGCTGGAAACCATATAACGAGGAACTACGTGGTGTGTGGCCCACTAGACATGCCATGTACTCTAAAGATTTCTGAAGTACACTCACATGCCTTTTCCTTGGCTGTGTACTTTGGATAGACAGTGAACAATAGTACATGTCGTGTAGTTAGAAATACACGTCGTTTACTCATCCAAATTATGCAGATTTTCTAAAATTTATTATTATATTATACAAACCCTTGATATGTGTACCATCGTTTAGGCGTAAAACTGAGGCACAACACGTGATAGGTGTTTTATATATGTGTGTTTAATTTAACATCTGTGTAATGATAATTTCTACTCATTATGTAGTTATGAATAGAAATTCACCAGGTTTCCTCTGTAACACCCCAGGTAAATTAAGAATATGACATTTTTATATTTATCCATATTTTTGAATAAAATATTAATATTACTTTAAAGGGGATGCTATGCTCGATGGCTTACCCAATACGCAACAACGAGTTTCTTGGGAATCTTACGTTGCACTCTAATAATAAAATAATATTATTTTAAATAGTAGTTAACTCCTAGTCGTTGTAATGGCGGGAATGAACATAACTAACTAAAAAATTATTATATATGTTTGTCAAATATTTTTACTTTTTACAATAAATGAAAGAGGATTAAAAATTTGAATGAATCCAATTTTAAGCGTAAACATTCTAATATTCTTTAAAAGGTCGATTAACCGCCTTTTGATGGAGAACCTCTTTTAAATCCACTTTTTAAAAAATTTATGTGTTATATTTGACAAAATAAAATTCTTCTTTAGAATCGGGACATAAAAATTTACTTTGTGTAAATTTTTGGTATTTTTCCGAAAAAGTTCAATTTTTAATGAATAATGAAAAATGTTGTATTTTAATTCAAAACCTATTTTTATTATAATTTATTTATAGGATTAGATTATCTTTTTAATTGGTTTTAAAGTGAAATTAGAATATATTTTTACCATTTAATCCAATAGTGGTCGTTGGAATTAATTTCACTTTGAAATTGGACTTAAACTAGTGTCAATCTTTAGATACATTTTGTTTCATAAAAACACGCTATTTGTTTTGACAGTGGGAATTAATTATTAAATTAATTAATGCAACCTATATTTTTTGAATTTTGTAAAATAGACATCATTTTTGAAATCGTAATATCAAATATAGATTAGGGTGAATTTTTGGTAATTTTCTGAATAACTTCAATTTTTGATGAATAGTGAAACCACTAAGTGGTACTTATAAAAACTGATTTTCCATTTAAATGAAATTTTTCCATCTTTGTGTTTTGAATTTCAAAAATCTGACATACATGGTTGTCATTAAGAAGTGAAATTTGTTTCAATGGGATTAAAATAATATTTTGGTGAATAGTAACTTATTAAGTTTTTAATCGCGATTAGAGGTAATTAGTGTAGTTTAAGGTAAAAATAATGTTTTAATAATATGAGATGAGCTTGACACATGTTCTACCTTCATTGGATGTGTAATGGTCGACCAATACAATCCATGGGTCAACTTGGGGACCCCATGGAGCCACTTTGGTTGGGAAATGACATAAATAACTTTTTATTTAATGTTAAAGTTAAAATGACACAAACATGAGATGTTTTACTAAAACAATTTTTACATGGGGTTATACAAGTCATATTTTTTACTATAAATAGTCATTGGAAAGATAAAAATATTTCATACATCATAGTATTTTTTTTTATAATTTTTAGACATTAAATAAATTAAATTATTTATGACATCATGATGATGCAGCAATGACCTCATTATTCAACGATTTAAATAAAATGGAATGATAATCTAAATTATAAGACATACACATGTCCAAAACATATTGGATGGGTGGATTTAGAACCCTTATCACCTTATCCTCAAATTATATCAATGAGGGACATTTTAAATCCGAAACCCATTTTAAAATAAAGGAACATTTCTTTACTTTCCAAGGGTGCCCCTCCTCTCCTCTTATAAAAGGCCCCCACCTCTACCTCCTTACCCACACTTCCAAAGCCTTTGGCTCAGACAAACCCTGCCCATTTTGTATCTCCACATCCCTCTCTAACTCCTTGAAGCCTCACTTTGGGCAGAAGTCTTCCCAAGGAAGCCTTTGAGCTCAAACCAAAGGGAGTTACCCGATTTTAAGGTAATGTCTTCACTTGAGTCCTTTTGTTTTATTTTGCTTCTCCAACCCCCTAAACTCTTTTTATTCATTTATTTTGTAACAACTCCAGTATCTTAAATATACTAGGATGTTTTTATAATAATTATTCGAGCTACACTTACACACACCTTCATCTAATGGTTAAAGAACATACTGTTTCTATGGTTGGCGATTTTCTGCCTCACGAAACGATGATTGTTCAGTATTCTTTTAACACCATTAAAGGTGGTCATTATGATGTCACTGTATTTTATATATGATATATATGTTATTTATGTTTACTATATGCTTCTGTATTTTATATTTAAAACATACCTTTATTCTTTTCATGTTGTGTAAATGCGATAATTTAATATGAGAAAGTGTGGACTACCGCACCCTCAAGTGATGTGACTCGTACATGCAATACATGGAATGTATAAAGAATGAAATTAATGAACATATGTGACCTATATAACATATATATTATACTGAAATTATAATATAGATATATATGTATATAATTTATTTTTAATTCCATTAATATGACAAAGAAAAAAATGAAAGTAGCGTTCATGCGTACGTACGGCCTACCGTCTCCATGAACGGTGCTTTTCATTTTTTATCTCCAAATGATATGGAATAGTATAAAATGAATATGTACTGGATATATATTATATTTTAATCATTAATACTATTCTGGAAATTATTTACTTATAACTACATGGGCAATCATTTTTCAAACAAGTTCATTTTTGACTCATGTACCAAACATCGGCAAAAACGTCTGATATGAACTAACATTATTAAACAATTATTATAAAATTATAATATGTGATATTAACTGAATAACAATCTCTAAATGAGGTCCTTAGGAAATTATAAATTGACCAAAGTTTATTATTCAGGAATATAAATAAACGGACAAGACAAGTCGGACTTGAGGTAAGGGATCCTACTCCTCTCTTTCTTTTTAAGTACACTCTTTTATGTCATTCCTTTTAAAGATCATATTTATTGTTATTAGGATGTTCTTTTATATTAATCTTACTGTAATTTTTATTTTCATATGATGAGAGACCCTATTCTCTCTAATCAATCCATTTTGGAAGTTTTGAGTGGCGCCGTTAGGCTGCCGAATTTTCGTAAGAGATCTAACCCCTCTCTTTCTTTTTAAGTACTCTCCTTTATGTCACTTATTTTAAGCTCATCTTTTTTATGTTGGGGGATGTTATTTTATATTCCTCTTTCTGTAAACTTTATGTTAATATGATTAGAGACCCTATTTGATCTCATCAATCCATTTTTGTAAGTTTTAAGTGGCGCCATTAGGATGCCGAGTTTTCGTAAGGGATTTTTCATATCACTTTTATTCCTGTGAGATTTATGCTACATTTGCCACAATTTCCTTTGAGTGGTGTATGTAATACCCATTATTTTACTCATTGTGTAATATAATTTCATTTATGAGTATTTACATCAATTTTGTATTGTCCTTCTTTCACGGGGTGTATATTTCGAAAGATACCCATGTCGGTAAGGGAACCTTTCACCCTCCTCTTTTTAAAAGACTTATTTTGTTATATCTTTTAATTCACATACTATTATGATTGGGATATGTTCTTATATATCCATATTGATTTAAATTTTATGTCCATGTGATGATATACCCTTTTTATCTCTCATCAACTCATTTTCTGAATTTTGTAGTGACGCCGTTAGGCTGTCAAATTTTTGCAAGGGAACTTCTTAACCCAAATTTGATTCTTTGGGATAAACTTGTACTCCATGAATATGTCGTTCTATGAATATGTGTGAATAACCTCTGATTTTTTTACACTTAATACCCACTTATATTTGGTGTATTCGTTTGTCACACATAATTATGTAATTGATTTATCCTTAAACCAAAGATATCGTCTTTGTATGGGACTTCATCTCAATCTCCTCTCATTGAGGCATATTTTGTTTTATACACAACCTTCTTTTATACGGTGTATAAACCCCTTTTACTTTTACGTTTATTCAAAAGGAATCTTTTTTATATGAAGCTTTTACTAAACAAAAAAAGGGAATGTTTTTGTCATACTTATGTGGCGACAACGACTTCACCGCCGCCGTGACCATTATTTGAGTTTCGGCTTCCTCTACAAGCCATACCTTCTTTTTAAAAGAAAAATAAATACTATGTTTTACTTTTATTTTATTTTGGTATTGAAAATGGTTTTCATAATGTTTTTATTATATCAATGTGTTGTATTGATATATTGTGATTGAAATATGGAAATGTTATGTTTCCTTTATGCATGTTTTATGTGATACGATTATGTTATGGTTCTTGGGCATTATTATGAAGACGGGTGGTTCCATGATAAACTAAGGGCGTGTGAGCCCGATATAGCTCTCCAATGCATTGGGTAACGTGAAGGAGTGAAATGTTAAGGTTTCTCTGAAGAGATTTAGGGAATATACTGTGGTGGGTATTCCAAACGTAACCAAGAGGGTTACTCCCTATGTAAGAATGTTATGAATGCCTCAAGTTACCTTTAATGTCTTATGATTTCTATGATTTATTCATGATTTGATGAGGTATGTTAAAGTGCCTAAGTTTTATGGGTAAAGTATGATTTCATTATTATGTATATATGAACTCATTTTTCCTTTCCATATTTTTTATAACCCTTACTGAGCTTTTTATGCTCATCCCAAGTTTTTGAAACGTTTTTCACAGGTTAAGGGAAAGGTACATGATATGATGATAGTGTCAAGGAAGTGTCAAGAAAGAATCCAAACTTTATTTTTAAATATGTTTCCGTTGATGGGAAGAAAATGAATACTATCTTTTATGTAACCACTTTGTTTAAATGTGGAATTTAATGTAAGTTTTATGATCTAATTCTATAAAACTCTAAACCTGAAAAGATCGTCAATGTGTAATCTTGTATTAACTCAAGATTAAGTATGGTTTAAGGTTGGGGCCTTATAGTTGGTATCAAAGTTCGGTTTAGACAAATTTAGGGATTAGGAGTTTTTGTTAGACACATGATTAGTCCCTATATCTATTATTTCAGTTAAATCCTTATTTTATAACTTTTTTTAGGTCAAGTAAAGTCAGTTACGAATGGAAGGAGAAGGATCTCAAACGACATTCCTATCTCTTCCTGATGAAATGCTTGCAATAATTATTAAAAAGTCATGTTCGGATGATTGTGAAACTTTTTCTAGCATACAACTCACTTGCAAGCAGTTGTTTGAGATATCAAACACCTCCACTATACCTCGTTATCATCATGGATCATGGGTTGTTTTTAGACAAATACTATTTTCACAATATTCTCATATTTTCAAGAAAGGTAAATATTATCAAGGTATTTTCAAATATTTTACATTATCACAAGAAGTTGAAGCATGTTATGATTTTAAAAATGGTGCTGAGGAAGGAGACCCTTGTGCAACCTATTTATATTTGATTTTAAAATATAGTCTCTCAGCACATACTTATGGTATTTTAAAAGGACCAATAATAGAAAGTTTCAACTCAAATTATGTCCGACTATTTTATAGAAATCATGTTTTATCAGATGTTTTGGAATTATATGTCATACATGATTATTTTCAAAAACTATTTTTCTGTGAAAACCCATATGATCCATGTTGTACAAGGTGTATTTGGATGGAGGAAGCAAATGATTTTGAAGGATCTCTAAATCATTATTTTAATTCATGGGACTTCTACCTACGTGAGCAAGATGACGATGAAACCGAGTGGACTCCATGATCAAGGTATGATGTTATTCATTTTGGGAATCATTTTATTTTATCCTATGGTGGTGAAATAAGACTTCAAGAATTAAGATGTTGAGATCGTAAAGAATTTGGATGAAAATGAGAGGTATAATGAAACTATTGAGGTTAAAACATGTTAGGGTTATTTTTGGAGTTTTATAAAAAGGACAACACGCAGACCGTGTGACAACCCATCGCGTCGGACAAAGATGCGGGAATCGAACCCACAACCAAAGTGCGACTGGTATTTATCGCCTACCATTGGACTACATGAAGTCCCTGGTTAGTTTGATTGATTCTTTTTAGTTAGATGATTTTATGAATTAAGGGTAAGTTGATTTTGGGTTATCTATGAAAATTTATTAACCTATCATGGAGGGTATGTGATTAGGTTAATTACTTTTCAATACGAGACATTAAGAGAAACTGATGTTATTTGGAGATAAATGTTACTATTTAACTTGGAAGACTATGTGACTAAATCCTTCAAATATTTGGGTTTCAATCTTAGTTTGGTTTACTTTGAATAATTTTATGGACAAATTGTTTATCGAATGGTCCTCGTAGAACTTTGGGTTTTGTTGTACAAATTTTGGAGATTAAGAATAGATTTTCTTTTTATAAAGGGTTATCCTTTTCTGGATTATCTGATCTTTTACTAACCTTTTTGGTTTTGGTTTTGGTTAAAGTCTAAAGACATGGTAAGTATATAGTTATCTTTTGTGGATTAGGTGATTCTCTAGAAGTTGATTATAGTACTCTTAATGTGAAAAAGTCTTCCTAAATACTCGTCTTTTGGAGAAAATATGAGTTTGTGTAAGGAATCTAATAAAAGTTGAAAGTCAACATGATAAGTGATTATGTTTCCTTATGAATAAATTCCTCAATAAAAAGTAACTTAAAACAAAAATTTTGTCTATTAACTTTTCCTACTGGGGAATCAAATACCGTTTAACCCATCACAATTTTGTGATTTTCTTGTGGTTAACTTTCTCCTAAACATGATTTCTATCACTCTCCATCAGAACATGACCCTATGTTTTCTCCTCCATGTCCATGTTTTCCTACATGGAATCCTAGTATGGGTTAACTCGGGTGACCTTTGTACTTATCTTTCTTTATTTTAAAGTGATTTTTTTACTGACTCTTGTTCTGATGTGGGACTTTCAAGGATGTTTCCAAGCCCAATTTTAAAATTGCGAGGACGCAATTCCCAAAAGGGGGGAAGGATGTAACACCCCAGGTAAATAAAGAATATGACATTTTTATATTTATCCATATTTGTGAATAAAATATTAATATTACTTCAAAGGGGATGTTATGCTTAATGGCGTACCCAATATGCAACAATGAGTTTCTTGAGAATCTTACGTTGCACTCTAATAATAAAATAATATTATTTTAAATAGTAGTTAACGCCTAGCCGTTGTAATGGAAAGAATGAACATAACTAACTAAAAAATGATTATATATTTTTGTCAAATATTTTTACTTTTTACAATAAATGTTAGAGGATTAAAAATGCGAATGAATCCAATTTTAAGCGTAAACATTCTAATATTCTTTAAAAGGTCGATTAACCGCCTTTTGATGGCGAACCTCTTTTAAATCCACTTTTTGACAATTTTATGTGTTATATTTGACAAAATAAAATTCTTCTTTAGAATCGGGACATCAAAATTTACTTTGTGTAAATTTTTGGTATTTTTCCGAAAAAGTTCAATTTTTAATGAATAGTGAAAAATGTTGTATTTTAATTCAAAACCTCTTTTTATTCTAATTTAATTATATGATTAGATTATCTTTTTAATTGATTTTAAAGTGAAATTAGAATATATTTTTACCATTTAATCTAATAGTGGTCGTTGGAATTAATTTCACTTTGAAATCGGACTTAAACTAGTGTCAATCTTTTGATACATTTTGTTTCATAAAAACACGCTATTTGTCTTCACAGCGGGAATTAATTATTAAATTAATTAATGAAACCTATATGTTTTGAATTTTGTAAAATAGACATCATTTTTAAATTCGGAATATCAAATATATCTTAGGGTTAATTTTTGGTAATTTTCTGAAAAACTTCAATTTTTGATGAATAGTAAAACCATTAAGTGGTACTTATAAAAACTCATTTTCCGTTTAAATGAAATTTTTCCATCTTTGTGTTTTGAATTTCAAAAATCCGATATACATGGTTGTCATTAAGAAGTAAAATTTGGTTCAATGGGATTAAAATAATTTTTTGGTGAATAGTAACTTATTAAGTTTTTAATCGCGATTAGAGGTAATTAGTGTTGTTTAAGGTAAAAATAATGTTTTAATAATATGAGATGAGCTTGACACATGTCCTACCCTCATTGGATGTGTCATGGGAAACCAAGAAAATCCATGGGTCAACTTGGGGACCCCATGAATCCACTTTGGTTGGGAAATGACATAAATAACTTTTTATTTAATGTTAAAGTAAAAATGACACAAACATGAGATGTTTTACTAAAACAATTTTTACATGGGGTTATACAAGTCATGTTTTTGACTATAAATAGTCATTGGAAAGATAAACATATTTCCTACATCATAGTATTTTTTTATAATTTTTAGACATTAAATAAATTAAATTATTTATGACATCATGATGATGCAGCGATGACCTCATTATTCAACGATTTAAATAAAATGGAAAGATAATGTAAATTCTAAGACCTAAACATGTCCAAAACCTATTGTATGGGTGGATTTAGAATCCTTATCACCTTATCCTCGAATTATATCAATGTGGGACCTTTTAAATCCGAAACTCATTTTAAAATAAAGGAACATTTCTTTACTTTCCAAGGGTACCCCTCCTCTCCTCTTATAAAAGGCCCCCACCTCTACCTCCTTACCCACACTTCCAAAGCCTTTTTCTCGGCCAACCCCTACCCATTTTGTATCTCCAAATCCCTCTATAACTCCTTGAAGCCTCAATTTGGGCAGAAGTCTTCCCAAGGATGCCTTTGAGCTCAAACCAAAGGGAGTTACCCGATTTTAAGGTAATGTCTTCACTTGAGTCCTTTTGTTTTATTTTGCTTATCCAACCCCCTAAACTCTTTTTATTCATTTCTTTTGTAACAAATCTAGTAGCTTAAATATACTAGTATGTTTTTATAAGAAGTATTCGAGATACACTTACACACACCTTCGTCTAATGGTTAAAGAACATACTGTTTCTGTGGTTGGAAATTTTCTACCTCACGAAACGATGATTGTTCAATATTCTTTTAACACCTTTAAAGGTGGCCATTATGATGTCACTGTATTTTATATATGATATATATGGTATTTATGTTTACTATATGCTTCTGTATTTTATATTTAAAACATAACTTTATTCTTTTCATGTTGTGTAAATGCGATAATTTCATATGAGGAAGTGTGGACTACTGCCCCCTCAAGTGATGTGACTCGTACATGCAATACATGTAATGTATAAAGAATGAAATTAATGAACATATGTGACCTATATAACATATATATTATACTGTAATTATAATATATATATATATATATATATATATATATCATTTATTTTTAATTCCATTAATATGACAAAGAAAAAAATGAAAGTAGCGTTCATGCGTACGTACGGCCTACCGTCTCCATGAACGGTGCTTTTCGTTTTTTATCTCCAAATGATATGGAATAGTATAAAATGAATATTTAATGGATATATATGATATTTTAATCATTAATACTATTCTGGAAATTATTTACTTATAACTACATGGGCAATCATTTTTCAAACAAGTTCTTTTTTGACTCATGTACCAAACATCGGCAAAAACGTCTGATATGAACTAACATTATTAAACAATTATTATAACATTATAATATGTGATATGAACTGAATAATAATATATAAAGGAGGTCCTTAGGAAATTATAAATTGACCAAAGTTTATTATTTAGGAATATAAAGAAACGAACAAGACAAGTCGGACTTGAGGTAAGGGATCCTACTCCTCTCTTTCTTTTTAAGTACACTCTTTTATGTCATTCCTTTTAAAGATAATCTTTATTATTATTTGGATGTTATTTTATATTACTATTACTTTAATTTTTATGTTCATATGATGAGATACCCTATTCTCTCTCATCAATCCATTTTGGAAGTTTTGAGTGGCGTCGTTAGGCTGCCGAATTTTCGTAAGAGATCTAACCTCTCTCTTTCATTTTAAGTACTCTCCTTTATATCACTTCTTTTAAGATCCTCTTTGTTATGTTGGGGGATGTTATTTTATATTCCTCTTTCTATAAACTTTATGTTTATATGATGAGAGACTCTATTTGATCTCATCAATCCATTTTTGTAAGTTTTAAGTGGCGTCGTTAGGCTGCCGAGTTTTCGTAAGGGATTTTTCATCTCACTTTTATTCCCATGAGATTTATGCTACATTTGCCAAAATTTCCTGTGAGTGGTGTATGTACTGCCCATTATTTTACTCATTGTGTAATATACTTTCATTTATGAGTATTTACATCAATGATGTATTGTCCTTCTTTCACGGGGTGTATGTTTCGAAAGATACCCATGTCGGTAAGGGAACCTTTCACCCTCCTCTTTTTAAAAGACTTCTTTTGTTATGTCTTTTAATTCACATAGTATTATAATTGGGATATGTTCTTCTATATCCTTATTGATTTAAATTTTATGTCCATGTGATGAGATACCCTTTTTATCTCTCATCAACTCATTTTCTAAATTTTGTAGTGAAGCCGTTAGGCTGTCAAATTTTTGCAAGGGAACTTCTTAACCCAAATTTGATTCTTTGGGATAAACTTGTACTCCTTGAATATGTCGTTCTATGAATATGTGTGAATAACCTCTGATTGTTTTACACTTAATATCCACTTATATTTGGTGTATTCGTTTTTCACACATAATAATTTAATTGATTTATCCTTAAACCAAGGATACCGTCTTTGTATGGGACTTCGTCTCAATCTCCTTTCATTGAGGCATATTTTGTTTTATACACAACTTTATTTTATACGGTGTATAAACCCCTTTGAATTTTACATTTATTCAAAAGGAATATTTTATATACGAAGCGTTTACTAAACGACAAAAGGGAATGTTTTTGTCATACGTATGTGGCGACAACGACTTCTCCGCCGCCGTGACCATTATTTGAGTTTCGGCTTCCTCTACAAGCCATACCTTCTTTTTAAAAGAAAAATAAATACCATGTTTTAATTTTCTTTTATTTTTTTATTGAAAATGGTTTTCATAATGTTTTTATTATATCAATGTGTTGTATTGATATCTTGTGATTGAAATGTGGAAATTTTATGTTTCCTTTATGCATGTTTTATGTTATACGATTATGTTATAGTTCTTGTGCATTATTATGAAGACGGGTGGTTCCGTGATAAACTAAGGGTGGGTGAGCCCGATATAGCTCTCCAATGCATTGGGTAACACAAAGGAGTGAAACGTTAATGTTTCTACGAAGAGATTTAGGGAATATACTGTGGTGGTATTTCAAACGTAACCAAGAGGGTTACTCCCTACGTAAGAATGTTATGAATGCCTCAAGTTACCTTTTATGTATTATGATTTCTATGATTTATTCATGATTTGATGAGGTATGTTAAAGTGTCTATGTTTTATGGGTAAATTATGATTTCATTCTTATGTATATATGAACTCATGTTTCCTTTCCATATTTTTTATAACCCTTACTGAGCTTTTTATGCTATCCCAAGTTTTTGAAATGTTTTTCACAGGTCAAGGGAAAGGTACATGATATGATGATAGTGTCAAGAAAGTGTCAAGAAAGAATCCAATCTTTATTTTTAAATATGTTTCCGTTGATGGGAAAAAATTGAATACTATATTTTATGTAACCACTTTGTTTAAATGTGGAATGTAATGTAAGTTTTATGATCTAATTCTCTAAAACACTAAACCGGAAAAGATCCTCAATGTGTAATCTTGTATTAACTCAAGATTATGTATAGTTTAAGTTTGTGGCCTTATATCCTCCATGGTACAAGTTACATACAAAGATAATTTTAAATGAATTTATTTGTTTAAAATTATGATGGATGAGAATGTCAAAGAAATTCAGAAAAGGGTTTAAGATAAAAGGATTGATTAATTAAATATGATAATTAATTTATTCGAGTGTGATTTATCTTAAACAAGAATGATTAAAGAATTGAATTTTATTTTTATTTATACATAAATATCATTGTATGTATGGATGATCATGAGCTAAACCAAGACCTTTGTATGTGGATGGTTTCTTTTAATTTATTTATTTAAATTAAATTTGTTGTCCTGTGAACCTTCCCTCATTAATATGTAGGGTCTACGTGCCCAAGGTTGCTTTTATGTAAAACCCATTTTTACCCCTCACCTACATGTGATTTTAAAATCATATGCAATGGATGGAACTCCCAAGCTAGAGGAGGCGGTTCAAGCTGGAACCAAGACGAAACCAATCCCATGAGATATAGAGGTGGACAGGTGGAAAGCTGTAAACATAAACCCAAAAGGTTCAAGGTGTTTCTCCCCTCGGTCAGGGTTAGTTTATCAACCTCTAGATAAACTAACTGTTAGAAAATCTCATGATCATTCCCTTTGATTTATTTTTTTTCTGTCAGTTGCATGGTTTATCATTATGGATGTGTTGTCGTGATCACATAATTAATGTATTAAACTAGCATTCAAGATAGAACTAAAATAAACCAGGATTATGCGTAAATATTATCAATACATGGTTAATCACTTAAGTAAGTTCCAATTAATATAAACAAGCGTGTGATAATGATAATAATCAATTCACGCATAAGAGATAAAAATACCTCAAATAAAATATTAAGTCATACCAAGCCTTCTGTTACTTGATTAAAAGAAAAACTCAATAAAACTATGTGTTTGACCAACCCTTGTCAGTACACTTACTTTCATATAGGAATCCCTTATGAAAGTTTTTTGGGTTGACTAAACCATATTATATCAAGAGGAGTATCCCTTGCTAGACTTGGTGTAATATTGGAGGCAAGAATTGAGGAAATACCAAGATAGAATTTCAGGATTGGGGAGTCCACTCAACAGATAAAGGAGTTGCAAGCCTGTAGTTGGAAAAGACATGTCTACCTAAATACCTTCAAATAGCTTGACTAACCCCTATTGGGGTTATGCGAAGGGGAATATGGATCCTTGCCAACAGTATGTCATGACAACTGGATATTCTGAGTTCAATGGTGAGGGCCATTTGGACTTGATAAAATAGTGGGAGACTTAATAAAATTAATTTATTATTTCTCATAAAATGTAATCAAGAAAGTACTTTTAACGCCCTAGGATTTCATTTTAAGTTATTTTATTTAAAGTAATTCAATATCTTGCGCTACACGCAACACCGAATTTGAGCGCACCACGACTTACCAAAATTGTCATTCAAAAGCGGTTATGAATAGTATTAATTGAATTTTGAATTTTATATACTCTATATAATTTTAGAATCCATATTATGTGTTTCTTAGACATAATATAAGAACAAATTCATTTTTTTCATATAAAAGAAGTATTTTTTAAAAAATGGAATTTTACCACCTTCTAATGGAAAACACTTTTTAAAACCAATATTTGACACTTTTATATATTCAATTTAATGAAATTAAATTCTTATTTATAATTGGGAAATAAAAAATTATTTTGAATAATGTTTTGGTACTTTTCTGATAACCTTCATATTTTGATGAATACTGAAAAATACCAAATTTTAATTGAAAAAAACATTTTTAATCGAAATAATTTATAGGGTTATATTATGAATTTGAATAGTTTGGAAGTATAATTAGATTATATTTTTATAATTTAATACAATGTAGGTCATTATAAGTAATTTCACATTTAAATTTGACATAAACACATGTCAAACTTTTAATAGTTTTTACTTTTTTAAAACCCTCTTTTTGATTTCGACAACGAGAATTAATTTTAAATTAATTAATGCAGATTATATATTTTAAATTTGGTAAAATAGAATTATTTTTTGAATTCAGAATATCAAAATTAGCTTAGGGTGAATTTTTTTTATTTTTTTGAAAACATTCAATTTTTTATGAATAGTGAAAAACACTGCGTTATAGTTTAAAACCGACGTTTTATTTAAATAATTATTTATTTTATTTTAATTTATTTTAAGTAAAAATAGATATATAATACCGATATAATTTCAATGTAATTAATTTGAGTCATTTTATAATAAAATTTTTTGTATAAAATTTTATTGAACTTTTTACCGTCTTTTACCCACCTTCTAGCAGCATTTGCAAATTTACATAAAACTTAATTTTACCACTTCTGTGAGTTGAATTTTAAAAATCCAAGAGACACAGTTGACATCATTAATTAAAATTCAGTTCAATAAAATGAAAATAATTTTTGTTAAATTGTAACTTTTGACTTTTATTTATTATGGTTAAAAGTAAATACGGTAATTAAGGGTAAAAATGATATTATAATTACCCTAACACATGTCCTAATTCTATTGTATGAGTTTAATTCGTCCAAAAACAACCTTAGGAATAAAATATGATCCTCTTTGGTTCACTTGGATTATATTAGGACATTTAATATTATTTAAAGAAGAGTTAAAATAGTTAAATTCAAAGTTTAATAACTAAACCATTTTTAATATAGGGTTATACATAATATAAATTAGACTATAAATATTCATTAGAAATATAATACTATTTCATAAATAATGGTATTTTATTTATAATTTTTAGACATTAAATAATTAAATTTATTTATGATACAATGATGATGCAGTAATTACCTTATTAATGAAACATTAAAATAATTGATATTATAAATATCCAAATAAATGTAATTTCAGAATTTTGATGAATTAAACTAATTTTATAGGTTAATATGACATATTAGGTTTGATTAAAAAAATTCGAAGTAATCATGCTGTTATTATTTTTAAAAAAAACAAATACTAAATAATGTCAAAATTGACATAAATGCGTTTTTAAAAAAATACTATATTATTGGATGATATAATATTCCTAAAATTCTAAGTTTCAGCCAAAGATCTTAAATAATATTATATATGTCAATAATGAACCACTTTATGTTCTCTTGGAAGTTTAGAGTATTTTTATTAACCATATAGTGTAATAATACAAGAAGACACGGTAAAAGTTAAACTATTTAACTAAGAGTTAAATCTAAAAGATAAGGTTAAAATGGTAACCTAAACTTGTCTAAAACCTATTGGTTGAATGTTTTTCGACCCATACCCACCTTATCTTTGAAATAAATAATTTTTGAGCCATTATAAACAGAAAATGATTTTATTATAAAATAATATTTCAAGGTTTTCCTAAAGTGACCCTCACCTCTCTTGTAAAAGGGTACTTCCCCTTCTCTGAATTTCACACCTCCAAAGCCATTTGTCTCAGCCAAAACCTGCCCAAATATCCTCCCAACTTCCCTTAAATAAACCTAGAGTCCTTAATTTGATCATAAATCCGACCTAAGGAACCATTTTGATCAACTCAAAAGGAAACACCTGAGGAAGGGGTAATAATTTCACCACCCTCTTTCAAGTTCTTTTCTTCTTCCACTTCCTCTTTATTTTTTTGTTTGCATACCAAAATAATAACTCCAGTACCTTCTACATATTTTTATGTTATTATAAATATGTCACAACCATATTTTTTATTCTATCCATCCTATAAATGACAAAGTCACCATACGTGCGTACGTACGGCTTACCGTCTCCACGTCGTGGTGTGGTTTGTTATTCAAACACTTCCTTATTTGGATGGGTTTAATAATGAGTATAACTGATGTAAATAATAAATATAACATGATAATTATTCTTTATATAAGATATAACATCCAATTACATATGATTTAACCATCAATATAATGATATTGTCGCTCGTGCGTACGTAAGGATTACCGTCTCCACAAACGCGATGAGATTCATTCCCCATTGTAGTCATTAAAAGATAATTTTCATTTTATGATTAAAAATAATATTTATGAACATAATATAATTATTTATATGAATCAAATACATCATATCCATAGCAAACATGTCTTATGTAACCAAGCATATAAAGAAAAACGAATTAGTTACCACCCGAAACGATGATACTGCTGAAATATTATTAACAAAGCAATATTAGAAGATCATATATGATATCATATTTAAGTATTTGGTTCCTGTATAATTTAATAAAAATTATTTCACCATTATAAAGGAGGTTAAACTACCCTATACTAAAGAAAAGTACAAGGTAAGGGGTTTCTTATCTCACTTTTAATTCCATGAGATTTCCATTGTTCACCGCTTAATTATTGCATGTGGTGCATTGTGTACTGCCATTTGATATATATTATTATGATTCTCTTTATATTCATTGTATTCTGTGATTCATTTGGTGGTTATTAACTTTTGGTCATACGACTCGATTGATTGCAACATGGTAAGGGGTTTTCATCTCACTTCTTATTTTTGTGAGATTCATGCTATATTGCCAATATTTTCTTTTTGTGTGGTGTATGTATTGCCCATGATTGTATTTCTTATGTAATATACTTTAATTTATTGGTATTTATATCTTAATTGTATGATCCTTCTTTCATGGGGTGCATGTTTCGTAAGTCACCAAATCGTTAAGGGAATTTCGAATTTCGATTTCCACTCATTGGGTTTTACGCAAACTTCATTGATTATTTTATGCCAATATTATGTGTAAAATCACAATTTATTCATTTATGTAGTAATTTACACCCCCCTTTGTGTGGTTATTCTTTTGATACACATAATCACTCCATTTATAAATTCTCAAGTCATCGATATGAACTTGATAAGAGTAATCTTAACTCAATTTTCATTCATTAAGTTAAACATTCAAGTCATTGGTGTTGTTGTTATAAGAATATGTGTGAATGTTCTCTGATTGTTTCACACTAAATATCCAATCATATTTAGTGTATTTATATTTTTCATGCATAATTATGTCATTTATTTATCCTTAACATAAGGATATGGTTTTTATAATGGATTTCATCTCAACTTACATTCCATTGAGACTTCTTTGTTGTTATGCACCAATTCACTTTTATTTGGTGTATATACTGTACTTTGACATAATATATCATGAATATATTTATTCTCATAATATTATTAAGTTTTTATTAACTCAATTATTTGTATTCAATGGTCTCTCTTTTGTTTAGGAACTCTAACTAAAATATCATTTTAAATGTTTTAAAAATTTATTCTTCTAAATATTTCTCATTAATGTCCATGTTTTAAAAATGGTTTTAAGGATTTATTTATATAGAAATTAATGTTTTAAAATTAAAATTCCTTTTCAAAGTTTCAAAGTGGTATGGACACATTGATTCAAAAATCTATTTTAAACATCTTCTTGATAAATAGTGATACTTTTAAATGTTTTCAAGAAAAGGGGGATATTTATCTCAAATAGTTTTGATGATTATTTAAATTTCTATCAATATCCTTCATTATTCTCGATTAAAGTTAATTTATTATAATACAGTCTTTCATATTGTATTGAATGAGTTATGTTTGACTATGGATGTGTTATTTTTATACCATTCATGGTTTATGGTTAAAGTATTGAAATTTCGTATGCTAGTTTTAATACAAATGTTTAGATTATGTTTCACCCTTTCATATGAGGAATGAATTGGACTTATTAAGTGACAGGTGGAGCTTGCTATATCTCCTTGATGCATCGGTAGGTCTCATGAGACAAACTAGTGTCTTGACACAAGGCCTTGACAAAATCTTATTTATAGTCTTGGCACAAATCCTTGACAAAATCTTATTTGTAGTCTTGGAACAAGGCCTTGACTATATGGTTATGAAGTCTGGCATTATGCATTACATCATTATGAGATTGGTTATTGATATTACATGTGATTATTCTATTAGTAGAATATCCATGTGAATAAGTAAATGGAATTATTTGATTTAACTTTTTCATATTATGTTGATGTTTAAGTTTAAAAGGCTTGTGTTCTAGTCTTATAGATTGCCTTAAATGTTTGTTATTATTTATGACAGTTTTTACTATATTGTTATCCTTACTGAGCATCTGAGCTCACCCCTTTTATATGTTTTATTTTTCCAAGATGAAAATAAGTATATTACGATTAACCTGTAGTAATAGGCTAAGGGATATAAGAGTGTTCAAAGGGGACAAAATGTGGAGCCTCTAAGCGGTGGATTCTCCCCCCATCCGTGTGCGCTTATGGTTTCTCTTCCAAGTCATTTCCTCCCCTCCTCCAGCTTGGACCGACTTCGGTGATGACCTTTTTGTCTCAGCACGGCATCGATGGGTGATGGATCCTTGTGGTTCAGATTCGTTCTTAGCTTGGCGGTGGCTCCATTGTGCATTTCGTCTTCAGGATCTTGTCTCGATTTTTGTGTGCTCGGTGCCGGCACTGGTACGCTCAATGACGACTTTGTCATTCCTGTCTTTAGATCTACTCGGTCTTGGCGTGTGTCGACTCCCAGTGGTTCGGTTTCGGGTCCTCGGCTCAGTGGTGGCATTGTCCCTTCTGGCTCATGGATCTCTTTGCAGATTCAGGTGATTGGTATCAAATCTGGTGTTCTCGGTGACGGCCTTAGTGTACCTTTGGCTTCAGGATCTTGTCGTAGATATGGTGTGCTCGTCATCATCTCCTTTATTCTAGTCGTCGGCTGTTCGGGATTCCGTCGTGGTTGTGGTGTACTTATCATGGGATATGGTGTGCTCAACATTAGCCATGGTGTGCCTTACAGCTCCGAGATCTCATCTTGGATTCATTCTAGCTCGATGTCAGTTCTGGCATATTCTGGTGTGCTCAGGGTTGGCTCCTGTGCTTCGGGGGGGGGTATTTCATTCTGGCACTCCAGTAAGTTTCTTCCAGGTTTTGATTTGGTTAAGGGGGCCTTGTTTAATTGGCTATGAAATTGGTGGTATCTTGGTGGTGTTGATGATGTGGTTGGTTGTGAATCTGTTGGTTACTTATTGTTTAATTGTTGTTGGAGGTGAAATGGATGTTCTGTCGGGGAACCCAAACATTCTACAAGTTTTTGCTTCAGATGAGGATAGAGTTTGTCATCTTCATCATTCATGGATTTTCAGATTTGGATGATTGAGAGGGTATGGCGTAGCCATTGGTATCGGGCCCGTGCATCCTTGCACGGGACGACTTTCTGAACATCCGTACTTTGATGGAGGCATGCCTTAATGATATTTATTTGGGTAGAGGCACTTCCTCGTAGCCTTGTTCTGGGTTGTAACCCTTTTATTTTTCAAATCTTATTAATTTACTCATATCTCTGAAGACTTGGTTTCCCCCCTTTACCCTTAAAAGGGGCTTGTCCAATATCAATAAAAATATCGGCCTTCAGGCCATTCAGTCAAAGGGGACACAATGTGGTTGTTTTTTTATGATGTAATGTAAAACTTATGTATGTATCTAGTACTTCCAAGTCTACTAAACTGATCGGTCATTCGGGACATGATTCCTTGTATCATGCCAATTTTATGTAATAATTCACCGATTCTGAGTAACTAGGGTTGGGGTGTTACAGTTGGTATCAGAGGAAGTTTAGTACAAACCTTGGAAGCTATATTTAGAAAAAAAATCTGATTAGGAAACACTACCCTAAGATAGACATTAAGGATTGGTATAGAAGAACATCCAAAAAGTTTGGTAATGTAAATATTATGTGGGTTTTCCAAGCAATACATTCATGTCTGGATACGAGTAGGTGGAGGCGGCTCTAGCATAGATGTACCTAGGAGTGAAAACTCCGACAAGGAGTTTCAGGCTTGACCCGGGGTATCATGGTACATGACAACGGGCCTTGCTGCACTCTTGGTTACGACACTCCCAGGGGATATGCTTAGGATAATTCACATTTTCTTTACAAACCGATTTGAAGGATTTTAATATAAGATGAGAATAAATAAACTTGGTTAATCCTAAGGTGTTTTAGAATGAAAATAAAGTGTTATGGTATTCTCTAAATGATTTTATGACTCACATTATGCTTTCTTGTGTTAGTCAATGGCTGGATTCAAAGGAAGTCATAGTAACATTGAACATGCTATACAAGGTGGTCACAGTGATGGAAATGAGAAACGAAATGGATTTTTGATAGGTGTAAAAGATATCATGTTCATGCCAAATCAATTTTCCAAAAATATGATCAACAATATATATATTAACCAACTCCTAGACTCAACAAAGAAGAGAATGGTGGTGAATGATAAGAGCTCTAGCAGTGGAGACCATGGAGAAAAGAAAGCTCAATTTCCATCATGCAGGAAATGTGGAAGGATACACCTAGTAAAGTGTCTAAATGGAACAAAGAAATGCTTTATGTATGGGAAATAAGGATATAAAGTAAAGAATTTCCAGGGAAAAATGAAGAGTACTATGGAAGAAAATAAAAATGATCCCAAGAATCCATTTACAGTAATTTTCTGTAAATGTAGGGGACTTGGGCATTACCCAAGTGAATGCCCTATTCTTTAGGATAACCTCTTGGTCAAGGAAGAACCTATGTGGAAATAAATGGATGGAAGTTTTTTTAAAAGTATTAGTGCTCTTTATTGATGGGATTAATTTGGAAGAATTTTCTATTGTATGTGTAACCCTGTAGTTTGTTATGTAAAAATTCTATTTTTGGAAGAATTGTCTTTTCTATTATAGTTATAAATAACCATTTGGGTTTATATGATCCTTAAATTTGAGGAAATTATAAGCTATTAAATTTTGGGATGAAAATGCGAGGTATGAGATAACATTTGTTGTGAAATTATGTTATGGTTATTTTGAAGAATTTTTCTCATTTTGGGAATGTTATAAAATATATTTTTTAAAAAAGGACAACACACAGACCATGTGACAACCCGTCATGATAGAAAAATCTGAGAGAATCGAACCCACAACCAAAGTGTGATTGGGATTTATCGCCTACCATTGGACTACGTAAAGTCCCTGGTTAGTGTGACTAATTATTTTTATTTAAATGATTTTATTGATCTATAATAAGTTTATTTGGGATCTTATTTCCTATCAAATGGATATCCTTAGTATAGGAAAATTATTTTTTGATTAAGTGATAAATGTTATTTTGGAAGATGTTTGCTCTGTTGGGAACACTATATGCCTAAGGAAAATAGAATACTATGAGATTTCATTTGAAGATTAATGGTGTATTTTATCTATGTTTTTATTGTGGATTTATATCAATTTGGGTTATTTATGGAAATGATTAACCTATCATAGAGAATATGTGATTAGGTTAATTACTTTAAGTATGTAACATTAAGAGTAGTCGATGTTATTTGGAGATAAAATTTAACGTAGAAGACTACATAATCAAATTATTCTAAGTTTTGGGTTTCAATATTAGTTTGGATTATATTGAAGTATTTTAAGGACAATTATTTATTTAATGGTATTTATTGAACTTTGGGTATTGTTAGTTTAATTTTAAAAATTAAGATTAATATTTCTTTCTCTAAAGAATTATCCTTTTAGGGGATCATCTGATCTTGTACTAACCATTTTGGTTTTGGTTAATCTCTAAATACAAATTAAATATATATTTTATCCTTGTATATCATGTGATTCTCTAGAAGTTGATTCTAGTGCTTCAGGTGTGACCAAGTCATCTTGAATACTCATCGTTTGAAAAAAATATGATTTAGTGGTATAAATTTATTAAAGGATGAAACTCTACTTAAAAAGTAAGAATATCTCTTTATGTACTTATTCAATCTCATAAATAAATTCCTCAACTTTATGAAATGGAACTTAAAATAAAAAAAACATTGTCCGTTTACTTTTCCTACTGGGAAACTAATGACCGTTTATCCCATCACAAGTTTTTTGTTTTCTTGTTGTTAACTTTCTTCTGATCATGTTTTCTATCACTCTCCATCAGAACTCAACACTTAGTTTATCTTCCATATCCATGTTTTTTTACATGGAATCCTAGTATGGGTTATCTTGGAAGACCTTTGTACTTCTCTTTCTTTCTTTTAAAGTGATAGTTTTATTGAATCTTTTTCTGATGTGGGACTTTCAATGAAGTTCTCAAGCCCAATTTTAAAATTGCGAGGATGCAATTTCCAAAAGGGGGGAAGAATATAACACCCCAAGATTTCATAGTAAGTTATTTTCTTTAAATTAATTCAATAGATTGCGTTACACGCAACACCGAGTTTGAGCACACCACGACTTACCAAACTAGTCATTCAAAAGCGGTTATGAATATTATTAACTGAATTTTGAATTTTATATACTCCATATAATTTTAGAATCCATATTATGTGTTTCTAAGACATAATATAAGAACAAATTCATTTTTTCAGATAAAAGAAGTATTTTTTAAAAAATGAAATTTTAACCACCTTCTAATGGAAAACCATTTTTAAAACCAATATTTGGAACTTTTATATATTCAATTTAATTAAATTAAATTATAATTTAGAATTGAGACATAAAAATTTATTTTGAATAAATTTTTGGTACTTTTCTGATAACTTTCATATTTTGATGAATAATGAAAAATACCAAACTTTAATTGAAAACAATTTTTTTAATCAAAATAATTTATAGGGTTAGGTTATGCATTTGAATGGTTTGGAAGTATAATTAGATTATATTTTTATCATTTAATACGATGTAGGTTATTATAAGTAATTTCACATTTAAATTTGACATAAACACGTGTCAATCTTTTCATAGTTTTTACTTTTTAAAAACCCGCTTTTTTGTTTCATCAATGGGAATTAATTTTAAATTAATTAATGAAACTTCTATGTTTTGAATTTGGTAAAATAGAATTAATTTTTTAATTCAGAATATCAAAATTAGCTTAGGTTTATTTTTTTTTATTTTTCTGAAAACATTCAATTTTTGATGAATAGTGAAAAACACTACGTTATAGTTTAAAATAGACGTTTTATTTAAATAATTATTTATTTTATTTAAATTTATTTTAAGTAAAATATATTTATAATTCCTATATAAGTTAAATTTAATTCATTGGATTCATTTTATAATAAAATTAGATGTATAAAATTTTATTGAACTTTTTACCGTCTTTTACCCACCTTCTAGGAGCATTTGCAAATCTACATAAAACTTAATTTTACCTCTTCTGTGAGTTTAATTTCAAAAATTTGAGAGACGCGGTTGAAATTATTAAGTAAAATGTGGTTCAATAAGTTGAAAATAATTTTTTGTGAATAGTAACTTTGGACTTTTATTTACCACAGTTAAAAGTAAATTGGGTAATTAAGGGTAAAAATGATATTATAATTACCCTAACACATGTCCTAATTCTATTGGATAAGTTTAATTAGACCAAAAACAACCTTAGCAATAAAATATGATCCTATTTAGTCTACTTTGATTATATTAGAACATTTATTATTATTTAAAGAAGAGTTAAAAGATTTAAATTCAAAGTTTAATAACTAAACCATTTTTAATATAGGGTTATACATAATATAAATTAGACTATAAATATTCATTAGAAAGATAAAAAGATTTCCAACATAATTTTGTTTTATTTATAATTTTTATACATTAAATAATTAAATTTATATATGACACAATGATGATGCAGTAATTACCTTATTAATGAAAGATTAAAATAATTGATATTATAAATATCCAAATAAATGTAATTTGAGACTTTTGATGAATTACACTAATTTTATAGGTTAATATGACATGTTATAGTTTATTAAATAATTTTTTTCTGAGTAATCATGATGTTATTATTTTCACAAAAACCAAATACTAAATAATGTCAAAATTGACATAAATGAGTTTTTAAAACAAATACTATATTATTGGTTGATATAATATTCCTAAAAATATAAGGTTTGGCCAAAAGACTTAAATAATATTCTATATGTCATTAATTAACCACTTGGGGTTCTCTTGGAAGTTTAGAGTAAGTTTATTAACCATATAGTGTAAGAATACAAGAAGACGTGGTAAAAGTTAAACTATTCAACTAAGAGTTAAATCTAAACGATAAGGTTAAAATGGTAACATAAACATGTCTATAACCTATTGGTTGAGAGTTTTTAGAACCATACCCACCTTATCTTCGAAATAATTTATTTTGGATCCATTAAAAATCGAAAATGATTTTATTATAAAATAATATTTCAAGGTTTTATTAAAGTGACCCTCACCTCTCTTGTAAAAGGGTACTTACCCTTCTCTTAATTTCACACCTCCAAATCCATTTGGCTTGGAAAAAACCTGCCCAAATATCCTCCCAAATTCCCTCACATAATCCTAGAGTCCTTAATTTGATCAAAAATCCAACCTAAGGAGCCCTTTTGATCAACTCAAAAGGAAACACCTGAGGAAGAGGTAATAATTTTACCACCCTCTTTCAAGCTCTTTTCTTCTTCCATTTCCTCTTTCTTTTTTTGTTTCCATACCAAAATAATAACTCCAGTACCTTTTACATAATTTTATGTTATTATAAATATGGTACAACCATATTCGTTATTCTATCCATCCTATAAATGACAAAGTCACTATACGTGCGTGCGTACGGCTTACCATCTCCACGTCGTGGTGTAATTTGTTATTCAAACACTTTGTTATTTGGATGGGTTTAATAATGAGTATAGATGATGTAAATAATACATATAACATGATAATTATTATTTATATATGATATATCATCCAATTACATACTATTTCACCATCAATATAATGATATTATCGCTCGTGCGTACGTACGGATTATCGTCTCCACGAACACAATGAGATTCATTACCCGTCATAATAATTCAAGAATAATTTTAATTTTATGATTAAAAATAATATTTATGAACATAATATAATTCTGTATATAAATAAAATACATCATATCCATAACAAACATGTCTTACGTAACCAAGCATATAAAGGAAAACGAATCAGTTAACACACGAAACGATGATACTACTGAAATATTATTAACAAATCAATATTAGAAGATCATATATGATGTCATATTTATGTATTTGGTTCTTTTATAATTTAATAACAATGATTTCACCACTATAAAGGAGGTTAACCTACCCTATACTAAGGAATAGTACAAGGTTAGGGGTTTCTTATCTCACTTTTAATTTCGTGAGATTTCCATTGTTCGCCACTTAATTATTGCATGTGGTATATTGTGTACTGACATTTGATATATATTATCATGATTATCTTTATATTAATGGTATTCGGTGATTCATTTGGTGGTTATTAACTTTTTGTCATACGACTCGATTGATTACAACATGGTAAGGGGTTTCATCTCACTTCTTATTTCTGTGAGATTCATGCTATATTGCCACTATTTCCTTTTGTTTGGTGTATGTACTGCCCATGATTGTATTCCATATGTAATATAATTTAATTTAGGGGTATTTACATCTTCATTTTATGATCCTTCTTTCATAGGTTGTATGTTTCATAAGTCACCAAATCAGTAAGGGAATTTCTAATTTCGATTTCCACTCATTGGGTTTTATGAAAACTTCATTGATTATTTTACTCAAATATTATGTGTGAAATCACTATTTATTTATCTATGTAGTAATTTACACTCCCATATGTGTGTTTATTCTTTTTATACACATAATCACTCCATTTATAAATTTTCAAGTCATCGATATGAACTTGATAAGAGTAATCTTAACTCAATTTTCATTCATTGAGTTAAACATCCAAGTCATTGGTGTTATTGTTACAAGAATATGTGGGAATGTCCTATGATTGTTTTACACTGAATATCTAACCATATTTAGTGTATTTATATTTTTCACACATAATTATTTCATTGATTTATCCTTAACCTAAGGATATGGTCTTTATAATGGATTTCATCTCAACTTACATTCCATTGAAACTTCTTTGTTGTTATGTGCCAATTAACTTTTATTTGGTGTATATACTGTACTTTGAAAAGATATATCATGAATCCATTTATTCTCTTGATATTATTAAGTTTTTATTACCTCAATTATTTGTATTCAAGCGTCACTCGTTTGGTTAGGAACTCTAACTAAAATATCATTTTAAATGTTTTAAAATTTTATTCTTCTAAATATTTCTCATTAATATCCATGTTTTAAAAATGGTTTTAATGATTTATTTATATGGACATTAATGTTTTAAAATTAAAATTTGTTTTAAAAGTTTCAAAGTGGTATGGGAAGATTTGATTCAAAAATCTATTTTAAACAGCTTCTTGATAAATAGTGATACTTTTAAATGTTTTCAAGAAAAATGGGGATATTTCTCTCAAATAGTTTTGATAATTATTTTCATCTATGTCAATATCCTTCATTATTCTTGATTGAGGTTAATTTATTATAATACAATCTTCTATATTGTAGTGAATGAGTTATGTTTGACTATGGATGTGCTATTTTTATACCATTCATGGTTTATGGTTAAAGTATTGACATTTGGTATGATAGTTTTAATATGAATGTTTAGATTATGTTTCACCCTTTCATATGAGGAAGCATTGGACTTAGTAAGTGATGGGTGGAGCCCGCTATAGTTCCTCGATGCATCGGTAGGTCTCATGAGACAAACTAGTGTCTTGGTACAAGGCCTTGAAAAAATATTATTTATAGTCTTGGCACAAGGTTTTGACAAAATCTTATTTGTAGTCTTGGCACAAGGCCTTGACTATGTGGTTATGAAGTCTGGAATTATGCATTCCATCATTATGAAATTGGATATAGATATTACATGTGATTATTTGACTAGTATAATATCCATGTGAATAAGTAAATAGCATTATTTGATTTAACTTTTTCATATTATGTTGAAGTTTAAGTTTAAAAGGATTGTGTTCTAGTCTTATACATTGCCTTAAATGTTTGTTCTTATTTATGACAGTTTCTGCTATATTGTTATCCTTACTGAGCATCTGAGCTCCCTCCTTTATTATGTTTTATTTTTCCCATGATGCAAATAATTATATTACGATTAACCTGTAGAAATAGTATAAGGGCTATAAGAGTGTTCAAAGGGGACACAATGTTGTTTTTTCTATTTTATGGTGTAATTTAAAACTTATTTATGTATCTAGTACTTCCAAGGATACTAGACTGATCGGTCTTTCAGGACATGATTCCTTGAATCATGTTAATGTTACATAATAATTCACCGATTCTGGGTAACTGGGGTCGGGGTGTTACAATACTAATGATGTTCTCTTTATTTATTATAGAATAAAAATGACAAGCTCGTCAACCACACTATCCCTGCGATCAATTCTGGATAAAGACAAAATCCTCACCGGTAGTAACTTTCAGGAATGGTTTAGATGCCTTCGGGTTCTCCTATGCCATGAACAGAAGTCTTACGTGTTGGAGTCGGCATTACTTGATCCACCTACCAAAGAGGCGAGTGAGGAGGATTTCCTAGTCTATGAGAAACATATGAATGACACGGTCGATGTTCAATGTTTGATGCTATCATAAATTTATAGTGATATCATGAAGTCTCATGAAAACATGGATTCTTATAGCATGTTCGAGCACCTCCGTGGTTTTTACCAGGAGAGATAAATACAAGAAAGGTTTGAGATCTCCAAGGAAGTATTTTAGATTAAGCTTGGAGAGGGTTCCCCTACTGGGGCTCATGTAGTCAAGATCATTGGATACATTGAGTGCCTGGAGGTTATAGGGTTTAAAATCCCTAAATAATTGGGCACCGATCTCATTCCTGCATCCCTCCCTCAAAGCTTCTCTATATTTGTTGTTAATTTTAACATGGACAACATTGATAAGTCTCTATCTGATCTTCTTATCCTCATTCTCTATGTGGACAAAGATATGAAGTGTGACATGCCTTTTGTCCTTATGGTGAATAAGAAGAAAAGGAAGGAAAAGAGATTTAAGCCCAAATATTCTTCATTCCCTTCTAAGAAAAAGAAAATCAAAGGTGAGGCAAGGGAACAGGAGGTTGTTTGTTTTTCATGTGGCAAAAAAGGCCACTGGAAGAAGAATTGCACCCAGCCTAAAAAGCAATGGGAATCTTCATTTGTGTTTGTTATCGAATGCAATATATATGCTTCTACAAATTGGGTATTAGATACAGCTTGTGGTGCTCACATATGTATCCAAATACAGGAACCAAATAGATTCACAAAGATTGACTGAGGGGAGGTAGATCTGTGAGCAGCCAACAGAGCCAGACTTGTTGTTGTTGCTGTTGGGGACTACCACCTCACGTTGCCAACTAGGATGATCTTGGTGTTAAAGGGTTGTTATTATGTGTTGTCTGTTACTAAAAAAATTATTTCTGTATCCAGATTAGATACATATAGATTTTTTTTCAAGTTTGGAAATGAATGTTTCTTCTTTTACAAAGATAGAATTTTTTTTGGTAGGGCACATTTATAAAATTCTCTTTGCGTGTTGTATTACACAAACCAAGTAATGGAAATTAATAACAAAGATACTTCACATGACTCATACCACACCCAACTTTGGAATCACCGGTTAGGTCATATAAACGAGAAACGCTTGACAAAGTTACATCAAGATGGATATTTAGATCCTTTCGAACTAAAACCACTTGGTGTATGTCATGCATGTTTACAAGGCAAAATGGATAAATCCCCATTTAGTGGGAAAGTTGAAAGGGCTAAATAACTTCTTGAAATGGTTTATACTGATGTGTGTGGACCATTTCCAATTGAATCAAGGGGAGGGTATTCATACTTAATAACATTTACTGATGATTTTAGTAGATATGGATATATCTACTAAATGAGGTATAAATTTGATTCTTTTGATAAGTTCAAAGAATACAAGAATGAATTTGAGAACCACCTTGGTAATAAGATTAATAAACTTCGCTCAGAATGAGGTGGAGAATATCTTAATCAAGACTTCATTGATTACTTATGGGAGTTTGGGATCCTATCCAAATTCACTCCTCCTTACACGACACAGTGGAATGGTGTGAGCAAAATGAGGAACTGCACCTTGTTGGGCATGGTGAGATCAATGATGAGTCATGCGGGTATTCCATTATCCTTTTGGGGATATGTGTTACAAAAAGTGGCACACATACTAAACCAAGTACCAAATAAATTTATAAATGGTATTCTATATGATTTCTGGAGTGGAATGAAAGTCATGTTATCGAATTTACATGTGTGGGGAAGTGATTCATTTGTTAAGGCCTCTTCAGGTAACAAACTTGCACCCCTAGGCACAAAGCGTACCTTTATAGGATACCCTAAGGGAACAAGATGATATTACCTATACAACCCCTCAAACAAAAAGGTTATAGTGATAATACATGCCATATTCCTTGAGAGGGATCACATATCCAAAAGAGATAGTTGGAGGAAGATCGACTTTGATGGAGTTGAGGCTCAAGGTACACAAGAGTTGGTATAGGAGAATATTCCACAAAGCCATGTAGAAGAAAGAACTATTCCAGAGATACAAGAACTGTGTAGGGGTACAAGAGAGGTTAGAGAACCGGAATGGTATGGTTTTCTAGTCACTGAGGATGGTGACTCTTTATTAGTTGATAATAATGATTCTCTAACCTACAAGAAGTAAGTGGCACAGATGTTGCCAAGTGGCAAGAATCCATGAATTCTGAAATAGATTCCATGTACCAAAACCAAGTCCGGATTTTGGTAGATCCTTCAATTGATGTAAATCATGTTGGTTGAAATGGGTATTCAAGAAGAAACTAGACATTGAAGGACAAGTCTATAGATATTAGGCACGAATAGTTGCAAATGGGTTCAAACAGCATCAAGGCATTGACTACGACGAAACCTTTTCACCAGTTGCAGTGCTGAAATATATTAAAATTCTATTGTCCATTTCCACTTACCATGACTATGTGATTTGGAAAATGGATGTTGAAACAGCCTTCATTAATGATAACCTTTAGTAATATGTCTACATGACACAACCGGAAGGGTTTATGACTCCAAATGATGCCAATAAGGTATGAAAGTTACAGAAATCCATTTATGGATTAAAGTAAGTATTCAGGTCATGGAACATTCATTTTGATGAATCCATAACGAAATTTGGTTTTATCAAGAATGAATGTGATCCTTGTGTCTACAAATGGTTTAGTGAGAGTGAAGTCATTTTTTTAATAGCATATGTTGATGACATATTACTTATTAGAAATAAGAAACTAGTCTTATAGTCTGTTAAGGCATGGTTGAATCAATGCTTCTCTATGAAGGACTTGGGCGAGGAAGCATATATTTTTGGGATTAAGATCCATCATGATATATCCAATATATTTCTGGTCATAAGTCAAAGTATATACATTGATAAGATACTAAAGAGATTCAATATGGAACAATCCAATAGGGGATTGTTGCCAGCATCACATGGCAATCATCATTCCAAGAAAATGTGTCCATAGACACATGAGGAATGAAAGATAAATGAAAGGAATCTATACGCATCATTGAATGGGTCAGTCATGTATTTCATGCTATGTACTAGGTTGGATATAACCTACGCATTGAGTGCAGTAGGAAGATATCAAGATGACCCAAGTGACCGTCATTGGATGGTAGTCAAAACTATCCTAAAGTATCTGAGACATACTAAGGATATGTTCCTTGTTTATGGAGGAGATGAGGAACTAGTCATCAGAGGATATGCATATGCAAGTTTCTAGACTAATCAAGATGACATGAAGTCTCAAACGGGATACATATTCATTTTGAATGGAGGTGTAGTGAGTTGGAAGAGCTCAAAGAAAAATGTGGTCACATATTCTACAGTAGAGTCCAAGTATATTGTAGCTTCTAAGGTAGATAAAGAAGCTGTTTGGATGCAAAGAAACATCCAGGAGTTGGATGTGATACCTATAAGTAAAGATCCCATCACATTGTACTATGATAGTACTACAGTGGTGGATCTCGCAAAAGAGCCAAGGTTACATCAATGGACAAAGAACATACTTCGAAAGTATCATCTCTTGAGGGATTTTTCACAGAGAGTTGAAGTTGTAGTGAGCAGTATTTCCACGGAATACAATGTGGCAAACCCCTTGACTAAAGCCTTGACTTAGAAGAAACACAATCACCATGTGAGGTCTAGCGGATTGAAAGTCATGGGGAGTTGGCTCTCGTTCAAGTGGGAGTTTGTAAGAGTTGGTGTCCTAGAACCAATTGGTTGTACTTTTATTACATGGATATTTAATGTATTTAAATATTAAACATCTTATTACATATTGTTCATTGTTCTGCATGACTATGATGTAATAATGTCCTAGAGTATTTTTTGCATTGATAAGTTCATGGAAGTTCCCTGTTATGATGAGAACCTTGAAATGCTATAACAATATTCTTAAATATAGTTCTATGCTTGGATGGAATACTATGATGGGACACATAGAATGTAGACCATTAGGTGCAAGTACTTCTAAGCAGATGAGACTTCCTCTCATGAAGTTCTCACTTGATAATCTCTAAGACAGAAGATTATGAGAATATAACCTCCAGTAGAAATTTTGTATGTTTTGGTTTCATCGGATTTTTTATCTACGAGCGTGTGTAATGATCCTTATACTTTAAGATTGTCATTAATACGTGTCACGACTCACGCACTTTGATTTACTGATGAAAACCGTCACGCAGACAGTTGGTGGGAAGTAGGGTATGTTGGGTGTGTCACAAGTGGGCATGTTATTAATGGATAAGTCGAGGAAGGATTTATACCTTCCATTTATTGAAGTTGATATCTCGATCCTTTGATTGAAATAGAACCGTCACGTGAAATTCCAAGGCCATGGTGTAACGATGAGTTTGTTTCAGGTAGTCAAAGAACAACATATCAAGCACAAAGGTTGATAACACTATCATGAAACCTACTTGATGAGATATTGAGACACAGGGAATATATTACACAGTGAGCATTCATATGTGGATGTCGTTGTTGCGACTTTAAGTTCTTTCTCCTGGATGTCTTGACCCGTTGCTAGACATTACTCTTGGACTTTAGGCAAGCCCGTCTAATGCCAATGAGAAATAATCCTAGAGTGTTACACGCTAAGTGTTTCTGGTGGTCTCAGTTAAATTCAATTTAATTTAATTAATGGAATAAATATTATTCTCATGACAGTGGAATAATTTTATTCAAGTTAAAATGATTGCATAAATTAAATAAATGTTTATTCACCGGATTGTGGGTAAAATTTATTTATTTATTTTATTGAACATTTAATTAATATTTATTTACTAATTTGTAAATAAAATATTTATTTAAGAAGAATAATTTATTTATTTATTTATTCGGGTGTTCAATAAAGTGAAGTGGAGTTCAAGTGGATCAAGGCTGGTCCGGTAGTAAAATAATTATTTGCAAGACGATAAATAATTATTTAACTAGTTGACACAAATTAAAATAACGCTGCTATTATTTTGTGACGCAGAATTTTATTTATAATTCCGTTTTGCGCAAGTTGGCGCACCATAAATAATGACACGGTATTATTATTAATATCATGGGTTTTCTCTAAGGTTATGAATATATTTAATTGTTGTTACGCAATTAAATATTGTAACTGAAGTCTCATGTCAATAAATAGACACATACGTCTAATGTGTCATTTACTAAACCGCACACCTGATAAATTGAGAATTGTTGAGCTAAAAAATTTCTCTCTTGAATCCTCTTCCCACCCCTCTTAAGAACGAGAGACGTTCTTAAAAGCCGAAGAACAAGCGATCAAGAACGATTGACACAAGACACTCGCTTCACCGTGCTAGCACCCGAAGAATGAGTGGTGTCGATCAGAGGCCATTAGAGCACATGTGGATCATTACTAGAGGGGTTCTAGTTTGGATCTTTGCAAGCACAACAAGATAATCTGGAAGGGTCATTCCAGATGATCAACATCATCAACAAAGAAAATACTGAAGACCTAGGTATTATTTTCATTATGAAATTAATTAAATTAATTATAAACATGATGTGGAAGATCTTCTCTAAAGGTTTCGGGTCTCTTTCTTCTTTATCTAAATCTTTGATTCTATTCCGTAGAGATTGGCATTCATATTCGTATTGATCCTGAAATAATCATTGATCATGATAAAAAAAATTAAAGATGGGTGTCGACCCAACCGCACTTCTGCTGCCCCTAGAACCTTCAGAGAGAGCATTGAACCATAAGACTTTGGTACCACCAGAACAAGAATCTCTAGTCTGATGCCACTTTTTGGGAAGGGGGCATCTATCCAACCACTGGAACCAGGATCTTTAATCCACTAGAAGACTACACACTAGAAGTTCAGCGTAGTGGAAAACAAACCTCAGGTACTTCTCTCAGTTAAGTGTACCAAATTTAGGGAGACTTCACACCCTACTCACTGCACAAAGTCAACCCCCACGTGCATTCACATAAACTCAAAGATATAAATGGAAATTAAAACCAGTGGAAATACAAAGCCAGGAAATAACACATGAGATTAACATGTTTTAGAAAATGATCCCTACGTTCATGGGAGAAACACTTCTTCTTTTATTACATTCATTGGTAATACAAGAATTACAATCAACAAAAAAATCTTTTACTAAGAATTTATATAGATGATTAACACTCTATAATTCACTAATCAGATCATAATTACCATGTAGATTCTGGTCCACTGTTGACCTTTGGGTTCAATTGTTCTCAATCAGGGTACATTGTTAAAAAGTCCCCACTCCCTTTTATAGAAATGCTTATTCAATCATCCCAATTACACTACCTTCTAACTTTCACAAAGATGCCTCTTTTTGGAAAGTGATTACCAATCTCCATTAATCCTCTTGAATTAGACATCTTACCTTAGTGAACTCTTTTAGAAATATAATTCTAGAGACTTCTATTCACTAAAATTTTTGGTCCTCCGTGATTCCATCAGAAAATATGAACTTTGGATTATTCAACTTCTTCCTATAGAGACTTCCTTGCTACTGTTTACACAGCAAGCTGATCCAATTTCTAGTGAATGAAAATCCAATGAACAGAAATGGACTTTTCATCCCTTTATCTCCCACTTGAAGAATGCTTTAGGGAATCCCTGGAAACCCTCTAACACTTTGGAAAAACAAATAAACTTCTCTTCCTTCACAACATGTAGTTTTCCCCATCCTCCTTACATTCATATTATTGGAATCCATCCATTTTTATTCATATTCATCTTATTTGGTTCATCATTATTCATATTTAACAAAAAAAACTAAATACACAAAAGGTAATCAATCTAGTAATCATATTTGATTCATATTCATCTAATCCGATTCAATTGTAATAATATTCCCTCCCTCCAATAACAAATCTTCTTGATTTAGGTAATCAATCATTTTTTTAATTTTGGGTTTTCTTTAAATTGAATTTTATTCTTAGTCTATATTTATTTTAACTATAAGAGTTAATATGAATAATTCTTTTTAGTTTGTGATTTTCTTATTATTAATTTATCTTTATTGTTGGTCATTTGAAGCTTATTCAATTGTTTTTTGTTTAATCTATTTAATTTTTAAAATTTCCCTCAGTGTGCAGCTCAATGGTAGCTCCCCCTGTGGGTCTCGGTGGGGACTTGAGTCTAAGCATCGCCGAGTACTTTTTTTCATTTGTGTGATGCATGTTTTTCTTTGTACCGCAGCCCCTTTCTCCCCATCGATGTAAATATTTATTTTTTAAAATCATTTATGTAAATAACATTGAATCAATTTCTTGAATTTCATTTTTAACTTTTTAATTAGTAATTATTTGTATTTTATTCTTGAATATTTCTAAATGATTCCTTGATCATTTTATTGACATTGACTTGAGTTGATTGTTTTTTATATTGTTTTTATATTTTATACATTCAATTCGTATTTTTTAAGTTCAGTTTATTATGTGTTTATTATTAGTTTCTTTTTCTTTTTTTATTGATACCTTGAATAATAAATTAGGGAAACATTAATTTTTTATTTTTCAATGGATCACGATTACCAATGTTATTTTATCAATACATGGATACAAAATAATGTATTTCTCCTAAGAAATAGATCAAATGAGTGTCTACATCCTACCTAAAATCAAATCTAAGTTTAATATATACACACTAATTTTAGAAAAAAACAGACATATTTAATTTTTGATTCCCAATTTCTTTTCAAAAAAATGTTTTGAGCACTTGAAAACAGTTTTCAAGCCATTAACAATGAAGATTGATGAATATAGTATCTAATGTGTGGTTTATCTCAAAACCTATATTTAAAATCACTATTATGATTTTTAAATATAAAATATTAATAAAAATTAAAGAAATCGTTTATAAACCCTTCACTATTGTTCAAGAAAGAATCTGCATTAAACAAAAAAATATTGTAAATGCATATTATAAAATTTTCAAGATAAAATTTTATCATTTGTTGTTGATAGCTAAAATATATAGCCAAATTTGTTGAGACTTTTAATATATAAACCAATAACAAAAATCATCAAAGTTGTTCAAAAAATCAATGATCTGACCTCCCTCAAAAACAAGGACAAATTCTGCATGGATTAGAAAAAATCATCAAAAGTGAAACATACCAACACGTGATCGGTTAATAAATAATGAAAACAAAGTTTTGATTGACATGCCATTGGTTTTTGAACTCAAGTCTTCCAAAATGTTGCATGGATGGATCGATATAGGCCAACTTTCGTAAAGGCTTGATGAACTGGGTTGAGTGGCGGCGTGAATAGGATTCTTCTAAAAAGAAAGTGAAACATTTATCAATGCTTACTAAAAGCATTGACAAAACATATATTTATCAATGCTAAAAAAGTATTGATAAAGGAACATTTTATAACCACTAATTTTAGTGGTGATAAATACCAACATTTATCACCATTAAGATTAGCCTCGATAAAAAAGCGATATTCCTTACATTGCTCTTGTTTAATAAAAAAATAATCTTTATAAAACATAAGTTAATCATACGTAGTCCATAACTTATAAGCATTAATATTAGCGTTGATAAAGCCCAAAGAAAATAAAAATAATCGGGTATAACTAACATTTTATAAATTATTAATGGTATAAAAAACAATACTAATTCTTAATTATATTGCAATATGATTAATTACATTTGAAAAATATTATTAATCATACAATTGCCTAAATATTTTTTACAATACATTCTTAAATATATAAATTCATTTTAAAATATTAAAAATTACATTTAATTGCAAACAGATTTATAATAAATAACTAATTATATACATTTATATAGTATTAATTATATAAACATGGTATTAATTCATTATACAGTTAGGGTCGTGCCTTAGTGGTAAAAGTAGTCATGTGATATTGCACCAACGATAAAATCATAGTAACCTCCTTTATGAGGATTTAATGGGTCATTTTACGAATGATGGTGCCAGCAGGGTGCAGACACGCAAGATGTAAGCAGGGGGCTTTGGGTTTGGAAGAAGGGGGCATTCGAGCCATAAAAATGGCGGGTTTTCAGGTTATAAAATTGCAATGGGTTAGCTTTGGAGTGGGTTAACCCTTGGAGGGAGTGGGGGTGCGGTCTATCCTTTCTCATAGGTGTAAATTTTTTCTTTCTTACAATCTCCACATCTGAATGACTATAGTTCAAATCTTAGAAGCCCCCTTAAATACGGTTATTAATTGTGATTTAATATTTTTACTAATATTTAAAAGTTTTTATTAAATATAAATGAATAAATATTTAATATTATAAGAATGTATAATTAATACTAAATTGTTATTATTTTAAGAAATTATATAAAAAATTACATATGTAATAATATAAATTTATTTTTATCAATGAAAGATATAAACGTATAAATGTTTTCCAAAGTGTATTATTAATCATTAGTGTATAATTAAAAGTAAAAAAAATTAAATAATTGTATTTAAGTAGATTTGCAATTGTTAATATATAGATATAACATTCTTACAGGTGGATGTATACATTATATAGATTGTATATAAAAATATAATTTATTATTAATTACATTAAAATTTATTATTTATATAAAAGTGTAAATATTTTTTAAAAATATATCTTTAATTATATAAATGTATAATTATATTCAAACATAATTATATATATACATACATAAAGATAAATTCCAAAGATTTAAAAACAATGGAAGAATAATATATCTATATATTATAAAAAACATTAATAGTTCACAATTATATTTCAATATGAATAATTTTATTTAACATATATCATTAATAATATTAAGTAAAGAGTATTACAAAACTAAACCAAACACACACCCAAGGAACCAAGTGGATACCTCATCCCCCACGGATTGGAATGCACCCTTCAGGTTCAATTTTATTATATTATAATGCCTTGGAATTCAATTATATGTACTCTAATAAAAATGTATACCTAATTAAAATTTAATTATTTTTTCGGATTTCTGTAGTAATGCATTTTAGTAAATTAAAATTTAATTATTTTTTAAAATATATGTTGTAAAAATTCTATTGTCCAACTTTGATATATTTTATAATTAAACTATGAAATTCATACTTGAATTAGTACATGTGAAATATTTCGTGGTGGCCCAATCCAAGTGGCCTTACGGTGGACCATAAAACAGCAAATCATCCATATCTTGTCCCGTAGTGGATAGTGGGCGGGTGCAGTGAAGAGGGTGGGTGCGTTCATATTCGTCCATTTTTTCCGGCGTTGCCAGCTTGCTCATTCAATGCCACAGCCCACCGTCCCATCCACCATCCGTCTATCACAAACGGTCGGGAGGAGATATTACGAAGCTACAAATAAAATACAATAAAACGAGAAAATATAAGTGAGTGGTATACACGATCTAATTGTAATTATTTCATTACTCAGTTATTTTCGTTAATTCTAAGAAACAGTTGTGTTTAACATCATTTATAATTCCCATGCCTAATATTCTCTTAGCATTGCCTAGATCTTTTTCTTCAAAAGCAGTGTTAAGTTGGATATTTACACGATTTTATCAACCTCATGTTCTTACAAATAAGAATATTATCATCAGCATATAACAAGTAAATAGTTTCATGCTTAAAAGGTTTAAAATAAACACAAACATCATACTTTCTTCTATTGAAAACTTTTTCAAGCATAAAAGAATCAAACTGCTTGTACCACTATCTCGAGGACTGTTTAATTCCATACAAGGAATTTTGTAAAAGGAAAACATGGTTAGTTTTAAAATCTTTTGAAACCCCATTAGGAGGCTTTATGTAAATTCTTTATCCAACTTTCCATGTAAAAAACGTAGGTTTCGAGCATAGCGGAAACACCGGAAGTGGGTGATAAATCAAAAATTAATTTGAGTTAGAGTTCCCTGAAACCCAATAAACATTCTTTGATCGTTAAATTTATAATTAATTTATTCAAGATCGGGAGAAATGGTTACTACACCATAGAAACTTTCTCCGATGATGATGTTGATCTTCCGAAATACCCTTCTCGAATTGCCTTCGTTGCATTAGGAGGATCCAAGTCTAGAATCCCTCTAGTGGTGATTGACACACGCTCCTTTTATCTTCGAGCGATGCCAATTGATTTTTGGGTGCTAGCATGATGAATCAATTGTCTTGCATTGTTCGTGCTGATCATTTGTTGTTTCTTTGCATTTGAAGAAATCTCTCCAGCGCTTCTCGTTCTTGTGAGAAAGAAAGGAGGATAAAAGAAAAGATAATTCCATTGTGCGCAACGATTCTCAAATCTCGACTAGCTATCACAAACCAACACGAGTACCCTGGTAAACCGATAACTGAGCCGGTCCTAACATAACCCGAAGGGCGTTCCCGATCCCCATGGGTCGGCGACTAGCAACTGACATTATACAAATTGAAAGTGTGAATGATTTTGCCACTAACAATGCGGAAGTAATAGAAACAAGATAGCATGCATATCAAAAGAAACTTCACTGGGAGTAAAGTACCATAAGTCAAACGGGCAACAAAGCAAAAAGTACCAAAACGGGGAAAACAACCCATGTCCCTAAGGACACAACTCACCAAGTCCATGGTTCAACAACTGGATCCACCTCCAAGAGATCCTTTTCCTTTGCTCAAACCAGGAAGAAGATAATCTACAAACACACAAAGTGTCACACCCAGTTTTTCATGTTTTGGTTTTGATCTGGTTCATTGGAAATCCCGATCTTTTTCTTGGGTTTTGGGTGAGATGAATTTTGAGTTTTGAAGTTCCATCTATGTCTAATCATCCTACCCTAGGTGCCCCATAGCCTGTTTGAGAGTTTTTTGAGAAAAGGGTGGTTACTTCAAGATTTGAGCTAAACCGTGAGCCCATTTCCAGATTTAAAAACAAAATTTGTTTCTATTATAACTCATTTTTCAACATTTTTCACTCATTCCACTTTCCATTGGGCCTCCCCTGACCTATTCAAACCACCATATCCATTTGGACCTCTTAGGAACTCATAATCATGGTGGATTTGTGTTATTTATTCAGTTATTGGGCCAGCCCGTGAGCTCATTTCCAATTTTAAAAAAATATTTTGTTTCTTTTATATCTTATTCATTTTTTAATATTTTCAGTCATTCCACCTCTCACTCGAGTCCACAAACCCTAGACGCACCCCCATGTTCCATTTTCCCTCTTTGGAGCTCATCTTCATCATGGATTAGGGCATACTTCCTCAAGGTTTCTCAAATCGTCCAGATTTGAAGAGGTAATTTGGTTCTTTCATAAATCATTCTTTTTTTACTCTTTTCCCCAAAATCTTATTTCCCTGGTTCATCCAGACCTAAGGAGCCTCTCTATTGAGTTCTAAGCCATTCCCTCTCCTCTAAGGGTGTGGATATAAGGGAAGACGAAGAGTTCTTTAGTTATCAAGGCGTGTTTCCTTCTCCTTTCTCCTCCTTCCTCCCCCTCCATCCATTATTTCTTGGCTCTCTATTCCTCCCTGGTCACGCAAAACCTAAGTATATGTTATACCATTATTTTTATGGAGTTTTTTCTCATTTGGGGTTGGTATTCATAGGTTTAGGGTTTATAAACCGTCAGAAGGTGTTACTGGGTGTGTGTTTCCATTCCGCATTGGTTTTGAGGTAGGTTCTCCCAAGCACTTGCCTTTATTATTTATGTTTCATCATTTTCATATTGTTATCACCATGTATACATGTTTATTATTGTTTTACAACATTTGTATGATCTATTTAGTGTGCAAAATGGTTATTTATGCCTTGTTTTGTGTACAATGGTGTTGTTTCGTATAAACGTGCACACCGCTTTTTTAAATAAATGTTCCATTGGTTTTCGCATATGTTTTGTGATGTTTATGACCTGGTTTAACTTCATTAATAATTGTTTGGAATTCAAATTTGGCCTTATACCCTTTTTAATGTCAAATAGAGTTTGTTTTATTAAATGTTGCATGCCTCTTTTTCAGGAAAGTGCCCTGTTGGCTTTTGTGTGCTCAAGGTGATATAAAATGATTGATTTGGCTTATGAAAAATATTGGCAGAATGTGAATCAATTTTTTTGAGTTCCTTATGTGGGTTCTATTCTGGTTTTGGGTTTTAAAATGAAATGAGTATGGTTTTTTATGGTGTTTTGGCACGTGTTCCTGATAATTGGCCCGTTCGGCATCTCTATAGAAATGGATGGGTTTTGAATGTGTAACTTGAATTTTTAAGGGGTTTATGTAAATTTTTTGTTGCTTCAAATGGTGTGTTTAAACCTTTTTATAAATAGTGGAATTGGTTCTTTTGATAAATGTTGTTTTTGTGAATAATGCTTAAATGCCTATTTGGCATTTTTCTTGTAAAGTTGTTTTTCATGAGTATTCTATATTGTGTCATTGGGGTCATTTTATGAGTCATAAAATTGATTTATTAAATGATGTTGGGGTTGATAAATCTGGTTTGATATGGTATTGGTGGGTGTCTGGCCTTAAATGATCATTTTTAAATGGATTTTATGTGCAAATCCTCGTTACACTTCTTGAAATTATTTTATGAAAATTTTAAGTGGTTTATTGATCCGTGAAGGATATGTGAAACATGGTTGAGGTCTGTTTGGTGCGTGTATGATTTGGAAATTAAATTTTCTTCTGCAAAGTTTATGTCATAACATGTGGAACTTGATTGAGCACAAAGAGGGAAACCCGAGTATTTAGGTGGGAAGACATGTACTAGTATGCTAGTGATTCAGAGTGGTTCAGTCCCTGTTTCACATAGAAAGTTTGAGGATGATAAAACTAACTAAACTATGATGATGATTGTAATGGCCCAGACCTCTCTGGTCCATTCCATTGCGAAAATATGGTGTAAGAGGTGTTCCGGAAGGTCAAGGTGACTTATCTCCAACACTTTGCCAAATAACCTTATGTGAACAGTGCAACAGTAACCTTAGGTGAATAGTGCAACGATGACCTTATGTGAACAGTGTCATCAGTAACCTTATGTGAACAGTGTCATCGGTGACCTTATGTGAACAGTGTCATCGGTAGCCTTAGGTAAAAAGTGCATTGGTAACCTTAGGTGTACAGTTTCATCGGTGACCTTATGTGAACAATGTCATCGATAACCTTCCGTGAATAGTGAAATGATAACCTTAGGTGAACAGTGCAATGGGGACCTTATGTGAACAGTGTTATCGGTAACCTTAGATGAACAATTTCATCGGTGACCTTATGTGAACAGTGTCATCGGTAGCCTTAGGTGAATAGTGCATCGGTAACCTTAGGTGAATAGTGTCATCAGTGACCTTATGTGAATAGTGTCATCGGTAGCCTTAGGTGAACAGTGCAACAGTGACCTTATGTGAACAGTGGCATCAGTGACCTTATGTGAACAATGTCATCAGTAGCCTTATTTGAACAGTGTAATGGTGAGGTTCCAACGGTGAGGTTCCAACAGTGACCTCTTTCCTTTGCCAAATTTTGAGTTCATGAACATTGTTTCCAGAATGGTGAGGTTCCAATGGTGACCTCTTTACTTTTCCAAATTTTGAGTTTATAAACAGTGTTTCCAGAATGTTGAGGTTCCAATGGTGACCTCTTTCCTTTGCCAAATTTTGAGTTCATAAACAGTGTTTCCAGAACAGTGAGGTTCCAACAGTGACCTCTTTCTTTTGCCAAATTTTGAGTTTATGAACAATGTTTCCAGAGCAGTAAGGTTCCAACGGTGACATCTTTCCTTTGCCAAATTTTGAGTTCATGAATAGTATTCAAGAATGGTGAGGTTCCAATGGTGAGGTTTGTGAACAGTGTTTCCAGAATGGCGAGGTTCCAACAGTGAGGTTTCAATGGCGAGGTTCATGAACAATGTTTTTTCCTTTTCCAAATTTCGAGTTCGTGAACAGTGTTTCTAGCTTCCTACAGTTTCACCCCTTTGACGTTTCCTTTGATGTAAAATGCATTTAAAGCCTCATTTTAAGGACTCTAAGGCTAATTCAAAGGCCATAACTCCTATATTAATTTCCCTATGGCTCAGGATTCTTTTACTTGGTTAAACCACGTGGTTTAATGTGATCCGCTTTTAATGGAAAATCCAGCGTATCTTAAACCACTACTCCGTTAAATATTCTAAAGGGACAATATATCTTTTCCCTAGTTCTTACTCCTTGTTCTCGACTGTGAGATTCTCGAACCTTTCATTCTATCCCTTAGGAGTTGCACAATCAAACTTTCCTCCTTGGATTGGTTCCACTCTGTTTTGATGCAACCAAGTAGTATCGATCAATGTTCTATATAAGGTATGATCTACCGTCATTATTTTGGGTTCATATCCTTCTATTTCTCCTCACCCTTTTATGGAATTTTACCCCCATGTTCCTAATGGTCTTTTCTTGGGTGTTGGCCGATGTGGTGGTGTCTCTGCATCCTCAGGTGGAAACAGTTGTCACGGGGGGGGGGGGGGGGGGGGGGGGAGATCACAACCCATTGTGTGGCTCATTCTAGTATAAAGAACGTCAAGAACTGTTTGAGGTAGGGGATTCGTTTCATCTCTTTTCTTTTACGTGTAACTGTATAGTTAGCATGTTTTATCCCACTGGATCACAATGCAATTGACATAATAAATATTTGAACCGAATAAATAAATTGACATCGATCGTATGTTATTGCCTCTTGTTTTTATAGATAGTGTGATATCTATGATTTCTTTGTTTAGTTGTTAGTTCTTGATGGAAATTGGTAAAGAACATAAATCCGGAATTAATTGATATTTTTTTGGCTAAAGATAAAGATGCATGTAAATGAATCTGGTTCTTCTTGTTGTAATTTGATGTTAATCAAATTGGTGCAGTAAGCATGTTTAATTATTTTTGATAGCTTACTGGATATGTTTTTTGAATTTGGAACCTAAGAATAATAAATTGGTTAATCCAAGATGGATTAAAGAACTAGTTGTTTGGTAAAAGATAATTCCTTGTAGGGTTCTAAGTTACCCTCTTGATTGTTTAAGGGTCAAGAGACCAATTGATATGATGTTTACTTTCTTGGTGCTTGTGTTGTGATGTGAGCCTGGATGGCTATTTTGATATGTGGGGGCATGGAGGCCTACTGGTTATGGCAACAGTTGACGCCTATAGTGGCGAGATGCATCGGGTTATGCATGTGGGTGTGGGGGTGGACACCATGGATGATGAAATGGGTTGGATGTGAATGTTTGGATTCTTATTGATTTGTATTGGTCGTTTATCTTATTTACTTTCCCCACTGCTCAAGGCATCTGGTCTTACGTACCCTTCTCCCGAAAGGGGTGAAGACGCGCGAGGTATGCCACATGCATTCTGTGTTTAGCTTCTCAAAGGGAGGATGGGTCTATGCTTTTTCTATAAGCGACAAAGGCTCGACGGGTAGTTCATCTAATCACCGTGTTGAGACCCCTTGTGTTTAGTAGCTTAGAATGTTTTTCTAGAATGCCTGAGAATATGGGAAAGTAATAATGTTGTTAATAAATGATTTAATAAATTATGTTAACCCAAGGGGTTGGAGCTTGCTGGGACGCAATGATGAGGTTACAATTTAAAGGGACAATGGACTTTGGGTGTGATGCTAATGAAATTTAATGTGGAATTATTGATGGTTAATTAATGTTTAAATAATTAATTAATGTAAAGTGAAACTGAAAAAAAAGGGAATGAAGTAATGTAATAAAGCTCTGTAAATGGTTGTATGCTTATAGGATACCTAGTCTCAAAAGTTGAAGCCGGGAGTCCGAGAGACATTAGATGCAGTTGAGTCTAAGACTAGGTTATGCCCATAGTGTGGTTGTGAGATATAGTATATTCTGTAATTTTTGTGTTTCTATATGAAACTCCACACTGTCAGTTAGGGTAACTGACACCCCAGATATTCTGAGCCCTGAGGGTGTTTTACCCAACATTCTGGTGGGAGGATGGATGGCTGACTACCCCCTTTGGCCCCACTCTCTTCTCTTGGTAGATACTTGTGCTGGTAGGCACAGTGGTTAGTTTTCCCCATATATGTGTGTAGAGGGCTGTAATGGCTTGTGGTTATTCACACACATATATTTTGAATATAGTATCCTATGGACTACTATAGGTGTAATGTGTATAGGCTGTGATGGCTTGATGATTCTTACTCGGTGTGTGGGATGTAATGGCTTGAGGTATAATGTCCAATGTATGATACACGTTATGCGAGCTATGGTGGATCCTAAAAACTACCTGGTTACTTTCTTGTGTGGACGTGGTGGTTTTGTTGCACGAGGTGCATGTTTTGGTGCTTCGCCCAGTTGTCTGCGGGCAAGCCTTTTTGGAGAGAGATGCTCAGGACGTGAGACGTTGGGGAAAAGCGGAAAACCAGTGGGGAAGTAGTAGCGGGGTACCCTTGATATTCTTTATTATATTATATACTCTTGTATGTGTTACTTGGTGAGAGTATCCATGGTGAGTTTGGGAACTTAGTATACCTATTTAGGCGACGAGTTAGTTTCACTTGTTGTTCACTGTGCTTTAGCATGCTTTCTTTACTTTTTCACTAGAGGATCTGGGGAGGATCCTACTGAGTATACTATTATACTCACCCTATGTATATATAAACTATCTTTTAGGTCACTTGGAGCAGGTTGGAGATCAGGCTGGTTTCTACTAACTTGGGGTTGCAGGAGATGTTCGGGCTTGTGGATGCTGCTGTTTTTACTTTCTTTTGGGTATTTACAGTTTTTCCCCCTTCAGCTGTAGTAGTTTTGCATGACATTACATATGTGTACTTGGGTTTTCTTTTATATTTTAGTATGAGTTGGAGTTGGTTGGTTTCTATCTTATATCTCTCTTCCACATGTGTTCCCTTAGAGGGCAATGCCTCCAATCTGTGTATTTACTATACCCTCGGTGCTAGTCGCCAACCCGGGGCCTACTGGAGGTGGGACTCGGGGGTCATTATCTCCCTTCTCACATTACCGGCCTAGGATGGGTACACTTTGTGGTGAGGGGGTCGTAACATAGTGGTATCAGAGCTCTGGTTGAGGGATAGGATGTAGTTTGGAGTTAGGAACATGTGAGGTTGCATGGGTTGGTAGGGAAACAGTGTCAGTTAAGTTTATGGGTTTCACAGCAGTCCCTATGTATATGGGTTTTTGTATGTCATAGGAGACCATAATGAAGGGATTTGGGTACTCTATAGAGGGGTTAAATCCCTTCAACCTTTAAAAAAAGAGTTCAATAATCAAATTATATTTATTTTTGTAATATAAATTGTGTTACCTCATGTTATTATTTTTTCACTACTGTATTTATGTAATCTAAATTAAATGTTAAACCACTTTTTTGGATAATGAATTATGCACGTGCTGATGCTCTCAATCCCAAGGAACAACAGGTTTCTCAACCTACTACTACTCCCAATGTAGAGGAATAATGACCTTCTACACATGACAATGCTACCAGTATAGATAAATAACATATTGATGATGTTGAATTTTAGGAAATAGTATATGTTGAATAACTGATGCTTCAAAAAAAAAAACAGGAGCATCGTAGTGTGATGGTTTTAGCAAAAATTATTAAGGAAAAAAGAAAAGACATCAAATTCAAGGTGGGATTGAATGCGTGAAGCCAACCCGTTAACCCCAAAAAGGCCATGTTTAGTAGTTACATTGGGATTATCACGCAAAAATGTGTGATAATTGATGTAGATTCATGACATAATGTTATTCCCATTATTAAGGCACTTATTTGGGAAGAGATTATGGTAACATTATGATATCCTTTCATTATTTTACTAAAAAATAAATTAATGAATCATTGACTCACTCTTCATCATCCCTTGAAGAGTGCATTTATAGTATATGAATCTCATAATAAATATGTATTAATGCTTGATGTAAGTATTCACATAGGCTTTATATAATGACCATGCTTTTCTTATATTACTATTACATCATTTTAAAGATAAAAAAATATAATAGTGTTAGAAAACCAGGATCCAAAGGTTTAGTGTATTTGGAAAATTAGGACCAAACATAATATTTACATAATAAAACATAAACATTATTTAATTACTTCTTCTATATATTATTAATGGACCTTTTTTTATTCTTAGGACAACAAATCACCTGAGGATATACATCAAATAAAGGGGTGAGCTAAAAGTCCAGTAAGAGGATAGATAATAACATGAATCAATATTATATGGGTGAGTATAATCATTATCGTCATAAAATAAGAATGGGATCATCATCATAATCATGAGAGGAAGCATTATATAAAGTCATCAAATTTGGCAATGCATAAAAATGAAACATCATTTTTTAGTGGTCAACTACCATGCATAGTTGTGAACAAATCTCTCATCTTTTTCATGCATAACATATATGTATACCCATCACATCATCATTGTGAAGAAATATAGCATCATGTTTATGAATAATTCATATTATCTCATGAGATACATCACATTACCCAATGCATTGGATCACTATATAATTTTGGGTGCACCCGCCACATCATAACATTTACATAATCATGCTTGCCATATAGAACATATATCAATCATGGACATAAAATAACCAAAAGAAAGGAAATGGGTTTCCTAAGAAATTCATAAATAATACATTCATGAATAAACTTTTGGGTTCCCAAAAGAAAAGTTAATAACATACTTGGTATAAGAATCATCAATATTGAGTGAACAATAAACATTCTCAAGAAAATTAAAAAGGTGTATTTTTTTAGAAAGAAGAGCTATTTTGGAAAAATATTTGGATTTTTCATAAAATAAGATTTTAAACATTTATATCCTCTAAAATAAAATGGAACTTAAATTTTAAGAACATAATATGAAAATTCATACCGTGGAAGAGAGAATAACCTAAAGAAAGTAATTGGGTTTGAGAATCCCCTTACCTTATGTCCAAATGCTTTCTTCACTTTAATATCTTGGATAATCAAATTAGATCCATTAATTAATAAATCCAAAATTAAATATACATTTATTTTATTCATTATAATTTTATTAAGTTCGTTTATGTCTATTTTTATTTTAGGGTTCAATTTCATCGGTCGGGAGTGTTCATTTTCTTGGTTTTGATGATCGGTTCACTTGTATACATGTATGGAAGATCATGTAAAATGGGGATAATTATCCAAAATTTAAATTATATTTTGTTAGTGAAATTATAGAAATTTAAATGGTATTATATATTATTTTATTTTTAGATATGAGTATGATTCATTAGATAAAATATTAATGATAATCGTTTAGTTTAATTTTGGCAGTTTTCAATCACAATGAACTCGACTTGTTTTACTATTTAATAATATGTATATATGTTAGTTATAGAGCATTAAAATATGTTTAAACCATTATAATGGTTTTATTACTAGACTTTAAGGTGGTAAAATAAAATGAAAACACATCATCCATGATGGAAATAAATCGATACACCACAGACGATGCTTTCATTTTTAGAATAAAAGGGAGAGGAGTAGAGTTTTGATGATGGATTATTCCATTAACCTAAAACAATTATAATATATATCAGTTAATGGAGTTATCATTCCACTTGTACAAGGGGTGATGAGGATAAAATAAGAAAAGAAAAGAAAATGATAAAAAATTAAAAGAAAAGAAAGAGGGTTTTACCTCTAGAATTCATCTCCTTAAGAACCTCCTTAGAGAGGTTGGTTTTGGTCTTTTATTGAGAAAAAAACAACCTGGATGTAGGGTAGGGGATTGGGAAGAGGATTTGGTAGAAATTGGATAATATTCAAGGTTTTTGAGGTGTGAGGATAAGGAGTGTTGAGGGGAAATATTTATAGTGGAGGAGAGAGAGGTGTTTTTTGATTATTTATTCATTAGTTTATTATTTTGGCTAAAGACTATGAATAGTTTAAATATTATCACTAAATATATTAAAACAATGAAGGATAGTTTGAAATTATGGTCTTACATCATACATACATCATCTATGAATCAATAATTCATGTATTTGTTAAATACCGTAAATTACCATATTTCACTATTTACAAAAATTCAACTATTTTAGAAAAATCCCAAAAATTCACCCTAACCATTTTTCTATGTTTAGAATTAAAATATTGAATCCAATTTATGAAAATAATTTTCTAAATATGATAAATATATTTTTTAAATAAAATCATCATTTATTCTAAAAATATCGATTTTAAAATTTTAATCCAATTTTATGAAAATAATTTTTTTAATCATTATATTAATTATAAAATTATAAATAAATATTTATTACTTAAAAAATACCAATACTTAATTTATCATTTCTAAAATGTTTATTTACTTATACCATGAAATAAATGTATCATATTTCCATTCATAAGATATATAAATTTTATTTATACTTTAATAGGTGAGGTTGGTATTCTATTGGTAGAATTACTATTCTTAATGGTCACATTACTATTCCAAAGGTTAAGTTACTATTCCATTGGTATAGGTTCCTCAACTTCTAAAAATACCTATTCTTCTATAAATTCTTCATTTATAAAGTTTTTTTTTGTTTCCTCTATGTGATTTATATTACATGGCATAATTATAATAAGGGAGTTTCCATTGATAAAATTCTGAGTTATTAGACTCTTCCCCCCTTATGAAATTTGTAACACCCCAAGCTTCTACGGTACGCTTCTCTTTGAATAATGCAATAGCGTGTGTTGTACGCAACATCGAGTTCTAACACACACCACAACCAATCAAACTAGCCGTTATGAATAGTAATACCTAATTTTTAAAATTTTATACATTTTATATTTCAAAATGGACTTCATTTTTATATTCGTAATATCGAAATTATCCTAGGGTGAAATTTTGGTACTTTTCAGATAACTTTAATATTTTGATGAATAGTGAAAATTACTAAATTTTAATTAAAAACAACTTATTTAATAAAAATAATTAATAGTGATAAATTATGAATTTGAGTGGTTTTAAAGTATATTTAGAATATATTTTTACCATTTAATACAATGTTGGTCATTGGACTTAATTTCATAATTAAACTGAACATAAACAAGTATCAATCTTTTGATAGTTATTATATCTTAAAAACACGATTTTTGTTTTGACAGTGGGAATTAATTTTAAATTAACTTCTACCACTTCTGTGTTTTGAATTTGAAAAAATGTATTCCATATTTGGAATCAGAATTTCCAAATTGTGTAAATAGGTAACGTTTATTTTTAGACATTTTGAATAATTACTTCGGTAAATATTTTATTTACCATGGTTAAAGGGTAAATCCGGTAAATAAGGGTTAAAAAATAATACTAAATTACCCTAAAACGTGTCCTAACCTTATTGGTGGATACATGTCCGACAATGGGAATCTTTGGGTCGATTTTGGGACCCCATGGAGCCACTTGTAGGTGATAGGGACACATTATTTTAATTAAGTTAAAATAAATACAAAAATGACATAAGTATATATCTTTTAGAAAAACAATATTTACATAGGGTTATATATGTTGGATTTTCGACTATAAATATCCATTAGAAAGATAAAAAGATTTTTCTACATAGTTATATTTTATTTATAATTTTTAGACATTAAATAATATAATTTATTAATGACACAATGATGATGTAGTAATTACCATAATAGTGAGAAATTAAAATAATTGATATTATAAATACCCAAATAAATATAATTTGAGACTTTTTATAAATTAAAATAATTTTATAGGTTAATATGATATGTTAGGAATAATTTAATTAACTTTTTTTGAAGTAATCATTCTGTTATGATTTTTAAAAAAATCAACTATTGAATAGTGTCAAAATTGACATAAAAGAGTTTTTAAAACAAATATTCACTACTAGAAAAGGGGGAATTGGAGCCCCCCAGACTCGGGCGACCGCCATTGGCGGTCGCTAAAGCTAACCAATAGCGACCGCCAATGGCGGTCGCTAACCTACATAAAAAAAAGGGGGGCTTCTGCGCCCCCCCCCCCCCCCCCCCCCCCGCGCCCCCTCCCTCCCTCGCCGCCCTCTGTCGCCGCCCTCCCCTCCCCCGCCGCCCAGCCTCCCCCGCCGCCCGGCCTCCCCCGCCACCCGGCCTCCCCCGCCGCCCGGCCTCCCCCGCCGCCCGCCCTTCCTCGCTGCCTGCCCTCCGGCCTCCGCCCTCCGGCCTCCGCCCTCCGCCCTCCGGCCTCCGGCCGCCGCCCTCCGGCCTCCGGCCTCTCGGCCCTCCCCCCTCCCCACCCCGGACGGCACCCGCACCCCGGACAGCCCCCGCCGCGCACTCCGGACCGCCCCCCGCACCCCGGACGCCTCCCCGCACCCCGGACAGCACCCCCCCGCGCACTCCGGACCGCCCCCCCGCACCCCGGACGCCTCCCCGCACCCCGGACAGCCCCCCCTGCACTCGGACACCCCCCTCCGAACCCGGACAGCCCCCCCGCACCCCGGACAGCCCCCCCGCACTCGGACACCCCCCCTCCGAACCCGGACAGCCCCCCCGCACCCCGGACAGGCCCCCCGCACCCCGGACACCCCCGCACCCCGAACACCCCTGAGGCATGTCAGGGGAAGAGGCAGAAAATCCACATCATCCATCTGAGGCATCTACGTCTCAGGGTCGAGGTATGTTTGAATGTCATTGTCTATATTTTTTATGTAATTAACACACACACACACACACACATATATATATATATATATATATATATAACATTTGTCAATTTATATATAAAATTGTTTTCAACAGGATCAGACTTGGCTGCTTCTTCCTCTCGCAGGAGAGGCCCTGGTCGTGGCATATTATCATGGAATTCCGACACGACGATAGATGTTTCATTTGATGAGGTATTTCATCCCGTGGGACCGAATGCCCCGGCATTTATTCGTCAGCTGGGTCATATCATACGTGACCCACATCGATTTCCATTGACCACGCGTGATTGGGCTTCTATCTCTCAGGACACATTAGATCGTCTATGGAGGGAGGTTCATGTAAGAAAATAATTTTACTTTATTTTCTATTTATAAAGAATACTAATATGTTTGATTATTTTTTTTATAGCAAAATTTGAAAGTATGCCCTGAAGAGTTTCGGCCCGTGTGTATGAGCAAATGCCGTAAGCTGTGGAAAGATTATAAAGGCAAAGTGAAGAGGGACCACTGGGTACCAAATGTGGGTGCCCTTGACATTTTGGAAAAAGTCCCGAGAGGTGTCCTCCCGGCTCAGTGGCGTGACTTGGTTGCATATTGGTCTACTGAGGGTGTTGCGGTTTGTATATTAATTATTTTGCTGTATATATATTTTCAAGAATATGTGATTTGTTTGAAATTTGAATGAATTGAATGTAGGAGGTGTCAACACACCATTCGGAGAATCGAGCGTTGCAGGGACCAGCTCACAGGCTCGGGACTCGTCACGTGTCTCAGATCCGACATGAGGTATATATTATTCATTTTTTAATTTATTAATTAATATGGTTTTGTGTTTATATTCTTTTAATATACAGTTGCGAGGGCAAGGTGCAGCAACTGATAAAATGTCGGTGTGGATAAGGACTCGTGATCGCAATGATCCAGAGGTTGCAGCATTGATAGTAAGTGTCTGTACTTACCAATAATTACATAAATCTATATATTAACATATATATATATTTATATATATTTAAATATTTCACAGGATCAATTTGAAGCTGAGTTAGAACATCTGCCAGAGGACCAGCGACAACTTCCCATGCGACGGGATGAGATCTTTCATCGCATTATTGGTCGGGACGGGCATGGCTATAGTTTGACCTATGGAGCAGGGATTCCTCGTTCTGTAGTGTCACGCGCTGCGGTTGTCGGTCCTGCTGTTGCTCATATGACACAGCAGATGTCAGATTTTGAGGCACGGCTGCGCGCTTCCGAGGAGACAAATGCGCAATTGACAGCTGAGGTTAGAGCACTGCGGGAATATGTGCGTCGAGCTGATGATACAAGGGATCATACGACGCAGGTATATACTGTATTTATTTATTTAATTTAAATTATTTTTGTTATTAAAATATTTATAATGTTTATTTGTTGTAGGCACCTGGCCCACCAGAAGGAGGTAGCAATGATGACAACGCGTGACGCACCATATATTCACGAGATATGTTTTTTGTTTTTACTGGTAGGGTTGACATTGATGTACTGTATTTATCCATTTAAGTAATGCATTATTACCATCCATGGTGGTCTTTTAAATATTTTATACACATATTGAGTTATTGATCAGATAATCTTGAATGATTCTACATTTGAAAAAGTCGAACTAATTCCAACAGATCAATAAATCTGATATTATAGATTATGTATTATCCAATATATTTTTTATAAATTTCTGTATGGTATCGATAAAAGAAATATGTATTAATTAGATGTTATCACTTTTATTTTTCACTTTTGTAATCAATGGGATGGCCTTTGCACCCCCGGAGAGCCCCCCGCACCCCCGTACAGCCCCCCGCACCCCCGTACACCCCCCCCCCCCCCCCGCACCCCCGTACAGCCCCCCGCACCCCCATACAGCCCCCCCCGCACCCCCGTACAGCCCCCCCGCACCCCCGTACAGCCCCCCTGCACCCCCGTACAACCCCCCGCACCCCCGTACTGCCCCCCGCCACCCCCGTACAGGCCCCCGCCACCCCCGTACAGCCCCCCGCACCCCCGTACAGCCCCCCCGCACCCCCGTACAGCCCCCCGCACCCCCGTAAAACCCCCCGCACCCCCGTACAGCCCCCCGCCACCCCCGTACAGCCCCCCGCACCCCCGTACAGCCCCCCGATTGTGTCCTTTTCAGCAGCGCGGCGCGCGCTGAAATGGCGCGTTGGGGGGTCAAAACCACCCGAACGACCTCCGAATGCCACGAAACCGTACGACAACATCCGGGGCGTGAATTGTGAATGGTTGGCTAGACGGAACCTCATTCGGAGGTGCCGTTTGAACGCGGCGGCCGGAAACGCGTTTCCGGCGCCCTAAAACACCAAAACGGCGTGCGGCGGTCCAATTCGGAGAAAACGTGCTCCGAACGACCTGAAACCGCACGGAAACGATAGAAATATTATTCCTGAGATGCAGGAGGAGGCCGCACATCCATCGGACGTGCGGTGCGCGCGGCACGTCCGATTGTGTCGTTTTCAGCAGCGCGGCGCGCGCTGAAATGGCGCGTTGGGGGGTCAAAACCACCCGAACGACCTCTGAATGCCACGAAACCGTACGAAAACATCCGGGAGTGAATTGTGAAATGGTCGGCCAGACGACACCTCATTCGGAGGTTCCGTGTGACCGCGGCGGCCGAAAACGCGTTTTCGGCACCATTAAACACCAAAACGGCGTGTGGCGGTCCAATTCGGAGCAAACGTGCTCCGAACGACCTGAAACCGCACGGGAACGATAGAAATATTATTCCTGAGATGCAGGAGTAGGCCGCACGTCCATCGGACGTGCGGTGCGCGCGGTACGTCCAATTGTGTCGTTTTCAGCAGCGCGGCGCGCGCTGAAATGGCGCGTTGGGGGGTCAAAACCACCTGAACGACCTCTGAATGCCACGAAACCGTACGACAACATCCGGGGCGTGAATTGTGAAATGGTCGGCTAGACGACACCTCATTCGGAGGTGCCGTGTGACCGCGGCGGCCGGAAACGCGTTTCCGGCGCCATTAAACACCAAAACGGCGTGCGGCGGTCCCATTCGGAGCAAACGTGCTCCGAACGACCTGAAACCGCACGGGAATGATAGAAATATTATTTCTGAGATGCAGGAGGAGGCCACACGTCCATCAGACGTGCGGTGCGCGCGGCACGTCCGATTGTGTCCTTTTCAGCAGCGCGGCGCGCGCTGAAATGGCGCGTTGGGGGGTCAAAACCACCCGAACGACCTCCGAATGCCACGAAACCGTACGACAACATCCGGGGCATGAATTGTGAAATGGTCGGCCAGAAGGCACCTCATTCGGAGGTGCCGTGTGACCGCGGCGGCCGAAAACGCGTTTCCGGCGCCATTAAACACCAAAACGGCGTGCGGCGGTCCAATTCGGAGCAAACGTGCTCCGAACGACCTTAAACCGAACGGGAACGATAGAAATATTATTACTGAGATGCAGGAGGAGGCCGCACGTCCATCGGATGTGCGGTGCCCACGACACGTCCGATTGTGTCCTTTTCAGCAGCGCGACGCGCGCTGAAATGGCGCGTTGGGGGGTCAAAACTACCCGAACGACCTCCGAATGCCACGAAACCGTACGAAAACATCCGAGGCGTGAATTGTGAAATGGTCGGATAGACAGAACCTCATTCGGAGGTGCCGTTTGACCGCGGCGGCCGGAAATGCGTTTCCGGCGCCCTAAAACACCAAAACGGCGTGCGGCGGTCCAATTCGGAGCAAACGTGCTCCGAACGACCTGAAACCGCACGGGAACGATAGAAATATTATTCCTGAGATGCAGGAGGAGGCCGCACATCCATCGGACGTGCGGTGCGCGCGGCACGTCTGATTGTGTCGTTTTCAGCAGCGCGGCGCGCGCTGAAATGGCGCGTTGGGGGGTCAAAACCACCCGAATGACCTCCGAATGCCACGAAACCGTACGACAACATCCGGGGCGTGAATTGTGAAATGGTCGGCCAGACGGCACCACATTCGGAGGTGCCGTGTGACCGCGGCGGCCGAAAACGCGTTTCCGGCGCCATTAAACACCAAAACGGCATGCGGCGGTCCAATTCGGAGAAAACGTGCTCTGAACGACCTGAAACCGCACGAAAACGATAGAAATATTATTCCTGAGATGCAGGAGGAGGCCGCACATCCATCGGACGTGCGGTGCGCGCGGCACGTCCGATTGTGTCGTTTTCAGCAGCGCGGCGCGCGCTGAAATGGCGCGTTGGGGGGTCAAAACCACCCGAACGACCTCCGAATGCCACGAAACCGTACGACAACATCCGGGGCGTGAATTGTGAAATGGTCGGCTAGAAGGAACCTCATTCGGAGGTTCCGTGTGACCGCGGCGGCCGGAAACGCGTTTCCGGCACCATTAAACACCAAAACGGCGTGCGGTGGTCCAATTCGGAGCAAACGTGCTCCGAACGACCTGAAACCGCACGGGAACGATAGAAATATTATTCCTGAGATGCAGAAGTAGGCCACACGTCCATCGGACGTGCGGTGCGCGCGGCACGTCCGATTGTGTCCTTTTCAGCAGCGCGGCGCGCGCTGAAATGACGCGTTGGTGGGTCAAAACCACCCGAACGATCTCCGAATGCCACGAAACCATACGAAAACATCCGGGGCATGAATTGTGAAATTGTCGGCCAGACGGAACCTCATTCGGAGGTGTCGTGTGACCGCGGAGGCCGAAAACGCGTTTCCGGCGCCATTAAACACCAAAACGGCGTGCGACGGTCCAATTCAGAGCAAACGTGCTCCGAACAACCTGAAACCGCACGGGAACGATAGAAATATTATTCCTGAGATGCAGGGGGAGGCCGCACGTCCATCGGACGTGCGGTGCGCGCGGCACGTCCGATCGTGTCCTTTTCAGCAGCGCGGCGCGCGCTGAAATGGCGCGTTGGGGGGTCAAAACCACCCGAACGACCTCCGAATTCCACGAAACCGTACGACAACATCCGGGGCGTGAATTGTGAAATGGTCGGCCAGACGGCACCTCATTCGGAGGTGCCGTTTGACCGCGGCGGCCGGAAACGCGTTTCCGGCGCCCTAAAACATCAAAACGGCGTGCGGCGGTCTAATTCGGAGCAAACGTGCTCCGAACGACCTAAAACCGCATGGGAACGATAGAAATATTATTACTGAGATGCAGGAGGAGGCCGCACGTCCATCGGACGTGCGGTGCGCGCGGCACGTTTGATTGTGTCGTTTTCAGAAGCGCGGCGCGTGCTGAAATGGCGCGTTGGGGGGTCAAAACCACCCGAACGACCTCCGAATGCCACGAAACCGTACGACAACATCCGGGGCGTGAATTGTCAAATGGTCGGCTAGACGGCACCTCATTCGGAGGTGCCGTGTGACCGCGGCGGCCAAAAATGCGTTTCCGGCGCCACTAAACACCAAAACGGCGTGCGGCGGTCCAATTCGGAGCAAACATGCTCCGAACGACCTGAAACTGCACGGGAACGGTAGAAATATTATTCCTGAGATGCAGGAGAAGGCCGCACGTCCATCAGACGTGCGGTGCGCGCGGCACGTCCGATTGTGTCGTTTTCAGCAGCGCGGCGCGCGCTGAAATGACGCGTTGGGGGGTCAAAACCACCCGAACGACCTCCGAATGTCACGAAACCGTACGACAACATCTGGGGCGTGAATTGTGAAATGGTCGGCCAGACGGCACCTCATTCGGAGGTGCCGTGTGACCGCGGCGTCCGGAAACGCGTTTCCGGCGCCATTAAACACCAAAACGGCGTGCGGCGGTCCAATTCGGAGAAAAAGTGCTCCGAACGACCTGAAACCGCACGAGAACGATAGAAATATTATTCCTGAGATGCAGGAGGAGGCCACACGTCCATCGGACGTGCGGTGCGCGCGGCACGTCCGATTGTGTCCTTTTCAGCAGCGCGGCGCGCGCTGAAATGGCGCGTTGGGGGGTCAAAACCACCCGAACGACCTCCGAATGCCACGAAACTGTACGACAACATCCGTGGCATGAATTGTGAAATGGTCGGCCTGACGGCACCTCATTCGGAGGTGCCGTGTGACCGCGGCGGCCGGAAACGCGTTTCCGGCGCCATAAAACACCAAAACGGCGTGCGGCGGTCCCATTCGGAGCAAACGTGCTCCGAACGACCTGAAACCGCACGAGAACGATAGAAATATTATTCCTGAGATGCAGGAGGAGGCCGCACGTCCATCAGACGTGCGGTGCGCGCGGCACGTCCGATTGTGTCCTTTTCAGCAGCGCGACGCGCTTTGAAATGGCGCGTTGGGGGGTCAAAACCACCCGAACAACCTCCGAATGCCACGAAACCGTACGACAACATCCGGGGCGTGAATTGTAAAATGGTCGGCCAGACGGCACCTCATTCGGAGGTGCCGTGTGACCGCGGCGGCCGGAAACGCGTTTCCGGCGCCATTAAACACCAAAACGGCGTGCGGCGGTCCAATTCGGAGCAAACGTGCTCCGAACGATCTGAAACCGCACGGAAACGATAGAAATATTATTCCTGAGATGCAGGAGGAGGCCGCACGTCCATCGGACGTGCGGTGCGCGCGGCACGTCCGATTGTGTCCTTTTCAGCAGCGCGGCGCAGACTGAAATTGCGCGTTGGGGGGTCAAAACCACCCGAACGACCTCCGAATGCCACAAAACCGTACGACAACATCCGGGGAATGAATTGTGAAATGTTCGTCCAGACGGAACCTCATTCGGAGGTGCCGTTTGACCGTGGCTGCCGGAAACGCGTTTCCGGCGCCCTAAAACACCAAAACGGCGTGCGGCGGTCCAATTCGGAGCAAACGTGCTCCGAACGACCTGAAACCGCACAGGAACAATAGAAATATTATTCCTGAGATGCAGGAGGAGGCCACACGTCCATCAGACATGCGGTGCGCGCGGCACGTCTGATTGTGTCGTTTTCAGCAGCGCGGCGCGCGCTGAAATGGCGCGTTGGGGGGTCAAAACCACCCGAACGACCTCTGAATGCCACGAAACCATACGAAAACATCCGGGGCGTGAATTTTGAAATGGTCGGAGAGACGGCACCTCATTCGAGGTGCCGTGTGACCGCGGCGGCCGAAAACGCGTTTCCGGCGCCATTAAACACCAAAACGGCGTGCGACGGTCCAATTCGGAGCAAACGTGCTCCGAACGACCTGAAACCGCACGAGAACGATAGAAATATTATTCCTGAGATGCAGGAGGAGCCGCACGTCCATCGGACGTGCAGTGCGCGCGGCACGTCCGATTGTGTCCTTTTCAGCAGCGCGACGCGCGCTGAAATGGCGCGTTGGGGGGTCAAAACCACCCGAACGACCTCCGAATGCCACGAAACCGTACGAAAACATCCGGGCATGAATTGTGAAATGGTCGGCCAGACGACACCTCATTCGGAGGTGCCGTGTGACCGCGGCGGCCGAAAACGCGTTTCCGGCGCCATTAAACACCAAAACGGCGTGCGACGGTCTAATTCAGAGCAAACGTGCTCCGAACGACCTGAAACTGCACGGGAACGATAGAAATATTATTCCTGAGATGAAAGAGGAAGCCTCACGTCCATCGGACGTGCGGTGCACGCGGCACGTCCGATTGTGTCGTTTTCAGCAGCGCGGCGCGCGCTGAAATGGCGCTTTGGGGGGGTCAAAACCACCCGAACAACCTCCGAATGCCACGAAACCGTACGAAAACATCCGGGGCGTGAATTGTGAAATGGTCGGCCAGACGGCACCTCATTCGGAGGTTCCGTGTGACCGCGGCGGCCGGAAACGCGTTTCCGGCGCCATTAAACACCAAAACGGCGTGCGGCGGTCCAATTCGGAGAAACGTGCTCCGAACGACCTGAAACCACACGGGAACGATAGAAATATTATTCCTGAGATGCAGGAGGAGGCCACACGTCCATCGGACGTGCGGTGCGCGCGGCACGTCCGATTGTGTCCTTTTCAGCAGCGCGGCGCGCGCTGAAATGACGCGTTGGGGGGTCAAAACCACCCGAACGACCTCCGAATGCCACGAAACCGTACGACAACATCCGGGACATGAATTGTGAAATGGTCGGCCTGACGGAACCTCATTCGGAGGTGCCGTGTGGCCCCGGTGTCCGGAAACGCGTTTCCGGCGCCATAAAACACCAAAACGGCGTGCGGCGGTCCCATTCGGAGCAAACGTGCTCCGAACGACCTGAAACCGCACGGGAACGATATAAAGATTATTACTGAGATGCAGGAGGAGGCCGCACGTCAATCGGACGTGCGGTGCGCGCGGCACGTCCGATTGTGTCCTTTTCAGCAGCGCGGCGCGCGCTGAAATGGCGCGTTGGGGGGTCAAAACCACCCGAACGACCTCCGAATGCCACAAAACCGTACAACAACATCCGGGGCGTGAATTGTGAAATGGTCGGCCAGACGGCACCTCATTCGGAGGTGCCGTGTGACCGCGGCGGCCGAAAACGCGTTTCCGGCGCCATTAAACACCAAAACGGCGTGCGGCGGTCCAATTCGGAGCAAACGTGCTCCGAACGACCTGAAACCGCACGGGAACGATAGAAATATTATTCCTGAGATGCAGGAGGAGGCCGCACGTCCATCGGACGTGCGGTGCGCGCGGCACGTCCGATTGTGTCCTTTTCAGCAGCGCGGCGCGCGCTGAAATGACGCATTTTGGGGTCAAAACCACCCGAACGACCTACGAATTCCACGAAACCGTACGACAACATCCGGGGCGTGAATTGTGAAATGGTCGGCCAGACGGAACCTCATTCGGAGGTGCCGTTTGACCGCGGCGGCTGGAAACGCGTTTCCGGCGCCCTAAAACACCAAAACGGCGTGCGGCGGTCCAATTCGGAGAAAACGTGCTCCGAACGACCTGAAACCGCACAGGAACAATAGAAATATTATTCCTGAGATGCAGGAGGAGGCCGCACGTCCATCGGACATGCAGTGCGCGCGGCACGTCTGATTGTGTCGTTTTCAGCAGCGCGGCGTGCGCTGAAATGGCGCGTTGGGGGGTCAAAACCACCCTAACGACCTCCGAATGCCACAAAACCGTACGACAACATCCGGGGAGTGAATTGTGAAATGGTCGGCCAGACGGCACCTCATTCGGAGGTGCCGTGTGACCGCGGCGGCCGAAAATGCGTTTCCGGCGCCATTAAACATCAAAACGGCGTGCGGCGGTCCAATTCGGAGAAAACGTGCTCCGAACGACCTGAAACCGCACGGGAACGATAGAAGTATTATTCCTGAGATGCAGGAGGAGGCCGCACGTCCATCGGACGTGCGGTGCGCGCGACACGTCCGATTGTGTCCTTTTCAGCAGCGCGGCGCGCGCTGAAATGGCGCGTTGGGGGGGTCAAAACCACCCGAACGACCTCCGAATGCCACGAAAACATACGACAACATCCGGGGCATGAATTGTAAAATGTTCGGACAGACGGCACCTCATTCGGAGGTGCCGTTTGACCGCGGCTGCCGGAAACGCGTTTCCGGCGCCCTAAAACACCAAAACGGCGTGCGGCGGTCCAATTCGGAGCAAACGTGCTCCGAACGACCTGAAACCGCACGGAAACGATATAAATATTATTCCTGAGATGCAGGATGAGGCCGCACGTCCATCGGACGTGCGGTGCGCGCGGCACGTCTGATTGTGTCGTTTTCAGCAGCGCGGCGCGTGCTGAAATGGCGCGTTGGGGGGTCAAAACCACCCGAACGACCTCCAAATGCCACGAAACCGTACGACAAAATCCGGTGCGTGAATTGTGAAATGGTCGGCCAGACGGAACCTCATTCAGAGGTGCCGTGTGACCGCGGCGGCCGAAAACGCGTTTCCGGCGCCATAAAACACCAAAACGGCGTGCGGCGGTCCCATTCGGAGCAAACGTGCTTCGAAAGACCTGAAATGAGATTATTTCTCAAATCGAAGTTTTTAAATTATTATAGCACAATGATTTGATATTATATATATATTAAATATATATTAAAACATTTAAAATATTATATATATATATATATATATTTAAAATATTGTATTTAATAGTATATATATGAATATTTATATATATATATATATTTATATATTCAATTCAATAAAAAAAATTTTAAATTTTTTTTTTTTAGAATAGCGACCGCCATAGGCGGTCGCTATAGGGTGCCCGGCAGGGGGCTTCAGCGACCGCTTTGCGGTCGCTGAAGGCCGATCTGCCGGCCTTCTATAGCGACCGCCATTGGCGGTTGCTAAAAGCCTCTAGCGACGAGGCAACAGCGACCACCAGTGGCGGTCGCTGAGCGGCCGCTAAAGGCCTTTAGCGACCGCCATTGGCGGTCGCTAATGGCCTTATTTTCAGTAGTGATTATATTATTAATTGATAATAAATTCCTAAAAATCTAAGTATCATCCAAGAGACTTATATAATGATATTTGTATCATTAATGGACCACTTTGGGGTCTCTTGGATGTATATATTAAGTTTATTAACCATATAATATAAAAATACAAAGAGACATTGTAAAAGTGAAACTAATTAACTAAGAGTTAATACTTAAAGATAAGGTTACTATAGTAACCCAAACCTATCTAAATCCAATTGGTTGAGTGGTTTTAGACCTATCCCCACCTTAATATTTAAACAATCCACTTTGGAGCCATTATAAACCGAATATGAATTTATTATAAAATAATATTTCTAGCCTTTCCAAAGGTGCCCCTCACCCCTCTTATAAAAGGGAACTCCTCCTTCTCATTAATTTACACCTTAAAAGCCTTTTGGTTCGGACAACCCCTGCTCAAATACTCTCTCAACTTCCCTTACTTCATCCTAGAGGCCTTCCTTTAGTCATAAATCCAACCTATGGATCCCTTTTGATCAAATCAAAAGGAAGAACCCGAAGAAGAGGTAATGTTTTCACCACCCTTTTTCAAGTTCCTTTCGTCTTCCACTTCTTCTTTATTTGTTATTCCCATTCGAAAATACTGAATCAAGTATCTACTATATAATTTAATATTATTATAAATATGGTACAACCATATTCAGTATTCTATCTATCCTATGAATGACATGTCACCATACGTGCGTACGTACGGCTTACCGTCTCCACGTCGTGATGTAATTGTAATTCAATATATATTATTATTTTGATGGGTATAATAATGATTTGTAATTCATATAAATAATAAATATAACATTATAATGATTATTTATATATGATATACCATCCAATTATATATTATTTTAATATCAAAAGAATGATATCGTCGCTCGTGCGTACGTACGGACTACCGTCTCCACGAACGTGATGAGATTCATTATCCATCGAATCCATTAAAGTATAATTATCACTTGATGTTTTGAAAATAATGTTTAAGGACTTTATATCATTCTGGATATAAATAAGATACATCCTATCCATGAAAAACATGGCTTACGTAACAAAACATATAAAAGAAAACGAGTAAGTTAACACCCGAAACGACGATAATACTAAGATATTATTAACAAAGAAATGTTAAAAGATCATATATGATAACATAATAATATATATGATTCTTTTATAATTTAATAACAATTATTTCACCATTATACATGAGGTTAACCTACCCCAACCAAGGAAAAGTACAAGGTAAGGAGTTTCTTATCTCACTTTTAATTCCGTGAGATTTCCATTGTTCACCACTTATTTATTGCATGTGGTGTGTGTACTTCCCATGATTGTATTAATTGTGTAATATAATTTAATTTATGAATATTTACTTCATCATTGTATTATCCTTATTTCGTGGGTGCATGTTTCATAAGTTACCAAATCGATAAGGGAATTTGAAATTTCAATTTCCACTCATTCGGCTTTACGCATAATTCATTGATTATTTTACTCCATGATTATGTATATAATCACTATTCATTTGATTATGTCATAATTTCCACTCCCCTTTCTGTGGATATAATTTTTATACACATAATCACTCCATTGATAAATTCTCAAGTCATCGGTATGAATTTGATAAGAGTAATTTTAACTCAATCTCCATTTGTTGAGTTAAATATCCAATTCATTGGTGTTGTTTTTACAAGAATATGTGTGAATGTCATCTGATTGATTTACACTAAATATCCAATAATATTGAGTGTATTTATATTTTTCACACATAATTATGTCGTTTATTTATCCTTAACCCAAGGATACGACCTTTATGAGAGATTTCATCTCAATTTACATTCCGTTGACACTCCTTTATTGTTATACACCAAATCACTTTTATATGGTGTATATAATGTACTTTGACATAATATATCATGAATACATTTATTCTCATGATATTACAAAGTTTTTATTTCCTCAATTATTTTTATTCAAGTGTCTCTCTTTTGGTTAGTAACTCTAACTAAAATGACATTTTAAAATGTTTTAAAGATTGATTATTCTAAATATTTCTCATTAATGTCCATGTTTTAAAAATGGTTTTAAGGATTTATTTATATGGACATTAAATTTTTCAAATCAAAATTAATTTTAAAAGTTTCAAAGTGGTATGGGACACTTTGATTCTAAAATATATTTTAAATGGATTCTTGACAAATAGTGTGACTTTTAAATGATTTCAAGAAAAAGGGGGATATTTCTCTCAAATAGTTTTGATGATTATTTTCATCTATGTCAATATCCTTCATTATTCTCGATTGAGGTTAATATGATACAATACAATGTTCCATATTGTATCGAATGAGTTATGTTTGACTGTGGATGTGCTATTTTTATACCATTCATGGTTTGTGGTTAAAGTATTGACATTTCGTATGCTAGTTTTAATACGAATGTTTATGTTATGTTTAAAACTTTTCATATGAGGAATGCATTGGACTTAGTAAGTGACGGGTGGAGCCCGCTATAGCTTCTTGATGCATCGGTAGGTCTCATGAGACAAACTAGTGTCTTGGCACAAGGCCTTGACAAAATCTTATTTGTAGTCTTGGCACTAGGCCTTGGCTACGTGGTTATGATAGTCTGGCATTATGAATTCCATCATTATGAAAGTGGTTATTGATATTACATGTGATTATTCGATTAGTAGAATATCCATGTGAATAAGTAAATGGCATTATTTCATTTTATTTTTTCCATACTATATTGAAGTTCAAGTTTAAAAGGCTTTTGTTTTAGTTATACATTGCCTTAAATGTTTATTCTTATTTATGAAAGTTTCTGCTATATTGTTATCCTTACTGGGAATTTGAGCTCACCCCTTTTCTATGTTTTATTTTTTCCCAGGATGTGAAGAAGTAAATTATGAATGACCTGCAGGGATATTATGAGGGGATACTAGTGTGGACTATGGAGACAATATGTTGTTGTAGTAGTTTTTCACTTTATGATGTAATGTAAACTTCATGAATGTTTCTAGTGTTTCCAAGGCTAATAAACTAATCGGTCTTTTGAGACTTGATCTTTCTTGTGATCATGACAATATTATGTAATAATGCACCGACTCTGAGTAACTGGGGTCGGAGCGTTACAAAATTTCACCTTTGAATTTTTTTTCTACATACTATGGTGAAAACAAGTGAGGGTACTTCTCTTTAATTGATTCCTCTAGTTCCCACATTGCCTCTTCGTACTTATGGTTCCACTATAGTACTTTTACCAGGTGCATATTCTTGTTGTATAGAACTTTATCTCTACGGTCCACGATCTTTACCAGCTGCTCCTCATAGGAGAGATCATTCTCCAACTATACCACCTCTAGATTTAGTTCATGTGAGGTATCTAGTATGTACTTACTCAAGAGGGATACATGGAATACATCATGTACTTGAGACTTGGTTGTTCAAAGTTCTATTTGATAGGCCACAACTTTGACACGATCAAGAATCTCGGAGGGGCTGATGTACCCGGGACTCATCTTTCCATTCTTCCAAAATCTCATGATCATATTCCATGGAGATATATGTAGGAATACCATGTCTCCAACCTCAAACTCTAGTTATCATCTATGATTGTATGCATAACTCTTTTATTGACTTTGGGATGCCTTGATGTTATGATGAATGGTTTTCACCTTTTCCACTATTTCTTCAACCATTTCAGGTCCTAACATATTACATTCATTGAACCCATCCCAACATGTTGGTGTTCTATATCTTTTTTCATAAGGAGCTTCATATAGAGTCTTTTGGATTCTAGTGTGGAAACTATTATTGTAAGAGAACTCGAACAGTGGAAAATGTTTTTCCCATCGTCCTTTGATGTCCCTAGAACATTCTCTCAACATGTCTTCTAGTGTCTGAATTATCTACTCAAAATTTCCATCAACATGAGGATGATAATATAAACTGAAGTTTAGCTCAATGTATAGAGCATTTTGGAGACTTTTATAGAACATATAGGTGAATATCGGATCTAGATCAGATACAATCGATAGTGGTACTCCATGTAGCCTTACCACTTCTCTGATGTATATCTGTGCAATTTGATCTAGTGAGAAATCCTCTAAAATTGAAATAAAGTGATCGGTATTTGTAAAACAATCCACAACAACCAATATGCCATTATTTCCTCTGGATTTATAGGGAAGTATGGTGATAAAGCCTATGGTGATGTTTTACCATTTCAATTTTGGTATGGGTAATGGATGTATCATCCCATTATAATTTTTCCTTTTAGACTTCACTTGGTGGCATACTAGGCACATTGATTTATATTCAGTGATCTCTTTCTTCATATTGTCCCACTAATAATTCTCTCATAGATCTCGATACATCTTTATGTTCCCTAGGTGAATAGAGAAGGTTAAGCTATGTGCATCAGCCCTAAGATCTTTATTTATATCTAGAATTGATTTTACACATAGTCATGACCCAAATCTTACAACTCCTTCCTCATAAATTTTGAAATCTGAGGATTTACCCATTCTCATGGCTTCCACCTTATTTTTAATTTTTACACCATTTGTTTGATTGTCCTTTATTTTCTCCATGAGGGATGGTTGAGAAATCATTTGAGAAATTATTGATGATGTTTATTCCTTAATGATTCCCATGTACATCCTTTTAAGATCAAATATGATTGGATCATTCTGAATTCTGATCATTGTTAATGTTGTAGAATCCTTTCTATTTAGAGAACCTGAAACTTTATTTACTTTTACAGGATGGTTGTGGATTGAGAAGTCATAATCCTTGAGGTGCTCTAACCATATTCATTGTTACATATTAAGTTCCTTCCATGTGAATATATATTTAAGGCTCTTATGATTAGTATATATTTCACACTTCTCCCCATAGAGATAATGCCTAGAGATTTTCAACATAAAGATCACAACTTCCAACTCCAGATCATGCATGGGATAGTTTTTGTCTTGATTTTTCAACTTCCTTGAGGCGTAGGCTATAAATTTATCATTTTGCATCAGTACACAACCTAATCCTTCATTGAAGCATTGTTGTATACCATAAAGAGTTCCACACTTTTCAAAAGTGTGAGTACGAGAATGGTGATAAACCTTTTTTAACTCTTTGAAGAAGTATTCACATTCATTGGTCTAGATAATCTTTTCTCCATTCCAAATCATCTTGGTTAGTGGGTTTGACAATCATGATAAATTGTTCACAAATCACCATTACTACCTAGATAGAACAAGGAATCTATGGATCTATATTACAAATGTTGGCCTTGGCCACTCTTTGATTTTCTTTTTTTTGTAAGGGTCCATAGATATTCCTTTAATAGGGATAACATGCCCCAAGAATGATACTTCCTCCATCCAGAACTCACATTTACTGTACATTTCATAAAGTTTCTCCCTTGACAAGGTATTTAACATAATATTCAAATGCTCCTCATGTCCCCCTTACTCTTGGAGTATATTAGAATATCATTGATAAAGACTACCATAAATTTGTCGAGGCAATCTTTAAAGACTAGATTCATTAATTCCATGAATATTTAGAGAGAATTAGTGTGTCTGAAATGAATTACTATGAACTCATAATGTTAGTACCTCATTCGAAAGAAAATATTAAAAATATCTTTCTTCCTCACCTTTAATTGGCAATATCCTGACAGAAATTATAAATTAGAAAAACACTTGTCTCCACGTATTTGATTGAACAAGTCATCTATCCATGGAAGGTGATACTTGTTATTTATCGTGATTTTTTTTTATTTCACAAAAATTAATGCAGAGGTGCATTGATCCATCCTTCTTCTTGATGAAGAGGACTGGAGCACCCCATGGTGAGGCACTCAGGCATATAAAACCCTTGTCCAAATTCTCTTGTAACTACTTCTTTAGTTCTTTCAACTCAATGGTGGCCATTCTATAAGGTGTCTTTGATATAGATAGAGATCCATGAATAATTTCAATTGAGAACTCAAACTCTTAGCTAGGAGGAAGATCATGCAATTCTTTTGGGAACACATTAGTGTAGTTCCTCACAACAGTCATGTCTTCGATCATGATTCTCTCAGTTGTCTCAATCATCTGAGCTAAATATGATTTCTCATAAGGCAATAATATCTATACTTGAGATAATGATTCCGAAGAAGATTCATCCTCACCCATGCACCTAAAAATAACTGTAAGATGCCTTGGGATGTGAAGAGTGATCTCCCTTTTCCAACAGTTGATGTTGTCCTTGTATAAAGATATCCAATCCATGCCCAATATAGTATCAAACTCCAATTAAGAAAGTAAGACAATATTTTTATGGAGGTTCGGTCCATAAAAACTAACCGGGGAGGAGTTATATACTTTGGATGCAATAATTTACCCACTTGTTATTCTCATAGATAACTCAACCTTCATATTTTGAGGTGGTGTTTGAATTCTACTAAACTTACAAGATATGAAAGAATGTGTAGAACTAGAATAAAATAGTAAATTCTCTATTCTTGAATGAATAACCAGCATTCCTATCACCACATCATTTTCAAGCTCCACCTTAGTAGTAGTGATGTCACCAGTTTTCCTTTATCTTTTGGATTTGGTGGTTTCTGTCACTTATTACCCTCAAGGACTCGAGGTTTAGTGTAGTTTCTTGCATAGTGCCCATGCTCCCTATAATTGAAGCATTGGACTATGAGTGGTTCCCTCCTTTCCTCTACCACATTTTCTATCTTCCTCATGTATCTTCGACAATCATGACATTGGTGGCATTCTCTCCCAAACTTGAAGCATTTCCCTATACCTTTGAGGCAATTCCCATGATGATTCTTCCTACATTTTTTATATGTGAGTGGTTGATATTTCTTTTCAACTTTTTCATTATATCCTCTAGATTGAAAATAAATCCTTTTATTCTTATCCCCATAACCATGGGACCATTCTCTAAACTCCATATCCACTTTGAGAAGACATCAAACAAATTCTTCATAACTACAAATGTATCAAATTTCTAGAGCCTTTTAAAGGTGTGGTTTAAACCACTAAATAATCTTTATATTTTTCTATCATTTTTGATAACAAAACCTAAGGCATACATTTTAAGCCTTGTGAAATTTAACTCATAAGTTGTGACATATTCAACTTATTTTTTCTTTATCTCTATAAATTCTCTCTCTACATTTGTATGAAGAGTTTGAGGGAAATACTTGTAAAGAAATATTTTCTTAAAGTATTTCCACTCCATATCTTCAATTTCATCCTTCGGATTTTTGTTCTTAATCAACACCCACCCTTTATTATCATCTCCATCCAAACGGTAAACAATAAGAGTCACCTTATCCATCTCAGAATAATGAAGCACAAAAAGATCTTCTCAGTTTAGTTGACCTACTATTTCGCAACTAGTGGATCAGAATATCCACTAAATATTGATGGTAATTTTTTCATAAAAGAATCAATAGCCAATTTTTACCTTTAAGGTGAAGGATGATGTTCCAAATTATTCATGTTTTTATTCACATACTAAGACAGCTGGGTAAGAATCATCATGAAATTTTTAATTCCACCTCCCATGGCATTAGGGATTTCATTTGGGAAATCATTGCATTATTCATCACACAGATTATTGTCCTTGTTTCTCCTCATTCCCAATATTTTCTAAAATAGAAAATTTTGAACAAAACATAAGTCAAAAAGTCATGAATAAATAAATTATTCCTTTGTGAAATTAACTTTAAAGTCATATATTGTGAGATACCTATGTTTATTATTTTTCTAAAACAAATATTCTTTGGTGATTTCATATACTTAGTCTTATACTAAGGGTTTTCACTAATTTTATCTAATCCTAATTCCCTAATTAGGAACAAACATAAAATTTACATAATAAAACATAAAAATTATTTAATTCATTCTTCTCTAGCTTATTATTGTCCCTCACTTTCTCCTTAATACAAGTAATCACATGAGGGTATACATAAAAGAAAGGGGTGAGCTAAAATCCTAGTAAGAGGATATATAAGAACATGAATCAATATTACATGGGTTAAAATAATCATTATCATCACAACATAATCATGGATCATAATTATAATCATGAGAGGAAGAATTAGATAAAGGTATGGAATGTGGAAATGCATAAAAATGAGACATCATGTCTTAGTGGTCAACTAGGACACATAATTGTGAACAAAGATAAAATCATGTTCACACATATTGAACATTATATAATGAGATACATCACATTACCAAATACATTGGATCACTATATAATTCTGGGTGCACCCATCACATCATAACATTTACATAATCATGCTTTCTACATAGAACATATATCAATAATGAACATAAAATAACCCATGCAAAGGAAATAGGTTTCATGGGAATTTTATAAATCATAAATTCATGAATAAACTTTGGGGTTCCAAAAATAAAATGTAATAATATACCTGTTATAATAATCATGAATCTTGAGTGAAGAAGAAACATTCTCAAGTGAAGTAAAAAGTTGTATTTTTTTGGAAAGAAGAGTTCTTTTGAAAAAACATTCGTATTTGTCATAAAATTAGATAGGAAAAATTTATATCTATGAAATTAAAAGGTAAATTACATTTTAATAACATAATATAAACATTCATACAGTGTAAAACAGAATAACCCAAATCAAGTAATTGGGTTCGAAAATCCACTTACCTTATGTCAAAATGATTTCTTCACTTTAATATCTTGGATAATCAAATTATATTAATTAATTAGTAAATCCATAACCTTTTATACATGTATTTGATTAATTATAATTTTATTAATTTCATTTATGTCAATTTTTAGGAGTTATAATTTTCAATTTCATCGTTCAGGAGTGTTAGTTTTCTTGGTTTTCATGATCGGTTCACTTGTATACATGTATGAAAGATCATGTAAAATGGGGATGACTATAAATAATTCAAATTATATGTTGTTAGTGAAGTTAAAAAAATTTAAATGGTACTATATATTATTCTATTTCCATATATGAGTATGATTCATAAGATAAAATATTAATGATAACCGTTTAGATTAATTTTGGCAGTTTTTGATCACAATAAACTCGTTTTGTTTTACTATTTAATATTATGTATATATGTTAGTTACAGAGCATAAAAAAGGCTATAAAATAATTTTTAAATTATTTTTAAACCATTATAATGGTTTTATGATCATACTTGAAGGTGATAAAAGAAAATGAAACACATCATCCATGATGTTGGTAAATCGACACACCACAGATGATGTTTTCATTTTTAGTATACAAGGGATAGGAGAAGAGTTTTGATGAAAGATTATTACATTAAAATAATAAAATTCCAATATATATTATATAATAGATTTATAATTACACTTGGATAAGGGGACATGGGGGAAGAATAATAAAATAAAATAAAATGAAAAGAAATTAAAAGAAAAGAAAGAGGATTTTACCTCTTGAATTCTTCTCCTTGAGAACCTCCTTTGGGAGATTGGTTTTGGTATTTTGTTGATAAAAAAGGATTATATATGTGGGGGAAAGTATTGGGAGGAGTATTGGGCCGAAGGTTTACAAGATTAAAGGATTTAGAAATGTTAGGGGAATGGGTGGTGATGACTGGTTTTTATAGTGGAGGAGAGGGGGTGTTTTTTGATTATTTTATTCATTAGTTTATTATTTTGTCTCAAGAATATGAACAGTTTTAAACCTATCAATAAAGATATTAAAACAATTAGGGATAGTTCTTGATTTTGTTCTTATATCATCCATAAATCATCTATGACTCAATAATCCATGTATTTGTTAAATACCGTAAATTACCGTATTTCACTATTCACAAAAAATTTAGCAATTTTAGAAAAATCCAAAAAACTCACCCTAACCATTTTTTGATATGTATAATTAAAAAATGTACTCCATTTCATGAAAATAATTTTATAAATATAAGAAATCTAATTTTTAAATATAATCATCATTTATTTGAAAAATATTGATTTTAAAATTATAACTGATTTTAAGGATAAAGAAATGGAATATATGAATGTAAGATTAGCTACCGTTAATGAAAATTTTATTGACATTACGAGTTACTAGAAAATATTATGGAGGGAAGTAAAGAGAAGAAAAAAATCAATAACAACCATTTCGTGTAGACATATCCCCCCCACCATCTTTGAGGCAAGAAATTCCCCTCAAAGAGATGTATTAGATAAGGTAATCAATGTTATAATAATTTTTTTATGAAATGTGAATCAGAAAGACACTGATATATTTCCTGTAATGATACTATACAGGGTAAAAATTACTATTATTTATATCTATAAACACCCACCCATTTTCTTATTGATAATACTATCATATTTAATATCCAAGAAGAAAATCTACACAATAAACCACTTCCAACAGGTCATGTGAGAGTGGAGATTAGTGAAGGACCCCATAACACCCTGATAGGGGAGGGGTGAATCAGGGTGTCAAAATTTTCTTTTAAACTAAAGGATCTTGTTCCCATGTTGGTAGGAACCTATTAAACATATCTGATAATAAAGTGCATAGAACAAACAATCACATGAAAAGTAAAGACATAACAATTTAACTTGGTTCACCATGAAGTGCTACATCCAAGGAGAATATTCCGACAGGTTTTTAGTTATACCAAATTACACTAATCTTCATTAGTTGTGGAGTACAAAATTTTAGCACAATCACTTTGTTCCTGACACACTGCCTTTACAATATTTTAGAGATAGAACACTGCGTCCCTTGGATCACTTCCATTGACTCCCCCTTTCTCACTACTTTGGAAATAATCTGAACTCAATTTATCGACTTGAAGGTCTCTTAAATGAATTGACATTAAAGCATGCATCCTCAACTGTAAATGGATGCTCTGTTGAAGTTCTGTTTTTACCCATAGATGAAGTTCAATTTTCTGCATACTGATAGTTTGCAAACTAATCCTCTATGAAATGACATTCTTCCTTCATGTACAACACTACATTGCGTACTACATGTGCACCACGTACCAAATCGGTATCTTTCCTTCAAAAAGCACCGCTATGATCCATCTTCACATTCTACCTCTGTAATCTGCCTTCTGCGAACAACCCCTACTCCGTGTACAAGATTCACTCCATGAACTGTCTCCACTTCATGGACTGTCTCTACTTCCTCTCCACATATTGTAATAAATCCACAGACCGAGTTCTTCCTTAGCATACTAAATCTCCTACATTGAAATTTATTTCTTCAAACTAGCCTTATTCCTCGATATACTATCTTCTAGGAACTATTTTTGACCTCACCGATTTCCTTTTAGATTTTAAATTAAAGTCTTTTTGGGGTTTTCTTCCTGCGAACTACTTCCATATTTCTCTAAATTACTTTGAGGTTTTTAATCTCAGATCCACACCACTAATAATGGTATTAATAATCCTTATATAGAGAAATAGATCTGTATAATATTCTAAATCGAGATCTACAAAATCTTTATTGCATCACCACCTTCACCGCATACTGAACATCTTCTAGGAACCATTTTCCTTACGTGATCCACATACTGCCATTCTCCCTACATAGAGGCACAAATAACTGCATCATTTCTGCAAACTAAACTCTTCTAAGTTTCTCAAAAACCCACCTCGATTTTTTGAATGACACACAATCCTATGAACCGTCATGACTTCTTCATATAGTGAGCCTTCTCGTGAACCAAAAGTCTTCACCGCAAAACTCTTTCTCTCTGTGAACTGTTCCTCTTATGTCTTCTGCATACCGTTCTCGCTTCATGGTTCACTGTTCACCATTCCACATTCCAAAAATCGTGATCCAAAAAATATTCCCAAAACATGGTTCATGGTCCGTGATTCCTTTTATAAAACTATTCAATTTCCAAACAAACAAAATCCCAATTTTGAGGCCCAAAAATTTGACAAACATTGGGAAACTCTACCACCTTTAATACTGCATTCATCCTCAATCATAAGACCAAATTCCCTACAAAGTCCTTGATCAAACCACTGTGGATTGACAACAAACACAAACCATACTCCATTTCTAGCAAAGAACAAACTTGGTTCCAACAATCTCCCCATTTGGGTTTTTTAGCAATCTATAGATAAATTCAATGAAGCACAAGACATAATCAAAACATGATATGCAAGAAACAAATAATCCATCACTCTAAGTCTACATGAGAAAATATTAGTGTAGAAAACAAGAGGAGCATGAATTGGGTTCTCATGTCTTGGGATTCTTAAATATGTCCAATATCATCTCTAACTATTTCCTCATAACAACAAATTTATTTTTTCATTCACATTATCCCCTATTGCAGCTTATTGAAGTTCTCCTGTAAAACCAAAAAATTTTCCTTCTCATCCTTTTCATTCTCCTCCTTTATCCATTATCCATTATCTGTACTATTGAATATATCCATTCTCCCCCATTTTCAATAAACCCAAAGAACCAAATTTTGGATTTTAGAGCTCAAAGAGCACTCCCCCTGGATCATATCTCCCCCATAAACATGCATCACTTTCACAAATAGATTAAAATAGTTAAAAAAAGTCAAGAGAGGGGTTGTTCAAAACCTCCTAATGAATGGGGAGGTGGGTGAACACTGAGGTTCAATCGATGCTCCTCAAACACATGTGATGACAATGTCTTGGTCAATATGTCTTCAACTTGATCATTAGTCCCAACATGATCCATTTTAATTATTCCTTATTCAACTTTTTCCTTGATGAAGTGATATATGATTTCAATGTGTTTTGTATGAGAATTATGAAAATGATTCTTCATAAGATCAATCATAATCTTGTTATCATAGTAAATCACCATTGGCTATTTCACCACATCACCAATATTAGTTAGTTGTTTCTTCATCCAAAGAAGTTGAGTGCAAGCCTTTGTAGCATAGATATATTCAGCTTCAACAGTACTGAGAGAAGTGATTTCTTATTTCTTACTTAACCATCCCACATATTTATTACCAATGAAGAATGCTCCACCACTTGTGGATTTTCTATCCACCACATCTCCAGCCCATTCAGTGTAAGAAAAATATTAAAGTTCATTATCTTTTCATATAGAAAAGTATAATCCATATTTTTGAGTACCTTGAATGTACCTCATAATTATTTTCACTACTGCCACATGTTCTTCTTTCAGATTACTTTGAAAGAGATCTACTAAGAATGTTGCAAATACAATATCTAGTCATGTAATAGTCAAGTTGAATAATATTCCAATGATTCTCCTATACATTGTTGGACCTACAGATGTCTCATATTTACGCTTTCCTAGGTTTTCCCAACCGCAATCAGATTCGACATTGGTTTGGAATCATGCACATTGAATTTCTTTAGCAACTCTCTTTCATACTTTTCCTAATAAATTAAAGTGTAGTATTTCCTCTAAATCACTTGCAGCCCTATGAAGTATGTGAGTTCACCAATCATAGACATTTCAAATTTTGATTTCATGTGGTTGGAAAATTCATCCACTGATCCCTGTCTGCTTCATCAAAATATAATATCATCTATATACACCAGAACCATGAACTAATATTTCTAAGAATTCTTCACATAATGATTGTGATTCACTCCTCCTCTTTTAAATTTTACTTTCCTTAGATAAGAATCCAACCAAGAGTACCATGCCCTTGGTGCTTATTTCAAACCATATAGAGCCTTCTTTAATTTGAAAACCTTCATTTCATCATTACCAAGAATAAACCCAATGGTTTTTTAATATATAATTCCTCTTCAAGAACACCATTTAAGAAAGATATCTTTACAACCATTTGATACAATTTGTATCCTCTTTGAATTTCCATGTTGAGAAACAGTCTGATTGACTCTAGTATAGCCACTAGAGAAAAGGTTTCTTCAACATCAACACCTTCAATCTATAAATAGCCATTACACACTATCCATGCCTTATTTCTGATAAAATTTCTATGCTCGTCAAATTTATTTTTGAAAATCCACTCCGTACCAATCACATTGTGGATTTTGGGTCTCTTAACTAGATCTCATGTTTGGTTCTTATAGATCTGATCCAATTCTTCATTCATGGACTTAACCCATGCTTCATCCTTTATAGATTCTTCAAATGAGGATGGTTCCACAACTTAAAGGAATAATAATTTTTCATTATTCCTCATTCTTCTTATCTGTGTGGGTGTAGTCCAATACCCAATGATGTTGGATTGATCAATTTATGTTCTTTGATTTCTCCATTGGGGTTCATAAGAATTTTCTTCCGTCATGGTTTCCTCTTCTGATTATTCTTCTGAGTCAACATCATGATGTGATTCCTGAGTGTTTTTTATTCCTTCCTCTACTTATGTGTTTGAATTTGTTCTATGTCCAAATTATTCCTCATCATCAACCACATTAGTAGATGGATTTCTTGAGACATTTATGGTTTTATCTTCAATGATATTCACATCACTGCCTTCTAAAATTATTACAAGATGTTTATTGAAACATTTATAGGCTTTTCTATTAACTCAATATCTGAGGAATATTCTTTCATCTAAAACATCACCATACTTTCCTTGATTTCATTATTTTCTTTAGATAAAACATTTACTTCCAAAAACATGAAAATACTTCAAAGAGGGATTCATTCCATGCCATAACTCATAGGGTGTCTTGGTTCCCCCCATATAAATCCATGTTTATTTTGGAATATAAACTATAGCTTAAAAAATCTATTTCCAGTAATGTCGAGAGATACGACTCCCAATCAGCATAGTTATGACCATACTATTCACCTATCGATTCTGGTGCTCAACAACTCCATTTTTCTATAGGGTTCTCATAGTAGCCACCTGATTTTGTATTCCATGTTTCTATAGGTAATTTTTAAATTCAATGGATGTGTAATCCCCTACATTGTCAAAGTGTATAACTTTTTTTGTCCATCTAGTATCATTATTAGCTATTCAATGATAAGTTTTCATGAAATAAAGCACTTATCATTTCCTGTTTATAACCATCACACAAGCCATTATACTAAAATAATCAATGAAAAGGATGGAGTACCATTCTATATATGTTTCAGCAACATTTATCAGAACACATAAATCTTTATGAATGATATCAAGAAGATTTGACGCTCTTTTTCTCTTTCGATGATATAAACTGCACACCAAATTTCCTTGCATGTAAGCATCAGAAGTATTCTCCCATTTATGCTTTAGATTTGGGATATCCATGACTATATTTAGTTTATATATCTTTTGTATATATTGTTGATTGATGTGACCTAACCTCTGGTGCTGCAAGTTTTTCTCTTCTTCAACTATAATGAAACAAATGTTCTCTTTACTATCAACTTGATATAAGTTTCCATCTGTTCTACATCCCTTAATGAGAGAATTACATGTTCTTCCTTTTATAGTGCACCCCTTTTGATTGAAGGTCACCATAATTCCTGAGTCATAGAGTTGTCTCACACTTAGGAGATTGTGACGCAACCCATCCACATAAGTAACTTCGATCCTCTTCAGCTCACTATTGGCCAGTTTAGCACTTCCACCGCCTTTAATCTTCAAAGCACCATCATTAACAAATCTCACAATTCCATTGACCATTTTATTGATATTCGTTAATAGGTCTACATTTACCATCATATGGGATGAGCATCTACTGTTAAGAATCCAAGTTCTTTTGTTCTTGGTTGTTTTGAGAGTTAATTCTGCAAGGTTGGATTTTTCAATTTTCTTTTTTTCCTTCTATGAAATATTAGATTGGGTGAAGGACAAATATGTCCTCTAAAATATCTCTTCTATGTGAGTAGTTTCTTCATAGTCATATTCTTATTCTAGCGTAGAAAAGCTATTTGTAAGAGGAACATCGTCTGGTTGAAGAGTATTGACTTGTCTCTGAGTTCTATATGAATTGTTACTGCCATTTCTCTACCTTAAATCAACAACTTTATAGCCAAATTTGGAACACTAAAAACAATATACATAGAAAATTTTTCTTTTATAAGAATTCCTTATTCTTTTTTGAATTCCTAGATCTTCCGTATTCAAGTATCTCCGTGCCTCTTCAAAGTATGACATGGTGTGTCCTAAATAACTATAAAATTTACATTTCATAAGTGGGAATGTATTTTCACTTATATTCCTTCTAATTTCAATTTCATTAGGAGGGTAGTTTTACTACATATCATTTTGAGATTACTAATAATAGTTTTTAGTTATTCTTTTTGTTTGAATTGAGGGTTTCTTCTTCATCACTTTAGTTGAATTTTCAACCTGTCCAATTTTCAGCTTTCCTTTATTTTGACTCATTTTATTTCCAGTATTCTATGTTTTAGCATAAAAAATGATCCCACTTTTACCCATGAACTTAAGTCTTTGGTCATTCAAAATATTTTCAACTCCATCGGAACCATTCCTATCTCTCTCCAGCAACTCAACATCGGATAATTTTCTAAACTGTATTTTCTTCTTTGTTTCTTTTGATATTGATTCACTTTGAAGTTTAATTCTCAGAGTAATAACTTCTTCCTATAGACCTTCAATAGTCTAGGAATTCTCTTCCAATGTAGAGGTAAGGTCATTGACGACATTTCACTATTCTTCAATTCTAATTTTTTGTTCCACTAAATTTTCTATGCTATCAAGGATTGATGACTATACTTTCACAAATTCTTCTAGTTGTTCAATTTCAGCTTCAATCTAATCAATATATTCTGATTATTCTTCCACAAATTTTCTCCACTTATTTCATCTATTACAATGATTCTCAATCTTACCAAAATAATCCTTAAGTTAAAACTTGGGATCAACATTAGTGGTCAACTGATTTTCTCCAGTATTATCTTTTGATGGTTCTATTTTTTCAATTATAGCCATCATGGTAGCATGATTTGTAGACTTAAATTATAATTCTTCTTCCTCAAAGAATTCATTGTCATTGTCTTCTTCTTCATAGAAAAAACTCTATCATTGTAATTTATTTACAAATTTGAATTCTCTCATTTTTAAAAACCTTTTATGAGGCTTCTAGATTTCACCAGTTTCACTTTCTTTATCACCAAACTTTCTTGGGAACTGAGAGGAAATATTCCCAACTCTTCCACAATGAAAACAATACAGAGGTAACTTGACTTCAAATTTCCTTGTTCCCTTCTTGAATTTATTATAAATGAAAGATTTTTTTCATTATCTTCATCAACACTATCTTCTAAAATTTATAGTTTGTCTATGGATTTGAATTCTATTTCCTTGCTTACACAAGTCGTTGCATCTTCTAGTTTGACTCACATTTCATAAGCCACCAGACTACTCAACATATCATACAAAGAAATTTTAGAGAGATCCCTTTCCTCATGTACTAACACATTTTAATTGTAAAGATGTGGAAGTATTCACAATATTTTATTTACAATATCAATGTCTTTGGTTTCTTCACCGAGTCCTCATATTGCTCTAACAACTTCAATATTTTGATTAAAAAATGCATCATAATTTTCATTTGGATTCATTTTCAGATCATTGAACCTATTGTAAAAAACTTAGAGTTTTTACTCCATCACTTTATTGTATCCTTCATATTTATTCTCTAGTTTTTTCCATATAAACTTTTTTGACATAAAACTCACCACTTTTAGATATATCTAATCAGAAAGAGCTATAGTGAGGGTATTATATGCTTTATAATCTACATCAAGAATTTTCCTGTCCGTATCTTTCATATACATCATAGTTGGATCAGTGACATGTATTCCTTGTGAATTCACAAACATGAATTCTATTCTAAGAGATCATAGATGAGACCTCATCCTATTATTAGATATCTGAAAGTTTCTTCCATAAAAGAGGGGTACTCCCCTGACATTTACTATATTCTCCATTTTAGAAATGAAGGGTAGATTTAACACTAGCAACCTTTACCCTCTGATACCACTTGAAGAACCCTGAACACCCTAAGAGGGGATAGGTAAATCCAGGTGTCAAATTTTTCTTTTAAACTAATGAATTTTTTTCCCACATTGGTAGGAACCTATTAAACCTATCTGTTAAGAAATTGCAGAGAACAAATAATCACATGCAAAGAAAAGACACAATAATTTAACTTGGTTCACTACAAAGGGCTACATCCAAGGAGCATATGTATATAGGTTGTTTTTTTTACCAAAGTTCACCAATCTTCACTAGTTGTAGAGTATAAAAGTTTAGTATAATCACTTTATTCTAGGCACACTGCCTTTATAAGATTTTAGGGATAGAATACTACATCCCTTAGATCACTTCCGTTGACACCCCCTTTCTCACCGCATTGGGAAGAATCTGAACTCAGTTTACCAACTTGAAGGTCTCTACAATGGATTGACATTAAATCATACATACTCAACTATAGATGGATGCTTTTTTGAAGTTCTGTTTTTAACCAAATATGAATTTCACTTTTTCGTGTATTGATAGTTCGTGAACTGCTCCTCCGCAAACTGACCTTCTTCCTCCACGTACTGCACTACATTGTGTACTACGTGTGCACCACATACCATCTTAGTATCCTTCCTTCAAAAACCACCTCTGAGATCCACCTTCACGTTCTGCCACCGTAAACTGCCTTCCGCAAATAACCCCTGCTTCATGTACTTCCTCCACTCCATGAACCGTCTCCACTCCATGGACTGTCTCCACTTCCTCTCCGCGTACTACAAGAAATCTGCAGACCGAATTCTCCCTCCACATACTAGATCTCCTATGTGGACATGTATTCCTTTAAACTATCCTTCTTCCTCTGTGTACTATCTTTTGTGAACTATTCTGAACTTCACCGAATTCCTTTTATATTTTTAATTAAAGTCTTTGTGGGTTTTTCCCACGAAATACTTTTAGATTTATCCGAATTCCTCTCGGATTTTTAATACCATATCCACACCACTAATTAAGGGATTATTGATTATTATATAGGAAAATATATTTTCATAATCCACTAAATCAAGATTTACTAAATCTTAATTGCAACACTACCTTCATTGCGTACCGCATATCTCCTGTGAACCATTTTCCTTACGCAGTCTACATACCACCATTCTCCCTATGTGGAGGCACAAATCATCACCTTGTTTTAGAAAATGATACCCTTCATGGTTTCTCAAAACTCAACCTTGATTTCATGAATAAAACACCATCCCGTGAACTATCATGCCTTCCATGTATAACAAGCCTTCTCGAAAACTGAAACCCATCATTGTGAACCTCCTTGGCACCACGAACCATTCCTTCTATGTGGTCTGCATACTATTCTCACATTGTGGTTTGCAGTTCACCATTTCGTGTACCAAAAATCGTGATCCAAAAACTATTCCCAGAACATGGTTTGAAGTCTGTAATTACTTTACCAAAAAACTACCTTTTCAAAATAAATAATCTCCCAATTTTGAGGCCCAAAAATTTGGCAAAAATTGGGAAACTATGCCACCTTCAATACTACTTTTAACCTCAATCGTAAGACCATATTCCTTGCCAACTCCTTGATCAACCCAATATAGATTTACAAAAAACACAAACCATACTCCATTTTCTGTAAAGAACAGCCTTGGTTCTAATAATTAGCCTAGCTCATGAGATGTGTGCCAAGATACTTATTCCACTTGATGATGCAGATATTCATACAACCAACCAAGTAGTTGGAACATTTTTAACATGGATATTAGATCTTGTAAAAAAATTTCAACAAAGATGTATTCATTTTAAATTTATTATTCTTGCTAAACCTTTAAGAATTAATGTAAAAAGATATGAACCAATGAATTTTATTACATATAGACAAAGGGAAGGGGTGAAACAAAAGGTTAAATCAAAACCATATAAATAATCAACCAAATGATTGAAAAGATATTTAGAATGAACCTTTACCCCACCCATTTAATATCCACATTTACTAACATTGAAGGTTCATGTAGATACAAAGTTACAAAGTGGTAGTAATTATGTAGTTGATTTTGAAGAACAAATGTACCGAGAGGACGTTGTAGACTACATTGATCTTGAGAATGCAAATGAAATCCTAAAATATTAATGGATATGAGTCTCAGTTGTAAATGTATACATGAGGCGTGTTTTCATGATTTTTTCCCAATAGATTATATAATATGTTAATTATGTCTAAATAAATTTCATATTTTATGCAGGAGTATATATCAATACCAATTGAAGGGATTACCCCATGAAAATTAATTTGGACTCATTAGTACCCACATTACTTCTATAGAAAAAAATGAAATAGAATAAAAAAATGAACGAAATAGTGGAAAAACTAGTTGTAACATCCCGACCCGACTTACCACTAAACCAATAGTAGGACTATTGGGTCACATGGCTTCAAACACACCTCCCTGTATGCCAAAGGCTGCAAAATAGCAGTGAGGGTCTAAGGAGGTGATAGTGGGGATACTATATCCTCATGATAATAGTATCAGAATGATTTATTAGAAGAAAAATAATAGACAAAAACCAAAACAATAATAAATTAAAGATATAGGAAGAGAATAATAATATAAACTGAATAAAAAAAATGGACAATGTTAATATATACAATGTATGCATGTCCATATGGAGATACATAAACTAAAACAATAGTCATATAGAAAGAAACATGATATAAGGCAGTACATGGATACATAAAATAAATAAAAAACCCTAAGGGTGAACTCCTTGAGTATCCTGAGCTCCTAACTCCTGGGTATAAGAAAAGCATCATAGAAAAACATCCATGGTCCTGTGAACATGAGATCTACTTAGGTACCCCAATGTAATGGTAACCCGAGTAGGGTGTGAGATATAAATCCCAATAGGTTACCACCCATGGTGTCTATAGCTATAACCAATCCATGAATATAAAGTAAGGTATTGTGCAGGTATAAATTAATTAATAAACAATTCTGAAATAAGAAATAAATACCAATGGGCTTAGGTTCCAATAGGAAACTTGGCTAACTCTACCTACTTTGGCTCACGACCAGAATGATTTTTTGATTGGTAACTATATATATAGTATAGTTCTATATTTCATTAACCTATATGAACTATGTACATGTGGAAGTAAGTGTACATATTCCTAGAATACTAGGTATTAGCTGGACTAGGGTGTAACTCAGTCATCCATAACTAGTCCGAACCATCCTATAAGATCAAGCAATAGGGTACATGCCCTATTTCTCATACTGAGTGAGAGAAGTAATTCCCTTCACTCGAGATGGTGAGCATGTAATCATGTCAAAACTCAAATTGTAGTGAGTGCGCCGTCATGTCAACACTCACAAGGGGCATGGTATACGATTCCCACCATCCACATAGTATCACTAGTTGAATATGTCATGATCAACACCCGATGTAAGGGATCTTGATACCACCATGCTCAACAGAACCCTTACCATCATCCCATAACCCATATCAAGGTGTAATCATATTTATAATCAATATCCATGATACATTACCTCTCATGATTTTTGTTTATCTAGCCCAAGCATAATAAAGGGAATTCAATTCAATAATTGCATTTAATTAAACAAGAAACAATTGGTGTGGACTTTCCACCCTTTATAAGTCATCTCAATTAAACCATTTAATTTATTCAAGGCAATGAAATCCATCACGAGGATTTCCATAATATATACATATAAATATACAGATATATATATATATATATAAATCAAAACCTTTATACCATTGAAATATTTCAAGGAAGTAAATCCATCATGCTAATCCACTTCAATTCATCTAATAGAATTCAACCATGACATGATTATTTATACATATCAAGTGGTGTGTTCATACCACCCAATCAATTTCATTTAATTTAAATCATTTGAATGTAAACAAGTCATTTAATTTATCAAGGAAATGTTATTCATAGGAAAGGATTCCAACCCACTAAGAATGTGGTTGGTATTTAAACATTTATAAGGAGGGTAACTCCACTTAAGGATATAGAATATTCCATGCACAAAACATGCCATACATCTAACAATACCAAAAAGGGAATAGGTAATCATAAATTAAATAATGCCACTCAATATTTATAAAAAAATCACAACTTTCTAATTTAGAAGGCAACACACCTCATATGAGGGGTTTTATAATAAAAAAAATGACATTGTTTATCAAAAAATTCATTTATCCCAATTAAGAGATAATATTCAAGAATCATAAATCAATTCACATTAAAGGAGAATTTTAATAAAAACCACCCAACAGGGAAATTCAATTTATAAAGGTTCAACATGGAATTAAGAGGTTCCATTATCTTCCAGTGATTCCCTACAAGAGGAAATTAAATTATTGATCCAAGATGAATTCTTAAAAAGAATGATAAGATTTAAATTATTTAATTTTTAGGAGGAAATATAAGTTTGCACACCCAATGGGTGTCCATGTTCTAGTTTGAAATCCCCAATTTACTAAACATCAATAAATGGGTGTACATCAAGGGGATTATGAAATTTTAAAAGGAATAAATCATTTTTCAAGGAAACACATAGAAAAGGCTGGTGCACGACACACAAAAATGTTTATAAAACAATAGAAATAAGGGGAAATATCCATAGACCGCCTACCTCATACTTAGGATTCTCTACTTGTCCAATATCAAGGTTTTATTCAGTCTGGTTTGGAATAAATCAATGAAATAGAAATTTTACTTGAAAATAGGGAAAATGATCTCACACCCCGATAACTTGGTTGAGAGGAAAACAAATAGAAAAATATTGAAAATTAATGAATAGATTACAGAGAGAAATATATAGATACTGATGGTTCTTGAATCTGATAATGTATGAAGGAGTTATTATCATGCCTAGAATAGGGAGGAGGAGGAACCCACAGTGCCATGTATGGGAGATCACATGGCTAGGGGATGTGAAGAAAGAAAGAAATAGAGATTTAACCTTATTAAGGGAATTTAGGTAATTTCATCCTTAAAAACTGGGTCGCATGGTTTGACCACATGGTTTTTCAAACCGTGTGCCAATCATGCTACTTCCACCACTTAGGAAAACCACCACACATTTTTGTGCTTCATTGTCTTCCCTAACCATGCACCAACCATGAGATAAATAGTGCAATAATACTACCTAAGTGGCACTAACTATGCGAGTTGGGCATATAATTTGGGAAACCATGCCTATCCCATGCACGAAACATCTTCTTACATGCTGAAGCAACATAATTTTTTCTAGTGGGCCACACAGTTTCAGAAAAACCATGCACCATGTTCAGAGCTTCCAGTTTTCATTTTTTCAGAGCCCGATGCTCCCAAAATTTAAAGAAGCACCCGATGAACTCCTCAGGCCTTTACCCAAGTCTAAAAAAACACTTTGAAGTGTTCTAACTCTTATTATCATGTTCCAAGGCTGGGTTCAAATAACAACCCCGTACACTAAATGCAAAAATTCAAATTCTCTTGGAATTCTACCTTGGCTCAAAATATGGTTCATTGCAACCTCCCCACCTTTGAACTTCTCTTCCCCAAGAAGCCTTCAGGAACAAAAAAAACATCACCCAACCTACAAGGTTTGTTAATTATCATTCGAATGGTCATGTTGAATTTCTAGATGCCCAACTCACTAGCCAATATCATTTAATCATATGGAACTTAAGCCATCAAAACTCGATCCAATGCTCATTTTACGATTAAAAAACCAAAATGGTGCTTACCCATGCCTAGAGACACAACCATGTATTCATATGTTTAAACATATGGATAATGGTGCTCCCTACCATAGGTATTAACATAATAAGGGACCAATTTTGATCCACAACATGCCCCACCATCATAATTTCCTTTAAAGAACACCCTATGAATTTTAGTGATTCTCCTGGCATGATTTTGAGATGTTCAAGCAGTTAATTCCCCACCAACCTCATTTTTCCAGGTCGATCCAAATTTTCATTAAAATCCCCAACTGACACATAATGTGTAACGACCCAAAGTTTCATTAATGGAAAATCCCTCTTGATCCAGTTAAATGTCTCTTTATGAAAAATATTTTTATAAGATGTCAACTTCTTTGGTTATATGTTAAGAATTTTGACCGTTGCTAATATAGCCGTTGAACAGTAATCACATGATTAGTATAAATATAGGACTTTAACAAATCCAATTTACTCAGACAAAGGAAGAGATGACCTCATCCAGTAGAATTGCCCCGTACGAAGCCCATTTGTTGGAGCTCAGAAAAGAGGTGGCGTCTTTGGGCTTCGCCCTTGAACAAGCCCAAGATGAGCTTCATCTTGTCAAGCTCGAACGTGACCGTCTACAGGAAAAGTGGAAGTTGATTGAAATTACCACTCGAGCGATGTTATCCGAGCCACCCCAAGAGTATGTCACCATCGCACACCTTACCCTTAGGTCTTATGCGGCTATTTTAAGGGGTTATGTAACAAATAAGTAGTACTATGTTCATGTACATTATTTTTTTGTATATAATAATGAATATAATTTCTAGTCATTTTTGATACATTGTAAATAGTTTTTAAAGTACAAATGGTGTTTTTAGTTATTATTTAATTAAGAATTCTATTTTATTAAATTAAGGGATTTTTTAATTAAATAATATTTTAATAAAATATTATTATTATAAAATTAATTTTTATTAAATATAAATGATCTTATAATTTTATGAATGCAATTATAATTTTTATTAAGGTTTGAAAACCATTTCTGTCAAAACCCATGAATTTTCGATAAATGTCGGTTTTTATTTTAAAAGTGAAAATTCACATAGTTAGAAAATTATTTAGATAAAATAAATGTTATTTTTGGAACCAGGATGTTGAAATTATCCAACGATGAATTTTTCATAATTTTCTGAGACAGTCAAATTTTTGGGTAAAAATTAAATACCGTTTAAATATATAATGTGTTTTATGACATCATAATGACCCAATGGTGTTGTAATAAAATACTATAATCCTTATGTTCGGCCAATATATGTTTTACCATTAAAATAATTTGATTTTGGGTTTGTTTGACTTACTTTTCAAAGCATTAATGGACCCCTCAAGACTTATTCAACACCTTGCCTTTTTAAATTAATTTCCATGGGAGTGTGACTCACCTCCACATAAGCAACCCTAATATTTTAAGAAGTTCGAACCTTGGCCTTACAAAATAATGTTTTCCTCTTCCCTTTTACAAAAACCATGGGCAAAAACCATGGGATGGTTTGTGGTTTGGATTAATTTAATATAAGGGGTCCCAAACCTAAATAATAAAGAATTCCCTCACCTTTTCTATATAAATCCACCCAAGCTCCCACTTCCTCCTCACTCAAAGCCATTTGAGTTCGTCCAAACTCTGAAAAAATCTCTCTAGAATCCTCCCAAGGTGCCGCAAGCTCCCAAGAAGCCTCTCACAAGCCTCTCTCTAGCCTTTGGAAGCACACTTCCAAGTAAGGGTTTTTTCTTTCTTTCTCATTTTTGTCAATTTTCATTAAGTTGTATTACCCTTTTAATTTAAATTATGAATGTTGGGGTATGGTTTCACACCTCCCCCATACTTCCCTCTTATTGTTTTAATTATGGGAGACCCCTTTCTCTCTCATTAAATGCCTCCCATGTACACTCGTTACTATGCCAAAATTCCGAAAGGAACTTCTCTCTCTTCTTTTACATTCAAGAAATATTTTTGTATCATGAATCTAGATTCCATTTCAATTTTTGGGACATGTATCTATATGACCTCCTTACTATCCATTACATGTAAATATGATGAGGAACCCCTTTCTCTCTCATCAACCATTTTTATGAATTCTTATGTCACGCCGTTACGCTGCCGTAATCGCACTGATTTTCTAAGCCAATGTCATTGTGTAGTGAATACCACGCCCATTTATCTATCAAGGGTATTCACCTTTATGCACATTTACTTATTGATTGTATAGTTTCATGTATGAATTCCATATTCCTTTATCATGGAATAAATTATTATGTTTTATGAATCCATGTTTTATGATCCATGTGGCACACTTATGCATGAAATGAAATGTTTAAGAAGGGTGCGCCCTTATAGAGCTCCAATGCATTAGGTAAAGTATAGTATCATGATACGTCATGTGGAATGAGTGTTGACTCATGATAATTAAAGTGCAATGAGGTTTTACTCATGATTTATGTTCAATGAGGATTTACTCATGCTCCATGTACAATGAGCCTTAGCTCATGCTAATTCCATGATAAGTGTTGTTGCCACATTTCCATGTTATGATTATCATGCTTTATCACGACTTTATGTTCATGTTTCTTTTATGCACTGTTGATATGCCTATTTTATAACATGTATTGTACTCCTCATTTTATTCCACGTGTACTCCCTTACTGGGATTTATAACTCACCATTTTCTTATGCATGTCCTCAGGTTATTCCATGCAATGCTAAGTACGAGGGAATGTAGTGGTCATGTAAAGGAAGTATTCAATAAAGATATTGTATTTCATGTTTTATGTTTTTATGTAATGATCCTAATCCCCAAAGACACTAAACCTCTCGATATTCTTTGTTGTAAAAAGTGAATTTTTATGTAATAAATCATGTTTAAGTTTGTAATAAAAGCAGGGTTGTCATATAATGCACCCATATCCACCTGAAGGCATTCCATAAACAACTCTATACTGACTGTACTCCATAGAAAAAAAGGAAACAAGTCAAGCCACCTCTGGTTAACCATTCTCAGAACTCTTAGCTTAGACAATCAACATTCTACCAACTGAACTGAAATGAATTCTTCCAAGGCATCTCGAATTTTCCACGAGGATGTTCTCCAAATCCCATACCCAACATCCAATGATTATTCTTGATCAAACCATCACCTGGACATTTAAATTATCTTGCCTCAACACAAACAAGGTTGTAACCTAGATGCATCCCACTAGAATCATCACCCATTAAGCATTACCTTCGATCCTGACAACGAGTTCAGGATAACCTCATATTCATGAAATTGGAGTCCAAGGAACTAACCCAAGGCAGCACACACTCCATGCTTAGAAGTTATATGTCACTACAAGGCCAATAAATCTACATTAGATCATTAAATGAGCCCATAGAAGCATCCACCTTATAGTTAAGTTAGAGGAAAATGACTGCTGTTCAAGTGTCCATCCAAGGAGTTCCTACTTAGGAACCCAAGTATCACTCAGGACTAACCACACCTTGATAAAAACCAAGAATCAAGTGAAAAACTCTGATATAGACCACTTACGAAGCCAAACAGATTTTAAAACTTAGCACAATGTATAACCGATGCTCTCTTAGTGTATCTAGGATGACGTCAAGATTGGGGACATGCTCATCACTAAGAAAGATTACACTAAGAATCTTTCAAGATCTCCATAAGTAACCTGAAACACTTCTACTCTAACACAGGAAAAGTTATTAGTAAGAATCTACACCTTTCATACATAGAAACTAGAAGAAAAGAAGTTGAACCTCCACTGGTCGACTTCCCATGAAAGAAGCTTAGCTTCCCCACCCGACACATCATCATTCAAACCATGATGCCTTTACCACTTGATGCATCCCATGATTTCTCATAATTAACCACAAAAGTCTATCCATGACTAATAGTGTTTGAAGAGGTTGTGCACACATCCAACCATTTCACTATCACATTGCCTTTCAAGCACTGACATGATTCAAAACTCGCCAACCGCAAGGGTATTCAAGAAAGACCAACCATTTCTAAATGGTCCTCCTTGGTTGTGTTCCTTATACTTGGAAGGGAACATATACACTAAAAATAATTTGATGATTTCCACCTTAAGAGTGTTCTATTCATCAAAGATGAGGGATAGACCATCTGTTCACAAGTGCACTAGATCATATTTACTTCAAAATAACATGTGTGACACTCATCTGAGTCACACTTGCAACATCAAGATATTTGGCATGAAAACCAAAACCAACTTGTTTGGAATGTCAAAACACTTGATCCACTTGTAATACTATTCATATTATTGGAATAAAATTGATTCCTTTAACAGCCATGTCACTCTATTCTAGAGATTATCTGAGAACACACTCAATAGCTCAAGATCAAAAATTTCACCAAACTCAACCAGTTTGTTATACCATTTAGAAACTCAACAGGTACCGTGTATATGAACCCCCACTACCTTAAGGTTTTGGAAACAATACGACCAACCTCAATACTATACATAGTCTATCATCCCTATGCATCCAAGTATCAGGTGGTCCATACATAGATTTAACCCAAAATCACATTGCCCAATATGACCATTAATCTAGATGATGGCGTACCAATTCATTCATCACTGAGGAAGAAGAAATGGTCACATGACCTATGAAATGGCTGAACATTCCCTTGTCATGTATAAACTACTAAAGCCAAGAATTACTTGATGCTCAAGATCATAAAAAAGGTCAAGTATACCACAAAGACCCTTCAGAACAAGGGTGTAATTTAGAATCTAATATTCCTACTAGGGAAAACAACACCTAAACTATACTATACATTATAAATATCACAACATTTGGCAAGGAATTTAAGCTTTATGGGTGATACCTACCTCAATCTAACCCCTTACAGAAGAAGAGATTTCAACCCTATCACTAGGTTACGCCGATAGATTTCACTAGGTCCAACGCCTATCATTTATTCCCTTATTAAAAAAAGAAAAAGGCCTATGTAAAATGCTCATGTTTTTCTTCCAAGGATACTCAAGGAGAGGTTTAAACTACCCTTACACAAGGGTTTAAACCAAGGATACCTCATAAGGTTCTATTTTAAGTCATTACATTGATTTACATTCAATATTTAAACTTTTAAAAGATTCAAAACATAACATAAACCACCAATTATGAAATTAAAGCACTTGGTAAAAGGTAAGGTGGCCTATGAGGGTCCAATTAAGTCAACCGGGGTTCATTAGAATGCAACCCAAAAATATTTGTTAAATTATTAATGTTTTAAAACACATGTAGCATGTTATCTTATAAGAAACATGCCCCAACTAACCTAATTGGGTCCATTGAACATTTTATATGTTAATAACATGATTTCTAAGCCCGTGAAATAAAGTCACAAGCATTTATAAAGGAAACCATCAACACTATAAATTTTAAAATTACCATTAATGGGATTTATCAGATAAGCTTAAACATCATAACTGACCTACTAGGGTCGATTCACATAAGGGGGGTCTATAAGAAAACAATTTTTTTCAGATTAAAATTATAATTCCTCTACATTTATAACCATTTAAAAATATATTATGATTATATATATAACAATTTGATTATATGGGTTTCCATACCCCAACCTATAAAGTGAGTATACACTATACTGATTGAATTTTGGCTCTAATTAATAAAAACCAATTCACATTAACATTTTAACTTTATCAACTTTTACATTTTAACAATGGTCTAGACATATATAAGGGTCTAGAGATGGTTTGACCACATGTGTTACCTTTCCCCAATTTTAAGGCACCCATACACCTTACAAATGAAGACCATATCCCGTTTAATCACAACCCATAAGGTTCATCCCATGAAACTATTTATATATATATCCAAAAAATATAATGTCATCAAAAGAAGTTAAACATAGGAAGCATTCTATAAAAACAGAAGTATGATACATGTAAGAAGATGTTAAATAAATAGGCATCATTCATATAATCATCTAAGCATGGATATAGATTAACATGATAAATACATCATGCAAGCATGTTATGTAAGTAGGCATGATAATGAAAATTTCCTAAAAGGTGAAAATCTAAGAATTTTACTAAATAACCTAACATGGTATATAACAACTAGGCTAATAAACATATAAGGAACACAATCAGAATCATCATGCAACCTATAAATACAACTAAATGTCATGGAATATTCATATAATATGAATCTATTTGTGCCTATAATGGCGCGTTTAATGCTACTTCCTTGACATACCAGGGAAAGGGGAAATACCATAAATTTCACAAATTAATAAGCAATGGAAAGTACACCATTCAATCAAGGTGAAATCATATCAACTATAATAACAAACAACATGAACAAAAATTCCAGCCATAAACACTTAGAATTTTCCCCATACATGGGTTGATCACTCCTAGGAATGGCTATTTACCATGTATCGACACATTATTAGTCTCATGTCTAGAAAAAAAAAGTAAAACAAAGGAAAAACCACCTATGATACCACTTTGTAACGTCCCAGCCTGACTGACCACTAAATTGATAGCTAGACCAGTGGGTCCTATGGCCTCAAGTTTGCCTCCCCATATGATAGAGGCTATAGAATAACATTAAGGGTATAAGGAGGTGATAGTGCGGAGGATATACCCACATGACCAGACTAGAATAATGGTTTATTAGAAGATAAATAACTGACAATAGTGGAAGTATTAATAAATGAAACACATAGCAGTGGAAGAATAATATAAACTGAATAATAAAAGATGTCCAATGCCATTTTATACAATGAATTCATGTCTAGATGGTGATAAAAAAACGAAAACAATAGTCATACAACAAAAAATATGATACAAGGAAGTACACAAATATAGAAAAGAAATAAAAAACCCCAAGGGGGAACTCCACGAGAATCCTGAGCTTTAGATCAGCCATGCACTCCTAACTCTTAGGTATAAGAAAAGAAGCACAAGAAAACATCAATGGTCCTGAGAACATGAGATCTACTTGGGTACCTCAGTGCAATGGTATCCCGAGTAGGGTGTGAGATATAAATCCCAGTAGGTTACCACCCATGGAATCTATAGCTATAACCATTGTATGAATATAAAGTAAGGTAGTCTGCATGTATAAATTAAATAATAAACAATGATGAAATAATAAATAAATACCAGTCAACTCAGGTTCTAACAGGACACCCAACTGACTCTACCTGCTTTGAATCATAGCTAGAATGAGTTTCTGATTAGTAACTCTATAAATAGTAATATATATATATATATATATTAGTTCTACATTGAATCCACCTATATGAACCAATTATGTGTGGATATAAGTGGCCATATACCTGGAATAATATGTGTTGGTTGGATCAGGGTGTAACTCAGTCATCCATAACCATCCTGAATGAGCCTATAAAGTCAAGAAATAGGGAATATTCCCCATATCTCATAATGAGTGGGAGTCATCATGCTCATCACTCGAGATGGTGAGTGTGCCATCATGTCAACTCTTAAATAGTAGTGACTGCACCATCATGTTAACACTCACAAGGGACGTTGTGCACCTTGCCCACCATTCACATAGTATCACTAGTGCGAGACATCATGATCAACACTAGATTTAAGGGAGTGTGATACCTCCATGCTCAATAGAACCATTACCATCATCCCATAACCCATATCAAGGCGTAATCATATTTATAATCAATATCCATATGGAATTACCTCTCATGGTTTATGTTAATCAAGCCCAAGAATAACCAAGGGAATTCAATTCAACAATTTCATTTAATTAAACAAGCAATAATTAGCTTGCCCTTTCCACCCTTTATAAGTAATCTCAATTAAACCATTTAATCCATTGAAGGCAATTCAATCCATCATGAGGTATACTGTAATATATATATATATATATATATATAAATCAAAACCTTTATACCATTTGAATCTTTCAAGGAAGGTAATCCATCATGATAATCCATTCCAATTCATCTAATACAATTCACCTATTCCATGATTATTTATATATAGCAAGTGGCCTGGTCATACCACCCAATCAATTTTGTTTAATTTAAATCATTTTAATGAAAACAAGTCATTTCATTTATAAAGGCAATGTGATTTATAGTCAATAATTTCCAAACCACTTAAAAGGTAGTTGGTCTTTAAACATTTATAAGGAGGGGAAATCTACTTAAGGACATCAAAGAGGACATGAAAAAAACATACCATACATCCAACAATACCAAAAAGGGAACAAGTAATCACTAATTCAATAAGGACACTCAAGATTTAGAACAAAAATCACCACTTTTTAATTTAGAAGACAACACACCTCATCCAAGGGGTTTTATTATAAAAACATGTCATTGTTTATCAAATAGTTCATTTATCCCAATTAACACATCACATTCAAGAATCATAACTCAAATAAAATTAAAGGTTCATTTTAGAAAAATCCACACATCATATTAATTCAATTTATAAAGGTTCAACATGGAAGTAAGAGGTTCTATTATCATCCAGTGATTTCCTAGAAGACACAATTCAATTATTAATCCAAGATGAATGTATATAAGGCATTTTAGGCATTAAATAATTTAATTATTAAGAGGAAATATAAGTGGGAACACCCAAGGGGTGTCAATATTCAATGTTGACATCCTCAATTTACTAAACATCAATCAAAGGGTATACATCTAAGGGCGTATGACATTTAAAAAAGTAGAACTCAATTTTTAGGGTGACACACGATAAATGACAGTGTGTGGAATAATTATAATGTTTATAAAAAAATGGAAACAAGGGGAAAGAGGAATACACCACCTAATTAATACTTAAAACACTATACTTATCCAATATCAATTTTTTATTCGGTCTGGTTTGGAATAAATAAAAGAAACAAACATTCACCCTGAAAATAGGGAAAATGAGCTCACACCATGATAACTTGGTCTAGAGGAAAATAAATGAAGAAAAATTTAAAATTAATGAAGATATTATCTAGTGGAATCCATAGGGATTGATAAAAATTGAATATGATAATGGATAGAGGAGTTATCATCATGCCTTGAATATGGAGGAGGAGAAACCCACGATGCCATGGAGGAGAGCTCATGCAACCAGAGGAGGAGAAGAAAGAAAGAAATGAGGATTTAAACTAATTAAAGGAATTTTAGAAATTTCACCCTTAAAAATTAGTTCATATGGTTTTCCAAACTGTGCACCAACTGTACGGATCCCACTGATTAGGAAACCCTCCTCACACGGTTGTGCCGCATGGGTTGCCTTAACCGTGCGATGAATAATGAAATCATACTTACTAAGTGGAACTAACCATGTGGGATGGGAACACGATTTGGGAAACTGTTCACAACTCGTGTGTGGAACATATTCTCACCTACTATAGACACACAATTTTCTTTGGTGGGCCACATGGTTTTAGAAAAACCGTGTTCCCTATTCATAGCTTCCCGTTTTCAATTTTTTAGAGATAGAATCTCTCGAAACTCAACCAAGCACCTGAGGAACCCCTCATTACTTTACCCAAGTCTAAAAACAACAATTTAAAGTGTCCAAACACTTAGAATTATGTTCTAAATCTTGGTTCAAAGAATGAACCATCCATTAAATTCCAAAATTAAATTTCCCTTGGAATTCTACCTTGGCTCAAAACATGGGTCACTACACTGGACAAATAATTTATAAAAACCCTATATATGATAGACTCTACTTAATAGAAATGATTCAAAGGTAAACATATACAATTTAATAATATAAAATATATTTTCATTTCTTTAATTACTTATTCCTTTTTGTGTTTTTAGGAAACATTAGATGCTCACTGTGGTCAATTTGGATACTCTAAATATTTATTTTCTGGGTTCACTACATGGATACCCAACAAACTGACCACACATGATGATGTTTTTTAATTTGTAATAAACTAAATCCAATGTTTTAGAACTAAACTTCAAGTTATTTATTTTATATAATGTTTTAATGAGAATTATATTATGATAGGGCAGCGTATAAATATCATGAAAATTATATCATGAGGACAGTCCATGTGCACAAGGAGCCTAACAAGTTCTACAAATAGACAAGTATCAGGGTATATATAATAATATTTCACTATCCAAACACATATCAAAACTAATTACTTATTTTTCTCAATGTTTATACAATTTATGGAATAGTAAAATCACTACAGGAAATATAGGCATTTGCGACGGGATCCCGTCGCAAATGCTTTTTTGCGACGGGGATCCGTCGCAAATCGCGCGTTGCGGAAAACGCCGTCGCAACAATTTTTTTTTGCGACGGGCCCGTCGCAAAAACACTTATTTGCGACGGGAAAAGGACCCGTCACAAATAGATTTGTGGTTTTTTTAAAAAACTTATTTGCGACGGGCCCGTCGCAAATAAGTTTTTGCGACGGGCCTTTTCCCGTCGCAAATAGTTCCTTCGAAGCAACTATTTGCGACGGGAATATATTCCCGTCGCAAATAATAATAAAAAATTTAAAAAAAAATTAAAAATTATTTATTAATATATAAATCAATAAACCTATTTATATTGATATAAATATAATATTTATTTTTAAAATATGTTTTAGAAAGGATGAATAAAAATCAAATATGAATGTATAAGATGTTCAGTAAATGTGGGTTATAAAATATTTTACAAAATATTTTTAATTAATAATTACATAATTTTTATCAATTAATAGTCATTTAATAACTCTTTGAATATAAAAAAAATAAAAAAATTAATGAAAGATGGAAAATAAGAAGAAAATGAAACCCAAACTTCAAACGGCCATAACTTTTGATCCGGGACTCCGTTTGAGCTCTACAGCATATCAAATCGAAGCTTGCGACGAGCTCTACAGCCCTATGGACCGGTGGAACTCGTCCAAGGTTTTTTCAAGGCCCAAAAAGGCCCCGAAGGCCTCCAAAACTGAGTTTTTAGTCGGGGCACCCCGGTTTTTCACCGTTCAAACAACTATAACTTCTGACCCCGATGTCCGATAAACCTCTACCATATATCATGTCGAAGATCTTTTAATGTTCTTCGATTTGACTGATTGTGGAGCTGAAACAGACTCCTGGATTAGAAGTTATGGTCCTTTTAACATTCAAATGGCTATAACTTCCGATCCGGATGTCCGTTTGGCCTGTACCGCATATCATATCGAAGATCGTTTCATGTTCTTCAATTTGACTGGTTGTGGAGTTGAAACAGACTTACGGATTAAAATTTATCGTCATTTTAACATTCTCAGAGGATTTTCACCCCCTCATTTCTATGTATTCATTCATAACTATACATATATATATATATATATGTGTGTGTGTGTGTGTGTGTGTATCTGTGTGTGTGTATTGTATATATGTATTTATTTATTTATTTATAAATACACATAAAAACACATATTTTATAAATTTATTTAAAACTAAGCTTATAAATATATATTAATTAATATACAAATAAATATACGAATAAAAACTTATAACTACATATATATATATATCTATATGTATATATATATACAAATAGAATAAATATATATTAATATACGAATAAATATATATTAATATACGAATAAATATATATTAATATACGAATAAATATATATTAATATACGAATAAATATATATATTAATATATGAATAAATATATATATATATATATATATTTATTCATTCATATAACCAAATATATTTATATTAATATAAATCTATATTAATATATGGCTAAATATAACTATATATATATAACTATAATTATTCCTAATTATGACTAATTATTATTAATTATTCCTATTTATTATTAATTATTTCTAATTATTATTAATTACTCCTAATTACCATTAACTATGAACAATGAATACTAATAATTTAAATTTATTAAATAACAAAACAATCTAAACATAATTAAATTACAACTAATTAAAAAAATTAAAACTAATAAAAAATTAAAAATAAATATTAAATTAAAAATAACATAAATACCTTCAAAATTGATCTGAGGTTGATCTCCGATAATTGTTGAAGACTTCAATATCAAATCTGCAAAAAAAATTAAACTTAAGAAACTGTGAACTCTAAAATTAGAGAAGTTGAGAGTGAATGGAAAAAAAACGGCTGGGTGTATTTATAAGTTAGATTATTTGCGACGGGACTATTTGCGACGGGAAACCCGTCGCAAATAATACTATTTGCAACGGGACCCGTCGCAAATACTTTAGCCCGCATTTATTACGGTCAATGGTTAAATAGTTATTTGCGACGGGACCCGTTGCAAATAATAACCTGCCGACATACTATTTGCGACGGGGGTATATTCCCGTCGCAAATAGTTTCTACCGCCGCCGGTTATTTGCGATGGGGGTATATTCCCGTCGCAAATACTTTTTACCACCGCCGGTTATTTGCGACAGGTGGTAACCACCCGTCGCAAATAATTTTCCCGCGTTTTGGCGCGCAATGCGCGCCAACCTTTTTGCGACGGGTGGGATTTCCCCGTCGCAAATAAGTAGTTATTTGCGACAGGAAAATCCTCCCGTCGCAAATAACCCGTCGCAAAAAGCCCTTTTTCCCGTAGTGAATGGAAAAGATTGTGGTTATTATTTTTGTAAATTTACAAGAGAGGTCATATTCCATCAATAAACTAGCATCCCCAAATAGGTATTTTCGAAGATAATTAATATTTCTTTTAAAATATTTATTAATCCTTTGTGTATTTATATTTTTCCTATACTACTATGACCATTGAAAATTCTCTTATTCATAAGAATACATTGTTTTGTTTAGAAATAAATGAAAAAATACCCGATGGTAGAATGTATACATATATCACGAAGACGTGACTTCCATAGAAGTAATGGACTATTTCATATTCATGTTTAATTTATTTATTTTAGTATTAATCGGATAAGAATTTTTTATTATACAGGTGGATTCTTTTATTCGAGTTGGGGTGGTTTGTTTGAAGTTACTCATGCTCATGAGAGATTGTAATTTTGAGGCTGTAACTGAGATAATTACAACAAGTAAATGGGTTAAGAATGTATACAACCATAAAGAAACGTTGATTTCATGCTACTTATATTATTAATTTATGCATGATTTTATCTACTATTTGTAAGTTAATTTCCTTATCATTTTTATCTAATAATTATTGAGATTTTTCATAGATCTTTTGGGAAGTCATATTTTTCATTCAACTATCTACAACAAGACAAAAATGAGACAACATGTTTCTTTTTTCCAATATTACCACGATTCCTATTGCCTTTATTTTTTGATCTTCCCACACTGCACATTGAGTTGATGTTCTTATCCAAAAAACATTTCTCATTATTGAAAACTATAAGAGTAGAGTAATTTTTTTATCTAAGATCATTGACTCAATATGTAGTGTTAGAAGTTTGACAAATAAAGTATATGGGAAAATGTGACCGGTATGACTCTAGGTGCCTCTTTTTATTTAAAATTGTCATTAATTTTTTGTAAAAAAGGCAATTTAGATACTAAAAACTAAGAAAATGAATTCATATTATTTTTATAATTTTGGAAAATGATCTATAAGTCATTTTTTATGTGAAGGAATCAATAGTACCTTAATCCAACCCACAATGTGATCGATATGACTCCAAGTGTATTTTTTTAAATTGACATTAATTTTTGTAAAAAGAATAAGTGACATAATAAAAACTAAGAAAACACATTCATATTGTTTTGATACTTTAATAGAACTATCCATAAGTCATTTTTGACATGTATAAATCAACCTCACCTCAATACGACGCACAATGTGACTGATATAATTCCAAGTGTGTCTATTTATTTAAAATTGGGATTAATTTTAGTAAAAAGAACAAGTTACATAGTGAAAACCAAGAAAAATCATTTTTATTGTTTTGATACTTTAGGAAAATGATCCATAAGTAATTTATAACATGTAGGAATCAACCCCAATTCAATTTGACACATGGTGTGACCAATATGACTCAAAGTAATTATTTTTATTTAAAATTGACAACAATTTTAGTAAAAAGAATAAGTGACATACTGAAAACTGATAAAATGGATTTGGATTGTTTTTATACTTTAGGAATATGACCCATAATTCATTTTTTATGTGTAGGAATCAAACACACCTCAACCCAATGCATGGTGCGTTTTATATGACTCAAAATGTCTGCTATCAGTTTAAAATTATCATTTTAGTTCAAAATGTGTCACACACTGAAAATTAAGAAAATACACTTCGATTATATTGATAATTTAGGACAATGATTCATAATTAATTCATGACATGTAGGAAGTAGTATCATGTCAAACTGACACACGATGCAACTAATATGACTCAAAGTGTGTGTTTCAAGTTTCAAATTACATTTTAATAGAAAACACAAGAGATATACTCAAAATTGAATAAATGCATTCAGATTGTTTTGATACTTTAGGAAAATGATTCATAAATAATTTTTGATTTATATGAATCATCAACAACTCAATTTGATGAACGGTGTTAGGGGTATAATTCCAAGTGTGTCTATTTATTTAAAATTGACATTAATTTCAGTAAAAAAAACTAGCGACATAATAAAAACCAAGAAAACACATTCAGATTGTTTTTATACTGTAGTAAAATTATCCAAAAATCATTTGTGATGTGTAGGAATCAACCACACCTCAATCATATTCATTGTATTACTGATATGACTCAAAGTGTATCTTTTTATTTAAAATTTACATTAATTCGTGTAAAAAGAAAAAGTGACATATTGAAAACTAAGAAAACACATTCAGATTGTTTTTATACTTTAGTAAACTGATTAAGAAGTCATTTTTGATGTATAGGAATTAACCACACCTCCATCCAATGCACACTGTGACTGGTATGACTCAAAGTGTCCATCAGTTTAAAATTGTCCTTTTAGTTCCAAACATGTGTCACTCATTGAAAACAAACTAACACACTTCGATTATCTTAATAATTTAATAAAATTATTCATTAGTTAGTTTCAATGTGTAGGAAGAAGTATCACATAAAATAGACACATGATACGAACAATTTGACTCAAAGTGCATGTTTCTAGTTTCAAATGATATTTTAATAAAAAATACAAGTGATATACTCAAGATTGAGAAAACACATTCCCATTATTTTAATACATTAGTAAAACAATCCATATGTCATTTTTAACATATAGGAATCAACCTCACCTCAATCTGATGCATAGTATGACCGGTATAACTCTAAGTGCGTCTATTGATTTAAAATTGATATTAATTTTAGTAAAAAGAACAATTGGCATACTAAAATCCAATAGAACACATTTTAACTATTTTTATACTTTAAGAAAATTATTCATAAGTCATTTATAATTTGTAGGAATCAACCCCACCTCAATCCAACAAACATTGTGACCTGTATAACTCTAAGTGTGTCTTTTTATTTAAAATTGATATTAATTTTAGTAAAAAGAACAAGTGAGATACTATAAATCAAGAAAACAAATTTCAATTCTTTTTATACTTTAAAAATTATCTATAAGTAATTTGTGATGTCTTGGAATCAATTGATTCTCAATATGATACACAGTGTGACCGGTATGATTCAAACTGTCCACTATCTATTTAAAATTGATATTTTAGTTCTAAAGGTGTCACTCACTAAAAAATAGGAAAACATGCTCTGATTGTCTTGATGATTTATGAAAATGATTCATAAGTCAATTGTAATGTATAAGAAGTAGCATCACATCAAACCGACACATGATGCGACCAATATGACTCAAAGTGTATGTTTCCAATTTCAAATGACATTTTAATAAGATACACAAGTGATATACTCAATACAGAGTAAACACATTTTGATTATTTTGATACTTTAGGAAAATAATCCATAAGTCATTTTTGATGTGTAAGAATCATCAGCACCTAAATCCAATTCTTGGTGTGACCAATATAATTCCAAGTGTGTCTATTTATTTAAATTTTACATTAATTTTAGTAAAAATAATAAGTGAAATACTGAAAATTAAGAAAAAAATTTATATTGTTTTAATACTTTAGAAAAATGATCCATAAGTCATTTGTGATGTGTATGAATCAATATAAACTCAATATGATGCATGGTGTGACTGGTATAACTCCAATTAGGTCTTTTTTATTTAAAATTGACATTAATTTTAGAAAAAAGAATAAGTTACATACTGAAAACCAATAAAACATATTCATATTATTTTGATAATTTATGAAAATGACCCATAAGTCACTTTTAACATGTAGGAAACAACCAAAACTCAATATGATGCAAAATGTTACCGATATAACTCGAAGTGTGTATTTTTATTTAAAATTAACAATAATTTTAGTAAAAAGAACAAGTGACATACTGAAAACTGATAAAATGCGTTCAGATTGTTTTGATACGTTAAGAAAATTACCTATGAACCATTTGTGATGTGAAGGAATAAACCTAATCTCAATCCAATGCACAATATGACCATTATGAGTCAAATTGTCCTTTATTAGTTTAAAATTTACATTTTAGTTCAAAAGGGGTTTCACTCATTAAAAAACAAGAAAACATACCCTGATTGTATTGATAATTTAGATAAGTGATTCATAAGTCATTTTTGATGTGTAGGATATAGTCTAATGTTAAACAAACATATCATGCGACTGGTATGACTCAAAATATGTGTTTCTAATTTTAAATTACATTTTTGTAAAAAAAATAGGTGACATACTGAAAATAGATAAAATGCATTCATATTGTTTTGATACTTTAGGAAAATGATTCATAAGTAATTTTTGATGTGTAAGAATCAACCGCCCCTCAATTCAATGCTCGATGTGACCAGTATAACTCTACATGTGTCTTTATTTTAAATTAACATTAGTTTTAGTAAAAAGAAGAAGTGACATACTCAAAACCAAGAAAGCACATTCATATTGTTTTGATACTTTATAAAAAATATCCACAACTCAATTGTGACATGTAGGAATCAACCACATCTCAATATAATACACAATGTGACTAGTATAACTCAAAGTGTGTCTTTTTATTTAAAATTGACATTTTATTAATGTATTCTTTCATATGTTTAATTTTTTTATTTATAGTATTACTAACATAATACTTGTTTTCTTATATAGGTGGATTCTTTTTATCGGGTGGAGGTGATTTGTTCGGCAACTGATACAATGGGTGTACTTTTTTGATAGGGGATCGCGGGCGCGAAAGATGGTGGATAATTAATGTTTTTAAATGTTTGTGGATAGTAATTATAAATTTAATTATACAAAAACATTGGTTTAAATGAATATAATAGTGTTTTATTTTTCATTCATGGTGTAAAATTCATTCTAATTAAATTATATATTTTGCTTATATGTTACTGGTATTTTTTGCAGTGTGATCTTATAAAAATAGAACACTATACAGGTAGGGCCTTAATCAGTGCTATTTCTAGTGCTGATAAAGGGGACCCCCTTTAACGACACCGAGAATAAAGGAAAAATTTTAGCAATGTCAAAGGCCTTTTTACTTGTTATTAAATAAAATATCTATAGTAGTGTATCAACTTCTATAAAGATAGAAGGAAAATTTCCTTCATCAACTTATTCAATAATAACACGTCACTTATGATCCACCCAAAATATCCAAATTCACCACAAACTATATCATCATGGTTTAGAAAATACATATAATTATTACATGCATTAATAATAATCTTAAAGTCTAAGGACCATTACACATGCTCACATATAGGAATTTCTAAAGACACCAAAACAAGTATAATTCCTACCAGTGGGTCTTTTCTCAAAATATATCATCTTGGAGATTACCAAGTTTAAACTTCATGAGAATAAGTATCATTTTATTATAATTACTCACACATGAAAATCATATTCTTTGTGTCCCATCATAGAATGTTATATGTTCACATAACTATATTTAAGAATATTTCCGTGACATTTCAAGGTTCTTATCATAGTGGGGAACTGCTATGACCTTATCAATGTGATAGATACCATATGACATTATTACATTAAATTCATATAAAATAATGAAAAATATATAATATGGTGTTTTATTAATATTAAGATGTTCAAATATATATGCAATAAAATTGTAATCAGTTGGTTCTAGGATACCAACTCTAATAAACTCCCACTGAGACTAGATCCAACTTCCTATGACATTCAGTATGTTAGAACTCACATGATAACCGTGTTTTTTCTAACTCAAGTATTTAGTCGAGGGGTTTTCCACATTTACTTCTATATAAATACAACTCACTGTGACTTCACCACACTAAAAAAATCCCTCAAAAGATGATACTTCCAAAGTATATGCTTCATATACTGATGTGACCTAGGTTCTTTGGTCGAGGCCACGACTGCAGTATTATCATAATAGAGCATGATAATATATTTATTGTTAGGTATTACATCAAGATCTTGGAAAAAGGTTAGTATCCAAACTACTTCTATAGATGCCTCAGAAGCTATAATATACTCGAACTCAGCAATAGAATCTATAACCATAACTAGCTTTGAGTGGTTCTAGCTCAAAATACCTCCATTAAAAATAAAGATGTATCCCACCTGCAAGTTTAGATTATTTTGATATGTTTGGAAACTGGAATTTACATATCCTCTGATGACTAGTTCTTAATCACCACTATATAATAGAAACATACCCTTAGTTCACCTCATATACTTAAGGATAGTCTTGATTTCCATCCAAATGGCATTCACATGGGTTGTCTTGATATCTTCCTACCTTAATTAAGGTGCATGAAACATCTAGTCTAGTATATAGAATAACATACATTATTGACCTAATCACTGATTCATGTGTAATAATTTACATTCTTTTTCTTTTCTCATGTGAAATAGGACACATTTTCTAAGAAAGATGAATACCATGTGACATCGGAAACAATCCCCTCTTGGATTATTCCATACTGAACCTCTTTAGTATCTTGCCAATATATGTACCTTGACTTAGGCCAAGCAGTCTCTTGAATCTATCAAGATGGATCTTGATGCCAAGAATGTATGTTTCCTCACCTATTCATTCATGGAGAAGAATTTATTTAACCAAGCTTTAATATATTGAAAGACTGTTATTTTATTTATAGTAAGTAATATTTCATCGACATAAAATATAATGAAAATGACTGCACTCCCACTAAATAATTTATATAAACAAGAATTACATTCATTCTTTATGAAACCTAATTATGTTATGGCATCATTAAAACAAATGTTCCATGACTTAGATGGTTTCTTTAATCCATAAATGGATCTTTTCATTTTGAAAAATTTATTGGAATCTTTTGGAGTCACAAACCCATCTGGTTGTGTCATATAGATATCTTCCTGAAAGTTACCATTAAGGAAGGATATTTTTACATCCATTTTCCAAATCTCACAGTCATGGAAGGCTATAATGACAAGTATAATTCTCATGGATTTTGGAAAAGAAACCAGTGAAAAGGTTTCATTGAGTCAATACCTTGATACAGTTAAAAACCTTTTGCAACCAGTCACACTTTATGGGTATTGGATTTATCATACATGTCTAGTTTCATATTGAATACCCATAAACAAACAAAAATATTTAAATCAAATGGATGATCTACCAAAATCCTTACTTGGTTTGGGTACATGGAATCCATTTTAGAATTCATGGATTCTTTCCACATGGAAACATCTGTGCTACTTACTGCTTCTTTTTTGGTTAGAGGATCATTATTATCAACTAATAATGCTTCACCATCCTCAATTACTATAAAAACATACCGTTCTGGTTATATAACCTCTCTTTTAATTCTATACAGTACTTGTGTCTTTGTAATAGATTCTTTCAAGGGGATTTCTGGAATCTATTCCCATGCTAACTCTTGTGTATCTTGAGCATGAACTTCATCAAATTATATATCTATCCCACAATCTATTTTGGATATACGATCATTCTCAAGGGATATAAGATTCACATCAATGGCCATATTTTTATCTGAAGGATTTTATAGGGAGTATCCCTTTTTCTCCTTGGGATATCCTATAAATACACACTTTGTGCCTTAGGGTGATTGTTTTTCACCCGAAGAGGCCTTAATAAATGCTTCACATCTCTACACATGTAAGTATGACAATACACATTTCTTTACATTCTATAATTTGTTTGGGATACCATTTTTTATTTAAGTTGGAACTCGTTTTAGTATGTATGTTGATGTTTTTAACGCGTAACCTTGAAAGTATAATGGAAGAATTTCATAACTCATCATTGATCTCACCATGTCCAATAAGGCGTGGTTCCTTCTTTCACTTACACCATTACACTGAGGTGTATAAGGAGGAGTGAGTTGATATAGAATCAAAAACTCTTTTAAATAATCAATGAAGTCTTGATTAAGATATTCTCCACTATGGGATGAGGGGAGCTTCTTAATATTCTTACCTAGATGGTTCTCAACTTCATTCTAGTATTCATTGAATCTATTAAAGGAATTTGACTTATACCTCATCAAGTAGACATACCCATATCTAGTAAAATCATTAGTAAAAGTTATAAAATATGAGTAACCTCCCCTTTCTTTGATAGAAAATGGTCCACACACATTAGTATGAGCTATTTCAATAATCTCTTTATCCCTCTCACCTTTTCTACTAAATGGGGATTTTGTCATTTTTCCTTGTAATAATGTGTGAAAAAAACTAAGTTACTTTAGTTCAAAAGAATATAAATATTGATCTTTGTGTAATTTAGTCAAACAATCTTCATTTATTTGTCCTATCTAGTAATTCCAAAGTTTGGTATGGTATGTGTCATGAAAAGTAGTTTTGTTATTTATTTCCATTACTTAGTTTTTTTAATCCAACACATAAAGACCATTATTTAAATAAACCTTACCATAACAAATGATATATTTATAAAAGAAGAAAAATTTATTCCCAAATATAAAAATAAATCTACCAGTATCAAGTATGAATAAAAATATAAGGGTTTTTTTAATAAATGGTACATAATAACATCCTTTCAAAACCAATATCATTCCCATTGGAAATGTGAGGTGGTAGTCATCGATAACTATAAAAACATGTTTATCTCTGTTGGATACTTGAAGATATATATCCCTTTGGTCAATTTTTCTAGATCTACTTGGTTTTTTTATTTTAATAAATATGTGATCACAAAAAGTTATATCTAAAACCCAATTTTTTGAAAAATATAAATTTTACTCGATAAAAAATTCACCTGAAGCTTTCTCTTATTTTTTTTAGTTTGGTGTAGATTTTCTTTCAGTGGACCTTCTTGCCACATGTGAAAAAAACAACATCCTATTACCGTTCTTTCAGATAGATCTTTCTCTTATTAGTAGGGAGTGAAGAAGATTTGGGCTTAATTATCTTCACTTTCCCTTTCCATTTGTTCATCATAAGGACTAAAGTATTTTTATATTTCATCTCCTTATCAACATGGAGAAGAAGAGTGAGCAGATCTTGGAGATAATTCTTAATGTTGTTCATAATAAGATTTACAAAAAATCTAGATAATCTCCAAGAAAGTGTTGCAATAATGAGATCGATGTGAAATTCATCAGGGAGTTTAAACCTAAAATCATCTAAGTGATCATTGTATCCAATGAACATGACTACACAAGGCCTAGATGGTCCACCCTCCACAAGCTTACACTTAAAGAGTCCTATGGAAATCTCAAACTATTCTTCTCTTGACCTCTCTTGGTAATGACCATAGGAGTATTCTATAATAATCTATGTTTGAGACTTCTTGAGTTCAATAGATATTTATGATAGCATCAGACATTGAACACCGATTGTATTAATCAAAATTGTTTCATAAATAATGAACTCTTCATCAATAACCTCCTTCATAAGGGGATCATGTATTAAGGATTCTAGCATGTAAGATTTCTGGTCATGAAGAAACATAACTAGAAGGTTTTTGAACCACTCCTGAAAGTCAATATCAGTAAAAGTATGGTCTTTATCGAATATTGATCATAGGGATAGTGTGGATGATAAACATTCCATTTATTATACAATTTAAAATATCATATTATTACTACTTTTCTTGATTACAAATTATGTGAGAAATAATAATAATTTAATTTTATTAAATATACCACTATTTTATCAAGTCCCAATGTCCCTCACCATTGAACTTGAAATTTCAAATCCCGAAATACATTATAGTGGAAAGGATCCATATTTTTCTTTCTTGATAATCTATACTTTGTCTATGAAAACCATAATAATGCATTTAGGTAAGCTGTTTTACTAACTATAGGCTTGAAGTTCCTTGATTCATTGAGTGGGATGCACAATATTGAAATATTGACGCATATTTCCCCAAAACACACCTCTATATTTTTATTGAATATACATTGGCTACTAGAATCAATACATGTTTGGTTATGTTAACCCAAAACTCTCATGATAACTCCCCTATAAAAGAAAGTGTCTAGACTTTGACCGCATAAACACTTAGTTCTATGGTTGAATTCGAAATCAAGTAATGGAAGACTATGTATGAATTAATATTAAGCTGAAGTATTATAATTCATTATACACAATTTTTATCTTGTTTTATCCTTTACATTTTTTTAATATTAATCAGTTTTACTTACTTAATTAACCATATTGAATAAAACATCTATGGACAATCCATTTATTTATATTCTAAATTTTCACATTATTTCATTTATTTATGTGACCGTGATCTTGAATCCATAAGATAAATAATGTATAATACATAAATTAAACAAATAAATGACTCGATCTTGATCTTATCTAATAGTTGATTTATTGAGCGGCTAATAAATCAACCTTTGACCTAGGGAAAATAACTCATTGTATCATTATTGGAATGAATTTTAGCCTCCCACCTATCCACCTATGTAACTCCTAGGTTGGTAATGCCACCTTTCCACCTTGAACTACCTCTACATGCCTTAGGATACTCCACTTATTACATGTATTTATTACTCAAACACAGGTGATAGAACCCAAAGTATTTCTTAAGGAGAATTACATAAATAACCCTGGACTCGCAGGTTATACATAATAATAGAGGGAGGGATGAGTCATAGGCCATCATATTTAATTTAATAATTAATAATTTCCAACCCATGAAATAAATTAAATTAAATAAATCTAATATATACATAGGTCTTGGCCAAGCTCATGAATGGTTATAAACATGAAACAATTACACATTTAAATTAATTAGATGTAATCATTATTTAATAAGATAAAACATGCAAAAATTAATCTAATTAATTATCTTATTAATCAATTAATTCATTCTATATTATTTCATCCAATCACCCTAAAAATTAAAATTCATTGTGATTTTAAATAAAATAAATAATTTTATTTTACTTAAAAACTCAATAAAATAGTACACAACATTGTACTCGGAAGAAACCCATAAATTACATGTTTGATCTATTAAGTATGTTTTAATTGTAAACAATGTACTCATATGACATATTGTTCAAATGGAATGTGTCATAATTTCATGGTGTGTATTTATAATTTACTTCCACATGGAACACCTGAAAGTTATGTATCCTATAAAATTTAATGCACCGATTATTTAATATACAATAACTATACATGATTCATAGTATAAAATATTATGAGAAAATAATTAAACATTGAATATAATATAAAACCTATTGACTGATGTGTACTTTCAACTTATTGAACCATGGATCTCAAGTTGATAAGGTTTAAATATTAATTAATTAATTTTAATATTTTTGTGTAAACAGGTAATGTGCATGGTGTGTACAATCTAGTTGTATGGAATATTCTTATCTTCACCAAATATCCATAGTATATTCCTAGGGACTCGACATGTACTTCTCATGAACATTTATGAAGTACATAGTGTGTATATAGGATAAAAAATGTGTACTTATAGTTTCACAGGTTCTAGTCTATACATGTCATGTATTAAATACAAGTAGTGAATTAATTACATGATATGGTTTGAACTCATGTTCTCTATCTTGAAAACACAAGGACTACACAATGTGTAGTCAACATATATGGCATGTACTTGAGAAAATCCATGTGCCACCCTGGATGGTCTATATGCAATGCATTTATTTCACATGGCGTGCACTTATAACATGAAGACCCAAAATCCATGTGGGAATCCCTGTGTAATGAACTACAATACATGACATGTAACAATGGAGTACACACCGTGTAGTCTTTTGTTATCCACCTAGGATCCTTGTCACTTCTAGATGATATCATCATATATACACTTTGATGATCATTAACTGATCTTGGTAAAATATACAATAAACAAGAAGATGAAGAAGATATTTAGATGATAGATCAAGAATGATTTAATCAATGAAATGAATATTAAAATTTAAATGCACAACAATAAAAAATAAAATAAATAATTATAAATTTTAACATAACCTCTCTATGATAAAACTTTAAGGTTATGGGTACAATGGAAGCACTAGTGGTGGGTGATAAATTAAAAATTAATTTGAATTAGAGTTTTCTGAAACCCAATAGAGGACCTTTCCATGTAAAATTTATAATTAATTTATTTAAGATTTAGAGAAAGGGTTACCACAGTTTAGGAACATTCTCCAATGATGATTTTGATCTTCCAAAAAACCCTTCTTGGATTACCTTTATTGCATTTTGAGAATCCACGTATAGAATCCCTTTAGTAGTAATCCAAACATGATCCTTTGATCTCCATGAAATGGCAATTAATTTCCAGGTGCTAGTGCGGAGAATCAATTATATTTCATTATTCATGTTGATCAATTTTCATTCCTTATATCTTGAAGGAATCTCTCTAATGCTTCTAATTCTTTAGAGGAAGATAGGAGGAGGAATGGAGAGATAATTTCATTGTACATAATGATTCTAAAATCTTGATAAACCTTACACAATAGACATAATCATCTATTTATAGATCTATAGTTTAGTTTATAATATTATTTAATTGCATACAGGACCTTAAATAATAGAATAATCATTATTAACCATCATTCTATATAATAATAATTTTTTATGGAATACGCTAACACACATAGTGATGAACGTTATTTACTAGTTTGAAAATAAAAATTTATCTCCAGACATGATCTTGGTCCACTATAATTCATCACCTTTATTGAATACCTAAATAAATATTTAATTAAATATTTTATTCATCAATAAATAAAATAAATATTTTATTCATAATCTAGTGAATAAATATTTATTAAATATTCATGTAATAAAATAAATTATTTATTAATGAATAAATAATTATTTATTACCTTGTGAATATTAGTGATCAATAATATTTAAATAAAATTATTCTTAGTTATTGAGAATAATATTTGTTATAATAATTAAATTCAAATATAATTTAATCCATATCAACAAAAACACTTAGTGTGAGACCGTCTAGGATTATTTCTAATTAGCATCAGGCTGGCTTTCCTAAAGTCCAAGATTACTATCTTGTAACGGGTCAAGGAACCAAGAGAAATAACTTAATGTCACAACATCGACAACCACATATGAATGTTCACTGTGTAATATAATATCTTTTTAACAATACCTTATCAAGAAGGTTGTACATTCGTGTCATTAACCTATATGATTGATACATCATTCTTTTACTATCTAAAATAAACACATCATTACACCATATCCATGAAATTTAATATGATAGTTCTATTCCATTAAAAGGGTTGATATATAAAATTCCATAAAAATGGAAGGAAAAAATACTTCCTTGACTTATTCATTAATAACACATCACTTATAATGCACCCAATATATCCAACTTTTCCATGAAATGTATCATCATAGTTTACAAAATACATCTAAGTGTTTGATTTGTAATATGCGTTAATAATAATATTAAATTCTAAATACAATCACACACACACACACTCACTGATAGGAATATCCAATGAAACAAAAACATGCAGAATTACTACCAGTGGTTATTTTATCATAATATCTCATATTAGAGATTACCAAGTGCGAACTTCATGAGAAAAATTATCATCCACTTACGAGTAATCACTTATGATAGTTACATTCTATATATCCTATCATAGAATGTTATTTGACTGTAGAATTATATTTAAGAATATCATCATGACATTTCAAGGTTCTCATCATAACAGGGAACCACTATGACCTTATTAATGAAAAAGATACCCTAGGGAATTACTATATTAAATTAATGTAGAAAAATAAAAAATATATAATAAGTTGTTTTATTAATATTCAAATGTTCAAATATACTTTTAATAAAAGTATAATTAGTTTGTTCTAGGACACCAACTCCAATAAAAAATAGATCTTCACATATAATTGTTCTATATAAAAGTAATTATGGGAAGAAAAGACAAGAACCTATATAATATATGAATTTTTAATAATAGTGGATAAAATTCACTATAGTCAATTCCTTCACATTAAAGGAATCATTTAGTAATGAGTCGGGTTTTATATTTAATCTTCATCTCTCCAAAGTTTCCCTCCTTCAATTTAAAATCTACATTCAACCTATAAATCTTTCATTTTTAGGTTTGGTTACAACCGTTCAGGTTAAATTTTTAAAAATGGATTCTATTTCATCTTTCATAGAAGAAAACTAATTCTTATATTAATTAGATTTCATGACTTGTTTGAAGGTTTTTAGTTTATTACTATTTATATCACGAGTAATGTTAAAAAAATAAGTAGACACATCTTCAAGATTGAACCAATAAGTTGGGTGAATTGTCCTACTAGTCCTATATCACATTAGTTGATAGTCTCTAAGGTCACTCTATCCCTATACCTATGACTCTTATTCAGAATCATCTTCACTATAAAATGAGTAGGGAGGACTAATGGAGAAAATTTTTAATTCAAAATTCTTCCCAATCTCAAATGAAACCTTAATTCCCATAGGTTTATGTGTACCAACATCGCCAGACTCTATAAAATTCTTGTTAGGTACAACAACCTCATAGAAAAAAATATCATGACTTATAATTCACCTTTGGTAACCATGATTATCTACCCATATCCTATAACCCTTAACACCCTGAGGATGGACCAAAAACACACACTTGACCATCATAGGTTCTTAATTTTAAATTCTAACATGAGAATAAATGGTACAAAAAAATCCTGTTAGGTTTCCTAAACTATAGGTGAACTTTTCCACATTTATTTAGGTGTTTTAAATCTGGTATCACTAGAGGAACAATGATTGATCAACTACACTGCCATAGTAGCATCTTCTTCCCAAAAGGACTAAGACAAACCCAAGTGTGAGAGAATTATTATATCTCTCTCTAAGATTTACCAATCCATTCTATTAGATAAATTGTTCTATTTTAGGGTTTCCAAAATTATTTGGTGTCTCAAGACACATTCAAAGTTATATAAGTTAGCAAATTAATTCTATATATACTCTAACCCATTATTAATCTTAAGGATTTTCAGCTTCTTTCCTATCTAATTTTCAACACTGGATTTCCAATTCTTGAACATTTAAAATGCATCAAAATTGTGTTTATGTATGAAAATATAAACTTTATATGAGTAATCATCTATAAAGGACACAAAGTATTTCCCTCCACTATGATAAGAAACCCTATATGGTAACTATAAATTTAAATAAACATATTCAAGGGTATCCTTATATTTTTATAAAAACCTTTTAAAACTCACACATTTTGACTTTCCAAACATATAATCCTTATAAAAGGGGAGGTTTTTCAGGGTTATATCAGTCAAAAATCATTTTATACTAATTTTATTCATTCCCTTATCACTCAAATTCCCAAGTCATATATTCCAGAGCATAGTGTTATTTGAAACTAGAATATGGGTGGGATTAAAATGCTTTAAATTTTATTTACTAACAAAGACATATAACCCATTAACTAGAGTTCCCTTAATAATGGTGAGAGATCCTCTAGTAATATTAATACTTCCAATATCAAAATTAAATATGTATCCCCTATATCCCAACACTCCTAGGGAAATGAGGTTTAGTTTTAATTCAGGTACCCATCTAACCTCATTCTGGTACCCATATAACCTTATTCAGGGTTTTCGCTAACCCATCATGATGCTCTAAAGAAACAAAACCAATAATCATGAAATAATAACTCTTATTATTCCCTAAATATACATCACTACACCCAAAATTAACTCAGACTAAAAAATTATTCTCTTTTAGATACATAAGTAATGAGTATCCTCTAGTAGAAAAAGTATATTTGGCATCAATGTTTTAATTTCATTCATTTTTAACTGATGTTAAAAACCCACCTGTGGGGGTTTAACATTTTATATTACAAAAAACTATGTTAAAATCCCCATGGTTGGGGTTTTGACATCAGTTATTAGTATAAACAGTGTGATAACTCTAAAAAATAGTGTATTAATGTCATTTTTTTAGTGAAAGTGATGTTAAAACTGCTATGGTACGAGTTTTAATGTTATTTATTAGTATAAATTATGTTAAAAACCTCAAATCTTAACATAAATTATATGATAATGTTACTTCCCCTAACCCGTACTCTCATATTTGGTGCTAAAAACATAAAAATTATATTTATGTCTTTGATACCGATATATGTCTTCCATTTTTTTCCATCTAAACCTTAAAAAATCAAAAATAAAATACCAATTCACTTACATACCCAAGGAACTTTTAGGTTTATAGTTTTATAGATTTATGAAAAACTCTAAACAACTTGTATTCATAAATAATTGGTTCAAAAATATCAAAATCATCTCCCACTATACCCATGTTTTCATATTCAATATTAATTCTTTAACATCTACTATAAAATTCTTCACATATAAAACCTTTCTAGTAACAAATAATGTTACATAATTATTCATAACCTAGAGAACAAGAAACATAATAAGGGTGAGATAAAATGATTAGCAAGGGTAAACATAAACATTAATAATTGAATGTCACTAGTGAGAATAAGATGAGCATTAGGGTATGATTATATAATAAAAGTGAATGATCATAACATAAAATAATTTATACCCATCATTAACTGGATCAAAAAAATATGAAACATGGAATAAATATTTATCAAAGGAATGATTAATAGGAATCAGTAATCACAAGCCATGTGATGAAAATCTTGATCAAATGAAGAATTTATAACCCATAGAAAGAACAATGAAAATATGTTGGTAAATTGGAACATTATCTTCATAAACCATTTTAAACCCATGTTATAAATAAATTTATCATAGTTAAATCCATATTAGAAACCTTATGGTAACTCCCTCCTTCATTCCTCTAAAGATAAGGAACATTACCCAATGTATTGGAGTACTATTTGTGTGCACCCATCATATAAGCTATATCAGTATCACCCATTTTTTATGAGATATAATGGGGATCAACCCTCAATATATGCTATATCAGGTTCACTAATTCATCATAAATAATATTCAATAACTTTTCATGAATAAAACATTTATAATCCTTCACATTTTCATTGTAACAATAATCATTTCTATTTTATTACTTGATTCACCCATGGAAAGAAAAAGAGTTCCATGCTAATATCATAATCCATATAGAGAAAGAATAAGGATGGTACCATTACAACATATCCCCATTGGAGTGTAAGTAACCTCATATTTTTTTATATTGATGAATTTAAATACCATTAAAATATTATTAATAACATTTTTGAGGAAAATACCCTTTTAAGATAGAAAATAAATTTTAAAAACTAAAAATTAATAAAATATTGTGAAAATAATTTAATTTGAAAATGAACTTAAAAAATTATAAATTAATATTAAAATAAAATAATTTTTATGATTTTGGGAAAATCTATTCATATTATAGATGTTAAAAATAAATATTCTTTTCAAACATTTTGTAAAAGGAGTCATAAATGGTACATTTAGAAAAATGTTAAGAAATATACTTTTTATTTTTTTAAAATAAGGCCAAATACCATTTGAAATAGTTTTAAGAAATAATTTATGTTCATAAAATAACATTTTTTAAAACATTTTATAAAACATGGATATGCAAGAGAACAATTATAGATCTAAAAGAGGATACAAGATAAGTGCCCCTTACAAGAAACTTTCTTGATGTTTATTTATTAAATAAGGGGTGAAATTGAAACCAAACATGTAACCACATTCATAACTATATAATAATAAAATAAAATTTGTTCAAGAGAATAATATAATATAATTTCCCCTAAATTAACTTTAACATAAACAATCTTGAAAGAAAAGAAGATTGTAACATAAAGCCTTTGCCACTTTAGTAAAATTTTAATCATATGCCTCATGGAAGAATAACATAAAATGAAACATTAAATATCATGAAGATAAGAATAAAAATAATTTATCATGTCATAGGTTAATTATATACACCTCATAAAAAATTCATGTGCATAACATCAACATATGTCCCAAAGAAAGATAAATTGAGATGCACAACCCTTACAAAGATCATATCATTGAATTGGGAATTTATCGATGGAGAGATAATTTTAAATGAATATAAATAAAAAAAAAAACAAGTGTAAATATATAAATAAAAAATTTAATTATCAATTCACACATAATAATAGCATAAAAAAGTCAATTAAAAAGAGTTACAACCCAACAAAAATAAATTTAGTTAAGAACCCCTTTACCACTTGGTAAAATTCAAGTCAAATCCCCATGGAAGAAATAATTCATGTTTCAATATAAAATACCATTAATTATGAAGTATTAATGATATAACATGTAAATATGTCAGTATATACACCATATAAAATACATTAGGTTCATAATAATAAAACATGTCTCAATGAAAGTAAATTGAGATGAAATTCCTTACATCGAGTCCAGAATTTCCGTGTATGTCCTTCAAATCCTATATAATAGACTCATGTAAATAAAATTAGTTATTAATAAATTTTTAAAATTTTAATACCTTATCCTTAATCCATTTATTTCATTTATTTTAATTACATATTTTATTACATAGTCAGTTAAGTCCACGTTAGGTATTTTGAGGACGTTTAGTTCATAATTTAAAAAAAAAATTTAGTGTATTGAACATGGTCAAAAGATTAATTATTACATTATATATATAATAATAATAATGAAATAATTTTAATTTATATACATTAAATATATTTTTAAAACCAAAAAATTAAATATAATTATGAAAAACGAACCATGTTACAATCATGGAGATGTAGGGCTGTATATACACATGGGTAATGTTTCCATTTTTCAATGATCATTATAGAAAAGGTAATTATTGTATTATAATTATTTAATGATAATTATATCAAAATAAAATATTATTTATTTAAATATACTTACAAATATAATCCATGGGATGTGGTTATGAAGAACGAATCACATCACTTCATGGAGGTGGTGGTCCACATGAACGCACGAACGACATTATCATTTTCAGTGAATGGTAAGATAATAAAGTATATGATATATTAAGTTTAAAGAATTATTAATATTTAATTAATTTCATATATTAACATTAAATCCATCATCATTAACATATGCGAGATATGATGATAAGAAACAAATTACATCGGTTCGCCAGGCAGTAGTCCGCTGTACACATGAATAATGTCTTTGTTTCCCATTTGATGGAAGAGGAGATGGATTTAGGTTTTGAAATTAAAATAATCAAATATTATTATATTTTAGATACTTATGTTATTATATCAGCATAGATTAATAATATTTTAATTAGTTATAAGAAGAATCAAAATAAAGACGCTCGGTTAAGAACAATACCTCTTCTTCGGACCACCTCTTTAGGATAATACCTAAAGCCTTCCTATAATAGTTTTCTGATAAAACAATAAATCTAGGATGTTTTTAAGTAAGTAAGGAATGAATTTTTATAGTTATTTTATAAAAAAAATTCTTTTATGGTGTGAATATAAGAAGATAGTGGGTGACCTTTTACATGTGGGGGGGAGGATACACTTGGAATTCTTGAAATGAAAATGTTATACCCACATTGTACACATGCCAAAAGGCTAAAAAATAAATCATTATAAATAATTAGATGATATAAGTTCAAAATATTTCCAAAAATTATATTTTTGACAAGTTTTTAGGTCATTTTAACCCTTATTTTTAGTTTAAACCCTGATAAACTCTTTTCTACCTTAAATACGGTAAAAGATTTTTACCTTTTAAATATTCATCATGAAAAAAATTAATTTGAAATTATTATATAATATAAATTATGATGATTAAAAATATATAATACATTTTAAAAAATTCAATACATAGAATTGGTATAATTTAATTTAAAATTAATCCCACAGGCATGATGAAAAACAATTTTTCAAGAAATGTATTTTTCAAGAATATGATGATATTATATTAACTCCATGACCAATAATCATTATTATATGAATTTAAATTAATATTTATATATATAATCTAAAAATTTAATTTAAATAATTCCTCATTATTTCTTATTTTAATTAAATAAAAAGGATAAACATTTTTCACTTTAAAACAGTTTTCAAGAAAATGTGTTTTAAGACCTAAAATAAACTATACTAAACTCAAATATAAATATGATTAAAATATAAATAATCTGAATAAATATAACTAAATAATAATTATTTTAATTTAAATAAAATTCAAATCATAATGGTAATTTTAAATTAACTATTTTATTTAAAATAAATGAAATTTTTATAAAAATTGGAATTTTCACTAGTCACTGAAAAATCAATTTTTTTTTGAAAAATCAAAGAATTTTACCATAATTTAATTTTTTTTGGTCATAGTAGAACACTCAATAGGGGGGGGGGGGGTGAATTGAGTTCCTATAAAATTTTCTATTAAAAATGTTTACTTACAAGATTCACCCAATTAAAATTAAAATAGGCCAGTTAATCAAGGTAATAAGATTATAAGAGTTTGAATGTTCAAAGAGATTCTTAGAAGATTGATAAATTCTCAGTAGTATCAATATGAGATATTTAAACCACTTTTAAAACTATTATAATAATGAAAAATAGTTATAACTACTATTCAAACTAACTATCAAAGTAAAATTTATTTTTTTGAAATATAAATTAAAATAGAGAAGGACTAAATAGAAAAACATAGCAGATAAAACAAGTTTTTTAGTCTCAAGATGAGACTAAATACACTCAATATAGGGATCAACTGCCACTAAAAAGTTTATATTAATAAACATTATCCACACCCTGGATCGGGGTAAACAATAGTACATAGGAATGTCTAGGTCACATGACATCTTCCACCATTCTTCGTGGGAATAACCTACCAGGTCTCACAAGGACCTCTTCCACACTTATCAGAGGGAGTAAACAAATTGGGAAAGATATGACTGGAAGGATATCTTATATCATTTAGTTTGATACATGAGAGAGTGAGGGTTTTAATACACACACACACACACTTCTCAAAAGCTAATAAAAATAGTACACAACAGAGCAAAGATGATGAGAGAGTATTAGAGATGCTTTGAGTGTTGCTCTATGCAGCTCTGGACTTATAGGATGAAGCAGATGAAAATTTCATGTCCTCTTGTGAAAAATAGAGTATCACGAGTCTCGTGTTCAGGTTTCTAGTTGTATAATATGTTCTTTGTAGCTAATGTTATTCTGATCAATATCAGTTCAACCTTTTTCGAATCGAGATATCTTCTTGTGTTATTCAGTGTATTTGTTCTTCAATCTTGCATGCGATTCACTTTATGAACTCTCGCTAGTGTCTACTTCTTTGAGTCTCGTGTTCAGGTTTTTATTTCTGGGTGCATGTGTTGGAGGTGATAGGAAGTGTGATTTCTACACCTCATACCTCGTACTATCAGGTGACATGTCTACAAAGAAACATAAATTATGTCAGTGTCGTTAAATGACTCAAATGTGACCATTATAAATAATATTTAAATTTAAACTAAAAAAGATAGAAAAGTTATTAAGAAATGGTGTCACAGTTTGCCTTGAAATAGTGTCACCAGTAAACAGTGTATTCTCCTTTTCCTTTGAGTAGTGTGATAGTCACAGTGCCATAGTTTCATTGAGATTAGGAACCAATAGCACATATGCAGTATCGGGATCACAATGTCTTAGGTAACAATGTCTAGTCATTTTTCAACACTTTGAATCGTGTCTTGGAGATGATATCAAGGAACTGGTGTCACAGAATTTATGAAATATTAATTTGGTTATGGTTTTAGAGTCACGGTGTCTGATTCAAGGTGTCTGGATTATAATATCAGGGTTACGGTGTTAGGATTATGGTGTTAGGGACATTGCCAAAATCTAGAACTGGTGGTAGACTTATGTTTTCTCAGAATTATCCAAATATCTATAAAACTATCTTAATAAATAATATTCATATAATGAATTATACTTAAGAATTAGTATAATAAAACATTATAGAACAAGATCGAATATAGTTTACAAGATTCAAAGATGATTTATAAGATTCTGAATTAGGATCTTGTGAAAGTTTATACCATGAGTTGTAAACATTAAAGTATAGGGAAACCAATAGTTTCTACACATGATTTGTGATATATTAAACATGGTTAACATGATTTTTGAGCATTAAAACATAATAAACACATGAGGAGGCTAACAATTTTGACATGATGATTTAAAAAATTATGTTCATTTTATCAAATAATTTTTCTAAAACCCTTAGAAAATAATATTTTCTCATAAAAATCAATAAAAATAATTTTTTAAGAAAACATTGATGAATAAAACAACTTTTAAAAAATAAGTGCTTCTTTCCTAAGAATTAATCAAAACATTTGTATTTATTAAATAATTTACATATATTTCATAAATTAGTTAATTCTATTGATACCCTCCAATTTAATAGCTAGGTTATAATAATCATATTTAAATAATAATATTTCATATTTTGTTTAGGGTCAAGGTTTCGTGTCTTATACATTGTCGAACAAAGTCTTCTTTTAAAATATTAGGTTTTTATATTCTTCCCTATTTAATAATTTTCAACCGTGAAATTTGAACTATATCTACTTAATCAAAGGTTTTATATTTAAAAATACCTTTCTTGAAATACCATATTGTAAAAATGGTTAATAAAACTTCCTCTTGAAAAGAGGTAAAAGAAAATATAAAGGTCAACTATAAAAACACATAACTAGGTTTCCAAATAAGAAAAAATTGGTATATATTCAAAATATTGACATTTAAGAAAAGGGTAATTCTCAAAAAATGATGGAGAGTGATTGAGATCATTGATCACAATAAAATGAATAATCATGAGAAAGTTAATGACCACAAAAAGATAAACCAAAGAGGTGCTAAAAAGACCAGAGTTTCATTATAAATTAAGGTAATAGGATAATATTTTCATTTTCAAAATCATTTTCCCAGAGTTAAGTAATTTCATACCATATAGAATAAGGATATAAAAATAATATACTTACTTGAAAAGTATAATTTCGTCCTTTAGTTAATTTTCATCATAATATCATATTTTTCTCTAAAATACGAGTATTCAAGATAACTTTTTTATATTTTCCTAAATCACTAGAATCCACTTTGAACAAATCAAATAATTCAAGAAAAAAAGATAAAAAGATATTCCTACTTTATTTAGATATAAACCAAATCTAAAATGGTAAGTACAATATAAGATATTTTACAAAATTAATAAACCTTATATGATGAAATAATACATTAATATCTAAAATTCAACAGTAATACTCAAAGTTAAAACTAAATTATTCCATAACTAAATTACCCTATATCTCAAATCACCTTAATTACCTCAAAATTAAATAGTGTTTTAACCTTAAAGGTTATCTCATACCTTTAATCTTATAGTCCAAAAACACAATGATCTTCTTCTGAAATAAAAGTTATCACTTAGTCACTAAATCAATTTTCAATACCATGGTTAGATATATCATATGTTCCTAAATCGTAATAACTCATAATTATCTTAACATCAAAGATATTTTAAAACCTAATGGTAACCAATAATATTAAACTTATTTCCATAAAATTAATGGTATTATTCCTCAAATAATAATTCATATTAAACCTAAGGGTTACATATACCTTATCCTAATAAAACATCTTATATAATGTCATTAATAACCTAAAAATTTCATTACTTAAAACCTCAAAAGGGGAGTATAAGATTTTGAATTTATGATTAACCTTAAACTTGTAAAACCATGATGGAATCCATAAATATTAATATATCCTCACATGAAAATATCATAATCTCCAAATTTATCCAAACCCTATCTCTGATACCCACTATAATAACCCCAAACCTAGACTCTTGGATCTGGCGCTAAAAACATAAACTTTAAAGTTCTGGCTTTAATACCAATAAATGTGTACCCATTTTCCATCCAAAATATACAACATAAAAAGGAAAATATTGGTCCACTTATATACCCAAGGACCTTATAGGTTTAGAGTTTTAGATATTTACGACAAACTCTTAATAACTTGTTTTCACAAACAAATGGTCCAAAAATATCAACATCATCTCCCACTATACCCAAATTTCCATGTTCCACAATAAATATTAAATATATCCCATAAAACTATTCACATATGTAACCTTTATAGTAAAAAATAATTTAATATCATTCTTCCTAACGTGGGGAATATGAAATATAATAAGTGTGATCTTAAATTCCCAGTAAGGGTAAATATAATCATTAAAAATTTAATGTCATTAGTGAAAATAAGATGAATATAAGTGTATGATGACATAATTAAAGTGAATGAAAATAACATAAGAGAATTTATAACCATAAATAACTTGATCAAATAAAAATGAAACCTAGAATAAATCTTTATAAAAGTCAAGAGTCATAATAATCAATAATCCTGAGCCATGTGATGTCAATATATGATTAACGGAAACATTTATAACCCATAGAAAGCAAAATAAAAATGTGTTGGTACCTTGGAACATTATCTTCATAACCTATTCTAAATTCATGTTAGAAATAAATGGATCCAAGTTAAATCCATAGGATAAACCCTCTGGTAACTCCATCCTTCTCGCTTTTAAAGACAAATAAGAATACCCAATGCATTGGATCACTATCTTGGAACACCCATCATATAATCTATATCAGCCTCACATATTTTTCACGAGATATAATATGGATAAACCATTCATGTAAGATTAATTAGGATAATCCATTAAAAATAAATAATGTAAAACAATCATTCATGAATAAAACATTTAGAATCCTTCACATTTCAATTATAACATTAATCATTTCTCTTTTATTGCTTGATTCAGCCATAGAAAATAAACGAGTTCCCTAACAATCTAATAATCCATACAAAGAAAGAATAAGGATAGTACCAATAAAAAATATCCCTAGTGGAGTGTAAGTAACATAAATGGCTATTGATATTAATAAATGTAAATATCATTAAAACAATTTTGATTAAAATACCCTTTTCCCATTGAAAATCAATTTTAAAAACTAAAAATTAATAAAATATTGTGAACACCATTTTTTTTAAAATAACCTTGGAAACTTATAGATAAATATTTAAATTAAATAATGGTTATTATGGTGGGAAAATATATTCATGTCATAGATGTTAAAAATAAATATTCTTTTTAAACTTTTTGTAAACGGAGTCATAAATAACCCATTTGAAAAAAAGTTAAGAAATTTCATTTTTAAAACATTTTAAAATAAGGTAAAAGATCATGTGAAATATTTTTAGGAAATAATTTATGCTTAGAAAATAATTTTTTTGAAAATATTTTATGAAACATGGATATGGAAGAGAATGATTCTAGATCTAAAAGAAGATACAAGATAAATATCACTTACAAACAACTTTCTTGATGTTTCTTTACTCAATAAGGTGGGGGGGGGGGAATGGAAACTAAACATGTAAAACACATTAATAACCAAAGTAGAATAAAAGATAAGTGTTTTAAGAGAATAAGATTACATGATTTCCCCCAAAAGAAGTTGAACATAAACAATATCAAAAGGAAAAGAGATTGTAACATAAAGCCTTTACCACTTTAATAACTTTTCAATCATATGATCTATGAAAGAATGACATAAAATGGAACTTTAAATATAATGAACATAAATAGAATCATGATTTATCATGTTAAAGGGTAAGTACATACACCTTATAAAATAATTTAGAGGCATAACATCAAAGTATTTCCTAAAAAAATAAAATTTGAGACGAATAACCATTACAAAGATCATATCATTGAATTGAGAATTAATCAAAGATAAATTATGTTTAAGAAATAAAATCCAAAAAAAGTGTAAATACATAAATAAATAATTTATTGATCAGTTCAAACATAATAAAATAATAAAAAAGTCAATAAATAATAGTTATAACCCAATGAAAGGAAATTGAGTTAAGAAGTAATTTACCACTTAGCAACCTTCATGTCGAATCCAATTGGATAAAATAATTAAATTTTAAAAATAAAATACAATTATTTATTAAGGAATAATTATATATCATGTAAGATAGGTATTATATACACCATATAAAATAAATTTGGTGTATAATAATAAAATATACCTCAATGAAAGTAAATTAAGATGAAATCCCTTACCAAGAGTCTGAATATTCCATGTACTTCCTTTAACTCTTGTATAATAAAATCATATAAATTATTTAATTTTTTAATAAAATTTTTCAAATTAATCCATTATCTTTAAAATATTTATTTCATTTATTTTAATTATATATTCAATTATATAGTCAGTTAAGTCAATATCGGTTATTTTGAGGTTGTTCGGTTCATAATTTTGAAAATAGATTCAGTGTGTTGACCATGGTCAAAATATTTGTTGTTACACAGTCTAAAAATAATAATAATGTTAAAATTATCATTTTTATATATCAATTATACTTTTAAAAACAACCATTAAATATGGTTATGAAAAATAAACCATGTTACAATCATAGAGACGGTAGACCGTACATATGCATGAGTAACGTTTCAATTTTTGAAAGGCCATTATGGAAAGAAGGTAAGTATTATATTATCATTAAAGATAGATAATCATATCATAAATTAAATATTAATTATTAAATATACTTACATATATAATTCATGTGATGTGGTGATGAAGAATGAATCACGTTGCTTTGTGAAAGTGGTAGTCAACACATTTGCACGAACGAGATTATCATTTTTCAGCGAATGGTAAGGTAAATTTTTTTATGATATATTAATTTTATATAATTATTAATATTTCATAAATATAATATATAAAAATTAAATCCATCATCATGAATATCTATGATAAGAGATGATGGAAAACAAATTATATCTCTTCACGAGGTGGCAGTCCACCATACACACGAATGATGGTTTCATTTCCCATTTGATGGAAGATTAGATGGATTTAGTTAATTAAATTAACATAATTACATATAATTATATGTAATATATGGATATTATTATATAATATTGGTTTAAGAATATTTCAATGTGGTATAAGAAGAAACAAAACAAAAACATTTGGTTAAGAAAAATAACTCTTCTTCATACCACCTCTTTAGGATCATACCTAAAGCCTTGATATATTGATTTAGGATAAAAAATGGCCTCTTGGAAATGGGTATTGAAGAAATGAAGGCATATTGGTAGGTAATTTATGAACCAAAATGGGTTTTAAGATATTAATATGAGAGGATAAGGGGTTAACTTTTATTAGCGGTGGAGAGGTCACACTTGGAATTTTTGAAAATAAAATGTTATTCCCACATTTTACACATTTTGAAAGGATAAAAAATGGAGAATTATCAAAATTTATATGATCTAAAATCTGAATATGACTGTAAAATATATTTTAGACAAATTTTTTGGTTTTTTTAACTCTTAAATTTTTACTTTAACCCCTGGTAAAACTGTTTTAACTTAACTACATTAATTTTTTTTACTATTTTCACTATTTTTATTACAAAAAATTAATTTAAATTATTATATAATAAAAATTTTCAGATTTAAAATACGGAATAAATTTTAACAAATTTAATTCATAAAATTGGTATAATTTAATTTAAAATTAAACACATATACACGAAGAAAAAACTGTTTTTCAAGAAATATATTTTCAAGCATATGATGTCATTTTATTAACTCTATGACAAGAAAGAATTATTATATGAATTTAAATTATTATTTATTGACATATAATATATAAATTTAATTTAAATAATTATTCATTAGGGGATATTTTAATTAATTAAAAAGGATAAACATGGTGAATTTTAAAACATTTTTCAGAAAAATGCGTTTTGAAGCCCAAAAATAAACTTATACTAAAACCTAGTTTAAAGATGATTAAAATATAATTAATGGGATTAAGTATTACTAAATTATACTTATGTTAATTTAAATAAAATTAAAAGGATAATGATACTTTTAAATTACTTATCTTGTCAAAAAGAAATAACAGTTTTACAAAAATCAGTATTTTTTACTATTCACTAAAAATCAAATTTGTTTTTTTGGAAAATCCAAAACAAATTACCCTAAGTTAATTTTTATATTATAATTTATAAAATTAATCTCATTTTATTATAAAATTTTTATAAAATCTATATAAAATAATATTTTCTCACAAAAACAAATAAAAACCATTTTTTTAAGAGAACATAGTTTTTAAAAAATAAAATGAATTTAATAAAAAATGAGTGCTTATTTACTAATAATTAATAGATAAATATGTATTGATTAGAACCTTTATATATATATATATATATATTTCATAATTAATTTAATTCTATTCATACCCTACAATTTAACAGCTAGGTTATAACAACCATATTTAAATAATAATACTTCATAGTTCGTTTAGGCACGGTGTTGCGTGTCATATACTATGTAGAACAAATTATTCTTTTGAAATATTAATATGTTTATGTAACACCCCAAGAAATTATAGTATATTTATGTGAAAATAAATTTAATTTCTTCGATAGCTTGCGATGCATGCCACACCGGGTTTAAACAAAACATGGTTTAGTTGCGCTTTGTACACATAATTTAAAAATATTTTTTAACAATATTATAAAAATTATTTTAAAAAATAAAATTTATTTTTGAAATAAAAATAAAAAATATTATCTTATGGTTATTTTTTTGGATTTTTTTGAAAAGTTTTATTTTTTAATGAATAGTGAAAAAACAAAATTTTAATTAAAAACTGCCTTTTTATTTAAATAATTAGTAATTAATAATTATATTATTAATTATTTTTAAAGATAAAATAGTTAAATTTAATATAAATTAATTAAATATAGTTAATTTTAATCATTTTCATATTGAATTTAGATATAAAAACATTGTAAACTTTTGAACATTTTGTCCCTAAAACCCGCTTTATCGACAGTTTGTAGGATTAATTTTAATTTAAAATTTACCACTTCTCTGAATTGAATTTCGAAAAATTGATTTCATATTTGGAATTAGTATAATTTATAGTTTCTAATAAGTTAAAATTAAATTTTTACCTAAATGAATAATGAATGTAGTAAAAATTAATAATTGCGGTTAAGGTAAAAATGAGTTTACCAGGGGGGGGGGTTAAACTTGAATGATAAGAGTGGAAATGTACTAAAATATTATATTAATTTTAATTAATGAGTCTATTTAGATCCTTTACAATAAAGTATCTGAAATATGATAATTACTTGCCACTTTCATTTGAATATGTCCCATTTAATAAGTTACGTAAAGAAAAAGACAAAAAAGATACTTTTCTTAATTTTAATATCTATAAAGCTATAGGATAGAAAAAATATATTTAGTTATAAGTATTATATTAAAATATAAATTAATTATTTTATTAAGATAATTTATTTAAATTTTAACAGATGAAATAATACTCTAAATGCTTAAGAAATGCCAACACAATAATTATTAAGTTAATAATTAAACAAAATTAATAACACTAAAAATATTAAAAGTGAAGTAAATTGAATGAATTATTTTGTTCCATAATTTTTTAGATTAATATATCATGTTACATAGTTTTTAAAATAATATATTCTAATTCCATCATTATAATGGTATTTTTATATTCAATTTGAATGCATAATGTCAAAATTGATATTTATATTATTTTTTGATAAATTAAATCTTATTAAATGATTCAAAATTACAAAAAGTACAATATTCTACCAAGTTATTTTTAAATGTTAATAAATATCAACTATGTCCCATTAACAGACCGATTTTTCTTCTATAATGAATATATTGACCCCTAATTAATAAAAACTTAGTTAGTGCGATTAAGGTTAAAGTAATGTTTTTTTGAAAATTACATGCGCTTGTGTTAAAACTTATTTTATACACAGATAATATTTCCAATTGATAAATTAAATATTATATTTATAATCATAGGGTCTTAATTATCTAATAATTATCATTTTAATTTAGTTTTAATGAATAAATTACATAGGTTAAAAATACTAGTTACCGTAGTGGAAAACCAAATGGTAAAAATAAGGAAACTAATAATTTAAAGAAACAAATGCTTAAAAAATGTGTTCCATTGAATGGTGGATTTTTTTATAGACCATATAATCAATACACACATTTAAGTATCAATTTTTGACCTCATTTATGTAATATTGACCTTCCAATAGTGAATACTTTTGAGTATTTACAAGAATTCCACTCCACAACTATAAAAGGGAACTCACTCCCCTCACTTATTCACACCTTCAAGCCTCTTAGTTTCGTCAAATACCTACCAAAATAAATTATTAAATTCCATCCACTCATCCCAAAATCCTTATTTTGGGTATAAATCCAACATTTTAATATTTTAGTATAAACCTAAGGGGGATTCCTAAAGAAGAGTTAATGTTCTTCAATAATCATCTTTATTTTACTTCTTTCTCCACCTCCATGAATTTTTATTAAACCATAATGATATAATAAAATCATTATATTACATATACTTGGATTTTTTTATAATAATTTTATTACCTAAAACCATCTCACCTTCCATCAAATGAGTTACGAAATCATCGTTCGTGTGTATAAAGGACTACCACCCCATGAACCGATGTCATTGATTATTCCATTACCAACTTTTAAGGTTGGGTATGATGATGGATATAAAGTATATATGTGATATATATAACATATTTATACCTATGGAGTCATTATATCATACATATCTTTTTACCTTTCATTATGCCGGAGGTATGACAACATCACTCATGTGTATGGAAAACTACTTCCTTGTGAAGAGATGTGATTTGTCTTTCACTAACACTTCATATGGAAGGAAATAAAGATGAATTTAATGATTATAAGTGATATAAATGAAATAAATATGTTATTAATGATAGATTTATCATTATTTAAAGATAATATATATCATTTTCTTTCTTTCCTTTTCACTCACGTAAAGATGATAACATCGTTCGTGTACGTGTGGACTACCGCCTTCATGAAGCGATGCGACTCTTTTTTCATCACCAAACCACATAGAAGATATATATACAAGTAAATAATATGATATTAATTATTTTATTATCATTATGTAAATGAAAAATATTACTTAACTCATTTACATAATGAATAGTAAAAAATGGAAACGTTACTCATGCATACGTACGACCTTTCATCTCCATGATCATAACATGATTCATTTTTCATAGACATCATTCGTGATTGGTTTTAAAAGTACAATTGATATAAAAAAATATAATTATTTCATTATTATTATTTTTTATATGATATAACTATATAATATGTTAAAGAACCTGATCTTTAATAACAAAACATATATGATAAAACAAGGAAAGTAACACCCGAAAAATGAAAATAATGAAAGATTATTAATGAACAGATAATAAGATGTTATAAAAGGATCATATATAATATTAAAAATATTAATATTGTTTTGGTATAATTTAAAAATATGTTTAAAAATTCTATACATGAGGTTAAATTATGTACAAACAAAAAGAAGTGTGAGGTAAGGGATTTAATCTCAATTTACATTTCATTGAGGATTATTTGTTATTATGCCCCAATTAACTTTTATGCGGTGTATATATTTCCATTTTGAAAAGTAATATCATAATTTATTCACATGTCATGGTATTAGAAGTTTTAATTTAAATAATTTCATCCAAGTGGATTTGAATTGAAAATTACTAAGTGTTAAAGTTATTGTGCAATATCACTTTCTTTTGTGATTGTTAACTTTTTCTTGAAACAATCATTTCTAGTAATCATTTTTCATTAGAAATTAAATTACACACACACACACACACACACACATATATATATATAATTTAATGATGGAAATAATTATTACCAAAACCAAATACTATTTTCACATATAATGATAACTTTGAATGTTATTAGATTAATTGTGGAAATATTGATAAATCTATATCTTTTACTCAATACCGATATTTGATGATCAGGAATATTGATTAATTAATTAAATATATTATTCAATATGTGAGGAATGATTTTTACCTACAATGATTGGTGGGACCCGGTATAATATAGCCCCTCGATACATCAATTGGTCTCATGAGACATATTAATTTGGACAAATTAAATAGGTTTCTACCACTAGTATTTAAACTATCTTATGAAAGATCTCAAAAGTAGAGGTTTCATGATTCCTAATATCATGACATGTAATAATTAATCATCACCTTCATTAAGAGTTTAGTTATTATTATCTATGATATTCTCACTATGATATTATCCTTGGATTTATTTTTTTCTCAGTTTATTTTTAAATGTAATGTGTTTCATTTATTTACCTTTCCATATTGATTATGCCTTATCTATTCAGGTAGTCAAGTTATATAAATCGAATGAGTTTCTATTTTTTACCTTGATGCATTAATTATTATTGAATGATTCCAAAAATATTCCATTGTACTTACCCCTTACTAAGACTTTATCCCACCCTTATTTTGTTTCCTTTCCCCAGGATATGAAGAATAAATCCTCGAATTAGTTTTCAAGGATGAAGTTCATTTTCTATTGTTATGTATTATGTTTTATTTATACTCCCAATGTAAAATGGGTATCATGTATGTATCTGGTTCTCCAAAATTACAGAACTAATTGATCCTTCAGGATTTGATTCTTTATATCTATGCCAATATAATAAAGATGGAACTGACTACAGGATACTGAGGTTGGGGTCATTACAGTTTGTATCAAAGGAATTTTAGTAGAAACATTGGGAACTAGATTTAGAAAAACGTAGATTAGGAAAAATAACCCTATAATAAATATTTAGGATAAGTATATAATAAAATCCTAAAGTTTTGTTAAGGAAGATATTATGTGAGTTTCTCTAGAAATACATCCCTATATGGATACTATAATTAGATGTGGTTATCTCATAGAGGTACCTATGGGTAATAACTCTGAAAAGGGTGTATTGAGCTGGACCTGATCATCACTTAGAGCACGAAAATGATACTTACTATTCACATAGTTTGACACTCTTAGGGAATATGCTTAGGATAATTCACATATTCTTTAAAAACCATTAGAAATGATTTAAAATAGAGATATCCCCAAATAATCCATGTTTATGATTATGAGATTATCTATGCATAAATTTTTCAATTTATCTTTCACTAGTTTTTGGATTAAAATTTAGGTTTCATAATGATATGATCTAATCTAGTTTATGACATCATTTAGAAATGGATCCTATCAGAAGGAATGATAACCACATCAATACATTTGATCCAAAGAGTAAGAATGATCATTTATTGGATGGGATTAAGCTAATATTTTGAATGGAAGTAGTCTCCCAAACATTCTAATCACATGGGGACATAGTATCATCTACTAATAATAAAAATAAATAATTATCCAAGTATTATGGATTCAATGGTAAGTTAGAGAAGAAGAGGATTATAGATAAAAATATGGATAAAGTAAAGAAGAGAAAGAATGATTTTCTCACATGTGAAAATTGTGGAAAGAAACACCCTGGTACTTGTTTAAAAGGAATGAGAGTTTTCTATATGTGTAGATATAAAGGCCACTATGCTTTTGATTTCAAGGGAAATAAATTTTTTTCCAATGAATAATGATTCAACTGTAAGTATATTGGGCACAACAAAAATCAATGTCCCAAGAACCAATGGAATATACCTAAAAATAAAGCTAATGGATCATGGTCAATATTATGCTGCTACCATAGATGAATAGTAATGATTAATTTAATTGTGTTTGGATTCAAGAACTATGTCATTTGTGTATTTTATCAATGGTATCATGGATATAAAAATTATGAAATGTATAAGTAATGTATTAAAGAACTATTTCTTAAATTATTTTAAAGCATGAGTTGAATGGTACTAAGAAAAGTGATTCAGTGGAAAGATGAAATTATTGGGAAACTCATTATTGAGGGAAAGATAACCCTTAATATTTTCCAGATATTAAGATAATGATTTTGGGACTAAGATATGATTGATATGGATAAAGTAAATTGGATAGTACTGACTAACATAGAACTAATTAATGATTCATTGAAAAAGTGGTTTATGCTATCATTTATGGAGTTAAATACATTTTTTATATTTAAGGAACATATCCAAAAAAATTGTTTTATTTAAGGAATAAGGTATCATACATTTTTTCAATAATTTTTTATTGTAATTTATATTTTTGCCATTTTTTAAGAGATTACATATTGAAGGTATTCCCATGTTTGGTATATGATGATTAAGAGCTACTTCATGATAAGTTCATTTGAGAAATTAAGTGACCTTGTTTATAAATTTGTGGATCTTGATATTTTGTAAGGGTTATAAGGTTAACCATTAATGAAATGGTTTAAGTTTAACTTTTGATGAGGTTTTAGAGATTATTGTATTACTTCACCATATAAAGGTTTATGCATATTGGATAACCCGTGCTAACCATTTTTTCATAATAATAAATAGAGATTAAAGTAATGTATTATAATTCTCTTATGGATATTACGACCTATTAAAATTAAATTTTAGTGCTTCAGTCATAATAAATTCATATTTGGAGAAAGCGATGAATTATAAATTGATCAAAGCACAACTGAAGATGATATTCTGCTTATGAAGTGGAATAAAATCAAGTACGTATATTTCATCAGATTCTTAGATCATAAAATAATTCATTAAATTTAGGGAAAAAGATCTTGAAATAAAATTTTATACTATTTCCATAATTTTTTATGATATCAATGACCTTCTCACACCTATTTTGTTTGTGTTTTTGTGGTCGTGAACCTTTTATGGATCACCCAATTTCTTATGATCAATGATCCATATCACTCTCTATTAATACTTATATAAGATCCTGACTATTATATAAGATATTATCTAGATTTAATTTTGGATTATGGAATTCTTTCCAAGATTAGGACATGTATCAGGTGTGTTTTGGGGATTCATGACACAAAAAAGTTGAAAATGGGTCAATCTGTGATGAGATAATGGTTGGAATGTGGTTAGTAGTAACTGCGCGTCATAATCATGCTGCCTATAGGAGGGGTGTTCATGGTTAGGGAAACCGTAATGGGTGACCCAATAGACTATTTATCTCAAGCTTCCCTTAAACAATTGAGAACACATAGACACCGCAAGGTTTTTCAAACCATGTGGGTAGCTAGGTGAATTGTATAGCTCAGTTTCCTCTTGGATAGAGGGAACTGTATGGTTGGCACATGGTTTGGAAAACTGTGGAGCCAAACCATGCACCTCATTGAAAGTGGATATTTTCCATTTTTCCCTCATGAAATTAAATGTTTTTCCCCATAACTTCTCCCCCATTTGAACCCTATAGGTAAAGCGAGGAACAAGAATCCTCCTCCTCCTCTATGATTGTTTCTCCTTCGATTATTAGACATTTGGAGTTCCATGGGGTGAAAATAGAAGTTTTGGGTAAGTCTTCGACTTTGTTTCCATCCATTTTATGGAAGATAAATGATTGAATTTTTTCTCTCATTCTAATCCCTAAAACCTAATTTGTCTTCCAGATTATTGGTTTGGATTATAAAGTCTGTTTGGGCTAAGATTAAGGGCTAAGGCTGGATGAGCGGTTGTCTATGATCTTGAGGTAGGTGGTGAATAAGCACTTTTCCATGGTCTTGATGTTATATATGTGTATGTAGTTGTTCCTAGTTGTTTTATTGCTGTATTTTATGTCTTTGGATAATCAAAGTAAATTGTGAATTAATGTAAGGTGTGAGACCCTTGTGGAATGCTACGATATATTTTTTTAGATAATTGAAGGAATGGATGGGCATTGAATGTGTTTTTATATTTAATAGAAAATAACTTATTGAAGGTTAGTTTTGAAATGTTTTAATGAAGTGAGTGGTTTTGTTAAGTCTATCAAAAATGTTTTAAGTGGTGTTTGTTAATTTGTAAAAGGGAGTTGGGACTCAATGAAGCATGTTGGTTTTAAAGGTCTGTTAGGACCTTATTAAGTGATGAATGATTAAGGATAATGGTTCTATGATAAATAATTTAATTAATATACAAATTACTGATAATGGGATGGTTTGGTATTGTCATACCTGACATGATGAATCCTAGTTGTATTCATGGACTGATGATCTATGTTTTATGACTTATGAGTAATGATTTGGGATGTTGGACTGATGCTTCAATCCCTAGTTTTAGGTGGGCTAGACTGATGCTCTAGGCACATTGGTGCATTTTTGTTTTTCAGGGGAAGGATTGATGATCCTAAAATCAAGGGTATGGACATGGAATTCCATATCAAGGTTGGGATGGTCGAACATGGCATTCTAAGTCCCTTTTGTATGCATGTACTTATGCTTCATGTTTTCTAAATTGTGGACAAAAGTTTTCGATGGTTAGACATGGAGTTCTGAGTCTTGGTTGGATTCATGGATTGATGCTCCATGTGTGATGACTTGTGACTAAGTGGTTGGGATGGCCGAACATGGAATTCTAGATCCTTGTTGGATACTTTGATAGATGATCCTTGTTTACTAACCTGTAATCTCTATGATATATGGTATGGGTACCTAGAATGATGGTCTATAGTACACTAGAATAAGGTAATGGATAAACATGTTTGCTTATAAATAAAATGGTAGATTTATATAGTGATTATATGATGAAAATTATAGATTTAAGTGGCTAATTAATAAACAATAAATATAAAACATGTTTCCCTTTCTACTTATTTATTTATTATACCTTTGATTATATTATATAAATTTTTTTACATATTGGTTGTTGCTTAAGAAAATGTTGGTAGTGGCCTACAGAGTTGTAATCACACCTTTCTCAAGACACCATGACACTTGGGTACCCGAGAATATTCTGCTTGGTTTCTAGCATAATGTTAGGACAATTACTTGGTGTTTTCGTTATACATGAGGTGATGGGTTGAAGAATGGGATGTTTGGATTAGTATGGGACCCGAGACCGTGTTCAGGATTTTTTTTATTATTTTTCTATTGTAGATTTTATTTTTATGTTTTCCTAAAATTTATAGCATACAAATATTATCATTGTATTATGTTTTATTTCAGAATTTTTCTATTGTTCCATTTACTAGTTACTAGTTTATGTATATTCTATATCCGTTGGTATTATTTTTGATATGGATTTACTCTGATAAGCGGGTATATCCTCCCTAATGTATCGCTATAGACCCACGCTACTAGTCGGAAGCCTATAACATATGAGGATGTATTCTTGAGGTCACGTGGTGATCCGTCTTGGGGTACCACTTTAGTGGATAATGGGATGGGATGTTACAAAGTTGTATTAGAGGTGGTATATTTTTTATTAGGATTTGGGCATGGAAGATAGGAGACTAGGATCTTGTTAGAGCTTGTTAATGGGATCATTCCTGGGTACCTACAACCCATCATATGATGGAAAACCCATGTTTCGAGGGGTGGGAATTAATGTTCTGTTTTGTGATATTATAGATGATTGATACTTCCACATCGATTGGTGCACTTGGATTTGATGTTATTGATTTATGAGGTTTTATATCTTATCTCGGTATGGAAACAGAGGGTGTGTGTGTTCATGAATCATGTTAGAAAGATAAAATTTATAGGTCATCTCTATGTTTCCTATGATTGGTAGTTCCCTAAGATTTATATGCTGGTAGTGTGCCTTATGTATGTGGTTTATTCATATTGATCCTTCTTTGATATGATTGTTAATGAGAATAATTTTTTATAAATAATTTTTATTAAAGATATTATTTTCAAAATTTTTGGTAATAAAAACGTTTTGAAATGTGAATCTACGGGTTTTAAAATGGAAAATTTTAAATTAAAAAGAAAAATGGTAAATTATGGTATATATAAGGAAACTGAAAATGGGTTTCCCTAGTGTTATGATTGGAACCTGTGTATAGGTGGTTTGGGAAGTGGGAGTGCCTCAGTTTTGAGACCTTGGTTTTGGGTTTTGAGGCCTTGTTGGGTTTTTATGTAAAAATAAAGGGATTTTCTTATTGTACCTTTAGTAGGGAAGTGACCTTGGGGGTTGTGAGATGTTGTTCTGTTTATGTAGACATGGTATCCTGGGTGGGTTTTAATGATGCGAGTTGTATGTTGGACCTTAAGGATTAGTGTCTTGGTTTGTGGTACCATTAGGGGTAGTTGTGTTGGTATGGGCGTGTGACCTCAACTAAAATTTTTCTTGGATGTGTTGGACGCAACATGTTTTAGAATGGGTGAAAGAGTGCTGCCCATGAAGGGAGACTTGTTGGAAGTTGATGTATATGGCGTAGTGGGGAGCCAATAACCTTTTTTAGAATTAACTCTAGTTTAGGGAGTCGTTGTTGGTTGACCTCTGAGGGAGACTTGTGAGAGGGTTCAACCATTTTGTGACCGTTCTTAAGTGTGTAAGGAACAATTCAATATTTCGGACCTTGAAAATGGAGCATGGATGGTGTTACATAGAGAGGGGTAGGTGGGAGTGCCATCTACTTTAGGAAATATGACCCGGGTGGTGTTCATGAGTCAGTGGACTGAGTAACAAAGGGTAACCATGAGTGAGGTTGGACTAGTATTATAGGTTCTTTGGGATGTGAAGCATGGGTGGATACATTGGAGATAGAATCAGTGCACAATAGGTGCAATCATTTTTTGGTAAAATGGGATGGTCACGCCTTATTTTATTTCAAGATAAGCACTTGAGTGCTTGTGGTTGGTTGTGAGGTTATTTTTGAAGGGAAGAATCATTTGGGTATTTTACCCAACTATTTTGGAAAAGATAAATGTGAGAAACCAATATTAACTTTAGATGGATGTTTTGATATGAAAGTGACACCTAGGGGAATGGGTGGTCACACAGTTGGGATTATTATGCAAAGGGTTGGGTTTTTGGATTAGAATATTGATAATTACTTGAGCCCGATGAGGCTGATTTACCATAAGGCATGTTCAGTTGTGTAAGTAGGCGCTTTAGCCAAGATCCGGTGGTGTACAAATTGTGTGATTTAGAGTTGGGCTCTGTAAGTGGTCGCAGGTGAATGCATAACCTCGAGGGTTTTTATGAGTTCTAGATGTGGGCATGTGATAGGGAGGCATGATGCCATTTAGAGTGTGTGAATAGGTGACTCGAGATAAGCATCTACCACTTTCTATGAGATCAAAGTGGGAAGTGTTTTTTATACAAAAGACTATTTGATTTTTGATCGATTGTGATTCTGTTGAGAATTGTTCTGGTTTTGCTGGTATTCATCAATGATATCTTGGTGTACTTCAAGTTGTAAGATGATCATTCCCAATTTATTGGCATCACCATGAGTATAATAAGAGAGAATTGTCTACACGCCAAGATACTTAATTTGTTTCTTTTTTTTGGATAGATAACCTCTTGGAGGTTTCATTTGTGAAGTAGTGTGAGGGAAGCCGCATGATGAAAGGTGTAACATCTCCAGTTGTGAGTAGGGTCCTCATAATGGATCATGTGTCAGAGAATGCCACAAATTTTGTTCCTTGAATCCTGAAAAGATTTAGGGTTAAGATTTACTTTTGTCACTCAAGTGGGGGTGATATGAACACATCCAATTTTTTGGATCTATAGTAATGGGATCATGATCTATGGTGGTTGGAATTGGTTGGGTGAGGTGGTGAAAATGACACTCCTATGATGGGAAGTGATATGTTAATCGTAGATCTATGGAGTAGACCATGGGATGGATGCGGTGGCATCGTGATTATAATAAAGAACCAATGATATATATGTTTGGGTTATTCAAGGAAGGCCAGGTGGCCTTATATGTGATGGTTGATCGATCCGAGCATTGGCTTCAGGCTCATGGTGGTTCTAAAATAAATCCAAGGTTCCTGTGTTAGAATTTTTGATGGGTGCAATAAGGTATGAAAATGGTTTTTGGGTGATAGAGGTTTAGTTCTAGATCCTCATCAGGAGTAGACAATGTACTCTTCTAGGTGTGTTTGTATGATCCTTCAATGTATTTAAGTGTGAAGGAACCTTGTCCAAGTAATGTATCTATGTTCCAATAGTGAGAGTTGGGTGTTTTCATGATGATTCGGCCAGGGGATAGTCCAAAATATCTTGGTAAAAGGAACAAATTTGGTGAGTTGTGAGCTATCCATTAGTAGATGTTTGAAATGATAAGAGCATTTTAGGAATAGAAGTGAGATTTAAAGAAAATCCAAGTAGTCCTTAGTTTGTGTATGGATAGAGGATTTGCGTCCATTCTGAGTAGTTTTTGTGGAAATAATAGATGTGGATGTTCGTTGGTTCCCTATGTAAGTTTGGTTGTGGTGAGTTGGGGATTATTTCGAGTGTTTTTTGGAATATTGATTTTGATATTCTAGTGGTCCTTTTCTGATGATGGAGGTTCAAACCACCAGATGTTGGTGGTTATGAACCCAAGCATATGGTGGGGAGCACTATAGTGGGAAATTTATCAGTTCATGATATTTCTGGTGTTTTGGGTTAGAAGGTATTGTGTAAAATCCATCTTGGTGTTCCGTTTTGGATATGGGCATTGGATCAGGTGTTGAGAGCTCAAATTCTTGAGATAAGTGTTTTTGTTTGGTCGTGTTTTGGATGCTTGGATATGGAGTGAGGTCATTGGGACTTAATTTGTGGACCAACATAGGTTGGGGAATGTTTTTGGTTAATCATATGTTTCTTTTAGAGATGCCATTTTTGGGTTATCATTGGGTTTAGAAAGCAGGACTATTTCTTTGGTCCAAGTATTTTGATAGAATTGACATATTTAAGAGGAAACTGGGAAGATAGAGGTTTATAAGTGGGACTTGTGTCTCAACCATTTATCTTGAAGGCTTGGTGATGTTGGGGAATGCATATCATGGAATGACTGTTTTAAATTTGGGATGTTGTAAGTACCTAACCCTAAGATAAGTTATTACCCAGATTTAATTTTTGGGTTATGGAATGTCTTTCAGGAGTAGGACAGGTCTCGAGGGTGTTTTGGGGGTTCAAGACACAAAAAAGTGGAAAAGGGATCAATCTGTTCTGATAGAAAGGTCTATGTACAGTTAGTATTAACCATGCGCCATAACCGTGCAGCCTATAGGAGGGGTGTTCATGGTTAGGAAAACTATACAGGGTGTCTTAAGAGACCATGTAGCTCAAGATTCCCTCTAACAGTGGTGAACACACAGACACTGCATGGTTTTTCAAATCATATGGGTAGCAAAGCAAATCTTGTGGCTCAGTTTTCTCTTAGATAGAGAGAACCACATGGTTGGCACATGGATTGTAAAACTATGTGTCCAACCAATTCACATCATTAAAAGTGGATTTTTACCATTTTTCTAACTGACCTTAAATGTTTCTCCCTAGAATTTTTCCCCATTCGACCCCCTACAACTAAGGTGATGAACCAACAACCTCCTCCTCCTCATCCATGGGCGTTTTTCATTTGATTTTTAGGAGTTTGGAGTGATGTTTGGTGTGAATAGAAGATCCAGGTAGGCCTTCGAATATATTTCCTTCCATTTTCTAGAATATGAATGGTTTAATGTTTTCTCCACTTCTAAATCCCTAAAACACTATTTCTCTGGTAGATTCTAGTTTTGTATGATAAAGGTTATTTGGACTAGGATTAAGGTCCAAGGTTGGATGAGTGGTTAACTATGAGCATGAGGTAGGTGGTCTATCATATTTTCCCCATAATCTTGAGGTTATATATGTGTACATAGTTTTTCTAAGTTGGTTCCTTACTGTGTGTTTATGTATTTGTCTAAGGAAAGAAAATTGGGAATTAATGTGAGGTATGAGACCCTTCAAAAACCCTGCTAGGTCTATTAATTATTTGACACCAGAACAAGGGATACCCATGGGGTATGTCAAGCCATTAAAAATGATGAAATTAATTGGTAAAGTCTATGATCTAGTAATTATGATAGTAACTGGAAATTTGATATATAGGAATGGTTAAAAGGATATTTGAAATGTATAGGCTAGTTTTTGTGAAATTCCTAAGAGTATTTTGAAAAGGTTTAAATGATGTGTTCTAGATTTTGATATGGTTATGGTTTTCAATGAATAAAAATGATGTTTTGAAATTTTTTATTGTTTAAAATAAGGTTTTTACCTCAATGTTTCTGAAAAGGGGAATCATATTAGATTTTAAATGGTTTTTTAATTGTGTGTGTGGTTTCACACATATGGAATGATACAATGTATTTTATAGATAATCAAAGGTAATGGATGGCCATTTACCGTGTCTTGATGTTTAAGAGAAAATATCCTATTGAAGGGTAGTTTTGAAATGTTTTAATGAAGTGAGTGGTTTTGTTAAGGCTCTCAATTTTTTTAAGTAATGTTTGTGAATTTTTTAAAGGGGGTTAGGCCTAAATGAGGCATGTTGGTTTTAAAGGTCCATTGGGACCTTGGTAAGTGATTAATTATTAAGGGTAATGATTTTATAATAAATAATTTGATTAATATAAAAATGATTGATAATGGGATGGTTGGGGATGGTTGGACATGGTGTTTCGAATCCTAGTTAGATTTATGGACTAATGCTCCATGTTTTCTGACATGTATCTAATAGTTTGGGATGTTGGACTGAAGTTCCATTCCCTAATTTTTGGGCTGACCAGATTGATGATTCAGGCACCCCAATGAATTGTAGTTTTTTAGGGTAAGGAATGACGCTTCTAAACCCAAGGGTATGGACATGGTTTTCCATATCAGGGTTGGGATGGTTGAACATGGAGTTCCAAGTCACAGATGGATTCATAGACTAATGATTCATGTTTTTTGACTCATGAACTAAAGGTTTTGATGGTCGTACATGGAATTATGAGTGCCGATTGGATTCATGGATTGATGCTCCTTTTTTTCCAACTTGTGACTTAGTGTTTTGGATGGCTGGACATGGCATTCCATATCTTGGTTAGATACTTGGACAAATGATATTTGTTTTCTGACCTGGGAACTATCACATACATGACTTATTTTAAAGTTAAATTCCATTTATTTTCCATTCATTCTTTGTTTTGGGGGTTTCCCAAGCTTTTATGGAGGAATGAGTGAGTTTTCATGAATTGGGCCAAACCGTGAGCCCAATTCCAGATTTAAAAATAAATTTTGATTCCTTTATAACTCCTTCATTTTTCAACATTTTTCATCCATTCCAATTTCTAATTATTATCCCCTAACCTATTAACATCACCTTATTAATTTGGACCATTTAGTAATCCGTAATCATGGTGGAAATGAGTTTTTATTTAAGGGATTGGGCCTGCCCAAAAGCCCATTTTTTACATTAAAAATAAATTGTAATCCTTTAATATCTCCTTCAATATTTACGTTTTTCCAGTTATTCCAACTCTCAACCGAGACCACTTACCTAAGGAGCGCCACCATTCTCTCCTAACACAATTTGGAGTTCAATAGAATCTAAAAATTGGTCTAAACGTCTCTAGATTTCATAAATCTCCCAGATTTGGAGAGATAAATTGATCCTTTCATAACTCCTTCTATTTTAACTCTTTTCCCACCATTCCAGTTCCTACAAGATATCCTCATTATTTTTAAAACCTCAATTAAATGGTTGGATGTTTTAAAATTCAGATACTGGTAAATTTTGGTTCTTTTTATTCAAGATTGTTTTGAGTAAGTGTTTGTCTCTTCAATTTCTTCCTACTCCTTAAGGTTTCCTACCTCTTTCATTATGTTCTAAAATGTCCAGAAGTTAGGGTTCGAACCTATGGTTTAATTTGGTGTCTTCTTGGTTACATATTGTGGTCTAGGTCTGGATTTATCTTCCTTGTGATGCGGCGGTGGTGCGATTGATGTTTTGCACCAAGTTCTGAGGGATTCAACACTTTCGGTAGGTGGTTCCATGTGTAAACAATTATTGATGAGTTATATTCCTATATTTACTCATTTTTCATATTCATCATATGTTGGGTGTGGTGTAAAAACTTTTTATGATTGATTTGGTCAAGTGTTTATTTTTATAGTTGCATTTTAACCTAAAATTGGGTGTTTTCACATGTTACTCATGGGGTATTATTTGGGTGTATTTTATAACATATAAAATTGGTTTAATAAATCTTTTTTGGCCTTAAAATTATGGTTTGGTAATGTATTAGTGTCACGCGTGCCTAAAAATAGGGTTTTTGAATAGGTTTTATGTGTAAAACATTGTTATACTTCTTGAAAACATTTTATGAAAATGTGTGTTTTCATTTGGATCTTTTGTAGTATTATTCAAGGTGATTTTATAAAACTTGAAAGTGGTTTTATAAATGTCTCTAGAGATTCCAATTCTATTTTGGATAGAAATTGGTATTGTTTGTGGTCTTAAATGGGGGTTTTGAAATGGATTTTGTGTGAAAGACATATTTACACCACTTGGGTTCTTTTTATGAAAATTGTGAATGTTTTAGTTGGTTAAACAAAGTGGGAAAATGGTGCATATGTACTGTTTGGTATGTGTGTTCACCTATTAAAGGGTTTTGAAAGGTGAAGTGATGTTTTAAGATATCAAACATTTTTATAATGTTTTGTAAATTTCTGAAATGTTTTATTAAATTGCGATGTTGGAGCGAAACTTGTTTGTGGGCTGTTTCATGTAAATTTGATGATAAAATGATCTTGAAGGTAAAAAGGGTATAATGTAACAAGTGAGTGGTCTGTTATGAGAGTTTTAATATATTGGAATGGTTTTATAAAATTGTTTAATGGATTTGTGGAAGTGTTAAAGAAATGTGAAAAGTGTTATGAGCTATTTTGGTGTGAGTCGAATTTCAAAATCAATTTGAATGAAAAGTGAACTTTTGTGACTTGTGTTGTATACATGTGGGATGTTTGGTGAATGTATGATATGGAAATGATATTTTCATGTGAATAGTATATTCATTGACTTGTAGAACTTGTTTGAGCACAAAGGGAAAACCCGTGTATCTAGGTGGGTGGACGTGTACTAGTATGCTAGTGAATCTGTGGGGTTTGGCCTTAGTTTCACTTAGCAAGATTGACACTTACAACTATAACTAAACTATGATGATGATGATTGGGGACCACTAGGTTATGGGTATATTCCCTACTAGTGTCTCGTATATGAGAACTGATATTTGTGATGGTTACTCTCACCGAGATATGAGGTACTTGGGACCCACAACTAGCTAGTGCCTAGGGGTTATTTCCCATTGCTTGTACTCACTATATATTTTGTGCTTATTGTAGACATACGATATGAGTGGCTGGAAAATTCAGTACCTTTGGTATTTATTTTAAAAGTGTTTATTCTTTAAATTATCCCACCTGGAAACTGTTTTTATTTAATGTTGCATCTTTTAGAAATTGTAACTAGCATTTCATGTTTTTGAAAACTTGCATGATTTTCATCTTTAACTGTTTATCACATAGAATATATTTGTGGTGGTATCCTATTGGTCTTTTGATCACAACCTACTTACACCCTTGGGTGTAAGTAGACTTGGTTGTTTTTGTTTTCGCAGGTTGGGTATAGTTTTTAGTTCCAGTGGTTTGGGTTTCTAGCAGGTCCTTGGTGGTGAAGTCTTGTGGAGATGGCTTGAGGGAAGTTCCCCTTGAAGTGAGGGTTTTTGGGATGTCCCCTTTTGTTTTTTACCATTTTTATAGTCTTTTTGAGTTTTTTTAAAATATGTAATTCAGTTCTGATTTTTTTGTAAAAGATTGTTTGGATTGAAAAATCCAGATTCATTTTGTTGGATTCTTTTGTTGTTCTAAGTTTATAAACATGGGTAAATCATTAAAATTTTTAATTTTATGATACCCAGGAACTTGTGCCAGCCTGTGGGGATCGTGAATTCCCTTCGGGTCTTGTTGCGGGCCGGGTCGAGTGCCGTTTTTGATAGCGACCAGATTCGATTTGTGACAAAATGGTATCAAAGGAGGTTCAGGTTAACTCTTTGGGTCATGTTATTTGGGGAAGAGTCAGGATAGTATTGAGTTAGGATTGTCAGAACATGGTATTCCAATTATGGGTAGTGTTCCTGATCACCACACCTCATGATGAGATTCATGTTTCTAGGAGAAGTCAGGATTTATCTAAGTCCTTTGGTTTTCTTGGTTTGATGATGATTAGGGGAAATGAAAAGAGAGTTGGGTTAAACATCTTAGTGAGCTCGCAGGGTCTGGAAAGCCATGTGGAGCCAGGGATATTCCCTATAACACTCTTTATTATTTTTAAGTGATTATAATATGGCCTCCAACCATATGTTCAAGTCACCCACTGAAACTAGTTTCCTCTCACATAGTTTTGTGCTTTAGTTTTGAAATCTTGGCACTTTGGTTTTAAAGTGACTTGGTTTTTAGAAGTGTACAGTTTTTGTGAAATAATTTTCAAATAAATAGGGAATAGTTTGGTTTATAAAATGGTGGAACTTAATTTTTAGGATTGTTTTGAAATGGAAAATGGTGTGCTTACACCTCTTTTGAAAGCAGGAACTATATTGAAGTTGGTTTTGAAAAGTGTTTCCAATAGTGTTTTCTAGACAATCAAAGGGTGTCTTAATGGGATGAGATGTTTATAAATTGATGTGAATATTTTTAAAGTGAGTTATTTTCTAAATGATTGTGTCTTTCTGAAAATTTTTGTAAGATGTGAGTTGGGATTTTGATCTTGTGGTTAGCAGTTTTGAGAAAAAGGATGTGTTGGTTGACTGTTTTGGTTTTGAAAAGTGGAAATAATTTTTCATTTTAAACTTTGGTATTTCAATGATCAACCACATTCATGGGGTTATATGGGATGATGGATGGTTAATGGAACAACTGGATGAGTGTCAGGATGGATATGAGGAGGGTGCCCAGTGTGGCACAAAAACATGCATGTGTAAGGCCCATGGGGTACCATTGGTCGATATGCTAACCAATGAACCGTTTGTTTTCAAGAAATGTTTTTAAAGAAAAACATGAGGTCTTTATGAATTGTTTGGGATGACTTATATTTTTTATTTTTGGAAAATATTGATGTTGTGGGATGTTTTGAATCCAAGAACCCCTCCTGTTTGAACTGTGTTTTGGGTTTATGTTTGGTCGGTAAGCTGTGTAGAAGGGCCGATTAGTTGTCTCCTCTATGATATGTTTCAGGACACCTTTATAGTGGTTCCCTTAATGTGTTTGGATCTGGTTTATGGCTTTTTTTGACCAATGTACCGGCATGGTTGGGCCCTTGGGTTCTCTCATTGGATAAGGTACTCCCCCATTAAGGGTTAATGCATAACTGAAGTGCAACCTGGATTGTTTCGCCATTGGAAAATCCTCCAGTTGATCAATATAAGGGATCTTTTATCGATATTTGTTGATTGAATATACACCCATTCCTTTATTTGATTTTTAGATCCTCTTGTAGCGGGAGAGTGCTTGTGGAAGTTTGAAAGAAACCTTAGTTTCTTAATTTTCCTAATTTTTTGAAGCTGGAAGTGGTCTATGTTTGTTAGTGGGGATGAGTGTCTAGATCGTTTCTAAGAGGGTCTCTGGGTTCTTCATAGTTTCTTTGAAGCATGATTTCATGTTAAACCACCAGTGTGGGAAATATGGCCATGATAGGATATTGTGGCCACTTTCTACAATTGTGTGTTGTTTAGGGATGTTGTATAAGGTCCCTCTTCATGCTTGTTTATATCAGTCGCAATGGTCATGTTTGGTGATGCCTTATGATGTCATGTGCTCGATTGATCGTAAAGGTGAAAGTTGGGCAATCATATGAGAGTCTCTGTTATGTTGGGAGAATTTCTCCCTGGGAAAAACTGAAAAATATTCCATTTTAGAGGAAGATGAGTATAGGTGTTCTTTACTTCTATTGTTTCTCACCCGAACAAACAAGGTGTGATGTGTGTGCATCTTCTAAGCCCTTGTTTTAGTGAAATATCGGGTTAGGGTAAAGTGAGTTTGGAATGTGTTATGTCTTGGAAAACTTATCAGGGATTGCTGTGTAGTTGTTGGTTGCACCGAAAGAATAATTCTCATTCAGGGGGTTTCCAAATCCTAACTGCAAGGCCGAAGATGCTTCAATCATTTGAGCTCCAGCCATAGGTCTCGGAGAGAATCTAGCTCGTAGTCTGGGGAAATCATAGGGTCATTTAAACCCTTTTACAAAGTCCTATCCTCCTTATGAAATATAGGAAGAGTTTAAACCTATGGTGTCATCATCTTTCTTCTGTTGTTCCTATTCGGTGGAAATAGGTGGAGGGCCTTGTACCCATGTCATAGCCCAATGTTATTCCCCCCTTTGGTTTCCATTGAGTCTTTGGAGAAAGGTTTGAAGTTTGGATAGATAGGTTGACCACATGGTTTTCAATTGGTTAGTAGTGACCTTTCCCCAGAAAACCATGTAGATAGAGGGATCCCCACTATTAGTGCATGGTTTCCCAAACCGTGCAGACTAACCATGTGGTCGTCCCAACTCTTAAAATTTTGGGGTCTTTCTGTACTGACCCGTGCTGGTTGGTTAAGATGGTTGGTTATTATGATGGGGAGACCCACTATGATTCTTATATAAGTTATTTTGTAAATTTCTGATGGAAGTATAACCTTTGTACCAGGGAGTCTATTCAGGCCTCCCCCTGTAAGGGTCCTGATTCTGTCTCGGAAAAAAATATAGGTTGTCTCTTATGGTGGGGAGCCTATTTTTGTTCCCCCATACCAGTAACTCGGACTTATCCATGGTCTTGGATTGGCGGTAGGTAGTCTCGTTTGGAGCTATCAATCTACCTACATCTTCCTTGGGTAAACGTTGAGATTGGAGAGTGCCCAATGGTTTAGTTATAGCAAGGTAAGTGTAACCTTGTTCGATGTTGTTGTTCATTTAGATGAATTGCTTGAGTCTAGTTCAGATAGTGTATAAGGAGTTTTATTTTGGGATAAATTATGAATGTGATTGATCATTTCAGGAAGGTGGTGTATTTTTTGGTTGTGAGAGTAATCCATAATTAATTGATCACTAGATGTGTTTTGGCCTTTGGGGGTCAAACTTGGCAATTGAGTACCTCTTGGTTTCTCAGTTGGGTTTGGTTGTTGCTTTGGACTTGATGTGACTTTACTGGGTGGAAAGTTTTCATTTTGGGGATAATTTTCGCATACATGACTTATTTTAAAGTTAAATTACATTTAATTTCCATTCATACTTTGTTTTGGGGGTTTCCCAAGCTTTTATGGAGGAATGAGTGAGTTTTCATGAATTGGGCCAAACTGTGAGCCCAATTCCAGATTTAAAAATAAATTTTGATTCCATTATAACTCCTTCAATTTTCAATATTTTTCATCCATTACAATTCCTAATTATCATCCCATAACCTATTGACATCACCATATTAATTTGGACCATTTATAAATCCATAATCATGGTGGAAATGGGTTTTTATTTAAGGGATTGGGCATGCCTAAAATCTCATTTCTACATTAAAAATAAATTTTAATTCTTTAATATCTCCTTCAATATTTACGTTTTCTTGGTGATTTTAACTCTCACCTGAGACTATTTACCTTAGTAGCGCCCCCATTTTCTAATCCCACAATTTGGAGCTTAATAGAAACGAAAAATTGGTCGAAACGTCTCTGGATTTCAGAAATCTCCCAGATTTGGAGAGGTAAATTTATCCTTTCATAACTCCTTCTATTTTTAATTTTTTCCACCATTCTAGTTTCTACATGATCTAATCATCATTTTTAGAACCCCCCTTAAATGGTTGGATGTTTTAAAATTCATATACTTGTGGAATTTGGGTCGTTTTATTCAAGATTGTTTTGAGTAAGTGTTTTTCTCTTCAATTTCTTCCTTCTCCTTAGGGTTTCCTCCCTCTTTAAGTATGTTATAAAATGTAAAGAAGTTAGGGTTCAAATATATGGTTTAATTTTGTATCTTTTTGGTTAAATATTGTGGTCTAGGGATGGATTTATCTTCCTTATGATGCGGCGGTGGTGCGATTGATGTTTTGCACCAAGTTTTGAGGGATTCGACACTTTTGGTAGGTGGTTCCATGTGTAAACAATTATTGATGAGTTAGCTTGATGTATTTACCCAATTTTCATATTCCTCATATGTTGTGTGTGGTGAAAAAACTTTTTATTATTGATTTGGTTAAGTGTTTATTTTTATATTTTCATTTTAACCTGAAATTGGGTGTTTTCAGGTGTTACTCATGGGGTATTATTTGAGTGTATTTTATAACATATAGAATTGGTTTACTAAATCTTGTTTGGACAGCCAATTATGGTTTGGTAATGTATTAGTGTCACGTGGGCCTAAAAATATGGGTTTTGAGTAGGTTTTATGTGTAAAACATTGTTATACTTCTTGAGATCATTTTATGAAATTTTGTGTTTTCATTTGGATCTTTTGTAGTATTATTCAAGGTGATTTTATAAAACTTGAAAGTGGTTTTATAAATGTCTCTAGGGATTCCAATTATGTTTTGTATAGGAATTGGTATGGTTTTTGGTCTTAAATTGGGGTTTTGAAATGAGTTTTGTGTGAAAGACATATTTACACTACTTGGGTTCTTTTTATGAAAATTTAAATGTTTTAGTTGGTTAAACAAAGTGGGAAAATGGTGAATATGTACTGTTTGGTATGTGTGTTCACCTATTAAAGAGTTTTGAAAGGTTAAGTGATGTTTTAAGATGTCAAACATTTTTATAATGTTTTTTAAATTTCTGAAATGTTTTATTAAATTGCGATGTTGGAGCGAAACTTGTTTGTGGGCTGTTCCATGTAAGTTTGATGATAAAATGATTTTAAAGGTAAAAGGGGTATTATGTAACAAGTGGATGGGATGTTATTATAGTTTTAATATATTGGAATGGTTTTATAAAATTTTTTAATGGATTTTTGGAAGTGTTAAAGAAATGTGAAAAGTGTTGTGGGCTATTTTGGTGTGAGTCAGATTTCAAAATCAATTTGAATGAAAAGTGGAATTTTGTGACTTGTGTTGTATACAGGTGGGTTATTTGGTGAATTTATGACATGGAAATGATATTTCCATGTGAAAATTATATTCATTTACTTGTTTAACTTGTTTGATCACAAAGGGAAAACCTGGGTATCTAGGTGGGTGGACGTGTACTAGTATGATAGTGAATCCATGGGGTTTGGCCTCAGTTTCACTTAGCAAGATTGATACTTACAACTCTAAATAAACTACAATGATGATGATTGAAGACCACTAGATTATGGGTATGTTCCCTACTAGTGGCTTGTGCATGCGAATGTATATTTTTGATGGTTACTCTCACCGAGATATGAGGTACCTGGGACCCACAACTAGATACTGCCTAGGGGTTATTTCTCATTGCTTGTGCTCACTAGATATTTTGTGCTTACCGTAGACATACATTATGAGTTTCTGGAAAATTCAGTATCTTTTTTATTTATTTTAAAAGTGTTCATTATTTAAATTATCCCACCTGAAAACTGTTTTTATTTAATGTTGCATCTTTTAAAAATTGTAACTTGCATTTCATGTTTTTGAAAACATGCATGCTTTTCATCTTAAAATGTTATCAAATGGAATCTATTAGTGGTAGTATCCTATTGGGCTTTGGATCACACCCTACTTACACCCTTGGGTGTAAGTATACTTGTTTGTTTTTGTTGTCGCAAGTTGGGTACATTTTTTAGTTCCAGTGGTTCGGGTTTCTCACCGGTCCAGGGTGGTAAAGTCTTGTGGAGATGGCTTGAGGGCGGTGCCCCTTTCCATGAGGGTTCTTGGGCTGTTCCATTTTGGTTTTGTACCATTGTTATATTCTTTTTGAGTTTTTTTAAAATATTTAATTTACTTCTTATTTTTTTTGTAAAATATTGTTTAGATTGAAAAATCCAGATTCGTTTTATTGGATTTATTTGTTGTTCTAAGTTTATAAACTCAGGTAAATCATTCCCAATTTTTATTTTATGATACCTAGGCACTTGATCCAGCCCGTGAGTATTGGGAATGACCTTCGGGCCTTGTTGCGGGCCGTGTCGAGTGCCGGTTTTGATGGAGACCAGATTCGGTTCATGACATGACCTCTGTGATATAGGGTATGGGTACCCAGACTAATGCTATGTGGTACACTAGAATAAATAAATGGATAAACATGTGACTGTATGAATAAAAACGTATATTCATATGGTGATGATATGATGAAACTTAAAGATGTAAGTGTCTAGTTAATACATTGTAAATATAATGCACATTTCTATTACTATTTATTTATTTATTTCACCTTTGATTATCTTTCATACACTACTGTACATACTAGCTATTTCCTTAGACACAATTGATGGTGTCTTACTGAGATTTAATCATACCCTACTCTGCCCTCCATGACACTTTGGAACATTAGAAGATGATACTTGTTTTATGGCAAAGGTTCAAGATATAAACCCCATGTTTTCTTTATATATGGGATGATGGGTCGGATCTTGGGATGTCAGGACCGGTTTGGGACTCGTGACCATGTTCAAGATTTTTTATGGGTTTTTATTGGAGATTTTATCTGTATGACTACCAGAAATATAGAGTATACACATATCATCTTTGTATTATATTTCATTTTGCTATGTGTCTGTTTTTCCATTTACTTGTTTCCAGTTGATGTATCTGTTATATCTATTGGTATTATTCATGTTTTGGTTTTACTCTAATAAGTTGGTATAGTCTCCAAATTTATCTCTATAGAACCCCACTATTATTCATCCACCTCTGGTGTGTGAGGAGGTGTGCCTGATATCACTTGACGATCCGACATGGGGCACCGATTTAGTAGATACCAGGAGAAAATGTTACAAATTGGGTGTTAGTATTCTATTCCATGTCCATGTATTCATTTATCACTTATTTTATTCTAATTGGAAACCTATTTTTTCAATTATTCAAGATTACATTGATACTTACCATTCTCTCTTATCAAGGTGATGTTTTATTAACTCTTTTTTGATGTGGGGTTTTCAACGAAGGGATTTTCAAGTATCAAACCATTGATTAATGAGATCAAGTTTAAATTGTGAGGATTCAATTTATTTAATGTGGGGATAATGTAACACCCTAATACATTGAAATATATTTATATTATAGTAAATTTTATTTCATTGATATCTTGCGATGCACACAACACCGTGTTTAAACAAAACACGGTTTAGTCGCGCTTTGTACACATAATTTAAAATTAATTTTTAACAATTTTAGAAAATTTATTTTGAAAAATAAATTTTATTTTTTAAATAATAATAACAATAATATATCAGGGTGAATTTTTTTCATTTTTATGTAAGGTTTCATTTTTTTGACGAATAGTGAAAAATACTAAATTTTAATTGAAAACTGCATTTTTGTTTAAATAATTTATAATGATAAATTACATTTTTAATTGGTTTTAAAGAAAAATGAGTTCATTTTTATATAAATTAATCCAATTTAGTTAATTTTATTCATTTTATTATTGAATTTAGATATAAAAATATCGTAAACTTTTGACCATTTTCCCTTTAAAAACCCGCTTTCTTGACACATTTGCAGGATTAATTTTAAATTAAAATTTTCCACTTATATGAATTTAATTTAAAAAAATATATTGAATATTTAGAATAATAATAATTTATAATGTTTAATAAGGTCAACATAATTTTTTACCAAAATGAATAGTGAATGTAGTAAAAATTCATCACCAAAGTTAAGGCTAAAATGGATTTACTGGGGGTTAAACTAGAACGATAAGATTGAAAATGGAATAAAATATTATATTAATTTTATGTAATTAGTTAATTGAAATATTTAACATCATAGTCTCTAAAATATGATAATTCCTTTCCACTTGACTTTGAATATGACCCATATAATAAGTTAAGTAAAGAAAAAGACAAAAAGAAACTTTTCTTACTTTTAATGTCTATAAAGATTTGGGATAGGGAAAAACAAAATATGTTAAGTTATAAGTATTTTTTTATATATAAATGTGTTTTTTTATCATTATGATTTATTTAGTTTTTTGGAAATGGAATAATTACTCTAAATGCTTAATAAATGACAACACAATAATTATTTAGTTAATAATTAAATGAAATAAATGATACTATTTTTTTTAAAGTGAAGTAAATTGAATGGATTATTGTGTTACGTCATTTTTTAGATGAATATATCATGTTACAAGGGTGTAAAAATAATATATTATAATTCCTTCACTGTCTTGATATTTTTAAATTCAATTTAAATGAATAATGTCAAAATTGATATTAATGTTATTTTATGATAAATTATATTTTATTAAATGATTTAAAATTAATAAAATCCCTATATTCTGCCAAATTATTTTAAAATTTTAATAAATATCATCTATTTTACATATATGGACTAAATTTTATTTTATAATGAATATATTGACCCCAAATTAGTCAAAACTCTCTTAATGTGATTAATGTTAAAGCAATGATTTTTCGCATTACAGTGCTTGTGTTAAAACTAATTTTCAACACACATAATATTTTTATTTGATAAATAAAATATGATATTTATAAAATTATTTTATAAATTATCTAATATGTATCATTTTATTTTATGTTTAATGATTAATTACATAAGTTTAAAATACAAGTTACTATAGTGAAAAATCAAATGGTAAATATAAGGAAACTTAGAAGTTAAGGAACAAAATGTCTAAAACGCCTGTTTCATTCTATTTTAGAGGTGTGTATCACTAATATAATACCTGAAACCATTTATTATTAATTTTTCATCCACTTTAGGTAATATTGACCTCCCAATAGTGAATACTTTTGAGTATTTACAAGAATTCCACTCCTCCTCAACTATAAAAGGGAACTCACTCCCCTCACTTATTCATACCTTAAAACCTCTTTGATTTTGAAAATACATACCCAAATAACTTCCCAAATTCTCTAATATAATCCTAGAACCCTTATTTTGGGTATAAATACAACCTTTTAATGCTTTAGTATAAACCTAAGGAGGATACCCTAAGAAGAGGTAATGTTCTTCAACAAGAGTCTTTATTTTACTTCTTTCTACACCTCCTTTAATTTTTATTAAACCATACTGATAAAATAACCTCAGTATATTACATATACTAGTATGTTTTTATAATATGTTAATGAACTAAAATCATCTCCACTTCTATCAAATGGGTTAAGAAATCATCATTCATGTGTACGGCAGACTACCACCCCGTGAACCGATATCATTCATTCTTCCATTACCACCTTTCACGGTTGGGGGTGATGATGGATATAAAGTATATATATATATAATATTTATAATATTTTTATACCTATTATTTATTATATCATATATATATATATTATTACCTTCCATCATGTAGGAGATATAATAAAATCACTTATGTGTAAGGCAGACTACCGCTTCGCGAAGCGATGTGATTCGTCTTTCATTAACGCTTCCCATGAAAGGTGATAAAAGATAAATTTATCAATTACTTGTGATATATATGAAATAATTATTATATTAATGAAATTTTTATAGTTTTTTAAAGATAATATATTTCATCTTCGTTCTTTTCTTTTCACACATGTAAATATTATAACTTTTTTCATGTACGCGTGGACTACCGCCTTCACGAAGTGATGTGACTCTTTTTCATCCCAAAAACATATATATGTTATATATAAGTTTATAATATGTTATTAATGACATTATTATCATTATTTAAAGGTTAAATATCACTTACCTTCTTTCCATAATGGTCGTCAAAAATGGAAATGTTACTCATGCGTACGTACAACCCACCGTCTCCATGATCGCAACAAACTTCATTTTTGATAATCATAATTAATGATTAGTTTTAAAAGTAAAAATGATATAAAAATATGATTACTATTTCATTATTATTATTTTGGATATGATAATACTATATAATATATGAAATAACAAGATCTTTAATGATAAAACATGCATTAGAAAACAAGGCAAGTAACACTCGAAACAATAAAAATAATGAAATATTATTAATGAACGAGTAATAAAATGTTATAAAAAGATCATATATAATATTATAAATATTAATATGGTTCTGATATAAGTTAATAATAATTTTAAAACCACTATAGAGGAGGTTAAATCATGTAAAACCAAAAGGAAGTGCGAGGTAAGAGATTTTGTCTCAATTTACATTACATTAATACTTCTTTGTTATTATACACCAATTCACCTTTATTTGGTGTATATATTTCCATTTTGAAATTTAATATCATGAATAACTCATTATTTATGGTATTATAAGTTTCACTTTGAATTATTTCATCCAAGTGGATTTGATTTGAAAACTACAAAGTGGTAAAGTTATTATGGAAAATCAAATTCTTTTTTGATTGTTTACTTTATATTGAAACAATAAATTTATTGTAATAATTTTTCATTGAAAATTAAATTTATATTAAATATACATATTATTGAATTATTTATATGATTATTTTATAAATTTTATACCATTTCCACATATGGTAATTACGTTGAAATTTATTTTATTAACTGGGTAAGTATTGATATATTTGGAACTTTTACTCAATATAAATATTTGATGATAAAGAATATTGATTCATTAATTAAATAGATTATTCAATATATGAGGAATGATTTGGACCTATAGTTATGGGTGGGGCCTCGTATAATATATCCCCTCAATGCATCAGTAGGTCTCATGAGACAAATTATATTGGCAAAATTAAATAGGTTTCTACTAGTAGTATTTAAACTGTCTTGTGAAAGGTCTTAAGAGTAGAGGTATCATGATTCCTGAGATCATGGAATATAATAATTTAGAATTTACTTTATTTCGAGTATAGTTATAATTATCTAAGATATTTTTTCATTGATATTATCTTTAGATGCATTTTATTCTCAATTAACATTTTAAATGGAATGTGTTTTAGTTATTAACCTTACCACATTGACTATCTTATCTATTCATCTAGTAAAGTTACATAAATGGAAAGAGTATTAGTTATTTAACTTGACACATTTATTATTATTTAATGATTCATGAAATTTTCCACTACACTTAAACCTTATTGAGCATTTGATCTCACCCTTATTCTGTTTCCTTTACCAATGATATGTAAAAGAAATATTTGATTGAGTTTTCAAGGATGAAGTTAATTTTCTATTGTTATGTATTATGTTTTTTTGTGGTCCTAATGTAAAATGGGTAATATATATGTATATAGTTATCAAAAACTATTAAGCTAATTGGTCCTTAAATATTTGAATCATTGTATCTATTCTAATGTAATAAACCAGGAATGGGCTCCGGGCTACTGGGATCAGGGTCGTTACATTACAGATAACCAGTGTTAAATGTTTCTTTTAATGTTATTTATTATATGAATGATCATAAAAGCTTTAAAAAAAATTAAAACACACCTTAATTTCTATTATCCCCATTCTTTCAACACCTTGTTATTCTAAAACCCTAATTTTCATGAGTCAGAAACATTATCCCTCTTTTTCATTCATCAACAATACTTCTCCTTTTATAATATTTCTTCACCCAACTAATTTCCACTTGTTTAATTATCATTACACCACCCTTTACTATATTTCTCCATCCTATAACATGTTTCAATTCTCTCCTCTAAGTTCCACCATCGTGCCCCCTCATATTTCGTTTCAACCGCACTACAACTTAATAGCATGAAATATAATGTTTTTATATTATTGTTTTCTCTATATTTATTATTGATATACTACACACATTTATATAGTTTTGTTGGTTAATTTTATATTTTATTTACTTATAATTTTTTAATTGTATTCATTCATTTATTTCTTATATAAATGTTTTATTAAATTTTTAAATTGTATTCATTTATTTATTGAATTGATGTATACATTATAATTTTTTTATTTTGGATAAATGTTAATGAATAAATGGTTAGTTGATTTTTTATTTTGATAACATTTTTATGAGTAAATGATTAGTTCATTTATTATATTGTATTAATTTTTATATTATATAGTTGTTTTTTGATTAAATTTTTACAAATAAATGATTAGTTTTTTGTCTGTTTTGATTATATGTTTCTATATTTTTTTTATATGTTTATATATAATTTTAATCTATATGTTTTAAATTTATATATGATTATATATTTATATGTTTATATTTTCATATATTTTAAATTTAACTTTTTATACATATGATTAAATTTTTATATGTTTTAATATATTCAAATATTTTATTGTGGTTTTAGGTAACTAATGGACTGTAATTGAATATTTTTAGGAAGAACCGATGATGATTATGGGAAAAATGTTGGTGATTTCTTCGAATTTTCTAAACAAAATCTAGAGAACAAATACATATTTTTATTTCTTTGCGTAAAGTGTTAGAACATAAGAAAATCAAGGTCCATAAAAATCAAAGAACATATGATTTTCTATGGTTTTAATCATTGTTATACTTGCTCAATCTAAAATAGTGAAATGATAATAAATTTAAAGATATAATATTGATGAATATGTTCAGTATGATACATATGATTATCTTGATGAATTAATTCTTGATTTAGGATTTTAAACATTTAAAAAATCCAACATTATTGAACAATTTTACATAGATTTTAAAAAAACATTTTTCCTAAGTTATAATAAATTTAAAGTGTTATTGACAGTGATAATATTGGTTAACTTGAAAGAAATAATAGTTGGAGAGAATAAAGTTTAACTAAATTACTTGAACTTTTGAAAGAGTTGCTTCTAGAAGGTAATGGGATTCTATATTCTAATTATTATGAAAAAAATATTATGTCAAATGGGGATGAGGTATAATAAAATTTATTATTTCCCCAATGATTGTGTGTTATATATAAAGGAACGTGAACATTTATTAGAATCCCTTAAATATGGGAGATCATGATATAAAATGTATCAAAGATCTAATTATAATTCACTCTCAAGGATAGGCACCAAACCTCCAGCTAAGTTATTCTGGTATCTTCCATTAATTCCTTATTTGAAGCATTTATTTTCAAATTGAAATATTGAAAAGAGGCTGAGAAGGTATATAGATAATAAAATCTCTAATGGAAACCTACCCCACTCTACTAATTCACTATAATATAAAATATTTGATCAAAAAATTTATATTTTTTTAAATGTTGTTATAAATCTCATAATTGGTCTGTATATATAAGAAATGAATTCATTTTGAAGCCTTAGTATCCAATATATTTCATGGACTATTGTGTTGGTAATTTAAAACCAATATCTGTAGATATGAAAAGAAAAAAAATATTATGATGAGATTGATGATTTATAGGCTAAAACAACTTATAAATGATATTTATGTTTATATATAATCATTATTTTTTTAAAATTTAAATGGGAGGTTGGTGATAAGGTTCTTGATGAATATAATAATGAATATTTTATTTTTCCTACCACGGTAGTTTTCACTATAAATTAATTTCTGGAATATGGGAAATTATATGGATATAGTGTTAAGGGACATAAATTCTATCCAATTTGTGAATAAGGTACTTAATATCATCAATTATAGAATGGGTGAATGATAATGTGCATGGTAATTGAAGAGTTTTGGGAATGGATCACCCTTATCAAATATTAAAAAAAGGAATTTAATAGTTTACAAGAGTTTTATTTTCCTCCAGAACCTTTTTCAACTAAAAAGTATTACAATAAGGTGGAAAATATCTATGTCACAATTAAGAAGATAAAAAGTTTGAGTCATAAATCAAATATACGTAATAAATAATCCATCTTATTCAATTTACCATATTAAATATTTTTAGAGGTAAAAAATAACATTGATGTTATGGATATTGAGAACATTTTTAGACATAAAATGAAATAAAAAAGACGGTTTGGATTCAATATCAAGCTTAAAATACATGGGAATAAATTTTGAGTAAGCTCCCATTATGAAAAAGGAAAATATTTAGCACATAATTTCCACACGTTAAAGTTCCTAGTGGGAATTCTTAAAATGTAAATACTTTGGTCTCAATAAAATATTTGAAGTTAACATGGATGAAATCTCATGAATATAATATATTTATGAAATCAATACTACATATTTCACTACATGGTCTATTATAGGTGCCTGTCAGAAATTTTATCATCAAATTGTGATACATTTTTAATTCCATTTTTCCAAATTCATGGATCCAAATTTGTTAACTATTTTGGGTAATGAATATTTACTCATACTTTCTCAACTGAATATATATTTTCCACCACTATTTTTTTGACATAATAGTTAATATGTTGATTCATTTTGTGCTATAGATAAGGATATATAAGCCGGAATATTTACATTAGACGTATCATTTTGAATTATATATGAAAAATTTGAAGGGATATGTTAAAAATTTGAATTGACAAGAGGCCTAAATTTTGAAAAAATATATATCAGAGGGGGTGGTTGAGTTTTGTACTCACTACTTTTGTAAAGTGGAGCATTTTGGTCTCCCTATATCTCAGAATTTGGCAGTCTATTATTAATGTAAGGGGATTTTTTTTCTTAAAAGTAATGTTATTTTCATGTGATATAGCGATACAAGAAAATTTAACCATTTTTAACAACCTAGGTGAGGTTTAACCATATATATCATTACATATTTCCGGATTTAAGGTATGGTATTTACAAATAAATTAAAAGTGGTTGATGAATGCGCATGAAAGTAAACTTATTTAATGTTTTAAGGAGAAAGTAAACACTGATTCCTCTACATTAGAAACCTTGAAATGGTTATTAAGGGAACCATGTTTTAATGTAATCTCACAGTATAGTTTTTAATTTAATGGTAACATATTTTACAAAACAAATAAGGACACCAAGAGATATATTAAAAATAATTGAGTAATGGTTTCTCTGAAGAAATTTATTTTTTGGGTGAAAAAGTTAAAAACCTGATTTCTACTTCAATAATATATTTTGGTGTTATTGAGGATATATGATAAATTTATTATAATAAATTTTGAATATAAGTGTTTTAGTGTAACTAGGTTAATAGTAATTATGGCGTGATGATGAATTTTTTTGAATTACACTAGTTGATTTGAAAATACTTAATTATAAATAGGAATCATTTATGATGGAGATGAATGAAAAGAAGATTTTTTATTTAATTAACCCAGTGAATAATCAGTGTTCTATCATTTTCAAGGGAAAAATCCAGTTAGGTGATGATGATATTGGTTATGTTGTGGAACTATGTGAGGTTTATTCATCTATTACATGATTACCTATGGATAAAAATGACTATCTTATAGACATATTCTATGATATATGAAATGATCATGTAGAAGGGATATGTTATAAAACCCTATCACACCCCCAATTATTTATGTAAATAAATATTTTTTATTTTTTTGAAAAATTTACACTAGTAAAAATAATATTCTTTTTAAATATGGATATTTAAATTTATATATACTAATCATTTTTGGAATTTTGTAATTCATTTTTATATTCATCAGTTTTACTTACACATATTTTGGTTCAATTATGTTGAAATCATTATTTTTTTTGAAACATACACATGTAATGACACTATTTATTTAACTTGGATATTTAAATTTATAAATGGGGAAAATTTCTATGATTTTTATATTAATTTTTATATTAATAAATTTATGTTACACATTTTATGCTTGAAGAATCCTAACATAATTATTTTGTTGTGACTATTTATTTGTATTCATTGTTTTCAAAAATTCTATTTTATTTATCTATTTATTTTAATATAATAAATATAATTTTATTTCTTTTTTAAAAATCTATTTTTTTACTTATAAAAATAATTTAATTTTTATAAAATATAGGTGCATATAATTTCATTACATTAATCAATTTAAATTTTTACATAAAGATGGAGTAACGTGTGCTAAGGTATTTATATGTTTTTATATTATTATATTTGTAATAATTAATTTTTTTAATGAAATTAAACTTTTGTAGGTAAAATTTTTTCTAACACTACTGGTGAGACTTTTATGGGGAACTATTATTCTTTTCCCAAGAATAAAATACCCATAGTTGGAAGATATGAGATTTCATGTTTATAAAAACTTTCACTTTCTCATAGGGAGAAAAAGTTCTGTATTGAATTTGATGACAATAATAACCCAGTTGGCCTGAATGAAAAGAAATTTAGGACTTATATGGCCATGAAAATATATTATAAGATTGTAATTTTATATCTATATTGGAGGAGCATCAACTATATGATGAAATATTAGTTATGGGAGTCTGTATTGGTAAAATATATCAATTGACATTTTTTCAATTATTTAAATATCATATATTTCACATGACTAATATTTATGCTATTAAATTATAGACGATATTCAACTTTCACAATATGTGAGTAATTAATAACAGGTGGATATTATTTGAGATAATTAAATAGATAGATTTTAAACCAAAATTGAATTCAATTTATATTTTTTTGAGGAAAACAAAATGAAAACCCATGCATCAAATATGGTTTTTAGATGCAGATATATGATAGAAGTTTATCAACAACCATCGGGAGGAAGGTTTTTTGGCATGATAATTATTGTGTATAAAATTAATTTATAAATTTTTTTGTTACTTTATTGATGAATTATTTATTTATTATTATTTAATAGGCCTTTGGGAACCCTCACTAAGTGATCTAGTCATAGAATGAATAACATCATACTTTATCATGTAGAGGGTATCAATTATCATAGGATAAAATGAGTATCCAAAAGTTTGATGAATTAAGAGATAGATCTTGTAATAGATCATAATAGGTCTAATTCTACCCTCAATATCCACCCACTCAACATGAGAAATGTTAAATAGTAAGGATGAAAAAAGGGGAAGTTTCTTAGGGATACACCAAAATAAGAAGATAATAAGATTTTAATAAAATAATAATGATTTTTCCTGAATATTAGTATTTCTCAAATTCATCACAAAAATAAAACATTTATATATATATATATCAATTTAGGACTCCCTTAAGGAGAAAGTAACACAAGGGACTTTTATCCTTAATGGAAGGATGAATATCCTGGATAATACTTTAGATAAGTTAGAATACCTAGACCAAGTAATTGGATTTGAGGTGTGTGTTAGTATTGGAATTTTTTGGTCGTCCTAGTATGGCATAGAAGGTGTTTGAATATAGGGGGGAAATAAATTCCTTAAAGACTGAGCTCTGAGAGGTGAATCAATTTATATATGTAAAAATAATATTATTTTAATAGGCTATATTTATAGAATTTAGGTGATTGATGATGGATGCCTATGTAGATCCTCCACCTCCTCATTCACATTTGACTATAAACTGTGAGTTTCATAATAGGGATCTCCATTTAAGTATTGTATCATATAGAATCATAAATAATCTATCTGATTATGCACATCATCATATTATGTTTCTAGGTAAGGTAAAATTATCATTACATAATATTATTGATCCAACTTCTTTAGTTCCATTTCCCACTAAGGAGGTGACCAAATATAGAGATGTTATGGGTCATTTTTTACTTTCACTAACTAACCTTCTTTGTTAGTTGATATAAAAGATATGTTCTATTTGTAATTTTTTATTTACACTTAATTCCTAATTATTTGTAATGTTTTATTATATTTACCTTGTATAGTATTATCTAAAAATAAAGGAATCATTCCAAAAGAAATAAACTATTTTGGAACCAAAACCATTATATACTTCTCAGGTTTCCAATGGGTTAAAAAATTATCCTTATAATATTTTATATTGGTTCCATATTCTGAGATTCCGATGACTACCAACACTTATGAGAGAGAATATATATTATGAATATTTAAAAAACATATTTTGGATCCTATTATTGGTGACAAGATATTCATACCCATGTTTCAATTATTTTCATTATAAGGAAATTTCAATATCAATTTTTATTTTTTTAAATAAATATCACTTATAGTGACTTAATTTATTACTTTTTTAATTATGTATCTATGTACTCTTTGCATTTGAAAAGTGATTAGTTCCATTTATGGTTTTATATATCCAAAATACATTTTAACGACTATTAAATATTTAGATAATTAAGTTATAGTTAAATATATATCTAAAAGATTGAAAAATAAAAATATTAAGTATTGGTTTCTATACTTACTTGAAATGTAAGAATACATATATAATTATGATCTTCTATTCATTATAATTTCATTAATTTTGAATTTTTTATATTTTAGTGGACATTTAATGTTATGCATATTCTACCCACATGGATGCACAAAATATGGTTATGATCTTTACTAGGTAGAGTTCATATTTTTTTAAATATTTGTTTGTAAGGTCTATTATATTCTATTAGCTATTTAATGGTAAAATTTTCTTATTACATATTTTTTTAATTAATATGTGAAAATAAAATAGTTTCTGTAAAGAGTATAACAAGGTTTATTTATTGATAATGTATCCAAATAAAACTAATCGTGTAAAAGTGTTGGTAGATAACTTTATATTAGTTAATACTTGTTTTGTTTTACATATATAGTGTTTATTATTTTCAAAGTTTTGTTTCGTAGTAGTAATTTCATCATCAAAGAGGAAGTTTTTACTGTGGTTATTGTGTTTTATGATTCATTTTTGAGATAATCCTAAGAATAACAATGGAATATATTCAAAAGGTTAGTTTTTTATATCTCTTATGTTTTAAAATAATACGTTTTATTGTTAATTTTATATTTTTTTGTAGGTTTTTGATGATGTTTCATCATATAATACACAATAATGAAACCAAATTTAGTGTTTTTTGAATAATATTTTATAGGGTTGAATAATTTGTTGATGTATATCTAAAAGTTTCATGTAAGTTTTTCTATAAATGATGTTGTATTAAAGATTACATTATTTTTTTGTTTATATTTTCTATATATTGCGGCTATTTTCTATTGTTTCTCACTATTATAATTCCTGACATAGGTCATAAGTTATTATATTTTATTCATTTTTTAAAAAATAATAATTAGTATTTAACATTGATAATTTCAAAATCTGATGTTAAAAATTCCTTCCATGTCAGTATTTAAAAAATAAAGTTGAAAGTATATTTCAACAAGATTTTTCATCATAGATAATTTTGGAGATACCTTTATAATGATATTTATTTTGGGTTTCAATGCTAGTTATGTTGAAAACATACATTGAAATACACTTTCAATGTCAATTATTTTTTTAAATCAGACATTGAAAGTTCTCTCAACATCATTTTTCATCATAACTGACATTAATAATACCTTTATATATATATATAATGGATTTCAATATAACTTTTGTTTGAAAATTGATGTTTAATGATACTTTCAACAACGATTTTTGTTTTAAATCGATGCTAGAAGTATTTATATATCTATATATAGTGAGGATTTCAATTTTGGTTTTTATTGTAACTAATGTTGAATGTACTTTTAATAAAAATTTTAATTAACCAATGTCAAAGAGATTATTTTAATGTCAACTGTATTCATGTTTCTTTTTAACCGACATTAAAAATGAAAAATAACTGATGTTAACATGTTATTTTCAAGTAGTGGAATGGTTTGTAATACCAATGATTTCTAAGAAAGTATACAAATTATAGATAACCAATTATGGATTAATGAAATAATCAAGGATATTTTGTATTTATTTTTATGATACTAGAAGATAATTTGGTTTTGTTATGAATGAATTTGATTCCTGTGTCTATAAGAGGTTTAGTTTGAAATCTATTTTTTTCCTAGTAATATACACTGATGATATAATAATAATGGGAAATGAGATACCGATCTTATAGTCATTTAATACCTATTTCAATAAATTATTCTTTTTTAAATAGTTACGTGAATTAGCCTTTATTATAGGGATAAATACCCATCGAGATAGATCTATCAGGATACTTGGACTAATTCAAGGTATATATATTGACAAGATACTGAGAAGATGCAATATGGAACAATCCAAGAGAGGATTGTTTCCAATGTCACATGGTATATATCTCTCTAATAAAATGTTTCCATAACTACAATAAGGGTTAGAAATAATAAATAGAATCAATTATACATATACAATGGGATATATCATATATTACATGATTTTATAGTGGTGGTTCAATCCAAATATCTTAGGTCACATAAATTGAAAAAGAATATGATTTATAAGTACCACCTCCTGAGATATTTTACTCAAATGGGTGAAGTCACAATTATTAGAGTATCCATTTAGGAAAATGTATAAATCCTATTTAATAAATCCATTACTCAGTAGAAACATGAACATTATATGGGAGTTACTGGGTAAAAAATTGTCAGTAGTTGGTTCTAGTTTAAGTGAGATTCTAATGGATTTGGTTCTTCATAACCAATAGAATTTATACTTTTGATTACCAGAATATAAATATAAATCTTATCACATAATTATTATTCTTTAACATAATGTTAATGTGATAATTTCATTAGATTATTAATCACATCAAAGGTTTATAGAAGTTTCCAATTATAATGATAACTTAAATATTGTATGAAGAAACTAGATACATCAATAAAAAAATAAAAAATAATCTATGACTATGAGGTGATAAAGGATTTTGATACAATGAAACTTGTTCACATGAATTTTGTTATTGGAAATATACAAGAAGGGTGGTAATAAGAATATACACACTAATAGAAATTCAAAATATTTTATATTTCATGGGATATAATTATCTAGAAACATGTGTATTGATCCTTAGAATTGTGATTATTATTAATATGTATCCTAAATTAGGTACTTTGATGTATGGTTGAAAAATATGATAACCCAACTCTTTTATATACTTTATTTAATGATACATTACATTAAGATACACATAACACAATAACCAAATATTGATAGGCCTAGCGTATTTGGGTAATTAGATACATATCAAAATAACTTGAAATAGGGATACACCGACATTATTTAAAAACTTCATAACATTCCCTTAAAATTATATTGATCTTCTAAAACTACACGGGATAACCTAGGGATGTAAATTAGAACGGGGAAAAATATAATTCTTATTAAGGGAATAATAAAAGAATATCACAAAGTATAGAATTACATGTGAGTGAAGAGGCACAAAATGATGACATAGAAAGGTGATAATCATAATCATGAACATCAAAAAATGATATAAGCTGATAATATCAAGGCATCATAGGAATGTGACAATAATATAAAACATGAAATCATAAGCATAAGAAAAGGATAAGAGAAAAAAAATCATAAAATTGTGTGATTTGGTTAACCTCTGATGAACCATGGTATCTCATGTGATAAAATCATTACCCAATTAATTTTATGGATAAATAATTCCGATCCCACCTATCACATTCATATTGTGTACATGAATTTTTGTGCCACATCAATCATACAAAATAATAAAATATTTCATCACATTTAATTTCATGATTAATGAGTGTGGTTTATATACATGGAATTACCTAATAAATTATCATAGATACAACTAAGTTAATATGCTTGAGTTGAAATGGGGATGGGTATTCATAATAAAAATGTTTGGAAATGAAAATCATGGGATAGTTTTGACAGCATAACGGTTGTATATAAAGGTTCATGGAAGGGATTAATGAGAGTGAAAGGTGGAATATCATTACTTGGGAATCAAAAGGAGAGTAATGTGATGTTTAAAATAATATTTATATCTGAAAAATTTCAAATCAAATGGCTTTATATAAATAAATTACTTGAATAAAGAGTTGGAAAAAGAGAATCCATTTCTTGAGAGGGTGCTTCTAAAATCTTGGGAGGAGATTCTTAAGAGCTTAGGAACACATTGGGAGGGATTAAAAGAGGTATATATAGATTAAATTCATTATAAATTTGTTTTTTAGTGAAGATAAATGGTTGGTTTGGTGAGTATTGATATCAAAAGAATGGGGAATTATTTATTAATTTCTAAAATTAGGTTTTAGACTCTAAGTAATAAAATAATCCAAACCACAAACCTTACCATGAGTTTCTACTGTGGTTTCTACCAAAGAGAAGTGGATTCTAATATATTATTTTTTTAATAACCTAGCTCAATAAAATAATACCATTCATAAAGTTGAAGTGAGTCATGTTCATAAATAATTATTTTTAAACATTCAAATATAATAGAGGTTTTGGAGTATTAATTATAGGTTTAAAAAATTAATAAAATAACTTAAAAACATATTGTTTTAATGGGAAAACCTATTTTATGTCATTTATTACTTTTATAGTATCAATTACATTACTCTTTTGGATATTATGATGTCATAATACATATTTTATATTTATATTGTATTTAGTTTTTACCTAATGAATAGACTACTTTAGATTTTTTTTAAAAATTCACCACCGAATAATTTAAAAATATTGATATTAAAAATGATATTTATTTTACCAAAATAATTTTATAAATATATTAATTTAAAATTTTAAATAAAAATACTCATTTATTAAAAAATACAAGTTTTTATGACACAAACAACTTTTTGACCCTCATAAAAATTATATGGGACTTTATTAATCCATATTATCATTTATGTTTAATTAAATATTATTTAAATTGAATATTTTATGAAAATTAAATTTATTTATAAAATCTTGGATTTGTTAAATAGGGTGTTTTTATTTAAACTATATATATTTTTCCTCAAAATAAAATTTTGGTTTATTCCAATCAAAATCTAATTTTATCAAACTCATTATATAATCATGCATATATATAAATTAATAATGAAATGGGATAAATATAATAATTATTTTATTAAAAAGAAAATTTTAAAAATTCATACTACTTGGGTCTAGATACATAACCCCCTATTACACTAGCGTACTCCCTAAGGGTAAAGTGTGTGATGGTAGTACTTTCTTAGGGTGGTACAATGGTTATGGTCTGGGTGGTGATCACTATGAGCTTTAAATTCTCTCATAACTGGGTTCTATTATATTTTAGTTTTTGAATATAAACATGGGATGGGTCAAGGAAAAATTCTAGTGATTATATCTCCCCCATAATATTTGATAAATGGGTTTCATAGGGCATGATCATACTAGTTGAGGTCATCGCTTCTTCCTTATGATCCAATTAGACCTTATCATAAAACTTAGTATATATTATTATTAATAGTAAATATATAATGACTATATTATCAATATTTATGATACTTAATGGTCTTTTAATACCATGTAAGAATTATGAATTTATTTTATAATGGTCCAAAATAACAATGGAAATAGTACATGTGATTTTTATAATTATATTAATTAATAAACAATTTCTTCATTTAAAAGGGAATTCCAATTATAAATGTATGATTCATTACATTCATCCCCATTCAAAAAATTCACCCTCAAAATTTCATTTTATACACTAGAAAAGATGATGTTACTTCCATTTCATCTCCTCTTTTGGTTCCTCTGTTTCCTCCTCAAGCCTTGAGGTTCTACCATGATAATTTAACATGGAGACTTGTCTAATTTCATTAAACTTGTTATCTATTATATAAGACCATCAATGGTTACTCCTCATATGAAATATTATTCTCTAAAGGTATCACATCTAGATTAAGTACATGTGAGAGATAAAATATGTACTTCCTTTGAGGAATACATGGAACAAATCATATACTTGAGATAGGTTAGGTGGGACTTCTAGTTGATAGGCCACATATTCGATACAATCAAGGATATAAAAGGGACCAATGTATCTATGAGTAAGATTTCCATTATTCTATATGAAAACATATATTTTAATACACTTTAATTCATTATTTATTTTATAAATATACAAATAATAAAACTCAAGAAGATTTTAGGCATATTTTCTTTGTTTATTTAGGTATATATCACAACAAATTGAAAAATAAATAAAACATCATTATTGAAAACTTCCTTAACATGCTTCTAAAATTCCATCATTCTTCTAAAACAGCATGAGATAACCTGGGGACATACATAAGAAAGGTGTGAGCTATAAATCCCAAAAAGGGAATAAAAATAATAATTGTATAAGTTAAATAATTAAATTTGACCCAAAATTCATATCAAGGTAACATAAGAGGGGTGAGAATCATAATATTGAACAATGTGGTATGATATAGAATGATAACATAAAGGAAACAAAGGAATTTGTTAACAATATAAAACATGACATCATAAAAATAATTCAAGGATAAATGCCATGAAAAAATAACATATTTTCCCTATTATATCCTCATATGTACCATAAATGGAATAAAATGATATAAAAACATTACCCAATGAATTGGAGGGTTATAAAATTTAGGTCCCACCCTTCACTTTCATATCACGTATATGTATAATTGTTCCATATATATCATACAACACAAGGATGTATTTTATCAATTTTAACCCCATGATTAAGTAGTCCAAGTTAAATAAATTTAAATCACCAATAAATTAAGTATATTTACAGAAATGTGAATACTCTCAAGTAGAAATGTAGATGGGTATTCACTACACAAATGTTTGGCATGAAAAATCATAGGATAATTTCAGCAGCATAATAAGTGTAAATAAAGGTTTATATAAGGGGTTAATTAGAGAGAAATGGGACTCTCATTACTTGGGAATCTTAAGGATATAAAGAGGGATATGTAAAAATATTCCCAACTTGAAAAATTGTAAATCAAAAGGAATTCCATAAAGAAGGTTCTTGAATAAAGAGGAGAAGGAGAGAATCCCTTACATTGAGAGGCTGTAACAATCCAGGCATTTATAGAATAATACTTTTCTTTTATATTAACATTTATGAATAAGATATTAATTTTATGTTAAAGGTATTATTTGTATGATAACTTACTCGACACGCAACAACAGGTTTCTCCAAAATATTATGTTGCACAGAATGCAGAGTTATACAAAAAAATAATACAATAATAATAATATTATATTAAATGTAGTTAACACCAAGCCGTTGTATTGGAGGGAATGGTCATAATTAAATATATTATGATTTTACATATTTCTTAAATGTTTTTCCATCTATCCAATGAATATTAGAGGCTTAAAATGAGAACGAATCCAATTTTAAGCATAAAATACTCTAATATTTTTAAAAGGCCGTTTTACCACCTTTTGATGGAGAAACCTTTTTAAAAATAGTTTTTGTAACTTTTATATGTTCTATTTTAAAAAATAAACTTCTTATATGGAAGCTGGAAATCAAAATTTACTTTGGATGTTTTTGGTAATTTTCGGATAAAGTTCATTCTTTTAAATGAACAGTGAAAATACCACATTTTATGTAAAAACTACCTTTTAATATAATTTATTTATATAGTTATGTTATCATTTTAATTTTTTTAAAAATATCATTGAATTATGTTTTTATAATTTAAGTAAATTTTTTTCATTGGAAGTACTTTCAGATTTAAATTGGATACAAACACATGCCAATCTTTTGGCAGTTTTTACTTCTTAAAAACACGCTTTTTGGTTTTCACAATGGGAATTAATTTTAAATTAATGACTAAAATTTATGTGATTTTAATTTGAAAAAATGGATTATATATTTAGAATCATAATGTACAAATTTCTTAAATAGGTACCTTTTATTTTTGGACATTATGAAAAGTAACTTTAGAAATTATTTTTATTTATCATGGTTAAAGGGTAAATCAATTAAATAAGGATGAAAAATAATATTATAATAATATTAAACTACCCTAAAAGGTATACTAATACTAATGGATGAGTTATGTACAACCATTAGCATATTTAGGCCAAACGTTTGTCATTTGGGAGCCCCTTGGGAGTGATAATGACATGTTATAATAATTAATTTAAAGTAAAGAGAAAAATACCATAAACGTGTATCTTCTTACTAAAACAATTTTTATATGGGGTTATATAAGTGAAATATTTGAATATAAATATTCATAAAAAAGATAAAAATATTTACTACAACATCATATTTTATTTATAGTTTTTAGACATTACATAAATAAATTTAATTTTGACACAATAATGATGTTGTGATTGCTTCATTAATAAAGGATTAAAATAAATGATACTATAAATATTAAAATAAATAATATTTGACATAATTAATTTCATCCAATAATTATATAGGTGAAAATAAAATTTTAGGATTGTTTAAATGTTTTTTTGAAGGAATGATGTTTTTTATGAATTTGTAAAAAAGTCAAGTATGAATAGTGTCCAAAATTGACATAATTCATAACTTAAAATATAAAATAATTTATTAAATGATATTAAATTTATAAAAATATAAGATTCATATAAATGGTTAATATAAGTCCAAATATATCATAAATGACCTCTTTTGGGTCGTTTTACCTAATATGGTAATTACATTAACCCACAATGTGTAAATAACATGATATCACTATAAGATTAAAAAGGCTAAAATAACGGTTAAACCAAAAAGATAAGGATTAAAAACTATTCAAAACTTATCTAAAAATTATTTGATGATGTCTATTTGAACCAAAATCATCTTATATTCTAATTAAATTAGTTTTGGACCATTTTTATTCGAAATTGAATTTATAATAAATTAATATTTCAATAATTTCCTAAAGTTCCCCTCCTCCCTCTTATAAATGGACACCACCTATACCTCCTTACTCACACCTCTCAATACCCATGTCTTATCCGAATTATACTCAAATAATCTCCCAACATCCGTCCCTTCATTCTAGAATCCTTATCTTGGGAAGAAAGCAATTCAAGAAATCCTTTTGGCTCAAATCAAAAGAAGTTACTCTTTTTAGAGGTAGTGTCTTCTCTCAACTTCCTTTCATTTATTTTATTTATTCACTAACTATGCTCTTATTATTAGTTGATTACATAAAAAATAGTATACTCAATATACTAGGATGTTATTATGATTTGTATTTGAACTACACTTACACACACCTCCATCTAATGGATAAAAACATACTGTTTCTGTGTACGGCGAAATACTGCCTCACTAAACAATAATTGTTCAAGTTTCTCCAACCAACTCTCATGGTAGAAATTATTATAGAATTATATTTATATAAAATATATATTATATTTAAATTTTCTCTATGATTCTGTAATTTTTATTTACAACATACCTTTATGCTTTCCATAATGTGTAAATATGATAATTTCATTTTAGGAAGTGTGGTCTATCTCCCCCTCAAAGTGATATGACTCGTTCATTAAATACATGGAACATATAAAGGATATATTTAATGAACTTATGTAACATATATAAAATAGATATTATATTGTAATTATAATATACCTATGTATAATTTAGTTTTCAATTTTTTAATATGATAAAGAAATGAAAGTAGCGTGCTTGCGTACGTACGACCTACCAACTCCAGGGATGATGAATTTATTTTATTATATCCAAATGTTATGGACTATTATAAATAAATATATATACTGGATATATATTATATTTAAATCATTAATACTATTCTAGAGATAATGTACTTTTTTACCACATAGACAATTTGTAATTATAACAAGTTCATTTTTGACTCAAGTACCAAAGATCGACAAAAAGTATGATATGAACTCAAATAATTAACTAATTGCTATAACATGGTAATGAGGGATATAAAATGAATAATAAACTTTAAAATTTTTCTAAATCATGTATAAATTAACCAAATTTTATTATTTAGAAAATTAAAGAATGAACAGAACAAGTTAGATTCAAGGAAATGAACTTCATCCCAATCTCCTTTCATTGAGGCATATTTTGGTTTATACATGACCTTATTTTATACGGTGTATAATTACACTCCTTATATTTTAATTTCATAAAATAGTTTTCTAAATTAATATTTTCACTTCAATTTTTTTTACTAAATGACAAAATGAATGTTTTTTTTAACGTACACGGCGATAACAACCTTTCTGCCATCGTGATCATTATTTTATATTTGGATTCCTATACAAGTCATAATGATTTTAAAAAGAAAAGTATATACCATATTCCTTTTTTAGGTATTTTGGTATTCAAAATTGTTTTTATAACTGATTTATTATACCAATATATTGTCATGATGTCTTGTGATATCAATGTGGAAATGTTATTTTTCTTTTTTGCTTGTTCAGGTGTTATGATTATGTTATAGTTCTTGGAAATTTGTTATTTATAGGGGTGGTTCTATGATAAATCGAGGGTGGGTGATCCCAACATATCTCTCCAATGAATTGGGTAACATGACAGTGGTAAACATTAAGGTTTCTCCTAAGAGATTTTAGGAATATACTGTGATGAGTATTCCAAACGTAACCATGGGGGTTACTCCCTATGTATCTGTGAAAGCTAAAATGTAAGTATGTTATGGATACCACAAGTAATCTTTATGATTTATTATTTCTATGATCTATTTAGAAATCATATGATTTCATGAGTTATGTTAAAGAGCTTATGTTTTACGAGTAAAAAGTATGATTTCATTGAATTGTATGTATTCATTGACTAATGTTTTATTTCCTTATATTTTATCCCTTAATGATATTTTTATGCTCATCCCATGTTTTTTGAAAAGTTTTTCATAGGGTATTAGTAAGGGTAAGATAAAGGAGTAATTAAAGAATATTTTTATCCAGAAAATAATTATTGTTTTATTTAAGAAGTTTTATTATTGTGAAAAAAATGGATAGAGTATAAGTGTCAACTTTGTAATTGTTGAGATGTAGTTTAATGGTTGTGGCCTAATTATCTAAAACACTAAACCTGAAAAGATCCTCATTGTGAATTCTTAACATAACTAAAGATTATTTAATGTTTAAGGTCGGGGCCTTATAGTTGGTATTATAGGTCGGTTTAGATAACTTTAGGAGTTATTATATTGTTAAATGAATATTGACAATTTTTTTTACTTTATGGTAAGATTGAAAGGATATAGAATTTGAAGATTACCATGTTTCTTCATCTAATATATGTATCTATTTATAATGGTTTTCCGCAGAGGAAACATGGTAGATATGATGGGATGACATCAAGAGGAAAACAACCTACCAAATCAGTAACCATAAATGGTTGGAATCGGAACTGAACAATTTGTTTTAGTAATGGCGTAGTTGACTCAGGATATAAATGGTGGTGGTATCCATGCATGAGATCATCTAGATCAGCCATATAGGAAAGTGTCAGTAGTGGAGAATTTCCGGAGGCAATACATCAATCATTTAGAGGATCATCTAACCTTATTCTAGGTGAAGGGTGGATTAAATCACTTGAAATGATTTTCGATGACATGGGGTGTTTAGAAAATCAAAAGGTTAGTCTTTATATTTACCATTTTGAAGGTTAAGTTGATCAGTGGTTGTTGATGTTTAAAAATATATAGGATAGTGAGGATATTGATAATCTTGATTGGGATAAATTCTAAGGTTTGTTACTTGGGAAATATTTTCCTAAGATAGTTTGACTTAATATGGAAAAACAATTCTTGGAATTGAGGTAGGAGGATGGATTAGTGGCAGCTTATGAATCAAAATTCACTCGACAGGAAAGGTATGACCCAAACTTCATAAGGGATCCTATTATTAAAATAAATTATTTTTTATTTGGATTAAATCCAATGTATTGAAGGTCCTTAGATTCTCGTGTATTAAAAAGTTATGAAAAACATGTTCGATGTGCAGAGAAGGTGGAAATGGATTTTCTTAATGATCACACGTTGTTTGAAAAATAACAAGATAAGATTTCGAGGTGGCATATGAAAGGGAAGAAATATTAAAAAAGTCTAATGGTAAGAAACTTAAGTTTACAGTTTGTGAAAATTGTGGTAAAAATCACACCGGGGAATGCCTTTTTAATTTTGGTTAGTGCTTCCGATGTGGTAAAATGGGACATAAGGATCGTAATTGGATTGAAAAAGATCAGGGTAGTGGTAAGATAAAATATTAAATACAGTCAGTAAAATGTTTTAATTGGAATTAAATGGGTCATTATGAAAATGAGTGTCCGGTGAAGAACTCAAATAATGGAAAGCGGCCATTCTACAAGTAGAAAGGGGTGGTGAAATCCTTTGAAACTACTTCAGCAGATGTTAGGACATTAAATAAAGTAGTATCAGCTCTAGGGAGCTGAGTATTTTTCAAAGATTAACTTGAGGTCGGGGTACCATCAGTTTAATGTAAAAGAAGTTAACATTATCAAGACCGCGTTTCGTACTAGATATGGCCATTATGAATTTTTAGTTATGCCTTTTGGGTTAACCAATGAACTTGATGTATTCATGGATCTTACAAATAGAATTTTCCGTGAGTTCTTGGATAAGTCTGTGGTTGTGTTTATTGATGATATTTAAGCATATTCTAAAAGTAAATAGGAGCATGAAAGTTATTTAAGGGTTTTCTTGAAAACCTTAAAAGAAAATAAACTGTATGGGACATTCAGAAAGTGTGAGTTTTGGTTATAAAAAATTTCATTTCTTGGTCATGTTGTTTCTAAAGATGGAATAACTATTGATCCTGATAAAACAAAAGTTGTTGAAGAATGGTCAAGACCCACAAATATATATGAGATTCATAGTTTTCTTGATTTAGAAAGTTATTACTATAGGTTTGTTGAAAATTTTGCATGTTTATCTAGCCCACTGACAAAGTTAACTCAAAAAGGTGTTATGTTCATATAGATAAAATAATGTGATGAATGTTTTGAGGAATTGAAAAGAATATTGGTGAATGCTCCAGTTCTGGCACTGTCATCTAGAAATGATGAATTTGTTTTCTGTAGTAATGCTTAGTTGAAAGGACTTGGTTGTGTCCTAATGTAGAATGATTAGGTAATTTCTTATGCTTCATGTTAGTTGAAAACTCATGAGTTAAATTACCCTACACATGATTTGGAATTAGCTTCTACTGTTTTTTCATTAAAGATTTGGAGGCATAATTTGTAGGGCGTAAAGTGTGAAATATATATTGATAAATTTTTTTTGAAGTATATATTCACCCAAAAATAATTAAACAAGAGACAGAGGTGATGGATGGAATTAATCAAGGATCATGATTCCATGATTCATTACCATCCAGGAAGGGAAAATAAATTGGTTGACCCTTTGAGTTTAAAGAGTAATACTATATTAACAATGCTATGTTTGGAATGAGATCCTTTGGTTTTTTATTTGATGAATTTTATATTAGAAGTTTTTTGTGGAGGGACTTCATCTATTTTGTTTTAGTTAGCAGTGAAATAATCTCTACCAGACAAAATTAATAAAGCACAAAAAGAAGATAGTGAGTTGTAGAAAAAGGTAGAATTGGTTTATAAGGGTAAGTTACCTAAATTTAACATTGAAAAAGGTTGTGTTTTGAGGTTTGGAAAGAGACTATGTCTGCCTTTTGATTCATAGTTTAAGAAAGAGTTGTTATGTGAAGCTCATAGTTCTACATTTTTAGTTCATCTTGGTAGTACTAAGATGTAAAAAGATCTTCGGGAGTATTACTGGTAGGATGAAATGAAAAGAGATATTGATGACTTTACTATGAAGTGTTTGACTTGTCAACAGGTTAAAGAAGAACGATAGTTACTGAAAGGGATGCTTCATCCTATACCAATGTCAGAGTGGAAATGGGAAAATGTTCCCATTGATTTCATAGTGGTATTACCAAAGAATTTTTGAGGTAACAATGAAATCTAGGTTATTTCTGATCGATTGACTAAATCTACTCATTTTTTTTATATATTCACGATACTCTCTCTCCAGATCAACTTTCTTGATTGTATATAAAATAGATAGTCCGACAATAAGGAGTTACCCTATCCATTGTATTTGATTATTATCCTAAGTTTACTTATAACTATTGGAAGGTATTTTAGAAGTTTTTGGGTACTGAATTAAATTTTAATACAAATTTTCATCCATAATTAGATGGGCTGTCAGAACAAACAATTCAGAATTTGGGAGATACTCTTCGTGCTTGTGCAATGGATTACCAGGGATGTTGGGACCAACATATTTCTTGGGTTCATTTTTCTTATAATAACAATTTTCATTCCAGTATAAAAATGACACCATTTGAAGAATTATATGGAAAGAGACGTTGAAATCTAGTTTTTTGGGATGAAATAGGTGAAAGGAAGTTCATGAGACCAAAATTGGTAGAAGAGATGGCAGAAAAAGTTCAGTTGATTCAGAAGCACATGATAACAGCTCAGAGTATGCTGAAAATTTATGTGGATAACCAAAGGAAGGATCTTTCTTTTGAGGTAGGTGATCATTTCCTTCTTAAAGTTTCTCCATGGAAAATTGTGATGCGTTTTGGTAAGAAGGGAAAGCTGAGTCCGAGGTTCCTTGGACCCGATAAAATATTACACAAAGTTGGACCAATTTTTTACAGAATGTCTTTACCTCCAAGTTTATCCTAGGTACACAATGTTTACCATGTTTCAATGTTAAGAAATTATATGCCATATCCATATCATGTTTTGAGTCCAGAGGTAGTTCAGTTGGAAGAGAATTTTTTTTATGAGAACCAGCCAGTCTAGATTCCTAACCGCAGAGAGCAAGTATTGTGGAATAATGGAATTTATCAGGAAAAGGTTTTGTGAAAAAATCATATGGTTGGAGAGGAAACATGGGAATCTAAAAATGATATGAGAGATAAATACCCCCACTTATTTAATAAGTGAATAAAATTGCGAGGACACAATTCCCAAAAGGGGGAATGATGTAACAACCTAGGTATTTATAGAATAATACTTTTTATTTTATATTAATATTTATGAATAAGAAATTAATTTTACTTTAAAGAGAGACTTTATCTAATAGTTTACTCGACATGCAACAACGTGTTTCTCTGAAATCTTACGTTGCACACAATGTTGAGTTATACTGAAAAATAATACAATAATAATATTATTATTTTAAATGGTAGTTAACACCTAGCCATTTTATTGAAAAGAATGAAAAAAATTAACTATAATATAATTTTACATATTTTTTAAATGTTTTCAAATTTATCCAATTAATATTAGAGGCTTAAAATGAGAATGAATCCAATTTTAAGCATAAAATACTCTAATATTTTTAAAAGGTCGTTTTACCACCTTTTGATGGCGAAACATTTTTCAAAATAGTTTTTGTCACTTTTATATGTTTTATTTGAAAACATAAACTTATTATATAGAAAAGGTACATCAAAATTTACTTGGGATAAATTTTTGGTAATTTTCTGATAAATTTCATTTTTAAATGAATAGTGAAAAATACCGCATTTTAAGTCAAAACCGCCTTTTCATCTAATTTATTAATATAATTAAGTTACCATTTTAATTGATTTTAAAGTTTAATTAGATTATGTTTTTGTCATTTAATCCAATATTGGTAATTTTAAGTACTTTCAGATTGAAATTTGACGTAAGCACATGTCAATCTTTTGGTAGTTTTTATTTCTTAAAAACATGTTTTTTGGTTTGGAAAATGGGAATTAATTTTAAATTATTTTCTACAATTTATGTGTTTTAAATTTGAAAAAATGGATTTTATATTTGGAATCATAAAGTACAAATTGTGTAAATAGGTACCTTTTATTTTTGGACATTATGAATAGTAACTTCAGTTATTTTTATTTACTATGGTTAAAGGGTAAATCAGGTAAATGAGGGTAAAAAAATATATTATAATAATATAAAACTATCTTAAAATGTATCCTATTACTATTGGATGAGTTATGTCTGACCATGAGCATCCTTAGGTCAAACTTTTGGCATTTGGGAGCTACTTGAGAGTGATAATGACATGTTATAATAATTAATTTAAAGTAAAGAGAAAAATAACATAAACATGTATCTACTTACTAATTTTTTTTATTGGTGGTTATATAAGTGATATATTTGACTATAAATTGTAATTAGAAATATAAAAATATTTTCTACATCATAATATTTTATTAATAATCTTTATAAATTAAATAAATAAATTTAATTATGACACAATCATGATGTTGTGATTGCTTCATTAATAAAGGATTCAAATAAATTTTTTTATAAATATTAAAATAAATATTATATGATACAATTAATGTCATAAAAGAATTATATAGGTGAATATGACATGTTTCAATTGATTCAATGTTTTTTTGAAGGAATCATGTTGTTATGAAGTTGTAAAAAATTCAAGTATGAACAGTGTCCAGAATTGACATAATTCATAACTTAAAATATAAAATATTTTATTAATTGATATTAAATTCCTAAAAATATAAGATTCATCCAAATGGTTAATATAAGGCCAAATATTTCATCAATGAATTTTTTTGGGTTGTTTTACCTGATATGGTAATTACATTAACCCACAATGTGTAAATAACATGATATCACAATAAGATTAAAAAGGGTAAAATAAGGATTAAACCAAAAACATAAGGATAAAAAAAATATTCAAAACTTGTATAAAAATTATTTTATGATGGGTATTCGAACCAAAATCATCTTATATTCTAATTAAATGGGTTTTGGATTTTTTTAATCAAAATAGAATTTACGATAAATTAATATTTCAAGACATTCCTAAAGTACCCCTCCTCCCTCTTATAAAAGGCCACCACCTATACCCCTTACTAACAGCTCTCAATCCCCATGGATCATCCAAATTATACTCAAATAATATACCAAAATCCCTCCCTTCCTCTTATAATCCTTAACTTGGGGATAAGACAATTCAAGAAAGCCTTTTGGATCAAATCAAAAGAAGTTACCCATTTTAGAGGTGGCGTTTTCTCTCAACTTCATTTCTTTTATTTTCATTATTCACCCCCTATGATATTCTTTTTAATTGATTACAAAACAACACAAGTATCCTAAATATACTAGGACGTTTTTATGAGATTTATTCTGACTACACTTACACACACTTCCATCTAATGGATATGAACATACTGTTTCTGTGTACGACGAACTACTACCTCACAAAACGATGACTGTTCAATTTTGTCCTACAACCTCTCATGGTAGCCATTATGATGACATTATAAATATATATGTTATATATTATATTTAAATTGTGTATGTTATTATTTAATTTTTATTTACGACATACCTTTACGCTTTCCATAATATGTAAATATGATAATTTCATTTGAGGAGGTGTGGACTACCCCCCCTCAAAGTGATATTACTCGTTCATGCCATACATGAAACATATAAAGGATTTAGTTAATGAACTCATGTAACATATATAACATATATGGTATACTAGAATTATAATATACCTATTTATAATTTAGTTTTAATTCCTTTAATATGACAAAAAAATAAAAGTAGCGTTCATGCGTTTGTATGACCTACCATTTTTCAGGAACGGTGCATTTCTTTTATTATATCAAAAAGTTATGGACTATTATAAATAAACACACACACACACATATATATATACTGTATATATATTATATTTAAATCATTAATAATATTCTAGAGATAATGGGATTTTTACCACATGGACAATTTTTAATTATAACAAGTTCATTTTTGACTCAAGTATCGAACATCGACAAAACATCCGATTTAAAATCACATAATTAAATAATTTCTATAACATGTTAATAAGTTATATAAAATGAATAATAATATTTAAAAATGTTCTAAAATAAGTAGAAATTAACCTATGTTTATTATTTAGGAAATTAAAGAATGAATGGGACACATCGGATTCAAGGAAAGGGACTTCATCTCAATCTCCTTTCATTGAGGCATATTTTGGTCTATACACAAATCTATTTTATACTATGTATAATTATAACCTTTTACTTTTAATTTCATTCAAAGGTTTTCAAAAGTAATCTTTTCATTATGAATTGTTTTAATAAATGAAAAAAGGAATATTTCTTTTTAACGTATGTGATGATAATGACCTTTCCAATGTTGCAAGAATTTTTTGATTTTTGGATTCCTCTACAAGCCGTAATGTTTTTGAAAAGAAAAGTAAAGAACATATTATTTTCATAGGTATTTTTTTATTCAAAATAGTTTTGAAAATTTATTAATTATATCAATATCTTGAAATTATGTCTTGTGATTACATCGTGGAAATGTTATTTTTCCATTATGTTTGTTCATGTGTTATGATTATGTTATGGTTATTGGGAATTACTTATGTATATGGGTGGTTTTATGATAAACTAAAGGTGGGTGAGACTAATATAGCTCTTCAATGCATTGGGTAACATGATGGAGTTAAACATTAAGGTTTCTCTTAAGAGATTTATGGAATATACTGTGATGGGTATTCCAAATTTAACCAGGAAGGTTACTCCCTATTTAGCAGTGAGAGCTACAATGTAAGTATGTTATGGATTCCCCAAGTTAACTTTATGATTTATTATTTCTATGAGTTATTCATAAATCTTATGATTTCATGAGTTATGTTAAAGACCCTATGTTTTATGAGTAAAAAGTTTGATTTCATTGGATTGTATATATTCGTGGACTAATGTTTTCTTTCCTTATTTTATATCCCTTACTGATATTTTTATGCTCATCCTAGGTTTTTTGAATTTTTTTAGATAGGGAATAAGGAAGGGTAATAGAAATGAAGAATTCAAGAATATATTTATCAAGAAAATAATTATTTTCTTATTTAAGGAGTTTTATTACTGTGAAAATATTGGATAGAGTAGAAGTTTCTAGTTTGTAATTTTTAAGATGTAATGTAATAGTTATGGCCTAATTATCTAAAACTCTAAACCACAAAGGATACTCAATGAGAATTATTTACTTAACTCAAGATTATATGACGTTTAAGGCCGGGGACTTATAGTTGGTATCGGAGGTCGGTTTAAATAACTTTAGGAGTTAGGATATTGTTAAATGAATATCCATAAATTATTTTTTACTTTATAGTAATATGGAAATGATATAGCATTTGAAGATTACCATATTGATTCCTATAATATATGTATCTGTTTAGAATTTCTTTTCACAGAGGAAATAAGGAAAATATAATGTGATGACATCAAGAGGAAAAAAACCTTCCAAATCACTAACAAAAAATGGTTAGAATCGGAACTGAACAGTTTTTTATAGTAATGGCATAGTTGAATTGGGCTATAAATGGTGGTGGTATCCATTCACGAGATCATCCAGATCAACCATAGAAGAACATGTCAGTAGTGGAGCATTTCATGAATCAACATCCCCCATAATTCAGAGGATCATCTAACTTTGTGCCAGCTTAAGGGTGGATTAAGGCACTGAAAAATATTTTCAATGTCATGGGGTGTTCAGAACATCAAAAGGTTAATATTTCTATTTACCATTTTGAAGGTGAAGCCAATAAATGGTGGTCTATGGTTAAAAATATTAGGGATAGTGAGGAGATTGATTCTCTTGACTGGTATGCATTCAAAGGTATGTTTCTTGAGAAATATTTTCTTAAGGCAATTTGACTTAGGATAGAAGAAAAATTCTTGCAATTGAGGCAGGAGGATAACTTATTACCTACTTATGAAGAAAAATTCACTCGACTGACAATGTATGCTCCAAATTTCATAAAGGATATTGATAGTAAAATCAATCATTTTTTACTCCGGATTAAATCCAATGTATCAAATGGAATTAGCTTCTTGTGAGTTTAAAAGTTATTAAAAACTTGTTTGATGTCCGGAGAAGGTGGAAATGGAGTTTTTCGATGATCAGGTTTTCTTTGACAGGCAAAAGAATAAGAGGTTGAGGTGGATGATGAAATGGAAGAACTCTTCAAAAAAGTATTATGGTAAGATACTTAAGTTTATATTTTTTGAAAAGTGTGGTAAAAAGTACATTGGTGAATTCCTTTTGAATTATGGTAAGTGATTACGATGCGGTAAATTGGAACATAAGTCTCATAATTGCACTAAAAAAGATCTAGGTAGTGGTAAGATAAAATATAATTTATATTTAGTAAAATGTTTTAAGTGAAATGAAATGGGTAACTATGAAAATGAGTGTCTAACGAAGAACTCAAATGATGGAAAGCAGCCAGACTATAGGTATAAAGGTGTGGTGAAATGCTTTGAAACTACTTCAGTAGATATTGGGCCATCAAATAAAGTAGTATCAGCTCTAGGGTGCACAATATTTTTTGAAGATTAACTTTAGATTGGGGTACCATTAGTTGAAAGTAATGGAATCAAACATTTTGAATAAAGCGTTTCATACTAGATATGTCCATTAGGAATTTTTAGTTATTCTTTTTGGGTTAACCAATACACCTACTATATTCATGGATCTTATGGATAGAATTTTCCTAGAGTTCTTGGATAAGTTTGTGGTTGTGTTTATTGATAATATTTAGGTATATCTTAAAAGTAAAGAGGACCATGAAATTCATTTAAGGGTTGTCTTGAAAACCTTAAAAGAAAAGAAACTATGTGGAAAATTCAAAAAATGTGAGTTTTGGTTACAAAAAATTTCATTCTTTGGTCACAATGTTTCTAAATATGGCATAACTATTGATCCTGCTAAAACAAAAGTTGTTTAAGAATGGACAAGACCCACCAATATAACCAAGATTCATAGTTTTCTTGGTTTAGTAGGTTATTACTTAAGGTTTATTGAAAAATTTGCATGGTTATCTAGCTCACTGACTAAGTTAACTCCAAAAGGTGTTATGTTTATCTAGATAAAATAATGTGATGAAGGTTTTTAGGAATTTAAAAGAAGATTGGTGAATTCTGCAGTTTTAGAACTGCCTTCTAGAAATGGTGAATTTGTTATCTATGGTGATGCTTCTTTGAAAGGAATTGGTTGTGTGAAAATACAGAATGATCAGGTAATTATTTATGCTTCACGTCAATTAAAAACTTTGGAGTTAAATTACCTTACACATGATTTGGAATTAGATGCTGTTTGATTTGCATTAAAAATTTGGAGGCGTAATTTGTATGGCGTAAAGTGTGAAATATATACTGATCACAAAATTTTGATGTATATATTCACTCATAAATAATTAAACATGAGACATAGGAGATGGCTGGAATTAATCAAGGATTATGATTTCACAATTCATTACCATTTACAAAAGACAAATAAAGTGGATGGCACTTTGAGTCAAAAGAGTAATGCTATATTAACCATTCTATATTTGGAAAGAGATCCTTTGATTTTTGATTTGATGAATTTTGGATTGGATATTGTTGGTGCAAATAATTCCTCAATTTTTCTTTAGGTGGCAGTGAAATCATCTCTATTAGTCATAATTAGTAAAGCACAGAAAGAAGACAATGAGTTGCATAAAAAGGTAGAATTGGTTCGAAAGGGTAAGTTACCTGAATTTAACATTGATAAAGGCCGTGTTTTGAGGTTTATAAAGAGATTATGTGTGCCTTAAGATTCACAGTTGAAGAATGAGTTGTTATGTGAAGCTCATAGTTCTTCATTTTTAGTTCATCCATGTAGTACTAAGATGTACAAAGATCTTTGAGAGTGTTACTAGTGGGAAGGAATGAAAAGAGATATTGCTAACTTTACTGTGAAGTGTTTGAATTGTCAATAGGTTAAAGAAAAATGAAAGTTACTAAAAGGGATGATTCATCCTTTTATAATTCCTTAGTTGAAATGGGAAAATGTGTCCATGTATTTCTTAGTGGGATTGAAAAATACTTCTCGAGGTAATAATGAAATCTGGGTTATTGTTGATCGATCAACTAAATCTTCTCATTTTCTTTCTATTTGGGATACTCTATCTCTAGATCAACATTATCAATTATATATGAAAGAGATAGTCCAGTTACATAGAGTTCCCCACTACATTGTATATTCTCATGATCTCAACATCACTTATAACATTTGGAAGGGGCTTTAGAAGCCATTGGGTACTGAATTTAATTTTAGTACGACTTTTCATCCACAATAAGATGGTCAGTCAGAATGAACAATTCAGACTTTGGAAGATATTCCATGCACTTTTTTAAATGGATTACCAGGGATGTTAGGACCAACATATTTATTTGTTTGAGTTTTCCTATAATAATAGTTTTCATTTCAGTATACAGATGAAACCATTTGAAGCATTATATGGAAATATATATCAAACTCCAGATTTTTGGGATGAATTAGATGAAAGGAAGTTTATGGGACCAAAATTAGTAGAATAGATGACATAAAAAGTTTAGTTTTTTCAAAAGTACATGAGAATATCTCAGAGAAGGCATAAAATATATGCAGATAATCGGTGGAAGGATCCTTCTTTCATGGTAGGTGATTATGTATTTCTCAATGTTTTTCTATGGAAAAGTATGATGCGTTTTGGTAGGAAGGGAAAGCTGAGTATGAGGTTCATTGGACCCTATGAAATCCTGGAGAAAGTTGGTTTAGTTTCCTATATAATGGATTTACCTCCATGTTTATCCTAGGTACACAATGTTTTTCAGGTTTCAATGTTGAGAAAGTATATGCCGAATCCATATAATGTTTTGAGTCTGGAGGTAGTTTAGTTAGAAGAGAATCTTTCGTATGAGAAAAAACAAGTATAGATTATTGACCACATAAATAAAGAGTTGTGAAATAAGGTAATTCATCAGTTAAGGTTTTTTTTCTCTGTTTGAATGGTTTTTTGTTCGATGGAGGGATGTTTGTGACCCGGATGGATTCATGAACAGACTTTAGAGGAGGTTTCAGAGTTGGCACTTCATCTTTGCAGGGTTTTTTGGATTTGGATGTTTGAGAGGGTATGGAATCAGCCATTAGATCAGGCCTATGATAGACACATGACACTTGATTGATGATTATCCTTGTAATGGTGGAGATTTTGTTCATGTTCAAATGCTGGGGAGGAGTTGTTCAGTGATGTCTTTCTGGTTTTTTATTCTTTCTATCCTTCGAGTGTATTGTCCTATGTCCGTGATGTATTTGGGTTTTCACCCCTTCATCCCTTAAAAGGGGGATTTATCATATAATAAAAAATTTTTAAGGCCTTTGGGCCATTGGAGGAAGAGGAAACATAAGAATCTGAAAATTCTATCCAGGATAAATACCCCACTTATTTGATAAGTGAATAAAATTGCGAGGATGCAGTTCCCAAAAGGGGGGAATGATGTAACAACCCAAGTATTTATAGAATAGAACGTTTTCATTTATATTAATATTTATAAATAAGATATTAATTTTATGTTAAATGGACTCTTTGTCCGATAGTGTACTAGACAAGTAGTAACAAGTTTCTCCAAAATCTTACATTGCACACAATGTTGAGTTATACCGAAAAACAATACAATAATAATATTATTATTTTAAATGGTAGTTAACGCCTAGCCGTTATATTGGAGGGAACAAAAATAATTTACTATATTATTATTTTACATATTTGTTAATTTTTTTTACATTTATCCATTGAATATTAGAGGCTTAAAATGATAATTAATCCAATTTTAAGCATAAAATACTCAAATATTTTTAAAAGGTTGTTTTACCACCTTTTGATGGAGAACCCTTTTTAAAAATAGTTTTTTCACTTTTATATAATCTATTTGACAAAATAAACTTCTTCTATAGAAGCGTTACATCAAAAATTTCTTTGGATAAATTTTTGGTAATTTTATGATAAAGTTCATTTTTTAAATGAATAGTGAAAAAATATCTCATTTTAAGTCAAAATTTCCTTTTCATATAATTTATTTATATAGTTATGTTATCATTGTAATTGGTTTTAAAGTGTAATTGGATTATTTTTTTTATAATTTAATACAATTTTTGTCATTGTAAGTACTTTCACATTGAAATTGGACATAAACACATGTCAATCTTTTCGTAGTTTTTTCTTTTTAAAAACACGTTTTTTGGTTTTGGAAATGGGAATTAATTTTAAATTAATTACTAAAATTTATGTGTTTTGAATTTTTAAAAATGGATTCCATATTTGGAATCATAAAGTCCAAATTATTTAAACAGGAATTTTTTATTTTTGGAAATTATGAATTGTAACTTCAGTAATTATTTTTATTGACCATGGTTAAAGGGTAAATCAGATAAATAAGGGTAAAACAAATATTATAATAATATAAAAAACCCTAAAATGTGTCCTAATCCTATTTTATGAGTTATTTATGACCATGAGAATCCTTAGGCGGAAGATTTGGCATTTGGTATCCACTTGGGAGTGATAATGACATGTTAAAATAATTAATTTAAAGTAAAGAGAAAAATCACCTAAACATGTATATTCTTACTAAATTTTTTGGGGGTTATATAAGTGATATATTCAACTATATATAGTCATTAGAAATATAAAAATATTTCCTACATTATGATATTTTATTTATAATTTTTATACATTAAATAAATAAATTTATTTGTGACACAATGATGATGTTGTGATTGCTTCATTAATAAAGGATTCAAATAAATGAAATTATAAACATTAAAATAAATATTATTTGAAATAATTAATATCATAGAAGGATTATATAGGTTAATATTACATGTTAGAAATTATTCAATATTTTTTTCAAAGGAATCATGTTTTTATGAATTTTTAAAAAATTCAAGTATGAATAGTGTCCAAAATTAACAAAATTCATAACTTAAAATATAAAATAGTTTATTAAATGAAATTAAATTCATAAAAATATAATATTCTTCCAAATGGTTAATATAATTCCAATTATTTCATAAATTACTTTTTTTGGGTTGTTTTACATGATATGGAAGGTACATTAACCAACAATGTGTAAATTACATGATATCACTATAAGATTAACAAGGGTAAAATAAGGGTTCAACCAAAAACATACCGGTAAAAAAATATTCAAAACTTGTCTAAAAATTATTTTATGGTAGTTATTCTAACCAATATCATATTATATTTAAATTAAATGAGTTTTGGACAATTTTTAATTGAAATTTAATTTATAATAAATTAATATTTCATGACTTTCCTAAAGTGCCCCTCCCTCTTATAAAAGGCCACCACCACCACCCCTTACTCACACAACTCAAGCCCCTTGTATCATCAAAATTATTCTCAAATAATCTCCCAACATACCTCCCTTCCTCCTAGAAGCCTTAACATGGGTAGAAAGAAATTCAATAAAGCCTTTTGGCTCAAATCAAAAGAATTTACTCGTTTTAGAGGTAGCGTCTTCTCTCAACTTCCTTTGTTTTATTTTACTTATTCACTCCCTATGCTCTTATTATTCTTTTAATACCTCAAAAAACTATTATCATAAATATACTAGGATGATTTTATGATAATTATTCAAAATAAAATTACACAGACCTCCATCTAATGGATACAAACATACTGTTTCTATGTACTATGAACTACTGCCTCACGAAACGATGACTGTTCAAAATTTTCATACCTCCACTCATGGTGGCCATTATTATTTCACTGTATTTATATATGATATATATTATATTTAAATTGTCTCTATGATTATGTAGTTTTGATTTATAACATACCTTTATGCTTTCCATAATGTGTAAATACGCTAATTTCATTTGAGGAAGTGTGGACTACCGCCCCCTCAATGTGATATGACTCATTCATTCCCTACATGGAACGTATAAAGGATGTAGTTAATTAAATTATGTAACATATATAACATAGATATTATAATATAATTGTTGGAATCACCTATTTTGATAATCCCAAAATCATGCTTAAACATTAATTATGATGTATTAAACCTTTGCATTAATCTTATTATTCTATGCTTAAACGTATTTTATTCTAAACAGTTCATATTCTTACTCTCATAACTTTACTGTAACAGCTTACATTAGCATTTACATAAGTTTGGTATTGTTAGCTACCAGTCAGAGTTTTATTTTCAAAGTCACAGTTACAGTTAACTGTCACCTTAAGTTACTGTTGCAATAAGTTCACAGTTACAAGGTTACAGTCGAAGACTAATACAAGCTTACAGTTACTAGTCTACTGCTATCTATTGTCAAAGCTCACAGACGAAGGTCACAGTTACAAGACTTCTGCTCAAAGTTTTCTCTGCTCAAAGTTCACAGACGAACAAGTCTACAGTTGGAACAAGTTCACAGTCGAACAAGCCTACAGTCATAAGCCTACAGTCAAGGTTACAGTTAGACAGCTTCTGTCGACTAAGTCTACTGATGATCGAAGTCTACAGTTGACAAAGGTTACAGTTCTACAAATTTGATGTTACAAGTCTACAGTTAGAAAGGCTACAGTTACATGGAGTAAAAGCTACCATTGCAAGCCTACAGACAGCAAGCCCTTTGTTGAAGTCAGCAGTCAGAAGGAAGTCCACAGTTGGAAGACCACAGTTGAAGTCAACAGTGACATACATTCTCGACTCACTGTTTTAATTTATTTATTTCCTACATTTAATCTATCTAACGGTCATATCGTACATTTTGATGATTTGTCAAATATCTGATAAAGGTTGTCGGATGTCAGGAACCCGTACCTCGTACCTGCTGAAAAGAAATCTTTTCTGTCCCCTGTCGGGAGATAAATACGAGAAGACTACGCTGCCCAAAAACAAGGAAAACCAGAGAAGTGCGTGGTGGACAAAATATACCAGAAACACAAGAAGATAAAAAACGAGCTCCATCAAGAACACAGAGAAGCATATAGACAATCAAGTATACTCGAGAAGTGTTCTGTGCATACAAGAAGAACCCTGAAGAACTTCATCGACTACATTCTCACTACCTGTGAACCTGAAGCATACGACACTCTGTTTCTCAAACAAAAACGAGAAGAGGACTCAAACTCTCTTCTGATTGAATACAAGAGCTACACTGAGATCACCAGAACCACTTCTAAACTCTACATCTCTTGTTCTGTGATTTATTCTACATTTTGAGCAGTGTGTGTTATCTGCTGTATTAAACACACACACTGACTCCTGTACTTTCATTGGAGGATCTGTAAATCCTCAGCAAATCTTTTTGCATCCCATTTCCCACTGTGGATAGTGGTAGAGGTCTTGTGACCTGGACAACTTGCTGCTGTTGTTTGTTTTCCCACGAAGAACTGTGGTAGAGGTCTTGTGACCTGGACAGTGTGTTCACTGTTGTTAACCCCGATCCAGGGTGTGGATCATTTTATATAAAATTTTGAGAGGACTAAGTCTCGGCTTGAGACTGAACCTCTTGGTTAATTTTCTGTGCTTATAGTTATACTCTATATCCATACTATACATATTTATTTCATATTCCGCAGCTATTACTTTGAAATATAATCTATCTTCAAAGCTACTTTGATAATTAAATTCGCAAGTGTTTATATTTGTTATAAATCAGTAAGTTAGTTTCAAAAGTTAATTTAATCATAAGATTAAGTTAACTGAGAATTAATCAATCTTTGAGAAACTAATTGAACCTTTATAATCTATATAAATTCACTACAGTTTAATTTGTTTTTGAAATTTGGGGGATTTTGATAGAAATTGTTTTTAACAGAAATTTTAATTGGAACTCAATTCACCCCCCTCTTGAGTGTCCACTCCGACCAACATTTGGTATCAGAGGTTGTGTTTATCTCTGTTATACTTGCTCAAAGTTTTATTTTAACTCTCTGTTTTTAAACCGTGATTGTAGTTTTATCTAAAAGATCTTAAATTTCTGTTAGTTCTAAATTTTATCTCTTTAAAACATTTTCTAGAATTTCCTTATGGATAATAGACTAGAAGGTGCTGCTACTAACAGGCCACCCTTCTTTAATGGTGTGAATTATGCCCAATGGAAGCTCAAAATGAAAATTCATTTGGAAAGTATGGGTTTTGATATTTGGACTGCTATAGAGTCTCAATACAAGATTCCAGAAACTGAAAGAATAACTTGGGATGAACCTACTAAAGTAGCTTACAATAATAATTGTAAGGCTGTGAATGCTCTCTACTGTGCTCTAGGAGATGAGGAATTCAATAGAATTTCTGCATGTAAAACTGCTTTTGAAATCTGGGACACCTTAGCTGTTTCTCATGAAGGAACAACTAATGTCAAGGAAATGCGGTTAAATACTTATACTATCAAATATGATAACTTTAAGATGAAAGCTGATGAACCTATTTCTGATATGTATCTCAGGTTTAATGAGATAGTCAACACAATGAGCTCACTCGGAAAGATTGTTCCAGCAAAGGAGAAAATCATGAGATTATTGAGATGTCTGCCTGACAGATGGAGAGGCACATCCGTTTCAATTAGAGAATCCTGTGATATTGGAACTTTGCCTGTCAAGGAGTTAATTGGTAAACTGATGATGTACGAAGAAGAGCTAAAGGTGAATAAAGAGGAAGATGAGGAACCAAAACGAAAATCTGTAGCTTTTAAGTCTACTGCATCAAAGAGCAAAGACAAGGAGAAAGTGCATATACCAACTGAAATCTCATCTAGTGAAGACTTAGATTCTGACAGTGATGCCGAGATGGCACAAATAGCAAGGAGATTCAAGAAATTCTATAGGAAGAAGAAGATCTTCAGAAAACCAAACTACAAGGGTAAATATGATAGACAAGGTAAGTGGAAGAAAGATTGGAAGAAAACTGATAAAGAAGAAGACATAGTTTGCTATGAATGTAAAAGGAAAGGACACATCAAAGCTGACTGTCCTAAGTTAAAATTCAAGAAGAAATATGAGTACAAGGACAAGAATTATAGGAAAGCTATGAAGGCCACCTGGAGTGCTTCAGAAGACAGCACAAGTGAATCAGAGTCCAGTGATTCTGAAAGAAATCGTGCTAATATGTGTTTCATGACAAACACATCTGAGGTAACCTTAGACACTCCCACTCTAAACTCTTATTATTCTGAAGGTGAAGCAGAATCTGGTTCTGATTCTGAAAATATGTCTAAAGATGAATTGACTGAATACTGTAATATGCTGGAAGAAACATGTAATGAACTAAAGGATAAATATAAGTCTTTAAAGAAACAGCATGCTCTTACTGCAAGTGTCAAGTCTGCACTTGATGTAGAAAAAGAGAAAAATGTTCAATTATTAAAGGAGAATATAGAACTGAAACTATCTAATGAACAACTTAGAAAGGACTTAGAAACATTCACAAATGGAAAAGATACTCTAACCCAACTTCTAGGAAAGCAAGTTGCACCTAAGTATGCTACTGGATTGGGATACCAACCTGGACAAAGACAGTTTACTAAAACCCGATTTATTTCCAAGTCTGGAAGAAATCCTGCTAGTTCCAGTTTTGGAAATTCGTATGCCTCAACTGGTTATTTAAATAGTTGTCGATCAAGTAAAGTATATCTCTCTAAATCTGTTGCATCTATTAATTGTATGGGACCCATAAGACAAATCTGGGTACCTAAATCCTTGATTGCTAACATATCTGGACCCAAGAAAATCTGGGTACCAAAGTCATTTCTTGTCTAATCTGTTTTGTAGGAAATCTGTTTGAAAAGCAATTACAAGAAGGTATGGTACTTAGACAGTGGATGTTCAAGACACATGTCTGGAGACTATTCGTGCTTCAAAAGCTTAATAAAGGTTGATGGAGGATATGTCACTTTTGGTGATAACTCAAAAGGAAAAATCATCGGCTTAGGCCAGATTGGTAACACTGACTCAGTATTAATTTCCAAAGTTTTATTTGTTGATGGACTTAAGTACAACCTACTTAGCATTTCTCAATTGTGTGATGATGGGTTTAATGTCAATTTTGAAAACAATTCTTGTGATGTTTATAATTCCAAAAATTCTTTAATATTTTCTGCCTTAAGAAATGAAAATGTTTATGCTGTTGACTTAAACACTTTAGCTAAACATAACGTTACTTGCTTAAATGCTTTTCATAAAGAGTCTTGGCTGTGGCATAGGAGATTAGGACACTGCAACATTCACTCACTTAGAAAACTCTCTAAGAAACACCTAGTTAGAGACCTACCTAAGCTTGAATTCCCAAATGACAAAGTGTGTAATCCCTGTCAAAAGGGAAAACAACACAAAGTTTCTTTTAAACCAAAGAAAGAAGTTTCAACTTCTCAACCACTTGAACTGGTTCACATGGATTTGTTTGGACCATCAAGAATTTCAAGTCTAAATGGGAAGCACTATGTTTATGTTCTTGTAGATGACTTTTCTAGATATACTTGGGTATATTTTCTAGCTCACAAAAGTGAAGCCTGCTCTTCCTTTATTAAATACTCCAAGTCTGTAGAAAATCTTAGTGGACTCAAGATTAAGACCTTGAGGAGTGATCATGGCCGTGAGTTTGAGAATCAAGATTTTGAATCTTACTGCTCACTCAATGGATATTCTCATAACTTTTCTGCCCCTAGGACACCCCAACAGAATGGTGTAGTAGAAAGAAGAAACAGAACCCTGCAAGAAATTTCTAGAACCATGCTCAATGAATATGACCTGCCTGTTTACTTTTGGGCTGAAGCTGTTAATACAGCTTGTTATGTCATTAATAGAGTCTTGATTAGACCAATTCTTAAGAAAACCCCTTATGAGTTGTGGAATAATAGGAAGCCTAAGGTTAATTACTTTAGAGTTTTTGGTTGCAAAGTCTTTATTCTAAATACTAAAGATAATCTTGATAAATTTGCTCCAAAAAGTGATGAAGGAATTTTCCTAGGTTACTCTATGTCTAGTAAAGCCTATAGAGTGTTCAATAAGAAAACCAAATGTGTGGAAGAATCTGTTCACATCAAGTTTGATGAGACTGATCCACATGAGTCTAAAACTTCTCTTGAAGATGTTGAAGAAGACTTATCTGTTCTGGACCTAAATGACAAATCTAAAGAACCTGTAATTAAAACATCCAGTTCTGGACTTTTTCCAGAATCTTCCTCTATGGAACCCGAACCTATAAATGAACCTGAAATCTCTAGTCCAACCTTTACCAAATCAACTAGGATTCTAAAGAATCATCCTTTAGATGCTGTTGTTGGTAATCTTGATAGAGGAACACAAACTAGAGCTTCTCTAAGAAATCAGGTTGAACATCAAGCTTTTCTTTCACAGCTTGAACCCAAAAATGTCAATGATGATATCAGTGATGAATTCTGGGTAATGGCTATGCAAGAAGAACTAAATCAGTTTGAAAGAAACAAAGTTTGGGAATTAGTGGAAAGACCTAAAGATAGTCTTACCATAGGCACTAAATGGGTGTTTAGAAACAAAGTTGATGAGCTTGGTAACATAATCAGAAACAAAGCTAGGATAGTTGCACAAGGGTATAGTCAGGAAGAAGGAATAGACTATGAGGAAACCTTTGCACCTGTGGCTAGACTAGAGGCCATTAGGATATTACTTTCTTATGCTGCTCATCTGAATTTCAAACTATATCAAATGGATGTTAAAAGTGCTTTTCTAAATGGATATATAATTGAGGATTTATTTGTGGAACAACCTCCTGGTTTTACAAATCCCCATTTTTCTAATCATGTTTTTAAACTATTTAAAGCTTTATATGGTTTAAAGCAAGCTCCAAGAGCTTGGTAAGATAGGCTCAGCTCTTTTCTTATTTCGAAAGGATTTACTAAAGGGATAGCTGATCCTACTCTTTTTATTAAATGGATTTCTAAAGATGTCTTAATAGTACAAATCTATGTGGATGATATTATTTTTGGATCTTCTAAAAATTCTTTATGTGTTGATTTTTCAAAAATAATGCAAAATGAGTTTGAAATGAGTTTAATGGGAGAACTCAAATTTTTCCTTGGATTTCAGATCTTTCAAAATAAAAATGGTATTATTTTGAACCAAAGTAAATATATTAAAGATCTTCTAAAACATTTTTCTTTGGATGGAACCAAAGGCAGTGACACACCTATGAGCACCACTTGCAAGTTGGACAGTGATGAAACTGGTGAACCAGTGGATCAAACCAATTACAGAGGTATGATAGGTAGTCTACTGTACCTTACTGCCAGTAGACCTGACATCATGTTCAGTGTATGCATGTGTGCTCGGTTTCAAGCCAATCCAAAAGAGTCTCATTTAACTGCTGTTAAAAGGATTTTCAAATATCTAAAACATACTCCCAATTTGGGATTATTTTATCCAAAAGGACAATCATTTGATTTATTAAGTTATTCTGATGCTGATTTTGCTGGCTGCAAGTTAGATAGAAAGAGCACCTCTGGAACATGTCACATTTTAGGCAAGTCACTAGTATCTTGGTGTAGTAAGAAGCAGAATTCTGTTGCATTGTCTACTGCCGAAGCTGAGTATATAGCTGCTGGTAGCTGTTGTGCACAAATCTTGTGGATGAAACACACTTTACTAGACTATGGATATCAATTCAAACATGTCTCTATAAGGTGTGACAATACAAGTGCTATTAACATTTCAAAAAATCCAGTATCTCATGCTAGGACAAAACATATTGATGTGAGACATCACTTTCTGAGGGATCATTATCAAAAAGGTGATATCACTCTTGAGTTCATTGGCACTGAACATCAGTTAGCTGACATTTTTACAAAGCCTTTGAATTCTGAGAGATTAAGTTACATAAAACATGAGTTAGGTATGATTAATTATAGCACAGTTGAAACCTCACAGTTGAAACCTCACAGTTGAAACCTCACAGTTGAAACCTCACAGTTAAACCTCACAGTTGAAACCTCACAGTTAGACCTCACAGTTGAAACCTCACAGTTGAAACCTCACAGTTGAAACCTCACAGTTGAAACCTCACAGTTGAAACCTCACAGTTAGACCTCACAGTTGAAACCTCACAGTTGAAACCTCACAGTTGAAACCTCACAGTTGAAACCTCACAGTTAGACCTCACCGGTGTACCTCACTGTTACATCTCTCTGTAGGCTGTTTCGCTGTTTAATCTTATTTTATTTTTGCGGGAATTCGAACCGTTTCTTTTCTTTATACTTTTATTTCTAAATCTCTAAATGATAAAATTGAGAACATCGAACATATCTCAATCCACTCATCTCGACCCTTGCTCTCTCAAGTCCTAAACCCTAAACCTTCAACCGAACCTCGAAACCTCATTCAGTTCCAATGGCCAGAACAAAGCGACCCCCGACTGTCAACGAAGATGCACCAATGCCAAAGAGGACTCAAGTTGAATCCAGTGGCACCGGGAACGCCTCGATAAGACCTGTTAATCCACATCTGACTAAGAGAGAAATAGTTGCTGAGAAGGAGCTAAGTGAAGAGTGGATTTTATCGAGCAGATCATTAGTGCTGGCAGTGCTTAATGATCAAGGATGGACCGAATGCTTCGCAAACAATAATGGACTGTACTACCCGAAGCTGGTGAAGGAATTCTATGAATATCTACAGTTCGAGGAAGAGGATGATCAGCATAGACTGGTATCCAGAGTAAACGGTAATGAAGTCAGTTTTTCATCAGTTGAATGGGCTGCTTGTTTAAGAGTTCCTCATGAGGGTATTTACAACTACTATTCTGGAGCGGCTCCTCCAAACAGTAGAATATTTGATCATGAGGCGGCTCTGGAAGAACTGACAGGCAATGGCACAGTAAGAAAGGTTATTGCTGTTGAAATGAATGGAGAGGACAGGCTTCTGTTTAAGTTTATTCAGCATGTACTGAGTCCTAGAAGAGGAGATTTTGCAACTCTGAAGCATCAGGATATTTACTTGATGTACTTATTAAAACATGGAAGGAAGGTAAACCTTTGTAGGTTGCTGATGGCTCAGATGGAGGACATGATAAAGGCAAGCTCAAAATCAAGTGCCTTGTTTCATGCTAAACTCATTTCGGTTATGTTGAAAGTGAAAGGTGCAGCTGGAAGTCAGGAAGAGTTGATAGTGGCAAAGAACAGTGTATGTATCTCGAAAGTGATCTGCAAATTCATGAAGATCAGTTGGAATACCTGGAAGAAATCATGGGTGAATGATGAGGAGAGAATCTACGAGAAATTTAGCCCTTCTACTCATCCCTCTAGACCGAGAGATAGGAGAGATCCAGGCTTAAAGCCTGATGAGCCTGAACCTGTATACTCAGATGATGAACAGACTGCAGTAGTTGGTAACTCTGCAAGAGAGAACACCCCAATTGATGAAGGGAGTGATCCTGATACTACTCACAGTCCTGTCAGGACAGTGATGTTTGGAGCAGCAAGCCCTCCAAAAGAACTACCTACTAGAGAACCTGTTCTAAGAGACAGTGAGACTGAGACTACAGAAGAAGAAGAAGAAAAATCTCAGTATTTTGTCAAGGACACCTCTGATGAGGATGATACAGTCGAAGAAAAAGAGGCTGGAACTTCAAATGAAAATCAAGAAACTGTTGCAGAAGAACTTAGTAAGAGCCCTCTGATAGGGTATACAGACAAGTCAGTGTCTGACCAGGAAGCAGGAGTGGTCTCTACTACTGTTGTCATGGAAGTGGTTGATGACCCAACAGAACAGGAGGCTAACCTCACTGCTGAACCTACAGAGAAAGCAAATATGGAACCTGCTAGAGCTACAGAAGAGCACTTAGAGTTACCCAGAGTTGAGCAGATAGTAGAAAGTGTTCAGGAAGGACCTCCAAGTGAGGGGGAGCGTGTTGGTTCAGTCTCTGTACTGTTTGATATAGAAGGATGGACCTCAGATCCAGGATACATGGTGTTAGGACTCAATTATGAGGATTCAGATGAGGAAAACCAACCACCAAGAAATCCAGTCATCCTGCCTAACAGCTCTCCAGTGTTAGAAACTGAAAGATTGGCCACCAAGGAAGACCTTGAATCCTTAAAGAATGAAATGAAGGAGACCATCAGACAATCTGTTGCTGAATTGAAGACCAGTCTTTTTGATGAGCTGAAAAATGTGGAACAATCCTTAGAATTATCTCTAGGATGTGTTGTGGGAAGTCCAATCAAAGAAGTGATGGATGAAATGAAAGTGTGCCACACTCAAATTGAAAGATGGACTGGAGCAGTAGTGGCCCTCAGACAATCAGTTGCTTCTTTAACTGCCCTGAGCAGTTCTCAGACACAAGTGGCCAGTGAGATTCGATACATCAAAGAAGTGGTCAAGCAGTTTGTGGAAGTATTTGAGGCTTTCAAGAAATCAGTAAAAGAACACTTTAGCAATCAGGATGCTGTCATTCAGAAAGTGATTGGAAATCTGACTCAGTCTTTCAAGGAGACCGTGGCATTCTTAGTCAAGTCCCTTCCTTCATCTAGCTCTCCTGTGGACCTTGAGCAGTTTAGAAGCCTTCTCAGAGAAGAGATTACTCAGGCCCGTGCAAATGACACATCAGACCTACAGATCCTTGCTACTACAAGAGAAGTCAGTGGCTTTGTTCGTGAGCACCTGCAGGCTGCTACTGCTTCTCAGGAGGCCATCAAAAGTAAAGTGGATTATTACTTTGATCGGATTTTCACCAAGCATCAGTTGAACAATCACTTCAAGCTCATGCTAGAAACTATGAAGCTGCCTCCTGTAACTCAAGCTTTCAAAGAACAAGTTAGCAAGCTACGAGAGTTGACCCCGGCTTTGGATAAATTCTTGGAAAACAAAGATGACTTCTTATCTGCCATGGACAGAGGAGGAAACATCATAATGGATTTCAGGAATCTGCTCCTACCTTTTCTTCATGTGGACTGCACACCTGTTATAGTTCCTCCTGCCCTACCTGTCTCCAACCCCAGTGGTTCTTCCATAATGTCTCCTGCTGATGCCCTCAGAAGCCTTAGACCACTGATCCCTCGGCAAGCTACTCACTACAGGCCTTCAGGAGCCTCTGTTGCTGCCCCTCCAGACATTCCTGCTGCCATTCCTCAGCCTGTTGATCCTTCACCTCCTGCTCCATCTTCTTCCTCCAAAGGAAAAGATCCCTTACCTCCAGATGAAGAGGATTGAGTCTGTTTATGTTTTTTTTGATAGGGATCATGTATTCACGTTTTGGGTCATGTATTGTACTCCTTATTAATACAATGTTTATTTTCTCTCTCTCTGTCTTTCTTTTTGTTAATCACAAAGGGGGAGAAATAAAGAGAAATAGATAGGGGGAGAAATGGGGAGAAATAGGGAAAACTCAAGGGAGAAATGAACCTATACAAAGAGGAGAAATCCTTGCGGATTATACCTAATTTTTGTGCTCATATTGCTAATACTGTGTTTTGCACACTTCTCTCTGATACTTCTATATTTCATACTGACATAATTTGTGATTATCAAAAAGGGGGAGATTGTTGGAATCACCTATTTTGATAATCCCAAAATCATGCTTAAACATTAATTATGATGTATTAAACCTTTGCATTAATCTTATTATTCTATGCTTTAAACGTATTTTATTCTAAACAGTTCATATTCTTACTCTCATAACTTTACTGTAACAGCTTACATTAGCATTTACATAAGTTTGGTATTGTTAGCTACCAGTCAGAGTTTTATTTTCAAAGTCACAGTTACAGTTAACTGTCACCTTAAGTTACTGTTGCAATAAGTTCACAGTTACAAGGTTACAGTCGAAGACTAATACAAGCTTACAGTTACTAGTCTACTGCTATCTATTGTCAAAGCTCACAGATGAAGGTCACAGTTACAAGACTTCTGCTCAAAGTTTTCTCTGCTCAAAGTTCACAGACGAACAAGTCTACAGTTGGAACAAGTTCACAGTCGAACAAGCCTACAGTCATAAGCCTACAGTCAAGGTTACAGTTAGACAGCTTCTGTCGACTAAGTCTACTGATGATCGAAGTCTACAGTTGACAAAGGTTACAGTTCTACAAATTTGATGTTACAAGTCTACAGTTAGAAAGGCTACAGTTACATGGAGTAAAAGCTACCATTGCAAGCCTACAGACAGCAAGCCCTTTGTTGAAGTCAGCAGTCAGAAGGAAGTCCACAGTTGGAAGACCACAGTTGAAGTCAACAGTGACATACATTCTCGACTCACTGTTTTAATTTCTTTATTTCCTACATTTAATCTATCTAACGGTCATATCGTACATTTTGATGATTTGTCAAATATCTGATAAAGGTTGTCGGATGTCAGGAACCCGTACCTCGTACCTGCTGAAAAGAAATCTTTTCTGTCCCCTGTCGGGAGATAAATACGAGAAGACTACGCTGCCCAAAAACAAGGAAAACCAGAGAAGTGCGTGGTGGACGAAATATACCAGAAACACAAGAAGATAAAAAACGAGCTCCATCAAGAACACAGAGAAGCATATAGACAATCAAGTATACTCGAGAAGTGTTCTGTGCATACAAGAAGAACCCTGAAGAACTTCATCGACTACATTCTCACTACCTGTGAACCTGAAGCATACGACACTCTGTTTCTCAAACAGAAACGAGAAGAGGACTCAAACTCTCTTCTGATTGAATACAAGAGCTACACTGATATCACCAGAACCACTTCTAAACTCTACATCTCTTGTTCTGTGATTTATTCTACATTTTGAGCAGTGTGTGTTATCTGCTGTATTAAACACACACACTGACTCCTGTACTTTCACTGGAGGATCTGTAAATCCTCAGCAAATCTTTTTGCATCCCATTTCCCACTGTGGATAGTGGTAGAGGTCTTGTGACCTGGACAGCTTGCTGCTGTTGTTTGTTTTCCCACGAAGAACTTTGGTAGAGGTCTTGTGACCTGGACAGTGTGTTCACTGTTGTTAACCCCGATCCAGGGTGTGGATCATTTTATATAAAATTTTGAGAGGACTAAGTCTCGGCTTGAGACTGAACCTCTTGGTTAATTTTCTGTGCTTATAGTTATACTCTATATCCATACTATACATATTTATTTCATATTCCGCTGCTATTACTTTGAAATATAATCTATCTTCAAAGCTACTTTGATAATTAAATTCGCAAGTGTTTATATTTGTTATAAATCAGTAAGTTAGTTTCAAAAGTTAATTTAATCATAAGATTAAGTTAACTGAGAATTAATCAATCTTTGAGAAACTAATTGAACCTTTATAATCTATATAAATTCACTACAGTTTAATTTGTTTTTGAAATTTGGGGGATTTTGATAGAAATTGTTTTTAACAGAAATTTTAATTGGAACTCAATTCACCCCCCTCTTGAGTGTCCACTCTGACCAACAATAATTATAATATAACTATGTATAATTTAGTTTTCATTCTTTTAATATGAAAAAGAAATGAAAGTAGTGTTCATGGGTACGTACAACCTACTGTCTCCATGAACGGAGTATTTATTTTACTATCTCTAAATGTTATGGAATATTATAAATACATATATATAATGGATATATATGATATTTAAATCATTAATTCTATTATGTAGATATTGGACTTTTGACCACATGGACAATTTGTAATTATAATAAGTTCATTTTTGACTCAAGTACTGAACATCGACAAAACATCTAATATGAACTCAAATAATTAACTAATTAATATAACATGGTAATAAGTGACATAAAATGAAAAATAAAATTTAAAAAGTTTATAAATCAAGCATAAATTAACCTAAATTTATTATTCAGGAATTTAAAGAATGAATAGTACAAGTCGGATTCAAGGTAAGGGACTTCGTCTCAATCTCCTTTCATTGAGGCATATTTTGGTTTATACAAGACCTTATTTTATATGGTGTAAAATTATACCCTTTGAATTTTAATTTTATTCAATGATTTTCATAAGGAATTTTTTTATTATGAATCGTTTTACTAAACAGCCAAAGGAATGTTTCTTTTTAATGTACACGATGACAAAGACCTTTCCACCATCATGGTCATTATTTGATATTTGGATTCCTCTACAAGCCATAATGTTTTTTAAAAGAAAATTAAATACCATATTCCTTTGTTAGGTATTTTGGTGTTCAAAATGGTTTTGATCATGTATTGATTATATCAATATCTTGTAATGATGTTTTGTGATTGAAATGTAGATTTTTTTTCCTTTATGCTTGTTCATGTGTTATGATTATGTTTTGGTTCTTGGGAATTGCTTGTGTATACGGATGGTTCTGTGATAAACCAAGGGTGGGTGAGCCTGAGATAGATCTCTAATGCATTGGGTAACATGATGGAGGTAAATGTTAAGGTTATTCCTAAGAGATTTAGGGAATATACTATGTTGGGTAATCCAAACATAACCATCAAGGTTACTCCCTATGTAGATGTTAAAGATACAATGTAAGTATGTTATGGATGCCACAATTTACCTTTATGATTTATGATTTCTATGAGTTATTCATAAATCTTATTATTTCATGAGGTCTGTTAAAGAGCTTATGTTTTATGAGTAAAAAGTATGATTTCATTGAATTGTATTTATTCATGGACTAAGGTTTTCTTTCCTTACTTTATATCCATTACTAAGAATTTTATGCTCATAAAATGTTTTTTTAAATGTTTTTAATAGGGTATAAGTAAGGGTAAGATAAAGGAATAATTCATGTCACGAACTAAATCTGGTCGCCATCAAAACTGGCACCAAACCTGGCCCGTGGCTAGACTCGAAGGGCGTTCCCGATCCCCACAGGCTGGCACAAGTGCCCGGGTATCATAAAATAAAATTTGGGAATGATTTAACCAATTTTATAATATAAATCAACTAATGAATCCAATAAAACAAATCTAGATTTTTCAAACAAAACCATCTTTTACAAAATTTCATAATTGAATTACATAATTTGAAAACAATTATCCAATACTATAACAAATGAAGAAACCAAAAAATGGATATCTCAAGAACCATCCTCACGGTAAGAGGCACCTCCCTCAAGCCATCTCCACCAGAGAGCACCACGAATGACCGTTAGAAACCCGAACCATTGGCACAAAAGCTGTACCCAAACCTACAAAAAAATAACTGAGTCCACTTACATCCAAAGTTGTATGTAGGGTGTGAGACAAAGCACAGTAGGATACCACCACTAATAGATTCCATGTGACAAAAAAAAATAAAATATGAAAAGCTTCCAAGTTTTCATAAACATGAAATTCTAGTAAAAATTTCTAAAAGATTCAACTTTAAATAAAAACAGTTTTCAAGTGGGATATTTTAAATAATCAACACTTTTAAATAAAATAAAAAAGATACTGAATTTTCCAGCCAAACATACCATATTCTGATGGTAAGTATAAATTATCTAATGAGCACAATAAATAAGAAATGACCCTTAGACACTAGCTCACTATGGGTCCTAGGTACCTCATATCTTGGAGAAAGTAACCAAAAGAATATCCGTTCTCATGCACACGAGCCAATAATAGGGATCATACCCATAACTTAGTGGTCCCCCAACATCATAATCATAATAATCATCATATTTTAGTTATTGTTTTCATCTCTAAACTTACTATGTGAAACTGGGGCCAAACCCGATGAGATAACTAGCATACTAGCACACGTCCACACACCTAGATAGCTGGGTTTTACTATTGGAGTCAAACAAGTTCCACAAGCCATGAAATACAATTTTCACCAGAAAATAACACTTCCAAGTCACACAAAGATCAATAATCCCACAAGTACATCACACAAGTCACATAATCCCTTTTTTTCATTCAAATTCATTTTGAAATCATACTCATACCAAAATAGCCCACAACACTTTTTACATCTCTTTAACACTTCAAAAAATATTTTAAACAATTTTATAAAACATTTAAAGGATATTACAATTCACATAACATCCCACACACATAACATAATACTTTTTTCATAAAAAAATTCATTTTTCCCATCACAGTCACACAAAACTTCCCACAGATGTGTTTCACACCTTTTTTTTCCATTTGATAAAACATTTCAGAAATTTATAAAACATTCTAAAAAATGTTTGACTTCTTAAATCACCACTTTAACTTTAAAAAACCTATCTTAAGTGAACTAAATCACCAATACATTACATATAAATCCTTTTCCCACTTTGTTTAACCCAATAATTCATTCACAATTTTCATAAAACAATCCCAAGGGGTATAACAATGTTTTGCACACAAAACACATTTCAAAACCCTACTTCAAGGACAAAATCACACCAAGAAACTACCAAAATAGAATTGGAAGCCCAAAAAACATTTAATAAACCACTTTCATATGTTATAAAATAAACCTAAATGTTACCACACGTGTTAAACATGGAAAACACCCAATTTAAAGCAAAAGTGAAACTTTAAAATTAACCACTTAACAAACTCCATAAAAAACGGTTTTTGTACAATGAAAATAATACAATGAACACTAAAAATAATTAAATCAATCATGCTAAATCATCAATATATTATTACACATGGAATCACCTATCGAAAGTGTCAAAACCCTCAAATCTTGGTGCGAAACATCAACCGCACCACCGCCGCACCTCATGGAAGTTAAAAGAAACCTAAAACATCAAGATTAGACCAAGAAACTCAAAGACAAACCCTTAGTATAAACCCTAGCTTTTGGAAATTTTAGAACTTCATGAAAGTGTGAAAGATACCCTAAGGAAAGGGAAGAAAACAAAGAGAGAAAGACTTACTTGCATGATTTTGAAGTCCCCCCGTCAAATTACCCTGGAAAATTGAGTTCCAAGGGAGGGAGAGAGACCTTGGAGGATTTACCTAGAGGTAGGGAATAAAATGGGGAAGAAATGGGCCGATTTGGGTTTATTTCAGAAGGGAAAAATGGGAATTAAAAAAAGATTTTTAATGACCTGGGCACCCTTGCATGATTTTGCGGCATGGTTTAGTAAACAGTGCGGCCAAACCGTGCGGCCTCTTCTAGACACCCAAAACCATGACATTATCCTCCAATTTCAGAGGAGAATAAGGGTAAAACCAAGGGGTAAACTTAGGACAAGAATAGGGGAGAAAAATTACCAAAACAAAGAAAACTTTTCATCCCAAATCTCATCCAACTCATGGGTACAAACCACCTCAACAACTTACCCCACAAGTGCTTCCACTAGGAGTGCCACTAATCCAACTCTAAAAAACCACAACCCCACACCATCATTTTGAAAAAAGTGGAGCCCAATTACCACACAATACCCCCATGACTAAGGTCATAGATCAAGAACATAATATACACCAAAATTTCAAACCCAAAACACCTTGGTACCAAGAGAGACCTAAGGACCAAGAGTGGATTTGAAACAAAGCATGGAATCAAAAATCAGGGTGTGACAATTCTCCCAACCATAATATTTTCCACCCTTGGAAATTCACAACAAGTCCATAAGCTAAAAATGAACCCAACTGATAAACCAATATGTACTCCTTTTCCAATCTTCACCCCTAAAGGCCAAAACACCTCTAGTGATCAATTAAGTAAGGAATACTATCACAAACCAAAAATTACACCACTTTCCTAAAACAATCAATCAAATTCAGAATTTATCCCAAAATAAAACTCCTCAAACTCTATCTAAACAAGACTCAAGCAATTTACCCAAATTAACAACAACAATGAACAAGGTTATAACCACCATGCATTATCTAAACCATTGGGAGCCTTCAAATCCCAAAGTTTACCCAAGGATGATGTTGGTAGTTATATAGCTCTAAACGAGTCTACCTATCACCAAGCCAAGACCACAGAAAAATCCGAGTTGCTGATACGAGGAGACACAAATGGGCTCCCCACCATAAGAGACAACTTAAAAATTCCTGAGACAGAATCGGGACACTAATAGGGGGAGGCCTGAATAGACTCCCCATCATAAAGGGTAGACTTCCAATAGACATTTTCAAAATAACTTACATGAGAATCATTTTGGGTCTCCCCATCATAAGAACCAATCATCTTAACTGACCAGCATAAGCCAGAACAAAAAGGACCCTGAAATTTAAAGGGTTGGCACTGCCACACGGGTAGCCCACACAGTTTGGGAAGTCATGCGCTAACCATGTGAATCATTCTGTTTGCATGGATTCCTAGAACATGGTCAATAATAACCAATAAAAAACCATGTTCTCAACATGTCTAGCCAAGTTTCATCCTTTCTCCAAAAAATCAAAAGAAACCAAAGGTGAAAAACATGGACTTAGGTGATAACATGGTAAGAGGTTTAAACTATTCCCATATTTCATACTAAGGATAGGACTTTGTACGAGGGTTTGAACAACCCTAGGATTTCCCCTGACTACGTGCGAGCTTCACTCCAGAACCTATGGCTGGGGCTCAAATGATTGAATCATATTCGACATCGTAGTTAGGCTTTGGAAACCCATGAATGAAAATTATTATTCTAGTGATAAAAAAAATTACACCGTAATCCTAGATGGTTTCCCCAAGACAAAACACTCTCCAAACTCACTTTACCATAGCCCAACATTTTACCAAAACAAGGTCTTAGAAGATACACACACATCACCCCTTATTTCTTCAGATTAGAAACAGAAAGGGGAAAGGATATATAGAAACACCTTCCTATAAACAAAGAATGTAGAGATTTCCCAAAAGGAGACACACTTCTAACAAAACAAAGTCTCATAGAAGATTTTATAACTTCACCTTTACAGTCAAATGAGCACATGAAATCACAAGGTCTCACCGAACATGACCATTGTGACTAATAGAAACAATACATGGAGAGGGACCTTATGAAACATCCCCAAATATCACACAATTAAAGAAAGTGGCCATAAAATCCTCTCATGAATAGATTTACCACACAGGTGGTTTAACGTGAATCCCTACTTTGAAGAGACTACAAAGGACCCAGAGGCCCTCTTAGACACCATCCACACTAACAACCCCAGACCTCTTCCACCTTGGATAAATCAGGTAAGTTAAGAAACTAAGGCCTCTTTCAACCTTCCACGAGAACTATCTTTCAATAAGAGGATCCACAAAACCAATAAAGGAAAGTGGGGTAAACTCAATCTCCAAATCATTGAGAAAAATATTCCTTATGTTGATCAATTAGAGGATTTTCCAATGGGGAAACAATATGGGATGCACTTCAGTCGTTCATTAACTTTTAATGGGGGCATACCTTATCCAACACGAGAACCCAAGAACCCAAATAAGATGGTCCATTGTTCAAAACATGCCAAAAAACAGAACTGAACACATGAGGAGAACCACCATAAAGGCTTCCCGAAACATTTCTCAGAAGAGACCACTAACCATCCCTTCAACCCATTTTACCGACCAAACACAAACCCAAAACACCATTTAAACAAGATGGGTTCTTGGACTCAAAACATCCCAAAACAAAAAAATTTCCAAAAACACATAAGACACACCACCCAAACCAGTTATAAAGACATCAAGTTTTCCTTTTAAAATCATATCTTTGGAAATAAATGGTTCGACAATTAGTGTATCCACCAATGGTACCTTATGGGACTCAGACATGCATGTTTCCATGCCACACTGGGCACCCTCCTCATATCCATCTCGGTACCCATATAGTCATGCCATTAACAATCCATCATCCCATATAACCCCATGCATGTGGTCTCTCACAGAAATACCAAAGGTTCAAATAAAAAATTCTTTCCACTTTTCGAAACCAAAACAGTCAACCAATACTTCCTTTTTCTCAAGACCACTAACCACGAAATCAAAACCCAATTTACATCTTACAAAACAATTTAGGAAATTACACATCATTAAATAAAAAATAATTTTCATTCCTTTAACTATGGTTTCAAAAAAAATTAAACCCATTTCAAAACACTTAGAGTTTCATGGAAAACTCCATTTTATAAATCTCCATTTAATTAAAAACTCAACTCTTCTCATTTTGAAACAAGGTTCTAAAATTTCATAAAACTTTACAAATTCTATCAAGTTACCAAATCAAAAATCCATTTCTAAAATCCACAAAAAAATTCAAAAACACTTTATTCCATTCAAAACACACTTTCAATAATTCAGAAAGTTCCATTTGATATATATTTTCAAAATACACTTTGAAATAATTTATAATTTCAAAAGAGTTTAAATACACCATTTATCATTTCAAAAAAATTCTGAAAATTCAATTTCACAATTTCAAAAATCAATCCATTACCTCAATTAGAAAATCATTTCACAAAAACATTACACTTCTTAAAACCAAGTCATTTTTTCATTAAAACTAAACATCCAAGATTCCAAAACTAAAGGACACAGGATAATGCGAGAGGAAACTAGTTTTGGTGGGTGACTTCAAAATATGGTTGGAAGCCATATTACAATCACTTAACCATCATAGAGAGTGTTCTAGGGAAATATCCCCGACTCCCCATGGCTTTCTAGGCCTTATAATCTCACTAAGACCATTAACCCAACTCTCTTTTCATTCCCCCTAATCATTATCAAACCAAGAAAACCAGATGACTCAAATAAAACCTGACATCACCTGGAGACTTGTATAATGCCACGAGGTGTGCTGGTTAGGAACCCTACTCATAATCAAAATGTCATTTCCTGACAATCCTAGACCCAAACTATCCTGAATATTCCCAAAATAACAAGACCCAAGAGAGCGAACCTCCTCTGATTACATTTTTTCACGAACCAAATCTGTTCGCCATCAAAACCATCCCCAAAACCAGCACGTGGAAAGATCCTAAGGGCCTTACCAATCCCCATGAGCTGGAAAAAGTTTCTGTGTATCAAAAAATGAAATTTTGGATTGATTTACTTGAGTTTATAAACATAAATCAACTAAAAAATCCAATAAAACAAATTATGTTTTTTCAAACAAAACTATCTTTTACAAAATTTTAGAATTGAATTACACAATTTAAAAAAAATTCTATATGACTATAAAAAACAAAGAAACCCCAAAATGGATGCCCAATAACCCTCCTCATGTCAAGAGGAACTTCCCTCAAGCCATCTCCACTAGACATCACCATGAAGGACCGCTAGAAACCTGAACTATTGGCACAAAAGCAGTACCCAAAACTGAAAAAAACTGAGTCTACTTACACCCGAAGGTGTAATTTGGGTTTGAAAAAATTCCCATTAGGATACCACCACTAAGATATTACATGTGATAAAAATTCAAAGACTAAAAGCTTTCAAGTCTTTATAAACATGAAATGCTAGTTACAATTTCTAAATTATGCAACTTTAAATAAAAACAGTTTTCAACTGGGCTATTTTAAAGAATCAACACTTTTAAATAAAATAACAAATCTATTGAATTTTACAAACAAACATACCATATGACAATGGTAAGTATAAAGTATCTAATTAGCACAAGAAATGAGAAATAACCCCTAGGTAGTAGTTTACTGTGGGTCATAGGTAACTCGTATCTCAGTGAAAGTAACCAAACAAATATCTGTTCTCATACACACGAGCCACTATTAGGGATCATACCCCTAACTTAGTGGACCCAAAACATCATAATCATAATCATAATCATAGTTTATTTAGTGTTGTAATCTTCAAACTTGCTATGTGAAAATGGGGCCAAACCCCACGGGATCACTAACATACTAGTACACGTCCACCCACCTAAATACCTGGGTTTCCCTCTTATGCACAAAAAAGTTCCAAAATCCATGAAATAAAATTTTCACATGAAAATAAAACTTCCAAGTCACACACACATCAGGAATCCCACATGTATATCACACAAGTCACATAATACCCTTTTTCATTCAAATTCATTTTAAAATCATACTCACACTAAAATAGCCCACAACACTTTTCACATCTCTTTAACACTTCAAAAAATTCTTTAAATAATTTTATAAAACCTTTACAAGATATTCCAATTTACATAAAATCCCACACATATATCATATAATACTTCTTTCATTAAAAAAATTGATTTTTCACATCACACTCACACAAAACAGCCCACAAACGTGTTTCACACCATTCTTTCCTTTTGATAAAACATTTCAACAATTTATAAAACATTATAGAAAATGTTTGAAGTATTAAATCACCACTTTAACTTTAAAAAACCCATCTTAATTGAGAACACTCACTAAAATAGTACATGTACATCCTTTTCCCAGTTCGTTTAACCTAATAATTCATTTACAATTTTCATAAAACGATCCCAAGGGGTATAACTATGTTTTTCACACAAAACCCATTTCCAAACCCTCTTTCAAATCCAAAATCACACCAAGACCCTACCAAAGTATAATTGGAAGTACAAACAAAATTTAATAAACCACTTTCATATGTTATAAAATAAACCCAAATATTACCACAGGAGTTACACATGGAAAACACCCAATTTGAAGAAAAAGTGAAACTATAAAATTAATAGCTTAACAAACTCCATAAAAAAAAGATTTTTCATAATGAAAAACATATAAGGAAAATTCAAAATAATTAAATCAAGATTTATAGCTCATCAAGAAATTCTTACACATGGAATCACCCACCGAAAGTGTCAAAACCCTCAAATCTTGGTGCGAAACGTCAACCGCACCACCTTCGCACCTCAAGGAAGTGAAAAACAACCTAAAACCTCAATATTAGACAAAAAACTCAAAGAAAAACCCTAGGTAAAAACCCTATCTTCGGGATATTTTATAAATTCATGAAAGGGTGAAATAAACCCTAAGGAAAGGGAAGAAAACAAAGATAAAAAGACTTACTTGCATGTTTTTGAAGTTTCCCCCATCAAAACTACCTTCAAAATTGAGTTCCAAGAGAGTATGAGAGACCTTGGATGTTGTCCATGGAGGTAGGGAACAAAATGGGGAAGAAATGGGCTGATTTGGGTTTATTTCGGAAGGAAAAAATGGGAATTACAAAAAATATTTTTAATAACCTAGACACCCTTACAAGGTTTGGTTGCACGGTTTAGTAAACCATGCGGCCAAACCGTGCAGCCTGTTCTGGCCACCCAAAACCATTCCATTACCCTCCAATATTAGAGGGGTCCAAGGGGGAAATCTAGGGGGAATAATAGGCCATGAATATGAAATAAACATTCCCAAAACAAAGCACTATTTTTAGTCCAAAACTCATCTAACTCATGGGTACAAACCACCTCAACAAATTACCCCACAAGTGGTTCCACTAGAAGTGTCACTAATACAACTCCAAAACACCACATCCTCTCACCATACCTTTGAAAAAAGTGGAGGAGAATTACCATGAAATACCCCCAAGACTAAGATCATAGATCAAGAACACAAGAGACACCAAAATTTCAAACTTGGAACACCGAAAAACCAAGGTAAATCTAAGGACCAAGAGTAGATTTGAAACAAAGCATGGAATCAAAAATCTGGGTGTGAAAATTCAAGATTTTTTTTATCAAGAAAATAATTCATGTTTTATTTAAGGTGTTTTATTATTGTGAAAAAATTGGATAGAGTAGAAGTGTCTACATTGTAATTTTTGAGATGTAATGTAATAGTTATGGCCTATATCTCTAAAACTCTAAACCTAAAAATATCCTCAATGTGAATTATTTAATTAACTAAAGATTATGTAATTTTTAAGGTCGGGACCTTATAGTTGGTATCATAGGCTAGTTTGAATAACTTTAGGAGTTAGGATATTGTTAAATGAATATCTATAAATTGTTTTTACTTTATGGTAAGATTGAAATGATATAGAATTTTAAGATTAACGCGTTGTTTCATCTGAGATATGTTTGTGTTCAGAATGGTTTTCTATAGAGGAAACATGGAAGCTATGATGGAACTGCATCAAGAGGAAAATAACCTACCAAATCAGTAACTAAAAATGGTCATAATCAGAACAAAATATATTATTGCAGTAATGGTGCAATTGAATAAAGCTATAAATGGTAGTGGTATCCATGCATGAGATCAACTAGATCAACCACATATGAACATGTCGGTAGCGTATCATTTCATGAGGCAACATCCCCCATCATTCAAGGGATCATCTGACCATTTTCTAGATGAAGGGTGGATTAAAACACTCGAAATGACTTTTGATGTCCTGGGGTGTTCAAAACATCAAAAGGCTTGTATTTTTATTTACCATTTTGAAGGTGAAGACGATTAGTGGTGGTCGAAGGTTAAAAATAACAAGGATAGTGATGAGATTTATTATCTTAATTGGGATACATTCAAAGGTATTTTTTTGAGAAATATTTTCTTAAAGAGTTTCAACTTAGGATAGAAAAACAATTCATGGAATTTAGGATTGAGGATGACTCAGTGGATGTTTATGAAGAAAAATTCACTCAATTGGAATGGTATGTTTCAAATTTCATATAGGATCTTGATAGTAAAATCAATAATTTTTACTCAGGATTAAATCCAATGTACTGAATGGAATTATCTTCTTGTGATTTTAAAAGTTATGAAAAACTTGTTCGATGTGCGGAGAATGTGGAAATGGAGTTTTCTGATGATCAAGTTTTCTTTGAAAAAAATAGAATAATAGGTTGAGATTACAGATGAAAGGGAAGACCAGTTCAAAAAAGTCTGATGGTAAGAAACTTAAGTTTATAGTTTGGGAAAATTGTAGTAAAAAGAACACTAGGGAATGCCTTTTGAATTATGGTAAGTGATTCCGAGGTGGTAAAATGGGACATAAGGCTCATAATTGCACTAAAAAAGATCAGGGTAGTGGTAAGATAAAATATAATTTACAGTTAGTAAAATGTTTTAAGTGAAATTAAATGGGTCATTATGAAAAAGAGTGTCTGATGAAGAACTCAAATGATAGAAAGTAGCTTGACTACAAGAAGAAAGGGTTGGTAAAATCTTTTACAACTACTTCAGCAGTTTTTGGGCCATCAAATGAAGTAGTATCAGCTCAAGGGAGCTCAGTATTTTTCAAATATTGACTTGAGGTTAGGGTACCATCAGTTGAAAATAAAATAATCAGTTATTCCAATGACCGCCTTTAGTACTAGATTTTACAATTATGAATTTGTTATACCGAAACATTTTTTTCCTTTTTCAATAGCCGGTTTATGGGTTCCCGGTACCCGTACAAACAGTCCCCAAAACCAGATTTCAAATTTCAAAATCAAACCAAAAAGAATCCCTCAAAATCCACGCACCACACCTCGAGACTCGAACCCACATTGCCTTAACTGAATCATAGTCACTGCAGGTCAAACCATTACACTGCATCGAAAAACACACATCATCCCTGCCGGTCGCCGGAAAGACCTTCGGAGGCATTATCACCGAAAAACCGAGATCCATCACCACACACCACTGTTCACAGCAGGAAGACTCCGGAACCATCAGCTGACGATATCACCGAAGCACTATCAGACCACCACCTTCATCCTGTCCACCAAAGAACAAACCCTGATGCACAATCCATGGCCTGTCTCGAACAAATGAATTTGTTGTTATTCCTTTTTGGTTAACTAATGCTCCTACTGTATTCATGGATCTTAGGAATATAATTTTCTTTGAGTACTTGGATAAGTTTGTGGTTGTGTTTATTGATAATATTTTGGTATATTCTAAAAGTAAAGAGGAGCATGAAATTCATTTAAGGGTTGTCTTGCAAACCTTAAAAGAAAAGAAACTGTGTGGGAAATTCTGTATGTGTGAGTTTTGGTTACAACAAATTTTATTCCTTGGTCACGCAATTTATAAAGATGTCATAAATATTGATCCTTCTAAAACAAAAGTTATAGAAGAATGGCCATGACCCACAAATATTACCGAGATTCAAAGTTTTCTTGGTTATCAGGTTATTACTAGAGGTTTTTTTTGGAAATTTTGCATGGTTATCTATCCCACTGACTAAGTTAACTCAAAAATGTGTTATGTTTATCTGGAAAAATTAATGTGATGAATGTTTTATAGAATTGAATATAATATTGGAGAATTCTGTAGTTTTGGCACTGACTTCTAAAAATGGTGATTTTTTTATCATTAGTGATGCTTTGTTGAAAGGACTTGGTTGTGTACTAATGCATAATTATCAGGTAATTGATTATGCTTCACGTCAATTGAAAAATCAAGAATTAAATTACCCTACACATGATTTGGAATTAACTACTATTTTTTTTGAATTAAAATTTTGGAGGAATTAATTTTATGGTGTAAAGTGTGAATATATATTGATCACAAAAGTTTGAAGTATATGTTCACTCAGAAATAATTAAAAATTAGACAGAAAAGATGGTTGGAATTAATCAAGGATTATGATTGCATGATTCATTACCATCTAGGAAAGGAAAATAAAGTGGTTGATGCTTTGAGTCTAAAGAGTAATGATTTATTAACCATGCTATGTTTGTAATGAGATCCTTTGGTTTTTGATTTGATAAAATTTGGATTGAAAGTTTTTGGTGCAGGGAATTCCTCTATTGTTTTGGTGGAAGTAAAATCATCTCTATCAGATAGAATTAAGAAAGTACAAAAAGAAGACTTTGAGTTGTAGAAAAAGGTAGAATTGGTCCAGAAGGGTAAGTTACCTATATTTAGCATTGATAAAGCCTGTATTTTGAGGTTTGGAAAGAGATTATGTGTAACCTGTGATTCACAATTGAAGAAAGAGTTGTTATGTGAAGCTCATAGTTCTCTGTTTTTAGTTTATCCTGGTAGTACTGAGATGTATAGAGATATTTGGGAGTATTACCGGTCGGATGGAATGAAAAGAGATATTTTTGACTTTACTGTGAATTGTTTGACTTGTCAATAGGTTAAAGTAGAATAACAGTTGCCGAAAAAGATGCTTCAGCCTTTTCCAATGCCAGAGTGGAAATGGGAAAATGTGTCCATGAATTTTGTAGTGGGATCACTGAATACTTATTGAGGTAACAATGTAATCTAGGTTATTGTTGATCGATTAAAAAAATCTAATCATTTTATTTATATTTGAGATACTCTGTCTCAAGATAAACTTTTAAAATTGTATATGAAAGAGATAGTTCGGTTACATGGAGTTCTGCTATCAATTGTATCTAATTGTGATCCTAGGTTCACTTATAACTTTTGGAAGGTCCTTCAGAATTTGTTGGGTACTGAATTAAATCTTAGTACTACTTTTCATCTGAAATCAGATGAGCAATTATAACAAAGAATTCAGACTTGGGAAGATATGCTATGTTCTTGTTCAATGGATTAGCAGGGAAGTTAGAGCCAACATTTTTTTTGGCTAAGTTTTCTTATAATAATAGTTCTCATTATAGTATACATATGTAACCATTTGAAGCATTATATGGAAAAATATGTATCACTCTAGATTTTAGTGATGAAGTAGGTGAACAGGAGTTGATGGGACCAAAATTGGTTGAAGATATGGAAGAAAAAGTTTTTTTGATTCAGAAGCACAAGAGAATATCTCAGAGAAAAAAAACTTTATGCGGATAACTAGAGGAATGATCTTTATTTTGAGGTAGGTGATCATGTCTTTCTCAATGTTTCTCCATGGAAAAGTGTGATGTGTTTTGGTAAGAAGGTAAAACCGAGTCCAAGATTCATTGGACCCTATGAAATCCTATAGAATTTTGGATCAGTTGCCTAAAGAGTAGATTTAACTGCATGTTTATCCTAGGTACACAATGTTTTTCATGTTCCAGTGTTGAGAAAGTATATTCCAGATCCATATCATGTTTTGAGTCCAGATGTAGTTTAATTGAAAGAGAATCTTTCTTATGAGAAACAACCGGTCCAGATTTCTGACCTTAGAGAGAAAGTGTTGCAGAATAAGGTAATTCATCATGTAAAGGTTTTGTAAAAAAAACATATGGTTGATGAGGCAACATGAGAATATGAAAATGCTATGAGGTATAGATACCCCCACTTATTTGATAAGTGAATAAAATTGCGAGGACACAATTCCCAAAAGGGTGGAATGATGTAACAACCCATGTATTTATAGAATAATAATTTTCCTATTCTATTAATATTTATGAATAAGTTATTAATTTTACGTTAAAGGGATGATTTTTTTGATAGCGTACTCGACACACAACAACAGGTTTCTCTGAAATCTTATGTCGCACACAATGTTGAGTTATACTGAAAAATAATACAATAATAATATTATTATTTTAAATGGTAGTTAACACCTAGCCATTGTATTGGAAGGAATGGGAATTATAAACTATATTAATATTTAAATATTTATTAAATGTTTTTACATTTATCTAATGAATATTAGGGGCTTAAAATGACAATGAATCCAATTTTAAGCATAAAATACTCTAATATTTTCAAAAGGTTGTTTTACCGCCTTTTAATGGAAAAACATTTTAAAAAATAGCGTTTTTAACCATTATATGTTCTATTTTACAAAATAACCTTCTTATATAGAAGCGGGTCATCAAAATTTACTTTGGATAATTTTTTTGTAATTTTTTGATAAAGTTCATTTTTTAAATGAATAGTGAAAAATACCACATTTTAAGTCAAAACTACCTTTTCATATAATTTATTTATATAGTTATGTTATCCATTTAATTAATATTAAAGTTAAATTAGATTATGTTTTCATAATTTAATACAATTTTGGTCATTGGAATTACTTTCACATTGAAATTTGACATAAACACATGTCAATCTTTTGGTAGTTTTTATTTCTTAAAAACATGCTTTTTGGTTTTGACAACAAGAATTAATTTCAAATTAATTACTACCCTTGATGTGTTTGTAATTTGGAAAAATGGATTCTATATTTGGAATTCTAATTTCCAAATTGTGTAAATTGTTATATTTTATTTTTTTACCTTAAGAATAATAACTTTAGTAATTATCTTTATTTACTATGGTAAAAGGGAAAATCAGGTTAATAAGGGTAAAAAATAATATAAAACTACCCTAAAATGTGTCTTAATTCTATTGTATGAGTTAGTTCCGACCATTATCTTCATTATTCCAAATTTTTGGCATTTTGGAGCCACTTAGAAGTGATAATGGCATGTTATAATAATCAATTAAAAGTAAAGAGAAAAATAACATAAACATGTATCTTCTTACTAAAACAATTTTAATATGGTGTTATATAAGTGATATCTTACACTATAAATAGTAATTATAAATATAAAAATATTTCCTACATTATTATATTTCATTTATATTTTTTATACATTAGATAAATAAATTTAATGATGATACAATGATGATGTTGTGATTGATTTATTAATAAGGGATTCAAATAAATGAAATTATAAATATTAAAATAAATCTTATTTTCCATAATTAATGTCATCCAAGAATTATCCAGGGGAATATGACATGTTTGTATTTATTCAATGTTTTTTTGAAGTAATAATGTTGTTATGAATTTGTTAAAAAGTCAAGTATGAATAGTGTATAAAATTGACATAATTCATAACTTAAAATATAAAATAGTTTATTAAATGATATTAAATTCATAAAAATATAATATTTGGAAACATGTTTAATAAATGTCCAAATATACCATAAATTACTTTTTGGGTGTTTTGATATGATATGGTAATTATATTAACCCAAAATGTGTAAATAACATGATATCACTATATGATTAAAAAGGAAAAAATAAGGGTTAAACCAAAATGATAAGGATAAAAAAAATATTCAAAACCTGTCTAAATATTATTGGATTATGAGTATTTGTAACAAAATAATCTTATCTTTGAATTAAATGAGTTTTGGAAAATTTTTAATCGAAATTGAATTTATAATAAATTAATATTTCAAAACTTTCCTAAAGTGCCCCACCTCCCTCTTATAAAAGGCCCCCACCTATACCCCCTTACTCACACCTCTCAGGCCCCTTGTATTATCCAAATTCTTATCAAATAAGCTCCCAACATCTATCCCTTCCTCCAAGAAGCCTTAACATGGGCAAATGACAATTCAAGAAATCCTTCTGGGTCAATTCAAAAGAAGTTAGTCGTTTTAGAGGTAGCATCTTCTCTCAACTTCCTTTCTTTTATTTTCCTTCTTTACTCCATATTATCTTCTTATTATTTGATTACATAACAAAAAATTATCCTCAATATACTAGGATGTTTTTATGAGAAGTATTCGAACCACACTTACACACACCTCTATATAATGGATACAAACATACTGTTTCTGTGTATGGAAAATTAATGCCTCACGAAACGATGATTATTCAATTTTTTCCTACCACCTATCAAGGTGGATATTATGATGGAAATGTATTTATATATGATATATATTATATTTAAATTTTCTATATGATTATTTAACTTTTATTTACAACATATCTTTATGATTTCCATAATTTGTAAATACGATAATTTCGTTTTAGGAAGTGGGCACTACCACCCCCTCAAAGTGATATGACTCATTCATTACATACATGGAATGTATAAAGGATGTTGTTAATTAATTTATGTAAGATATATAACATATATATTATACTTTAGTTAAAATATACCTATGTATAATTTAGTTTTCATTCCTTCAATATGATAGAGAAATGAAAGTAGTGTTCACGTGTACGTACCCTCTACTGTCTCCATGAACGGTGCATTTATTTTATTATATCCAAATGTTATGGACTATTATAAATATATATATAATTGATATATATGATATTTAAATCATGAATACTATTATAGAGATAATATAATTTTGACCACATGGACAATTTGTAAATATAACAAGTTCATTTTTGACTCAAGTGCCGAACATCGACAAAATGTCCGATATGAACTAAAATAATTAACTAATTGCTATAACATGGTAATAAGTGATATAAAATGAATAATAAAATTTAAAAATGTTCTAAATAAAGTATAAATTAACCTAATTTTATTATTTTGTAAATTAAATAATGAACGGGACAAGTCAAATTCATGGTAAGGGACTTCGTCTCAATCTCATTTCATTGAGGAATATTTTGGTTTCTACACGACCTTATTTTATATGGTGTATAATTATACCCTTCGAATTTTAATTTCATTCAATGTTTTCTGAAAGTAATATTTTTATTATGAATCACTTTACTAAATGAAAAAAGTAATGTTTCTTCTTAATATATGCGGTGATAACAACCTTTCCTCCATCGCGAGAATTATTCTATATTTGGATTCCACTATAAGCCAAAATGTTTTTAAAAAGAAAAGTAAATACCATATTCATTATTTAGGTATTTTTGGTATTCAAAATGGTTTTTATAATATATTTATTATATCCATATCTTTTAATGATGTCTTGTGATTGCAATGTGGAAATTTTATTTTTCCTTTATGCTTGTTCATGTGTTATGATTATGTTATGGTTCTTGGGAATTACTTATGTATACGAGTGGTTCTGTGATAAACTAAGAGAGGGTGATCCTGAGATAGCTCTCCAATGCATTGGGTAATGTGATAGAGGTAAACGTTACAGTTTCCCCTAAGATATTTAGGGAATATACTACAATGGGTATTCCAAACATAACCATGAAGGTTACTCCCTATGTAGCTGTGAAAGCTACAATGTATGTATGTTATGGATGCCACAAGTTACCTTTATGATTTATGATTTCTATGAATTTTTAAAAAATCTTAATATATCATGAGGTATGATAAAGAGATTATGTTTTATGAATAAAAAGTATTATTTCATTTAATTGTATGTATTCATGGACTAATGTTTTCTTTCCTTATTTTATATCCCTTACTTATATTTTTATGCTCATCCCCAGTTTTTTGAAATTTTTTTCATAGGGTATGAAGAAGGGTAAGAGAAAGGAAGAATTCAAGATGTTTTTTTATCAAGAAAAGAAATACTTATTTATTGAAGGAGTTTTATTTTTGTGAAAAAATAAAATAGAGTAGAAGTGTCCACTTTTCAATTTTTGAGATGTAATGTAATAGTTATGGCCTAGTTCTCTAAAAATATAAACCTAAAAAGATCCTAAATGTGAACAAAATGGTTTTCCGTAGAGGAAACATAGAAGCTATTATGAGATGGAATCTAGAGGAAAACAACCTACCAAATCAACAGACAGAAATGGTCAAAATCAGAACTGAATAGTTTTTTGCAGTAATGACGCAGTTGACTCAGGATATAAATGGTGGTGGTATCCATGCACAAGATCAGCTAGATCAACCATAGAGAAACAAGTTAGTAGTGGAGAATTTCATGAGGAAACATCCCCCATTATTTAGAGGATCATCTGACCTTGTGCTAGCTAAAGGGTGGATTAAAGTACTCAAAAAGATTTTCGATGTCATGGGTTTTTCAGAACATAAAAAGGTTAGTCTTTCTATTTACTGTAGTGAAGGTGAAGTCGATCAGTGGTGGTTGATGGTTAAAAATATTAGGAATAGTGAGGATATTGATGCACTTGATTGGGATGCATTTAAAGTTATGTTTCTTGAGAAATATTTTTATAAGGTAGTTCAACTTAGGATAGAAAAACAATTATTGTAATTGAGGTAGGAGGATAACTCAATGGCTGATTATGAAGCAAAATTCACTCGACTGGAAAGGTATGCTCCAAATTTTATATATGATCTTGATAGTAAAATAAATCATTTTTACTCAGGATTAAAGTAAAATTATCTAAGGGAATTCGATTCTTGTGAGTTAAAAAGTTTTGAAAAACTTTTTTGATTTGTGGAGAAGGTGGAAATGGAGTTTTCTGATGATTAGGTGTTCTTTGAAAAACTATATAATGTGATGTTGAGGTGGAAGATGAAGGGGAATAACTGTTCAAAAAAGTATGATGGTAAGAAACATAAATTTATAGTTTCTGGAAATTTTGGTAAAAAACACACTGGGGAATGCCTTTTTAATTCTAGTAAGTGCTTTCAATGCGGTAAAATGGGACATAAGGCTCATAATTTCATTGAAAAAGATCAGGGTAGTGGTAAGATAAAATCTAATTTACAGTCAAAAAAATGTATCAAGTTCATTGAAATGGGTTATTATGCAAATGAGTGTCTGACGAAGAACTCAAATAATGGAATGCATCCAGACTACAAGCAGAAAGGGGAGGTGAATTCTTTTACAACTACTTCAGCAGATGTTGGGCCATCCAATAAATTAGTATCACCTCCAGGGAGCTTATTATTTTTCAAAAATTGTCTTGAGTTCAGGGTACCATCAGTTGAAAGTAAAGGAATCAGTAATTCCAAAGAATATATTTCATACTAGATATGGACATTTTTAATTTGTTGTTATGCCTTTTGGGTTAATGAATGAACCTACTATATTCATGGATATTATAAATATAATCTTTAGTGAGTTCTTAGAGAAGTTTTTGGTTGTTTTTTTGATGATATTTTGGTATATTCTAAAAGTAAAGATGAGTATGAAAGTAATTTAAGGGTTGTCTTGAAATCCTTAAATGAAAAGAAACTGTTTGTGAAATTTAATAAGTATGAATTTTGGTTACAAAAATTTCATCCCCTGGTCACACTGTTTATAAATATGGCATAACTGTTGATCCTGCTTAAACAAAAGTTGTTAAAGAATGGCCAAGACCCACAAATATAACCAAGATTCATAGTTTTCTTGGTTTAGAAGGTTATTACCGGATGTTTGTTGAAAAGTTTGCATGGTTATCTAACCCACTGACTAAGTTGACTTGAAAAGGTTTTAAGTTCATCTAGACAAAAGAATGTGATGAATGTTTTTAGGAATTGAAAAGAAGATTGGAGAATTCTCTAGTTTTGGAAATTCCTTCTAGAAATGGTGAATTTTTTATATATAGTGATGCTTTTTTGAAAGGACTTTCCTGTGTCCTAATGCAGAATGATCAGGAAATTGATTATGCTTCATGTTTGTTGAAAATTCATGAGTTAAATTACCCTACACATGATTTGGAATTAGCTACTATTGTTTTTGTGTTAAAAATTTGGAGGCATCATTTTTATGGTGTAAAGTGTGAAATATATATTGATCAAAAAAGTTCTAAGTATATATTCACTTAGAAATAATTAAACATGGGAAAGAGGATATGGATGGAATTAATCAAGGATTATGATTGTTGAAAGGCACTGTTGCAGGCGCTTTCAAATGATGTTCAGTTTTGGGTTACATAGGTGCATCAGAGTGGATGACCAAGGTCATCTCTTAAAGGAGGAAGAAAATTAAAACTACTTCTTAAAGGTATTATAAAAATAAAATAAAATAGAATAAAAACACTACTTGAAAGGATGTGGATTGGGATGTCTTTTGATCCAATGCAATCTGCCTCACCATAGTGATCAATTCTTCTAACTTAGTATCAATCAAATGACTTTCAAGAGAAGGACTTAACTGATGTACTCCTCCGACATGCGATGTACCTTGATCACCAAAATATTGGGAGTTTTGGGCAATTTTGTCATTAAATACACATGCAGCTACTGGTGTCTTGTCCATCAATGATCCTCTAGCCGCATCATCCACCATGATTCTCTACATAGGTGTGAGTCCTTCATAGAAGTACTGGATGAGGATTTTTTCACTGATTTGGTGATGTGGACATCATGCACACTACTTCTTGAATCGCTCCCAGCACTCATACATTGAATCCCCTTGTTCTTGCCTGATCTTCAAGATATCCTTTCGAATGGAAGTGGTCCTTGATTATGGAGAAAAATATTTGCAAGAAAAGACATTTCAAACCGTTCCAATAAGTTACATCTTCCGGTTGTAAATAATACATCCAATCTTTCACAGCTCTATCAAGTGAGAATGAGAATGCTCTTAGTTTGATTTGATCTTCAGAAAAGTTTCTTGGTTTTAAGGTTTATAAAACAACACTATATTCTTTTAAATGTTTGTTTGGATCCTCACCAGTGAGGCCGTGTAATTTTGGAAGCAGGTGAATTAATCCAGATTTCAGTTCAAATTCTAATTCAAGATTTGGGTATGCAATGAAATTTAGTTGATAATTAATATCAGGTGCATCCAACTATCGAATGGTTCTATTAAGTTAATTTCCATTATTTTCAGCCATTGTTTCTTGTTTTATGTTGGAATTAGAAGTGTTTACAATTTCAATGTTCTTGGAGTGGAGAAATACTCCAACTATTTGGATGTTGATACTTCCCATAGACTGAGAATGTTTGATTCGAGCCCAAAGGCTGCGTTCAATCTCAGATTTAAGATCTAAGAGATCTTTGGGATTAGTTCATGTCATAAATCAAATAAAAATGAAAATAAGGAAAGTGAACTATAGTAAAATAAAAATGAGAAGTTTTAGTTGATGGTTCAAAAAGAAGTAGAAGAAAATAAAAGAAGAAGAAAATAAAAAATCAGATTGGGTAAAGAAGAAAGAAAGAATAGAGGAAGAGAATAAAATGTAAAATAAAATAAATACTTCTAAATGGTTGAAATAATTACTTGCCTCCTCGGAAACAGTGCCAATTTGAAAGGTGCTGTCGGGGGATCTTTCAAATGATGTTCAGTTTCAGGTTACTTAGGTGCAGCAGAGTGGCTGACCAAGGTCGTCTCTCAAAGGAGGAAGAAAATTAAAACCACTCTTAAAGGTATTCTAAAAATAAAATAAAAGAGAATAAAAATGTCACGACCTGTCCTCGGGGCCCGTGCCGTGACTACCCCAAGCCTGCCTTCCATAGGCCAGGGGCTGGCGACTAACACCAAAGGTGTAAATTCCAATAACTGGGAAGGCATTGCCTTTATAAAACATAATCAAATCCAACCAGAGTACAAGTGGAAGTAATACACTAAGTATAAAAGAAAGTGCTGAAAATTAAATGGGCCAAAATACAAACCCAACTGAGAAGTACAGCTACAACTGAATGAAAGTACAACAAAAAAGACAACAACTGGAAGATAGAAGCAGCTCCTGGGTCGTCCACCTCGGATCCTACCTGAAGGGTAGGTACATATAGCCTCCTCAATGATCTCAAATGACAACCTCCTTCGAGTACCGTCTCATCATGAATTCCTCCTCTGAGTAGTGACTTGTCGTGAGGTCTACCTCAGGGTACCGTCCAGTCCTTTTACACTCGATCACTGTCAGTGTTGTCCATCGTCTGCATCCAACACAATGAGGTGCGGGCATATCCCATGCATGGGTGAGTATAATGATACTCAGTAGGGACCCTGAGACCCTCAAGGTCTCAGTAATTCCAACAAGGATAACCACAAGAAGGATCTCAACAGATAACCCTTACTTAGGTATAAGCCCATACTTATACCTAAGTTATCAAGTAACCCATCTCAATCATGAAGAAACAAAAAGGTTATGAAATCAAAGGATAGCCACTTCTTTGGTATATTCCCATACATATACCTAAGTTATCAAGTGACCCATCTTAATCATGAGGTAAAAACAAAGGTCATTGACTCAGCTCAAACCCAGATTTTCATTATCGAAACCGCAACTGCTGAAGAGCTCCTCCTCTGTCGAGTACAGTGATCCTGTCATGACTCCAAGGTGCTGCTCACTAACCTTAGACTGTGGAGGTACTCCCCCTGTCGAGTACTGCGGGTCATCCACCCAAACAGAGTAGTGCTCCCCACCGGGGTCTTCCACCCAAAAACAGTAGTGCACCCCCCCTAATAGCCTACAGAGGTACTCCTTCTGTCGAGTATCGCGGGTCTGCCATCCAAACACAGTAGTGATCCCCGCTGTGGGTCTACCACCCAAACACATTAGTGCTCCCCACAGGGCTAGTCAAGTCATTCCGACTCGAATCAGACAAGCAGTCATCAGGTCTCATCCAGCTACAAGGTCTCCGTACTCCGTACGCTCCTCTCCGGGAGGATCTTTTCCATGAGATACTGGTCGATACTCCAAGTATCACAAAGTCCCATGAAGAAGTATCTCAAAGGACCACCTCGTCTAATGGGTCTCAACGCAACAGACAGTGCGTCAATCGAACGCCCGGTTTGTGAGTTATTAGCCTTCTAGTCCTAGGGGCCCGGTTGGTTTTGTGTACAAACCAACCCGACCATATCTCAACTGTACCCCAAACACTCATAGGGTATACTCAAAGGTAACGTTTCTCAACGAGATTACCAACGTCGCTGACGGTTCGTTAAACGGTTGTCCGGTCTGAATGTTGTCGGCTTTTCCGTTCCAGGGGCCCGGTTGGATTTCAGGTACAATCCAACCCTACCATATTCCAACTGAATCCAATCCTATGGTGAATTATACCAAAAGAACCGTCTCTACAAGAGGAATCCAAAAAAGTCGATGGAACTTCAATCAGACGTCCGAAGATCAAGTTATATGCATTTCCGCCCCGAGGGCCCGGTTGGTTTTGGGTTTGAACCAACCAGGTCATACCCAAAGTTCACCTAAACCTTGAGTGTAATATACTGAAACGACCGTCTCCATCTAAGGATCCCTACGCAATGGACGATACGTCGATTGGAGATCTGTAGCCCAAGATATGAGCTTTTAAACGAACTTGGTTCGAAAATAGGGGGTTTGGGCCCGGTCCGACCCGAACCAACACCCACTGGGCCGGCCCAAACCGGGTCGACCCGACCCAGTTGGGCACAGACCAGCCTGGCTGGCACAACCCGGTTCAGCTGGCGCGGCCCAGCCCGGCTGGCATGGCCCTGCCCGGCTGGCGCGGCCCTGCCCGACTGGCGCGGCCTGGCACTGGCGGCCCGGCCCGGCCGGTTGAGGCTTGCCCAGTGTGGATGAGCGGATGCCGCGGAGCGGGGGGGGGGGGGGGGGGGGAGGGGGGCTCGGGCCCTCGCGGCTAATTGCCACCGGCGGACCCAGCTGGCGCCGCCCCGCCGTCGTCCCGGGATCCCACGCGATCGTGGGATCCATCGCCTCGCCGCCGTGATGGGTCTTCTCCGACGGCGCGCTAGGGCACCGCCACCTCCAGGCAGCCGGACGGCTCCGGCCCCCGCCTCCAGTCGCCGGCGACACGCTCCGCCACACCGGCAACCCGTGCCGCCTTGAGGTTCCGCGGGCCACCGGAGTTTCTCCAGTTGTCCGATTCAACTTTTTTCTGCACCGACGGTCATCTCAGGTCCCGTACTTTACTACGAAGGCCTCAAATCACTATTGTGGTTCCGTTTCATCTTCGCCGTCAATTCGTGCACCAACAACAATCTGCGGAGGGTTGTCGAGCCATGTTCCTTCGGCCCACGCCCTCCGCATTAGGTGTTATCAATTGGCAATAATCATCACATGATTTCAAAAACTAAAAAGGAACAATTTTAATCAATTAAAATTGAACCTAATTCCCAACAATACTCCTATAATTAAATATTCCCATCCTAAAAATAAAAACATTCGCTGATCCACTTTTTAATGAGTTGATCTGCATTCTTTGTTTTGAAGGGAACAATCACGAGAATATTAACATTCTAAAATCAAACCCCTACCTCAAAATTGATGTCGCACGTCGTCGAGTCGCGGAAGATGAACGTCGCGGTAGTCGTGAATTGCTGAAGAACATTATTGATTCTGTAAACATCGAAGGAATAAGAAGAACATTGTCATTGGCATTGGTCTCCACAGTCGGCGTCTCATTCTTCGTCGGAGGGAGAACACTTTTCTTCTCTTGATCTCTCCACAAAAAACCTTCCAAAACAACGAAAGCCAAGACTAGAATAATAGCAAGCCTCTCCCATAATATTCCATTACCATGTTAATTCAAATTAATTCAAAAGAATCAATCCATTAATTAAGAGAGTTGGAAAATATTAATGGGAGAGAGGGGGAGGTGGAAAGGCTCCTCATATTAAATGAGGGGAGTTATCAAAGAATTAAATGAATGGGGTGTTAAAGGGGGGTTTAGGTAAGGTTAAGGGAGATTAGAGGTTGGGGTTTGTGTGGGCCCCACCTCACCTTAATCCTCACTTGGTTAGTTGGCAACTAGTGGTTACACCCAAACTTCCACACATATGATAGTTTAACTTCCATGATATAAAAATAAAATTGTTCAACAATTTTATTTATTTTAAACTAAATCCCCAAATAATAAAAATTCAACCCGCTTAAAACGCAACTGCGGTAAAGGACCCCTTAAGCAATTACCTACTCTGTGAGTTCATCGGTGCCCTCAGATTTCAATTCCGAGTACCGGTTCAAAAGATAGAAAACCCGCTCATTCGTTCACTGAACGTACCCGAGCTAATCTTCAGAAATTGTTTCCGGGCACATCGGGCCTTGAATTCAGGTGCCGTCAGAAACTGCGTACTCGTAAAATTCCAAATAAATTAAGAAAAAATTTCCTTTGAAATTTCTGAGACTTTACATTACTCCCACCTCAGGGATTTACGTCCACATAAAGCTACAACACACACTATAGAAAACAAAAGTGGTACTGAGCACGCTTCTGAGCCTTCTGCTACCATGTGCTCTTCTGGAGGTTCCCGTGTTGCTAATGAATGCACACTAGAGGAATCGACTATCCACGTAGAACCCGCTCCTGTCGACCCTTGACCTCTATTGGAACCTCTGTGAATGTCGCCCCGTCATCGATGTCCAGCTCCCTATGGTTGATGATGTGCGAAGGGTTATGCACGTATCTCCTCAGCTGAGATACGTGGATGACATCGTGCACCCGGTGCAACTGAGGTGGAAAGGTAAAGCGGTAAACAACCTCACCTACCCTGCTAAGGACCTAGAAAGGTCCGTTGAACCTTGGAGATAACTTGCCGCTTCGGCCACTTCTCCGTAGACCTCATCGAGGTGAGACCCGTAGGAAAGACATGGTCACCATCCTCGAACTTTAGTGGTCTTCGTATCCTATCAACATAGGATTTTGGCCTTCGCTGTACAGTCTTCATCCACTCCGTAATGATCTGCACCTTCTTCATCGTAGCTTGAACGATCTCTGGTTCTACACATGCTGATTCCATCACTATTCACAAAAGATATCTGAAACATGGCCATCTGCTATCTCGCCATCCCTATCAGCTGAAAATCAGTCCTCCTACTGAGCGCTTCCGAAACATTGCTACCCTTCCCAGGAGTATATACTATCTCTAAGTCTTAGTCCTGGAGGAACTGAAAACTGAAAACTCTTGCTGTCATGAGGCTAAGGCTAGCTGACTCAAGGGTGATCGGTCGCACCCTCCTAATCATGAATTTATCCTTGTGCTGCCTGGGTTTCCCTTTTAGCCGACCAAGGAAAAACCCCATCCCAACATTTTAGATAAACCACAACCTTTTTGCCTAATACCGTCAATTTGTGTATGAACTGTGATTGCCCAGTCCATACTCAAACTAACGTCGTAAGGTCTCGATGCTTCCACCAAGAGGTTCCAACCAAAACTCTCTCCTCAAGGGTCAGATCACACTGTCGGAATAGGTGTGATTACCGATTCTCCTCCCAAAGGTATCTCTATATGTGAGGATCAAGTAAACGGCTTAACCGGAAACTCTAGGTCTAGGAAAATATTCCTGGAAGGAAGGAATGATTGGTACCTATGTCTATTGATATGGAAGATCGTATTAGACACAGACCGTACCTCAAATCATTCCTAGATCCCCTGGGTCACACTCCTTGACCGCATGAAGCTACTCTCTTCCCCTGCCCTCCTATTCCCTGAGCCTGGCGGAAACTACAAAGTCGGGTGGTTGCAACATGTCAAAATGTTCACCACCCCATGCTGTTCTCCTAGATCTACTTCCACGTCTTCTGCCCTGCAAATTCATCTGTCCTTTTCACTTCCTCTTCTTGAAACATTTTACATGCCAAAGTTTGTAAGACTAACACTCGTTTCCTACTTTTCCCACTGCTAACCTTCACTGGCTACATCCACTCAGCCATGAATTATCAACTACAAAGGTTCTCTCTAACACCCTAGCATAAGTAGGAACGCATAGAGAAAGTTGTACTGACTCAGATGTCCTTTAGACACACCTCACTCAGAAGTCCGAGCCCTGAAGCACTGATCACATCGTATTCATCGAGTACCAGGAATGGTTTGGTACGTCCCGATGAATTCTCATCTACCGACATGTAATCCTGCCGAAGCTGTATAAGCTCTAGAAAACTCTCTACCACCTCCTCAAGCAAGTCCTCAGCCGCCTGTGAGTCGGGATCACCTCAGATCTTGAGGGATATCTGGTGCTGAAAAATAAGTAAGTCACTAAGCCTACATGTATCCTCTACCGGTACCGCCGGTAGTGTCTGCTAACCAACAGGTAGTAATATATCTGGAACACTACCCGATGGTACTATCTCAGGCATATGTCCACGTATCGAAGCCCCATCACTATACAGAAAAACCTCATGGTCTCTATCTGGAAAACACAAGTAGCTAAGATATCCATCTTCTCTACCAGTGGCTAAACTAGGCATATAACTCTAGAAATCGCCTCCATCCAGTCCACTGCTGCCTGGGAATCTGTCTCGCCTCGTAACCTCGGAGGCCTCTGCTGCTGGAACTCGTGCAACACGCTATGTCAGCATGAACCATCCACTAGTACAGCTGGTGGCATCTGCTTCCTAACATGTGGTGATACTACTGGTACACCACCCGAAGGTGCCAACATAGAAAGGGGCCCCCGCACCAGAGTCTCAACGTTCGATGGGCCATCATCGAGTACTCTCTTGGAACTCCAAATAACTGTCTGCGTGGAGACATGCTAAAAAGATGTGAAATGGTTAAAAATTTATACCTGGTGAGTTGACGTGGTTTGAGATGAAATGAAAACTTTTTGGAAACACACACGCAATCATTGTTTTCGTGCACTAAGTTGGAAATCAGTAGTCAGGGTCATAGTGTATAGATTCGTCGGCCGCTGTTCTAACACTGGACTCCCTGAACTGAAGACCACACTCGGTACCCTTAACACTATTACTTCATAGAAAGGAATGATCAGAGTCATGAGTTCTACGGTAGAACCGACTCCTCTGATACCAATTTGTCATGACCCATTCTTGGGGCCCATGCCGTGACTACCCCAAGCCCACCTTCCATAGGCCAGGGGCTGGCGACTAGCACCAAAGGCGTAAATTTCGATAACTGGGAAGGCATTGCCTTTATAAATCATAATCACATCCAACAAGAGTACAAGATGAAGTAATACACTATGTACAAAATAAAGTGTTGTAAAGTAAATGGGCCAGAATACAAACCCAATTGAGAAGTACAACTACAATTGAATGAAAGTACAATAGAAAAGACAACAGCTGGAAGATAGAAGCAGCTCCTGGGTCGTCCACCTCGGATCCTACCTGAAGGGTAGGTATAGATAGCCTGCTCAACGCTCTCGCCCGCCAACCTCCTCTGAGTACCGTCTTGTCGTGAAGTCCACCTCCGGGTACTGAATCGTCGTGAGGTCCACCTCCGGGTACCATCCAGTCCTTGTACACTCAATCACTGTCTGCGTTGTTCATCGTCTGCATCCAACACAACGAGGTGCGGGAATAGCCCGTGTAGGGGTGAGTATAATGATACTCAGTTGGGACCCCGAGACCCTCAAGGTCACACTAATTCCAACAAGGATAACCACAAGAAGGATCTCAACAGATAACCCTAACTTAGGTATAAGCCCACACTTATACCTAAGTTATCAAGTAACCCATCTCAATCATGAGGAAACACAAAGGTTATGAAATCAATGGATAAACACTTCTTTGGTATATGCCCATACATATACCTAAGTTATCAAGTGACCCATATAAATCATGAGGTAAACACAGTGGTCATTGACTTAGCTCAAACCAGGATTTTCATTATCGAAATTGCAACTACTGAAGATCTCATCCTCTGTCGAGTACAGTGGTCCTGTTATGACTCTGAGACGCTTCTCACTAACCTTAGACTGCTGAGGTACTCCTCCTTTCGAGTACCATGGGTCAGCCACCCAAACATAGTAGTGCTCCCCACCGGGGTCTGCTACCCAAACACAGTAGTGAACCTGCCTAATAGCCTGTAGAGGTACCACTTCTGTTGAGTACCGCGGGTATACCACCCAAACACAATAGTGATCCCCGCCGTGGGTCTGCCACCCAAACACAGTAGTGCTCCCCACTGGGCTAGTCAAGTCACTCCGACTCGAATTGGACAAGTAGTCATCAGGTCTCAGCCAGCTAAAAGGACTCCGTACTCCGTACGCTCGTCTCCAGGAGGATCTGCTCCATGAGATACTGGTCGATAATCCAAGTATCAAAAAGACCCATTAATAAGTATCTCAAAGGACCGCCTTGTCTAAGGGGTCTCAACGCAACAAACGGTGCGTCAATCGAACGCCCGGTCTATGAGTTAGTAGCCTTTTAGTCTCAGGTGACCGGTTGGTTTTGTGTACAAACCAACCTGAACATATCTCAACTATACCCCAATCTCTCATAGGGTATACTCAAAGGTACCGTTTCTCAATGAGATTACCAAATTCACTAACGGTTCATCAAACGGTCGTCCGGTCTGAAAGTTATCGGCTTTTCCGTTCCAGGGGCCCGGTTGGATTTCGGGTACAATCCAACCCAACCATATTCCAACTGCATAAAATCCTTAGGTGAAGTATATCAAAAGAATTATCTCTCCAAAATTAATCCAACAAAGTCAATGGAACGTCAATAAGACGTCCTAAGCTCAAGTTATAAGCATTTCTGCTCCGAGGGCCCGGTTGGTTTCAGGTTCGAACCAACCCGGCCATACCCAAATTTCACCAAAACCTTGTGTGTAATATACCTAAACGACTGTTTCTATCCAAGGATACCTACGCAAATGACGGTGCATCGATCGGAGGTCCGTAGCCCAAGATATTGGCTTTTAAAAGAACCTGGTCTGAAAATAGGGGGTTTGGGCCCGGTCCGACCCGGCCAAATACCCCATGGTTTGGCCCGAACCGGATCCGGACCAGCCCGGTGCTGGCGGCCCGGCCCAGCGTGGGCTGCCTGGACCAGCTGGTTGAGGCTCATCTAGCGCGGCCGAGCGGATGCCGCAGAGCAGGGGGGGGGGGGGGGGGGGTGCTCGGCCCCTCGCTGCTAATTGCCATCGGCGGTGCTAGCTGGCGCTGCCCCGCCGTCGTCCCGGGATCCCGCGCGGCCGCGGGATCCATTGTCTCGCTGTCGCGGCACAACCGCGGCGGGTCTTCTCCAGCGACGCGCTGGGGCGCCGTCGCCTCCAAGCGGCCGGATGGCTCCGACCGCCACATCCGGTCGCCGGCGCCGCCGTGATGGCGACCTGCACCGCCTTGAGGTTCCGCGGGCCACTGGAGTTGCTCCAGTGGTCTGATTCAACTTTCGTCTATGCCGACAGTCATCTCGGGTCCCGTACTTTACTGCGAAGGCCTCAAATCACTATTATGTTCCCCTTTCATCGTCGCCGTCAATCTGCGCACCAACAACAATCTGCGGAGGGTTGTTGGGCAGTGTTCGTTCGGCCCGCACCCTCCACGTTATGTGTTATCAATTGGCAATAATCATCACATGATTTCAACTACTAACGAGGAATAATTTTAATCAATTAAAATTGAACCTAATTCCCAACAATACTCCCGTAATTAAATATTCCCATCCCGAAAATAAAAACCTTCGCTGATCAACTTGTTAATGAGTTGATCCACATTCTTTTTTTAGAAGGGAACAATCACGAGAATATTAACATTCTAAAATCAAACCCCTACCTCAATATTGACGTCGCACGTCGTTGAGTCGCGGAAGACAAACGTCGCGGTAGTCGGGCGTCATGGAAGAATGGTATCGATTCCTTCGACATCAGAGGAAGAAGAAGAACATTGTCGTTGGCATCGGTCTCCACAGTCGGTGTCTCATTCTTTGTCGGAGGGAGAACACTTTTCTTCTCTTGAGCTCTCCACAAAAATCCTCCCAACACAACGAAATCCAAGACTAGAATAATAGAAAGGCTCTCCCATAATATTCCATTGCCATGTTAATTCAAATTAATTCAAAAGAATCAATCCATTAATTAAGAGAGTTGGAAAATATTAATGGTAGAGAGGGGGAGGTGTAAAGGCTCCTCATATTAAATGAGGGGAGTTGTCAAAGAATTAAATGAATGGGGTGTTAAAGGGGGGTTTAAGGAAGGTTAAGGGAGATGAGAGGTTGGGGTTCGTGTGGGCCCCACCTCACCTTAATCCTCACTTAGTTAGTTAGCAACTAGTGGTTCCACCCCAACTTCCACAATTAGGATAGTTTAACTTCCAAGATATAAAAATAAAATTGTTCAACAATTTTATTTATTTTAAACTAAATCCCCAAATAATAAAAATTCAACCCACTTAAAACCCAACTATGGTAAATGTCTCCTTAAGCAATTACCATCACTGCGATTTCATTGGTGCCCTCAGATTTCAATTCCGAGCACCGGTTCAAAAGATAGAAAACCCGCTCGTTCGTTCACTAAACGTACCCGATCTAAAGTTTGGAAATTGATTCCGGGCACACCGGGCCTCAGATTCTGGTGCCGTCAGAAACTGCGTACTCGTAAAATTCTAAAACAATTAAGAAAAAATTTCCCTTGAAATTTCATATACATTAAAAAAAACACTACTTGAAATTATGGGGGGGGGGGGTTATTTATCATTTATAAAACTAGAAGAAGTTTTTTGGAAGAAGATTTCATTTGTTTTGTTTTTATTTTTGAAATGAAGTTTGGTTAAAAAGACACAACACGAAGATGTTTTTTTAGACAATATTTAAAAGGCGAAATTTATCAAAATCTACCTCTTAACTCAATTATTTATCATTATGATTTAAATTAACATCCAATTTATTATGATCCCCTAATTTGTTAACCCTCAAACCCTATGGGAGTTAACTTAACCATAAAGATGAAATTACTTAAACCCTAGGATAGCTTCAGAACACACAATCGCAGTACCCTGCTTTGAATGATGTTCTAAGGATAACTTATGGTCAGTGGTTAATTATATCAAATATCCACTCTGGAAATGAGGATTAATTAAGTTTATGGATTATATTTTAACTCTACAAATTTATCTCATGTGTTCTTTTATTACCGATTAAGATTGCACTCTCACAATTTACACAACTTCTGACCTCGCATGTTGTTGTGTCAGTTATTCAATTTCTTTATTAGTTTCCTTTAAATTAAAAACTAAATTAATAGATCATATTAATTAAATTGTAGTAGATCATTGATTCAAAATAATTAAATGAAGAGGGTATATGATATATCAATCACTAATAAAACTACTCTTCCATGGGCGGTGTAGTCGTCGTAGAAACGTTTTGCACGTGCAAAGGTTTAGAAAGGGTAGAACCCAATAACATTTATACTATTGATTCCAGCCAAATTAGGAAGATATAGAAAAAAATATATTTGAACAAAATATAAGAGAAGAGAAGAAATAAAATAAGAACAAATAATTTTATTAAACAAACAAAAGTATTACAACACGAAGAAGAAGAAGAAGGCTTCGTCGAAGGGATCCTTGCTTCAAGATCTACCCTTATTGAAATGATTGGAGAATTAGAGTGGATCCACTTATCCTCTTCCATAAACTTCCCAATGCACGTACCAACCCCTACAAATGATAAAAACACTAATTTTTAGACAAGTGTGGAGGTTAGTTTTAAAGAGGTTTCAAGTGTGAATGGGGAATCTCATCCAAATATTTTAAGACAAATTTCACCACCCATTTGACCTCCAAAACGCATGAAAAAACTATTCTTTCATAAGAATGATTTGTGAGAAATTGGGTTGGAGAGCTCCTCTCAAAATATGGGCCTAATTCAAGCTTGGATAAATGAGTTATGGCCCAAATATAGAACCAATGTCCAATCTGGTGGGTCCAGCCCACCTTTGCCTTCTTGGTCCATTTAGTCCAACCAAATGAAAGATTTAGATCCAATGTCCAGAAAAAAAGTTATAGAAAATTAAGTGAGGAACACTATTACAAAATTTAAGTTCAAATAAGTCATATTAAAATATTTATGCATGAAATACTACAATGCATTTGAAAAGTGTAAAACTGGAATTTTCATCAAATTTTCAAATGAGTGATCTAATCCCAAATATTTCATAAGTGAACATATTTAGCACAATGTGAGGAAATTATTTCATTTATTATCAATAAAATATTCAACAAAATAGCGTTTTATCAATTTCACAAATTCATTACCATTCGGGAATGAAACATAATGTGGCCCATGCTTTGAGTTGAAAGAGTAATGCTATATTAACCATGATATGTTTGGAATGATATCCTTTGGTTTTTGATTTGATGAATTTTGGATTGGAAGTTGTTGGTGTAGGGAATTACTCTATTTTTTTAGGTGGTAGTGAAATCATCTCTACCAGAAATAATTAAGAAAGTGTAGAAAGAAGATAGCAAGTTACAGAAAAAGGTAGATTTGGTTCGTAAGGGTAAGTTACCTGAATTTAACATTGATAAAGGCCGTGTTTTGAGTTTTAGAAAGAGATTATGTGTGCCTTGTGATTTATTTTTGAAGAAAGATTTGTTATGTGAATCTCACAGTTCTCCATTTTTAGTTCATCCTGGTAGTACTAAGATGTAGAAAGATCTTTGGGAGTATTACTGGTGGGATGGAATGAAAAGAGATATTACTGAATTTACTATGAAGTGTTCGACTCATCAATAGGCTAAAGAGAATGACAGTTACCAAAAGAGATGATTCATAATTTTCCAATACTAGAGTGGAAATGGGAAAATGTGTCCATGGATTTCATAGCGGGATTACCAAATACTTCTCAAGGTTACAATGCAATCTGGGTTATTGTTGATCGATTGACTAAATATTATCATTTTCTTTATATTCAGGATACTCTATCTCTAGATCAACTTTATCAATTATATATGAAAGACATAGTCTGGTTAAATGGAGTTCCCTCTCCATTGTATCTGATCATGATCCCATGTTCACTTCTAACTCTTGTAAGGGCCTTTATAAGTCGTTGGGTATTGAATTAAATTTTAGTACAACTTTTTATACACAATTAGATGAGCAGTTAGAATGAACAATTTAGACTTTGGAAGATATGATATGTGCTTGTTCAATGGATTATCAGGGAATTTGGTACCAAAATATTTCTCTGGTTGAGTTTTCTTATAATAATTATTTTCATTCCAGTTCACAATTGACCCCATTTGAAGCATTATATGAAAAGATATATTGAACTCCATATTTTTGTGATAAAGTAGGTGAAAGGAAGTTGATGGGACCAGAATTGGTAAAAGAGATGGAAGAAAAAGTTCAGTTGATTTAGAAGCACATGAGAACAGCTCAGAGAAGACATAAAAGTCATGCGGATAACCAGAGGGAGGATCTTTATTTTGAGTAGGTGATCATGTCTTTCTCAAAATTTATCCATGGAAAAGTGTGATTAAATTTGGTAAGAAGGGAAAGATGAGTCCCAGGTTCATTGGACCCTATGAAATCATAGAGAAATTTGTATTAGTTACCTACAGAGTGGATTTACATCCATGTTTATCCCAGGTACACAATGTTTATCATGTTTCAATGTTGATAAAACTGGATCCATTTCATGTTTTGAGTCCATAGATAGTTTAGTTGAAAGAGAATATTTCTTATGAGAAACAACAAGTCCAGATTCTTGACCGCATAAAGAAAGTGTTGCAGAATAAGGTAATTCATCAGGTAACAGTTTTGTGGAAAAACCATATGGTTGAAGAGGCAATATGGTAATCTGAAAATTCTATGAGTGATAAATACCCCCACCTATTTGATAAGTGAATAAAATTTCAAGGACACAATTCCCAAAAAGGGGAATAATGTAACAACCCAAGTATTTATAGAATAATACCTTTTTATTTTCTATTAATATTTATAAATAAGATATTAATTTCACATTAAAGGGATGATTTTTTTGATAACGTACTTGACATGAAATAATGGGTTTCTCCAAAATCTTATTTTGCACACAATGTTGAGTTATACTGAAAAATAATACAATAATAATATTATTATTTTAAATGGTAGCTAATGCCAAGCCATTGTATTGGAGAGAAAGAACATAATTAACTATATTATGATTTTATATATTTTCTAAATATTTTTTTCATTTTTCTAATGAATATTAGAGGCTTAAAATGAGAATGAATACAATTTTATGTATAAAATACTTTAATATTTTTAAAAGGTCATTTTAACGCCTTTTGACGAAGAACCCTTTTTAAAAATAGTTTTTGTCACTTTTATATGTTCTACTTGAAAAAATAAAATTCTTCTATTGAAGAGGGACATTAAAATTTACTTTGGATATTTTTTTTTGTAATTTTCTGATAAATTTCATTTTTTAAATGAATAGCGAAAAAATATCGCATTTTAAGTCAAAACAGTCTTTTTATCTAATTTATTCATATAGTTATGTTATAATTTTAATTAGTTTTAATGTGTAATTGGATAATGTTTTCATCATTTAATCTAATGTTGGTAATTTGAAGTACTTTCACATTTAAATTGGAGATAAACACATGTCAATCTTTTGGTAGTTTTTACTTCTTGAAAACACCCTTTTTGGTTTTCACAACTGAAATTAATTTTAAATTAATTACTACAATTTTTGTGTTTTGAATTTAGAAAAATTTATTCCATATTTGGAATCCTAAAGTATAAATTTTATAAATAGATACCTTTTATTTTTGGACATTATGAATAGTAACTTCAGTAATTATTTTTATTTACCATGGTTAAAGGGTAAATCAGGTAAATAAGGGTAAAAATAATTTTATAATAATATAAAACTACCATAAAACGTGTCTTAATACTATTTAATGAGTTATTTCTAGCCCTGAGCATCCTTAGGCCAAAAGTTTGGCATTTGGGAACCACTTGGGAGTGATAATGAAATGTTATAATAATTAATTTAAAGTAAAGAGAAAAATAACAAAAACATGTATCTTATTTCTAAGAATTTTTTTATATGGGGTTATATAAGTGATATTTTCACACTATACATAGTAATTAGAAAGGTAAAAATATTTCCTACATCATGATATTTTATTTATAATTTTTAGATATTAAATAAATAAATTTAATTATGACATAATGATGATGTTGTGATTGCTTCATTAATAAATGATTGAAATAAATGATATTATAAATATTAAAATAAATAATATTTTTCATAATTAATTCAATTGAAGAATTATCTAGGTTAATATGACATGTTAGGATTGATTTAATGTTTTTTCGAAGGAATTGTGTTGTTATGAATATTTTAAAATGTCAAGTATGAATAGTGTTCAAAATTGACATAATTCATAACTTAAAATATAAAATAGTTTATTAAATTATATTAAACTAATAAAAATATAATATTCATCCAAGTGGTTACTATAAGTCTAAATATATCATAAATTACTTATTTTGGTTCGTTTTACATGATATGGTAATTAAATTAACCCACAATGTGTAAATAACATGATATCACTATAAGATTAAAAAGTGTAAAATAAGGGTTAAACCAAAAAATATAAGGATAAAAAAATATTCAAAACATGTCTAAAAATTATTGGATAAAATTTATTCGAACCAAAATCATATTATTTTATATTTAAATGAGTTTTGGACAATTTTTAATCCAAATTGATTTTATAATAAATTAACATTTCAAGACTTTCCTAAAGTGCCCCTCCTCCCTCTTATAAATGGCTACCATCTCTACCCCTTACTAACTACTATCAAGCCCCTTGTATCATTCAAATTATACTCAAATAATCTCACAACATCCATCCATTCATCCTAAAAGTATTAACATGGGCATAAGGCAATTTAAGAAATCCTTTTGGCTCTAATCAAAAGACGTTACTCATTTTAGAGGTAGCGTCTTATCTCAACTTCATTTCTTTTATTTTCACTCTTCACTCCCTATTATCTAAATATTATTTGATTACATAACAAAACCAGTATCCTCAATATAATAGGATGCTGGAATGAGATGTAAACAAACTACACATACACACACCTCCATCTAATGGATATGAACATACTGTTTCAGTGTACGGAGAACTACTGCCTCACGAAACGTTGATTGTTCATTTTTTTCATACCTCCTATCATAGTGGCCATTATGATGGAACTATATTTATATATGACATATATTTTATTTAAATTGTCTTTATAATTCTATAATTTTTATTTACAACATACCTTTATGCTTTCTATAATGTGTTAATATGATAATTTCATTTGAGGAAGTGTGGACTACCTCCCCCTCAAAGTTATATGACTTTTTCATGACATACATAGAACATATAAAGGATATAGTTAATGAAATTATGTAACATATATAACATAGATATTATAATATAATAATAATATACCTATGTATAATTTTGTTTTCATTCCTTTAATATGACAAAGAAATAAAAGTAGCGTTCATGCGTACGTACGACCTACCATCTCCATGAACAGTGCATTTATTTTATTATCTCAGAATGTTATAGAGTATTATAAATACATATATTTATATATACTGTATATATATGATATTTAAATCATGATACTATTTTGGAGATAATTTATTTTTTACCACATGGATAATTTGTAATTATAACAAGTTCATTTTTGACTCAAGTACCAAACATCGACAAAATGTATGATCTGAACTAAAATAATTAAAAAATTTCTATAACATGGTAATAAGTGATATAAAAATAATAAAATTTAAAAAGGTTCTAAAGAAAGTAGAAATTAACCTAATTTTATTATTCAGGAAACTAAAGAACGAATGGGACAAGGCAAATTCAAGGAAAGGGACTTCGTCTCAATCTCTGTTCATTGAGGAATATTTTGGTTTATACATGACCTTATTTTATACGGTGTATAATTATACCCTTTTAATTTTAATTTCATTAAATAGTTTTCAAAAGGAATATTTTCATTACGAATTTTTTTACTAAACGACAAAAGGAATGTTTCTTTTTAACGTATGCGGTGACAATGACCTTTCCACCTTCGTGAGAATTATTTGATATTTGGATTCCTCTAGAAGACATAATGTTTTTAAAAATAAATGTAAATACCATATTCCTTTTTGGGTATTTCAGTATTCAAAATGGTTTTTATAGTGGATTGATTATATCAATATCTTGTAATGTTGTCCTGTGATTGCAATGTAGAAATGTTATTTTTTCCTTTATGCTTGTTCATGTGTTATAATTATGTTATGGTTATTGGGAATTTCTTATGTATATGGGTGGTTTTGTGATAAACCAAGGGAGGGTGAGCCTGAGATAGCTCTCTAATGCATTGGGTAATATGATAGAGGTAAATATTAATGTTTCTCCTAAGATATTTAGGGAATATACTCTGATAGGTATTCCGAACTTAACCTTGAAGGTTACTCCATTTTTAGATGTAAAACCAACAAGGTAAGTATGTTATGGATTACACAAGTTACCTTTATGATTTATGATTTCTATGAGTTATTCATAAATATTGTGATATCATGAGGTATGTTAAAGAGCTTTTTTTCTATAAATAAAAAGTATTATTTCATTTAATTGTATATATTCCTGGAATAATGTTTTATTTCCTTATTTTATATCCCTTAGAGAGATTTTTATGCTAATCCCATGTTTTTTGAAATATTTTTCACATGGTATAAGGAAGGGTAAGAGAAAGGACCAAATCAAGAATATTTTTATCAATAAAATAATTCTTGTTTTATTTAAAGAGTTTTATTATTGTGAAAAAATTGGATATAGTAAATGTGTCTACTTTTTAATTTTTGAGATCTAATGTAGTAGTTATGGCCTAATTCTATAAAACTATAAACCTGAAAATATCATCAATGTGAATTCTTGACTTAACTCAAGATTATGTAATGTTTATGGCTGGGTACTTATAGAGGGTGCTTCTAAAAGCTTGTGAAGAGCTTATTTAGTGATTGGGGAAACCTTTGGGGGGATAAATATATGAAAGGGTAGAGTAACTTCATGTGAAAAGGGTTTTTAGTAAATATGAATGAGAGTATGGGTGGGTTTAAATAACAAAACAAAGGGGAATTCTTTATTAATTTCTAAGCATTGGTTTTAGACTCTATATCATTAATTAATCTAATAAACAAACCATACCATGGTTTTTTCCATGTTTTTGGACAAATAATAGTTTATTTAATTAATTTATAAGTCCATGAACATAAATCATTAATATAAAACACTTGGTGTAGTGGAAGTGAGTCATGTTTATAAAGAATCATTTTTAAAAACTTTAAATATAATATATGTTTTGGTGTATTAATTATGGGTTTATTAAATTAATCAAATAACATAAAAAACAAATTATTTTAAAGGTAAAAAATTATTTTGTTCATGGATAATCTTTATTGAATTTATTACATCACTTTTGGTCTTTTATGATGTCATACGACACACAATATATTTATACTATCATTAATTTTAACCTAAAGATATTATGTCTCCAAAAATTATGAAAAATTAACCATTGTCCAATATCACTATTTTTATTTTAAAAATAATATTTATTCCATCAAAAAAAATTCTCAAAATATTATAAGTTAAAATTTTAAATTAAAATAGTAATTTATTAAAAAATACTTGTTTTTTTAACAATAACAGTTTTTATGAACCATATAAAAATTAAATTGGACATTGAAAAATTATATTATAATTCATAATTAATAAATATTAATTTATAATAATATTTTATTAACATATCATTTTTTTCAAAAATTCTTGATTTCATGAAAAAATGGGTCTTGATTCAAAATTTATATTTCCCAAAAATACATTTCATGATTCATCATTTCAAAATCTAATTTTTATCAAAATAACTAGTTAATCATTTGAAAAATAATATAAAAAAGCGGTAAATATAATAATTAGTTTATTAAAAATTATAAATATAAATTCAAACTATTAGGGTCAAGATACATATCCATTTATTACACCATCGAATTCCTTAAGGGTAAAGAGTGTGATAGTTAGATTTTCATGGAGTGGTTCAAAAAACATTATTTAGGACATGATCTCGATGAGATTGAACCTCTACTACTAATTGATTCATTCATGCTTTAGTTTTTAGATGTCAACTTGGTCTTGGTCAAGGGAAAATCCTAGTGATGTTGTCTCCATTGGAAGCTATAATAAATCTGATTGCTAGGGTATGATCCTACCAGTCGAGGCCATCACTTCCTTTGTCTATGTCAAATAGACTCTATCATAACCCTTAATATACTAATAATAATGGTCACTATACAATGACTATATTTTCAATGGTTATGATTCTTAATGGTATATTAAATTTGATAGACCGTACAACGGTCAAAAAATAACTAAATTAGTGCATGTGTTTTATATGACTACATTACTTGATAATTCATTTATTCATTATAAAAGGAATTTCATTTATAAAAGTTTAGGGAATTAAATTATTACCCCATTCATAAATTCCACCCTTGAAAAATTTCATTGCACACTATAAAATAGATTAGGGAACTTCTGTTTCAATGCCTCATTCAGTTCCCATGTCACTTGTGGTTCTACCACAACACATTAACCTAGTGTGTTGTCTTGTTTCATCAAAATTTGTCTCTATAATCTATGATATTCACTAGCTTCTCCCCGTATAAAATATGATTCTCCAATGGTACCAAATTTTGATTTAGTACGTGTGAGGGGTTTTTTATGTACTTATTTAAGAGCGATACATAGAACACATCATATACTTAAGATAGGTTAGGTGTGAGTTCTATTCCTTAGGTCACCACTCCATTCTGATCAAGGATCTAAAAGGGACCATTTTATATAGAAATAAGATTTTCATTCTTCAAAAACCTGATGAATTTCTTACAAATCTTTATATAAAGGAATATTTTATCTCCAACCTCAAACTCCAGGTTTTATCGATGATTGTCTATATATATTTTTTGTTGACTTTATAAAGATTTTATATGATATTTAATGGCTTGTACCTTCTCTATCAGCTCTTGGATAATATTAGGTCCCATTAGCTTCTAATATTCAACATTATCTTATCATGTCATATTTCAACACCTATTCCCATACAGATTCTCATAGGGTTCCATTTGAATGCTAAAAGGAAAATTGTTGTTATACGAGAACACCACTAGGGGTATGTGTTGGTCCCAATATCCTTGGAAATCCATTAAATATTATATCAGCATATCCTCCAGATTTTGAATGGAACTTTCATACTAACCATCCATCTGAGGGTGATAAATAGTGATGAATTTTAGTTCCTTATTCAATGCTTTCGGAAGGATTATCCAAAACCTTAATGTAAAACTCAAATATTTATTAGATAAAATATAATGTGGAAATCCAAGAAGTGTTACCACTTACCTTATGTTTATTTTGGAGAGTTGGTCAATAGAGAAATATTCCTTGATAACAATGAAATGTTTTGACTTGGTAAGGTGATATAATACAGCCCAAATGACTTTATTTTTTTAGGTTTCCTAGGGATTCCTACAACAAAATACATGGTTATGTTTTAACATTTCCATACTTGTGTGGGAAATGGTTACATCCTACCCTTACAATTCTTTCATCCCACCATGGCTTGTTGGAATACAAAGTAGTGAGATACAAACTCCAAAATTACCCTCTTCATGTTATCCCACTAAAATGTTTGCTTCAAATATCTATACACATTATTACTTCCTAGATGAATAAATAAGGATGATCTATACACATCATACATACATTCCCTTTTTAGTTCTGGTTTTTATGGGACATATATCTAGGTTCCAAACCATATAACTCCATATTCATGAAAGTTGAACTCCCGAATATTCACTACCATATTCTATACCAACTCATCATCTATCTAGGCCTTCTTGACACTCTAATGAATGGAAGATTGAGTATTAATTTAAAAGAGGTTGGATGAATATCATTTTATTATTCCCATTTCCATCCTTTTCATATTTTAGATGAATGGATCCCTTTCAATCCACATCATGGATAGAGTTATGGGATTCTTTATACTGAGAGAATATGCCACTTGGTTTTCATTTCAGGGACATTAATAAATTGAAAAATGCAATCCTTGATAATCTCTAACCACCTCCATTGGTTCATATTGAGATCTTTTTGTGTGAATATATACTTGATGATTTTATGATATGTATATGTCATACTATTTGTCATGACAATCCTTCACCAACATGAGAGAAGGGAAAAAATATTTCCAGACCCTTCCTTCTTCAAGTTGAAGGAGAGAGAATGACCCCTAAGACCCGCCTTCAATAGGTCCCGGAGTGGTGACTAGCACCAAGGGTATAAAATCACACACAAAATGGAATGAATTACCCTTTTTATTTAATAGGATTGGGAGAAAAGATAGTAGATCCCAACAACACCAAAACTGGAGGAAAAAGTAAATCCAAATGCAAACCATTCGCATATGCATGTCCAAAAGTAAATGCTACAAAAGTACCAAAAAACCCCCAAAGGAAAGTACCAAGAAAAAGAAAAATGACAACAACAACTATCCCAAGGTCCGAACTAGTATAACCCTACACGATCCTCGAAGTCCTCCTGGAAACCTGAAAATAGTTTATATACGTAGGGTGAGTATACAAGAATACTTAGTAGGGAAAACCCAAATCTCTCATGTGCAAGTGGGGATGAATTATAATGCCCCGTGGAAATGGAGAAAAACTGAGGCACCTAGCAAGGATTCTATCCACCAAACCTCACCAAGGAACACTCCCCAAATAATGCAAGTCAAGTAAAGTAATAGTAATGGTACATCGATATTTGGGTACCCCATGCCACTTTCCCACTGGTTATTGAAGACATCCTACGTGTCAAACCTCTCTCGCCATTCTCACTATAGTCCCACTACCATCCCCCACCCGCACACACCTGGGCCATAACCACCCATAACCACACTCTCAAACACCTGTTCCAAAACAACTACTACCACACCTGAAGAAACCTAAGCCTCATCCCGAAGACACTTGGGAAACAACCTTCCCACACACACCTGGGCCAACCACCACAACTACCCTTCCCGAATAATATTGTGCTATAATGGACCTCAGGCTATCACAGCCTTCCTGAAGGATCTTGGGCTACTCGGGAAAGGGAGCAGAAAAGGAGATAATAACCAACCACTCATAGGAGTGTTGGAAAACACACCATTCCCCATTAAATGGGGGTGTTCGGTACAAATTACTCAACTTGGGTGTGGCGTGAATAAGAAACATAAGAACTAAAATTATATATATAGGTAACAAGCACTCATCCCAACCTAGGGGTTCCAAACCACCCCAACACAAACACTTTCATTACTATTCATTTATAAGAAACACCACAGCAACAACCATGTCACAAATCATTCCCAGAATCCAATTTTCCATTTAATCTGTTCCTATTTTCATATTCAAGTGATTCCATTTAAGTAATTATGCACTAATGGGCAACTAACAAGAATAACCACGATCCAAGGAAAGGAAAATATCCAAACAAAAACTTAATAATTCACACACGGTTCTCTTGTAAAGTCACTACAACAAATGGTATCTTTGAGAAACCTCAAAGTACTGGAATAAAACCAAGCCTCAAGATACATCCCCACATGGCCTCAGATCCCCAAACCAACAACTTCACCACAACAAAGGATCCCATCCCCATCCACGTCACTTCCCAAGCATCAACTGTAAACATCACCAGAACAGAGTAAGAGAGTTTTTCAAATTTGATTATGCCATTAATTTAGTTCTGTCTTTCCGTTTGGTTAACCGGGATGATCACACAAGGATTATTATTCATTGGGAATCCATTTAATCAACTGAGTTTACATGATTAACTAGTTTCCATATTACATCCATTCAATCATCATAGAGGCCAGGGTTCATTAGTGTGCAAAGAAGGACCACCAACGACCATGATTTTCAGTGGACGTAAGCCCGTATAATCCACAAAATATAAAGAAAGATAAAAGAGCACAAAATCATCATCAAACACACCCCTCCATTCTTTAAAAGATTGTTTATTATCTTAATTAAGTTTTGGTTTCATCCATCCCTATAGAAATAATAGCATACCCACCCTACATGATACATAGTAAAGAGAGACAAAGGAAAACCCTACTTGGATGATCAAGGATCAAAGTTTTTTCCTCAACGTGCCAAGAACTGGGGATGCTCGGCTTATAAGGGAGAAACTATGGGGACTCCGGGGGTGAGTAAGAAGGCTCCAGTACAGGCGCAGTACTAGCCTATGGAAGGGGAACTCCAAATGCACCAAGGGGAAGAACAAACCCAAACAAGAAGAAGAAGAATGAATTCCCATGCGATAAAAAGGTGAGATCCTGGAGTTACAAGATATTTAATTTTGAACGACTTTAAAGACGGTTCGTGGTTTCACCATGCGGTTAGGTGGTAACACATGATGGAGTTAATTGTAATTTAATAATTTCCATCAGAGAGGTGTCCATAATGGTTGAGGGTTAAAGGATTTTCTTTAAATAGAGGAAAACACGCGTGATAGGGGAGGAACTGGAAAGTACGGGGAACAGGTGTGAAACCAAGGAAAAACCACACATTTTGGTAAGTTAAGGGTTTCCCAGGTCTTAGGGAATTCCATACATCATTTATTAGATTTAAATGGCTTTGAATGGGGGTATTAAATAATTTTTACGTCAAAAGATATGTTGTAGGAGTGGAAGGAGTCAAAAACCGGAAAAAGAAACAAGGGTGGGACACCGTAATCAGTGCCAAGGACATGGTGCCACCCTCACGATGCCACCCACATAGTACCAAGGACATGGTTCCACCCACACAGTGACACTGTCATAGTTCCAGCCACACGGTTCCACCGTCCCGGTGCTTCTATAGGCGGTGCCACTGTTTCGGTGTGAGACCGTGACCAGTGCCACCGTAAGAGGTGCCATCGTCTCAGTGTGAGACCATGACCGGTGCCACCGTTTTGGTGGAACCATTTGATGGAACCTAGTTTTTTTTGGAAAACTCCTTAATGAGCCACTTCTCGGGCCATTACATCAGATACCACTCAAACTATTCTAACCCTCGAGAATTAAAACCATACCTGAAGAAAAGATAGGGGTCCCAACAACCACCTCGAATGATACCTCTCAGGAGTTAACCTCATTAACATCTGGGAACACATCTCCCTCATGTAACCACATAAAAATTCAAAGGTCATTCTGTCTAGTCATATGGGTTAGGGAGTCCCTTCTTCCATGTCAAGATACTATCTGATTTGGGTGGCACTGACTCGCCCACATGGGTTTAACTGCTTCCAACCTAATGCGTCTTAATTAGGGATCTGTTTTTTCCCATCCCATAGTCTGGACTCTTCACACACACTAAGATAACAAGGAAAACAACATATTTCATAGTTAACAAGGTAAAGCACTTCATCACAGACAAGTACAAAATAAAATAGAACAACCCTCAAAACAACTCTGGGTATTGGGCGTGCATCTGTGCCTCCCTTTCCTAGGTACTCTCCTTGAGCCCACTATGCATCCATAAAACTCGAACCAAAGGGATGGTTCATCAATGAAGCACTTTATAATCACGATTCTAGATCCTCATTGGTCTTTCTACAAGCGTCACGTTGTCCTCAATATCCATCTTTCCCCAATTGAGGACGTGTGAATTTTCGTGTAGATACTAACGAATATGGGAGATGTGGAAAATGTCATGGATCCTTTCCAAAAGAGGTGGTAATGCCAGCTGATATGCCACCTCTTCGACTCTCCCCAACAATTCGAAAGGCCCGATGAACCTAGGAGAGAGCTTTCTCCCCTTGCCGAACCATCGCTGCCCATGTCGAGGGAAAACTTTAAAGAACACATGGTCTCCAACCTCAAACTCCAAGGGCCTCCTCCTATTATCGGAATATGACTTCTACTGGTCCTGATCTGCCTTAATCCTCTCCCATATAATCTGAACCTTATTCGTTGTGCTCTACACCACTTCCGGTCCAAGAACACCTGCTTCCCCAACCTCTATCCAACACATGAGTGAGCGACATGGCCTTCTGTACAATGCTTCGAATGGAGCCATGCCAATGGAAGAGTGATAGATATTGTTGTAATAAAACTCTACCAGAGGAAAGTGCCATACCCATGATCCCCTAAAGTCCAAAACACATTTTTGTAGCATATCCTCCAACATCTGGATGGTTCACTCTATCTTCCCATCTGTCTGGGGGTGGAAAGCAGTGCTAAGGCATAGCTGGGTGCCAAAAGAATGTTGCAATCCCCTCCAGACTCGGTAGGTAATCCGTGCATCCCTATCCGAGACTATGGACCTAGGAACTCTATGAAACTGTACTACCTTGTCTACATATCTCCGTGCTAAGGCATCCACCACACTCGACTCCTTAATCACCATGAAGTGAGCTGACTTCATCAGCCGGTGTACCACTACCTAGATAGTATCACATCCTCCTTGAACCCTGGGTAGTCCTGTGATGAAATCCATCAAGATGTCATCCCAAATCCACTCAGGGACATCTAAAGGCTGTAACAAACCTCCTGGGACATGATGCTCAGCCTTCACCTACTGACACACGAAGTACCTTGCCACGAACTCCACCACTGCCTGTTTCACCCCAGGCCACCAAAACTATTCCCTCAGGCCTAGGTACATCTTGGAAACTCTATGGTGTACCACTAATAGTGAGTCATAGAACTCATGTATAACTCCCTCGAGCATAATCTCTTGGAAAAACAACTTCCCTCATAAAAGAATCTGATTCTGACCATCCTCTGACCACCCTTCCAGAGTATTCCTTGGTTAACCCGATCGAACGTCACTTCACTCTCTATGTATCCCCACTGAGACTCCTCTGTCTGCCTCAGTAGATAGAACTAAACTGTCATCTAAAACAGACAACATCTACCACCATCCTCCCTTACATCCAGGTGTAGGGAAACCAACTCCTCCATTTCCTTCCAAGAATCCACAGATTCCTGAATAGCTTCCCTCCGGGATTTTCAGCTCAAGGAATCAGCCAAAAAATTCCCCTTACCTTCAGTGTAAGATATATCGATGTTTTAGTCCTGAAGAAACTCCACCCACCTTCTTTGTCATGAGTTCAGGTCTCACTAAGTAAAGATATGCCTCAAACTCTTATGATCTGTGAAGACCACAAATTTCTCCCCGATGAGGTAATGTCACCAAAACTTCAATGTGAACACTACTGTTTCAAGATCTAGGTCATGGGTGGAAAGTTATGATCATGAGGACGTAACTACCTAGACCCATAAGATATCACTCTCTGCTGCTGCATTAGCACACACCCCAGCCCAAGTCCAGAAGCATCACAAAACACCTCAAACAATAGCCCTACTTCTGGTAACCTCAACACTGGTGAACTAACCAACTTACCCTTTAGATAACTAAAGGAATCCTGGCACTACTCACTCCATGAGAAAGCATGATCCTTTCAGGTCAAGGCTGTCAGAGGAGCTGTAACGCGAGAGACGTCGGGTACGAACCTCTGATAATAGCCTGCCAGACCCAGAAAACTGTGAACCTCCGTCACATTCTTTGGTGCTTCCCAAGAAACAACCGCTTCAGCCTTTGATGGATCAACTACTACCCCTTGCTGAGACACCACATGTCCAAGGAAATGCACTTCTCATGTCATGAACTTACACTTGGAAAATTTCCCATAGAGCTGGTGGTGTCAAAGGATTTCCAAGACCATACTGAGGTGATTAGTATGTTCCTCCTCTGATCTTGAGTAGATCAAAATGTCATCTATGAATACAATGAAGAACTAGTCTAAAACTCATAGAAAAAATATTTCATGATCCCCATGAACACAGCAGGTGCGTTCGTAACGCCGAAGGACATGCCTACGAACTCAAAGTTACCATACTTGCACTTGAAAATAGTCTTCAGGATATCACTGTCCTTCACCCTTAACTGGTGATACCCAGACTACAGATCAATATTAGAGAACCAACCTACTCCACTCAGCTAGTCGAAGAGATTTTATATCCTCGGGAGGGGGTAACGATTCTTGACTGTTAACTGATTCAGTATTCAGTAGTCTATTCATAGCCTAAGACAACTATCTGCCTTCTTCGCGAACAAGACCGGAGCACCCCATGGTGATACTCTAGGTTGGACAAAACCTGTCTTCCTCAATTCTTTAATCTGAATCCGCAAATCCCAAAACTCATAAGGTTCCATCTGATAATAAGGCATGGAAATCAGATGGGCACTGGGTTGTAAGTCTATCCCGAACTCAACATCACATTAAGGGGGAAGAGTCACATCTTCCTCGGAAAAAATGTACAAGAACTCTCTAACAACTCTCGAAACATCCATCATCTCAGCATCCACTAATTCTTCTGAAAGCTCATCCAACATAGAAAGAAGAGGCTCCACATGCCATCTCCCCACCTAACAACTCTGTTCACCAATAAAATCCACACACATGCCATCCTCATCGGAGAACATGACTCTTCTTCAGAAACAATTGATAACAGTGTGCATAGAAAACAGCCAGTCGATGCCTATGATGACATCATATGGCTATATCTGCAATAGTAGAAGATCCATACTAGACTCGTGTAGCCCTATCATTAGTCAACACCCTCAGCAAACCTAAAACAAGTTGGTTTGACCAATTGGCATACTCAGCACCAGGGGCACTGGAAATCTCTCAGCGTCTAAACCCAGATCAGGGGCTAGACTGTGTGCAACAAAGGAGTGTGAAACTTCTCTATAAAACAAGGTAGATACAAGAGTGATAAAAAAGCTAACCGTACCTCGAATGACTTCCATCCCTACTATAACTGCTACCTCTGTGGCATGAAACTGCCCACGCCCAGGTCCACTGCCTCTCGGCTGTCATCCACCTCCCTGACCATGCCCTGGTCAGGGTCCCTGGGGAGCACCTTGAGGTTGGACTCATCTTGTAACATATGCCCTAGGAGGAGTGGGAGATCACTGTCCATGCTAAAAGGACCCTGCTGGAAGCTACTAATGCTAAGGTGGGAACTGAACTCACCCACCCCCACTCTACTTCGCTCTGTCTGGGCACTGATTCTGAAGGTTCCCATGGCTTCCATAGATAAATCATGTCGGCCTAGGCCCGTTAGGAAAAGGAAAGGACCAGGAGATCGAAACTGGAACTTTTGGGGCCAGCTCCCCACTAGTTAAAACCTAGAAGGCCCTGACGCTGGAGGTCCACTACTGACGACCTTCCCCTTTGACGATCCCAACTGGCTTCCCTCTCATGACACACCTCCCAGCATGTGCATCCTTTCTTCAACTTCATCCTTCTTCTGGACCTACAAGTACGTCGTTAGAGTGAAATGATTAACGACGTATTGAAGAGAAGGTTAGAGTGCCTCCTCTAAACATCTCTCCCGAGACTCCTCATTCAGGAAGAGGTCCAGGGCAAAGAGAAGGAGATCCTTGAACATGACCGCCAACTCCCTTACCAACATGCTCCCCTTGCTAGAGGGAGATAAGCTCCTGCCTCTTCCCAACCTTCATCGTGGAAGAGAGGAATTCCGCAAAGAACTCCTTCTTTAAGTCAGTCCACATAACATCAGTCACCCTCTTCTCCCCAAGGTAGAGAGTCCACCATTGACACGCTGCTCCCCGCATCTGGCTTACATCTAGAGGAACCCAATACTCCATCGGATCTCGGATCAAGTTGAAAGCTCTCACCCGCTCCTCTAGCCAGATCTCTGTCTCCATGTCATTGGTGCTACCCGTTTACTTCCCGAGGGTCTGCCGCTGAAAGGCACGAAGCGTCCTCTTCCACTAATCGACATCCTCTTCTTGGTCAGTCCTCTGCCGATCAGCCAAGTCAACCACCTGGGCCTCGATCACCCGCACTACTCGTGGTCATCATCCAGGTGCCATAGCTACAAGGTAAATATGGAATGTTTAAGCCCGAGTAGTGTAGAAGATTTCTTTTAAATTTTTCTTAGACTTCTTATTAATTTTAAATCCCCAAAATACCCAAGACACATAAGAACACAAGTCATTATGATGCATGTACCTTTCCTAGGGTCTCTACACTGCAATCAATGTAGTCTCACTTGGTTGTTTAGTAGGTCCAGAGTCCTCTCAACGGATCACGGGGGGCCCTAAAATCCCATGCCCTAGCCGGTCTTTCCTACCCTATTTCACGCACAAGATTGCCTAACACTATTTACTTACCATTCCATGAAATCCTTATTGTGCCTAACTCTGAAATCCATTCTATCTCTCAACCCCCTTAATTTGATACCATTCTATCACAACCTGCCTTAACCAAGATGATAGAAGAGAAAATAGATTGCCAGACCTTTCCTTATTCAAGTTGAAGGAGAGATAATGACCCCTGAGACCCGCCTTCAATTGGTCCCAGAGTGGCGACTAGCACCAAGGGTATAGAATCACACACAAAATGGAAGGCATTACCCTTTTTATTTAATAGGATCGAGAGATAAGATAGTAGACCCCAACAACACCAAAACTGGAGGTAAAAGTAAATCCAAAAGCAAACCATTCTCATATGCATTTCCAAAAGTAAATACTACAAAAGTACAAGAAAACCCCCAAAGGAAAGTACCAAGAAAAAAAATGGCAACAACAACTGTCCGTAGGTCCAAACAATTATGGTCTTATACAATCCTCGAAGTCCTCCAAAAAACCTGAAAACAGTTTATATACGTAGGGTGAGTATACATGCATACTCAGTAAGGAAAACCAAAATCTCTCGTGCATAAGTGGGGGGCATTCTAATTCCATATGGAAAAGAAGAAAAACTGAAGCACCTAACAAGGATTCTATCCACCCAACCTCACTAAGGCACACTCCCCAAATAAAATAAGTAAAGTAAAGTAATAGTAATGGCACATAGATATTTGGGTACCCCACACCAGTTTCCCACTAGTTATTGAGGACATCCTATGCATGAAACCTCTCCCACCATTCTCACTGCAGTCCCACTGCCATCCCCTGCCCGCACACACCTGGTCCATAACCACACATAACCATGCCCACCAACACCTGAGACAGAGCAACTACTGCCACGACCTAAGAAACCCGGGCCTCATCCTCAAGACACTTAGGAAACAACCTTCCCGCAGACACCTGGGCAAACCACCACAACTACCCTGCCCAAAGAATCTTAGGCTATAATGGACCTCAGGTGGTCACAGCCTACCCGAAGGATCTTGGGAAACTCGGGAAAGGGAGGAGAAAATGATCTAATAACCAACCACTCATAGGAGTGTTGGAAAAAACACCCCCCATGAAATGGGGGTGTTCGGTAAAAAGTACTCAACTTGGGTGGGGTGCGAATAAGAAACATAGAACTAATATTATATAGATTGGTAATAAGCACTCATCCCAACCTAGGGGTTACAAACTTACCCAAAACAAACACCCTTGTTACTATTCATTTATACAAAATACCACAGCCACAACCATGTCCCAACTCATTCCCAAAAACCAATTTCCCATCAAACCCATTTCTATTTTCATAATCAAGTGATTCAATTTAAGTAATTCTGCACTACTGGGAAACTAAAATCCATAGCCACAATCCAAGGAAAGAAAAACAACCGAACAAAAACTTAATAATTCACACCCGATTCTCTAGTAAATTCTCAACAAAAAAGGTATCCATGTGATTTCTCAAAGTACTGAAACCAAACCAAGCCTCAAGATACATCCCCACACAGACTCAGATCCACAAACCAACAACTTCACAACAACAGAGGATCCCATCCCCATCCACGTCACTTACCAAGCATCAACTATAAACATCACCAGAACAAAGCAAGGGAGTTTTTAAAATTTGATTATTCCATTAATTTAGTTCTATCTTTTTGTTTGGTTATTCGAGGTGATCACACAAGGATTCTTATTCATTGGGAATGCATTTAATTAACCGAGTTTACGTGATTAACCAGTTTACATGTTTCAACCATTCAATCATCACAGAAGGCAGAGTTCATTAGTGCCCAAAGAAGGACCACCAATGACCATGATTTTTAGTGGAAGTAAGCCTGTATAATCCCCAACATATAATGGAAGATTAAAGATCACAAAATCATCTTAAAGCACACCTCTTCATTCTTTAAATGTTAGTTTATTATGTTTATTAAGGTTTGGTTTCATCCATCCCCGCAGAAACAATAGCATACCCACCCCAAATGATATATAGTAAAGAGAGACAAAGGAAAGCCCTACTTGGTTGATCAAGGATAGAAGTTTTTTCCTCCACACCCCAAGAACTGGGGATGTGCGACTTGTAAGGGAGAAACTCTGGGGACTCTAGGTGGGAGTAGAAAGGCTCCAGTACAGGAACACCACTAGCCTCGGGAATGGAAACTCTAAACGCACCAATAGGAAGAACGATCATAGCCAAGAATAAGAAGAAGAATGAATTCCTGTGCGATAAAAAGGTGAGATCCTGGAGTTACGGGACATTAAATTTTGAACATCTTTAAAGACAGATCGTGGTTTCACCACGTGGTTGGGTGGGTACATATGATGGAGTTAATTTTCATTTAATAATTTCCATCAGAGAGGTGTCCATAATGACTGAGGGTCAAAGTATTTCCTTTAAACAAATGAAAATTCATGTGACAGGGGTGGAACTAGAATGTACGTGGAAAGGGTGTGACACTGAGGAAAAACCACACGTTTTGGTAAGTTGAGGGTTTCCCGGATCTTAGGAAATTCCATATATCATTTATGGGATTTAAATGGATTTGAAAGGGGGTATTAAATAATTTTTATGTCAAAAGATATGTTGCAGGAGAGGAAGGAATCAGGAACTGGAAAAGGAAAAAAGGGTGGGACACCATTTAGTGAGACACCATAAGAAGTGCCAAGGACACGGTGCCACCATCACAGTGCCACCCACACAACACCAAGTACACGGTTCCACCATCATGGTTCCACCCACATGGTTCCACTGTCACGGTGCCACCCACACGGTTCCACCGTCACAATTCCACCATTTCAGTGTGAGACCGTGACCGGTGCCACCGTAATCGGTGCCACCGTCTCAGTGTGAGACCATTACCGGTGCCACCATTTTGGTGGAACTGTTTGATGAAAGAATGTTTTTTTGGAAAACTTCTTAATGATCCACTGCCCATGCCATTACACTATTCTTCGTAGAGGTAATGTCACCAAATATTCAATGTGAGGATCACCGCTTCAAATTATATATCATAATTCTACTCATGGATATTTAATTAGCTAGAGGAATGTGCTATTTCATCTTGCATGAGTACACAATGTTAGGCATTTTTGGATGAATTACTATAGAGAACAAATCCTTCCCCACAGGTGGGTAATGATAGAATATGTGCAATGATTATTCTCTTCTTCATCTCTTTAATTATTTCATCACATTTATCATTACAAAGAAACTTGACTATCTTATTTGTAATCTTGGTTAGGGGGATTTAAAATCTTGAGAAGTTTATCACAATCTCTGATAGTACCCAAAAAGTATAAGGAAACTATGGATTTACATCACTGATGCTATTATTTTCCATCTTTTAATCACCTTAGTTTTTTAAGGATCCATAGATATCAATTTTTGGGTGATAACATGCCTCAACAAAGTTACTTTATTCCACCAAAACATACATTTAATTTAGTTTCATTATAAATTTTCCTTTTACAAGGTCTTCAGTATAGCATTTAAATACTCCTCATGTTCCTCCTTAATTTTAGAGTAAATAAGAATATCATCTATAGCCGCTTCAGCAGTGGTGTAGTGGTGAAAGGTTGAGGGCCAGAGCAACGACGTTCCATGAGGTATGGGGTTTGATTCCTAGGAGTCCACACTTGGGATAATTTCTACCTACCATGTACTACTTGTCTTTTCAGGTCACCCAGTGTCTCCCTGGGTGGGTAGAATGGGCTCACTTCACCTGGATGATGGATTTCAGTGTCAAACCATCGCTAATTGATGTGTTAACCCATGAGATGCGCTATCATCTCTTCTGGAAATGACTACTTCCCAGCTGGGGATTATCTGGATAAACACTTCATGGGAAGGGGGGTTCTCGAGTGTGGAGGTTTTGAAAAGGACACTCTTGGGGATTCCCATCTCCAAAAATAAAAATATCATCTATAAAGACTACCAAAAATTTGTCAAGGTAATCATGAAAGAATCTATTTCTTATGTCTATGAATATTGCTAAATCATTAGTGAGTCTAAATGGCATCACTATGAACTCATAGTGCCCATAACTTATATAAAAATCAGTCTTGTGAATATCCTCCTTACTCACCTTTACTTGATTATATCCTGACCAAAGACCCCCCTGATAGATGTATTAGGATCCTTGTATCTAATCGAACAGTCATCAATCTATGAGAGTGAATACTTTTTTCTTTATCGTGATCTTGTTGAGCTCATGATAATAATTATAGAGGGGCATTGAACCATCCTTTTTCTTTATGAATAGGACTGGTGCACCCTATGGTAAAGCACTTGGGAATATAAACCATTTATCTACATTATACTGTAATTTTTTCCTTAGCTCCTCAAGTTTAAAACTGGAAATCTATATGGAGTCTTGGATATCATCAAAGCTTCAGGTATGTTATCGATTGAGAACTCAACCTCACAACCCGGAGGAAGTCCATGAAATTTTTCAGGAAACACATCATTGAATTCCCTTGCATTGGGCATGTCATCAAGGATGATCTTTTCTTCAGTCTCAATCATTTAATCTTGATATTATTTCTCACAAGGTAATAATATCCTTGATTGATATGTTTTCACCAAATAAAATTCATCCTCCACTATGCAATTGTATATAATCAGAGAGTTATTTATGATACAAAGTGTTATTTACTTCTGTTAGTAATTTATATTATTAATATACATGGAAATACAATCCAATCCTAGAATAGTATTCACTTATACTATGGAAAGTATCACCGATTTTTCTAGGAAATTCAGATTTTAAATTTGGAAAGGGGAGGAGTTATATTCTTGGGATGCAACAATTGACCCATTATCTGTCTTTACAAATAACCCAAAATCCATTTTTTGAGGTGGTGTTTGAATTTTTCTACTAAAAATTTGTGGTTTAAAGGAATAAATATAACCAAAATCAAATATTATGTTTGATATTATTGAATTAATAACTAGCATACCTATCACCACTTTATTTTCTAGATCCACCTTAGTAGTTATGTCAGAATATGATCTCCCTTGAGCTCTAGGATTTGGAGGGTGTTTTCATCAGTTATCATTAACAACCCTTGGATTAGGTCATTAATTAGAATAGTTTCCATATTCTCTATAGTTTAAACATTGGACAACATGATGAGGGTTGGATAGATCATTCCTTTATTCTTTTAAATTGGTGGGTTTCTCCCATCGACTATCTCTAGATAGGAACCCTTCCATCCCAGACCTAAATCATTTCCTTTTACCCTTCAAAAAATCTCTGGGATGCTTCTTAAAAAGATTTTGATAAGGGGGATGATGTAATTTCTTACTGCTATGAGATTTTTCCATCGCAATACTAGAATTAAAATATATTCTCCACTTATTATCTTCTAACCGGTTAGACCCTTGAGATTCAGTGACCTACATTTAAGCTTTGAGGGATCACCGAACAATTTAATCATAGATATCAAAGTCAAAAATTGATATATATTTTCATCAAATCATATTTATCCCATTAAATAATGGTTCAAATTTACTTTTGGGTGGAGATAAAAAAGTTGAAGGTGTATTGTGAAAGTATTTGGACGTTTTTATTGCACACCCTAATGGATATTTCATACCTTTTATTGATTAAATGGAAATAACTCTCTATTTTAAGTTGGAGAGTGTGAGGAAAATATTCATTGAAAAGAATTTTATGGAATTCCTTTCACTCCATCACTAAGATCTACTCATCTAGATAATTTTTTAACTAATTTTCAACATTAATCAGATTCACCCTTCATATGATAAACAACCAGTATGACCTTCTCTTTCATAGAGAATTGAAGGATATAGATGATATTTTAAATGGATTAATCAATTTCTCCATGATTAAAGGATCGATATATCCACTGAAATTTGAAGGCATTTACCACATAAAGGCCTTAATTAAAACTTTCTCTTTCTCAGGGAGATTCAGGTATTCTTACTAATTCATTTTTTTTATTAAAAACCTGATTCAATTTTGAAAGTATTTTCATGTTATTCATGATTTCTTCTCTCATAGATTTAGGAATCTCTTTTGGGAAATCATCACAATTCACCTCACATTGGTTATTAACACAGTTTCTCCTATTCCCAGCTATTGACTAAAAATAAAGGTAAAATTTGGGATGAAAAATATTAAACTATTAAAGGAATAAATGAGAGGCCATGAAAATAAAAGTAATAAATCATAAATGACATATATTATTTAACCTATTAATTTATAGGTTTCAATTTAAGTTATCAGTGATTCATTTCCTAACATAAAATCTTATTATAATTTTTGTCCCCTTAATAATAGTTCATAAGGAGCTTGTGAGTTTACCAAATCATGTCCCCTAGGAGTGCCAAACTAGGTATACAACAATGTATGTTTTTATGCACCAGGTGATCATCTATTCCAGCTCAATGCACCTTTTTTATGGTTATTACCCCTTGGTATCAAAGCCACATACACTTTTAGTATCTAGTCTTGGTTGTATTTTATTATAAACCACTTACTATATACTTTCCCAAAATTTAGGGATGTTTTAATATTTTTATTCTTATCCATAAGGCTTTTCCTAGTGTTTTCTAATCCTAATTACCAAAAATAACTAGTATTTTGTTTGATACCAACTATGACAACCCATATTTTAATTCACTTTAATTAATGATTTATTACAAAAATATAAACTTAATTCAAAATTATAAGTTCATGAGGCCTAGTTTATATAGGTAATTAGTTACATATCATAACAACATTAAAAATAAATACAACATTATTATTTCAAACATCCTTAACATGATCCTAAAATTTCACCATTCTTCCAAAACTACAAAGGATAACCTGGGGATGTACATAAGAAAGGGGTGAGATATAAAGCCTAATAAGGGAACAAAAAAATCATAGCATAAGATAAATCAATAAATTTTAGTCAATAGGTATAACAAGGTAACATAATATGGTTTAGAATAATAATATTAAACAATGAGGCATGATATAACATTATAACATAAAGGCAATATATGAATGTGGAAAAACCATAAAACATGACATCATAAACATAAGTCAATGATATTTTCAGAGAAAATTTAACATAGTGTGGTTAGGATGACCTCTCATGAACCATACATGACATATCATGAGATAAAAACATTAAACAATTCATTGGTGGGATATATAAATTTGGGCCCACCCATAACTTTCATATCATCTACATACATAAATGTTCCACATAGATCATATAATATAAGGATTTATTTCAAAAAAAATCCCCATTATTAATGAGTATGGGTTATATAAATATAAATCCCTAATAAATAAAGTATAGGTAAAACTAGTTGAATACCCTTTAGTATAAATAGAGATATATTTTCACTATATAAATGTTTGGCATGGAAAATCATGAGATAATTTCAATAGTATAACGAGTGTTCATAATGGTTTATAGAAGTGTTGAATGAGATGTAAAGGGGTATATCATTTCTTTGGAATAATAAGGATAATATTAGGGATGTATAAAAATAGATCCCAACATGAAAAACTGGAAATCAAAAGGAATGACATAAAGAAGGTTCTTGAATAAATAAGAGAAGGAGTGGATCCCTTACTTTGAGAGGGTGCTTCTAAAATCTTGAGACGAGCTTCTTGAGAACTTGGGGTCGCTTGGGAGAAATATAGGGAGGGAAGGTAAGATTAAATTTATCCACTAAGTGTTTTAAGTGAAGATGAATTATATTTTTAGTGGGTTTATATAGAAAAATAATGGGGAATTATTTTTTAATTTTAAACATTGGTTTTGGACTCTATATCATAAATTAATCAAAAACACAAACCATAAAATGTGTTTTGCCCATGGTTTCTAAAAATTATACGTGTATTCCATTTTTTTATAAGGAAAAAAACCAAAATAATTAAAATAATATCCTTGGGGACATGAAAGTGAGTATTATTTATAAATAATTGATTTGAAAACCTTAAAATATAATATAAGATATAGAAGATTCATTAACGGTTTATAAAATTTATAAAATAACATAAAAAACACATTATTTTAAATTTAAGACATATTTTGTCCATGTTTACTATTTATAATTTTTATTACTTCACTTTTGGGATTTTATGATGTCATAATACATGTTATATATTTATATTGTGTTTAATTTTGACCAAAAAATTTGGACGTCTCTGAAAATAAACAAAAAATTAACCATTATCTAGTTTTTATGTGATAATTTAAAAAATAATATTCATTTTATAAAAATAATTATATAAATATTATAATTTTCTATTTTAAAATGAAAAATCCAGTATATCTAAAAATATTGTTTTTTGACAATAATAGTTTTTCTAACCCTTATAAAAATTAAAATTGACTTTTGATAATTATATAATCATTTATATTTAATAAATATTTAATTATAATAATATTTTATTAAAATATATTTTATTTCTCAAAATATTTAATTTATCCAAAGGAGTGTCTTGATTGAAACTTTATATTTCTCAAATATACATTTTATGTTTCATCCTATCAAAATATAATTTTTTTTTCAAACTCATTATTTAATCATTTAAAAAGTAATATTAAAAATGGATAAATATAATTAGTTTTTTATTAAAAATAAAATAAAATATTTCATACTATTAGAGACTATATACATATCCCTTTATTAAAATAGTGAATTCCCTAAGGGTAAGGTGTGTAATAGTGATATTTTCATGGGGTGGTTCGGTGAACATGGTTTGGGTTGTGATCTCGAGGAGCTTGAAACTCTCTCATAGATAGTTTTGTTCATGATTTAGTTATTGAATCTCATATTGGCATTGCTCAAGGGAAAATCCCAGTGATGCTATATCCCTTTAGAGTTCTCATAAATGGGATTTATACGGTATGATCCTACTAGTAGAGACCATTACTTTATTTGTCTATATAAATTAGTCTCTGTCATAACCCTTAATATAATAATCTTATTGGTCACTATAAAATGGCCATATTATCAACAATTATGATGATTAATGGTAGATATGAAAAACTATATAATGATCTAAAATAACCAAATTAGTGCTTGTATTTTATATAAATACATTAATTGATAATGAATTTATTCTTTTAAAAAATAAATTTCATTTTTAAAAGATCATTTCATTACATTCCCAAGGCTCCTGACTTTCTTCCATGGTGATATATGGAGGAACACTATATCTATAATGTCAAAATCTAAGTATCATCGATTATTTTCTATATAGATTGTCTATTTAATTTTCATTAATTTCATATGATGTTGAATGGTTTGAACCTTCTCTATCATCTCTTGTATAAGATCAAGTACCATTAGCTTCTTCTCTATAAATTAATATCAATATTTTGGAGTCTCACACCAATTACCACATAGATCCTTATAAGGAACCATTTTAATTCTATAATAGAAACTGTTGTTATATGGGGAATCCACTTGGGTAAGGTTATGATCCCAATATACTTTGAAATACACTAAACATTATCTTATAATATCCTATTGAATTTTAATGGGTCTCTCCGGATGACCATTTATGTAAGGGTGATAAGCGGTACTAACACTCAACTCTATATATAACACTTTTTGAAGCCTTCTACAGAACCTTGAGGTAAACCTTAGATATAAATGATATATAATGGAAATTAGTATTCTATAAAGTCTTACCACTCCTCTTATTTATATATTAGTTAGATATTCAAGATATAAATCTTCAAAAATAACAATGAAATGTGTTGACTTTGTAAGGTGTTCTACTACAACACAAATTGGGTTATTTCATTTATATGTCTTAAGGAGTCCAACATTAAAATCCATGGTTATATTCTACCATTTATATAATTCATGGGAAATGGTTTCATCATTCAATTAAAATTATATCATTCATCTTTGAATTTTTTACATACTATTCATTGAGATACAAATTCTTTAATCTTTATCTTCATGTTATCCCACCAGATGTTTTTCTTCATATCTCTATAAATATTTGTGCTTAATAGAGAAGGATGAGATGTACACATCCTCCAAAAGTTTTGTATCTAGTCCTAGTTTTATGGGACTCATATCTAGTTTCCAAACCTTATAACTCCATTATTATAAATTTTGAACCTTTTAATTTTCTATACCTTTCTCTGTAGCTCCTTATAACCCTTTTTGGGGATTCTTGATCCTACTAAGAGTTGATGGTTGAGAATTTATTTGAGAATGGTAGGATGAAGTTATTTTTATGATTCTTATTTCTATCATTAACATGTACAATAAAATTATATCCTTTGAATCCTCATCATTGATAGGGTTGAAGGATCCTTTCTACTCAGATAATTTTCGGCTTTATTCACCTTCCCAAGATGGTAATGTATTGAATAGTCATAGTCCTTGATCACCTTTTACCACCATAATTAGTTCATATTGATATTATTTTTTTGAATATATATAATTGAGAATTTTATGATCCGTATATATGTCATTATTCTCCACATATAGATAATATCTCCAAATCATCAATGCAAAGATCATTTCATACAATTCCAGACGAAGAATTGGGTAGTTATACTCATATAAAATTAATTTATAGGATGTATATACTAAAAATCTATCATTTTTAATTAGTAAAAAACCCAATATTTTATTATACATTGATATATATCAAAAATCATTCCCCATTTATGGAAAATATGAGAATAGGTTTAGTGATTAGCCTCGTATTTAACAGTTTAAAGCTCTCCTATAAATAATGAGTCCATAAAATTTTTACTCTATTTCAAGTTATCTTGGTTAATGAGTTTTTAAATCATGATAAGTTTCTTAGAAATCGACTATAGTACCCAGATAATCCATGAATCTAGGGATTTGCATCACATTTTTTGTTCTAGGCCAACCTTTAATTGCCACTATCTTTAAAGAATCTTTAAATATCACTTTTTTGGTGATAACATACCCCATGAATATTAATTAATCCACCAAAAACTCACATTTACTACAATTTTATATAATATTTTCATTCATAAGGTCTTAATTAAAATATTAAAATTGTCCTCATGTTCCTACTTATTTTTAGAGTAGCTAAGAATATCATCTATAAAAATACAAAAAAATTATTATGGTAATCCATAAAGACTGTATTTATTAAGTCCATAAATAAATATGGAGTATTAGTGGATCCAAATGGAATCACTATGAAATTGTAGTGATAATACCTTTTTTTGAAATATAGTATTCCAGATATCCTCCTTATTTACCTTTACATGACAATATCTTGATTGAAGATCCACCATATGGGAAATAATAGGTTCTACATAGGTTATCGAATTTTTTTGAAATCTATGGAAGTGGATACTGTTTCTTTATCTCAATCATGTTGAGATCATGATAATCAATGTAGAGGAATATTGTCCAATACTTCTTGAAAAAGAGGATTTGGGAACCCCAAGGTGAAGCACTTGGGCGTATAATCCCTTTATCCAGATTCTCCATTATCTCTTAAAGTTCAATTGTGTCCATTCAATATAGAGTCATGGATATTATAAAATCTCTGGGAATAAGTTTGATTGAGAATTAAACCCATAATTTATGAGGAATACCAAGAAATTCCTTAAACAACACATCAACATATTCTCATATAATGGGAATATCATCAAGAATGATATTTTCCTTAGTCTTAATTATTTGATGTAGATATTATTATTCATTATGAAATAATATCCATGCTTGAGATGATGATTCCAAAGGAGATACAACCTTTTCATTACACTTTTATAGAATGAAATGGATATTTTTGATACAAAGGGAAATTTCCTTCTCACAAAAATTTAAGTTATCCCTATACAAGGAAAGCCAATCCATACCCCAAATAACATTGAATTTTTCTAAAGGTAGCATCAAAAGGTTTTCTAGGAAATTTATCCCACTAATATTGATAGGGGAGGAGTTATATACTTGGGATGTAATAATTTCCCCATTTTACATTTTTATCAATAACCCAACATCCATGTTGGTGGTGTATGAATTGTTTTACTAAAGTAATAGGATATGAAAAATTGTGTAGAACCATAGTCATATAGGACATTTGAATTGCATGAACGGATTATTACCCTAACTTTCACTATTTGATTATAGTTCAAATAATTTACATAATACTAAATAGACATTGGGATAGGAATTTTAAAACTATTAAACATATAAAAGGTAAACTATGAACCTTGAATGTCTACTTGATAAATGATATGTATTAATTAAATCTGGAATTTATTATTTTCAATATAAGTTATCCATGGTCTATTTCCTAAGGTTAAATTTTATAGAGTTTAATTTATTTATTAATGGTTTGTAAAAAGAACAATTTTAACGATATCATATCCCCTAGGAGAGTCTGAATATGTGTTCAAACTTATAACTCTTTTTCTTGTACCAAGTATGGGTCAAGATATTACCCAATAAACCCTTTCATAGTTATTACCCCTAAGTAAATTTGTTTCATAATCGCATCCACTTTCCAATATCTAGATTGGGATGTATTTTATTAGAAAACAAAGAACTCTATACTTTAATAAAATTTAGGGATGTTTTCCTATGTTTAGTATTATACCTATGGGTTTTAGCAAATTTTTTTAATCCCAATCCCTAAAAAAAAAATAAACCTATCTCTAAAACCATCTATGACAACCCACATATTTCTTACACATTATTTCATGTTCTATTACATTAGGATACACATATAACCATCCTAAAAGATCGAGAGACCTATTTTATTTGCGGAGTTAGATATATACCACAATAACATTAAATAGGGATACAATGACATTATTTAAAAACTCCATAACATTTCCTTAAAATTACATTGATCTTATAAAAATTCATGGGATAACCTAGGGATGTACATAATTACAGGGTGAGATATAAGTCAATGTAAGGGAATAATCAAAACATAACATAAAGTAAATAGGTAAATGTAGTCCATAGGTATAACATGATGACATATATAGGTGATAATAATAATAATGAACATCAAAGCATGATCTAAAATGATAACATCAAGACATCATATAAATGTGGAAATAACATAAAACATGAAATCAAAAGCAGAAGCCAAGGGAAACCGCTGAAGCATCATAACATTGTTTTATTAGGATAATCACATGTTTACCATAAATGGTATCTCATGAGTTAATAACATTAATCAATGCATTATAGGGATATATTATTTTGGTCCCACCAATCACATTCATATTATATACATGCATTTTTGTTCCATATAGATCACACAATATAATAATTATTTTTATGAGATTTAATCCCATAATTTAAGAGTGTGGTTTAAATACATGGATATAACAAATAAATGAAATATAAATACCTATATGTGAATACCATTGAGTGAAAATGGGGATGTGTATTTACAAGAGAAATGTTTGGCAAGGAAAATGATGGGATAATTTTTTCACCATAACAGGTGTATAAAAAGGTTCATGTAACAGATCAATGAGAATGAAAGGTGGTATATCATTACTTAGGAATCATAATTAAAATAAAGGGATGTGTAAAAACATATTTAAAAATGAAAAAATGGAAATAAAAAGTCTTAATACAAAGAAATTACTTGAATAAAGAGGAAGAGGAAGATAATCCCTTACTTTAGAGGGTACTTATAAATGCTTGGGTGGAGCTTCTTAAGAGCTTTTAAACACATTGGGAGGGATATATAGAGGTATATGGAAAATAAATTTATTCTTAATGGGTTTTTTGTGAAGAGTAATGGTAGTTTAGGTGGGTATTTATTAAAAAATAGATGGTAATTCTTAATTAATTTATAAACTTATGGTTTGGACAATAAGTAATAAAATAATACAAACCACAAGAAATATCATGGATTTTACCATGGTTTCTTCCAAATAGGAATGGTTTATAATATTATTTTAGTACAATAACCTAAATCATTAAAATAATACCATTCATTATGTGGAAAAGTGTCATGTTCATAAAGAACTGTTTTTAAAACCATAAAACATAATATAGGTTTTGGAGGATTCAATATAGGTTTGTAAAATTAATCAAATAACTTAAAGAAACAAATTATTTTAAATTAAAAACTTATTTTTGTTCATTTATTCATTTTATAGAATTAATTACATCACTATTGAGCTATTATGATGTCATAGTAGATACCGTATTTAATTTTTACCCAAAAATTAAACTATCTCAGAAAATTATGAAAAATTAAACATTGGATAATTTATATGTCATGATTTCAAAAATAGTATTTATTATAGAAAACAATATTATAAATATAGGAATTTTCACTTTTAAATAAAATCTTTATTTTTTGAAAAATACTAGTTTTTAGAACACATTCAACTTTTAGGCCCTTATAAAAATTATATGAGACTTCATTAAATCATATGATCATTAAATAAACATTATTTAATAGAACTATTTTATGAAAATAAAATTTATTTCAATACTATTATATTTATCAAATAGAGTTTTTTATTTAAACTATATATATATTTCCCAAAAATATAATTTTGGTTCTTCATATCAAAATCTATTTTTTTTCAAAATCATTGTATAATCATGTATAGATATAATGTAATAATGAAAATAGATAAATATAACCATTATTTTGTTAAAAATAAAATTTAAAAATCCATACTACTAGGGTATAAATACATAACCACTTATTATACCAGTGTACACCCTAACGGTAAGGTGTGAGATAATAGTAATTTCTTAGAGTGGTTCAGAAAACATGGTTTGGGAGGTGATATATATGAGATTGAACTTATCCTGTAACAAGTTTCAGTCATGTTTTAGTTTTTTAATTTCATATTTTTCTTGATTAAAGGAAAATTCTAAAGATTCCATCTCCCTGAGAAGCTTTGATAAATGGGATTTGTAGGGTACAATCCTACTAGGCGAGGCCAACGCTTCTTTCCCCTATATCAATTAGATCTTATCATAATAATTAATGTATAATAGTCTTAATAGTCACTATAGAATGACTATATTATCAATGATTATGACGTTTAATGTTCTTTTAATCCAATCACACAATTATGGATATATTTTATAATAGTCCAAAATAATAAATGAAATGGTGGATGTGTTTTCTATAACTGCATTACTTAAAAAGGAATTTATTTATTCATAAGGGAATTTCATTTGTAAATGTCTAGGTCATTATGATAACCACAATGAAATATCATCATAAAGATATGTTGGGTGATTTATAAGTAATATGAATTTAATTGAACAATCCAATAAAATATTTTTCTATTATATATCAATAGAATACGATATCTCTATCCCTTTGATTGAATAGAAATTTATAATGAGATCCGTAGACATAGTATTTTATAGATGAGTTTATTTTAGAACATAAAAGTAATAATAATAAATCATATAGAGTGATAAAACAAGTATGAATTCTGAATGATGAGATATTAGAAGACACGAATATTATATTACATAGGGAAGTTCATAAAAATTTTCACACCCCGACCTTTTGAAATTTATTTATTTTATCATTTTCTTGGATTTGGATATTCTTTTCAGGGTTGGGTTCAGTCCTTATTTAAAATTTTTAGTTTTTATTAAAAATTGGGTGTTTTTGTCTTGGAAGCATCTGGCGCATGGGAAGAGCACAGTTTGGATACAATGTGGCTTCACCAAGGTCACCATGCAGCCTTCTCTGTGTTTAAAATAGATAAAAAAAATTAAGTGAATTATGATAAATGAAATATGAAATAAGAATAAGAAAATTAGTTTAAAAATTAAAATAATTGTTTTAATGATAATGATAGTGATATTATTATTATTATTATAATTGTTAATATTAGTATTAAGTTATTATTATTATTATTATTTATATGAATATTATTATTAATACTTTTATTATAATTAGTATTATTATTGTCAGTATATTTGTTTTATGGTTCCCACTTCTCCCTATTTATATTCATCGATGCACATCCCCTCTCCTCCCTCTGCCTATTGTAGGACCCAACCCACTCCTCTCTTCCCTTCCTTGCATGCATGATCCCCCACAAGCCAAATCCTCCTCCAGCATGCCTCCCTACCTCCTCCAGTGGCCTCTCTCCCTCACGCGATGCTACCAGCATCCCGCTCTTCCTTGCATGACCCCCTTCTGGTCTGCTCTCATCCAAAACGCCTCCCTTCTTCCGGTAATATCCTCGTCGGTGCCTCATCAGTGTACAACCCCTCCCTTCGGTGGACGCCCCTCCAGGTAATCCTCTCCACCTCCGATCAAGGGGTTTTCCCCATTTTCTTTATGGATTTGGTTCTTCAGAAGGTCAGGTTGTGTTTTATGGTTTTAATTTTGGTTCATTTGGGTTTAATCTTCATGATTTTGGTTCGATGTTGGTTTCTTGAGGTACAACTAGTGTTCGGTTTGGGATTCACACCGAATTTAAAGGTTTTCTGCACCCGAGGTAGGTGATTCCATGCTTAACCATTAATTGATGAATTTTTATGATTTCTTGAATGTTTTTTATTATTTTATGATCATCTTGTGTGGTGAGAAATTGGTTTTTGAAATGAAATGTGATGACTTTGGTTTCAAAGTAGTTTTTATATAATGAAAATGGGTTTATTTGTGGTGTACACACTTATGATGATTCTGGAAAATATTTTATTAGGTGTGTAAATGATTTATTAAATTTTATAAATGATGCAGATTGTGTTTGGAATTTTTTTTAGTGTGTGTTTTATTTTAAAGAAAAGATTTTTAGGGTATTTTTGGGGGTAAATTCATGTTTTCCATCTTGGAAATGCTTAATTAATTGTTTGATTGATTTATCAAATTATATTTGTGGTGAGAAAGTGTCATTCGATAGGATTAAACATGCGTATAATTTTAAAGTGGCATTTTTATGTGAAAGTGTGTATTTTTCATGTGGAAACCCTTGTTGTTTCATTGGATATTATTTTATAAATCATCAAATTGGTTTAAAAAATCATTTATGGGATGAAAATTATGTTTTTATATAGAATTGATGTGCAGTTTATTTTTAAAGAGGGGTTTGGGTTCATTTTTGGTGAAAATACCTTAAGGTGTTCATTGGAATTGTTTTAATGGTTTATTAAGTAATATAAAAGGTGAGAAACATGTTTGGGAAAGGTTTAAGTGTGTAAATGATTTGAAAATGGATATTGGGTGTTTAAGTGGTGCTAAGAAATGTTTATACTTTGTTTGGTTAATGAAATGTGCAATTGGTGTTTTGTGACATGTGAAACTTGATTGAGCACAAAATGGAAGCCCAGGTAACTAGGTGGGTGGACTAGGACTAACGTGCTAGTGATACAGAAGTGGATTCAACCCGGTCTCACATAACTAGATTAAAGATAGTAACTCTAACTAAACTTGAATGATGATTGAGGACCACTAGGTTATGGGGATGTCCCTTACTAGTGGCTTGTGCATGAGAAAGCTGTTGGTCATGGTTTCTAATCCACATTTAACTGAGATAAAAATTTCTAGGGTCCCATTACTAGCTATTACCTATAGGTACCCTATCATTAATTGTTCTCTTTGGCTATATTTACATTACCATCAAAATTTGGTAAGGCATTTTGGTTAATTAAAAATCAAGGTTGTTTTTATTTGTTGTTTCTTTCATTTAAAATTACATTCTTTAAAGTTATTTATTATTTAATGTTTCTTTCCTTAAAATTATTCTATAATATCTATCATTTATAAAACTTTCAAGTTTATTTTTAATTTAATGTTTAGATCATGGAATCCATTTTTGGTGGCATCCTACTCAGAAATAGATCACACCCTTCTTACACCCTTGGGTGTAAGAATACATGGTAATGTTTGATACAGGTAATGGTAATGTTTTTAGACATGACAGTTTGGGTTACTAGTGGTCATCTTGGTGCAGTGTTATGGAGATGGATTCAAGGAGTTCTACCCCTATTCCATGTAGTGGTTTGATTTGGTTTTTTTTGTAGCCATTTTGGGGTTGTTTAAATCTTATAAACTCAATTTGGAAATTTGTTAAGGATTTTTTGGTTATGAATTTCCATTTTTTATTTATTTATATTGTTGGTTGTACCATGATTTTTTATTTGGGTAAATTATTCCCTTAGGTTTTATTTAATACTTGGGATCTTATTCCAACCCTTGGATATCCGGAAGGCCCTTTGGGCCTTGCCATAGACCGATTTAGGTGCTGGGTTGGATGGTGACCCGACTTGGTTCGTGAAAAAATGTAATCATAGAAGGTCATGATCTTTTTATTATTGTTCCATGGGGAAGAGTTTATGTAGAAAAGAGCTAGGATTATCGGGACTTGATGTTCTGGTTACGAGTATAGTTCCTGGAAAACAAACCTCATGAAGGGACCCAAGTCACCATGGGAATTTGGGTTTCATCTGAGTATTTTGGTCCTTGTGGTTGTTCTCTATTTGGGAAATAAAATGGGAGTTGGGTCAATCATCTCAGTGAGCTAATAAGGCCTTATAATCTATGTAGAGCTGGGGAAATTATCCTAAAACACTCTCCATAATGGTGGTGTGACTAGTGTATGGTCTCTAACCATATGTCTGAGTAACCCATCGACACTAGTTTCCTCTTAATTTGTTCGAATCCTTTATGGGATATGGAAAATCATTTTGAAAAATCTTGTCTGTAAATTGTGGAAACTAGATTTTAAAATGGAAATGGTTTTGATTAAATAGGGTTGATTTTATTAGGATAGGATTTTCATGACTTAAACTTGTGGTTTATTGAAAATTAATTATTTGGAAAACAGTAGTTATGTCCAAGCGGGTTTTGGAAATCTGATTGAAATGGGATTTTCAAAACTGATCAAAAGTGTTTTGAATGGTATAAAGTGGTATTTTAATAATGGTTTGAATGGGATGAAATTTTTTGGAATTTATACTTGAAGTTTGAAAATGACCTTCTATTTGGTAAATAGTGAGCCTTTGAAAGTTTTTATGAATTTTTGGAAACATTATTTACATTAAAAAGATGAAAGGGTGGGTTGAATGTTTTTTTTGAAAAATAGAAAACGTTTTTTTCGACCCTTGGTAACCTCATGAGTGATTACATGAATGGGTATATATGGAAAGGAGGATTGTCAATGGAATGAGTGGATGAGTGCCTAGATAGACATGATGTGGGTTCCTAGTGTTCCATCAGAACTTGCATGTGTGAGGCTTATGGGATACTATTGGTGAATATGCAACCCACCAACCTTGTTTATTTTCAAAAATAGTTTTAAAGGAAAAATTTGGTGTTTTGATAACTGGTGATTGTGTGGTGTGTCTTCTTGTATTTTGGGAATGTAATTTTTGAGGTGTTTCGGAGCCTTAGAATATTTTCTAAAGGACTTGTGTCTTGAGTTTGAGTTCTTATTGGTAAGTTGGTGATAACATTTGTGGTTAGTGGGTTCCTTTGTAGAGTACTTTGGGGAGTCTAATGGTGGTTCCCTTTGTGTGATAAGTGTTGTTTAATGGTATGTATAGGCCAATGGACCAGTTTAATTGGGTCCTTGGCTTTCCCTTGTTGGATAGTGCACTCCCCCATAAAGAATTGACACACATTCGAAGTGCGTCCATGGTTGATACACAAATGGAAGACCCTCCAGTTGATAAAATTAAGGTCTTTCTTATTGGGTTTTAGAGTCAAGTCCTTTCCCCTTCTCTTTCGGTCAATTGGATCCTCTTGCAGTAGGATAGTGGATGTGGACAGTTGAAAGAGAGTTTGGTTTCTTGAGTTTCCTAATTCATTGAAGGTGAATTCCTACACCGGTGTGTCTGAAGGTTCATCCTGGAAGTGGTGGAAGGAATCCCAGTGAGTAAGGGTGAAATAAGTCAAGATTTTTGGTGTTGGATATGTCTTAAAGGGCCTTTGGACCTCTTGTTGGGTTCATCTAAGTTTAGGTTCATGTTAGGACACCAATGTTATAGGTATGGTTATAATAGGTCATTATGATTGTTTGAAAGAATATCATGCTGCTCTGGACTCGATTTAAGGTCCCTTACCTTGTAAGGGATCTTAGGTTGCTATGATCATGTTTAGTGTCATTTTTTAGCATTGTGTTCTTTCCCAAATGTGAAAGAAAATGTTGTGGAACCTTTAGAGAGCCTCTGTCTTACCAGAATCATGTGTTCAATTAATGTTGTTGGATTGCAGTGTGGTTTCTTGTGGCACCCATAGGGAGAAGTTCTGTTCGGGGGTTTTAATTACTTACTACGGGGAAGGAGATGTTTCAACCATCAGAGATCTATCCATAGATCCCGTAGTGAAGCTGACATAAAGTTAGGAACCCCATGGGTGTAAAGGATCTTGTTTTAGCTTCTGTCATCAGTGTGAGAGGTGGAGGCTGTTTTAGGTTTCAATGTGGTGGTTTTAAGTGGTCCCGTATGGAAGAAAGGGACATGGGGACCCTTTTCCTCAATGTAGTGATCCATGATGGTGGAAGAGTTTATCCTTGGATATAAGGAGGTGGGATTGTTTCATTTTTGTGAACCTTAGTGCTTGTGCCCCTGTTGGTGCAACTCTCCCTATGGTTGTATATGTATGAATAGCCATGTAAGTCCATTTAGATCTTGGGTTTGGTTGGCCTCATCTAAGGATGGAAGTGTCATGGGAGTGGTGGACCATGTAGTATTTTCTGTTGGGATTATAGTTTCATTAATTGGGTCCCCTACAGTGGGGTATTAGGTATCACGAGAAGCTCCCATGTTAGCTCATGTCATAATTTCTGTATCGGTCTATGTTAGTTAATTAAGTTAATTGGCCTTTATGGCGGGGAGACCCACCATGTGTCTTGCTAAAATTCCCTAGGAGTAAATTGATGTTATCTTATTCATGATGGTGGGGAGACTTTTCAGTCATCCCCGTGTTAGTAATTCTGTTTCGTTCCTAGTGTTGGCTTGGCGGTAGGTAGTCTCGTTCAGAGCTTTCTATCCCCAAGAAACACTCTTGAGTTAAAATTTGGATTTAAGTAAGACCAATGGTTTTTCTATACTAAAATAATGAGGGTATTCATCAGATGGGATTTGGTATTGTTTGGTAATTTCAGGAAAGTGTGGTGGGTTTCATTTAGTAATGTATGAAATGTTTTGGTTTGAGGGTTTAGATTGTGCATTGTGGGAAGTTTATTTTTCTTTGATAGATCAAATGATTGTGTCTTAGCTTTTGGTGGCAGGTGGCACATAGTGGAGAGACAATTTTGATCTCCCAAAATCAATTTGTAAGTATTTCTTTTCTTTGGTACTGTTCTTACCTCATCTTTCTTGTTGTTCATTGGGAATAAGCTTGATCTTAGAATGAGTTCCATTTCTTGTTTTCTAAACAACATTGGGATGGATTTACAGGGATGGAAAGCATGATGGTGGGGAGAATCATCACATCCCAACCTTTTTGAAATCTATTTATTTTATTATTTTCTTGGATTTGGATATTCTTATCAGGGTTTGGGAGGAGTCTCGGTTTGAATATTTTAGTTTCTATGGAAAATTTAGTGTTTTTGGCTTGGAAGCATTTGACGCATGGGTATAGCATAGTTTAAAAACTATGCAGCTTCACCCAAGTGATCATGCGACCTACCGTATTTCTAAAATAGATAATAAATTAAGTGAATAATGATAAATTAAAGATGAAATAAAAACAAGAAAAGTAGTTTAAAAATTAAAAGAACTATTTTAATAATAATAATAGGGATAATATTATTATTAAGAATATTATTATTATTATTACTATTGTTGTTAATATTATTATTAAATTATTATTATTATTATTATTATTATTATTGTTAAGAATATTATTATTACAATTAGTATTATTATTGATAGTATATTTTTTAGGGTTTCCCCCCTTCTCCCTCTTTCCCCTCTTCTAGAAGTATCCCCTCTCCTCCCTCTCCTTGAAGTATGACCCAACCCTCTCCTCCCTTATCTACATTGTGCGCATGACCCATTTGGCAAATAGCTCCTCCAATGCACCTCCCTCCCTCCTCTGATGGCCTATCTCCCTCACGCGACCCTACCAGCATCCCGCTCTTCCTCATGTGAACCCCCTACTATCCGACTGTCCTTCGGCATGCCTCCCCTCTTCATGAGAGCTCTCCACCGATGCCTCCCTTGTGTCCAACCCCTCCCTCTAGCGGCCACTACTCTGGGTAAGCCTCTCCCTCTCCGATCTAGGGTTTTAGCTCATTTTCTTTAGGGTTTGGTTCTCCAGTGGGCAGGGTTGTGTTTCACAGTTTTAATTTTGGGTCATTTGGGTTTAATTTTCATGATTATGGTCCAATTTTGGCTTCTTGAGGTGTGTCTATGGTGCGGTTGGTGATTCACATCAAATTTAAAGGATTTCCCCACCAAAGTTAGGTTATTCTATGGTTAACCATTAATTTATGAATAATTATGCTTTTATGAATGTTTTTTCATGTTCTATGATCTTCTTGTGTGGTGTGAAAATAATCCTTGAAATGAATTGAGATGCTTTTGGCTTAAAATTAGGTTTTACGTAATGTAAATGGGTGTATTTACGGTGTAATCTCTGATGGTGCATTTTGAAAATATTTTATTAAGTGTGTAAATGATTTATTAAATTGTATAAATGATGTGAATGGTGTTATGAAAATGTTTTAGTGTGTGTTTTATTTTAAAGAGAATAATTTGAGTGTATTTTTGGGGTAAATCCTTTTTGTACATCTTGGAAATGTTTTATTAAGTGTTTCATTTATCAAATTACACGTGTGGTGTGAAAGTGTTATTCGATAGGATTAATCATTCATTTAATTTTAAAGTGGAATTTTTACGTGAAAGTTGGTGTTCTTCATGTGGAAACCCTTGTTGTGTCACTTTATATTATTTTATAAATCATTCATTGGGTTAAATAAATTATGTATGTTATTAGAATTAGGTTTTGATATTGAATTGATGTGTGGTTTATTTTTAAAGAGGGTTTTGGGAATATTTTTTTTGAAAAGGCTTTGAGGTGTTTATTAAAATTGTTTTATAATTTTTTTAATGGTTTATTAAATTGTATAAAAGGTGCGGACCATGTTTTGGAAAGGTTTTGGTGTGTTATGATTTAAAAATGAATTATGGTTGTGAAAGTGGTGGAAATAAATGTGTATCATTTTTTTGGTTAATGAAATGTACAAGTGGTGTTATGTGACATGTGAAACTTGATTGAGCACAAAAGGGATGCCTGAGTAACTTGGTGGGTAGACTAGGACTTTTATGCTAGTGATACAGAAGTGGATTCCGCACTATTTTACATAGTGGTATTGACGATGACAACTATAACTAAACTTGAATGATGATTGGAGACCTTTAGGTTATGTGGGTTTCCCCTACCAGTGGCTCGTGCTAGAGAAAGCTGATGGTCATTGTTTCTAGGCCATATTTCACTAAGACGTGAGGTTCTAGGGTTCCATTACTTTCTAGTACCTATAAGTCCTATCACATGAATTATTCCCTTTTTCTATGTTTCTATTATCTTCGGTATACGGTAAGGTATATTGGTCACTTCAAATGCATGAGTGTTTTTATTTATTGTTGCATTCAATTAATGTTTCTTTCTTTAATGTTGTTTCTAAGTTAAAGTTTATTTTCTTAAAATTGTTCTAGAATCTCTCTCATTTATAAATCTTTTAAGTTTATTATTCATCTAGTGTTTAGAGCATGGAATCCATTATTGATGGCATGGTACTGGGTAATATATCACACCATTCTTACACCCTTAGGTGTAAGAAGACATGGTAATGTTTGATACAGGTAAGGGTAAAGCTTTTAGAGATAAAGGTTTGAGGTTTCTAGAGGTCATCTTGGTGCAGTGTTGTGGATATGGCTTGGAGGAGTTCCACCCCTACACCATGTGGTAGTTTGATTCATTTTATTTTTTCTTGTTGGTTGTATAATTTTTTTTATTGTGTAAATCTTATAAACTCAATTTAGGAAATTTTTTAAGGCTTGTTTGGTTATGAATTTAAATTTTTTTTATTTATATTTTTGGTTGTATCATGATTTTTTATTTGGATAAATAGTTCCCTCAGGTTTTATTTGATACCCAAGCACTTATGCCAGCCTGTGGGAATCAGGAACACCTTCCGGGCCTTGCCACAGACTGAGTCAGGTGCTGAGTATGATGGAAAACTGGCTTGGTTCATGAAAAAAAGATTGTGATAGTTGTTATATTAACTTAATTATCTATGGGTTCCTTTTCATGTTTCTTGACACCAATCTTGGAATTTAAGTAATTTCACATATTTCCATCGAGAAAGAGTTCCATAGGATCAAACACTAAGTTTATTTAGAATATCATTTATTTCTATTGAATTTAGTAGTAAGAATAAATTTATTCTCAACATGTAGAATAGTATTTATTCAAGTAATGTTAATCAAACAAATTCAATCATGAGATATTTGAGTTTAGAATATGAGAGTTAAATTTTATCTCTTTTTATTCATTCTTTAGGTATTAAATAAATAATTATTTATTCCCTTGTTTAGTAAATATATTAATATAAATATTTATTTAGTTAATTTAATGTTAAAATAAATATTTATTAGAAACTTTAGTGAATATAATATTTTACTGGTGGATTTGGATCATGTTTTGTGTTCCTTTAGAAATGATAAATTTTATTTAATATCATTTCCATAAATATTATTTTTTTTTATTTATAAAATTATATTAAATATATTTCAGGTCCTATAATATAATAATAATAATATTATTATTATTTTAAGTGGGAAATAATATAGAATAAATAATTAGATAAGGGTTTTTTTGTGAAATTATAATTAACTAACCCTAAGAATAAACTCCACATTATATCATTTTCTAGGTTAGACATTTTTTACAAAACAATGTCACTTATTGAATTCTCTAAATCCCCAGAGAAAAATCCTCCCTCACTCCCTCTTAAGAACCTAACAAAAAGTAGAGACATTATTGTTATTTATGAAGAATTACATGAATCACCTGTATATTCCATTCTAGAACATAATGTTTATAGAACGATGTTTGGAGATTCGTGCAACATGTGTGGATACATCTAGATAGATCCTAACTAGGATTGTCAACTGCAATGAAAAAATAACTAGAGAAGAAACCAAATTTGATAAAATAAATTTATGAGAATGATGTATTTTTATATTTAAATTAATTATAAATTAAATGTTCAATGTCATATCTAAAGATTTGAAGGAGTGTTCCTCCAATTCTTAGGATATTATTGGTTGAAATGGAAGAGAAAACAAATTTAGGCTTACAATTGAAACTTATGATGTACCCCAAAAAAATTTCATCTACATCACCTCCAAATCTGAAATACGCAAACCCTTATAATAGATCATACATTCTGAAATAGAGATACATGTGTGCTGAAATATTGAGATACCAAAGTATCAACTTCACCGATTCCAAATTCTCCCTTCATATATTCATTAGGACCATACTGATGACTCTAACTACATATGAAATATTTATCCTTATAAAAAGCATGACATACACCAAGATTTTGATAACTGATTCATATGGAATATTTTCTTTGTACTCAACCTCATATTCCATTCTCAGTTCATTCTCTTTAGATAATATATTGTTCTTTACCAGGGGGTCATCACATGATTAGATTTTCCCATTCCAAATAATTATAATACCTTTTAGATATAATATTATTGATACAGAAAAAATATTTTGTTTAAAAATACCCTTATGATATGCATCCCGAAAATACACTTCACAATCCCAAGGTTTTTCATCTCAAACATTCTGGTAAAAAAAACTTTCATATCCTCAATCCGATCTATCCTTAGATATATAAGAATTATATCATCGACATAGAGATGAATAATGGTGAATATCTCATCATCAAACACCCTATGATAACCAAAACCTTCCACATTTCTATTAATGAATGTATTATCCAGTATGATTGAATTGAAATTCAAGTTCCATTAACTAAGTATCTATTTTATCTTATATAAACTCCATTTGAGATGGAATAATAGTCCTTCAATTCCATTTTCCAAAAACACATTTGGTTTCTCCCTATACATTTCACACTCTAAATTAATATGATGGAATTCTATGATCATATCTAACAAATAAAGATATAAAATCTCTATAGAAACCATTATGAGAACCATATGAATTGTTGAATGATTTACCATTAGAGAAAATATTTAATAAAAATATATAAATTACGATTATTGAAAGCCTTTTACAATAAACCTTACCTTGTAAAATTTATTACCATATGATTTTTCTTTCAACTATTATACCCACTTATTATGTGGTTCTCTTACCCTTTAAGGATTTTTCATTTGCTCTCAGGATCTAGAAATAAGAAAGGATTACATCTTATCCTTCATCACTAATTCCAATAATCTCAAGTCACTCATACTTTATGACTCTTATGGGATCTTGGGTTCTCCACCTATAATATAAATAAATAAGTTAATTTTCTTAAAAAACTATTCTCTAGTAACTTAACCCTAATAGACTACCTTAAATAAATCAGAGGATCTGTGTATCCTAGAAATAATAATTCTAAAACTACACCTTCTATATCTCTACCCTAATCTTCTTTAGTCCTCAATAATTCTGGTATATCTAACATTGAAAACACCAATAAATTTGAAATTTCATTAAAAACATCACATTATTGATAGTCAAGTATCTATAAAATTGACATACTTCCTAAGCTTACAATAACTTTTGGAATTCTCTCTAGATGAACGTTGTTATTCATCGATTATTTTTCCTCCATATAATCTTCTATAAAGTTTCAATATTTCCATATTACATACTAATTGAATAGAATATTTCGAATTCTATATACCTTCATTAAGTCATTATCGCATAGCAGGAATCCAAATTTTCCATCACCATAACCTATAAAAAACACACCCAAGACATATCCCTCAGCTTATCTCTCTCCTTGGCATTGACATAAACATAGTTAACACATTTGAAAACGTTCATGTGGAAAATTTTGGTCATTATTATGGTACAAAATTATTTTCTAAGATCCCACTCCAACGGAGTAAAAGGAATATGATTCACAAGATAGGCCGGATAGTTCAATACTTCTTCCCAAAACTCTTTGGGTAAATTGACCTGAAACCTCATACTTCCAGAACTGTAATTCAATGTCCTATTCATCTGTTCAAGACCCATTCTATCCTAGTGTTCTTGGTATGATATTCTCAAACCATATGAATTTCCTACAATAAAATATTTAGACCTATATACTTTGAAACTCTCAAACATCATTAGACATTTTAGCTTAATTCCAATCTCCTTTTCAACCATAACTCACCATCTGATGACGGTTATTAACACCTTAGAGTTGTGTAAGAGAAATAAAACCCACACTTTACATATCACATCATCGATATTAGTACAATAGTCCATTGAGGACCCATGATAATGAATCATGGATATCCCCCATACATTTGTATGAACTAGATTTAACATATGATTATTTAGTGTATTTAATTTAATATTGAAGGACCCATCCTGCTTTTTTACAAAGATACACACCTTTCATGTTCTATAATATATTTGTCTAAATTTAAGTATTCCTTTTACAACTATAAATTTCCTCCCCTTATCAACCATGTGGCTGGGATGTTCATGCCACAACCTCACATGATTAAGAAGTTTATTATACAAAATACTTTGTTTATTTATAATATATGGTATAATATAACGCATCACCCTTCACACATTTGTACACAACTATATAACCTCATGTGATCATTCACACACCATCCAAAAACATTGTATTGTAACCTGAACCATCTAGTGGTTCTATAAGGATTCGGTTCTTCCATAACCCTGATATATAGTACAAACCTTACAACTCTGGAATGTATTTGTTCAAAGTTTAGATAGAAACATACCTTTTTAACACAATTTCAAGAGTTTCATCATCTGTAAGGTGAAACTTTATCAATCTTATTAAATCATAGTCAACTATGCATCCTATGTAAGATGCAGAGTGAAAAAAGTCCCGGATTAAATAATCCTTGACTCAAGTGGATTGATGAAACTCAACACAAGTCTTATATTATATATGAAAATGGGATTTTAAAATGAATTTTTAGAAGTATAAATTCTATAATTGATGCTTTGGTACATAAAATCCTTCTTCATATTCCTTCTCTTCCTATAATGCCAACATATGGGTTTGAGTGCATCTGAATCACTTCAACTCATTTTTCTTATTTATTTCTCCTTCTCATGGATTTTCCATTGAGTAGACCATTCTATACCTTCTACAATAATGGAATTACCTATAATACCATGGAAATTATTTCAATGAATCTATTTATTCAAAATCAAATCACATATGTTCTCAAACACCAAGTCAATATTACCACTACAATTTATCACTACAGTAACCATCACATCCCATGATTACATAAGTGATTAAGGATTGATGAATTCCCAAACTATACATGCAATATTTATATTTATATAATCAATTTTTTTTTCTGAATCATGTTAAATACATTAATATGTTCCACTACCAACCCTTCTCCCGACATATTCATTCCAAAAGTCTCCACATAATAAACACTTTTTATAGTGATTGGATTCTCAAACATGTTATAAATTATAGTCATCGACTCAGTAGTGGTATTAACTTATTGGTTATTAAAGGTAATGTTTCGAGCCATCAACATCCAAACAAATCTTAATCCCTTTAAATTGAGATTTTCTCATTATTCTTATGAAGTTTCATTTGGTGCGACTCCCTTAAACGAAAGCTCCAAATATCACTAGAATTGATAGCATTCAAAATGAATCCTTTTAAATCCAAAATCCAAAAATCAAAACTTGTTAATATAAACCTTAATTTTTCTACTAATTTTCATTTGAAATAAAAAACCCACAAAAATAGGCAAGTTTAAAGGTAAGAATTGGGTACCAGAATTATCCAAAAAAGAAACACCCAAAAAAACTACTCAAGTCTAAGATCTAAACACCCTATCAAGAATTTTACATACAAGACACTGCTACAATACTCTAATATGACTTGTTGTGGTATCACTCACCATAATAAAACTATCTTTGACACCACTTGTTGTGTAATATCACACTTATTCAAAATAAACCCTCAGGAACATCAAATTTTGATAAAATATCAGAAGTCCTAAAATAGAATGGTACTTCATATAATATAATCTAAATGAAAAATAGTACACCATATAAACACACAAAATAATATCAATAACATATTATATATTCCAAAGCATAATGATTCAAAAGAAAAAAAAACTCAACATAAAATGGAAAGAACACTCAAAATTTAATGTTGTTCAAGATTTACTTGTACCACAATATGAACATAATAACCTTAGGATTGGAAGAAATGGAATAAGTATAAAACACTACTATGAAAAAAACTACTAGATGCTATAACATTACTACAACCACAAATGGAAAAATAAATACTAATCTATTACCATAAACACAAGTGACACCACCCATACATTTTTGACCAATCTACACAATAGCCAACTAGTTTCATCTGTTCCACGACCTTATAATCTTTAGAGAGATCCATTAAACTGACTAAGGAAACTTCCAAAATCTCAATAATCCACCAAATTCACCCATAACTACTGGTGAATAGTGTTGGTTTTTTTAACACATCCTTAACCTCTTTCTATAATTTAGGAATGTTATTATTGTTTCTACTTATTTTTGGACCCTAGTTCCACTATCCCATCATCCATATAGTTCCACAACCATAATTCCAGATTCACTAATTCTAAAAATACAATAATAATATATAAAATAGTTTTCACAACCAATACTTACAATAATTATGAGTTAGATAGTTTATTGATGTAAGATAAATATATATTTTTATTATAAATTTTATTAAATGAGATGTGGTGAAAGAATTTATAAAATGGAAGGAAATGTTGTTTATTTATCATTTATGAGTTCTAATAGTTATTTTTGGGACAAAATAATATATCTATATGGAGAGAAACCACCCTGTTCAAAGAGGGAACATGGAATACTCATTTGTAATTTAGAGATGAAGGGTCCCATTTTTATAATTAAAAGCTTATGAAGGGAAATTTTTTTATGAGAGAAATTATATTTCATTTAATTATTTATATATGGTATACTAATGTTATATGAATTTAATATAGGAGGTTAATTTAATTTAGAAACGAGTATTTTTCATCAAATTTTTCTCATTTTTATATTTGGAGGATATCATTGGTTCATTTATTGAGTAGTGGATTGAGGGTAGCAGGTGAAATATTATGAGATAAAGATAGTGATATATCAGAAAATTGGGTAAATGAATCTATAACATCATTACTTTAATATCAATGAAGTTATGGTATTTTTGTTCTTTGTAAATGAATAGTTAAATAATGAAAACATAGAAAAAATTAATTGGATGATCAAAAATTATAAATCATGGTTTTGTGAATATTGATGATTACGATAATATAAATGGGTAAAACTATTATGATGGAATTAATAATAAAGAATAATGATTTTTAAAAATACAATAAATATGATGGAATTAATTTTATAAATTTTTATGATGTTGATATGTGTTTCTTTCCTTGTTAATTTAATTACTGATGAAATAACGATGGGAATCAATTATGTTAGAAAATTATGGAAGTTCATGAGATTGAAAAATATTATAATGCTTATGTATGGTGGAATTCGGCTTTTGGAAATTGACTTGAGGCAGAATTTATCCTTGAGTGATGAAATAATAACTTATAGGGAATCTTACCAAAGTGGTATAATGGTTGTACCACTTATTGGTTGAATTATCTTCCATCCAAAGTCATATATGAGGTTAATTCCAAAAATATTATGGTTTCATTTAATATCCCCATAGTGTTGTGTCAAATTAACATGGCTGTTTCACTTAAAATTATTTTGTCCTCTCATCTATACATATGGAATAGGGTAGTGTTTACTTATATAAAAGTATTATATATTAGTAGTTAATAGAATTATTTTCCTCTTTTCAACTAGTAAAAATATTTTGAAATGTTGTACATGGATTTGAGTTATGATTGGGTAGTGATGTTTTGTTGTAATTTGAAGAATGATGATGATTGACAAGATCATGCACATTTAACATAATTTGTAATTTTTGGTTTTGATTATATATTTATATATATTAAAATAGGTTAGATATAGATTAATTAAATTTTAAAGGTATATATTTATGGGTATTAAGATAGGATTAATGATAATTAATATAATTTTATTTGGGATTAAATATAGTTGGCATAATATTTTTACCAAGAGTATCATTTGTCATATTTTTATTAGCACTGGAGATACATCTTAGTTGTGAGTAAGTTTGAACTATAGTTTAAAATAGTGGAATGGTATGATGTCTCATTGGATATGAAAATAGATATTAGATGAATTATGTGATTATTCATTATATGAATATTTTATTTAACCTTTATTGCACACTAATAATGAAATTTATAACCACCATATGTGATTTTATGTTAGGCAAAACCCATATCTAGTTATGTTGAGGAAAACTATAATTTCCCATCACCAATGACTGGTTTTAGGAAAAGGATATAGGATATTTGATATAACAACCTATACAAAATCAAAATATAATTACATTATTTATAACAAGTATATCATTTAAATATATTAACATGAACTTTTAGTATTATATTTTTAGATAATTAAGAAAACCATTATATAAAAAAAGAGTACAATTCTACATAGTATAAAGTATTCCTCATAAAACCAGGTTCTATGATATCCCATATATTTAACACACCTTAATTAATGATTTATTACATAGAGATACACATAATAAAATCTGAAAATATTTTGGGGCCTAGTTTATTTGGGTTATTATATACATAAAACAATAACATGAAACAAGGGTATAATTAAATTATTTAAAAACTTCAAAACATTCCCTTTGATTCCACTGATCTTTAAATATTTCCCGGGATAACCCAAGGATGTACACAAGAAAGGGGTGAGATATAAAGCCTAATATGGGAATAAAAAAATCATCAAATTATGAAAGTAATACATGTTATAAAATAGTAATATCAAGGTGGAATATATTGGGTGATAATCATAAACATGAACATCGAAGCATAATCTAACATGATAACATCAAAAAAACATAGTAATGTGGAAACATCATTAAAAAAGAAATCATATGAATAAGTGAAGGATAACCACCATGGAATCAGAATATAGTGTTATTAGAATAACCAACCATGCCCCATATATGGTATCTCATGAGATAAAAATATCACCTAATGCATCAGTGGGATATATAATTCCAGGCCCACCGTCCACTTTCATATCATGTACATGTATTTGTGTTCCACATATATCAGAAAATATAAGGATTCCTTTAATAAATTTTAATCCCATGATTAAGTTTTGTGGGTTACATATATTTAATTCCAAAATAAATTATGGATAAGTACATATAGGTGAATACCCTTGAGTGGAAATGGGGACGTGTATTCACTATAAAAAATCCTAGCATTGAAAAATAACAGGATAATTTTAGCAGGATAACAAGTGCACATAAAGTTTCATGGGAGGGTTTAGTGGGAGTGAAAGGGGGTATATCATTACTTGGTTAAAATAAGGGAAGAAAAGGTATGTTTAAAAATACATTATAACATTAAAAATTTTAAATCAAAATGCTTGCTACAAAGAATGTTGTTGAAATAAAAAAGAAGATGGGAGGATCCCTTACCTTAAGAGAGTGATTCAAGAAGCTTACAAAAAGATCCATAAGATCTTGGGAAAAACTTTGAAGGGATTTAGAGATTTAGAGGGATATTATATTCATGATAAATGGTTTTTGAGTGAAAATCAGTGTCAATATGGGTGGTTATTTATATAAAAAGAGAGGTAAAATCATTATTATTTTATAAACTTAGGTTTCAGATTGTATATGATAAAATAATAAAAAACATAATCCTTACAATGATTTATTCCAACTTTTTCTACAAAAGAGGATTTATTTTCAGGTTTCTGTTAGGTAAATAATTTTAAACCTTAAAATAATACCATTGGTGTTGTGGAAGCGAGTCATATTAAAAAATAATTAAATTTAAAACCTTAAAATATAATATGGGTTTTTGGAGGATTTATTAAGGGTTTAGAAAATTATTAAAATAAATTAAAAATTAAATAATTTTAAAGGATAAATATATATTTGGTCATTTATTTCTTTTAAGGAATTTATTACATCACTTTTGGTCTGTTATTATGTCATAATAAAGACAACATATTTATACTGTATTTTATTTTTACCCCAAAATTCGACTGTCTTATAAAATTATGAGAAATTCAGAATTGAATAACTTTGACATGTTGATTTAAAAATTAATATTTATTTTATTAAAATAATTTTCTAGACATGATAATTTTTCATTTTAAATAAAAACCCCAATTTAGTAGTAAAGATTAGTTTTTACGATACTAACCATTTTCTGACCCTTTTAAAAATTACATTGGATTTAATTAAATTATATTATCATTTATATTTAAATAATTATCAAATAATAAGAATGTTTTTTTAAAATATTATTTAATTTAAAAAATTATTATTTTATCAAAATATTTTCATAATTGAAACTATATTTTTCCCAAAAATAAACTTTTGATTTTATCATATCAAAATATAATTTTCATCAAAAACATTATATAATAATTGATAAAGTATTAATTAAAGGAATAAATTTAATCCTTATTTTATTGAAAATAAAATATAAAAATTCACATTTCTAGGGTCTAGTTACATAACACCTTATTACACCAGCGCACACCTTATGGGTAAAGTGTGTGATCATGGCACTTTTTAAGGTTTGTTCAGAGATCATTGTTTGGTCTGTGATCTTGGTAAGATTGAACTTCTCCAGTAAATGGAATTTTGTTAAGATTTAGTTGTTGAATATTGGATTTGGATTGGTCAAGGGCAAATCCCAGTGATCCCACTCCCTCAAAATCGCCGATAGATGAGCTTCATAGGATACAATCCTACTATTTGAGGTCATTAATTCTTCTATTTCTGTAAACTAGAATTTATCATAATGCATAATATATACTAATATTAAAAATCACTATAAAATATATATATTATAAAAAATTAATATGATTAATGGTATTTTAAATTCAATAGGCTATATCAATCCAAAACAATCAAAGTAGTGCATGCCTTTTTTATAACTATAAGCCATTTAATCAATCAAAATGAGAGTTTCATTATAAAAGGTCAAGTCATTACATTCTTTCCCCCTTTATAAACATCTCCCTCAAATTCTCATTTTTCACACTAAAATAGATAAGGGTACTTTAATTTACGCACATATTCTAGTTCCCATATTTTTTCTTCCAACATGTGGTTCAACAACAAAACTTTGACCAGATGAGTTGTCTTGTTTTGTAGATATTTGTTTTCCACAATATAATATCTTCATTGGTTTCTCCTTGTATAAAAGATCAATATCCAAGGGTACCACCTCTAGATATAGTACATGCGGGGAGTCCATTATAAAATTCGTCAAGTGGGATATATGGAACACATAATGTACTTGGGAAAGTGTAGGTGGGAATGATAGCTAATAGACCATAGATTTAATGTGATAAAGGATATAAAAGGGGCCGATGTATCATGGACTATGATTTATCTTCTTCCAAAACCTCAAGAATTTATTCCAAAAAAATATAATAAGGAACCCCTTATCTATAACCACAAACTCTAGGTATCATCTATGATTGTCTATGTAGTTTTTTATGGATTTTTGTGGATTTGATATGATGTTGTACTATTTGAACCTTATCTGTCATTTCTTAGATGAGATCTGGTTCCATCAACTTATACTCTCTAACGTAATCATAGCTTGTTGGAGTTTGACACCTTTTCACATATAGTTACTCATAAGGTTCTATTTGATTGATGTAATGGAAACTATTGTTATTTTATAACTATACTAGTTGAAGGTGTTAATCCTAAAATCCTTTGAAATACCTTGAACAAGATCTCAGTATGTCCTCCAGAGTTTTGATGATTCTCTCAGATTGACCATCCATCTGAGGGTGAAAAACAATATTATAACACAACTCTATATTAATTTCTTATTGAAGTCTTCTCCATAACCTGTTTCTAAACATCAAATATCAATCAAATACAACTTAGAGTGGAGATTCATATAGTCTTAGCACTTCCCTTATATATATCTTAGCAAGTTGGTCAAGAGAGAAATATCCATTAATAGTAATGAAATATGTTGAATTTGTAAGGTGATTGACTACCACCCATGTTGTGTTATTAACTTTATATGTCACAGGGAGTCTTATGAGGAAATCCATGGTTATGTTTTAAAAGTTACATACTGGTATGGAAAATGATTGAATCATACCTATTAACTTCTATCATTTAGTATTGACTTGTTGGTATACTAAGCATCGAAATACATATTCTATAATTTACCTCTTCATTTTATCCCACCATATCTTTTGTTTCAGATATATATATGTCTTAGTTATTCTTGGATGAATAAATATGAATTAGTTATACACACCATCTATAAGTTACCTCTTTATTTATAGTTTTTATGGGACACATATCCAAATTACAATCCTTATAACTCTATCTTTAGAAAAGTTTAACTGAAAAATATTTGATTCTTTTTATGTAGAACCTCATTGTATTTTTGGGACTCCTTGATCCTCTGAGGAATAGATGGTAGTGAATTTATTTGAGAAAATTAGGATAAATTTTATTTTATTATTTCCATGTATATCCTTTGCATGTCCAAGAATATTGGGTCTCTTTCAATCCTCATTATGGATAGGGTTGCTAGATCCTTTCTACTTAGAGAATATTCCACATTTATTTCCTTCATAGGATGGTAATGAACTAACTAATAATAATAATTGATTATCTCTAACCACCTTCATTTTCCCATATTGATCTGCTTTTATGGGAATATATACTTTAGGCTTTTATGATATGTATATATGTAAGAATTCTCCCCATATAGATAATACTGAAAAATATTTAATATGAAATCACTGTATCGACTTATGGATCATGTATTTGGTAGTTTTATTCATGGTTATTTAATTGGATGGAGGCATATTCATTCAATTTTTCATCTTGTATGGGTACACAAATCATTTTCTTTTTGGACACATCACTATAGATCACAAATCCTTCCCCACTGGTGGGTATTGTGAGGATAGGTGTAGTGATTAGCCTATTATTTAAATATTTAAATCTGTATTTACATTCATTATTCCGGAATAATTTCACCACTTTTAAGTTATTTTGGTTAGAGATCATGAATGTTTTGATAAGTTTCTCAAAAATCGATGATAGTAGCCAAATAATCAAAGGAAAATATCGATCTCTACCACAGATTCTATTTTGGGACATCGTTCAGCTAGGTTGTTTTGAAAGATCCACACATATCCCTTTTATGGTGATAACATGGTCCATGAATGTTACTTACTCTATTTAAAACATGCATTTACTATAATTTTTAAATAAATTTTCCTTTAACTAGGTCCTTAGTATAGCCTTCAAAGGCTTCTCATGTTCCTCCTAGCTTTTGGAGTAGATAATAATATCATCTATAAGAACTGTCACAATTTTTTTATGTAATCCCTAAAAAATTTATACATTAAGTCCATGAATACAATTGGATAATTAGCTAATTTAAATGGAATTACTATGAACTCATAATTCTCATACCTTGTATGAAAATCATTCTTGGGGATATCAAACTTCTTCACCTTTACTTGATAATATCCTGACCTAAGATCCACATTATAGAAGTATTGTGCTCCACATTTGTGAGTGAAAAATTCATCAATCCATGGAAGAGGATACTTTTTATTTATCATAATCTTGTTGAGATCACAAATTTCAATGAAGAGGTTTATTGACCTATCATTATTCTTGAAGAAGTGGATCAGTTCACCCCATTGTGTAGCACTTGAGTGTATAAATACTTTATCCAAATTCTCCTATAGTCACTTCTTCTGATTTTAATGCTCAAGAGTAGCCATTCTATATGGAATATTGTATATTGGAAAATCTCTGAGTATAAGCTTGATTGAGAACTCAACCTAACAACTTGGAAGAAGAAAAAATAATTCTTTGGGAAATACATTAGAATATTCCCTTACAATGATAATATCATCATGGATAATATTTTCTTTAATCTAAATCATTTGAGCTAGATAAGATTTATAATAAGGATATAATATCTATACTTGAGATGATGATACCAAATGAGATTCATCCTCCTCTTTGCACTTGTATATAATCGAATGGGCAATTGATTATATGAAGTGTTATTTCCTTATCTCATAAATTTATTTCATATTTATATAAGGAAATCCAATCCATATCTATAATTGCATCGAATTATGATAAAGAGAGTATCACATGGTTCACTGGTAAGTTTATACTACAAATATGGATAGCATAGAAGTTATATACTTTGGTTAAAATCTTTTTTCCATTTTCTAATTTCACATATAGATCCACATCTATGTTTTAGGTGGTTCTTGAATAGTTTTATTAAACTTGTGAGATATAAAGGAATATATAGAACTAGAATAAAATATTAAATTTTCTATTCTTGAATAAATAAAAAGCCTACCAATCACCACATCATTGTCAGGATCCACCCCAATAATTTTAGTGGAATGATCTCACCCATTATCCATAGTACTTGGAGGTTGTTAGTGTTAGTTATCATTGAAAGCCCTCATCTTAGAGAAATTATTCCATAGTGTATATATTCCTTGTAGTTAAAACTTTGGAAAATAGGGTTAGGTTTGACTGTAAAATTCCTTTATTCTATCACATTGGTGAATTTCTCCCATTGGAATTATCTAGATATGTTCCATTGTTTCTCACACTTAATGAATTTTATTTTCCCATTGAAAAAATTTCTTGGATGCTTTTTCCACACTTTTGATAAGAAGGATGTTGGAGTTTCCTGCCTGATGATTTTTCTCCATTACACCACTATAATTAAAATCTATTCTCCACTTCCTATCTCCTGACCCATGATACCCATGGGATTCACCAATATACATTTCAACTTTAAGGGAATATATAAAAAATTTCTCACAGTTGTTAAAGTCATAAATCGTCAAATATTTTTATAGATTCCGATTTATCCCACCAAAGAAGTGATTGAATTTACTTTTAGGGTCAATAAAAAAGTTGGAGGCATATCCTCAATCTCTCAGGAAGTTATCCTCATATTCCTTGATGGATTATTTATCCCTTTTCATGAGGCTAAATAAATCCCTCTCCATATTAAGTAAGAGATTTTGAGGAAAATATTTATCTATAAACTTTTTTCTAGAATTATTTCCCCTTCATTTCATTGATCTATTCCTTGAGATTCATATTTTTGGTCAATGTCCATAATTGATAAGCTTATACCTCCATATAATAAACAACTAGAACGACCTTATCTTTCTCATAGAATTGATGTATGAAGAGGATCCTTTCAAAGGAATCAATCCATTATTTGGAGGTTAAATTATCATAACATCCACTGAAAATCTGGGGCCTTTATCATAAAAATATCTCAATTAAAACTTTCTATTTCTTAGTGGGATTTGGGTTTTACCCATGATTCATGTCTTCCTTTTAGAACTTGTGTCAATTGTGTAAGTATTATCATGAACTTCTTAAATATTCCTTTCATAGTGGAGGCACCATTGTGGGTAATAATCCAAGAAGGTTTTGTCAATTTTTTGGATAAATCAAAATATTATAATTGATGTGAATTCCATGACCAATAAAAATTCCCCCTGGATATTGACAGAGAGAAACCTAGAACCCTAGAGAGGATATTTTCATGTTAAATATTAAATTAATTTATATAATTTCGGGATAAATTTTTATCTTTTATTTGGAACATTCTCCACTGATGATGCTGATCTTATGAAAAACCATTCTCAGATTACCTTCATTGTGTTAGGAGGATCCAAGTGTAGAATCCCTCTAATAGTGATCCATACATTCTCCTTTGACAACTGATATACATTAATACATTACTAACCACTGAGATACACCAATTTATTTTTTGGTGAAAGTGTAGTGAATAAATTGTCTTTCATTGTTTGGGTTGATCACTTATAGTTACTCTATTATTGAAGGAATATTTCCAGTGCTTATCATTCTTGAGAGGAAGAGAGGAAGAGTAATAGAAGTAGAATTTAAATGTGTGCAACGATTCTAATATCTAAATTAATCTTACACAATATACACAACCATATATTTGTAGAGTTAGGTTTTAGGTTAAAATATTATTTAATTGCATATCATCCCTTAAATAATATAATAATAATTAATAAACCCCATTACATAAAATAATTTTTTTATTATTTTATGGCGTGTCCTAACTCATGTAATGATAAATATTATTTACTATCTTGAAAATAAATATTTATCACCAGATATTAGCTTGGTCTACTCTAACCCTCAATATTTATTGAATACCCGACTAAAAATTTCATTAAATATTTCATTCACCAATCAATAAAATAAAAATTTTATTCACAACCCATAGAATAAATATTTATTAAACATTCAAGCAATCAAATAAATTATTTATTAATGAATAAATAATTGATTATTACATTGTTAATGTTAGTGATCAATAAAATTGAATAAAGGTATTCTTCAAGAATGATAATAATATTTGTTCCATTAATTAAATTCAAATAGAATTTAATTGAGATCAATAGAAACACTTATTAGGTGACCCTATAGGATTCATTCTCACTGACATTAGGTGGATTTTCCTAAAGTAAAATATTAATGTCTATATATAGGTCGAGGAACCCAAGTGAAAGAACTTAATGTTAAAAAATTGAAAAACACACGTGAATTCTCACTATGTAATATAATCCATTTGTCACAATATATCATCAAGTAGGTTACACATCTGTCTCATCAACCTATATGCTCAATTTTTCTTTTTTTATATGCGAAATAAAAACATTGTTCCACCATGGACATGGAAATTAATGTGAAGGTTCTATTCCAATCAAATGGATGGTATATCATGTTCTATAAATATGAACTAGAAAAATCCTTTATATAATTTTTCAATAATAACATATTTCTTGTAATGAACCTAATGTATCCATCTTCAACAAAAACTATATCATCAAGGTTTAAGAAATACATCTAAGTGAATGAGTTGTAACACGAATTAATAATAATATTAAACTCTAAGGACCATCACACATGATCAAATATAGGAATATCCATTGACACTAACATAAAGAATTCATATTGGTGGGTCTGTTCACATAATCTCCCATATCGAAGATTACCAAATACTAACTTCATGAGAAGAAGTATCATACTCTTATGAGTAAATTCACTAAAAATGCATGTTATATGTGTCCCATTAGAGAAAATTATTTAAGCGTTGAATTTTATTTTGGAATATCTTCATGATATTTTATGTTTCTTATTAGAATGGGACACATCTATGACCTTATCAATGTGAGAAATAATCTAAGGAATTATTAAATTAAATACATGGATAAAAATGATCAATATATAGTAAGATATTTTATTAATATTAAAATATTTTAATATACATACAATAAAAGTTCAATGAGTTGGTTCTAGAACACCAACTTCAATAAACTCCCACTTTGACTAGAGACAATTTCCTATGATTTTCAGTTCACTAGACCTTACATGATAATCATTTTTATGCAAATTTAAAGATTTATTGACGGTATCTACTACATTTTCTTATAAGTAAATACTAGTCACTACAATCTCACATCAACTGAAGATACAATACTTCCAAAATATGTGCTTTTTCCACTAATGTGGCCATGGATCTTTTGTGAGTTTCAGCACTATGGTATGTTCATAGTATAGTGTGATATGATCTTTACCAATAGGTACTTCATCATGTGCTTAGATAAAGTCATGTATCCATACTACTTGTTTAGCTACCTAATAAGCTATAATATACTCATAATCTATTTTAGAATCAGTGGACATAGTTGGTTTTTAGCTCTTTCGGCTCACAAAAACTCCATTCAATGTGAAGAAATATCCCATTTTCTATTTCATATCATCTTGATATATTTTGAAACTAGAATACGAATATACTCTGATGATTAGTTCCTCATATCCTCTGTATACCAATAACATATACTTAGTATGACTCATATACTTAAGGATAGTCTTGGCCACCATCCAATAGCGGCCGCCTAGTTCAACTTGATATCTATCTACCACACTCAAGGCATAATAAACATCTATCCTAGTACATAGCATAACATACATGAATGAAACAATTAATGATGCCTATAAAATCCCTTCCATCCTTTGTCTTTTCTCAGGCCTTTGATGACAAATTTTACTAGAAAGATGATTTCCATGTGACATTGGAAATAATACCCTATTGGATTGTTCCATATTGAATCTCTTCTGTATCTTGTCAATATATATACCATGAATTAGGCCGAATAGCCTCTTAGATCTATCATGATGGATCTTGATCCTGAGAATATTTGATGCATCACCTAATTCCTTTACATAGAAGCATTTATTAAACCATGCTTTAATAGACTATAATACGGGTATTTCATTTCCAATATTTAGTATTTCATAAACACATACTATTAAGAAAATGAATTCACTTATACTAAACCATTTATGGAGAAAAGTATCACATTCACTATTTATGAAACCAAATTCCATTACGGCTCCAACAAACTAAATATTCTATGATGTGAATTCTTTATTTATCTATAAATCTATTTATAAAATTTTCATATATTATTGGAATAATCTAGATCCAAAAAACCTTTTCATTGTATTATTTATAAATCATCTAAAATAGAATCATCAAGGAAAGTTACGTTGGGCTTTTCATGTGTTAATAATGTTTTAATAATCACAAATCCTATACATTCTATAAAAATTGTTAATCCTGTTTAATCTATCTCAAATCATGTGTACAGATGATTTGTTTCTTTATTCCTTAAATAATTATTGTAATCTATTTTTAGTTTGTGTAATAATGGATTTCCTGGATAAATGATTGAGTATAATCCATTCTATGAATATCACAATTTAAGTATGTGTTCCAATTATTTGGTTAAGTTTGAAAAACCGTGAGTCTGCCAACGGTTAAGTTTTTCTAGAAAAGGACCCAGACACCGTGACCCAGACACTGTGACCCAGACACCGTGACCCATACATCGTGATGCATACCCCATGACCAGACACCGTGACCAAACACTGTGATCAGACACTACATCTGTGCTATCGGTTCCTGATCTCTATACTACTATACCATCATGACTGTCTCATCACTCAAAGGCAAAGAAGGAAACACCTTTTCAAGGAGACACTATTTCACGGAGACATCGTTTCTAGATAGACTATGACACTGTTTCTTAATCATTTTTTTTCATTTTTCAATTTAATCTCTAATGGTCATATTTGAAGATTTTAAATGCACTGATATAATTAATGTTTCTTTATAGAAATGTCTCCTGAAGTTATGAGGTATGAGGTGCAGAATACATGCATATTATCAACTCCAACACCTGAACACCAAGAATAAAAGAGAAGTGCAATCTAGAAATAAGGGTGTGCAAGATAATGACGAAGCACGGACATTTTCTAAGAAAAGAACTAAAACATGCAACAAGACACATCTGAAGAAAACACTAATCATTCTTGAATCCAAAAAGATGTGATACCCTAGATCAGAGTCAAGAACATCTTCTCACTATCAACTACATGAAGAACATGAGATAGATATAACTATCTTGGGACACTCTGTTTTCCACAAGTGGACTCGATTCTTTGATATACTTCATCATAGAAGTACAGAGTTTCATAGAATAACACTCAGAGAACTTAAAACAATATCTCATCATCTTTTATCTATTTTGTATTGATTTTAGCTTTTGATCAGTGTGTGTGTCTGTTTAAAAACACACACTATCTCCTGCATTAAACTAGAGGATACAAGATATCATTCATCTCACAAATTTTTATGCCTTTTTATTCCCACGAATAAGTGAGGAAGAGGTCCCTGTGTGTCCTGGTATTTCATACCCACAAAGAACTATGGAAGATGCCATGTGACCTGAATAGTCTTGCATACTTTTGTTTACCCCGATAGAGGGTGTAGATCAAGTTTATTAATATAAACTGATTGGTCGCAGATGATCACTAAGTGGAGTGGATTAGGTCTTAGCTTGAGACTAACCCACTTATTTTATATCCAATATGTTTTTTTATTTAGTTTTCTCTTTTTTGTTGTATAATTCAGAAATCACTAAACTGGATTTGATAGTTAATCTTGGAAAGAAGTTATAATTTCTTTTCCTTATTAAAATAACTTCAAAAATAATGTTAATAACTGATATTAAGATTACTGAGAATTAATCAATATTTTGAGAAGTTACTTAAACAGTCAAACCTTCATAACCGTATTATAATGATTAAATGAGTTGTATTTATTTTTATTGGAAAACCTTTTTAAGAAGCCTTTTCAAACAGAAATTTTTAATAGATACTCAATTCAATCCTCTCTTGAGTACTCTACTCCTACCAACATTTGGTATCAGAGGTTGTTTTAAGACTTTGTTTTTGACCTTATTCAGCTATGACTTTAGTTATACTTTAATGATCTATAAATTTATGTTAATTATAAATTTCTAGATCTTTCAAAGAAGTTCTTTATTATGGATAATATATTGGAAGGTGCTGTAACTAATAGACCACAATTCTTTAATTAGAACCAATTATTCTCAATGGAAAATTAAAATGAAAATGCATTTAGAAAGTTTGGGTTTTGAAATTTAGTCTTGAATTATAGATGAGTATAAGATTCATGCTACTGATAGAATCAGTTGGGACAAATCTACCAAGACTACCTATAATAAAAATTGAAAATCCATGAATGATTTATATTTATCCTTAAGAGATGAGGAATTTAACATAATTTCTACATGTAAAACTGCCCATGAAATTTGGGATACTTTGTCTGTTTCACATGAAGGAACTTCTAGTGTGAAAGAAATGAGACTTAATACTTATAATACTAAATAAGATAACTTTAAAATGAAACCTGATGAGCCTATTTCTGACATGCATCTCAGGTTCAACGAAATTTTCAACATAATGATTTGTCTTGGAAGAGAAGTTACTGCCAAAGAACAAATTATGAGGATTCTCTGATTCCTACCTAATAGAGAGAGAGGAACCTCTGTCTCTATTAGAGAGTCATGTGAAATTAGTAAGTTACCTATAAAAGAACTCACTGGGAAACTTATTATGTATGGAGAGGAGTTAAAAGTCAAAAAGGAAATAGAGGATGAACCCAAAAGAAAATCTATTGCATTCAAAACCACCACTTCTAAACACAAAGATAAAGGGAAATTAGAAGCCACTATAGAAAGTTCCAGTAGTGAACAATCATCACCAGATATTGATGAGGAGATGACACAATTATCTAGAGGGTTTAAGATATTTTACAAGAAGAAGAAATTTTTTAGAAAGCCTAACTTCAAGGGAGGATATGATCAAAAGGGATGCTGGAAGAAAGATTGGAAATGAAGTGACAAGTCTGATGAGATAGTCATCTAGGAATGTAAGTGAAAGGGAAATGCAAAGTATGACTGTCCAAAGCTCAAGTACAGAATAAAATATTAGGAAAACTATATAAGGTATAAAAAGGAAATGAATGAAATATGGAGTGATTTTGAGGACATTTAAAGTGACTCAAAATCATTACATGATGTACAAGCTAACAATGCCAATATGTGTTTTATGAAAAACACATCTGAGGTAACACTAGAATCTTCTGTACACAATTCTTATTATTCTGGAGATAAGAGTGACTCTAAAAGTATTTCTAATGAAGAAATGTTTGAGTACTATAATATGCATGAAGATACATGTAATGAACTAAAAGATAAATACAAGTCTTTAAAGAAACATCATGCTCTTACCTCAGTTGTTAAATATGAAATTACTGTAGAAATGGAGAATAATGATCAATTACTCAAAGAAAAAAACGAACTAAAGATATCTAATGAGAAATTGAGAAAGGACATTTAGAGGTTTACTAATGTTAAAGATAATATAGTAAAAATTCTAGGAAAACATATTGATCCTAAATATACTACTGGTATTTTCTATCAACCTGGTAAAAGAAATTTTGGAAGAACTAATTTTTTCTATAAATATAGGATATACAACATTACTCTTGGTTTTGGAAAACATTCATCTAGTTCAAGTTATGATACAATCTCTACTATTTCAAGCTTTTCTGGACCAAATAGAGTTTATTTTTCAAGTACTTTACATAATTCTTATAGGAAACCTATGAGGCAGATATGGGTTCTTAAAGCACTAGTCACTAATATTACTGGACCCAAAGAAGTATGGGTACCAAAATATATTTTTATTTGACTATTTTTTATGAAAGTTTCTTAAAGATATCCTTCAAAAGCTTATGGTACTTGGACAATGGGTTTTCAAGGCACATGATAGGGTACTATTCCTGCTTCAAGAACTTAATAAAATTTGATCATGGACATGTCACCCTTGGTGATAATTCCAAGGGAAAGATCATTGGCCTTGGCCAAATTGGTAACTCTAACTCATTTTTAATTTACAAAGTAATTTTTTTGATGGATTGAAATATAATCTATTTAGTATTTCACAACTATGTGATGATGTATTTCATGTTAAATTTGAAAACGATGCTTGCAATGTTGTCAATTCTAAAAATTAATTGGTGTTTTTTTCATTAAGAAAAGAAAATGTAAATGATGTTAACTTATATTCTTTAGTCTCTCAAAATACTTCTTGTTTATGTGTATTTCACAAAGAGTATTGGATTTTACATAGGATACTAGGAAACTTTAATATTCACTCTCTTAGAAAGTTAACTATAAAAAGCTGAGTCAATGATATACCCAAAATTGAGTTTCCAAATGATAAGGTGTGTAATCATTGTCAAAAAAGAAATCGACACAAAATTTCCTCCAAACCAAAGAAATAAGTGTGAACTACTCAACCTCTCGAACTGGTTTACATGGATTTGTTTGGACCATCTATAGTTTCTAGTTTAAATGGGAAGTACTATTTTTATATTCTTGTAGATGAATTTTCTAGATATAATTGGACTTTATTTTTGAATCACAAAAGTGAAGTCTTCTCTCATTTTACCAAATATTCCAAAACTGTAGAAAATATTAGTGGAATTAGAATTAAATACTTAAGAAGTGGTCATGACCGTGAGTTTGAAAATCAAGATTTTGAATCCTTTTGCTCACAAAATGGCTATAGTCATAATTTATCTGCCCCTAGAACACCTCAACAGAACAGAGTTGTAGAAAGAAGAAATAGAACCTTGAAATATATTTATAGAACCATGCTTTGTGAATATGACTTACCAATTTATTTTTGGGTTGAAGATGTAAACAGAACATAATATATAATTAATAGTGTTGATTAGACCTATTCTTAAAAGAACTCCATATGAGTTATGGAACAATAGAAAACCCAAAGTATTCTACTTCAATATTTTTGGTTTCAAAGTCTATATCCATAATACTAAGGACAATATTGAAAAATTTTCATCCATGAGTGATAAAGGAATCTTTTTAGGATATTCCATATCTAGTAAAGTATAAAGAGTGTTTTATAAAATAACCAAATGTGTGGAAGAATTTATCCATGTTAAATTTGATGAAACACATCCACATGATCCTAAAACCACTCTAGAGAATCTAGAGGATGATGTGTCAAATCTAGACATTAATTCAAAATCATCTAACCATACTATTAAGGAATATGTGAAAACTTCTAGTTCTATAAATTCTTTAGATTCAATTCAGAATGAACCTGACCCTATTAAAGAACCTAAAATCACTAGTACTTCTTTTACTAGAGTTGTTAGAACTCTTAAGAACCATCCTTTAGATACTTTTGTAGGAGACTTAGATAAAGGAACTCAAACTAGAGATTCTCTTAGATATCAGGTTAAACATCAAGTCTTCTTGTCACAACTTGAACCTAAAAACATTAATGATGATATCAATGATGAATTTTGGGTGATGTCTATGCAGAAGAGCTTAATCAGTTTAAATGGAACATAATTTGGAAACTTGTTGACAAAACTAAAGAGAAATTTACCATAGGAACTAAATGTGTGTTTAGAAATAATCTAGATGAAGCTAGTAATATAGTTAGAAACAAGGCTAGATTGGTTGCACAAGGCTATAATCAAGAAGAAGGAATTGAATATAAAGAGAAATTTTTACTAGAATATAGACTTGAAGCCATCAGAATTCTTCCAGCTTATGCTGCACATCTGAATTTAAATCTATATCAAATGGATGTTAAAAGTGCAATTCTAAATGGGTATCTAACTGAGGATGTATTTGTTGAGAAACCCCCTGGTTTTTCAAATCATCATTTTCCAAATCATATTTTTTAATTATCAAAAGATTTATATGGTTTAAAGAAAGCTCCAAGAGCTTGGTATGATAGACTAATTACTTTTCTTATTTCCAAAGGTTTTACAAAAGGAATAGCTGATCCTACCCTTTTTATAAAATGAATTTACAATGATGTTTTAGTAGTTCAAATTTATGTAGATGACATTATCTTTGGATCTTCAAGAAATTATTTATGTATTGAATTTTCTAAAATGATGAAAAATGAATTTGAAATGAGTCTAATGGGTGAACTATAATTCTTTCTTGGATTTCAAATCTTTCAAAATAATGATGGTATTATTTTAAGTCCAAGAAAATATATTAGGGATCTTCTAAAATGTTTTCGTTTGGGTAACACTAAATATAGTGACACTCCAATGAGTACTACTTGTAAGTTGGATCTTAATGAAGATGAAAAATCTATTGATCAAACCACTTAAAAGGGATGATTGTAAGCTTAATCTACTTAAATGATAGCCAAAATGTCATTATATTTAGTGTGTGTATGTGTTCTCATTTTCAAGAAAACCCTATGGAATCTCATTTAAATGCTGTTACGAGATTTTTTAAATACCTCAAGCAAACAACCAATTTTAGACTATTCTTTCCAAGAGGATAATCATTTGAGTTAGTTAGTTATTCTGATGATAACTTCGGTGGATTTAAGTTATATAGAAACATCACCTCTATAACATGTAACTTTTAGGCAGGTCACTAGTATAATGATGTAGTAAGAAACAAAACTCTATTGCATTATCTACTGTAGAAGCTGAATACATAGTTGCTGGTAGTTTCTGTGGACAAAATTTGTGGATGAAACACACATTACTAGATTATGGAAATCAATTCAGGCATTTACCTAAAAATTGTGACAATACAAGTGCTATTAACATCTCAAAAAATCATGTTTCACACTCTAAAACAAAACATATTGATGTAAGACATCACCTTTTGAGAGACCGTTATCAAAAAAGTGATATCACTTTGGAATTCACCGTAACTGAATATAAGCTCACTGATGTATTCCCCAAACCATTAAATTATAAAAGAATAGATTACATCATACATGAATTGGGAATGATAAATCTTAATTAGTAAGTATATTGTTTAATAGATTACTGTTTGAAAGTTTATAGTTTCACAAGTCACAGTCTTAAGATTACCATAGAACTCTAACTGTTCTATAGTTTTACTATATTAAAAGTTTCTGTTTCATGTTTACAGTCTCACAGTTACTATCTCTTTGTTAATTTCTGGAACTTACTATCTCAAACAATATGGTTGCACATGTTAGAAATCACACAGTTACACTATCACCGTGAAAGACTATTACGTTCTCACCGTGAAAGCCTGTTACGGTCTCACCGTGAAATATTGTTCTGGTATCACTGTAAAATTATATCTCGATCTCACCATAAAGACTCATTATTGTTTTAGTTTTCAAATTATAACCCATATCACAATAGTTAATTATTTTATTATTTATTTTCCCGCACTTTTTCTTTTGCAACGCTTGATATCCCTAAATGATAAAATCTAAAGAAGTTTAACTCCTTTCTTCCCCTGAACTCTCTTCTCTCAAACCGTAAGCCCTCTCTCAACCCTTCAGTTCTCTCTCTCTCTCTCTGGAACCTTTTTTTAATTTTCAGGATGAAACACTCATCATCATCAACTCCTGATATTCAAATATCTAAGAAGAAGATGACAACAACATTGAAGTTAGCTCTCGAAGGTCCTTTGAATCAGAATCTAGTGAACAAAATTGTGGTGCCTGATAATGAAATTTTCCCCAAGTGGATTATGTCAAGTAAGTATTTATTATTGAAAGTGTTAAGGAAAAAGGATCACTAAATTGGTTCAAAAAGTAGGATAGAATGATTTACCCAAATCTAGTTGCACAATTTTATCAGTTTGTTCAATTTTAATTTAATAAGGAAGATGATTTTTTTGTGAGAAGCTGGATAAATGGCCAGAGATGTACCTTTTTTTGAGGTTATGGGCTCCATGCCTAAGGATACCTCATGAGGGTATTTGTGAGGAATACCATAGAGGTTCTCATCCTCCAACTGAGTTTTTTATTTTGGAAAAAGCATTGGGAATCTTAACTGGAAATGAAACAAAGCGAAGAGCCATAGCTGCTAAGCTAGATGGTGAAACCAAACTTTTTTTTAATTTTTTTCAGAATCTGATTAGCCCCATAAAAGGTGATTTTTCTATACTCAAGTATCATGATGTATTTTTTATTTGACTAATGAAGAATGGGAACAAGGTTAATCAATCTAAATATGTCATCCTCTATATGTGTGAGTTGATAAAGTACACCTCCAAGTCAACCTCCCTATTCTACTCAAGATTAATCTCAGATATTATTCTTGATAAAGGTTTGGCTGGACTCAATGGAGAATTCATTAAGGATTATGAATTTTGTATCTCAATGGTGACTGTAAAAAGAATGAAAATCAGTTGGAATATGTAGAGAAAATCATTAGTGGAAGATAATGATGGAGTTTATGAAAAGTTTAACCCGGTTGACCATCCTTCAAGACCTAAGAAGATTTCTGATCCTAGTTTGGAACCTGATGCAATTATTGAGTATTCTGATGGGGAAGAGGAAGAAGAGTTTGTCGCACATACAAGGAAAATTTTTCTGGATGAGAAAGACAGTGAACTTGTTCTCCAAGACTTAACTAATAATGAAATGCATGTTTTTGAAGAAGTTGCTGATCTAGAAGAACAACCTAATTCTAAAGAAGAATCTTTTTCTAAGGTACATGAAAAGGATGTTGTAGAAGAGGATATAAAAAAGACATTTCTCTTGTGAAAGAAGCTACTTATGAGGAACATGTGGAGGAACAAGCTATTCTGGAAATTATACCATCTACTGAAGAGAGAATGGAGAAAGACTTTCAGTTGTCTAGAAAGGATATGGGTGAGGATATTGGGATTAAAATCATGGAAATATATCAAGGATCTAAATCTATTAGTCTTGAGAATGATGCACTTGTTGATGGGGAGTAGCCCCTGTTAGGTCGGAAAAAGACGGAAAGAGAGGGAATGATGGCAAGAGGGGGGTGAATTGCCTTTTAAAAAATTGATAAACAAATTAAAAATCAAAGTAAAGTGCAGCGGAAATAAAGAGGCAATCACACAAGAAATTGATAACGGAGTTCGGCCAAAACCCGGCCTACGTCTCCGCTCCCAACTCAACCGTTGAGAGATTCCTACCGCTTGCTTTTCAATGGTTATAACAAGAAACCCACTAGGCTTTGAGGTAGCACTAGGACCTATTACAGCTTGCTTTTATTGGTTAAGCAAGAACCCAATGCTTTTAATGGTTAAGCAATAACCCACTAGCCTTTTTAACGGGTGAAGGCTAGCTCACCGACAACTCAAGCCCTTTAAAAGGAAAGGCTTGAAAAACCTCTTCACACCTTAGTGGTGGTGTGAGAACCCAAAGAAAGGGAGATGAGGAAAGAGTTTGGGGTTTGTAGGCACAAACCCAATTTTAAAGCTCAAAAAGAAATAAAACAATAAAAACCGTTATTTAGGAAGACTTGGGCGCCAAATGATTGGTGGAGCTGATGTAGCGTGCTTCTCCCAAGCTTCTTGAGGTGCTCCTTGGATTGGAATTGGATTGAGCACTAGAGGATCCTTTGAGGAAGTCCACCGGAGGTTGGCCAATAGATGGAAAATGAGTATAGTGGCTTTGTAAATGTTCCGGTTAGTGTCTGGGGCTTCCTCAGCCTTTATTTATAGGCTAGGATCCTTTGGGGAGGCTTCGGAGCCGTTGGAGAAGGCTTTGGAGCCGTTGGAGGCCAAAAGAATGTTGACTGGTCAACCCCAACGGCTAGTTTGACTGGGCTACCGGCTGGCCGGTACAGTCCCACCGGCTAGCCGGTGCCTTGGTAGAGAAGAAGTGTCTTGATCCAGGCTCCACCGGTCGACCGGTGAGGAGCCACCGGCTGGCCGGTGGCAAGACAGTAGCAAACACTATTTGGGCTGGGTGCCACAGGTCGACCGGTGGCAGAGCCACCGGTCGACCGGTGGGGAGGCAGTGGCTCAGCCTTGAGTCAGGGTGCCACCGGCTGGCCGGTGGTTAAGCCACCGGCTGACCGGTGGACTGAATTTCAGTCCACTTGAAGTCCATTCTTGGGCCAACTTCTTGGCAACCTTGTGCCTATCATCCACAACACTTAAACACAATGTTAAACACATATTAAAGTGATTGTGATCATGAAAATCAAAGAGTGTGGGGTACAACAGCCCCATAGTCTGGAAAGTGTTTAAGTGCCTAATCCAGTTGATCCAAGCTCAATGGATACATGGTATAAATTCCCTAGTTATTTTGATGTGAATGATTCCTAGGAAGTCTCAGTTAAAGGTATAGATCTGTACAGTATGTTTCAATTGAAACTGGAATCTGCTCCTAAAGTTATCTCTTCCTTGGAACCCGAGCCTGTCTCAACTTCTATTCCTGAACCTTCACAAGAACCTTCCACCTTGGTGATTAAGGATGATTTGAAAGCATTTAGAGCTACCCTATTAGATAGGGTTGAAAATCTCATGAATACAAAACCTGATCTTATGAAAAATTTCAGTTAAAGAGATACTAATCTGTTGTTGGAAAAGATCATATGGCAGATTCAGCCTAATATGCTTCATGAGATCCAAGAGGTCAGAGTTGAGAACAAACATTTAAGTGATGAAGTGAAGTCTCTCAGAGCTATGGTTGAAGATATGAAAAGTGTGATGAAATCAAGACCGAAACATGTTTCTCATCATACTAAGGATATTGGTAGTCAGATTCCATAGGAAATATATAGCATCCCACCTTTTTATCACATTAACTTTCATTTCATTATACAAAATCGAGGATATTTAGGGTTTAGTGTCTTGGAAACACGAAACATAATACATGAAAACATAAAACATTATTCTTAAACACTTGAAAGTATTCTACTTATGTTCATCATAGGTTCATTACTGCATCTCATAACTGGGGGACATACATAAAAGGAAAGGGTGAGCAGAAGGCCCAGTAAGGGAAACAAGGGGAAATATTTAACATGTGAACTTGAGATACAACAATAAAGTGATGAAAAATAACTTTAAGGAATGAGAAAGAAATCAAGAGGCACATCATAATAAAAATAACGTGTTTCATAACTTGAAGATGTGGCTATAACATTTAACTTAGGCAATAATTTCCGTTTCAACAAGTTCCATCCCCAAGGTGTCATTAAAAAAACTTACCAAGGTTATTCACCAAGGTATCGTTAAAATGTTCATCTCTAGAGATTAAGTCTTTACCCAATGAATTAGAGTGCTATCAGGGTGCACCCTTAATATTTATTTATTATCATGTGAGCCACATATATCATCACCAAAATTTCATAAATAACCTATATATCATAAAATAAATGGGTTTCATTTCATAATCATAATGTTTTAAAAACTGCTTTAAAAACATGATCTTTATGTCACTTTAAACCCTCGGAAAAGGAAAATGGGTTTCATGTATGTAAATCCTAGAATTAAAATAGAACATTTTTATATATATGTGAATACCATTGTAGAAGAAATATATTTGAGTATTCACATAATAAAATAAAATAATTTGAGAAAAAGAGAAAGACATTTTGAGACGAAAATTCTGCAGCATAACGACTATGTTAGAGGGTTTTAGAAAACATTGAAAAGATAGGGGACATGGGTCACCCACTCATAAATGATCCATAAAATAGTATGAGGAAAGAATATAAAGGATTTAAGAACATGGTAATGAAAATTTAAAGATATACCATATTCAATGAAGAACTTGAAAGGAAGACAAAAATAAGATTTCTCCTATGAAAATTCGGCAGCCTAACGACGTTACTTAATAATTCAAAAAATGAATTGATGAGATAAAATAGGGTATCACATAATATGAAAATAAAAGGGATAGTATGATATATATAGAAGATAATACCCCAACATAAGAAAAGGTACTTGAAAGAAATGACATGAAAATAGAACTTGAAAAATGAGAAGGGTGGAAGAATCCCTTACAAAAATTCGGCAGCTTAACGACGCCACTTAAACATTCATAAAACGAAATGATGAGAGTAAGAGGGGAAATATCATAATATTATCATGAAAAGTTAAGTAAGATGAATATAAAATAACATCCCCCAACATAAGAACATGGGGCTTAAATGAAATGACATACCAAAAGAGTACTTGAAAAGAAAGAGAGAGGTAGGACCCCGTACCTTGAAGAGTAACTTCGAAATCTTGAAGTTTGGGACCTTGGGAGGCTTGAGGGAACCTTGGGAGGACTCATTGGGAGTTAAGGAGACTAAAACTTCGTTGAGGAGGATTTTGGAATGGAAAGGATGAGAGAATGGCTTGGAATTTATAGAGGATGTGAGTGGACAAGGCATTAATGGCCAAGGGACACCTCATTGGTGGTATTGGAAAAACCATGGGCTTTAACATGGTATTTGCAGATGGTATTGACCAATTTGGACAACTCATACCTTATCTTACTATTAATAAGTCCCCCATAATGATTATATAATGATTAAATCCTTAATGATGTCATTAAACACCTGAAACTCTAAACTGAAAATTCATTATTCACCAAAAATTCAACTTTTTCAGAAAAATCCCAAAAAATTACCTTAACATAATATCGATGCCCTGAATTCAAAAATTTACTCCATTTTATAAAAATAATTTTCAAAATTTTTTTAATTTAATTTTTAAATAAAAACACTATTCACCAAAATTCATTTTTTTCAGAAAAATCCCCAAAACTTACTTTAACATAATATCGAAGCTCTGAATTCAAAAATGAACTCAATTTTATAAAAATAATTTTCAAAATAATTTTAATTAATATTTAATTAAAAAACACTATTCACCCGAAAAAACTAATACTTGACTAAAAATTTCTGAAACAGCTATTTACTTATTTTATTGAATCACATTACTTAATCAAGGTTCCTAGATTATATTAATACTTTCTTAAGTGAGGTTACTTAATCCATTTGATCTCATTACTAATCATAAGCGTAAAATCACTATTCATAATTTACTATTCATCAAAAATTAAGTTGGTCTTATTAGACTCTAAATTTCTTACTGAACACATTTTTAGAAGACAATTTTTTGAAAATAATTACACATAATTAATTATTTACGATTTACATAAATATTCTAAAATATCATTTTTTCAAAATTCATCAATAATATGCATACTATATTTATCCGGACACTTGAAAATTCTCAAACTTCACCATAAGAAGAAATCAAATTTTTTCATTTAAATCAAGGGATTACACAAGGTAGCTAAGGTCTCATTACATATCCCCTTACAACACCAGTATAGGATCTATGTGTAAGGTGTGCTAAGGTGATAGAATCTTGGGGAGGCTCGGCCAACATTGCTCGAGTGGTGATTTCTATCATCTTGAAATTTTCATGAAGGAGATTTTGTTCTAGTTTCACATGATGAAGTTCAGCTTGGGTTTGGTCCAGTGCAAAGCCCAGTGACGCTACCTTCTTTCTAAGTTCTGTCAGATGGGCCTCGATCGGCCCGAGACTACTGGATGAGGCCATCAAATCTTCTTTCTATATTAATTAACCAAGATCACTTGTATTTATAGACAATAATCACAACATTTAGTTTCCAATGGTCATACTGACCAACGATCATATAACAGTCGACACCCAATGGTCTCATTTTAATTATAATCATTTTATTAATTGAAATAGTTTTGTTCAGTACAAAATAAAATAACACACAAAATTTGGAAACAAAAATTATTCAAAATTTCAGGTTGTTACAAAATAGCCTCCTTGATGCATTGTAATCTAACCTACCTTCCTGACAAGGTAGATAAAAGAAACAAGAAAATTATTCAAGAGATGCATGAGCTTGTTATTGGTCTTAAAAAGTTTACTGATGAGTACACGGGCTCTCACAAGATAGTTCTAAATCAACCGAAGTCTCTTACTTCGGTTGTTATTGCTTCTAGTGATTCTGGAAAATCATCTCAACCCTCCTTGGAAAGTGATCTGCTATGAGAAGTTGTTAAACAAGAACTCCATTCTGTGCTTGGTGGATTTTACAAAGAGTCTCTATATGAGGTTGTCAAGAATAGTGAAAGAGTTATTTATTTGGTGATAATTCTTTTCAAAATATAAAATGATGCTCATAAAGAGATTAATAAGAAGGTGGACTTATACTTCAATAGGATCTTCTCGAAGCATGACTTGACCAACCATTTTAAGCACCTTGTCGAGAATCTGCGAATCCCTCCAGTCACTCATGCTTTCAAAACTCATGTCGAAAAGCTTAAAGATTTCACTCCTTTGTTGGAAAAGTTTATGGAGAAAAAGGATGACTTTGAGAAATACATGCAGTATGGTGGTGAGATTATTGCTAACTTCATCAAGCTTTTTAGGCCTTATCTTCATGCACATAGCACTGTTGTTGTGGCTCTTGTAGCTGAACCCTTGAGACCTACTTTTCCTACCTTCCCATCCACTGCCTTTTCCTCTACCCCTATGTCTTTCTCTCAGGCTCCAAGTTAGATCAGACCTATTATCCTCTACCAACAATTGCCTCGGTCTTCCACTGCACCTATATTGGCAACTCCTATTTTTGAAGGTCTCCCTCTACCTTCTCTATGATTTGGTTAACTTCCTTCTTTAACATCTACCTCTTCTCCTATGGATTCTCCTGATGATACTTCCAAGGGAAAAGAGAAGATATCCAGTGCTGAAGAAAAGTGACTACTATCTTTTGATAGAGATCTTGTTTATTTTTTTGGATGTCTACTATTTTTAATGACACTTCTTTATCCATCTAATTCATTGTGAACTCTTATTGTCTATTTCTTATTTATTCCTTTTGACAATCCCAAAAGGGGGAGAGATATGCACAATGAGAGACATTCACACTGAGAGATATGCATGCTAATGAAAAGGAAGAGACACATTCACTAAGAATAGATCTCCCACTCACATGATTTTTGATCATCAAAAAGGGGGATATTGTTGGGCTCCCCATGTGTTAATCATGTTTTAATGATCATGAATCCTATACATTTCGTAAAACTTGTTAATCATGTTTAATCTATCTCAAATTATGAGTACAGATGGTTGGTTACTTTATATATTAAATAATAATTGTAAACTATTTTTAGGTTGTGTTATAATGGATTTCCTCAATAAATGATTGAGTGTAATCCATTCTATGAATATCATCGTTTAAGTCTATGTAAAAATATTTGGATAAGTCTGAGAAACTGTGAGTCTACCACCAGTTATGTTTTTCTGGAAAAGGACCCAGATACCGTGACCCAGACACCATGACCGAAACATTGTGACCCATACATAGTGACCCAGACACTGTGACCTAGACACTATGACCATACACTGTGACCAGACACTGTGATCAGACACTGCATCTGTGCTACCAGTTCTTGATCTCTATACAAATATTCCATCATGACTGTCTCATTGATCAAAGGAAAACAAGGATACCCCATTTAAAAGAGACACCATTTCATGGAGACACCTTTTTAGATAGATTGTGACACAATTTCTTAATATTTTTTTGACTTTTTTAAATTTAATCTCTAATAGTCATATTTGAAGATTTTAAATGCACTGACATAATTAATGTTTCTTTATATACATGTCACCTGATAGTACGAGGTACAAGGTGCATAATACATGCATCCTATCTGCTCCAAAACATTCAATTCAAGAATAAAAGAGAAGTACAGCCCAGAAACAAGGGTGTGCGTGATAAAAAAGAACCAAAAAAATTTTATGAGAAAATAACTGACAAATGAAACAAGATACATTTTAAAAATACACAAATAATTATCGAATAAAAAAATATATGATACCATAGATCAGATTAAATAACATCTTTACACTATCAACTCCATGAAGAACACGATCCAGATATAACTAACTTGAGACACTCTGTTTTCTATAATAGAACTCGATTCCTGCATCTATTTCAATATATAAGTGAAGAGATTCATTGAATAATAGTAAGAGCACTTCCAACCTTATCTCATCTTTTTTTCTCTGTTGTGTTTTGTTTTTAGCTTTCGAGCAGTGTGTTTGATTCTATATAAAAACACACATTGTATCCTATATTAAACTGGAGGATACAATATATCCTTCCTCTCAAATATTTTTACACTTGTTTATTCCCATGAATAAGTTTGGAAGAGGTCTCTATGTGACTTGATATTTCATACCCATGAAGAACTGTGGAAGAGGTCTTGTGACCTAGACAGTCTTGTGTATAGTTGTTTACCCCGATCCAGGGTGTGGATCAATTTTATTAATATAAACTGCTTGGTGGTAGGTGATCACTAAGTGGAGTAGATTAGTTCTTGGCTTGATACTGAACCACTTGTTTTATATCTTCTATGTTGTTTGATTTAGTTTTATATGTTTTACTATATAATTCATGAATCACTAAACTGGATTTTAAAGTAAATCTTGGAAATATTTTATAACTTATTTTCCTTATTAGAATAGCTTCAAAAGTAATGTTAATAACTGATATTAAGATTACTAAGAATTAATCAATCTTCTGAGAAGTTATTTAAATAGTCAAACATTCATAAGCTTATTACTTTGATTAATCGGGCTATATTTATTTTTATTGGTGAACCTTTTTCAGAAACCTTTTCAAACATAAATTTTTAATAGATACTCAATTCAGCCCCCTCTAGAGTACTCTAATCCTACCAATAGGTTATTTTGAAAGTCATTTTTAAAATCTCATATTCATGGATGAAATCAGTGGTAAGTACAGTTCTAATGGATTTCATCATTGCAACTGGTGAAACGAGTTTTTTATAGTAAATTATTTAACATTAATTAATCCCTTTTTCAAATAGTCATTCCTTATAGGAATTAAGTTGCCTATATATTTCTAGTTTCTTCTTAAATGCCCATTTACAACCAATGGGCCTTACATCCATTTAAGGATACACTAAAATCCAAACTTGGTTTTTGTATACGGAATCTGTTTCACAATTCCTGGATTCTTTCCACTTGGAAACATTTGTGACACTTACTGCTTGTTTATAAGTCATAAGATCATTATTATCAACTAATAACGAGTCAACATCCTCAGTGATTATAAAACCATATCATTATAGTTCTAAAACGTATCTTGTACTCCAATATAGTATTTGTGTCTCTAGAATGACTTATTCTTGGGGGTTTTTTGGATGTTTTTTCGGATGAATACTCTTGTGTGTCTTGATCTTGTTCTTGATCGAATTATATATTTATCCTACTGTATCTATTAGATATATTATCTTTCTTAGGGAATTTGGGACTCAAGTAAACCAAAAACTTTTTTTATATAGAATTTTATTGGTAGTATCCTCTTGTTTCTTTAGGATATCCTATAAAGATACATTTTATTCCTTAGGGTACATGTTTGTTACCTGAGGAGGCCTTAAAAACACTTCACATCTAAAAACATGTATGTATGACAACAAAAGTTTGTTTCTATAAAAAAATTATAATATAATACCAACTATTACATTAGTTGGAACTCGATTTAGTATATATACAACTTATTCTAATATGTATCCCCAAAATGATAATTGAAGACTCTCATGAATCATTATTAATCTTAGCATGCCCAACAAGGCGTGGTTTATCCTTTAACTTACACTATTATAGTAAGGTGTATAAGGATGAGTGAGATGGATTAGTATCCCAAAATACCATAAATAATTAATTTAGTCTTGATTAATATACCCTCCACCATGGTCTGAGAGGGGTTTATTAATCTTATTACCAACATGGTTTTAAAAATCATTCATGTATTCCTTGAAATTTTCAAAGGAATATGACTTGTACCCCATTAAGTATACATATCTATATATACATAAATCATTAGTAAAAATCATGAAGTATGTGTTCCCACCCATTGATTAAACTGGAAATCTTCCAAAAAAATTAGTATGAAATAATTCAAGAAGATCTCTAGCCCTTCACTTTTCCACTAAATGATACATTGGTCATTTTTCCTTATAAACATTTGTGACATACACCAAGTGGTTTTAGTTCAAAGGAATCCAAATACACCTCTTTGTATAAATTATTCAAACACCTTAATTTAAATGATCTAGCTGGTGATTCCATATCTGGGTGTGGTATGATTCATGTGAAGAAGTTTCATTATCGATTTCCATTACTTGGTTCATGTAATCCAACACATAAGAAACTATTATTTAAATGTGCATTTCCATAACAAATGATATATTTATGAAAGAATAAAAATTAATTACTCAACATGAAATTAAATCCATCCATATCAAGTATAGATATAGATATAATGTTTTTGGTAACAGATGACACATACTAAAAACCTTTAAAAACCAATATCATTCTTATTGGAAAAATGAGGTGGTAGTCACTGATATCTACAATAAAAAGTTTAACTCTATGGTATGCTCATAAATCTACCTCACCATAGTTAATATTTTTGAATATACTTGGTTACTATATTTTAATACACATGTGAGCACTAAAAGATAAATATAATACCCAATTTGCAGAAGTAGATAAATTAAACTCCATAACAAACACACATGAATCTTCCCATTTCTTCTTTGGCTAGGTGAAATTTTTCTTCTAGTGGCCCTTATTTCCACATGAAAAACATACAACATCTTCTTCCGTCACTTAACCCTTTATATTTATCCTCTTAGAATGGTATTTCAAAGAATCTTTGGCATTAAAGTGATTTTCTTGGGCTTTCCATTTATTATCCATAAGGAAAAAAGGAGTCTTGTGATTCATATCCTTATCTACTTAGAGGAGACGATTAATTTAATGTGGGAGAGACCAATAAATGTTCTTCACAATAAAATTAAAAATAATTCTCAATAATATCTGAGGGAGTGATGAAAGAATGAGATTAATGTACAGTTCACTAGGGAGTATAAACACTATAACTTATAGGCACTCAATGTAACTAATGATATTGACTATGTGTGTCCCAGTTGGCATCCTTTCTCCATGTTTACTCTTAAAGGGAACCTTGGATATCAAAAATCATTCTTATTTAGCTCCCTCATGGTATGGACCACAAAGATTCTCAATCATGCTATAACCATCCATGTTTTAATAATATTGCATGAGTTTAGTAGACATAAAATATAATATCAAACACTGAAAGTCGAATGCATCAGTAAATTGTTTTTCATAGATAATAATCTCTCCATCACTCATCTCCTTCACATGTGGATTAGTAAATGGGGATTCTACTAGGTGATATTATTGTTCATGGTACAACACAACATGAATGTGTATAAACAAATCATAGAAGCTACTGATAGTGAGGAGATTGTATTTCTCCAATATTTATCATAGGGATATTGTATGTTATTAAATTTCCATTATTCTATAACTTAAAAGAGCATATTACTATCACTTTTATTGATTACAAATTATATTATAAATAATAATAACTAATTTTTTAATAATTCTACCAATATTTTATAAAGTCTCAATAGTTCTCATCATTTAACTTGGAATGTAAAATTTCGTTGACATTATTGTGTCTGTGATCCATATTTCCTTTCATAGAATCCATATGGAGGCCATGAAAATAAATATAAATTATTTAGGTAGGCGGGTTTTGAAACTGTGGGTTTGCAAATCCTTGATCCGTTGAGTGGACTCCCCAATCCAGAAGCCCTGATTTGGGTTTCCTCAACAATTGTCTCGAAATTTTTATTTGATAGAATAAGGACATTAAACCCAATACAGGTTTGGTTAAATCAACCCAATTCTTAGTTAAGACTTATCGATAATTAAAAGTGCCCTGATGGAGGATAAACTAAAACTTAAAATATGGCTTTATCTTAATTCATATGATGGATTGATTAATGACTTAATATTTACTTGAGGGATTTTTCATTATTATGAGTAATTTTTTATAGTTTTATCTTTTACATGTATTGTTAATATTTAGTGAATTTTACTCAAGTTATTAACCATTTTTTGATAAAAAAAAATTATGCACAATAAATTTATTTATATTTTATAATTTCACACTGATTCATTTATTTATCACATTTTGAAATCTATAAAATAAATAATGCATAAGACAGAAATAAATAAATAAATGAATGAATTGATCATGACATTATCTAATGGTTGATTTATATATGGGATAATAAATATACCTATTACCTAGTGGAAAAATCAATGTGTTGGTCTTCGCATGAGTTGCAATATTCCACAAATCCACCTATGTATTACTTGGGTAAGGAATATCTCAGTCCTGTTTTGAACTACATTCGTGCATCTTGGGAAACTAATTTTGTTAGATTTATTTATAAATCACATGGAGGTGATCGAAAAAATATTGGTTAAGAGTAATTTCATAAATAAAAATGGACACATAAATCCTATATAATAAAGGGGAGAGGGATGACTCACATGCCAACATATTTAATTTAATATATAATAACTGAAAAACTATTTTATAAATTTAAATTAAATAATGATAACACATACATAGGTCTTTTTCCGGATCATGATCAGTTGAAAACATGAAATGATTTTTCATTTAAATTAACTATATAATATTTACTTCATTTCATTTTTTATTAATATAAAACATGCAAAAATTAATCGGACTAATTGTCTTATCAATAAATTAATTCATTTTACCTTATTTCATCCAATCACCATTAAATTAATAAATTTTTTGACTCTAAATAATATAAATTATTTTATTTTATTTATATAAAAATAAAATAGTACACAACATTGAAATTGGAAGAAACCTAGTGATTACCTATCTGAACTACTCAGTATGTTATAAATTGTAAACAACTCACTCATAAAAAATGTTGTGTGCATGAAATGTATTATAATTTCATGGAATGAAAATATAATTTAATTTCACATGGAACACATGAAAATTAAATATATTCTAAAATTTAATGTGTCTATTATTTGGTGTACAATAACCATACATGATTTATAGCCTCGAATATTACACAGAATTAATTAAGAATTTAATATAATAAAAAACCTAATGACCTAAGTGTACTATTAAGATAATGGAGTAATATATTAAAAGACATCCCCACAACGTGTAATTATCTTCACCAGATATCCACATTACACTTCTAGGGACTTGACAAGAACTTATCATTAAAATTTATGAAGTACATGACATGTATAGAGGATATAAAACATGTAATTTCATTTATATGCCTGGTAGTATTTACGTGTTTTCTACTATATACATACAGTGTATTTTTTAAATTCTGTGGTTTGACCCATGTTTCCAGTCTTGAAATCACATATACTACATGACTTGAAATTAAACTACATAGCATGTACTTCATAAAATCAATGTTCCAACCTGACTAGTCTACTCATAGTGCTTTCATTACATACAATGTGTATTCATTACACAAGGACCCAGAATCCACACACACATCCTTGTGTAGTAAATAAGGATACATGGAATGTAATAAATGAGTACATACCATGTAGTCTTGTATTATCCATCCAGGATCCTTGGAACTTCTATAGGAAAGCTTCACATGTAAACTTCATTAATCATTAACCGATCGTGGTAATATTTTCAAGAAATGAAGAGGAGGAAGAATAAATTTTGATGATATAAAAACAGAGAATTAATTATTGAAATGAATCTTAAATTTTAAATGTGTAATGGTAAATAATCAAATAAATAATTATAAATTTAAAAAGTGGACACTCATATACTATTTGAAGGTTCCAAGCATAGCAGAATAGCTAAAGTGAGTGATAAACCAAGACAAGTTTTTCAATTCAGTGTATCCTTTGAAATATTGTACATGACATGAATTCCATGACCAAAAACATGTTTCCAGCAGATGTTGAACTAGAGAAACCTATAACCCCAAAGAGGATATTTTTATGTTAAATTTATAATTTATTTATTTAATAATGGGAGAAATGGTTACCTTGTATTAGGAACCTTATGTGATAATGATTTTGATCTTATGAAAAACCCTGATTGGATTACATTCATTATGTTAGGAGGACAAAAATTTAGAATCCGTCTAGTGGTGATCCACACATACTCCTTTGATATCTAAGTGAAAAAAAATTTATTTCTGGTTACTAGTGCAGTGAATCAATTGTCTTTCATTTTTGGTATTGATCACATACAGTTCTTATATCTTGATGGAATCTCTCTATCAATTTTCATTCAAGAGAGGAAGAGAGGAAGAGGAATGAAGAGAGAATTTTTTTGAGCATAATGATTCTTAAATATCAACTAATCCTACACAATATACATAACCAACTATTTATATAGTTAGGGTTTAGGTGAAAATATTATTTAGTTGTGTACGGACCCTTAGATAATATAACGATCATTATTAAACTAAATTCCATATAATAATAATAATATAATTCTATAGTGTGTGCTAAGTCATGAAATTAGAAATATTAATTACCATCTTGAAAATAAACATCTATCATCAAACATGATCTTAGTCCACTCCAAATTCTAGAAATTTATTGAATAACTGAGTACAAATTTAATTAAATATTTCATTCTTCAATAAATAAAATAAATACTTTATTAACAATTTGGTAAATAAATATTTATAATATTTTTTAACAATAAAACAAACTATTTATTAATTAATAAATTATTATTTATTACCATGTGATTATTAGTGATAAATAAAACTTGAATAAAATTATTCCTCAATCTTTATAATAAGACTTATTCCAATAGTTAAATTCAAATATAATTTAACTGAGATTAACAAAAACACATCATGTGTGACCCTCTAGGATTATTTCTCATTATAATTAAGAGATATTTCCTAAAGTACAAGATTAATATCTATCAAAGGGTTAAGGAACCCAATATAAATAACATAATATCGTAATGTCAAAAACCACATACAAACACTCACTAAGTAATATAATTCTATTATCATAATATCTCATCAAGAAGGATTCACATTTTTTTCATCAAACTATATACTTGATAAGTCTTTCTTTGACTATTTGATATAAACACATATTTACAATATAACCATGGAATTTAATATGATAGTTCTATTCCATTAAAATGAATGAGATAATAACTTCCATGTAGAAATAAGGGACAAATCCTTCCTCAACTTATTCATTAATAACATGTTACTCTTGATGAACCTAACGTATCCAACTTCTCCATGAACTGTATCATGAAGATTTATGAATTAAATATAAGTGACTGAGTTGTAATATTAATTAATAATAATCTTAAGGTCTAAAGACCATTACTCACACTCGTAGATAGGAATATCTGATGACACCAAAACATAAAAAATTCATAATGATGGGTATGTTCTCATAATCTCTCATCTTGGATACTACCAAGTGAAAAATCCATGAGAAGAAAACTCATCATATTTTGAGTACTTTCACCTAAAAGTGACATTATATGTTTCCTATAATATAATGTTATCTAACCATAGAACTATATTTAAGAATGTTGTCATGGAATTTCTAGGATCTCATCATAATGGGGAATTGCTAAGACCTTTTCAAAACAGTAGATACTCTAGGAAATTATTACATTAAATTTATTTAGATAAATGATAAATATGTAATAATCTATTGTTTTAATTTTCAAATATATGCATATAAATGTAATTAAATTAAAATCAGTTGGTTCTAGAACACCATATCCTATAGTTCTCTAATCTTTCTCCCATTGGGTTGGGTATCTCATTTGGGATTTTCCCTTCACATTGGTTGTTTAATCAGTTACTCTTATTTCCAGACATTGAAATAAATAATGGGATAATTAGGGATGATAAAAATTAAACTATTAAACACATAAAATTGAAGCTATGAATATTAAAGGGATAAATCATAAATGACCAAAAATCCTTAATCTATAAATTTTTACGTTTCAATCTATGTTATCCATTGTCTATTTCCTAACATAAAATATAATGGGATTTTTTGTTCCCTTAATAATAGTTCATTATGAGTTTGTTAATTTACCAATGTATATCCCCCAGGAGTGTTAACAAAGTGTTAAATAAGGCCTCTTTACTATACACCATGTGGCGATTGATTCAATTCCCAATGCACCTTTTCATGGTTATTACCCATAGGTAAAAATGTTCCATAACAATACACAATTTTATTATCCAAATATAAATTTTGATTCTTGGAAACCAATTACAATATAATTTACCAAAATTTATTAATTTTTCTTATGTTTAATCTTGTCCCTATATCTTACTAGGTGGAAATCGAGTCAATTCCCAATGCACCCTTTCTGGAGTTATTACCCATAGGTAAAACTATGGTAGTGCCACATCCAATTAATGTATCCTAACATGGATTTAGTTTCTTAGAAAAAAATTACTCTATAATTTACCAAAATTTAGTGATTTTTCATATGTTTAGTATTATCCATAAAGAATTTACTATATTTTTCAAATCATAATCCCTAAAAATAAATATACCTTTCTCTGATACCAAATATGAAAACCCAAATATCTAATATAGCTTAACTCAAGATATATTACATAGAGACACACATAATACAATACCAAAAGATCTTTAGGACTAGTGTATTTGGGTAATTAGATACGTAACATAATAAAACAAAATTTGGGTATAATTACATTATTTAAAAAATTCAAAACATTCCATTTTATTCTACTGATATTCTAATACTACATTTGTTAACCTGGAGATGTACATAATTAAGAGTTTATATATAAATCCTAGTAAGGTAATAATAAAACCGTAACATGAAGAAAGTCATACATGTTAGACAATATGCATATCAATGTTATATAACAGTTGTGATAATTATAAAAAACAACATCTTAGAATGATATAAGATGATAAAATCAAGGAAACATATGAATGTGATCAAAACATAAAACCTGAAATCATAAACATAATTCAAGGATAAAAACTAAGAAATCATAATTGAGTTTTATTATTATAACCTCTCATTCACTATAAATGGTATCCCATGAGGTAAAAACCTTACCCAATTCATTTTAGGGATATTTAATTCAACTCCCAACCATCACATTCATATCTTGTATATTCATTTTTCCCACATAGATCGTAGAACATTAGGAACAATTTCGTCACATTTAATCACAATATTATGGTTATGGGTTACATACATATAATTACCAAATAAATTAAGGATAGGTAAATCTAGGTGAATACAAATGAGTGGAAATGGGGATGAGTATTCACTATATAAATGGTTGACATGAAAAAATCACAGGATAATTTTGGCAGCATAACAGGTGTACATAAAGGTTCAAGGGAGGGTTTAATGAGAGTGAAAGGTGGAATATCATTACTTTGAAATCATAAGTATTATAAAGGTTTGTGTAAAAACACATTATAATAATAAAAAAATGAAATCAAAAGGATTACTATAAAGAAATTTCTTTAAATAAAAAGTAAGAGGATATGATCACTTACCTTTAGAGGGTGCATCTAAAAACGTGAGAGGAGATTACTAAGAGATTGGTAACACCTCAGGAGGGATTTAAAGTGGGATAGGGAGAATAATTTTTTCTCAATGGTGTTTTAGTAGAGAGGAGTGGGATGATGGGTTGGTATCTCTAGCTAAATAGTTAGGGATTCTTTATTAATTTCTAAACCCAGGTTTTGGAATTTATATGATAAAATAATCAAAAAAATAAACATTCCCATTGTTTTTTACCATGTTTTATAAAAAAGAGGAGTGTTTTTGAATATTTTGTTAGAATAATAACCAAACACCTTAAAATAATACTTGGTGATGTATAAGTGATCCATGTTCATAAATAATTGATTTTAAAGCCATAAAATATAATGTAGGTTTTGGAGGATTCATTATGGGTTTATAAAATTAGTAAAATAACTTAAAAAATATATTATTTGAAAGAATAAAAATGTATATGGTCTTGGATGACTTTTATTTAATTTATTACATAACTTTTTGGATGTTATGATTTCATAATACAAACTATATATTTATACCATAATTAATTTTTACCCCAAAATCTCACAATCACAAAAAATTATGAAAATTTCACCTTTGGATAATTTCTATATGATGATTTTAGAAATAATATTTTTTTTATAAAAATAATTATATAAATACTATAATTTTATCTTTTAAATAAAAAACCAAGTTTACTAGAAAATTCAAGTTTTTATGATATTTACCACTTTTTGACCATTATAAAAATTACATTGGACCTATTAAATTAAATTATAAATTATATTTAAATAATTATTTAATTTATCTAAATAATGTCTTAAATGAAACTATATATTTCCAAAAAATATTTTTTTATTTATTCATGTCAATATCTAATTTTTTTTCAAAACAATTATATAATCATTGATAAAGTAATAATTAAAAGGGATAAATATAATCATTATTTCATTAAAAATAATATATAAAAATTTATATTACTAGGGTATAGATATATATCCTCTTATTACGCCAGTGTATTCCCTAAGGGTATGGTTTATGATTGTGTCTCTTTCTTATGGTGGTTTGATGTGTATGGTTGGGGTTGTGACATCTACAAGAATTAAATTCTCCCATAAATGGTTTTAATCATGTTTTAATTGTTTTATCTTTGTTTAGAATTAGTCAAGGGAAAGGAACCATGATTCCATCTCCCTAGAGTGCTCCGATATATTGAATTCATAGGGTATGATCCTATTTGAGGACATTATATCTTTCATCAATATCAATAGGAATTTATCCTAACCCATAATATATACTAATATTAATGGTCATTTTACAATGCATATATTATGAACAGTTAAGTTGCTTTAGGATATTTTAAATTCAATAGGATATATCAGTCATAAGTAACCAATGTTGCACATGTGTTTTCAATAACTATAAGGCATTACTCAATAAAAATGGAATTTCATTTATAAAATTTCAGGTCATTACAAGTTCTTAAATTAAAACTCTTATTTCATTCATTCCATTCTTTCTTCATTCAAGAAAATTCTTATTAATTAAAATATTGACCTTAGTAGAGTTCCTATACATTATTAAATCCTTTAAAATAATTTAAAAATTTGGGGTGGGAAAATAAAGTTTATTAAGGGATATAAAAATAATGGAAACCCATTAGTCCTTTTATAAATATGAAAACCCCGGATAAAGTTTTTATATTTACCAATTAAAATTTAAGCTTAAATAATTACTTACTTACCCATGAAATTAACTTTATTGATAAAATATTTTTATAAAATATCCGATAAGAAAGAACAAAGGAAAAAATAAAATAATTAAGGTTAATTGGGACACCAATTTCATTTCACTCTTACAAGAACCCTTAAAATCACCCTTATAATGTAATAAACTACCCGGTTAATTCCTAAATCTTCATAGGGTTAACTCTTATCCAGTTAACTCTTTCATCATTACCCGATGAATTAGAGGGATATATCAAGAGAAACCATTATTATATATAATCTCAAAGAATATCAACACGAATAAACACATAGAGTCTTGCACTTTAATCATAATAATAATAACAATATTCATTTGAATCCATAATCATAAATACTTTAATATATCAAATAAAAATAAAAGGAAATACCCTTTTCTTTGATAAATCATTAAAGTGATAAATTCATTAAAAAATGGGAATTAAATTTACTTTATAAAACCATGAAAACATGAAATGGAAGTTTCTTAACAAATAAATAACATTATGGAAGGAGAAGTTAGTACATAGTAAAATTCATACAATATTAGTTTGATAATTTTGTAATGAAATTAAAAAAATGACCCATATAGAAAATTTTAAAAAAATTTCATTTTTAAACTTTTTAAATAAATCAAAATATAATAGAAAATAAATTTAAGAAAACACTCAAATATAAAAATGAATATTCCTAAAAGTATATAGATATTGAAGATAATGTGATAAAAGGAAAACATTGTAACATTTAATATATGGTTTAAAAGAAATATCCCTTACATTGAGTCCCAAATCACTTCACAAGACTTATACCATCATGAATAATAAAATTTTATTAATTATTTACTTTATCAGAAACCTTTTTCAGATATATAACTTTTATTTCATTTATTATCAAGTGTAATTTGTTTACTAAATCAGTTTAGTACATGTTGGTTGTTTTGGGGTCTTTCAATTCATAATCTCCAAAATATATTCAATATCCTAGTAATGGTAAAAATTAATTGCATAATGGTTTCATAAGTTATATACATTTAAAAGTATAGGGTTTATATCATTCCATAAAAAATTGAGTTCAATACATTATGATATAGGTACTATTCCATGAATCTTACTTGGTAAACTTGTTTTTATGGTTTAAAATAACAAAGAATGATCACTTTTAATTACATTTTTATGATGGATATTACACCATTTTATATTCATAAAAACATTTTAAAGTTATCAGTATTATATAATATTAATAATATTCATGTTTTATTAATCATTCATGATATAAACATCATAACATCATTCTTGTAAGTGGTAAAACCAACCCAAACAAGAGAAGGCTATAACAACCAGATGAGAAAGAATATATTATTGTATATTAATAATATAATTTTTTAGAAGATAAATTATCTCAATTTTTTTACTGAAGTGATAAATATAATTCAATAACAGGTAGATTAATAATACTAATGAAGGACAATGAAAATAAGTTATTACTTACAAAATATCTCACTATTCTCATTTTAGGTGATTAAATTTTACAATGAAATTTTACAATTAATATTTTTATATAATATAAAATTTATAATTAAAAAACATTAAAAATTTTATAAATATAATTTTAATTCATTAAATCCATTTTTATGTCAATGGGAAAAAAATATGTCGTTCCTAGAGGTGGTAGTCCGCATGTAACATGGGCGATGTTCAAATTTTTCAAAGGAAAAGAGAGTAATGTAGATAATGGTTATTACATAAAATTAATAAAATTTAAATATAATAATTATACTAATTTAATTATATTATCAAGGTTATAAAATATTTGGAGTGCGTGGAAGATGAAAGTAACTTGAAATAACTAATTTAACAATGTTATCTCTTTCTTTGATATCCTCCTTTAAGACTCTCTATAAGACTTAATAGATTTGTAATTTAGGAATAAAATAACCACTAGAATGTATATAAAGAATTATATATTTATTTTTTTAGTTATTTTATGAGATAATTTGATAAAAGTGTGTGGAAAAGTGGAGCGGTAAAAAGATCCATTGATAAGTGAGAGGAGTGACACTCTTGTAAAGACTTGTTTTCCTAATATATAATAAATTTTATACTCATGTAAAGTTCCTAAAATATATAATATTGGAATATATGATAAGTAGGTTCTATAATACACTAAAATAATCAACTAAAGATTATATTTTATGGCCTTATTACTCTATTTTTAATCATATTACCTCATTTTAACCTTTACTGTGGTGACTAACTTTTTTACATTGGTAACATATATTTATTGATAAAAATAAAATTTAACATAGTACCAAATTTTATTATTATTTTTCCAAATATAACATATATTTTACATTATTCAATTTATAAATTCGGTAAACCTTAATTTTAATATAATTATGTATAATGCAATGAAAAACTGTTTTAGAAAAATGATTTTTATGTATAAAAATGAAGTTTCACAAAAATCATGTTTAGTAATGATTATAATGAAATATACTAGTTTCTAAATAAAAAATAGAGTTATGTGGCATTAAAACTACAAAAAATATTAGTTATACCTTTTTGATATTTAATTAATGGAAAAGTTGCAGTATTTCAGAATACATTGTTTTTCACCATTCACCTAAAGACCAACCCTTTCAGAAAAATATAAAAAATTACTCTAAGATAATATTGATATGATGAATCCAAAAATTAATTTATTTTAAAAAAATTAAAATTATAAAATTAAGAAATTTAATTTTTAAACAAAATCATATAACACAAGGAATATAATTTGGTTAGATTAAAAACTGAATCTTTTTTTCAAATGAAAAAACATATTCTTGTCCCATAACAAAATAAAATTATTTATAAAGTTATAATAATAATTATTAATATGAATCTATCTAATTAATATGAATAAAATATAAAATTTGTTAATTAGTAAAAATATCCGAGTCATCACATTCTCTCCCTAAATAAATTACATTCTCACAGTTATATCCATTGATAAATAAATGGGTATATTTTCTCTCATATCCATTTCAGGTTATCATGTTTCTTATACAATCATATGGTATTGACACAAAATTTTAACAAGTTGAGTTACATTACTTCACAAAATTTTCTTTATATTATCAAAAATATGAATTTTATTTTCCTTAAAGGAAAGATTATACTTTAACTATACAAATTTAAGGATTAATACATTAGATCTATTAGGTATATACTTCCTTATAAACGAAACATGAAACAAATATTGTACCTAATATGAAATTAACAGAATGGATAATCAATAAGAAAAATATCCCATATTCTATAGAATTTCATACAAATCAATTAACCATAGGCACAATTTCCCCTTATTTTCAAAAGTCATCACACCATTATATAGATACATTTTAAGAAAAAAAATAGACCCCTACCTCAAACAAAAGATATTTTATCTAGTAATCTATATAGATCTTTTATCTTTTTCGTGATTCCCTCATATAGTGCTAAGTCATATTTACCTTTTAAAAAATCTCTTTTACTAAAGGATGTCCCAAAATTTTTCTCTCACCAACTTCATCCCAACATGTTGGAGTTTAAAATCACTTTCTGTATAATGCCTTAAATTGTTACATCTATGTAATTGAATTAAAATTTTTATCATAAGGAAATTACATTAAATAAATGTGGGCTTTCTAAACTATATGATAATCTAATGATTCTGTATAGAGGATATTATCCATTTTTTTAATTGTCCGGTCTCATTATCCATATAATTGAGGATCAAAAGATATACTGAAACTTAACTCACTACCCAATGATTTTTGAAGTCCATTATAAAAATTAGATGTTAAATTTATATCATGATCAAATAAAATATACAGAATAACTCCATGTAACTTGACTATGTTCTTAAGATAAATTCATGAAACCTGGTCTAAAGAAATGTCATCCCGAATAGGAAGACAATTACTAGATTTTTTTAAATGGTCATGAAAAACCTATATTACATTATTAATTGGAGATGTTTTTTTTAATCAGACCATGAAATATATGTATATATACTCCCATTTATATTCTGTAATTTAAAATGATAGAAGAATCCCCTTCCATTATTGTCATTCATCTTTAACCTATTGATAAGTAAAAAATTTCGAGATATACACTAGTATAATTACAGCCAATACCAACACTTATTTCCCAATGGTTTGAAAAAACCATTGGGATAAAGAACCTATACCAACAGTTCTAGTAAACCGTTGGCATAGGCTATTATATGTTAGGTTTTCCCAATGGTTTAACAAAACCATTGGGAAAGAAAAATATTACCCGCATTTTTTATTAACTATGGGGAAAAAGACACCCAATTTAGAGATCCCTCCCGAATTTTCTTCCCTACATGGACTCTCTTCGAACTCCGCCTCTCGACCCCCTACCCTCCCTGATCTCGCCCTCCTCCAGGCCTCCACCTCCGGCTCCGCCTCCCACCCCCTCCCTCTCCTCTAGCAATGTTCCCCAGCCCCTCTCAGCTCCCTCTCTAATGACAACATCCCCATCCCCTCTTAGCTCCTGGAAATGTTCCCCCCTCTTCTCTCATCTCCCTCTCCTGGAGACATCCCCCCTACCCTCTTGGCTCACTCTCCTCCGACAACCTCCCCTGGACCCCTCTCCAATCGTGCGTGAGACCCCCCATGGACGTACACCCCACGTGACGTGCCCCTCTCTCAGCTCCCTCTCCCCCTTCTAGGGTTATGATCAGTAATTACAGGTAAAAATTAGTCTTATTTTTAAAAAATGAGGCACAAGGGAATGAATTATTAGGTTCATAGTTAGGATAAACATTCATATTAATTTTACATTTTCTAGAGTTTTGGGTAGTAACCAACTAATGGTGTGGTGAATTATTGGGTTAATTGTGAATTTTTTCAAAATATAGTCTTCCAGAAATGTAGGGTTATATTCACAGGTTGTATTCCATTCATTATAATAATGCATTAAATAAAAAGTTCATGATTTTTTTAAAAACTCATATTTTCCTCTATAGACTCCTATTAGACCTGATATTTTGTTGGTTTTTTGTTAATCATGATATATATATGTCATGAGGTTGTATCGTCATTAAGATTTGCAATGATGTGCGTTACTTGGAGGTTAGTGATTCCCTATGAGATTTTATGGGTTATTGTGAAGAGTTTCTTACCCTTTAATTGATTGGTTCATAAAACATTAGTTGGTGCTGCATATATTATGTAATTGGAATTGGTAAAGTAAAATATTGGTCTCAGATTTCCTAGTTGGTTATTTGGATGGTATTCTCTATCAAAAGTGGGTATATATCTGTTGACTATGGGTGTATTTCCCAATTGAACAATGTATTTATTAAACTAACCATGAAATACACATTTCCCACAATACGAAAGCACCACATAAATAATATATAGACACTACACTCCACAAGACTCCCATGGGAGATGCCCCTTGACTTCTACAGATAGTTAAGGGGCCATTAACTTAGGAAATGAAGTCTATTTGCACTCAAGACTTGAGAAACTCCCATTTATGGTGGAAAAGATACCAATACCTTTATTCTTAGTGTAGTATAATGAAATGGTTTACACCCTCCTGACCATGTAGACCATCTGGTTCATGTACTGGTGCCCAACTAGGTTCAAGAGAAGGATTAACAACTAAACATTGATTATGGTCCCTGTGAGGTTCTTTCCATAGTGAAGAGGGTTATGTTCACAATCATTAACCCAACTAATGTAGCATATGTGAATATTCATTGGATAAGTGTTCTAGTATGGTGTTCCCAACAACGTTCTATATAAATAACATAATGAAAAATAAAGAGATTATTAAATAGAATTTTCCCCCTTGATTACAGGAACATGATTTGACTAATGGGGCATTGTGGTTCTTATATATTGGGCGGTGACACGTATAGTCACTGGATACAGGTATTGTTTTGTTTAGTTTTTATTTTATTTTATTTATTGCATTGGCCACTTATGTCTTTTTCTACTTTCTACGGATGGAGGGTAGTGATTCTATCCTGACCAGTTGATGTAGATCACTTGTATACTGTAATACCATGAGGTGTGAGTGTGAGGAAACATTGGAAGCTAGAGGAACCTTGGGTTCTTCCATGAGATGGAATTGTTTTTCTAAAACATTGTGTGAGAAAATTTCTGGAGTATGTTGGTGTCATGAAATAACCCCATGTGTCTCCATGAGATAGAATAAATAACCCCAAGTGTCTCCAAGTGTCTCTATACATCATATCATCCTCTCATGAGTTGTCCACTCACCCAATCCTATCAAACATATCCTAGTATATCCTCTCAGTCACATAGTCTAGACTTGTATCTCAAGGATTATCCCATGCCTTGAGTCACATCTCATCATCCAACTAGACAAAGAGGATTATTCACCTCATGATTATTTTAGTCACAAAATCCCACCATGTCGAACCCATATATATTCTTATCTCATCAATATGGGAATCCTATAGGGTCCCTCGGACCCATCCTAATCGCTACTCATTGAACACAATACTCATCCCACACACTATAGTCTTCTCTTGGAATATTGACCATTCCTTAATTATATTCTGAATAATCCAGTAAAAGACCTCATCAAAATCATGTATTACAACCCAACCCCACTAACTAGGTTCCATCCTAAGCTAAATCACACCAAGCCTCTTGGCATTATAATGCCAATCTGTCCAACAATACCCAATACCCACACTAGTATCTCATCCTTCATATCTTTAGTTGAAATCTTGAATCATTAAATGGACTAAAACCATTCATAATACATTTTATAAACATATAGGGAGCATCCCACTCTAGATGTACAATTGCCACACCTATCACTATAAGGCCCAATCCTCTGAGGAATATTTTACTTGATCTAAATTATCATCTAGTCCATACACATATCATCCCAATTTTATGACATATGTTAGACCACTCATATCCCAATCGATATCTTATCCACTTGGATACCTAGTGACATAGTGATTTCATTTCCATAAAATCACTAAAGAACCTTCTCTAAACCTAGGTGGCTTGTGAACAACATATTTATAGGTCTACTATGTTAATATATTTCCTTTAATTTACCATCCTTAGAGTTCATGAATCCCATGGAACATAGTTATAGTCAATACCTTAGCAATCAATGACCAAATAATCATGTTAGTGTTTAAGGGTCTATAGAGGCTCTTAATATTTTCTTTATACAGGAAGAGATACTTAAGAAATTTGTTGATTAAATTGAGAAAACACACTACTTACTTGATGACTTTGGGTGATGTTTCTTAGCTGAATACCTCACACATTTTCTCTTGTATGTATTCTATGAAGGAAGTCCTTCATAAGGGGATGTCATTTGGTGTGTTGGAGGTGGAACCAATGGAGGTATACATCCCTTACATGGTGAGACCACATATCAGATTCATATGAACAACATGAATACACCCTAGAGATATGCTTAAGTATTTCCTAATTATATAGTGATAATATCTCCATCAATCATGAACTACTTATATCATTAATTTATAGATAACTCATTGAATCTTATCTTGTAATATCAAAATATTTTTGGCTTTGTAACTACAAACACTAATGCCCAATATTCACCAAACATCAAAATCTCTACTCATCACCATAATTAATATCAAGACAGTATAGAACCACACCCATATATCCCAAGACAACATTGTATCATAACCAGTTCCTGTACTGACCCACCAAGGGACAATATACGTCCCTTTCATGGAGAGACTATGTAGTCTTAATCAAGGAAAATCTCTCCATATGATCCATAATAACATTAATTAGAAGTAATAATGTGGTTCAAATGTGGATAATACTTCTAATAAGTTATATAGGAAAACATCATATAGGGGTTTTTTAATTTAAACAGTTGAGTCCTCATCATTCGTGACATCAATCACATTAAATAGCATAAATTTCAACTGAACCCTACATTCCAAGAATTATTCATGTGGATAGGCCCCATGAAAACATGCTTATAACTAAACCCATGCATAATAATTCCAAATACATGCATCATTTTTAAATAAATATCTCAACTGTAAACATAAAAACCTATAATAATAAGACCCCATCCATTGTATCAAAAAAACCAAACTAAGTTGACACTTAGGACAAATTGATTATATACCATTAATAGGAAGAGTAATTGTTAATTAATAGGAATGTACTATTTGATAGTATCATTTTGAAACATTGATCTGTTCCCCCCTTGCTTGCAGGAACATGATTTGACCCATGGGGCCTTGTCGTTATTATATGTTGGGTAGTGACATGTATAGTCATAGGAGATAGGTATGTTTTAGTTTATTTTTTATTTTTTTTCTTTATCACATTGGCCACTTAGATCTTTGACTGATTTCAATGGACATAGGGTAGTTATATTTTGCGAAGGGGGCCAGAAGGGGTTCAAATTGATTCAGTCCTCTGGCTTAGATCCGAGGTAAGATTCTATGGTTACTTCTTGTATCACACCTCATGTATTTGGGGATTTTAGTGTTTTGACTCCATATTATGTTTTTGGTAGGGCATTGGATCGTTTCATGTTGGTTTAGGTGGATTTGGTTCTCCGCTGCCAATCTAGGTAAGGATTTAATGTTGTTGGTTGGTTTTTGACTGGTTATGTAGTGTACTTCATGTGTTTTAAAGTTCTTAATATCCTTTGTGTAGTGCGTTTCTCCCTACTTGTTGGTTTCGAGTTTCCAAGTCAAGGGAGAATCACCTGCATGTGCATAGGTAAGTAAGTATATGTATGTGGGTTCCCCTGTTACGTGTATAGTCACCCATGGTAGTGATTATGCACATATGGGGATAGGTGTGCCCATGTATATATATATAAATGCATATGCATGTGAGTGGAGACTGGTATATGCATATAAGCATATGTGTAAGGATCCCCTTGCATATTCTCATGGCCATGCGGGTGTGTAAATAGGGGCTAGGTGTCCTTGCATGTGTGTAAAGGTGATTATACCTAGTGAAGGAGAAAAATATTTTAGTTAGAAATCTCCAAGAGCCGAAGTGGAGAGATTGGTTCTACCTTGAGGTAGAGTCCCCCTCCTAGCCTCTTTAATTCAAGAAGGCTTTAAATTAAATTCATCTTCTAACTTAATTCTGCTTAAATATATTGAATTGAATATCTTGAATATCTATTATTTAAAATAATTGTTTCATTTGATAAATAAAGTCATATTTTTATAATAAAACCCCTCCAACTGAGGTGCAATGTCTGCAAAAACTCACAGTGATAGTTATGTTGATCTAGTTTCTTAACTTATTGGATTTGATTTGTGTTGAATGAGTTTTAGAATAAATGTTAAATATAATTAAATGAATTATGTGATAAAACAATGCCATGATTTTATAATAAAACCCCTCCAAAGGAGGTTCACATTCTTCTAAACCAAAGAGTAGTTATGATTATTTGTATAATGTTTAGAAATGGTTTGAGTTTTCCATATGTCTCTTGTTGGTGTTTGTTTTATGGCTAGTCAGTTTTTGTTTTCTTTGAATAATATAAATTGTCTTATCGTACCCATTTAGCTCAAATGGAATTGACCGAGTAGGCATATTCCTTGACCATGACACTTTCCTTTTTACCCTTTGAATATTATAAATGAAATTTCCATGTTTTGGTGAAGTGAATGAATTTGTAAATTGTTTGTGTAGGGTGTATGATTCGTTTTCATCATTTCGTTTCCCTTTAGACGTCGCGTCATTGTGCCTCTTACTACAACCATCCTGTGATCCCTTGATATTGCATATTAAATTGCTGATTTGTTCTATCATGTCCGCTATGACCTTATCTTATGGAGAAACCTATTTGGGGTGTTCTCCTAGCCTCTTGGCCACACCTTTGGGTGTTTACCTGAGCCCATATATCTAAAAAACGGATTGTGTCATTGTTTGACATATGTCAGGCTGATAGTGCTTCCCACCACAAGCTTCATCTTACCACCACCAATTCATGTGATTTAGTACCTCCATTGAATATTCATATTGAAACACTTCTCCCATGTTCTAATGAGAAGAATTATATTGGGGACACTCACTAAAGGCATTCTGCTCACTGTGGTGGACCTGTGTATAGAGATGTATAGAAAGATGCTAGAGAGATCCCTATGTCATTTCCTAGAGCATTATTGGAAAGATGTGACCAAATATCTTGGAGTCTTATTTAGTATATTTATTTGAATTCAAAAACATGTTCTTTCACATGAACACTTTGAGAAGAAAGATAAGATTATAGATTCTTAGTGTGATCCACACCATTCATAGTTGTGCATGAAAACGGTTAACATATATATATATTGCATGTGTCTGTTATGATAAGGGGAGATACCTATACAAAATTGCAACATCTAGTTCTTCAATAAATAATAAGGGATGGACAGACTTGGGCTATATTGATATATTTTTTTCAAAGAGGAAAAAAGGTAAGAAAAATAGGGTGAACATGGGAACAGTTTTTCCAGTGAATAGATCTAAGTAGCCTTTGAAGACAGAAGGTTACCATTATTGCATTTCATTTGAATATAAAGACTCAATCCTCACACATGAGGTGTTTGTATCATATGGTTTAAAGGAAGGAGCATCAAGCATTGAATATCAATGATCATCCATTCAGAATCAAAGGTGCAATGGTTGTCAGTGACCCATTGTAATTTAAAAATGACCATCATGTCTATAAAATACATCTTTTATCCCTTGAATGTCAAGCAAAATGTGGTTTCCAACCAACTAAATTTGATTCTGATTCTAATAGGCACTCAATAGTGTTATACTTTTTGATAATCACAAAAAATGGAATGAAAAGTAACAAATAAGTAAATTTAAACTAAATTAAGTAAAGTAGAAAAATATTTTTAACTTTTGTAAAATTTCATCTCCCTTGAGATAGAAAATAAATGTTTATAAAAAATTTCTCCCCTTACATTCTTCTAATAGTATCCCCCTAGATAATAATTTATCTAAACTTAATAATTCCCCCTAGTATATGCTTTCTTCTTCTTTTTCAATCAATTAAGAAATCAAAATCATTCTACCCATGGAAATATTTATTCCCACTTTGGGATGAAATAATTACTCTTCCCTTTACCCCCTTACTGAAACAAAAAAAAACATAAACAACCAATCTATCCTTTTCTATTATTAAAAAGAAAGACCAAAGAAAAGAAGTATGACTACAAAAGAAACAACAGAGGCCACACATGGACCTCTTCCACATTTTAAATTGGCATAAAAATAAAAGGAAATAAAATATAATATTGAGTATTCTCCTATTCAAGCATGGGAGTCTGTGTGTTAATATAGTAACCAACACAATAGTCAAAATTAAAAGAAAACAATAGAGAGAAATGTAAGAAGATATGGAAAAGGCAGGATCTCAAATATTTTCTTTATAAGTAAGAGAAAAACAAAGTATCGTGAAGTTATATTTTCTATTCATAGGAAAGGATCTTGATCTTAAATGTACTTCCCTCTTCCATAGTCAAATGTATCAGTGTGTAAAATCTCATGTGGTGATCACTTTCATCATTATACACTCTCTACCTTCTAACCACATGTGCATGAGGGAGATCCTCTAAAATAAATATAGCATTGTATTCACCCATTGAAGGATAATAATTAAGTTTTTTTGGATCCACATACTAAATATAACATTGTCTTGAATGCATCTATGCAAAGGGTTAGGGATAATCATTAATTAATCCCTTTGAATTAACTCTCATAAAAAACCGTTGGAAGTATTTAATTCAAATCAATAACAATAATGGTGGAAAAAGATGATGGTGAATCAAATATGAAGGTATAAAAAATAAACAGTTAAAAATAGATGGTTGCACCACTGGAGGTAGCTCATCTATAGGTAGCATGAGTTTTGTGGTGGAATGTATGGTTGCAACATGATCTTGGTGATGGAACATATGGTAGTGACATGAACCTGGCAGTGGTAAGTTTGGTGGTGGTTAATTCTGGTGGTAACATGATCTGGTGGCAGCACACTCTAGCAGTAGAACAAACTAGTGGCAGGTAATCCCGATGATGGAACACATATACTGGTAGAAAATTCCTGCCAGTGGAAAGATCTAGTGGTGGAAAAATTTGAACTAATAGTGGATCTTTTCAATACTCGGCCTAATATTCTTTATAAAATGACATAGTATCATAAAACATGAGGTTCATTAGAATCATAGGAAACTTGATTTGTGATAATTAAAATAATTAGGTTCTAACAATCTTCCCCATTTTGATGATCACTAATCAGATAATTTTATAAATCATGTGTAAAACAGAATTAGGAAAAAATGTAAAAGTTTGAAGAGTAAAAGTCTTCTCAAAATTCCAAAATGATAATTTGAGATTTATAAAACACAATTAGGAATAAAACTATTGTTTTTTAAATTGATCTGGTATCAAAGGTATGGTATCAAATCAAAAAACAGAATTACTAAAATTTCATCCAAATAAGTACAATATCAAAGGATAAAATCCATATAAAGATGTTTGTATCAAATAATAACATACAAATAGTTATGGGATAAAAGATAACATATTAGAGGATAAGGTTGGTGTCATAGGTAAATTTCATTATTGTTCTCCCCATTTTGGGATTATAAAAAAGACTAGAAATAATAAATAAAAAAAAGAAAGAGATTAATAATAAGAGAGAAATTCCATTAAGGAAAAAAGTCATCTATACAAAAAAAATCCCTATAAAAAACTGGCTAATTCAAATCACTCTCATCCTAGGTGGTGTGATCAGTAGGTATATTTCCCTTTCCAGAAGTAGGATGCACAAAGGAAGAGGCTGAAGGTATAGATGTAGAGGTAGGAAGTTTTCAGATTACAATATGTTGGAGATTCTAGAAATCTTCAACCGAAGACATACCAAAAGTCTAGAATTAAGGAGGTAGAGGATCAAAAGAGGAATCAGAGGTGAAGGATATCCTGGGAATCAACTCTGGAGAATCCACTAGAGTATTGGTTACATATAGGAAAGGCTTAATAAGATTTAAAAAGTATATAATAATGTTTCTTAATATCTCCATAATACTAAATAAATCTTTCTTCTCCTACATGAATATATTGAGTAGAGTTTTCATCACTTTCAACTGGTCAACCTATTCCTTGAAAACCCATTCTATAGAATCTGCCTCAATTAATCATGATGATATGAATGTACATCACCTATAAAAACATGGAGATGATCTTTGACTATAGACTAGATAAAATTAGCATAAACTAAATCCGAGGGAGGTGGAGCACTAGATGTAGATGAAACAATAGAACTACTATCCAATATCTTCCATAAGGAATCTTGACTGGAAACAAAGGAGGTCCTCATTTACTCCATAATAGATCAAATGGTTTCTATCTCACTGTCCAACCATCGATTTTAAATCTTAAATTCTTGAATATGAAAACTCATCATGGGATGAATATGACATACAACCATCTCAAAAAGGTGTCTAGCATCATCTTCACTATGCTGAGTGACAGGAGGTTTCTGATGACTCAAAATTCCACTGAAATCTATAAGAATCCTTTATCTGAAATATTATAAATACACTATGGATAAAAAATCTAAAGGCACTGGGGAAACCACTTTCTCAATACTATGTAAATTAGCCTTTATATGTTATGATTTGGTAGGTACATCTTAGGGAAAATCCTGAAGCTCACCTAATTGGTCAATATGATTAACTAAGGATCCCTTAGGATATGTTCCAACTCCAAATGAGATAGTAGGTCCACCATGATCTGGTGTAATACTATGGTCAACACCATCACTATCTTCATATGAGTCTGGATATGATAGTCCAGACAATTTGAAACCAGAGGAGGGATCCCCCTTACATGATACCTCATCCTCTACTAAGGTAAAACCACCCTGAGAATCTCTATGCTCTCTAAAATCTTCTTCATCACTTTTATACTCAGAATAGTCTAAAACAAGATGTAAAAAATCTAGTGAAATTTCCCAAACATCATTTGAAGCTACTTTCATATGAGGTGCATGATGGTGCAAGTTTACAGGTGCATTGGAAGACTGTTAGAGGTGCAGGTCTATAGTTACAGGTGCAAGTTTATAGGTTTAAAATGTGCTTTGGAAGACTGTTAGAGGTTCAGGTTTACAGGTGCAGGTTTTACAAGTTTAGAGCTGCAGGTTTACTGCTTGAAGTGGGTTTACAGGTATTCCCAGCTTTGATGTTTGCTGGGGAGTAGAGGATATACCAACGGTTCCCAGAACTGTTAGTATTCAAATTCTGGACAACATATGCCAATGTTTCATAAAACCATTGGTATTCAAATTCTTAACAACGTATTCCAATGATTCACAAAACCATTGGTATTTAGTCTGGACAACATATATCCCAGCAATTTCAATGAAACCATTTGGATAGAATACATACTGAATATATACCAACGGTTCAAAAACTGTTGGTATGTATGCTGGATGGTATGTATACCAATGGTTCTTGAACCATTGGTACACATATATACCAACAATTTTACTCAAACCGTTGGGATAGATTAATGTTAGACCACCTATATCAACGGTTCTCTAGAAACTATTTGTATAGAGCTAATGGAATGCCCAACATACTAGCGGTTCGTGAAACCTTTGGGATAGCCTATCCCAACAGTTTTAGTGGCTATCCCAATGGTTTTAAACCGTTGGAATAGGTGAAATTTACAGTAGTGATAGTAGATAAGGTTTTTTCTTTATTACTTTCCACAAAAAATATTATGAAAAATCTCTATACATATTAGTGCTCGTAGGATGAATAGAATACAGTGATTTGTGAGTCTCACTTAGTAATTACTTTTTTATAAACAATCACCTAGTACACACAACCTATTTCTAAATATTATAACACATTCATTTTCAATATTAAAATCTGGTAATTTTCCTTCCTTAACCATATATATATATACAATCCACGATCTTCCTTTAGAGAATACATAATTATTTCCAACAAGGATAATTGTAATGTTACATGAACTAAAATAAAATGTGTTTTCTGATACACAATTTTTAATTCCAATTTCATTAAATCATTAAATATTGAGTCACTTTCCAATCATGTCATGGCTAATGATGTATTATCATTTCAACTCAATGCATACTCTACCTTGTTTTCTTTACCTAGATAATAGTTAATTGTATAATCATGATACTTTATTAGTTCAAACTATCTTCTTTTCCATGTGTTCAAATATTTTTGAGTGAATATGTACATTAAACTTTTATGATACATATATATATATATTTAACATTTCTCCCCATGTAAATGATACCTCTAAATTTTTAAATAAAAAATTTCCACCAAAAGTTCAAGATCATGTAATAGATAATTTTTCTTATGGGGTTTTAACTATCGTGATTCATATGCCATAACTCTACAATTTTGTATAAAAAAACAACCAACGCCATTCAAAGAAGAATCAATATAAATTAAAAATTCCTTATTTATTATTTTTAAGGAAAAAAATTAAGTGTTATACAATCTAATTTTGAATTCATGAAAACATTCATCTCATTCCTTTCACCAAATTAATCTAACTACCTTTCAAGTTAACTTGGTCAGTGATTTAACGAACTGAACAATGTTTTTAATAAACCATCCATGATAACCCACTAGTACAAGAAAAATTCATATATTATAGAAATTTAGTAGGTCTTGTATATTCTTTCACCGCATTAGTTTTATAAAGATTAACTTTTGTGACATATTTAGTTATAATAAGCCCAAGGAATGAAAATTTCTATAACTAAAATTTACATTTACTAATTTTTATTAATGAATTATTTTCTTTTAAGGGTATTTAGAATGATCCTTATATGTTTCTCATGATCATCATAGTTTTAAAACATTCTATAATATCATCTATAAATAATACCACAAATTTGTCTAAATACTCATAACAAACTATATAAATTAGATCTATAAATATAGTGAGTGCATCAATTAACCCAATGGGCATAAAAAAACTCATAATGTTCATATTTAGTTTGAAACATTTTCCCAAGAATGAATTATTTTTTTACCTTTAATTGATGATATCCAAACCCAAGGTTAATCTTCAAAAAAAATATTTTTCTCCCTTGAGATTATCTAAATAGTCATTAATATGAGGCTATAAATAATTTTTATTTATAATAAAATTATTGAAATATATATAATAAATGAAATTCTCATAGAACCATATTTATTATTAAATAATAAAATAAGGGAATCCTATGGTTAAGTGCTAGGGTGGATGAAACTTTTATCATGTAATTCTTTTAATTGTTTTTTAACTCCCATAACTCATCTTGAGCCATTCAATAATGATTTTTTTGAAATTGGATTACCATTTGGAACCAAGTCAATGGTGAATTAAATCCACTGGTTTAGAATAACACCAAGAAGATGACCAGGAAATACATATGAAAATTTATTTACCACTTAAACACCACTAAGTTGAATTTTTCTATTCTTTTCAATGAAAATATTACAATAAATTTAACCACCATTTTTAATCAATTTTTGAGATTTTTGATATGTCATCACTAGTATAAACACATTATAATATGAAAATTAAAACTCACTTTGCAAATTTAATATTAATTATTTAACTCTATAATATATCATATCATGATAGTACACAAAACTAATTCATACCCAAAATAACATTAAACTCTTATATGGGCAAGAAAACAATGCTTGTAGAAAAAATCATTCCACTAATAAATATAGGAATATTTATATGAATCATTGATTCTTTAATACAAACACTAAGAGTTTTTACTAAAATTTATTCTTCATTTTCTTAAGGTGATATTTAAATTTTACTACCAAATTTCTTATAAATAAAAGAATGAATAAATTAAAAATCAAATAAGACATTGGTAGAGTTTCAGTAAACAAGTAATGTACCTATCATCACTTCATTTAAGGGACCATTATTATCCATATAGTAGAAATTGATGTTTCCACACCTTTCTACTTACGATATTTATTATTTACACCATTCATACGTATCCTTAAACACACATTTTTACAACGAACCTTATCATTACAATTAAAAAATTTCAATGAATACTTACCATTATTAGTCTAGCTATTACCATTTCTTATTTATTTGTAATCACGATCCAGATATATAATTTTACTACACCAAAAACATTTACCAAATCTAATTATACACTCCCTAGATCGATACTTAGAAAATTTAGGATAAGAAGAAAAATTAACTATGTTACTTTATATTTTATTATGGATTATCTGCTAATTCCATTATACCCTGGATACTTCTCATCCTTATTTTTATGAGATCTATAAAAATAAAATAAATCCATTTCATACCTCCTAGAACATCAAAAAAATTTCTCATAACTTTTAAATTCATGAGTTACCAAATCCATTTGTAAAATTGGTTTTAATATTATATTAAATTTAAAAATTTTACTATATAATCCAAAATAATATTTGGAACATACCCATCTAATCTGATAAAATTTTATTCCTCAGTAGAAACAAAATTTCCCTCATTCGTTATCTATAGAATCTTCCTTTCCATCCTACATCAAATAACTTTAGGAAAATAATTCTTCAAAAATTATCTTTAAATATTATATATCCCACGGTATCATTCTCATTATTCTCCTTGGTATTATTAATCAAATATCATCATTGATAGAATTCACTTTCAAGATGGTAAATACAAAGAGTTACTATTTGATGCTTTGAACAACAAAAAAATTCAAATATCCTCTATAAATAATGGATTCATCCTTTAGCTACCATTGAGTCTAAGGTTTAACCAAAATACAGTGGTTATTGTTTTATAAAAGACTAAACTGTTGGCATGTTACTATGTAGAGAATTTGGTCACTCTCTTGCATGGGTACCTCCATTTATATCCCATTTTAAGTGAGTTAACACAACAAAAATATTATTACGTCAAACTCTAACTATTTCATGTTTTTGATTCAGAAGAACATTATCCTATTTATGCCTTCCTACTTTATTCACCCTATTATATCTATATAAAACCATTATAAAATAGACATAGATTAGATGAAGCAGCATGGAAAACATTAGATTAATTTAAAAATATATTGTAATAAAATGAACATAAATTACCATCCCCATATATTATTTACTTATCAATATCTTAACCTATAAAATTATATAAAGGTTTCTCTTATACCAACTACAATTTCCATAAGGGTTGATAAAAACACTTGGGAGGGGGGTTAAGTATGTGTTGGATATTTTTCATTAAATTATAAAGTATCTTAGAATATTTTAACCACTTTTAATTTAATTGATGTTGTTAATTATTTCATATGTATTTATTTTAGTTTAACCATGAAATCATCAACCACATGTATGAAAGTAAAGTAGATAAAAGGCAGTAGTATTTTTTTGAGGTTTTTTTCAAAGTACCACTCTTTTCCATGAATGGTTATTAACTAAAATCATGGTTTCTACACTATAATAAAATGTTGACTATAATGTCTAGTGTTTCCCACACCTATACAGAGTCTCACTATGTATAGAGTTTCATGCTTGTCAAAGGATTTCTCCACAACCTTTCTCACTTATTTCACAAAGTTTCACTATAATCTCCTGACACACCCCAAATTCCCACAAGTTATATGGATTCAAACCGTGTATATGAAAGTGTTCCTTTTAACTTTTATTTATAAGTGGATCACCAAGTCTAAAATGTATGCTTCTGTATCAATAACATGGATCTCCTTCTTCTCACACAGTATCTTCAACTACCAGTTGAGCTTCAAGAACACACAAGAACTTGGTCTCTATTTATTATCTCTACTTTAAAGATCTTTGATAGATACTCTTTACATGTATTTTAAACATATCAATCTATGAAAATCTCTAATAATATATGATCTAAATAGTTTAGATACATTTATACTCTCCTCAAATTCTATCTTCTTCTTCTCACTGGTCTGACTTAGTCATATGATATTATTATGATGGACAACATCTTACTTTTCTTCAACATTTGTACCTATATGATGATAAAATTCAATATAGGCTTGAAATATTCATAAACATCCTCAATAAGACTATGTTTATTCACAGACAACCCAAGATCTTAGTTTCACAATCATCAAAAAATTCACCACACCCTTCTTTTTTCCTTTTATATGTAGTGCACTGGGAAAATATATTATAAATATATATATGAAATATATAATATCTTTTTGTTATTTGGTTCCCATATTTCTTATCACTTTTTCCTACTTTTTTTATGGGAGTGCTCTATTATTTCCTTTATGTTTTCTCTCCTCAACCATTGTCTCCTAGAAAATTCTAGTAGTACCCATGATTTTCCTCATTCCTTTTTAGTCTCATTTTTCTCATCCAAATAGATTATAATATATTTTTCTAGTAGGATCTAGGTTTTTATCTTATACTCATCATATTTATCAATAAACCATCTCAAACTCCACTCCTTTTATCTTTCATCATTAATAACTAATCCATGATGAAAAACTCACATACCCAACAACTTAAATCATTAGTTTCTTAATAACATAGCTATATTTAATCAAACTCATTACCTTTAACTTGAATCAAATTTACTTTTGATATTTATAAAATTTTAGACCATATACAATATCCTATAATTTTTTATTATAATAAAGTAATTATAAAAACTCAATATACTTTTATAAAACCTTTTTTATTTAATGATATCCTTATAAAGGTCTAGATGACCTTTACTTAGCTCATAAAACCTAAGGGGTTACCCTTATGAAAGTTAGAATAACCATTTCATAGATTCTGATTATATTTACATATGTCAATATAACCCTTAATTATCCTTCAGAGTTTGATTTACCCCTACACAACTTATTTTTAATATTTATATACCATATCATAGGATAAAAAAACTTAGATTTAGATTTACACTAGTGTCTAGTTACCATTACACAGTTTCTCATATTATAGAAACTAATTCGATCCACTTAGAAATTATCAAGTCATTCTTGGATCATATATTTAAAAATATTCACGATTATTTGGTCATGTTATAGTAGCTCAATAATCATCCAAATTAATTTACATATTTAGTTATTTAATCTATAAAACTGTAAATTTTCAAATAGCAGAAACTTAAAATTAACCTAAGTATAAAATTTATATGTTCTACTAATGTGGGTGACTCTAAATCATATGAATTTAAATTAATAAAATATTCAATTCACATGGTAAATTTTTATGCTCATAACTTCAAATACATTCATGGAAAAAGTCACACGATAAACAAGAAATTCATACACTCAACATCAAAGTCATATGATAAAGAGTTATTATTTTCCATTTCCATTACCATACCTTAGTGATTTTTGATGACTAAGTCTTATGATGAATACATACTTCTGGAAGAATTTATATGATGAATAAAATGTCATAAAATTCATTTTAAAATTCATATGTTCTTGGACTTTTCCATTTTATAGAGCCAAAAAGCTCAAAGTCATATGCTTAAATCATATGATCAGTAGATCCTTAATTTAGTACAGTCATCATAAAATAAATATGATTCCTTCAAAAGTAATATGATTTTCACTAAATTTTTTCAATATTAATTCAAAGTATTAATATGGTAGAATTCATATGATCAGTAGGCAATGACAAACATTCAAGAAATTTTCAAATTTTCTAGTTCCAACTCAAAAACTCAAGAAATTACTCAAATGGGTCGAAGAAATTTTCAATTCAAATAAATCATTATAAAACATTTATCCAAGAGTATATGAACACAAATTTTATTAGTAAATTACAATATTACACTTGGATGTATTCTTCTCCAACTCATGCATTTCAATCTCCCATTCAAACTAGATTTTACCATTAGTAATAAAAATGCATAAGTTTTACACCATAGATAACACTCTCAAGTATTTACAAAATATTAAAAGATAGTACTAGGAAATTCCCATAAATAAATTTCATGTTATTATTGAAGATTGGTTCATAAAATCATTTGATATTAATAGTTATAACCTATAATCTTTACAACCAAATCTTCATAGGTGGTGACTACTATTTTTATACTCCATTTTCAATATAGAATATTCCATTACATCTCCATGATATCCAAATAAATATCCACTTCCCATTATTCATGGTAAACTCTATATATATGTAATAGATGAATACCCAATCATTCTTTAATCTTCTCCACATTTTTATTAACATGATCATTGACAACCATTGATAATAAATACAACCAAACACGTCCTTATTCACTTCAATCACCCCCTTTGAGATTTTTTATCAATACCATTGAACTAAATCATTAAAATTCATATAAATAACAGTTATATTTTATTCTTTTTCTTAATTAAAATAAATAAAAAGTGGGAAAATATTTTTCCTTCTCCCTTGTTAAAAAATACATAATAAGGAATACCTTTCAATGGGAAAATGTTCCCCCTCTCACTCACAAGAATTGTAAATCTATATTCTCCCAAAATATATTTGATTTCCAATAAATAAGAAATGAACCACACATTTCTTAGTAATGATAATTAATTAACTCATATACTAGTCAACTTTGTATAGTCCTGTGTAAAAAAAATTAGTGAGTTTACCAAAGCATTAAGGCTGCCCGTTTAAATTTCTTAATGTGGAATAAACTCATAATTTCAATTATTTGGGGTTGGTTACAAATATTATCATGATGGTTCAATAAACTACACACAAAATTAAAAAACACATCAATATATTCAAGTGAAATTAATTTCACTTCCCTATTTTTCTAGAGAATCAACCCCTTTAATTATTAGAAAAAAACCATAATATGGATAAGAAAGTGAGTATCACACCTCAAACATTCAATATATATTATGGTTATATATATTACTTGTTTAAATATTAATGAGATAATATATGGTATATTAACTCCACTAGTTAAATCCCCATCTAGATATGATTTCCATACTTCTTAACCATGGAAATTTGTTCTATAAATATGATCCAACAGGAATTGATACTAGTTGATGTTTTATACCAATTGAAAATAAATTTTAATTAATATTTCCATGATGGATGTATTCATTTTATCTTTTCCCGTAATTCACACTCAATGTACAATCATGAAAGTATGAGAATATGGTGGTATTTTATTACTCTTTAATTGCAACATGGGGGGTGAGTCTTCTTTTTAAAAAATGAGCTAATTTTTTTATAGATTCAATGTTTCTAATATGATTCGTTCTTTCTTCTATATTTATTTTCTAAATCTATTCATCTTGGGGAAACATGCTATTAATTTCATTCATTTATTTCTTCTTGGCTAGAATAACATTCATTTCCCTAGCTAGTATAATAGTTTCACTCTTTGATGCTTTATAAACCTTTATAGCCTCTTATATATAATATTGAAATATATCTAATATATTAATAGGTCTATTAAAGTAATTCATATGTTGTTTGGGCCTCTTCTTTGTAATTTTAGATGTGACACTTGAAATCATTGGTGCTTTATATTTTTCACTTGTCAACTTTTTTTGACTAGGTATCCATGTTAGACATTTTAAAAAACCACGATCAAACTGTTTTCACATTACAAAAATATCTTACTTACCCTTTTATTTTACTTTCATAGGAAACTTAACAAACTCATAATATGTGATATCTTCGACCATGCCAATCTTCTTGTAGATCCGTTTGTTTGAATTACTTTTTTATCAATGATTTGTCCCGTGAACTTTATAGTTATTCATGTAATTTTTTCAATGGTATATGAGACAGCCTATTCTACCACAATAGAATCATATTATCTTCTATGTAGTGATATATTTTATATATTTAAACTTGGGTTAACTTTTTTCAATATACCTTTTCTGGTTATTCCCTAAGGAAGACTTGTCTTCAACTCTGATTTTCTTGTCTTTTATTTATGGTATTGTTATTAAATCAACAGGATATATGTGAATTTTTGGAATATACCAACATTTATTATAAGTGTGACCATATATATTGAAATACTCATAAAAATTTTCAAGTATTTGGAATATATTTCTCTTAGATATATTCTTTCCTTTTCAAGAATTCTATCCAACAGGTTTCTTAATTGTCTCATCCATTCTCCCCCTTTATTCTGGACCTATAACACTTAGAAAAATTGATATATTATTCCAAATATCATTGTATATATTCATAAACCGCTAAAAAACTAAATATTTTCCACAAAATACTCTATTTTTATTAATAATGAATTTTTTTTCAGAATTTCTTACTTGAAAACCTTGTTGTTTTTTGGTTGAAACCCCATACTTTTAGGATCCATTTGGAGATATGATTTTCTCACATTTCATCACATATATCTTAAAATTTTTGGTGTATTCTTTAATTATTATTTTTTACCAACATTAGTATATAATTTGAATTCTCTCTAACACTTACATACAAAACATATTTAGCATTCACTGCTTTATCATGGTAGGGGGATACCTTCTTCCATGTAGATAATGTTGAATCTTATACATATGATCTCAAGATCTATTTTACACCAATTCATGCCATTTTTGTTTTTAAATACTTTTATGAGGTACTTTTTGTATTAGTTCTTTTATAAATATATTGGGTGGTTTCAGGTTGAGAATATTCTACATTTACGAAATTTACTCTAATCTCTAAGTACATTATGTTTTAGGATCATTTTTCAACCTTAAATGGTTTATTCCCACTCTCCCATTAACATTCCATATTCCAAACCTGTTGATCATATATTTTTCTTAACTCATAAATTTTACTATCAAGTTATTTCAATCTTTAATCTTTCACACTTAGTTGTTCATCCTTGACATTCACTATGAATTTATGAAGATTATCTAATTTACAGAATACCCCAGTAACAACAGCCTTATACATTACCTTCTCAATAACTACTATTTTAATTTTTCATCAATAATATAAATGATATCATTTAAAATTAATGCTATTTTGTCCTTACTATTCTATATTTTTGAAAATGTGTAATATATTTCAACTTATTTAGCCAATTAATTCTACATGGAATTAGTTTCTTCCTCTAGCTATGATATTTCATCAAATAGTTTCCTGATAAAACCAAGTATATATGCAACAACTTCATTAGGGCCTTTTTTCATATAACATTTTACATGAGGGTTAAAGTAAATAATTATTCTGATATCTCCATGCTCTCTAAATATTGAACTAGATTCATCAAAATGATCTATATCAATAGATTAAATGTATGAGAACTCACCACTTTGTTCAACTTTAAGAAATGGTTGATCCCTTTCATTCTTTATATTTTACTTAATTTCTTTTCCTATTTATTTCGCATATTTTTTGTAGTCTTGGTAGATACACACACATGTGTAACAATAAGAAAATAAAATAGTTCTTCTATTTTGGGTTCTTTAAAAAAATCATTAAATATTTACTTCATCAATTTCATATAAAAATACATGGTTAAGTAATGTTTGATCCAAAAAGAGGGATCCTAGCTCTGATACCACTTGAAATTCCCTTATAGATTGGTATAGACACCCGATAGAGAGGGTGAATTAGGCGTTTCCTTTTTTTACCAACATCCAAATTCTATTGGAAAATTTTACCCCATTTCTAATTTATATTTCATTTCCAATTAGTGCATATTGATCTATTTTTGTTTAAGTAAGAAGTAATCAACCACTTATAAGAAATTAAAGTAGATAAAAGGAATGATGTATTTTTTAAAAGGTTTAATTCAATGATCCACTCCTTTCCATGACCTGTTATTCACCAAAATCATGTTTTTTCAACTATATTAAATTATTTTCTATAATGGTTAGTGTATCCCACAACTTCAAAGAGTCTCACCATGCATACAGTTTCCAGATTCTCATATGACTTCTTCATAACAACTTCTCTTCATAGTCACAGATTAACACTGTGATCTAACTATATACTCTAAATCCCATAGGTTTTATAGATTCATGCCTTGTATATATAATCATTCCTTTCATATACTCTTTGTAAATCGAACACAAATTCTATGCATGATTCTTATTTATCAACAAGACAGATCTCTTTTTTCTCATGGAGAGTCTTTGAATACCATTTGGACTTTAAGAACACATAAAATCCAACATTATTTTTCATATTAACTTCATATATATTTAATATATTTTGGTCACATGGATTTATAACTTAAAAATATTTTTAAGGATCAAATCATAAATGATCTGAACAGAAATAACTTAGTTAGTCTCTCCTCAACTTCTTTATTATTCTTCTCACCGCTTCAAATCATTCATCTGATCTCAGTATGATGGATGATTTTTTTATTCTTAAACATTGATACGAATATGATGATAAGATTTAGCACAATATTCAAATATTAATCTTATTCCTTAAGAGTTATATGTTTTTTCACCTTGAACACATGATCTTGATTTACAACTGTTAAACACTTCACCTCTATCATCATTTTTTAGTTTATTAATAGGTCCCTAGAAAAATATTTTTTTATATGAAATATAAAATATATCCATGTGATTCAGTTTCCATGTTACTTTTATGTTTCCTCAATTTTTATATGTGGTAGTTCCCCATGATTTCCCATAATTTTTGTCTCAATAGCAATTATCTCTTAGTAAATTCTAGGAGTACCCTTAATTTATCTCATTACTTTTTCTTATCATTTTTCTCATCCACGTATAGTATTCTAGATTCTTCTATATGGATAGAGTTCCTTATCTTCTACTCATATTCTTTATCATTGAACCAACTCAAAATCCTTTCCTCTCATCTTACGGTATGAGTAACTACTCTACAACACAAAACTAAAATACACACTATCTTAAATAATCAGTTCCTATAGAACACAAAAAAATTTAATCAAAACCATTTCCTTATGATTGAATCTCATTTACTTATGACATTTATAAAATTTTATTAATATTCAAAAATCCACAAATTTTCACCAGAATACAAAAAATATAGAAATTTAACATACCTTTACACATCCTCATGTTTTTAATTTTTATCTTACATAGGTCTAGATGACCTTTACATATCACATATAACCCATGGTATTACCTTTATACAAGTGAGAAAAATCTTGAAGCATTTGTGAAATACCTTTATATATGTCTTGATAACCCTTACATATCCTTTAGATTTGGAGTTACCCTTACAAAAATTCTTTGTTTACCTTTATGCATTTCCCAATTTACCTTTATATTGAATATAGAAACTTGGAGTAACCTTTATATAGGTATCTAGTTACCTTTACACAACTAATCATATTTTCAAAATTAACTCTATCCACATTAAAATTATTAAATAAAGAATAGATAATGGATATTTATATCTTAATGTTGTTTTGTTCTGGTTAGAGATTCCCAAGAATTGTCCTGATTAATTTATATCTTTAGATATTAAATATGAAAATGTAAAATTTTTACCCTATTGGAACACAAAATTTTTCTATGTATTAAAGACATATGTTCTTCCCTACGGGTGGCTCTGAATTATATGAATTTGATTTATTATTGTCACCAAGTCATATGATAAATTCATACACTCAGAATATTAAAGACTTATGTTATAAGAAGTCATATGATTAGTATGAAAGTTGTACACTCAACATAAAAGTCACATGATAAAGGCTTACACTCAAATGTTTCCATTTACTTGCCTCACTAAAGTCTAATAATAAAGACTTATGATGAATAATTATGTTGGTTCTAAGTCATATGATTAATCAAAAGTAATAAAATATGTATGAAAATTCCTAAAATGTTGGACTTTTCTATTTTTCAGTGTTTGGAAACTTATAGTTGTACACTCATGTCTTATGATTAATAGATTATCAAAGGTGTACACTAAAAAACAAATACGTGCACTAATTTACAAATTCATATGAATTTCACTGAATTAATATGATCTAGACTCTGATTTTTATGATTCTAGATTTCTTGAGATTAGTACGAATGGTTATATGTTTAGATACTTTATCCATTTTTATATAACTAACTCACAAATTCTAGTCCTATTGAAATTGATTTAGGACACTTCCAATTCAACTATATCATTCTCAAACCTTAATAAAAGAGTGTATAAAGACATATTTTAGTATTAAATCATATAAGTTTAGTAGGAAGTATTCTTATATAACTCAAGAAATTCACTATTTCATTCAAAATATATTTTACTTTTGATAATAAAAGCTAACAAGATGTACACATTAAAAAAAACTCTCAAGTGTTTCTAAACTATTATAGATAGTAATAGAATATCTCCATCATCAATTATCATGTTTTTTCATGATGATAAATTTATAAAATCACAATGTTAATGGATACAACCTAGAACCTATCTAACTAGATCTTCAATGGATGTATCACCTCTTTGCATACTCCATTTACAATATATGATTATTCTATTGTATCTACTATGATAGATACATAAACCTCATTCTCCAATTATTCTTGGGTATATTATTATTCTTTATGAAAAGGATTTATACTAAATATAACACCCATATTATCTAAATTACTATTGAAAATATCATTTCAAACCATTGAATATAAATACAACCCAACACAACCTTCTGAACTTCAGTAACTATAACTACCCATACAAAATCAACTCATAATTACATGATTTATATTAAGGATTTGATTAAACTATATTACCATGAACTTTTAGGTTTAGAGTTATAGATAATTAGGAAAATAATTACATTAAAAAAATTACACTTCCACACAGTGTGCATTTTTTTCACAGAACTGGTTCTTAAATGGATACTTCTAGTTCATTCATGACACACATTATTTGTAAAATATGAGTCTTCATAACTGAAAAATTTACCTTTATAGAGTTCCTATATATCCTTAAATCTTATATATTCATTATAAAATGCGGGATGAGTAAATAAATATTATAAAGGGAGATAAAAATACAGGAAACCTATTTTCCCATTGAAAAACAAAAAAACCCCATAATTTCCCCCCTTTTAAAAAATAAACATCAAGATTAAATAATGACTTACTTACCCATAAAATCATCTTAATATCCTAAATATTTTTATGAAACATATGATAAGTAATCATAAATAAAAATGAATAACCATGAAGGTTACATAATACATCACATTCATATCAATCTTATAAGAAACAATACCATAATTCTTACAACAGAATATCATACCTGATTAATTCTAATATCATCATAGTTGTAACTTGCATCCAGTTAACTTCTTCATTATTTCACTATGCATTGAAGGGATATATCAGACCCATATTTAATCATATATAATTTTCAAGAACTATAAACTAAATAAAACACACAAGGGATGAAATTTCATCATAAAACTCATAAAATATTATTTTAAATACTTAATCATATGTACAAATAATAATCCCATAAAAATAGTAAGAAAAATACTTTTAAGTGATAAATATTTAAAATTAAAAACCTAGTAAACCATGGGAATTGAATTTATGTAAGAAAACCATGAAAACCTAAAAAATAATCATCATAACAAAGGATGGACATGACGACAGGAAAAGATAGTCATGCGATAAACATTAAATAAACATTCTTTTCACACTTTTGTAAAGAAAAATAAAAATGAACCACATGGAAATTTTCAAAAAGATTAATTTTTAAACCTTTGTAAAAAATTCAAAGATAAAAAAAATTACCTTCAGAAAACATTTAAGTATAGAGAAAATAATACTTTAAATAATATCGATATGGAAGAAAATTAGTTGAAATAAAAACATCAAAATATTTAAAATAAATTATCCTCGCTCGCTTTGGATGACTTATAACATCAATAATAATGAAATTATTTAAATTGTTTACTTTAGTCAGAAATTTTTCATGTTCATTAATTTATTATTATTTATTTTATTTAATTTATTTTCTCATTTCATTAATTTACTAGATCAGTTTAGTTTATGTTTTTCATATTGGGGTCATTCAGTTCATAATCTAAAAAATAGATTCAGTATTCTAGTAATGGTAAGAAGTAATAATAAAATGTGTTAATAAGTTATTTATATGTAAAGGTATATGGTTAATATTATTTTTTAAATAAATTAGTTCAATAAGTTTGGATGTAGTTACTTTTCCATGAATCTTCTTTGATATTCTTGTTTGTGATGGTTTAAAGTAAACTTTATTGTTAAATTTTAATTACATTTTTGTGGTTGATATTTAACTATTATAAAATAATTAAACATATTAAATTTATCATTATTACATAATTTTACTATTATTTTTGTTTTCTTAATCATTTGTGATATAAAAATTTTAACATCATTTATGTGGGTGGTAAACTAACCCAAATAAGAACATGTTTTAATGATCAGACGAGTTAGAATATGTTACTTGATAGTAAAAATATTACATTTTTAGAAGATTAAAAATTTGAAAACATGTTATTAAGGTGATAAATTGTATTTACGAAATGGTATATGATTAATATAAATGAAATAGAATGGTAAGATGTTATTATTTATAAAGTATCTCGATATTTACGTTTTAGGTAGTTAAATTTTACGATTAGAATTTATAATTAATATTTTTTAAAGAGTGTACCATTTATTTCTAAATATCCTTAATAATGTTATAAATATAAAATTAATTTATTAAATTAATTTTTTATCCATCCATGTATGGTAGTGATGAAAAATGAAATGCATCTTTCATGGAGGGAGTGGTCCACACGTAACACTGATAACATTATTATTGTTATATGGAAATGGGAAGAAGGTGTATAGTGGTTATTCCATCAAAATAATAACATTTAATGGTATTAAATATACTTAAGTCATTATATTAGTATGATTTCAATATATTTTCAGGAGGTGGAAGAAGAAAGAAACTTGAAAGAACTCAGTTAATACCATTACCTCTTCCTTGAATATAATCTTTCAAGCCTCTCATTAATACTTATTAGATTGGTATTTTGGGAAGAACATCACCTCTATAACGTGATAAAGAGAGTTTTATAGGTATTTTTAGGTTTTTTTGAGATAAGGTTCTCAAATTATGTGTATAAGTGTGCTGGTAAAGTGATCCTTTTATAGGTGATATGACTTGCACTCTTTTCAAAACATGTTTTCTTAATATATAATGAATTTAATTCTCAATTAAAGTGGAAAAAATATCCCAATTTTATAGATTACATAATTAGGGGTGATAATCCACTAAATAAATCAATTAAAGATGATTTTTTTGGCCATATAACTTATATTTTAACAATTTCACCTCATTTTAACCTACACCATGGTGAGTAACTTTTTACCTAGCTAAATTTTTTTATGATTAAAAATGAATTTTAAATTATTAACAAATTTGAAACTTATTATTAAAAAAATTAAAACCATTTTAAAATATTAAATTTTTGAATATTGTAAAAATTAATTTTAATATAAGTATTCATAACGCAACAAAAAACAGTCTAAAAAATGTATTTTAAGCTTAAAAATGTAAATTCACCAAAATCTTGTTTAGTATTAATTATCATGACATTTATTATTTTATGAAAAAAAATTATTTATGAGAATTTAATAATAAGAAAAAACTAAATGTTTTGTTGTGAATACTTAATCAAAGGAAGAGTTACAGTATTTGAGAACATTATATTTCCCACTATTCACTTAAAAATCAACCCTTTTAGAAAAACCTAAAACATTCACCCTAAGAAAATTTTGATATAGTTAATAGAAAAAATAATTTCATTTTATCAAATTAAAATTCCAAAGTTTATAAATTTATTTTTTATAAAAAACCATATAACAGATATAAAATAATATAGTTAGAGTGAAATATGACTCCTTTTAAAAATGAAAAATCAAATTCTTATTCCATGACATATTTAAATTATTTCTAACTATATAATAATAATTATTAATATTATTCCATATAATTCATAAGAATTAAATATAAAATTTATTCAATATAAAAAAATACATGAATCATCTCAATTAATGTTGGGTATGCTGGTGTGGTATTTAGTGGGATATAGTGTATGATGGCCCTTTATTTCTATTGAGACAAATTATAAGTCCAATTGTTATGAATATTATATATTATTTATCTGAGTGTCATTATAGTATGATTTGGGTAGATTAGATATGGATTATTTTGTTATTATGGATGAACCACTAGATTTCATGCATGCATTAGTATATTCTATTCACATTAACATAATATGGGTTTAGGGAGGAACCTTATGCAACCATGATCACACTAATTTACAATTATTATTTATTATTTCTCATTCCTTTGAGTTTTATTCATTTCAAGGGAGTTTTTTTTGAAATCATGTAAATTTTCCAAGGATTTGTGGATGACATGAATGAAAATTAGGATTATGCATAGAGATTATCTAGGCTAGTGCATTGTTATAGTAACCTTATAGTCACGACATATATTTTATAAAAATGGGTATATTTTATTTGTTTAATTCTAATTTTTCAAATGTCCTTCATTCTGTTCTATTCCCAATTATGATTCTTTTGTTTGGTTCCTCAACTGGTGAATCCTTCTATCCTCTTACTCTATAGGTGTCCTTTATTTGATTTTTGGTGATTTATCATCAAAATCTCAAGGTAATGGCTTTATCAATTTTTTTTATCTTATTCTTATTTCTTTATCATTTTATAAGCTACCATGGGGTGAAATATGTGGCTAGGTATTGTCGATAAAAATGAAGTTTTAGTGTTTAGGGTGTATAAATCCTCTCTCTCACCCTGATAACTATAATTTTAAGGATTCATGTCATTTTATTTGGTTGATGATAGTTGATTTCATTTTATTTGATATATCCTTTAGAGTATGGGTGTTTTTAGTTAGTTTATTATTGGCATAATGTTTTTATAAATTACATTTAATGGATTTTTTATAATCATTCTTTACCTACTTAGATATAAATGTTTTATATAAATTGGTTTTCATAAAACAAGTATATTTACAACAATGAATATATCTTTGTCACAAAAAGTGTATAATAAACTATCATAGGATTTTATTATGGTATAATCGAATCCTAATTTGTTTTTTTGATTGAATAGTATCATTAGAAACCTCTCAATATATTGAAATCATTATATACATCAGAATTATCTATTTTAAAATTCATAGAACCCATTTTTCTCTGTCAGTTAGCTCTCATACCAATTTTTAGGGGCTGCATTGTCATGGAAATCCCTATTCAACATCTAGGATCCCTAGATTTATATCAAAGATTTATGGGTTTTTATAGAAAAAAATTTATTATGAAAATAGAAATTAATGTTGATGAGGAAGATTAATATGACCACATTTGAAGTAAAGAAGTAAAAAATAAAAGAGATAAAGAAATATAACAAGGTTTGATTCTCATTAAACCTACATGCATGGTGAGAATACTATCACGACCCGTCCCCTGGGGCCTGTGACATGAATTCCCCAAGCTCGCCTCCTAAAGGTGAGGGGTAGGCAACTAGAACTGAAGGCTTCAACCTGCAAGGGGTTTGCATTTTCCTAAGTACCTGTATGCACGCACACACAACCACGCCCCAAAAACTAGAAAGGTAAACATGCACGAAAAAAAACAACCACTGAGTAAAGGTATAAGATGTAAATAAAATGGGACAGAATAATAACCCAACAAAAGACAAAATGAAAACATGAAAGTACATAGATCTTGGGAAATCCTTCTGCTGAAGACCCCACCTGATGATAAGTATGGAGTAGCTGCTGGAAGATAAAGAAATATGCCCTGCCTGCCTGATCTCATTGGACCCCACCTGGTCTTAGGCCACCAATCCCTACATTTAGGAGTCGGTCATCTAAACAAGACTCGAAACATGTGGGAAAGACCATGTAGGTGTGAGTAAAAAAAATACTCATTAAGGATCCTGAAACACAAAGGAAAGACCACAAAGTATGCAAATGGGACTGTCAGCTCACGCAGGTATAATCTATAGTATAGAAAGCACGACAATCAGTTACAACACTGAACACCTTGGACGGCTGAGGTACTCACCCCGGATGAGTACTATGGGTATGTTGGGTCATATAGAGCCTCTCCCCACTATGGGCCTGCAGGGTCACACATTTTCGCTTCCCACCTTGGCTATCGTACTGAGGTACTCATCCCTAACGAGTAATGTGGGTATGTCAGGTCACATAGAGCCACTCCCCACCATGGGCCTTCCGGGTCACATAGAGCCACTTAAAATTGGGCCATCACAATTTATCTATAGAGGGTCACTTGTAGCTGATCCAGATTGGGTCTCTTTTCAATAGTCATTGGGTTTCAGTCAGCCATAGGATACCCGCATGTAGTGTGCTTGATTCTGGGGGAAATATCTCCTCAAGTCACTCCATCCTTAAAAACCTCCATAGAGTATTCCAAAATGACCTCCTTATTAAAAGGCTTCTAATTCCACAAACAAATCGTCAATTAGGTGCCCGGTCTGAAATATATTGGCATTTTACAAACCGGGGGCCGATCGTGGTTGGACCCAGTCTGACCCGGTTGGACCAAACTGACCAACCAGGGCCAGGGGCCCCATATGCCCCATCATGGTTCGACTGATTTGACCGGAACTAGTTCAGTTCTAGGCTAGCCCGGTCCAGCCTGGGCACTGGGACATGCCCATTAGGTATTGCTGGACCTGGCCCGGTTCGGCTGGGGGTCTAGCCCTCCAGGTTACCCAGGGACCCAGTTCCATCTAGGCCAACCCACAATAGGCAAGTTGGTTCATTCCCCGCTCGGTCTACATATCATCCTAGCTTTATCTTATTGGCCCGACCCATAGAAACAGGATGACTTTACTCTATCTTGGGCCACCCCGCATCCTGGTTCACCCCCCAGTCCCGCCTACAACCAGTGGGCCAACTATCTACAAGCTAACCACGTTACGGTGTTCAGTTCTTGCACACCATGGCTAGTTAGGATGGCCGTGCTTGTGGAACCCCACATGGTCTGCGCAGCGCGGTTTTCCCCAACCGATGCCTCCGGGTGGCCGCGTCCCTGTCTGCCAGCCACCAGCCCACTATCGGCTATTCCTGCAGTGACTCTATAGCCCGAGCCGACCAAAAAACCTCCCTTAGCACGTCTTCATGGCGCGCTACCACCCACCCACGGTTGTCGCCGCAGTCCACCTCCAGCAATCACTGACATTGGCATGCCTCTAGCCCCTTCAACAGACCACTTGGTCCGCTCTTGTAGTTCTTTCTTCAAGTCATCTGAACCTCCTGCCTCCATGCGGTGCCATATTCCCACCTACGACCTTGAAAACTCCTCGCTGTCAACTTGGAGGTTCGGCCATAAAGAATGGACAAGAATGCACAAAGGGCGAGGGGCTCAGGCCTTGTTCGTGTAATCCATTACCCTATGTATTATAGTTTAAAACAAGGGCGAGGTTCAAGATTATAACAACAAGGTAACCCCAATGCAAACACCAAGTATAAGCACCCTCCCAAAAGAACAAGTGATCTGCGGATCAACCTGTTCGTGGGTTGATCCTCCTTCATTGTTTTAGAATGAAGAAAATGGAAACTCAAAACAAAAATAACCCCTACTTGGGATATATTCGCACCAGAGGGTAACTCATTGCTATTGGAGATCCGTCCACATAGATTCAAGAGTTTGAAGACGTCTGCATTCATTGCTCAATAGTCCCGTTCTTCGAGGTGTGTTGATGTCGCTGGCGATTCTCCCATGTTTGTTGGAGAGGATTCCTCATCGTCGATACATCATAGGAGTTCCACGTTTTGATCCCATTTATCCAACCCTATTAATCCATTAAAAGGGAAACACTTCATAGTGTTTCTGTTATGCTATGTTGTTGTGTCATTACGCTATTTCATTTATAAAATACTATATTAGTTACACTTCATTTAATGAGTTGTTATGCTTCACATTAACGATCCATTAAAGGGATCCATTTAATGCGACTCATCGTCACCTCATCACCGCACTATAGTATGGACGTGTCACTTCTCAATGGTGAAAGAAACCAAAAAAATATTTTTTTATGTTATTTTTATTTTTCTCCCAAAAATTTCAAAACCTAACTTTTCTAGTCGATCATCACCAGTTGAAGTTAGGTCCTTTTTAGGTGAATCCTGACGTTCTGAGATCAAAGATGCCCTAAGAGTTTTTATCTGATCACCAGTTTAAAAGTTATAAAACCATGCTCGCATGTTTATTTAAATGAACTTAAAAAAAGTTCAAAAATCTATTCTAGGAAAATCAAGCCTCCGAATCCGATGCTGTGTGAGTGTTTGGTCTCAAAATAATCCCATATAATTTAAAAAAATTACATGGAGTTTTTGGTAAATTACATTACCCCCACATTTAGGGCTTCACACCCCCATAAGACAAATAAGGATTAACAAACAAATGGGGGTACTGAGCATGAATATGAGCCTCAAAATCCCTTGTGCTATCCTAGAGATTCCCATGTTTCCACCAAATTCACACCATATAAATTGACTATCCACAAAGGACCCACTCATATTAATCCTCTATCTCCACCGGGAACTCCACAAGCATCTCCCCATCATCAATGTCCAGCTCACCCCAGTCAATGACATCCGATGGATCAGGCATGTACCTTCTTAGCTGTGACATGTGGAAAACATCGTGCACCCAGTGCATCTATGGGGGGAGATCCAGGCAGTATTCCACCTAGCCAAATCTTCTCAGAATCTAGAAAGGTCAGATGAACCTTGGAAATACTTTCCGCCTTGTCTAAATCTTTGCAATCCACATCGGGGTGAGACCTGAAGGAACACATAGTCTCCCTACTCAAACTCCAAGGGCCTCCATCTCATGTAAGCATAATATTTTTTCCTGCTCTATGCAGTCGTCATCTACACTTGGATGATCTTCACCTTCTCAGTGGTAGACCGTACCAACTCTGGACCAACAAGTGCTGACACTCCCAGGTCTGTCTAGGTTAGAAGTGATCTGCAAGGCTGCTCATACAAAGCCTTGAACGGTGCCATGCCAATGGTGGAGTAATATATTTTGTTGTATGAAAACTCCACCAATGGAAGGTGTTCCTCCAAACTATGACCAAAATCAATGATGCAAGCACGAAGATTATCCTCCAAGGTCTGTATGGTTTTCTTCATCTGACCATTTGTCTGTTTGTGAAAAGTTGGGATCAAGTGCAGCTAAGTCCCGAAAACCTCTTGTAACCCCTTGAATATCTAGGATGTGAAGTGAGAATCACAGTATAATATGATCATCAAGGGAACCCTGTGAATACTCACTATCTCCTAGACGTAGAGGCGTTCCAAACACTTTACTGATCCATGGTCCCTGATGGGTACGAAGTTAGCTGATTTTGTGAGTCAGTCAATGATCACCTAGATAGAATTGTGGACCTTGGACATTCATGGTAATCTTGTCACAAAGTCCGTTGAGATACCATTCCACTTCCACTCTGGTACCTTAAGTGGCTGCTCCAAGCCTGCTGGAACCTGATTCTTAGCCTTCACTTGCTAACAAGTGAGGCACCGTGAAACGAACTTGGCCACCGCTTTCTTCATCCCTGGGCACCTGTACTGATGTCATAGATACCAGTATATATTCACCACCCTAGGATGGACCGCCTATAGGATGGTATGGATCTCCCTCAAAATATACACTCACAATGCTAGTGGTACTACTGTGAACCCTCTAAAAAGGATAACGTGCTCACCCCTATAGAAAATCTATCGAGAGCCTGTCTTGAAGATAACTGAGCACATTGGGCCTCATAGACAACATCCACAAGTTGTGCCTCTCTAACTCACTATAAGAGTTGGGGAGTGATAGTCATCGACTAAAGGTAAGATACTCTATCATCATCCATGAGGGATATTTCCATTATGGCTAGCTGCTTTTCCTTCTCACTGAGAAGCTGAAAACCGCACCTCTTGCATAGCGTGTCTTCCACTATGTTCACCTTCCCTGGAGAATAGACTTTCTCTAAGTCATAGACTTGTAGGAACTCCATCCATCACTACTGTCTCAAGTTCATTTACTTATGTGAGAAGATATACTTGAGACTCTTGTAGTCAAAGTAGACAGTAAACCGTTCACCCATCAAGTAGTGTCGCCACATATTCAGAGAAAAGACCACTGGTTCTTACTGTAGGTCATGATTCACATATTTCTTCTCATGCTGCATAAATTTTCTGGAACCGTAGGTGATCACTACTCTCTCCTTGATCAGGACAGAACCATGTCCAGTCTCTGATGCGTCACAAGAAACTACATACCCAGTGGCCTCTTATGGTAGTCTCAAGATGGGGGAAGTTCTCAGTCTCTTCCTCAGCTCCTGCAAACTCTTCTGGCACTTATCATTCCATGTGAAGGGAATTACCTTCCATTTCAAATATTATATGGGTGCTGCTACTATGGAAAAGTCAGGAATGAACCTCCAGTAGTATCTGACCAAACGCAGGAAACTCCGCACATCAGTCACGCTCTTGGGTGGATCCCAAGAAAGTACTACCTCAATCTTCACCAAATACACTAAAAATCCATCATTAGAGATGACATGTCCTAGAAAGTGGAACTACCAAATCCATAACTAGAACTTCGAGAGATTCCCATAAAGCTCGTGCTCTCAGAGTGTATCTAGGACTATCCTCAGGTGTATAGCATGACCCTCTTATAATGCCGAGTACACAAAGATGTCATCAATGAAGACCACCACAAAAAAATATAGGTAAGGCTAGAAGATCATGTTCATGAGTACCATGGAAACTTCTAGGGAATTGGTCACACTAAAGGGAATCACTAAGAACTTTTTGTGGCCATACAGGCATATGAAGGATGTATTTGTTACATCCTGATCCCATACCTAAAGCTAGTGATAATTTGATCTGAGGTCTATCTTTGAGAACCAAATCACTCCCTTTAGTTGGTTGAAGAGGTCATCAATTCTTAGCAATGGATATTTGTTCTTCACGGTCACCTGGTTCAGGCACAGATAGTCCACACATATCCTCAAGATTCCTTCTTCCTTCTCGGAAAAAAACACCAGGGCTGTCTATGGTGAAATGCTAGGCCTCACAAATCCCTTCTTGTGTAATTACTCTAGTTGTACCCTTAACTCGCAAATCTCTGCAGGAGCCATCCGATATCTTGGTGAGGATATCGGTGCCATCCCAAGGTACAAATCGATGTAGAAGTATACCTATCTGTGAGGTGGTAGTCCTAGAACATCCTCAGGTAATACTTTCTCATACTTGTCCTCTACTACATGAGATCAAGGACTCCTCTCATCCACTTCACTGAGGGTGAGGCTATCCAATTGGTGAGTGATTGACAACACCCTCCTCTGAGAAAGTCTATCTTATGCTGCAAGATCTCCCTTCTCACTGGTGAGGGAAAACCTGGTTCCATCCTCTTGGACACACAACACTCTGCATTTAAGACAGTCGATATGAGCATGAACTGTGGATAGCTAGTCCATAACCAAGAGTAATCATAGGGCCTCGACGCTATGGTTATAAGATCCTAGACAAAGATGTCACCTCCCAGAGTAAGCTCACACTACCTTCACTAGTGTGTAATCATCAAATCCCCTCCTGTAGGAGTCTATAATTGTAAGGATCGAGCCAATGGCTCCACCAGAATCTCTAAGATCGGAATGAGATCCATTTCAAGGAAAGAGAGACCAGAACCTATGTCTATAAAAACTACATCTAAGGTGGATAATACACATATCGTACCTATAATCATCCAGGGAGAATCGTCGTCATAGGCCTCCACTACCTGAAGAAAAGTTTCCCCTCTCCACCTTCTCTCTGAGGCTAGGATGGACCACCTAGGGTGGTGGTGGTAGTACCTTGAATCGTCTCCCACCACCTAATACTTGGAATAATACTCTTCTATGTGCACTTCACTATGGACCTCCTCACTGGAACCACTTTCTGTGAATTTCTGGTTCCTCAACCATTCGCTGATCGTCTATGCGGTGGGTCGGGTAGTCACAAGCCATGTGACTCTTCCCACCCCACATGAAACACATCCTGGATCCCTACAAACTCCCTATTCTCTGGGATACCCACACTACTAAACCTAAGTCCTGGGGTCATCCCATGAAAGATCTGACCTTCTTGGGTTCCTACGTCTGCTGCCTGCTGCTCACCACTGAATAACCAACAACCTGGTGTCTACTGGTTGCTCTAGCTATCAACACATGCTCTTCTAGAAAGCTCTCTACAAGAAGGGATCACTCCAGCACCCTCGCCTAAGTAGGTATGCTGAGATACACCATGGGATCCATGATATCATAATGCAATCCCTACTCAAAGTCTCGAGCCTTGAATAATGGGTCTCACGCAATGTTTGTAGAGTAGCGAGGAAGCTCGTTGAACCTCACAGAGTACTCTGCTATTATCATGATACACTATTGTAGGTAAAATAGCTTCTGTATACACACTGATCACAACATATCTGGGAAGAAATCCCCCCCTAAAGAGGTTCTCAAAGTCTGTCTAGGTGATGGTCTCCTCATCCCGAGTCTGAATCATTGAGCTCCACGATCTACCTATTGATCCTTGAAGAAGGCTCGCAACTAAGATCTCCATATGGTCAAGTGGAATCATCACTAAGAAAAAGACTTGTGTCATCTCCTCCAACCAGTACTTAGTGACCTCAGGATATGTCTCTCCCCTGAGCCTAGGAGGTCTCTATCTCTGAAACACATGCAAGGAACTGATTCTACGTAATTCTTCTACTGGTAACATCGTTAGTAACTTCTAATCAATGGGTGGTGGAAACACTGGTGCACCACCCGACAAGACCATCTCTAGAACGGGTCCCTGAACCAAAACCTCATCGCTCGGTGAGCTGTACTCATGGACACACATTGGAATCCTTTCTAGCTATCTGCATGGTGGAATATTGAAACAGATCAAGATATACCATGGTCTATAGATTATACCTCGTGTGCTGAATCTAATTTAGGAAGAGCTTGAGGAAACACTCAATTCTTATATGATTCATGCAACTAGTGTCTTTATGTATAGATCCAAAAAGAATAATTCAGGATCCTGGTGTATGGATACGTCAGCTGCCACACTAACTCTAGACTCCCTGAATATGAAAGTCAAAATCAAAACATTTATCATTGTTCCTCAAAAACAAAACAACAGACTTCTAGTTTTTTTGGTTGAATCGACCACCTATGATACCACATTGTCATGACCTGTCCCCTAGGGAACATTTCTTTACTTCCCCAAGACCACCTCTCCAAGTCCAAGGGTTGGAGAGTAAAGCCAAAGGTGTCAACCTGCAAGTGGTTGACATTTTTCAAAGTACCTATACACACACACACACACACACAACCACGTCCCAAAAATTGGAAAGGTAAACATGTATGCCACTAAAAAACCACTGAGTAAAGGTACAAGATGCAAGTCAAATAGGATAGAATAAAAACCCCACAAAAGAAAAAATGAAAACAAGAAAGTACAAGGATCATGGTAAAGTCATCCACAGAAGACCCCACCTGATGGTAAGTGTAGAGTAGCTGATAGAAGCTATAGAAGTATGCCCCGACTGCCTGATCTCACTGGGCCCTTCTTGGTCCTAGGCCACTAAGCCCTCCATCTCGGCATCGGTCTTTTGTACAAGAAATGACACAAGAGGCGAAGAACTTGCAGGTTTAAGTAACAAAATACTCAGTAGGGATCCCAGAGAACAAATGAAAGACCACAAAGGAATATATACACACGGGACTGTCATCTCACACAGTTATAATCATGAGTATGTAAAGAAAGACCATCAGTCGCAACACTGAACACCTTGGATTGTTGGGGTATTCACTTCTAATGAGTACCATGGGTATGCTGGGTCAGACAGAGCTGTTCCCCACTATGGGCTAGTTGGGTCATAGAGAGATACTTCCCACCTCGTCCATCATACTGAGGTACTCCTCCTTGATGAGTATCGTGGGTCCGCTGGGTCACACAGAGTCGCTCCCCACCGTGAGCCTGCCCAGTCACATAGAGCCTCTTCCCACTAGGCCATCTTAGCTAATCCACACATGGTATCTCGTAGCTGATCCACATAGGGTTCCGTGTTAGTAGTCTTTGGGTCTCAGTCATCCGTAGGATTCCCACACTTAGTGTGCTTGATTCTAGGAGAAACCACTACTTAATCCATTAGTTGAATTTAAAATTCCATTAAGACCTCCTTATAGTAATCCAAAAGAATGACTCGCTTAAAGGGTTCTAATGCCACAAACGGATCATTAATTGAACGTCTGGTCTAAAAGATATTAGAGTTTTAGTAACGGGGGGTCGGTTGTGTCTGGGCCCGGTTCGACCAGACCAACTCGACTCGAGGGCCCCACATGCCCCAGCCCAGTTCGACTGATCCAACCTGACCCAGTTCGGGTTTGGCCTGACTTGGATGTTAGGACAAGCCCACTGTGCCTTGTTGAAACCATCCCGATTCGGTCATTGGTCCAGCTCGCCGGGTTGCCCAGTGACCCGGTTCCATCAAGCCCAGCCCGAAATAGGCTTTTCAGTTCATTCCTAGACCAGCCTGCCCAGTGGCCCGAATTTATCCCATAATCCCAGCCTACAAAAGTGGGCCGACTTTAATCCATCTCGATCCACCACATGACCAAGTTTCTACCCCTCGACCTGGCCCGCAATAGGTAGGTCGACCATCTCTAAACCATATACCACGTGGTGTCCAGTTCTTGTGTGCTGTGGCCGACTGTGCTTGTGGACCCACACGTGGTCACCTGACTGCATGCCATCAGGTTGTCATAACCTATGTGTCATGATCCTCCCCCCCTGATGCGGCCAGGTTTCTGCATCCCTATCCACATGCTACCAACCCACGGCCGACGTCTCCTTCCACAACACCGTGGCCTGAGTCGGTAGCGACACCTCTCTCGACGCGCTACCACCTGCCCTTGGCTGCCGCCACGGGTCACCACTGGTGGTCGCTGGCGCACTGAAAATTCATTTTTCAGACCACCATGTCCACTCTGGTGGTCCATTCTTTGAGCCATCTGCACCTCCGGCCTCCATGTGGTGCCATCATCCCTACCCCTCCTCAAAAAGTCCTTGTTTTCAACTTGGAGGTTTGGCCATGAAGAACGCACAAGAACACACAAAGGAGGAGGGGATTGGGTCTTGTTCGTGTTGGCCCACACACTTCCTGTTAGAGTTTACCACAAGGGGGAGGTTCAAGATTATAATAACAAGGTAACCCCAATGCAAACCCCGAGTATAAGCACCCTCCCACAAGAAAAAGAGATCTACAGATCAACTTGTTCGTGGGTTGATCATTGTTCATTGTTTTAAAAAGAAAAATAGGGAAACTCAATATAAAAATAAACCCTATTTGGGATATATTCACACAAAATGGGAACTCGTTGTTGGTGGAGATCCATCTCTGAAGATTCAAGAGTTTGAAGCTGTTGGCATTTGTCACTCACTGGTCCCGTTCTTCAAGGTGTGTCGATGTCGCTAGTGATTCACCGATGTTCATTGGAGAGGATTCCTTGCTGTGGATTAATCAGAGGAGTTCCAAATTTTTATCCTATTTCTCTAACCTTTTTAATCCATTAAAATATAAAAACATCATGGTGTTTCTGTTACACTACATCATTACACTGTTTCACTTATGAAACATCGTATCAGTTACGCTTCATTTAATGAGTTGTTACACAACAAATTAACAAGCCATTATAGGGATTAATTTAATAAGACTCATCAAATCCTCATCACCGCACTGCAGTATGGATGTTTCACTACTCAATGCTGATGGAAATAAAAAAACAACCTTTTAAGTTATTTTTATTTTTCTTTTGAAAATTCTGAAAAATAAATTTCTGATCGACCCTCGCATGTCGAAGTTAAGTCCTTTCTAGGCGAATCATAACATTTTGAATTCAATGTCACCCTATTATTTTTGATCCTAGAACTAGTTTAAAAGTTATAAAAACCTACTAGAACATTTATTTAAATGTACTTAAAAAATTTCAAAAATCTATTCTGAGAAAACTGGGCATTAAAATTAGGTATTTTCTGATCATATGGTCTCAAAATAATCCCATATAATTTTAAAAAATATTACATGTAATTTATGGGACATTAAAAACACCACTACCAATATCATTATTAATAAAAATAAAGTATAAAATATAATGACTCAAAATTAAGTAAGAAACAGTGAAGACATTAAAAGAAAAAATACATAGCTAAACCTAATGGTGGTCCTCAAACCCATTATCTAATGTTATCAACTCATCTTCCTAGATGGACACAAGCTACACATTGAAGCATGAAAATATACATTGAAATTATAAATAGAACCAATAATGTTATAGGTAATCCAGTTACAGTGCTAATTATCCATTACCTTGAATTGGTAACAACATTAAAGGTGTTCTGATTCCACTAATTACATCATTTATGATGTCAGTAGCACTTAAAGGATCAAAACACCTTCATTGATCTCCTCTAGAATTTCACAACTAGGAACTAGAATAAGAATATTTTTATCTTCCTTTTATAGATCAACGATAGGGTCTTAGATCTAGTACTTTCCATTAATAAACTCTCAAGATCTCTTTCTCTCTATTGGTGGGAAAACCAGAGATCTTCTCTCTCAAGGAAGAAGATGAATGAAAAATTTGGAAAAAACTAAAGAGAATAATACATTATTATAATAGGAGAAGCAATGAGAGTGAATGGTGGAATGAAGGATCAGTGGCACATGGATAATGTGGATCCAATGCATGATTGAAATTAATAAACCATGTAATAGCTCATGAGGCACTCGAAAACTTGTCACATGGAATGGTAAATAAATTTGGATCAATCTAGAACTATGGGATAGAGAAATAACACTCAAATAAGCACACATAAGCACACATGGATTCATGTGATCAAAAGGATCAATAACCCCTAAATGACACTAATAATATAAAAAACACCTTTAAAGTAAGGAAAATATTTATCTAGAAAATTTCCTAGGAAATTAAAATATACAGAGGAATAATAAGAAAACTCAAAACAACATGTCATTAAATAAATGTCAAGATAATTAGCAATTTAATTGAGAAATATTGTAATGACCATATTTCAAAAACTCATTAACAATATTCATATAAGCATGTTGTTAAAAACTACAAACAAAAATGTTTAAAAATATATTTAACAACATATATTATAAGGATTTTTATATAGGTAATAAATAACAACACATAATACATGTTGTTTTTTATAATAATATTTAATAATGTGTGAAAAAGAAAAATATACTCCTCTATCTTTTGAGATAAAACAATAAGTGTGGTGAAGAATTCCTAAATCCCCATGAAAAATTTCTCTATCATGAGATTATTAGAAATTGACTCATATGTGTGGGGATTACCTCTTCCCACTTTCTTAGTATATGACCATATTTTTCATTATTTCTTTATGATATTTTTTCAAATCATCTTGAACCTCAAGGATTCAATTTGAACCCTTATTGGATTTTCACAAGAATCCATGAAACATGAAACAATCACCACCCACATATTCTTCCTAGATTATATATATTTAGAAAACCATAGAGTAGGGACATCAATTAATGAAATAGAAATTTGTTTCATGACTAAGCTAGACTCTCAATATAACACCAATTGAATCTTATTGTCCTCTTCCTCTCCTCTTCTCTCCATCCAATATCCCAAGAAAGTATCAGATAACAATATATGGGAGGTTCTTAAATATGTGATTATGTTTCTTAATGAGTTATACACATCTCTTTTTGTAAGGATTTTTTATTAGTTTTACCGAATATTAAAAAATCTCTACTATCAGGATTCACTGCCAACCAAACCTCATGAAATTATTATAAGTAAAGAATAAGAAAAGATCCTTATTTAAAATTAAAGCTAAAATCAATTTTATAAATTTTAATTTTTAATTCATTTACCAGTTAAAATGGTCCATGATAGGTTATTAGGGATTTATAGGTTAAGGATCTTCAAGATTGTATTTTACCCTTAAAATATATTTTTCATTGGATATTGATGGATTTTATGACATTTTATCTTGGTTATTTAATAAAATTACAATCATTTATAGTAATTATTAGAGTTTTTATAGAAAACCACCAACTTTAATCATGTGTGTGAGTGTGTGTGTGTGTCTCTATATATTATTGATTGTACTGTTAATGTGAGATTGAAATTCCCTATCATAAGGATTGGAAGATACATGAAGAAGGGGAAATACTTGTAGTGTGTTTGTTCTAGTTCTCTAGTGTACATGGATAAACATTACTGAGGTTTGTGAATTTTCTAGTAAATAAACTTACCAAAACCAGAAGACCATGATAATTCAAGTGCACTTGCTTCTAGCTGTTCGGACTACAAGAAGCCGAGGATAGTGGTTTTAGTGAATAATAGAAGAATTGGGAAGGTGCCTAATTTTCTGTTCCTTTATAATCAATGGAAACATAAAGAAAATGATGTGACAATATTTTAGTCTCATATACAAGTCATATACATTTAATTTATAATTAATTTAAATAATAATTACTCTTTCCATAGTAATCTTCCTTTACCAAATTCCATCTCCACTATTTTTGTATTACTATTACGATGGAGAATCCATATTATGATTCATTTATATGTATTAACATGTGATCCAAAAGTCTCCAAATGGTGTTCTTCATATTTTTAGTGCTAGCACAAAAGGATCAATTTCTTGATGTTGTTAATCATCAATCGTAATAATGTTATCTTGTTATTTCTCTATGTTCACGAGAGATGGATAGAGGAAGAATATTTCTCAAGAGGTTTATTGATTTCTAGATTCTGTTTCCATTAAAACAACACATCTATATTTAAAAAATTACATATTCTTCAACATATAATTAGGGTTAAATAATTATAATCTCAAAATTACCATTACTCACTTATTTATTCTGTGTTATCCCCATACAAAATATAATATTTATAAAATTATTATAAACCATAAAGTGTGTTTATTGTAATATAATTTATTAAATAAATAAATTAATATTTTTTTAATGATATTAAATAATATACATTATTTTAATCCGGTCATTAAAATCGGCTATGTTCTCTAATAAAATATTATCCTAACAAAGAATTTCATTAAAAAATTATTTTAAATATTCACCCCACTTAAATGAAATATTTATTTTATTATATTAAATAAACTTGTGAATAAATAAATATTATATTAATTACCTTGTGAGTAAATAATAGATTAAATTCAACTTACATATTATAAACTCAAATATCTTGTGATTGTATTTCTACAATCATCTCTTATTTTAAAAAATAATATTCCAAAAACTGGGGGATAAATTTATTCTAAAATTAAATATAATTTAATGGGACTCTTGATACATATAATTTTTTACACTCTATACTAATTTTTAGATTATAATTGGTAATCTTACTTGAAGTCCAAGAATAGTGTTTAAAAACACGTCAAGGTATCCATTGAGAAATAAGTTACTAGAGAAACTACAATAACCACACTATGAATATTTTTGTAAAATATAATTTATTTTTCAATCAATATATCATCAAGAAAGATGCATACTTGTGTCATCCCCCTATATAGTCAATCTATCTTTATTTGAATTTTTAAAATAAACACTTCTATAAACTATAATGGTCGTTAATTTCATTAGAAAATTCTATTTCAATAAAATATCTAGATATATATTCTCCCATACATATAGAATGGGAAAGTACTTTTATGAATATTAAATTAATTTCAAATCACTATTTTTTCACCTGACATATTTTTACACATTTTAGACATATGTATTCATGGTTTTAATCCACATATCAAAGTACATGATTCATGATATACATTAATAATGACCTGATGTATAAGGAAAAATACACACATATAGAGATTGGAATATCTAGTGACATATAAAACATATGCAATTCCTATTGGTGGGTCTATCCTTATGAGATACTTTTCTTAGAGATCACCGAGTGAAAAATTCATGAGAATAAGTCTCATTTCTTCTGCACCTACAACACAAGATAGTAAAAAATTATCTATGTTTGGATATATTTATGTATCTAACCATAGTATATTTTAATTTAAGAATATTATCATGACATATATGGGTTCTCATTATAGTGGGTAACTACCTATTACCATTTTATGTGAAAGATATTATAAGTATATTATCACTTTAAAGTCATATAAAAGAACAATCATTATATGATAAGTAATATAAACATATATTATTTCAATTGAATGTAAAAAGTGAATTTGTTCTAAGGAACCAATTCTAATAGAATATCAATTACATTAGAGCTATCTGCTCATATTTCTTATCTCGATAGTTATCACATGATATTAATTCTCTTGTTGAAGAATGATTACAATCATTGGGTCTACCATGTTTTTGTTTCTCTGTGGCTACTCTACTTCTTATGATTTCACCACTTTGATTAAAACTCTTAATAAGTGATATCTTAGAGTATTTAACTTTTATACCATATCATAAACATGCCATCATATCTAGTACAATTACTATAATATTATCATAATATATATTATGATAATATTATTAAATTCTTAGTATAATTACAATACCCTGAACAAATCATTATATAATTTACACCGTTTATTTAGCTTCATTATAAGTTGTAACATAATTAATATTTTTTTGATATATTAACAAATGGATTTAATAAGATTCTATTTCACATTTACATAGTAAAACTTTAATAATATATCAAATTGATCTATAGTAATACTAGTTTATTATCCCCTTAATAACTAGAATCCCAACTTCTCCAAGTACCATGAACTTATTCTTTATACATTCAAAAGTACTATTGGGTAGTTATGATCACTACCTTATACAATTCTCATAGTTTTGTTTGATATTTTCCCACCATAATTAATGTATAGGAAATATTAAATATTAATACATATCATGGAATATAAGATAGATCCCATTACAAAAGCATATGAATTTGTACTCCTAATCTTAATCTCCTCAAACATCTTAATATTTCATCTTGGAGAGATTTATACCATGTGAAATAGGTACAAACTCTCTCTTAAATTGTTATATATATTTTAAATACATTTTTGGATGTATTTACTATGACTTGGTTTAATAAACCCTATAGATCTATCATCATTGATCCTTTTACACATAACTTGGGTCACTACCTTAAGTCATTTATTGGATAAATTAATTTTAAACTTAGTCTTAACAAACTAGAAAAATAAAATTTTCTTCCAAGATGTTATCGTTATATTTTATTTTTAAGACTATGGTGCTCTCACTAAGATCCTATAGACACATGGGAAAAATAATCATCCCAATATTTTAATGCATTTTGTATCCCATAAATGGATCTTTACAACATTGATAAAAAAGTTTGGTAGCTTCTATGATAACTTAAATTCACAAATGGATATCAAAAAGTGTATTAGAGAAATGGTTCCTACATATTTAATTTCTTGAATGGTCTTATATCTTTAATAGCCAATATTTCTTTTTAGGTATTCTATTTTACCATACACACCTAGATATCTCTTAAATACCCAATTGGAGTGAATGGGGTATACATCAGTATGAGATACTACCAAAGTGAAGACTTAATTTTGGTATATGGAATCCATTTTGATGTTCATATAAACATTATAATTTTAGATTATTTATACTTATGGCTTCATTACAGGATTGGAATTCATTATTGTTAATGATATATATATATATATATATATAGACACATCACTTAACTCCATGATTATGAAACTATATCTCTTTGGTTTTTTCTTTCTGATGAATTATGTGTCTTTGGAAAAAATCCTCCCAATAAGTCTCAAGAAGGTATATTCTTATTCTAACTCATATGTATCTTGAGCCTTACATCATTAAAGTTTATCATGTTCCCATTATCTCAATTAGGTATTTTCACCCTCTTATAAAAATACAGTATTTATCTTAACCAATACTTTTCTATCTTATGGATTTATATAATATCTTGAGTGACCTTTAGGATGACTAATTGAGATTCACATTGTGTTTACTCAATTCAATTCCATTGTTAAAATAATATTTAATAAAAAATATGCATTTAAACACAAGAATATATGAAATAATTGATTTATTTCATGTTATGACTTATATAATATACATTCATCATTTTAGTTGGTATAGAGTTCAGTTTCAATTCCACTATTAGTAAATCATGGACTTAAGAGTAATGGAAGGATTATAAGATGTAAAATAATCCTCATCGATTATCCTTTTCTTAACACTATAACTTTTATTTATATAAGGAAATGTGAGTTTAGTAATAAATTCACTCTATCTTTTAATGATCGATGAATGCCTGGTTAAGATATTGTTTGGATTTCCCACAGAAAAATATTTTCCATTTATCATGAATATTTTATCCTCCACTTTCATATTCTGTAAATGTATTTAAAATAATTTCCTAATGTAAATGAGTTTACCTCTATATTCTTCTTAGAATAGTTTACATGTATCTTATTGAACCTATTTTAGGAGCTTCATGGTATTACAACTTCTACATATATGATTCAAGGATAATTAAAATTTTAATAAAGTTTGGAATATCATAAAAATCTTCATTTAAAACATAAAATATTGTCTAAATTTGTAAAAACTATACATTTTGATAAAGTTTTTGTGACACCCAATTCAAAAAAAAATGTTTTATTAGAATCATTCCATTTGGAAATTTTGAAGTTATGATTTTCTATATATAATACTATGTCAAAAACCCTTTAGTAACTTAAGTATTAACTTTCGTTTTATAATACATCTGGTCTTATTTTGTTCCATTATTTAGATTAAAATATAAGAGTCATATATTGTACTAAATACAAAATAAGTGAAATAGAAACATTACATGAAATGATGAATATACATAAAATAAAATATTTTTTAAATTTAATTTATTTAAATTCCCCTTCTAGTGAATATTTTTTCCTAATATGAAGCAAATATACTTCCGTTCATTACTCTACCTCTTTATATTATGCATCATTTATGGACCCTTTAAAAACACCATTGAATTTTAGGTTTTCATTGGTCTTTCAACCTTGTACATAAAGTTTTCTTCCCTAAGTATTAAAAGAAAAAATAACCACATATCCTTATCAACTTAGAGAACCATAGACAAATGATTCCCGAGTATATTCTCCATGTAGTTCATTTTATAATTGTTATTAAAAATAGGGAATCTGTGTGTAAGGATGACAAAATGAAATTTATAGATAATTTATTATCCATATAGAAACTTAAATTAAATAATTTATTATCATAATTATTTATCTTGAGTATGATATCACTGGATAAAAATCCATCTTCCAGTTTACACTTGTACAGTTCAATGAAAATCTCATTTATCATTTTATAATCATTATCTTTATGTTGTTATTAGAGATGAGACAACATGGTGTATCCATCCATATTCTAATACTAAAACATCATATCACTAGACATAAATTATAACATGATGCGTCAAATATACTATACATATTCTATGTAGATCTTATAGATATCCTTCTCACCCTCACTGACTCCTGGAGTATGATGATCAAGTATTATAAATTCTATCATATAAAAAATATTTTCCTGTTAGAGTACAATGTATTATAAGATGTAAAAATATTGGATATTCATGTTGTTGAGGATTTTCATTCTATACAAAAACTTATTTTATTGATTCCATCACTACTATAAATTCAGGCTATACCAATGGTTTTAAACAGTTTTTTATATGATGATAGACCATTGATATATATACTGTACCAATTTTTTCTCAAACCATCGAAACTATCTCTATTAGTATTATGCTATTACAATGTTTTATGGAAATCATTGGTATATACTAATTTGGAAAATTCTATACCAAAGGTTTCTTGTAACCATTGGTAAAATTCTATATTGATGGTTCCTTGAATAGTTTGCATAAATCAAACACCAGGAAACAAGTATGTCATCCAAACTATGCCTCTATAAACAAAATATAAAAAAATTCAATACCCAGAATAGAATCTTACCAATAAATCAATTCTAACCATAATACACATTTAAAATTAGACACATATTATATTTTGTTTTTCATTCAATAGATTAATAACTTAAATACCATATGATATAACATATAAACAATAATTTTTAGTCATAAGATGTTATCCAAAAGTTTGGAAGTTTCATAAATATGAATTCATAAAGGGAGTGGATCAATATCTCAATCCAAACAATCCTCATCATGGTCACCACTATCATCTCAATTATCACTACCTTCATCCTGATCCTTATCCTCATTCGTATAATTATTATAGTGAACAACGTCATCACCATTATCACCCAAATATTCATTACTATGATAACATCATGGATTATTGTGACCATTTCCAAGAGTATCATACAATGAGTTCATCCTCAAAATAAATGTATTAATAACTAAAATAAAATTTGGGGGGAATTTATGGAAACATATCCATCATTGATTTCATGAAATAATCAATGATTTTTGACTCTCTCATACTTCTATAATGTTAATTTTTTTATCTTCTACTTCTAGATAGACCTCTTTAAACTACCTTTTCATACTAGTAGAGGTGTTTGAAATACTTAAAGTGGTCCAATACCCAGTGGGAATGAAATATGTATTAGGTTGACAATAGACCCTTCCCTATAGCTTCTTTCCAAATACCAATTGAAAATTATCATTAGATCTAAATTTGTCTTCTTCTTTCTCATACAGATCCACTGGAGCTTGTTGTTGAAAATATAAAATTGTTAAATGTGTAAGAAATAAATGTTAAAATTTTAAGGCATACAATAAATCTTAAAATATTTTATTATATCTCATAATTAAAAACACCTCTATATTTCTTATTTATAATATAGAAAAAAATAATTTTTCTCAAGGTACACTCCCTTTAATGTTCAACATAACTTTCTAAAAATTTCAATGCATGTTAAAAAGATCATTCAACAATTAATTTAATGATATAAAATCAATCAAGAAAAACTGTACCTGTAAAATGATGTTTCTTATTCTCTAAATCATAAATAACATAATATGTATTAGTTATACTTCAAAAATACTTGGTTTCTCTAATATTTATGTATGTTCTTTCATCCCAAAGTCTAAACATACTCAATATCTATCATGTTTATTTTTTTATTTATAATGAATCATGGAAAATAAAATTATTATATTAAGAATCAAAGTGTTAATATAAATCAAAATAATTTTCAACAAAATACATAAAATTATATTAATACCCTAAATGGTCACTTTTACAATAGGAAATAGTCAACTGCTACTATGTGTCTGGACAATCATTGAGGGTCGACATACCCTTTAAATCTATGAGAAATATACCAACCTATCCATTATATATATCATGATTATATGCACTCTATACCTTACCTAATTTAATCAATCGTATAGTCCTCATAACATGAACATCATGAAAATTATAGTGAGGATACTTCCATAATAATAATTCACATAAATACAATAATAATATATAGTTAAATTAAATAATTTTTCATACCCATATCAAATCCCATGAATTATCCTTGATTTAATCTCCAATGTGTGTCAAGGAGACTAGTTTCACAAGAATAACGTCAAAATATTTTACAAGAATCTCCAGAAAACTCCCGCATTCTATACCATTTGAAATAATCATTTGACTGTATTCTTTGTACTCTACCATTACTTGTGTATTGTGGTTCCATACATCACACATGAAAATACACCTAGAATTATTAATGGTTATAGATCCAACTATGTAAAAAAAATATAATATTAATTAATGTTACAATGAAAATAAATCACACTGAAAATTTTTAATAGATTTTTATGCATATACTTAAGGTAGGCTGATCAGTGGACTATGATGGATTCCTTGGTTGGGAAGGATTGGTATTCTATATAGTGTTAGTGGGGTCCAACATATTTTTTCAATGATTAAAATGTTATGAATGATGAAAATTCACAAGAGAAGATGTCGAAGGAGCATGAACATAAAATGAAAAGGGGATTGTAGAATTAGGAAATGGAGGAGACTTAGAAGTTTGTGGAAAAGGTTAATAAGAATGATAAAACAAATCCTTCATCAGATTTGGAAATGGTATATGAGAAGCATGGTTCAATGAAAATTATCGGGATTCCATAGGTAGATTTAATATCCTAGGTTCCTTGTGGGGGAACTAAGGGATGATAAATTCTTCTAGATCATATATCTAGTGAAGTGTATATGTGTGGTTAGGTATGGTCAGTGCTCTGAGTACATCTCATGCCACTCCCTCAAACTATTTGGTTGGTCACCATTCTTACTAGTCTAGCTAGAGAATAATTATCTTCTGGATGGTGCTTCCTAATTTAAACTTAATAATTATTAATAAAATTACATTATTTTCTTTTTAATCCATAAATATATTTAAAATACTATACTCACAATCATCATAAGATAATGGATTCCCATTTCTCTCATACATTTATCATTTTTGAAAAATATCTTCTATTAGATTTCATAAAAAAAATTCATTTCCAGCATAGGAATATAAAATATAAATTTAATTATAAATCCATTACTCATGGGAAATCTATTAAATACAGAATAAGTGACATGAAAAAATTAAGGAAAAATAATTTACAAGCCATAAAAGTGATAAAAAGTGACATAACGTAATCATGTAATATTTAATGAGAAGATAGAAAAATCATAGAATGTGGAATAACATAACCAGAACATATTAATTAGTATTATAAATAGGGAATAAGATAAGTAATAACCTATTAAATGGATATTACTTTACAAGTCGTATTTAACAAATTTAATGTTCATTAAAAAACTAGTTCAAACCAAACAATATATTAAAACATATATATATATATATATTGTATTTAAAAAAGTAAATATTTAATTTGACTTTAATTGTTGAGTAACTATAATCAATTCAGTATTTATTTTCATATCATTAATTTTTAATATAATATCCCTTTTATATCAGGATAAGTTACTATATCCATTGTTGTATCTTCATATTATGTGAAAATCCAAAATGTTCTAACTGTATTATTCTCTAAAAGATTTAGTTCATACAACCATTATATTTTTTAATGTATATGTAAAATCCCCAAATTTTATGTAGATGTCTCAAGATAATATACATACATTCATTTTTAATTGTTTTGAGTATATATTTTTTTGTTTTTTATCTTGGGTGTGTTTGTGTGAAATTTGGATGTTTTGGAAGGATGTGGGGTCATTCATGGTTAGTGTACAGTTTTCCCAAACTATGCACCCAGGCCAGAAAACTATGTGAACCCTAATATAGTGGATGCTCATGGCTGTCACATGGTTTTTCAAACCATACACCCTCATAGTAATTTTTGTGTGAGTTTTTGAGAGGAGGCACATGGTTATGGAAACCGTGAACCTCGTACAAGAAACCATGCACACAAAAATTTAATCCCTTGAAAATTCATTAAAAATTTCCAAACGCCAATCTTATATCCCTGAACCCACTAGAACAACCCAAAACGAATTTATCTCATTTTTGGAGTCTCTAATATGGATTGAATGGTCTTACAACGTCTGTTCTTAACAAATCAAAGGTCAGATTGATATATTTTCACCTCTCCAGGTATGTGTTTTCTTCCTGATTAGGTTTCTCTCTCTCTATCATATCTCTTCCCAGATAAAAAGGGTATGGTTTCCCTCTATTGATGATGGTTATATATCTAGGTTTTATGGATCTTGATTATTTTAATCTTGGATCTAGGTTTTGGATTAATATGTCATCCTTCATTGCGATCTTGGTTTGTCTTTCTTAAACTAGGGATTTCCATTTTCAAGTGTTCATCATAAATTTTTATCTAAGTGGTCTAAATTAAAAATCCCATTGTATTGATTTAAATTACTTGTATGTAGTTTTGATATTTAAATTTCTATGATTGGGAAATTGTATTGATGATTGAATTGATTTAATTTTATTTCCATGTGATAATGATTTTGGATAAATGGGGTCAATTGAAATTTTTGGACTTAGATTCATTAATTGGTCAATTAATTAATGGAAAATTGTAATTTCATAATTTATGGGTAATTGGAATTGTGTATTTGTTCAATTTATATGATTATGAATTAATTGACAGTGAAGATTATGTGATGTTTGGCTTAACCCAAATTGGTTAATGGGTTATATTATTTAAATAGTTCAAGATGGTTTAATAATTAATTTTTCATTATTCCATGTGATTAAATTGAAGAAGCATTCTTGTTGTGATGAATTGTAATGGGATTCGATGATTTAAAATGTTTATAAAAGGGTTAATGCCGATTAACCATGTTTGATATGATATATGTGATATATGCATGATTGATTAATATACAAGTCTGAGAAACATAATGTTTCTTCAAAATCCATTATGTGATTGACTGATATACATGTATGGGACATGTAATGATCCTTCAAAAGAACATAGTGATAAAATTTTTTTTGTACATAGACTATTGCTTCAAATACCATGAAGTGCTGGACATGGGATTATAGACCGAACATGTTGGCATTGGATTATGGTTCCAGTTGACCTTAATATGAATTTAATTTAAATGATAAATTATAACTATGGAATTGTGATAAGTTATACCCCTTGTGGATAGTTCATAATTCAACACGGTCCGAAGTAGGCATTGATGGTTTGGGTGTCCTCGAGAACCCATGGGTTTATTTGGTTAAATAAATAATAATTTAATATATGTGAATTGATTAATTTATTTCTTATATTTTATTATTTATAAATACTAATTCATTTTTCTTTATTCGATATTATTTTAGAAGTTTTTGGTGATGCCCTACAGAGTTGTAATCAAACACTACTTGTGCTGCCTGATCGCTACTTGAATAAACATTATGTTTGCAGGAAAAGATAAGGGAACGAGTCCAATATTAGTTGACTGAGTCAGGATGGAGCATGAATGAGGGAACCATACATGGTGTTGGGACCCACTTTGTGTTTTTAGTGTGTCTTTATTTTGATTTTTCATTATACACTTGGCACTTATTTTGGATTGACATATCTATTATTTTCATTGGGATATTTTATTCAGTTTTAATTATCATGTGAGACTAGTATTATTTTGGATATTGTTTATTTACTTATGCTTTTATAATAAATTGATAAATATTTTATAGTATCCCTATGATTGATATTAGACCCTCACTTCTAGTTGGAAGCCTCTTGCAAACAGAGAGGTGTGCCTGAGTTCATGTGGCCAACGGGTGTGTAGCACCTGGGTCGGGACGTCAGAAAGTTGTATCAAAGAAGTTTTCTTTTCTTTTATTTTTTATTATTATTAGGTAAAGATAGACATAATAATAGAATGACTTTGGACTTGTTTAAGATATAGTTTATGGGAGTACCTAACCCATGTATAAGCGTAAAATCCAAGTACCTGTGGTGGGATTGTTGTTATTGATGTGTGTTATTACAGTTGGATTCCATTTCAACTCGAGTGATGCACTTGTTATGTGATGTGATTACTATTTATAATATTTTCGAATATTTGACTTGAGGACTAGTATGAAATGAGAGTTGTGTATGAATGAATCATTCTAGGCACTAATTATTATTATGTGAGATTCATCATTTTAGGAATGCATGAGAGAAACATGTTTTTGGGTAAGTTGTTGGTTTTGAAATGTTTTTCCATTCTTGATAATTGAACTGAAAATGGTGCCTGATATGAAATAGAAAGTCTTAAAATGATAAAAAATTAATAAAATAGATGTTTTATACAAAACTTGAAAATTATAATGTGTTTACCCTTTGTTAACCTAGACCTGGATGAGGGTTGGTTATGGGTAGTGATAACACCTCAATTTTGACCATGTGGTGAGGTTTGGGGGAAAGACATGTTTTAGATTACTGTGAATCCATATTATATAAACATGTTAATGTTGTGTTATGTTACCTAAGACATGAGTTTGGGATTATATTGATATGCCTCCATGATGATGTTTTTTGAGAGGATGACATGTGGTTATGGTTGGAGATGATGCACCAGTAGTGGAACCAGAGGCACCTATATTGCTAGGTGAAGAAGTCAGAGAGCAGTTATATGAGAACTTTACTTGCTTCAAGCAGTTTATGGAAAGAGACCTAGTTAAGGTTGTGAAAATTATGTATGATTAGACATGTGATTTTTAGTTGCAGCACCCTTCAATGTTTACCATAAAGGGTGAACCTGAGGTAGCTGAGTTCAGGATTGAATCCACCCAGACTAAACTTGACCACTTAGAGACTCATGTTGAGAAAAGAGTCAAGTTGGAAACTTATATTTTATGTGGTCATGTGAATAATTGGTGGTACATACAGACTCAGGGTGGAAGGTTGGATAATATAGAGTGAAAGTAATTGTAGGAGAAGCTATGGGAGTACATTTACCCTAAGAAACATAGGTAGGAGAGATCAGTTTTGTTTATGTGGCTGAATTAAGGGAACATGTCCATGATGGAATACACTATGCTCTTTATTAACTTGTAGTTATTTGTTATAGTATTGATATGATATGAAGCTATTGTGCCATAGAAATTTTAGGATGGAATTAAATGTGAAATTATATCTCGAGTGATATATTCCAGCTAAAAAGTCTTCAGAAGTGGTGAATTAGTCTCTCATTTATGAGGGGAACCTAAAAGAGTATTCTGGTAAAGGATAAGTGGGTTCTACTAGATGGTGAGGTTATATGACTTTCAAGAGAATAAATCATCATCATTATAATGTTGTCTAGATAAGTGGAAAGTATAGTGTCCAATGGGAAAGATCAGTTACACAAGATCTTACTCACGTGACCTGTCACTAGTGTGGTAGTCCAAGTCAATTTCGTAGAATGTTCCACCGAACACCAGTAGAGTTATGAGCCTATGAAATTATGGGGAATATATAGATGTTCTAAAAGAATCCACATTACATGGGTTGTGATGGAGAGACTAGACAGAACCAGAGTATGACAATGGGGTCTTCTACACTATATCGGTCTGATAGTTGAAGTTAAACTGGCTGTGGTGGTTTGGGCAGTGGATGAGGTGCTTATGGGAAAGATAATCCATATCAGAAGCGTGGAGATACTCCGGGGACTTATACTGAATCACATACAAGAGGGGCATGATAGTTTCATTTGTTTCATCCTATATTCGTGGATAGCGAGGTTGGACCATCAAAAATTAGAGGTACTATTCTTGTACCCTCTATAGTTTTTAGTGCCTTATTCGGTACTGGTGCCTCTCATTCTTTTATATATTCCCAAATTGTGAATAGTTTGAGCCTAGAATTGGAGTTTTTGAGTGGGGTGATGATGATCAATACACCTTTGGTAGTAGTATTGGGGGAAACCTATTTGTGAAAGGGGTCTTCTATCGAGGTTTGGTAGTATCATTTAAGTTGGGATCATTGCATTCTAGATATGTCAGGATTTGACATAATTATGGGTAAGAACTAGTTAGTATCATATGGATCCCACATTTATTGATACTAAAGTAGAGTTACTTTTACATCTCTATAGGGTGACAATTATATTCACCTTGAGGAGTGGGATATCAAGGCGTCACATACAGGTCCAGTTCATCAACAAATGGGGGAGCTCACTTCCCAAAATTCTAGTATTTTATTGGATGATGGGGGTAAAAATCATTATATATTTCCACCTATAGTGGATTGGTTTATTATGTTTTTCCTAAATAATTCATAGGGTTTCCACCTGGGAGTGATGTGGAATTTACAATTGATCCCATCCTGGGGGCTGAGCCAGTTTCTATTCCACCATACAGAATGAAACCAATAGAGCTTCAAGTTCTTAAGACTTGACTGGAAGAGTTGATGGATAAGGGGTTTATCTACATGAGTATGACACCTTGGGGTTTTCTATTTTTGTTTTCTAAGAAAGTTGACAAGACTCTACACTTATGTGTTGACTATCAAAATTTGAACTAGATAACTGTTGTAACATTCCAAGATTCTTCACATAAATTTAATATTGAATGAATGAAACACTAAGTCTCTACAAAACACCACTTTTTTATAACATATCTAGTAAACATAATTTTCCACCAGTGTGATTTGAATTTCGAAAAATTGATATAAACGGTTGTGTCCAGTAGGATATTTCAAGTCTGATAAGACACACTTAATTTTTGGCGAATAGTAATATACCCTTATGAATAGTAATATGGCACTTATTAATAGTAAATCAAATTATTATTTTATTTTATAATTTTTAAAAGATAATGAGATCTTGATAAATTTTTCTAAGAGATATAAAATGAATTATAGTTTTAAAATTTTTATTTTCGAATAAATTTGGATTTTATTTAAAAATTAAATTAATCATATTTATAAACTTATTTTCCAAAAATGGTGTTCATTTTTCAGTTATACATGTCAAAAAATGGTTAGGGTGAATTTTTGGGATTTTTCTAAAATACTCAAATTTTTTATGAATAGTAAAATACGGTAATTTACTTTATATATACATTATTAGTTAAATTCACAATTCCGAGCAGCATGGGTGATGTAATCATACTTGGTTCGAACAAAAATGTAATTATTATTATTATTTATCACATGAATCAACACTATTTTTTTTCTTGATAGAAATAATAAAATAATGAATAAGATAATAAAAAAGCACTTCTCTCCTCCACTATAAACCCCCCTCACTCCCTTTTCTCTTCACTCTTATCAAGCCTTGTTCCTTTACTGAATTATTCCCAAATATCTTCCCAAGATCATACCCAATGTCCAACATCCCTTGGTCTCATAAAAAGTCCAAAACCTCTACCCTAAAGAGGCGCTCAAGGAAGATAACTTCAAGAGGTAAATTCCTCTTATCATTTCATTTATTTCAAGTCCCTTTATTTTTTTATTTCCTCACCTAATTTCATCCAAATGTTATGATAAATATATTAACTCATATGTACTGGAATGTTGTTATGATAATTTAATAATTCATCCTCATCTATCCCTTCCTATTATTTTATACTTTAAATGAAAACACCATCCTAGATGGGTTAATTTATCTCATTTAAGGACGACACATTTTCAATTTCTATTAACATCTTCAATTCTGGTAATGAACCCATTTTTATTTTTGAACTTGATTATTATATATATAATATATCCTATTTAGGGTTTAGTAATCTTTTTGTACAAATGGTATTAATTTATAGATCAAAATGAGAACATTGTGATAAAAAATCTCCAAAATAACCCAAACAATTATCATTATAGTTTAATATAATGATTCATCTTTACTCAAAATAACCAAATAAATTTTATAACTATATAGTATTATGGATATTAAATAATCACATATAACTTCAATTCTGGACAAGCATTCTCATTCTACATGTTTTTTCATACATGAATATAAGTAATCCAATCATTAAAACCAAGGAAGAAAATGCTCCCAAACAATTAAAATGAATCTCTTAACCTATCAAAAGGTCATTAATAAACCTAATAAATATTTTAATAAATCAATTAAATGTATTGGAGGTTGTGGAATCATTAATTTATGAACCTAAATTTTATTATCTAGGTTGTTAAGATCAAGTGAGAAACACCTTTGAACTTAAGGTACGAGTTTTCCACCCGAACCTCCTTTTTTATTCGAGTTACTTTTATTGTCTACTTACCTCAATGAAATTATTATGTAGAACTCATAAATTCTGGGTCAGTGTTCTATATATGTTTAAAAACCAGTATACTTATTTATTTTATGGTGAGATACACGTTAAAAGGAACCTTCAAAATTCTTTCCAAAATACAAGCCCGATTTAAGGGAATTTCTCAAATTCTTACCCATCTTCAATGGAAATATATAATATGATTTTATAAAATATTATATTTATAAAATATATCATTTAAATATGAAATAATATATTAATTCACTTCTGGTTTTACATAAATACTTTTCCAAAAGAACACTTCTTTTCAAACTAAAAGATTATTTATCTCAAGAACTACTCGGTGATTTTATAAGAGTATCTTCATATCTGTCAACAATATGGTTGATTCTTATGTAATATTTGGATTAATATTTTATAATATCATGTACCATATTTAATTTAGTGGTTTATGATTAGTTTTACTGTGGATGTTCTATCTTAAAACTGTTCACCAATTTACTCCGAATGGTTTGAGTTTATGCTTAATGTTAGGGGAAAGTTATTTACATTTCTTAGGTCAGATTCAATATGAATGTATATATTCTTTATGTATATCCCTATTCACATGAGTAATTCATTATACTTATTAAATGTTGGGTGGGTAATTTTATAGCCCCTCAGTGCATCGGTAGGTCTCATGAGACAAACTACAGTCTTGGCACAGGGCCTTGAAATTTTTTTATTTATGGTCTTGGAATGAGGACTTGATGGTATGGTTATAATGTCCTGCATTATGCATTTCCTAATTATGAAACTAGTATTGATAGTTCATGTGGTTATTATACTAGTAGAATACCCATGATCAATATTTTATTTTTGAATTATTTATTCAACTCTTATTCCTTCCATATTATGTTCAAGTTTATTTTTCAAGGCCTGTGTTTTTAGTTATTCACCATGCCTAATGTTTATGTTTATGATATCTTCCACAATATTTATTAATGTTACGAAGAATTTTATTTCAACACTTTATTATGATTCATTTTCTCAGGACATGAAGAGGTTTATAATGAATGACCCGTGGGGATAAAATTATAGTGGTGGATGTTCCCAGTGGAACTTATTTATTGTTTTTCATTTCAAGTTGTAATGTTGAAATTATGTATGTATATTGTTTAAAAATCTACTAAACTACCCAGTCCTTCAGTATGAATATTCCTTGTTTATATTACAAAGTAATAAAATGAGACATCGGCTCAGGGAAACTAGGCTCATGTCCTTATAGTTGGTAGAAGAGGAAGTTTTGTAGAAAACATGGAATCTAGATTTAGAAAACAAATATTGGGGAACAAACCCCTAAAATAGTCATTGAGGTTTAACATACAATAACATCCTGGTATTGTGTTAAGGAATATATTATTTGGATATTTCTATCAAATACATCACTATCAAGATACTACAAGTGGATGCTGTTCTAGCATATATGTTCCTAGGAGTGAAAACTCCGACAAGGAGTTTCAATAATGACCTGGGGTATCATGGTACCTGAAAATAGGACTTACTGTGCACTTAGTTTGACACTCCTAAGGGATATTCTTAGGATAATTCACATTTTCATTTCAATACATTAAGAAGGATTTAAATAAAAAAAATTTAACAAAGAAACAATGTTTATGATTAAGAGATTAACTATGGATATGATTTCAATTTATGCTATGTATTTTTTTCTAAGTTGACATTATATTATTCATAACAAAATATAGTGTATGCCATTATTTATAAGTGGCACTTAGTTAAAGGAATGGAAACCACATGAACGCACGTAACCCATGTAGGGATTTCCCTCTAATGCAAGATAATGATGTTGGATCTCATGATGTGGCTGGTGATGAGTAGCTTATAACTATACTAAGACAATTAACTCAGGTTATGAACAATAAACTTACCCATATAAAGAATATGGATCCACAATGTGGAGGAGATATGTTAGAACGCTTTATGCGACAACAACCTCCATCATTCAATTGGACTAGAAATAGATTTTTAGCTGAGTAGTGGATAAGTTCCCTAGATAAGATATTTATTTCTTTGGGATGTATCGAAAGAGAGAAGGTTGTAATGGATGTTTATTGCCTATCTGGAGATACCGATCAGTGGTGGTTATTAATCCAAAACACAAAGGAAGAGTAAGAAATAGAAGAGATGGAATGGATGAATTTTAAGGAAATTTTCCGGGGAAAATATTTTCCCCATGAATAATGTGCGGATATGGATAGACAATTATTGTATCTGAGGTAGAAGGAGGATGAATGTTTTTCCATGTATGGATTGAACTTTAAAATGCTAAAAACCTATTCTATGGAATAAATGCGTAATCCAAGGAGCAAGATTGATCTATTATTTTATGGTTTAAAAACATTCCTCTGATGGGCAGTGGCCTCCTATAATTTTTCATAATATGATGATATAGTGTCATGTGCTATCAAAGATAGAAAAGGAGTTCTCTATGTCTTTCAACTTTAAAGTAAAGCAAGATAAGAGGAGTGTTTCTAAAAACATTGGAAAAGGTAATAAGGAAATGGAGAAGAAGGGTAGAGTTGACCATACACCCTATAGTAGTTGTGGGAAGAAACACCATGATGCATTCTTGAAGGGAATGTGAGTCTATTAAAAGTGATGATAAAATGGACACCAATCCAATGATTGCAAGAGGAATAAAGAAACAACCAATGTTCAATGCTATATTTAATGACCCAAACGTTTATTAATGAAAGTCCCTCTTGAAATAATTAAATGTATTATTATATAAAATGGTTATATGAACTTCCTTAGTTTTATGTTTTTGGATTTTAAAGTATCATTAAGAATTGTGACCGTTGCTAATATAGTCTTTGAACAATGATCACATGATTATTATAAATACTGGGCTTTAACAAATCCAATTTACTCAGACAGAGGAAGTGATGGACTCATCCAGTAGAATTGCTCCATATGGAGCCCATTTGTCAGAGCTTAGAAAGGAGGTGGCATTACATGTCATTTCTCTTGACCAAGCCCAAGCCGAGATTCAACATGTTAAGCTCTAATAAAATTTCATATGGGAGAAGTGGAAGTTGATAAAGATTACCACACGAGCGATGTTATCTGAGACACCCCAAGAGTCTGTCACCATCGCACACCTTACCCTTAGGTCTTATGTTTGTGTTATAAGAGGTTATATAACAAGACATTAGCATAATTATTATGTTTATTATTTTTTGTATTGAATAAATAATATACATTCATTTTATTATTTTTAATTTGTAAATGGGTTTTAAAGCACAAATTGTTTTTTAGTCAATATTCAATCAAGAAATATATTTTGATGAATTAATGTATTTTTAAATTAAATAATATTTTAAGAAAATATTATTTATAAATTATTTGTTATTAAATATAAATGATCATATAATTTTTAGGAATACAATTGTAATTTTTATTAAGGTTTGAAAGTCATTTTGGTCAAAACCCATGAATTTTTGATAAATGTCAGTTTTTATTTAAAAAGTAAAAATTCAATTATTTAGAAAATTATTTAGATAAAATGAATATTATTTTTGGAATCAGGATGTTGAAATTATTCATCGATGAATTTTTCATAATTTTATGAGATAGTTGAATTTTTGTGTAAAAATTAAATACCATTTAATTATATAATGTGTTTTATGAAATCATAATGACCGAACAATGATGTAATAAAATACTATAAATTATATATTCGTCCAATATATTTTTTTCAATTAAAATAATGTGATTTTAGGTTTTTTTGATTTATTTTACAAAGCTTTAGTGGACCCTCCAAGGCTTATAAAATATTTTAACCTTTTAAAATGTTTTCATTGAGAGTGTGACTCAACTCCACATAATCAAGACTAATATTTTAAGAAGTTTGGAAATTTTCCATATAAAATAATTTTATCCACTCCCCTTTCGAAAAAACCATGGGAATAAATCATGGATCAGTTTGTGGTTTTTATTAGTTTAATGTGTGGTGTCCAAAACCTAAATAATAAAAATTGCCTCTCTTTTCCTATATAAACCCTCCCAAGCTCCAACTTTTTCTTCACTTAAAATCCTTTGAGAATGTCCCTACTCAGACCTCCACTCTCTATTATCTTCCCAAGGTTCCTCAAACTCTCAAGAAGCCTCTCTCAGTCCCCTCCTAAGCCTTTGGGATCACACTTCCAAGTAAGATATTTCTTTCTTTATCATTTTTTGTATAATTTTCATCATGTTGTTATACCATTTTTTTCAATTAAAAATGTTAAGGTATGATTTCAAACCTCCAACATACTTCCCTCCTTATTTTTAAATTATTATATACCCCTTTCTATCTCATTAATTCCTTCCATGTACACTCGTTACCATGCCGAAATTCCATAAGGAATTTTTAACTTCTCATTTACATTAAAGCAATTTTTTTGTGTTATGAATCTAAATTACATTACATATGTTAAGATAGGTATCTATATGAACACCTTACCATATATTTCATGTATATATGATGAGGCACCCCTTTCTCTCTTATCAACCATTTTTATGAATTTTTATGTCACGTCGTTATGCTGCCGAAATTGCACTCTGATTTTCCAAGACAAAGTCATTATGTAGTGAATACCATGCCCATTTTTCTTTCAAGGATATTCACCTTTATGCACATTTACATATCGATTATAGAGTTTCATGTATTAATTCAACATTCCTTTATCTTGGAATAAAGTATGATGTTTAATAAATCCATGTTATATGATCCATGTGGCACACTTATGCATGAAATGAAATGATTAAGAAGGGTGCACCCTGATAGCGATCCAATGCATTGGATAAAGATTTATTTCATGATACATCAAGTGAAATGAGGGTTTACTCCTGATAATTCAAGTTCAATAAGGTTTTACTCATTCTCCATGAGCAATGAGCTTTGGATCATGCTAATATCATGTTAAATGTTGATGCCACATTTCCATGTTATGATAACCATGTTATATTAGGCCTTTATGTTCATGTTTCTCTTATGCTCCAATGATATGCCTATTGACTAACATGTATTGTATTCTTTATGGTATTCCTTGTTTACTCCCTTACTGGGATTCATAGCTCACCCTTTTCACATTTATTTCCTCCTATTATCCCATGCAATTCTAATTACTAGGGAATGTTGTGGTCTTGTAAAGGAAGTTTTCAATAAATATGTTATGTTTTATGTTCTAAGTTGATATGTATTGTTCCTAAGCCCCAAATATACTATACCTGTTAATCTTCTACATTTTATCAAGTGAATATTTTATGTAATAAATCACGTTTAATTGTGTAATAAAGAACAGGGTTGTTATACTATAGTTGTAAAGAGACGGTACCTTATACACATGAATGCCCTAAGCATCAGGGAAACGTTCCCCAAAGAAGGCCAAGGGAGCAAGGCCAAGGTTATGCAGTCACAACTGCTGAGGTTGAAGTTCCAAATGATGTTTTGGAAGGTACTTTAGTTATTTCCCCAAACATAGCCATTGTTTTATTTGATTATGGATTATCACATTCTTTTAAATCTCTCCAGTTTTCTAAGAAAATTAGAACTGTTCAATTTGATTTAATAAAGGAGTATGTCAAAACTCATAGGGGATGTATCATTGCAACAATGATATGTCGATCAGTCCCCCTCATTAACCATAAACATGATTTAGTTTCTAACCTTATCATAATACCCAATATAGACATTGATATAATACTTGGTATGAGTTAGCTTTCAGGTTATGATGAAAATATCTATTTTAATAAGAGGGAAGTTACAATTTTTGATAATGGTTTTGAATCCGTTATCTTTAGAGCAGAAAACTCACCAGCTAATTCCTATCTAGATCTACCCCTGTATCTCTACGGAATTCAATTATTGGAGAGGAAGGGAATTCAATAACTATGGAAGAGGAAATGAATGATCAAATAGAGGACGTACCTATTGTGCAAGAATATATTGATGTGTTTCTAGAGGATTTACCTGTACTTTCTCCAGAGTGGGAAATTGAGTTTTCCATTGACTTAATTCTTGGTTCAAGGACTATATCAAAGACCCCTTATTAAATTTACACTATGGAATTAGTGAAATTGAAGAAAAAACTAGATGAATTTAGTGATAAAGGATTTATTCACCCTATTGTTTATCTATGGGGAGACCCTATTCTTTTTGTTAAGAAGAAATATGGATCTATGAGGTTGTGAATTGACTACATGGAGATCAATGCTATAATAATAAAGAATAAGTATCCCCTACCATGCATTGATGATTTATTTGACCATCATTGTAGAGCCCAATATTTTTCTAAGATTGATCTTTGATCAGTATATCATCAGTTGCATGTGAGGAAGGAAGATATTCTAAATAAAACATTTTGAACAAGGTACGGGCATTATGAGCCTATATTAATGCCTTTTGGACTGACTAATTTACCCTCCATCTTCATGGATCTAATGAATAGGGTTTTCAAGTAATATCTTGATGACTTTGTGGTGGCATCTATTGATGATATATTGGAATACTGAAAAAGCTACGAAGATCATGAAATCACTTGCTCACTATTCTGAAGACTCTTAGAGGTAATGAATTATATGGGAAGTTTAGAAAGTGTGAATTTTGTCTTCAATCAGTTTCCGTTCATGGACACATTATATCTACGGATGGAATATCTATTGATCTTGTGAAGAAAAAGGCTATTCAAGAATTGCCTAGTCCAATGAACATAACTAAAGTACATAGTTTTATTGGTTTAGAAGATTATTATTAGTGTTTCATTCATAACATCACACATTTATCCAACCCAATTACCAAGCATACACATAAAGGGGTTAAGTTCTAATAGAAAAAATAATGTGAGGACTATTTTGAATAATTGAAGAGGAGAGTAGGGAATACTCCGATCCTCACTCTACCATAAAGGAATGATGGGTTTGTGATCTATAGTGATTAATAAAATAAAGTACTTGGTTGTGTCCTTATGCAGAATGATAGAGTTATTGCCTATGCATCAAGGAAGTTAAACATTCATGAACAAAAATATCATAATAATTATATTGAGTTAGCATTTTTGATATTTCCTCTAAAAATATGGAGACACTATCTCTATGGTGAAAGATGTGAGATATATATAGATCATAAGAGTCTGAAGTATATCTCCTCATAGAAATAAATCAACATGAGGAAAATTCTAGGGCTTGAACTACTCAAGGATAATGATTATTCCATAAACTACCACACTGGAAAGAAAAATAAGGTAGTTAATGCATTGAACGTGAATGATCATGATGTTTTAGAAAAAATGAGGATTGAAAGGGATCCTGTATTCATAGATCTAATAAAGCTGGACATGGAAATTATCAAAGAAGTGGAAACATCATTACTTTTTCACTTGGTTTCACAACCATCTTTATTATAAAGGATTAAAATATTTCAGCCTGATGATGAGAACCTTCAAAATAAAATTAATTTTGTGAAAGAAGGGAAGTTAGATGACTTCATATGTGAAGATGAAATTCTGAAATTTGGGAAGAGGCTATGTGTTCCCTATATACTCAAGATGAAAAGAGATTTATTAGATTATTACAATAGGTTTAATTTCTCTATACACCCAGGTAGGACTAAAATTTATAGAGATTTGAAGGAACATTTATAGTGGGACAACATGAAGTGGGAAATTGCTGATTATGTGTCAAGATGTTTAGTCTGTAAATAGGTGAAGGATGAACGACAAAATCCTAGAGGATTCATGAAACCAATACCTATTACTAAATGGAAATGAGATAAAATGACCATAGATTTTATCACTATATTTCCCAAAACTCTATGAAATAATGATGTGATATGGGTAATTGTTGATCGACTTATGAAATCTTCACATTTCCTTACTGTAAGGGAGGATTTGAAACTAGATCGTATAGCAAAAATCTATATCAATTAAGTTGTAAGACTTCATGGATCACCTATCTCAATTTTTTCTGATCTTGATTCATTATTTACATTGAAATTATAGAGAAGTCTTCAAAAATATTTTGATAATAAGCTTCGATTGAGTATGGGTTATCACCCAAAAACTAACGGGAAATCAAGAAGGATGATCCAAACCATAGAGGACTTGTTGAGATCATTTTCACTTGAATTTAAAGGTATGTGAGATCAATATTTACCTTTAGTAGAGTTTTCATACAATAATTGTTTCCATTAAAGTATTCAAATGACAGCAAATAAAGCATTGTACAAAAAGAGATTTCATACACCAACTTATTGGGATGATGTTGGACAAAGGAAGCTTGTAGGCCCAGAGCTTCTGGAGAAAACAAAAAAAAAGGTAATGACTATTCAAGGCCATATCAAAGAAGCTCAAAGTAGAAAAAAAATTATACTGATAATCGAAGAAATGATTTGGAATTTGAAGTGGGAGATCATGTTTTCTTAAAAGAATCTACATGGAAGAGTGTTATAAGATATGGGATGAAAGGGAAATTGAGCCCTAGTTACATATGCCCTTTTGAAATTCTAAAGATAATTGGAGATATTGAATATCATTTGGCTAGGTCACCTATCCTATCTAAAGTACACAATGTTTTCCATGTATCATTACTGAGAAGGAAAATTCTAGACCCAATGCATGTCCGCACTTTGGAAGGTATATAATGGGAACCTGACCTATCTTACTGTGAAGAGCCTAATCGGATTCTAATAACTAAAGAACATGTGTTGAGGAATTAGATGACTGTACTGGTAAAGATGATTTGGAAAAATAATAAAATTTAAGAGGCATCATGGGATCCTAACAATATTATGATGAAGAACTACCCAAATCTTTTTGTGAGGTAACATTTTGGTAATTCCGAGGAGGAAATTTTTGTAAGGAGGACACCTTAAGATTATGCACATAAATTTAATATTGAATGCATGAAACACTAATTCTCTACAAAACACCACTTTGTTATAACCTAGCTAGTAAATATAATTTTTCCACCTCCACGATTTGAATTTCAAAAAACTGACATACATGATTATGTTCAGTAGAATATCTAGATTCTGATAAGACAAACTTAATTTTTAGTGAATAGTAACATACCCTTATGAATAGTAATATGACCCTTACGAATAGTAAATAATAATATTATTTTATTTTCTCAAGGTTATAACATAATGATATCTTGATTAAATTTTCAATGTGATATAAAAAGAATTACAGTTTTAAAATTGTTATTTTTTGAATAAATTGTGATTTTATTTAAAATTTAAATTAATCTTATTTAGAAAATTATTTTAAAAAAATGGAATTTATCTTTTAATTATAAATTTTAAAAATTCTTTAGGGTGAATTTTTGGGGTTTTTTGAAATACTCAAATTTTTGATAAATAGTAAAATACGGTAATTTATCGTATATATACATTATTAGATAAATTCACTATTCCTAGAATCATGGATGATGTAATAAAACTTGGTATGAAATTACATGCACTTATTACTATTATTGGTCACATTAATAAACAATATTCATTTTCTTGAGGGAAATAATAAAGCAATGAATAAGATAATCACAAATCACTCCTCTCATCCACTATTAATCCCCCCTCACTCTCTCTTCTATTCGATCCTCTCAAGCCTTGTGCCTTGTCTAAATTCGGTCCAAATATCTTCCCCAGATCCTCCCCCATGTTCAACAGCCTTTTTTCCCATAAAAATTCCAAAACCGCTATCCAGAATAGGATCTCAAGGAAGATTACTTCAAGAGGAAAATTCCTCCTCTCATTTCATTTTTTTCAAGTCCCTTTCTTTGGTTTTTATTTCCTCACCTCCTTTCATAAAAATGTTACAATAACTCCAGTACCTTATATTTACTGAAATTTTGTTATGATAATGGAATAATTCATCGTCATATATCATTTTCTCTTCTTTTATACTTGAAATGAAAACACCATCTGAGATGTATTAATTTATCACATTCAAGGACGATGGGTTTTCAATTTCTATTAACATATTCAATTTGGGTCATGAAACCATTTTTATGGTTGAACTGAATTATTATATTGGTAATATATCCTATGTAAGGATATGTAATCTTTTTTTACCATTGTTATTAATTTATAGGTCAAAATGAGATCGTTGTGATCAAAAATCACCAAATAAGCCAAATAATTATCATTAAAGTTTTATATAATGATTCATCTTCACTACAAATAACCAAATTAATTTTATAACTATGTAATATTATGGATTTTAACTAATCACATATAAATTCAATTCTATACAACCATCCCTATTCTAAATGTTTATCCATACATGAATATAAGTAATCCAATCATGAAAACCAAGTAAGGAAAAGCTCCCAAACAATAAAATTGAATGTTTTAACCCATCAAAAGGCCACGAATAAACCTAATGTCATTATACTAAATCGATTACATGTATATGAGGTTATGGAATCATTAATTTATGAACCAAAATTTGATTATTCAGGTCTTTAAGATCTTGTGAGGAACTCCTTCAAACTTAAGGTAATGGTTTTCCACCCGAACATCCATTTTCATTTGGGTTACTTTTAATGCCTACTTACCTAAATGAAATTATTATATATTATTATGTAATCCAAATTAACTATTTTTGAGTAATCTATATATTTTTACTAACAAAAATCCTTCTTTATTTTATGGGGGGGGGATACACATTTTAAAAGGAACTTTCAAAATACTTTCCAAACTACAAGCCCGATTCAAGAGAATTTCTAAAATTCTTACCCATTTTCACGTGCACTCTATAATATGTTTTTAGAAACTATTATCTTTATAAAATCAATAATTTTATTGTGAAAATAATATCTTTCTTCACATCTCATTTCACACAAATAATTTTCCAAAATAACACTTCTTTTCAAATTAAAAGAGTATTTATCCTAAGAATTACTCGATGATTTTATAAGAGTATCCTCATCTGTTTCAACACTCTTGTTGATTATTATGTATTATTGATATTAATATTTTATGATACCATATACCATATGTAATTGAGTGTTCTATGATTAGTTTTACTATAGATGTGAAATCTTAAAACCATTCTCCAATTTACTCTGAATGGTTAAGTTTATGCTTAATGTTCATGGAAAGTTATTTACCTTTCATATGTTAGTTCCAATATGAAGGTATATGTTGTTTATGTTTTCCCCCATTAATATGTGGAATTTTTTGGATGTAGTATGTTTCTGGTGGGGCCCACTATAACCCCTCTATGCATTGGTATGTGTCATGAGACAAACTACGGTTTTGGCACAAGGCCTTAACAAAATGGTTATTTATAGTCTTGGTATGAGGCCTTGATGGTATGGTTATGATGTTCTGCATTATGCATTCCCTCATTATGAAACTATTATTGATAGTTCACGTGGTTATTAGGCTAGTATAATATCCGTGATTATGTTTTATTATGGAGTTATTTATTCTACTTTTATTCCTGCCATATTATGTTCAAGTTTATTTTTAAAGGCATGTGTTTTTAGTTATTCACCAAGAATAATGTTTATGTTTATTATATCTTCCACTTTATTTATTACCATTATTGGGAATTTGATCTCAACTATTTGTTATGTTTCATTTTCTCATGACATGGTGAAGGTTATTATGAATGACCCATAGGGATAAACATAGAGTGGTGGATGTTCCCAATGGAAATTATTTTCTAGTTTCACTTCACGTTGAATTGTTGATATTATGTATGTATCTTGTTTCCAAAGCTACTAAAATAATTGGTCCTTCTGGATTCATATTATGTGTTTATATTCTAATCTAATAAAATAAGGCACCGGATCTAGGCAACTATGATCAGGTCATTACCACCGTGAAGAACCTGTATCCTCTTTCACGTATTAATGATCTATTTAACTAGTTGAGGGGATCTTGTGTTTTTTTTAAGATAGAGTTGGTATCATGGTATTAAAAATTGATATTTTTACCTTATGATATACCTCATACTTCTTTTATAAGTAGGTATTACCTATTTGAGTTTGTTGTGCTACTATTTGGGATGACAGACACACTAACAGTGTTTATGGCCTTGATGAACAAAATATTCCACCAAAACGTAGATTATTTTGTGGTAGTGTTTGCGGATGAAATCATTGCGTACTACAAGACTCATGATGATCATACCCAACATATTGATAACACACTGAGGACACTGAGAGAGAATTGAATATACTCTAAGATATCTATGTATCAGTTTTGAATTGATCATGTACATTTAATGGGTCCCATAATCTCAGAGGAAGGTGTGTCCGTAAACCCAGAGAAAGTTCATGAAGTTTTTTCTTAAGAGAACCCTAAAATGTTTTTTATATCCATTGATTTCTGGGGTTAGACAGTTATTATCGGTGGGTTATCTAGGACTTTTCCCAATTGGAATCATCTTTTTTACGATTTAACAAGAAGGGGATACATTTTTAATGGTCTCGAACATATGTGAATTCTTCCCAGGTGTTGGAAAAGATCTTGAAAACAACACCAATATTGATCCTACCCGATTCGGGTGAAGGGTATACTATGATTTTTTATGCTTATGAGTTAGGGATTAGAGTTGTTTTGATTTAGGGTGATCCATTTTTGGATTATGGGTCACAATAGTTGGGGTATCATGAATATAAATACCCTACACATGACCTAGAATTAGCTATAATGGTTTACGATTTGATTTGTTGGTAGAATTATCTATGGGGAGAGAAGTTTAATATGTATAATGATCAAAAGAGATTAAAGTAAATATTTACTCAATGATCTTTAAATCTCTAAGAGTGGAGATGAGTTGAGTATATGCAGTCATTTGATTTTGATCTAGCATGTAAAGCAGGTAAATGAAATAGTGTTACTTATTCTCTAAGTAAGAAAAATCAGACTTAGTCAGTTCAAGAGTCTAGTTATAAGAAAAAGATGATGTCCTTTCTAGACGAGATGTATGTTGTGACTCATGAGGGTTAGGATAAGAGGAATCTCATATTAGTATAAGTGGAGTAAAAAATTTTGAGTCGGTTCAGGGAGAGATGGTATGAGGATCCAGAGTTTTTGAACCTGAGGTAAATCCTTGATGGTGGGGAGTCACCTTTCGATTGGATCATAGATGAGGATGAAATCGTCTATTTCTGGGGATGCGTGGTTTTACCTATGTGAATGTGAGTGGAAATGATGTGTGAATTTCATGCCTCAAATAGGTCCATGCATCTGAGTTCGAAAAAAATGTATCATGACCTACGACAATAGTATTAGTGGCTGAGCATGAAAAAAAGAAAGCATAGTTCATGAAAAGATGCTACACATTTCAATAGGTGAAGGCTGAGCATCATTTGTCCTGGTGGTTTACTACATACTTTTTCCATTGTAGAATGGAAGTCATATGGAATTACTAGTGAATTTTTGTTAGGTCACCCTAGGACCCCTTGTAAGAATGATTTTATGTGGATGATTATGGACTGGTTGACTAAGGAGGTATATTTATTGCCTATACAGGAGTATTTTTTTAGTAGATCAGTTGAGATACTTGTAGGTTCGGAAGATAGTTAATTTAAATGAGATGTTGTGGATTATATTTTGAGACTGTAACTCATGAATTAACTAATTCTTCTAGAAGGGATTAAAAAAAAATCTTGGAACACATATTTTATAGAGTACAAAATTCCACCCACAAGTAGATGGGAAGTCAGAGCATACTACAAATGGGCTTGAGGATATACTTTGGGTGTGTGATCTAGACTTTTTTGGGTCTTGGGAGAATCACCTAGAATTGTTGGAGTTCATATATAATAATAGTTACTAGGAAAGTATTCATATGAAACCATATGATGCCCTCTATGGTAGGCCATGGCGAGAAAACCTCTATATTGGATGGAGGAAGGTGAGTCAGAGTTGTTGGGACTGAGTCTCATATAAGAGACTTCAGAGCAAGTTCAACTGATTCAGAAATGTATGGCTATGGATTAGAGTAGGAAAAAGTCATATGTTGATAGGCATCAGTGACTCCTAGAGTTTACAGAGGGTGATCATTTTTTGGGTGATTCCTAAATTGGTTCACCATAGGATTTGGAGATAGGGCAAGTTGGTGCCAAGGTTTGTTGGTCTGTTTTATGTTTTCAAGAGAATCCGGTCAATGGCATACTGATTGGCTCTTCTACAGAGGTACTATGATATAAATTATGTTTTTAGGCCTAAAAAATTCACTAGTATCACCCTGAACCTTCTCATGCGATCGATGTGAATGGTTTTGAGCTTGAGACTAATGCGTCCTTTGAGGAGCGTCTAATACATGTTTTGGATCATAGTGATAATGTTTTGTGAGGAAATATCACGCCATTAGTTTGTGTATTGTGGAAACATGGGCATGTTTAGGGGGAAAATGGGAGAGATAAGTAGATATGCGGGCTCAGTGGCCTGATCTTTTTTACTTCAGTTTCCTTGAGATGTTTCGGAGTACAACTCAAGGATAAGCTATTATAAGGTGGGGATATTGTAAGATCCCAACCTTTTGAAGAGATGTATAGAGCTTGTTTATATTTTATCATTTAACTTATTTTTATTATATATTTTTTGGGTTTTACCTTGGGTGCATTTTCTGTGAAATATATACGTTTTTGGAAGGAAGTGGGGCAGTGCATGATTGGCGCATGATTTTCCTAAACCATGCACTGAGGCCAAAACACCATGAGAACCCAAAAAAATGGGACTTGCATAGTTGGCACATGGTTTTTAATACTGTTCCCCCTTCGAGTAGTAACTATATGAAACCCTGATAGGAGGTACATGGTTAGTCGCACGGTTAGGGGAAACTGTGCGTCTCATACAAAAAACCATGCACACAGAAATTTAATCCCCCCAAAATTCATTAACAATTTCCCAAACCCCTGTCTTATATCTATAAACCCTCTAGTTTGACCCTAAACCAATTTATATCATTTTATAATATCTTATAAGGTTTATAAGGCCTTCCACCCTATGTTCTTGATGAATCAAAGGCTAGATTTAAAGATCATCATCTCTTCCAGTATGTGGTTTATTCCCAATTTAATTTCTCTCACTTTCCCATCTCTCTTCCCAAGTAAAAAGGGGATGTATTTTCTTTGTTGATAATGGTTCTGTATCTAGGTTTTATGGATCTTGATTCTTTTAATCTAGGATCTAGATTTTGGATCTAGATCTTGTTCATCGTTGTGATCTGGGTTGTTCTATTTCAATTCGGAATTTTCATTAGCGAGCGTTCATCATAAAGTTTGTGGTAGGTGGTCTAAATTAAAAATCCCATAGTCTTGATTTAAATTACATGTTTGTATTTACGAAGATTAAATTTCCATGATTGGGTAATTTAATTGATGATTAAATTAAATTAAATTAATTTCTATTTGATAAGGATTTATGATAAATTTGGGAAATTGAAATTGTTGGAATTTGGGTTATTGATTGGTAAATTAATTAATAGAATATAATAATTGTGTAATTGATTGGTAAATTAATTAATAGAATATAATAATTGTGTAATTGATTGGATATTGAGATTATGAAATTAGTTAATTACAATGATTTTAAATTAATTTACAATGTAGATTATGATATTTTTGGCATAAACTAAATGGGTTATTTGATTTAAATAATGCAAGATAGTTTAATAGCGAATTGTTCCTTATCCTATGTGATTAAATTGGAGAACTGTGTTTATTATGATAAATTTTAATGGTATTCCATGATGTAAAATATTGATAAAAGGATTAATGTTAGGAACCAAGATGGGTTTCCATCTGAGTCAGCGCCTAACCTGGTCCGCGACATGACTCGAAGGAAGTTCTCAATCCCCATGGTCTAGAATCTAGCACTGGGCATCAAGTACAACATAATTAGGAATAATATCATCCCAAAGGATAAAAATCTGGATCAACATAAAATGAACCAAAAAGGCTCAAGAAATAAAAACTGAACATAGATAATTATATAGCTGATCTAGGTAAAAAACACAACTGAACAAGCCGAAAAAAATACAAAACTAAAAACTAAACCACACTACCATGATCTTCATGTGACCTCTTAGTTCCCTCCAACCACAATACCAAACCTACTCCAACATCAAGCAACTAAACTAGGAGAACCTGAACCAAATCAGAACTTTCAAAATAGCTCGGGCCTCCCAGCACTGAGTGGTATGAGTAGGGTGTGATCTCCACAGCTCAGTAGGTAATCACCATAGAATCCAAGTGTTTCCTTTACCAAAATAGTTCATTAACACTAGTTTGAAATACAGTTATAAAAAATAGGGTTTTCACATTTTATTAAACAACATTGTTTTCCCATTTTAAAATCCAACACACGCCACATATCATTTCCAAAACCAATTGCCATTTTGTAATCAAATTCCATAACAAGGAATTCCTAGGATGTTCTAAAAGAAATAGATAAATAGTACAGGATAGAAACTAGTACAGTAGTAAGTAAACAAGCTATGTAGATAATAAACTTGAGAAATCCTCAACAACCCTAAAATACCCATTTAATTACTCGGTTCGAAACCACCTATCGGCGTATGGTGAAGCCCCTAAGTCAATAACCACATGGTAGTTCTTTTCAAGAATCACTAGTGGCACAACCCTCATGGCCTGTCTACAACTCCAAGAGGGTGCTAGCCTATCTAATTAGGGATGTTAAGCTACTGTTACTTGGTCATCTACAAAACACTTAGGAACCCATGGTGGTAGTAAAACTGTGTTAGTAGGAGGCCAACGCACCCGTAACTCATCTTACCATCCATCACCGCACTTACCTAACCCAAACATAGAAACAAATATTCAATTACCCATAAATGTTAAATCTATCCTATAGAGGTTCCCTAGACACACACACACACATATCCAAACATGTCACATCATCATGGTGTCAACTGAGATGCTACACCATAACCACATTAAAAACATTTCATAAAACACTTTAGGTTGCCAACCGACCACACACATTTTTCAAGGAATATTATTTTCCAAAAATTAACACAAACATCAATTTTAAGTTTGAAGAACCAAACAAACCCTTAAACATTTCACACCCCCAATGCATTTTCCCAAATCAATTCAAAAGGACCATTTTCCCAAACAACATGAAATATAATTTTCACTAAATATTTCCAAATGAAATACCCATTTTAGAATTCCTTTTTGAAAACATTTTTAGAAACCACACAAAGTAATCAATATCATTTAGAAAACATGAACCGTTTACGAAACCAAGGTTCCAATAAAATACCAATTTAAAATACTATCTTAATTTGATGGCATTTCCATGTGTGCAGTTAGTGCACCCATGGATGTTCCAACATCCAATGAAACACCTAACATCCAAGGAGACTCTTTAAAAATGATTTTGTAAAGTCAATACTCACTTTGAAACCAAATACAACCACTCATGTTATTAAAAGAAGATAACCATCCCCTTAAAACCATAAAATCATTTCCGAGACATTTTTGCTCATTAAATAAGCTATACCATTACCAAAAAATACACAACAAACCAAATTCAAAAACAAAAAAAACGTCATCATGACATCATAAGGGATAAATATTTCAAAAAATACCCCAATTCCATTATAAAATAATAATTCAATTTCAATAAAGCACCCTCGATGGAAAAAATCTAGACATTTCATAGAAATCTATTTTAAAACCTATTTTTGGTAAATTCAGACAACACAAAATCACCATTTAAATCTATAAATAGGTATTATATATGTTTTAATGACACTTAATAATTAATTTAAAACACAAAATGGCCTATGGAGTGTTCCTAAATTGGAAAAATTTGGATACACCTACTTCAATCATGTGAGGATAGAAGGAAGCTTCAACGGGAGGAAGAAAAAGGCCCCACATGCCAACCACACACTCTAGAACCAAATAAAAAAACCAAACATAAACCATATACATTAGGGTTAATAAAATGAAATAATACCACAAACACAACTAATAAAAAGAGTAGGTAAGAGAGAAAGAAGAGGAAAACAACATAAAAAGCCTAAAAATTACCTTAGATTCAATAGAGAAACACCATAGAGGGTGGGATATCCCAGGGAGAGGGGTTTTGAGACCCCTTACTGAGCCAAAAATTAAGGGTAGAAGACCGGTGTGATTTAGGGTTAAAGGGATGAGATAGGGAAAAGATATTTTAGGTTTTTAATAACCTGGAACAACGGTATGGTTAGGCCAAAGAATTTTCCAAACTATGTGGTAACTGTGTGGATGCCTCTGCCTGTACTGGGAGTAGCCACATGCTTACTTGGTATTGAGAAGAAGACTATGTTCTGGCCATGCTGTAGGCAATTTCCAAAGAATCTGCTTCTGCACACATTCCTTCACCTACCACACGAGTTCTACTAACCGTGCGGTAACCATACACAACTTGGAAAAACTACCAAAAAAGTCAAAAAACCAAAAATTTCATATGGGGATCAAACCTGAACCATAAACAAAAGACCCAAGACTAATAAAAGAATAAAATAAAGAAGTATCTGAGGTTGGGGTGTGAAAATTCTCCTCCCCATAGTATCTTTCTACCCTCATAAATTCACCAAGCTGATAGTTAACCAAACTGGAATCCATGACCAGACAAAACTGAGGAAACCGTGTATCCCAGGATTACATTTCTCTCCATAGGCCACACCTGACCGATTGAAGAAGAAACAAATTCCCCAAGATTAAGGGGAGGACCCAAGAGTGTTCTCCACACCATAAGAACCCAACTAGCTTGAAAACCTCAAAATCCCCACACACCACCCCTGGGGGGAAATACAAGAAATCCCAATCCAAACTTACCCAACCCCTTCACAGTAACCAAACAACAACCTTACTACAACATGAAACAAAGTAACTCTTAATCCCAGACTAAACCAAATCCCATAGGAATAGAAAAACAACTCTAAAACAAGGACTCAAATAGATAACACACTATGAAGAAACCCGACATACTAGGATTCCAGAATGGGGAAACTTCTAACAGGAACTATCAACCCTCTATATAAGAGAAAACAACATCACCGTTGGACTTAAAAATCCTCCACACCATCCAAATTCCCCAACACCAGGTATAACCCACAAGAATAATAAAAAATAAGACTTGATAGAAAACCGAAACTACTACTCATACTCTTCACAAAACCCAATCATTTCCCCAAATGAGCACTGTTGAAATAAATACCAAAAACAAAACCGAAATGAACCTATTAATCTATAGGTTAAACACCCCTTAATGTTAACAAATGATTCAGAGTGACCTCATTTAGAATAAATAAATCCACATATATTGTGTTATAAGTCATTTATCACACTATTACAATAATAGATTAATATAAACAACCTGAATAATAAAAATTAGAAAACAACAAACTAGGTTTGGTCTTCTTGTACCCCAGACAACTCCTAACTGTGTGTGAGATTCACCTCGAGGCCTGTGGCTGGGGCTATGATAGATGAAGCATCTATTTTATCATAGTTAGGCAACACATACTATGATCAATAATTATTTTTAAGAAAAATCTTTCTAAATAACTTCTTTAGATGACATAAATGGCCACAACGATGACATGTCTTTTGAGGATTGAGACAAGTTCACTTCGAGTGTCCATACTAGCTGCACTAGAAACATACAAGAAAATGGTTTGACAAATGAGGATCTAGGAATAATTATGGAGACTCCTTAGAAACAGGTTCCTCAGGTGTTCACCCCTCTCCATATGGGGAACCTTCATGCGAACCAACCACCAATGACTGCACCCCAAAACCATCTCAGTCATGAATGATTCATCCACAAAATTCTTGAAACAAGTTTCACCAGATGAGAGCACTTTTCCTAAACTCTCAAGACGACGACCTTAGTCAAAGAGAGGGGTTTTCAACTAATCTTCTGATGGATCATCTAAATAAAATGGAACAAACTCTTTAAAATGGTCAATGTAAGACTTAATTGACCACTACCCTTGCTGAACATCCCACAAGTCAGCCACCTTCCTCGTCTTAACCCACTCCGGTATGAACCAATTGAGAGAAAGTGGTCTTAAAAACTTCCCTCAACATTCATTGATGATGGGGAAACCAACTCCCACTGGTCTAAGGCTTGACCCTCAAACAACCTCTGAACTGCATGGACTCTAATAGCCTCGAGAGTTCCTAATGACCTGTAAACAAAATCGACTTACTCAATCCATAACAAAACCTACAACGAACCTCAATCACCGCAAAAAATAGGCAATTCTTAAGAAGGACTAGGAACTGATCATGACTCAATAGAAACATTGGGGAACTTTCTTGGAAGTATTTCCTCTGTAAAGTAGAAAAAAAACCAGATCTAACATCAAAATGAGGAATAATTAAAAATAACACATCAAACAAAAAATATCTTGCTCCAAATCCAAACAAATACAAACACCACCAAAATGTACCTTTTTAAAAACCACCCTTTCCTTTTGAATTAGAAAATTGCCTTCTTCCAAGGCCAATGTCACAAATACGAAAACCATCTCTTTAATCTAAATTCCAATTACACAATCCATTTCCTCTTTCAAGATAAATTTATAAAAACAAGGACAAGACATTGATTTCAATGACCCACCCATGGAATCTCATGAACCATCGCATGTGTGTGCACCCAATCCCTCTTACATGATGCATGAACAAGTGGCCCATGCACTTTTTGTACACACCCACACACATGTGACCTTCCATAGAGAGTACAAAGGGCCACACACCTCTTTTCCTTATGAAATCAAAACATATCCCAATTCTCCAAACCAATATATTTCCTCTATTACAACCCACTTTACCAATTTACAAACCATTTGAAAGAAATCCTTTTCCATTTCAAAACCTCTTTCACATTAAAAATCATTATTACACCAACAAAAATTGAAAAAAAACACAACCAACAATGAACAAATGGAATGAGGAACTAGTTCATATACCTAACTTGGTTACATGGTAGTGAGCCAGGACCCAAGTAAGGAATAACACTAAGAGGACCTTGAACTGAACACTTGGACTCCACATGGGTGACTACTCCATGTGAGTCCTCAACATGACATATATTAAACTCCACTCTCATCCCTCAATCCAAGACAAAAGCAGAAGACTCAAATCCCAGACTTTCCCTGGTAAATTGAGGATCAATATGAGCAAGAGTTCGCGATGCTCTTCCCGTACCTACCTTCTAAGTACTGACAGTACTAATCTTCACTTACCAAAAACCCCAAATATTAAGGGCTCCCTTTGATACGATTTTTTCACAAACTAAGCTAGGTTTCTATCTGACTCAGTGCCCGACCTGGTCCACAAAAAGGCCAGAAGGGCATTCTTGATCCCCACAGCCTGGCAACTACTGTCGGGGATCAATTAAAATACAATTAGGATTGATTTCATTCCAAAGTATAAAAACTAGGATCAATATAATATAAACCATACAATCCACAAGAACTAACAACTGAATATAGATAATTAAATAGTTGATCTAGGTACAAAACACAAATGAACAAGTGGAAATAAAATACAAAACTGAAAACTAAATCACACTACCATGATCTCTGTGTGAACTCCTGGTCACCTCCAACCACAAGTCCAAACCTACACCAACATTGAGAAGCTGAAACAGGAGAACCTGAAAAAAAGTAGAACCTGGAAAATAACTCGGGCCTACCGACACTAAGTGGTACGAGTATGGTGTGCGCTCGACAACTTAGTAGGTAATCACCATAGAATCCAAGTTTTTTCCTTCCTAAAATAGTCCATTAACACTATTTTGAAATAAATTTATAAAACAATTGGGTTTTCAAATTTTATTAAACAAAACTATTTTCCCTTTTTAAAATCCAACACACTCCACATATTATTTCCAAAAACAATTTCCATTTTTTAATCAAAATCCATAACAAGAAATTCCGGGACTATGCTAAAAGAAATAGATAAATAGTTCAAGATGGAAACTAGTACAATAGAAAGTAAACAACTAGTACTGATAATAACCATGGGTGATCTTTAAAATCTATAGAAGACCCCTAGGAATACTTAGTTTGGAACTACTTATCGACATAAGGTGAACCCCCTAATTTAATAACCAAATAGATTCTCTATCCCAACCTCACCAGTGGCACAACCATCTTGGCATGTCTACAAATCTAGGATGATACCAACCCATCTAATCGGGGTAGGTAAGTTACCATCACTCGATCATCTATAAGACACATAGGAACCCACAGTGGTAATAAAACTGTGTAAGTAAAAGGCTAACACATGCGTGACTAATCTTACATACCATCACCACACTTTCCTACCCCAAACACATACACCAATACACGATTACCCATAAATGGTAAATCCATCCTATGGAGTTTCGCTAAACACACACACACACACACATATCCAAACATGTCACATCATCAAGGTGATAACTCGGCTGCTACACCATAACCACATTCAAAACATTTCAAAAAACAGTTTAGGTTGCCAACAGAGAACACAAATTTTCCAAAATAAATTCTTTTCCAAAAATTAACACAGACATCCCTTTTATGTCTGAAGTACCAAACGAGCCCTTAAACATTACACACCCCAAATGAATTTTCCAGAAGAAATTCAAAAGGACAATTTTTTCCTAACAATGTGAAATATCATTTTCACTAAATATTTACAAACAATATATCCTTCTTAGAATTAATTTTTAAATTAGTTTTAGAAACCACAAAAAGTAACCAAAATTATTTATAAAACAAGAACCGTTTAGAAAACTAGGGTTCTAAGAAAATACAAATTTAAAGAACCATCTTCATTTAAGGGCACATACATGTGTGCACCTAGTGAACCCTTGGATGTTCAATCATCCGATGACACACCTAACATCCAAGGAGACACTTGAAAACTAATTTTGAAAATTCTCCACTCACTTTGAATCCAAATCCAACCACTCTCATTATTAAAAGAACATAATCATCCTTTTAGGACCATAAAACCCTTTCCAAGACATTTTAACACATTCAAAAACCAATACCATTACCAAATCATACACAACAATCCAAATTCACCAATAAAAAATCATAAAACAACATTATAAGGGATAAATATTTCATAAAAGGCCACAATTACACTTTAAATGAACAATGAGATTTCAAGCAAGCACCCTAGGTTCTAAAAACCTAGACATTTCACACAAATCTCTTTTAAATCATATTTTTAGTAAATTCTAACTAACTGAAATCACCATTTAAATCTATCCATGGGTATTATGGTTGTGTGAATGACATTTAATAATTAATTGAAAACACACAAGTTCCCATGGAGTGTTCTTGTAGAAACCCGAAGCCTGACATACATTGACATTACATTACTTTTGCGGAATACTTAGTACATAACAAAAACACACACACAAGGATTGTAATAGTTTAGTGTCTTTGGAAACTCATAATATAATCTTCTAATCATGGTGAAAGATCTTCAACATATCCCATAAAGATCTTACTTTTTTTACCTAAAACCTTTGTTTATATCCGGGGGAAAAGAAAATATAAAAGGGTGAGCTCAAATGCTCAGTAAGGGTAAACAAAAGAAATATCAATCACATCATATACATAAGCACATAACTTTTGGAAATCTTAACCTGCAATAGAGATCATAATTTCATAACATGGGGTAAATCATGGTAGTGAAATGTAATCACAATAATCATAACTTAAAACATGAAACTTTGTGGCATTCACACATAATCATATAGAATCATTTCTTGTTAGTCAAGACTCATTGCCAAGACTATCTTAGTGGACAAAGTCCCTTTCTGAACCGAGTCACCCTCATTTCAGTCCTGTTTCACTGAACCGGTATAACCTAACATTCCAGCCATGTCTATCTCATGAGATATAAAATCTTTACCCAATGCATTGGAGGTAGATATAGGTCCCACCCATATCATAATGATACCATTCTTATGTGTTCCACAAAATCATAAACCATACATCATAGCATAACCCATGTAACAAAAATGGGAATCTTAAACATCGTGACATCATAAGACAATTCATATAAGATAAAGGGATTCATAAAAATATAATTCCATTACAACATAGTCAAATCAATGTAATAATAGGTATAGAAACAGAACCCTTTATTATCTTAGATGGAAAATAATTTTGATAAAACACTTGAACTTCATTCTTGAGGAAAATATCCTTTCTACTTCAAAAACACTTTTCCTTTCTTAAAATTTCATACAATTTTAAACTAAAAGAATTTGGTTAAAAATAAACTTGAAAACTTGTAAAGGAAGATTCTTGGAAATATTGTTTTAAAAATCCATTCATGCCGTATAAGTTAAAAAAACATTCTTCTCGTACTTTTGTCGGAAAAGTCAAAAAAAGTACCTCGTATGAAAAACGACAAAAGATTCCTTTCATATCTTTTACTAAAAACACACCGAAGGGTAAAATTGGATTTAAACCATTGTAGGTGGATGTAAATAATATTTCATATCGAGGAAACATGAATGTGGATGATAAAATTCACCCTAGTAAATGCCAATGTATAAACAATCTCGGATAAAAATGAGATTGTGATATTTCCCTTACCTTAGGTCTGATATGCCTTGTACGTGTCCGAACCTCCTGTATAATGATTTAAATAATGTTATTGACTTATTAAAGAATCATATTCATTGTTATTATATCATATATGGTTCACTTATGACTTTATATTACCCGTTCTTTTGTAAATTCATGTTAAAGTAGCGTTTTGGGTAAAATCGTCTCATTTGTCGTTCGTGTTTTAACTTGTAATTATTCATATGATTACATAGATCATTATTACTTAATTATATAATATAAAACATGATTTATATATAATATATATTCATAATATACATATATATAATGGATCGATAAATGGAAAGAAATACACCGTTCATGGAGACGGTAGGCCGTACATACGCATGAACGCTGTTTTCTTTTCGTTATTGAATTGAGTGGATTTAAGTAGATGACATACATATATATACACATAAATCCAGTAGCTTTATAATGTCATATATTTCATTATTATTGCTTATATATACTTTATAATCATTTTTAAATGGTTAACATGGAGAATGAATCTCATCGCGTCGTGGAGACGGTAGTCCGTACGTACGCACGAGCGATGATATCATTTCCATAATTATTGAATTGAATTGGAGTGGATGATACAATATATCAGAATCAATATGATGTTATAATAACTATGTATACTTATTCTTTTCACCATTATACCCATCCATGTAAGGTGGTGGTGGAAAATAGATTACACCACGGCGTGGAGACAGTATTCCGTACGTACGCACGCGCGGTGATTTCATTTTTCCGTAGGATGGATAGAAGGTGTATTAGGGTTGTTTCATATTTATAATAACATTTAAGTATGTAAGTAATACTGATGTTATTACTTTATCATGAAACAACTAAAGAAGAAGAAGTTGAAGAAGAAAGAAATTGAAAAGATCGGTAATGGATATTACCTCTTCTTTGAAACGCCTCTTTGAATCCTCCACTTAGGGAACTAAGATTGGTCTTTGAAGAAGACCAGGACCTCTAGGATTATACTAGGGAAGTGGAGAAGGGATTTGGGAAGGGTTTGGCCGAGCTTGAGTGCTCAAATTGGTGCGAGGAGGAGGGGGAGGAGGTGCCCCTTTATAAGGGAGGAGAGGGGCACCTTAGGAATATCTCAAAATATTATTTTATATTAAAGTCAAAATCGGTTTATAATGGTTCAAAAGGGTCTTATTTCGAAGGTAAAGTGGAGATTGGTCGAAATCCTGTCAACCAATAGGATTTAGACAAGTTTAGATTATTATTTTAACCTTATCAATTAGATTTAACTGTAAGTTAAATAATTTAACTTTTACCCAGACTTTTTGTTTTCTTACACTATATGGTTAATACACTTACTATAACATTCCAAACGAACCCAAGTTGTTTATTATTAAGATATATATCATTATCTAAGTTATTGGGCCGATATTGTGATTTTTAGGAATAAAATAACAATTACTAATATAATATTTGTTTTAAAAACTATTTTATGTCAATTTTGACACTATTTAGTAATTGATTTTTGTGAAAATCATAACAGAATTATATGTTCTAACAAAGTTGATTAAATCAACATTAATATATCATAGTAACCTATAAAATTAGTTTAATTCATAAAAAGTCTCAAATTACATTTATTTTAGCATTTATAACATCAATTATGTTAACATTTCCTTAAAAGGGTAATTACTGCGTCATCGTTGTGTCATAAATAAATTAATTTATTTAAATTCTAAAAATTATAAATAAAATATAATTATGTAGGAAATCGTTTTAGCTTTCTAATTAATATTTATAGTCTAATTGATCTTATGTATAACCCCATATTAAAAATTATTTACTTATTAAACTTTGATTTTAACTATTTTAACCCTTCTTTAAATAAATTAATAATAAATGTCCTAATCTAATCCAGGTGGGGCTAAATGGTCATATTTTATTCCTAAGTTTGTTTTTGGTCGAATTACACTTATCCAATAGAATTAGGACATGTGTTAGGGTAATAATAATATCATCTTTACCCTTAATTACCCTATTTACTTTCTACCGTGGTAAAAAAAAGTAAAAAGTTACTATTCACCAAAAATTATTTTCATCTCGTTGAACCACATTTTAGTACTTGATATTAACCGTGTCTCTCGAATTTTTGAAATTCCCCTCACAGAAGCGGTAAAATTAAGTTTTATGAAAGATTCAGTTTTTTTAACTACCACTTAGTGGTTTCACTATTCATCAAAAATTGAAAGTTTTCAGAAAAATACCAAAAATTAGGCCTAAGCTATATTTGATATTATGAACTCAAAAATGATGTCTATTCTACCAAATTCAAAACATATCAGTTGCATTAACTAATTTAAAAATTAATTCCCGTCGTCAAAACAAATAGCGTGTTTTTAAGAGATAATAACTATTAAAAGATTGAAACTTGTTTATGACTGGTCTAATTGTGAAATTACATCCAATGACCATCATTGTATTAAATTGTAAAAATATATTCTAAATATACTTTAAAACCACTAAAATTAATAATTTATAACTACTAATTATTTTGATTGAAAAATTTGTTTTTAATTAAAATTTAGTAATTTCCACTATTCATCAAAATATGAAAGTTATCCGAAAATTTCCAAAATTTCACCCTAAGCTAATTTAGATATTCCAAATCCAAAAATGAATTCCATTTTGAAAAATAAAATTTACAAAATTTCAAAAAGTGGTTATTACTATTCATAACGGCTAGTTTTAATAATATTTTAATAGCATATCGTTGTTTAGTGAAACTCTGTATTGCGTACTACACACTCTATCAAGGAAGGTCGCGATTGCGTGTAATGAAAAGAAAGTCAAGGATGCGTGTTGTGCAATATCCTTTTAGTGTAGCGTACAACACAAGACATTAATGAAATTAAAAAGAATATTTTTCATAAAATCTCGGGGTGTTACATTCTACCCCCCTTAAAATGAATTTCGCCCTAGAAATTCGTCGGGGTTATAAATGGTTTATTACTTGAAAGTTTCTTTAATAGAAACCCACATCGTAAAAAGGAATACCAAAACCAATCTTTAAAAACAAAAGTATGAAACGTAATGGTTACCCAAATAAACTAATTACTGGGTTTCCACATAGGTGAAAATATGGATATGGAAGAAAAATCTAACCATCATGTTCTGATGGAGAGTGGTAGAGAACATGGCTATGGAAAAGCCAACAATCACAAATCCATAAATTTGTGACGATCTAAGGTACCTTCTGATTAATCAGATATAAGAGCAGTAGGACAACATTTTTGGTTTTCAAGATCGTTTCCCTAAAGTTGAAGAATTTGAATTAGAATAAATACTTACTTTATTTTGGTACAATCTCACTGTTGTTCGTGCATTAAACAATTTCCACTTCATATCTTAAATAAATGAAGTTGAATTTGTTATTCGTGAAGTGTTATCAGATCATGTGATAGAATGATGGGTCATTCCATCTCTTTCAAACAAAAGGTTAGCAAAAGTTATAATTCCATCTTATGGTTAATCGTATATGGTTCCAAAAATGAATTTATACTTCATATATCATACCGCTTAATAAAATAAAACTATTTTCTACTAACCAGGGACTTCCTGTAGGCCAGTGGTAGGAGATAATGTCCAGTCGCACTTCGTTTGTGGGTTCGATTCCCACAGCCTTGTCTGACTCGATGGGTTGTCACCCGTCCTGCAGGTTGTCCTTTTTCTAAAGCTATATTACTATAACATCCCATCAATAATATCGAATTTTTTTTTATCCTAACTTATGTCCAACATAATCCATTCTAATCTTTAGTCTTATCTAAAATACTTCGGTCCAAGCTCATAGTATAAAGAAAATGATTACTTGAAATGTCACAGAACAATCATGTGAATGCCATCATTTATCCCCCATATATCATAAGATATATCTTGTTGGTCAAATTACAAACATGTGAATACCTTAATCATGTATTCTCTTGAATAATGAATACCCATTGAACCTTAGTGAAAACATGAATGCAGTTAAAATTTAACACTTTCCACATACCAAAATCCTCAAAATTCTATATACTCAAACCATGATATCACTTAGTCCTTATATCAATCATGAGCTCATGAATACTGTTAAATATCTCAATCACTTTGAATACCACATTAGACCAACACATAAATATTCCAATAATTTATGATACAACATTATTTTGGAATCCCATTACATAAACACTTAATCATTCCACCACATCATTGTCATATTCAACATCGCCAATAGTGATCGCATGTGACTTCCCTTTGTCCTTTTCCTTAAGTGGTTCCTCATGTTGATCATTACTAACCCTTGGATTAGGGAATTTATTAGCATAATGCCCCATTTCCTTACACTTGAAGCATTGAAGTGTTGGTGGTGCGTTCTCTGCAGTGTTTTCTTTATTCACATCATTAGAAACCCTTTTTCCATTACTTTGACACTCAGCTGCTCGATGACCTTATTTTCCACACTTAAAACATTTTCTAGTCCCTTTCAGACAATATCCACCATGCTTCTTTCCACACTTTGAGCATAAGGAAACATTCATCTTCTTTTCACCATTATTCTGAGATTTCTCCTTGAACTCCATCTTTCGTTTATTTTCAAAACCAGGAGATGGATATGTAACACAAACTTTCATTTCTACCTTCATAGCACAACACACAATTTCTTCATAGCTACTGAAGTCTCTTATAGCTAATTCCCTTCGAAGACTTGGTTTTAAGCCACTGAAAAATCGATCAACTTTACTTTCAGGTTGGATGATAATGCCAGATGCATACCTTGAAAGTCTTGTAAAATTTGCTTCCTATATACCAACAGATTCATCATCCTTCTGCTTCAGCTCAAGAAACTCCTTTTCCATCTTCGTTCGAAGAATACGAGGGAAGTACTTACTGAAAAACAAGTTCTTGAACTCGTCCCATTCCATGGACTCAATTTCATCTCTTGGCCTCGTATTCTTGATAAGATTCCACCATTGATCAGCATCACCTTCAAAACGATACACTGCAAAGATGACTTTATCATGTTCAGAACATTGAAGAACTGAAAATATCTTTCCAGTGGTACTGATCCATTGTTCAGCAACAAGTGGATCGGAAGTCACACTGAAAGAAGGTAGACGTTGCCTCATGAAGGACTCAATAGAATATTTTTCCCTTCTCTACTCATTTGGAAATCCAGAATGATTCATAGCTTGTGTAAGTATAACAATAAGATTTTGCACTCCATCTCCCATAACATTTGTTTGTTCAAGAGGACAATCATTGCATTGTCCATTGCATTGATCAACACGGTTCCTTCGGGTTCCATCCATCGTCTAAAACCCAAAAATAATAGTGTGAGAGGCAAAAATCATGCTAGGGAAAACAACATTATAAAGGGGGAGTATCCTCAATATCTAACTTCTTAGGTTAAAGTCTATGATCGTTACCATAGTTCTAGGACTGTATCTTATACGTATACTTATCCTTAGGGACATCCCTAGACATACCTTAGAAATATCTCTAGGGATCTCACTAACGCTTTCACATCCTAGTTTCCAAAGGTTGACTAAACCTTTGCTCTGATACCAACTGTAGAAACCCGAAGCCTAACATACATTGACATTACATTACTTTTGCGGAATACTTAGTACATAACAAAAACACACACACAAGGATCATAATAGTTTAGTTTCTTTGGAAACTCGGAATATAATCTTCTAATCCTCGTGAAAGATCTTCAACATCTCCCATAAAGATCTTCCTTTTTTTTACCTAAAACCTTTATTTATATCCTGGGGAAAAGAAAACATAAAAGGGTGAGCTCAAATGCTCAGTAAGGGTAAACAAAAGAAATATCAATCACATCATATACATAAGCACACAACTTTTGGAAATCTTAACCTACAAAAGAGATCATAATTTCATAACATGGGGTAAATCATGGCAGTGAAATGTAATCACAATAATCACAACTTAAAACATGAAACTTTGTGGAATTTACACATAATCATAGAGAATAATTTCTTGTTAGTCAAGACTCATTGCCAAGACTATATTAGTGGAAAAAGTCCCTTTCTGAACCGAGTCACCCTCATTTCAGTCCTATTTCACTGAACCGGTATAACCTACCATTCCAGCCATGTCTATCTCATGAGATATAAAATCTTTACCCAATGCATTGGAGGGAGATATAGGTCCCACCCATATCATAATGATACCATTCTTATGTGTGCCACAAAATCATAAACCATACATTATAGCATAAGCCATGTAACAAAAATGGGAATCTTAAACATCGTGACATCATAAAACAATTCATATAAGATAAAGGGATTCATAAAAATATAATTCCATTACAACATACATGTGAATACCTTAATCATGTATTCTCTTGAAGAATGAATACCCATTGAACCTTAGTGAAAACATGAATGCAGTTAAAAGTTAACACTTTCCACATACCAAAATCCTCAAAATTCTATATACTCAAACCATGATATCACTTAGTCCTTATATCAATCATGAGCTCATGAATACTGTTAAATATCTCAATCACTTTGAATACCACATTAGACCAACACATAAATATTCCAATACTTTATGATATAACATTATTTTGGAATCCCATTACATAAACACTTAATCATTCCACCACATCGTTGTCATATTCAACATCGCCAATAGTGATCTCATGTGACTTCCATTTTCCCTTTGCCTTAAGTGGTTGCTCATGTTGATCATCACTAACCCTTGGATTAGGGCATTTATTATCATAATGCCCCATTTCCTTACACTTGAAGCATTGAAGTGTTGGTGGTGCGTTCTCTGCAGTGTTTGCTTAATTCACATCATTAGAAACCCTTTTTCCATTACTTTGACACTCAGCTGCTCGATGACCTTCTTTTCCACACTTAAAACATTTTCTAGTCCCTTTCAGACAATCTCCACCATGCTTCTTTCCACACTTTGAGCATAAGGAAACATTCATCTTCTTTTCACCATTATTCTGAGATTTCTCCTTGAACTCCATCTTTCGTTTATTTTCAAAACCAGGAGATGGATATGTAACACCAACTTCCATTTCTAACTTCATAGCACAACGCACAATTTCTTCATAGCTACTGAAGTCTCTTATAGATAATGCCCTTCGAAGACTTGGTTTTAAGCCACTGAAAAATCGATCAACTTTACTTTCAGGTTGGATGATAATTCCAGATGCATACCTTGCAAGTCTTGTAAAATTTGCTTCGTATATACCAACAGATTCATCATCCTTCTGCTTCAGCTCAAGAAACTTTTTTTCCATCTTCGTTCGAAGAATACGAGGGAAGTACTTACTGAAAAACAAGTTCTTGAACTCGTCCCATTCCATGGACTCAATTTCATCTCTTGGCCTCATATTCTTGATATGATTCCACCATTGATCAGCATCACCTTCCAAACGATACACTGCTAAGATGACTTTATCATGTTCAGAACATTGAAGAACTGAAAATATCATTCCAGTGGTACTGATCCATTGTTCAGCAACAAGTGGATCGGAAGTCCCACTTAAAGAAGGTGGACGTTGCCTCATGAAGGACTCAATAGAATATTGTTCCCTTCTCTGCTCATTTGGAAATACAGAATGATTCATAGCTTGTGTAAGTATAGCAATAAGATTTTTCACTCCATCTCCCATAACATTTGTTTGTTCAGGAGGACAATAATTGCATTGTCCATTGCATTGATCAACACGGTTCCTTCGGGTTCCAGCCATCGTCTAAAACCCAAAAAGAATAGTGTGAGAGGCAAAAATCATGCTAGGGAAAACAACATTATAAAGGGGGAGTATCCTCAATATCTAACTTCTTAGGTTAAATTCTATGATCGTTACCATAGTTCTAGGACTGTATCTTATACGTATACTTATCCTTAGGGACATCCCTAGACATACCTTAGAAATATCTCTAGGGATCTCCCTAACGCTTTCACATCCTAGTTTCCAAAGGTTGACTAAACCTTTTCTCTGATACCAACTGTAGAAACCCGAAGCCTAACGTACATTGACATTACATTACTTTTGCGGAATACTTAGTACATAACAAAAACACACACACAAGGATCATAATAGTTTAGTGTATTTGGAAACTCGGAATATAATCTTCTAATCCTGGTGAAAGATCTTCAACATCTCCCATAAAGATCTTCCTTTTTTTTACCTAAAACCTTTCTTTATATCCTGGGGAAAAGAAAACATAAAAGGGTGAGCTCAAATTCTCAGTAAGGGTAAACAAAAGAAATATCAATCACATCATATACATAAGCACATAACTTTTGGAAATCTTAACCTGCAAAAGAGATCATAATTTCATAACATGTGGTAAATCATGGCAGTGAGATGTAATCACAATAATCATAACTTAAAACCTTAAACTTTGTGGAATTCACACATAATCATAGAGAATCATTTCTTGTTAGTCAAGACTCATTTCCAAGACTATCTTAGTGGACAAAGTTCCTTTCTGAACCGAGTCACCCTCGTTTCAGTCCTATTTCACTGAACTGGTATAACCTACCGTTCCAGACATGTCTATCTCATAAGATATAAAATCTTTACCCAATGCATTGGAGGGAGATATAGGTCCCACCCATATCATAATGATACCATTCTTATGTGTGCCACAAAATCATAAACCATACATTATAGCATAACCCATGTAACAAAAATGGGAATCTTAAACATCGTGACATCATAAAACAATTCATATAAGATAAAGGGATTCATAAAAATATAATTCCATTACAACATAATCAAATCAATGTAATAATAAGGATATAAACAGAACCCTTTATTATCTTAGATGGAAAATAATTTTGATAAAACACTTGAACTTCATTCTTGAGGAAAATATCCTTTCTACTTCAAAAAAAGTTTTCCTTTCTTAACATGTCATAAAATTTTAAACTAAAAGAAGTTGATTAAAAATAAACTTGAAAACTTGTAAAGGAAGATTCTTGTAAATATTGTTTTAAAAATCCATTCATGCCGTATAAGTTAAAAAAACATTCTTCTCGTACTTTTGTCGGAAAAGTCAAAAAAAGTACCTCGTACGAAAAACGACAAAAGATTCCTTTCATATCTTTTACTAAAAACACACCGAAGGGTAAATTTGGATTTAAACCATTTTAGGTGGATGTAAATAATATGTCATATCGAGGAAACATGAATGTGGATGATAAAATGCACCCCAGTAAATGCCAATGTATAAACAATCTCGGATAAAAATGAGATTGTGATATTTCCCTTACCTTAGGTCTGATATGCTTTGTATGTATCCGAAACTCCTATATAATGATTTAAATAATGTTATTGACTTATTAAAGAATCATATTTATTGTTATTATATCATATATGGTTCACTTATGACTTTATACTACCCGTTCTTTTGTAAATTCATGTTAAAGTAGCGTTTTGGGTAAAATCGTCTCATTTGTCGTTCGTGTTTTAACTTGTAATTATTCATATGATTACATAGATAATTATTACTTAATTATAGAATATAAAACATGATTTCTATATAATATATATTTAAAATATAAATATATATAATGGATCGATAAATGGAAAGAAATACACCGTTCATAGAGACCTTAGGCCGTACGTACGCATGAACGCTATTTTATTTTCGTTATTGAATTGAGTGGAATTAAGTAGATGACATACATATATATACACATAAATACTGTAGATTTATATTGTCATATATTTCATTATTATTGCTTATATATACTTTATAATCATTTTTAAATGGTTAACATGGAGAATGAATCTCATCGCGTCGTGGAGACGGTAGTCCGTACGTACGCACGAGCGATGATATCATTTCCATAATTATTGAATTGAATTGGAGTGGATGATAAAATATATCAGAATCAATATGATGTTCTAATAACTATTTATAGTTATTATTTTCACCATTATACCCATCCATGTAAGGTGGTGGTGGAAAATAGATTACACCACGGCGTGGAGACGGTATTCCGTACGTACGCACGCGCGGTGATTTCATTTTTCCGTAGGATGGATAGAAGGTGTATTAGGGTTGTTTAATATTTATAATAACATATCAGTATGTAAGTAATACTGATGTTATTACTTTATCATGAAACAAATAAATAAGAAGAAGTCGAAGAAGAAAGAAATTGAAAAGATCGGTAATGGATATTACCTCTTCTTTGAAACGCCTCTTTGAATCCTCCACTTAGGGAACTAAGATTGGTCTTTGAAGAATACCAGGACCTCTAGGATTATTCTAGGGAAGTGGATAAGGGATTTAGTCAGGGGTTGGCCGATCTTGAGTGCTAAAATTGGTGTGAGGAGGAGGGGGAGGAGGTTCCCTTTTATAAGGGAGGAGAGGGGCACCTTAGGAATATCTCAAAATATTATTTTATATTAAAGTCAAAATCGGTTTATAATGGTTCCAAAGGGTCTTATTTCGATGGTAAAGTGGGGATGGGTCGAAATCCTATCAACCAATAGGATTTAGACAAGTTTAGGTTATTATTTTAACCTTATCAATTAGATTTAACTCTAAGTTAAATAATTTAACTTTTACCGTGACTTTTTGTTTTCTTACACTATATGGTTAATACACTTACTATAACATGCCAAACCAACCCCAAGTTGTTTATTATTAATATATATATCCTTATCTAAGTCATTTGGCCGAACCTTAGATTTTTAGGAATAAAATAACAATTAAAAATATAATATTTGTTTTAAAAAATATTTTATGTCAATTTTGACACTATTTAGTAATTGGTTTTTGTGAAAATCATAACAGAATTATATGTTCGAACCATGTTGATTAAATAAACTTTAATATATCATAGTAACCTATAAAATTAGTGGAATTCATAAAAAGTCTCAAATTACATTTATTTGAGCATTTATAACATCAATTATGTTAACATTTCCTTAAAAGGGTAATTACTGCGTTATCGTTGTGTCATAATTAAATTAATTTATTTAAAGTCTAAAAATTATAAATAAAATATCATTATGTAGGAAATCGTTTTATCTTTCTTATGAATATTTATAGTCGAATTTATCTTATGTATAACCCCATATTAAAAATTATTTACTTATTAATCTTTGATTTTAAATATTTTAACCCTTCTTTAAATAAATTAATAATAAATGTCCTAATCTAATCCAAGTGGGGCTAAATGGTCATATTTTATTCCTAAGTTTGTTTTTGGTCTAATTAAACTTATCCAATAGAATTAGGACATGTGTTAGGGTAATAATAATATCATCTTTACCCTTAATTACCCTATTTACTTTTTACCGTGGTAAAAAAAAGTAAAAAGTTACTATTCACCAAAAATTATTTTCATATCATTGAACCACATTTTAGTCCTTGATATAAACCGTGTCTCTAGGATTTTCGAGATTCCACTCACAGAAGCGGTAAAATTAAGTTTTATGAAAGATTCAGTTTTTTTAACTACCACTTAGTGGTTTCACTATTCATCAAAAATTGAAAGTTTTCAGAAAAATACCAAAAATTAGGCCTAATCTATATTTGATATTATGAACAAAAAAATGATGTCTATTTTACCAAATTCAAAACATATTAGTTGCATTAACTAATTTAAAAATTAATTCCCGTCGTCAAAAAAATAGCGTGTTTTTAAGAGATAATAACTATTAAAAGATTGAAACTTGTTTATGACTGGTTTAAATGTGAAATTACATCCAATGAACATCATTGTATTAAATTGTAAAAATATATTCTAAATATACTTTAAAAACACTAAAATTAATAATTTATCACTATTAATTATTTTGATTGAAAAAGTTTTTTTTAATTAAAATTTAGTAATTTCCACTATTCATCAAAATATGAAAGTTATCCGAAAATTACCAAAATTTCACCCTAATCTAATTTCGATATTCCGAATCCAAAAATGAATTCCATTTTGAAAAATAAAATATACAAAATTTCAAAAAGTGGTTATTACTATTCATAATGGCTAGTTTTAATAATATTTTAATAGCATATCATTGTTTAGTGAAACTCGGTATTGCGTACTTCACACGCTATCAAGGAAGGTCGCGATTGCGTGTAATGAAAGTCAAGTCAAGGATGCGTGTTGTGCAAGCTCCTTTTGGTGTAGCGTACAACACAAGATATTAATGAAATTAAAAAGAATATTTTTCATAAAATCTCGGGGTGTTACAGTTCTGTATAGGAAAAAGTTGTATACACCTATCTCAATCATGTGTGGTTGGAACAAAGAATCAACAAGAGGAAGAACAAGGCCCCACAGACCAACCACACACCCTAGAACCATTGAAAAAAGATCCAATCATAAAAATTTGACATTAGGGTTTGTACAAGGGAAGAATAACCGAAACAAAACCAAGGAAAAAATAAGGGAAGAGAGAAAGAAGAGGAAAGCAACATAAAAACCCAAAAATTACCTTAGATCTGAACGAGAAGAACCATGGAGGGAGGGAGATCCAAGAGAGAGGGGTTTTGGGACCCCTTAGGGTGCCAAAAACTAAGGGGAGGAGCGGGGTGTGATTTAGGGTTAAAAATAGGAGAGAGGGAAAAGAGAGTTTAGGGTTTTAATGACCTTGCACGACTATACAATAAGGCTTCTTGGTTTTCCAAACCGTGCGGTAACCATGCAGATGCCACTTCCCACACTACGAGTAGCCACATGCTTACTTAAGATCAAACAAAAATCCATGTGTTAGCCATGTAGTAGGTTCTGTCTGAGGATTATATTGTCGCATGCTTTCTTGCACCTACCACACGGTTTCTACTAATCGTGCAGTAACCATGCACCACCTGAAAAAACTACCAAAAAACTCCAAAAACAAAAAATAAAAAATTGGAATCAAACCCAAACCTCATAAAAAACCAAAAACTAATAATAGGATAAAATAAAGGATTATCCAAGGTCAAAGTGTGACAGTTAATGCTGATTGAACTTGATTGATGTGATATATGTTTGATTTTTTGATGTACAAGTTTGTGACACATACTAATGCTTCAAAATACCATATGCAATTGAATGATATATGTGTGTGGGACATGGACTAAATATTCAAGATCCCATAGTGATAAATGAGTTTGGGGACACAATGTAATGCTTAAAATAACCATGGGGTTCTATACATGGTGTTTTTGGCCCAAAATGATGGCATTGGACCATGGTTATGATTAGCCATAATATGAATTGAATTGAAATGATAAATGATAACCAAGGAATTGTGATAGGTTATATCCTATGGGTATATTTCAGACTCTATCATAGGAAAATGCAGGTATTGATGTTTATGTGGTTAAATAAATAATAATTTAATATTTGTAAATTGTTTACTCGATTGTTTGTATTTTATTATATATAAGACCCCATACACTATTACTGACAGGATATTATTTTATATACCATTAGTTGTGGCCTACTGAGTTTTAATCATAGCCCACTCAGGCACTTGATTGGTACCCGAATAGACTTTATGTTTGCAGAACAGAATAGGGAAATAGTCTTATGTTATATGGATGAGTCATGATCGAACATGGATTAGGGAAATAAAATTGGCGTTGATACCCAATTGGAGTTGTTTGTGTGTCTTTGTTTTGTGTTTTCATTAAATAATTGAAACTTATTTTTTCATAATATATCTACTACTTTAGTTTGGATATTGTGTTAAGTTTTTATTATAATGCGATTCTAGTATTATTCTAGAAATTTTATATCCACTTCCACTATTGTTCTACTTTTATAAAGAGGGTATAGTATCCCCCTAATCAGTATTAAACCCTCACTACTAGTCTGCAACCTCTGGCGTATGAGGAGGGTGACCTAAGTTCGTGTAACCAATCAGCTTAGGGTACCGATGTGTGGTACCCATGTCAGGATGTCATAATATATAGGGTTACAAGAAATTAGGGATATTATTATCACATTATAAATGGAAAAAAATTATCTTCCAATAATTCAACTACACCAAAACCTAGTTCAATAGTTATGGTATTCATAATTTTCCTCGAATTCACTACTATTTTTCTATCAAAACTGCATTTTTCTAAAATGTTTTACTTATGTTTTTTATGATATATTGATCTAAAATAATATGTTTTTCAGTTATTTAATTCATTTAAATGATTATGAAATAATATAAAACTATCATATCTTGATCAGAGGATAGTTTAAATGTTTTCAATGACAAAAAGTGGCCTAAATATTGAAAAACCTATGTGCAATGTGTGTACAGGCCGGATGGAATTTTCATACTCATATATTGAGTTATACCATTCCTATGTGCCTACAATATTTTAAAATTCGATTATTTTTTAACAAGATTTTAGTCTAAATTATTTTTTTTTAATTTTTTAATGACATTTTTTAGTTTCACCTAAAAATAACTATATACTTTGTACATATTTGAGATCACATACAATTGATTCTATAAATTTCACACTACTACATTGGGTTTTCAAAAAAATCTAATAATTTTATTTTTTGATTCATCATATAAAACGTTCTGATCATGGCTAATGGGGTAATTGGGGGTGTCAATTTCATCCCCACCATTATAGATAATATGTAATGGGATTACTTTAATGGTGAAAATAAAGCTACTGATAAATTGGTGTGCAAAAGGTGTATAGGTTGGATTGAATTTTTATACTCATATCTTGAGTTATACCATTCCAGTAGGCATACATTATTTTAAGATTCAGATTTTTACATTTTTTAGTTTAAATTATTAGTATTTACCATTTTAATTACAATTTATAGTTTCACATAAAAATAGTTACATACTTAATACATATACCACGACACATACTATTTATTCAATAAAATTCCCAATACTAATTAAGGTTTGAAATAAATTCTAAAAATTAAATTATTTGATCCATGATATGTAACATTATTATTAAAACCAATGGATGAATTTGTGGTTTCAATTTCATCACCTCTACAATAGAAATATATATATTGGGGTTACTTCAACGATGACACTATGTTGAGTGTTTAGAGGATTCTTTTCGTAAAACAATTATTTCACCATTAACTCCATAATATATATTTAATCGATTTAAAAAGAATTAATCATTTCAATGAACCTAAATCCAAAATTAGTTATAAATGTTCCCTATCATGAAATTGAATCAAACCACTTATATTTCATCATAGATTCTTGATATTGAGAGTACTTGTATAATATTAAGAATCTTTCAATATCTCTCTAATAATTCACATTTTCATATCATGTTTGGATATCTACTACACATGAATAACAATCTATTATTATCATTAACATAACAATGTTATTTTTTGTTCTCTTGTTCACTACTCCACTAGTTATAATAAATATAACCCCCTTGAACACTAGTGATTTACCTTCATGAAATTCAACACTGGGGTCAAAATCTAATTATTTTATTTCTATAGATATTTTATCCCCCAATAAACCAAAAAATTAATATATGAAATAAAATTTAATTTATAAATTCAATCAACATTTTATTTTATAAAATTTTTGGTCCTAAATTAGATTTTAACCAAATAGAAAATTGTTTACTATGAAATGTTTCTTTACTTATCAATGATAACAAAAAACTGACTTTATAAATTATTATTATTTTTTTCATTGTTAATATTAAAACAAATGTTTCAGATATATTTATACAATTACATTAGATCAAATACATTATAGATAGTTAAATTACTTACTTGATGTAGTCAGTGGATGAATAATAGTTAAAAAAGGTCGTACGATATACCATTTCCCACTCCTAATGGATCAAATCAACTAACGAATATGATCCATAAATTTTATCTATTTAGGGAAGGGATGTAAAATTGGGATCAATATTCTCATAGTAATAATCTTGATTTATCATTTTCTAGTTACGTATTGTTCTTATACCACCAAAGTACACTGAAAAAAACCCATACATTCTTGAGATAAATAACATTTCATAGTAGAACCATCCGGAAAATTCTTATTCCTGGTATAATATTTCATTGTGGACATATTTCTTTCAGTTTGATACATATAAAAAAATATACTAGGCCCCTATAATAGCTTTCATACGTGATTATTACTATTTTTTGAGAAAATATTTCTCAACCTTTTAGAATGAAGAATTTTATAAAAGTGGAATAATCAAATCACCTCCACCCTTGTATTATTTGATAGTGACTGATATATTGGTGATGGAGTGGACTCATATAGATAAATGTGATAGTCAATAATTTTAAAATATTTAATTTTGACATCTCTTCTATTGACCCATTTTTATATGCGGTTAGAACAACCATATATAACCTATATATTCTTAAGTATATCTATAAATTGTTTTTTTATCAGCATTTTGAATCACAAAATAAGCACATGGAACTTTTTAGTTAATATGTCCGATAAAATCAGCATGTATATTTGGTTAGATACCCTAATCCATTAAGCCATACTAATATCATATATTATATTTGCTATTCCCCCACATTTATAAGATCTTTAAGAAGCAATTCATATATATTTGTTTCAATGTGAATTATATCTAAATAATGATAGAAAATTGGTTGACCAATAAGGAAAATAAAACATGATGTGTTTCTTACCCAAATTGTAATATGATTCAATTGAAATATTCTTCCTCAATAAATTTCAGATTAACTTTCCCAAAATAAAATATTGAATCTTGAAACTCATTATGTACATTAATTCCTGACATATACTGAGGTGGTTTCTTAGTATTAGTTGTATTTTCTACTTTCAATGATTTTTCCTCTAAGGATGATTCATAAAATAAATAACCTATATACCATGAAAATTAAAGTTTTATAAAATTTAAACCCTCATGATCATATATTCTTCATACAAATTAAAAAATATATATTACATTTCAAACTCTAAAAAGTAATCATTCCATAATCTTGAAAATCATTTATCATCCACATATGTGTAACATGAATTTTAAATGTGTCTTTTCAAGAAGAATTATATGTGCACCCACCATTATTCCCAATATGCAGAAACTCTTTCATTAAAGGTCTCAATTACACATCTATATCATTTCAAAAATCATAAGGCTTATATATAATTATATTTATGAATGTAAATGGATTTTTCATATGCATCCATGGAGTAAGGTTATACATGTGAATGAAAAATATCAGTGTAATATGTAATGTAAGCAACTGTCTAAATGGATTAAAACCTTCACATGATAAAATCACATGAATGTATTAACATTAGATGAAAAATCAGGATATCATTCATCAAATGTATTCCATACTTATCCATCAGTAGGATAATCCAATTCCTCATTACAATTATTTATTTCAATATAATTTCAACATATATTTTTTCATATTTATTTAGATATGAAAAGATTTTAGAGCCCAAGAATCAATGGAAAGTACCACATACATTCTGTAGTACCTAAGATAGTGATCCATCTACATTGGGATCCCATTGAGATGTGTCACATTGTTTGCATATATTTTCTCATGCAGTTTCCTCCTAAAATAGGTTTTCATATATCGGAAAATCTGAAGTAAAATTTTAAGTTCCAATTCAATATATCAAGAAGGAAAATCTCTTGTTTATATGTTTTGGTCTGATGGAGACTCATAGATGTTTATTTTTAAAATGATACAATCAGATCAAGATGTTATCTTCTAAAACTATGTGTACTAATGGTTATCGTCTAGATGATATATTAGTGAATGTTTTTTAATTTTATATGGGTAATTAATGATGATATATATGGGTTCTTGGAAGTTAAATAAAGGGTGACATAAGGTTCTTAGTGGTTAGAAAAAGTCACACATTAGGGTTATTTTCTAATCAATAAGGGGATGCACAAGGGATCGTCATATAGTCATGTATGAAATAATTAATTAATTCTTTGTATGATAGTGGTTGACGTAGAGATACCAACAAGTAACTAGTGGTGGATAAGTAAATTTATGGTTCCCCCACAAATTTCATAAGGTAGTGGAATTGGTTTACTGGATTGGCCATACTATAAAGGTTGTGTGAGACCACTTATACATATTTCATTTGATTTTTGATTTAATATTGGTTGATTTTTCAATAATTATTTTAATATCATATATTCTATTGAAATAAAAAAACAATTTCTTCTCATAGATATTTGACTTAATGTGGGAACCATATTAATTCTTATTTTTCATTATTTTCATTAATTTTCATGTGTCTATTTTTGGTTTCTAAGGGTTTTTTATTTGTTTGAGTGTGAGAAGAGTGTCACTTTGGTGTAGTTATTTAAGGTGTTGTATATCATTCTAAGCTCTAGTGCATTGGGGAAGGGATTATTTATGGTTGGGGAAGTTTGAGAGATTTATTCCATTTTTAAAGATTCTAGTCGTTTTCTTTTGGTAAATCAAGGGTTCTGGTTTCCCAATAAGTGATATCAAATATTGTGAATTCTTTCAAACATACTCAGTTACAAAATCTTTAGGTAAATTTTTTTTCCTTTACACATTTTTAATTTTGTAAGATTCAACAATTTCTAAATTAATAGAATTCTAAGATGGAAAGGTCTAGGTAGAAAAATTAAATGGTAAAAACGTTATCTTCTATTGGGTAAAAATGGAATATTATCTATTTTAGAAGGATCTTGGGGTTTTTTGAATGGAGATAAACTAGAAGAAATAGATAAAATGAAATAGGAAAAGACGGCCGGAAGGAACTTGGATTGATTTGGATTTCATTGGCAAATATATTGCCTATGGGAAATGTAGTCCATAGTAGATCCGATGAAAGATGTTGGATTCGCTAGGTTAAATATTGTAAGAGGTGGTTGGGGGGATGAATTGGGGAATAATATATTAAGATAATCCCTTATGTGATCATATTCCATCATATAATAAAAAAATCATTTATACTTATCACACATTAATATATGATAGAATGAAAGTATACAAGAGACACATCAATTTTACTTGGTTAATCCAAATAGGGATAATTTAGAGGGAGTACAATAAAAATGTACTGAAGTTCCCAAATAAATAAATCAATATTTTTACACTATTAGTAGTGGATTCACTCTCCCCTAGTTTAAAACCATTCACACTTTTGAGAAATGACTGGTCTCTCAACGAAAAACTCCAACTACTCTTCCAAAAGAATCTCCAGATGATATGTGTTAGCTTTGATTTAGTCCAAACAAATATTAGTGTGTCATAAAGATCCTTTTTCATCAATATGATAAATATCAATTTACCATGTCAAATTTTCATTATGAGTAATTACTTCATGAGATAACTCCTTAAAAAACCATCCTTCACAAACCACTCTCTAAAAACTACCTCCTTCACAAATTTTCATATGCACATGATATTTGAAAACTCCCTTATTCTTATATAGACTACATTCCCTTCAAGAACTTTCATCCTTCTTGAACTGTGTTACTTCATGATCTTTATTAATTCATGAACTACCTATCATTCACAAATTTACTAACTTAATTAATTAACTCTACTTGACAATGTTTATAACTTCATGAACTAATTAACTTTTCCAGATGTCTCAAATCACAAAATCCTTCTCTACTTAGTAAACTAATTCATAGAATCCCGTTGTTAATATTTGTTCACTAATTCTACCTGGGTTCTTAATGAAATTATTAGGGGAACTTATAAAGGAAACATTCCATGAAAGACTCTCTAATAAATAAATTACTTTTAATCTGTTTTATATCCTACTTTGTATAGGGTTCACTTTTTAACACTTCCACGCATTTAAAAACAATGTTGGCTTCGTGGAATTACATTATATCTTTCATGGAACTATAACACAAAGAACCTTTATAGATTTTCAAAAACTCTATATGAACATTATTCCATCACAAAATATCCTTTCATTGATATCCTTTATTATCCCACATAAACCTATCCTTCACAGTTTAAAAACTACTTTTTCTGATCTTTATCAATGACTTGATTTTTCATGACCCATCCCATTAGGGCCAACCTGACCAGTGATAAGTTGATCATGACAACCTCAAACCCACATCAAATAGGTTATGGGAAGGAGAACAAAAATGAGTAGGAATATCACACATATGGAAGGAATTATCCTATGGTACCAATATTCACACACACACATTTACAAGATCATACAATGTTGAAATATAAATAAAACTGATACCAATGAATGCATACATCTAAATACCATAATCATAGTATGAAAAAAGTATTAGAAATAACAAGGTCCAAATATAAGCCCACAAAAAACTACAAAGGATTCAAACTTTCTCAAAACAAGGGGACTACTTTCAAACGCCACACTAGTATAAACTATTGTCTATCTTGGCCAAACTAGGCTCTTCCTACTCCTATTCCTCCAATTACACCATCACAAGGCCGATCATTTTCATAAGACATGACATGTGTTAGAAGATCCCATACAGAGGTGAGTATAATGATACTCAGTAAGACACCTTAAAAATAAAAAACATAAATCTTAAGGAGTATTCAACTCATCAATAAACAGTTATGTCAATAAGTTTATGAGACATAACAAAAATAAAATCCCAAATATAATCAAAGGAGAATCCAAATCCCAAAGTTGTATCAAACATTCTACATGCACTAGTATTATACTTGAGGTTTCAAGATGATGTTAGTTTTAGAGAATGAACTCCACAAGACATGCTATCACTGATGGTTCTCATATGAGAGGTTATGCTTCTCAGGCCTAACCAAAGATGCACTCACTGTAACTCTAAATTCCTCTTTATCTAGGTTGGGGATCAAACCCAGTACCACTATGGGATACCAAAAAACCTACTATACCACCTTTATAGATAGGTTATCGATTGCCTATGCATGGGGGTCATACCGATAACATGAACCCTACCCAAAGAAGAAGATCTGATAGAGGATACCGCCCCCAGACTCACAGATGGATACTATGAACTGTATCCAAAGTATAACCTGCATATGGGTTAATAATCCTATACTTTGGACATAATGAAACATTGTACCCTCTTAAGTATGGACCATGGGATAACAATCAACTAAACATGGTATATATTGGAGAGATAAAGGACCTAAACTGGTCATGAAATAAAAGACAATGTGTACCAGGGGTATGTGACTAATGTCGTCTTCCCTGGGTCTTCCCATGTTTCACCTTCTCACATATCATGTAGAACTCCAAATTTACATCATTTATTTTAGAGGAAAATGGTGTATAGAACTCAGTCCACCACTCAATGTTCCACCTACCTATGCTTGTGTACATCTAGCCATTCCCATGTACACCCAGTTGTGCCCGTATACCTTTAGGCATACTCATGTACCTTTCCATGTCCAAGTACAAGGCCACACCCATGTTCTCTGGTCATGCATGTGTAACCTATGGGGTACACACCAAGTCAAAAACCTTGGGTCACATGTAACCCCAACTTCCATAGACAATGAACCCCTTTGAAATGTGTTCTTAAGGGTACAAGTCATGTAACGTAGAATTTTATAGAACCAATGATTCTTTCACATGCCTTCTAACGTCAGCACATTTGCTTCTAGTTCTACTATCGATCATGCCCAAGAAACTCAAATTGATAATTGACTAAGCCTATATGTAGGTGGATGGATTTTGGCCACAAAATATAATCTGGGGAAAACCTCCATCCCACTACATCATCATCATACACCAAACCATGAACTAAAATACTCCAATCTTATCTCATCTCCACTATTATTGTCATGTACCACTTCCATAAAGTCAATCCTAGATCTAAACCCATGATATTGATATGTTGTGATGAAAATAAATTGTGAAATGATCACCTATCGGGTAATCATCAAATCTTTGGTCAAAGAAACACAAAATATAAATGTGAAAAGAATATGGGGGGAGAAATGAGAAAAAAACTTGAGGAAAAAACCTTGGATAAAATTCATATTAGCCTCAATTTATTTCCATTAGGGATGATGGATGAAGATAAACTTAAACAAAAAATAATAATTCCCCAAACCCCAAGTGAATAAGACCACACCCATAAAAACATTATTGATCCATGAATAAAATGGTTAAAATAATTGATTCACATTCTTCATGGGGAAAAGAACATATAATAATAGACCATTTATCTCAAATGAACTACCTTGGGTTAGGATCAATCACTAATGAATAACGAATCTGTGTTGTCATCACTAGTGGGATAATAGAACAATATTGGAAAAAATGATTTGTGATCTCTTGTTGTTCGTGAAGATCTCTTCAAACATTCTCCTTATTAATCCTAGGGTTATGCGGCAAGCCATAGGTATTTGGAATAATATAATTTAAATAGCGGTGGCTAGGTCTCTTCATTAAAATTCAAAGAAAAGAATAATATATTTATTTTATTATTTTTGTCTATGATAACACTTAATTAAAACACCTAAAACCGATAAATATTATTTCAAGCCTTAGGTAAAACCCATGATACAGACTCAATAACGGTCTCATATTTCTTATTTGAGTCCTCATTAAGGAGTTATTACTTTATTTTACAAAAAATTTGTGTGCATGATATAATATTTTTAATATTTATATAATATCAATACCAAGCCTCTCTTGTCCTCAAAGCCTCACGAAATCTTAGCACCTAGTTCCAAAAAATATTATTAAATATATTCCATCCTCTAGATTGAATGTTACTTGACGACCATCGTGAAAGTGATTTGGAATGGCATAACTCATATTTCTTGGCCTGTTACTACCCTTTGGATGGATTTCACCTGTTCCCTTAATGATCTCAACTTTTTCATCATGCATGTTTATCGCGAAGAGAACATGGTTGCAGATGGCCTGGACAACATGGCTTTAAATAAAGATATTAACTGGTTTGAATACCTTCCTGCTGATCTTATTCCCTTACATGATAAAGATTAGAATATTATTATGTATTTCAGACTCCTGTAATCCATCCATTTTTTATATAATAATTGTGCTTTGGTTTCCTTTTAAAACTAATTACATGGAAATAAATCAAACTCTACCCACCTTAGAATTTTTTATCTCAAAAATTTAAATAAACTTCGCAAAAAGATGTTAGTAGTGTGCTCGTATATGGGAATCCAACTCCTAGGTTCTCTCCTGAAGATTCTCATACTTCCACTAGAGACAAACCTAGGGAATAAATCTCACAAAAAGGATTCTCTCTTACTGATCCTCTATTTCCACTGAGTATTTAGTAATGGTATCTCCATCCTCAATTTCCATCTTTCCCGAGTTGATAACATGTGACAGGTAAGGCACATATCTCCTTAAATGGAAACATGGAAGATGTTATGTACTCATTCTAAATTTTTTAGTAGGGAAAAGTGGTACACGACCTCACTGACGTTATTTATTATTAAAAAATGTCCAATGAATATCAAATATTAATTTATTCCCCCAAAAAATATCCATAATCCATGATGAGGTGAGGCTCTTTGGAACACATTGTCTCCCTCTACATTCTCTAAAGACCTCCTTCATCAGTCCATGTAAGAATTATAATGGATCTGTGAAGTATTCATATTCTCTTGGATGACCCTAACCTTCTATTTCATAGATTTCACCTACTCTAGTCTGATAATCACATACTTTTATAGATTATTCCAAAATAGTGGTGACCTAAAGGATTTCCCATATAAAACCCTGAATGGGGCCATATCGATAGTCTAATGGTTGTTGTTATTGTATGAAAACTATAAAAGGGAAGTTTATCCTTCAAAATATGGCCAAATTCTAACATGAAAGCTTGATGCATGTCATAAAGGACTGGAATTGTCTGCTCAGTCTGACCATTAGTCTGGTGATGAAACACTATGCTCAAACAAAACTATGTCTCAAAGGCCTCTGAAAATACACTCCATAATCGTGATAAGAAGAGATCATCATAGTATGAAATAATCATAAATGGAACTCCATGAGGCTAGACTTTCTCATTTATGTAAAGGTGTCCTAGGATATCTACTAAACCCTACTATCATATAGCTTAGAAGTGGGATGAATTGGTGATTCGATCTACGATCACCTAGATAGAATCATGTGATCTATACATTCATGTTAGAATTTTCATGATGTCCATATATATATCATCCCACTTCCACTCTGGTACCTTAATGGGTTGATCTAAACCTGCTGGAACTTGGTACATAGTCTTCACTTAGTGATAAGTGATACATTGAGAGATAAAATTTGCAAAATAAATCTTCATAAATAGCCACCATAACTAGCATCAAATTTCATAGTATATATTTTCCATACATGGATGTACCAACAAGGGGTAAATATGAAAATATCTTATAAACTACTGACTCAACATCATTAGTACCATCGTTCACCCTATAAAAAGGATGATTTTCTCCGCAAATTCACAAAATCCATCAGGGGCATGTATAGTGGATACATGAGCATGCAAGGTCTCATAGTCAGTATCTTAATGCTGAGGCTCCCTAACATGTTGTAGAATCAATGGGGTAGAAACCATCGACAAGAGGTATGTTGAATCATCTTCATCCTCTAGGGAAAACCAAAATGGGGATAACTACTCTAACACCTCAACCAATAATTGATATAAATATTTCCTATTGAGAGTATTAACCACTATGTTCCCCTTCCCATGGGTATAGACTATCTCGGAATCATAATCTAGGAGGAACTATATCCATCACCTCTATCTAATGTTAATATCTTTTTGAGAGAATATAAACCTGATACTCTTATAGTAAGAATAGATGATAAACTGCTCACCAATAAGGTTATGTCACCACATATTCATGGTCAAGAAAACCACTACTTTCTCAAGATCCTGAGTCACATAGTTCTTCTCATATATAATCAATAGTTGAGACCCATAAGAAATCACTTATTACCTCATAATTAGAACACAACTAATTATAATCTATATTTTATCACAAAACAATAAATACTCAACACCCTAATTTGAAAATCCCAACATGGGAGTGCTCATCAACCTCTTAAAAAACTCTGGAAAATCATACCAACATCTCTTTATCCAAATAAAATGATTCCCCTTCCAAGTAAAAGTATTCAAAGGTGATAATATCCTAGTGAAATTATGCACAAATATACTATAGTAGCCTGTAAACCCAAGGAAGATATACACATCTGTCACACTCTTGGGTGGATCCCAAGATAACAATTCATTAACCTTTATTGGGTCCACTGCTATACCTTATTCTAAGACGAAATGTCATAGAAATTGGACCTATTTAATCTAGAACCAACACTTCAAGAGCTTCCCATAAAGATAGTGATCCTAGAGTATAACCATGACCACCCCCAAGTGTCTCATGTGTTCCTCCTCAGATTCCAAGTACACTAATTTATCATCAATGAAGACCACCACAAACTAATATAAAAAAGGAAGAAGTATTTGGTTCATGATTCCAATTAACAATTATTATTAATTATTTATTCTAGAAGGAATAACCAAGTACTCATAATGATCATAAATTCATAAAAATTCTATCTTTAGTATATCCACATCGCATACTCAAAGCTGGTGATAGCCTAATCTGAGGTAAATCTTTGAGAACCATCTCTCCCCTCTCACGTGGTTGAAGATATCATCAACCCTTAGAATTGGACACCTATTCTTCATTGTCACATAGTTCTATAATTCAACATCCAGACATAACCTCAATCTCATGTGCACCTTCTTAGTGAACAACAATAGGGCCACCCAGGGTGACACAGTAGGTTTGATAAAAACCTTCCTCTGTATGTCCTCCCACAACACCCTCAGTGCACAATGCTCATAAGGTTTCATCTGATATGCAATAACAGATTTTGTAGAATTCCCTGGCTATAAGTAAATTTAGAAGTCTGTCTCTTGGTGGAGAGTCAATCCCTTCACATCCTTAGAGAATGCATCCTCACATTCTTCCACCACTATAAGAAATATAGATCCCATAGAATCTATTTCTCTAATGGTAATACTACAAAACTAGTGAGTAATTGGATACATCATCCTATGTATGATCCTATACTATTCTTCTTGGGTTTTATTCTCACCCACGAATGAAAACCTTGTCCCACCACCATGGATAAACAACATCCTCCACCTAAAATAGTAAAAATTTCTATGAACTATTGATATCCAGTCTATATATAAGATAACATTCCAAGGCCTCATTGTAGCCAAAAAGAGTTAAAATAAGAATTTGTCACTTATAAGAGTCATATCACACCATCAATAGAAGTTTGTGATCAACAAATCACCTTTGGTAAGAGTCTCTGTGAATAAGGTTCATGCCAAGGTCTCAACCGGAATCTCTAAGTCTCAATCTAGAAAAGTGGAATGAAAATATTAGCTCACACTTGTGTCTATAAATACTACAACTAAATTATAGAATACCTAGATTATACCTCTAATCATGTTGGGAGACACAAGGTCATAAGTCTCCATAACCTATAGTGGTTATCATCCCTACCCAGCAGATCCCTGATCCTGGAATGGGCCACATGGGGGTGGTGGTGTAAATAGTTTAAAACACATTCCACCTCTTGCAATTCTACATGCCCCTTTTCTATGTCCACCACTATCTGAACCTCCCTAATCTTACTACTATCTATACCTAAGTGGTCTATCGACTACCTTTCAATTAAATACCATGTGGGTCCGAGAATTCCTAGAAATATGTCTCTGACCATCGCATGAGAAACTCTACCTCTTGATAGGCTGACTAGAATCATTCTGATAGCCTTATACCATAGACCATATTTCATAGGATTTTCTTATAAAGCCTCTCTCATTCCTAGATCCTTATGACTGTTATTAGATACCAGTGGTTGAGGTCTCAGATCCTTTGTTCCCACTACTTTCACCCACTATTGGAGTATGCTTTTCGAAGAATTTTTCCACCCCTAAAGCCCGATAAATCACTCCAGCATAGGTGGTAATGAAAATAGATACCACTAAATACATGATATATCATAATAGGCCTTTCTCAAAGGTCTTTTCCATGAAGAATTAATCTTGATCCATCTCTAGAGAGTATCTTGAGAGGTCAGTGAACCGTGATGAATACTTTTCCATGGCAATACTATCGTACTGTAAATATAAAAGCTCTTGTATAGGAACTAATTTCAACATAGATATATAGAACTCCTCCTTGGAGAGATTCCCAAAATATGACCACGATAGTATTGTCTCATTATGTGAATCATTAACTAGAATCCAATATCACCCATTAGATCCATAAATAAGACTCACTATTAGGACCACCATCTGATCTATAGGTGTCCTCACAAGGTGGAAAACTTATGACAATACCTCTATCTAGTCCTTAGTTTCCTAGGGGTCTGTTTTTACTTTAAACCTAGGAGGTTATTGTTACTAAAATTCATGGAGTGTGATCATCTTGTATACATAATCGATGGGTACTTCTAGTGCATCTAGATTCTCAATGGGTGGGGGGAAAACGAGAAAACTACCTAGAGGTACCACCTCCAGTATACTACCCTATACCGAAGCCTCGTCACTCATTAGATCATCCTAAAAATCCTATTATGGAATTACAGATGGAAATAATCATAGAGTAATACTAAAATAAACAAGAAACGCCATAGTAAATGAGTATATATGGAGAGATGACTCTAGAAGGACATGGAAACCACAACCCATTCTTATAATATGCATTAACCAATGTTCCCTGGAAACCAGTTTCAATATTTACTAATCAACAAGAAGGTCATAAGAGTCTTGATGAATGGACACATAAACTTCCATACCAGCATTGGAGTCCCTAGCTAGAAAGATAAACTTGAAACACTTTAACATTATTTCCACAAGTCCCAAACCTGACCTCATAGGTAGAAAAAACAAAAAAATCCAGTCCTAATGTAGAACAATCCTCTGATACCACTCTATCACGACACTCTTCTCCAAGACCATCTAAGATCATGGTAAACCAAATGTGACAACCCTAAGCCACATTATAATAGGCTAGGGGATGGTGAACAACACTGACAAGTCCTATCATACATATGGGATGCATTAGTGTAAGGTACCTGTACACAACATACACCTCTAATCCCACACTATGCTAAAATATAAATACAACTAATACTAATTCAACCGTATATATAAATTCAAAAATCACAATATGAAAAAAGGACTACAAACCCTAGGGATAAATACAAGCTCGCCAAAAACTGTAAAGGAGTCTAACCTTTTAATAAAGAGGGGAATAATATCAAATTAAACACCAATATTTTCACAATCCGACCCAGTCGGTCCCAAGTTGCAACTCCCAAAGCCTGTCTCAAATAGGCCAGGGGATGGAGACTAGCACTAAGTATCCATGTCACACAAATGATGGGAATTTGACTAATATTCATGTACACATGAACCCACAAAAACCTCAATGCAATGTGTGAAGATATAAATATCTAGAAAATAAAATTCATGGATATATATATCCCAAACAATAGTAAAATAAATATATTGAAAGCGTAAAAATGTAAAAACATATGCACACCAAAGTAAAATTATAAAACCATCCAACCTTCTCATAAGGAGGGGATTTTAGTCAAAAGGATCTAATGAAAATATCCTCAGACCCGCTTTTGTGAACACCTCAGTCTTTCTATCTCACTAAGCTCTTCGTACCTCTAGTCCCTTGGGAACTCCTTTGAAAGGTGTACAGTCTGTATAAGACACAACATGTGTGGGAAAATCCTATGAATGGTTGAGAATAACAATACTCAGTAGGCACCCCAAAACCCTAAAATAAAAGGGATAAACTCAAAGATAATAGTATGTTTGACATTTCCAGAGTAAACCCAATTGAGAGAGAAACACCATCACAAACCATCCTTAGCTAGACATGACTAATCAACTTAGTTCATAAGGGGTATCAGACAAAACATGTGAAAATATCGTAATAACACCCAGAATCACCCAAATATACTCATCTAGGACTCTATTTATCATGAGGTTCTAACCACATATCTAGCTACAAGATTATACTTGAGGATCCAAAGGCAACTCACAATAAGTCTAACATGCTCCACTAGCTCAGCCATCCTAGATGGAACCTGTCTGATAGATACACTCTATTGGGAACATCTTTACCATTACAAATGGTAAAATCTTGAGAAACTATTCCATTAGGAACCACACACTTGGCCAAACTCTAACGCTTAGAACTATAGGTCCTTCTATAGGTAACCAGTGCCCAATGAAAGCTAAGAGAAACCCAAGTAGAAAGGTCCTCTCATAACCTCTTCACATGGTTGAGTGGGAATAGGTCCAAATTATGCACCACGTGAATCCTCTCAAATGATAGATAATTGAGGTACTCACACCTTTCCACTACCCTAAATTTGAGGTAGTGTTACTTCCTAACTAACCTGCAAAACCTCTATTGGTCCTACATAGAGTGGCCCACACCTCTATCTGTCGAGGGAGAACTAACTTCTAACCAGGTATCACACATAACTAGTAGAGGGGCCCACTCCTTGTGACTACGCTCTACAACCAAGGGAGACCGGACTCCAACGGAGTAATTTATCTCCATACCTACTCAAAAAATGGGGGAGTTAACCTTTGTAAATAGCGGAGTCGCACATAGATATGGTAGAGGAGTGAAACATCGCATATAAAGACCTACACCCTGAAACAACATGGGAGTACCACTCAATAGATATGGTACTTGGACCCTGTAATGACATGGGAGTACCACTCTGTAGCTAGAGAACCCACGCCCTGGTACAATAGTAGAGCACCACTCAATTAGTTTGATCACTATAGGGGTACCGAACCTTGACACAGTATGGGTGTATTAACTCCAGTCTAGAGTAATTTCACCTTGGTATGATAGGGGTGTACCAACTCTACCGGGACAATACATGTGGAGGAAACACACCTTATAATGATAGTTACAACTTCAAGGATAGGGAACCCGCATTCTGACACGGTAGGGGAGTATCCACTCTATCTATACGTAAAATATCGAGGAACCACACCCTAACAAGATAGGGGAGTATCAAGTCCACAAATAGAGGACTCACACCCTCATTCAATAGAGAAGTACCTACTCTATCTGGACAATGAGTATGGAGGGCCCGCACCATGACACGGTAGGGGAGAACTGTCTCCAACTACATGAATGATATGGGGAACCCGTTCCCTAGTCCATTAGGGGAGTATCAACCTCAGAAGAACTACCCACTGGGTAGAGAATCTACACCCATGATGTGGGGAGTTCCATATCTACAAAAGAAGAGAGGTCATGGAAATCTACGACCTGATACAATAGGAGAGTACTAGTCCCAACATCTCTCTATAAGAACAAAAAAATATCTAAAATCGGTCAAGTGCTGCTGAAAAGAACATCACAATCATCATTCCTCACATCACAAAACTACCACAGGTAGGGGACGCATGCCCATATACAATAGGGGAGAACCACTCCACTGACCAAAAGAGTCAAGGTGACCCACATCCTAAGTGATAGGAAACGTTACCGACCCCAAAGTCTACCTAGTGATACACCCTGATCTCTAAATGAGGTTATAAACCACTACTACAACATCATTCTCAAAACTTACAACATCATATCTCAAAGGCCAAAATAGTGGCCAGAATTACATTCTATATGGAAAACCTCTCATTATGGGATAATTTCAAGCATAAAAATGAGTTTCGAAGAAGGATATATGCAATGAGGAATATCTCAAGAAAGTATATGGTGTGAACTGGTGTCCACACGATGTGTGAACCCACCTAATCACCTACCAGTGTCCTCTTCATGCATGGATTGGCTGGCCATGTGGCATACATGGCATGTACGAGTTGTACGCAGTGTTTCCTACTTCACCCTAGCCCTCAGGCCTTGTATTCCCTCAAACTACTTGGCTATCCATGTATCATACACAACCTGCACCCCAGGTACATAGTGTTTCCCAATGACCCAACCACTTGGCCATTCACTTGTTTATGCTCATTTCTATAACCCCGTTTCCATGTAATTTAGCCATATAGTTCTACATGGCCATTTCCCCAAAAAAATCATCCCCTGGACATGTCCCATAGCCACACGATCTAGGGCCCCACATAGAATTTAACTATGATACATGAAATTTGGTCCCCAAAAGTCATCTTAAACAAACACAAAGAATACACAACATATTCCACTGATTTATACGTCATGTAAGGAGGAATTTAGATGGGAATTTCACTATGAGTCATAATATTCACCCCAATTTTCCCAAAAACCTATAGATCAACCTAGATGTCATATCTAGAAATCTTAATAGTGATATGAAACCTTAAAGTAATGTATAAAAAATGGGATCAAGACTAAAACTCAAATCCACCTACCTCATGGTGAAACACTGAATCTTCATGTCCAAAACGACGTCCAGATCTTGCTGATCATCGATCTAATGTTGACTAGATTTAGAAATGGGGATAAATTGAACCTATTTACCTTGATTGGGCATCAGTTATATTTTTATCCAAAGGGGGAAGTGGTATTTTTTTCCTATCCTATGTGTCGTGCACACAAAAGTGGTGGTGTTTGGGTAATTGGTTTCAATTTAATTAATCATCTAACTCCCATTTAAAAACCCACTGTCAACTTGCCTTTGGTGTAATAGTACATGCCAAAAAAAATTATATCATGCCTAGGGTAAATATGACATTATGAGCTCAAAAGTAACCTCATATTTCTAATTTGAGACTCTTCTCAGGAGTTATTCCACATTTGAAGAGAAACTGTGCATGCCTGATAAAATATATTTAAATTTTTTAATATCACCACATTGGGGATCTCTGAGCCATGAAATCCCACATCAACTCAGTACCAAGCATCCAAAATATTTTTAGAAATATTTCAAAGTATTATAGGTAAAAACTCGATTCATTACATTCTCCCCACCTTAAATATTTTTATATAGAAAAAGTGAAGGCCTATGAATAAGTGAAAGAAACCGAGATCTCCACTAAAATACTTATGACAAAGAGCTCACTAATAGTTCTCGTTCCAATTACAAGCATGAAATCAGAGGAACCACCAAGGCCAAACCATACTCATATCTATCTCCAACTAAGTCGACATCATGAAAAAATTTTCACTTGTATTCTCATTTGAGACAGGTGGAAAACACCAAGTACCATAATACATATCCAGTTATAAGGTTTAGTAGTACACCACCTTACTAACTTGCATAGATATCGATGTAACCCCAAATTTCACATCCACCCCTGGATGAACTTCCATAAGACTTCCTCACGCATCTTGAATACCATGTTAATTCAGAGTACACAAGGGTATCAATGAATAATATAGGGATGCTCAAGTGTAAACACTGGGTATTACTAGGCCCTTCGACCACAATCCTCCAAATGTAACATATCTCACCAAACTAGAAACACCTCAACACCAAATAGTGGGATTCAACCTGAGTATGGATGGTAGGAAACTGGTCCACACTTCTAAAACATCACAGGATCAAACTCTCCCTCTATTTAGTGGCTCTATGTAAGGTAATCCCTTCACTTGGGATTCCAAGAATAAAGGGAAAGCATAAAATATTCACTATAAATGCTAGGACCTATATCAACACTCCACTTCAAAACCTTTACTTGATCACATAAGTATAAGGATCTCATCCACCACATCTCAACACTGTCATATTGGTCATTGATGACTCACCCACATAGTTTTGATCATGTCCAAAAAAATGAATCTCAGTGGGGAAAGCTCCCCTCTTCCTCATGAGTCCAAATCTATATCAAAAATAGAAACATAGGGTTATACTAATGGCCCATGATACATTGGTTAAACCCTGACCAAGAAATAAAAATAAAAGGCTACCTCATGATCATATCTACCAGTTACCACTACCGAATGAGAAAGGGTGCAGAGTGTGCCACTATTTTTCCACATGGCTTCTAGGTCAATGGCCTCTACAACCTGTATCTATCCTCTCCCTATCCTATAGCTTCAAGATCCTAGAAAAAACTACCTAGGGTAGTGATAGAAACACCTGAAACTGACTTCCACCTCTTGTTTCTCTATCCACTCCTCTTCCACATCAATTATCATGAAGAACTCCCTTCTCTAAACACTACCTCTACCAAGGAAGTATGGTGACAAAATCCCTCTTAGAAGCATATTGGTTCAGAAAATTTCTATCAATATGTTCATGGTTGTTTGAAGAATAACACTGCCTCTCCTATGACTGACCAAATCCCCGACACGGTTCCTACGCTACAGGACCATGTGTCTAGGTCTGTACATGGGTTTTCCTCTTGTGTCGTGATCCTATCATCTAATATCTTCAAACTACTGCAGATGACTCTGCCTTGGACCACTACTATGAGTTAAATCTTCCCATCCCTCTACCAAGAATCTATATACTACCAGAGATTAGTCTAGTACCCCTATATAGGATGGGAGGAACAAGGAGACCACACTTTCTCAGACGTCTCTGAAGGGGCCTTTCTTAATAGTCTGATCTCTAAAAAACAAGCTGTAAAGTCAAAAGTTTCCTTATTACTTTTTCATTTCTTAATGTTTTGGTAATCAAAAACACATTTCATTTAACAATATTTTCTTTCTATAAGATTCATTAATGGAACTTTATGTAAGTTCTAATATATTTATACTAATTCACCTTAATTTATTTTCTGCTAGTTTTTAGCTAAGTCTAATATATATTATCTTAAAACTAATTAGATTCTATAATCTTTAAAAATCATTTTAATACTAAAAAAAAGGATAAAATGTTTCTTAGAATCTGATTCTCACATTTCATTGAATCCATTTCACTATGTTTCTAAATTATGAATCACTCAGATTGTTGAACCTGATTCACCATGTTTCTCAATTCTGATTCTCTCAGAATCATGAATCTGATTCTCACCTTTCCTTAATTATGATTCACCAAATTTTTTGAATATGATTCTCTAAGAATTGTGAATCTGATTCTCATAGTTTTGCGAATCTGATTCAAATGCTTTCTCAATTCTGATTCTTAATATTTTTAGAATCTAATTCTTAGTGTCACTAAAATCCAATTTTTCATTATCTTAATAATTTTATTTATTATATAGATCATTATTTACGCTTTTTTAGTTATACTTTTAATAGATTTATTTATTATTATTGAAAAGATAATGCTTCTTAGAATATTTTTTTCTTATAGAAAATGATTTCATCTAATTAGTTATTTTATGAATGTTGTATGTGATAGTTGTACATTTCCTACAAAAAGTTCAAGAAAAATATGACAGTTGGAGGAAAATTAGACTATTAGAGATATCACCTATAAATACTCTATCATTTGGATGATCTTAAACACATATAAAGCATTTGAGTTCGAGGAATGAGAGTGATCTTCCAGAATTACATTGTGTGAAATCCTTAAAGTGATCAAGTTGTGAACAACTTGTTCAACATACACAAAAACTTCAACAATATTAGTTTTCCTTTGTGAAAAACCAATCGTTGGTGATTACGATTAAGGGATTCCATGATGGAGGAATAAATAGGTGATTATTACTTGATTATTTGAGGGTTTCTCACTGAAAGAAAACAGAGGTACTAATTACCTACTTAATCGAGGGCCTGTAGGGATAGCAAGACAAAAGTTGCATTTGATATTTCATGGATCAAGGAATTACCTTGATGTGGAATATACATACTTTCTTGAAAGTAAAAAAACAAGGGACCTTTATCCATGATATTTTGATACCCTACTCATTGGGTTAAAATTATTGTACTCTTTTACATGTACTTTAAATTTCTACTGCAAGTTGTTAAAAATAGAAGTGTTTCTTATACTTTCACTTTTTTAATAACCATAATATAATATTCTATATGCTTTAATATAGAATCATATTTCATTATACCGATTTTATTATTTCATTATGAATCTTTATCCAACCTCGGGTGATTTTTATTAACCTTATGAAATAGGGTTCAATGAATCTAATTTGTTTAAGTTTGTTAAAAAAATATATCCTTAAGGATAAAAATAAATTTTCTTAAAACTTACAACGAACCCCCTATTGTATATGAGAATCTTCATACATATTTCAATTCTACAATTGGTATTAGAGTGGGTCTCTGAGATATTGATACCTACACTTGGTTTGAAATGCATCTTTTCATAGATCAGTTTACTTAATAATTATTTACTTCTACAAGTTGTTTTAAAAACTTTTTGTTTGTAAATATTTTCTACACTAAATAGTGTTGTGGAAAGAGGAATTTTTGTATCATTATAAAATAGTAGGAATGAATGTCAGATCCATAGTCAATATGAACCTACAATACCGCATTTCTTTGATGAGAATGATTATGAATACTCAAGAGACAGAATGAAGACTTTTGTTATTAATACTGGTGTTGAAAATTTTGTAATGCTCACTAGAGATTACAGAATTCCTGAAAATGAAGTTAGAACTTTTAATAATAAAGATAATAAATAATATCATCTAAACTATTAGGTACATAATAATTTACTTTATTCTATGACCTGGAATACATACATCTAGATATCGACTTGCGAAGTAGATAACAACATATGGAAGAAGCTGGAGATTACACATGTTGGTACTTCTAATGTTACTCAAACTAGAAGATCTATGTTTATATTAGATTATCATGGTATTGATTTTTCCTATAGAAAACCTATAGTTAATGTTCAACAATTTTTTATGAATATTATAAATAGTATACATTAAATGGGATAAAAAGGGCAAGATGATGAGATTATTTTAGATAATATTATAGACATCAATCCCAATGAATGGGAATCAAAGAGAATTGCTATTGATGATTCGAGGAAAGTTACAATCGTAAATCCTGATGAGTTATTTGTAACTCTATTCCAACATGATAACAGATTAAAGAGAGATGTTTAGAATATAAAAAATAATAATGGGGGTGTTTGTATTACTACTACTTAAAATCTGTCAAAACCCAAAACTCTTGAGAAATTTGTTAATTCCAAAAAGTCTATGAATGTTTTTATTAGGTAAAATTCAATAGATAATGATCACTAATTAATGAGTTATCCAATCCTTCTCTAAGGATGAACAAGATTTTTAGGAATAAGGATTTTAAATAGAGATATAAGAAAAAGGACAAAAAAGGTAAGAAAGACTCTAAAGTCACATACTACGAGTGTAAGAAAGCAGGACACGCCAGACCTAATTGTCCAAGGATTAAATGAAAATATAGGAAAGATAGAAATTCTGAGAGGAATTAAAAAATATATCTCAATACTAATGGAAATAAAGTGTTGAAGGCAAATGATTCTTCGAGTGCATGTGGTGGAGAATCATCTGATGAATCTTCAGATAATGAATCTTCTAGACATAAGAATATTGGTCTTATTTCTATAATACCCTTTCAAAATCAATGTTTCATGGAAAAGGTACACACTACTGAATACTTAACCAATATTTCTTTTAATGAAAACTATCTTATTGATAATGGATATATTTCTTCGTATGAAGAATCTTCCATAGTATATGATACTTTACCTTATTTTGAAGAAGTTTCTATACTTTCCACCTAGCTTGAAAATGAAAATAGTAAGATAAGAAAAGAAACTTGATACAGAAAATTATAGAATAAATGTTTTAACAAAAGAAGTATCAGTTATTTTCAAATATCTTGATGAAAAATCTTTTGGAATTGTTTCTAATTCAAAAAAAAATTGATAAATTAAATTCTGAAAAGTATATACATTCTAAGAATCATGAAAATGTTATTTATGAGAAAAATGATTTAGAGAAAAGAATCTAATTTTATAATTAATTCTTATGAGGATTAGAATTTAGTCATTAGAATAAAATATGAAATATTTTCTCTTAAGAAAATTTTATCAAACATTACTATCACTAAGAAAGAATTTGATAAAATGTATAAACAAATTCATTCTCTAAAGAATAGTTTTGGAATTGGTTATTCTCACTAAAAACCTATTTTTAGTCACAATTATTTTTTTCGACAAAGTTACCCATTCTGACATAAGTGTCAATGTGGTGGAAAATGGGAAATTTGTTTTTTTTAAACAAAATATGATTTGTAGGTTTTCATAAAGCTCATTTTTCTAAATAGATATGGATTCCTAAAATTTTATTTTCATACAATTTCAGATCCAAGAATGTTTGGATTATGAAATCTATTTGTTTTATTTTTAGGAAAACAAAGGATGTAACGACAACAATACATGGTACATGGATAGTGGATGTTCCCAGAACATGGATGGTAACAAAATCTTCTTAAAAAAGATTATTAAGATTAAAGGAGGAAGAGTCACTTATGTAGATAATTCACAAAGATAAATTGTTGGTATAAGTAAACTTGTTTTCTTGGAAAAGCCTTAATTTCAAATTTTTTATTTAAAAAAGGTCTTAAGAACAATGTTATATGAATAATTCAATTATTTTATGAAGGTTACCTTTTGAATTTTAGTAATGATAAATTCTTAGTACACAATTCCAAGGATGAGTTCATTATTTATTCCCATCATCATGAGAATGTTTATACACTTAACATAGAAGACCTTATGATCCAAGAATTACCTTCCTTTAGTTCAATGGAAGATAAATCTTGGTCATGAAATAAAAGTTTAGGAAAATATAACCTTAGTAACTTATGTAAATTATCTAACAAAGGAATTTTAATGTATCTATCAGATCTTAGATTTGATTCTTCAAAGGTCTATGACCCTTGTTAATATACAAACCAACATATATATAGATTTAAGTCTATAAATGAAGTCAAAAATTCTAATACACTACAATTGGTGCCCATGGACTTTTTTGGTCCTATAAAAATTGGATGAATTGGAAAAAAATAGTACATATTGCTTTAGTTAATGATTACACAAGATTTACATGGGCTTATTTAATAGAAAATAAATCTGAAGAACTTTCTTATTTCAAATCCTCTTCAGCCAAAGTTAAAAATGAGAAAAACCTTTCATTGATAAATATTCATAGTGATCATGGTGAAGAATTTGAAAATTAGGATTTAAAACTTTTTGTAGTCAGAAAGGTATTACTCATAACTTCTCAACTATAAAAACTGCTAAAAAATGGTGTTTTGGAAAGAAAAAATCAAATTCTTCACGAGATAGTAAGAACCATGTTGAGTGAATACTTAATTTCTAAAATTTTTTGCGATGAAGCTCTGAGTACTGATTCTTATACTATAAATCATGTTTCAATTAGGACATTTTTTAATAAAACACCTTATGAGTTTTGGACAATCCAGAAACCAAAAGTTTCATCTTCAATGTATTTGGATACAAAGTATTCATTCAGAATAAAAAAGATAACATTCAAAAATTCACACCCAAATCCAATGAAGTTATTTTCATATGCTGTTACATTTCCTCTTAGGCTCATAGAGTTTTCAAAAAATATTCTTGTACTGTTGAGGAAATAGTACATGTTAAATTGGATGAACCTTATCCCATTGTTTTGAAACAACCTCAGCCTATATCTTCAAATGTGTTTTAAAAAATTGATTATAAATATTTGATAGAATACTCTTCTAATAATAATAATATTAAAGAAAATATTTTTTAAGTATTTACTACAAAATAATTTCTACCCTATGTTGATGAACATGTTTTACAAAACCCAAGTCAGTTGTTTCTAAGGAATCATCCCAGTGATAGTATGATTGGTGATGTAAATTATCTGGTAAGGACTAGAAATTATTTAATAGATGAATTAGAGCATCTATAATTTCTTTCCCAATTTGAACCCAAAAGTCTTGCTGAGGCTTTGAGTGATGAATATTGGATTAAATCTATGTAAGATGAATTAAATTAATTCAATAGGAACAAAGTCTAGAACTTGGTTGAAAGACCGAAAGAAACTTCTATAATTTGAGTAAAGTGGGTCTTCATAAATAAATGTGATAAAAATGGAATTATTTTTAGAAATAAAAAAATACTAGTTTCTAAAGCCTATCCCAATAGAAAAACGGAATGTAAGTTGTTTCAGGCTCAATTTTGATTATTCACGAATAGTCTTATAAAAAGAAAAAGAAGAATATAACCAAGAAAAAGAAAGAGATGATGAGATACAAGAAACTAATAATACTTATAGAGATATTCAATCTGACAAGCTCTCAATAAGAACTTCTCAAGCCTCATCCTCTAAACCTTCCTTAGAATATAAAACATTCCAAAAATCTAATAGTAAAAAAGACAATGATGTTGATACTGAAGTGCATAAAATTCCATTAGATGATGATATTGATGGTGATGATAATGGTAAAAAAAGTGATGATGGAAATGATGGTGCTGATAGTAATAAAAATAATGACAATGATGAAAAAATCAGTCAAGTTTTAATGAAATAAAAATAATTGAAAGATCAGCTAAATTAGAATCTAGTAAAGATAAAGGTATGAAATTAGAAGTTGGAACATATAAATAGAATGCTTCAGAATCCAATAACTCCTCATCCTCCTTAGTAGAAGACTTTTTCATTTCATCCTTGATGATTTTAGTAAATTCCATTCCATACTTCCCAAACATTGAGTCAAGGTGTCAACTTATTCAATAATTTGTATAACAGAAATTAGAGTCATTAACCCATTTCATGGAGAAGCTGATAAATCTTGAAGCCTAATTCACAACCTTTGTGATAAAGTATGATAATCATAGAAAATCCTATAAAGAGATGACAAAGTAGACAAACTAGATCAATATTGATATTAAGGTTGTTGACTATATGTTAGAATCCATCAAGAATGATTTCATGGAATCAGAAGACTCCCTCAAAAAACATTCAATCATTTTTTCAGAGAATATGAAGGAAGATTAAGGAATTCAACCCCAAGAAGATAAATATTTGTATGTAAAACTTAATTCTCTCACAGCTGAGGTTAAAGGGGTGAACACTTACAAAGATGAGGTGGTCGAAAAACATATGTCCTAGGACGAAATGATTAATATATAGGAAGAAAATATTCCGAATCTTGAGAAGAAGAATCTGAATTTGGAAGAGCTCCTAGAAAACTTTCAAGATTACCACAAAGAGTTGATGAAATTTAACGATATGGTCAAAAAATTAATGCTGAAGAAGGATTTATTTTTCTTGTATTTCTGATCATTTTTTTTGTAAAAACATTTTCAATATCAAAATATTATTATTATTTATTTTTTAAAGTTTATTTCTTAATATTTTAGGTACATTACATTTCCTATATTTCTTTTTTTAAATCAAAAATGGGGAGAATGTTCTAAAAATAATATTAGTATAATGAGGAGAATGTATATGTATGGGGGAGAATGATTAAAGAAAAAAATACTTAAGTAAGGGGGGAGATATTTCTTTAAGAAAGGAAGAAAAATACATAAAGACAAGAATATGATCCTTATGGGATTTCATAACCTAAGGGGGAGTTAGTCATATTCATTTTCAATCATATATTTAGGGGAGATAAGTATTTAATTTTAAGTCTAAAAATATAATATTTTGGTCTTAATATTCTTTTCATAAAAAGTTGTTTGTGATTTCCAAATAGGGGGAGATTGATGAGTCAAAAGTTTCCTTATGACTTTTTCATTTCTTTATGTTTTGGAAATCAAAAACACATTTCCTTTAACAATATTTTCATTCTATATGTTTTATTTAAGTAACTTTATGTATGTTCGAATATAATTAGACTTATCCCCCTTAATGTATTTTGTGCTACTTTTTAGCTAAGCCTGACATAGTTTAACTTTAGACCGATTAGATTATATAATATCTGAAAATTTGTTTCATACACATAAAATATGATAATTTTTTTTACTTACAATCCTATTCCCACATTTCATTGAAGTCGATTTACCGTGTATCTCAATTCCAAATTGCTTGGATCTTTGAATCTTATTCACCGTGTTTCTCAATTATCATTCTCTTAGAATCGTGAATCTGATTCTCACTGTTTATTTATTATGATTTGCCTAAAATTTTGAATCTAATTCTCACAATTCTTCATATCTGATTCATATGATTTCTTAATTTCGATTCCTAATATTTTTAAAATCCAATTCTCAATTTTACTAGAATCTAATTTTTCATTATCGCAATAATCCAATTATTATATAGCCTATTCTTTACTATTTTTTTCCTATACTTTTAATTGGATTATTACTTAGTATTCCTAAGATAATGCTTCTCATATTATTTTTGCGTACAATAAATGATGTCATCTAATTATTTATTTTATGATTGTTGTAAGTGACAATTGTACTGGTCCCTCTAAAATTTCAGAAAAAATATGACCATTGGAGAAAATTTTGATCATTGGAGATATCTCTTTTTTAAATACCCAATAATTTGGATAATCTCAAACACATACACACTTTTGGAATTAAATACATGAGAGATATTAGCCAAAACTTATTTGTGTGAAATCCTTGAAGTGATCATGTAAAGAACAAATTTTTCAACATACATGAAATCTTTAATAAGTTTTGTTTTGGTCTGTGTGACACCAATCATTAGTGATTACAATTGAGGGCCTCCAAGATGAATGAATACAGTGGTAGGGATTACCTTCTTAATCGAGGGCTTCCTGTTGAAGGAAGATATAAGATCTGATTACCTGCTTAGTCAAGGGTTGTGGGGATAGCAAGACCAAAGATGCATTAGATCATTCATGGATCAAGGACTTATCCTCATGTGGGTAAGATAGACTTTATTGTATGTATAAATCAAGGGACCTTTATCCAAGGTGTTTGGATACCCTACTCTTTGGGTTAAAAGAATTTTACTATTTTAGAATTACTTTAAATTTCCATTGCAACATGTTAAAAATTGGAATTGTTTCTTATACTTTCACATTTGTTATAACTCTGAAATAATATTCTATACACTTTAAGGTGTAATATTTTTTATACATACTTATGTTCTTATTCAATTACACATCATTATCAAACCTAAGGCGATTTTTATTAACCTTAAAAATAGGTTTTAGTGAATCCAGTTTGTTTAACATTGTTAAACAAATATTTCCTTAAGGATAAAAATGAATGTTTTTTAAACTTACAATTCACCCATTTATATCTGAGCATATTCACACATATTTTGATCCTACATGGGTCTCAAAACATATTTAGGGAGTAATATAATATGTTCATGAACCTTTTTAAGTACTCTTTCACGGTCTTCCTACCCTGATGAAGTTCTAGAAGCTCTAGGATATGCACCAATATCCACTTGGATAGGTGAAACACTTCCCTGATGAGCCAATCAGAATCCACCCAAGTGAGAATCTCATCATCATGGGTCTGCGTCACTAGAATCTACCATCAATCAGCCTAAATCTGTAGAATTCATGCTGCTAGAACCACCATATAATCGAGTGTTGTCCTCACAAGAATAAAAACATGAGTGACTAACTCTAGTGAGACATCTGATGCCCAGGGATTTGGATCAACCTCATACCTCATAGGTCACTAACTTTTGAACTTATGAAGCACACTCATCCTACATGCATCATTTTACTAAAATTTTGACACAAATAGATGGTCAGTGGGTGGTCAATCAACTAAAAAACCATCCACAGGTACCACCTCAGAACCAGTGACCTACATTAATGCCTCATCACAGGGTAGATCATCATCACAATCATGTCATGGAAACCTGTTTGGCAGTTTCCATGGAGGAATCCTAAAAAAATCAATATGTGCAATGGTAAAAGAGTATATTTAAGGAGTTAAATGAAGAAGGATAATGAAACCACAACCCAGTCCTATATGATGCATGTACTAAATTGTTTCCTGCGACCAGTTTTCTAATGTATTGAGTAATGAAAAAGGTTATCAGAGTCTTGAAGAATGGATATGTCAGCTCTTTCACCCACACCAGAGTCTATGTCTTGAAATTTTAACTAGAAACACTTTAACATTGTCATTATGAAACCAAAACCTAGCTTATAACACTACTTCTCCAAAGTGGAACCCCGTTTGATACCACTCAATCGTGACCTAATCCAATGGGGCCCACCCAAAACTCGGCAATCCTACCTCTAATAGGCAAGGGGATGGAAACCAATGTTGAGTAGGCATATCACCCAAATGAGAGGCCTTTTACTATGGTACTTGTACACACTCACCCAAAAACACCTCGATGAAATTATGGAGAGATATAAAAAAGATGAAAACTAAAATACAAGGATAAAACTATCCCAAATTAGTGCACAAAAGAATTTTTGAAATCATAAAAAGGAAAAACAGACACCCACCAAAGGAAAATTGTAAAATCATCTATTCTTCTTAGAAGGAGGGGATCAATGTCAAAATAAATTGGTAGAAATATCCTCATCCTAGAACCATTAAACACTTCATTTAGTCTATCATTCTAATATCTACCAACCTCGGGTTCCCTGAGGACTCCATTGGAAGGTATATGAACTAAACAAGACACAACACATGCATACAAATCCCATGTGGATGTTAATATAGAAATACCTAATAGGATCCATTAAAACCCAAATGAAATGGATGAAACTGAAAGGCAATAGTCCACTTGACCTTGGTATAGGAAACCCAATTGAGAGAGAAGCTCCATCACAACCCATCCTCTACTCTACAGGACTAGTCAGATCAGTTCACAAGTTATGTCATCCTAGACACGTAACAACATCAAAAGGACACCTATAATCACTCAGATTAACTCATCACATACTTGGAGTCTCATGAGTTTCCAACCTTATAGCTAGCTACAAGATTCTAATCAAGGATCTCAAGGTAACTCAAAAATATGAGAATATGCTCCATGAGCTCATCCATCCTAGATAGAACTCATCCAAGAGATACAATCCATTGAGAACTTATATACCATTCTTGATGGTATGTCCGAGATAATCTGCTTCATCGAGAATAACTCACTCGGTCAAACTCTAGTGCCCATCACCAGAGGTCCTTCCATCGCTAACCAATTCCAAATGCAGTATAAGTGGAACCCAAGTGGAGAGTCCTGCTCCCCACCACTTCCCATAGCTGAACAAGCATAGATTCAGACTACACTCTGCGTCCATCCTATCCAATGAAAGAGAAATGAGGGACCCTCACCTCTCCAATACCCTATAGTTGAGGGAGTACAAGCTCTTAACTAACCCATGAAACCTTTGTGTATCCTGTATGGAGTGGCCCATGCATCTCTTTATCAACGGAGAACTAACTCCTAACCAGGTATCACATATAACAAGAAGAAAGGATTACTAATCTTGAATGTGCTCTACAACCAAGGGAGTTTCAAATCCAATGGATGACCTATTCCCTGTTGACAATCGAATATGGGAGAGTACAACTCTGTAGATAAAGGACCCATACATTAACACAATAAGGGAGTGATACTCCACATATTATGACCCTCACCCCCGCATGATAGGGGAGTACCACTAAATATATAGGGGACCACACCCTAGAAATATAGAGGAGTACCACTATATGGATAGAGGACCCATACACTAGTACGAGAGAGGAGTAAAACTCTATCAATACGATCACTATGGGGGAATCACATCTTGACACAATATGGGAGTATCAACTCCGGGAAAGAGGATCGAATCTCTGTAATGAAAAGTGAGTTCCAACTCTACCGGGATAATATATATGGAGAACCCACACCCTAGAATGATATGGGAGTTCCAACTCTAAGGATAGAGGACCCTCAACCTAACATGATAGGGGGTAGACACTCTATCTATATGTTACATGTGGAGGAATAACATCCTAAAATGGTGGGGGGGGGGGGTACCAATTCAATGAATAGAGGACCCACACCCTAGTTTAATAGGGAAGTAGTTACTCTATATGGCTAATGGCTATAGAGGGCCCACACCCTGATGAGAAAGGGGGGGCGCTCTCTCCAACTACATGAACAATACAAGGAAACCATGCCCTGGTCCATCAGGGGAGTATCAACCCTGGAAGATCTAACCATAGAGAAACTATACCCTTGATTTGGGGAGTTTTCTCTCTACCAAATTAGAGAAGTAGAGAAACCCAAACCCTAATTCCCCTAGGGAGTACTTTTCCCAACATCTCTCTATATGAAGCACACCAATCTCCAACTACAGTCTAGCACTAATAAAAAGAACATCACACTCATCATGCCTCATGTCACCAAACTTCCATGGGTCGGGGACCTACACCCTGATACAAAAGGGGTTCACTTATCACTCCAACAAAACTGGGTTTATCTAGTTCTAGGGTTTTAACATCACTCGCTAAAACCACTGTTAAAAACCCCTTGTCTCAGCGCTAGAAAAAGTGATATTAAATGGGGTCTTTAAAAGTTCTAAAAATCACTATTAAAGGGGGGCCTTTATCATTTCTTGTAAAACAATCATGAATAAAGGACCCCTTTATCAGTTCTAGTAAAAATTTATGTTAAATGATAATTTTTCAATGCTTCTATAAAAGTGATAATAAAGGGGGGTCTTTATCAGTGCTTCTAAAAAATCACTGATAAATGGGTGGTTTTCATCCACCCTTTTATAGAAGGGTTTAAAAAGTCTTCCAATAATCAATTTTTTTTACTAGAATTGATAATGAATATATTTAAAAAATATATTTCATTAATAGACATCCGTAGTAGAAGTTATGGCCATTTGGAGGCCTTTTAGAAAGTTTTTGGCCTTAATAGTTGTGATCAGGGGTCTGTATGGGTCACTAAGGTGTAAAAATCACCGCAATATTTAACATGATTTGTGGAAGAGGGAAATAAGACACCCGATTTAGATGTTATGGCCATTTTAAATACCATTGAATGTGAAAGCCCATAAAAACACTTAAAAACCCTAAAAACCCTGAAAAGATCATAACTTTCGATCTGAGGGTGAATTTCAGCTCCAAAACCAGTCAAATGAAAGCTTATGGAACTAGATAAAACAAAATGAGATTTAATTAATGTGATAATAAATGGAATAAAATATATTATAGTTTCAAAAAAGTTTGAAATCGAACTCAAACTTCAAACAACCATAACTTTTGATCCAGGTGTCCTTTTGAGATATACCACATATCAAATCGAATATTGCGATGCGCTCTATAACATAAGTGGTGTCATACTAAATTCTATAATTTTTTCTAGGGTTTAATCCCCAGAAAGTCCCAGAAGGCCTCCTAAATAGAGTTTTTTTTGTCCCTGACCCTAGTTTCTTAAAATTCAAACGGTTATAACATCTGATTCGAGTGTCTGTTTTGTGTATACCACATATCATATAAAATATAGTTTCATGGGCATAGATTTTAATGTTCTAGGAGTTGAAACAGACTCCCTAATTTGAATTAATGGTCATTTAATGGTTTTTAGGGGTTGATTTTCTTAACATTTTTATGTGTTTTAATGGTTTTTAGAGTTAATAACCATTTTAAAAAATATAAAGAAATAAAAATGTATTAAATATATATATATATATAATTATATTTATAAACATATATATAAAACTATATAAATATATAGATAAAAAAATACAATGATATATATATACATATATAGATATATCATGAAATGTAAAACAAAATTTGATAGGGTAGTGGAAAAGTCGATGGTTTATAAGATAGTAGGTCTTAGGTTTGAAACTCGCTGGAGTTAGGGGTGAAATATGGGGGTGAGATTCTCTAAAGCACTAATAAAGGGGTAGGAGAATCACTAACAAAGGGGGTATAGGGAAGCACTGATAAGGGGTGAGGCGTGAAAAAAAATTTATACCCTTTATCACTAGGGCCTTTAACAGTGCTAAAAAATCACTGATAAAGCTGGCCTTTAACAGTGCTAAAAAAATCACTGATAAAGTCCCCCTTTATCAGTGCTTTTTACGAGCACTGTTAAATGTAAACCTTTACCATCACTTACATTATCAGTGATTCTATAGCACTTATAAACCCCTTTTACTAGTGCTGTTAAATGTTTGATTTGCAGTAGTGTCTCTACTAGACTAAAGGGTCTAGGTGACCCACATCATAGGGTGATAGGGATGAGTACCAACCCTGATGTCGAACCATTGATGAAACCAGATCTCTACATAAGGTTAAGCATTGCTTCTATTTTGTTGTTCTCAAAACAGACGACTACATATCTCATAGGCCAAAATGGAGGCCACGATCACTTACTATGAAGAAAAGTACTCATGATAGGATACTTTCAATCATGAATCTAAGTTCCATAGAAGGATATATGCAAGTAAGAAGATCCCAATAAGATATCAAGAAAATAAAAGGCACACATTGGGGTCCTCACGGTGTGTGCACCCACCTGAGAAACTGGTTGTTTCCTCTTCTTGCATGGATTGGCTGGCAATGTAGGCTTACATGGCGTGTATGGGATATACAAAACATGTTCTTCCTCACCCCATCCCCTAGGCCATGTCTTCTCTCACACAGCTCAATTATTTGTGTCTCATAAATGGCCTTCACCCATGGTATATAACATATCCCAATGACCTAACCACTTGGTTGTGTATCTTTTGCATGACCATGTCTAGAACCCCTTGTTGATGTACTTTGTCCCTGTAGTTCTACACGATCATTTCTTGTGACATGAAATCCCCTGGTCATGCCCCATGGCCACATGATCTGGGGTAACTACATGGTGTGTAACCTACAAACATGAAATATAGTCCCCAAAAATCCTCTTCCTAGAATGAGAAGAACACACTACATATCCCACTATTCTATATTCCCTAAAAATGAGAATTTTGATGATAATTTCCATATTAGTCACCAGATTCACCACGGTTTCCCCAAAAACCTACAGATGAACCTAGAAGGTATCTCAAGCACTTGTAATAGGTTTCTAAAACCTAAAAAATTCATAAAAAGGGGAAAGAGACTAAAATTAAAATCCACCAACCTTGTGGTGAAACACCTATACTTTAGGTACAAAATAATGCTCAGATCATGCTACTCCTTGATCTGATGACAACCAGATTCATAAACTAGGATCAATGGCACCCAATTTCCTCGATTTGGCCTCAATTAAACATTGATCAAAAGGGGGAAGATAGAGGGTTCACCTCTCTTCTATTTCATGCACACCAAATGGGTGGGGGAGTGGTTAATTGGTTTTAATTGAATAAATCAATTAACACCCTTTTAACACCCCGTTTCCAACTCTCCTTCGATCAGATACCCAATGAATTTTTTTATGTCACCCATAGGGTAAACATGAAGTTATGAACTCAGTTGAGGCCTTAGATTTATGATAAAAGACTTTTATTAAGAGTTATTACATGTTTCAAGAGAAACTTTATTCATGTGAAAAAATATAATTAATATTTTTAATATCACCACGTTGAGGCTCTCTGGGCCCCAAAATCCGACACTGACTCAGTTTCTGGCTTTATAAATATTCATAGAAATATTTCGACGTATTTTAGGTCAAAACCCGAGTCATTAAATTCTCAACACCTAAAGTATTTCTTCCTCTAAAAGCGAATGTCTAGGAACAAAGGAAACAAATCAAGCTCTCCACTCGAACTCCCACACCAACGAGCTCACCAAGTGTTCTTGTGCCGTTTAAAATTATACACTCAGGGAAACTACCAAGGAAAAACTACACTCATATAAAACTCCAACGAGGTTGAAATTTTTCAACAAAGAAAAACATGTCTCCTAATCTATGACAGGTGGAAAACACGAAGCACCATGGTCTATCTGATGTAATAAGGTCTAGCGATACAAGACCTCACTAACCCAATGCAGATACTGACGTAACCCCAAAGTTCAGATCCACCTATGGAAAACATCCCCATGAACTCCTCATGTTTCTCTCATACAATTTTTATGCCAAGAATTTGAGGGTATCAATGAACAACATAGCGATAATAGAGTGTAAACATTGGGTCTTATCGGACCCTTTGACCGCGAACATATGTTGTAACATATCTCTCCAAACCAAAAACACCACCACACCCACTAATGGAATCCCAACTGAGAATGAATTGTTAGAAACTAGTCCAAAACATGGAAACATAATAAGGAATAACTCTCTCACTAAAGAATGGTTCAATGAAAGACTCTCTCTCTAATAGGGCTACAAATCATAAAGGTCAGTCATAAAAGATCCATTGGAAATACCAGGACCTGCTCCGACACTCCAGTGTACAACCTCACCCCAAACATGCAAGTCTAAGGAACACATACACCACACCATTCAACTATCCTATTGGGGTGACACTAACTTCCCATCATGGTTTTGATCACATAAAAAAACATCTCGGTGGGGAAACCACCCCTCTTCCTCATGAGTCAAAGGTACATCAAAAACACTAACACAGGGTTCTACCAATGCCTCATGTTACCCTAGTTAAACCTAGAGCAAGAAACATAATGAAAAGAGTACCTCAAAATAGCATTTTCAAATGCAGAAAGTTGAAAGGGAACATAGTGAACCTGAATTCTTCCTCATAACTTCTATGTTAATGGCCTTTATGGCCTACAACAATCCTCACCCTTGTCCTCCAGTTCTCTAAGCCTATCATTCATCTCTTGGGGGTGGTGTGGGAAACACCGTGAACCATATGCCACCTCCATCTTGTCTTCCTTCTCCTACACCACATCCACCATCATGTAGAACCCTCTACTCCAAATACTTCCTCTGCTTAGGCAGTCCGTTGACCAGCTCCCTCTCTACATCACAGAGGTCCAAAAAATATTTAGCAAGATATCCCCATCCATCATAAGTGTAAAATCACATATCCTATAGCTGAATTGATCCCCAGTGTTTCTTCTACACTAAATTATCATATATTTGGGTCTATCCATGGGTATGTCTCATGTGACATGATCATGACATCTTTAATCTACCAACTACCGCAAACACCTTAGCCCTGGGAACACCATTGTGGGTCACATCCACCCATGCCTCTTCTAGGAATCTCTCTACTACCAGAGATTTCTCCAGTACCCCCACATAAACGAGAAGGCATAAGAAGACTACACCTTCTCATATGTCTTTGTGGAGGCCCTACTTAAAGGTCCAGGCTCTATGGAATGGGTCTCAAAACATATCTTAGGAGTAAAATGATAGTTACATGAACCTTTTTGAGAACTCTTCCATGGTCATTCATCCCTACTGAAGCAACAGAAGCTCCTAGATACACATTTATCTCAACATGGATGAGAAAAACTCATCCCCAAAGAGTCGCTCAAAATCCACTCAAGTGAGAATCGCCTCATCATGGGTTTTCATTACTAGAATCCACCATTTCCCAACCAAGCCCGGCAGAAGGCTTTCCGCTTGGACCACCATATGATCGGAAGGTGTCCTTAATAGTCGAAAAACATGTGTGACCACTACAAGATAGTTATCAGATGCATGGGAGCCTAGGTCACAATTATAACTTAGATTTCACTGCCACTATAACTCATGTTGTTAATGAATTATTCATGCATTCTCAACCAGAACTACTAGCACAAAAAACTACTCAAAGGGTGGTGGATCAACTGGAAGACCACCCAGAGGAACCACCTTAGAACTAGTTCCCCGTATTGAAGCCTCATCATGCGGTGGATAATCATCATTGTCATGCCATGGAACCATATCTGGCTATCAACATGATGGAATCCTGAAACAGAATCTAGACGTGTAATGGATAAAGAGTATATCTCGGGAGATGAATCAAGAAGGATAAGAAACCCACCACCCAATCCTATATGATGCATGTACTAAAAAAATTCTTAGACCAATGTCCTAATGTAGTGAGTCAAAAATTAGGTTATCAGAGTCCAGATGAATGAATACATCAGTTTTCACACAAACACCAGAGTCCTTTTATTGAAATCCAAACTCAAAAAAATTTAACACAATTTCTATGAAACCTAAACCAAGCTCACAAAATTTTGGTACCAAAGTGTAACCCCTTTTTATAACACTGTGTCATGACCCAAACCAATGGGTCTCAAAACCCAACTCCCCAAGCCCACCTCTAATAGTCCAGGGGCTAGTGACAAGTGTTGAGTTGGAATATCACAAAAAGGGAGACCTTTTCCTAAGTTACCTATATGTATGCACCCATAAACACCTAGATGAAATTGTGTTGAGATATAAAAATTTGAAACTAAAATTCATGAATACATCTATCCCAAACTACAGTATAATAGAAGTAATGAAAATGTAAAAAGGAAAAATCACATTCTCACCAAATAGAAACTATAAAAGAATCAAAATTTATCAAAAGGAGTGGATCAATGTCGAAAGAAACTACTAAAAATCTCCATATCCTAGCTCATGTGAACACCTCGGTTGGTATGGCTTGCTAAGCTCTGCCTGCCTCTGGTCCCTCGGGGACTCTATCAAAAGTCTTGTGGTATGAACAAGACAAAAAAAATGCATAAAAATCCTATATTGGGGTGTGTATAAAAATTCTTAGTAGGTTCCCTAAAAACCCAAAATAAAAGAGAGAAAATATAATGAAACTGTCCACCCTACCATGCTAGAGGAAACCAAATCAAGATAGAAACTCCCTCAAAAACCATCCTCATCTATACATGACTAGATAAATCAGTCCATACGTTGTGTTGGCCCAGACACATGACAACACTACAAGGACCCCCAAAATCACCCTGATATACTCATCTCATACTCTGAGTCTCATGAGGTTTTTACCTCATATCTAGATATATGATTATACTTGAGGATCTTAAGGTAATTCACAACCAGAAGAACACACTCCATAAGCTCATCCATCCCAGACGGCTCTTGCTTGAGTGATATACACCATCAAGAACCTCTCTACCATTCCTGATGGTATGTATGGAAGAACGTATTCCATTGGAAAAGAACTCACTAAGTAAAACTGTTGTTCCCATCACCAGAGGTCCTTTGATCGCTAACATATTCCCAAAAAAAGCTAAGAGAAACCCACGTGGAGATTCCTTCTCCTCTCCATTATGCATATTTGAGGGGGCACTGCTCCATACTATTCACTATGTGTGTCCTATATAATGAGAGAGAATAGAGGGACCCTCACCTCATCAGTGCCCTAATGTCGAGGGAGTACTAGCTTCTAACTAACTTGTGGAACCTCTATCACTCTGTTATGGAGTCCCCACAACCTGACACGGAAGCGGAGCAATGCCTCTATCTACACAAATGATACATGGAACCTTCACCCTAGTATATAATTAGAGTATAATCACCAGAATAACTACTCCTTGGGTAGAGAATCCACACCCATGATGTAGGGAGTTATGTCTCTACCAAAGTAGAGAGGTAAGGTAAACACACACCCTAATGCCATAGGGGAGTAATAGTCCTATAATCTCTCCATAAGAACCACACTGATCTCCAACATCGGCCAAGCACTATTGAAAGGAGAGTCACACTCATCATTTGTGACATCAAAACACTTCCATGGGTTGGGGACCCACACCCTGATACAATAATGGATCACCGATCTACCAACATAAAGAGTTCAGGTGACCCATATCCTACGGAAATAGGGAAGTGTACAAAACCAGATATTAACCTAGTGATCCACCCTAATCTCTACACAAGGTTAAACCTTGATACTATATTTTCATGCTTGAGACATGCCACACCATATCTTCTCAACCAAAAAAAGACCACCATAATGTTATACCTGAAAACATTCTTAGGGTAGGTTACACTCAATACTGAATCAGAGTTCTATAGAAAGATATATGTAAGGTGGATTATCCCAAGAAGATCTCAATAAATTACATGGCATGCACTGGGGTACGCACACTGTGTGGAACCACCTAATCCCTTGGCCATGTACTCTTCTTGCAGTGTTCGGTTGGTCAATTAGGCATACACATTATCTACGGGCTATACACGGCATGTACTACCTCACCCCAACCTCTTAGGCCGTGTCTTCCCTAACACAACTCAACTAGCCATGTCGCATACACAGTGTGCACCCCTAGTAAATGAAGTTGCCCAATGACCCATACACATAGTCATGTCTCTTGCTGGTTCCCGTGTATGGCACCTCATCTCTATATACTTTGGTTATGTAGTTCTACATGGAATTAACCCATGAAACGATATCCCCTAGCCATGTCCCAGGGCCACCCAAACTATGGTCACTAAATGGAGTGTGACCCCAGTACACGGAGTGTAGTCCCCAAAATCCATCTTACCCAAATGAGAAGAACATAAAGTGTATCCCACAAGTTTACACACCATCTAAATGGAAACTCTGATGGGAGTATTCTTGTGAGTTGTTTGATTCACCCCATTTTCTCATGAAACATACAGATCAACCTATAAGTGATATATAACACTTTTAATAGGGATATACAACCTTAAAAAACACATGTAAAATGATATTTGAACTAAAACTCAAATATGAATACATCGTGGAGAAACGATGAAGATTTAGGTCCAAAACGATTCCTGGATCATGATGTTCCTTGATCTGATGAATATTAGCTTCAAAAATAGAGATCAACGACACCTCATCACCTCATTTTTTCCTTGATTTGTTGTTTCTCCAAATGGAGTAAGGGAGAGAGTTCTCCTCTCCTCTATGTCATTTTAATCAAAGGGGTTGGGGTGGTGTTTGTTGGTTTTATTTTAGTAATTTAATTAAATCCCTTTTAAAACCTTTATTCCAACTCACCTTTGGTCAATGCATGGTGCCTAAATTTTTTTATATTTCACCTAGGGTAAAAATGGCATTCTAAAATAAAATGTGGTATTAAATTTATAATCATAGACTCCACTGGGGAGTTATTAAACGTTTTAAGAGAAACTAGATGCACATGAAAAAATTTATTTAATATTTTTAATATCACCACGCTGAGGCTCTCTGAGTACTGATTTCCAACATCAACTAGTGCCTAGATTTAGAAATATTCTAAAAATATTCCAAAGTCTTTCCAGTCAAAACCAAAGTGATTAAATTCCCCCCACCTTAAGTATTTTCATCCTTAAAAAGTGAAACTATAGGAAAATGTGAATGAAAATAAGATCTCTAATGGAACTCCCATTCCATCGAGATCACCAGGGGTTCTCATGCAGCTTAAAATAACACACTCAGGGGAACCACTAAGGCCAAACCACACTCAAGCCTAACTCTAACCAGGTAAACAACATACAAAAAAGTTGAAATTGTCTCCTCAACTACAGCAGGTGTAAAACACCAAGCATCATAGTCTTATATAGTCATAAGGTCTAGTAGTACACAACCTCACAGTCCTAACACATATACCGATGTAACCCCATAGTTCTCATCCACCCCTGGATGAAATAACCCATGATCTCCTCAAGAATCTTGTATACCAAGCTGATGTCCAGAAAATGAATGTATTAACAAACAACAAAGGCTACCCAATTATAAACTCTGGGTCTTACCAGTACCTTTAACTGTGAACCTTTATTTGTAACACAACTCCCCAAACCAGAGACCCCATCATACCCACTAGTGGCATCCCAACTGAGTATGGGTGGTAGGAAACCAGTCCACACTGTGAAAACATCATAGGGTAGAACTCTATTTCTAAAGAAAATTTATATGCAGGTCTCTCCCTCTACTAGGGAAACCTATCATCATGTACAAGCATAAAATATCCATTGGAAACACTACAACGTACTCCAGCACTCCAACACACAACCTCTCCCCAAACACAAAAGTCTAAGTAACTATTAAACCACACCTCGACACTATCTGATCAAGGAGGTACTAACTCACCAGTACAGTTTTGATCCCATCATAAAAACACATCTCGGTGGTGAAATTTCCCATCTTCCTCACGAGTCCAATGCTACATCAATAACACCGACATAGGGTTCTACCTAAGCCTCGCATCACCTTGGTTAAACCTCGGGCAATAAGGGAAAAGAAAAGAGTACCTCACAACAGTGTATAATAATTTCCACTGTTGAAAGTAGAAAGGACACAGAGCATACCTATATTCACCCTCAGATATACTGGGTCAATGGCCTATAGATCTTCTAGATTTCCTTTCCCACATCCTCTAGCTCCATGAGCCTGGTGCGGACCACCAGGTGGTGGTGCTGAAAACACCTCAAACCATCTACCACCTCATGATTCTCAGCAACATCCACTATCATGTGTAACTCCTTGCTACAAATTCTACCTCTACCAAGGTGGTATGTCGAACATCACCCTCTCAGCATCACGATGGGTTGTATAATCCCTAGAAATATTTCTTCAACCTTTGCAAGCGTAACATCGCCTCTCCTACAGCTGACCAAATCCCCAATGAGGTTCCTACGCTATAGGCCCACATGTCTGGGTATGTGTATGGGTATACCTTGAGTGTCTTGATCCAATAATCTACCTTATAGAAACTACTACATTTGCCTCATCCTCCTGACCACCAATATGGGTCACATATATCTTTCCCTCCATCAGGAATCTCTCTACTACCAGATATCTCTCCAGTACCTCTACATAAGAGGGAAGTCACTAGGAGACCATGCCTACTAATAAGTCTCTAAAAAGACCCTTCTCAAAGGTCCGAGCTCTAAATAATGTGTCTTGAACCATATTTAGGGAGTAACATGATTGGTCCATAAACCTTGATGATTAATCTTCCATGGTCATGATACCATGCTGAAGTTGTAAAATACCCGGGATATGCATTGATATCAACTTAGAATGATAAAACTCTTCCCTAATGAGCCTATAAAACTCCACCAAAGTGAGAATTGTCTCATCATGGGTTTTCATCACTATTCTCCACCATATTCTAGACAAAACCAATAGATGGATTTCTACTAGGACCACCATATGATCAAGAGGTGTCCTCACTAGGTGTAAAACATGTGTGACTACCTCAATCTAGTCATCAGTTGCCTGGTGGTCTGGATTAACCTAATAACTAAAATACCACTGCCTCTAAAACTTGAGAAATGTACTTATCCTAAGAATATTTTCATCCTAAACATTAAGCACAACCATTTTCTTTGTGTCTTTTGGCTCAACTAGCGGACCAACAGGTGGTACCACCACAGAACCGATGCCCTACACTAAAGCATCATCACAAAGAGGATATTCATCATAATCATGCCACAGAACCCTATCAGGCAGTCATAATGGTGATATTCTAAAACAGTTAGAAGATTTGAAAAGTTCAATGATTATATATGTGGAGATAACTCATGTAGGTAAAGGAACCCACAACCTAGTCCTATATGATGCATGTACCAAAATTTTTCCAACGAGCAGTGTACAAATGTACTAAATCAAAAAGTAGGTTATCAGAGTCTTGCTGAATGGACATGTTTGCTTCCACACCAACACTGGAGTCCCTAGCTACAAATATGCACTTGAAACTCTTTAATATTATCACTCTGCAACCCAAACCAAGATCATGACATTGTGGTCCCAAAGTGGAACAACCTTTGATACCACTGTATTGCAACCCAACCCAACATGGTCAAATATGCAGCTCCCATAGCCCAGCTCCAAAAGGAAAGGGGTCAAAGACCAATATAGAGTAGGAATATCACACAAATGGTAGGAATTTTCCTAAGTTACTCATATTCACACACCCACAAACACCTTGATAAAAATGTTCAAAGGTATAAAAAGATTAAAACAAAAGTGCACGCAAACATTTGTCCCAAACCAAATTATAGCAGAAGTACAGAAAGAGTAAAAATGGAAAAAATTACCCACTGAAGAAAAATAGAAAGAATCTAACCTATTTAGAAGGAGGGGATCTTTATCGAAAGAAGCTACCAGAAATCTCCCTGGTCCAGCTCTGGTAAACACTTCAATCTATTTAGATCGCTAATCTCTACCTATCTTAGGTCCTCTAGGGACACCTTCAAATGGACAGTGGTATGCACAAGACACAAAACATGTAGGAAAATCCCATGCAAGTGTGAGTATAATAATACTTATTAGGATCCCCAAAATCCCAAAATCCCAAAATAAAAGGGAGAAACTAAAATGAAATAGCACTCTTGACCTATCGAGAGGTGTATGAACCAATTTGATAGTATTCAAGGTATTGTATTTTCTTTTCAATTAATTTTAAGAGGAAAAGAAAATAACCTCAATTTTTGTTTTGGTGAAATTAGGATTTAACATTATATTCATAAGAATCAAACTCACAATGCTTGAAATGGTCCATCGTATTTGGGTGAAGCTGGTTGTAAGAAAAGTATCATCAGATTCACTTTGAATTTGGTGTGGAATATTAGTTTGTAATGGGAGAATCAAAGTCTATATGATTATGATAAATAAATGTGATAATTCTTTGATGATCTTTGAATTCTCATAAATCATAAGTAATTTGTGAAACTTATGATGAAATATTGATGGAAGAAATATTAAGCGAGAGAGATGCTTACAATTGTATTCATATTTATTGGATATGTATGGAAAGAGAGAATGGGTGTTGAAGATCATATTAGGCCAAATCGTATTCAGGATGAGAAGGAACGAAATTGGTTTATAGAGGATTGGGAAGTTACAATAATTTCAACTATAAAAAAATATAGTATTATCCAATCATAAACATATTTAGATGATTGATATTTAAAGAATAAAGTTAATGAATCCATCATAATGGGCTCATCAAATTCAGAAAGGTTGAGATTTTTTTTGAAAAATATGTTGTTTCATCAAATGGTTCAAGAGCAATCGTAATCCGAGAAATATTTTCATGAGACCGATGATTGAAAAAAAAAGAAAAGAAGATGATAAAAAATTTATTCAAAAATTTAAAAGGGGTTGAGTTAATTTGATTGAAGTTCAAGTTGATCAAGAAAAGATATGAAGAAGAATTTTTTTATTTAATGTGACTCAAGAGAAGAGATGAAGAAAATAGATGGATTTTTTGTTGATGGGAGATTGAAATTCCATGAGAGTTGGTTCCCAATAATTGGTATAGAGAAATTGTATTGAAGAAATTGCATTGATTCAATCAAAATCAAGAATTGATTTTGGATTGAGAAATCTGATCCGGAATGGTGAATGAAAAAGAAAATCCAATGAAGAGATGATGATTGAAGAGGACTCGAGAATATTAGAGAAGTGTTGAAGAAGTAATAAAAGCACTAGAAATTCAAGGAAAATAGGGATTTTGGTGAATTTGGTTAAGAGGGAATTTTTTTGGGATTCCCACAAAAATATCTCAAGGGTCACCTGTAAAAGGAGAAAAATACATTGTACTTAAAAGTGGTCTGACATGGAGGTACTGTTTATGAGATATGAGAGAGAAGTTATAATGTTTAAGGGAGAGAAATAAATTTTCTGTATAGAGATGTTTTTTATATTTTGGTAGATTTAAGTGGAAAAAGAATAGAAAATATTGTAATGTTATTTAGTAGGTCATCATATTCAGTGATTATTGTATTCAGCTTTCTATTAGATTCTTCTTGTCATCGTATTCGACAAGTCATCATATCAGGATGGATAATCAGATCGGGATTTCCATATTGGAATTTTCAGACTAAGGAAGAAGGAATTTTGAATTGTCTCAATAATATTATGGCAGAGATGCATCTATTATATTGAGCAATTGGATTTTAAGATTAGAGTGGGTAGATCGGATTGGGCAATCAGATATGAAGAATCAGAGTGAGCATATCAAACTGGACAATCAGATTGAATTCTAAATCAATGTCCTTATGTTCTTACCATCTTCTGGGTAAGAAAAGTAATAAATATTTTCCAAATAATACATTTGTATAAATTGAAAAGAATCATAGGTATCATGAGTTGTTACACAAACATTTTTTTACCTTATTTGTTCTAAGAGGGTGCACACACACTTCTGGATCATCTTCAAAGTGCTACAAAAGTGAAAGAGTATATCCTACTCGTTACATTCCACCAAAATTATTGATTTCTTATGTATTTTTTGGTATTGGATCATTTCCAAACTATACCAAGGAAGTAGTTATTCTTATTGACTAATGGAAATTGTAAATACTTAAGTTCCTTTGGATGTGTGTTAGAATTGTTTTTAGAATGGAATGAAATCTCTAACAGGAGTTTAATGTTGTTTCAAGGAAATATAAATGTAAAAGTATCATTGATTCACCCATCCCCTCTCAATGATATAATCATAATTATTGGGAACTTTCAAGTGGTATTAGAGCGTATGTTACCTTCTCTTATTCTTTGTTGATAGATAATTTGAATTGTGTAAATAGAAATGGTATTCCAGTTTTCAATGGAAAAAATTAATATATCTAGAAAGATATAATGTTGTTGTATCTTATGTGTATTGGATACTATGTTCTTGAAGCTACAATATAAGGGTTTCATCCTATTGATTATAAATTTCCTCTTACATCTGTTGATAAGAGAGAATATTGAGAATGATGAAAGGGCTAAAAATTCTTTATTATAATACATTTCTGAAAGTTAATTCCTAAGGGTGAAAGTACTATCCACAACCAAAGGTATATAGTACAAATTGAAAAAAAAAATACAAAGGCAATAAAAATGTGAAGAAGGAAAAATTACAAATCTTGAGATTGAGGTATGAAGATTTGAAGATGGGTGAATAAAAATATATTGGGGACTTCTTTACTAGGATAAATGAAATTGTTAGCACTATTATATGTATTGGTGAAAATATAGAAGATTCTACAGTTGTTGAAAACATTTTGAGAATCCTTCCTGAAAAGTTTGATGAAAAGGTTTCTTCACTAGAAGATAGATATGCTGAAACATCATCTCTAGATGATTTTAATATCACTCTCATTACTTATGAAATGAGATGGTTAAAGGATATGAGAAAAAAGGCTAGAGTTTATAGAGAAATTTCTTTCAAGGATGCTAAAAAGAAATCAAAGAATATTCTTATTGAAGATGAAGTTGGTGAATCTGATTCTAAAAATATGGTATATAAAAACATTGATGAAATTCTATCCTTGTTTTCTAAAATATAAAAATAGGTATAGGGAAAAACACAGGTGACCTTCCCTTAAAATGTTTTGAATGTGGATCCATTGGTAATTTTGGAGGTAATTGTCCCCAAAGAAAGAAATAATATGATATTGATGAATAATAAAGAAGGAAAAAAAATGTCTTGAAAGAAATTGGGAGATAAAGGGAAATTTTATTCCATAAGGAGAGATAGAAAATTCTTCAAATAAAAATGAATAAGTTTCTATATAAAGATAAAGAAGAATAAGGAAATGGCATTGAATCTGAAAAATATATTTAGTTTGGTATTGATAATACCTTTATTACAACATAGAATGATGAAAAATCCAAAATAGTAGTTCTGATGTAGAAGAAACTCAACTTGAATTTCATTTGAAAGAAGAATTGAATGAATGTCTGACAATGATTAGAAGTCTTGAAAACCAAAACAAAAATTTGGAAGATGAATGTTTCTAAACAAGTAATCAAGAATATTTTTATGATGAGAAGGTAAATTTGATAAAATAAATCGATAATTTTAAGAAATATCTTGAGTAAGAAAATAATCATAATGAGAATATGGAGGTAAAGCTGAAGGCCAAAGAAGAAGAGTTGGAACTTGTCCAAAAAAACTTATCTAAATCCAAATGGAGGAATACATGTTTCAAAAACTGTATCTCTGATGTTGGGGAAACGTCTCATAATGAGAAACCCAACAAGTTTCAACAAAAGGTACCTTTAATGGGTGAGATAAAGATGTAATTGATTCTAAAAAAAATAATGTAGGGAAAGTCATGTGTGTGGACAAAACCAACGAAGTAGGGAATTTAGTAGTCACTAAAAACATCGAATACAAAAATTTTGAAACCATAAAAGTTTCCAATACATCTAGTTCTGATAAAGATGAAAATAAAAGGAAGATTACGATTGATAAAAGGGGTTTGTGTCTCAGAAAAGAAAGATAAGAAGATTGCTGAGAAACATATTTTCAATTCTGGTTAGTATGGAAGTTTCAGAGTCAAATACTCTTTCTATAGATACTATTAGTATTGTGGTGGATTCAAACATATGGAAAACATGTGTTGGTCTAACCAATAATATTACTATCATTCCATTGGTTATGAAAGGAAACATTTGAATGGGAGTTAATTCACTCACAAGAAGAAGTCTGAGAAATTTATTTTGAAGAATCCTAAGTAGTTTGGGGTAAAGATTGAAAATAGTATCAAAATTTTGGAAAATATCTATGAAAGGTGTGACATACCTAACACCTTGAAAAAGGATGTCTTGTATTGTTACTGGTACAATAAAAGTATCTTAAAAATCCTCAGAGGCTAAAAGAGAAGAACAAAAAGGAAGAAGAAAAATCTATTGTTGTTGGAACTACATTAAAATCTACAAAATGAGAATGGACTAGGATTCTTGATTTTGGGTGTTCTTCTATTATGAAATGAGATTTAAAGTTTTTAAAGTATGTGAAAGACATTAATGAAGTAATTATGACATTTTGAAATGATGAATCCTTGAAAATCAAAGGTGTTGGACCTGCCAAAATTGGAACAGAAAAAATGAAATCCAAGAAAACCTTGTATGTTGATGGGATGAAACACAAATTTCTAAGTGTTTCATAGTATTGGGATGAGGGTAACAAAGTTATCTTTAGAAAATATGTATTATTTGTAAAAAGTGAGGAAGGTAGAAATATTTTTACAAGTCTACAACGTTCAAAAAGAAACTTGTTTCATGTTAGTGAAATAGAAAACTCTTGTCACAAGAGTATGGTAGAAGAGAATCAATTATGGCATAAAATGTTGGGACACATGTTTCAAAGAATCATAAGAAAATTGAAAAAGAGAGATATTGTTTTAGATATTCCTTATTTACTAAGAATTATAGATTGGTGTTGTACTATTTTCTAGAATGGAAAGATTACAAATTCTATGCATAAGAAAGATAATATTTGTTAAAAAAATCCTTGATATGATTCATTCTGATATTTTTGGGATGATGAGAAAACAATGAAAAAATAAATATAATTACTTTATCACTATCATTGGTTAATTTACTCAAATCACTTGTGTTATGTATATGAAACATATGTGTGGAGCATTGAAAATGTTTAAATGTTTCAGAAAAAAATTCGAGAAGGAATGTGATTATTTGGTGTAGAAGTTGAGAAATGATAATGGTGGGGAATAAAAAAGTGAAGAATTTTAAAATTACCTTTAGAAGCAAGTAATTTGGCATGAGTATAGTTCCCTATAAACATTCCAATCGAATGGGGTTTCTTAATGAAAGAATATAAGTTTTGTATAAATTGGGAGAACAATGTTACTTGAACTCGGTATTTCTCATTACTATTAGAGGTAAGACATAAGTACTACTGTTTATATTCATACCCGATGTTTCTATAGAAAAATATTGGGTATGAATCCATATGATTTTTTATCGAAAAAATCTAAATTTGAATGACATTATAGTTTTCAGAAGTCCATATATTATAAATAAGAATGGTGGAAACTATGGAAAGTATGAGTAGAAAGGTGAAGATGGAATTTTTCTTATCTATGCTCCGAAAGTAGGAGGATATAGATATTTCAATAAACAGATAGAATGAACTATTGATTCAGTTGATGTGAATGTAATTTAATGATGTGAGGAAGACAAGTGTATTTAGATAGATAAGGAATTTGAGTAGGGTAAGGAATGTTTTGACGAAAATCTTGATAAGGATACAGAAAATTTTTAACCTTCTTAGACGAAGAATCATACACATTTATTTCCATTGATGAAGAAGATACTCAAAATATAAAATTAGTCTTAGAAAACAAGTGGAAGCTTGTAATATTTTTGATGATCACAATCATATGGTTCAAATAAGAAGAAAAAAAATGTCATTACACAAAATTCTTTGTATTAAAAAGTGGATCTGAATTATGTGAAATAAGATTTTGAGTATCCTAAATGGGTTCTGGACATGAATGAATACTTAGGTTAAATTTAAAATAATGATACATGGGAACTCATACCCAAGCCAAAAAAACATTATTGGTAAAAAGTGGGTTTTCTGGAACAAGCTGAATAAAGAAGGTGAATTGATAATAAACAAAAAATATTAGTGTGCAAAGGGTATTCACAAAATGAAGGTATTGATTTCATTGAAAACTTTTCTCCAGTGTAAATATTAGAAGAAATTATAATTTTTCTTTTTATTGATGGAAAATGAAGTTTTAAAATCTGTCAAATGGATGTTAAATATTAATTCTAGAATGGTGATCTTGATGAGGAAGTTTACATTGAACAACCTTGTGCCTTTTTTATTTGGAAATATGAATGTCATGTGTGCAGATTTAAGAAGGCTTTGTATGTGTTAAAACAAGACCCGAGAGCATGGTATTCCAAATTAGATACTTTCTTAAGGAATATGAGTTTTAAGAAAGGAAGATTTGACATAAATATTAATATCAGAGAAATTTTAGAGTATTCCCCCATCATAATTGTTTATGTTGATAATATTATCTTTGCTGCGAATAAATAAAGAAGTTGTGAAAGATTTTCTGATAAAATGAAAAAGGTATTTTAAATATCTATTCTTGGGGAAATGAAATACTTTATTGGGTTATAAATCTTACAAAGGAAGAAAAATGTAACATCCCGACCCGGATCACCTCTAAGATGGTGGTCGGACCGGTGGGTTACATGAACTCAAGCACATCTCCCCAAATGCCAGAGGCAACCAATTAGTAGGGAGGGCCCTTTTTGTGTTTGTTGGGGAGACTTTGCCCTCATAGGTAACAGGTATTATCACAGTGGAAGTAATAATAACTAAATAATAAATAGAGGAAGCATAAAAATGAATAAACTACAGGAGAAGCAATATAAATAATCTAACTAAATAATTCTCAAGTGAAGAAGCTCACAAAATGATGTCATTCCATCATGTATGTATAAATTGAAAGTATAGAAAACAGAATCCAAGAATGGTATCAACTAAAAAGAAAATAAACAAAGTGTGACAACTGCATCATGAGCAAGGCTCGGTCCTTTGCCCCAGTCTCCATCCTAAGCAGCAACAATCAATTAATAATCAGAAGTTGCACACTTCTCTTTTTCAATACCTTCAATCATATAATCTACTCGGGTTTCAATGATGCCCGAGCAGGGTGTGAGATAAAATCTTAGTAGGCTGGCACCCAAGGTGTCTAAACCATTCCATTTCATGCAATGATAAAATTCCTTGTGCCATTATATAATAATTTCAGATAATTAATTAAGTGCAATGCGATAAATAAGTCAGCCCGGGTTCCAAACGGCACCTGTGCCCAATCACCTGCTTCATCCTAAGCCGGTAGTCTGAAATAGTACTTGTTAGTAGAATGCACGTACACGTATGTATATAAAAACATGAAAGAAACAAGGGAAACAAGAAAGAGGTATACCCCAAGATTGTTCTTTAACTTGGGGTCTAAGTCCAGTGTCAACCAGGTGCATTTCCACATATAAGAAGAATATCTCAATTCTCAAGTAACTCAAATGGAAATAATACAAACCTGAAGTGTCTCATTATTAAGGTTCAAGTTGAGAGTTGGAGTTTGAGCCCATCCCAAAGGTATCGCTATGGAATATCCATTAATTAATCCAATACCACCGAGCACATCCAAGGAACTTTAGAAAGACCAAGTATCGCCCAAGGTAGAGATTTACCCTGAGTCCATAATGATCTCGCAAAAAGGGATCGAGTGTCATATGAGGCTGGCTTAGTCACATTGCCAACAGATCTATCCCGATGGGCCCTTTTGGAACCAGTATCACTCATAAGTATTAGAAAGCCCGAGGAAGTCACGGTCCGAAAAGGACAATGACACTACCCCCCAGAATATACAGGTAACCAGTCAGGAAAGAAGGGTCTAAGTGTGGACCTTAATATGGGACCCACCTCCTTTCCCTACACTAAATTTAATTAACGTTTTCACAGCAGCATATATGACATAATAAGCATATAAACTCACAACTTGAAAAATAACAAGATATTCCCATGCATCGTAAGGTACAAATAAAATATTGCAACATAACAATATTAATAAGGAAAGATACAAAATCAACATAAGTAGATAAATTCACTTTTAAATAAATAAATAATTCAACATAACCAACTGCAAAAAATCTAACAATTCATGGTTCATAATTAATATAAATTATTTATTTAAATTCAACACAACAAAAATAGGTTGTGAAACACATGCAGTTACTTAAATTAAATTCTCGGGCTTACACATTTAAATAATTAAATAATTCAGCAGAAACAACTACCAAAGATCCAACAATTCAAGGTTCATAATTATTCTATAATAATTATTTAAATTAAACACAAGAAAAATAGCAGCGCAATACATGCAGTTAAATGAATTAAATACCTAGGCAAATAGAATTTATACCGACTAGGTAGCCACACCCAAATGGGTGTCCGACCACATTGAAACAAATTATAAAAATTAATTAATGATCAAAAGGGCTGCAACAACTAGAAGAAACAAATAAATTAAAGAGTTTGGGTGAATTTTCACAAAGTAGGTAGGCACCGACGAACGACACAACATTGCATTTTTATAAATTGCAATGAAACATAGGGAAAGAAAGTAGGCGCCCTACCTTATTGTCATATATGATCCTATGATCCATGGTAGGCTTTGATTTGACCAAAAATGGAAGAATACAAATGATTTTAGAAAAACCCCAAAATAGGGAAAAATCATTCCGCGACGAACTATGAAAAGGATTTGCAATGAGATCGCACAATTCTTGATGCATGGGATAAGCCTTATCGAAAGGTTCATAGCACACCTAATGGTGAAAAAAGAGGATGATGAACGGAGGCGCAACAATCTTCTGAAGGGAGGATAATGTGGTGCACACCACATAGGGAGAGGGGGTGCACCACGCACAAGAGAGGGAGGAGAGGAAGAGAGGAGAAAATAAATAAAAAGGAATTGAAAGAAAAGAAAAAGGAAAAATAAATAGGAGATTAATAAATAAAATAATAAAAATAAAATAGTGTAAAAATGAAATAAATAATTAAAACGGGTTCACCTTATTTTAATTATTTTTAATTTTTCTCCAGCCATATCTATTTTATTATTTATTGTTATCCCTCTTTAAAATAAATTAATTTCCTTTAAACCTTTTTTTATTATTTTTAAACCAAACTTTTCACTATGGCGCGACACAATATTTTACATAAATTCTAAAAAATGATTCAATTAATTTTAATAGTTGTCTGGGACCCGCAACAGGGTGCAGAGGCGCGCGACTTGAGTCGCTTTAAAGATTTGTATTAAAAACACAAAAGTCCACAACATGATTTAAGTCGACATGTTAAAAGAATTAATGTAGGTGATTAATAATATTTTCTTTATCCCAACAATAAATATTCACTCATATATATATATACACATGTTACGTATGTATAGACACACACACACACACATCAGTATATTCATATATATACAACCACACATGTATATATATAACTATATATATATATATAATCCCATATATATATACATCATATGTATATATCCCCATGTTTTTGTCCTAATATAATAATATTAACAACAATTAAAATAATCATTATTTAATTCAACCCATCAATGAAACCATTAATTATTAAGTATGAAAAATAATTAATAAAAATGTTACCGATTATTAAATTAATATTGATTACGCATTTGTATTTAATTGGAACAATTTATAATATCATATTTATTAAATTACCCAGTTATTATTTACACCGTGACACAATTTATTAATTATGGTAGTGAATTTCCATTTGTTGACATCAACAAAAATAATAATATTAATAATAAAATTATTATTATTATTTTTAACGGCCAACAAAAAATATTTAACCCAATTAAAATATCTTGGGGTGCGATATGACCAAACCTCCGCCATCTCGCAAAGGTTATACCCTACCTTGGGTAAACCCCATGTCCCAGAATTATCAGTGATGTTAGATTTCTCATTCAACACACCATTTGTGAAAAAATTAATATTATATTATATATAAAACGGAATAATTAAATAATTAAAAATAAAGATGGAATTATCATGTGCGAGGGTATCAAACACCCAATGCAAATCAAAGATATACCCTGCCGAGTGTAAACCTGGCGTTACAGACATAATGGTGATCTTAGATTTCTCATACGACGCATCGTTGGAGAGTTATTTCATTTTTTTGAAAAGAAACAAACACACGTATAAATAAAATAAACTTAATATGTTTATTCTATCAACACCGTAGTGTTGACTATCGGAATAAAAAGTTACGACACTCAGTTTTTAAAACTGGTATGCCTAGTTAATGGAAAAATTTAATTTCCTTTGATTTTTTCATCCGGTTAAAAACACGGGGCGTTACAACCTTCTCACCTTAGAACTTCTCATCTCCGAGAAGCCTTCAAGAACAACATAACCCTCACCCAATCTATAGGGTCATGCAGTCTCATATAAAAGGCCGTGTTGCGTTTTTGAACACCCAACGCACACTCGAACATTGGTTTGGCAAGAGGCATGTATGATATTAAGATCTGATCCAATGCTCATTTTCTAACTGAAACACCGAGACAATACCTATCCAAACACGTTCATCTAGATACACGGCCATGTCGTCATCTCATTAACTTCTGGCTCAAGGTAACTTCCCACCATAGGTTTTAAAGATAGAAAGAGGAAAATTTTGAGTCACGAGACCTCCCTCCATCGGAATTTCATACAAGACATTCCCTTAAGCGTTCTAGCGATGTTTTTTCTCTTTATTTTCAAAACGGATAAAACAATCGATTCTCCATCACCCATAAAGAAAAGTAGAGCCAGATTTTAATGAAACACCCTGGTCGACACAAACCACACTCGTCTCACCTAATGACATTATAGAAAATAGACCTTTACTAACTGCTTTATTGGACAAGAAAAAGAACTAGTCAAGCCACTACAACCGACCTTTTAAGAAGATTCTCATCTTCGATGGCAGATGTTTTATAGACTAAACTGTGATGTCTTCTTCAAAGTTATCTTGCATTTATAGTGAATATATCCACTGATGTCCATACCTAACCTCTACTGACGTTCCTTGATTTAGGCATCACCAAGCCCGACAACAAGTATGGGGTAAACTTAGATTGGCACAAATGGAGTGAAAGGAAATAATGAAAGGTAGTCCATACTCCATGCTTATGAGTGATACGTTGGTACAAGGACAAGACGTCCAAAACAGGTTGTTGATTGAGCCCAGAGTGACATCAACCTAGTGGTCACGTTGGAAGAAACTGCTGGTGTACAAGAGTTCGTCTAATGAATTCCTGCACAGAAATATGAAGGTCACTCAAGACTAACCAAATCCTCGACAAAAACGGCGCATCAGTGTGAAAAAATGAGAGAAACACTCTAAACAATCCCAAAAACTTTTAATGCTTTAGCATGATGTAAGACCAATGCTCTCTTAGTGCATCAAGGATTAAGGCAAGATATGGGACATGCTCATCACTTAAGAAAGAGTACACTAAGAGGATTTCTATAAGGAAAAAATTTAAACAAAAGGCATGAAAGCCCAAAAAAACAAGCTAGTGTGTCAGAACACCTAAGTATCTGGATGTTATCCCGAGCATTGTGATGAAATTGATTCATTTAACTCAAAAGTTACTTTACAACAGAGATGACCCAAAACATATTTAACAGTGCAAGACATGACAATTACACTAAACTCAACCAGTTTGTCACAACGTTAACCACTCGACGACACCACGTGCATGAACGCATACTACCCCGAGGTGATACAGAAGCAAGATGACTTTTAACTCGGATGACGAGGTACCAAGTCATCCATCGTTGTAGAGAAGAGAGGGTCGAATGAACTATGGAGCAACTGACCATTCTTAAGGCATTTCTAACCTGATGGAAATGAGCATTATCAATGCTCAAGCCTGAAATAAAAGTCAAGGAAAACATGTCCACCCATCCGAACAAGGGTGTCATTTTAAGAAAGGGGGTCCGACTAGGGAAAACAACTTGAAAAAGGTTCTGTTTCAAAGCAACTCAAGGAGAAACTCAAACTATCCTTATAACAGGGCCTTAAACAGAGGACATTGCCACATGTTCCATATCCAAGCAGTTTATTCTTAATCACATTTAATCTTTAATCATCAAAAGATTTAATCAAAACATCATGTATCATTTTTCAAAACAAAACACAAGGTACTTGATCTTAAATAACGCCTCCTCAAGGGAAAACATGAATGTTTTATAAATCTCCATTTTTAAAAATTTTACATTAATTGACTTATTGTCCTTAATTAGTCAATCTATCACATAAAATCCTTTTAAGTAGATAAGGTATCCTACAAGTGTCCCACTATGCTGACATGGGTTCATTAGAATAAAACCCAGAAATAGTTGTTTAATTATTAAGAGTCACAACACCCATATTGGGTTATCTCATAAGAAACATGAACCAACTAGCCTACTTGGTCCTAGTTGTGCCTTTAGGTAATTAACCAATTAATTTGAAATTATAACATGCTCAAACACATATCAGCCTAGATATATGGGTGGATATCAACCTAAAAAGTGGCTATAAACTTTATAGTTTTTGGCATTTATCTCCCATTCAAAGAAAAATAATAAATATTAGTAGTGCAACCAATTACATAACAAACTAGCAAACAGGTCACTACAAGAAGTTAACAAAGAGAGACATGCTGTAATCACAGAAGCATAAACTTTTAATCACAGAGACATGCTAATAGGCATAAAGCATGATACAAGAAAAACATGGTATTAAATATGTAGCATGGCAATATGCTAGCATGCTAAATATATCACTGAAACATGGTAGCTAAAAAGGAATGCTAAACAAATAAAAGGCATGGAATGAATTCAATTCACACAATTTGAATCAACAGGAAGCAGAAAATGAAACTACATGGCATGGAACTATGCATGCCATTTGAATTCCTATATGCCAATTTTGATGCATGCAATGCTTCATCCATACCTTAACAGGCCAAGGGTAAAATATCCTAAATTCCATAAATTCATAAGAAACAGAAATTACACCAAATCACTCGACGTGAAATCATATCAATAGTAACATTGAAAAGCATGAACAACAATCCCAACCCTGGCCACTTGGTCATTTCTCATACATGGGGTGATCAGTCCCAAACATGACTATTAACCAAGCAATGAAACATTCCTAGTCTCTTGTCTACCAACCCAAAATAGTAAGACAAAGGAAAACTCCACCCCGGATACCAATTTTTAACGTCCCAAATTGGATCACCTCAAAGACGGTGGACAGAACGATGGGTTACATGACCTCAATCACATCTCCCCAAATGCCAGAGGCTTCCGACTAGAAGCAAGAGCCTTTTTCATGTCCGTGGGGGAGACTATACCCCCATAGGTATTATGTATTATCATAGTGGAACTAATATCAATTAACTAATAAATCGAAGAAGGATATAAATGAATAAACTATAGCAGAACCAATATAAATAATCCAATTGAATAATGCTGAAGTGAAGAAGCTCACAAAACGATGTCATGCCATGATGTATGTATAAATTGTATGTACAGAAAATAGAACCCAAGAATGATATCAACTAAAAATAAAAGAAAAAAGTGGGACAACTACATGACGAGCAATGCTCGGTCCTCTTCCCTAGTCTCCATCCTAAGTTGAAACAATCAACCAACAATCGGAAGCAGCACACTTCCCTTTGTCAATACCTGTAATCATATAATCTACTCAGGTGTCAACGACGCCCGAGAAGGGTGTGACATAAAATACTAGTAGGCCGGCACCCAAGGTTTCTAAACCTTTCCATTTCGTGCAATGATAAAATACAGGGTTCCATTACAAAACAATTTTTGATAATTAATTAAGTTCAATGGAATAAATAAGTCGGCCCAGGTTCCAAACGGCACTCGTGCCTAATCAACTGCTTTATCCTAAGCTGGCATTCTGAAAGGGTACCTTTCAGTAGAATGCACGTACATGTATATATATAAAACCTAGAAATAAACAAGGTAAACAAGAAAAAGGTATACCCCAAGCTCGTTATTTAACTTGGGGTCTAAGTCAAGTGTCTACTAGGTGCACTTTCACATATCAGAAAAATATCTCAATTCTCAAGTGACTCAAATGGAAATAATACAAAACCTTAAGTGCATCATTATTAAGGTTCAAGTTGAGAGTTGGAGTCTGATCTCGTCTCGAAGGTATCACTATAGAACATCTTTTAATTTATCCAATACCACCGAGCCTGTCCAGGGGAATCTTTCGAAAGAAAAAGTATTGCCCGAGACATGGATTTACCCAGAGTATGTCCTGATCTCACAAGAAAGGCTCGAGTGTCATCTGAGGCTGGATTAGCCACATTGCCAACGGATTCACCCCGATGGGCCCTTTTGGAACCGATATCACTCAAATGTATTAGAAAGCCCGAGGAAGTCTCGTTCCGGCAAAGACAATGACACCGCCCCCAGCACATACAGGTAACTAGTCAGGAAAAAAGGGTCTAAGTGTGGCCCATAATACGAGACCCTTCTCCTTTCCCAGCCCAAAATTTAATTATAGTTTTCACAGCAGCAAATAAGATATAATCAGAATATAAACTCACAGCTTCAAAACTAACCATATACACTCGTGCATCACAAGGTACAAATTATTTATTTTATCATAACAATATTAATAAGGAAATATACTAAATCAAGATAAGCAGATAAATTAAATTTTAAATAAATAAATAATTCAGCAAAAAAAAACTAACAAAAATACAACAATTCACAATTCATAATTAATATAAATTATTTATTTAAATTCAACACATCAAAAATAGGCTACGCAACACATGCGGTTAATTAAATTAAATGCATGACCATACACATTTAAATAATTAAATAACTCAGCAGAAACAACTACCAAAGATCTAACAATTCAAGGTTCATAATTATTCTAAAATAATTATTTATATTAAACACAACAAAAATGGAAGCGCAATACATGCTGTTAAATGGATTAAATACCCAGGCTAATAGGATTTATAACATCTATGTAGGCACACCCAATGGGGTGTCCGACCATATTGAAACAAGTTAACCAAATTAATTAATGATCAAAAGAGCTGCAACAATTAGACGAAACAAATAAATTAAAGAGTTTGTGTGAATTTTCACAAAGTTGGTAGACACCGACTAACAACACAATGGTGTGTTTTTATAAATCGTAATAAAACAGAAGGAATGAGAGTAGACTCCCTACATTATGGTTGTAGATGATCATATAAACCATGGTAGACTTTGATTTGACCTAAAACAGAAGAAGATAGATGATTTTAGAAAAACGCCACCATAGGGTAAAATCTTTCCGCGACGAACTGCGCAAAGGATTTAGAATTAGATCGCACAATTATTGATGCGTGTGATAATCCTTACCGACAGGTTCATAGTGCACTTGAAGGCGAAAAAATGGATAACAAACAGAGGCGTGGCGATCTTCCAAAGGGAGGAGAGGGTGGTTCACACCATATAGGGAGAGGGGGTGCACCACGCACAGGAGAGGGAGGAGAGAGAGAGAGGAGAAAAGAAATAAAAAGGAAAGGAAAAAAAAAGAAAAAGGAAAAAGAAAAAGGAGATCAATAAATAAAATAATAAAAATAAAATAGTAGAATAAATGAAATAAGTAATTAAAATGGGTTTACCTTATTTTAATTATTTTTAATTTTTCTCCAACCATATCTATTTTATTATTTATTTTTATCCCTCTTTAAATTACATTAATTTCCTTTAATCCTTTTAAATTATTTTTAACCCGAACGTTGTACTATGGTGCGACACAATATTTTACATAAAGCCTGAAAAATGATTTAATTAATTTTAATAGCTGTCCGGGACCTACAACAGGGGGCACAGGTGTGCGCCCTGGGTCGCTTTAAAGATTTGGATTAATAACGTAAAATTACACAACTTTATTTAAGTGGACTTGTTAAAATCATTTATGTAGGTGATTAATAAAATTTTCTTTAACTCGACAATAAATATTAACCCATATATATACACGTGTTATGTATGTATATATATTTATATGCACACATCTGTATATTCATATATATACAACTACACATGTTTATATATAACTATATATATATATATATTTAATCCCATATATATATACATTATATATATATATATCTCCATGTTTTTTGTCCTAATATAATAATATTAATATCAATTAAAATAATCATTATTTAATTCAACCCCTCAATGACACCATGAATAATTTATTGAAAAAAAACATTAATAAACATGATAACGATTATTAAATAAATATTGATTACGCATTTTTATTTAATTGGAACAATTAATAATATCATATTTACTACATTACCTGGTTATTATTTACACTAGGACACAATTTATTAATTTTAGTAGTGTATTTCTATTTTCTGGCATCAACACAAATAATAATATTAATAATAAAATTATTATTATTATTTCTAACGGCAAAAAAAATATTTAACCCAATTAAAATATCTTCGGGTGTGGTATGACCAAACGTCCACTTGCTCACAATGGTTATACCCTACCTAGGGTAAACCTCAAGTCCCGGAACTATCGGTGATGTTGGATTTCTCATTCGACACACCATTTGTGAGAAAATAATTATTTATTATATAAAAAATGGAATAATGAATTAATTAAAAACAAAGATAGAATTATCATGTGCGAGGGGGCCAAACACTCGATACGAATAATGGTTATACCCTACTGAGGGTAAACCCAGCGTTCCGGACCTAACAGTGGTCTTAGATTTCTAACACGATGCACCATTTGAGTGTTATTTAATTTTTTTGAAAGGAAACAAACATGCGTATCAATAAAATAAACTTAATATGTTTATTCTATCAACGCGACAGTGTCGAATATCAGAATAAAAAGTTCCGACGCTCAGTTTTTAAAACCGTTATGCTTGGTTGACGGAAAATTTTAATTTTGTTTCTTTTTTCATCTGGTTCAAAACACGGGATGTTAAAACCTTCCCACCTTAAAACTTCTCGTCCCCAAGAAGCCTTCGGGAACAACGTAACCCTCACCCAATCTAAAGGGTCATGCAGTCTCATAAAAAAGGTTGTGTTACGTATCTAAATGCCCAATGCCCGCTCAAACATTGGTTTTGAATGAAGCAGGCAAGCTATTAAGATCTGAGCCAATGCCCATTTTCCAAATGATACACCGAGACATTACCTATCCAAACACGTTCATCTAGAGACACGACCATGTCGTCATCTCATTAACTTCTGGCTCAAGGTTACTTCCAACCTTAGGTTTTAAAGTTAGAAAGATGAAAATTCTTAGTCACGACACCTCCCTCCATTGTAATTTCATAGACGACATTCCCTTAAGAGTTCTAGCAATGTTTCTCGCTTGATTTTTGAAACAGATAAAACGATCGATTCCCAATCTCCCTTAAATACCAAGTCGAGCAAGATTTTTATGAAATTCCCTGGTCAACACAAACCACACTCATCTCACCTAATGACATGACAGAAAATGGTCCTTCACTGACAGCTTTATTGGACAAGAAAAATAACTAGTCAAGCCACTCTGGCCGACCCTTTAAGAAGATTCTCGGCTTAGATGGCAGAAGTTTAATTGACCAAACTGTGATGTTTTTTTCAAAGTTATCATGCATTTACAGAGAATACGTCCCCCGAAGTTCATACCTAACCTCCGATGACATTCATTGATATAGGAATCACCAAGACCGGCAAAAAGTATAGGGTAATCTTAGATTGGCACAACTGGAGTGAAAGGAACTAATGCAAGGTAGTCCAAAATCCATGCTTATGAGTGATATGTTGGTAGAAAGACAAGACGTCCAAAACAGGTTGTTGATTGAGCCTAGAGTGACATCCACCTGGTGGTCATGTTGGAAGAAACGGCTGGTGTACAAGATTTTGTCCAAAGAATTCCTGCACATAAATCTGAAGGTCACTCAAGACTAACCAAAGCCTCCACAAGAACGATGCATCTATGTGAAACAATGAGAAAAACACCATAAACAAGCCCAAAAACTTTTAAAGCTTTATTATGGTGTAATAACGATGATCCCTTAGTGCATCAAGGATGAAGGCAAGATAGGGGACATGCTCATCACTTATGAAAGAGTACACTAAGTGGATTACCAGAAGGAAAACATTAAAACAAAAGGCGTGAAAGCCCAACCAAACTGGCTAGTGTGTCAAAACACCTAAGTCTATGGAAGTTATCCCGAGCATTGTGATGAACTTGATTCCTTTAACACAGAAGTTACATTACTATAGAGGTGACCCAAAACGTATTTAACAGTGCATGACTTGACGATTACACTAAATTCAAGTGGTTCTTCACAACATTAAGAACTCAAAGACACAGCGTGCGTGAACACATACTACCCAGAGGTGATACAGAAGGAGGATGACTTTTAACTCAGATAACGAGGTACCAAGTAATCTATTGTTGTGGAGAAGAGAGGGTCAAACGACCTATGAATAAACTGAAAATTCTTAAGGAATTTCTAACCTGATGGAAATGATCATTACCGATGCTCAATCCTAAAACAAAAGTCAAGGAAATGATGACCACCCATCTAAAAAAGGGTGTCATTTTAGGAAAGGGGGTCTGACTCGGGAAAACAACATGCAAAAGGTTCTGTTCCAAAGAAACTCAAGGAGAAACTCAAACTAAACTTTTAACAAGGCCTTAAACAGTGGTCATCGCTACAGGTTCTATATCCAAGCCCTTTATTTTAATCACATTTAATCTTTAATCATTAAATGATTTAATAAAAACATCAAGAATCATTATTCAAAACAAAAGACAAGTTACTTGATCTTAAACAACACCTCCTCAAGGGAAAATAGGAAAGTTTTATAAATATGCATTTACAAACATTTTATATTAATTGACATATTGTCCTTAATTAGTCAATATATCACATAAAATCCTTTTAAATAGATATGGAATCCTACAAGGGTCCCACTAAGCCGTCCTAGGTTCATTAGAATACAACCAAAAAACAATTGTTTAATTATTAAGAGTCAAAACACACATATTGTGTTATCTCATAAGAAACATGCACCAACTAGCATGCTTGGTCCTAGTTGTTCTTTTAGGTAACTAACCAATTAATTTGAAATTATAACATTCTCAAACACATATAAACCTAGATAAATGGGTGGTTATAAACTTAATAAGTGGCTATAAACTTTATAGTTTTTGTCATTTAGCTCCCATTCAAAGGAATCTAATTAATTTTTGCAATGAAACCAATTACATAACAAACAAGATAACATGTCACTTCAAGAAGCTAATAGAGTGAGACATGTCGTAATCACAGAAGCATAACATTTTAATCACAGTGACATGCTAATAGGTATAAAAGCATGATATAAGACAAAGATGGTATTAAACAGGTAGCATGGAAATATGCTATCATGCTAAATATATCACTGAAACATGGTATATAAAAAGGCATGATAAACAAATAAAAAGAAAGGCATGCATTCAAGGCACACAATTTGAATCAACATGCATCCAAAAACGAAACTACATTGCATGGAACTATGCATGTCATTTGAATTCCTATATTCCTATTATGATGCATGAAATGCTTCATCCTTACCTTAATAGCCCAAGGGTAAAATATCATAAATTACATAAATTCATAAGCAATATAAATTACACCAAATCACTCAAGGTGAAATCATATCAATAGTAACATCGAAAAGAATGAACAACAATCCCAACCCTGGACACTTGGTCATTTCCCATATGTGGGGTGATCAGTCCCAAACACGACTATTAACCAAGCGACGAAACATTCCTAGTCTCCTGTCTACCAACCCAAAATAGTAAGACAAAGAAAAATAGCACCTCTGATACCACTTTGTAATGTCCCGACCTAGCTCACCTCTAAGACGGTGGCCAGACCGGTGGGTTACATGACCTCAAGCACATCTCCCTGAATGCCAGTGGCTGCCGACTAACAGCTAGGACCTTTTTCAGGTCTGTGGGGGATACTATGCCCTCATAAGTAATATTTATTATCATACTGGAAGTAATAGAAATTAAATAATTAATAGTGGAAGCATATAAATGAATAAACTACAGTAGAAGAAAAATAAATAACCTAACTGAATAATACTCAAGTGCGGAAGCTCACAAAACGATGTCATGCCATGATGTATGTCCAAATTGAATGTACAGAAAATAAATCCCAAGAATGCTATCAACTAAAAAGAAAAGAAAAAAAGTGCGACAACTGCATCACGAGAAAGGCTCAGTCCTCTTCCCTAGTCTCCATCTTAAGCAGCAAAAATTAGTCAAGAATCGGAAGTAGCACACTTTCCTTTATCAATACCTGAAATAATATAATCTACTCGGGGGTCAACGATGCCTGAGCAGGGTGTGAGATAAAATACTAATAGTCTGACACCCAAGGTGTCTAAACCTTTCCATTTCATGCAATGATAAAATGAAGGGTGCCATTACATATCAATTTTATATAATTAATTAAGTATAATGGAATAAATAAGTCAGGCCAGGTTCCAAACGACACCCGTTCCTAATCACTTGCTTTAGCCTAAGCTGGTAGTCTGAAAGGGTACATGTCAGTATAATGCACGTACATGTATATATATAAAACCTTGAAATAAACAAGGTATACTAGAAAGAGGTATACCCCAATCTTGTTCTTTAACTTGGGGTCTTAGTCAAGGGTCTACTAGGTGTACTTCCACATATCAAAAGAATATCTCAATTCTCAAGTGACTCAAATAGAAATAATACAAACCTTATGTGCATCATTATTAAGGTTCATGTTGAGAGTTTGAGTCCAAGACCATTCCAAAGGTATCTTTACGGAACATCTGTAAATTTATCTAATACCACCGAGCCCGTCCAAGTAAATATTTCCAAAGACCATATATCGCCTGAGGCATGGATTTACCCAGATTCCATCCTGATCTCGCAAAAGGGCTCGAGTGTCATCCAAGGATGGCTTAGCCACATTGCCAACAGATCCATCCCGATGGGCCCTTTTGGAACCGGTATCACTCATAAGTATTAGAAAGCCCAAGGAAGTATCGGTCCGGCAAAGACAATGACACCGCCCCCAGCACATACCGGAAACCAGTCAGGAATTAAGGGTCTAAGTGTGGCCCTTAATATGAGACCCTCCTCCTTTCCCCGCCCTGAATTTAATTAATGTTTTCAGAGTAGCAGATATGACATAATCAAAATATAAACTCACATCTTGAAAACAAACCAGATACACCCATGCATCATAGGGTAAAAATTAAATATTGTAGCACAAAAAAATTAATAAGTAAAGATACTGAATCAACATAAGTAAATAAATGCACTTTTAAATAAATAAATAATTCAGTACAACCAACTACCAAAAATCCAACAATTCACGAATCATAATTAATATAAATTATTTATTTAAATTAAACACAACAAAAATAGGCTGCGCAACACATGCAGTTAATTTAATTAAATGCTCAAGCATACACATTTAAATAATTAAATAATTCAGCAGAAACAACTACCAATGATCCAACAATTCAAGGATCATAATTATTCTAAAATAATTATTTAAATTAAACACAACAAAAATAACAGTGAAATACATGCAGTTAAATGAATTAAATACCCAGGCTAATAGGATTTATACCGACTAGATAGGCACACCCAAAGGGGTTTATGAACATATTGCAACAAGTTAAACAAATTAATTAATGATCAAAAGGGATGCAAAAAATATACGAAACAAATAAATTAAAGAGTTTGGGTGAATTTTCCCAAAGTCACTAGACACTGACTAACGACACAACGATGTGTTTTTATAAATCCCAATGAAATAGAGGGAAAGAGAGTAGTGGCCCTACCTTACAGTTGTAGATGATCCTATGATCCGTGGTAGGCTTTGATTTGACCTAAAACAGAAGAAGATAGATGATTTTAGAACAACTCCAAAATAGGGTAAAATCCTTCCACGATGAACTGAACAAAGGATTTGGAATGAGATTCATGATTCTTGATGTGTAGGATAATCGTTATAGAGAAGTTCACAGCGCACCTGACAGAGAAGAAAATGGATGATGAATAGAGGCACGATGATCTTCCAAAGGGAGGGGAAGGTGGTTCGCACCACATAGGGAGAGGGGGTACGCCGAGCACAGGAGATGGAGGAGAGGAAGAGAGGAGAAAAGAAATAAAAAGGAAAGTAAAGAAAAGAAAAAGGAAAAATAAAATGGAGATCAATAAATAAAATAATAAAAATAAAATGGTAGAAGAAATGAAATAAGGAATTAAAATGGGTTTACCTTATTTTAATTTTTTTTTAATTTTTCTCCAACCGTATCTGTTTTATTATTTATTTTTATCCCTATTTAAATTACATTAATTTCTATTAATCATTTTTAATTATTTTTAACCCAAAATATACACTATGACGCAACACAATATTTTACATAAATCTTGAACAATGATTTAATTAATTTTAATAGCTGTTCGGGACCCGCAACAGGGTGCGCAGGCGCGCACCCTGGGTTGCTTTAAAGATTTGGATTAAAAACTTAAAATTACACAACTTGATTTAAGTCGAAATGTTAAAATAATTTATGTTGGTGGTTAATAATATTTTCTTTAACCCAAAAATAAATATTCACCCATATATATACACATGTTATGTATGTATATATATTTATATACACACATCTGTATATTCATATATATACAAATTCACATGTTTATATATAAATATATATATATATATTTAATCCCATATATATATACATCATATATATATATATATATATCTCCATTTTTTTCCTAATATAATAATATTAACATCAATTAAAATAATCATTATTTAATTCAACCCATCAATGACACCATGAATAATTTAATGACAACAAAAATTAATAAAAATGATAACGGTTATTAAATAAATATTTATTACGCATTTTTATTTAATTGGAACAATTAATAATATCATATTTATTACATTACCCAGTTATTATTTACACCGTGACACAATTTATTAATTATTGTAGTGCATTTCTATTTGTTTTCGTCATGCAAATAATAATATTAATAATAAAATTATTATTATTATTTCTAACGGACAACAAAAATATTTAACCCAATTAAAATATCTTTGGGTGTGATATGACCAAACGTCCGCTCGCTCGCAATGGTTATACCCTACCTTTGGTAAACCTCATGTCCTGGAACTATCAGTGATGTCCGATTTCTCATTCGACACACCATTTCTGAGAAGATAGTTATTTATTATATAAAAAATGGAATAATTAGTTAATTAAAAATAATGATAAAATTATCTTGTGAGAGGGTGACAAACACTTTATACGAATCAAGGTTATACCCTACTGAGGGTAAACCAAATGTTTCAGACCTAAATGTGGTCTTAGATTTCTCATACAACGCACCATTTGAGTGTTATTTTATTTTTTGAAAGAAAAAAAAAACGCATATCGATAAAATAAACTTAATGTGTTTATTCTATCAACACCACAGTGTCGACTATCAGAATAAAAAGTTCTGATGCTCAGTTTTTAAAACCAGTTTGGCTAGTTGAGTAAAAATATTAATTTTCATTCCTTTTTCATCTGGTTCAAAACACGAGACGTTACAACCATCGCACCTTAGAACTTTTTGTCCCCGAGAAGCCTTCAGGAGCAACGTAACCCTCACCCAATCAACAGGGTCATGCGGTATCATAAGAAAGCTCTCATTGCGTATCTAAATGCCCAATGCACACTCAAACATTTGTTATGTAAAAAACACATAAGCTATTAAGATCTGTTCCAAAGATCATTTTCCAACTGAAACACCGAGACATTACCTACCCAAACACGTTCATATAGAGACATGACCATGTCATCATCTCATTAACTTATGGCTCATGGTTAGTTCCCACCTTAGGTTATAAAGTTATAAAGAGGAAAATTCTAAGGTGGTGTGGATACATATCACATCATGTGGCCTTTTCTTGGGGGATGCCTAAGGGAATGAGCTCAGGTAAAGAAAAACTATGCGGTCTAGGCCCAAAGAAAACAATTTCATGATCATGGACTGGACTATGCCGTTATAAATGGTATCAGAGCCAGTGTCCATTTGATGTACCAATGAGGAAGTTGGGCCTTGGGGGGGGGGGGGGGGGTTATGGAAATCCCACATAGAAGGAGGAGGAGCACGAAGCACCCATTTATAAGGTGTTGTGGATACATCTCCCAACATGAATCCTTTTCCTGGGGGATTCCTGAGGGCCATATCCCATGGAAAGAAAAACCGTGTGGTTTAGGCCCAAAGCGGACAATTTCATGATCGTGGAATGGACTGTGCCATTACAAATAAATATCTTTTTTCCCATGAAAAGTATGATAAGGAACATCTAAAGAGGTTTAGTAAGGAAAACTCAAATCCTGTCTCCGTTCCTATTTTACAGGGAACACGGTTAAAAATTGATGGGGAAGGAAAAGAATTTGATTAGAAATAATTCCAGAAGAAGATTTGAAGTTTATTTTATTTGACTACCTCAAGAACCTACATTTTTTAGGTTGTTACCTTATGTGAAATATTTTAGGGTCCTCCAAAAAAATCACATTTATTTTCTAAAAATAAAATCACAAATACATCAAAGGCACAAAAAATTTCAGAATCATATATGATAGCTCAGATAGTATTGATTTTTTGGGTTTTTAGATTTTGATTGGGAAGGAAATATTGATGATAGAATATCCACATCTAGTGGAGTATTATTTAAAGGAAAGAATAATGGTAGTTGGAATTCAAATAAATATAATTCACTAACTTTCAGTATGGATGATGTTGAGTATGCTTCTTCTACTCAAGACACTACTCAAGTTATGTAGATGAAAACTCAATTCGAAGACCTACTTGTTGAAGTGAATTTACCCTTGATCTTGGTTTGTGAAAATCAAAGTATAATCAATATCACTAGGAATCTGGTAAAACATTCCCATTAAAAACATATTGATATCAAATATTGTTTCATCAAAGATCATGTGGAGAAGAATGAATTGAGATTGAAGTATGTTCCAATATCAAAAAAGTTTCTTACATTTTCATAAAAAGTTTACAAAGGAATCCTTTTCTAAATTGAGGTTGACCATGGGCTTCAAATCACATTCTCATAAAGGTTGGGGTATGTTTTTCTATCCCCTCTCTCATCTTACATTTGAATAGTGTTTTCAAGGGGAGAATTGAATTATTTCATAAATCTATCATTAAAAGGAATGTAAAAAGGGGGAGTTGTGGGAAAGTTGTGAATTCATCATTTTATTGTGTTTAAAATATTTTAACTATTTTTTGAAGTGGGTGTAGGAAAAGAATTCTTTTTTACTCCAGGAACGGTGAATAAGTTGATATGGAAATGAAGAAAAGTTGAGTAATTTTTTGTAATCACTTCTTTGGAGAGCATGGTTTTTTTGTCCACAATTATTGTTTCATAAAATGAGTTAGATCCCATAGGAATAGAATTATTGATAAGTGATCCATTTCTTGAGGATAAAAAGGTTACTGATTTATGAACCTTGGTTGAAAATAGAATCCAAAGGGAGAGATTTTTTAGACCAAGCCGATCGTATTCAAGGTATTGTGTATTGTTTTAAATGAAGTTTAAGACGAAAAGAAAGTAAATTCACTTTTTTTTGGAGAAATTAATATTGAACATCATATTCAAAATAATAATAATCACAATGATTGAAAAGTTCCATCATATTCAGGTAAAGCTGGGTGGAATAAAAGTCTTATCGGAGCGATTCGGAATTTGGTATGGAATATTTGATTGTAATGGGAGAATCAGAGTCTGTGTGAATATGATAAAAAAATGTGATGATGCTTTTCATATCTTGAAATTCTCATATATCATTAGTAAGTTGTGAAACTTATGATGCAATATTGATGGAAGAAAGAGTTATCGAAAGAGATGTTTTCAATTGTATTTAGACTGATTGGATCTGGATGGCAAGAGAAAAGGGGTGATGAAGATCACATTTAGGATGAGAAGGAAAGAAAGAGGTTACTAAAGGATTGGGATATTATAATGCATTCAATTCCAAGAAAAATACTATAGCAGCCAATTGTTAGTGTATTAAGAGACATGAGAAATAATGAATAATGTTAGTGAAGCTATCATAATGGGCTCATCAGATTCATAAAGGTTGAGAACATTTGTGAAAAATGTCTTGTTTCTTCAACTGGGTTAAGATCGTTCATAATTAAAGAATGATTTTAATGAGACTGATTAATGAAAATAAAATAAAAGAAGATGATCAACAATGTTGAAAACTATTCAAAAGAGTTTTAATTACTTTTTTTGATGTTCAAGGGGTTCAAGAAAAGATATGAAGAAGAGGTTTTGTATTTTAAGTGAATCAAGAGAATAGATGAAGAAAATATATAGATTTGTTTTTGATTATGGATATTGAATTTCAATGGGAGTTGGTTCTCAAGAATTGGTATAGAGCAATTGTATTGAAGGAATCAGATTGATTCAATCGGAATCAAAAAATTATTTTGGAATGAGAAATCAGATCCAAACTTGTGATTCAAGAATAAAATTGGATGAAGGGATTAATATTTAAGAATATCAGAGAAGATTCGAGAAAAGTTGACGAGACATAAATGCATTCAAAATTATAGGGAAAATAAGATTTGGGTGAATTTTTTTGAGCGGGAACATTTTGGGGATTCCCACAAAAACCACTCATAGGTCAGCTATAAATGGAGAAAAGTAAATTTTACTTAAAAGTAGTTTGACATAGAGTTAATGATCACATGAGAAGAGAGAGAAGCTCCAAAGTTTATGGTAGAGAAAGAAGTTCTCTGTATTGAGCTAATTTATATATGTTTTTATATATTGAAGTGAAAGAAAAAGATACAAGATTACAATATTATTCCACTAATCATCGTGTTAAGTGATTATCATATTCAGTTATCTATCAGATTCTACTTGTCTTTATATTCAGCTTGTCATTGTATAAGTCTGTATAATCGGATCAGTATTTCCTTATTGGGATTTCCTGACTGAGGAAGATTGAATTATGAATTGTCTCAATCATATTCTATAAGAGATGCATCTATTTTATTGGGTAATTGGATTTGGAGATCAGAGTGGGCAGATCGGATTGAGAATTCAGATATTGATAATCAGAGTGAGCATATCGGACTGGACAATCAGATTGAATTCTATATTAAAGTCCTGAAGTTCTTACTATCTTCTGGGAAAGAAATTGAATAATTTTTTTCCAAATAATATATTTTTGGAAATTGAAAAGAAGCACAAGTTGCATGAGTTGTTACATGAACATTGTTTTACCATATTTGTGCTAAAAGGGTGCACACACACATTTTTATTGTCTTCAAAGTGCTACATGAGTGAAAGGGAATATTCTAATCATTGTATTCCACTAAAAGTATTTATTTCTAGTGGTTTTTATCATATTGTATCATTTCCAAACCATACCATGGACATAGCTATTCTTATTTAATAGTTATCCTTGAAAATACTATTGTTCCTTTGGATGTGTGTTGGAATTATTTTTAGTAGGGAATGAAATCTTTAATAGGAGGGGAAGGTTGTTTCAAGGAAAAAAAATGAAAAATTATCGATAATTCACCCCTCCCCCTCTCAGTGATATAATCATCATGATTGGGAACATTCAAGAGGAAACCAAATTGAGAGAGAAACACCATCATTAACCATCCACGACTATACTTGACTATTCATCTCAGTTCACTAGGGGTGTCATCCCAAATAGGTGAAAAAAACTCAATGACCCCCAAAATCACATAGATATAGTCATATTGGACTTCGAGTCTCATGAGTTTCTGACCTCATAACTAGCTACATGATTCTACACAAGGCTATAAAGGTAACTCACAACCAGGATAACAAAATCCACGAGCTCGTCCATACTAGATGGAACTAAAACAAGATATACTCTCCATTAGGAACATCTATACCATTTCTTATGGTACATCTAAAAGAACACACTCCATCAAGAAAAACTCACAATGTCAAACTATATTTCCCAACAATGGAGATCTTACCATCACTAACCTATCTTCTGAACAATCTATGAGAAACCCAGGTGGAGAGGCCCACTCAATACCACATAACATAGTTTAGGGGGAAGTAATATAGACTACACACTATGTGAATCCACTATATTGAGAGAGAAATCAGGGACCCACACCTCACCACTTTCCTACGATCGAGGGAGTACTATCTCATAACTAACTCATGAATCCTCTATCACTCTTATATAGAGTGGCTGGATTTCACTTATCTTTGTCGAGGGCGCATTAAATCCTAATGAATTATTTCACATAACATTTGGAGGGGACCAATCCTCGCAACTCTTCTCAATAGCTGAGGGAGCTCTGAGTTTAGTGAGGGACCTTCTCCCCATCACTACTCGAAAATGTGGGAGTATAACTCTGTAGATAGAGGACCTACACCCAGACATGGTAGGGGAGTGCAACTCCACATATGTTACCCATTCCCTAGAATTAGAATGTATTATCACTCAATATACAGGGGACCCACACCATGGAATAATATGGTAGTACCGCTCTATGGCTATAGGACCTGCACCGTAGCATGACATGGGAGTACCAATCTACCAGTATGATCACTATGGGGGATCTGTACCCTGAAACGATGGTGGAGTACCAACCCCATGCTAGAATAATCGATCCATGGTACGAAAGGGGAGTAAAAAATCTAATGAGAAAATTTTATAGAGATCATAAACCCAAAAATTATAGGGGAGATCCAAATCAAAGTATTGAAGACCCGCACCCTAACACGATTGGGGCTTACCAACACTATCTATACATCACATATGGAGGACCCACTCCCTAAAACAGAAGGGTAGTATCGGCTCCACTGATTGAAGACCCTCACCCTAGTGCAAAATGGGAGTACCTACTATATCTGGAAAATTATTATAGAGGGATAGCACTTGGACATGGCAGTGGAGCACTGTCTCAAACTACAAGAATAATATGGGGAACCCATGCCCTGGTCCATCTAAGGATTATCGATGCAAGAAGAACTACCCCTTGGGTAGATAATTTGAACCCATGATATGGGGAGTTCCATCTTTACCATTGAAGATTGGAAAGGGAAACCCTCACCCTGATTCAACAGAGGATTACTAGTCCCAACATCTCTGAGTAAGAACCACATCGATCTCCAACATAGGCCAGGTGCCACTGAAAAGAGTGTCACTATCATAATACCTCACATCACAACATTTTCATGGGTAGGGGACCCACACCCTGATTCAATGGGGGGGGGGACCGCTCTACTGGCCAAAAGAGTCTACGTAACCCACATCCTGAGGTGATAGGGAAGGGTACAGACCCAAACATCAACCCAGTGATCTACCCAAATGTAACACCCCAAAAAAATGTTTCTCATGGAATAATAATATTGAGGTTTTATTTTGTTATCCGAACAAAGTACAAACTTCAAAGTAAATATTATCACACTTTGTTTAACGAACAAAAATAAAAATTATTGTCAAACATAATTTATTCTTATCGAATAATTATTTAATAGAATATTTTAAATAATTACTATAATAATATAACTAATTTGTTTGTTTTCCAGAATGTGAAATATATATATATATATATGTATATTGGATTTGAATGAAAATAATATTATAAAATTTTAATTTTATATTGCGGTTATACATAACATTGAAAATTGTTTTTAAAAATATTTTAAAGACATTATTTTGCGCTATTTTAACTATGAAAATACTTACTTAAATAGTTATATGAATAATTATATAGGTTATATATATATATATATATTAAAAATATGAAAATTTTTAGCTTATAAATTGGATTAAAGTTTCATTACATTATTAACATTTTGAATATATAATAAATTATTTTAATAGAATGATTAAAATTTTACATATATGAATGATATTTTGATAAAAATTATTCTTATCTTGAATCATATATATATATATATATATGTAATATTGACATTTTTCAAAAGTTTGAAAATTATAAATTATGATTATTATAATACATTTCCAATTATAAATTTAGTTTATAACATTATAAGTATGTAATATGAAATATATAAATATATGTTATGTAAAAGGATTTAATAATAATAATAATAATAACTTTTACTTTTAAAATTATTGATAAAATAAGTTTAATGTGTTATTAGTTATGTTTAACTTTTGACTTTTTTTAAAAGTTATTGATAATATAATATATAAGGTAATGATATAATGAAATAATAATAAAATAATATCAATGTTATGATAATAATGGAGGATAAATCGGACAAAGAAAGAAGAAGGGAATCCCATGAGATCCGTGAAGAAGAAAGACTGCGCCTTAGGGTTGCGTCACGCTTTAGCTGTATGTCGAAGTTCCAGGCCGAAACTAGGGTTTCAACAGGGTGGGGAGAGCTCAGTGGTGGTGTCGAGAAGGGTACGACGTCAGGTGTTGGGTCGCGAGTCACGGAATTCAAGGTCGAGTAGCATCTACAAGTGGGAGAGGCTATGTTAGGGCATCGGCCTCAGAGACATTGTCGTCCGGGTTGAGTAGGCCACCCGGGTTTTTGTTGCAGTCCATTTATTTAGAGATCTAGGTAGGGGTTTGAACTTGCAGAAAGATAGGTTCCATTTTCATAGTGTTATAATATTTTATAGTTAGGTGTACTTTTGGATGTAACTCAAATGTTTTTCGTTAATCTCGAATTAAGTCTGCCCCCCCACACATCGCATTCCGTGTTTTCTGTCAATGTTTGGTGTCTGCATCTGGTTTTCCTCCATTTTTTTCTTTTCTCCTATTTATGGTTTATTAATTAACCTTAATATTTTTCTTTTGTCAAATAATATCATTTTTCAGTCCGATTAAGAAATATACTTTTGTTACTTTGGTATCTTCCATTTTTTTGGGTGTGAATCGGATCTCTAATGAGATTTGTTTTTATTATTTAATCACCACTATTTCCAGAATGCTTCTCAGGTAAGCTTCATTGAGTTTATATATTTATACACAGTATTGAACCCATTTTCTTCTATCAACCTATAATTGAAATCAGCACTGCATTCTGGAGTTTTATTTTTAGTGTTTTTCACCATCTGGATTTCTTAAAACTTTCTCCGGAGGGTATCAGATACCCTGTTTCTACTTCCTGGATTAATGTTTCCAAGCATCGGAATAAGTGTAAGGGTTAAATATTTTTCTCACATATTTATTTATTTTTCGATATTATGTTTTTTAAGGTAAAATACAATTTATTTTCAAGCGTATATTTATCAAAAATTTATTCATGCAATGGAAACAGTTTTCTTCACATTTTCAATTGCAAATAATATAAGGAGACTATATGTTTTATTTAATGTTTTGTTTTAATTTTTGTTTGTGTAAGGGTTATTTTAATTTATGATTATTTTCTGTTATACACTTATGATCCTCAAAATTAGTTTTTTAAAAGAGAAACCCATTTTCATAAGGGATTGCTTTCTTATAAGCACTACTACAAATACCCCTTTTATCAGTGCTAGAAATAGACTTTAACTGTGCTAGAAAAGAACTGTTAATGCTGACGTAGATAAGGGGGGGGGGTCCCCTTTATCAGCGCTCGAAAAAGCACTGATAAATCCCCCTTTTATGAGTGCTAAAAATAAGCGTTGATAAAAGGGATCTTTTATCAGTGATAAAACAAAGCACTGATAAAATGTTCCTTTATCAGTGCTTTCTTTTTAGCGCTGATTAAGGACCCCTTTTATCAGTGATTTTTTAAAAGTGTTGATAAATGTTAAAAAAAATAATTTCTTTTTTAAAAAAATCCTACCAATCGGGGGGGGGGGATTTTATAGCGCTTGATCCCCCCTTTTACAACACTTTTCCACCCCTCCAGTGCTCGCACACACCCCCACCCATTATCAGTGCTATGCCCCACCTATTATTAATGTTACCTGCCATATTCCCTCATGCTTGCACACCCCTTCCTCCACTAGGTTTTGAACTCGAGACCTCCCACCTGCACGCCTAAGCCCTTACCACTCCTCTATTTTGACTTGTTTTTCATTTTATGATATATATATAGTTATATTTATTCGTATAGTAATATATATTTATATTAATATATATATAATTGTATTAGTATATATATTGTTATATTAATATATATATTTATAGTGATATTAATATATATATGTAGTTATATTAAAATATATATATTTAGATTAATATATAGGTATATAAATGTTCATATAATTTTATTTTAAACAAAATGGATATTATTTATTATTTAGATAAAGCTAATATATTTTATATGTAAATATATTTTATTATTTATATTTATAAATAAATTTTTATGTGTGAATATATAAAAATATATGTATATACTGTTATATATTTGATTTTAATTAATAGTTAATTATAAAAACCAATAAAATATCAAATTCATAATATCAATATAATGTAATAACTTGGAATAAATTCAGTATCCACGAAAAAAAGGCAATAATACCCCCTTAAATGAGGATGAAAATCTACAAAATGTTAAAAAACCGGGGTATGCCGACTAAAAACTCCGTTTTGGAGGCATTATGGGACTTTTTTGTCCTCATAAAAACCTTTTAGGAGGTCACCCCAAATTATAGGGGTGTAGAGATCGTCGCAATATTCGATTTGATATATGGTAGAGCTCAAACGAACACCCGAATCAAAAGTTATGGTTGTTTGATGTTCGAGTTGCGTTTTCAACATATTTTGGATTATTTTTTATTTTATTTTTAATTTTTTAGTCTTCAAAATTGTTATTAAATGACTATTACTCCATAATAGTTATAAGGTTATTAATTTAAAATATTATTTTAATTTTTTATACTCCATTTTCACTAAATATCTTATATATTAATTGTAAATTTATATTTATACTTATCTAAAATATATTTAAAATTATATTTAAAAAATATATATTATATTTATATCAATATTACTATATCTATATATTTAAATATTAATATATTTTTTAATGATTTTTTTTGGAAGTAGACCATTTATCAGGGCTTTTAAAAAAAGCATTGATAAAGACCCCCCCTTTATTAGCGCTACAAAAAAAAGTGCTGATAAAGGGGCACCATTTAATAGTGCTAAAAAAAGCGATGTTAAAGGGGGTACCTTTATCAGCGCTAAACAAATTTCTGATAAACGGGTACTTTTATCAGTGCTTTTTTATCACTAATATAGGTACCCCCCTTTATCAGCACTTTTTTGTTAACGCTGATAAAGGGTGGCGCTGGCCATGACCCGTTTTCTGGTAGTGAAGGGTTTTCTTTTTATGCTTTATCTTTCTTGTGAAAAATCATATATACACGCTTTATATATATGAATATGTATATTTTCAAACACACACACACACACAGATATATATATATATATATATATATATATATATGTTTTTCTATCCTAAACCTATTCTAGATTTATAAATGTTGTTTACAAATGTTTAAATGATGTGAGCAATACTTGTTTGGTTATGAAATGGAAAACCCATAGACTTAATTATATTTATATATGGTCATATCTAAGGTAAATATAGGTTTTCCATAGGATAAAAGTTTGTATTTCTAAGGTCGATAATAATATTTTGGTTCTTTTAATATGGTTTTTAATTATGCAAAACTGAATATACACTTAGTGTATGTTCGAGCATACACACATAATTCAATATATTTCTATTTAATGTTATTAAATCTGATTTAAAATCTTTAAATAAATAATTTATGTGAATATAGTTTTGGGTTCAAATGGATTGGTATATTTATTACACATACACCCATACAGTTCTAATCCACCGAGTTTTAATTCTATAAAATGTTGATTTGCAATGATGTTTTTAAAATATAAGTGAAATTTATTTATTACTTTATACAATATCTATTTTTTGGTTCTTGTAAAGAAGTTAAATTTCTTAAAATGTGAATTACTTTTATGATGCTAAGGGTTTTTATTATTTAACAAATTACATTTCTTGTAAGATGTTAACACACACACACACACATAAATATATATATATATATATATGTAATTTTATTTTTCAGAATATATAAAGTAAAGGTGCGACATATAAATATTTTATGTATATATATATATGGTTATTTTTATGCACTAATAAGTTTGAACCATAATCTGAAATAGGTTGGCCTGAAACAAACTTCGGTGGTTAAAGTATGTTTTTGATATGTTTAATTAAATTCTCCTGAATGTATGCAGCACATAGAACAAATGTTACAATGCTAATCAGTTGACCATGAATGTTATGCAACATAGGGTATAACCATTTATTAATACATGACCATTTATCGGTGCATTCTTGTGTACAAATGACATCTTTCTTAATTTAAAATTAGTCATTTTAAACTATGAATATTCATTTCCATGAATCAGGGATTTTGAAAATTAAGGAACAATCATTTTATATGGTAACCCCATCCATTCATTACTTGCGTGTTTTAAATTAATATCGCATGCGCAAAGACTGTTTACTAGTTTATGCATGTCATTGGGATTTTTTTTAAATTATAACTGATATATTTATGATTTAGTCAAATGACATTTCCATTTATCAGCACATGAATTGAGCATGAATAATACCTATCTAAAATTATAAACATGAAATCTAATGCATTGAAAGTTAATGGAAGAGTTGTAAAGTTATTAATTTGTGTGATTAAACAAACAATTTATTATTTATCACTTATGATAATGAAATAAGAATATAAGTATTCTAGGGGGTATGGGACACTTTGGATACTTGGCTTTATTTAACAAATGTGGAATTTGTTGGACTAGTATGTTCCGGTTTGGGGACCGGTAAAAGTAAGCCCTCTAGGTTGGGGTCCGGATACAACAGACCGTCTAGGTTGGAGTCCGGTTACAGAGGCTCTCCAGGTTGTAGTCCGGTTACAGATGCTCTCTGGGATGGAGTACGGTTACAGAGGCTCTTCGGGTTGGGGTCCGGTTACAGTTTTCCCCTAGGTCTTGGCCCGAGGCCTTGACACAGAAATTAAAGTATTTCATTATACATTCCCCCATTATGTGCATGATAATAAATTAAACAAATGGATATTCGACTAGTAGAATATCCATGGTTAAGATCCAGTACTTATGAGTGTCATAAGAGTAAAAGCTTAGGGAATGACCTATGTTTAGCACTCAGTGATTTAGTATATGATGTATGAAATTGAAGTTATTACCTTTATGCACAACTCTGATTATTGATTACTCTTAACTATTTAATTTGTGCTCTCATATGCATATTTCATATATGTTTTTTATTTATTACTCTAAATGAGCATGCCTATAGTTGAATCATGTATCCTTATAATTCTATTAGCATGTTTTTAATTAAGCACTTTTATAATATGTTACATGTGTTATAGATTTTCTTAAAGAGAAATGTTTTATGGAAAGTTTTAAAGAATGTTTTCAAAATATGTATTGGTTTATTTTTAAACCCCTTACTGGAAATTCGTATGCTCACCCTATGTTTTTTAAATAATTTTTTCAGGTATCAGGTTTTAGCTGAAGAAGCATTTCAGAAGTAGCTGGTTTCCCAGAACCTGAACCGAATTCGATCCTCTGTATGAGACATGATGTGTAATTATCAGTGCATCTTTTTGTAAAAAAAATTACACATCATGATTCATGGCACCAGCTTTCGGTATTCTGGGGTCGGGTACGGATAGTTGGTATCAGAGCATTCGGTTTAGATAACTCCAAAAAACCAGAACTGAACAATGAAAATTTAATTAAGCAATACTAAGAATGTTGTTTTCTTAATTCTAGATGAAAAACGAAAGTGCTAGACTTTTGTCTCTTCCAACAGAAGTATTAGAGACCATAGTGGCCAGATCATGTGTAGAAAACTACGAGACTTTTGAAAATATTCATTTGTCTTGCAAAACCCTCTACTGAGTATCCAACTCTCTTTGTGTACTCTAACTTCAACAGGGATCATGTTTCATTTATTACCTCATGATGAGCACTCAATTCCCATTCTATGTATGGAAAGAGAAATAATTCAAGGGTATCTGTAAATGTTTTACCCTAGCAAATAATTTCTTTTCTCTTGAGGACATTGAGGAGGCTTCACACGGGGGCGACCTCCATGCAGCGTATCTATGTCTTATTTTGACCTACGATCTCCATGGTCGAGTTATGTACTTTGAAGCCCTTGAGAATGAGACTACTCATTTGCATTATCGGCATCAAGTTCATGCCGATGCCTCTCAACTTGATACCCGACATGCTTCTCTCAATATGAATTCTAGATGTCCATACGTAGTTGACCCTAGTTGAAGATGTTGCATCTGGACCAAGGATATAGAAGAATTTAGAACCGCTTTAGGGACCTGTTTGTCTGAAAATTGGGGAAATCCACAACATCGGTGGAATTATGAGGATGCATCTTAGAGGACACCAGGAAATCCAAGCTAGTGTTTTGTGAAAGGGAGAAAGAGATTATGTAATTTCTTGAGTTTTATAAGTCATGTCTAAATGAATGATATTTGATTCTCTATTTTGATATTCTTTTATATAAAATAATGACTCTATTTAAAATGGATTTTCCACACTGAAAAATTATTTCTTAAAAAGATTTTAGATAGAAGATATGAGTTCACAAACCAATATTTTATCACTTCCTACCAAGCTATTAGAGACTATAATTATCAAGACATGCTCCAAAGAGGACCCGACCTATGCCAACATACTTCTGACTTGTAAACTACTCCATTGGGGGTAGAACCACCCAAACATTCTCCATAATTACCAAGGAATCAATTTGGTCTATTACTGTATTGCATTTGCACAATTTTCAGCATATAGGAAAAGCAGAAAGTATCATGAATCTCTTTTTCTATGTTTCACTTTGGTTAAAAACTATCAAGTTAAGGTAATTTTATATAAGCTGATTTGTATGGTGACCATCATGCAGCCTACTTATTTCAGTTCCAGAGTTTTAGTATGTATGGAGAAATCTATGAAATCAATATTTTCAAGAACGACGTGGTGTGTGGGACTTATAGGGATTTGGTCCACTCTGAAATTTCTGACCTCCACACTTCTCATGCCTCTTTATGGAGGGCTGAGTGCTTTTGGAAAAAGTTTGACCCTAGCTGTTCACAATGAGTCTGGGCCAAGGAAATCGAGTAGCTGAATACTACCTTAGGAATCCACCTGAGGTCGTCAACACCCTATCATCAGTGGTGTTCCCAGTAAAGGGACCTCAGGAGTGACGTGTGTCTGGTATTGCTGTGGTTTGTGTACGAGCATTTTATAATTTTGAGGACACAATTCTTTGTAGGCGGGAATAATGTAACACCCCAAAAACTTGTTTCTTGAGTAATAGTAATATTGAGGTTTTATTTTGTTATCTGAACAAAGTAAAAACTTCAAATAAAATATTATCACACTTTGTTTAAAGAATAAAAATTACTATTATTGTCAAACATAATTTATTCTTATCTAATAATTATTTAATAGAATGTTTTAAATAATAACTTAAATAATATAACTATTTTTTTTTGTTTTCCAAAACTTGAAATATATATATATATATATATATTAGTTTTGAATGAAAATACAATTATAAAAATTATAATTTTATATTTCAGTTATACATAACATTGAAAATTGTTATTTTAAAATATTTTAATTACATTATTTTTCAGTATTTTAACTATGTAGATTGTTACTTAAACAACTATATGAATAATTACATGGGCTTTATATATATTAGAAAATATGAAAATTATTAGATTAAAAATTAGATTAAAGTTTCACAACATTATAAACATTTTGAATATATAATAAATTATTTTAATAAAATGATTAAGATTGTATGTATATGAATGATATTTTGATAAAAAATATTATTATCTTGAATCATATATATATATATGTGTGTGTAATATTGACATTTTCAAAAGTTTCAAAATTACAAATAATAATTATTATAATACATTTCCAATTATTAATTTAGTTTATAACATTATAAGTATGTAATATGAAATATAAAAATATATGTTTTGTAAAAGAATTTAATAATAATAATAACTTTTACTTTTAAAAGTATTGATAAAATAAGTTTAATATATTATTAGTTATGTTTAACTTTTGACTTTTTTTAAAGTTATTGATAATATAATATATAAGGTAATGATATAATGAAATAATAATAAAATAATAGCAATATTATGATAATAATGGAGGAGAGAATTAGACAAAGATAGAAGAAGGGAATCTTGTGGGATCTGTGAAGAAGGAAGACCACGCCTCGGGGGTGCGTCACGGTTCAGTGATAGGTCGTGGGTCCCAGCTGCAAATAGGGTTTTAGCAAGGTGGGGCGAGCTCCGTGGTGGAGTCGAGTGGGGTCTGACGTTGGGTTTCGGGTCGTGAGTCATGGAAGTCGAGGTCGAGCAGCATCAACAAGCAGGAGAGGCCGAATTAGGGCTTCGACCTTAAAGGCATGGCAGTCCGGGTCGAGCAGGCCACCCGTGTTTTTGTTGCAGTTCATGTCTTTAGAGATCTAGGTAATGGTATGGACTTGTGGTGAGATAGGTTCCCTATTCATAATGTTATAATCTTTTATAGGTAGGGTTCCTTTTTTATGTAACTTAGATATTGGTCGTTAATCTCGAATTAAGTCTCCCCCCCACACGTCGCATTCCCTATTTTTTGTCAAAGTTTGTGGTCTGCATCTTGTTTTCCTCAATTATTTGATTTTCTCCTGTTTATGGTTTATTAATTAAACTTAATGTGTTACTTTTGTCATATAATATCTTTTTTCAGTCCGATTGAGAAATATACATGTGTTTCTCTCGCATCTTCCATTTGTTTTGGTGCAAATCAGATATCTTATAAGATTTGTTTTCATTCTTTAATCACCACTATTTCCACCAAGATTCTCAGGTAATATTAATTGAGTTTATATATTTATACACACCAATGAACCCATTTCCTATCTCAACCTATAATCGAATTTAGAACTGTATTCTGGAGTTTTATTTTTAGTGTTTTTCACCCTCTGGATTTTGTAATACTTGTTGCTGAGTGTATCGCATACCCTGTTTCTACTTCCTGGATGAGTGTTTCCAAGCATCAGAATCAGTGTAAGGGTTAAATATTTGTGTCGAATATTTATTTATTTTATGATATTATGTTTTTTAAGGGAAAATACAATTTATTTTCAAATGTCTATTTATAAAAAATTTATTCATGAAATGGAAACAATTTTCTTCACTTTTTTATTGAAAATAATATAAGGATATTATATGTTTTATTTAATGTTAAGTTTTAATTTAAGTTTGTGTAAGGGATATTTTAATTTATAATTATTTTCTATTATACACGTATGATTCTCAAAATTAGTGTTTTAAAAGCGAAACACATTTGCGTAAGGGATTTCTTTCTTGTAAGGGTTTTCTTTTTATGCTTTTTCTTTCTTGTTTAAAATCATTTATAAAAGCTTTATATATATGAATATGTATATTTTCACACACAAACACATATATATTTATATGGTTTTCCACCCTATACTTATTCTAGATTTAAAAATGTTTTTTACCAATGTTTAACTGATGCGAGCAGTACTTGTTTGGTTGTGAAATGCAAAACCCATACACATAATTATATTTATATACAGTAATTTCTAAGGTGAATCTATATTTTTAAAAGGTTAAAAGTTTGAATTTCTAAGGTTGATAATTATATTTGGGTTCGTTTAATATGTTTTTTAATTATTCAAAACCGAATATACACTTAGTGTATATTCGGGCATACACACATAATTCAATCTATTTCTATTTTATGGTATTAAAGATGATTTACAATCCTTATATAAATAATTAGATGTGAATAAAGCTTTATGTTCAAATATATTGGTATATTTATTACACATAAACCCATATAGTTTTAATCAACCCAATTTTAATTCTATCTAGTGTGGATTTGCAATGATGCTTTTAAAATATAAGTGAAATTTATTTATAACTTTATACAATCTCTATTTTCTGGTTCTTGTAAGTAAGTTCATTTGATTAAAATGTGGATTAAGTTTATGAGGCTAAGGGTTGTTATTATTAATAAAATTTCATTTCATGTAATATGTTAACATATATAGATAAATATATATATAATTTTAGTATTTAGAATATATAAAGTTAGGATGCGACATATACATATTTTATGTATATATATATGGTTATATGTATGCACCTATAAGTTTGAACCATAATCCAAAATAGGTTGGCCTAAAACAAACTTCGGTGTTTAAAGTATGTTGTTGATATGATTAATTAAATTCTCATGGATGTATTCAGTGCATAGAACAAATGTTGCACTGCAAATCAGTTGGCCATATATGCTATGCAACATAGGGTATGACCATTTATTAAGACATGACCATTTATCAATGCATTCTTGTTTAAAAATGAAAGCTGTCTTAATTTAAAGTTAGTCATTTTAAACTATGAATATTAATTTTCATGAATCAAGGATTTTGAATATTAAGGAACTGTCACCTTATGTGGTAACCCCATCCATTCATTACTTACATGTTTTAAATTAATATCACATGTGAAAAGAATGTTTACTAGTTTATGCATGTCATTGAGAAAATTATTATTTAAATAATAACTGAAATATTTATGATTTAGTCCAATGTCATTTCCATTTATCAGTGCATGAATTGATCATGAATAATACTTATCCGAAATTATAAACATGCAATCTAATGCATTGGAAGTTTATGAAAGAGTTGTAATGTTGTTAATTTGTGTGATAAATCGAACAATTTATTATTTATCACTTATGATAATGAAATAAGAATATAGGTATTCAAGGTGGTATGTGACACTTTGGATACTTGGACTTATTAAACAAGTTTGGAATGTATTGGACTAGTATGTTCTGGGTTGGGGATCGGTAAAAGTAAGCCCTCTGAGTTGGGGTCTGGTTACAATAGACCATCCAGGTTGGAGTCCGGTTATAGAGTCTCTCCGGGTTGGAGTGTGGTTTCATATGATCTCTAGGATGGAGTCCGGTTACAGAGGCTCTCGGGGTTGGGGTCCGGTTAATGTTAGCCCCTAGGTCTTGGCATGATGCCTTGACACAGAAATTAAAGTTCGATATTATACATTCCCTCATTATGTGAATGATAATCAATTAACCAAATGGATATTCGACTTATAGAACATCCATGGTTTAGATCCAGTACTTATAAGTGTCAAAAAAGTAAAATCTTATGGAATAACATATTTTTAGCACTCAATGATTTAGTATTCGATATATAAAATTGAATTTATTACCTTTACACAAAACTCTAATAATTCATTACTCTTAGCTGTTTAATTTGTACTCTCATATGCATATGTAATAATTTTTTTAAATTATTACTTCAAATGATCATGCCTATAGTTGAATCATGTATCCTTATAATTCTATTTGCATGTTTTTAATTGAGAACTTTTATAATATCTCACATGTGTTATAGCTTTTCATAAAGGGAAATGTATTATAGAATATTTTAATGAATTTTTTCAAAAGTTATATTGGTTTATTTTAAAACACCTTACTGGGAATTCGTATGATCACCCTATGTTTTTGAAATAAAATTTTCAGCTATCAGGTTTTAGCTGAAGCATCATTTCAGAAGTAGCTCGTTTGCTAGAACCTGAACCAAATTCATTCCTCCATATAGGACATGATGTGTAATTATCAGTGCATGTTTTTGTAAAAAAATTACACATCATGATTCAACGCACTGGCTATGGGTATTCTGGGGTCGGTTCCTAACACAATATCTCTACAGAAGATTAAGCACTTGTACATAAACATCGTGCTCAAAACATGCCACATCATATCTAGTAGGACCAAACAGAGGTCACCATAACATCTTATATGTAAAAACACTCTAGATTGGATACTCTCTAGCTAGAATATGAATCTCGAAGAAGTACATATACAAGGAATAAGATCCCAAGATGATCTCAAGAAAGTACTTGGTGTGCACTAGGGTCCACAAGATGTGTAAACCCGCAATGGCACCTGGTCTTGTCCTATTATTTCACTTTGAGACCTGGTTTTTTCCATTTAAGGATTTTAAATAAATAAATAAATATATATATATCCAGAGTTAGACGCTAAGACAACATGAGATTCTAAGACCTAATGTGCCCGAGATTAATTTTATAATTATATTAAATATATTCTATATCGCACATGTGTACTTTCTTAAGGGAAATTGGATAACTCTTAAATGGAATATCTGATCAAAAATCCAAGACCATGTTTGATTCTAGAATACAGTGTTTACCCTAGGCGTGACCTAAAATGGGTTAGTATGGGGCATTCAGACTCGTCGCTCGTTGGAAGTATGTTCAGTGAACTAATTAATTAATTATTTAATTAATTGTTTCATTTTAATTTAGTGAAATATTATATAAGAATACTTATAGAATGAATATCCTAGGTTTAATAACACAATCTGGGAATTTCCAATGATTCTCTCTTTCCTCCTTCCATTACAAAATCACCATAGATGATGACAAGATGCCAGATTGGATTAGATCTAGATGTAGTGAACACAACAACTTCTCTTGATCATTGGCAGGTTCATTCTTCATAAAAGAACAATAAAAAACTATGTCGAACTCTAAAATTTCATATTTAATACCTTTGATTAAATTTATTGAGCAAATACATCCTTCTTCTTAGATTTGTGCCAATTGTGGGATATGCCTGTGCCTACGTACCATATTTAAATTGATTTATTAAATGTTTTCTTACTCAATATCATCATTTTGACCATTATCCAAGAACTCTTAGACCGTAATGATTAAACCATTATTACAATCCTTTTATTCGAAATATTATTTGTGTTTGTCAATAGATGTACACTGTAGTCCCGGTTCAACATTGTCGGGCAGTACGCATCCTAATGTGACCCAAACCGCGATAGATCAATGAGAAAAGCATGTATTGATGTAATGATGTTAAATCTATGATCGTTGTAAGGAATGGATGAACATTTCAATGATTCGAGAATAATTCATCAAGGGTGGAAGCCTGGGTGTGTGTGGTTTGGGAAACAAACCCCCAAAAAATGGTAGAGGCTGATTTCTAGTGAATGGTGGCCAGGAATCGTGATCTGTTGCTAGATCTTCATGTTTTGGATGTAGATAAGCTTGAATCCAAAGGAAGAAGACCATATTCAAGAACAAAGATAGAATCTGAGAAACCTATGAAAACCCCAACTATATGCCATGTACAAGGATGAACACATGGTTTCTAGCCCCTTATAAGTGGTGACTAGGGTTTTGGGAAAAGTTAAGGATGAAATGGCGTGTAGCCATTCTACACACCGTGTACGCCTTCCCTGGTTGGACAATCCATGTTGTGGGTCACATGGGTAGTAACATGTGTGGAATTACATGACCATGTACACATCTGTTTACCCATGTACATGGACATGGGGTCCATACATGGACATGAGGTCTGGTACATGGACATGAGGTCAGTACCTAGACATAGCATTCGGTACACGGACATGGACAGGACACAACCTAGTCTCGGGTAGCCTGGACCAGATATGTAGTCCACTTTCATGGCATTTACTACTTCACAGTCATGATCCATGTGTTGTTTAGGGACATGGCTAGGTGTTGGAGTGGGAACACATGTCATGTGGGTCCCCTCACACATCGTGTACCATTTGATCAATTTTGAGTAAAATTCAATGTTCTGTATCTCCTTTGTCTGAACTCAGATTTTGGACAGTGAGTAGCCTATCCTGATTATTTTCCCATGTACATTGTAATGGTTTACTTAGTTGTGGATTTTGATATATGATGTGAAATGTTCCTGGAATGGTTCTTTTTTGGGAAATTCCCAATGATGATGGTGATTAGAAATAATCACCAGAGACTGTTGAGTTTTACCCTCCAGTGGAGTTGGATAATGGATTACTCAACCTTTAGGGTAGAATACCCCATCATTATGGGCACAAGTCCTCTACATCTACCTTCCGAGTTGAACCCCCTTACAAAGTAGGGTGTGGGTCCTCAATGACTAGAGTGGAACCCCCCTGTGATACTAGGGTGTGGGTCCTCAAATTCCTAGTGGAACCTACTATCTGATGGGGAGTGTGTCCTTGATGTCCAGAGTGGAACAATGATATCACTCTTGGGAATGGGTCCTCAACCATTATATTGGAACCCCCCATCATCTTGGGAATAAGTCCTCTACCTTACCGAGTTGACCCCCTATATGAATAGGGTTCGATTCCTCATGACACTAGAGTGGAACCCCCCATCATCTTGGGAATAGGACCTCTACAGTTACTTATAGAGTGGACCCCCCCGATGAACAAAGGTGTGTGTTCTATACTTTGAGTTGGTGGCCCCTTGACTGTAAAACACAGTGATGAGGCATGATATGACTTGGATGGTGACTTCTGAGTAGATGCGTGAGATTTTGGGCATTAATGAAGTACTTTTGGAACTGTTGGATTCTCTTCTTCTTGGTATGATATATGAGATTGAGATCCCCTTACTCACTCTTTTGGGCTTCTATTAACTAAGAATATATATATACTATCATATATCCACACCTTGTATTTGGTTTCTCTCCTTCCAGGAGTGGAAATGACACATTGGGTATGCCATGCGCTTTGTGTGTTTCACTTCTTGTGGTTGAATGAGTCCACTCTCCTAATATATGTGCTGAAGACTCAATGGGTAGTTCATATACTCACCGTATTGAGCCCCTTGTGCTTGGACGAGGTTACTTTCACTCTTGGGTTGGGTTATGCTATTTTCAATCATTATAACTTGTTCTATCTTCTATATTTCTATTCCTATTGCATCTCTTACTTCACCACTTTCAGATTTCAAGGTGTCCTACTGGGTATGTATATACTTACACCTATATGGGATTTTCCCACATGTTTCGTTTCTTATGAAGACGACAAACAAGTAGGTGGTGACATTAGAGGACGTTACCGATACTTGATGCTTTGGGCCACGTATGGTGGTTGTAACGTAGGATTCATGAACTATTCTATCTCAACAATTTACATTTCTAGTTTTTTCTAGTCGGGGTCTGGTTGTATATGTATTTTACCCCTTTAGTTTTCAGTTTAAACATTCGTACTCTTGTACACCTTATAGGTCTTGCATGCTTGGTTTAAATTATAGTTATGTCACATCTTTTAATCTTTCCCTCTATACGTTTTCATCGATATGGTTGTGTGTGTGTTCATATAGGTACTTTAGAAAAGGCCTCCTAGAGTTTTGTTGTGCCTTTGGTGCTTGTCCCCACCCCTAGCATATGGAGGTGGGATTTAGGTAGTAGTGGATTGAGCCCCATATTGGGATGGGTCTTGAAATATTGGTATCATATAAAGTTCATCCATTAGGACATTTTTCTGAATATCCCACATAATAGGATTTGGTTGGGTTTATGGAAACATTGTTTAATTTTCTTGAGTGCAGTTCTCAGGTCAGGGTGTCTTGTGATGGTGCGTGCAACAGATGTATCCATTCACCAGGACCCTGACTACCTATTTTTCGACTCAACATACCAAGACATTTGTTGTAGGGATTAATGGTAGATGAATAATATAGGATTGAGTATTTAACTATCCTTATTGAGTCATCTCCCTTTTATTATTGATATATATATATATATCTCTGTGTGTGTGTGTTCTCATATGACAGTGGTGCATCTTGATAAATCTCAGGATACCTCCACGAAGACAACCAGCTAGGTTACCTGTTCGGGATCATGCTGATGGTTCAATGGGTGATAAGGCCTCAATTCAGGGTCCATCCCTTGAGCCCCATCCTACAGGTGGGTGGGCAGCAGTACCTGCACCTGTCTAGTAGTAGATCATTCTAGTAGAGCAGGATGAGGATGCATATAGGCTTATCATACTCTGTGAGTTCCAGCACCCGAGGTTGCTGATGTTCTATGGCGATCAAGATCCCCAGGCAGTATAGGATTTTCTAGAGCTGTTTATCTATATATTTACACTTTTTCAAACACTGACAGATCATGTGGTTACACTGGAAGCTAGCCTTTTCCAAGGAGCATCTAGGCGTTGGTGGAGTCTTGTTACACATATGCATGATGAGTCAATACACTCATGGACCGAATTCAAACTGATTTTCTATGAGGATTAGTACTCTCCTAATTTTTATCAGTCAAGAACTTAGTGATTATTAAGATAAAAAATGGATGTATGATGGTGGATTAGTGCACATCAAGGTTCATAAACCTTACATGGTACTCTCTTGAAAAGATTTGTGATGGCTACTTCCGAGCACATAAGTTTGAATAGGGATTCCATAGGGAGACCAGGGAAATATTTGTTCCCTTATACATCACCACCTATCCTAGGGTTTTGGAGCGGTCACTCGTGACAAAGATATTTCTATCAGACATATTCTAGAAAACTATATTTGGAAGTAGATTCCACATATCTAAGTCATATACAGAAGGTAGAAGATTTCTAGAGGTAGGATATTGACATAGGAGACCTTCCAATGATCAGACTCATACATGTGGTATGAGTCAGTGTAGAGTGACAAGGTAGATGAGAGAGGGGTAGTTCTTTACATGTGATGTGTGAGGTCACATGGGATGAGACTACCCAATCTGGTGTCCTAAGTTGTAAAAGGAGATAGTTAATGGACCTCCTTGGTAGAGGAAGCACCATGATTAGGGATCTTCCAGGAGAGGAGAGGTTGGTCCACAGGGAGTGGAGCTAGAGGAGGAGAAGGAGAATCTATGGGTGGTGGAAAATTCCATGATATCCTTATAACACCATCACTAGGCATCCTAAATTAGAATTAGGGAGCTGGTAGTCGGGCCATAGACAACTACAAACTTTGGTGGTTTATGATCCCACTTCGTACCATATGATTATTGGTATGATATGTGTCTTTTATACACTTTATCCAGTATTAATAGACCTAGGTTCCAATCATTACTTTATCACTATACTCTTATTGTGAGAGAAAAAGATCCCAATTGAGGAATTATCCCATCAGCTTCATCATGAGGTTCCTATAGGGAATGTGTCTTCTGTATCTTTTATCTTCCACCAGTTTGAGCTATCTCTTGGTGGAGAGAGGTTCATGTCGGTACTTTTGGCCATCATTATGGAACCTTATGACATCATATTGGGTATGGATTGGTTTTACATGGTCCGAGACCAGATTTACTATCACCATAGACATGTCGGAATCCTTCACATTGATGGTACAAGATTATACTGATATAGCGATAGAGATATCATAGGGTATGAGTGGGTTATGCACGCAGGAGGCTGCAACACATTAACCACTGATTAGCTGGTATAGCCATCGGTGCAATAGTCTCTTCTAGAATTTGGGATCCTTCAATTGTGGAGGATTACATGGATGTCTTCTCTATGGGTGTTTTAGGACTAACTTTGTGGTGGGAGATTGAGTTTTTCATTGGCTTGTATCCTGGGACCATTCTGATATCTTCTATGGCATATCAAATGGACCCTACTAAGTTCTAGGAGATGCAGAAGTAGTTGGAGGACCTTCAAGAGAAATGTTTCATCAGACCCAGTGTATCCCCACAGGAAACTCCGATGTTGTTTGTGAAAAAGTCTAATTGGAGCATATAGATTTGCGTGGATTATCATCGCCTGAACCAGGCCATGATAAAGAAAATTATCCCTTACAAAGGATTTAAAACCCATTTGACCAGTTGTGAAATGTGAGATGGTCCTCAAAGATTGATATCATGTATGGAAACCACCTGTTGAGGGTTTTTGAGGATTATATTCCAAATTTGGCATTCTTATGTTGCTCAAAACACTATGAGTTCTTAGTGATGCCCTTTGCTTCAGAGAATACCCCACCATGTTTATGTATTTGATGAACCAGATCTTCCAGCTGTACAAGGACTAGTTTTTTTGTTTTCTTCATTGATGAAATACATGACTAATTTTCATCATAGGAGGAACATGTAGAGAACTTGAGTATATTCCAAGATCTACATTGAGAGAACAAACATTATGGTAAAATCTTGGAGGGCCAGTTCCAAATTCATAAGGATCGATTTTTGGGGAATGTTATTTCTGAGCATGGTTTATCCATGGACCTAGAAAACATCAAAGTAGTGATTTCTTAGGATCCACCGAAGAGATTATTAGAGGTGTATAAATTTATTTTCTTGGAGGTGTAATACTAGAGTTTTGTGGTAGAATTATCTAGAATTTAATCCCCTTTGAACACATAGATGCTGAAAGGGAAGAAGTTTACTTTGTATGAGTAGTGAAAGAGGACCTTTGAGGAGCTGAGGTCGAGGCTGATGAGTTCTCTAGTTTTGAGAATACCAGAGGGAGGTGTTGAGTTTGTAGAGTATTTATTTTCCTTGGGAGTTGTGTTCAACCCTACCTTCTAGGAGAGGGCTTTGTGGTTTACTCAAACCATTATATTATTAAGTACATCTTCACATAGAGAAACATGAACCCGAGACGTTAGTGTTGGTTATAATTCTTGCAGGACTATGACTCAAAGATAGTCTATACTCTAGGAAATGGAAACATTGTAGTATATTACCATAGCTAGAATCCCCAAGAATGCTTAGTATAGGAGGCTTCAGAACAATTGTATTAACTAATGTTGACCTTAGTAAAGAAGGAGCGGACATCTTTTATATAGCTGAGGGTGTTGACTCCTCTACTTCTTGGGAATATGTGGGAGTCATAGCAGAAAGACATCAGCTATGGGGTCTTATGTGATCAGATATCCACTAGAGAACCAACATATGGACACTCTAAGTAAGGGAATCATGTCATATTTTTCTAGGGATAGATTCTGGTCACAGACACGATGCAAGATGAGGTGATGTGAGAGTTCCACAATTCTACCCTAGTTGTACATCCTAATGTGGGGGAAGATGTATAGAGACTTTCATCAGATGTTTTGGTAGACCAAAATGGGACAAAGAGTAGATGAGTTCATCACTCTGTGTGTCACATATCCGGATGTGAATGTTGAACACCATGTTCTTGTAGGTTTTTTACATCCCCTTGAGATCCTAGTATGGAAATGGGAAAAAATATCCATGTAATTTATGATAGGTCTCACACAAATAGTGAAGAGCCATGACACCATCTGGGTGATAGTTAACCGAATCAATAAGTCATCAAACTTCCCTACTATAATGGAGTAGAGTTTGGTGGAGAGTTTGGGTCAGTTGTATGTATGAGAGATCATTCGCCTTCATGGCGTGACCTCAGTGATTATCTCTAATCATGATGCACAGTTTACACCACAATTTGGAAGATGAATTCAAGAGGAATTTTGGAAAAAAATTAGGATGAGTATAGAATATCACCCTTAGAACGATGGGAAGACCAAGTTCACTATCTAGGTGTTTGAGGATTTGCTGAAGGAATGCATGTTAGACTTCAGCCGAAGCAGGGAGTATCAACAAATCTTGGTAGATTTTGAATACAACAATAACAACTACCACTCCACCTTTATCATGACACCTTTTGAGGCCCTATATCAGAGACATGTAGGTCTCCCATGTGCTATAAAATGATCAGGTAGACAATAATTATAGGAACATAATAGTCAATATGATGAAGGAGAAAGTCCAAGTTATCCATTAGAAGATGAGGGTGGCCCAGAGAAAACACAAATCTTACACAAATCGACATCGTAGGCTCTTGGAGTTCAATCAAGATGACCTACTCTTACGGAGTGTCTCCCCATGATGAGGATTAAAAAGGTTTTTCTAAGGAGGCAAGGTATCCCCGAGGTTCATCAGGACATTTGAGATCGTGTAGAGGGCTGGAAAGGTTACTTACCACCACACTCTACAGCCACACCTTGAGAGGGTGCACAATGTCTTCCACATGTTTCAAATGAGGAGATACATGAATAAACCCACAAATGTTATGGATTAGGGTGAGATGGACATCGAGGATGTGTGTAATGGCCCAAATTTTTGTCAATGGAATTCCTGTCTTATAATTATGCCATATAGTATAATCACATTAGAAATCATAATGATATGTCATGATACTAAATACTATGTGACCATTATACATAATTTTTCCACTTCTATGTTTTGAATTTCGAAAATCTAACATACACGGTGGTGTTCAGGGTGATTTTTGGAGTCTAATAGAACAAACATAATTTTTGGTGAATATTAACTTACCCTTATGAATAGTAATATGACCCTTATTAATAGTAAATCATCCAAAATAATAGTAACCTCACCAAATAAGGATTAAATAAAATTTAGGCATCTTATAAGTGATAATATGACCATAGTAAAAGTATTAGTATTTTTGTAAGTTATAAATAAATAAATAATTAATTTAAAAGAAAACTAATTTTTCTAAAATGTTTTTGTAAATTAAAAATTATATGTCTTTTGGTTTTAATATATTTTTATAACACCTTATGTTATTTTTGAATCCATTATAAAATAATTTTTAATTTTAAAATCACTAATTTTCATGTAAAAAATGATTATAATTAAAAATTAAATTAATCATATTTAGAAAATTATTTTCATAAAATTGAGTTCATCTCTATATTCTAGACCCCAAAAAATAGTTAGGGTAATTTTTTTGGATTTTTCAGAAATGCATGAATTTTTGGGGAACAGTAAAATACATTAATTTACCTTATAAATACATTATAATTTAAATCTACTATTATTGACATAATGAATGATGTAAGCACACAAATCTTGAACTCACATTCCCTCTTTAATATTTTTTATCATGGAATCATCACTATTTCTTATCTTTGGTGGAAATTAATAAACTAATGATTAAAATATTAAGAAAACTCCTCTCCCCTCCACTATAAATATCACCCCTCAAACCCTTATTAGTTCACACCTCTCAAGCATCATGACTTTCCTAAAATCTACCCAAAAATTTTCCCTATCCCCTCCCACACGTCCAAGATCTTATGGTCTCATCAAAAGACTAAACCTAGGTTTCTTAAAAAGGATCTCAAGAGGAGGATTCAAGAGGTAATTTTTCTCTGTTTTCATTCAATTTCCTTTCAAATTTAATTTCTTTTCTTCTTCTATCCTCAAATTATATTATCCAAATTTCAATATAAATTTCTTATGATTGATATAATGGAACGATATCATTTTAATGGTAGATTATTCATTATAATCCTCCCTCCATCTCTTTGTTAAAAAAATGAAATCGTTGCCTGTGATGTGTTAATTTACTTACATCATGGGCGATGCACTTCCATTTTCCTTCAAAAAATTGAATGATGTAAATAAAAACATAAAGGGATGAAAATATATTTTAAAGTGTATGTTTTATCCCCATTAATGTTCTGGAACTAACTTATTTTCATGACACTATGTGATAAAAGAACAAGTTTGTTGTGATAAAAAAACCACCCAAATTAACTGAAAATAACCATCATTAAATTTTATCCAATGATTCATCCTCATGGTAAATAAAAAAATTCATTATAAGATCATTCATATATCTTGAATATCACTAATATTATATATTAACAAATCTGGATGTAAAACCACATTTTAAATGAACTTCCATTCAGGAATACTAGTGAGTCGTTCAAGAAAATAATAAAAACAAACATTCCCGAACAACAAATTCAAACTCTATAACTCATCCAAAGGCCCATAAAAGAACTTAATGAAACTATAGTGACCCATTTTAAGGTATAAATGGTTCTGGAATTTTTAATTAATGAAATTAATGAGTTTATAAAGGACATTAAAGTGGAAAAAATGTTCGGATATAGGGAAAGTGGAAATCCTCAAACCCAACTCTCTTTCTTTGGGTTTTCCCTCTTCAACCCATTTTCAGAATGGATATGACTTATAAATATTTTACATTTAATTATCTTAGATTTTAGGGGATATATATGTCCTATAATTTATTTTATGAAAAACCCAATGTTTTCCAAAATAACTTTTCTTTCAAATAAACATACCCTTTTTACTTCTTGAAGATTGTTTCACTCTTCACATAAAGTTAATGGTTCTATGTCCAGAATGATATTACATATTTATTTTGGGAACCAAATGTTTATGTATGTTTGATGTGAAACCAATTTTTTACATGGGTTATTTTTTGTTCAAGTTTGAAATATTTTCATTGTGGCATGCATGATAATATAAATGTTGTGATGAGATGGGTGTGCCCAGAATTATATAGCACAATATAAATGTTTGAATGTGATGAGTGCACCCGGAATTATACATCACTTCAATGAATTGGGTAAAGTGATGAATCTCATTAGTTATTGTAATATTATGTGTGAAAATGATTCTATCTTTTTTCACAACTATATGTGGTAGTTATACACTAATATATGATATTTTCATTTTTTATACATTTGCAAATTCCTTTCCTTTATATAATGTTTCCTATCATGATTTTGATTACGATGTTATGATTATTCTCACCCCATGCTATATTATTCATTTCTATCCTCTTTCTGGGATTTTATCTCACCCCTTTTTGATGTATATCCTCTGGTGATTATGTGTTCTAATGATTTTCAAGGGAAAATAAGAAGCTGGAGAAGAATGGATCAAATAAAGATTTACATTTTATGTTGTAAATGTTATTTATGGTCCTAGTTTTCCCAATACACTAAACCTTTGGATCCTCATTTTGTAATAAAATATTGTTGTTTATATTCTAAACGAAATAATAGTAGTGAAATAAAAAATATGGGTCAATATAGTTTGTATCAAAGGCAAGGTTTAGTTAATTTGGGAATTAGGATTAGTGAACCCTAGAGAAAACCTCTAGTATGAGACTACATAAAAATATGCGCACAAGAAGATTTGCACAAGGATCCCATAATTTAGGCTTTTAGTTCAAATTGTAAAAATGTGTAAGTTATTTATTATGACTTGTTGACTTATGATTTGTTCTAACCTTTTATATTTTAGAAAATGGTGGGAACCCTGATAAACCTAAACAACAACCCGTGAAAGGGCCAATGCAACGATTGCCCGAACGACATCCCCAATGCATTGGGAGGTGGAGTTCAAAACTTCATGGCGATGCTTACCCAACTATCTCTGGTTATGAATAATAACCTTTATAATGAGGAACATCCTCTTTCACCAAAGAGAAAGTAGCAGGATATTGAGTGTTTTATGTGGAAATGACCATTGATATTTATTGGATCTTTCAATACACTAGTTGCAGAACAGTTGGTCAAATCCATGGAAAAGATATTTTTTATGCTTCACTGTTCAAATTTGGAGAAGGCGACACTATCCATTTATCATCTATATGGATAGGTCGATCAATAGAGGTAATTGATTAAGTACACCAAGAGAAGTGATGAAATTGAAGAGATAGAATTGGAAGACTTTAAGATCATGTTTCTTATAATGTATTTCCCTTGAAATATTCATACTATAATGGATGGAGAATTCATAGAGCTCAAGATAATGGAAGTAGAATCTGTCACAACCAACGAAGAGAGTTTCACAAGGATTTCAAGATACGCTTATAGTTTTTTTATCAACAATGATAGAAATTTTAATAGATTCTTTAGTGGATTAAAACCACACATTTGAAAGGCTCTTGCAATTAATGACATTGGGAGTTATGAAGAAGTTGTTCGGTGTTCCCTCAAAGTGGATATAGAATTTGGATAATGGTCCCATGGCTATGGTAATAAGAAATGAAAGATGGAATTTCAAGCTGGAGGATCTAATGATAAAGGTGGGAAGAAAACTCAATGACCCACATGCCAAAAATGTGGGAAGTTTCATCCTGGGAACTACCTCAATGTGATTGGGAAATGATTTAAGTGTGGGAAATAATGCCACAATGCTCAAGAGTATTCAAAATATGTGAGAAGGAAGGAGTATGTAGTGGAAGAAATGGGAGCCCCATCCATGGTTCAATTCTACAACCGTAGGGAGAAAGGGCCCTATGCCAGCCAGTGCACTAAACCTCAAGTCCTCGAGGGTAATAAGTGTCAATATCCACCAAAAACAAAGGGAAAAAAGGAAGGTTTATTCCATCAATACTATAGAAGTGGAGGAAGATAACGAATTCGTACAAGGTACACATCCTAGTCAATTAAGAATGGTAAAAGCCTTAATTGATTATGGTTCTACATATTCCTTTATATCTTGAAATTTTTCTAGAACTATAGAATCAAATACCTGAAGCATTGAAGTAGAGATGTCTTTAAAAAACACCTACTTGTGAAATCATTGCAACCCAAGTGTTTTACTCTTCTCATGTTGGCATATATGGGAATATTCTTCTAGGGAATCTAGTAATACTTTCCTTGGAAGAATTTGACGCTATAATGGGAATAGATTGGGTCTCGTTACATAGAGAACATATCAAATATTGGGAAAAGGTAATATCTTTTTATATTAAAAACTAACCCATGCTCCCCTACAAATGAAAGGAAGATCATGAATCTACTTTGAAAAATCCTTCAACAGTGTGGGTGTTGATACCCTATGAAGAAGAATACCTTGCCAAATGATTGAGTCAATGGAAAGTTCCCACCTTGCAGAAATTCCCATCGTGAGGGACTACAATGATGTATTTCTTGAAGAGTTACCCATACTTCCCCCAGATAGTGAGTTAGTGTTCTCAATAGAACTCATACCCAGAGCTTCTCCTATCTGAAATTGTCCATATAGGATGGATCCTATCAAACTGGTGGAGTTAAAGAAGCAGCTGCAATAGCATTTGGACAAAGGGTTCATACAACCTAGTGCATCACCTTGGGATGAACCAATGCTCATTGTGAATAAGATGGATGGATAAATCTGGCTATGTATCTATTATCGGGAACTCAACAAGATCACCATAAAGAAAAAGTATACTTTTCCAAATATAGATGAATTGTTCGATCAGTTAAGAGGAGCTCAATATTTCTCAAAGGTGGATCTTCATTCTGGATATAACCTGCTAAATGTGAAGTAGGAAGATATTCATAAGACTTCCTTCCTTACAAGGTATGTGCACTATGAGTTCTCATAATTCCCTTCATACTTACTAATTCCCCTACAATATTCGTGGATTTGATGAATATAGTCTTTAGAAATTACCTTGAAATTTTTTTGGTTATGCTTATTGATGATATTCTAATCTACTCTCAGATAAAGGAGGAACATTAAGAACATATAAGACTTGTGTTGGTGAAATTGATAAAGGGGAATTTTTACGCCAAGTTCAGCAAGTGTGAATTTTGGATGAAGCAAATCATGTTCTGGGGACATGCGATCCCAGGTAAAGGAATTTTTGTGGACCCTTAAAAAAAGGTGATTGAGGAATGGCACTGGACATCTAGTGTCATAGAAATATGAAGTTTTCTTGGATTAGCTGGCTACTACCAACATTTTGTGACATATTTATCATGATTTTCAAGACCGCTAACTAAGTTACAAGGAAAGAGGTAAATTATTTCTGGATTGAATAATGTGAGGGAAGATTCAAAGAGATAAAGAGAAGGCTGATCACTACACCTATACTCAGACTACCGAAAAGCGGAGAATGTTTAGTGATATATGGTGATGCTTAAAAGAAAGCCTTGGGTTTCATACTCATGAAAAATGATAATGTGATAGACTACACCTCATGACAGTTGATGATCCATGAGTAGAACTACCTGACACATGATCTAGAGTTGGCGGCTGTGATTGTTTCCATGAATATCCGACGACACTACCTTTATTGTGAGAAGTGTGAAATATACCCCGACCACAAGTTCCTAAAGTGTATATTCACACAAAAGGAGCTCAACATGCATAAAAGGAGATAGTTAAAGCTAATTTGAGTCTATGATTGCTCTATTCACTATCATCATGGAAAGGCGAACAAGGTAGTTGTTGCTCTAAGAAAAAAATAACCTACTACTATATCCATGTCATGGATTGAGAAAGACCTTATCTTCATGGATATTCCAAGGATGGATTTTTAAATCATAAGGGTAGGGGATAAATCCTACATTTCCCAAAAAATTTCTCGACCATCTATCCAATAGAAGATTATGGAGGCACAAATGGATGATCTGGAGTTACAAAATAAGGTGGATGCCATAAAGGATGGGAAGCTGCAAGGGTTCCATATCGACGATGATGGTGTGATTTGGTTTGTAACACAACTTTGTGTGCCTTCATCACCCGAGATAAATAAGGAATTATTAGACAATGCACAAATCTCAACATTCTCTATCCATCATGGTTGTACGAAGATGTACTGAGATCTCTAAGAAAAATTCTGTTGGTATAACATAAAGAAGAAGATTACATAATATATATCAAGGTGCTTGGTATGTCAACAAGTTAAAGCAGAGTGATTAAAGTACAAAGGGATGATGGAACCATTTCCTATACCCATGTGGAAATGGAAGAAGGTCATTATGGACATAGTCACAGGTATCCCGAATACGTCAAAAGAAAATAATGCAATATGGGTTGTGGTTGACCAACTCACAAAGACTAACCATTTTATTTCTATTCAGGAAGATCTGTCGTTTGAAAAACTTGAAATAGATATTTTTAAAGGATATGGTGAGACATCATGGTGTTCCACTCTTGATTGTATCTGACCTTGATCCAAGGTTCACATCTAAATTTTGGAGGAGTCTTCAACATGCTTTGAGTACTGAATTAAATTTCATCAAGGACTATCACCCTCAAACCGATGACCAATCTGAAAACACTATTCAGATGCTTGAAGATATGCTTAGAGAATGCTCTATAGAATTCCAAGGTGGATGAGATCAACATATCCCATTGGTTGAGTTCTCATAAAATAATTTCTTCCACTCAAGTATTCAGATGGATCCATATGAATCGTTGTATGGAAAGCGATGTAGAACCCCAACCTGTTTGGATGAAGTTGGATAAAGAAAGCTACTTGGACCTGATCTTGTGAAAAAGACGATAGATAAGGTTCAATTCATCCAGAAACATATCAGAGATACTCACAAACAGTAAAAGAGCTATGCTGACAACCGTCAAAGGGACTTGGTGTTCGATGTTGGAGATAAAATTATCCGTTGAAAATAACCATGGAAGAGAGTCATGTTGTATGGAAAGAAAGTGAAGCTAAGCTCAAGGTACACTGGGCCCTTTGAGATCCTTGGCCGCATAGGATTCATGGCCTATCTGCTTTCACTTCTATCGAATATGGATCTATTTCAGGATGTGTTTCACATATCACTCCTAATGAAGTACATACCAGATCCCTTAGATGTACTGAACTCAGAGGTGGTGCAGTTGGAAGACGATCTCTCTTATGAGGAGGAGACAATAAAGATTTTGGACAAGAGAGATAATGTCCTATGCAACAAAAAAACCCACCTTCCTAATGTTTTGTGGAAAAACCATAAGATTTAAGAAGATACTTGGCAACTGGAAGGGGCGATGAAGGAGATGTACCCTCACCTGTTTGTGTAAAACGAAATTTCGAGGGTGAAATTTCATAATGGGAAAGAATGTAATGACCTAAAGTTTTATCAATGGAATTAACTTCTTATAATTATGACTTATATTATAACCAAATTAGGAAGCATAATGAAATATCATGATACTAAATACTATGTGACCATTAAACTTAATTTTTTCGCTTCTATGTTTTGAATTTTGAAAATCTAACATACACGATTGTATACAGGGTAATTTTTGGAGTCTAATAGAACAAACATAATTTTTTTGTGAATAGTAACACACCCTTATGAACAGTACTATGACCCTTATGAATTGAAAATCATCCAAAATAATATTAACCTCACCCATTAATGATTAAATAAAATTTAGGAATCTTATAAGTGATATTATGACAATAGTAAAACTATTAGTATTTTTGTAAGTCACAAATAAAAAATTAATTAATTTAAAATAAAAATTATTTTCATAATTATTTTTCATAAATTAACTATTCTATGTCTTCTAGTTTTAAGATAATTTTATAAGAAATTATGTAATTTTTGATAGAGTGATAGAATCATTTTTAATTATAAAATCTCTATTTTTCAAGTAAATTGTGATTTTATTTAAAAATTAAACTAATCATCTTTATAAAATTATTTTCTTAAAATGGATTTCATTTTATTATTCGACACATCAAAAAATGGTTAAGGTGAGTTTTTGGGTTTTTTATGAAAGACATGAATTTTTTGTGAATAGTAAAATACATTAATTTACCCTATAAATACATTATAATTTGAATCCACTATTCCTGACATCACGAGTGATGTTAGAACCCCAATCTCAAATTCACATTCCCAGTTTACTATTTTTTGTCATGGAATCATCAATATTTCTTATATTGTTGGAAATTAATAAACTAATGATTAAAATATTAAGAAAACCCCTCGCCCCTCCACTATAAATACCACCCCTCACACCCTCATTACTTCACAACTCTCAAGATTCAAGCCTTGTCTAGAATCTGCCCAAACATCTTCCCTAGACACTCTCCCCCATCCAGGAGCTTCTGGTCTCATCAAAATACCAATCATAGGTTCCTTAAGGAGGATCCCAAGTGGAGGATTTAATAGGTAATTTCTCTCTATTTTCTTTCAATTTCCTTTCAAATTTCATTTCTTTTCTTCTATTATCATGAACTTCTATTAACAAAATTTCATGATATCTCCAATATGATTGATAGAATCATATGATATCATATTAATGTTATATTATTCACTATACTCCTCCCTCCCAATCATTGTTAATAAAAATGAAATCATTGCCGGTGATGTGTTAATTTACCTACATAATGGATTATGTACTTCATTTTCCATCAACACCTTCATGGATACTAATAAAACCAAAAAATGGTTGAAAACATGTTTTATATTTTTATTTTTTATCACATTTTATGTTCTGTAACAAACCTATTTACATGACACTAAGTGGTAAAATAAAACGAGCTTGTTGAGATAAAAAACCATACAAATTAACCAAAAATGATCATCATTAAATTTTATCTAATGATTCATCCTCCTGGTACATAACCAATTAAATTATAAGATCATTTATATCTCTATAATTTCACTAATATTTTATATTAACAAATCTGGATTTACCACTCCATTTTAAATGTACTTCCATTCATTAATACAAGTGAACCGTTCAAGAAAATTATAATAACAAACATTCCCGAACAACGAATTTAAACTCTATAACTCTCCAAAATTCCCATAAAAGAACTTAATGAAACTATAATGAACCATTTTCATGTATAAAAGGTTAATTAATGTTAATTAATAAATCTTAATGTGGTTATACAGGACATTAAAGTGAAGAAATCTTTCGGATACTAGGTAAGGAGAAATTCTCAAACCCAACTCTCTTTCTTCGGGTTTTCTCTCTTCAACCCATTTTTAGTACAGATATGACTTAAAAACAATTTAATTATAATTATATTAACTTTTATGGGATATAAATGTTCTCTAATTTATTTTATAAAAAAAACCAATATTTTCCTAAAAGAAATTTTATTTCAAATAAACACACGCTTTTTTTTCTTGAAGGTTGCTTTACTATTCACATAAGGTTAATAGTTCTATGTCAAGAATGTTATTCCATATTTCTTTTGGGAACCAAATGTTAATTAATGAATTATGTTAAACCAATTTATTTCCATGAGTTATTTTATGTTCAAGTTTGAAATATTCTCAATGTGGAATGCATGATAATATAAATGTTATGATGAGATGGGTGCGCCCAGAATTATATAGCGCAATATGAATGTTTGAATGTGATGGGTGTGCCCGGAATTATACAGTGCTTTAATGTATTGGGTAATGTAATGAATCTCATGATTTAAATTGAAATTATGTGTGGACATGATTCTATATTTGTTCATTACTATGTGTGTTAGTTAACCACTAATACATGAGGGTTTCATTTTTTATGCATTGGAACATTCTATGCCTTTATCTGATGTTTCCCCTCACGGATTTTATGATGATGTTATTATTATGCTCACCCCATGATATATTATACATATATATATATATATATATATATATATATATATATATATCCTCTTATTGGGATTTTACCTCACTACTTTTTAATGTATATCCTTAGGTGGTTATGTGTTCTAAAGAGTTTTCAAGGGACAGCAAGAAGTTGGAGAAGAATGTATTAAATAAATGATTACATTTTATGCTGTAAATGTTGTGTATGGTCCTATTTTTTTTCAAGATACTAAACCATTGGATCCTCATTGTGTAATACTATTATGTTTTTTATATTCTAAATGATGTAACAGTAGTGTAAGAAAAGGGTGGTCTCTATAATGGGTCCACCTTTGCAGAGCACCCGCTGGAGATCAAGGATCGGTAATATAAGACCCTACATGGACAGGTCATCCCCTTGGTCTATGTTTTGTGCCAGTATGAGAATTTGTAGGATATTTCCTGGTCATGGGGGATCCATGTTCGGTCTTAGTATCTAAAGTTTGTTGGTCAGCTCTACTTTTCATGGTCTAACAACTTGAAGGAGGGACGTATTTAGGGACAAGGTTTTTCCATGAAGGGCTTTCAAATATTTATATATATATTTCCCATTCTAGGTAATGAGACGACATGTGATTCTGAGGCTTGGTGTTCCCAGAATTATTTTTATAAAATAATTAAATATATTTTATGTTGTGAGTGTGAATATTTTTAAAGAAAATAGAATAAATCTTAAACGGAATACCAGATATGAAATCCAAGACCACATTTGAGTCTGGAATGTGGTGTTTACCCTAGGAGCACCCTGAAATGGTTTGACATAGGGCATTAAAACTCCTCACTGATTGGCGGTATGTTCAGGGAATTAATTAATTAATTAATTAATTAATTGTTTAATTTTAATGAAGAAAAATATTCTATCAGAATATTGTAAGGGTAAATTTCCCAAGGTTATTACCATAATCCTAGAATCACCAACGATGCTCTCCTACCTTCTTCTGTTGTCATATCACCTTAGATAATGAAACAATGCTGAATTAGATTAGATTAGAATGAAATGAACTTAGTAGCTGCTCTTGATCATTGGTGGGTGCATTCTTCATGAAATAATGATCATAAACCTAGTAGGACTAATAAATTGGTGATTTACTCCCTTTAATTAAATTTATTGAGCATATCCATCCTTGTTATTGTATCTGCGCTAATTGTTGCTTAAGAATGCGCCTATGTACCAGATTCAAATTGATTTATTCAATGTTTTCTAACCTAGTATCATAGTTCTTGATCGTTAGACAAGAAAACATGGCCAATTATGATTAAACCTCTTTTATAGCACTTTAAACCAAATATTCTTCGTGTATGTACCCTATAGGACCTTGTAGTCCTATTTTGACATTGATGGAAGGTATGGATCCCGATCAAACCCACAGAACCCCAACAGATCGATGAGAAAATCATGGATCGATGAAATGAAGTTAAATTTAGGATCATTTTGAGTCTTGGATGGTCATTTTGATGATTTGAGATCATGCCATCAAGGGTGGAAGCCTTGGTGACATATGGTTCAAAAGATGAACCCCAATGAATAATGTAGGTCAATTTTTGGTGAACGAAAACCATGAAACATGATCTAAATCCAGGTCTAAATGTTTTGGGTGGAGATAGCGTTAGATATAAAGGTGGAAGACAATATTTAGGTGAAAATATAATATCTGAGAAAACTAGTAAAACCTCAACTTAATTACATGTGCAAAGATGAACACACGACATGTAACCCCTCAGTAGCGGTGACAAGGATTTTGGGAATAGTTATGGACAAAATGGAATGTAACCCTCCTACATGTCGTGTACCCCTTCCCTGGTCCAAAAACCTATGTAGAGGATCACATTGGAAAGAATACGTGTGGATGTACATGACCAGGTGCACGACCATGTACCCAAGTACATAGACAAAGGGTATGATATAGAGACATGGTGTTAGTTTAAAGAAATAGGGTCTGGTACATGGACACAACCATAAGGACATGACTCGTTACTAGGTATCCTAGATAGATCATATATTCCACCTGCATGACATGTATTTCTACATGGTAAAGAACTGTGTGTCGGCCATGGACTCGGCCAGGTGGTGGAGTGGGAACATACTCTCTGTGGGTCCCCTCACACATCATGTACCCCTTGAACTCTTTTGAGGTAACTTTAATGTTCTGTATCTCCTTATTTTGAACTTGGATTTTTCACATGAGATGTTATTCTGAGTGTTTTTTCATGTAGAACGTGATTTTTCCCTCAGTTGTGGATTTCCAGATATGTTGTGAAATATTATGAGAATGATGCTTATTGAGGCGATTCCCAACAATGACAATGATCTGGAAGAGTCATTGAAGACTATCGATTTATACCCTCCAGTAGATTTGGGTAGTTGATTCCTCAACCATTATAGTGGAACCCCCCATCAGTATAGGAATGAGTCCTCTATAGAAGCCCTCTGAGTGGACAACCCAACCTGGTAGGGTGTGGGTCCCCGAGGACTAGATTAGAACACCCATGTGTTACCAGGGCATGGGTCTTCAACTTCCAAGTGTAAACCCTTATCAGATAGGGTGTGAGTCCTTAATAACTAGAGTTGAAACCCCTGTAACACTAGGTCATGGGTACTCTACCTTAATGAGTGTAACCCCATATTATCAAAGAGCACATGTCCTCATGACACTAGAGTGGAAACCCACATCAGCATGGGAACAGATCCTCTATAGTTACTTTCAAGTAAAACACCCCTAAAATACAGGGGCATGAGTCCTTTACTTCATGTTTGTTCCCCCTCAACTGTGTGGCATAGTGATGAAGCCTGGCTTGAGTTGGACGATTACTTCTGAGTAGACATGTGTGATATTGGGAATCGTTCATGGACTTTTGGAACTGTTGGATAAACTTTTTCTTTGGATGCGTTGTGACAAGTATAAGGCCCCTGCCTTAAACCTTACTTAATCTTGAGTTATTACAAGATTAAACATTGGGGATCTTTTTAGGTTTAGAGTTTTAGATAATTAGATCATGAAACTTGAATTACATTCCAAATTTAAAAAAAAGTGGTTACATAAAAGACAATATTCATTCTTCCCATCAATAGAAACATAATTAAAATAAAACATGGATTCTTTCTTGACACATCCTTGACACTATCATCACATCATGTACCTTTCCCTTGACCTGTGAAAAACATTTCAAAAACTTGGGATGAGCATAAAAAGCTCAGTAAGGGTTATAAAAAATATGGAAAGGAAACATGAGTTCATATATACATAATAATGAAATCATACTTTACCCATAAAACATAGGCACTTTAACATACCTCATCAAATCATGAATAAATCATCGAAATCATAAGACATAAAAGGTAACTTGAGGTATTCATAACATTCTTACGTAGGGAGTAACCCTCTTGGTTACATTTGGAATACCCATCATAGTATATTCCCTAAATCTCTTGGAGAAACCTTAACGTTTCACTCCTTCGCGTTACCCAATGCATTGGAGAGCTATATCGGGCTCACCCACCCTTAGTTTATCACGGAACCACCCATCTTCATAATAATGCCCAAGAACCTCAACATAATCGTATCACATAAAACATGCTTAAAGGAAACATAACATTTCCACCTTTCAATCAAAAGATATCAATACAACACATTGATATAAAAACATTATGAAAACCATTTTCAATACCAAAATAAAAGAAAATTAAAACATGGTATTTATTTTTCTTTAAAAAAAAGGTATGGCTTGTAGAGGAATCCGAAACTCAAATAACGGTCACGACGGCGGAGAAGTCGTCGTCGCCGCATACGTACGACAAAAACATTCCCTTTTTTCGTTTTGTAAAACACTTCGTATAAAAAATATTCCTTTTGGATAAACGTAAAAGTCAAAGGGGTTTATAAACCGTATAAAATAATGTTGTGTATAAAATAAAATATGCCCCAATGAAATGAGATTGAGACAAAGTCCCATACAAAGATGGTATCCTTGGTTTAAGGATGAATACACCAAATATATGTGTATATTAAGTGTAAAATAATCAAAGGTCATTCACACATATTCAAAGGATGACATATTCAATAACTACATGTTGAACCCAAAGAAATCAAAATTGGGTTAAGAAGTTCCCTTGACAGCCTAACGACGTCACATCAAAATGAGTTGATGAGAGATAAAAAGTGTTTCTCATCACTTGGACATAAAATTAACATCAATAAGGATATATGAGAACATATCCCAACATAAAAATATGTAAATTAAAAGACCCAACAAAATAAGTCTTTTAAAAAAGAGGAGGGTGAAAGGTTCCCTTACGGACTTGGGTATCTTTCAAAACATACACCCCATGAAAGAAGGACAATAAATCCTTGATGTAAATAGTCATAAAAGAAATTATATTACACAAAGAGTAGAATAATGGGAAGTACATACACCACTCAAAGGAAATTTTGGCAGATGTAGCGTAAATCTCACAGGAATAAAAGTGAGATGAAAAATCTCTTACGAAAACTCGGCAGCCAAACGACGCCACATAAAACTTACAAAAATGGATTAATGAGATCAAATAGGGTATCTCATCATATTAACTTAAAGTTTATAGAAATAGGAATATAAAAGAACATCCCCCAACATAACAAAGATGAGCTTAAAATAAGTGACATAAAGGAGAGTACTTAAAAAGAAAGAGAGAGGTTAGATCTCTTACGAAAATTCGGCAGCCTAACGGCGCCATTCAAAACTTCCAAAATGGATTGATGAGAGAGAATAGGGTCTCTAATCACATGAAAAAAAAAATTACATTAAGTGTAATATAAAATAACATCCCAATAACAAGAAAGAGTATCTTTAGAGGGAATGACATAAAAGAGTGTACTTAAAAAGAAAGAGAAGAGTAAGATCCCTTACCTCGTTCCGACTTGACCCGACCGTTCTTTAATCTCCTGAATAATAAACTTGAGTTAATCTCTACTTGCTTAAGAAACTTTTTCAAGTTCATTATTCCTTTTATACCATGTTATGAACATCATGTAATCATTTAAGTTAATAATGTTCATTTTGTCGGTATTTGGTTCTTAAGTCAAAAACAGATTTCTTACACTTACATGTTGTTAATTTGGTCAAAGGTTAGTTATATACAGAATTATATTAATTATTTGGATAACATATATATCATATATATTCATCATATACATGTATTTATAATATTACATCACATTTAGAGGTAAGAAATGAAATGCACCGTTCATGGAGACGGTAAGCCGTACGTACGCATGAACGCTACTTCCATTTCTATTTCGTATTTTCTGGAATGGAATCATAATGATAAAAGAGTATATTATAATTCCAGTATAATAACATATATAATATCATTAACTTTATTATTTACACATCCCACATATGGTATTAACGAATCAAATCACTTTCAGGGGGCGGTAGTCCGCACTTCCTAAAATGAAGATATCGTGTTTACCCATAATGGAAACAATAATGGTATGCCATAAATGAAAAATACAGAAGCTTAGGGAAAGAATAAACATATTATATATCATATATAAAAATAGTGACATCATAATGGCCACCTTTGAAGGTGTTAAATGAGTATTGAACAATCATCATTTAGGGATGCAGAATTTCGCCATCCACGGAAACTGTATGTTCTTTAACCATTTGATGTAGTTGTGTGAGAGTGTATCTCGAATAAATATTATAACAACATCATAGTATATTTAAGATACTGGTGTTGTTACAAAAGAAGTAAATAAAAAGAGTTTAGGGGGTTGGAGAAGCAAAATAAAAAAAATGAACATGAGAGAATGAATTACCTTTAAAAGTGTAACTCCTTTTGATTTGAGCCTAAAGGCTTCCTTTGAAAGGATTCGGCCAAAAGGGAATCCTCTAGGATGAGGAGAGGGATGTGGAGAGAGTAAATGGGTAGGGGATGGCCGAGCCAAAGGCTTGAGGAGTGTGTGAAATGAGGTAGAGGTGGGGGACTTTTATAAGAGGAGAGGAGGGGCACTTTTGGAAATCATGAAACTATTATTTTATTTTCAAAAGTGTCTCGAATTTCTAAGGTCCCACATTGATATATTTCGAAGATAATATGATAAGGCTTCTAAATATTCCCATCCAATAGTTTTTGGACAAGTGTAGGTCTTAGATTTTATATTATCGTTTCATTTTATTTAAACTGTTCATTAATGAGGTCATCGTTGCATCATCATGATGTCATAATTAAATTAATTTATTTAATGTCTAAAAATTATAACAAAAATATCATGATGTATGAAATATTTTTATCTTTCAAAATAGTATTTATAGACAAAATAATGATTAGTATAATCCCTTGTAAAAATTGTTTTAGTAAAACAATTTATATTAGTGTCATTTTCACCTTTATTTAAAAAAAGGCATTAAAGTCATTATCTCACCCAAGAGGCTCCATAGGGTCCCCTAAATCGACCCATGGGTTGTCTTGGTCGGCCAGGACTCATCCAATAGGGGTAGGACAAGTGTCATGGTGTTTTCATATTTTTATAATATCATTTTTACCTTAATTCACACTAATTACCTCTAATCGCGATTAATGAAAAAAAGTTACTATTCACCCAAAAAATATTTTCATCCCATTGAACCACATTTTACATAATAATGACAACCATGTATGTAATATTTTCAAAATTCAAAACACAATGATGGAAAAATTTCATTTAAACGGAAAATCAGTTTTTATAAGTACCACTTAGTGGTTTCACTATTCATCAAAAATTGAAGTTTTTCAGAAAATTACCAAAAATTCACTCTAAGATATATTCGATATTCCGAATTCAAAAAAGAAGTCTATTTTACAAAATTCAAAACATATAAGTCACATTAATTAATTTAATAATTAATTTCCGCTGTGAGAGCAAATATTGTGTTTTTATAAAACAATAAGTATCAAAACATTGACACCAGTTTAAGTCTAATTTCAAAGTGAAATTGATTCCAATGACCACCATTGGATTAAATGGTTAAAATATATTCAGATTACACATTAAGACAAATTTAAAAGATAATATAATCATATAAATAAATTAGATTAAAAAGATGTTTTGAATTAAAATACAATATTTTACACTATTCATTAAAAAAATGAACTTTATCGGAAAGATACAAAAAATTTACACAAAGTAAAATTTGATGTCCCGATTCTTAAGAAGAGTTTTATTTGGTCCAATAGAATGTATATGAGTGAAAAAAACTATATTTAATGATGGTTCTCCATCAAAAGGCGATAAGTGACCCTTTAGTGGAAACCAGAGCATATACGCCTAAAATTGAATTCTTTCCGTATTTTAAGCCTTTATATTTTATTGGAAAAATGTAAAAACATTTAAAAACATATATAATCATATTTTAGTTATTTTTATCCATTCCTGCCAATACAATGGCTACATGTTAACTACCATTTAAAATAATATTATTTTATTATTAGAGTGCAACGTAAGATTCCCAAGAAACTCGTTGTTGCGTGTTGGGTACGCCATCAAGCATAGCTTCCCCTTTAAATTCATAATAATATTTTATTCACAAATATGGATAAATATGAAAATGTCATATTCTTTATTTACCCGGGGTGTTACATCCTTTTCCCCTTTTGGGAATTGCATCCTCACAATTTTAAAGTTGGGCTTGGTAACATCCTTGAAAGTCCCACATCGGAACAAGTGTCGGTAAATCAATCACTTTAAAATAAAGAAAGATAAGTACAGAGGTCACCCGAGTTAACCCATACTAGGACTCCATGTAGGAAAACGTGGACATGGAGGAGAAAACATAGGGTCATGTTCTGATGGAGAGTGATAGAAAACATGTTTAGGAGAAAGTTAACCACAAGAAAATCACAAACTTGTGATGGGTTAAATGGTATTCGATTCCCCAGTAGGAAAAGTTAATAGACAATATTTTTTTTAAGTTACTTTTTATTGAGGAATTTATTCATAAGGAAACATAATCACTTATCATGTTTACTTTCAAATTTTACTAGATTCCTTAATCAAACTCATATTTTTTTCCAAAAGACGAGTATTTAGGATGACTTGTTCGCATTAAGAGTACTATAATCAACTTCTAGAGAATCACCTAATCCACCAAAGAGAACTATATACTTCCCATGTCTTTAGACTTTAACCAAAACTAAAACCAAAAAGGTTAGTAGAAGATCAGATAATCTAGAAAAGGATAACCCTTTATAAAAAGAAAATCTATTCTTAATCTCCAAAATTTGTCCAACAAAACCCGAAGTTCAATGAGGACCATTCTATAATCAATTTGTCCATAAAATTCTTCAAAGTAAACCAATCTAAGATTGAAACCCAAATATTTGAAGGATTTAGTCACATAGTCTTCCAAGTTAAATCGTAACATTTATCTCCAACCAACATCAGTTGCTCCTAAAGTCTCGTATTGAAAAGTAATTAACCTAATCACATATCCTCCATGATAGGTTAATAATTTTCATAAATAACCCAAAATAAACTTACTCTTAATTCATAAAATCATATAACTAAAAAGAATCAGTCAAACTAACCAGGGACTTCTTGTAGTCCAGTGGTAGGCGATAAATACCAGTCGCACTTTGGTTGTGGGTTCGATTCCCGCAGCTTTGTCCGAAGCGACAGGTTGTCACACGGTCTGTGTGTTGTCCATTTTATAAAACTCCAAAAATAACCCTAACATGTTTTAACCTCAATTGTTTCCTTATATCTTTAATTTTCATCCAAATTCGTTACGATCTCAACATCTTAATTCTTGAAGTCTTATTTCACCAACATAAGATAAAATAAAACGATTCCCAAAATGAATAACATAATACCTTGATCATGGAGTCCACTCGGATTCATCATCATCTTGCTCATGTAGGTAGAAGTCCCATGCATTACAAAAATGATTTAGATATCCTTCAAAATCATTTGCTTCCTCCATCCAAATACACCTCGTACAACATGGGTCATATGGGTGTTCACAGAAAAACAGTTTTGGTAAATAATCATGTATGACATATAATTCCAAAACATCTGATAAAACCTGATTTCTATAAAATAGTCGGACTGGAATTGAGTTGAAAATTTCTATTACTGGTACTTTTAAAATACCATAAGTGTTTGATGTGAGACTATATTTTAAAAGCAAAAATAAATAGATTGCGCAAGGGTCTCCTTCCTCAGCACCATTTCGAAAATCATATCATGCTTCAAATTCTTGTGATAAGGTAAAATATTTGAAAATACCTTGATAATATTTACCTTTCTTGAAAATATGAGAATATTGTGAAAATAGTATTTGTCTAAAAACAACCCATGATCCACAATGATAACGAGGTATAGTGGAGGTGTTTGATATCTCAAACAACTACTTGCAAGTGAGTTGTATGCTAGAAAAAGTTTCACAATCATCTGAAGATGACTTTGCAATAATTATTGCAAGCATGTCATCAGGAAGAGATAGGAATGTCATTTGAGATCCTTCTCCTTACATTCGTAACCGACTTTACTTGACCTGAAAAAAATAAAAAGTTATAAAACAAGGATTTAACTGAAATAATAAATATAAGGACTAATCATGTGTCTCACAAGAACTCGTAATCCCTAAAGTTGTCTAAACCAACCTTTGATACCAACTATAAGGCCCCAGCCTTAAACCTTACTTAATCTTGAGTTATTACAAGATTACACATTGGAGATCTTTTTAGGTTTAGAGTTTTAGAGAATTAGATGATGAAACTTGAATTATATTCCAAATTTAAACAAAGTGGTTACATAAAAGACAATATTCATTATTCCCATCAACAGAAACATAATTAAAATAAAACACGGATTCTTTCTTGACACATCCTTGACACTATCATCACATCATGTACCTTTCCCTTGACCTGTGAAAAACATTTCAAAAACATGGGATGAGCATAAAAATCTCAGTAAGGGTTATAAAAAATATGGAAAGGAAACATGAGTTCATATATACATAAGAATGAAATCATACTTTACCCATAAAACATAGGCACATTAACATACCTCATCAAATCATGAATAAATCATCGAAATCATAAGAAATAAAAGGTAACTTGAGGCATTCATAACATTCTTACGTAGGGAGTAACCCTCTTGGTTACGTTTGGAATACCCATCACAGTATATTCCCTAAATCTCTTCAGAGAAACCTTAACGTTTCACTCCTTCGCGTTACCCAATGCATTGGAGAGCTATATCGGGCTCACCCGCCCTTAGTTTATCACAGAACCACCCATCTTCATAATAATGCCCAAGAACATCAACATAATCGTATCACATAAAACATGCTTAAAGGAAACATAACATTTCCACCTATCAATCACAAGATATCAATAAAACACATTGATATAAAAACATTATGAAAACCATTTTCAATACCAAAATAAAAGAAAATTAAAACATGGTATTTATTTCTCTTTTAAAAAAAAGGTATGTCTTGTAGAGGAAGCCGAAACTCAAATAACGGTCACAGCGGAAGAGAAGTCATTGTCGCCGCATAAGTACGACAAAAACATTCCCTTTTGTCGTTTTGTAAAACGCTTCATATAAAAAAGATTCCTTTTGGATAAATGTAAAAGTCAAAGGGGTTTATACACCGTATAAAAGAATGTTGTTTATAAAATAAAATATTCCTCAATGAAAGGAGATTGAGACGAAGTCCCATACAAAGATGGTATCCTTGGTTTAGGGATGAATACACCAAATATAAGTGGATATTAAGTGTAAAATAATCAAAGGTCATTCACACATATTCAAAGGATGACATATTCAATAATTACATATTGAACCCAAAAAAACCGAAATTGGGTTAAGAAGTTCCCCTGACAGCCTAACGGCGTCACATCAAAATGAGTTTATGAGAGATAAAAAGTGTATCTCATCACTTGGACATAAAATTTACATCAATAAGGATATATGAGAACATATCCCAACATAAAAATAGGTAAATTAAAAGACCCAACAAAAGAAGTCTTTTAAAAAAGAGGATGGTGAAAGGTTCCCTTACCGACTTGGGTATCTTTCAAAACATACACCCCATGAAAGAAGGACAAATAATACTCGATGTAAATACTCATAAACGAATGTATATTACACCAAGAGTAGAATAATGGGCATTACATACACCACTCAAAAGAAATTTTGGCAGATGTAGCATAAATATGACGGGAATAAAAGTGAGATGAAAAACCCCTTATGAAAACTCGGCAGCCTAACGACGCCACATAAAAATTACAAATATGGATTGATGAGATCAAATAGGGTATCTCATCATATTAACTTAAAGTTTATAGAAAGAGGAATATAAAAGAACATCCCCCAACATAACAAAGATGATCTTAAAATAATTGACATAAAGGAGAGTACTTAAAAAGAAAGAGAGAGGTTAGATCACTTACAAAAATTCGGTAGCCTAACGGCGCCATTCAAAACTTTAAAAATGGATTGATGAGAGAGAATAGGGTCTCTCATCACATGAACATAAAAATTAAAGTAAGTGTAATATAATATAACATCCCAATAACAAGAAATATTAGCTTTATAGGGAATGACATAAAAGAGTGTACTTAAAAAGAAAGAGAGGAGTAAGATCCCTTACCTCGTATCCGACTTGACACGACCGTTCTTTAATCTCCTGAATAATAAACTTGAGTTAATCTCTACTTTATTAATAACATTTTTCAAGTTCATTATTCCTTTTATACCTTGTTATGAACATCATGTAATCATTTAAGTTAATAATGTTCATTTTGTCGGTATTTGGTTCTTAAGTCAAAAATAGACTTTTTACACTTACATGTTGTTAATTTGGTCAAAGGTTCATTATATCCAGAAAGATATTAATGATTTTGATAACATATATATCATATATATTCATCATGTTCATGTATATATAATATTACATCACATTTAGAGGTAAGAAATGAAATGCACCGTTCATGGAGATGGTAAGCCGTACGTACGCATGAACGCTTCTTCCATTTCTATTTCGTATTTTCTGGAATGGAATCATAATGATATAAGAGTATATTATAATTAGAGTATAATAACATATATAATATCATTAACTTTATCCTTTACACATCCCACATATGGTATTAACAAATCAAATCACTTTCAGGGGGCGGCAGTCCGCACTTCCTAAAATGAAGATATCGTGTTTACCCATAATGGAAACAATAATGGTATGCCATAAATGAAAAATAAATAATCTTAATGAAAGAATAAACATATTATATATCATATATAAAAATAGTGACATCATAATTGCCACCTTTGAATGTGTTAAATGAGTATTGAACAATCATCGTTTCGGGAGGCAGAATTTCGCCATCCACAGAAATTGTATGTTCTTTAACCATTTGATGTAGTTGTGTGAGAGTGTATCTCGAATAAATCTTATAACAAAATCCTATTATATTGAAGATACTGGTGTTTTTACAAAAGAAGTAAATAAAAAGAGTTTAGGGGGTTGGAGAAGCAAAATAAAACAAATGAACATGAGAGAATGAATTACCTTTAAAAGTGTAACTCCTTTTGATTTGAGCCTAAAGGCTTCCTTTGAAAGGATTATACCCAAAGGGAATCCTATAGGATGAGGATAGGGATGTGGAGAGAGTAAATGGGCAGTGGATGGGCGAGCCAAAGGCTTGAGGAGTGTGTGAAATGAGGTAGAGGTGGGGGCCTTTTATAAGAGGAGAGGAGGGGCACTTTTGGAAATCATGAAACTGTTATTTTATTTTCAAAAGTGTTTCGAATTTCTAAGGTCCCGCATTGATATATTTAGAAGATAAGATGATAAGGTTTTTAAATATACCCATCCAATAGTTTTTGGACACGTGTAGGTCTTAGATTTTATATTATCGTTTCATTTTATTTAAACTGTTCATTAATGAGGTCATCGTTGCATCATCATGATGTCATAATTAAATTAATTTATTTAATGTCTAAAATTTATAACAAAAATATCCGGATGTATGAAATCGTTTTATATTTCCAAAGAGTATTTGTAGACAAAATTATTATTAGTATAACCCCTTCTAAAATTTTTTTTAGTAAAACAATTTATGTTAGTGTCATTTTCACCTTTATTTAAAAAAAGGCATTAAAGTCATTATCTCACACAAGAGGCTCCATAGGGTCCCCTAAATCGACCCATGGGTTGTATTGGTCGTCCATCACTCATACAATAGGGGTAGGACAAGTGTCATGGTGTTTTCATATTTTTATAATATCATTTTTACCTTAATTTACACTAATTACCTCTAATCGTGATTAATGAAAAAAGTTACCATTCACCCAAAAAATATTTTCATCCCATTGAACCACATTTTACATACTAATGACAACCATGTATGTCAGATTTTCAAAATTCAAAACAAAATGATGGAAAAATTTCATTTAAACGGAAAATCAGTTTTTATAAGTACCATTTAGTGGTTTCACTATTCATCAAAATTTGAAGTTTTTCAGAAAATTACCAAAAATTCAATCTAAGATATATTCGATATTCCAAATTCAAAAATGAAGTCTATTTTACAAAATTCAAAACATATAAGTCACATTAATTAATTTAATAATTAATTCCCGCTGTCAGAGCAAATAGCGTGTTTTTATAAAACAATAAGTATCAAAAGATTGACACCAGTTTAAGTCTAATTTCAAAGTGAAATTGATTCCAATGACCACCATTGGATTAAATGGTAAAAATATATTCATATTACACATTAAGAAAAATTAAAAATATAATCTAATCATATAAATAAATTAGATTAAAAAGAGGTTTTGAGTTAAAATACAACCTTTTATACTATTCATTAAAAAAATGAACTTTATCGGAAAGATACAAAAAATTTACACAAAGTAAATTTTGATGTCCCGATTCTTAAGAAGAGTTTTATTTGGTCCAATATAATGTATATCAGTGAAAAAAACTATATTTAATGACGGTTCGCCATCAAAAGGCGATAAGTGACCCTTTAGTGAAAACCAGGGCATATACGCCTAAAATTGAATTCTTTCCGTATTTTAAGCCTTTATCTTTTATTGGAAAAATGTAAAAACATTTAAAAACATATATAATCATATTTTAGTTATTTCTATCCATTCCCGCCAATAAAATGGCTACATGTTAACTACCATTTAAAATAATATTATTTTATTATTAGAGTGCAACGTAAGATTCCCAAGAAACTCGTTGTTGCGTGTTGGGTACGCCATCAAGCATAGCATCCCCTTTAAAGTCATATAAATATTTTATTCAAAAATATGGATAAATATGAAAATGTCATATTCTTTATTTACCTGGGGTGTTACATCCTTCCCCCCTTTTGGGAATCGCGTCCTCGCAATTTTAAAGTTGGGCTTGGTAACATCCTTGAAAGTCCCACATCGGAACAAGAGTCGGTAAAACAATCACTTTAAAATAAAGAAAGATAAGTACAGAGGTCACCTGAGTTAACCCATACTAGGACTCCATGTAGGAAAACATGGACATGGAGGAGAAAACATAGGGTCATGTTCTGATGGAGAGTGATAGAAAACATGTTTAGGAGAAAGTTAACCACAAGAAAATCACAAACTTGTGATGGGTTAAATGGAATTCGATTCCCCAGTAGGAAAAGTTAATAGACAACATTTTTGTTTTAAGTTACTTTTTATTGAGGAATTTATTCATAAGGAAACATAATCACTTATCATGTTGACTTTCAACTTTTACTAGATTCCTTAATCAAACTCATATTTTTTTCCAAAAGACGCGTATTTAAGAGGACTTGTTCGCATTAAGAGTACTACAATAAACTTCTAGAGAATCATCTAATCCACCAAAGAGAACTATATACTTCCCATGTCTTTAGACTTTAACCAAAACTAAAACCAAAAAGGTTAGTACAAGATCAGATAATCCAGAAAAGGATAACCCTTTATAAAAAGAAAATCTATTCTTAATCTCCAAAATTTGTCCAACAAAACCCGAAGTTCAACGAGGACCATTCTATAATCAATTTGTCCATAAAATTCTTCAAAGTAAACCAATCTAAGATTTAAACCCAAATATTTTAAGGATTTAGTCACATAGTCTTCCAAGTTAAATCGTAACATTTATCTCCAAACAACATCAGTTGCTCCTAAAGTCTCGTATTGAAAAGTAATTAACCTAATCACATATCCTCCATGATAGGTTAATAACTTTCATAAATAACCCAAAATCAACTTACTCTTAATTCATAAAATCATATAACTAAAAAGAATCAGTCAAACTAACCAGGGCCTTCACGTAGTCCAGTGGTAGGCGATAAATACCAGTCACACTTTGGTTGTGGGTTCGATTCCCGCAGCTTTGTTCGACGCGACAGGTTGTCACACGGTCTATGTGATGTCCTTTTTATAAAACTCAAAAAATAACCCTAACATGTTTTAACCTCAATCATTTCCTTATACCTTTAATGTTCATCCAAATTCGTTACGATCTCAACATCTTAATTCTTGAAGTCTTATTTCACCACCATAAAATAAAATAAAACGATTCCCAAAATGAATAACATCATACCTTGATCATGGTGTCCACTCGGATTCATCGCCATCTTGCTCACGTAGGTAGAAGTCCCATGAATTAAAAAAATGATTTAGAGATCCTTCAAAATCATTTTCTTCCTCCATCCAAATACACCTCGTACAACATGGGTCATATGGGTGTTCACAGAAAAACAGTTTTGGAAAATAATAATGTATGACATATAATTCCAATACATCTGATAAAACCTGATTTCTATAAAATAGTCGGACCGGAATTGAGCTGAAACTTTATATTACTGGTCCTTTTAAAATACCATAAGTATGTGATGTGAGACTATATTACAAAAGCAAATATAAATAGATTGCGCAAGGGTCTCCTTCCTCAGCACCATTTCTAAAATCATAATATGCTTCAAATTCTTGTGATAAGGTAAAATATTTGAAAATACCTTGATAATATTTACCTTTCTTGAAAATATGAGAATATTGTGAAAATAGTATTTTTCTAAAAACAACCCATGATCCACAATGATAACGAGGTATAGTGGAGGTGTTTGATATCTCAAACAACTACTTGCAAGTGAGTTGTATGCTATAAAAAGTTTCACAATCATCTGAAGATGACTTTGCAATAATTATTGAATGCATGTCATCAAGAAGAGATAGGAATTTCGTTTGAGATCCTTCTCCTTCCATTCGTAACCGACTTTACTTGACCTGAAAAAAATAAAAAGTTATAAAAAATGGATTTAACTGAAATAATAAATATAGGGACTAATCATGTGTCTCACAAGAACTCCTAATCCCTAAAGTTGTCTAAACCGACCTTTGATACCAACTATAAGGCCCCAGCCTTAAACCTTACTTAATCTTGAGTTATTACAAGATTACACATTGGGAATCTTTTTAGGTTTAGAGTTTTAGAGAATTAGATCATGAAACTTGAATTACATTCCACATTTAAACAAAGTGGTTACATAAAAGACAATATTCATTCTTCCCATCAACGGAAACATAATTAAAATAAAACATGGATTCTTTCTTGACACATCCTTGACACTATCATCACATCATGTACCTTTCCCTTGACCTGTGAAAAACATTTCAAAAACTTGGGATGAGCATAAAAAGCTCAGTAAGGGTTATAAAAAATATGGAAAGGAAACATGAGTTCATATATACATAAGAATGAAATCATACTTTACCCATAAAACATAGGCACTTTAACATACCTCATCAAATCATGAATAAATCATCGAAATAATAAGACATAAAAGGTAACTTGAGGCATTCATAACATTCTTACGTAGGGAGTAACCCTCTTGGTTATGTTTGGAATACCCATCACAGTATATTCCCTAAATCTCTTCAGAGAAACCTTAACGTTTCACTCCTTCGCGTTATCCAATGCATTGGAGAGCTATATCGGGCTCACCCGCCCTTAGTTTATCACGGAACCACCCGTCTTCGTAATAATGCCCAAGAACCTCAACATAATCGTATCACATAAAACATTTTTAAAGGAAACATAACATTTCCACCTCTCAATCACAAGATATCAATACAACACATTGATATAAAAACATTATGAAAACCATTTTCAATACCAAAATAAAAGAAAATTAAAATATGGTATTTATTTTTCTTTTAAAAAAAAGGTATGTCTTGTAGAGGAAGCCGAAACTCAAATAACGGTCACGGCGGCAGAGAAGTCGTTGTCGCCGCATACATACGACAAAAACATTCCCTTTTGACGTTTTGTAAAACACTTCGTATAAAAAATATTCTTTTTGGATAAACGTAAAAGTCAAAGGGGTTTATACACCGTATAAAAGAATGTTGTGTATAAAATAAAATATGCCTCAATGAAAGGAGATTGAGACGAAGTCCCATACAAAGATGGTATCCTTGGTTTAAGGATGAATGCACCAAATATAAGTGGATATTAAGTGTAAAATAATCAAAGGTCATTAAAACTTATTCAAAGGATGACATATTCAATAACTACATGTTGAACCCAAAGAAATTGAAATTGGGTTAAGAAGTTACCTTGACAGCCTAACGGCGTCACATCAAAATGAGTTGATGAGAGATAAAAAGTGTATATCATCACTTGGACATAAAATTTACATCAATAAGGATATATGAGAACATATCCCAACATAAAAATATGTAAATTAAAATACCCAAAAAAATAAGTCTTTTAAAAAAGAGGAGGGTGAAAGGTTCCCTTACCGACTTGGGTATCATTCAAAACATACACCCCATGAAAGAAGGACAATAAATCCTTGATGTAAATACTCATAAACGAAAGTATATTACAGAAAGAGTAGAATAATGGGCAGTACATACACCACTCAAAGGAAATTGTGGAAGATGTAGCATAAATCTCACAGGAATAAAAGTGAGATGAAAAATCCCTTACGAAAACTCGGCAGCTTAACGGTGCCACAAAAAAACATACAAATATGGATTGATGAGATCAAATAGGGTATCTCATCATATTATCTTAAAGTTTATATAAATAGTAATATAAAAGAACATCCCCCAACATAACAAAGATGAGCTTAAAATAAGTGACATAAAGGAATGTACTTAAAAAGAAAGAGAGAGGTTAGATCTCGTACGAAAATTCGGTAGCCTAACGACGCCATTCAAAACTTCCAAAATGGATTTATGAGAGAGAATAGGGTCTCTTATCACATGAACATAAAAATTAAAGTAAGTTTAATATAAGATAACATCCCAATAACATTAAATATTAGCTTTAGAGGGAATGACATAAAATAGCGTACTTAAAAAGAAAGAGAGGAGTATGATCCCTTACCTCGTATCCGACTTGACACGACCGTTCTTTAATATCCTGAATAATAAACTTGAGTTAATCTATACTTGATTAAGAACCTTTTTCAAGTTCATTATTCCTTTTATACCATGTTCTGAACATCATGTAATCATTTAAGTTAGTAATGTTCATTTTGTCGGTATTTGGTTCTTAAGTCAAAAATAGACTTCTTACACTTACATGTTGTTAATTTGGTCAAAGTTTCATTATATCCAGAATGATATTAATGATTTGGATAACATATATATCATATATATTCATCATATACATTTATTTATAATATTACATCACATTTAGAGGTAAGAAATGAAATGCACCGTTCATGGAGACGGTAAGTCGTACGTACGCATGAACGCTACTTCCATTTCTATTTCGTATTTTCTGGAATGGAATCATAATGATATAAGAGTATATTATAATTCCAGTATAATAACATATATAATATCATTAACTTTATCCTTTACACATCCCACATATGGTATTAACGAATCAAATCACTTTCAGGGGGCGGTAGTCCGCACTTCCTAAAATGAAGATATCGTGTTTACCCATAATGGAAACAATAATGGTATGCCATAAATGAAAAATACATAATCTTAAGGAAAGAATAAACATATTATATATCATATATAAAAATAGTTATGTCATAATGGCCTCTTTTGAAGGTTTTAAATGAGTATTGAACAATCATCGTTTCGGGAGGCAGAATTTCGCCATCCACGGAAACTGTATGTTCTTTAACCATTTGATGTAGTTGTTTGAGAGTTTATCTCGAATAAATCTTATAACAACATCCTAGTATATTGAAGATACTGGTTTTGTTACAAAATAAGTAAATAAAAAGAGTTTAGGGGGTTGGAGAAGCAAAATAAAACAAATGAACATGAGAGAATGAATTACCTTTAAAAGTGTAACTCCTTTTGATTTGAGCCTAAAGGCTTACTTTGAAAGGATTATGCCCAAATGGAATCCTCTAGTATGAGGAGAGGGATGTGGAGAGAGTAAATGGTCAGGGGATGGACGAGCCAAAGGCTTGAGGAGTGTGTGAAATGAGTTAGAGGTGGGGGCCTTTTATAAGAGGAGAGGAGGGGCACTTTTGGAAATCATGAAACTATTATTTTATTTTCAAAAGTGTTTATAATTTCTAAGGTCCCACATTGATATATTTCGGCTTCTAAATATTCCCATCCAATAGTTTTTGGACAAGTGTAGGTCTTAGATTTTATATTATCGTTTCATTTTATTTAAACTGTTCATTAATGAGGTCATCATTGCATCATCATGATGTCATAATTAAATTAATTTATTTAATGTCTAAAAATTATAAAAGAAATTTCATGATGTATGAAATATTTTTATCTTTCCAAAGAGTATTTATAGACAAAATTATGATTAGTATAACCCCTTCTAAAAATTGTTTTAGTAAAACAATTTATGTTAGTGTCATTTTCACCTTTATTTTAAAAAAAGGCATTAAAGTCATTATCTCACCCAAGAGGCTCCATAGGGTCCCCTAAATCGACCCATGGGTTGTCTTGGTTGGCCATGAATCATCCCGTAGGGGTAGGACAAGTGTCATGGTGTTTTCATATTTTTATAATATCATTTTTACCTTAATTTACACCAATTATCTCTAATCGCGATTAATGAAAAAAAGTTACGATTCACCAAAAAAATATTTTCATCCCATTCAACCACATTTTACATACTAATGACAACCATTTATGTCGGATTTTAAAAATTCAAAACACAATGATGGCAAAATTTCATTTAAACGGAAAATCAGTTTTTATAAGTACCACTTAGTGGTTTCACTATTCATCAAAAATTGAAGTTTTTCAGAAAATTACCAAAAATTCACTCTAAGATATATTTGATATTCTGAATTCAAAAATTAAGTCTATTTTACAAAATTCAATGCATATAAGTCACATAATTTAATTTAATAATTAATTCCCGCTGTCAGAGCAAATAGCGTGTTTTTATAAAACAATAAGTATCAAAAGATTGACACCAGTTTAAGTCTAATTTCAAAGTGAAATTGATTCCAGTGACCACCATTGGATTAAATGGTAAAAATATATTCAGATTACACATTAAGACCAATTCAAAATATAATCTAATCATGTAAATAAATTAGATTAAAAAGAGGTTTTGAGTTAAAATACAACATTTTACACTATTCATTAAGAAAATGAACTTTATCGGAAAGATAACAAAAATTTACACAAATTAAATTTTGATGTCCCGATTCTTAAGAAGAGTTTTATTTGGTCCAATAAAATGTATATGAGTGAAAAAAACTATATTTAATGATGGTTCGCCATCAAAAGGCAATAAGTGACCCTTTAGTGAAAACCAGGGCATATACGCCTAAAATTGAATTCTTTTCATATTTTAAGCCTTTATCTTTTATTGGAAAAAAGTAAAAACATTTAAAAACATATATAATCATATTTTAGTTATTTATATCCATTCCCGCCAATACAACGGCTACATGTTAACTACCATTTAAAATAATATTATTTTATTATTAGAGTGCAACGTAAGATTCCCAAGAAACTCGTTGTTGCGTGTTGGGTACGCCATCAAGCATAGCGTCCCCTTTAAAGTCATATTAATATTTTATTCACAAATATGGATAAATATGAAAATGTCATATTCTTTATTTACCTGGGGTGTTACAACAAGGATATCCCATTACTCTCTCATTTGGGATTATTTTAACCAAGCATATATATTGTATCCGCACCATGGATTTGGTTACTCTCCTTTTAGGATAGGTGAATATGAATGGTGTAGGCACATGATTTCCTTGTTTAGATTATCATGGTTGTAAAAGTCTTCTATCTTTATATAGATTGAGAGTACTCGATGATTAATTCATCTTCTCAATATGCTTCCCCCTTGTACTTGGATGAGGATACTTTCACTATTTGTTTCGGTCGATCTATTCGATTTCAATGTACCTTGTGTTATCCACTACCTTTCTATTCCTATTTTATCTCACACTTCTCCCCCTTCCACTTTTGGGGTGTCCTATTGGGTATTTATATACTCACCCCTACATGGGATTTTTCCACATGTGTTGTGTCTTATGAAGATGATGAATAGGTCAACAGTGACTTTAGTGGAGATTTGGGAGATTGGGTGCTTTGGACCACGTATGATGTTTGTAGGTTGGGATTCAGTAGTTACGCTCTCTCAGTAGTTTACTTTTCCAATATTTTATGGTTGGGACATATTTCTGGTTGGGTGTGTATTTTCCCATTACTTTTTATTTTACACTATCGTACTCTTGTACACCCTAGAGGTTATGCATGTTTGGTTTATTTTATAGTTTTTTTATCTTATACTATTTCCCTCTACACTTTTTCATTGAGATTTTTGGGTGTGTTTGTACATATACATAAACAAATGACTCAACATGTTTAGTTATACCTTCAGTGATTGTCGCATCCCCTTGGCCTATGAAGGTGGGATTAGGATAGTTTCAGTTCGAGCCTCAGCTTGGGTCGAGTCATGACATGCACTGCTTGTGTAACAATATACGCGTATGTAGTGTGTACGAGATGTAGATGGTGTTTCCTGCCTCATCCAGCCCTAGGATATGTCTTCCCTCACACGGCTCAACTAGTCATGTCTCATAAACGACATGTACCCCTGGTACACAGTATATCCCAATGACATGGACACTTGGTTATGTCTCTTTCATGTTCCCATTTCTAGCACCTTGTGTCCATGTAATTTGGTCGTGTATTTCTACATGTCTATTTTCCATGACATGAAATCCCTTTTCCATGTCCCACTGCCACATTACCTGGTGTCACTACACAATGTATAACATTGGTACTCATCATGTATGTCTCAAAATCCATCTTCCGTAAATAGGAAGAAAACATAGAGTATCCCATTGGTTTACATGCCATGTAAATGGGAATTTTGATGGGAGTTTCCCAATGAGTCTCCCAATTCACCCCAATTTCCAACGAAACCTACAAATCAACCTATAAGGGATCTCTATCACTCATAATAGGGATCTAAAAGCTAAAAAAAATTGCATAAAAGGGGGATCAGGACAAAAACTAATATCTTCCTACCTCATAGTGAAATTCTAAAGATTCATCTCCAAAATGACACCCATATTGTGTTTCTCCTAGATCTGGTGATGATCTAATTCATAAACAGGGATGAATGGCACCTCATCACCTCTATTTGACCTCATTTATTCATTACTACAAAGGGGGAAGGGAGAGGGTTCACATCTACTATATGTCATGCGCACCAGATGGTTTAGTAGGGGATAATTGGTTTTAATTTAATAAATCAATTAACTCCATTTTAACAACCTATTTCCAACCCGCCTTCGGTCAAAGACTTGAAACCAATAAAATTTTATGTCACACTCGGGTAAACACAATGTTTTTAACTAAACCACAACCTCAAGTTTCTAATCTGAGACTTTTATAAAGAGTTATTTCATATTTCAAGAGAAACTACGTGTACAGGATAAAATATATTTAATATTTTAAATATCACCATGTTGAGGCTTCATAGGAACAGGAATCCCATGTTGAATTAGTACCTAGATTCATAATTTTTCTTATAAATATTTCAAATTCTTGCAGGTCAAAACTCAAGTAATTAAAAATATGATCCTTAGTCTATATAGAACAAAATTTTATCCACTTACACCCGGTCCTCATAGAACATTGTCAGGATGAATTTCATCTGAATAATACACTACATGTGAAGGTATATCCCATGAATGGGTGATTATAACAATACCTAGTTGGACACCCCAAAAACACCAAACATAATGTATAAAGATTAGTCATATAATCAATAAACTAGTATGTCAATCAATATATTATAAATAACGAAAATAAAAACCACGATATACTTATAACAGACTCTAATTCTTAAAGAGGTATCAACCATACTACCTACACATTATTTTTCTTAAGTCTTTAAGGTAACACTCCACTAGGAGAATCCACTTTATGAGACATGTTTTCATATATGGAACTAATTTGAGAGGACATTCTTGTTAGTCCTCTCCAAGGAAGCACTCATTAGAACTCCAAAGACCACATCACCCATATAGAAGATCACATGCAATACTAAATGGAGACACCATAAAACCTATTGGATAACCATTCTTTATAGGGGATCAATTCCCTATGCATGGCGGTCACACCAATACCAGGAACCCTACCCAAGGAAGAAGAAATAAAAGAGGATCCCACCCCAGACGTCATAGAGGGAGACCATGATCTCTATCTGAAACCTAACCCATAGTGGGGATCACAACCCTATTATTAGGACACAATTCCATACTATACCCTTATGGGGATGGACCAAGGGATCACAATCAAATGAACCTAGTATATACTAAAGAGATTGAGGACCTCAACTATTCCAGAAAGAAGTACACAATGTCTACTGGGGGTACAAAATGTATCTCATCTCCCATTATTATTCTCGTGTATTTCCATATTACATAGAATGTAAACTTCCATATACACAATGGGTACTTTAGGGATACACGATGTGTAGAGGTCCATCCAGAACTAGACATGCTTCCTACCCATGCAGGTGTAGATTGGGATGTTCCTATGTACACCTGACCTTACTTATGTACCTTTGGGAATGCCTAGGTACTTGGTCATGTCTATGTATGAGGTTGTGCACGTGTACTCTCTTCAGGAGTATGTTTCTGGTTGTTTTTTTTCTTGTGTAACCTACGGGTCATATGCTATGCTGCCATCACTAGCTTATAGGGAATGTGATACATGTTTCCCAATTTTTGATATTTTATTTAATATGTAAACCATAGTGCCGTAGATGGGGACCCAACACAACATGTGTTCTTTGTGGTACACAATGTGTAACAAATGTTTTTATTGAAACTGTAATTTCTTCACACATCTACCAATTTCCCCACTACTTCCACCAATTATTCCATCTATCACAACTATAAAAACATGGATCATGCCTCAATTGAGCCTCACCATCACCAGTGGCTGGATTCTGGTCATCAACTTTGATTGGAATAACTCCTCCGTCTTACTGCATCATCATTGTATACCAAACCATGAACCAGGTAACTCCAATATGATCACATATCCACTTCCATCATTGAACATCACTACTGTGTCATTGATCCAAGATCTGAACCTATAGTATTGATTTGTTATGATGAAAAGTGACTGTGTAATGATCACCTACTGAATAATCATTGAATCCCCAGTCAAAGAAACATTTATGATGGACATGTGAAGAATTGATTATTTATTTTAAGGCTTTATCCCATTACATGGATGTGGGAATGGTATAGTGAATTATGTATCTAGAAGTCTCATAAAAGTTCATCTAGCTGATGATAAAGCTCTCCAAATCATGCGGAAGGGAGATATTAAAGTTCAAATGACAAACAAAATCTTCTTGGAGTTATAAAGAGGAACATACCAGGTATATAGAAAAATATAATTTCCTATGGTCATATGGATTAAGTTGGTTTTTGAACTGGATTCACAAATAAAGTTTATAAGATTACTCAGGTTTTTTTAGTCAGCTCCAGAAGTCTAAAATATGGTACGTTATATCTGATTAGAAGACCAAATGGATCAAAAATTTCCATAATGAAAACTTCTAAAATCATGGAGTAGCGTCACTACCATATTGGTAAAATTAGCGAGATGAACATGTTATTATTAATGGATAGATGGATACATAATCTTGATTAGGATGAATTTGTATGTTTTGAGAGTTGTATAATGAGAAACTAGAAAAAAGTTTCTTTTAATAAAAATGGAATGAAATGTAAGTATTGGAAGTTAAAACTCATGTACATGGATATTCAAGGGCCTACACCAATATTTCCTCATGGAGGGACAATTTAATTTATTACATTAATTGATTATTTAATAAAGAATGTATGGGTTTAGTTCATTAAGAAAAAATCCATGGTGTTTAGTGTGTTTGTTCACTGGAGGTCCATGATTGAAGAAATGAACAAAAGTAAAATTAAGTTCTCAAGGTTCCATAATAGAGGGGAGTATTGTATCATGGAATCCATGAGTTTTTATTAGAGGAATGGAATAAGGTTTGAGAAATCTATTATTGGAGAATCATAATAGAATAGAGTAGTATAGAAGATGAATCATACATTGACTAGTAAGACTCAGATCATGGGACTGTATTCCAGAAATCAATGTAAATTTGGGTATAAATTGTCAATTTTTTTATTTAAATTGAGATAAAGAGTCCTTAAGAACTATTAAACTAGGAGATTCCAGAATAGTTGCAGTCTAGAAAACCTGTGGAAGTTACTCACTTAAATGTTTTAATAATTTTAACCTATCTCCATGTTGATACCAAGGATATGGAAAACCTCGAATCAAAGTCCAAAATATGTTTCCTTGTCGGATATGGTGATTAAAATACTGGTTTATAAATTCGGTATAATGATAATCAACTGATTATTAAAATAATAAACGTTTTCTCTAATGTTAAGGTCTTCTAGAATGAACAGAACTTCATGAAATATATGGTTAAAATAAAATAATCAAATGACCACGTCAAAGTTTGTCTCAAAAGAAGTTATAAAAAATTTAGAGATAATGAAAATTATAAACGAATACATGAGATAAAAGGATGTAATGGAATGTCCAAGGACTAAAAAATATCTATTTAAAGTTCTAGAAGGTGATGTGTCAATATATTTGGTTTTGAAAAGATTCGAACTATAGGTTTTATTTTATAGATCTACCGGAATCAAATTACTTGATCTGAGGTTTAGAACTAATTTTCATTACTTTCTTATTATGGATTCAAAATATCCTAAGATCTCAAAATAAGAAGTAAGTATTAGTGATTTTTGAAATAGGGATTTATCCATGAAAAATGAAACGGATTCATTGCATGTAAAGAAACCTCAAAGCTAAAATACTTACTACATGGGAATAAAGTGCTGAATAACAAGTGGGTTTTCTATTTTAAAGAAGAAGATGACTATAGAAGGTGGTATACGGCTAGGGTGGTTGTTAAAAAGTTTTAGTGTTAGGAAGGAGTGGATTTATCCAAAATATTTTGACCCATTATGAAACACAAAACCATCTGAATCATGTTATGTTTGTTAGATTTTAGAGGTTTACATCTAGTATATATGGATGTAAAGATGACATTCCTTCATAGTTATTTATAAGAGGAAATCTACATTAAGAAACTGAAATGTTTGATTGAAAAAATGATTTATTAGTGTGTAAGATAAAGTGAAGTGTTTGTAGATTAAAGTGATAACCAAATTAATGAAACCAAAAGTTTGATGTCATTATGGATGATTAAGGGTTTGATTAGAAAAATTCATAACACTATTTCTAAAAAAGGCGTTCAAGGATGAGTGGTATATCCTCCTTATCCTGTATATGATAGAATATGTCTTGGAGGGTCCGAACAAGAAATATATTTAGGAGTTGAATATTGAATTTCCTAAAAGATTTGATGTGGAGGAACTCGATGAATCTAATAAAATATCGGTGATGTGGATTGAGGGAGTATAGAAGAATAAATGTTCATATTTTTCTTATAATTAATACATCTGAAAGATCATAAAGAGAATCAGAATTAATGGATATAAAATAGTTTCAACCAAATTTTATAGAAAAATCCTATTATCAAAAGAGAAAGCATAAAAAATTAAATATGAGGATACGTACATGGAAAAAGTTATATTTTTTATAAACAGTAGGTATCTTGATGCACACCATAGATTTTAAAAGGCTTAAAATTTAATTTATAATTAGAGTTATCAATAGGTTTATGTAAAATATAGGAAATGAGCATTGGGAAGTTATGAGGTGGATTATCTAATATTTAAAAGGATTAAAAGATATATCCTTATTTTGTAAAACAGATGATCCATTATAGGGATATGTTGATTCAAAATTTGGAGGATATTAAAATTCAAAATTGATTACCCCAAACATTGTGTTTACCATTATAGGCACAACAACTATTTAGATATTGAGTTTGTGATCAGCTATTTCACTATCCATAATGGATGTTGAATATGTGACCATCACAAAAACAAGAAAGGAGCTTATATGGATGAAGTGTTTATTAGAGAAAACCACAAGTATTATAGATAATTGATTTTATATTCTATGATATTCAATGTATAAATCATTTGTCTAAGAATTTAGTGCTTTAGTCACTGATGAATAATATTGAGATGAAATATCATTTCTTTGAATATGATGTAAAATGGAGTGCCAGTATTTTTTGTTTGGAGGAAGTAAATTTCATGATGACTTGTTTTCTAAGGTTTTATTCTTGGAAAGTATGACGTGTAATTATGTGTTATTAGAACTAGGGTAACAAACTGGTGGATTTGGAGACACTATATACTCTAGTAGAAGTTTGAGATTTTCAGTATTTTTCATAAGTGTTGAAGAGAGATTGAATCCTTGAAATCGACATTCAAATTGAATATTTTCAAAAAGTGACAAATGTACCTTTATGTTATGATTCTTCATGTATCAAAGTAAAATATCAAGAACATATGTTTCATATACATAAAGACTCACTGAAGCGGAAGCATAGTAGAAGGCAAGTATCTCCAGATGTTATGTTCAAGAACTTGGAGTACAGGTTGTCCTCATCTAGATATTGATGATAAGAATTTATAAATTTCGTAAGGGTTAATGACTATGATAGATAAGGGTTCATGGTAGTTTTTAAAGGGTTGAATAAAGATTCTTTATGGTTTGACAAAGGTTTACATAATGGATATTGTAAAACCAGTAAGGGGATACATATGGGTTCATTAGTTATCTATGTTAGAATGAATTTCTTAGTTAACCAGATGATAATAGTTGAGGTAGAGGAGTCTACGGGAAATTAGATTTGGCCAAGAAAAATGGAGTCCCATAAAAAATCTCATAAATCAATGAAATTGGTCGACTGAATATGCCCTACTATAACGGTGTTATGAGACAACTTGTACATGATTCATTGAGTTAGTGATATAATATTGGATGATTTGTCAATAGTGATTTTAATCTATAATATTCTATTGAAATTATAGTAGTAGTGTTTTAAAATGGATGTAGGACTTAAATTATGAACCAATTTAATTTCTTGTTACATTTATTTGCTTTAATTTATGTTTTTTTGTAAAATATTCTAAGTGTTTTTTGTATGTTTGAGTGTGGTAATAATTTCATTGTTATACAATGATTTATAGTGTTTTATGTCTTCCTAAGTTTTGATAAATTGGTGAGAGGGGATAATTTTATCTTCAGAAGTTGTAGAGATTTTTTCAATGTATGAAGTTTCTAATTATTTTACTCTTAGACATCTTTGGTTTCAGTTTCTATGACATAGTCATGTGGGAAATCATGGATTTTATTAGTTGAAAATCCGTTTTGATCAATTAATTTTTTGGCCACATATGTATTTTCAGAAATATCCACATCATCAAGAAGTAATTCCTTGAAAAATATAAGAGGATGATCAATAACAGTGCTATAAATTCCAAAAATGATTTACCATGATAAAATCACATTAAAAATTCTAGCTTAGTCAATTTTCCACATTCACGATATACAACAGTCCTTGCGTCATCCATCAATTTTTTCATTATCTCAACATTACCATTACCACTAATTGTATAATGTGTACCCATACCTTTTTCTTCATGCATCGACCTACTTTTATCCTCATGATGATTAATAAATGGAAACTAATCATTATAAAATTTTCTATTCTATTCCTTTCATTACTAACATCAACTGTCCAGAATTCATTATTCTATGTATTAAGAAACTAAACATAATAGTTAGTTTGATTACAAAATTTTTTCATATGTTAACTCACTTATGAAAAAATAATATCCATGTTATTTCAACATAATAATATCATGGGAAGTGAATAAGACCCATCGATGAATCATTTTGAAATGAAAAAGATGAAAATAGTTCCAACTCATTTTAAATATTAATTGTGATAATATCATCACCATACATCTAACTTATATACATTATAACACAAAAAAGTATTTTTATTATTAAAATCAACAAGGTACGTCATAATTATAATATTCATAACAATAATGAACTATTTTAATAGTCTTAGAGGATGATTGGTATTCAATGTTTTAAAATAATTATTTTGATACCCAATATCTCAGAAACCATTTCATTAGAATAATATTTGTTTTCTATAAATTATTCAATTATAATTTTCAAGATTATAAATTTATATAAATTTATAAATATAATTTGTTTTTAAAAAATATTAAATACTATAAATTAAATAGATATTTTTATAAAATATTTTATAATGTGTGTATCTTTGATGTGAGTACTTGTTTTTATTAAACTATTAGGAATTCAATTGGTTAATGATCCCCTTAATTATGTTTGATAAAGGGTGTGTTTATAAAATTTCCCTATTCTAGTTGAGATGATTTGTTTATTTGAAATATTTTTTGATATTTGATTTAATATACACATGGTATGTTATTACAAATTTGTGTTGAATTGATATTTTAATATTTGGTTTTTGAAATTTTTTATTTAATTTTAAAAAGATTATTTTAATTAATAGATTCATGTTTACAAGAATCCTTCCTTTAAATTTTCATTAATGTTTTTATTTGAAACCATCAAACTCATTATCATCATGCTTAACAAAAATGAAACATGGCCAAGGTATGTTAAAGAAAACCATAAATATCGTTATTTTGAATTTAACTTACTATAATTTCATTTAATTTTTACAATTACTAACATACTTATTCATAAAATCCACAACAAATTATAAAGATATTCAATATTCCAAATTTGGGACAATTCGTTAATTTAAACACAATTATTAATTGAATAAAATCCATAAGCCCCAGATACATTAAAAAAACTTTAAAAATGCACAATTATCAATTATATAATCCCTTAATAAATATCTTTTAAAAATAGACTAAAAAAAATTAAAAAAAATAAATGAACAAAAAATTTATTCTTTGTAATGAATAATAATCTAAACGAACGGAAAAGAATCTACAACAAAAGTTATCTAAAGTAACCTTGGTTCAATAAATCAGGTATAATTATAAACTTCCATGATCTTAGTTTCTATATGGAACAAAAAATTAATAAAACTTTTGCCAAAATTTATTAATTCCATAATACCCTAATAAATATCACATAAAAACAATTTTACTTTGTATTAATGTATAGAAAACATGTATGTAATGTTAAAAAAATATAAAAGTATTAAAATCAAATTTAAGTTTCATTAATATAACAAAAATACTCTAAATTAAACTTAGTTCAGTGAATTGGGAAGAATCCCAAACTAACAGGATCTTGGTTTCTATATAAGACTAAGAAAAAACTAAAACACATTCTTAGGATTAGAGATGATGGACCCAGAACTAAATGATTTAATTTCAAAGAAGGCTTGAATTAACAAATAGAATAGGGGGGATTTCACATGTCGATCATGGTAGGGGGATTTTGGGTAGTCCATGGCTAGTGAGGGAGATGAATCAGGGATTAGGTGGATGGGAACGTGCACTAATAATTTAAAGGGGATATTATACTAATAGTTTGTGTAAATAATTTGTATAAGGGAATGTGTATAACATTGATTTGTTGTAGTGATTGGTTTTAATCTCTATTTTTATAATAAAAATGAAATAAAAGATTTATTGTGTTATCTTGATTAAAATTTGTGTAAAAAATAAGAATTTAATTAAGCCTCACGCTATTTTATCAAATACTAATATCCCTCATTATTGTATTTATAATATTTAGTAATTCTGATAATCTAGTGATAAATATCAATATTTCCCTTCTCATTACCCATGATAAGGGCTTATCAAATTACTCAAATGTATGTCGGAAGGCTTTTCTTTCTAACTGAATTAACTCATAGCTACTTAATTTTTTGAGTGGACCCCCTATACTGAAATCCTATAATTTGATTTCATCAACACTTACAACCGAGTTAAACTAAGTATTTTTGTGGAAACCACTCTGGATATGAACATGGTCATGATAAATGAAATGAAATTTTAATTTAATAATACTATTTTAGCATCTATGGGTTCTCAGTATAACATGGAAATAACTATAACCATTTGATGTGACAAATATTCTAACTACGTTATCACATTAATGTTAAATAGAAAAACAATCATTATATGATATCTAATATATACATATATTTTTTAGTTGAAAGTACAATGTTAGTTGGTTGTAGGGAAACAACTCTAGTAAGGGAATATTTTTCCCAAAAATATGAGAAATATTCAATAGAGCGTAAGACTCTTAAGTCTGTCAGGATGAAGTTGACCATATCCCTAAATAAAGCGTACTGATTCCATAGTTTAATTTTATATCTTTTTTATTCAATTTTTTTTCATTTTGTTAAAGTTTTTATAAGTTGACCAGTCATAACAAGAATAAATTACTCTATCTCATAGACCCTGGTCAAATACTTATTTTATTTTTTCATGTTTTTTGTTTATTGTTACATTGATATTTTTTAGTTTGTATTTATCCATACTAATTTTAGAGAACATTTATTATTAGAGATATTCATGGTTAAAAGTCTATTGATTTTTAGTAAAGATTTTGATCATTTATAATGTTTTTTCAAGTAAACATAAGCTTAGGTAAAACTTTATAATAAGGTGTTTATAGTTAATAAAGTGAATGGTCGTAAATTATTTATCCAAACATGCCTAGTTAGGAATACTAGTTTAGTTATTTTTTATTTGTTTATATTTATTTTAAAATTGTTTTTTGAGATAATAAGAGACAAATATTTAAATTTGATTATGATTTTCTCATTTTATTTTTGGAAAAATTTCAAGGTATTTTATTCTATAAGTTGTTCTACGACATTTTGAAAAGTACGTTATATGATTTAATTAGTATTAATGAAAATTATATTATAGTGGGTGGTAGATTGTAGTATTTTTTTGCCCTACTTTTGTGGTTTAGTGTTTAGTCCTAGTGAAAAAATGATATTTTTGTAAATTACTAGTTTCATGTTCTAATTAAACATGTTTATCATTTATAGTTTATATAATTTGTTTTAATTTCATATTTGTCTCAGTTATTAGTAAATTTTATTGAAGAATAATGTTTTTTTAATATAAAAACGTTTCATTATGTTAAAGTAATATTATGTGAGGATGGAAAGTGGTAAAGTAAGAGAGAGATATAGAGAGGGAGATAGAGAGAATGATGTTTCTTTCTTATTCAAGGAAACCATTATGATATGAGGTGGAAAGGGGGTGATTTGAATACCTCTCTATCTAACAGAACTACCGCCTTATCCTTCAATTAGTTCCCCATCGCCCGAAATTTCCACCTCATATTTTCCCTTAATTCTCATTTTCAAACTCTCCCTTTTCCCTTTCATTAGTCTCTATAACTAAAATACCCTCAAACAATATGTTAATGATTTTAAATAAATCATGGTCAGCTTGGGATGGAGGGTGGTCTATACGTGGTTGGGTGGTGATCTCTGTGGTGATGCTGATCTTCCACATGGGTTTGGAATAACCAAATACACAATTAGAGATTTTATATCTATTTATTAAGGGGAATTATATTCCATTTCGATTTTAGGCCTTTTCCAAGTGCTAGGTTACTAATCTAATTAACCTTACTCGGCCTAATCTTTATAATATCATGTTGATTGGACCAATACCTTTCTAAATTGAATGGCCAAGTCACCGTAAAATACTAAATTTTATATTGAATAAAATAATAATTGTCAGCCACTGAAATAATTGAATTAGAGAATTTAATTCATCTAAATTAGCGATTTAATAACATTTAGGGGAAATTCCCAAAAAACATGTACATGTTTTCATTCTTTAGTTTCAATACCTACCTGAAAACCATTTCATTGGTTGAATTCCAACTAAATTACGAAAACTATACCATATTTGACATTTATATGCTATAAATAATAATTTTATATGTATTATAAGGGATCTTATACACATTGAGGTGTTCTTTTCCATTTTATGTAACCTTTAACTTAATAACAGTTATTTTATTGTTTGAATTCCATCTCTTGTAACAAACTTGAAAAACTACAAAAACATGTACCATTCCTATAAAAAATGTATAAAACAATTCCCTCTTCCATCCCTTACATTACCACACAAACGTATCTATTATTGGATCAAAACCTGTCATGAATCAACCCGAGTCAACCTGATAGGCTACCCGGGCCAGCCCATGACAAGACCCAAAGCACATTCCTGATCACCACGAGCTAGAGAAAAGCACTGAGTGCATCATATATAATCATTTGGGAATAATTTTATCCAATAAATATCAATAAAAATATAGAAAAATCTAATCAGTAATCTAAAAATGTGCATCCATATGCTGGACTACCATACATAATAAAATAAATAGTTTTAAATATAAACAGAAACCAAAAAAGGAATAACAAATATAAATGACCAAAATAAATTTTACATATGTACACAACATGAGAATAATATATAAGAAGTGCAATGGAAACCAAAAATACGATTTGGGCGAATGGGTCCAATACATGAATATACTAAATGTACTATAAGCTAGGGCCACAACATGATAAAATCCTTATGACCCCTGGTTACCTCTAAATCCAAAAAACATCTACAAGCTCCTAGATTTAGATCACCACATACGAATCTACATATATAAATAAGAGCTATATACATAGATGGGTGTGTATGTAGGGTGTGATTTAAATATTCACAGTAGGATTTCACTAAAGAGTCTAAGAATTTACTTTAACAAACAAACTATAATCTTTTTTTTTGAAATACATTATTTGAAAATATGGTTTTTTATCATTTGAAAATAAATTAACCTGAGATATATTGAATATCCCATCTTAAAACCTAATACATGTCTTTAAAAAAATCATTTTAAACATTCTTAAAAAAATCCCTTAACATTCCATTTTAAATCCACTTTTTAAGTCTACTTTCAAAACCACATAACAAAGAACTAGTAAATAACTATAGAAACAAAAACTAAATCAATAAATATAAATAATTTGATGTATAATTTTACATGTATAATGATTTTAGTGATAATTAAATATTATAATTAAGAGAAACAATAATAAATAGTGCAAGATAAATACATGGATATTTCATTACTATATAAAGAATTGAATAAAGTATAACATAATAGAATAAGAATAATAAAAGTAAAAAAAAATAAAAATAAAATTTTAATTATAAGAGAATAAATAAATCATACATAATCATAGGAAACTCAAAATTTATCTATGCTCAAGGTATATAAAGATCCTCTCACTTTCTTCTGATCAATTGATTCAATACTACTACCAAAAGGATATTAGGGAAGTCCTCATCATCCCTAAAAAAACATTTATATCTATCTAATGGACAATAGTGGAAATTTTACATCCCTAGAAATAAATTATAATCAAGATCATAGAATTAGTTTTTCTTTAGTGTCGTGAGATCCAATGCTAGGTTGGAGTATCCCAATGCCTATTAGTGCTTGTCCTAGGTCCCTACATAAGCACATTGGTTCCCAATAAATTAGTTAATGGAGGTGGGGAAACATACATATCATTATCAATAAAATATTAATCATGATCAACATATATAATAACATATAATCATTCAATATTTATATACCCACCAATATAAATCCCCCAATTACTATTCATTACAACATAAAAATTCATATAATGATCAAATCTCACATAAACCGCAATAATATGGGGCTTCCATTGAGGGTGAAACAAACTATATGAAAAACTATTTATCCTAGATAACTGCCAAGTATTTAGTTTGAAAACTAGTAATGAATCTTCAAAGAATCCCACTGAAAACCATTTATAAATAAATGTTACTCAAAAATTCATTTTTAGGTACCAAATGTGCCTTTATGATATATTTAATAAATCTCACTTTTTTCTTAACCTAAAGTAATATAGAAAACCAAGTAACATTTTATATCGTCCTTTGAATCATGAAAAACCAATTATAGTTTAAAACATCATTCACATTCTATATACACATACATAAAAATCATGCACCAATGTCTAGAAAATCATAAACATCCACCACATGTAAATAACATAAAAATTATTGGAGAAAATTCATAAAAAAACTTTTGAATATTAAAGTCCCAATCACACAATACCTCAAACCTTAAATTCAATCCATAAGAAATAATTTAAAAGAGTAAAACATCTTTGAAACATTAAATTTCTTTGAGAAAACCCTCTTAAGAAATTTATCAAACTTGTAGCATGAATATTCATTTGATACTAAAACACAGTTATTTAATTACATGGAAAAACCCATTTGAAATATAACTTCGACTTCATAAAATTTATCTACAATGTAATAATACACTTGATTTCAAAAAATATACAAAATTTGGAAGAAAATCATTCTATAAAACCAAATAATTTCATAGTGTGTCATGTAAAGAAAAAGTCATGGAAAAAACTTCCAAAAAATAAAGCACCAATGAAGAAAAACTCTCTAATATGGGAAAAAGGAGTGACCAAGAAATACTTTTCACATCCTATCATTAAGAGACACAAATAATTTAGACAAACCAACACCATTGGGTTTAGTCAGTAAGGATCATTGTCAAGAAAAGGATAGAAAACCAAGAGGATAAAGAGAAATTTATGGAAATTAGGGTTTGCTTTAAGAAATAATGAAGAAATATGAAATGAAGCCATATAAAAAGTAGGGGATGAAACCTTGAAGGCCCTCCAGTTGTCCCGTGGAAATGGGGGAAGGAAAACAGGGAACTCAGAAATAAAACCACCCAAAAAACTAAAATTCCCCACCTTGAGTAGTTCGTACGGTTTACCTGCATGGTTTATGATGTGTCCTTTTCTATATCTTTTTTTTCACATAATTTTTAGTAATGAAATGTGTTTTTAATTTAATAATAAATTAGTTTTTTGAATAATTTTTAATTGTGTAAATTTGATGTTAAATAATTTAAAATGTAAATTTTATTGTTAAAATATTAATTTCATTTGTTGTTTTTGTATTTTGGTTAATTTATAATAAAATTAATAATTTAATTTTAACCATCATTTTTTATTTCAATTTTTTATTTAATTATTTTATTCATTAATTTTCATTTTTTTAAATGATAAAATTTAATTATTCAATTATTTGTTTATTTAAATTCCAATTTTCTTTCAAAATAATAAATTGTCAAATGTCTTGTTTTTTTATAAATTGAAAATTTTATTCTTTGTAAATCATTAATTTATTAATTTTTTATGTTTTATGTATTTAACTTATTTATTTTATTTATTAGTTGATGGTCTACTATGGTCATTGTACACGAGCATCCTCCTACCACAACACCACACACCAACCGCTAGGACCCCCCGACCTAGCTACCTCCAACTTCCATAGCATTCCTACTATATACTATTCCTACGTCACCCTACTACATCTGTGACTAATGTTCTGCCCTTACCACCATATGTACTCCTTAGAACCATATACCATTATCTTCACACATCTACCACCACAATAGTGTGACAACCAATAACTACTACCCCAAACTCTTGCCACTGCCACACTGATGAAATGAATCCCTAACTAGATCCATTATTACTATCGATGCTAGCCATGTTAACTTCAATTGAACCCCATCGTAATGGCCCATGGAAGACCAATGTCGTGCCACTATCAATGATGACCTCAGTCCTATCTTCGATTGAAGAGTGAATGAAAACCACCAGATGGAGGCCGAACCCGACCCAAATTGTCGGTAGATTTGGAATTCGAAGAGGAACCGAATGCCATTACCATGATTGAAAGAAGTGAGGACATAGTCTAAGTCAGACACTACAGAATATCGTCCCAACAAATCTGGATTTCCATGCCACCCCTAATGAAGAAGACTGCAAGTCATCCTTCGGGAAGCATAAAATCATATCTATCCTTCCTCATTGAGGATGAATACCACACAATGAACCCATCTTGATCCATTCACTACCATAGATTTGGGTAAGGGATGTGCTATATTTTATCAGTGATAAGAATAAATTGTTGATAAAATCCTCACCTTTATCAGTTCTAGATAAAAGTGTTGATAAAGACCACATTTATCTGTGTTGATAAATGAATGATTTATCTGTGCTATTATTAGCACTGATAAATTTGTTATTAAAAACAGTATTAATATATATAAAAATATTATATTCGCATTCAAAAATAATTTTTATTTATATACATTAATTAAAAAAAACATTTTTATAATTAATATAAGTAGGACATTTTAAGAAATATTTTTTTAATAAATCCAATATATATATATATATAATAGTTTAAAAAAGCAATTATAAGAATATAAATAAATATATATATCATGAGACAATGATGATACTCATGCACTTGATTGCTATTATTTATGTTCATATACCAATGCATGAGTATAGTTGATTCTATATGATCATAAGTTTATTTGTGGACATGATTGTTGGTTGCTAATTGTTATGATTACATATATTATGATGATGCATGCATATGTTATGTATTTACCATGAATGTTCATTTATACATTGACACCTTTATTATGATTTCTATATATTTGATGACTCATTTTTTAGGATCTATAATTTACTAGGTATATGACTCATTAATGTTGATTTTCCTACAATGTGAGTAAAGGAAGGGGTGAAAATCCAGTTACAGTGAACTGTTATAAATAAATTCTGGTTAGATGTTGTGGTTGTTGAGCAGAATATTGGAGAGGGAAGTTAAATAGCTAAAAAAATCACGATTGATAGTCCATCACCTATCATGGATAGAATGGAGCTGATTAAACATGATAAAGGAGTGAAAGTTGGGATGGATTATGATTCAAGAGTCATCAATAACTATATGGAGCCGTCTCTCATTTCTAAGAGGGATGAACCAGAAGGGAGTTGATAGAAACAAAAGACATGGAAGTGAGGTCAACATCAAAAAAATTGTGGTCGAGGACATGGTAGAGATGAATGGATTGGACATGGACGGTCTACCAGGTCTTCTCCGAAGGAGCTCATTTTGGAGGAGGTTAAAGTCAAGGAAAACTACAATGTGCTTTTCCACCAGAAGAATTTGCTGTTAAAATGGGAATCTGTTGATGATACATCTGACGAATCTAGGGATGATCCTGGTTCTACACCTTTACAGTTTATTTCTTCTGGATTAGGACTTTTCTTTAGTTTACCCAGTCCTTTCCCTTTTTCATTACTTCCTTTTATTTTTCAATAACTTTTAGTAGGAGCAAGTTCGCCTGACCCCTGGACTTTTATGGTATATGACTCATTAATGTTATACCCCTGAAATAATTATTTTCTCATAAACAGTTATAAAATTAAAATAAATATTTTTAAATAATAAGTATATTTATTATATTTTTAATTATATTTTTTAATTATATATAAATACTTTTTAAATATAATTATAACCAAATGTATATATATAGAATTATAAAATTATAATAAATAAATTTATTATAAATTTATAAATAAATATATATATACTAATAAATAAATAAATAAATAAATATTTTTATAAGTATATATAAATATTTATAAATATATTTATTTATAGTTATAATTATAAATATATATATAAATAAATAATTATAAAATAATTATAAATATATTTATTATATTTATAGTTTTATAAATATATATAATTATATAATTATATTTATAAATATATTGAAATATTTATAATTATAATTATAAATAAATATTGATATGTGTAAATAATTATAAAATTATAATAAATATATTAATTATATATATTTATAAAATAAAAAATATAAAAAATATATTTATTGTAATTTTATAATTATGTAAATAAATATGTATTTATTAAAAACTTGGAAAACCCCTAGTTAATGGAAGAGAGGTAGGCATCTGAGTAGGGGTGGATCCCGAGGAAGTGGTGGAGGATATGTCAAAAGTGCTTGACATTTATTTAGTGGTGTTATTTGGGCCAAATCTTTTATAGCACCATCTTCATTTTTCTTTTTTGTGCACACTTCTGTTCTTTTAGTAAATTTTTCAGGGCCCTCAGTTCTAATCCATGGTTACCTCATTCTGTTGTATATATTTATTTAAATAATTATAAAATTATAATACATATATCAATGATATATATATTTATAAAATTAGGAATATAAGAAACATTGTTATTATAATTTTGTAATTATAAATAAATATTTTTTTTAAACAGTTATAAAATTATAATAAATATATTTATTCTATTTATAATTATAGATAATAAATATATTAATTATATATATTTATAAAACTATAAATATAATAAATATATTCACTATGATTTTATAATTATTTAAAAATATATTTATTTATTTATCATTATAACTATATATATATATATTTATAATTATAATTTAGTATTAATTTATTTATAGCTATAATTATAATATATATTTATTTAAATAATTATAAAATCCTAGTAAATATATTTATTATATTTATAATTTTATAAATAAATATTATTAATATATTTATTATATATAATTACAAATATAATAAATATATTTATTATAATTTTTTAATTATTAAAATGAATATTTATATATTTATAATTTTTAAAATAAATAAATATTTATTTATTTATATAGTTATAAAATTTTAGTAAATATATTGATTATATTTATACCAGGAAAGTTCAAGTACCGAGCCTGCTCGACCCTAAAAATTATTAATGAAAACAAAGTAAAAAAGATAATCCTACAAACATTCAGCAAATAAAGCACCACCAATCCAATAAAATGACAAAACAATGTCACCCAAACACTCAAATGGCCTAAAGACCCAAACATCATGGCATGTAAACCAAATTATTTGAAAGATAGGAAAACCCACATCACCTAGACCAGCACAATACCCGCATCACCAAACCTGATCATCACCAACCCTTTAAAACACACATTCCAGGCTGTTAAACATGTCCTTCATAAGCTCCCCCTGAGTTCAATCCCACATTCCAATGTACAATCGCCGCTCACCCGTATCATGCGGTCATCTTCTCCTTGTGGTCATCTTCTCCTTACGTGCATCCCAATGACTTCATTACCTTCACCACTTGATGCTTTATTCCACAGTGACACCCTTCCTTCGGTGAGAATCACTCTCTTTCATCTCCCTAATGGACCAGATTCTAGCGCCATCACCCCACTGGTGTCTCCGAGAATCACACACCCTCAACTCCTTAGCGGACCCGAGATCGATAACACCACCTAAAATGAATGGCTAGAAGGCACTCTGATCTCAACTGCTGTAACACATGTTGGCTTGACCACCCTCTTAGGGACAAGCTGAGCATCCCCTTGGATAGAATGCAGGTGTATATTTCTGAATTTATGGCACAATATAGTACATGGGACTTTGTTCCCCTGCAGGTTGCAATAGAAGTTCAAAACCATGTTTTCATTGATGTTGAGAGGCTACAATGGGTAGTTCACTGCCAAGGATTACTACAAGGTACAAAGTGAGAGATCCACAAAAATACCATTTTGTCTTGCTGAGTTCACAATTAGATTCATACATCCTTTGATATTTATTCTCATATGGATAATAAATAAAAACAAACTACCAAAATATGATCAAATAAGGAGATATGGGCAATGAATTGTCTCAAAAATCCCTCCATGTCTAAGAGATTTTGAAAGAATACAAAGTATATTTATTCAATATGAATATGAAAGGGCTCTGGGGCAGTATGCAGATCATGTATTTCTCCTGGACATCAATACAGGTACACAACTTGAAGAGCAGGTGGCCTTCCAGAGAAAAACTAGACAATGCGATCTGGTCCAACATCTACTGCTAGCATCTACAACTTCCATCAATGCATCCATATGTATGGATCAGAATGAGAAGCTGTTTGAAGACAAGGCTCCGTCCATCCATGCAAGAAGATTGGTATGCGTATAGTGGTTCACAGTTCTATAAAAATTCAGGTGGGGGGGAATTCATAATAGCATGGATGATCTGTCAATCTAAATGTTATTGGGAGTTCTAGGAAAACCAAAGTAGCCTCTGGTTCTCATATCTGTGAGATGGATTCCACCCATTGGAATGTGGGTGAACGTGAATGTTGATGGTGCAGACTCTCACCTTCCAGGCCTATCGGGCTGTAGAGGTATTTTTTGACCACATTATTGATTTGTTAAGGGTTGTTTTTACCACTATATAGGAATAGACATTTCCTATGAAGGTGAATTATGGGAAATGATGTACTCTATATAACATGTTGTCCACCATGAGTGACAAGCCCTTTGGATTGAATCTAATTCTGAAAATGTTGTCCTAGATTTGAAGGTAAGAACCGAAAATGTTCCATGGAAGCTTCTGCCCCATTGGATTGGTTATACAGATCGTGTCACTCAATAGAGAAGATGACTAGGTGTTGGATGCTTTGTCAAAGAAAGCGGTTATTGAAGCAAGTACAATGTGAGATTTTAGAGCATCTGAATACTACACTTCATTTGTGAATAATGACATATGAGGGGTGGTTCACTCCCATATATGAAAATTTCCATGAAATGACTGACATTATTTTTACACTTTTATTAATAATTTTTGAGGATCCGGTTTCCCCTAATCCTAGATGTTTTCTGTATATCTGTATTTATTTTTAAAAATAAAAATAACAAAAATGAATATATATATTGTAATTTTATAATTAATTAAATGAATATATATTTATTTATAATTATAACTATAAATCAATATTTATTTATTGGAATAATTAAAAAATATAATAAATCTAATTATTATATTTTTAATTTTATAAATAATGATAATAAATATATTTATTATTATTTTTTAATTATTTAAATATATCTATATTCATTTATAAATATAAATATAAATATAATTAATATATTTATTAAAATTTTACAATTATTCAAATGAATATATATTTATTCATATTTATAACTATAAATAAATATTTATTTATTTAAATAATTATAAAATTAAAATAAATATATTTCTTATATTTATAATTTTATAAATAAATATAATAAATATATTAATTATGATTTTATAACTATAAATAAATAAATATTTATTTATAATATTTATAATTTAATAAATATATATAATTATATAAATAAATACAAATATTTATAAATATATTTATTATATATATAATTATAAATAAATTTATAAATAAATTTATTATATATATAATTATAAATAAATAAATAACTATTTATAGTTATAATTATAAAATAAATAAATAAATATTTATTATATATATAATTTTATAAATATATATAATAAAATAAATAAATTTTTAACATTAGATCTTTATCAACACTTTTTTAGCACTGACAATGATATTCTTTTATCAATGCTAAAAAACACTGATAATATTATTCTTTATCTATGCTATAATTTTAGCACTGCTAACGGTGTATCTTTATTAGCATTAAAAAATATTGATTAAGTGGTGTTATTTCAGTGCTTTATATTTTTTCAATGATAATTAACCTCTTTATAAGTATCGTTTTTGAAATCATTGATAAAAGCCTATCCCATATTTTAAAAGAACCCTAACTGGATGTATTCTCTCGCACACCTTCAAGATTTCATGGAACCCGACTATTGTTGCACTGCCGCTCTCATTGAACCCCACTGCCGCCGCACCGCCACTCTCACCTAATAGCATGGTCACCGCAATGCAACTCTCACTAAACCCTATTCCCACTACCGTTGTTAGTCTTGTTGAACCCCACTATCACCATTGCTGTTATCTCTAAATCAGGCTGCTTTCACTACTATCGCCTCACCGAAATCCAGTCTCTATTGAGACTTTGTTAAACATTTTCAATGAATCAAGACCCTCAAAACTAAAGGTTTTCTATTCAAATCATGTTTTTATGTATTTCCCAATTGATTCTCTTCACGGTTCACATTTTGTTGTTTGGCTTGAAAAATATTGTGTGTGACACCCCAATTCATTTTAGTGTTTTTTTGTTCGAACCAGATTCACCCCTATGTTTCTTTGCCACCACTTCACCCATTCATGGCTACACCCAAGGGTAAGGGTTGACCATTTTTTCTTGTGATTTCTTTGTGTCTAGGGAATTTGATTAATTTTTGGATCCTATTTAATCCAATATTAGAATTTATGGACCATTCACCATTGATTTGTGAAATGTTAAACCATGTGTTTTCCATTGAATTTGAAAACCATGATTGTTTTCTTGTTTAAGTCCATGTTTCATATATCAAATATTAATATTAAATGTGTTTATGTGTTATTGGAAATATAAATCAAGTTTTAAGTGATTTTCATTTCAATTATAATGACTTTTCAATTGCGGATCTTGTTAGAAATATTTATTTAATAAACCATGCAAACAATGTATTGGAGAAGTTTCATGAAATATCTTTGTAATTTAATTATAAAATTTTATAAGGTTTTTTTTTCAATAGTGATTTCTCAAAAAGCACAATATTTTTACATTTCATTTTAAGAAAAACATGAAATTCCAAGTAGTGATAAAATATTTCAAGATTTATTTAAAATAAAATGATTGGTTTAACATTTATTAACCCCATTTAGTTTATTGGATAATAAAATATAGGCAACTTTTTAATCAATCAAGTGATATTTATAATGGTGGACTAATTTATAAATTCATTTCAATGGTGGTTTAAGTGTAATGGTTTAAGTAATGTCTTATAAATGATTTCAAATTATTATATAGTTAATTGGACTACTGGTTGGTTTCGAAAAGGGTTGTTTAGAACTTTTAAATGGTCTTTCAAACATGTGGGTGTGTGGAACCAAATTATTTCCCTTATGATTGTATCCCTTTATGGGTGGTGTTTGATTAATGTGGTGATCGAGCGATGGACATAAAGGGGATATTTCTTGTGAGTGTGTTTGAGGTTTGAGTGAGTTATTATTTATACTTAATGATGATTGTTAGGATTTTTGATTGTTGGTCACCATTACTTTTACATTTGTCATGGGAACATGAGTAACTATTTGAGAAGTATTTATTTGTGAAACACTATATCATTGCACATGTCCCATGTCCCTAGATATATATAGGGCTATTAGGCTCGAATTATGGGATTGGTGAAAGCTAGTCAAGTGACTTGTGTTAGAATCCAACATATGCCTATTGTTTGTCCCAATTTGATAAATTCTACATCTATCTCACATTAAAGCGATGGGTAGATTCCTGGAGACTCGCATGATACTCTTAGAGTTTTTATGTTAATAATAAAACCAAAATCGATAGTTTCATGAATGGAATAAAATGGAATAATTATATACTTTTATATTGTCATAAATTTTAATTTTATATATTATAATTTTATACTTTTATAAAATTTTAAAACTATATATTTCAATAGATTATGTGTACTTTTATAACGTATATGTACTTTTATATAGGTTTATAAATTTATTTAAATTTATAAATTATTTAAATTTATTAAAAATATATATTCTTTTATAAAATATATATAAATTTTTTAATTCTACATACATTTATAATTTTATATACTATTATAAATATACATACATTTTTAATTTATACTTTTATACATGTAATTGTTTTTCAATTTATCAATAGTTTAATAATTTTATACTTTCATAAATTCAATTCCAGTGTAGAAAATATTTTAAAAAACAAAATAATTTATTTTTTAATTTATGAGACAATTATTATATTAAATAAACCTATATTATATTATAATTTTTTTTTCAAATAATATAGCATTTTCATATTTCCATTATTACATTTAATAGCCATATTTCTTCATTTTTATAATGTAAATATGATTTTATACTTCATTTATAATCATACAAAAATTGTTTTGATCATTAAAAATAATAATTGAAATTTTTTTTTTAAGTTAAATCTCCTCTATTATATGTTTAAATTTCCATCAATATGTTTCTGTTTTTGATCATGGGAGATAATAAAACATTTTCAATCCTTCCATTTTCTGTCATGAAATTCATGAGACTCGTCTTCAACTAAACATATTTTGTGTATTTATTTTGTTACATATTAATATTAACAAATCAAATATGATGGATATTAATAGGGAAAAGATAGATTTCAATCGTATGACTAAAGAGTCTGAAGATGGGGTGAAAGAGTTCATCAAGTTTACAAAATATAATGCATATGACCCTTCTAAAATCCTTTGTCTATGTTTATGCTATTGTTATTCAAGACTAATTAGTCCAGAGGACTTAAAAGAACACTTGATCTATCACATAATTTTTTAAAGTTGTAAATGTAGGAATAGATATGAGTCAAAAGTGAATGTACCTAGTTATTGGTATAGCATTACATTCCATGGATCACCTTATATGATTACAGGTGTGGACAATGAAAAAGACTGTATCAAGGATGTGATTATAAGTGTGAATGATAATGAATATCATATTGAAGAAATTAAAATAAATTTTTAAGATAAACATCATGAATTCCAAAAATAGTTTTAGAAGTTAAAGAGTTGTGCAAAGACGCAATTATATGTTGGTTGCACTAAATATACTACATTGTTAGTCATAATTAAGATATATAATTTGAAAGTAGGAAATGGATGGAGTGATGCCAGTTTTACTAAACCACTTTATCTCTTTAATGATATACTCCCAAAATATAATGAGACCCCTAGAAGAAAATAAAATACTAAACAAATGCTATGTTCCATGGGTATGATATCTGAAAGAATACATGTCTTCCCAAATGACAGTATACAATTTCGTAAAGACCATAAATCACTTAAAGAATTACCCAAGTGTGGAGATTCTAAGTATAAGAAAGATGATTTGGGTCCTATGACTATTTTATGGTGCTTTACAATCATTCTATGTTTTAGGCGCCTATATGGAAGTGATGAGACAACAATACAATTGACATTGCATGTAGATAAAATAAATAAATATTGGAAACTTCATCACCCAACAGACTCTTCTCAATTGAACAAAATTGACCATGAGAATCCTAAATTTGGAAACGAGCTGAGAAACCTTCTTCTTGTGTTTTCTATGGATGGAGTGAATCATTTTGTTTTTCCAATCAGTATCCACAATACATGGCTGGTTATGTTGGTAAGTTATAACTTTCCACCATGTTTATTCATGAATTGAAAATACATCATGTTATCTGTGCTTATATCAAGACCAAAACAACCAAGTAATAATATTGATGTTTATTTGGATCTATTGATCTAATATTTGAAATTATTATGGGATTCTGGTGTCATGTAGAATGATTCTTAACAAATTAAGATTTCAAATTGAGTGCCATATTGTATGAAATGATAAATGAATTTCTTTCATATGGAAATTTTTCATAATATAACATTAAATGAACTCAAGGGTGTCCTGTTTGTGAACAATGTACACAATAAATTATGTTGAAACATTAATCAATGATTGTGTTTCAAGGAAATCTGATATTTCTACCATGAAAACATAACTACCATTCTTGGACGAAATAATTTGTTGTAAGTTCAGAAGAATGTACAACAACGCCTGTTTTAATAGGTGATCGACTTCTTGAAAAAGTAAAAGATATAGACACCGCTTTTGGTAAACCATTTTTGTGAACCCTTATGAAAATTGGTTGTAGAAAGTGATTAGTTTTTTGAATTACTATACAAGATTTTTCTATACTTGAGATGCTTTCTTTTTGTTATGCATGTTGAAAAAAATATATGTGATAACGTAATTGGAATGTTACTAAATCAACCTGGTAAAACAAAGGGCGGAATTAAGGCTAGGTTGGACATGGTTGACATGGGAATAAGAGATGTTTTGGTTCTAGTGAAGGGTGAAAAAAGAACATTTCTTTATCCAGGAGCTTACACTATTTCCATATAGGAGGGATATCAGTTTCACAACTTCTTTAATTATGTAATGTTACTATAGGGTTATTCAAAGAATATCAATAATATCATGTCAATATTTGATTTAATGTTAAAGGGTTTGAAATCACATGAATTTCATGTTTTGATGCAAGATCTAATTCAAGTAGCTTTATATTACATTTTCCCCAAAAATGACCATCATATATTAACCAATCTTTGTTTCCTTTTCAAAGCTATATGCAACAAATTTATAGACCGGGTGAAATTTCTGACTATAAAAAAATAAATTTCCATCATATTATGTGAATTGGAATTTTTTTCATCCAAAATTCATATATATGATGGTTTACTTGATAGTTCACTTGGTAATATAGATTGGACTATGTGGTCCAATAAAAAATAGATGGATATACCCCATTGAATGGTATATAATGATTTTGAAAATTTATTTCAAAAATAAAAGTTGGTCAGAGGTTGAATTGTGGAGAAATATATATGTTTAGGAAGCCGTTGAATTCTGTACCAACTACCTGTATGGTATGGAAAGCATTGGTCTAACAAAATATCAACATATAGGGAAACTTTTGGGTGAAGTAATTTCAAGATGATACATTTTCACAAATAAAATTATAGATCAAGAGCAGTCCAACCTATATTTTTTATATAATAGTTTGGAGGTTTCAACATATATTGAAATCCACAAGGAAATGCTTCGGCATTTAAATCCATCAAGGGATGAAATATGGATATCAAATACACATAATCAATATTTTATAGGATGGTTTCAAGACCATATTTTTATGAAGTCAGGTGAAAATATGGATTCAATTTCAGAATGACATTGATGGATATCTAGAGGACCAAGTGTTTATGTATTATCTTACAATGGTTATGCAATTAAGGGTTATACGTTCTATACAAATGAACATGATGAAGGAAGTACCATGAAAAATAGTGGAGGTACAATTTTGGAAGAATTGAATTATTTTTCTGGTACTAAGGAATGAAATAAAATTTATTTTATTATGTCATACTTTGGAATCATCAAACAAATATTAGAGTTGAATTATACAACATTCCATGTGCCAATTTTCAATGAAGGTTGGTTGATAACAGGAGTGCTGTGATAATAGATATATTGGGATTTTTGGAAGTGGATTTTAGTAAGGAATGGTAAAAATATAGACCATTTATAATGGAATCATAGGAAACATAAGTATTTTATGTTATAGATCCTCCAAATCAAAAGTGGTCAGTTTATCTGTTATGAAAAAAACCATTGAAGGTCCGGATGAAAATTTAATTCAGGATATCCCTTTAATTGGGATGTCACAATCATTTCACAGTGTTCCAAATATAGATAGGGTTTTTATATTAGTGGAGACCAAAATTAAGGGATTTGGATACTCGATACAGGGGTCAAATCCCATCAACCTTAAAAAAATAGAGTTCACTAATCGGGTTATATATATTTTTCATATACGTTGAGATACCTCTTGTAATTATCTGTTCACTACTATATTTATGTAATCTAAATTAAATATTAAACTACTTCTATATATAATGACTTTTGTACAAGATGGTTCTCTCAATAATGAAGAATAATAGGTCTCTTAACCTTCTGCTGCTCCCAATGCTGAGGAACAATAACCTTCTATACGTGTTTGTGTTCCCAATATCGAGGAACAATAGTTTTCTCAACATGTTGCTGCTCCCAGCACAAAGGTACAATGAAATTTTATAAATACTAATGCTACGAATATAGAGGAACAACAAATTGATGATATTGGATTTGATTAAATGACCAATGATGTAGAAAAAATAGGAGCAATGTAGTTTGATGGTTTTAGCTAAATCCTTATAGAAAAAATAAAAGGCATCCAATTCAAGTTCAGATGGAATGCGTTGGTCTAGAATGTTAACCTCAACATGACCATGTTTAGTAGTTACATTGGGATCATAACTCAGTAACGCGTTATGAGTCATATAGATTCATGACACCATGTTTTTCCCATCCCTAAGGCATTATTGAGGGAAGAGATTACGATAAAATTATAATATCCTTTCTTTATTTTAATAAAAAATAAAATAATAAAACATTGACTTACTCTTTATTATCCCTTGTAGTGTGAACTTATAGTAGAAGATTCCTATAATAAATATGTAATGATGCTTTCAAGAAGGATTCACAGAGGCTTTTACACAATTCTAATGATATTTCATCTTAATGATGTTGAAGGGAAAATAAATCCACACCCATCATTTTTTGTATGGACACATGATAATCCATGAAGTGTAGGATTTTTTTATTATTCATCATGCATAGATGTATTTTCACGTACATTATGTTGGGTAATACATTTTTTGAAAATATGTGTATTCGTCACTTTGATTCAGAATTTTTTATTTATGAAACAACAACTAAGTGATGAAAATAGAGAATATATAGAAAAACTAACATACCCCAACCATAATGAAGGTTTGGGTATGCTTCACTTAAAAAATTGGTACATATCTAAAATATACCATAATACTTTTATGTGACATGAAGAAACCACATAATTATTTTTATATGTTTATATGTAGACTGATGAATCCAAATCCACTACCATCCCACATCATGTTCTATAGAAAGAGGAGCGTGTAAATAAATATGGGATACTAATAGATTAAAACACAAAAAAATTTTGAGAACAGGTGTAAGTATGGGATAATAAAATTTACTTTGCTTTAAATCTGTATTATATAACAATGAATACTTATTTCCATATATTTTTTATTTGACATAGTCACAAAAATCAATAACAACTATACTAGATGAACACCTACTATCACAAGCCTTGGAGTGGCTTGAAAAGTTTTTCCATGTCAGAGGTGCTGGATTTAGGGTGATACATCAAATATATTTTGACAAAAAACTCAATGAGGATAAAGATAAATAAATGGTTTCATTAAGACCCCCCACCCCCACCATCATTTAGTTGATCCATTCCCCTCAAAGAGCTCTCTTAGTTGAGGTAATAAATATTCTAATAATTGTTTCTATGAAATGAGAATCATAATTACACTGATCCCTTTCCCATACTGATATTCTACAACATGAAAATGATTTTAATTTCTATCTATCAACACCCAACCATCTCCTTGTATCAAGGGCTATGGTGTTCATTATCCAAGACAACCATCTACACAACAGACCACTTTCAATAGGCCAAGTGAGAGTGATGATTAGAATAGATCTTGAGCCGAGAATTGAGATACATATTCCACTTGATGAAGAATATATTCATATGGTGGACCAAGATATTGGAACATCCATCACATGGCTTTCAGATCTTGTAAGGACACATGCGAACTAGGAGGTATTCATTTCCAATTTATTTTTCATGCTATGTCTTTAATAATTAATGAAAAATGTCTGAGCAGATAAATTTTTTTGTAGTAGGGAAATGGAAATAGATTAAATTAAAGGTCAACCTAAAACCATCTAAAAGATAAACCATACAATCAAAAGTATCTTCCAAAATCACCTTAACCCCACCCATTCAATGTCTACATTTACTAACATTTAGGATTCATGAAGATACAATGTTATGAAATTTTTGGAGTCGTGTAGTTGATTTTGATGAAATAATGTATGGAGAGGAAGGTATATACAACAATTCTTTTGAGAATTAAAATGAAATCCTCAACTAGGAATGGCTAGGATCCTTAGTTGTAAATGTATACATGAGGTATGTTTTCTTGATTTTTTTCCAAAAGTTGATATACTATGTTAAATATAACTAAATACATTTCATAATTTTTACTAGCATATATATAAATAGCAATTTAAGAGATTACCCAATGAAAAAAAATTTGGACTCTTTAGTCGTCACATCAATTCTACATAACAGATAGTAACAAAAAATGGATTAAATAGTGGTAGACGGGGACAAAAGTTTTTGAAAGAAAACTTGTAGATTATGTATTCTTCTTAATACTAAAGATGCAAGGGTAAAATTATAAACTTTAATCATATAAAATATATTTTCTTTTCTTTCATTACTTATTCCTTTTTAGGAAACATTGTATGCTCATTTCATTCAATATGGATACTCCAAAGATTAATTTCCCGGATTGACTACATGGACACCCAACAAACCACCCACACATGATGATGTTTTTCAATTTGTAATACACTACATCCAATGTTTTAGAACTAAAATTCAAGTAATATATTTTATATTATGTTTTAATGATAATTTTGTTATAATAGGGAGGTGCTTAAATAATTTGAAAATCATGGAATAAAGATAGTCCATGCACATAAGAATCTTGAGAAGTTCTACAATTAGAAAAGTATCAATGTACATATAATGATATTTCACTATCAAGACACTTATAAAAAAATTAATTATTTTTCTAAATGTTTCTACAGTTTTCAAAAAAAAAAACAAATGGAACATATTATGGTTATTATGTTTTTATATTTATGAGAGAGATCATATTATATCAATAAGATTGAATCACTAAAGAGGTATTTTCAAAGATAATAACTATTTAATTTAAAATATTTATTATTCCTTTGTGTATTTATATTTTTCGAGTACCACAGTGACTACCTAAAATAATCATATCCACAAGATGAAATATATTTTCATAGAAATGAATGTGAAACATTCCTGATGGAAGAATGTAAACAAATATCATGAATATATGACTTCCATAGAAGTAATGAATTACATCATATTTATATTTAATTTATCTATTTCTAGTATTACTAACATAAAAATTGTGTTCTTATATAAGTGGATTCCTTTGTTTGAGTTGGGGTGGTTTGTTTGAAGCTACTCAAACTCATGAGAGATTGGACTTCGAGGCTGTAACAAAGATAATGAAAACATGGAAATAGGTCGAGAATGTATACAAACATCATAAAAATGTGAATTCATACTACTTATTTAATTAATTTTGTTGTCATTTAATCTACTATTTGTACATTATTTTCCCTATAATTTCTACCCAATACTTATTGTTTTTTTACAGATCTTTTGTGATGTCATTTTTTCTTTCACCTATCTATAATAATCTACAAAATAGGTAACATGTTCCCTTATACCAATGTTACCATGCTTTTAATTGATTTTATTTATCGATCTTCCAACACTTCATATTGATTAAATGTTATTATCTAATAAACATTTATTGTTTTTGAAAACCATAAGAGTAGTGGAATGTTTTTCTACTAAGAACATCAATATAATATGCAGTATTGACAGTTAGAAAAAGAATAAAAATGGAAAGCATGGTAACATTGGAAGTTCAAATTGTTTTGATACCCTAAGAAAGAGATCCAGAAGTCATTTGATATGTGTAGGAATCAGAAACACTTCAATCTGAAACATGGTGTTACCGGTATGACTATAGCTGCGTCTTTTTATATAAAATTGAAATTATTTTTTGAAAAAATGTCCACTGACATACTCAAAACTGACTAAATTCATTCATATTATTTTGATACCGTAGGAAAATTATCTACATATCATTTAGGATGTTTATGAATTTGTTGCACTGTAATCTGACACACAGTGTGACCGGTATAGCTCAACAGACACATTTTTATTTAAATATGACATTTATTTTAGTAAAAAAGACAAATCACATACTCAAAACTAAGAAAACACATTCAAATTGTTTTGATAAATTAAAATAATAATTTATGAGTCATTATTTATATGTAGAAATCTCCCTCACCTCAATATGATACATGATGTATCTGGTATGACTCAATATATCTGATATTAGTTTAAAATTGACATTTTAGTTCAAAAAGTGTCACTAAAAGGAAAATAAGAAAATATGCTCAGATTGACTTGAAAATCAAGGAAAATGATTAATAAGTCATTTTGACATTTATGAATTAGTCTGAAATCAAACTGACACTTTATGTGACTGAGATGACTCAAAGTGTGAGTTTCCAATTTAAAATTAAATTTCAGTAAAAAAGATGAGTGACATAATTAAATCCAATAAAATAAATTCAGATTGTTTTTAAACCTTAATAAAATTATCCATAAATCATTTGAGATGTTTTATGAATATGCCTCACCTAAATCTAATAAACGATGTTCTAGATAATACTCAAAGTCCCCATTATTAGTTTTAAATGATAATTTTAGTTCAAAAAGTTTCACCCACTAAAAATAGAGAAAGAATTCTCATAGTGTCTTTTTAATATAAAAAAATGCTTCATAAGTCATTTTTACATGTATGATTCCGTATCACATCAAACCGACACACGAGGTGTCCGGTCTGAATCAAAGTGCATATTTCTTATTTAAAATATCATTTCAGTAAAAAATACAAGTGATGTAATAAAAAAAGATAAAATGCATTTATATTATTTTAATACTTTAGGAAAATTATCCATAATTCATTTTGGATGTGAAAAACTAGTCTCACCACACTCTGAGGCACAGTGTTACTTGTATGACTCCAAGTACGTCTTTTTATTTAAAATTGACATTAATTTTAATAAAAAATACATCTGACATACTCATAACTAAGAAAATGAATTTGAATTATTTTGATACATTAGTAAAATGATCTATAATTCATGTGTTACATGTTGGAATTAGATACACTTCAATCTGATACACGATGTGTCCATTATTACTCAACGTGTCCATTATCAGTTTAATATTAACATTTTAGATAAAAAAGATTCATTCACTGAAAACCAATAACAAATTCTCGTATTGTATTGATAATTTAGGAAAATTATTCATAAGTCATTTTTGACATGTAGGACATATTCCCATGTCAAAATGACTCATTATGTGACCGGTATGAATCAAAGTACGTGTTTCCAGTTTCAATGGACTTTTTATTAAAAAACAAAAGTGACATACTAAATATTGAGAAAACACATTTGGATTATTTTGATACTTTAAGATAATGATCCATATGTAATTTTTGATGTTTTAGAAGTATATTCACTTCAATAAAATGCATGGTGTGACTGGTATAATTTTAAGTGTGTCTATTTATTTAAAATTGATATTAATTTTAATAAAAAGAATAAGTCACATACTAAAAACCAAGAAAATTCATTTGGATTGTTTTGATAATTTAGAGAAATGATTAATAAGTCATTTATAACATTTAATAATCTACCAAAATTAATCCAAAAAATGGTTTCATCGATATAACTCTAAGTTTTTCTTCTAATTTAAAATTGACATTAATTTTAGTAAAAAGAATACATGACATACTAAAAACCAATCAAACACATTCAGATTATTTTGATAATTTATAACAATTATACATATGTAATTTGTGACATGTAGGAATCCCCTTCACAAAAATACAACGAATATTGTGACTAGTATGACTCAAAGTGTTTCTTTTTATATAAAATTGACATTAATTTTAGTAAAAAGAGCATGTGACATACTAAAAACTGAGTAAATGCATTCAGATTGTTTTAATAATTTAATAAATCTGTACATGAGTGATTTTTAACATGTATTAATCATTAACACCTCAATCTAAAGCATGGTGTGACAAGTATAACTCTAGGTGTGTGTTTTTATTTAAAATTTATATTAATTTAATGAGAACGAAAAAGTGACATACTGAAAATTAAGCAAACACATTAATATTGTTTTTATACTTTAGAAAACTAATCCACGATTCATTGGTGAGGTGTAGGAATCAACCTCACCTCAATATGATGCATGGTGTGACCGATATGACTCAAAGTGTGTCTTTTTTATTTTAAATTTACATTAATTTTAGCAAAAATAACAAGTGATATATTGAAAACTGAGAAAACATAGTCATATTGTTTTGATACATTAATAAAATAGTCCATGAGTCATTTGTGATGTGTAGGAATAACAGGCATCTCAAACTAATGCACGGTGTGACTAGTATGACTCAAAGTATTTGTTATCAGTTTAAAATTAATATTTTAGTTTAAAACATGTGTCACTCATTAGAAACCAATAAAATTAACTCTGATTATGTTGATAATTTTGGATAGCAATTCAGAAGGTATTTATGATGTTAATGAATTAGTCTCACATCAAACCGACACATGATGTGACTGTTATGACTCAAAGTGCATCATTTAAATTTAAAATGACATTTTTTTAGAAAAAATAAGTGACATACTAAAAACTGACCAACACTTTGGGATTGTGTTGACAAATTAGGACAATGATACATAAGTTATTTGTGATATGTAGGAGTTAGACGCACCTCAATCACACACACAATGTGACTAGTATAACTCCAAGTGTTTATTTATTTAAAAATGGAATTAATTTGACTAAAAAGAACAATTGAAATAATCAAAACTAAGAAAAAAAGTTCGGATTATTTTGATACATAAAAAATGATCTATAACTAATTTGTGACATTTTGGAATTATTAACACTACATTATGATGTACGATGTGATCAGTATAATTCCATGTGTATTTTTATTTTATGCTTACATTTTATTAAAGTATTATTTTATGTAAATGTTTAATTTATTTCATGATAATATTATGAACATAAGATTTATTTTGTTATATTTGTGAATTCTTTTTCTCAGGTTGAGGTGACTTTTTAGCAACTGATACCATGGGCATAATTTTTGGAGAGGGGATAATGGGTGTCATAGAAGATGAAACATTAATTTTTTAAAATGTTATTGGATAGTAATTATAAGTGTAATTATAAAAAAAATTGTTCAAAATGTATATTTTAGTTATTTTTGTAGTCATTATATAAAATTTATTTCAATTAAATTATATATTTTGTGTACAGGTTACAGGTTGTTGCACTCTCCTATTATACAAACAACACACTATAGTAGGTGAGGCCATTATCAATGCTATTAGAAGCACTGATAGGGGGGGCTTCATAAGCGATATAAATAGAACAAATAAAGGGACACACTCTTTAATAGTTTTGATCATAACAATGATTTTTAACGAGTTAAAATCCTTTTTTCACCCTATTAAAGAGTATATCTATAGTAGTGATTACCACTAGATAAACCTCGATCCTCAACACTAGTGAAGCTGAATCCATTGCTTTTCTAGATGCCAAACCCCCAAGCCATTGCATGCTCAAGACGAGCCTCCGGAGCACCAAATATAGGACCCTCGCTAAAGAAGTCTTGCATCCAATAGAGAAAGGAGAAAAAATGAATATATATATTATAAATATAATAGTAATAATAATAATAATAAAAACGACAATTCATATATATATATATATATTTATAATACATATATATTAATAATTAAATATATATATATATATAAATTCATAATAATAATAATAAATATAGGTATATATATATATATATTCATTATAATAATTAAAATTTAATAATAATAAAATAATGCCAATATTTTAATTATTTTATTTTTTTATTATCTAAGTCCAATTATTTTTTAAGGAGGTTTTGGATGAAGTAGTTGAAGGAGTCCGAGCAAGGAACATGTGTGGGCCTTAAACATTGAAAACGTGCTTACAAAAATTTAATTACTAAACATAATCCAACAAAGTTGGTGGTTTTTGAGTATATTGGAATCAATAATATTATAGAGTCTTCTAGAAACCATGGATTTTGTTATAGGGAATGAAGTTTTTATAGTGGTAATTTTTTATGAGGTGGTAGACCCACATGTGATGTGGATTTTCAGTGAAGGTATGCCATGTAGAAGATTGTTGCTACCAAGTGGTGATTGTGAGTGTGAAATGAATTTGTGTGTGAGATTTTATATTAAATAGAGGGACATCCTGATTTCATTCCATCATTCACCCCAGAGAATAAAAAATAGAGGGAGTGAATTGAGCTACAGTCGAACCTGATCTAGAGCTTGAATTTGAGGTAGGTTTCAATCTCGCTAGAGATGTTTACACTTCTCTTCCTTCTTGTATTTCAAGTCTCTATTTTCTTTTTCATGACTAGCTATATTTAAATTGGGGAATTAGATAATATTGAATTGATTTTATTTTATCATTTCTTATTGAGTTAATATAATCATTTACTTCAATATATGATCGATGTCCTTTTCATTTAATTATATGAATTAATTCACACTACTGAAGAACTGATCGGTGATGATAGTGTACTGGTTCACACAAGATCGTTGACTAAAGCATGGGAAAATGGAAAATGTTAATGCATATATTCCCCATAATGAATAGATTAATTCTTAAATCTTGATTGAGAGTTAAAAATTAATGGAATCTCATCAAGTTGGTTAAATTTTACTAAATAAAAAACTAGATAAATATTCACCCTTTCTCAAATCATTAAACATTTGTATATTTTTTTTAATATTTTATAATATAATTTTATTAGTTCAAAATAGACTGATGTCCCTAATTTCATCCACTGTTTATCTTTGCACTATTTTTTTCTCCTTGTTGTAACAACTTCTATTAATCATTTCACTTTCACACACTACATACCATCTTTTTAGTTTGTTTTATTTTTTTTGGATTATTTGTTTTTTCTTTATTTTGGTCGCTCACACACTACTTTATCATTCCCTATGGAATCAATATTCTTTCTCACTAATGTAATAAAAGTTAGTATGTTTTAAATAATAAATTTCTAGGAAATTCATTCAAAATTTTGGATCTGTTCTCAAGAAGGGAATGTGTCACCAAATAAATAAAAAGAACAAAAAATCATATAAAACATTAAAAAAACATAAAAAATATTAAAAAAAATTTCTTTCATTTTTTCTGGAAACTACTCACTAACTGCATGCACAAACAAAATTTTTAGTCAGAACTTGAAAATATAATTTCAAAGATCAAAAAATAAATTTATGAACTTAGAAAACAATGAAAATAGAAATGTAAATTCTGGATGTCAAAGTTGAAAATCAAAACATGAATGTCCCAAAACCCATTGTTCATGCGCTTGAGAGACCTAGAGGAAGGGAGTTTAAACTAACAATAGTATCAAGCAATATTTCTTTTAAAAGGTTGTCTCCTTTTTCTAGGAACTATGAGCCAATATAGTATCATCTCTCTTAGCTACATTTATTCAATGGTATGCTCGGAGAGGACTCATTAGAGTTTATCAGATATTTTTATAGTGCTATTTAGTAATTTCCTCTGTGAGATCTGAGTGTGGAAGAGTTGAGATTAAGGGTGTTACCAATTTTTATGGGGCTGATTAGGATATGATTTTGGAACCCAGATAATGAAATTTTTGAAACCCATGATTAGGTTTTCAATGTCTCTATATCGAAATTCTACCCCAGCAACACCACCATAGAAGTAAGGCATAAAATAACCCTTTATGTCCAAGGAAAGGGAGAGTTTTTTCACGAGTCATAGGATATTCTTAGAAATATTCTTAATAAGATTCACAATCACTATTTAGCTCTATATAGGTTCATGGATACAATTTAAAATTCCCACACACCTTACTACCATAATCTTGTTGACCAATCTCATGGGGGTGTCTTCTCTGTTTCGACTACTGATGATCTTAAGTAATTATTTGATAAATTAAAATAAAATTTCCAAAAAATTGCACTAATAAAAGGGCCATTCATAGGGATGAAACTAATACCGAATACGTTGTTGTTAATTAACAAATTATTAGGGATTGGTGCTGTCACTACAGGAAGTTTGGTTATACTCAAAAATACTTTCCCAAATTTGACCTTTGTGTATAATCTGAGGAGAGTTCGTAGTTTGTAGATTATAGAGTTTGAAATTAGGGAGGCTAAGTGATTTTGTTATATCAGTACAATTCTAGATACAAAAATCACCCGATCATGTCATGGAAAGAACAAGGTGCAATCAAACACTCCATTGCCCCAAATTACCAATCATAAACTGTAAAATATTTTTAAAATCATTATTGGGGTGAATATTTAAATTATCAAGGAGAAATTAAGGGAATATTGCAGCATGTTTTGGGAGAGATTAAAAAATAACACAGACATTATTATTAATATATTAGGACATAAAATGGTTTATACGTCTAGAGACATAGGAGGAAGAGATAAGGGAAAACATCCCATCACAATAAAATCAAACCTGATAGAGAATGTTATAGCAGTTAAAACATGGCCAGCTCTTCAAATTTATAAACCATTTATTGAAAAATCGAGGGATTAATAAGGTGACGTTCAAGTAGAAACTAGAGATAAAAATCCTGAAAATCCCAAATCAAGGAATTTGGAAATATTTGAATAATGGGAAAAAAATGATGGAAATTAACATAAAAAAGAAACTCAATAGAGAAAAATAAAGTTAGAGATAGTAAAATAATGAAGGAAGCTATTAAATTTTGAGGATGAGAATAATAATCCATAGGTTTTGAAAAATTATCCCACTACTATCCCTTTTCTACAAAGACTAAGAAATAACATTAAACTTGATTACCTAAAATTACTTCAAATTTTTAGGAGATTAAATGTTAAAATTCCATTCATGGAAGCTTCAAAAAAATATAATCTGATATCAAATTTCTTATATGGTTCTTGGATAACAAAAGGGACTGAGGTGAGAGATCAATAATTAATGTGAATTGGGAGTATACTTCCAATGTCCAAAAAAACATTCCCCCCAAACTGAAAGACCATGATATTTTTTTCATATCTTGTAAACATTATTGAAGGTGGGTTATTAGGTTATACTGTGATCTAGGATATATAATTAACATAACACCCTACTCCATATTAATAAATATTGGCCTTAGTGAGCTGAAACAGAATTCAGTGTAACTGCTGCTAAATGACAGGTCATTTTCCTACCCTTATAGGAAAGAAGATAACATATTAGTTGATGCTGGTAAACAATATTTTCTCAAATGTTTCTTTATTCTCCACATGGAGTCTATTAATATGGTTCTAATAATTTTATATCAGACATTATTGGTTACTTAGGGGGTTTACATCAATGTCTCAAAGTGTAGTATTACATTCCAAGATGATGAGGACCAACATAAATTTCATGTTTAAAATAATTCTCCACTTGTGCTGAGATATAATTTGATTGATATTGTGGATGAGGTTTTTAGAGATGGGGCTAGAAGAGAAAATCATCACCCCATTGATGGTTTTTCCCCTGCTTTTTTCAATGAAAATTTTGAAGCATTTTTTGTTGAATATGATCCTATACAGGAATTGGAAAAATTTTGAGAATTGAGCTTCAAATTAGGAAATATATTTTTGAGAACCTTTAAGTATTGCATCCCAAACCAAGTTTTCATACTAATATTTTTTCTCAATATTTTCAACATTTACATTCCTCCCAGATATCCAACCTTGTCACTACTTCCCATTTCTTCCAAATTAAGGAGAGAAAGTCTTCTCAAAGTTATTTTTCTATATAAAATCAAAGTTTTATGTTTGAGTAAGATTCTAAATTTTGTTCTCTTATATTTGGAGTAAAAGGATAATTTTATAAATCTTTTAAAAGTTAGTTAGAAGCATTTCATGACCTTTGACTAGTTGTGTAGGGTGGTACATTCCATGATTCTTTGTATCAATTGGACATGAAATTTTAATTTAGGACTTTAAAAATATTCTAAAAGATATCAGGGACCCATCCTCTTAGACACCCATAGAAGTTGTTTCTAATAGCCATTCTATTGTTAAAAGAGAGATTTCTATTTTCAATACTATTTTTTCTAAACCATTAACTATCACTAGTGTGGGGGAGAGTGCTGGTGAGAAACTTAAAAGTAACAATGATCATTATATTGTTTATGCTAAGTTGTTTTATCCTTTTCTTGATTCATCGAAGGATAATCAGGATTTTGATTATTTTGATGTAAGGAGGGATAGTCCTTAGGTTTTGGAGTTTTTAAGTTGAATTCTTGAAACTTTTGAGTTGCATGAGGTCTTGTTTAACCTTTTCATTTTTTCAAATAAGATACCCAAGTTCCAATAAATGATGAATTTTACCCATTGAATTACCATGGTTAAAACACAACAAGGGATTGAGTGTGGATAAAGCCTTTAATGTAAATGAATTATGGGTGCAATACCAGGATTTTTATTTTATTTCTTTTTCTATTTCTATCTAAATAAATAATCTATTATCGGTTATCTATCTCCATGATTTTTTAAACCTAAATTAAAAAGAAAATATAGATTCTTTATCTCATATTTGATTTTTTAATTTGAAAATGTTGGTGTTAACTAGCCACGAGTATAGATAAAGTATAGTAAGTGGATTTACCATGACATGTGGTGGTGTTATAAGAAAACTGACTATATGCAGAGGACACGGTTAGTTCAGAAAATTGATTTCTAGAGGAAGATTTTTTTAATTTTAAGATAGAAAGAGCTATTATTGGAGATGAAAACTAGACAACATCCCCCTTTTATTTTTCTATGATTTCCATCATTATAAGCATAACATTATAGAATATCATTGTGATCTATCCATTCTATAGGTACATGATATTGAAATTAGAAAAAGAAATTAAATTTCTTTTAGGGAGGATACAAGTGTTGTACAACAAAGTGATAAATTAATTTTTATCTTAAGAGAAACACATAAAATTAATTATAATTAATTTTAGTGCTTCCTATAGCTGTATATAATTGATTGCATTAAATTTGTAATTATGGTTCTATGGGCCACTGCTACTTTTTCTGTTTACTTCTTTAAATTTTTTGTTTCAATTTCATTCTCAACTTTTCAACTTTATTGAAAATCATTAAAGAAATTATCTGTAAAATGAAATGGTTCAATTTTTTTCTATGATTATTTGTTTGGTAGTGACCAATAAGGATCTTTTATTCATGATTTGATTTTTGTATGATTTTTGTATGGAATAATGTTTTTGAGCATCCCTATCACCTCTTAATTATTTTTTATGATAATCAAAACTTTTTAATTGTTTCTCCTATGTTAGATTCAACAATGGGGTCATTATTGAACTTTATGTGTGGGGGATGAGTCTTTAATGTTCAAAAATGCCTGTTACTTTTAACCCACCAAATACATTCAATTTTTTTTTTCAAATTTCCCTCCTTTCATGCATCAATTTAGGTTTTTTGTAAATAGAATCATGAAAAAAAACCAAAATTTAAAAAACATCATTGTTTCCTACCAAGGTGATAATTTCTTTCAATGTTTAGGAGTTTCACAAATTCTAAAATTTCTAGAATAGTTTGATTGTTGAGTGAATTTTTCATACTATTTTAAGGATTTTTTGTTGAGGAACATGTAAAGGGAGTGTGATATGAGAGATTTTTATTCAATTGAGATTATAACCTGAGAAAACAAGAAATTTGAACTTGAACCTAGGTGACACCCTCTTTATGAACAAAAAACTCATAGAGATAACTAAAATGATATTAATTTTAGACCCTTGTAACTAGAGTAAAATGTGAAATTGGGATTTCATAGTTAATATCTGAGACTTTAGGCACTGAGTGAATGTATAATCCCTCTTTATATGTCGAAAAATTGTTTTTTCATAGTTATCTCCACATACATGGTTGACTAAGAAAAATAAAGTGCCTAATAGTCAAAAATTAGTTCATTAAGGTGAGAGGAATTTTAACCCAGCTAAATATAGTGATGACCGAATTACATGAAAATTGTTTGAGTTGTATCAAAGAAGTGAGAAATGAAACTTTGATTCTTAGATCTTGGGGGAGAGTTATAATTAAAAGTTTCATTTCTTAATGTTTTAATTTCACTTATATATAACATATGTTACCTCTAGAAATGGAACTCGAATGTAAGATGGAAATGAGGTAGTGAGTGAATTTCACATATGATACATGATTACTTTAATGAAGTGATGGATTTTTTATTTCCTCTAACCATAGGGTAATATTCAATTTTGGCAGAATGATCATTTATTTTTAATAGTTTTCGTGAATAAATAATATTCATTGAATAAACTAGGAGTGAAACTGATTAAGTTGGGGGGGGGGGTGTTGTGGCCTTTTCTCTTACTTTTTACCACATCAATTTTAGTAATTAAATGTGTTTCTAAAGTCATAATAATTTATTTTCTTGAATAATTTGTAATTATGATAATTTTTTGTTAAATAATTTATAATGTGATTTATAATGTTAAAATTTTAATTTCATTAGTTATTTTTATATTTTTAGTTAACTTAAAGATAAGTAAATAATTTAATTTTAACCGTAATTTTTTATTATATTTTTTATTAAATAATTTTATTCATTTTCTATTTTCTATAAAAATAATATTTAATTATTATTTTATTTGTTTACTTTAATTTCAATTTTCTTTTAAAATTATGAATTATTAAATCTAATTATGTTTTTGTTATATTAAATAATTTATTCATTTTAAATCATTAACTTATTATTTTCTGTTTTTTTATGTCTTATGTATTTACCTTATTTATTTTATTTATTAGTTGATGATCTACTATGGTCATTATATGAAAGTGAAAATCCTACAAATACCATTATCCTATAGTAGCACAAGCTACCAACACACCCTCATACTACTAGGATGACCCCTTTATCACAAGCACCCCCAACCTAGCTACCGCCCGCTACCACTGCACTATTTCCTTCTACTATTCCTCCATCACCTAACTACCACTACCACTACTGTTCCCAATTAACCACCTTCTACCATGGTCAAAACTAATATTCCCCCATAATCGCCATTTTCACCCCTACAATCATGTGCTGCTACTTCCACACATCTATTGCCACAAAATCCTGATTGCCAGTAGCTGTCGCCGTAAACTTTTGTCGCCGCCACACTAAAGAAATGGGTCTCAAACCATATCCACTTGTACTGCCGATAGTATCCATGATGACACTAACTAAACCCCATCTGAGCTTACCACATATGCCCAATGACATGCCACTATCAATCTAGACCATAGTCCTAAATTAGATTGAAGATCCCCCACCAACCGACTGAAGGAGGCCAAATGCAACTCAAATCCCTTGTAGATCTAGAATATAGAGAAGAAGTGAACATCAGTGTTGTGATTGGAAGATCTGAGGCCATAATAAAAGGGTTTATTTTATAATTGCGGTTTTTAGTTTTTTTATAACAAAAGGGAAGGGTTACAAATATTTTTAAAAATGGGCCTCAAGACGCGTGAACCCCGTTCACGCATCTTTGGTGTAGAGAGATACATGAACGAGGTTCACGCATCCTATGCAGTTGTGATAAAAGATGCATGAACCTTGTTCACGAATATCCCCGCACTAGGAAGTATGAATGGGGTTCACACATCCTTTATAAAATTTAGGATGGATGCATGAACCCCGTTCATGCATCCTACAGAAGGTTTTATTTTTATTTTTAATTTTTTTATGTTTATGTTTATTTTTATTGTTTTGTTTTGTTTATATATATATATATCAAAAAAATTCAACAAAATTTATCTTATATTTAATATCCAGCAGTACTTCCATTACAACAGTCTAGATTCTAACAAAGACCCTCACCCAAAGCTCTCTTTTATAAGAGGGCCTGCCCTGGTAATCATTCTTCATTTCCGATGTGGGATTCAGGTTCCCCGTTTCCTGCACAAAACATTCTGCATTTCCGATGTGAGATTCTACTTCCAGTACATGACTATTAAAGACTATAAAATATAAACTATAAGACCAATATAAATGTAACATAAAAAATAGAATAAACATATAAGAAATTGTGTAAAATAAAAATAATTTCGCAAAAAATGTTGATGAATAATAATTTAGAACCTTTCAAAACCACAAACTTGAAACTTAAAAATCGTTCAAGTACATGTCTTTGAAAGACCATAAAATAAAAACTATAAGACCAATATAAATGTAACTTAAAACATGACTTAAACATATAAGAAATACTTGAAAATAAAAAAAATTATAAAAATGTTTGATGAAAAACAGTTTATAGGCTTTCAAAACCACCAACTTGAAACTTAAAAACGTTTCAAGTACGTGGATTTTAAAGCCTATAAAGTAAAAACTATAAGACCCATAAAATGAAAATTAAAACATGGATTAATCATATAAGAAATAATTAATAATTACTTAGTTAATTAGTAAAATAATTATTAATTATATAATTATTAGTTAATTTGTAATATCATTATTAATTATATAATAATTAATTATATAATAATTAATTAGTTAATTAGTAATATAATTATGAATTGTAAAATTATTGTCAATTAGTAATATCATTATTAATTATATAATAATTAATTAGTAATATAATAATTAATTATATCATAATTAATTAGTAATATAATTAATAATTATATAATAATTAATTATTTAATTTTTAATATATTTATTAATTATATAATAATTAATTAGTTAATTGGTAATATTATTATTAGTTATATAATAATTAAGTCTTTAGTTCGTAATATAATTTTTAATTATATAATAATTCATTAGTAAATTAGTATATAAGTAATATAATAAATAATTATAATTATTCATTATAATTATTAGATATTAATTATTAATAATTAATTATATAATAATTAATTATATAATAATTAATTATTTAATTAGTAATATAATTTTTAATTATTATTATAATTATTAATTATATAATTAATAAATATAATACTAATTAACTAATTAATTATTATATAATTAATAATTAATAATTATAATTAATAATTATATTACTAATTAACTAATTAATTATCATATAATGAATTTTTAATAATTAATAATTATATTGGTAATTAAATAATTAATTATTATATAATTAATAACTAATAATTATAATTAATAATTATATTATTCATAATAATTAATATTTATATTAACAAATAAAATTAATAATTATATTACTAATTAACTAATAATTTATTATATAATTAATAATTATAATACTAATTAACTATTTAAGTATTAAATAACTAATAATTAATAATTAATAATTCAAAATTATAATGAACAATTATATTACTATTAACTAAATAATTATTAAATAATTAATAATTACTAATTATAATTCGTAATAATATTACAAATTATAATTAATAATTATATAACTAATTAACTAATTAATTAGTGTATAATTAATAATTAATAATTATAACTAATAATTATATTATTAATTAATTATTGTATAATTAATACTTATATTACTAATTAACTAATTAATTATTATATAATTTTATTACTAATTAACTAATTAATTATTATATAATTTTATTACTAATTAACTAATTAATTATTGTATATTAGTAATTAATAATTATATTACGAATTAAATAATTAATTATTATATAATTAATAATCATATTACAAATTATAATTAATAATGATATCACTACTTAACTAATTGATTAATATATAAATAATAATTATATTAATAATTAACCAATAAATTATTATATAATTAATAATTATAATGAATAATTATAATTAATAATTATAATGAATAATTATATTACCAATTAACTAATTAATTATTATATAATTATATTACATATTAAATAATTAATTATTGTATTTTAGTAATTAATAATTAATAATTAATAATTAATAATTAATAATTAATAATTAATTAATTATTCACTAATTAAAATTATATTACTAATTAACTAATAAATTACTAACTATTTCTTATATGTTGAATCCATGTTTTAAATTTCATTTATATTGGTCTTATTGTTTTTATTTTATAATATTTCAAAGCCACGTACTTGAAATGTCTTTAAGTATCATGTTGGTTGTTTTGAAAGGTTATAAATTATTTTTCATCTGCATTTTTTATGTAATAATTTTAATTTTAAACTATTTCTTATATTTTAAAGTTATTTTTTATGTTTAATTTATATTGGTCTTATAGTTTTTATTTTATAGTCTTTCAAAGACATGTACATGAAACATTTTTAAGTTTCATGTTGGTGGTTTTGAAAGCTTATAAATTATTTTTCATCAACAACTTTTATGAAATTATTTTTATTGTCAACTATTTCTTATATTTTTAATCCATGTTTTATGTTTCATTTATATATGTATTATAGTTTGTATTTTATAGTCTTTCAAACTCACACACTTGAAACAGAATCCCATGTCGGAAATGCAGAATATTCTACGCAGGATAGGGAGAACGCGAGTCCCACATCTGAAATGCATAATGATTTCCAGGGAAAGCCCTCTTATAAAGGAGAGCCCTGGGTGAGGGTTTGTTTTAGAATCCAGACTGCTGTAATGGAAGTACATCAGGATATTGAATAGAAAATAAATTCTGCTGAAATATATATATATATATATATGTATATATATAAATAAAATCAAATCAAAACAAAAATAAAAAAATATTTCAAAAAAATTTAGAAGTTTTAGTAGGTTGCGTGAACCCTGTTCGCGCATCCTTCATAAAATTCTCAAAGAATGTGTGAATGAGGTTCACACATCTTTCAACACACCTATTACTAGTGAACCCCGTTCATGCATCCTCCTAGAATCGGGGAAGCGTGAACGAGGTTCACGCATCTGGGGACCCATTCTTAAAAATACTGCTAAACCTATCCTGTTTTGATTTTTTTAAATACCAATTTTTTAAAAATACCCATAATACTAGTATGACACTATGGAATATTGAACCACTATATCTGGACCACCTTTACACCACTGTTGAAGAATTCCGCTGGTCGTCTGTTTAGAAGCATCGAACCATCCATCTTTGCTCGCCGGGGATGAACACCACACACCGAACCCATTCTGATCCCTTACCAGTGGATGAAACTCAATCATCGACTCTAGTGAATTCAAATCCATGAAACTTCTAAACACCAAACCCCCAAACCACTAAAAGACCAATCCGAGCCTCCTAACTGCTAGATCTGAACCCCTCGTTAAAGAAGTCCTGCATCCAGTAGCGAAAGGAAGAAGAAAACATTGTATATAACAACAATAATAATAAAAACTATGTATATATTTATAATAATTATATAATAATAATTCAATATAAATATCCCACCAATAATAATAATAAATAAAAGTATATATAAACCAAATTATATATATTATAATAATAATAATTTAATAATAATTAAAATAATATTAGTCTTCTAATGATTTGATGCTTTTGTTGTACATGTCTAACTTCTTTATTGAGAAGGTTATGGATGATGTTGCTGAAGGAGGTTGAACATGGAACATGTATGGTACTTGATAATTGATCATGTGCTGATAAAAATTTAAATATCAAACACAATCCTTTCCAGATGGTAGTTTCAAAGTTTGTTAGAATCTTGAAGATTCTAGAGTATCCTTGACCCCTGAGAGTTTTTTATAGGGAATGGAGATTTTTCAGGGGATGTTTCTTATGAGGGATCCAACCCACACTAAATGAGAACTTATAGTTTTGAGGGATCTGTCTATATCACACGTGATGAGGATCTTTAGTGAAATTATGCTACGTGGAAGAGAGTGGTTATTGAGTAGTGATTGTGTGCATGCATTTGAGATACACAAAAAAATTTCTGTTAGAGAGAGGAATCCATATTTCAAACCATCATTCACACTCGATCATGTAGAATAAAGGAAGAAGACCAAGCTAGGAGATTAACTTGATCTAGAGATAGAATTTCAGGAATGAGGCAATCACACCAGAGATGTTTCCACTTCTCTTCCCTCTGAAATTATAGATCGCTATTATCATTTTCATATATAGATAGATTTAATAGGGTAATTATATAGCAATTAAATGATTTTATTTTATAATTTTTTTGAGTTAGTATAATCATTTATTGAAATTTATGTTTGATGTTATTTTCATTCAATTATGATCATCAATTCTAAATACTCAAGAATTGAATGGTGATAATAGTGAACCATTTTAGTTGTGATCATTGACTGAAGTACCAAAATATTAGAAAATGTTAATGCATCTCTTCTCTATAATGAATATATTAATTCTTAAATATTTATTGAGAATTCAAAATTAAAGGATGTTCATTGAGATTTGGAAGTTCATTTAAGCGATAACTCAGTGAACATTCACATTTTATCATAGCATTGAATATTTTTCATAATTTGAGTATGATAATATAATATTTTTTTAGCAGTTCAAAATATTCTAAAGATCCCAGTTTTTTAATTAGGCATGAATCTTGTTGGTGCTCACACGATAATATAAATTTTACCTTAAAAGTTCTAATTTTAGCTTTCACATTATCAACAATATTTGGTTTGGAATATTAAATCTAAACACTATCTATCAGTCATTTAATTTTGAAGTCATGCATTGTTAAATGTTTCTTACTGAAGTATACAATTCTTCCTTATTATATGATTTTCATGAACTATGTTGAGTAAAACTCCATATATTATATCTATATGAGATATCTTTTCTATGATTAAAATATTGTTGTTTCATCAAACCCATTTCATAGGAAAAAATATATGCGAGGATGATAATAGAAAATTTCCTAAAAAAATAGTGTAGTTATTAACATAGTAGCCCTAATATTTGATCACGGGTCTATAAGACACATGTTCCTATTATAATATGATATGAGGACCATGATTATAATATCATTCAGTGTAAGTTCCTGGGAAATTGAATATTGGATATTTTATATAAATGTATTCACTATATATTATGGGATAAGCGGCCTATGGATATGTAATGAAAGAATTCTCTGATTTAAAATATTTTTCATTGGTTTTTTATGTTTCAAATACCTAATTGAATGCCTATTGTTTGTCCTATATAATTTTTTGTATCATACATTTTATTTATTTTTATGCATGTTTTTATCATTATACATGTTCAAATGACACAATGGATTGTTTTTTTCTTTAGTGATGAAATATTATTATTTAAAAGTATATATTGAATAATAATTAGTCTATTTCATATGGAATATAATTTTAATATTTATATAATTCTTCTCAAGATTTATTTTAATAAAAAACATTTTATTTTGTGTAGTAAGTGTAATTAAGTTAGTCATTTTGTATCTATTTCTTAGAAAATGTATCTTTGTGATAGAGTTTTTCTTACATTTCTTGAAATTTTATAACATTATATTTATCATAGAAACATTTTTTGAATTTTTCCTTGATAATAAAATTTGTTTTTTTGAATATAGGAGTCCTTATATTCTACAATTAATGTGTATTTAGTGGTATAAATTTTAACATAATTTCTTTTATTTCAATGAGTATATGTCATTGAATTAATTTTTTTAGGGTTATAAGAATATATATGTTTTTTTTAATTGGATTACAATGTACTGACTCTTTATTTTCCATAGGGTTATCTAATACATCTTACAGCTAAGTCAATGAATAAAAATGTTTGAATTTATGATAATAATATTCTGGTAATGTAAGAATCAATTAAAATTTCCTTTACTCTAATATACCACTATCTTTTTCATTAGTAATCATATGATTCCTTTACCTTTTCATTTTGGTTGCTCTTTTGTTCATAGAATTTTAAATGTATCTTAATGTTTTCTTCTTACAAAAAATGCCTTTTTTGATATGATCTATAAATTTTATTATATTTTTAATAGAATCATTTTTGGATTCACACAATAATAAATAATGTGTTCTGATATAAATTTTTATCTTATGAAATAATGTCTCAAAAAGTTCATAAAATAAAAATAACAATTAAGAGAGTAATTTTTTCATGGACCATAACTGATAAGAAAATATTAAATGGACTCCATCATTTGTAATTGGACTCAATAGTCATCAAATAATGTAAAATGATGGAAAACAAAATATATAATGAAATGGAAATATATGTAGTGATAACTTCATCTATAGTGGTTAGACATGATATATTATGATAAGGGAAAATATTCAATGGGCACATTTACCTTTCCTTAGATTGTTAGTGATGACTATTAAAAATAATTATTGGAATTATTATCCTTAAGTTTTATAAAGTGAAAGGGTTGAGTTAACCATGGTTATTGTTGATTGTACATGTTGGCGGATTTATAAGAAAGAAAAAATTTCCCCTAACTCATTGGAATGTTCCCAATAATTGAGTGTCTATAATTTTTTTTTTAAATTTTCATGGAAGTCATGCATTATAAAATTATTGAAATTTCAAGAAATAACCCTTTATGCGCGGAATTGAAATTGATACTGAATTCTATAAAAACAAATATAATCTTGGAAAAGAAATTTAAAAGCGAAATCACCATTCCATCATTTGACTTATAGGTTATTTATATAGTATGGGGGAATAGATTATTTTTAATCATTTGGATATATCTATATATAGAAATTAGTGGATTAATGATTAATGGGATTATTATAAAATATAAATTATGATACTACTGAATTGAGGAGTGGTCAATTTTGGTCTAATTCGTAGTTCTTTGAACTATTTCATTTTTTTATAATATAAAAATTGTTTATTTAATTCTCATTCAATTAGAATATGGGAATTTGATACTCCAATTCATATTACTTATTGAGTAAAAGACATGAAATATTAAAATATTTGGATAAAATCACATCATCACATATTTGTGATAAGTGATTCATTTACTACATTGGGATCTAGTGGAAGGATTATAAAATCTAATTCCCAGGTATTAACTACTTGCCTCTTAAGATTTTCTAATAAACATGTTATCCTTTAATTATTTTATCATATGAATTTATAATTTTAGCGGGTTTTAATTTAGCATGATTGCTTCAATAGTTAGTTTAACACACTATTTGTAATTCCCCGACACTAGTTACATAGAGTGGGTGCATTATTACATAACATTGGCATGATCACAAAAGATCAAGTCTCAAAAGACCGATTAGTTTTGTATCCTTGGAAGTTCTAGATTCATACATGAGTTTTACATTACATCATGAAATGTAAAAGCAACAACATTGTGTCCCCTTTGAACACACTCATATCTTTTAGCATATCCCTGTAGGTTAATCATAGTATAATTCTTCACATCCTGGAAAAAATAAAACATATAAAGGGGTGAGCTCAAATGCTCAGTAAGGATAAAAATGTAGGGAAAACATTCATAAATAATCATAAACATTTAAGGAAATTTATAAGACTAAAACAAAAGCCTTTTAAACATAAAATTCACCAAAATATGGCCATGATAAATCAAATAATTCCATTTACTTATTCACATGGATATTCTACTAGTAGAATAATCCATCGTATTATCAATATCCAATTTCATAATGATGGAATGCATAATGCTGGATATAATAACCACATAGTCAGACCTCATTCTAATACTAAAAATAAGATTTTGTCCAAGCCTTGTGCTAAGACACTTGTTTTCCTCATGATTCCTACCGATGGATCGAGGAACTATACCGGGCTCCACCTGTCACTTACTAAGTCCAATGTATTCCTCATATGAAAAGGTTTAAACATAACATAAACATTCATATTATAACTAGCATACAAAATGTTAATAATTTAACAATAAACCATGAATGGTATTAAAATAACACAACCATAGTAAAACATATTAAAAAACCATCTATATAATATAGAAGATTGTATCATAATAAATCAACTTCAAATAATTGTAAAACCCTTCAAAGGATGTTGACATAGATGAAATCACAACTATTTGAGAGAAATATATCTTTCTATTTTGAAATAATTTAAAAATAAAATAATTATGAAATAAAACATTTATTTTGAAAATATTCTTATAATATTACAAGAGAAGCTTCAAAGGTTTTATAACGGTGGAAAATAGCCGCACTTTCCATATAAGTTAAAAAAACATTCTTTCCTTAATTTTGTTGAAAAATTCATAAAGGACCTTGTTTGGAAAACAACGAAAACATTCCTTCACAATTTTTTTATAAAAAGTCAAAGAAGGGTATAAATGAGTTTAACCCATAGTCTAGGAAATAGTAAAAAAGTTTTGAAATACATTTTTCAGAAATACATATGTGGATGATAAAGAGGTCCCGGTTGATACTCACGTATAAACAACCTCAGATAATGAAAAGATTGTAGAATTAAACATTACCTTGTAATTTTCCTAGGTCGAGCACACGTTAAACTATTTTATAATAGTGAAATAATTGTTATTAAATTATAAAATAACCACATACATAAATATGATATCATATATGATCTTCTAATATTGAATGGTTAATAATATTTTAGTTGTATCATTGTTTCAGGTGTAAACTAATTCATTTTCCTTTACATTTTTTGTGATGTAAGTCATATTTTTTATAGATATGATGTATCTGATTCATATATAGAATGAAAATAAGTTTTTAAACATTTTTTGTAATTATAAAAAGAAAATTATTCTTGAATGGTTACGATGGGGAATAAATCTCATCACGTTCATGGAGATAGTAATCCGTACGTCTGCACGAGTGAAAATACCATTATATTGATGGTGAAATCATATGTAATTGGTTGGTATATCATATATAAAGAATCATTATTATGTTATATTTATTATTTATATCAATTATACTCATTAGTATACCCATCAAAATAATTAAGTGTTGAATAACAAAGTACACCATGGCGTGGAAACAATAAGTCGTACAAACACACGTATGGTGACTTTGTCAATCATAGGATGGATTAAAAAATGAATATGGTTGTACCATATTTATAATAACTTCCCAATAGGTATAATGTTCTGGAGTTATTATTTTAGTATGGAAACAACTAAGAAATAGGAAGTGGAAGAAGAAAAGAACTTTGAAGGAGGTGATGAAATTATTACCTCTTCTTCGGGTGCATCCTTTTGATTTGATCTAAAGGGATAATTAGCTTGGATTTCTAATCCAAGGATGGCTTCTAAGATGATTTTAGGGTAGTTGGGAGTATATTTGAGTCGGGGTTGGCCAAGCCAAATGGATTTGGTGGTGTGATTTTGAGAGATGGGGAAGTACCCTTTTATATGATATGTGAGGGCCATTTTTGGAAAAACATGAAATATTAATTTATTATACAATTATATTCGGTATATAATGGCTCCAAAAGGTTTTATTTTACTGCTAAGGTTGTTTTGGGTCGAAAACCTCTCATTAAATATGTTTTATATAGGTTTAGGTCACAATATTAACCTTATCTTTTAGATTTAACTCTTAGTTAAATAGTTTAACTTTCACCATATATTCTTGTATTATTATAATAAATGGTTAATAAACATACTATAAAAAACCAATAAAAACCCAAGTTGTCCATTATTGTCATATATAACCTTATCTAAGTACTTTTTCTAAACCTTAGGTTTTTAGGAATATTATATCATTTAATGATATAGTATTTTTTTTAAAAACACATTTATGTCAATTTTGACACTATTTGGTATTTTGTTTTTGTAAAAGTCATAAAAAATTTATCACTTCGAAAACAATTTATTTAATAAACTCTAACAAGTCATATTAACTTATATAATTAGGGGAATGCGTCAAAAGTATCAATTAACTTTTATTTTAATATTTATTATATTAATTATTTTAATCATTCATTAAAAAGGTAATTACTGCATCATCATTGTGTCATAAATAAATTTAATTATTTAATATCTAAAAATTATAAATAAAATTCCATTAGGTAGGAAATAAATTTATATTTCTAATGAATATTTATATTCGAATTTACCTTATGTATAACCCCATATTAAAATTTTTTTAGTTATCAAGCATTGAATTTAACACTTTTAACTCTTATTTAAATAAAATAATAATAAATGTCTTAATCTAATCCAAGTGAATAAAAAGGATCATAATTTATTACTAATGTTGATTTAGGTCGAATTAGACTTTTCCAATACAAATAGGACATGTTTTAGGGTAATTATAATATCATTTTTACCTTTAATTACCCTATTTACCTTTAACTGTGGAAAATAAAAGTCAAATATTACTATTCACAAAAAATTATTTTCATCTTATTGAACTAGATTTTACTTATGGATATCAACTGTGTCTCTCAGATTTTTTAAATTCAATTCACAGAAGCAGTAAAATTACATTTTATGCAAATTTACAAATGTGGCTAGAAGGTGGGTAAAAGACGTTTAAAAGATTAAAAAGATTTTGTACATCTAATATTATTATAAAATGAATCCAACGAATTACATTGAAGTAATATAGGTATTTAGTATATATTTTTACATAAATAAATTTAAATAAAATAAATAACTATTTAAATAAAAAATTTGTTTTAAACAATAACACAATGTTTTTCACTATTCATAAAAAATGGAAGGTTTTAGAAAAATACCAAAAATTCACCCTAAGTTAATTTTGATATTCTAAATCCAAAAATTAAGTCCATTTTGAAAAATAAAATTATAAAAATTTCAAAAAGTGGGTATCACTATTCATTATGGCTGGTTTGATAGGTCGTGGTGTGCTAGAACTCGAAGTTGCGTACAACACAAGCTATTGTATTATTCAATGGGAAACATAACGTGGAAGCTTGGGATGTTACATTGTCCCATAATTCAAATAATTTCATACTCAAAATTTCTATAATACTACTGCATAAAAATATTTGCGTGGTTCTTTATCATATATTCCTCAGGTTCCCATGTTGCCTCTTCCATTTTATGGTTTCTCCAAAGAACATTTACCAAACGAGTCATCCGATTTCTCAACACTTGTTCACTGGTATTAAGAATTCTTATAGGATCTTCACAATAAGATAGATTGGGCTTCAGATCTATTTCTTCACAGGTGAGTACATTTGTTGGGTCAGGTATGTACTTTCTCAATAGCGATACGTGGAACACGTCATGAAATTTGGAGAGACTTGGTGGAATTTCCAAACGGTAAGCTACAAATCCAATTCATTCTATAATTATAAAAGGCCCGATGTACCTGGGAATTAATTAACCCTTCTTACATAATCTTATAACACCCTTACATGGAGATAACTTCAAGAAAACTTGATCTCCTACTTGGAATTCCAAATCCTTCCTTTAGTTATCATCATAGGTCTTTTGCCTACTTTGAGCTGGTCTGATGTGTGTTTGGATAATCTTCACCTTTTCCATTGTTTCCTCAATAAGTTCCGAGCCTATGAGTTTTCTTTCACCAACATCACCCCAAAAAGTTGGTGGATACACCATGAAGTCTTACAAATTCATTAATTTATTGTCTTTCTAATCATTCAAGAGGTGAATCTTCTCTTATAGAAAGAAAATGTACTAACTTGCTAAGATGATCAATAATCACTACTACAAATACCGCTTTTATCAGCACCAAAAATGGCCTTTAACAGTGCCATAAAAGCACTATTAAATCTAGAGAAGAAAGGGGGGGGGGTCCCCTTTATCAGCGCTCCAAAAATTACTGATAAAGACCCCTTTTATCAGCCCTAAAAAAAGCACTGATAAAAGGGGTCTTTTATCAGCGCTAAATTGAAGCGCTGATAAAAGGGTCCTTTATCAGCGTTTTCTTTTTAGCACTGATAAAAGAACCCTTTTATCAGCGCTTTTTGTTAGCACTGATAAAAGTAAAAAAAATTTAAAAAAAATTTATAAAATCCTGCCAATCGGGTGGGGCTTTTATAGCGCTTGAGCCCTCTTTTTACAGAGTTTTCCAGCCCCTCCAGAGTCCGCACACACCGCCTCCACCCTTTATTGGCACTACCCCCCCAAATCTAGCCCCATGTGCTCGCCCCTGCCTCCACCAGGTTTTGAACTTGAGACCTCCCCCTTACAAACCTAAGCTGTTACCACTCCTCTATTTTGATTTGTTTTCCATTTCATGATATATATATATATATAGTTATATTTATTCATATAGTAATATATATTTATATTAATATATATAGTTATATTAATATATATATATATAGTTATATTAATATATATATTTATAGTTATATTAATATATATATTTATAGTGATATTAATATATATTTATAGTTATATGAATATATATATGTAGTTATATTAATATATATATAGTTATATTAATATATAAGTATATAAATATTTATATATTGGCATTTTAAATGAAATGTATATTAGTTATTATTTAGATAAAGCTAATATATTTTATATGTAAATATATTTTATTATTTATATTTATAATTAAATTTTTATGTGTGAATATATAAAAAATATGAATATATTGTTATATATTTGATTATAAATAGTAGTGCATTATAAAAAACTATAAAATTTCAAATACATAATATCAATATGAATGTAATACCTTTGAATAAATTTTGTCCCCACCAAAAAAGCTAATAATACCCCCTTAAACGAGGATGAAAATCCACAAAATGTTAAAAAATCAGGGTATCCCGACTAAAAATTCAGTTTTGGAGGCCTTCTGGGTATTTTTTGGAACTTTAAGATGTGACACAGGCTTTGCCTTGGTAATAGGCTTGTAGAGCTCGTCGGAGGATTCGATTTGATATGCTGTAGAGCTCATACGGACGCCCGGATCAAAAGGTATGACCATTTGAAGTTCGAATTGCGTTTTCAACACATTTTGGATCTTTTTATAATTTTTTATTATTTTTTAGTCTTCAAATTGATATTAAATTACTATTACTCCATAATAATTAGAAAATTAATAATTAAAAATAATTTTTTAATTTTTTATAAGCCATTTTCACTAAATATCTTATATATTAACTATATTAAGTGTAAATGTATATTTATACTTATCTAAAATATATTATAAAAATTATATATTATATTTATATCAATATAATTATATCTATATATTTTAATATTAATATATATTTTTTAATGATTTTTTGGAAAGTTGAAATTTTATCATCTCTTTTAAAAAAAGCGCTGATAAAGACCCCCTTTATCATCGCTACTAAAAAAGATCTGATAATGTGGCACCCTTTAACAGCGCTAAAAAAGCGCTGTTAAAGGGGGTACCTTTATGAGCGCTAAAAAAAGCACTGATAAAGGGGTACTTTTATCATCACTTTTTTTAGCGTGGATAAAGGTACCCTTTATCAGCGCTTTTCTTAGCGCTGATAAAAGTTCCCCCTTTATCAGGGCTTTTTCGTTAGTGCTGATAAAGGCTGGCGCTAGCCTTGCCCAGTTTTGTGGTAGTGAATGAACCATATTTCATAATTCTATCTAGGGGTCTTTGGATTCCCCATAACAAAGTCCATTGTAATATCATCCCATTTCCACTCAGGTACAGGAAGAGGCTGCATGAATCTTCCAGGATGCTGTCTTCTAGCCTTAACCTATTGAAAAACCATACATCTTGACACATAATCCGCAATCTCTCTTTTCATGTTTTCCAACCAAAAATGTTCTTTCAAATAAATATAGATCTTAGTGCTACCAGTGTTTATATAGAAATTGGAGCTATGAGCCTCATAAAGACGATTCAATTTTTAGATCAGGTATATCAGGAACACAAAGTCTCTCCCAAATTTCAAAATTTTATATTCATATACGAATTTGATCAATCTGCCATCATTCACAGCTTTAATTTTCATTTGAAACTCCTCATCACCAGTCTGAGAACTTCTTATCCTTTCTAGTAAAGATGTTTTAGAAACCGTTTGAAAACGTATCAATGTTTCACCCTCCATGATTATTCCCATACCCAACTTTACTAGATCCATGAACATATATTCCCTTTCAACTCTCTTCTTGTTCAGAACTCCATGATCCTTTCTGATCAAATTATCTGTGACCTTATTTTCCTTCCCCGGGTGGTAGTGTATAGTGAAATCATAATCCTTGAGTAGTTCAAGCCATCACCTTTGCCTCATGTTGAGTTCTTTATGTGAGGAAATATACTTCAAACTCTTATGATCAGTATATATCTCTCATTTATTACAATTGACATATTGTCTCTATGTCTTCAGAGAAAATATTACAGATTCTAACTCAAGATCATTAGTAGGATGGTTTTGTTCCTGAATTTTTAGCTGTCGTGATGTGTATGCAATAACTCTATCATTCTGCATAAGGAAACAACCAAGTCCATTCTTTGATGCGTCACTAAATATATCAAAATCATCATTCCTAGATGGTAGAGTCAAGAAAGGGGAATTGACTAATCTTCTCTTCAGTTATTCAAAAAATCCTTCACAATATTTTTTGCAATCAAATTTAACCCCTTTACGTGCAAGCATGGTTAATGGGTTAGCCAATTGGGTAAAATTATGGACGAAACACTGATAATAACCAGCTAAACCAATAAAATTACATACCTATGTTATACTCATTGATTCTGGCCATTATTGTATTGCTCTTGTATTTGAAGGATAAATATAGATTCTATACTTAGAGACAATATGTCCAAGAAGAGAAATCTCCTAAAGCCAAAATTCATACTTTATAAACTTTCCATATAATTTATTTCTTCTAAGAGTATTCAGAATAGTGCACAAGTGATTTTCATGATCTTTGTATATTTTAGAGTATAACAAGATATCATCAATGAATATCACTACAAAGTCATCAAGATATTCCTTGGAAATTCTATTAAGTAGATCAATGAAGAAAGAGGGTTCATTAGTCAGTCCAAAGGGCATTACTGTAAAATCGTAATGCTCGTACTTGGTTCGAAATTTTGTTTTGGGAATGTCTTCCACCACACACAACTAATGATATCTAGATCGAAGGTCAATCTATGAAAAATAATTTGCTCCATGATATTGATCGAATTAATCATCAATCCATAGTATAGGATACTTGTTCTTTATTATTATAGCATTGATCTCCCGATAGTCAATGCACAACCTCATAGATCCATCTTTCTTCTTAACAAAAAGAATAGGGGCTCCCCATGGATAAATACTAGGGTGAATAAATCCTTTATTACACAATTCCTTTATTACACAATTCCTCTAGTTGTTTCTTTAGTTCAACTAATTCTAGAGTGTCCATTCTATATAGGGTCTGCAATATCATCATTAAACTAGGAATTAAATCAATTGAAAAGTCAATTTATCGTTCTGGAGGATGTCCATGTAAATCTTATTGAAACACATCAACATATTCTTGCACAATAGGTAGATCCCCTATTTGAACATTCCTTTCCTCACCCATAGTTATTTCATCCTCTTCCACCCTAATAATTGAATTTAGTAGAGCTACTAAGGGTGGATCTAGATAAGAATCAGATGGTTCTGTTTCTACTCTAAAGATATGGTACACCTTACCAACATCGAAAATTGTAACCTTCTTCTTCTTATAATAAATTTTCACATCAAGGTCCAAAATCCTATCCATACCAAGGATTATATCTAATTTAATCATGGGTGTGATGATGAGATCAGCAGATAAAGAATGTTTATATGCTATAATGGGAACTGATTGACAAAACATTGTTGAAATGATACTTCCCTTAGGATTTTTGACTGACAAATCCCTTGTTATATGAAATTGGAAATATCTAATTTTCTTAGAAAACTAGGAATATATGAAACAATGCGATGATCCAGAATCAAATAAATCATTGGCTAAATTTGAGGATACCATTAAATTACCTACAACCACATCATTCAGAGATCCAACCTTAATAGTAGTGATCACATATGCTTGTCCTTTCTCCCTTGAACTTTTCTGAGGTAAATTTCCTTGGATATTATGAAATTCATTTTCATAAAGACCCATTTCTCTACAATTGTAGAATTTAATGTTGACAACAGCTTTCATTACCTTAAAATCATGAGCTTGGTGGCCTTTTTCACCACATTTGTAACAGAATCCCTTTCCATTTAGGCAAGTACCAGGGTGTTTATTCCCACATTTACTGCATGACAGAAATTGAAATTTTCCCTTCTTCCCTTTATTTCCATTTCCAGAGTGTTCAGTAGATATCTTCTTCTCCTGCATTGCTTTAAATTTGTAAGACTTAGAGAATTTTTTTTATCTTGATAGCACATGAGACTATATCTTCGTACGATGAGAAGGATTGTGAGACTAATGCTCGACATTGAAATGGTTTTAACCCATACAAGAATCGATCAATCTTACTCCTTGGGTTACGTATATAATCTTCATCATGCCTTTCTAACCTTGTAACGTTATCCTCATACATTGTGACATTCCCATCCTCCTTTTTCCTTAGACTTAGAGATTGTCTTTCCATATCTGCTCGATGGTCATGAGGAAAGTATTTTTCTATTAAAATATCTTTAATCTCCATTTATTCCATATTTGATACTTCTTCATCCTACTTTCTGTTTTGAATTAATGACCACTATTGATTTGTATCTCTAATGAGGCAGTAAACTGCCATGACCACGTTTTCCCTCTCGCTAATCCTCAATGCATGAAATATTTTCTCTAAGGAACTTATCCATTGCTCTGCTACAAATGGATTTTTAGTCCCATTGAATCATGGTGGTTGTTTCCTCATAAATCAGTCTAACATTGATCCTCCACATTGTTGATTAGGGTGCTCCATATAGGTAAGGTTATTATTCATAACCTGAATGAGTTGTCCCAGTATGGTTATAAGCTGATCAACACTAGTTGCATCAATATATACACTATAATTATCTGGAGTAGGATGGAAATCCATACATGGATTAGGTGTGTTGATACGATTTATATTCCTTCCACTAGGTTCCATTTATAAACTATGGAATACACTATATTAGTTTATGAATTGCATTACATAATTCCAAACTAGTGAATCACCTGTCATAAATTTAACAGTTTATTCATATTATTCATAATCATAAAAAAAATTTCTTCGAGGAGGTGTTTACTCATAAATCTTTCATAATGTGTTGTAAGGAAAATGTGAATTATCTTGAGTATATTCCCCAGGAGTATCGTGACCAAGAGTGAAACAAGTCCCATTGTCGTGTACCAGGACACCCCTAGTCAATGCAAAAACATTTTATCAGAGTTTTCACTCTTAGGTACATCTGTGCCAGATCCCCCTCTACCTTCTCGTATCGAGATAGGGATTTATTTCCTAGAAAATACATAAAATCTCTACATTACCAAAATTATAGGAAGTTATTATATACTAATCCTCAAATTCTATCTTAGGGTAATGTTTTCTAAAAAGTGTTTTTTCTAAATCTAGTTTCCATGGATTGTACTAAAATTCCTCTGATACCAAATATAACACCATGACCCTAGTTACCCAGAGTCTGTACATTATTATATAACATTGGCATGATCACCAGAGATCATGTCTCGAAAGAAAGGTTATTTTAGTATCCTTGGAAGTACTAGATACATACATGAGTTCTACATTACATCATGAAATGGAAAAACAACAACATTGCATTCCCTTTGAACACACTCATATCTTTTATCCTATCCCTACTATTTAGTCATACTATACTTCTTTGCATCCTGGGAAAAATTAAACATAGAAAGGGGTGAGCTCAGATGCTCAGTAAGGATAACAATATAGTAGAAACTTTCATAAATAATCATAAACATTTAAGGCAATATATAAGACTAAAACACAAGTCTTTTAAACATAAACTTCAGCATAATATAGAAATGATAAATCAAATAATTCCATTTACTTATTCACATGGATATTCTACTAGTTAAATAATCACATGTAATATCAATAGCCAATTTAATAATGATTGAATGCATAATTTCGGACATCATAACCACATAGTCAAGGCCTCTTGCTAAGACTACAAATAAGATTTTGTAAAGGCCTTATGCCAAAACAGTAGTTTGTCTCATGAGACCTACCGATGCATCAAGGGGATATAGCAGTCTCCACCCATCACTTAAAGAGTCCAATTCATTACTCATATAAAAAGGATGAAACATAACATAAACATTCGTTTTAAAACTAGCATAAAAAATGGTAATAATTTATCCATAAACCATGAATGTTATAAAAATAACACATCCACAATCAAACATAACACAAAACCTTCAATAAAATATGAAAAATTGTATCATAATAAATCTACTTCAAACAATTGTAAAATCCATTAAAGGATGTTGACAATGATGAAACCAAAACAATTTGGGAGAAATATATCTTTCTATTTTGAAATAATTTAAAAATAAGATAATGATAAAAGAAAATATTTATTTTGAAAATATTATTATAAGATTGTAAGAGAAGCTTAGAAGGTGATATAATGGTGGGAAATATCTGCACTCACCGTAAAAGTTAAAAAACATTCTTCCCTTAATTTTGTAAAAAATGTCATAAAGGGCCTTTTTTGGAAAACGATAGAATGATTCATTTATAAAAATTTAATAAAAATTCAAACAAGGGTATAAATGAATTTAACCCATAGTCTAGGAAATATTAAAAATGTTTTGAAATATATTTTTATGAAATATGGATGTGGATGATAAAGAGGTCCCAGTAGATACTCACATATAAACAACCTCGGATAATGAAGAGATTGTAGAATTAACCCTTACCTTGTAAATTTCCTTGGTTAAGGGTACATTAACCTATTGTATAATAGTTAAATCATTGTTATTAAATTATATAAGAACCACATACATAAATATGATATCATATATGATCTTCTAATATTGCCATGTTAATAATATTTTAGTTGTATCATTGTTTCGGGTGTTCACTCATTCGTTTTCTTTTATATGTTTTGTTTCATAAGTCATGTTTGTTATGGATAAGATGTATTTTATTCATATAAATAATTATATTTAGTTTTTAAACATTATTTTTAATCAATAAATGAAAATTATTCTTTAATGGTTACGATGGGGATTGAATCTCATCGAGTTTGGGGAGACGGTAATCTCTATGTATGCACAAGAAACAATACCATTCTATTGATGATGAAATAGTACTTAATTGGATGGTATATCATATATAAAGAATAATTAATATGTTATATTTATTATTTACATCAATTATACTCATTATTATACCCATCCAAATAATTAAGTGTTGAATAACAAACTACACCATGATATGGAGATGGTAAGCCGTACGTACACATATATGGTGAATTTTTCATTCATAGAATAGATAGAATAATGAATATTGTTGTACCATATTAATAATATCATAACATTATGTATAAGGTGTTATAGTTATTATTTTAGTATGGAAACAACAAATAAAGAGAAAGTGGAAGAAGAAAATAATTTTGAAAGAGGTGATGCAATTATTGCCTATTCTTCGGGTGATTCCTTTTGGTTTGATCCAAAGTGCTCAATAGGTTGGATTTATGATAAATTTAAGGCCTATAGGATGAGTTGAGGGTAGTTGGGATGATATTTTAGTAGGTCTTGGCTGAGCTAAATGGATTTGGAGGCGGGAGTTTGAGAGAAGTGAAATTACCTTTTTATAAGAGAGGTGAGGGTCACTTTATGAAAGACTTGAAATATTAATTCATTATACAATCATATTCGGTTTATAATGGCTCAAAAATAATTTATTTCGAGAATAAGTTAGGGATGGGAAGAAAACCTCTCAAAAAATTTGCTTTAGATAGGTTTAGGTCACCTTATTAACCTTATCTTTTAGATTTAACTCTTAGTTAAATAGTTAAACTTTTACCATGTATTCTTGTATTATTATAATAAATTGTAAATAAAAATACTTTAAAAATCCAAGAGAACACCAAGTGTTTAATTATTGAAATATCTAAACTTATATAAGTCCTTTGGTCAAAACATTGTTTTTTTGGAATATTATATCATTTAAAAATATAGTATTTGTTTTAAAAACTCATTTATGACAATTTTGACACTATTTTGTATTTTATTTTTGTTGAAGTCATAAAAACTTTCACACTAAGAAAAATATTTATTTATTCAACCCTAAAATGTCATATTAACCTAAAAAATTATCTTAGTTCATAAAAAGTATCAATTTTCATTTATTTTAATATTTATAATATCAATTATTTTAACCGTTCCTTAATAAGGCAATTACTACATCCGCATTGTGTCATAAATAAATCTACTTATTTAATGTATAAAAAGTATTAATAAAATAAAATCATCTAGTAATTCTTCTTATCTTTCTAATGAATATTTATATTCGCGATTATATTATCTATAACCCTATATTAAAAATTTTTTAGTTATTAAACATTGAATTTAACAATTTAAACTCTTCTTTAAATAAAATAATAATAAATATCATAATATAATCCATGTGGATCAAAAAGGATAATATTTAATTCCTAAGTTTTATTTATGTATAAATAGATTTATTTAATATAATTAGGACATGTGTTAGGGTAATTATAATAACATTTTTACCTTTAATTAACCTATTTATTTTTAACCGTAGTAAATAAAAGAAAAAAGTTACTATTCACCAAAAATTATTTTCATCTTATTGAAACAAATTTTACTTACTGATATAAACTGTATCTCTCATATTTTTTAAATTCAATTCATAGAATTGGTAAAATTACATTTTAAGAAAATTTACAAATGTGCCTAGAAGGTGGGTAAAAGACGTTAAATAGTTCAACAAAATTTTATACATCTAATATTATTATAAAATGACTAAAATTAATTACATTGAAATAATATAGGTATTATGTATCTATTTTTACTTAAAATAAATTTAAATAAAATAAATAATTATTTAAATAATAAGTCGGTTTTAAATAATAACGTAGTGTTTTTCACTATTCCTCAAAAATAGAATGTTTTCATAAAAATACAAAAAATTCACCCTAAGATAATTTTGATATTGTAAATCCAAAAATTAAATCCTGTTTGAAAAATAAACTTCATAAAATTTCAAAAATTGAGTATTAATATTCATAAATGATAGTTTAATTGGTCGTGGTGTGCTAGAACTCGAAGTTGCTTACTGTGCAAGCTATTGTATTATTCAAAGGAAAAAGTACCATGGAAGCTTGAGGTGTTACACTATTCCACTACATAAACACCCTCTAGAGAGAGACTTACAAAATAGAAATAAAGGCTAGTAGGTGAAAAAATTTGTTTTCCCCCTCAATATCTTCTAATCAAGATTCAATAATATGATGTGTTGGGAAATATGGCTAATCCAAAAATACACAATATAGTATTTATCAAACCCCCCAAAACACCTTTCTTACCTTTTAGTAGTTTATGGACATATGACATAATTAATTTATGCAACTTTCATTGACTCACGACATCCAACTTCTTCCTCTGGTCAATGGATGAACTAGAATGATGTTTGTTGACAAAAAACATTTCAATTTATAAAAATTCATCTACGATAACACTAAATTCACAAACTCATTCTTTCTAATTATTATTTTAATGAAAAATACTTTAAAAAATCCATCTCTATACATAGTATTGAAATCATATAGTGAATTATCCATTAGGTATAATACTTTTCTTAGATGAAGTACCTTATATAATTTCTAATTCCCTTCAAATCCAATCGATTATAAAATTAATATTTGATTTCATGTAAGATGTATCCATGATTATTCCAATCATAAATCCTCAAACCTTTAAAAATCCATTATTATTTTCAGCATCAGGAATTCCCATGTTGAATTAAAATGTCAGTTTAAAGAGAAAAATGGTATTGATTGAATATTTTCCCCATGATTTTTATTGTGATATTGAGAAACTTTTTAAATCTTAGATGGAGATAAGATTATCATTGTAGAACCTTCACATTATCGATGCTTTTAGAGATAGAGGAATGAACAAAGTCATTGGAAGATCTAACAAAGGGCTGATATGGATGAATAGGGATAAAGGAGAGTAGAAACAAGGGTTTAGGGTGAGAGAGGTACATGAGCCACATCCCAGTTGGTGAGGACTCTTAAGTGCATCAAGGTGACCTGAGATCAAATCTAGGTGGAGGCACAATTTCTAAGGCAGTGTAGCAGTACTATAGCGGGAACTGTGCAGTACTGTAGTATGTAATATAGTGGGAACTGTAGTAGACACTATTTGGCCCTGTAGTAGCTAGGAATTTATCCCCGTTTGGGCCTTCGGGCCACCGATTTTGTCTCGAGTCCTTCAAGGCCTTCGGTCCACCCAAGCCTTCAGGCCAGTAAGGCCTTCAAGCCACCTCAAGGCCTTCGGTCAACCTTAAGTGCAGATGCAAATCTGACAGCCTAGAAGGAACAAGCTCTATAACTAGGATGAGCAAGGATCTTACACCATATCAGAAGCTGCATGGATTGAAAGAATGAGAGTGTATGTAACCTGCCATCGGGACAAGCCTGTGCATGCACAGGATAGCCGAGCCGAATAGCCATGTGAAGGTGGAGAGGTTATTTCATGATGAAGATACTGGTGAGGAGTAGTTCCAAGTAGTTAGTTTGGGTTGTATGTTATGTTTGTAGCCTACGGGAAATGAATTCGTCTAAGGCCTATGGGACATGTAGTACTTACACCTACGAGCCTTTTAAGGGTCCACTTCCCCCCTTGAAAGGTGGATTATCAAAAATCAATAAAAAATTAAGGCCTTTGGGCCATTGGATGGATGGGTGAGAGAGGGGCGTAATAATATCTATGAAACTGAAGGACACACCCTAGAAGAGGTAAAATATAAGTCCACTTCTAGGGTATCAAATGAGAGAACCATTCCATTAATAATATATTGGTTAATGAGATATATAAGCAATGAAATTTCCATGGATCCTTTATCATATAAAGAATAAAAGGTGAATACATGGTGTGACTAATTTTTTTATTTTATGATTAATAAATTAACTTCCATTAGAATTTATCTAGATAGTGTGGGAACACTAAAATGAATATTGGCTACATTAATGGGAGAGAGATGGGGAGTGAAGTGAGGAAACTACAATCATTTTTTGATATTAGAAAGCATTAAAGGTGAGTGAATGGTGTGAAATATGTTATTTTATAATGATTTTTATAGTCAATGTAATTGGATTTATCAAAATTTTATTGAAATAATCTGGTGTGAAGTCCATTTATTAAGGAAATGAAAAATAGAGAAATGAGAGGAAGCATTCAAATAAGAAAAACCACCCTAAATACAGAACAAATGAGAAACAAACAACAAATACTAGAAAAAATAAACCTCAAAGATTTTCTTTGAGATGTGTTTTTTCATATATATATATAATAATTCTAATGATTCATAAATGATGATTTTTATTATGAAGACCCATATTGTGATAAGCCCCCAGACCCCCTCTATGTTTATGTCTTGCACATCCATTTGTTTAACCCCTTTTCTAGGAATTCCCATTATCATCATACCCTACCTCGAATTTAGTAGTATCATATAAGGTCTCCTTAACATTATTGTCCTCAATAGCACTCACTAATTTAATTTCCCACCTCCATGGAGGTGTTTTTATAGGAAATAATCTCAATAGATTTATGAATGTGAAATTTAATTCTCACATGTGAGGGTGAGTCCCTGCCTTCCATTCCAGAAGCTGAAGCAGCAACATGTTTTGGGAAAAATAGATTACCCTTCACCCGAGTTCCCTTGACTGAATCCACATTATGTGAAACACTATTTCAGTCCTATAAAACCATGTTGTTAAAATTAGACTCATTCTAATCCTTATTTCAAATAGTAGGATAAACCTGAATGGTAGATTAAATCTTCTTCTCCTTTATTGTGTCAAAAATCAATTTAGCCTGACTAGAATATATCTCTCCATATTCCAAAATAGTGGGGACCATAATTTACATGTATTGATTAAAAGATATAGGATTAAGTCTCATTTGATATTTAACATCTAATTTATACTTTCTTTTGAGACCTTTTGAAGCTATCACTTACTCCTAAATTTCTAGTCAGTGAGATCTTATGATACAATCTCACCATTAGATTGATCATATAACGTATAGTCATAAATGGATATCCCCTCATCTATAATTACAGCCTATAACCATTTATTGACACAAAATAAAACATTATCCTCCCTTTTTGACTGCCCACAAGACCTTAAACCTTCCTATGAGGAAATGTAATCAATGAAACAATTTACCTTAGTTTTAAAAATGGAGTAGTTAATATCCACTAGTATAGTTCCCTCTCCCATACAATATTTCCAAGGCCTACCCTATAATCAAACCAGAATATGACTCTACACTGGTTGTTTTTGAGATACATATAGCACATGAGGCACAAATTGGACCTTCCCAGAGATACAAATCCTAGAATCCACAGATACACATGATTAAAACACTCTATGATGGGAAAACCCAATCAAGTTACAATGGTCACAAACAACTAGGGTATTCCTATAACTTCCAGATCCAGAATAACAATACACATATTCTAGATTAGAGAAAGAACCAACATCTTCCTTCAGCCCAGTTTTCTGTTCTGGATCCTGGATATTATCGATCTCATTACCTGATTTAGATACCTTTATAGGGTTTCCTCTATCATGAACTTTTTTTGGAACATACTACTTCCTTAATTTCCACTTACATACCTTGTAATCATGTCCTGTGAAAGAGTATCATGAAAAAATTACCTCACTGAGACGATGTACCTTTCTATGACCAACGCATTGACCTGACAAGAATATTTTTGGAATATTTCCAAATTCAATCCTAATAAAAAAATCATTTCATCGGGTATATAATATTAAGTCATTGGGGAAAGTGGATCTTAAATCATCTTAAACTAAAATACCAGAAAAAGAGCTATATCTTGATACCACAGTGGCCCTATCCATCTTAACTAGAATATTGGTAGAAGAAAAAACATCACAAAAAATTTATGGATTCGAAAACATATAAATTAATCCACCAATATCGATCCATACATATTCTAAATATCTGATAATAAATATAGGATTAAAAAAATCTATACATGTATAGATAATATATCTGAATTAATGGAAAAATGACTATGCCCCCACACATGCCAATTTAGATCCCCATAGGGTAATAAAAAATGGAACTAATCTCAGCTAATAGGTATACACTACCATGTCAAAACTCTAGATATAAAAAAGATGACAAAATAGATATTTTTTATGCAGGGTTATCTATAAATTGGTTAAATAATCCTCACTCTGATTGAGAAATCACAAATATGAAACTGCTCTAAATTTACAACTTAATTATCCCAAATGTGTTCTATAGAACCCTTTGTAACTAATCGACCATAAATGAAATTATATAGTGAAAAAATGCATATTTTTCGTGTTTTTGTTTAATAAATCCATCACGTGAAGTCAAAACACCAACCCTAGTCTCCTTCGTTAGAACATTAGGATCTAAAATAGAATAAAATACTGAATAATGAATATTTTACCCAATATTGTGCAGAAAATTCATCCCCAAAGGAAAAAAATATCCTCCATGCCGATCAACCAAGGAATCGCTTAAAGGAATGTCACAAAACCCCTCTATCTCATTCACTATTGAATTAAAAAATTATAATTACTCATTATATTTATTAAAGTATGTCAAAAAATATTGTTTAAAAATTTATTATTATCTCTAAACTTGTTTCAATTTTTTTAGTTTTGGGTAGTGATATTGTTTTTTTCAAAACCATAATTATGACCATCCTTTCTAAATATTTTATTATATTTTCTTCTTTTATCATTCTTTTTTAACATTAAAAAAAACTTTGAAGAGAATATATTTTATTTGAAATCATTTAATCATTATTTCTTTCAATAAAAATAGTTTTTAAAATAAAATTTATATTTCAATATTTCAGTATATTGACCTTTTTTAGATAATTATTAAAAAAAATTAGTAACTAATCTAGGGGATTGTATGTTATAATGTAATTTTATCAAGGATAATTCCTCCAAAGGTCCATTGGTTAATGTAGTTTCATAATTGTTGAAATTATTTATTAGGGGTTAATATCTATTATCATCAACATACATTTATATTTTAAGGGTGTCCTTTATTATTGATCTCTCAAGATCTAATATTGACCAACATACACTATGTTGACTTATCACATTACAACTATAATGAAATTTTATTTTAGAGATTCTAGAATTAATAATTTTTGGGCATATGAAGGAAACTTATATAGATTGGGGGAACATTTCATCCCACTATAAAAGACATGTTAAATCTATTTAATGAAATAGAAGATTTCTCTAATTATAACCAATGAAAATTTTCAACATCTAATTCTGATTTCTGATTTTATTATTTATTTTATAATTAACACAATCTAAATTATTTAATTGGAGATATTATAATTAAGCATTAAACCTTTATAAACTTATATTTCTTATATGTAAATTTTTTGGGGTTCCTTATGTTTGATTTAATTTTAATTTTTTTAGTTTATTACTATAAACATTTTGGACAATATTAACAGTATTTATAGTTTACTATCTATAATTGTGTAACTCAATTTTCTATTTATGAAGGATTATAATAATAAATAAATTAAATATTTATATTTTAAAAATCTAGTTGTGGTTTTTTATTGCATGGTGATTTTTTTTCAAATATGATCAATTACATGTTTTGGGTTTTATCCCTTTGGGTTGTCATACTACATTGAGATGATCAATATATTACCACCTTTTTAATTTTTTAGTTTGATTGAGTTTTTTGATGTGATATAATGTTGATTAATTCCAAATATGATTACTTTATATAATTGGTCATAAATGTGATAGGATGCATGTTTTATGGGATAACAAAAAATCTATCAAAATATTTAATTGACTAAAATTATGACATCGAATACTTATCAATGGACGCTCAAATATATTTTCTGTGATTCATATTCTATAAATTGATTTCTAAGGGTGTTTCTTATTATTAATATTATGACATCGAATACTTGTCAATGGACTCTCAAATGTATTGAGTAACCCATGATCCAAATGTTTAAATCTTATAATGCTTATGTGGTGAACGATTTTCGATTTTATACACGTGCATATGGGGAATAAAAAAAACAATGAATAATGTTTTTTTTCTTGAGAGGATCTCATCATAGAGAAAAAAATAGACTTTTATGGAATGATGGAATAAATTATTGATCTATGTTATCTGGGACAGAATTACATATCAACTTTTAAATGTCAAAGGTTGGATACTGAGAGAGACTTGTGTGTTCATCTGAGTCATAGAATTTTGGATATTAAAATTATATAAAAAAAGGAACTAACAAGTGAGAGATCAACACAAAATTCACCACTGATAATCTAACCCATGCTAAAAATTCAAGCCTTTTAATAACTCAAGAAAAATATTATAGAAAACTATATAAAAAAATGTATGGTTTAAAATATTATGTGTTTTTTACGACATAAGATATATGTTGTAAAACCAATATAACAACACAAAATTCATGTGGTTAAAAGGAAATAACTTCTTACCACATGAATTTCCACAACAGGTGAGAGTGTGTTTTGAGTTACATTTAAAAAAATTCATTGTGTGTTTTTAAAATTTATTTTTCTTATAGTGGGGGTGTATCAGGTACCTAATATAGTATGTAAATGTTTTTTTAAAAGGGAAAAAATGAAATTTTTGGGGTTTAAAAATAAAATTTATTTCAAGGGCCATCTGTTAATGTTTTCTAATAGGAGGAAAGATCCCAGAATTTTCTTCCATCTTCAACCTCCATCAGTATATGGTGTCCAAGAGAGTTTTGTTGCTTATTAAGTGTGATTATCCCTTCACTTCTCTCTATTATTTTCATTCTCTCCCTCTTCCTTTGATTTAGTGTTGCAATATTTGTGATGTTGATTGTAATTTTAGTGGATCATGGAGGAATCACATCATATTTATGGGTATTTTGTGTGAACATACTAGAAGATTCCAAGGAAGGATGAACTAGTTCTATTGATATCCATTTATCTTAAGGTAAGTAGATTGAAAGATTTATTTATAGGTTTAGAAAAAATATAGTGACATTGACAGATGAATTTAATAGGGAAATTAGGGTTTTTATATGTCATTGGCTCAGAAGTATGGCTGGTTTCATTTTCTTCCCATCACATGGGATACAAATTAGTATACACCGCTCAGTTAGTTTTTCCCTATTATTCCTAATTGTGTTAATTGTGAATTAAATGTAAAAATTAATTATAAATGATATATAATTAATTTATTTGTGTACTTTATTGAAATAATAGCTTATGAATGTGGTTTTATATGGTGTAGTCTTGAACATTCTGGGTAGGTTTGGGTAACATGATGTTATAATTGTGAATAAATTGGTTAACAATATAATTGTGGTATGCGGTCCTTAAAGTTTCATCCTTTATATGTACGTGATGAAGATATGCCTTAAATCCAATAAAAATATTCCATTTTTTATTGTACTATAGTGTATGATATATATATACATGTCAAATTGAATGACATATTGTACGAAAATTCATATAATATTCTATTTGTATGGGTATATTATAAGGAATGATTGTAACATCCTGTTATGTCCATTCGAATATTTCCCATCTATCATTTTGTGTTTCACTTTATTTGGGTGCATTTTGGGACTCTTGAGTATGGAGAGTACTTTCTGGGGAAAATGTCCTAATTTTTGGGGATGTATTACTGTTTTAATTAATAGAGTCTGGGTATAAACATATAAAAGGGTTAAGAGGATTTCATTTCAAATCTATATTGTTTTCTTTATGCTGGAAATTTTTACATCGTGAAATGTTTACATGCTTTGAAACCTTTATCGGGCGTATTTCATGAATTGGTTGAAGGTGTTAACATTTTACAAGACCTGAATTGGGTTCATGTCAGGAAATGGTAAAAATACAGAATTTTTATTTGAGGTGATGATTTTTTAGTGTCTTTTTTTTAATTACGAAATTCATGTCGTAAAATAGTATCATGTCATAAATTTTTCAGAATTTGTGGTTATAACTACACTGCATGCTTGATTTCTTTTTTATTTGGTTTCAGCCGTCTCTCTCAAGACCTAGGTTTTATCCCTAGATATTTTGGGTATCGACTCTACTTCAATATTATTTCTTTTAGTGATTGATCTTAGTTGCGGTTATAGTGTATCTCTCCGGGTAAGAGACTCTTCTACCTCTTCTATACCGTTGTACTTGGTAGCACCATTATGCTATTTTTATTGATCCTTTTAACAATTATAATAATCTTATTGATATTTTCTGGATCATTTGAATCATCATCCTTTAGAGTCTGACCCTTGTGTTGGTTGTGGTATGGTGTGGTCATTCTTTGAGGAATGTTGTGAACTTCCCTCTCTACTGATCATTTTGAATGTTGAATTGATTATGAGATATAAGGATTAATTCTATGGCCTATGTTGTTGTCTTTTAATTCTTATTTTTTGTTGGGTTCCATTTTGGGTATGTGAGAAATGAGTTTTAGTTTGGTGGTTTCGTCTCTATCCAGTGTTGGATGAATTTTATTGCTCTATTTTTTATAAATTGCTGTATAAATTAATTTTCATGATTGAATTGTGTGTGTGGAAACTTTTTTTTAAAAAAATTTGGGATTTAAATTCTTTTGGTAAAATAAAAGTTATTTTTAAAGAAGTTCGAAATGGATTTATGAATTTTTTTTCAAAGAATGGTTTTGATGAAATGGATTTGAAAATGTAGCACATGGGAATACTTGGGTTCTTAGGTGGAAGGTGTAGTAATAAGCTTCATCCATTGATACTATCGAGGGGATCACTCATGGTGGGTTCCCTTAATCCCTAGGTCCATTATTTTCTGGACTTGCTAGGCAATTTGGGGAGGTTCGCGTTTTGGGGTGTTCCTCTTGTGTCTAGATTCAATGCATATGTCTAGAGGATTGATGTGTGCGATTGTCTATGTCTGGGTATGAGTGTCCTGGATAGCATGACCTATTATGATCCTTTGAATGATTATACCAATTATTCATATTTTATTGGATTTTATATGGAATATGATACATGATTTAATTTTACTGCTTCGATGTATATAAAATTCTTTGAAACTATTTTACCTGGATTATTTAGAACTGTGGAAAAAGTGGAAAGGTCTTACCATGACTTTGATTTAAAAAACAATTAATTGATTATAACACATTTTTTTAAACATAATAATTTTCATATTATTGAACAAATAATTGATATTTAACACCTAGGTGGGATCCTATTGATCCTAATTAGCTCATACCTTTTTCACCCTTAAGTAGTGCGTTGAACTTTTTCATCTTTTGATATAGGGAATGCTAAGGTTCCAAAGTGAGAAGGAAAGGTTTCTATATAATGTGTTAGGGTAGCTCATAGTGAGATAGTGGGATTTTCCCATGATATCGAAAGGAGTAGTTGTTTTGGTTTATGTTTTCCTTTTCTACTGGACATGTATCTTGGAGATTGTTTAGCTACATTGGAGTTGAATCACGTCTGCTATTTACTTTTTGATATGAAATATATTTACTACTTTAATATTTTTTTTCTTCCTATCATGTATATATATAGGTAATTTTTTCTGCTTCAGTTTGGGATAAATCATTCCCTATGGTTTTTTTGATGCCTGGGTGTTAGTTTCCAGCCCGTGGGGATCGAGAATTCCTTTTGAGTATGCGATGATTTTAGTCAGGATCTGGTTTGAAAGGGTATCCAGGCCAAGATTGTCATAGTTTGGTATCAGAGTTTATGTTGTGCTTGGTTTAGGGAAGTTGGTAGAATGAAGATAATATTTTTAGGACTTGAGAGGTATGTTGCAGTGAATTATTGGATAACACTTACCATAAAGAGATTCAAGTTACCATGGGATGTTGGGATATGGTTCCAATTTTGTGTTCTTGATCTTAATAAGAGTTGTTTAATATAGATTCTCGATTTAACTGAGATTATTTTTCTATCTGATCATTTCTTCTATTTTGATGTGCCATAGTATGCCTCCAAGATGTCCTATGTTACCTAGGAGGTCGCAATCGATGCTCTTTAAGGGAATCCTCCTCTAGATGAGAATAACATTGAGGCCATCATGTGGGTAGTTAATGTTATCGACCAAAATGTACTGAATGTCCAGAATGTAGTTATTGAGGTATAACCTAGATATGGATATGAAAGGGACCGAGCATCGGAGTTCATATGCAATAAGCCACTATCCATTATATGTATGAATGAATCTAAAGGGGTGGAGGAATTTCTAAAAAATATCGATCAGATCTCTAACTTCCAATATACCCCTAATAATATCATGGTAAAGTGTGTGGTATTCAAACTTGAGGGCCCCAACAAATGATATTGGGATTCCATATTATAAGCGGATAAAGTTATGGGATTTTTCTGGAAGCATTTCAAGAATAATTTCATTCTGTAGTTTTTTCAATATATTTAGATTATTATGAAGTATCTGGAGTTCCTCTCCTTATATAAGGGAGATCATTTACTGTTAGTGTACTCCAATCAGTTCATGGATCTAGTTTTTTTCTCCTGATGTAGTAAAGAATTACTAGTTAAATGCTTAGAAGAACTTATAGGGTTTGCAATCATATAAAAAATTATTGGTATTTATGTTAATTATTTTGACCTATGTAGAGATATAAGATAGGTAAATGATGGTTGAGATAGATATGGTAGGAAAGGTTGGTTATTTAAAACCTTCTCTTCTACCCAGTAGTCGCTTCAGTGGCATAGAGGGGATGAAGAGGAAGTGGAATGATCATCTCAGGATTGATGGGGGTGGTTCTGGGTAGTGGTCCTCCTCTGCACCCACCGTTATTGATATTAGTTTACCTCCTACAAGACATCAATATGTAAATGTTGGGAACACATTAATTTCATATTAAACACCTGAAACAATTCATATCAATTGTGGGAACTATGGTCATCTACAAGGTTTTTGTGAGGCTATGTTTACACCTTCTTATGGCCAAGGATTATCCGTCCAAAGGATAATGTGGAGTACTCAAATTCTTGATAGAAAATCAGGTTCCAACCATTGGACACAAGAGAAAATTACCATTATATAGTAGATATATTTCCAGCAGAGGTAGATGTAGGTCTAAATATAGTGAGAGGTTCTATATTTATTTCATACTTAGTAGTGTCTACTTTTTTTTATATAGGTTCCTCCCACTCATTTATATCTTACCATTTTATTGATATTCTATAAAATCCAAAAATAAATCATGCCGTTATTTATTAAGTTAGAAACAACTCTTAAAAAGAGGAAAGGGTATGGGTTTTGGTGTTTTTATTGTTCATTGTCGATAGCTGATATAGAGTTAGTATGTAATTTACTCATTCTCGAACTGGATACTATTAATATCATCAACATGATGGATATTCATGTTTCCCATCATGATGAGATTAATTTTTATCATTGACATGTATAATTTATTATAGCTAATGGGAGATATCGAGTGATTTTGTGAGAGTGGTATCCAAGGTCTGGATGTGTGAGACCTTCCCACCCAGAAATTAAAAGTTTTTTGTCTGCTATAGTAATTGTGCCAGATGAAATTTCATCCATTGTTGATCTTACAACTTCTTTTCAATAATTTCCTGATATTTTCCAAAATTATTTATTTGGTCTATATTTAAATAAAGAGTCAAGAGTTTACAACTGTTTTGGTTCTATGTACACAACTTATATCGATACGTTCTTATCATATGGAACAGACAAAGCAGAAAAAGCCCAAGATTCAATCAGATGATCTGATTGTGAAAAGATTTTCCCACCCTTGTGTTTTAACTTGGGAATCCCCTATGGTTCTTTCCCATATGGATTTTGGTTTACTCCAACTATGTGTGGAATATTAGAAGTTACACCAGGTAATAGTTAAGAATACATATTCTTTTTCCCCATGTGGATGATTTTTTTGACTAGTTAATGGGGAAAAAGTGGTTTTGGAATATTGATATTTTTTAGGCTGTAATTAGCTCTAATTTTTAGATTTTGATATTCCAAAGACAGATTTCAGGAGTAGGTATGGCTATTAAAAATATCTTGTAATACCGCTTCTCTTAAAAAACACTTCTATAGTTCTTATGGAATTGATGAATTAACTATTACATGAGTATCTTGAAACATTTATGGTTGTGTTTATGGATTATATTTTGTTCCATTTAAGATTAAAGTATGAGCTTGAGCACCATTTTGAGTTTGGTTTTTTGAAATCCCTAGAAGTCACAATTTTTGTGGAAATATTTTGAAATGAAATATTTGGATCCAAGAAGTGATGTTCATGGGGCATGTGATTTCTAAGTGTGACTTATCAGTTGATCTTTAGATGGTGAAGGATGTGTTGTGATGGGAAGTTCCACATAAAATCTTTGAGATTTGAGTATTCCTTAGATATAATAGATACTACCAATAGTTCATCAAGGATTTATCAAATTTAGAATAACCTTGGACTACTCTTACTAGGAAAGGAATGAAATTCATATGGGATGAAAATTGTCAGTCCTATTTTTATTAGATGAATTGACTTCTGAAATCAGATCCTATTCTGATCTTACCTATGCTCGGTAAAGGTTATATGGTTTTTTATGCTTCTAGAGTTGTTAAGGGTTGTGTGTTTATGTAGGATGGTCTTGTGGTGTCTTATAAATCTCACCAACTTTGAATGCATGAGAAGAATTACCCCACTCATGATTTCTAAAATTTCATAGTTAAGCATGAGATTAAATTTTGGTGGAACTATCTTTTTGGGTATAGGTTCATGGTCCTTTCTGACCATCAGAGTATGAGATATATCTTTTATCCTAAATACATAAATTCTAGATATAGGGGGTGGGTCAAATACCTTCAGATTTTTTACTTCGACATTTCCTAAAACCCTAGAAAGGGGAATTCTCTCACAAATATTCTCATTAGTAAAGTACCATCAAATAATTTTTTATAATCGAAGGAGGGGTGGAACCTTATAGTACTCTTCAATTAGTTTAACCAATATACTTAGGATGATGTTTCATGTAGGATTATAACAAGTGTTTAGTTATCATCATCTCCCCTTAAGTATATTCTATAGGTTCAAAAACAAGATTATTAATTTAGGAGAATTTAGGAAACCTTATATGGTAGGGTTAACATTTGTTGGTTGTCTCTCTCTTTATATGGTATTCGCCATTTTGGGGATATGATTTTCATTCTACTCTCTGTCAGGAGATTTTTTTTATTATAATAATTATTCATCATCCATTAATCTGAGTAATAGAAATATGTATAATGAAATTATATAGAGATTTTTGTGGCCGGGTATGAAGCATATAATTTTAGATTATGTGTACCAATATTACACCTTCCAATAGATAATGTTAGAGAATTTGAAACCTTATGGTTTTTATCAGCCACTTCTAGTGATAGTTTATAAATGGGATGAGGTTTATATCGATTTTTTTGGGATTAAAATGGACTACCATAGTGATGAATTATATCTGGGTGGTGGTTGATCAATTGAAAAATTTATCTCACTTTATTTTGATCTGGGACATCACAAAAATTTATGGCCTGGGTAAATTGTATATATATGAGATTATAATGTATCAGGGAGTTCCCTATTACACTTTTTCAGATAGGGATCCTAGTTTTACTAGAACTTTCTGAGATATTATATTGGAGGTGATGGGGACACATGTCATATTGAGTACAACTTACCATTTACAAATAAACAGTTAGATAGAGAATGCTATTAAGAACATGGAGGAAATTTTATGTGCATGGGTTTTGGATTTTGGTGGATCATGGGATATCTATCTTAGACTTATTAAGTTTTATTGTAATAATAATTATTATATTTCTATCAGAATAGCTCCCTTCGTGTCTTTGTTTGGTTACCCATGAATTTCACCCCTTTTTTTGGGAAAAGGTGGTTGAGGCCTCTTTAGTTGGATCAAGTCTCATTCAAGAGACATCAATGAGGATTCATGATATACATCTACATATATTTATATAAAAGAGTCTGTAGAAATTTTAAGTGGATCATTAGTGTCATCCGTTGAATTTTCCTATTGGTGATTGGGTTTTCTTGAAAGTTTCTCCTTGTTTTGGTAACTATTATCTTGCAAAACATGGAGAGATGGCTCTGAGATATGTTAGACCATTTTAGGTCATGGAACATCTTGGGAAGGTTTCTAATTAGTTATTATTTCTAGATCATTTAATAGGTGTTCATGATATTTTCCACATACCGTAGATCAGCATGTACCATCCTAATCCCTCTCACATTTTGAGTAGGAAATATATTGAGTTTGATCAAGACATTTCTACTGTGGAGAAGCATGTGGAGATCATTGAATATCAGCTAAAGGTCTTATGTGGAATGTTGATGTTGTTAGTCAGATTATTATAGAGACACAAATTAGACTCTCATGAGACATGGGAGTGTGAGTCATTGATGAGGGAGCAATGACCTCACCTCTTTCTAGACATCATAATTTCACATGAATTCCTAGGTATAAAAAGGTTTATGGTGGGGAGTTTGTAACATCCCATTTTCTTATTTTAGGAATTTCCCATCCCTATTTTGGAATTAATTGTTATTTTGGTGTGTATTGGGACTCTTAAGGATAGAGATCACTTTATGGAGAATATCACCTCAATTTTAGTGTTGCATGCTTTGTAGGACTATAGAACACCCTGAGAGGGGAGGGTGAACAAAGGTGTAAAAATTTTCTTTTAATGTGATGGATCTTGTTCCCATGTTTGTAAGAACTTGTTAAACCTATCTTTATAGAATGGCATTGTAATCAAACATTCACTTGTTGAGAGACAACACAATAATTTTCCACGGTTCACCAATGTGGGCCAGTACAAGGATCATATGATGCGAGGTTGTCAGTCGTACATAAATCCACCAATCTTCACTAGTTGTGGGATACTGAAGATCAAAAATAGTAACTCTATGTCAGACACACTACCTTTATAAGATTTTAGGGATAACACACTACCTCCCCCAAAAAACTTCCATCGAATCCCCCTAGCTCACCGATTTGTGTGATGTCTTACTTAGTTTAATGACGTGAAGGTTGATTTTGGAGATTGAAATTTATGTCTTTATCCTTGACTAGCCCAAGAATTTTCTTGCACCACAGTCTTGAGTTAATGAACTTGAAAGAATTGTTTATTTAAATAAGATATTCTGTACTTCCATTCAAGAACCACCTTTATAGAGATCACTACCTTTACAAAGCACACTACCTTCGCAGAACAAACTTAATTCACAAAGTTCACTCAGTAATCATGGTATAATCCATCATCCCAAAACTCTTTTTTTCTGAGATACCTATGTATTGTTATTGACTAGAGTAGTCTTTTTGTGAAGATTAATATCACATTGAATACTTTATTCAAGAATCTATTTGAGTTCATGAATTTAGAGAGATTCATACTTTTCTATAATTATTTTTTTGTCAAACTAAGTGGGGGTGGCCTCATATTTATAGGCTCAGGATTTCACTATGCTCCCATGCCTCCAGTGTATTTTTTTATGAAACTCCAAAACCTTATAAACCAAGATTTTTTACTCATTAAGATATAGTGAAATTAAATACACAAGAGAATATTATCATAGTAGTAGAGATTACCATCAACCCATCATGTAGTTATAGTGCTCCACTTCTATTAGTCTCAATGATTACCATGAAACCATCACGCCGTTCATGATGCTTATTAATGATGATCCACATCCTCATGAATCTCATCCATTAAAAAAACCAATCTTCACAGAACCAATGAATTGAAAATATTTATGAAGAGGCAATCCCATAAAGTTATATTTCCTGATTATTTCCTCTTCCTCCTGATTGTGAGCCCAAAATATTGGAAAATGATGGGAAACAATAATACCTTCATCAATATAGTCATCTAGTACTATAAGATCACTTTACAAAATCGCTGATTAACCTAGTGGGGATTGAAAACAAAAACAAATTGGATTCCATTTATAGTAAAGAATAACCTTTGTTAATACAATATCCCACTTTGGGTTTTTTCGTAAATATTTATATAAATTCAATCAAGCACAAGTTTCAATAAAAACCTAATACACAATAAACAAATCATCAAACACTCTAAGTCTACATGAGAAAAACTCAGTGTTGAAAACAAGAGGGGTGACATGGATTGTGTTCTCGTGTTTTGGAATTATTAAAGAAGTCCTAGATACGCTCTATGGAATATAAACTCTTTCCTCACAACACCTAATTCTCAATATTTCATAGAAGCATTGTATACTCTTTCCTGAAAACACATAATTTTAATCAAGTTATGGATGTATTTCATGGTTTGTCAAAAAATTTCCACCATCAACCATTTAAAACATTGAATTTATCTATTATATTCTACCCTTTGGAAATAAACCCAAATAACTTGTACCTATAAATTGAGAGATCAAAAAAACCCCCTAGATAGTATCTCCCTGATCAACCTGCATCACTTCCCTAAAAAAATAAAATAGTTATCAAAAATGGGGAGAGGGAAACAAACACAACCTCATTAAAAAATAGGTGGTGGATGGATTCCAAGGTTCAACCAATGTTTCTCTAAAACATGTGCTACCAACGGCTAAGTTAGAATGTCATCCACTTGGTCATCAATTCCAACATGCTCCATTCTAATCACACCTTGTTAAAGTTCTTCCTTAATGAAGTGATATCTGATCATAATATGTTTTGTATGACAGTTATGAACTGAATTCTTTATAAGATCAATAGTGATATTATTATCATTATGAATCACCATCGACTATTTCACCTCATCACAAATATCATTCTATTTTTCCTCATCCACAATAGTTTAGTGAAACCCTTTGTTGTAGAGATATTCTCTAGTTTATCCATACTGAGAGAAGTGAATTCTTATTTCTTGCTTAACCATCCCACATATTTGTTTCCTATAAAAAATTCTCCACCAATTATAGAATTTCTATCCACAAAATATTTAGCCCATTTAGTATGTAAAAATATTGATAATTCATGATCTCTTCCTACAACAAAGTATAATCCAAAATTGAACGTACCTTCAATATAACTGAAGATTCATTTAACTATATCAAAACTATGTTCATTTGGATTACATTAATGGCGGAACACTAAGCATGTTCCAATGATGATATCTGACCATGTTTCATTCAAATATAACAAGAATCCAATGATAATCTTGTATATGGTGGTTTTCACAGAAGTCGCATCCTCATGCCTTCTATGTTCTGTTCCAACTACCATCAGAGTCGATATTGGTTTGGAGTCTTCCACATTTAATTTATTTAGAAGATCTCTTGCATATTTTACATGAAAAATGAAAGTGTAATCCTTATTCGTAATCACCTATAGCAACAAGAAGTAGGTCATTTCACTAATTATAGCCATTTCAAATTCTAATTTCATGTGATTAGAAAATTCTTTCACTGACCTCTTCCTAGTTCCACCAAATATAATATCACCCATGTACATAAAAACCATAAATTTATCTTCCTTTTGAATTATTTACATAAATATTATGATTGAAAACTCCTATTTTAATTTCAATATTTTTCAGATAAGTATCCAGTCAATAATACCATTCACATGGTTCCTACTTTAGACCAAAGAGGGGATTTTGTAATCTAAACACCTTTGCTTCATCATTTTCAATAAGAAATACCATTGGGTTTAAAATGTATACTTCTTAAATAACTCCATTAAATAATAATTTTTTGACATCCATCAGATAAACATTGAATCCTCTTTGAATTTCCATATAATGTACTAGAATGATTAACTACAGTATAACTACTAGAAAAAAGTTTCTCCAATATCAATTCCTTCTATATGTGCATAGAATTTACACACTAAGCATGACTTGTTTCTGATCGCATTTCCATGATTATCGATTTTTTTTAAATATCCACATTGTTTTAATCAAATTGTGATTTTAAGGTCTCTTAACAATATCCCATGTATGGTTCTTGTAAATATGATGTAGTTATTCATTCCTGAATTTAACCCATGACCCATCCTTTTCTTCTTATTTAAAAGAGGTTAGATCCATAATTTATAGAAAGTAAGAACATGCATCCTTCTTCATTCTCATTGTTTGTGTGGGTGCAGTCCAATCCCCATTGATGTTGGATTGATTAATTTCTACACTTCTATTTCTTCTATGTGGTTCAGATGAAGTTTCTTCAACCATGGTTTTATATTCCGATTCTTCTTTTGAATCATCATTGTTTGGTGACTCGTGAATGTTTTTCATGCCTTCCACTACTTCTAAAATTGAATCTATTCCCTGTCCAATTTCGTCTTTGTCTTCTATCACATCAGCATATGAGATCCTCAAAATATTTTTAGTGTTATCTTAAATGATATTTACCCCATGGATTTCCAAAATTATTCCATGATTATTATTGAAACATTTTTATGATTTACTATTCAATGAATATCTAATGAATATCCCCTCACCTACATAATCACCATACTTTCCTTGATTTTCTTCATTGTTTCAGATGAAACATTTTCTTTCCAAAAAAGAAAATACTTCTCAGAGGGATTCCTTCTATACCATAACTCATATGGTGTCTTGGTTTCTCCCATATTATGTCTTGTTCAATTTTTAGTGTACATTTTTTAATTAAACAACCTATTTCCAGTAATGATGAGAGATACGAATCTCAATCATCATAGTTTTGGCCACAATGTTCACCTATCAATTAATGGGTTCAATAAATCCATTTTTATATGGGAATATTACTAAAGAAACCTCATTCCATATTCCATGTTTTTCTAGGTAATTTTAAAATTCAATGGATGTGGATTCTAGTCTATTTTCATATTTTAGAACTTTGATTCTACAACCAGTATTATCCTTAAAAATTTGATGATACCAGTTCATCTAATCAAGCACTTAAAATTTCCTATATATAATCATTAAACAAGGAATTACACTATAATAATCAATAAAAATATTTAATCACCTCTCTTCATATGTTCCAACTACATTTATTGGGCCACATATATATGTGTGGATGAGATCATGAAGATTTGATGCCCTTTTATTCTTTGGCCAATATGAACTACATAAAATATTTCCTTGCATGTAAGAACAACATGTATTTTATCATTCAGGCTTTATATTGGGGATATCAATGACTATATTCATCTAATATATCTTTTTTTCATTTTTGATTAATGTGATCCAACCATCAATTCCATAAGTTGTTTTCTTCATCAACTGTTAAGTAACAAATGTTCTTCTTGCTGGCAACCAAGTATAAATTTCCATTTGTTCTATAGAATTTATTGAGATAATTACCTATTTTTATTTTTATTGTTCACCCATTTTGATTAAATGTTACTATCAATCCTGAGTCATATAGTTGATTCAAAATTAAGATATTATGATGCAAATTGTCCACATAGACATCTTATGTTTTTTAGTCTCATTAATTTCTATTTCTGTACTTCCACTTCCTTTGATGTTTAAAGAACCATCATTTCCGAACCTTAATATTCCATATAACCTTTTCTTAAAATTCTTCAATAATTCTTCATTTACCATCATATGAGATGAGAAACCACTATCTAGAATCTCAGTGCTAATGTTCTTCGTAGCTTTGAGATATATTTCTGCATAGTTGAATTTCTGAATTCTTTTCTCTTCCTTCCATTAGACACTTGATTGAGTAGAGGATAATGAAAACCGTTCCAAAATCTTTTTCATAAGAATGGGTTCATCATATTCCTGTTATTATTGTAGTGTAGAATACCTATTTTAAAATGAAAATCTACTTGGTAGGTGGTTATTGACTTGTCTCTATGTTTTGTAGGTACTATTCCCACATTTAATCTGACTTCAAGGAATAGATTTATAGGCATAGTTAGAAAAATTAAAACAATATCAATAGAAACAGTTTCTTCTATAACATGAAGGATATGATCTTATTCTTTTTTATTAACTTTCAAGAACATCACCATCCAAATAGCTCCTTTCCTCTTCACAGTATGACCTAATATAGCCTAGATAACCACATAATTGACATTTCAGAAGAAGAAATGTCTTCTCACTACCATTCCTACTCATTTCCCCTTCATTTGAAAAATTATTTTACTGGCCTTCATCATTGGATACTCAAGGATAATTTTTATATCTCTTTTCTATTTGATTTGAAGCCTTCCCTAATAAGACATCAGGTGCCTCTATTGACATGTAAATTTTTTTTCTACCATTTATTTTTTATCATTTTGTTTCCATGCTTAAATATTTTATCATCAAAACTAATTCTATCATTTCCCATGCATGTGGATCTATGATCATTCAAAGCCTTATCTACTCCTTCAGAACCACACATATCTCTCTCTAACAGCTCTTCATATGAGAATCTCCCCAACTATATTTTAATCTTTGTTTCCCTTGAATATTATTTAGTTTCAAGTATACTACTTAGAGTAAAAAATTCTTCTTCAAGCCCCTCAACTATCTTATATTTCTCATCAAGTATGGATGTATTCCCATTGATGAAATTTTCATGCACTTAAATCTTGAGCTTAAATTCTACAATATCTTTTGAGATTTCCTGAGTTGTTGAATTTTCTTTTGATCCGTCTTCTAGTTGATCAAATTCTTCTTCAAACCAATCAATATACTTTGAGGAATCTTAAAAAATGTCTCACATATTTATGTTTAAATTTCAATTATTTTCATTCTTATGAAGATAATCCTGAAGTTCTAACTTGATATCAACAAAACCAATCAACAAGTTATATTTATCTTTATCTTTTTAAAGTTATGTCTTTTCAACAACAACCATCATGGATTCTTGGGTTCCATATGTAAAATATGGTTCTTTATCCTCAAAAAAGTCAATATCAAATTGTTCTTCATTACAGAAGAAACTCTTTATCTATTATTTCTTTCCTAATTTGAATTCTCCCTTTGGGTGAAACTTTTTCCAAGGCTTATGCATGTTTTTCAGAATTACTTTGGTCATAATTGAACTTTATTGAGCACCAATATGAAATGTAACAAACAATCCGACATCGAAAACAGGCAAGAGGAAGATTTCCTTCAAATGACCCATTCCACCCTTGAATTTCGTAGAAAAAGGAGAAATAATTTCATCTTCCTCATTATATTCATCAACATTATCTCTACAAATCGCAACATTTTCCAGTGATTTGAATTCCAATTCCTTACTTAATAAATTCTTAGCGTCTTATAGTTTGACTCTAATTTCATATACTACCATACTGCTTAGTAGATCATCAATTGAAAGTTTGGAGAGATAATATTCCTAAACTGCTGACACTTTTGGATTTTATAGAGGTGTAATCCATCTCAATATTTTCTTTATAGTCACAATGTCATTGATTTCTTCCCCAAGCACTCGTATTTATCCAAAACATCAGTAATTTAATTAAAAATGTATCTGAATTTTCATTAGGATATATATTTAGATCATCGAACCTATTGTACAAAACTTATAGATTCTCCTTCTTCACTTTGTTTTCAACTACATAAATATTTTATAGTTTTTACCACATTGACTAGGCTGATGTAAAAATCATCACCTTCATATATATTTAATTAGATAGAGTCATAGTAAGGTAATTCTTTGGTTTGGCATCTACATCAATCATTTTACTATCTATTTCAGTCATAGAAAATCGTGTTGTATCAGTGTCCTGAAACTCCTTTATAGGAAAAAAATACATATATTCCAAGATATCTTAGACGAGATCTCATCTTGTAGTTAAAAATCTATAACTTTCTTCCATCAAAGGGGGAGGCTCTGCTGACATTTATTTAATTATCCATAATAAAAAAAGATGGTGGGTTTGACACTAGAAACCTATTATCTTTGATACCACTTATAGGACCATAAAACACCATGAGAGTGGAGAGGAGAACCAGGGTGTCAAATGTTTCTTTTAAATCGATGAATATTGTTCCCACATTTTAAGAAAATTATTTATCTGATAATTAAGGAACTCTAAAACGATAAAAAATTCTCATGAAGAGAGACAACACAATATTTTTACATGGTTCACCACTAAGGGCTACACCAAGGAGTATACTTCAACAGTGTATCAGTTATACATAAATTCACTAATCTTTAGAATTTTAAGAATAAAAAAGATCAAACACAGTAAATCTGTGTCAGGAACACTACCTTTAAAATATTTTAGGGATATCCCACTGCCTCCCTCAGAAAACATCCATCAAATCACCCTAGTTCACTACATTGGGTGAAGTCTCACTCAATTTAATGACTTTAAGGTCACTTCAGTATATTTGAATTTAAGTCTTTGTCCCTAACTAGCATGATACTCTACTTGAACTGTAGTCATGAGTAGATTCACTTAAAATCACTATCCACTCAAACAATATGTTCGATACTTTCATCCATGAATATCCTTCATGAAGCTCCCTACCTTCATGATGTAAACTGAATTCATATAACTAACTGCATTCATGAAGCTCACTAAGTCATTATGGTATAACCCATCCCCACAAAGCTCATTTTTTGGAGATACCTAAGCATTGGCCAAGACTAGAGTGGACTTTTTTGTGTTTCTCAATATCACATAGAATATTTTATTCACAAAGAACATGGACTTACTGAATTTAGAGTGATACAATATTTTCTCCAATTCATTTCATATCAAATTAAGTGGGGGTTGAATCATATTTATAGCCCGAGCCTCTGATGATGCTCTCAGGACTCAAGTAGATTTTTCATAAAACTGTAAAATCGGGTTCACCAAGATCCTTCACTCATGAAGCTCTATTGAAATTAAAACTACTATAAAATCTTATTATAAACAAAGATATTACCATCAACTCATCATGGTCTTTCAATGATCCACTTCCTGCAGTCATAGATATTACCATCAACCCATCACACTGTTTGAGATTCTTGTTTATGATGCTCCACATCTTCCAGAATCTCAACCTTTATAAAACCCATTATTGGAGAAACCCATTCCTTTACTATATTTATAAAGAGACAATACCAAAAAATGCCTTTAACAATGCTTTCCTCTTCCTCATCATTTTGAGCTGAAAAATTTGAAAACCATTGAGAAATGACACTACCTTCAATAATATAGTCAACTTGTACAATAAGATCAATTCTGAAAACTACCTAATCAACCTTGTATGTATGGACCACCCACACAAACCATACTATATTTTTACCAAAGAAGATTCTTGGACACAATATGTTTTTTTTGGAATTAATGGATTCTAGGTACAAACATGTAAAAGGATTATGTGGTTGTTCTTTAGAATCCAAACACTTTTATTTTCACTGTAAGTTTTTACATCGTGAAAGGTTTACACTATGTGAACCAATTTTTAGGTATATGATGTTAATTGGTTCAAGGACCAAATGTTTTATATACCACTAAATACGTACATGTGATGAAATGGTTAAAATTAGGTTTTTTAATCTAAGGTGATTCATTTTTTGGTATCTTTTTTTAATTAATAAATTCATGTCAGGAAACATTTCATGTCATTAATTTTCCAGAATTTCTAGTTTTTACCACACTGAAAGTTTCATTTCTTTTTCATTCAGTTACATCCTTCTTTTTAGATATGTATGAGATCTCTTGTGAACTTTTTGGGATATCCAATCCTTCTATATCACTTTATTTAGAGATTGTTCTTCATTGCGGTTGTGGTGCATATCTCTAGTTAAGAAATTATTCTCCTTCTTAAACAATATTGATCACGATAGAACCATAATGCTACATTTAGTGATACCTTAATCTTTGATGATAATCTTATTGTTCATTTCTAGATTTGTAACATGATCTTACTTTGGAGTCTAACACTTGTGTGGGTTTTGGTGTAGCGTGAGCTTTTTTTGAGTTATTTTGTGTTATATCATCCACACATACTATTTTTCCTATTGAATTGATTTTGATATGTGAGGATTAATTCTTGGGACTCCACTATTATATTTTCATTGTTCCTTGTTCTTAGATCCCATTGTGGGTGTGTGTGACCTGAGTTGGAGGTAGGTGGTCATGTCTCTAGCCTATGTTGGATGAACATTAGTACTCTGATTTTTATAAATTTTTTTATAAATGAAATGGCATGACTAAATTGTTTTTGTCGAAACATATTTTTTTATAAATGATGGTTCTCCAATTATTTTAATAAAAGATTTTTTTTCAAATAATCGTGAAACATATTTATGAAATTTTTTTCAAAGAATGGTTTTGACTATATGGATTTTAAAATGTAGAACATAGGAATCCTTGGGTTCTTGGGTTGAATACGAAGTAATATACCTTTTCTGTTGATACTTTTGGGAGGTTCAGTCATGGGGTGTTACTCTTATCCCTAGGCCTATTATTCTAGGGACAGTTTTTAAACATTTGGGAGGTTAATTTTTGGGTGTGTTCTACTTCTCTTTAGATTCGATGCATATTTGTAGAGGTTTGATGCTCATGATTTCATATCTATGGGTATTTGTGTCCTAGGTCACCAGAACTATTGTGATCCTTGGGGTGATGTTACCTATACTTTTTTATATTGGATTTGATAAGATATGTAATACATGCTTTGATTTTATTTTTTTTGATGTATATGAAATGATTTGAAACTATTTTACCAGGCTTATTTGAAACTATGGAAGAGAGGGAAAATGTTTTACCTTCATTTTGATATAAAATTTGTTTAACTAATTATAATTCCTTGTTTACTTTAAATTTGAGCATATTCGGATTGTTTATATCACACCTATGTGGGATCCTACTGATCTTGTTTAGATCACACCCCGTGAACCCCTTCAGTGGTGCATTGAATTTGTTATGTCTTTCAGTATAGGGAAAGCAAGGCACCACAATGAGGTGGTGAGTTTCATATAAACTATGTCTGGGTAGTAGGTGGTTAAATTGTGGGAGTTTTCCAATTCCATCACATGGATAAGATATTTTGGTTCTTGTTTTCATTTACCATTGGTCTTATATCTTGGAGATTTTTTGGCTACTTTTGAGTTGTATCACTTCTGTTGTTTACTTTTAGGTATGAAATATATTTCTTGTTTTACTCTACTGTTATTTCTTATCATCTTGTATATATATATGTGTCTTGTCTTCTACATTAGGTTGTGATAAATCATACCATATGGTTTTTTTGATTCCCGGGTGCTAGTCGATAGCTCGTGGGGATCAGGAAAACCCTTTGTGTATTTGATGATTTGGGTTGGGTATCGGTTTGAGAGTGTATCCATGTAGATTTTATCACAATGAAATAAAGATATCATGTCAAAACATAATATTGTTCTATTATACAATATGTATGTATTGTAGTGTAATTTTATTAGTTAATCATAAAATATTATTACCATTGAATTCTATGATTGAATGGAAAATGAACATTAAGTGTTAACATATGACTTCTCTTCCCTAAAATCTATCAATGGTCATTAAAAATTTTGTATGATGTAAAGTATAGGAATAATCTAAAATGAATTTAATTGTGGAATAAATTATTAATGAATGTTTAAAAATAAATTTTAAATATTTGATATTACCAAAACACACCTTAATGATCAAGTAAATTCCATAAAGGCTCAATGAGTGTCCCCAAGGCCTATGTAAATAGGCCCAAACCTAGGAGATGTAGGGTTGACATATAGTGTATTGTTTTAGAATCAATGAAATCCTTCTTACTTAGTGACATGAGAGATATTGTCTTACCATGGAAATAAGGTGAATCCTACACAAGCATTAAATGATCTATCAACTTATTGATAAACCACAGTGGAAGAATTCCTTTAGCTGCTTCTCAATTATCTTTATCAAACAAATGTGATTGAATATAAGGGATTCGACCATCATCAGTGTGAGTTACACTCATTATTAATTTTATATTTTATATAGTTTCTATCTCATTGCATGGTGATCCTATTTTTTGGATTGTTATTTTCTTCCATTATGTTGAATATGTTTTATTTGATCCTAGAAAAACAATCAGTGGTATTAAATCTTTTCAACAATTTAGATAATTCTTAAATTGATGTTATTAATGAATACTAAGGGATATCATATTTGGAATTGTTAAATATAACATTTTTTGTTATTTGGAATGAATTATGATATAGGATATCATATGAAATTATATATACCTTTAATTGTTCCTTATTTTATTTAACGTGATATTGTAAGAAGTAATATGATCCCACCATATGATATAGGATATCATATCATATAACACAGTGTAAATCCTTCATATTTTGAATTTTCAGTATGTTTGATATGGTGAATTTTATGTGACCTAAGGCCTCATATGAATAGTTTTTAAACTATAATATAGAGCATCACATCATAAATATTACATAACATATATCATAAATTATGATTCATAAACATTGATGGGTGATATCACAAGCCAACATAAATCGACCACAAAGTTAAGATTTTATTTTTCAAATAATCATGCTTATGATATAGATAAATCACAAAACATGGTTGATAGCAACAAAACTATTTATCATAAGAATCCAGCACCTATCCTAACCCATGTTAATGTTTTTTCACTATATTAAGGATTATAACAAAGGCGTTTCATAAAATATGAAATATAGAAAAAACTATTCTATTAATTCTTGATTTATTAACTGAATTATATAATTTATAAAATGTTTATAAATAATAGAAAATGTATTATGGGATATTTTTTAATTATTAAAGAATTTATAAATTAATAAATTATAAATTTTTTTGAATAATTTTTCAATGTTTATGATTTTTTAAATAAAAAACCATCATATTAATTATTAATATCAAATACATTTTATTTATAGGACCTGAATTATAATTTATATATAAAGTGTATATATGAAAATTATAATGGAATTTATAATGTTTTTATAAATTTTAAAAAATAAGGAAAAATATAAAGAAGTTTACATTGAATTGTGAATTTTTCATAATTATTAATTTGAAATGTTCAAATTAAATTATTTAGTGGTAAAATTATTTAAACGATATAAAATCGGATTTTTATAATTTATATGATTAAAAGTTCAAATTTTATTAAGGATGTGATATTTTGATTATGTAAAATGTTTAAATAATAGATACTAAATATTAAAAGTTTATATTTTAAATAATATATATTTAAGTAAATTCCATATAGAAGTATAGTATGAAGTATTCATATTAGTAATCAATATAATGTTTTTATATTTATTTTTTTATGAAATTTCTATAATGTATAGAAAAATTATAAGGTGTTTATAATTTCCTTATTTATTATTTTTTTCATAAAAGTTTCTAAATTTCTAAATTGTTCATTTATTCAATTTTATACCCCACTTTTATCAATGAATATAAGTTTATATTGTGAATAGATGTATGACTTTGATTATATAACATAGATATCTTAGTTTTTGGTATCTTTTTATCTTCTTTAATATTTTATAAGCATTATTCGATCATTAGAAACCCATCGGTATGTGCATGAATTGTGTGAAATGCATTCGAGGGTGGGAGAGTACGACTATCTTGGGAAAGGTTGAAGGGATTGAGTGTTTAATGGGAATGTTCATGAATTATTGGAGATTTTTGGATGGTCCCACACATTTTTCCTTGTGAGTTTAGTCACATTATGACACTGTGTAAAGGAAAATATTTGGTTAACTTTTGAGGGAAATTTTGGAGGGAGTCTAACCTAGGCTGATGATTCCAACAGCCATGTGAAGTCTTACTTTAGGTGATTCCATACACCAGTCAGGGTGATAGGGTATATGTTATTATATGTCCAAACTTTTTTTTATTATGGGATTATCGTGATATTTCACCATTCCTTTTCTATATACCTATGATGGGGTTTTTTATTATGGTTTTGGCTGTATCAGAAGAAACTATTAGGCAGTTTCTAACTTGACGTTTTTCATAACAAATGAATAATCTGAGAGGCACATGACTAATAAATTCATGAACAATAGTATTAAATCAAATACTAATTTACTATTACATTATATAGAATAGTACATGATCATCTAAAATAATTTATAATTAATTAATTTAGATAAATAATTACCTTGAATTGAAATTATTTTTTCATTCATGAATCTGTTGATATCTTTACATCATAATTTCTCTGTGTCATAGGAATCAAGGTTACTTTACCTCTAGTAATGATCTACATATGCACTATGAACCTCCTAATGCTTCCTTATAAATATCCGGCTACTATAATGGAAGATCTTAATGATCACATCATTCATTATTGATCTCCATGAGAATCACTTCAGGTGGAAGGACTCTCCATGGTTCCTAAATTATTGAGAGGGCCATGTACAAGAATCTCTCTATCTATTGAGAGTGTGTTAGGAGAGGAGAACACTTGGGGTTTAGAGGAATCTCCTGAAATCATTGTTTACAATGAGTAAAATGACTAAGGGTATGGATAATGTCATAATCAGGTATAAATAGGGTTACGGTCAGAGAATAATAATTACACATAGGCACTTATGATTCTATTAATCACTAGAGAACCCTATGTATAATAATAATAATAATAATATTTTTTAATTAACATGAACTAAAATAAGGAATAAATAAATATTATTTCCTTTAATAAATAAATTAATATTTACTCAAATAACATTTAATATGACATTTCTCATAAGACAATTAAACTTGATCGTCTATTCCCCCTCAATATTTATTAAGCCTAAAATAATGAATATTTATTTTAATAATTAAAAATTTCTGCATTATTTTCCAATAAATAAATAAATATTATAATCACTAAAAAACAAATAAACCATCCTGATCCTATCTGAATACCTTAGTACACTAATACTCTGGGTGACACAAACACGACTCAACGGGTGTTCCCATTCCCTACAAGATGGTGACTATTTCTTGAGCATCAACAAAGGGTTATAGAGAACATTTTCAATAAATGAACAATCTATCAATATAGAAAAATGGAAGAAGATTCAATGAATAGTTAGTATATGAAACAACCATCAAGGAGAAAAAAACTAAAAGCAGACATATAAAGAAAAAAATTGTACATCATCTAATATAAAAATAAAAAAACAAAAAAAAATTCCAAAAAATCTCCATGTAATGGGTTGATCATTACTCAAATAGTCATCACCACCACCCAAGGTCCCTCTAGCCAAGCACACCTACCACCTCCATGTGACTCTTTCCCTTTTCTTGGGTCTGAAATAATGTAATCTAAAAGTGACTAAATGAAACTGTATTGTGTGAGAAAAATATCCCAATAAAATATCACCAAATGTTCCATAAGATTTTCAATAATAAATAAACTTCATATGATTTTTTTAATAGAAAAAAACCTTAGAAAACCATTTCTACATTTTTAGTCAAATAAGAATTCAAATAAAGTAGATGGAATGTACATCAAAAATACACTTACACTGTTTGAAATTGGTTAATTTGGGAGAGGACCCCGTCACAAGTGCCCCGTTGTAGAAAAGGTTGTTACAAATAGTTTCCCCATATTAATAAAACCCTATTGTGACGGCTTGTCACAAATACTATTTGGGATGGTGAGTTGGCCTATCATAAATAATATTACCAAGTTTTTTTAAAAACCCTATTCCGACGCCTCACCACAAATAGTATTTGTGACGAGACAGTCATAAATATCTTTAACAATGAAAAAAAAATTTCAAAAAAATAATAACAATAATAATAAAATAATGTTAGATAATAATAATATTAAAATTTGTAAAATAATAAAAAATTATAAAATAAAAAAAACCGCAATATTCACAAAATATAAAATAATAATAATAATATAAAAAAAATAAAAAAAAATAAATAAATAAATAAATAAATAAATAAATAAATAAATAAAGAAATAAATAATAAAAATTTTAAATAATGTTACAAAACAATAAAATCTAATTAAATAATAAAATAATTAGAAATTAAATATTCACAACAATATAAAAGTGAATTATATAGAAATGTAAATAGTTAATATTACACAAAAAATTATATTCAAATGTTTTATGATAGAATATAAATACATCACTGAGGGGGAGGGTCTTTTGGAGGAGATGGAGGAGTTAGAGGGGATGGAAGAGATAGTGGAGGGAACTCTATCCTAAACCATGAGTCAAATGTCACTTGTACTCCACCGTCTTCTTATGCTGCTACTACAGCCATCAACACATCTCCTCCTATTGTAGTTGTTGCTATCATAAGAGCTCTTCCTACTCTCTACACATACTCACTATAAGCTCAACTTGAGCTCATAGTTGCTCCTGATACCATGTAGTAGATGATAATGACTCTCCACAGGCTCCTCTCAAGATATACGTTGGCATCGCAGTGGTACCATAATAACTCTTAGGCATCAATCGAGAGCTGATACCCACTACTCGACCTTTCTCAGAGGCATACTGGGTCACATGTATTCATGTTTCCTCATAAAATATGGATGTACTGGTCTGATCATCATTCTCATCCTGACTTTGAGTCTGTGTCAGAGATTTTGTGACCTCATTTAACTCATTAAATTGGAATTTAAAATTAAAATAGTCAACCTACTATTTTCTGTTAATTTTAAAACTCAAAAAGAAATTATACTAACCAGAATTTGTTGTTGGCAATCACTTATTATCTCTCCAGTGACAGGATCATTATACATTATCCTATGAACTTAAAATTCCATAATATTAGCCTGTTCAACTACCATTATGAATATAAAATAAACTGTTTACATTTAATGATATATAAATTAATTAAAAAAGTTACTTACCATATATTCCCTATTTTTATAGAATTTATGACATCCAGCTTGATGTGTCACCTCCTATATCCCCAGATTTTGTCAACCTACAAATAATCTCATCTAAAAATGACCACCCATCCAGTGTGAACATAATCCATCCAAAACCTGAGATGAATATAATCAGTCCAGATAGTGTAGAATGACTAATCAAACTCTATGACTCATGCTTTCTTTATTGTTTTCCTCCTCACATTATGATAAACATGATGCCAATACTCATTCATGCAACCCTCCCATTCCATCCAGATAGATCCACACATGCTTTCATTGATGGGATACAATGAATCCTACAAAAAAGTAACAATATTATTTTATTAATTTAACAAATTTCTAAAAAAATATTATGTATTCACATACAATCCAATGATTGAACATGCAATACTAAACATCTATGGGAATTTGATCCAATGTAGCCGAGGCCTCAAATAATAATTTCATAATATATCACTCCACTGTCCAATATCTACATGCATAAAGATGTGATAAAAAACAGATAATCAAACAATTAGCATATAAATAAATTAATCATAATTAATGAAAACTAACCAAAATAAGCAGGTAAACATACCTCTGCCTGAGTGAATCAAATCCAAGACATGGGCTTTACTCGGGGATAGGGTCTAGAATCATCAATTTCGGAAGACCCCCCCTCAAGCCCTCCATGAACAACTAACAGTCTTATGGTATGATGATCCAACATCCTACCCTTCATCAGGTAGATCAGCCTCCTACAACTGACGAAATAGATCTCTGTCAATATGAACACGAAATGACTATTGTTATCAAATAGTTGAGAAAAAGTATTATATTAACATTTATATTATATATGATTATAACTAGATTTAAACTATTTAAATAATTATATTCACCCTCATCTTCATATCTGTCGGTGTTAATGTCTTCATATTCTTCCACCTCATCATCAATATCCATATGAGTCTTAGTTTCATCAGCAATTGTTATTTGAAATTCATTTTTATCATCCTTAATATCATCATCACCATCACCATCAACCCTTAACTATGGGGTGTCATAATCAATATTCATTTCTATTCATAAAAAATACTGATTTGGAGTAGTCTCTTGAAAAATTTCAATTCATTGCAATTCAACAGAACCATATTCACTTTGAGTAAACTAATTTTACGGACATTTCAATTTTATTATGCTCCACCAATCACACAAATCTCATAAATTAGCACATTAATTTTTATAATAAATTTTATGTTCCTAACGATCTAATAAAAATGGTTCATTTATTCCAAGAAGACTTTTATATTTAATATCCAAAATTCTATGACTCAGATGAACACACAAGTCTCTCTCAGTATCCAACCTTTAACATTTAAAAATTGTTATGTAATTCTGTCCCAGATAACATAGATCAATAATTTATTCCATCATGCCATAAAAGTCTATTTTTTTCTCTATGATGAGATCCTCTCATGAAAAAAACATTAATCATTGTTTTTTTGATTCCCCATATGCACGTGTATAAAATCGAAAACCGTTCACCAAATATGAATTATAAGATTTAAACATTTGGATCATGGGTTACTCAATACACATAAGCGATTATTAGTATTATTAGCTGGTTGAGATAGCTGAAAATTTGTAAAAAACATTATCAATATAACAAGTAATAAATTTATTTTATATGTTAAAAAATTAATAATTTATGTTACCAGTTTTTGAAACTAGTAGAATTTTTTTTACGTTCTTCAAGTCCATATACTATAATTTGTGGAAGCTATTTATTGATATGATTATCATACAACCTAAAAATAAATTAATATTAATTTACTATAAAAAATATTATATAATAAGTGATAGGATCACTCACAGTACAAATGGTTCTATTTCATCACATTTGAGATGAACATCTGTATGAGCTCTGTGATGTTCATCATTAGAAATCCATCATTCATCAAATCCACCAAATCTAAATTTGTGATAATTAAAAACTGATAATTGATTGATAATTTCATGATCAATATTTCTCTCATTATAGCCCATGTAGTTGTGTTTTGATGGATATTCAGATTGAAAATAACGAGGGAAGAAAAAATAAATTTCCACCTACAAATAAGCTTATGCAATTAATCCTTCAACCAGTGCCTTGTTACATACTTTTTTCTTCAATTTCTACATGCATACCTCTATTGGGTACATCAATAGGAACTATACTGGACCTCCACATTTTTATTTATGTGAAAAATATAATATCAAATGTTCCATGGGGTCAATGAATTTTGGTGAAAAGTTTTTTTCTAGTTTACATAAAATTAAAACAATATCTTCTTACAGTTTCTTAGTGTATAATAGTATATTCTCACCACAAAAATGTCTACAAAACATAAGATATATCTGTTATTACATCCCAAATCATATAATTCAGCAAACCTCTTAATCGAATAATTATAATTCTTTCCATTTTAACATGAAAATCGCGAATTTTTAATCCAGTAATATGCCCATTTCTAACACATCTGTCCAAATTGGAAGCATAGCCCTCCAGAAGTCTCAAATTTAAAATCCACTAAAAAATAATAATCAATTTTTTTGGACATTGTATCAGATAATTTTTCCTTTATTAACTTTTGGGATCTGACATTTTCAAAGAGTTCTTGTTCTGGTGACCTGTAAATTTGGGCAAGATCTAATTTTGTCTTTAAATTATCTTTGGTCTTACCTGGTGTATCCAAAACTGTATGAAATATATTTTCAAAATAGATCTTCTCAATATTCATGACATCCAACATTTGATAGACCTACAAATCTTACCAATATGGAAGATCCTAAAAAATTAAATGTTTTTAAAAATTGTGTTATTTCCCAAAGCCATAAATTTTGTGTTGGTTTGTTATTGGTCTAAATATAATTGGAGGTTTTAAAGGGACAATTGATTTTAAGTCTATAACTGAGATCATATTTGGAGGTCCACCTCTTTAAATTATTTCATTTATGAAAGGATATTTTTTTCCTAAAAAATGGAGGATCGACTGGAAGGAATTTGCGATGATAGTAAAAAAAACAAGCTTTTTTTCCATTGACGAGCATAAATGCTATGTTATCTCTCATACAGTACATATATGATTTTTGAGCATGTTTACTTCAGCCAGATAATATTTCACATGGTGGGAAGTCACTAATTTTCCCCATCAATGCAACTTTTAGTTAGAAATTTGGTTTCACAGCAATATCATATATATTGATATCATTACTCCACAATGAACTGGACTAATCAATCAATGGTTTCAATTAAATATCTATATTGTTTTTTGGATGTACCTACATTAATAAGGACATAATATTACATAGATCTTTCATCAGCATCCAAGGAGGTAAATTTTACAGAGAAATAAAGATACGCCAATATGAATACACAATACTAGAAGAACTAAATAGATAGAAACTGTTATTAGAAAGAACCAATCACACGTTTTGGTTTTTTGTTGAAAAAAAAAACAGATGCACTTGGTCAAAATATTTCCCCAAATCACCATCATAGAGATGATTTAATATTATACCAGTTAAAGTATTGGTTTTATTCCTAACAACAATTCCATTGTGTTTTGAGACATAAATAAACATTGTAATCTGGGTGTAAGAAGAGAATATCTCAACTATTTTCCAAGAACAAATGCCGACATCCCTAGTTAAGACATTTTATACTGTGACTCTCTATATGTGGGATAAATATCTAATGACTCATTTTCACTATAATATAAAATGAAATCATATGAACTTGCATGAATCTTCTAAAAACCATGACCTAGATTATAAACCAGCTTCTTTCTCTAATAGAAATTTATAGGCAAAAAATTTCCCTCAGGTAATAGTATTTAACTAAAGAGAATATCTGATTCAAAAACTATTTTACATTCTACTATTTGATTTAACAACAATAAAGTTTTCAATTGAATCAATTTTCCTTATCTGGTAACTAGGATATAAGGAATCCTTAGCGGACCTCAAAAACTAATTAAATTGACATAGTTCTGACTCTAGTGTTAATTCAATGTCATCCTGAGTTTCAATTTGTAGAAAAGATAGACATTCCACATTATATACTTAATTTTGAAACCGTGATGGATTCAAAAACAAATTATTAGTATCTTTTCTAAAACTATGTTCACCATATTGATACCAAAATACAAAATCAGTTTGAATTTTTTTTTTAATAAATGACCCCAACATTGTCAAATGTTTCTAACATACTCAGGCTACATTTTTACTTGCAAACTTAATTTTCCCTTTTGAAACAAATTCTCATTCTGATGATGAAAATGATAAGAAAGTTTCAACACCATCAATATATATAGGTTTTAAAATAGAACTGTTTGGATTACTACACTAATTTATCAAAGTGAGATCCTATAATAATGAATGTTGTTGACTTCCTTGTTCCATATTTTTCTAAAAAATATAAAATAACTATTTTTTTGAATAATGATATAAGAAAAACACGATTCAAAAAATAAAAAAATGTTAATAATTCCTAAGTATTTCAAATTTATGCTATTTATTACTAATTACCACTAATTATTACAAATTTATACTAATTATTGGTACTTATTCATAATTATTCTGAAATACTGCTATTTATTAGAAATTATTAAAATTTATTACAAATCCTTCCTATTTATTGAAAATTATTCATATTTATTATAAGTTAGTACCATTTATTACTATTTATTAACATTTATTACTAATTATTACAATTTATTACTAAATATTACCATTTATTTTAGTTATTATCAATTATTAGTCAGTATTACCATTTATCAGTAATTATCACCATTTAATACAAATTATTACTAATTATTACCATTTATTACTAATTATAAATAATTATGTATATTTATTCCTAATTTTCACTAATTAGAATTAATTATCACTAATTATTTCTAATTGTCACTAATTAATTCAAATAATTAGTAATTATTCCTAATTATCACTATTAATTCCTATTTATCAACATTTATTCCTAATTATAACTATTACATCCTATTTATTCCAAATTTGTTCAAATTATTTCAAATTATAGAAATAAATAGAATGGAACCAAGCCTGCTCCACCTTCTATTTTTGATGGGCAACATAATTTCCTGCGGATTGGTAGCAACTCTTTTTCCTGACAGCTCATCTCCTTAAAACATTCTCTTACTCAAATCACTATGAAAAATCAGCTTCAATGTACAAATATCCATTTTGGTATGCATCATATTGTAGAGTAGGGAGGCCTCACCCTGCTACTCTCCATTATCATGCATATGAAAATGGATATCAGTATATTAGAGTAGATTCTTCATAGTTATTTCAATCAGAGAAAGTGGTTAGGAGATTAGGTGTTGGGAGAAAGAGATACTACCAACCCACTAGAAGTTGTGCCACCCTTTAAAAATAGATGGTGACTATTTATTACTATTGTAATGTCTCGGATTTCCCATCTATTATTTTTTAATATTATATGGAATTATTACAATACCAGGCGCAGAGACGACACATTATTCTGAGGCCCGGTGATCCCGGAATGGTATTTTAAACTTTTTTTTGTCAAGTGAGTCGACACTTGTGCACGACTGTGGCAGTTTCCAAATGGACACCCTGATTAAAAAACTTAGGGCACCGTTACGTTCAAGACGACGAATTTATCTAAGAATGCACCTAACCTCAAATGGCGCGGGTTGAGGGAAAAAGTTAATTTTAGGAAATTTTAAGTAAAATAAAATAAAATAAATTCGTAAGTTTATTTTATTTCTTTTATGGAAACATCTGCTGAATCGCGGCGACGAGGTAGCTATTTTAGTCATTAATGTCATTTCATAATGACTCAGAAATAGAAATGCTGACTCATTAATACCTTATCATATTTTTGAATGCCAAAACAGTTTTAAATTTTTATTGGGATAATCGATTGTCGATCATTGGAGGTAGATTGAGAGGAAACTCTGGAGAAAACTCTCGCCGGTGAATGACAATGGATTGGGGCTGTTTATCGCTGAACCAACGAGGTTGGAGGATCTCGACGATGATGGTAGCATGGCCCCTTCGTCAGTGATCTATCCCTTCTTGAGGTAGGGTTTTTACTTCAAATATAATTTACCCGTTTTTTATTTTAAACGATGAATGCAGATCAACCATGAACAAGTTGATCCGAGAATTCGTACGTTCTTGCAGGATGGTTTTAATTGGGATGATTCAGAGAATTTATCCATTTTGATTATTTTTGTTGATTTCTGCTCCATTTATTCCAACTAACGTGAGAATATCAATGTCGTGACGAACAACGGCGGAGGATCATTCCTCGATTTGTATTATTGAATTTCTTCCCTTTTTTTCCTTTCTCCATATTTACTTCGCGTTCTTCAGGGGGCGTCGAATAGCATATATTTGCGTATCCATTTTGGGATTCAATGATCCCAAATTGAAGAATCTACACCACAAAGACCTTGCAAAGGTGCGATGACGATGGCGGAAAACGAATCGGACCGGATCGGGATGGGTCATTCTTAGAGCGTTCTTCATGGGGGAATACCATAACATGTTTTCGGGGCCAATCAGTTGTCCTAAAACACCGAAAGCATATTTTTTGTGTCAGGGCGACCAAAACTCGGGATTTTCGTGGTGATCGGATGCACGGATCAACGAACAGAGAATCACTGGAGGCGAGATGGCGGAGGTCCGCATTTCTGGAAATTTCCAGAATACACGGCATGTACTTTCGAAGAACACAATGTGTAGTACTGGCAGTGGTGGCTAGGGTTTCGGGGGTCAGAGAAGAATCACAGGGCGTGTGACCCGGGTCACACGGTGTGTTAGCCTTTCCCCAAAGCTCATCCTGTATTTTGGGAAGTACACAGACACGAGATGATCTTCACGGCTTTAGAACACGACGTGAATAGCATGGCAGAGGTGGCTACATGGGACTTGGCGTGTATCCAGGGGGTACATAGACATGGGATGGAGTATATGACCATGTACTCCATCACACATCTAGTAGAGGAAAGTAATTCGGGACACCCCATGTACCAATTACACGGGTTGGAGTACACGGGTTGATGACCATGTACGGGCACATGGCCGACGTACACAGAGCCAACCCCAGTCACTCGGACATGGTGTGTACACCGTACTACCCACCGTACTCAGTTTTCTACACGACCTGCCTTACGACATGGGTTGTTGTACATGGGAAATACCCTGGGTCAGACAAGATAGCATGTTACTTTTCTACACATCGTGTACGTTTTGGAAAACGACATGGTCCTCTTGTTCACCGTATCTTTGACAACATTCCTTTAGGTTAGTGCTACTTCTTCTCATTCCCCTGAAGGTCAGGCATCATTTCCTCATACATGAGTATGATCCCTTCAGCCAGACTTTATGTTATAGAGTCAAGCATCCATCTGAGAAGCCTAGATCGAGATCCTCTATATATTCTTGACCCTAGGTAGAGTCCGGCATCGATGTGACCAACTCCATCGGGCATCGATACTCTACCTAGTAGGTGAATTCTAGATGAGTGGTGGTATTTTCCATGTCCATGATAGTGATCCTCATCTATGTATCGTGATCTTTCCCACTCAGGAGTGTGTCTCCCGTAATGAGTGCATTTATCTATCGTTATCTTTTCACTCATGAGTGTGTCTCCCGTAATGAGTGTAAATACCTTTCTTGACAGTTCCCGACGAATAATACATCTCGAATGGACGTCATCAGAGCTATAAGACTCGTGGAGTGTGTTATCCCCGAATGAGTGCTTCGTGGAATCTTTGAACTGAACCCCTAGCGGGGGGTATGCGGTTTTTCAACTTGTATCGAGACCGCAGGTTTGGGTTTTGAGTATATCTAGTTTGTGTTTTTTAGACATATACTGTGCATAGCTGAATGTACCTTTACTTTTTGTACTGATTTTTGGTTTTCGGGGTCCTCTACTGAGTATTGTTATACTCACACCTGCAAAGGTTTTGCCCGCACGTGTTGTGTCTTGTGCAGAAGAGTAGCCTTTTGATGCAGTCCATGGCGGACCAGGATATGACCGAGCTTTCTGATTTCCCTATAGGGTGAGGTGTTCCTATGGCTAGGAGCTGCAGTCCCAGTACCTTTTGTGTTTACAGGCTGGACTTTGCAGTTTTCAGACACTTGTTTTGGTGGGCTTGTATTCTGGCCTAGTTTACATTCAGCACTTTACCTTCTGTCGTACTCTGTTGATTGGGTTTAGTGTATGCATTCATTTTTCCCTTAGTGTTTTTATTACATTTCAGAATTTGTGGGCTTGGGAATGTGTGCGTGTATATAGGTACTTAGGAAATGCCTCCCATTTTAGTAATATGCCTACTCGGTGCTAGTCACCAGCACCTGCCCTATTGGAGGCGGGCTTGTGGAGTCGTAGCGCGGGCCCCACTGGGACGGGTTGTGACAGAGTGGTATCAGAGGTGGTCGGTTCTATGTTAGGACCAAGAGTCTGTGAGATTGGTTTGGGGAAACAGTGTTAAATGTTTCGAGTTCAAATTTCAGGCCAGAGACTCCAATGTTGGTGTGGCAGCCGACGTATCCATACACTAGGACTCTGATAACCTGCTTTTTGGCTCGGTACATGGAAACACTAGTTGTGGGGATGTAAAAGAATGCTACATGCATCATATAGGAATGGGTTGTGTTTTCCATGTCCTTTGTGTCAGCTATCCAGATATACTCATTGACCGTGGTACATCTTGTTTTCTTATAGGATGCCTCTGTGATGCATACCCACTGGGATTCTGCAACGCGATCACTAGGATGACCCCATCAGTAAAGAGGCTTCGATATATGGACCATTTACCCAGGCGTTGCCACCAAGTGGTGCACCAGTTATGCCGTAACCCGTGGAGCAGCCCGTAGTACCTGCTGTACCGACCGACGAGGAGCGCAGGCTGAGCATGATCCATGAGTTTCAGAGACAGAGAACCCTAAGGTTCTGAGGTGAGATCAACCCTCAGGAGGCTGAGGACTATCTTGAAGCAGTGACTAGAGTTTTGCATCTAGTGAGGACACCAGCAGACCATATGGTGATCCTACGAGTGAGCCTTCTTCAGGGTTTGATGGGACGATGGTGGAGTCAGACCACACAGACTATTGACAAGGAGACTCTTTCATGGACATAATTTGAGCAACTTTTTAGGGAATATTTCTCCCCTGCTACGCTGAGTGCTATGCGCATCAATGAGCTTCTTCAGCTTTAGCAAGGCAGTATGATAGTATATGACTATTCAACGAGGTTCACCAACCTCGCCCAGTACTCGATGGATATGGTCAGGGATCAGTATTCCAGATCTTAGACCTTCGAGAAAGGTCTAAGATGAGACATACGAGCCAGTGTCATGCCTCTATGAATTTTTACTTATGCTGGAGTGCTCGAGCAGGCCTTGGTGATCGAGAGCTTTTTGGCAGAGTAGAGATAGCCGATGGCAGCTAGCAGCTGGAAGACAGGTGTGGAGACCCCGACAATAGGGTGCCGACGTCAGGCACAATGATCTGGATGTGGGAAACATCATAGGAGGACCCATGAAAGAGGATCGACATTCCAAGGCTCTCAGGTTGGATCTAGTCATCCTAGGGATAAGCGATGATATGCATGCGACGGTAGGGGACATCTCTATAGAGATTGTCCGACCTGTCGAGCAGCTAATAGAGAAGCGATGGATGGACCACCGAGGCAGAGGCATAGAGTGGAGAAGACAGACCCGCTAGGCAGCGGAAGTGGCAGGGGAGCAGGGAGAGCTGCGGGTGGTGAAATATGCTTTGAATTACTTCCACCACCACCCCCAGGAGGTCCGGACTAGGCTGAGGGAGCTGGGGGACATGGATGGGGACAACTGCATGTGGTCGAGGCATACGACCCAGGGGCTCGAGGGATGATTCGAGGTATGATCTATTTCTTTTCTACCTTAACTATCATACTTATAGACACAGTTTCAGTCATTCATTCATAGCCACATGTCATGTACGTAACCTCAAGATTCTGATAGAACCGTTGACTCGATCCTTACTCTTAGAGTCACCTATGGGATGAGACTCGATGATCACGCACCATTGAAGACAGTGTGATCTTACCCTTGGAGGTGAGAGTTTCGGTTGGAACGTCTTGGTGGTAGCGTTGAGGAATTACGATGTCATTCTAGGTATGGATTGGTTATCTTCGGTCCATGCCCAGATTGAATGTTTTAGGCGAAGAGTGTGGTCTGTCCGCCGTGATGGAACAAGGTTTTCCTTTTTTGGAGAAAGGGAAACCCAGGCAGTGAAGAATGGGATTATGCATAGGAGGGTGCAACCAATCACTCATGAGTTGGCTAGCCTTGACCTTGGAGCAGTGGATGTTGTGAGCTCCCAGTTCCCAGCATTAGTGGAGGAGTATGAGTTCGTCTTTCCTAGAGATGTTCTAAGATTACATCCCCATTGAGAAATCGACTTCTGCATCGACTTACACCTCGGGACGACACCAATTTCATCATTAGCATATCAGATGGCTCCTACCTAGCTTCGTGAGCTGAGGGTGTAGTTGGATGATATTCAGAGAAAGGGTTTCTTCAGACCCATCGTTTCACTATGGGCGGCCCCAGTCTTGTTCTCCTAGAAGGCAGATGGGAGTCTGAGGTTGTGCGTGGATTACCGATGCCTGAACCAGGTGACAGTGAAGAACATGTATCCACTGCTAAGGATCAATGACCTCTTCGATCAGCTTGGAGGGGCGCAACGGTTCTCGAAGGTTTACCTTAGACCGGGCTATTACCAGTTACGAGTACGGGATAAGGATATACCGAAGAAGACTTTTAGATGCCACTACGGTCACTATGAGTTCTTGGGGATTCCTTTCGGCGTGACGAATGCCCCTGTAGTGTTCATGGGACTGATAAACCCAATATTCCAACCATACTTGGACCGGTTCATAGTGGTCTTTATCGAAGACATCCTTGTGTACTCCACGTCAGAAGAGGAACATGCGAGACACCTGTGAATGGTTCTAGATGTACTTCAGGAGAACCGGATTTATTATAAGCTCTCAAAGTGCTAGTTTGGGATTTAGGATGTCCAATTTCTGGGACATGTCATCTCAGTAGATGGAGTAGCTGTAGACCCAGCCAAGGTGGAGGCTGTGTTAGCATGGAAGCCAACTCAAAGCGTGATGGAGGTGAGGAGCTTCCTCAGGTTGGCAGGATATTACTAGAGATTCATTCCAGATTTCTCCTAGATTTCATCACAGATGAAATCCTTGAATAGTAAGGGGCCACCATTCATGTGGATGAAGAAGTTCCAGCTGGCTTTCAAGCATTTGAGATAGAGTTTGAAAAGTGCCCCAATCTTGAGATTGTCGGAAGATGGTGTCGAGTAAATTATTTTCTGCAACCCATCAGGGAACAGTCTTGGTTGTGTCCTGATGCAGAGGAAGGAGGTGATTGCTTATAGTTCGAGCTAGCTTAGGCCACATGAGCAGAACTATGTGACCCATGATCTTGAGTTGTCATAGGTATTCTTCGCATTGAAGATGTAGAGATACTACCTTATGGGAAGGAGGTTTATCGTCTACTCTAACCACAAGAGCCTCAAGTACATCTTCTCACAAAAGGATCTGAATCTGAGGTAGAGGCGTTGGATAGAGTTCCTCCAAGATTTTGATTTCTCGATCATCTATACTCATAAGAAGGGGAACAAGGTGGAAGATTCTCTTAGCAGGAGGTCGAGCTCACAACTATTGAGTGAGGCAACAAAGTAGTTAGCCGCGTTGCAGTTATCCTTCATGGATGGAGAGGATACATTTTTCCTATAGTTGATGGTTGTCACCATTACATTATTACAACGGGTTATGGAGTTGCATATAGGAGATGTCAATTGTGTGGCCTTACATACTTAGTTAACTACTAGACATACTCTTGATGGATATTCGCAATGTGGGGAGCATATACTTTTTTTTCAGAGGACGCACTGTTGTACCAGTGGTGTTTCAGAAAGAGGTCCTAAGGGAGTTTCATACATCCCCCTTGGCGGTAAATCCTAGATTAGAAAAGATTTACCAGGATCTCCGATGACAGTTCTGGTGGTCGGGCATGAAGAATGCAGTAGCAGGGCTCATTTCTCGATGCCTTACATGCCAGTAGGTGGAGGCCTAGCACCATGTTCCAGCGGGATTAGCTCATCCCCTGGAAGTTATAGAGTGGATGTGGGAAGGAATATCTAGGGACTTCATGATAGGATTACCAAAAATGTCTAAGGCGCATGATTCCATCTGGCGGATCATTGACTGACTCCCAAAGTCAGCCCACTTTCTAGATATCAAAGAGCAGAGTTTCATAGAGAGCTTGGGATGCCTCTACATGAACGATATATTTTAGCTTCATGGCGTCCACTCAAAAATAGTCTTGGACCGAGACACCCGTTTCACATCCCAGTTGTGGAAGGGATTGCAGGAGGATTTTGCGACTCAGCTATGCTTGAGCACATCGTTTCATCCCCAGACTGATGGTCAGACGGAAAGAACCATTCATGTTCTGGAGGATATGTTTCGAGCCTATGTCTTGGACTTCGGTCGCAGTTGGTAGGACCAACAACCACTGTTGGAGTTTGAATACAATAATAGCTACCACTCTACCATTGGTATGGCACCGTTCGAGGCCTTGTATGGGAGACCCTGTAGGTCACCACTTTGCAGGACCGACCCTAGAGAGTCAGCACTCATGGGTCCAGAGTTGGTGCGAGCTACCACCGATAAGGTGCAGATCATCTAGGAGAATATGAAGACTGCATTGAGTTGGAAAAAGTCTTATGATGATAGATGACGAATACCTCTGGAGTTCGTAGAGGGAGACCACATCTTTCTTTGGGTCTTACATCGACAAGGGTTACATAGATTTGGACGAGGTGGTAAGATATCTCTGAGGTTTATCGAACCTTTATAGATACTGTGCAGAGTTGACGTGGTGGTGTACCGCCTAGCTCTACTTCCACAGTTGAATCGGGTACATGATGTTTTCCACCCGTCGTAGCTGAGGAGGTATGTGCATGACCCATCACACGTCATCGACTGGGGTGAGCTGGACATCAAGGATGGAGTGACCTTTGCTGATTACCCTGTGGAGATCAAGGATCGGTAGGAGAGGATCCTTTGTGGGTGATCAATTCCCTTGGTTCACATCTGGTGGCAGCACGAGAATCTTCAGGAGAGCACGTGGGAGCGGGAGGCCCAGATCCGTGCCCAGTACCCCCATCATTTTTACTAGCATTTGTTTTAGCTTTTCGGGGACGTAAAGCCCCAAGGTGGGGATAATGTAATGTATCAGATTTTCCCTGTATTATTTTTAAATATTATATGGAACTATTATGAGACCAGACACAAAGAGGAGACATCATTTAGAGTCCCGATGATCCCAGAATGGTGGTTTGAACTTTTTTTTGTTAAGTGAGTCGACACTTGTGTTCGGCTATGGCAGCTTCTGAATGGATTCCTAGATTAAAAATCTGAGGGAACCGTTTCGTCTGGGATGATGAATTTACCTAATAATGATCCTAACCTCAACCGACATGGGTCGAGGGAAAAATATAATTTTTGGACGTTTTAATTAAAATAAAATAAAATAAATTCGCAAGTTTATTTTATTTCATTTATTGAAAAATCCACTGCAGCACAACGATGGGGCAGCTATTTCAGTCATTAATGTCTTTCATAATGACCAAGAAACCACAACACTGACTCATTAATACCACAACGTATTTTTTAATGCCAAAACACTTTTCCCTTTTTATTGGGATAATCGAACGTCGACCATTGACGTAAGATTGATAGGAAACTATGGATAAAATTCTTGGCAATGAATAACGACAGATCGAAGCTGCGAATCGCTGCAATGATGAGGTTGGAGGATCTCGACGATGACCGTAGCATGACCCCTTCGTCAGCGATCAATCCCTTCTTGAGGTAGGGGTTGTTATTTCAAATCTCATTTCCCCGTTTTTTATTTTAAACGATGAACACAGATCAACCATGAACAAGTTGATCCAGGGATTCGTACATTCTTGTGGGAGGATTTTATTTGGGATGATTCAGGCAATTGATGCATGTTGATTATTGTTGTTGATTTATGATCCGTTTAAGCCTACTAAGAGGAGCAGATCAATGATGCGATGAACGATAGCAGAGGTTCATTCCTCGATTTGTTTTATTGTATTTCTTCAACTTTTTTTCCTTTCTCCATACGTTCTTTGCATTGTTCGCGGGGCGACAAACAAAAGATAGTTTCACATCCATCTTGGTACACAACGATCTCAAATGGAAGAATCGACACCCCAACGACCTTGCAGAGGTGCGACAATGATGGCGGATGACAAATCATACGAGATCGAGATGGGTTGTTCTTTGAGCGTTCTTCCCGCGGGAATATAAAAACCTATTTTCAGGGATGATCAGAGGTCCAGAAACACTGGAAGTAGCTTCTTGGGGTCGGGGCAACCAAAAACATGGAGTTTTATAGCGATTGGACGACCGGATCAACAAACGGAGCATCACCGGAGTGGTGATGGCGGAGGTCCATGTTTCTGGAAATTTCCAGAATACACGGCATGTACTTATGAAGAACATGACATGTAGTACTGGAAGTAGCGGATAGGGTTTCAGGGGTTGTAGAAGAATCACAAGGAATGCAACCCTAGTCACATGGCATGTTAGAATTTCCCGGAAGCTCGGTGTGTATTTTGGGAAGTACACAGTCACGGGATGATCTGCATGGCTTCAGAACACGGCGTGTACCGCATAGCAGCGGTAGCTACATGGGACTCAACATTTATCCAAGGGCTAAACAGACTCGGGATGGAGTACACGACTGTGTACTCCCTCACACGGCCAGGCGAGGCCAGTAACACGGGTCACCCCGTGTACTGATTACACGGGTTGATGACCATGTACCAGCACATGGCCAGCGTACACAGAGCCAACCCCAGTCACACGGACACGACATGTACACCACAACACACTCCATGTTATCAGTTTTCTACATGAACAGCCTCACAACACGAGCGGCTGTACTTGGGCAGTACCCAGGGTCAGACAACACGGCGTGTAACTTTTCTACAAGCCATGTACTTTTTGGAAAACAACATTGTAATAATGTTCCCTGTATCTTGGACATCTTTAATTTGGGTTAGTGCCCCTTCTTCTTGTTCCCCTGAAGTCCATGCAACCTTTCCTCACACAGGAGTTTTATCCCTTTAGAAGGACTTTATCTGATAGAGTCAGACATCCATCTGAGAGGCCCAGATTGAGATCCTCTATCCATTCTTAAATTTAGGCAGAGTATGGATTCGATGTGACTAACTCCATCATGCGTCGGTCCTCTACCTAGAAGGTGAATTTTGGATGAGTCACGGTATCCTCCATGGCCCTAACAGAGATCCTCGTCTGTGTATCATGATCATTCTCACTCAAGAGTGTGTCTCCCGTAATGAGTGCATCTATCTATCGTAATCTTCCCACTCAGGAGTCTGTCTCCCTTAATGAGTATAACTACCTATCATGATGGTTACCGATGAATAATACTTCTTGGACAGACGTCATCAGAGCTATAAGTATCATGGTGTGTGTTCTCCTGGAATGAGTGCTTCGTGGAGACTTCGAACTGAACCCCTAATATGGGTATGCAGTTTTGTGACTTGTCTTTAGACTGTAGGTCTGTGTTTTGAGTATATCTGGTTTGTGTTTTGTAGACATATATTATGCATAGCTGATTATACCTTTACTTTGTGTACTACTTTGTGGTTTTCAGAGTCCTCTACTGAGTATTGTTATACTCACCCCTACTTGAGCTTTGCCCACACGTGCTGTGTCTTGTGCAGACAAGCAGCCTTTTGACAGAGTCTAGGGCAGAGCAGGAGAAGACTGAGCTTTCTGAGTTCTCTACAGGCCGAGGAATTCATACGGCTACGAGTAGCAATCCCATTACCTTTTGAGGCTGGACTTTACAGTTTTCAGTCTCTTGTTTTGGTGGTCTTGTATTCTGGCCCAGTTTACTTTCAGCACTTTACCTTCCGTCGTAATCTATTAGTTGGGTTAAGTGTATGCATGCATTTTTTCCTTAGTGTTTTTTTGTATATTTTAACATTTGTGGGAATGGGGATGTGTGCGTGTGTACATGTACTTAGGCAATGCCTCCCATGTGAGTAATGTATTTACTCTATGCAAGTCACCAGCCCCTGGCTTATTGGAGGTGGGCTTGGGGAGTTGCGACGCGGGCCCAACTGGGACGGGTCATGACAACTATTTATTAATATTTGATCTTAATTATTCCTAATTATTCATATGTACCCCTGATTATTACAAATGATTTCTAATTATTACTAATTGTTAATATTATTTCTAATTTATAATTTATATCTATTTATTACTATTTACAACTATTTATTACTAATTAATGCGAATTATTACTAATTATGGATAATTATTTATAATTAACACTAATTATTACTAATTATTAATAATTACCCCTAATTATTTCTAATTACTGCTTTTTATTACAAATTATTACTAATTTTTCAAAATTATTACTTATTATTACTAATTATTCCTAATTATTTCAAATTACCACTAATTATACCTAAATATTTTTTATTTTCGCTAATTATTAATAATTATTCCTAATTATTCTTAATTATTCCTAATGATTCATATTTTTTTAATTATTCCAAATTATTCCAAATTACTAAAAATTATTCATATTTATTCCTAATTATTATTAATTATTCCTAATTAATCCAATTTATTTATAATTATTACAAATTATTCCCATTTTTTCCAATTGTTTCTTATTCATTAATATTTATTACTACTTGTTACTAATTTCCACAATTTATTAGTATTTATTACTAATTGCTGGTATTTATTACTAATTATTCTTTATTGTTCTTAAATATAGATAATTATTACTGATTACTACTAATTACTATTAATTAATACTAATTATTATTATTTATTAGTAATTACCACAATTTATTGAGAATTTTTACTAATCATTCCTAATTATTACTATTTAATGCTAATTATTACTATTTACCACTAATTATTACCAATTACCGCTATTTAATTCTAATTATTCCTAATTACCACCAATTATTCCTAAATATTTTTAATTATTTCTATTTTTTAAATATTTTTTTAATTATTTCTAATTATTTCAAATTTTTACTATTTATACCCATTTATTACTATTTTTTCTATTTATTACTATTTACCACTATTTATTACTATTTATTACTAATTATTCCAATTTATTACTATTTACCATTATTGATTACTATTTATTACTAATTATTCCTATTTATTACTATTTACATTTATTTATTAGTATTTACCGTTATTTGTTACTATTTATTAATATTTATTACTTTTTACTGCTATTTATTACTATTTATTACTATTTACAACAATTTATTACTAATTATTCCTAATTATTACTAATTACTACTAATTATTCCTAATTACCACTAATTATAACTATTTATAACTATTTATAACTACTTATTACTATTTATAAGTAATTACCGCTATTTATTACAATTTATATCTAATTATTCTTAATTACCACTATTTATTGTGAATTATTCCTAATTTCTACTATTTGTATATTTATTCCAAATTACCGCTAATTGCTCTTAATATTAATAATTTTTACAAATTATTACTAATTATTACTAATTATTCCTAATTATTCATCTTTATTCATAATTATTTGTAATTATTCTTAATTATTCTTATTTATTCATATTTATTCTTATTTATTCCTAATTATTCATAATTATTACTAATTATTGCTAATTATTCCATATTATTTTAAATTATTTTTAATTATCCATATGTTTTACAATTTATTAATAATTATTCCTAATTATTACAATTTATTCCAAATTATTACAATTTATTCATATTTATTAGTAATTTTTACTATTTTTTCCAAATTATTCTTATTTATTTCTATTTAATACTAATAATTTCTATTTATTAAAAATTATTGCTAATTATTACTAATCTGTGCTAATTATTACATTTTATTAGTATTTATTTTTAATGAAACATCATATTTCTAAAAATAAATAATGCCAAATAAAACTATCTAATTATAATTTAATTTAATTATCACTAATTAACAAAAATTATAACTAACATAGAATTAAATAAATTAACTAAAAAATAATAGCAATAGTTAAATACCTTAAAACAGAACCATTTGCACGTTGCAAGGCTTCAAAATCACTGCGATTTGAAATTTGAAACATTGAAAAATGGTTGGATAGAAATATGAGAGTTTAGAGAGAGGGAGAGGAATTGAGAAAGGTGTGAAATGGAAAAAATGAATGGAGGTGTTTATATGTCAGATTATTTACGATAGGTCACATCACAAATACTAACGCCCTGATTTGTTGGGGGTGGTGGTTAAATGGTTATTTGCGTGGGGTGGTGTCACAAATACTGACCTACCGACAGAGTATTTGTGATTAGGGCCGTCACAAAAGATTCACACCCTATTAAATAATGGGCGGTGGTTAAAAAAATTATTTTCGACGAGTCCTTTCACAAATACCCACCTCAAAAAAGATGTATTTGGAACTAGAGACATGGCACATCGCAATTAATAGAAATTACCATTGGGTAGTTGCGACATGAGGCCTTTTCCCGTAGAAAAAAACTACTTATTTGCGACAAGACTCTAGGCCCGTCGTAAATAGTCCCTCCCAATGGACTATTTGGGATATGAGCCCACCCCATCGCAAATAACCCGTCACAATTATTAAATTTTCTTGTATTGTTAAATGAAAATTTTCATAAAATAGAATGGAATGAATACAAAAGATCAATAAACACTAGAATGTTATAATAAAATCAAAACAAAGAAATACCGTTTTATTCCCTATGGTTCCTTATTTCAAGGATTTAGGTTCCTCGAACTACGTAGTCAATTAATCATAGCTCAAAGTGTGAAACAACCTTAAGGCTAAAGTCATCAAGATCAAAACGTTCAACACCCCATCGGAGGAAAATCATATTGAATTTGGTTTAGTGAGAGTTTTCATCATAAATCCGTTGTTGTGGGGTATTGGGTCTAACAGGTTTGTCCTTGTTACACACTAACTACTCAGACTCTCATGTGATTTCAATTAATCAATCAACCAATCATGGAAAAAAATAACTCATTTGAATTTCATTCAACCTTCACATTTCAAATGACAAATTCCAAGCTTTGAATTTCCTTTTAAACATCAAAACTAAATCATAGGTATTTATAAAGTTTATTCCATTGAAAATCATATTTAATTTAAAGTCATTTTTCTCAAGAATCAACATCAAATAATTTTATCAAATTAGTTTTTATTTAAAGTAATATTTTCTCTAAATCCACCCAATATTCTCAAAGTCTTTGAAAAGGTTTTTATTATACAATTCTGTGACTTTTGGAATTCAAACATCAAATATTCTCAGTTAAAGGCCCAAAAATCAGTTAAAAATTGAATTTAAATCAAGAAAGTAATCAATGTTTGAAGTGTATGGAAAATCCTTATAGAACCACATACCTTTGGTCACTTGATCAATGAATCACCCGAAACGAGAACCACAAACATAGAGCTAAATGTGAGGAAGATGAAAGAATAATCCCTATAATTTAAATTAATCAAATTGAGATTCTAATCCATAAAAAACATTAGGACTCACCTCTCTCAATAAAGGTGATTGAGGAATAAAGGAAAATTCACACTCAAAGGGTCTACACATACCATATAGGGATCCATCACATCCATTATCACTTTAATCCAAGAATAAAAGAGGTTGGAGTAGCAAAACAATCATTTAGAGAGAGCCTCCAAAACTGAAAGTGTTGAATTCAGTTTGATGAAGAGGAGTTTATAATTTATAATATGGGTTTCAGATATTTAATTTAAATATTCATAGAATTAAAATCCCATCGCATGGTTTCCTCAGTTAGACCGCAAGATTTGTTCCAACCATGTGCCTAACTGTGAACCCTTACAAGGTTTCTAGAGAGAGTTGCATGGTTTGGCCATATAATATGAAAAATAATGCACCAACTATAAACTCCCACTTGGGACATTGGAAAAGGGATGAACATATTAGCCACATAGATTGAAAAACTATGCTCCCCACTGTCCCATTCCACAAGGTTTTTGGGTGAGGTCATAGAATTTTTACTAACAGTGCACCCCCTAAATAATTCAAATGAATGGTAAAAGGTTTCTTATGCCAACCTTCATGGTTTTCCCTAACTATTCAACAATCATGATCTAGAATATAAACTTCCATTTGTTTCAAAATTATATAAAAATATCCCAAAACAATATCCAAACAATGGATGTTCAAAAGTATGGGATAGATGTTCCCGAAACCTGGTAATGATATGTTACAATCTCCTCACTATAAATGATTTCACTTCCCCAGAAACCCTATCTAGAAAACTTGATATCAAAATGAAGAGTCCACTTCTACCTTATTAGTTCCTCACACTCCCATGTCTCATATGAATAAGAACAATGGTGCCAATCACTCAAACTCAGGGTAAGGACCTTCCAGGGGGAACCTATGTCTTATAATTAGCAGTCTAAGCCGGCTGCTCATCCGAAAATAAATAATTTTCCAAATTAATTTCCTCCCTACTCAAGACATGAGATGGGTTAGATAGATAATCTTTAGCTATGACATGTGAAACAAATAATTAATCGATGTAAATGGAGGTGGTAAATAAAAAATGTAACCCACCTTGCGATCTTGGTCAACAAACTAAAGTCATATCAAATATCTGGGTGCTTTATTTCCCTATTTTCCAAGCCGTTGGTGACCTAGCCATGGGGTAACATAAAAAAACCTGGTAATCAATTGAAAACTACAGATTAAATTGATCATTATTAGCATATAATTTAAACCAGCTTTGACCTATCACCATGATTGGAAGAATTAGCTGAATATTTTTCATCTCCTCTTAGACAAAACTAGAGACAAGATACACTAATTTATAAGCAATATAACATAGATTTACATGGTTATCAATAAATGTGCTCAAAGGGTGACATATCTATGGATGGATGGTAACTGTTGTTATAGGAAAACATGACCAATCCCAAGTGGGGTTCCCATAATCCACTAAAGTTGAGAATAAAATCATGAATTATATCTTCAAGAATATTTATTACTCATTCTGTTTTCCATCCACATCTAGATGATATGTTATGCTTAAACAAACCTAATATCCCATCACCTCAATTAAGCCTCTCTAAAAATATGAAGTGAATTAAGGATCTCTATCGCAAGCTATAATAGATGGAACTCCAAGAAACCTAGTGATCTCTTAAAAATAAAGAACTCCCAAGTCAAAAAATTTGATCATATCATGAATGTGGACAAAGTGAGCCAATTTGGACATTTTATTATTCACAAACAACATTTCATTTTTCCCATGATGGGTATATAAAAACTTGACCATGAAATCCATCATAATCTTATCACACATCCATGTCAACATAGGAAGTGGCTCTAGAAAATATGATGGTTTTTGGTTCTCATCCTTGACCTATGATAAGGTATAACAGTGAGAAACAAAATTAGCAATATCTCATCTCAAACAGACCCCCAAAATAATCACTACATATCATAGATTATACTCATCAAGCCATGGTGTACCCCCCATTGGGAATTAAAGAAGTCCACCATCACATATTTTTTTATAGGATAAGGTGTGATGTACCAACTCTGGAAGCATATGATACCCTCAAAATATAATGATTATGTGCTGATAGTCTTCCTGCCATAAATAGAGTCCCCAATTCCACAAAAATGATCATCAAGCAACTATTATTGAGTAATAATCTCAATAAGAGATAAATTCAATTATATGATTCCCAGAACAATATTTCTATCTTCCTCATGAACTCCCAAATTAAACTGAGAAATGATAGTCATCAAATTAAACTGTTTAGATGATTATTTTGTGGACTCAGTAAAAGGTTTTTGGACAAAATAATCAACAATAAAATAATCCATTATATGGGTATAGGAAATTTTGAAATAAAAATATTTTAGGTACTCCACTCATCACCTTTGACTGAGATTCAAATATTTTTGTAAGAAGAAATAACTAAGGTTTTAGTGATCAAAATAAGTGGTAAACATATCTATGAAAAGTTAATTCCACAAAATCTTAAGATAATTCACCATATCTATGTTATAAATATCATGAGTAGGGTAGTTCATCTCATGTGGCCTATGTTATTAGAAACATTAGAAACCATGTGATCACCCTATATGTGAATGAAACACAAACCCATGTAGATACATAACAAAAGACTAAATATCCCATCCCATCCTCTAGAAGAGTCAGCATTATTGTAGAATTAAAAACTATATTCAATTAATTAGAATAATAATGAAAATTTAAATCCCATATGATCTTTAATCCTTTCTATGTGAGTGTGGTCATTTGAGAAGTCTACATTGAGAAGTCTATAATGAACCGACAGTAATACCCTATTAAGCCCAAGAAGATCTTAATGTCAAAAACATTTAGTGGTTTTCCTCATCGAATAGAATCATTAACCTTCTTAGGATTAAATGAAATTCTGTATTTTGAACCCATATATACCACGAACATCACTTCATGAATCTTGAAATTACATTTCAATAGTGTTCCAAAAACACCGTGATCTCTCAAAATTTTCAGAACTCATATCAGATGCCAGACATGATATTTCTCATTTTTTGAGTAAATACCGATTTCATCCCCAAATACCACCACAAATAAATCAAGATAAACTTGAAATATCCTATTCTTATACACCAGATAAAGTACATAAGTATTGGTTATACCAAAAGACATAACAAGGTACTCGTAATTCCCAAGCCTACTTCAAAATTCAGTCTCCAAGATATCAGACTCTTTAATTATAAATTGGTGGTAACTAAACTAAAGATCAATTTAATAAAAACACATGTACCCTTTCAGCTGATTAATCAAATCATCAAAATAAGGAAACATATAATTTATTTACTGCTACATGATTGAGTTTTCATTAATAATCTACAAGGATAAAGTCTCTATTAGTTTTTTCACAAAAAGAATAGTACCACTGATCGGAAAACACTCAGGATAATGAATCACTAATTTATAAAATTATCTAATTGCGTATTTAAATATATAAATTTTTCAGGTGACATTGGTAAGAGGTAATAGAGATAGGCTTCCAACCTTTTACCAAGTTTAGATAAAACTCCACCTCCCCCACTACCAGTAATACAAAAAAGTTAGATAAAAACACATCAGGAAACTTGACAACTAGTGGAGGACCATAACCACTATAGAAACCCAAGCATTTAAGACATGTTATTACATGTTTTTTCCATAAATATCCATTAAATACAACAAAAGGATCAAAAGGCATAGTGTCTTTGGAAGACTGGGTAATAAAACAACAATATGAAACTAAAATACAAATTATTTATTTTAATATCTACTGTTAGCATATAAATCCCATTAAATATAATAAAAAAATATAGGATAAACTAGCGAATAAATAAAAGAAATGGGTGAGATATAAATCCCACTAAGGGAATATACATGATAAAAGAGTATAACATGTGAGTCAAACGATGTAAAATAATATCATAAAAGAGAATGATCATGAATAATCAAATCAAGAATTACATAATAAACATGGTATCTAATAGGACCAAAGGGTTTTGTTAATTCCCAATGGGTCTATATAGAACAAAAAATTTAAAAAAAATCAACAAATATAACTAAATAATTAAAATGAATACAACAACAGGTCGAGATCGATCCATAGAGATGGTTAAATTAGTTTTATTAGGTTTTAAAAAGACTTAATTTTATTATATTAAAGAAAGAGGTGATGGAAGTTGGTTTTTATTGATTTTAAGAAACAATAATAAAGAATATTGATTGGTTGGTTTGAAAATGGATTTTGAAAAGCACGCTAGTGTTTTGTAATTTCAGGGTACAAGTGAAATGGGATTTAATAAAATAGGTTGACTAATTCATAATTGGTGTTGGAATTGAGATAGGGATGATCCATTAGTCATGGTACCTAATCCTTGATGTGAAAATCCCCCCATTTCCTTTGGTCTGTTCATTTAGGATTTCACCGAATCAAGTTTGACTGGATACAATATTTAACCCTAATTTCCCCTAAACATGAAAATTATCTTACCTTATTTAGGGTTGTTAGTTGAAAAATTTTAAATATCCTTTTAAAATTCAGTTGTAATTGGTCATGATAAATGGAATACAAAGGGATTGGAAGTTTTATGATTAACTAGTGGAAAAACAAATACATGAATAAAATAAAAATGAAATTAATCCAATGAACCTTCCACATTAAATTACATAAACCTATAATGAGGTAGGTTTACCCCCCATCCTAGTGATGATATGAATAGAGGGAAGTAGAAAAGAGAAATAAATCACAACGAAAAGTGAGATGAGCTCAGGGAGGGCCCTTAACAACACAACTTCTCACTCCAAGATTTGGTCTTCAGGATCTCTGATGTCTCCAATAACATCATGCTACCTCACTATTTTTAGGCTCTAGGTGGGCTCCAGTATTAATGAAGATCATTAAGAATTAGTCCAAAGGTGGTCTAGTATGGGTCCTATGTCATAGTTGTTTTTTCAAATATCAAAGATATGATTAATCTGGGCTTTTGAAATTAATCTCTATAATTTAAATGAAGTTTAATATTTTAACTTCTAGGCATCTTGAAATTTGGTGTATATCTTTCAAAAATTCGTCCTAAAAAAACTCACATCGTGTAAATGGAATAACTGGCATATAAATTGGCATGCTCTAGTTTTCTATATCTCTTGTATCTTTAAAAATCTATTGACACACCATGAGACAAGCTCACATGGCAAAGTGTAGATTTTTTTCATTTTTCAATTATCCAATGTATCCTTCCATAAAACACAAAACAACTTAAACTGTTCACAAAATGGTAAGAATAATCATTTAAATATGGAAATAAATATATTAAATACCATAATATATATGCATGAAAAAATATATAAGTATCATTTTATCTTGTAAATATAGGAAAGAGGTGTCAACATAAAATATGGACTAAGAATAAGTGAAGGCTAACCTCCAAGACAATATCTCGTGTTGGAAAAAAGTCCCATAATGGATTAGGTCCACTCCATAATCCCATACAAAACATCTCACAAGAAAAAAAAATTACCCAATGAATTGGTAAACTATCTGGATACACCCATCATAAAATTTACATGCTTATGTGTTCCACAAAAGGAAATAAATGATAAGAAATAAACATAAGAATTTAACATGGAAGGAAATGGGTTTCATAATCTTGCATCATATAAAAATGAATGGATGTTTGATAAAGACTCCAAAGAGAGGAAGAAATTAAACCAGAATGGCAATACATGAAATATTCATTTATTTAATTAAGTCATGAATAGAAATATTATACTTTTCATGAGAATTACATAAAGGATTAAGGCATAGAAAAGTTATTTTAATCAGGATTGATTCTAAAGAAGGCATTTGAGAAATTAGATTAAGGCATGTATTACATCATCAATAAAGAGGATAAAAAATCTTATTATATATGTTAGATACAAATATATAGAATTTATAATCCTTCCCATAAATAAAATATATAGAGAATGTACTTTATAGAGAGAATGGTCATAACCCAAAGAAAAATGATTGTTCTGAGAGACCCCTAACATGAAGTTCTAGAATCATTATACAATTGAACTTAATGTCCTAAATTATTAAATTATATTTGTTAATTACTTAATTTATAACCTTTATAAAATATATTTGAATAATTAAAATATTATTATGTTTATTTATAACCATTCAATTAGTATAGAAAAACTAATTTCATTTCTCCAAGATCGTTCATTTCATGGTTCCAAGGTCAGATAACTTGTGGATAATTATTCATGTTGTATTCAAATGGGACTATAAATAGAGAAGTGGAATGAAATGGTATTCATGAAATTTCATAAATTGGAATGGAACCATGTGTAAATATGTTTTAGATTTAAATGGGAATCATTTTAAAAAAATATTAACATTATGTGGTTAGTTCATTTATGCTATTTTGCCGACCATCATGAACCATGCTCATTTTTTATAATTAAATAATTATTGAAAAAGTAATTAGATTTTTTAAGTTAGAAAATAACTATTATAATGATATTAAAACATAATAATATTTTTATAACCATCCTTGAAGGAGGTGGAGAAAAAATGATGTGCATTGTTCATGGAGGAATTGAACAAACCATATTGTGTACAACTTATTTGTTAAAGAATTAGTTGAAGGGGGGATAGAAGATTGATATAAAAATAAAATAATAACATTATAGTATATTTATGATACTATATCAATTTTTTCATTTTTTATGAGGGAGTCTAGGATAAGGTAGAATAAGAAAATAATTTATAACAGGTAAATTGAGAATATTACCTCTTAAATGTCAACTCCTTGAAAAACACAATAAGGAACTTGGAATTGGTATTTCAATGAAACTAGAAGCACTAGGATTTGGGGGAGAGGTTTAGGAATAACGTTTTCCAGAAATTGGGAAATATAAAATGCATATAAGGTGTGATGAGATGGATCAGTGAGGAGTTGCATTTATAGGGGGGGGGTTAGTATTATATTCATTAGTTTATTATTTTTCACTCAAGAATATAAATATTATTGATTATTATGAATATATATAGTAAATAGTTCATGTGAGTTTTTAAATAATGGGTTATTGTGTGATCAATGACTCAAAAATACATGTATTCAACTTATGATGTTAAATACAGTATAATACCATATTTCACTATTCACCAAAAATTAAACAATTTTCAAAAAATACCAAATGTTCACCCAAAACATTTTTAAATGTGTAGCTTAAAAAATAAAAATAAATTTTATGAAAATATATTTCTAAATATGTTAAATTTAATTTTTATGTAAAATCAACATCTATATGAAAAACATCAATTTTAATATTATGATAAATTTTCCGACTGTTTTATAAATTATAAGAGGTATCATAAAATTGTATTATAATTATAATAAAAATTAATATTAATTTTAAATTTTTTTTATTAAAAATAAAAATTCTTTTAAATAATTATATTTATTATAAAATTAAAAATAAAATTTATTTCTTTTATAAAAATATGAAAACTTATTTTGTCATTATTAAAACATTTATTTAGGTGTATAATGGTATTAATATGTTATTTTATCATTATATAAAATACCTAAATATAATTTTACATTTACATAGGTGTGATTACAATTCTAATAGTATGTTTTTTATTCTTAACCATCAAATCCCTATTCCAATTGTAAAGTTTCTATTATAACAATCTTATTACTATTCTAAAAGCCAAATTTTCAATGATAACATGAGATACAAAATTTCAATAAATGCCTCAGATTTCTCATTGATTCTAAATTGGATTACATTTTATCTCATGTATATATGTATTTTCATTTTCAAAATTCATATTTCATTATTAATATTCAACATCATTTATACAGTGTTGTTTGTGAGTGCGATTATTATGGGGGATCATGAAGATCAAAATTTTCATATTATTGTCATATTATTTTCAATTTTTTGTCTCATTCTAATACTTTCAATTATTATGCCCATATTTTTTCTCTAATGTAATCTGTAAATTTTTTTAATAAAATGTTTTTTACTATCATGGGATGCCTTTTTCATTACATAATATTATATTACTAAATATGCTAATTATATATTTATAAGGAAAATTATAATGACAAAATTATGGGATATTAAAACCATGAAAATCATCCCACTCTTGGATAAAATAAAACATAGATATAATCCTACACAACTCTAGAATTGGTGGTCCAACTATACTCGATCTCGTGTCTCACTCTCCTTGAAAGAACTGACACTCACCAATAGGGAATGTAAAGTGGAACCTCCAAAGGTAATAGTAAATATGGGATTTATGGGAAACAATCTAATATATAATGAGAATTACATCCATAGGTTTAATATTGAGAATCATAAAATCCTAGTTTTACTCGATCTCAGGTAAATAGAATGTACAAAAGAAGAATCATGGATCCTTATCTCTCTTTGTTTCAAGGTGTGTAGCAATATCCATCAAATAAGATATAAGTTTCATAGGAAGGTTTACTAGATTCACAACATGAGTTGATATGAAAAAATGATATGCGCCAGTATCGAATAGATAATTCAATAATGATGAAGATATTGTCATAATACCTATAATTATCTTTGGACCGACATCATCTCAATGTCATCAAACATACATGTGGATCAAACCACCAGGATAGAATTATGGAACACCCCATCTAGGGAAAATCATTCCAAAATTTAATTCATTATATTTTTCATCATCTATTCATTTCTCGGGGGTCATATTTCTAGTCTGCTTTCCCATGTTACCCACTAACTACTTTGTCTCATAGGTGATTGAAAACAATTAATCAATTAATCATGGGAACAATAATTCCTTTCAATTAAATTCATCATTCACAGTTCAAATGCCAAATTTTAAGGTTCAACATTCCAATTCATCTTCAAAACCAAATCATGGGTTTTATCAAGTTCATGACTTTCAAAATCATCTTTCATGTGGGGCAATTTTTCTCAATAATTGACATAAAATCATTTTATCAAACCAATTTTTGTTTTAATCCATATTTTCTGAATATCTACATAATATTTTCCAAGCCGTTGAAAAATGGATTTGTTTTAAAATACCATGCCATTGGGAAATCAAACATCGTATTTTTTAAGTTAATGGTATGTAAATGAATTGAAAAATCATTCTAAATCAAGTGAGAAATAACACTTCTTGTGTATGAAAAATACTTATGAAACCACCTTCCTTTGGTTATATGATAAATCAATCACCCAAAGTGGGAACCACCAAGAGAGATCCTAAGTAGAAGAAAATAAAATAAGAATCATGATAATTTCTATTCATAAAATTGAGGTACCAATACATAAAAAACATAAGGATTTAATACTATTTAATAAGGAGAGAGAATAATAATTGACAATTTCCAAACAACGAGGCTATACTTACTAAAGAGGGATCAATCAAATCTACCGATACATTGATCCTAGAAGAAAGATAATGGAGGATAAAAAATAACCTATATAGAGCCTAAAAAACTATTAAAGGTTAATTAGGTTTGGTGAGGAGGAGTTTAGAATTTATAATAGGGGTTTCCTAGATTTGATTAAAAATTTCAAAGAATAAAAAGTGCATTAGTTGGATTCATGGGTTAGACTGTATGGTTAGTTAAAATCATTCACACAACTATGCACCCTTAAGGGGATTATAGAGAGTGTTTCATGATTTTTATGCATGATTTTACTAACAGTGCACCAACCATTCAGTCCCACCTAGGCTAATGGAAAAGGGGTTCCTAGTCTGGCTTCATGGTTTGACAACTGTTCACTCACCATTATCTCATTCCACAAGAATTTAGGGGGAGGTATCATAGTTTTAACTAACCATGTTCTCCTTCCTGAACTCCATCATATGAAACATGGTTTTGTTGGATCACCAGTATGGTTTTCCTGAACCCTGCACCAATTATGAACTGGCACAAAAACTACCAAAAACATCCAAAATTATTAAAATGAAACTTTAAACAAGATCCAAATAATGGATGATCAAAACTAGGGGATAAAATTACGTAAAAATGGTAATGAAATGTTACAAAAATATCTATTAAATATTCTACTCACAAATATTCTTTCAAATAATTGGCGATTGAATATATGTGTCCAAACAATATTGGTTAGTTATCAAACCACATACAAGAATAATATTTTTCAAGAATTTAAAATTTATTTAGAATTTAATTAAGGTTATGAATACACATAGTGTGTGATCATTTAGGTCTCTTTATTAGTGGAATTAGTTATAACCAACTACGTCTAATGTTAGAATATTGAACTACTCCAAGACACCCGTAGAGAATGAAGTCAAATTCTGCAATATCAATAACCACATAGAAGCATACACCATATAATATAATCTCATTTCCCTGATATCTCTAGTCAAGTAGGTTTCATGTTGGTGTCATCAACCTATATGTCTGATGAATACTTCTTTGACTTTATGGAATTGAACATGCTGTCAGAACTCCATGGACATGGAATTAATTAAGATGTTTCATTTCCATCAAAGAGCATGATATATCAACTTCCATTAAATGTGGAAGGTAAAAATCCTTTCTAATATTATTCATTAATTAAATAACACTCAGGAAACACCCAATCTATCCTATTTCACCATGATCATATATTTTCATGATTCTCATCAATACATTAAAGTACAAGACTCATGAAATGAATTAATAATAATCTTAAAGTCTATAGATCATTAAAAATGTTATTATATTGAAATTACCAATGAATCATATAAATATTTATTTTCTATAGGTGGGTCATGTTCTCGTAATCGCATACTCTAAAAATTACCAAGGGAATAAATCATTATAAAATTTATTAAAGTCCCATGAATCTCCACCCTTAATAGATAGAATCATTTTCTTACTAAAAAATTATTTCATTTAGATATAGAACACATATTTAAAAATACTATAACAGAACTTCTAGGTTCTCATCGTAATATAATCTAATATGATATTTGAATGCGATAAGAACCCCAAAGACATTATAACATATACACTGTACAAAATAACGATCATATTATGATAAGTAATTAAGTAATATTAAAAACTCGGAACATTCAGTTAATATAATGTTCAAAGTAGTTGGTTTTAATGGAAAAAATCAATATTTTCCACTTTTTGGATTACCATTGATTGATTGCTAATCACTCAATGATATTGAACTAGAATTTCTCTTATACAACATGGTAGGTGATTTCTAGATACATACTTAATTTCATAATAATTCACGAATTGTTTGACATTCAAGTGTATGTTGGTGACTGTAAATGACACGAAAATGAATTAATTCTAGGTTACTAGCATATTTGGTGGCGATTATGAACTATCTAGCCAATGATGGTTCCTATGAACCTTATTCTTTGATTTATATACATTTATAGGTATGACGTCCTAACAAAGGGGAAGGATACCTTGGACATTGAAACTATTGGGGTTTTTATTATCTACAACTTTAGAAAGTTGGCTTTGTGAGATATCTTTGAGTGTTCATGGTCAATGAGAATATTTATTATAGGTTATTGTAGTGGTAGGTTAACCTTTATGTGTGGTTTTAGAATAGTTAGTGGACAATATATCTCGACCCTTGTGAGATAAATAGTAACGAAGAAAAACCAAAGTCATTCTGAGTGAGGATGCATTGGTTTTAGTATGTCCAGGTGTAGAACCCTTAGGGAATTTGAAACCTAGTGGGTTAACGTGGTATAGTTTGGCCAGTTATGTGGGGAAAATGTCTTCTATAATGGATAACAGTGATAACTTGTTCACTTTTTGAGTTACACTTGTCTATGGTTGACCCATTAGGAGATCCTATATCTTGATGTTTCATTGTATGAAACTAACATGGATTCATATTATATTGTGACATGTGCTGATATTTTATGGTTGGACTATCATATTAATTTCCATATTGTGTTTTTATATCATGGATGATGGATTATTATTATCTCACTATTATTTATGGTTATCTGATGGAGGGTATTCTCTCCCCCACAATATCGATAGACCCTCACCGCTGGTTGAAAACCTCTCACTTTCGAGGATGCATGTTTGAGGTCATTTGGATACAAGGTATGGAATAAATTTAGGTTTATTTATCTCGGTATGTTTCATGGGATGTGTGATCTGATCACTTTATCTTATTATCCCCTTAATGATTAGATTTTTTTCTTCATCATAATATTATGAGTTGATTTAGGATCCATATATTTTTATTTAAAAAGTTTTAAATCCATTAGAAAATGTCATCAATTTTTTTAGTACTATGACCCCATAAATTTTAAATATTAAACATTATATGAAATAATTCAATATTTACATTCATAAACTATTAAAAATAATATCATTACCTATTGAGATGAATATTTTTAAATGTTTGTATTATTAGTCCTTACCATGGACTTTGATTATTTTAAAGACTATTTAAATATTTGTAAATTAATTTAGTGTCAACTTCATCGACAAATTAAATCTAAAATTACAATAATTTATAATCACATGTATTTATAAATTCAAATATGCAGTCAAAAATAGTTTCATGTGTTAATAATATTTTATTATTTTTTGTTACCAACACCGTTTCTGAGAATATTTTTATGTAAAAAATAGTTTACTATTAATATATAAATATGAATTTCCTCTTTAGTAGAATGATATTTATCATTATACTTTTCATTTGAGTAATTGGGAACCCAAATTTGAAATGAACATCACCGTGTTTGGCTATTATTTATTCTGTTTTATTCTTCTAGGACAAACAATTTTATTTCAAGATAAAAATAAGACTAATTTAAAAGAATAATGTTAATATATTATAATTGATTTAGCACTTCATGAAGTGAATTATAAATTGATATTTCAATTATCATTGATTACTTCATTCAAAAAAATTTCATGTAATATTTCCAAATTTGCATGTATTTCTCTAATTTGAACATTCACAGAAATATTTGATATTTATTATGATATATATTTTTGAAAATAATTTTATTATATAGGATATTATAAAATAAAAGACATTATTAATGTAATATAGAATAATAAATCACGTTTCTTGAAAACTATATATATATATATATTAATATTAAATTAATATTAATTCTTGATAATATTAATCACAAAATATTCTATCATAAAATTAATAAGATTCCACTATATAGTGTATGGGTTTTAATAAAAATTTAAAAAACCTTAGAGGAATTTAAATAAATAAGATATTTAATTCTTTAATTAAAAATTTATCATTATATCAAAAGATGTTATTTAAAATTTTTTATATAGGGAAGCTTTGTTTTACTCCTTAATAGTAAATATCTATTTAATATTTTGGTGTCATACAAGTACATATCTATAAAAACCATGAATATTTTTATCGAATAATTTTCTACAATTATTAACGTTTTTTATAAATATATTCAATAAATATTTTATTCAAAGCCTCAATATTATACCCTTTTTGAAAACTTTCATTGAAGTTTAACATTTTTAATCAAGAATTAAGATAAAATATAACATTATTTATTATGTTTTTACACAACTCAATAGATATATGTTTTCTATTATAGAAAATTCAATTATTTTTACATTACTAGTTAAGATACTTACATAATGATCCCAATTGGGATATTGATAAAATATTTCTCATATTTAGGCTTCATATGTGTCACCGTGGTATCCACGAGACAAATATTTTCAACATGGGAATTAAATTTTACAGAGTGATTGATGAAGTTAATTTACAATAAAAGAAAATTATATATATATATATATAAGATGTAAAATATAGAAAAAATATACACGTATAAAATTTATTACATCATTATAAAAATTATAAATAATATCCTTATGAACATTTCTATTTTATAATAATTTTAACACATTAAAGGTTTATAACGAAATCAGAGAAGTCAAAATTTATTATATCATCAACATGATATTTGGTTTGTTCAAAAAATCTAACTATAATTATTTTATATTCCCCATTATGGATTTTTTATAGTATTAAACTATGTTTTTTCAGTATGATACATACATAACTAGGGTTCATTTACATGACACCAAAAAAATCATTTTTTATTTTTTTATTTTTTATTTTATAGGGATGTTATTTCATTATTTAATCACTTTAGAGATATCATTTTGTTCCTTTAGTTTGATTTATTATTATGACCCTTTAAAGCTTTACATTTTCCTCAACAAGTTAGATGATGATTTTTATAATAACATCATCCGTTTTAATTTTCAAACGCAATAACCTTCATTTCAAATAATAATGGAAATCCACTTGGGAAGGTTTCACATTTCATCATCGATATGATGAGGGTGGGATTTTTTTGATTTGAAATTGTAATATGAGAATGTATTTTTAATTATTTTGGTTAAATAATTGAGTTAATTTACAACTAAATACATTTTAGTATTCAGAATCCATGAAAACCAATTTTTTTCCTGGATGTCAAAGGTCAATAATTCATATTTGAAAATTTTTCCATAAAAAATAAAACATAATTGAAAAAAACATCCTAGAAAATTATGTCTCATTTTTGTAACATTTTATTTAATTTATAAATACAAGGAATATATATTTAGTGTTAGAAGAATAATGATTTTCCCCTTAAAATATTTACATTAGTTATACATAAAAATTGATGTAGAAATACATTATATATGATACATAGTATATTTATTTCTATATTATTACCTATTAATTTAATATATGGATTTCAATTCCCAACCATAAGTTATTGGATCATAAATGAAAAACTTATTTGAGAAATGTGACATATATTAATATAATAATTATTTATAACATATATATGACACTAAATTATTATTATAAATAAAATGATAAAAGTTCCTTATTATAAATAATAATGAGTATTTTGAAAAAAAATTACAATTTTATTTATTCCATGAACAAATGAAGAAGAATGACCCATGAAAAAGAAAAGGAAGCCCGAAATAGAATTCCACACCTCTAAAACAACCACAAAACCAATTGAAACCAATAAAGTCTTGACATCCAATTCTACAGAAGATTCTTATGCAGACATCAAAAAATGAAATATGATGTAATGTGATACCTATCATGGGATTTTATACTAATTTTTGCGTGATTAATAATTAGAAATTGATGCATCGAGAAAAAAATACCAGAATGACACAAGACATAGAGAGACCCATTTAAATTTCACCAGACACACAACATAAATGAATCACACACAAAACCTAAGGAGATCAAAGGCTGAAACAATTTCCACCTTAGAACTCACATGATTTGATCATCACCTCACAATGAAAACTTCTTAAGATTCCTATTTCTCTTCACCTTAGATGAGGTAGATCATCTTCCAATCACAATAAAATCCTTCTAAAATCCATTGAGTAATTTATAACAACAACACACTAACACAACAATCGATTACTATAAACATCACCAAAAACCAATAAACCATCATCCCATAACACAACATAATGATACCCACCACAATATAGATCAAAAAATAAATGAAATAACATAAATAAGACCAAAAAACAAAAGGAATGAAATAAAATTCATTATCCTTATTGACCTACACAACATATGAAAACCTAAAACCTAAGTTTCACAAATATTAGTTGAGTTATACATGAATTTTAAACAAAAATAAACTGACCCTATACCAAAATACTAGCCTTATCTGGTAAGGGAAATGATGATGGATCGCCACTGATGTTCTCTACCTAAAAAAGAACAAATTCATATTCCAAAAATGAAATAAAAAACACAAAGGAAAAAAGAAGAAGTGAAAAACACTAATCTATCCAATATAGGAATTCCACTATAATACACATTGTCGAGGCCCAATGAGATCATGCTCTATAAGAAAAAATAATTAAGTCAACAGGTCATATTTGAAAAAGGGTTTACTTCCAATATGTCTTCAATCTATGATCCAAACCCACTTGGTCTGAAGAGAGATATCCATTTTTAGAACCAACCAAATCGACCATAAATCCAAATAGAGAAGAAAAAAAAATCATATTACCGTGGCCCCTTAACAATGTTCCATCTCTAAAACATTTCAAATCTAGTACTATCGTGGATGAAATATTTAGAATATGGAAAAATAACACATGAATAGTAATCCATGACCATGTATCAACATCAATGGGATATACAAGTTCCTAAACCATTATTAATGGTGAATAATCATAATAAATTCAAAAAATACATTCTTGACCACTATTAATAACACAAAAAAAGATAATGGATAGTGAAAAATACATTAAATTGATGTGTGAGGGTATGTGGCCTCCAAGATATGATGTACCACCAATGACATGTGGACCCATCTGAAAACACTTCACCCTCAATTGAAAATTACCAAAAATAGAATAAAAAACAACCATTTGATTAACACAATAGAATAAATCCCAAAATAAAACATTATAACACAGTGTAAAATGATTCGAATTTCCAAACAATGATGCTGTTAGAGGGATTTACCATGATTGATATCACTTATTGGGTTGTCCCTTCAAATAATAACTATTACTCATAACATTAATTTTAAATATTTTTTTAATTTAAATTTAATAAAATAAGTTTCATAAATGTATATTATAGATGGGGAATTTTTGATCCATAAATAGTGATAGTTTGATAAATTTTCCCTAATCACTAAAATTTAATGAAATGGTTTTACTTTTGGATTTTTTCCAGAATAATGAATGTTAATTTTTATTTGAATTTACAAAAATATAAGGGAGTAAAAACAATCAAAAACTATGATTGTGAAAAAGGGATATTTATTAATACATCAAAAGTAATAAATAAATATTAGGAGCTCATATTTACTCCTTTAATCACAATATTTTTTATCGAAAACAAACATCGATTTATATTTTTTAATGTATTATTCCATAATCATTAATGATATATTTTTGAGTTTTTTCACATGTAATAATAATTACATGTATCTATAGTTGTGTATAATGAAATTTATGGATTTTAATGATATAAAATATTCCATAATATGAGAAAACTATAATGGTAAAATTTATTATCATCTAAAATAAGGATAAAATAATTGATTGAAACCATATGAAAAACATACCTCTTATTTAGTATATTTCAAAATTATATGGTTTATATAGATCACATGGTAGCTACCAATAATTTATTACCTGCATAGGCAATCCACCATATGTTAAATCTATAAAAACTTAAGGAATGTAATTTTTTAGTTACATAGTATTCCAGTACAATTTTATATTTAATGAAGAAAAAGAGAATACATAGAGATTCAATAAGTGTAATAATATCTACAATTTTGTACATTAAAGAAAAAACCCCTTAATATATTACTCTTTTGGTATAATGGTTCTTCATAGAGTTCATGCATTTCATAAATTCATATATAACACAAAAAAATGTAATAAATTATGACATATTTAGTCAATAATGATATATATATATATTGATCTCTTCAATGATTTAAAAAACACATTATAATTAATTAAATACACTATCAAATAATGCATAAATATAATAAATAAAAGTCTATTTTGAATAAATACACATTAAATATTAATATGAGATCCCATATCGTAATACCATAATGCATGGTGATTTTTAACCCATATCATACAATATAATGTGGGTTTTTTGTATTTTATCTTTTTATATCACAGTTGAAAAAAATCCATAATTTTTTTTCACATTTAAGAAAAATATTGTGAAATCATATCCAAAATCATTTTTTGATGAAAATATCTTATATAGCCTTTAAATTTGGTTAAAAAATTTATACTAAAATAAATTATTTTCTCACATAATTATTTTAACATTAATGGAATTTTAATCATAAAAAATGGTTATTAATTGATAATTTAAAACCATAATCAAACATTGACCTACAAAAAAATAATTACAACTAAAACAATAAAGTAAACTAGTGTAATACTTATCAAAAAAAATGTATCTTCATAAGTGTTTTTTTATTAGATTTTTCTCCATATATTATATGTGTACTCATATATTTATATTGTATAATAAATTTAGTAGAACCATAATAGATGGAACATGTCAGTCTCATATATGTTATTTTATATACTATCAATTTTCTAAAAATGATAGACCATTTTAGATGAATGCATTTTATGTTATTCATCTATGTAGATGAACTCATAACATTTTAATCAACTAATCAATGAAATTAGTTTCCTAACTCTAATTAAAATAATGGAATAGAAGTCATACATATTGTATAGGATGAAAAATACCATATTGGTTATGAAACAATACTGCATGATGCGTAATATACACAACCAACCCATGATTATCTCAACTTTAAGGATGATATGTGGAATTAATTTATGTATAAATGTTACCATGTATGGTACCTTGTTAACCTAATATAATGGAAATTAATATAAACTATACACCCTTAATAATATCAGTGATATTATGTTTAGTATTCCATGTGATATTATTTATTGGATCCTTATATATAAGAAAAAAACTTATATATCCTAAGTGAACTATAAATATCTACATGATCTATTACACATGATAATATTAAAATATTTCAACTACTCAGGCCCTTCCATGAAAACAATTGATTTGTGATAAATAAGGTTTTTTCTATAACTAGTTATTTATCAATGAACTATTATTAAAAATTATAGAAATCATGGATAAATGATACAATGTAAATTTACTTTATCTATAAAACCCTAAATTAATTTTATATTAAAAATATTTAAATCATATGAATTAGATATTATATTTATATAAAATTAAAATTAAATAAATTAGTTCAATCCCTTAAAATATATAATTTCCAAGTATTTTACATTCTTGTCATGATTTTTTGAGATAAGGGTTTTGTCAATGGATCTTTCATATTATACTATGTGGCATATTAAAAAATATGAACATAATCCAATCAATGACTTATGTAATGAGATGGTTTTTATAAATAATTTTCCTTGTAATATGGGTGGAGCAGGATTCCATAGATTGAACAATAACAATATTTTGGACATAATAAATCTATATTGGTTATGATATTCAACGAAAAAATATTATTTTTGAAATAAACTTCATCATATAAACAACAGACTTCATAGTATTGAATGTATAAATATACTCATTGATAGGACTACTATTTTTTTATACTCTTACAACAAAATAACCCCCCTTTGATGTAGAAAAAATATCCAAATTTATATCTAGAATCAACTGTATAAATTTAGAATTTCAAATAAGTGTAACTTTTTATGATGATATCATTATCACATCCGAAGACCAATAATACATCATTATACCTTATCAAGTATATAATGAAATTATTAACAATGATTCAATGATGTTATCTGGTATATGACTGGCATTGATGAGTTATACTAAAAGAATAAGACACATCAAGATGATTATATACCATGTCTGAAATGATGGATTCAATTACATAGGCATACGAATTCTAATTCATTTGATCCCATTATATATAAGTACTAGGACTCCTATTTTTCACATGACTAACTCAATGAAATTTTGGTAAATACCCCTTTTGTATTTCTTTATGCTAATCAATTGAAATTTACTAATATATTTATTTTTAATCAAACCAAGAAATATTTTAGATCAATTTTTAAAAATTTTAAAAACTATAATGTAATCCATTTAACTTAAGTATTTTATTTATAAGAATTATTGTAACAAATACTTTTAGAAAATTTAAAGTAGGGTATTTATTTCTAGAAACTAGTTTTTTATCCACATATTACACCATAAATATGATGTTCTCCCACTAACCTAGTGATATAGAAAATATTCGTATATATATTTTTAATGCAACTGAACTCTTTGATAGTATAAAAATAAGTATTCCAACTCTAAGATACTTATTTTAATCAAAAAATAGAGTATTTAAACTTAAATACTTTAAGAAAAAAATTTTGATCACTAAATCCATAATGTTGTATCTTGTAAACATCCTTGAAAAGATTTATATTAAGGAAATTTATTTCTTTATCGATTTGGTAGATCTCATAATCATAAAAAGATGATATGATATGAAAAATATGAATGTACATTATCATCACTATTGATGATAACATTTCTTCATAATTAATACCATGAAATTACTAGAATTTTTTCCCATCATTAATTCCTCAGAGATAGATACTTTACCATCCATGTTAGTTTTTTTGAAAAAACACACAAATACCATATGGGTATTACCCCTTCATGTGGATCAAACAAGATCCAAACTTGATTAGGGTATATAGAGTCCATTTCAAATTTCATAGGCTAAATTGGTTTTTGTAAAAATTAGATCCCTTAATATATTATTGATATATAGTTAGTCCATCCAAAATGAACTCAAATTTATCTTTTCCCCCAAGAAATCCATAACACCTAAGATATTGATAATTATTATTATAATATCTAGGTTATCATGATACCTAAGTCAATTATTCTTTCATAACATATTATAAAACTATTTTATATTCCATATCGTGAGGTATTCATGCTCTTTGGTCATGAACATTACTATTTTGAAATTTATTCTTATTTACTATTCAATCAATATATTTATGAACAAGGAATACAATATGTTTATCCACTAACACTTTTTGTTCAAATGAGCTATAAAAGTAATACCTTATCATTTCTTGGGAATGTTTAATAAATATAAATAATTATATTTATGACTATTATTATTTAAAACATAATTTTCTACTTATTCATTATAGCCCAAAATCCTCATATAATACATGTTATTACATTTCCCATTTTATATCAAATGTTTTTTCTATATTTCCATATAATGTAGTTAAGTAGAAAAAAAATTCATTAGAGAACAACCCCAAATGGAAATTAGTTTGCTATTCCAACTCAAAAGCAATCAACCATTTTCTAATATGGTATAGTTTATTTTTTAGATACATAATTACTATGTTATAAACCTAGATAATTAAGTTGTTAAACAATTTAATAATCTATGAGATGATCAATAAACTCTGGGAATAAATATTAATGACCTCAATCTGAATAAAGTATCTTAATAATTTTTTCAAGTGAAAATTAAATCAAATTCTTGAAAATTGTGAACATTTAAAAAGTACCAAACTTGTAACTCATAAAAAACACATAACCATACTATCTAAAATCGTCAATAAATGTTACAAAGTACATATATCCTACAAGACCTGAGATTTAACTAAGGTAATACGACTATTATTTATTGATGTTTCAAATAAAATGCATAAAGTATTTTCAGAGTAATATAGTTATTAATTATGAAAAATTTATAATAAAAAATTAAAACTAATTACACAATTATGTGTTAGAATAATAAATAGACTTACTAAAAGAAGCGATTTTGAATTTTTAACCCTAAATATATAATTTTGAAATACAATTGTTTTTTAATAATTAAATTTAACACACATATATATAGAAATATTTTAAGAAAAATATATTTAACTTTATAATAATCATGGAGAAATTATCTAATAGTGAATTTTTGGATTTTTATGAAGAAGTTGATTTTTATTTAATAGTAAAAATTAAATTTCTATGAATACCATGATTTTTTATATTATTAAGATGTAAACATTGAATAAAAATTTAGGAAATAATTTTTTTTAAAAAAATGTATTTATGGAGTAAAATTATTATTTGATAAATATTATGTTGAATTTATAATCATATATTTGACATTTGGAAGCTAAATTTAATTTTATCAGAATAAAAGTTGTTTTCTGTTTCTTTTCACATACTGAATTAGTTGGAAGGTTACAAACATGTTTTTATATTGATGTAAATTTCATATATCCTTACTTTATTGAATAATTATCAATAAAATTTGGTTTTAATAAATTCCACACATTAGTAGCTGGATTAAATAACTACATAATCTTTATTTCCACATAAAAATACCCCTATATCATGTATAAATATCCAACCATTCTCCCATTACTATCCACTATAAATAAATTTAGTACTAATTCTATCTCATTTTACCTATCAAGAGTCTCTAAAAGTTGTTTCTAAGGTTCTATGTTGTGCCTTTCAATCATTAAAAATCTAATTTCCAAACCGTTATTTTTTCAATGCTTCTATTTCATTTCATTTTCAATGAGAAATGTTACTATACTTAATTTTTATAAATTCATTATTAAATTATCAATGAAAAATATCATTTTTTATATCATTATAAATCCTTTATAATTATTTGTAATGATCAAACAATCTCACAACACTAACATATCATAAAAGTTTACAGATGTAAAGAGTGTGTGGTTCCCAAAAATAACATCCATGTATGGATGTAACAAAGTTGAGGAATGATATAACTTAGACACACCCATGGGTAATGACCTTCAAAATTTTTGGTTTGGTATTAATTATACCATCAATCAATGCAGAAATACTGGGCCAAAGTATACACCTAGTTTGATACTCCCAGAAGATATCATTTGGATTATTCACGAGCTCTTTATAAACCATAATGAAATATTTTCTCCTATTTATGACCATACAAAATGAAATTAATTTTCACCAATCCCTTGTAATAATTTCTATTTTAAGGGTACTTTACATTACATAGTCAATATACCATTTTTTTGGTTGTTTATGAAATATTCATCTATATAACCGTATTATTATATTGAATTGGTTAGTATTGATATTCCATCAATAAATTATTTATATATAGAAAATAATTGATTACTTATAAATGAAAATGCATAAGGTTCATTAAGGAACCTTACTATATATATAATTATTCATTCGCTTCATATGTTTTATGCATTGGACTTATTATGTGATGGGGGTGGGGGGTGTAGAATTATACAACACCTCAATGCATCAATAGGTCACATAAGACAAACTAATTGTGTATTTGATATAATCCTTTACCATTTATATATTATGACATGGTATGGGGCCTTTAATGTATTGTTATGGTGTCCAATATTATGAATTCCAACATTATGAGATTATTTATTCTTATCCATGCGTTTATTTAGTGTTCGGTAATCCATGAAAAATTTATTTTCAAAGAATTTATTCATTCATTACATAATATAAATTCCATGCCTATGTATGATATATTATACTATTATATACCCCTTGATGAACATCTAATATAACACATTTTTATTTTTTACCATTTACCTAGGAAAAATATAGGATTTCTATTTGTGGTGTAAGGATTTAAACAGATAAATAATTAAGTTTTACTTTTTTCATAAGATGTATGTTCATCTTTTGATTCAATGTAATGTTCAATTATGTTTCTTGATTCCAAATAATACTCAATTATTTAATCACATGATATATTTATTTCTTACAAAATTTAAAAATTAGCCACTAAATCTTGGATACCGTACTCAAGGAATTACATTTGGTATCAAATTCGGGTATAATAGAAACCGTAGAAACTACATTTAAGAAAAAAAATATTTATAAAAAATAACCCTATATTAACCCTTAAGATATTCTATAAAATTTTAATGATTTTATCCCATGACTTTATAAAAAAATCATTTGAATTATTTATAATTCATTTTTTATTCATGTAATAATTACATTTATTCTATTTTTTAGAAATGGTACCTAATACAAGGAACAAAAATATTGTGAATACCTAAAATTAATTTTATAATTTCCCAATAGGGAATTTAAATGAGGTTGTTGTTATTGAAAATCATATTGTAAAAATATTAGGTCAGTTGAATTTTATTATAATGGATAAACATGGTTATTTGGATCAACATGTTTCTCCAAAACCTTTTGTAACAATGTTAGACTTCTTCATGAGGAATAAAACTCTCTCCCTCAATAGAAACAAACAACCATTAGAAACTAAAAAATGGATAAAATACCTATATAAGGTATTAATTAATTTTGGATATAGTAAATGGGAGAAGGTTTCAATTGCAATATATTATATAAAAAGAGATATATATCAATAGTGGCATTTGATTCAAAACATCATGAAGGTAAATGTGATAGATTATTTGAAATGGATGTATTTTAAGGTGTTATTCATTAAGAAGTAATTTACTTGTGAGAAACAAGATGACATGGAAATAAAATTCTTGAATTTAAGACAAAAAGTATGAATAAGGTATTGTTAAGTATAAGGATAACATTACAAGGATAGAAATACATGTTGCAAACTACGAACATATTTCATAATAAAAAAATGATTACTTTTTTATGGGTTGAATCCAAGTATTCTATGGTTATTTGAGACTCAAAATTTTTAATTAAATGATGTGATAATGAATAGTTCCATTGAAAATGAGAAAGATTTATCCAAGTCTATTACCTTAAAAAATATGTAAAAGAAGAAGAGGGAGGCTAATAATCACGTTAAAAAGAATTTAGAAAAGGGGAATAAGAGAAATATTTAATTTTATAGATGAGATAAATATAGTAATAACCAAATTATATATTTATAAAATAAAATTTGAGTTTTCTAAAAGTGTGAATATAAGTATTATCAATCTCAGAAGTTAATGGTAGATAAATAAATAAAAATGTCAAATTGTTCAACTTCAAGGTGGTAAGACACTATTTAAATTAATAACCCATGAGTCATGGGATCCTACACTAGAAAACAGCAAGGGAGAAAGGCCATACCTATAAAATCACAAAAAAATAATTTAAGGATCGAAATGATGTTATTGTAAGTAATTTGATTATAAATTCAAAGTTAGATAATGCATTATTTGATTCTATATATACAAACTCTTTTATATCTTTAAACATTCATAACAACATTGAATCATCCTCTAATGTAATAAGTAAGGAGTTTTCAATTAAAACTACTTACAAAAATCTTATAACATTGAATGTATAATTGCCAGTCTTAATTAAAATTCATTAAGAATCCTTAACTTAAAAACCTAGTTTTAACACTAATGGTTGACTTTGATATAATCCTTGAGATGGATTGTTTCTTGAAATATAATGAAAATATTATTTTTAGGGGGAGATAAAATATCTAAATCTTTAGAGGAGAGCGTTATTTTACCGAGTCTTGTTCAGAATCATATAAAATGGATCATTTTAATGAATTTATAAGAGAAGATGAATCAATTAAGTAATATCATATCCTTAGAATAGAGGATGTATATATTTTGGGGTATTATGTTGATATATTCCCCAAATAATTACATAGATATTCACATAATCATGGAGTAGAATTATAAATTGATCATATCCTTAATTTTATGTCCATATCTAAACCCCCTAATAGAATGGATCTAGTGGATTAGTGGAATTAAAGTAGAAATTAAAATATTTGTGTGAAAATGGATTCATTATCCCTAGTGTTTCACCAAAGGAATAACCTATCTTATTCTCAAAAAAGAAGTATGGGTCTATGAGGTTGTGCATCAATTATAGAGAAATCAATTCCACTAATATAAAGAACAAGTATAATTTACCTATCATTGATTATCTATTTGGTCAAACTCAAGTGGATCAATAGTTCTCAAATATAAATATCTATTCTAGTTATCATCAATTAAAACTCAAGAGGTATGATATAATAAAAAATCTTTTTACACAAGGTACGTGCATTGAGGATCCACAACAATACCTTTTTGTTTAGAAAATACACCATATTTTTTTATAGATCTAATGAGTAAAGTGTTCAAGGAATATCATGATAATTTGATTTAGATTTTATTGATAAAATAAAATATAACCTTAGATATATTAAGCCTATAAATACTATTTATGGGTTTTCATTGATATTTTAATGGGGAATAATCTATAATGGAAATTATGTAAGTGTAAATTTTGGTTTCAAAATTTTTATTTTATTTTCCATATTGTCTACATATAGAATATTTTTCAAACCTACAAATACAGAGGTGGTTAAAAATATGATACACCATCTAATATAACTGCGGTATGTCGTTTCCTTAGTTCAGCTAGTTATTATTTATGATTTTTCTGAAAATGTTACTCGATTAGCTATTTATTCAACCAAGTTGACATGTAAATGGGTCAAATCTACATGTTAAAAGGAATGTGATAAATATTTTTTGATCTAGATAAGTGATTTATTTATGAAAAAGTATTTAAATTACCATAATGAAATTATAGATTTGTTATATATAGAGATTAATTAATTAATTGATTGGGGTGTTCCCTTATGAAGAATGACAGAGTAGCTTCTTGTGAATCAAGGAAATTAAAGACCCATGAGAAAACAATCCGACTCATTATATTGACCTAAGAGCTATAATATTTCTATTGATTGAATGAATGAACAATATTTATTGGGGGATATGTGATATATATACTAATATGAAAAGTTTTATGTATATATTAACATAGAAGGAGATCAATATGAGATAGTGTATATGGATTTAACTACCTAATGACTATTTCATTACAATATAGTAACATCCTTGAAAGGAAATAAAGGTGAAAGATTCGTTGAGTTGGAAGGATCATGGAGTTATATCTATGGGGAGTAAGGAAAAATATCAAATATTAAGGGGTTTATTAATGTTTTATATGGAAATAATTAAGGATGGATAAACATCATTAATTTTTTAAGGAATTGAGAAACCAAATTTACGAGAGAAAATAAATAAGTCTTAATAATATTAAAATGGTGTGAAAATAATATTAAAACCATTAAATATTGGAGATTTATATAATTAATCCATTTATATGGCTTGTTAAATTTTAAAAGGAGGATATGAATAGTATCAACACCTGGGATGAAGAGGAAATCACTGGATGAATCTCATAGATCAAATTTCTATATTCACCTTTGTAGTACTAAGATATATAGAAATATAAGGGAGTAAATATGGTGGGAAAATATGAATTTATAAATTAATAACTTTTTTTAGGATTCTTGATATGCCAACAAGTTTAGGTAGAGATACAAGTTTAAAAGTGTGTGATGGAACCTCTCCGTATAATAATGTGGAAGTGGGAAGATATCAAAATGAAATTTGTTACTATATTTCCTAAAATATCTAAGAGGAGTGATTTTATATGGGTCATTTTGGATCGTCATATAGATTCTATATGATTCCTATCATTAAGAGATGATCTACCACTTTAATTTCTTGCATGAATCTATATCGATGAAATTTTATGAATTTGTAGAGAACTTTTGAAAATTGTACTTCATCATGATACTTGATTCAAAAAGGAAATTTAGAGAATTATTTATAAGTCTCTCAACATCGAGGTAAATCGATGCACCTACTATCATATACAAACTGATAGACATTTTAACGGGCTGTCCAAATCATGGATTATATGTTGAAGTCATGGTCACTTGACGTCCAATGAATATGGGACTAGTAACTACATATAGTGGAATACATATACAATAATATATTCCATACAAGTATAAAAATTCCACCTTATGAGGCCTTGTGTGGGAAAAGATAGTGTACTCCAACATGTTGGGGTGATGTTTGTGAAAGGTGGAAAATTGGTCTAGAACTCATTGAGGAAACAATAGAGAAGGTTTAGGCTATCATATAATCACATAAAGATGGTTTAATTTAGGAAATATTATATATTGATAATCAATAGTACTTGGAATTATATGTAGGAAATCATGTATTCTTGAATGTTTCCCCATGGATGGGAGTTATAAGGTTTGGAAATAATATAAATCTAAGTATGATTTATATTGGGCCTTTGATATTTTGGATAGAATTGGAGATATAGATTATCACATGAATTTTAAACTCAACCGATTTAAAGTGAACCATGTCTTCTATGTATCGATGTTAAGGAATTAAATTATATACCCAACACACACACTCACTATCAATTAAAAATAGGTCAAACCTAACTTGTCCTATAATGAAAAACCTATCCAAATTCATAACAGTAGATAGAAAGTGTTACATAAATAGAAAACCAAACGAATGAAAGTTATTTGAAGGAATCACATGTTAGAGGATGTATCATGGGATCCTAAAGATGCAATATGGAAAATTTATCCTAATCTATTTATGATTTTATGTACACCACAAAATTCAAGGACAAAATTCGTTAAGGGATGAGAATGTAAGACTCAAGATTAAAATAAGCTAATGTGACCATTATTTATTCAAGTTTATAATAAAATACAAAAAATAATTTATATTGTGAAATAATATTTAATTATTCAAATTTTATATTATTTTATGAATATTAGTTGAAAACATATGTCTTTGAATAATATATTTATTTACAAGAAAACTATTTTTCAAATTTATGGTGATAATTATGTAATTTTGAAAAACATAAGTGTTTTCAATAGTTAAATTTCACATATATAGATAATTGTTTTCATAAAAAATAAATGTAATTTAGAATCAGTACATCTAAATTAACTAATGGTGAATCTTTGGGATTTTTCTAAAGAAGGTTATTTTTTGTTGAATCGTAAAAATTATAGTTTTTATGAATACCATGATTTTTTGACATAAGTATGATGTAATATTGTCATAAAAATTTATAAAACCTTTTTTCCACAAAAAAAATCATTTGAGGAGTAAAATATTAAATTTTAAAAAATTATGTTGCTTTTTGAGACAACTATTTTTTATTTTGGAATATAAATTACATTTTATCCCAATAAAACCAATTTTTTATTCTTTATATTTATTAGAGTGTTTGGAAGGTGAAATAATATTTGAGATTTATTTAAATCTAAAATAATCCTCCTTTTATAATAATAATCTAAAATATTCGATTGGAATAAATTCCTCTAAAAGTAGTTTTCTTAAATAAAAATATATTAAATATTTTAACACAAAAATACCTTCCTCCACAAGTATATTTACCCATAAATTCCCCCACTACACTACACTCTAAAGCCATTGAGGATTAATTAAATATAATTTTTCCTATTAGGATCATCTATACAGATTTTAAATTTTTATAATGTGGTACTATCAAGATTTAAGAATCCACATGGAAAAGTAAGGGTTCTTTACAACTTACATACCTTTATTTTATAATCCTTCATTTTCCTTTCCCTTTCAATAAGAAATTTTATTACTCTTCCATGTTATAAATTCATAATCATGTTATCAATGATAGATCCCCATTCTATATCATTATATTTCCTTTATAATATTTTATAATTCTCTAACATTCCATTATCCATTATACATCCTAAGATTTTGGTTGTGTAATGACTGTGTGATTTCCTAGCTATGAAATATATGTCTAGATAAAAATTAGTAGGTGTAGGATCCTGCCCAAATAAACCTATGGGTAATAATAATGAAAAGTTTTGTTCTACCATAACTTGAATTTAGTTTTGAAACTCACTTGATATATTTGTTGGGAAGATTCATGAGATTTTTAAAACCATAATGAAGGATTATTTCCTATTGACATCTCTATAACATGAAATTAGTCTTCACTACTACCTTTTGATCATTCCTATAACATGGGTACTTTCCTTTACATATATAATATCATTTTATTTTTATTTTTAATGTCTTATATTCACCTATATATCCTTATTTTTCAATAAAATGTTGAAATATTGGTTTTCATCAAATCAATTACTTATATATAGAAAACTATTGATTTCTTAACCATGTCTACGTTTATGGTTACATAAGGAAAATTACGATATGTATTTATTTATAATTATTTTTATATAATGGGTGTATTGGACTTATTATGTTATCTTTAGTTCCCAAAATTATACTTCCCCTCAATGTATCGATAAGTCTTGTGAGAAAAAATAGTTGCTTATTTGGTATAATACTTAGCTGTTTATATATGATGTCTTGGGATGCGGTCTTGATAGTAAGTTTATGTTTTCTGAAATTATGAATTCCATCACTATGAGTTTAGTTATTCTTCTCCATGAATTTATTTATTTTTAATAAATATGTTGATATATTATTTATTATGGAATTTATTGTTTCCTCATATATTATTGATCCCATTTTTACTTATGATAGCTTCTGATATATTCTACCCATTACCGAGCCTCTCATCAAGCCCATTTACCATTTTTTACCATTTCATTAGGAAACAAAGAGGATTAAAACAAGTGAAATATGTATTTTCAATGTTCTCTAATAATGTTTTTATGTTTTAATAGGATGTATCTTGAGTTTTCAATTCAACGTAATGTATAATTATGTACTCTGTTTCTTGAGACTACTAAACTGTTGGATCTGGTGGTCTATTGTTTTTATAAAAATATAATAAATCAACCAATAACTCTAGTTTACTAGAGTTAGGGTTTAAAATAACTAACACTAGATTATATACCCATTATCCCATATATATCAGTATTTATTAACTCTAATATCACAGAATTCACATCCCTTTTTCCACAAAATGTTTTTTTGGTCATTTTTTCTGAATAATAATTTATCAAGGTATCAATTTATTCATAATCAAATTATTTCATTTGAGAGAATTGTTTTTTGGATATAATAATTACTAATAGGGGTTGGGGTGAATCAGTGTAGAGAGATTTAAACCAATTATGACTTTTTATCTCTTTACCTCTTAGAACCATTTGGATTCTTGACTCTCCTATTCTTATTCCTTATTATATGAAAGTTTATAAAAGTAATTAATATATGGAACATGATATTTTTACATGTTTCACTACCCAGTAAGAGTATATTGTCTATTCTAGGTATGGTTATGGATAATACATGGATTATCCACTATAAATAGATACATGTTATAGCGGTTTGGCTATAAAAAACTCCTTATCCTATGTGTGGGTACATACACATTTATACGGGTGATAAAAATAATCTTGAATCACTAGACTATTGATGAACTCATACAACTTGTAGCTACCCCATTATTTTTTATAATTCCTACAGAGAAATTCTCAAACTTATTTATTTTGATACTTTGAATAACCAAGAAATCCTTTCACTAGTTGATACTTCTAATGAATGTTGTTGTGATACTTTTTTCTTGTCTTTATTAGTATTCACTTGTTACTTACATAGTTGCAGGAAAGAAAATTTCTATAGTTTTCTTCCTTCTTCTAGAACCTAATAATTTGATCCTCATTTTGATACTATATGAATGATCATATTCATTTGATTATGATCATTTAGTGATGGTTCTCCTAGAGATAGTTTTTCCATTCCTTTATTATACTTCTTGTTAATCCGATGGACAATTGATTGGAAAAAAATATTTGGCATATATCCAATCCCTTCTTATTCTCTTTCTTTATTACTTATTTGTTAGGTTCTGACAATCCAACTAATATCTTATATTCCTTATGGTACATTCTCCCTCACCCTACTTGTCCAATCACAAATTGATAAGGAAACCCCTTCTAGTATCTGGAAGATCAATTTTTCTTCTTCCTGATCTTTGATTACTTTCTCAGTCAGTGCTTATTCTCTATATAAGATCTTATGTTATGTATAATACCTATATGTCTGATCACTTCTTCCCTTCTTCATCCAGTTTTTGATTGCTCCTGTTGATGATTTCACTTCATCCTATACCCCATACTCTGTCCGATACCTATTCTATCAAAACATGAAACCAAATAAGACTTTCTCCCATGATTTGTGGCTGAAAATTTCACACATCACATCAATTATTTATCATAATGCAAAAACACAAAATTTGAGAAACCAATCTCTCAAAAAACAATATCATTTTATCACACCAGATCCCCTATATATAAGAATATTTCATCCATAAAAAAATGGAAATGAACACACTCAAATTTGGAAAAAAATACCAAATTTGAATCTTCCACTACATTCTTCCTTTATTTGAACATCTTTAAACATCCTAAAATATGAGATTCAACAAATATAAATAGTAAACTTCCTTATATTTTGGTATGAAATTTTTCTTTCATCTATTCTAAAATATCAGCTACAATCACAATCTTCCCTTAATGATTATTGAAAGGTTGAAAATCCAACTCAAAATTTATATAATTAATGAATTTACCAAAAATTCATATTGAAATTCTAACATTATAATCCTGTACAACTTATTAACACATATATTTTATGGTGGAACCTATTTTGGTGTTTTATCATCACTTTGTAGGGTCATGTTGAAATCTTTTTCAAGATAATTCTTCAGATCAATGACATTATTTAAAAATCATTTTCCATTACCATGGAATGGAAACCACATACTAACGAACATAAAATCTGAAAATTGTTCTAATTACCCTAGAAGAACTCATTTGGTAGAGGCACATCCATTATTATTCATTCAAAATGATATTTCGGATTTCACTAATTAGAAAATTCAGTCCAATGAATTATCAATCATATAAATCTATTTGATAACATCACATATAATCTCTTGTCTGATCTAGTAGATCAATAGCCTCATCAAAATTTAATTTATTATCTCTACATATTTCCACGAACTATTTCTAGTATAATTCTATCTTATCATTCAAAAAACATTATTAGACATACTTTCTTATTTAATTTACTATATATTATTCATACACTATTCTTTACACAATGTTTTTCCATTAGACTTCATACATAATAAATTTTTTTTACGACTTATGAATTATGTTCACTTACTCATCAACTTCATGTTAAAGAAATCACTCTTTCTTTAATAAATTAAAACATCATTAAAAAATTTCTTCATTCATTTCATCTGTTTTTCTTAACTTCACTTCTTTAGCCTTCTATTAGCCCATCTGCTGGACTTCATACATCACTTCATTGAATTTAATGAAGCACATAACAATGGTTGGGAACTATATTTCCTCTTAGTTCTACCACAAAATTAATATCTTCAGTAATTGAACATCACACAATTTCTCCTAAAGCTCCCATTTGAACGTAATCTTATTGAACCCTCTTTCATAAAATTTAATATTCTTATAAATTTAATCTGGAATCATTACCACAAAACATAGTTATATTTGATCAATGAAGAACACATAACATGATATAATCTTATATTGTTAATCTAATCACCATCTATCTAATGTAACCATGAATGTGATCAGTGAAAAATTTAGTTCCATTGGTCACATGATAGCCTCTATCTATTCACACCAATATTATATCATTGTGAATGGTCTTTAAGTGGTCTCCCAAACATTACACTATTTGATTTAATTTTACATATTTGTCTATCTGATGGACTATGATAGATTAATTTTGGAGTTTTTTTAATGGACACTTTGTATGAAGGTGATACCCAGACACCTTCTTTTGATGACCACATTCCAATCAACATTATCTGATTACCTTAGAATGATCAACTATGTCTTATAACCATGGTATGTTGGTCTCTATCCAATATTCACCACTAACTTATTTCATTCAGAATTTCAATATTCTTAAAGAAAATCCTTCAAGAAACATTAGTATTCTAATAAATAAATTCTTTTAAAAACATAATGAACATGCTTGATATGTTAAGATCATACCAAAAAATTAGATAAGTAAATTCAAATAGTTCATAGAGCATCCAGATTTCATGTAATTAATAATCTCCATCCCAACTAGAAGAGATAATACCATTTAGATGTTTCTTTAGATAACTAACATTATAACTTCCTATCTTATTTTTGGTTTCTTATTCTCTATAATTCTTCAATATATTGACATCAATGTAATCATTCTATTTCATTGAAAATCATTGAAAACTAATAACAACCATTTAAAACAAATACAACATACAGACAAAGTGATATATTTGTTATCCACATTTTTAGTTGTTGGAAGTGAATTTAAATTACTTTTCAAAATAAAATTTAAATATGTGAATCTTGATCTTCAACACCATTTCTTCTCAAACTTTCTCTCCCCATTACATTTCCAAAAATAAATTCATTTTACTTTCCACCCCTTATTTAAAATAAATATAAATTTCAAGGTAAAAATGTATTAATTAATTCTTAATAAATGATTCATCCATTATTTCAATCTATGTATATGTGATATATGATCAGTGTAGGAAACAATAGGATTTGATTTAGATAGAAAAGTTTTCATTTACAAACTGATCTTGATACCTCATGGAATGAGAACTCATAAAATTTCCTTCAAGTGTTTTCACTTTTATTCCATGATGAAGATAAAAATTTAGATATGAAACACATGTATGATAGATTAAACTAAAACTCTTTCACTCACTTCAATTAACATCTGAAAAACATTCATGTTTAATAAGAAGGATAAACAGCCTTAGACCATTTTCAAACATCCATTTTTATTAATTCACTCATTGATTTAATTTATCCCCCTTTGTGTTAATATTTTTATGTAGAATAAAATAATATGATAGATTAAGGAAACATATACCCTTTTGATGAGTTTCCTTATGATATTCATAATAATGAACCTCTTCAATATATATAATTTAGGATCTTTATGTTGTGAATGAAATAAAATGGTTTTTTCTAATGTGGATGTTTAGACTTGAATATTTCCATATCTTTAACAAGGATGATCCTTTCATAAAATTTCCATTTAACAATTATAGGAAACATTATAGGGTAGAAAATTCTTTATCTTGGTTATCTGTAGTTGGTATCCATTCCTCCAACTCAGGTTCTCCTCTTGAGTACATTATTTTCCTTCGATTAACTATTTTTAAATAATAATAACAATATATAAAATTATAAAGAATAAGGTGGATATTAATTTCTTCTTAATGTGGATAAAAATTTTGAGAAAAATTTGTCAACTAATTTTCTCTATTTCATCAACTATTCATTCATTTGAATCTAAACTTCAATACTGATTGGGGTTGTGAGGATCTTATCACTACTTTAATTTCTTTGTGTGTGAAATTTATCATCTAAATATATTTTAAATCACATGTATTTCCAGTCACAAATTTCAACTTATTTAAGAACTCTTATTGTTGTGGAGTTATTACATAAAAGTATTTAGGGGTGTGTTTATCGATGTTTCACATAAAAAATAGAAAATATTTACATTCAGGTGGAATATATTTTTTCCTTTATCACTCTCAGTTACATGTGATTCTTACGTTTTCCCCATATTCTTTAAATATTCTATTACAAATCTCGGATTTATTAAACATTAATTAATGATTTATTTAATAAGAATACACATAATTCAACCCATAAGATCGAGAAGTATAGTGTATTTGGTAATTAGGTATATATCATATGATCTTGAACATGCGATATAATAAAATTATTTAAAACATCCTTAACATGCTCTTATAAATCATCGTTCCTCTAAAAATATATGGGATAACCTGGGGATGTAGATAAGAATGGGAAAAACTACAAATCTCAGTGTAGGAATATAAAATAATTATAAAATGAAGAAAGTATTTAATGTTATAAAATATTAATTTAAATGGAAAATAAGTGTGTTGATGATCATAAGGATGAATAATAAGGAATGATATAGTATGGTAACATAATGACAACATGGGAATGTGGAAACAAATTTAAACATGAAATAATAAACATTGTTCAAGGATAACAATCAAGGTATTATAAAATGGTGAAGAAGTCCTCTGAAGCATTAGGTTCCCTCTATAATCCCTTGAATTATGTATCATGAGAATAAAAAATTACGTAATTGATTTTAGTTCTATATAATTCCATACACACCAATCACTTTCATATCCTTTACATGTATAAGTGTGCCACATATAGCATTCAACATAGGATCATATTTCATCACATTTAATTCGAGAATTAGAAAATTTAGTATATATAAAAGGAATTCCAAAATCAATGAATTATATGTATTTCTAAGTGAATAATCATGAGTGGAAATAGTGATGGTATTCAGAATACAAAAGTTTGGAATTGAAAAATCATAGGGAAGTTTTAGCAGTACAACAATAGTACATAGAGATTCATAAATGGATTAATGAGATATAATGGGGTCTCTCATCCTTTGTTAATAAAATAGGATGTTAGGTGGATGCAGAAAATCATATCCAAACATTAGTAATTGGATATTAAATTCATAAAATGGAGAATGTGATTGAACAAAGAGGAGAAGGAAAAGACTCCATATGAAATTTCTATATAGTAACTTCTTACAAAATGGTAGAAATGATCTATCATTGAAAGAACATAATCTCAAAATAACATTGTTTTTCTAAATGAATTATAATATAACCAATTGAAAGTATAAATAATAAACTCAAATAATGTTCTTTAATTGAAAATAAGAGATTAATTTCTCGTACTTTTGTTACGAACAATCACAGGACAATGTCAACAGCATTAAGGGCGTACATAAATGTTCATATAAAGTATTAATGGTATTTAAATGGGTCTATAATAACATTGAAATAAAAATATATTTATGGAAACCTATCCGAATAAGAAAAATTTCAAATTTAGAGGCACAATATAAAATAGGTTCTTGAATAAATAGAATAGAGGGAGATTCCTTAACTTGAGAGGGGATTAGAAAAGATTGTGAGGAGTATCTTAAGAGTTTAGGGGAACCTTAGGTATGAAAAGCCTTATATTTATTAAACATTAATATATGAATAATTACATAATATTATACTTAATACAACCCAGATTATAGATAAGTCTAATGTCTTTGGGAATTTAGTACATTACATAACAACTTAAAAGAGAAAAAACATAATCTTTATTGAAAACATCATTAATGCTCTCACTTAAATCTGCATGGGATAACATGAGGATACACACAAGAAAGGGGTGAGCTTTAAAGCCCAGTAATGGAATAAACATGGTAGAAAATGAAGAGAGCAATAAATGTTAGGAAATATGTATATTAATGGGGCATAAAAGGGATAAGAATCATAATCATGAATAATGAGGCATGATATAACATGATAACATAAAGGAAATATGGGAAATGTTGCAACAACTTAAAACATTGTATCAAAAATAAAGGTCAAAGATAACTTCCAAGACATTGTGATGGAAAATTATGATAAAGGAATCAGATTTACTACCTATCTCAATATAACGTCTCATGAGACTAAACATCACCCAATGCATTGGAGTGCTATATAATTTCAGGTGCACCCATCTCTTTCATTTCATTCTCATGCATATGTGTGCCATATAAGTCGTAAAAAATGAATTCATTCATCATAATATTTTATTTCATGATCACGGTGTGTAAAATACAAACACTTAAGTCCCCAATAAAAGATGTATAAGGGCATAAAGTTGAAGACCTTTGATATAAAATTGGTATGGGTATTCACAACACAATTGTTAGGTATGGAAAATCATGTGGGAATTTTGACAGAATTATAGGGGTTTATAAATGTTCATGGAAGGTATTGATGAGAGTTTAAGGGGTTTATCATCATTTAGGAATCATAGGGGTAGTAATAGTAATATGGAATATGATATCCCAATAATAGGAATTAGAGGAAAATGGCACAAGATAATTAAGATACATGAATAATGAAGAGAAAGGAAAGAACATATACTCTTATGTGGGTCTCCAAATGCTTGGGAGGATATTGTTGAGAGTTTTAGGGATCCTTGAGAGGACTCTAGAGAGGGGAGGGTAGATTAAAGACGTTTTCCAAGGTTTTTTAGTGAAGATAAGTGGGATCTAGGGTGGCTTTATATAGAAAATTACCGGGTATTTCCTTACCATTTTTCAAACATAGGTTTTTTAATCTATCTAATAATATAACCAAAACAAAAAACCATACCATCGAATTTTCACATTTGTTCCACCAAATGGGAATTTATTTCAATATTTTAGGAGGACAAGGTATGAAAATAAAAAAATAATACCCTTGATGATGTGGAAGTGAGTCATACTCTTAAAGAAATTATTTTTAAATCATAAAATATATTAACGGTTTTTGAGGACTCATAATGGCTTTATTAAATTTTGAAAATAACCATAAAATAACATATTATTAAATTTAAACAGTATATTTGGTCATGGATACCCTTTATAATATTTATTACATCACTTTGTGGTAATTATGAAGTCACAATAAACACCATATATTTATATGGTATTTTATTTTGACTAAACAATTTTATTATCTCAGAGAATTAGGATAAATTATCCATTGGATAATTTAAAAATTATGATTGTAAAAATAATATTAATTTAATAAAAATAAGTTTCTGAATATTTTTATTTTTTTCTTTGAAAATAACGATCGGTATTTGTTGAGAAATGATGGGTTTTTTGACAATAACAGTTTTTTAACCCTTATAAAAATTACATTTGACTTCATAAAATATTTATGATCATTTATATTTAATAAAAAATATTTAATAATAATATTTTATTAAAATAATATTTATTTCATAGATAGATTAGGTCATCAAAACGAACATATTAATTGAAATTGAAAACTTATTAAAATTACCATTTGTGTTTTATTGTATAAAAAACAAAAGCATTTGTAAAGTAATGATAAGAATAAATAATGAACATTATTCTATTAAAAATAAAATATACATATTCATATTATTATTATCTTGATAAAAATACCTTTAATACACCATAAAACACTATAAGGGTAAGGTGTGAGATGGTGAGACTTTCATGGGGTGGTTTAGCATACGTAGTTTCGGTCGTGATTTATATGATCTTGAAATTATCCCATAAATGGTTTTGATCATGATTATGTAGTTGGATACCAGCTTGGGATTGATCAAGGGAATGTCATAGTGTTTCTATCTTCCTTGGAAGCTCCAATAAATGTGTTTCATATGGTACGATCCTACTGGTTGAGCCCATCACATCTTTGTTTATGACAATTAGATTTATCAAAACCCTATATTTATACTAATCATAAGATTAGTGTTAAATTGATATATTATAACGGATAATGATATTTATCAGCCATTTAAATCTAATATAATATAATAAAACCAAACTAGTGTATGTGTTTTCTATAATAATATTATATAGTAAGACATTTAATTAAAATAATTGTGGAATTTTATTTATAACAATTTAGTTCATTATATTAATAGGAACCTAGATATGGGAGGAAAAATTAAGGACATGATTCAAGGTTTTTGAGTGAAGATGAATGGGAAATTGGGTTGTATTATATAGTAAAAGAGAGGGGAGTTTTTTTATTTCTCATATATTGGTTTTGGACTCTATATAATTAAATAAACAACACCCAAAACCATACCAGGATTTTTCACAATAGTTTTATAAAAATAAATGTTTTTGTATTATTTTATAAGTAAAATGTCCAAACTTATTAGAATATAACCCTTCGTGAGGTGGAAGTTAGTCATGTTAATAATGAATTGTTTTTAAAACATTAAAATATAATATAGGTTTTGGAAGATTCCCAATGGACATATAATCTTAATAAAATTACATAAAAACACATTATTTTAATGGGTAAAAATATATCTGGTCATGTATACCATTAATATCAATTATCACATCATATTTAGTTTATTATGATGTCATGATATACATTGTATATTTATACCTTATTTAACATTTACCCAAACATTCAACTCGCTCAAATAATTGTGAAAAAATCACAATTGGATAATTTTGACCTACTGATTCCAAAATTCTTGTTTTCAACCAAACTATTTCTATAAATATGTGAATTTTCACTTAGAAGATAAATATTTATTTAGAAATACTGATTTTTGACAATAAATGTGTTTGAACCCTTATAAAAATTACATTTGACATAATCAAAATTATATTCTCATTTATAATTAATAAAAATTAATCAATAGTGTTATTTTATTAAAATATAATTTTTTTTTAAAATTTCTGAATTCATCGAAATTAATTTTTTAATTGAAATTGCATATTACAATTTGAGTTTTGTTATATTAAATACTAATTTTAATCAAACCCATTACTTAATCCTTTATAAACTAAACCAATAAGGGAAAAATATAATAATTTTTTAATTAAAAATTAAATATTCATAATCATAATGTATGGTTTACCCTTTTTTCTTAATAAATTATTATTATTAAAATTTTACCCATAATTAACATATTTTACATTTACTACGTTAATAAATTTTAACTATATTTTCAATTCATGTTGTCCAAAAATTAAGTTGAACATATTATCTAATATTAAATATATGGAATCCATAAATTCAGATACTTGGAATAATTTTAATTAATTAAAACCTACATGTGTGATGAAAATTGGTTTTCCAAAAATTTCATTTTTTCATTATCGGGGTGATTTTACATTAACTTTATAATTATTGATATTCATTATAAGAATTTGTATTAATAATTATATAAATATATATAATATATAAAAAACATTTAAATAATTCTCCATTATGGTATATTATTAATATATTAACATGTTTCAACTTTGTTCTTTTAAAAATAGTTTTCAAAAAAATATGTTTTAAGCCTAAAAGTAAATTTATTATAAAATTTATTATCAATATGATTTACATGTAATTAATTAGATTAAATATAAATAAATGATAGTTTAATTAATTTTATTTAAAATATAAATAATATTGTTAATTTTAAATAATTTAATTTAATAAAAGAAATGACATTTTAAACAAATTGGTATTTATCACTATTCACTCAAAAAACAACATTTCTTGAAAATACCAAAATTTAACCATAATTTAATTTTGATATGATGATATAAAAAATGGAACTAATTTTATCAAATATATTTTCTATTTTTTAAATTCATTATTATATTTTTTGTTCATAAAAATAAATAAAAATCATTTTTGAAGAAAACATATTTTTGAAGAATAAAATGACATGACTAAAATTTGAGGGATTATTTATTAATAATTTATCAATTTCTTATATTTTTTAGGACATATATATTTATATATTACATAAATTAGGTAATCCTATTCATACTCTCAAATTTAATGGATAGGTTATAATGATCATATCTAAATAAAAATTGATTTTTTGGGTTTGGTGGTGTGTATCACATATGATATCAAACATAATTTTATCCTTAAAAAACATGGGGTGCTACATATTCTTTCCAAATTAATAACATAACTTCAAGAATGTTTTAAATGTGTTTGTATTTTATATATGGATTCATCTAAGTTCCATCATTCTAGTTAGTTCATTTAGATGTTGTACTTTTCATCACCTTATTGGATTTGAAATCTAAGGTCTTATAACATCTCTTATTTGAAATATTTTTGGGATTTTTTTGTTTAAAAAATTGTTTATATTACTCCCCAATGATTCTTCTTCCTTATAAACTAAATTATTTGGTCATTATTTCTTAACTTTTTTATATATGTGTTAATATGTACACATACCATTCTTGTAACCACTATTTTTTTCCAGCATCAAAGGTATTTTCAAATATTAGAAATATAATTAACGTATAAATATTAATCTTACAGTATGGATATTACATATTTGCATATGTATTTCCACACATTTTCATGAAATTACTTTGTTGATTAGTGTAACACCCCAAGGTTTTTCAAATAAATGCATCTACCTATTAAAAACAACTTTGCCTCTCCTATGTTTTGAATTTTGAAAAATGGTCATCTAGAGTTGTCATCTGTAAGTCATTTGGAGTCTGATATAAAAAACATGACTTATTTTGAATAGTAGAATACCATTATGAATATTACATAATGATAATATTTTATTTTCTTAAGGTAACAAGATAATGAGATCTTAATTAATATTCAATGTGATATAAAACTAATTATACCTTTAAGGTTGTTATTTCCTAATTAATTATGATTGTATTTAAAAATTAAAATAAAAATATATGGAAAATTAGTTTTTAATAATGGATTTCATTATTGAATTGTACACATCGAAAAATATTAGGGGTGAATTTTTGGGATTTTTCTAAAATTCTAGAATTTATTGATGAATAGTGAAATACATTAAAATACCGTATATACAAATTATTATTAAAATAAACAATTTATGACATCATAAGTGATGTAATGACACTTGGTTCTAAGACACATGCAATTATTACTATTAGGGGTCACAGGAAACAACACTATTTGAGGTCTTGAGGGAAATAATTAAATAATGAATTAAATATTCAAAATTCACTCCTCTTATCCACTATACTCCCCCACTCACTCTTCTATTCACTCGTATAAGCCTTGAAGTTCCTCATATATTGGCCCAATTACCCTTCCCTAGTAACTCCCCACATCCAAGAAGCTCCTGGTATTTCCAAAAGACAAAAAACCCTTCCCTTAAGGAGGTTCTCAAAGAGGTTATCTAAAGAGGTAAAGCACCTCCCTTTTTTATTTAGTTTCAATTCATTGTATCTTCTTTTGTTATAATTTACTAAACTCCTCTATCTAAATGACCATTATAGAATCCAGTATCATCTATATAATGGATTTATAACATGTGAATGGAATAATCATCATCAATATTCTTACTCTCTCCCTTTTGTTTTTTTAAACGAAATCAATGTCCATGAGGTTCCAATTTATATCCTTCATGAACAACAAAGTTTCATTCTTCAAATAATCTTTCAATACTGGTCATGAAACCATTTTTATGGTTGAACCAGACTATAATATAATTTTTATAACCTAATTTATATTCAATAACCAATAAACATACATATTATTAAATTGTATGACCAAACTAGTTCATAAGATTCAAAATACCCCTAAAATTATCTATGTGAATGTTATAAATATTTCATCTAAGGATTCATCCTATATCTATGTAATCAAATCATTGAAATAAACATTAATAGTTATGAATGTTCATCAATAATATTTAATTTCAATTCTTGATATTTACAACCATTCCATATGATATCCATTACTTAAAAACAAGTGAACCGATTATGAAAAAAAAGAAAACTAATACTCCGGAACAACGTAAATCAATATAATTACTTATCAATAAGGACATAAATGATCTAAATAAATTATGATAAAATAAATAAATGTCCAATAGGTTCTGAATTAAGTTATTAATAAGTATAATTTCATATTCCAAGAGCTTATGTTCTTGAGCAGAACACGTTCAGATTTTAGGTAAGAGGTTTTCCACCAGAACTTCCATTTTCATTCAGGTTACTCTTATTGTGTAAATACCCCAATAAAACGCATTTGTTTTATTATTTATTCCAAAATATTTATGTTTATGGGTTATATATATGATTACTAACCATAAAATTTCCTTATTTATGGATGGTTACACATTTTAAAATGAACTTGCAAAATTGTTTCCGAAATACAAGCCCAGTTCAAGGGAATTTATCAAATTCTTAACATTTATCAAAGGCACTATATTTTCTGTTTTTGGAAACCATTATGTTTATAAAATCAATAATTTTATTATGAAAATACTATATTAGTTAAATTATTGTTTTATATAATTATTTTCTCAAAAGAACCCTTCTTTTCAATATAAAAGAGTATTTATCTCAAGAAATATTTAATGATTTTATAAGATTATATTTGTCTGATTCAACACTATTATTAATTCCTATGTATTATTGGGTTTAATAATATATGAAGTCTTCTACAATATAAGATTTAATGGTTTATTACTAACTCTATTGTGGATGATATATCCTAAAACCATTCACCATATTATTCGGAATGGTCAGTGTTTATGTTTAATATTTAGGGAAAGTTAGTTACAATTCATATAATAGTTTCAATATGAATGTATATGTTGTTTAGGATTATACACACTCATATACGGAATTTACTGGACTTATTATGTGATGGGTGGGGCCCTCTATAGCCCCTCTATGCTTCAGTAGGTCCCATGAGACAAATAACGGTCTTGGCACAAGGCCTTAACAAAATGATTATTTATAGTCTTAACACGAGGCCTAGATGATATGGTTATGAAGTTTGGAATACGAACGTACCTAATTATGAAGCTAGTAATTTAAAGTTAATGTGGTTATTCGACTAGTATAATACCCATGATTACGATTTATTATGGAATTATTTCCTTAACTCATATTTCTGCGATATTATGTTTAACTTTATTTTTTTAAGGCATGTATTTTTTATTATTAACCATGTATTGTGTTTATGTTATCATCTGCTGTATTGATTTCTCTTAATAAGTGTTTGAGATCACCCCTTTATTTTTTTTTTCATTTTCTTAGTACATGAATATGTTTATTATGAATTATATGTATAAATAACCTAGGATTTTTGGATGTCACCTATGAAGATTCTATGTTGTATTTATTTTCAATTTGAAAATTTGGACTTCTGTATGTATCTTGTTTCCTATAATACTAAACTAATCATTCATTCAAGATTATTTTTCCTTGATTATATTCTAATGTAATCAAATAAGGTACTGTCTCCAGGAAATTTGGGTTGGGTCCTTACAGTTGGTATCAAAGGAACATTAGTAGAAAACATGGAAACTATATTTAAAAAATATATATTAGAGAAGAACCCATAAGATAGAATTTGAGGATAAATATACAAGAACGTACTGGTATTATGGAAAGGAATAGATTATGTGGAACATTCAACCAATACATCCCTGTCTAGATACGAGCAGGTAGAGGTGGCTCTGGTACATATGTTTCTAAGAGTGAAATCTCCGACAAGGAGTTTCGAGCTAGTCCTACGGTATCCTAGTACACGACAATAAGCCTTGAAGCACTCTTGGTTATGACACTCCTGGGGGATATGAGTAGGATAATTCATATTTTCTTTACAATCCATTATGAAGGATTTAAATGAAAATTCTTTCTCAAAGAAACCATTTTTTATTGCAGTATTAGACATGTATAGGATTTAAATTTATGATAAGTATTTTGTTAGGTTAATATTATACATTGTTATTCATATCATAATATAGTGTATGCTGTTATCTAGAAATGTCACATAGTGGAAGGAATGGAAACCACACAAATGCGCATGTCCCCTATAGGTATTTCCCTATGAATCAAGATAATGATGTTGGCACTGGTGCTGTAATGGGTGCTGAGAAACTTATAACTATACTGGGACAACATTCTAAGGTTATGAACAATTACCTTACCCGTTTGGAGCATCCAAATCCTCCACGTGGAAGAGTTATGTTAGATCAATTTATGCGACAACATCATCCATCATTCAATGGGACTATAAATCCATTCGTAGTTGAGTAGTGGATAAGTTCTCTAGAGAAGATATTTCTCACCTTGGGATGTAATGAAAGAGAGAAGGTCATCATGAATGTTTATCGTCTATCGGGAGATGCGGATCAACAATGGTCATTAATCAAAAACAGAAAGGATGAGGAAGAAATAGAATAGAAGGAATGGAGAGACTTCAAGGAAATATCTCTAGAGAAATAATTTCCCTATGTATAGTTAGAAGATTTGGAGGGAAAGTTATTGAATATGAGGTAGAAGGAAGAAGACAATGTTGCAATGTATGATGCCAACTTTACAAACATAGGAACGCAAGCAGTGGATTGCATATAAAATTCATGGAGAAAAATTGATTGGTTCTTTGGTGGTTTGTAACCATTCCTCTAAAGAGCTATAATCTCCTAGAATTTCTCATCACATGAATATATAGTTTTCTATGATATCACGATAGAAAAGTAATTCTCTAAGACCTATGAATTTAATGGAAAGCAAGAGAAGAATAGGGATGCTGAAAACTATGGAAAGGTAAATAATGAAACATAGTAAAAGGTAAGAGTTAAATTTTCACATTGTGACAATTATGGGAAGATACACCCTGGAACGTACCTGAAGGGAATAGAAGTCTATTACAAATGAGGAGAAAAAGACCACCTAACTCGGGATTGTAAGGGGAAGAAAGAAGCCACCAATGTTCAATGATATAATTTTTGGGAGATGGGACAATATGCTATTGATTGACCAAAGTGAAAAGGAAAAATGAAACAAAAAAGGCCAAGGGAGTAGGGAAAAGATTATGATATCACAACTGCTGATATTGAAGTTCCTAATGTTGTGGTGGCAGGTATTTTAATCATTTCCTAAAACTTATCCAATGCTTTATTTGATTCTTGATCATCGCATTCTTTCATATCTTCTCAGTTTTCCAAGAAAATTAGACATGTCAAGTTTGATTTAATAAAGGATTTTTCAGTCAAAACTCATAGAGGATGTATCATTGTAATAGAGGAATGTCGATCAGTCCCCCACATGTCACATAAAAAATCTTTAGTTTCTAACATTATCATCATACCAATTATCCACTATGATACAATTCTTGTAATGAATTGGATATCAAATTAATATGTAAAGATATATTTCAAAAATAAGGAAGTTTCAATTTTTGAGAATGTTGGAGAATCCCTAATATTTAGAGTAAAAACCTCACCATATGATTCTCATCTAGATCCACCCCCAATATCTCTACGGAATTAAATTATTAGGGAGGAAGGGAATGAAATAACTATGGGTGAGGAAAATAATGTTTAAATAGAATATGTACCTGTAGTATAAGAATATGTTGATGTCTTTCCAAAGGATTTACCTAGAAATCATCCATAGTGGGAAATATAGTTTTCCATTTACATAATTCCTAGTTCGAGGCCCATATCAAAGACCCCTTATAGAATGGACACGTTGGAGTTAGTGGAGCTAAAGAAACATCTATAGGAATTGAGTGATAAAGGATTTATTTTCCCTAGTGTTTCTCTGTGAGGATCCCCGATTCTTTTCATTAAGATGAACGATGGGTCTATGAGGTTATGTATTGATTACAAGGAATTAAATTCTATTAAAATTAATTATAAGTATCCTTTTCCATGCATTGATGATTTATTTGATCAACATAATGGAGCCCAATATTTTTCAAAGATTGATGTTCGATCTGGATATCATTAGTTGCTTGTGAGGATGGAAGGAATTTCAAAAATATCATTCTAAACTAGGTATAGTCATTAAGAGTTTACAGTAATGCCTTTTGGGCTAACTAATGCACAATATATTTTCATTGATCTAATGAATAATGTTTTAAAGGAGTACCTTCATGACTTTTTGGTGGTGTTTTTTGATGATTCGATGGTATACTATAAAAGCTATGAAGATCATGAAAATCACTTGCACACGATTCTGAAAACTCTGAGAAGAAAGGAATTATATGGAAAGTTTAGCAAGTGTGATTTTAGGCTCAAATCAGTTTCCTTTCTCGGCCACATTGTTTCTAAGGATGGAAAATATGTAGATCCTATGAAGGAAAAATCTATACTAGAATGGCCTACTCCCACAAACATAACTGAGGTACATACTTTTTTTGGTTTAGTAGGTTATTATCAGTGTTTCGTTCAGAACTTCACCCTTTTAGCCAACCCAAAGACCATGCTCACACAAAAAGGGGTTAAGTCTGTATGGATAGAGGAATGTGAAGAATTTTTTTGAATAATTGACGAGGAGGTTAGTGAATAATCCAATATTGACTCTACCATTAGGGAGTGATGGATTCGTGATCTTTATCAATGCATCAAAGAAAGGACTTGGCTCTTTCCTTATGCAAAATGACAGAGTGATTTTTCATTCATCTAGGTAGCTAAAAATTCCTGAACAAAACTACCCAACTCATGATCTTGAGTAAGCAGTGGTAATCTTCGCTCTGATGATTTGGATGCATTACCTCTATGGTAAAAAATGTGAGATATATATAGATCATAAGAGGTTGAAATATATCTTCTCATAGAAAGAACTAAACATGAGACAAAGGAGATGGATTTATCTTCTCAAGGATTATGATTGCACAACACACTAACACGAGGGGATGGAAAATAAGGTGGCAGACACATTGAGAAGAAATGACCACAAAATTCTAAACAAGATGAGTGTTGAAAGGTACCCTTTGTTCATTGATCTAGTAAAGATGGATATGGAAATTATCAAGGAAGTTAACACATCACAACATTTGAAAATTATTTCGAAACCTTCTTTTATATTAAGGATAAAAAGTTAACAAGCTGATGATGATGAGTTTCAAAAGAAAATTAATGCCGTAAATGAAGGGAAGCTGATTAACTTCATATATGAATGTGGAATTTTGAAATTTAGAAATATTATTTCTGTTCCTGCTATTTCTAAGATAAAAAGGGAACTATTGGATGATTCCCATAGCTCTAATTTCTCTATACACCCTGGTAGAACAAAGATGTATAGAGATCTGAAGGAACATTTTTGGTGGGAAAACATGAAGAGAGAGATTTCTGATTATGTATCGAGATGTTTAGTGTGTTAATAGGTGAAGGCTAGAGGACAACATCATGGGGGATTCATGCAACCCCTTCCTATTCCTATGTGTAAATGAGATGATATTATGATGGACTTTGTCATGGAGCTACTATAGACTCCATGAAAGAATGATGCGATATGGGTCATTGTTGAACGTCTTACAAAATAATCAAATTTTCATGCTATAAGAGAAGTTTTACCGCTTGAACATTTAACAAAACTATATATTAATGAAGTTATAAGACTTCATGGTATACCCTTATCTATTTTTTCTGATCTTGATCCCCATTTTACATCACGATTTTGGTAGAGTCTTCAAAAGGCCCTAGTTACTGATCTTTGTTTGAGCACTGCCTACCACCCACAAATTGATGGATAATCAGAACAGACTATTCAATCTTTGGAGGACATATTGAGGTCTTTTTCACTTGACTTTCAAGGTATATGGGATATGTATTTACCCCTCTTCGAGTTTTCCTATAACAATAGTTTCCATGTAATTTTTCAAATGGCACCATATGAAGCGTTATATGTAAAATGATTCCATACACCAACTTACTGGGATGATGTTGGTGAAAGAAAGCTCATAAGCCTAGAACATGTTGAGGAAACAATGAAAAAGGTGAAGATTATCCAAACCCATATCAAAACAGCTCAAAGTAGGAAAAAGAGCTATGCTGATAACTAAGGAAAAGACTTGGAATTCCAAGAAGGAGATTACATTTTCTTAAAGGTATCTCTATGGAAGGGTATTATATGATTCAGTAAGAAGGGAAAATAAATTCCCAGGTACATCAGGCCTTTTGAAATTCTAGATCCAATTGGAACTGTGTCATACTGTTTGGAAATGCCACCAAATCTCTCCAAGGTTCACAATGTGTTCCATGTGTCAATGTTAAGGAAATAAACCCCAGAACCACCACATGTACTCACCTATGAAGAAATAGAACTTGAGCCTGATATACCTTATTGTGAAGATCCAATCAACATCCTTGATACCCAAGAACAAGTGTTAAGAAATCGGACGACTCGTCTGGTGATGATACTTCGGAGGAACCAGAAGATGGGGGAAGCAACATGGGAGCCTGAGGTGCTTATATTGAAGACATACCCGAATCTTTTTAGGTAACATTTTGTGAATTTTGAGGAAGAATTTTTTTTAAGTTTGGTATAATGTAACACCCCATGGTTTTTCAAATAAATGATTTTAGACATTAAACACAACTTTTCCTCTTTGATGTTTTTAATTTTGAAAAAACGATCATCTAAAGTTGTGATCAGTAAGTCATTTAGAGTCTTATAGAACGAAATTTATTTTTTGTGAATAGTACCATAATCTTATGAATATAAATATGAAATTTATGAATATTAAATAATTATATTATTTTATTTTCTTAAGGTAATAAGATAATGAGATCTTAATTAAATTTTCAATGTAATATAAAACTAATTATACATTTAAGATTTTTATTTCTCAAATTAACTATGATTTTAATTAAAAATAAAATTTAAAATATTTATAAAATTAATTTTGAAAAATGGAGTTCATTTTTGAATTCTACACGTCGAAAAATGGTAGGGGGAACTTTTGGGATTTTTCTGAAATTATTGAATTTTTGATGAATAATGAAATACGGTAAAATACCATATATAAAAATTAATAGTAAAATACACTATTTATGACATCATAAGTGATGTAATTGCACTTGGTTAGAACTCACATGCACTTATTACTATTAGGGGTCACATGAACCAACAATATTGGTTGTCTAGAGGGAAATAATAAAATAATGAATTAAATATTTAAAATTCACTCTTCTCATCCACTATAAACCCCCCACCACTCCCTCTTATCTTCATTACTCTAAGTCTTGATTATCCTCCAATATCTTACAAATTACACCTCCCTAGTCACTCCCCACGTCCAAAAATCTCATAGTATTTCTAAAATACAAAAACCCCTTCCCTTAAGGAGGTTCTCAAAGAGGTTATCTCAAGAGGTGAGGCACCTTTCTTTTTTATTTAGTTTAGTTTCAATGTACCTTCTTTTGTTATCCTCTCCTCACCTCATCTCTATAAATTTACATGATATAATCCAATATCATCTATATAATGGGATTATAACATGTCAATTTAAGAACCATCATTAATAATATTACTCTCACCCTTTTATTTTTTTAAATGAAATCGACGTCCATGAGGTTCCAATTTATAACCTTCACGGACAAAGAAGTTTCATTATTCAAATTATCTTTCATTACTTGTCATGAAACCATTTTTATGGTTGAACCAGACAATAATATATGTATTATTACCTAATTAATATTCAATAACTAGTATACGCACATATTATTAAATCGAACAACCAAACTAGTTCCTAATAATCAAAATACCGCTAAAATAATCTAAGTGAAGGTCATAAATATTTCATCTAATAATTAAACCTATTTCCTTGTAAAAAATGATATAAATAAACATTAACAGTTTTGTATGATCATAATTAATATTTAATTTTAATTCAGGAGATTTACAACCATTCCATATGATCTCTATTACTTAAAAACAAGTGAACCGATTATGAAAATAATGAAAATAACACTCTAGAAGAACAAAAATCAATATAATAACTTATCAATAAGGACATGAATGAACTAAAAATAATTATTATAAACTAAATAAATGTATAATAGGTTATTAATTATGTTATTAATACGTATAATTTCATATTATTGGATGTTAAGTTAAAGAGTGGAACACGTTCTGATTTAAGGTAAAGGGTTTTCCACCCGAACATCCATTTTCATTTGGGTTACTCCTATTATGTAAATACCCCCAATAAAACTCTTATTTATTATTTTTTACCACTAAAAAATTTAGATTATGGGTTATATATATGTTCACTAACATGTTTATTTACTTCTTTAAATATAGTTACACATTTTAAAAGGAATTTATGAAATTATATCTGAAATACAAGATCGATTCAAGAGAATTTCTCAAATTCTTACATTTTTTCAAAGGCACTTGGTAATATGTTATTTGAAACCATTATGTTTATAAAATAACTCATTTTCTTATTAAATTTATATCTTACTTAACTTCAAGTTTTGTACAAATATTTTTAAAAAGGAACTCTTCTTTTCAAAATAAAAGAGTATTTATATCAAGAAATGCATAATGATTTTATAAGAGTACTTTTATCTGATTCAATAGTCTTGTTGATTCTTATTTACTGTTGGGTTTAATAATTTATGAAGTCAAATATAATATTATATTTAATGTTTTATGAATATCCTTATAGGGGATTATCCATCCAAAAACCATTCTCCATATTATTCGGAATGGTTAGTGTTTATGTTTAATGTTTGGGGAAAGTTAGTTACATTTCAAATGAAAGTTTCAATATGAATGTATATGCTGTTTATGTTTATCCCCACTCATATGAGTAAGTAATTGGACTTATTCTGTGATGGGCGGGTCCCTCTATATCCCCTCGATGCATCGGTAGGTCTCAAGAGAAAAACTATAGTATTGGCCCAAGGCCTTGCCAAAATGATTATTTATGGTCCTAGCACAAGGCCTAGACGATAAGGTTATGATGTCTGACATATGGACTTCCCTAATTATGAATCTAGTAATTGAAAGTTCATGTAGTTATTTGATGAGTAGAATACCCATGATTACTATTTATTATGATTTTTTTACTCAACTCATATTACGGTCATGTGATGTTCATGTTTATTTTTTTTGAAATCATTTGTTTTCAATTATTCATTAGATCTAGTGTTTATGTTTTCTTCCATTGTATTGCTTACTCTTACTGGACGTTTGAGATCTCCCATTTTTATTGTTTCATTTTCCTAGGACATGATTAAGTTTATTATGATTGACATGTAGAAATAAACTAGGAGTTATCGATTTTTTCTATGGAGTTTTTTATGTCGTATTTATTTTCAAGTTGTAAATTTGGAATTTTTTATGTTGTTTGTTTCTAGTAATACTAAAATACTCAGTCCTTTGGGATTATTATTACTTGTTTATATGACAATGTAATCAAATAAGTCACTGGCTCTAGGAAACTGGGGTCAGGTCCATACATTTAACATTTGTTGGATTATATCAACAATAAAATTCACAATGCTTGAATCTATTTCAACACCAACATTTATTTCTATATCGACAGTATATTGTTTTAATAATTCATTATAACATGTTTGGATCTTTAGTGGTAACCATCATCATTAATTTTCTTATCCACCAAAGTTATGTTTGTAGATTATGTCACACTATTCTTTAACCATACTTATGTAGATTTTGATTAAGAGCCTGATTTATTCATGAAAGTAGATATTGAGACATTATTTCAAGAAGGTATGGATGGAACATTTTTGTTCAATGATACTTGAGATTGATCATTGAATTAATTATTATTCTTCATATCACTTTATGGATGGATTTTAATCACATGTTACTAAAATTATAATTAGGAAGAATCTGAAACATTCTCCTTATTTAATGTAGTATAAGTATGCGGATTCTCAATATTAGAAAAATGAAATTATAATTATAGATATTTCATATTTATTTTTTTGAACTTTGATTATAGTCACTTTCTCTTCATGTAACCATATCATTCTTTCAACTTCATCTTCTAGAAACATATTTTTTTATAACATAGTGTCAAGTTAATTGATTTTTATGGATTTTTATTACAATTTAAAATACTTTTCATCAATAATATTTTCCAAATTTTATAAAATAGCATTAATCCTTTGTTTTAGAGTTTTATGGACTCCATATTTCCCCTAAAAAATTTGAACCATTGTGTATTTGAACTTTAACGAACTTATTACATGATCAAAGATTATTTATTTAAAGACTTCAACTAGTTTATAGAGGATAATGGATTTAAAAAAAATTCTTAGAAATAATTATCCATATTATTTTCTTCTTCTTATAACTGGGTGATCTCTTCTTGAAAAATTTGAAAAAATCCACAAACTAGAGAAAATATTTCTTTTGGAATGAAATGTAGAATGTATATAAATATACTAAATTATATTTATTGAGATGTTATAGATAGATAATCATACCCACTTATATTATGATATCTTCTTGAAGATAGTTTGAACAAAAATTTTCACAAACCTAAGGATCAATTTAGGTAATAATGTTTTCCTTCTTCTTGGAGGAAAATCAATCTGCCTATTATTTACATTCAATGATAGAAATATTTTTATTATTATCAAGGCGTAGAGAGACTAATACTCCCTCTTCCCTTTGTAAGAGGGATATTTTTTCAATTTTCATTTCTCTTTATTTATCCTAATAATCATAATCTTGGTTAAAAAATATTTATACATTGAGATAACCGAATCTTCAAAAAAGTATACTTCATTGTTAAAAAAATAATGGAACTCAAATATTAAAAATAGAATAACTTATATACAGAGAATACAATAGATCTGAACCAACCTTCTAATACCAATTAATAGAACCACTTTAAGAAATAATCAAAATTTAGGGGGTAGGAGAGGGTGAATCAGTGTCGTGAGCATTTATACAATTATAACATTTTTTCCCTTCACCTCTTATAACATTTAGTGTCTTGATTTTCCTATTCTATTTTCCTTATTGTATGAAAATAAATTAAAGAAAGTAAAAGATGGAACACAATATTTTTACAGGGTTCACTACTCAATAAGTTTATCTAGTACTTTCTGGGTATAGTGTTAATCAATACAATAATTATAAAATATAATTAGATACATGTTATTGTGGTTTAGATAAAATTAAATCTTTATCCTATGTGTGGGTCCCTTACACTTTAATAGGGGGTGTAACTAATTTTAAATCCCTAGACTAGTCTTGGCCTCATCCAACTTATATATTGTCACTAGTTTTTATTATACAATATATATAGATTGTCTACAAATTCTTTAGTTATATACTATTTAACACCAATAATTTCTTCTATTAGTTTAGAATTATAATGAATGTTGTAATGAGAATTTTTTTTCTATTCCTTCTTCTTCACATATTATTTTCAAAATTGTAGGAAATAAAAATTTTGTCATATTATTCCTTCATATAGAAGCTTTCCATACAATCCATATTTTGGTCTATTCAGTATGATATCATCCATCCAATTATTTTTATACACTAATAGTTCATCTAATGATAGTTCATACGCTGCCTTATTTTTCATTCTGTTTGTATGACCACTAATTTATTGGAAAAATAATTCCAATATTTTCCAATCCCTTATTCTTGTTCTCTTAAGTTAGTACCTACTCATCTAGAGATAACTCTATATCAGACTCCATCTTTTACAACTAGTATACTTTCCTCCACCTTGATCATTGAGTCACCAATTGACAGGAAAACTCTATCAGGTATCTTGATTATATCCTTCTATTCTTATTTATAACCTTGTACATGTTCATTAGATGCTTCTTCTCTATCTAGTACCATATGATCAGTTCAATACCAATATATTTGATCACTTCATACCATATTCACCGGTGCTTGATTACTCTAGGTGATGATTTCTATTCATCTAGGACCCTCTGCTGTGTTCGATACATCTTCTATCAAAAAATAATACCAAATAAGAATTTCTCAAATGCATCATGGCTAACACATTCTTACGACCACTAAATTATTTCATAAGAAATTTTGAGATAGAACTTCAAAAACCAATAGCTAAAATAATAACATCTTATTATTTCCCTAGCTCACCTTTAAATAGGTAAGGTTCAACCAAAACCATAGGGAAAATTATAAACTCAAATTTAAATATCCCACTTCCAAATTTGAATCTTCTTCTTGAATATTACATTATTTTTTCACCTTAAAAATTACTATAATTTAAGTGTCAAACAATATTCATATGAATCTTACTTATATCTTGGTGGTAATAATCTTATTCTACTCTCTTAAAATATCAATTACAATCACAATATTACCTTTATGATTTTATAAAAATTGAACATTGAGATCAACATCACAACAATTAAATACTTAATAAAAAATTCATAAAGATGAAAAAACACTATCCCCAGTATAAAGTTTTAAAAAATATTCTATCTAGAAAAACATTGTTCAATATTCCTTAATTACTGTATAGTAACGTCTCAAGATCTTTAAAAAGAAAAATATTCTTACCAATGAAATTCTTCACAAAACATTTTCTATTTCCTTATATTTGAAACCTCTAACATATTAATTTCATACGATACAACTTTTAGGGACACTATAATCTCTCGTTAGGTGGAAATAAAACGTTTATTGTTTATTTTAAATCATTAGTATCATGCTGATTCTTGGAAGCATTAGTTTTATGAATCATCACGCAAAGACAAATGTCTGATAAATTCGTATATAATCTTTAATCTGATTACAATGATCAAAATCCTCATCAAACTTTGAAAATTTATCTCCTAATACTCTTCCAAATACTCTTACCAATGTCCAAGACATTCTAGTCTGGTCCAAAGGCCAAAACCTAATGCATTAAAGAGGATGTCAAAGAGAATAGATTAGGAGGTAAAAATACTCTTTCATTTTATTTTATTTCTATTTCATTTTTTTATTTTCATGTAATCTCTTCACCTACCCTTATGAAAGTGGAATGAAAACTCTAGAATCATATATAATTAATGTTATAATGTTAATGGGAAAATTAATCATCATACTTATTCTCCTCTCACTATTATTCTAAAAATAAAAGCATCGTCCGTGATGTGTCGATTTACCGACATCATTGATGATGTGTTTTAAATTTCCATTACTTCATTAAAAAAGGTTATAAAACCATTTTAATTGTTAAAATAGATTTTAAAGTGTACTATATAACATATTGTAGGTTTAGGAATTGTTATATAATGAAACTAGTTCATGATTGTCGAAGAACATCTAAAATGATCTAAACGAATTTCTTTAACGTTTTATCTAATGATTCATCATCATATATATTCGAAAAAATATTTATGGTATAAATTTATATTCTATAAAAATATTAATTCAATTTAATTCTACTACTAGAGTTTATATTCTATTCTTCAAGAATATTTACTACAAACCAACCCTGGAAACCATCTAAAGCTCTCACCCAAAACAATGGAAATAACAAAATATTATTAATAAATGGGTGGAATGATGTTATAAAATCATCACATAAGGTTTTATAAACATTTATATGTTTATATGAAATATTTATAACACTAAATTAACCATCATATATGAGGTTTAAACATATTTTAATTAAGATGAACCAGAGGTATGGAATTTTTAACCAAAATCTATTCTTTGGGTTCACCTTCTACTTTATTGATCATGTGGCACCAATATAATTTGTGGAATGAATTTTGACAATATTATTTTTTATTTTGTGTGTTTATAGTGTATGCATATATTCTATTCCTTTTATCAGTTCTAACATAAAATATATGACATTTGTAGGGGAATTCTTAATAAAAATTCCATTATTTGGGTTACCCTTCTACTTCTTTGATTTGGTGGAACTAAGATTTTTTTTAAATGAATTTTATTATTTTATGTTATATTATGTGGATTAATAGTGTATATACATATTCCATTCTTTTTTATCAATTATCACTTTAAATATATGATATTATTAAGTGACTTTTCATTAAAAATCATCTTTTAACCTCTTTTCTTTATAGGGAATGATTTATATGATGTAAGTAATCTTGTTTTATGACTATGTTCTAGTTCCTTAGATTTATTTATTATTAAGAGTGCGACCAATATATCGCTCTAATTCATTGGGTATGCTTATGTTGGAGGTCATTTGTATGGTTACTCCAAGTCGAACAATGATGGTTACACTATAAGGTTGTCGTGAGGGTTACATTATATAGTAACCATAAGGGTTAAAAATCAAAAGACAGCCCTGAGGGTTACAATATTAAGTATTTAATTCACAAAGATAACTTTATGGTTTTATTTATGTTTTAAATGTCTTATGGAAATCTCATGTTTAAATAATTAAGTATATGATACTTTATGGGTGATAAGTATGTCTTTGTGAAAATGATTTCATATGTTTATAAGTATTCATGGAATAATAATTTCTCTAATTATTTTATATTACTTTATGATATTTTTGTGCTCATACCACGTTTTTATATATTTTTGGTAGGATTTCTTATATTCTTAATGGATTGATAAGGGGGAAATGTATATGAATACAATTAGTTTTTTTAAATTATATTTCTAAACCTTGATTTAATGTATGGTCTGTATAATCCTTCGAAAACTAGACAAGAAGAGGTCCTTGATTGTATAATTTATCATGTATTTTTATATTATAAATTATAAAAAATTTCATATAAGGTTTCAATAGAGATTCCAGATGTGCTAGTTCTGGGATTTATATGCGTACATCAAATGAAGCAACCCTTGCTTCATTTCTAAAACATAGATGAACTTATCTTTTATCAAATTACATTTTTTTTTAAATTTCATGTATAATCGTACATATGTGTGATGCACAATTGGACAGAAATTAACATTTTTCAGAAATAGAAAGATTAATTCTTATATGATTAAGTTATTTATGCTCATGAAACATAAATATATAATTGGGTACCCTTATTTAGTTTGTTCAAGGTTAAAAGTCCATATTTTAAAATTATTTGGTTTAGAATTAACATTTATCTAATCACATAGTCTTTTAGGTAGATATAAATTTCAATTATATCATAAATAAATCATGCAATATTAATTCAAAAATACAGGGTCCAAATTCTTCTAATTAATTATATCATGTCTATTCCTTTGATCACCTACCAATCGACGTCACATATCCAAGTGTCACCCAATGTTCACATCATGTATTGGAAGTTGAATGTTAGGGTCACCCATATTTTTCTCACCTTACACAAGATACTATATTGGAACCTATCCATTAGGGTTTCTTATATTGAATGACCAAAGTCATAACAAGTGTTTGATTTGAAGGAATATAACAAATTTCTATTTAAGGTGTTTTTAATTATATCTGCATTTTATAAATTCTACCATTTCAATCATTAAAAACACAAAAATTCTTATAAATATTTGTCTTAAGCATCTCATACTTTAAAAAAATTTAAAATGACATAGTGATGATACTATATTACTCTTATAAAACTAGTAATTTGTCTTATACATCTACTGATTAAATTGAATAATAATATTCAATAAATATTCACATGCATTGAATGATTAATATAAATAAAATGATTTTTAGTAAATGGATTAAAATAATAATAAAATAAAAACATACTCAAATTAACATATGGTGGGATAGGTTACCAACACTCAATTTTAATGAACATAGCTTAAGATCTTTGTACAATTAAAACTATATCTTAGAGACCCATTATCCATAAATGATTATATATAAGTTAATTTAAATTTGTATATAATTTAAATATAAATTCAAGTTAATAATTACAATAAATTATCTAATTGAAATTATAAAAAATATACTAAATTTTGGTGAATTGTTTTGGTGAATTTTTTTTATAAATATACTAAATTGCAGATGGTGATATCTCATATAATTATTCGCAATACAAGGAAAGACTATAAATTCAGATAATGGAAACCACATTAGGATAAGTGACTATATTTTGGTCATCATTGTGATATATCGAAACTAGGAAGGGATATACAAATTTCTCTCTCATATTATCCATGTTCTTCATAAAATAATATTTTAGAAAAATAAAATATTTTTCAATCATTCAAAAATTGTATCTTTAGTAATGATGGGTTTTAACAATAATAAATTTGTTTGAATGTAGTGGAAACATAAAAACAAAACTCAATATCATCTAAAAGAAATATATAATAAATTAATTGAAAATATATGGAGATCTTACCTTTTTTCAATAAGTTCATTAATCTGTATAGTTGATACATATCACATATAAAAAATCAATGGGTTTCACCTTCAAAAGGTAATCTACTAGATGAGAAATATATGAAAACGTTTTTTAGTTGTTTCTTTTATTCCATGGTACCCCTATACTAGCTTATACTTAAGGAAGAAATAAATAATACATATTGCTATAACATATATAACTGGACCTACTATCTCATGATATTAAAAAATGTAACCTTTTATATAATACTCTTTCATTTATAACGGCACCTTTTAGTTTTTATGAATCTCAAAAATGCATGGCTGATATTTGAACATCATGTTTTAGGTTATAACATTTTTGAACCCAACCATGTGATCATTGAACTCTTGAATAAATGCATCATAGTTAATTAAATACAACATCAATTCATTTATAAGTTGAATAAATTATATACTATGTATACACAAATAGTGTTATTATGATATCTCATATTACAAACATAGAAGTCATAAAGCATTATAGACCATATCATACTCTGTGATATGGATTTCAATTCTTTTTATCATTCATACATTCCAAAAAACATTTATTATAGTATATGATATAAGCATATCCTATTTTATGATACAAATGGATGGAAATATAAAGTTATAAATAATATTAATTGAATTTTCCTACTACATATAAGGAATGTAGTTATGGTTAACATATTTAACTATAGGGGATAACACCATCGTGGCAATGTATAATGACGATCAAGAAACCACTAAAATAATCACCATTAGGAAAAATCTATATTTATAGTTAGGAAATAAATTATGACTAAAGACCACCTAGAATCATGATTTCATATGATTTTGACTATATGTATCATGAATATAACTATTGTCATGACTAATAGAATTTTGAGTATAACAACAAAACTGTTATGGATTTTTGAGAAATGATAACAATATTGAACCTATCATAATAGCTATTAAAATGATGACAATATAATAGGTTTTTTAATAAGTAGTATAAAAATATCCCTTAACACATCCGAATAAGAATACATAAACCATTAAAAATTAAAAATAATAAAAATCACAACCAATTAATATATAATTGAATAATTCTATGAATTATTATAAAACATTCTATCAAAAATTAATCTACCTTAAAAATCAACTTCTATAGTATGTCAATTTAGCTAAAATTTTTATTTTTATTGTAAAAATTCAATTACATATAACATCACAATATTTTTATTAAAATACATGAAAAATACCATATTTGGTATTATAATAATGATCAATGAGTTTTTATTGAGGATTAGATCCCTTATAAGAATTTGGAATCATATTTAGTTTGTCTATAGTGAAAAAAAATTAACAAAAATATTATGCTCCTAAATATAATAAATAAAATAAAATTTCAATCCAATGTTAAAAATATCAAGAATGATGATCGAATTATTTATCTATTCTAATTTCATGTCATCACACTAATACCAAAACCATAATTCAAGGAAAATCATATAATTAAAACTAAAGAATGAAATTTACTCTTCAGATTATTAAATAATCCAATGAATGATAATTATATGGACAAGAAATAATTTTTAAATTTCATATTGTTAGTTATTGTATTGATAGAAATTTTATAAGCATGTATGAAATAAATTTAAATTCGTACATGATAATGAGACTTATCAGGAATAGTAACTTCAACTATAAGTAATGAAACATATCCGAATGGTTGGATGTCATAATTTATTAGGGATACATCATAACTTCATATATATATATATTTCTAATATTAGTTTTTTTCATCCGAATCACTTATAATTCCAATTATATTGAGTTTTTAGTAAAATAATCATCCCTGTGCGATGATAACTTTTCGTCTCTAACAACATAATCATCTAGAAAATATCTATAAACTACTCCATAACGTCCTTAAAAATAACCAAATTAGTATGTAACTCTTATTATACATTGAATATAATTTATTATTAAAAATTACTACAATTAAACTAAATAAAATCATTATTACATAAGAATTGTTGTGAAATTAGTTAAGGTGTCTCTTTATATGGAAAACAAATATTTACCAAAGTGTTGAAAATGGTTACTAAAAGTATTACCTGATAAACTATGACTCTAAAAAAACCTAAATAAAATAATATCATAAAAAACATGAATACTTATTTGTGGTAATGGTTAATTCATATCCAAATTACCAATATCAAAATGAATCCCCATAAAAACATTTTTAGAAACAAAAACATTAAATTTAACAATATATCAATTATCTCATAAAAACCCACTTTCATAATAATAATATCACCCAATTGACTGTCCTAGATACATGAAATTGTTTTGAAATATATTAGTTTAAAAATTTCCCTTTTTAAAATTTATTTTTCCCCAATCATTGGAAAACTCATTTATGAAAATCCATCATAATAAAAACCTTCACACATCCATTTCATATGTGAATAAATAAAAAATTTCAAAAATATGATTAATTGAAAATTTTAAATATTAATTATTTATATTCATTTTGATTATATCCAATTTACTAACCTATTGGATTTTACCAAGAGAATATGATGTTTTTATAAGTTAATTATATTTTACATTCTTCCCTTGAAAAAAATGAAAAACATGAAATAATTCAATGAATAAATTAAACAAAAATTTATTAATTAGAATTTATATATAAATTTAAATTTATTATAAATTCATTTTACTTTCAAAATATTGATTCGAGACCATATGGTTTCCATTTGTATAATTCAAACTCCATTAGTTCTCAAAGTATTCACTTTTTATGACACTAGAAGATTAAAATGAATCAAATAACCCAGCGTATTAAATAAATAGCTAAAATATAATAAATATTTAGTTAAGGGATACAAAGTAAACCTTTCTATTCATAAATACTCTTTTCCACTATTCCCATACACATTTATTAGTTCCTTTATCAATAATTAATATACACCCTCCTTACAAACATATAACTACCATAAATTAATACTCATAAGAAAAAAAATACCATAAAAAACTATAATTAAACGTTTTTATTCTAATAGGATACAAATATTGTGGTTGTAGGGGTTAATTTCAATTTAAAAATTTAAAAAAAATAATATTGAACATTACTAAAATAGAAAATACAGCATGGGATTGAAAGTAATTAAAAAAACAACTTCGTTTTAAATTATTTTAGGAAAGCTCAATTATATGGGTTCTTAAATTTCATCTCTTCAATGTTTTAGGGTTTATATTATTCCCTTATATTTATTGGTAGTAAATAAAACAAAAAATAATAAATACACTTTGTTTCAAATGGTTTAAAAAAGAAACCAAACCCTTACATTAATGTAGTGATAACCCAAGAGAATAAAAAATTTGGTGGTTGGATTATTTTAATACAATAACTTTTAAGAGAAATATTTAATACCATAAGAAAAAAATATTTATATTAAGAGAATGAGGAGAAATTTAGAAGTGACGGAATTATGTTATGAACAATTTAGAACTAAATCTCTCAGAAGAGTGCAATATTAATGGCCAACAGAATCTAGAAACATTCATCAAATGGAAGATATTAATTATTGTATATTTATATATTTTACATCCTCTTTTAGAATTTTGTATCAAGTGGAAGTCAAAGTGAGCTACTCGGGTCCAAAAATATCCACTTGAGTCAACGATATCAAGAGGTTTGATTTTATAGAAAAATAATACTACATTATAATTATGAGCCACCATAGTACAGTTTTAATAACATGGAAAATATTATTTGGAATTGAATCCACTAGTTTTATGGTGGTGGATGAAATAGCCTCTATCCCTTATATTAGCCTTGAATTGTCGTACTACTTCCTTTTCTATGGGAATAGAAAAAAAACACATGTTATTCTTTCTTCATTGTGGATTCCATGATAATTTCTTAATCCAAAAAAATTAATTTTCATATTAATTTATATATATATCCACATTATTAAAAACAGAAGAAAATATGTCTGTAATATAAGGAATTACTTGGGATCATTGGAACAAAATGGTGGCTGGGAGATTAATGTACAATAATCTCTCATTTTTTGGTGGTGAGAAGTTCCCTAAAAATTAAGAATAAACATGAAAAATTTATGATAGGGTATCATATACCGCCAAATAAATTAAAAAGAATTAGATATTTTAAAAACAATATGATAAAATCACAAATTAAAAATTATTTTTAAAAATATGAAATTTTACTTATAAGACTAGATAAGAAACTGAGATAAAAAAAGATGATTTAAAATAAACCATTGTGAATTTTGTTTCTCATACATTGTTTCCTTTGAAAATATTTTTACCAAAAAGTACATTAGGAATAAAAACACAATAGTTGTGATTAAATCTGGATCATTCAATTTATTTCTCCCACTTTTTTATTAAAAAAAATTATAAAACACATTTGAATGATTAGCCAAAATTAGTAATTTAAAATAAAAAAATTGATAAATTTAATTATAAAAAAAATAATTGGATAATTTTTAATAGAGTTGAAACATACCAAACATGAATAATAAATATAGTAATAGTTATAGATAATTTTTTAGTTTTGGAGTGGTCATGAAAGAAATTTCACTGTAAGGAATATAAAATTTTTCTAGTGTCTTGAGAAAGAAAATCTAAGTGAACATATAAATAGTTTTATCTATTTAAATTTGAGAAAGGAAATAATTAAATGGTAATTCATATTGAAATAAATTTTTATTTTAGTTGAAAATTACTTATCAATATTAACATGAAGAGTTTTAATTTCTTCATCAAATACGGGATATCCGAGTGGTTATTCCTAGTTTTTTGGTTACTCTCAAGTAGCTAAAGCCTCCCTATCTAGTTAATTTCCTTCTTCCTTGTCTTTAGAGGAACATTTTTTTTTATCATCATAAATTTTTTCATAATTATATTCTTTATCTTTTTCCTTTTCTTATTGATCACCTTTCTTTTGATTAAGGGGGAATATTTTAGCCACAATAGGGGGAATCACTTTATTAAGAACATATTGATATTGAAAAAAGTGTAGTATCTCAAAAATCATGTCCTATCATACAAACACTCTTTCTTACAAGGATAAAAATAAATAAACATTGATTTTATTGATTTTTTAATCATTAATTATTCATGGGAATCCTAATACTGATAAAATGATTAATCAATATGATAATTTCCAAATATTTTAGTCAAAACTCAATCAAAAGGAACAAATTTGGATCACATTTGATGAGAGGTGGTGTAATTCATTACTTATAAAATGAAGTGAATAAGACTGTTATGATGGTTTTGTAATGAAATATAATAATTAAATAATAATATAAATTAAATAGTCTAATTAAACTCTATGAGAAGAAATAAAAGTTTCAATAATTATCTTAATGATATGAATGTCTATTGATGCAAAATTTGGTTTTATTTTTATGGATTTAGATGCACCAATGAAAATTAAAATAGATTTGCTCTAATTAAAGTGGGGTTTATTTATAAAGTCATTAGATACATGGAAATATGATCTGTCTTGTTATTTTCCAATGAAAAAAACAAAGAAAATTATTTCTTTGTGAACACCATTAATAGTAGATACAATACTTTCATAATATTAACATTATTCAAAAAAGATACTTGCATATAATTTACGAATCTCAAATAGATAAATGAGTGTTTCAAATACTTTTTCAACCTCTTGAAAGAAATGATATCCTAAATTTGATGGAAATATATTTTTTCCCTCATAATGTTGATAAAATGATAAAAAATGATAGTTTTATTAAACCACATATCATCAATTAGAGTTATAGTTGGTGGATTAGATGATTCAAAAACATCATCCTCTCATTTATTTTATTTTCAATGCACCATTATAAAAATATCAATGAAATACAATTTTATGAAATAATAAAATTAATAAAAAAAGTGATTAGGGTCCAAGGTGATAATAAGAAATTATAACACCGTAAAAATATTGATTAATGATGAAGAAAGCAATGATAAAAGGTAATAGAAAATTTACTACCTTATAAAAAATGAGAATAAGATAAATAAGAGGAATTTAAAGTCGCTAAGATTTCTGATGGAGGTGAAGGGGTCTTTGATAGAGAGAATGAGTGTGAGGGATTCCAAATAAATAGCGTTCTAATATTGAATTAATGATCTATGGGGGAATCCATCATAACTTCAGTGTGACAAAATAGAAATATGGTGATAAATATAATAACCATTTTCTCTTCAATAAGAACTAAAATGTCACAACACTTGAGGTTCAATAGATTTTAACATCCAGAAACATAATATAACATAAAAATTAAAAGAAAAATAAATAAATAAGGGTTTTAGCTACCTTCAAAGTATCCAAAAATAGACAAGAAACAAGGGGGGTTAAGTATAAAAATCAAAGAAAACAAAAAACTGTTGACCATTCATGAATCAAAGAAATTTTAAAAAATATAAATTTAATTTTAAAGTAAAATTGAACATATTTAAACAATAATGAAATAAAAATTATAAATACATATAAATAAATAATTTAAGCTCAATGCATATCTATGATTTTTATATAATATTCATGAAATATGAAAGAGATAAAATTTATAAAAAGGAAAATGTGTGGTTACTATATTAAATTAAGGTATTTTCAATTAAAGATTTTAATTAGAGCCATTTGTACACCACTTATTAAATTCATGAACATTCATGAGTGAGGGGTCTTAGGAATATATAAGCTTGTTACAAATCAATTATTATAAACTCTAGAAAGATATCAAATTTTTGAAATTTATCCCACATGAATTCATTCCTAATGTTTATGTGATTACTACATGAGTTATGAATGATATACCTTATGATATGACCTTTATTATGAATGATTTTATTTGTTCATTAGTGGATTTTATTTTTCTTATAAAAAAATACATCATTATTTCCATTAATTTAAAAATTAAGAAAAGAAATTAATTCAAATGAAAAATATCATTTCATATTTTTATCATTAAAAATATAAATTCAAATAAAATTGATCCCATAGTTAATTAAAATATAACATTATAAATATAAAATTGTATTACAATGATATAATTTGAAAAATTCATTAAAAACAAGGTACAATAAACTTTTACTATTTTTATTTCATTACACAAGAGGTAATTATTCAACTATTCATACTAAGATTGAGTGGATTGTTTCAATCCCTAAATATCCTTCGTTAAAATAAACACATGATTTGTAAATTTTGTATCCTCAAAACTAAGATGTTTGTCAAAAAATACATTTTTGGAAATAAAACCTTTTAATAAATCACATTTAACATTAATTTAAATTTTCTTAATGTTAAGGTGAGAGATGAATACTAATAATATTTTAATGTATCCAATACATTTAATGAGTGAATAGGTTTGAATATAATTAATAACCTCTTCTTGAATATAGAAAGTTTCTATTAATATATATTGATTTCTGATAATTTTTCCTTTTTCATCAAGATTATTCCTCAAACCCCATCATGTGAAAACAATGGGGAGATTATTGGGTGTTTAAGAAAGAGTCAAAACATCATTTATTTTAAATTATGTTCTCTATTATTGTGTAAAAAGTATCCAAATTTCTCCATTAATGGAATCGTCAACATTTTGGGACTCTATGTGTGAAAGAAAGGCACTATGTGTAGACTCATTTAAGGATGAACATTTAGTATGAGTTATGAATTATATGAAACTGATAAATTCCTATACTGAATGATATTAATATTTTTTCCATTCTTTATGAAATGCAATTAAGGGTGATTCTTACTCAACTACATCTTATTGAGAAGGATATGAAACAGTAAACGTCAACCATTAAAAGAATATATCATCATCATTAACAGATGATTTAGAAAGAATAAAATTATATTCAAATTTAATGTAGATTTATTATTATATGTTGTTGGTCCTATTATTCAATATTTAGTAGACTTTAATTGATTTATAGTACAAAATAAAAATAAAAATAGTCAATTTTGGATATGTCTTCACTATGTTATCCTTATTATTAACAATATATTATTTACATCATGACATTTTAAAATAACTAAATATAGATTTCTTACATTTTAAATGTTTATATGGGGTCTTATTAAGAAGGGTTCTTAAGAGGGAAAAATTAATAGTATAACAATCCATATTTACTACCCTGACCAAAATCTATTGGAATAATTTGAATTTATTAAACAGAGTTGATGTGGCCTCTTTTTGATATAATTTTTTCACATATATTTGTTAACATAATTGAGTTTTAATGCTTAAATGGTATTTTAATGGAAAATACTTAAATCCAGATCATTTTTGTATTTGAAACATCAATTCAGTGAATAATTTGATAAAAATATGTGTTTTTTTTGCTTATTTTATTAATGTAATGTTCTTTAATTTCCATATATTTTTGAGAATTTTTATTATTTTTCTTCCATAAATGAATTCGGATTACCCAAATTATCCATAACTTGAACCAATCCTAACAGGGCCCGAAGATTGTTCTTGATCCCCACGAGTTGGCGGCATGTTCTTGGGAATAATAATATACCTTGGATAACGAATTTACCATGAAGAAAGTGAAAGTATGTGATAAATAAATAATATATGTTGTTGTTAAAAAACAATAACATATATGTATAATCAGTAGGAAAAATATGTTCCAAGTTATATATAAAAAATTACACAAAATTCTATCCCCCAACTCCATGTGAAAAAATATAACCTCCAGTGTCTCACACCCTAATCACAAACAAACCCACCGCCTACTTGTGACACATTTCACATGCCTATATCTGATAAAAAGAGATCTATATACACCCAATGGTGTATGTAGGGTGTGAGTGAATGATCTGAGTAAGATACCACTAAGTGTTTTATATGAAGACTTTATAACATTATCAAATTATACATAGATAATTTAATAAAAAGAATGATATATAGTTTAACATAAATCACAAATAAAACACACTTTATATAATTTAACAAAACATGACAACAAATAAGTTTAAAAGTAATTTTATTACACACATTGATAAAGAATTTCAAAGATAACCAATTGAGAAAAGAAGACCATATGTACATAAAAAATCTGGTCAATGAAGATCCACATTCCATTATCAGGATTAGTAGACCACCTAGTGTGCACATTACAGCATTATACTTGGTCTAGTTGGTAAGAATATGCCCTCAAGATTATCTCTTTTCCAAAACACAAAAAACCTAGTGCACACCTTAACCTATAAAATAAGTATAGGGGGAAGAGTTCATCCATGACGATAAATACCTACCTCATCATATCAGTTTTACCAATAAAAATTCATTCATGATAATTTCTTATTTTAAAGCCATTCATATCATGCTTAAAACAATTTATATTAGAAATTACTTAAGAATATTATCTTTTTAAAACTATATTCATTTCCATTTCTTTTCATCAAAACTATATTCATTCCTTAAACCAATTTTATAATTACATTTAAAAGGGAATGCATGAAAGGTTAATAGTATAAATCTGAATCATAAAATCACAAACCTTGAAACACTTGGAATTAACTAAAACTACGGTACAAAACAAGCCAAGCTGTACTAAGGATCTTATGAATTGAGAAGGATTCCTTAATCAAGTATTCTCAAATAAGAATCTCTAATTCATCATTCCCAGTAGAGATAGTGAGTGATATAGAGAGAGAGATACATAGAGAGTGATAGATAGATAGAGAACACATACCTCAAGGATTCTCAAATAACACCTACAACCAATGTATATCCCGACAAAAAATCCAAAAAACAATGATTAAGCTAAAAGAAACCCAATTAGATCAATCCCGAACATTATATCTAGAATCAATAGCCCCAATATGATGTTCCATTTGATGAAAAAACAGATGATTTATAATATCAATGAAGAATTATGAATGAGATACACATACCATTGAAAAAATAGATCCAATGTAACTACCAAAAATTTTATCAATGAAATTTCCCTTCTTATAATTAAATAATTTAGAATAAAGCACATACATCACATAAAAGAAAGAAACAAAAAATTATTCTCATACATTTATAATGATACATTAATGATTAAATTAACCTATAATTTATAGAAATATTATAATAGGAAAATAAATAATAGAATAAGAATAGAATAATTTGGATATACATGATCAACCAGAATAACCACACTCCCGAACAATACTGTAGAGATAAAACATAAGGTTAGTAATAGAATATTCATTTTTATATTGAAATTTATATATATTCAAGGGAAAAATTATTGAATGAATAATTATAGGAATAATATGTATTTAATTGAATTGGGGAACCCATATGACCATTCTAAATCTAATCATTGGAATAGAAATATGACCATTGAAATAGTAACTGAAAAGTGGGAATAGTTAACTAACCATTAGGAATAATAATCTGACAATCATAATTGTATCCTCAAACATGGAAATGTAAAATATTATTCAATAAACATAGAAAATGAATACGTAAAACATTTAAACCATGGTAAAATAAAAAAAAATATTTTAAAAATGAATAATTAAGTGTTTTCATATTTATAAAATAGAAATGTTTTAATAACACTTTTAAAATAAATATAATTATTTAAAATTAATTTCATTAAAATAATGGATTTATAAATTAGTATTATGGTGTATTATAATGATAATATAATTTTATGATACCATAAATAATTTTTCAAAGGGTCTTAAAATCGATTATAATATTAAAATCAGCATTTTTTTAAATAAATGGTGATTTCATTTAAAAATTAAATTTCTATAATTTGGAAAATTACATTACTAAAATGGATTCTAGTTAATAAATCGAAAAATTCAAAATTTATTGGGGTGAGTTTTGGGGAATTTTCTAAAATAGTTGAATTTTGGGTGAATATTGAAATACGACAATTTACTGTATTTAACTTTATAAGCCTAACAAATGAATTCTTGAGTCATGTATGATATAATAACCCATTATTTAAAACTAACACGCACCATTAATTTTATATAGTCATGATACTAAATATTGTTGATAGTCTTGTGCCAAAATAATAAGCTAATGAATAAAATAATAAAAAACTCCCCTCTCCTCAGATTCTAAATACCACCTCTCACTAACCCTTCTTCTCAAAACTTTTAATCCTTGACAATTGAAAAATAATTGAAAAACCCCCTCCTTCCCAATCTCCCCAGTTACAAGTTCTTATGGTCTCACAAAAATACAAATTCTAAGTTCCTCAAGGGGTCCTTCAGGAGGTGATATTGAGGAGGTAACACTCTCAAACTACCACTTTTAATTTAATTTATTATTCAACCATATATTCTACTAATTCACCCATTAAATTATAAAAACTCTAGTATATTTTTTATAATAGAATCAAATATTTCTAAATGAATATTGTAGATATATCTGTTTTCTTATTTTATCTTATTCAATGAAATGAAACTGTTATGAAAATTTTTGTAGTTAGCCATACCTAGGGATAATGAGTTTTAATTTTCTATTACCACCTTCAAGTATTGTAATAAAACTATTAGTATGTTTAAATAAGATTTTAATAAGTATATTATAGCTTATTTCATGTTATATAACCAATATATAGAAATAATAATAAATAAAATGAAACAAGTTTCAGATGACTGAAAAAACCGGAATAATAAACCAACCATTTATAATTAACATTTCATTTTATAAACCATCGAAATATCATAAAAAATATCACATGGGACTATTTAATCTTATATAAGTGAATTAATACCCTTTAATTTAACTTATATGGTTTTATATCAATTTTAAAAGAACTTAAATAATTATTCACAAGTGAACTTACCATGAAACCCTGAAAAGAATGCCCCTAGAACAACGAAATTGAAACTTATATCTCCTCAAAATGGGCATAAATGAACTTAACAAAATCATAATAAATAAAATTCATGTGGAATATATTATTAATTAATAAATTAATCAATCTAATTTTGTTATCCTGGACATCAATTGAATGTTCATAATATATTATACATAAGGAAAGGGATCTCTCTGAACCTCTATATTTCAATTAGGTAATGCTTTATCTACCTTTTTCTCAATTTATATCTTCATTATTATTGTATAATTATTATATATTATTTATATATTTTTCAAATATATATATATATATCAATTCATATTTTTTATGGTGAAATACATATCTGAAAATGTTCTCTTTTCAATTTTTCCAGAAAAAAACCCAATCAAAGGCAACTTATTGGTTTCTTACCCATTATAAACTACACACCATAATTTTTTTTAATATACCCATAATTTTTTTATAATCAATAATTTTATTTTGAAAAAATATTTTAGTTAATTTATGGTTCTACGGAAATAATTATGCCTTTATCCTATTTAAACACTCTTTATTCTTTTCCAAAAAACCAGACAAAAGTGGAAAATTAATAATGTTACATAAAAAATAATCATAATGTTTGCAGATCAATTGGAAATATTTACTGTTGATATATTACTATTTTTTGATTTATTATTTTCTAATAATCATTTAATCCATATTTTTAATAGATACCATTATGATACTTCCTCTGGTTATGCCTTGTGATATTATTACGAAACCAATTTCTTTCGATGAGAAACCCTTATGTTTGTTACTTATGATTGATTTATTTATTAGGCCCTCATATGCATGTAAATTTTATGACGGTAGATCCTAAATAGTGGTCCAATGTATTTGGTAATGTTCTATCTCCTGAGATGTTATGTATGGGATTAGAGAGTAGACCTAATTCGTTATGGGACTGTCTCTACCATGTGATATCATCTCTATAGTTATCGTTGAATCAGGTTCATGTAATGACATATTTTACCACGAAATTCTTAAATATTCGTGATCTTAAGATTTAATGTTCGATATATTATACCTCTATATCTTTATTCATGATCCATTCCTTTTATGTTATCATGTTATGCCTTCTAACTCATGTGATATGATTCTTTTCAATGATTATTCTTTTGTTGGGATTTTTAGCTCATTCATATTGTCTATGAATTTCCCAAGTTATCCTATGTAGTTGTCAGTGCTCAAAGAGAGTTAGGATCACATTTTAGATAATAATAAAATGATGTTTTATTCTAGTATATTTTGTTTTTCTAATTATGTAACTAGTCTTCCAAATACACAGGGATTTTCAATCATTGGTTTGAATTTGTTGTTTAATGGTTCTTAAATACTTAAAATAAAATTTTTATATGGTTAGGGTCATTATAGTTGGTATTAGAGGATGGTCTAGTTATTTTGGGGGATTAGTAGCAGTATTTTTTTAATAACACTTGGGATAATTTTATGTTCATGGTTAACCTAGTATGAAACCTAGGGTATCCTAACATAGGGTATAATATTTGTTTATAATTTTATCTTTTTTATTTTTATAATTTCTTTTTATATATTATAATTAGATAATTATTAAATCCCCCCTAATTTTATTAATTATTTTTAGTTAATGGTTAGAAATAGAAAAACTTGTACTAACAACCAATGTGATAGGAAATGTGTTGAGTTCCCTAATGAGATCCTGAATTGGGTATTAATGAGAGCTCAGAACAAAATTACATTGTTGGCTCAACAGGTTAATGTTATCAATAAAATATTGAATCATGTAGAATAACCTCCTTCTCTTAAGAAAGACCAATTTCTCATCGAATAATTTATGTGACAAAGGCTACATACCTATAGTGGATATTTTGATCCTGTCATAATATATTAATCAATTTACTATATTGAGAAAATATTATCTATCCTCCAGTTCTCAGATGAAGAGAAATTCATGCGAAAGTATATTGTTTTGTACGTGAATTTGATCAATTGTAGAGACTCATAAATAACATTAATAATAAAGATAAAATTTATTCCATGGAATGGGAAGGATTCATGAAAAATATTTTTCAATAAATATTTTACCCATAATATCCATCTTAAGATGGAGAGGGAGTTCCTCAGATTGATGAAAAATGAATATGAGTCTATTGAGGTGTATATGGAAAAAATCACAAGGAATTCATGATACAACTATGAATTTTTAAGGAACACTAATATCAAGGTGGATATCTTCTTTAGTGGATTAAAGTGGCTTCTAGGAATATCATTGGCAATTATAGACTTTCAAATCGTTGAGAAAATTTCCCATTATGTCCATATGTTTGAGATTGATATTGGATACTTTTAGAGGTCTCATGGGATCGAAGATAAAATGAGGAAAATGGATTTTAATTGGGGAGTTTCAAGAGATAAATCATATGGTGGAAAGAAAACCCCTCATCTCATGTGTCAAAATATTGGGGAGAAGCATCTCGAGAACTTTCTAAAGAGAAATTGTATATGCCTCCAATGTGGAAAATAGGGGCATCTGGATAATCACTTCTAAAATGATATGAAGAATCACACTGATGTGGAATAAAAAGGGAATATTTAAATAAATTCCCAGTTTTTAGTAAATTGTTTCGACTATAGTGAATATAGACAATATGTAATCCAATTCCCTAATCCAAGGGTTTTCATAGACAATAAAGGACATCAATCTCCAATGCAGTAAGGAAGGGCATATGCTTTAAACACTAATCAGGTAGTTTCTAACATTGACATGGTTATAGAAACATTAGTTATTCATTAATGAATTGAAAACAAATTTCTTGATTTTGGTTCTTCACATTATATCATATTTTGAATGTTTAGTATAACTAAAAAAACAACCCCTCAAAATATGGAGGGTGAGTTATCAATGAGAATATAAATTGGGGAAATTATAGAATATATAGTATATAACTCCTCCAAGGTCAATGTTTGTCGAATAATCCTCTCAAAAAATAATCTCTTTATTCCTTTGGTATAGTTTTATTATATATTGGGCTTAGATTATCAATCTTGATACAAGGAAACATCTAAATTCATGATAGGAAGATCACTCTTCACATGCCAAGGAATCCTCCAATTTTTACAAATGTTAGTAGAAGGATTAATATTCTTTGAAATATTGTTTTGAAGAATATATACAATAGAATTATGAGAAATAATATATCTCTCATATTATTGAGATAAAGGAAAGGATCATGCTTGAAGAAATGCACATTGTGAGGGACTACAATACTATGTTCCCTGAAAAATTTCTATGAATTCTTCCTGATTGAGAGGCTGAGTTTCCAGTTGAACATATTACTAGATCTCTACCCATATCAAGAAAAACTTATAATATGAGCACCATTGAGGTGGGAGTACTGATGGAGTATTTACAAGATAATATGGACACGGGTTTTATACCCCCAAGTGCTTCACCATGGGGTGAACTTATCCTCTTCATCAAAAAGAAGGAAGGATCAACATGCTTGTGAATTAATTATTGTGAGCTCAAAAAAATGATGATAAACAACATGTATCCCCTATAATGGATAGATGAATTGTTTGGGAAACTATGTTGGTCCACATATTTATCTAAGGTAGATATTCATTTGGGATATCACCAATTAAATGTGAATAAGGAAAATATCCCTAAGCCAACCTTCCGAATGAGGTATGAAAACTATAATTTAAGAGTGATTCCCTTTAGACTCACTAATGATCAAAAAAATTTTATGGACCTAATGTATTGATTAATGATAGATTACATTGAAATTTTTTTGGTAGTATATATAGATTATATTCTAATATACTCTAAGAGTAAGGGGGACCTGGAGATCTTTTGAATAATATTATAAAGACACTACGAAGGGGTAAAATATACAAAAAGTAAAATAAATATGAGTTATTGATGGAGGAAGTATCTTTATTCTGTAATGTTATCACCAATAATGGAATATCTATGGACCCTTTTAAGTCAAAGGTAATTGAGGAGTGGCCAAGACCATTATTTGGAACAAATATCAATAGATTCCTTGGTCTATATTGGTATTATCAATTATTTGTGAGTAAATTATATTAATTTTAAAACTCACTAACCAATAGGAATAAAAATTGAGTAATGTTTTTCTAGAATAGTGAATGTAAATACATTGTAAAAGAATTGAAAAATAGGCTCATCAATGCACTAGTACTTATACAACCTACAAGAAGGAAACTATTTGTGGTATGACAAGATGCATCAATGAAAATATTTGGTTGTGTACGAATGAATGATTATAAAGTGATAGAATATGCCTCAAGGAAGTTGAAATCTCTTGTGAAAAACTAACCCAAACAAGAGATATAGTTAGTGGTTGCAATCTTCATGTTCAAAATCTGGGAGCATTATCTCTATTCAAAGAAGTGTGAGATGTATATAAATCATTAGAGCCTAAAATATATATACACACAAGAGGATCCTAATATGAGCTAGTGGAGATGTATAGAGATAATCAATGATCATTACTGATCACTCCCCTACTATCCTAGTAAATAATATAATGTGGTAGATTATCTAACTAGAAAGGATCCTACAACATTATTAATGAAGAGAATTGAGAGGATTTATTCCACTTATACATGCAAAGGATGGACACGAGAATCGTAATGGAAGGAATATAATAATTCCTTTCTCAAATAATTTCCCAAACATACTTTTTATAGAAGATAAACGATACTAAAAGAGATGATGTAGAGATTCAAAACAAAGGGACAGAAAAATGGTAAATCGATATATTTTTTAAATTAATGAGGAATGAGTCATATGATTTGCGTTGTGAATATGGGTGCCATCAAATTGTTAGTTAAAGATGGATATTTAGAGTGTTGCACATCGATCATAGTTCTTCACCCATAAATGGATCACAAAGATGTATTGTGACCTCTGAGAGCACCACTTGTGAGACAATATGAAGAATGTGATCACTTAATATACATCAGTATGTTTAAAATTATTCAATTGAAGGTTTACAGAAAAAATGATAAGGATATGATGCAAAAATTTCCCATACATGCATGGAAATGAGAAAACAACACCATGGACATGGTCATTGGAATTCCAAAGACATACATTAGAAATAATGCTATATGGTTGGTTGTGGATCATCACATAAAGAAGGCTCACTTTATTACAATTTTAGAGGAATTCTCACTTGATCAACTTGAATGGATATACATCAGAGAAGTTGTGAGGCTTCGTTGAGTACAATTATCATTTTCCTCTGATCGAGATCCGAGATTTACCTCCATGTTCTTGAAAATTGTCCATCATTCCCTAAACACTAAGATGAACTATAGTATGGATTATCCACCCCCATATTTATGACCATTATAAATGGATTATTTATACATTGAAATATATTTTGAGGTCATGCTCAAAGGAATTCAAAGGAGGATGGGACTAATATCTTTTTCTGGTCAAACTCTATTACATAAATAGTTTTCTCTTAAGTATCCAAATTGATCCATAAAAATCCCTATATGGGAAAAGATGTAGAACTTCTCTATTGTAGGATGATGCTGGTGAATGTACTATTTTTATACTTTAAATAGTAGAAAAAATGGTTCAAATGGTGGATACCATTTAGTATCACATCAGGGTTGTCTAATATTGATAGAATATCTATGTAGACAATCATCTTTGGAACCCGAATTTTGAGGTTATAGATAAGGTATTCAACCATATATCTCAACGGAAGATATTCATGAGATCTGGGAGGTTGGGAAATCTAATTCCAAGGTACATCAACCCATTTGAGATTAATAATCACACCAGTACTGTAGACTATCAACTAGAACTTCGACCAACCTGGTCTCATGTAAATGATGTATTCCATTTATCCCACTTGTGGAAGTACATAACAGATCCTTAAACTATACAGAATTCAAAGGTGGTACATACAGAAAATGATCTCTCTTATGAGGAGCTTCTGATGAATATACTGTATTGTAGAGATAATGTTTTAACTAACATGACTACTCACCTGGTCAATGTTGTAATGAATCATATTTTCTATAGGTTTATTTTTATAAATAGGGTGGAAATATTCCGAGACCAGGTGCTAAGATGATGTATGATTCTGAGGCCCAGTGTGCCTGGGATAGTTCATTGAAAAATTTTATGTTTTTAATTTCATGCGTGAGTGGGTTTGTTGAAAAAATGGAATAACTCCAAGATAGGTTCTTGGTTTAGAAATATGAGAGCATAGTTGTGTTCGAAATAGAGACTTTACCTTAGGTGGGGCCTAATGTTGACGGACGTGGGACAAATGTGAATGTCAGAATTTGGATGTAATTGTGATTAAAATATTTTTAATAAAAATATTTTATTAGAAATATCATGTTTTTTAGTTTTAATAAAACCTTTTTCAAGAATTCAGGGTTATTACCATAACCCCAGAATTCCTTTGAGGCATGGAAAGAAACTCTCTCTACGATGAAGGACAACAGATCAAGGATTGATGATGACACATAATTCCATTCTTCATTAATGACTAATCCAACCTCGTGGTCGGATATTGATATATTTGTGATTTCCTCTTTCCCATATTAGATTTAATGATGAACATATACTAACCAATGAACATGTTGATCTATGGCTCGTTCATTTTTGCTGAACTATTCAATTGTGGGGTTTTTAAAAAGGGGAAATAATATGGGTAATTTATGGTTCTTCATTGTTCATTTAAAATTCTAACAAGAACAAATTAGTTCAGACATGAAAAAGGACATGATTAATTATTTGTATGTTCTCAATTCCTTTCCCTCTTCATTGTTATTCACACTTTCTCCGTTGAACCCCCATGGTCAGGGCTCAACATTCTTAGGTGTGTCTAATTATGATCGGACCACTAGATCAAAGGAAAATCAACCACATAGGCCGCAATAGTGTAGAGCAGAACCCAAAAAGATCAAATATGCGACCAAATGATTTCTCATGCCTTGTAGGCATCCCAGTGGTCTGTGAAAGGGGAAATTAGTGCAGGTTTGACACATTTGTTCTACATGGTGTAGCAGTGATTGGAGCGGCTAGAGACGGTGGCTGGAGCGGAGTGGTGTGGTCGTCGGTGCCCGAGTAGGATGTAGCTGGTAGGCCATGTGTTAGATGTGTGGAGTAGAGACGACGAGCATGTGTGGTTCGTGGGCTAGTGGGGTGAAACACAGGGGGACTAGGAAACATGGAGGGATCCATGCTGTCAAGGCGGACCATGTGGAATAGAGGGTATGGCAAGGGTGGTCCACGTCCGGTGGAGCAAACCGGCCCACTGCATGCGGGAAAAAATATATTGGTTGGGCTACTCCAATGGCCCAGTAGCCCAGTGGGTCGGGAGGGTTATGACTAGACTAGGCCAATTTGGTTCAGACTAGACTAGGTGAGGTCAGCCAGACCAGCTCGGGTCGGGTCGACCAGACCCGAATCAGAATGTTTTACAAAAATTATCCATATCTCTCAAACCATTTGTACGTCTGATGAGCTGTTTGTGGCATTGAGAAACTATAGTTAAGGAAGTAATTTTGAAATAATATATGTGAGTTTTTTTGGAATTTGATTTACGACCTATTGGCTTGAGGATTAGGTTCTCCCGATACAAGTGTGCAATGAGTGGATTCTTGTGGCTGGTTGTGACTTGGTGACTATGTGAGCTGAGGGATGCATGGACCATCGATGCTTTGTGCGACATTAATGCTCCTAGAACCATCTATGTTCTGTGAACCTTCAAAACTCCATTCTCTATTTATTCACCCTTCACCATCGATGTTCTGGGTGCTATCGATGCTCTTGGAACCCTCGATGCTCTATGTGCCATTGATGCTCCATGCACCATCAATGCTATGTATGCCATCGACGCTCCATGTTCCATCAATGCAACCTGCACCTGTGACACTCTGTGAACTATAAAAAATCAATGAGTCATAGAAATTGGGTGATCTGTGGACTAAAACTGAAAATCCTTCTATTCGTGATTTAGAATTATACCTGTGTGAGCTAATCATACACACTATACTTCGTGTGTTTCCTTTTTGGTATACCATTTATTTCATCATGGTATACATCATTTATTTTTTAGTTTTATACATGGGAATTTCTTTTTGGTTTACTTTTTGTGTTTATTAGTGGTATTTCTTTATCTTTTTGGAGTGTCTTGATGATTATTGTTTAACTCACCCCAAAACGGAATTTGCCTACACGTGTCATGTCTTGTGCAGAGGATCGACACCTTGTTAGAGTTGTAGGTGTACCAAGACCAGGTGGTGATTATAGGGATTAGATAGAAGTATTGTGATCCTATGACTTCATGCATATGTCCTATAACTACCCTTCAAGTAGGTTTTTTGCGGATGAGTTTTAGGAACTCATGGATTCAAATTGGATGAAATTTTTTTTGGTGGTCTTGTATTCTGGTCCTATTCTCTTTTAGTTTCCTAATGTCATACTATGTTTTTATTATCTTAGTGGTATGAATGATTTTTTACTAAGTGTTTTACATTTCATCATTTTGGGCTTGGAGATGTGTGTGTGTACAAAAACTTTCAAAAATGCCTCCCATTTGTGAGATATCCCTACTCAGTGCTAGTAACCAACCCCTGACATATCAGAGGTAGTCTTGAGTTAGTCTTGGGATAGGACCCTCTAAAGAAGGTTGTGATAGAGTGGTATAAATAGAGTCCAGTTATACTCTATAAACTATGAGTCTATGAAACTGGTTTAGGGAAATAATGTTAAGTGTTTGGAGTTCATCATTCAAGCCATTAACTCTAGTGTTGGTGTGGCGACTAATGTATCCATACACTAGGACCCATAATTATACTTTTTGACTTAGTACAGGAAATCACTAGTTATAGGGAAATTAACGGTACATGCATCATATAATATTTGTGGGTGTTCTCATGTCCTTCCTAGGTCATCTCACTAGGTATACTCTATTGTCTCTAGAACATCATGATCTATTTCAAGATGCCACCATACAGATATTCTTCTAGGATTCCGTTTCATGACCATGAGGATGATCCGCTTAGTGATGAGGCGTCAGTATAAGGGATTGGATTGTAGATACTCCTTGTTCCGGAGATATCACCTCTGGGTGGTTTACCAGTGAAACCACCACCATTGAGCAGCAGTTACTACTGGTGCTTCCTATAGAGGATGCATGCAGGCTGAGTGTATTTCATGAGTTCTATAGGTAGTGAACTCCCATGTTTTAGGGAGAGATATATCCTTAAGTAGCTAAGGATTGGATGAAGGTAGTTAAATTTGCCTTCTGTCTTATGAGAATGCCTATCGACCAGATGGAAATTCTAGCCGTAGGCCTTCTTTAGGGCTCAGTGGAGAAATGGTGGAGCATAGTGATCTAGACGCATGATGAGATGACTCTCTCTTATGAATACGTTGAATGAATCTTTAGAAAGCTTTTATTTTTGGAGATGTTATTCTCATTGAACATACATGAGATCCGGTATTTGCAATAGGGATGTCAAACTATGGTGGAGTAGTTGGTGAGGTTTAATGATCTTTCTCACTACTCCATTGATATGGTGCAATAAAAATATTTAGCGCTCAGACCATTGACCAGGGGCTATGCCGAGATATCATGGAACACATGATATCCCTTATAATCCCTACATATGATAGATTACTAAAGAGAACCATAACCGTGGAGTGATTTATAGTGGAGCAGGCACCAATTATGAGAGCTAGTGGACATGGACGAGGCCATATTTAGGCATTGGAGGCCTATGACTAGGGTTCTCCTTAGATGAATAGAGGTGCAATCAATGTATTTTCCACCATAGGTAATTTTTTGATGGACACAAGTTCCAATCACTCTTTTCGCTCCACGACCCTTATTCAAGACTCAGATATTTTAGTTGAACCATTGACTCAATGATTAAATTTAGAGACTTCTATATGAGGGGATTCAATGATCACACACTGGTGATGATAGTGTGATATTTCTATTTTTGGAAATAGTTTCAGTGGGTATCATTTGGTGGTGGCCTCTAGGTCTTACGATGTCCTTCCCTATATATATTGGTAATCCGTAGTTCATGTCTAGTTTGACTATTTTTGGAATAGAGTGTGGTGTGTCTATAGTGATGGGAACAAGTATTCTTTTATCAGTGAAATAGAAAAACATGCAACACATGATAGTCTCACACATAGGATGGTTTAGCTAATTACACATCAATTGGCAAGCCTGACCCTTTGCGTAGTGGATGAGATGAGCCCTCAATTTCCTGTAGTGGTGGTGGAATATGGGGATGTCATTCCTAGGGGATGTCCTAGGACTACCTCCCCATAGGGAGATAGAATTATTTATTGACCTGTACCTTGGGAAAACACTGATATCTAAACCTGCATATCAGGTGGCTCTAATCGAGCTTCTTGAGTAGAGGGTGAAACTAGAGGAATCATAGATGAAGGGATTCATGAGATCCAGTGTTTCACCCTAGACAGCACCAGTTTTTTTCAAAGAAGGGAGATGGGAGCTTGGGATTATGTGTGGACATCTGATGCCTGAACTAGAAAACAATGAAGAATAAGTATCCACTACTAAGGACTGATGACCACTTCGATCAGCTGAAGAGGGTGAGGAGGTTCTTAAAGATAGAACTCAAATCTTGCTATCACTATATTCGAGTACGGGATAATGACATCCTGAAAATAGCTCTCAGATATCAATATGGACAATATGAGTACCTTGTGATGTCATTTGATGTGAAGAATTCCCCCAAAGTTTTCCTTTGAGTCTCACCTTGAATGGGATTGTAGAGATTTGGCTGGGGTGGTGAGTTATCTCTAAGATATAATGACCCTCTTCATATTCTAAGTAGAGTTGGAGAGGTGCCATACCATCTAGCTCTACCCCCGTAGTTTCACCAGGTGCAAGATGTCATCCACATGTCACAGCTAAAGAGGTACGTGCATGATCCATCACACATCATTGACTGGGGAGATATGGACATTAAAGATGCATATACTTTTGTAGAGTACCTAGTGGAGATCGAGGATTGACTGGAGCAGATCCTTTGTGGGAGGTCGATTCCTCTAGTGTGTGTTCAGTGGGAGTACAAGAATTTCTAGGAGAGGCCATGGGAGTGGGTGGCTTAGATTCATGCTCATTACCCTCATCTTTTTGTCTTGTATCCCTTGTTCAATATTTCTTGGACATAAAGCCCTACTGCGGGGAGAATGTTATGACTCGTATTTTCTCCAGTTTTATTTTCAAAAAATAATTGTGAAAATTTTGAGACTAGGTGATGAGGCGACGTTTGATTTTGAGGCCATGTGTTCTTTGGATTGTTTTTTAAAAATGTTATGTTTTTAATAGTGTTTGTGAGAGGGTTTCCTAAAATTTTGGAATAACTCCTAAACGGGTTCGTAGATTAGAAATCATAGAGCATCGTTGTATTTAGAGTGGTGAAATTACCTTAGGTGTGGCCTAATATCGACCGACACAGGTCGACTATGAAGTTAGAAATTTGACATAACCATCATTAATTTTTTTTAATAAAAATATTTTATTCGATATAGTGGATTTTTTATTTTTATTGAATCCTTTGTAAGGAATTTAGGGTTACCACCATAAACATAAAATTCCTCATAGGATTAGAAGGAATCTCTCTCAATGAAGAACACTGGCTGATCAAGGATCGACGATGACACAGACCTCTGTTCTTTGTTAATGACTGATCCAACCTCGAGGTAGGATGTTGATCTCTTTGTGATTTCCTCTTTGTGTTTTTATATAAAACGATAAATGTGAACCAACCAACGAACATGTTGATCTGCAATTCAGTCATTCTTGCTGGATGGTAAAATTGGGGGTTTTTAAAAAGGGGAAATAATCTCAGTGATTCCTCATTCTTCCTCATTCATTCATCCTTTTAATAAGAATTATTTTATTCCAACATGAACAAAGGATGAGATTCATTGTTTGTGCATTATTGGTGCCTTTCACTCTTCCCCATTCTTCATGCTTTCACTGTTTAACCCTCTTGGTCATGACTTGATGTTACCAGGTGGCTCTGAGTATGATCAAACCCACTAATTGAAGGAAAATTGACTATAGGGGCCGCAATATTGTAGAGAAGAACCCGATGAGAACAAATAAGTGAACACAAGATTTTTTGGACATTGAACAAGCACTGGTGTTCTATGGAAGGGACCACCATTGTGGGTCTAGATTGGCTTCCAAACATGGTGTGATAGCGGCATAGGTGGTGCAAAGAGGAGGATGGATGGGCCAGAGGTAGCAGTTTGAGCAGTGTGGAACAGTGGTTAGAGCCTGAGTTGGACGTCGCAACAGGGCCACGTGGTAGCCACATAGAGTAGATGCTACAAGTAAATGGGGGTCATGGACCAGTGATGTGCAACACAAGGGACTGGGTGACCTAGGGGAGCCACGTGGTTTGGATGGACCATATGGACCTGGGGACGCCGCCAGGGTGGGCCGCATCTGGAGAACCAAACCGGCCCACTGCATGTGGCCCTAACTAGGGGGGTCAGGCTGGTTTGGACTGAAATAGACTAGTTTGGAATGGACTACAATAGGTCGGGTTGGTCGGACTAGGTTGGACTCTGACCAGACCTGGGTCAGACCATTTTAGGAAAACTACCATATCTTTCAAACCGTGTCTCAGTTTGATGAGCCGTTTCCAGAGTTGGGTCCCTTATGATGAGTTAGTCCTTTTGAGATACTCAATATGAGTTTTTTGGAAGTTTGTTTGTGTTCTATTTGATTATGGAGTAGGTTATCCTAGTATAAGTGTGTTATGAGTGGAATATTGCCACTGGCTAGGACTTGGTGAGTACATGACTCAGGGGAGCATGACCCATCGACGTTTCGCGCACCATCTACAAACCATACACCATGGAAACTCTGCGCACCATCGACACTCCATGATCCATGGATGATCCCTGTTCCATCGATTCTCCATAGTCCATCGAGGCTCTGTGCACCGTCAATTCTCTATGCTCCATCGATTCTCCATTCGACATCGATGCTCTAGGAAACATTGATGCTCCAAGCTCCATCGATGATCTTGGAACCATTGATTCTCTAAGCAACATATACACTTTGTTATACATATAATATTTATATGACATCAATGATCTATGCTTCATCGATTCATCATGCACTATCGAGACTATATGAGTCATTGAAACAAGGAGATTTTTGGACTACAACTAAAAATCATTATCTTCACACTTTAGACATATACCTCTGTGAGATGACCGTACTGACTATACTTCATGTGTTTCCTTTTTGGAAGAACATGTATTTCATCATTGTTTACTTCATATATTTCATTGTGGTATACATCATGTATTACTTTATGGTGTACTTAAAGTATTTCTTAGTTGTATTCCTTTGAGGTTTCATGGGGTCCTAATGAGTATTGTTTTACACACCCCTTCACGGGATTTTCCCACACATGTCATGTATTGTGTAGAAGATAGACCCCTTGATGGAGTTCTTGGTGGAACAGGACCGAGTGGTGCATAGAGGGATAAAACAGACGTGTTATGATCCTTCTACTTCGGGCAGTTGTCCGACACCTACCCTTGAGCTAGGGTTTCCCACATATGTGTTTCCCGAACTCATGCATTCACTTTGGAAAACTCCTATTTTTGTGGGCATATATTTTTGCCCTGTTTACATTCAGTTTCCCACTGTTGTACCCTATAGTTGGTATCTTAATGGTATGCATTTTTTTACATAGTATTTTACATTTCCTCATCTTTGGCTTGGAGATGTGTGCATGTGTACTAGTACATAGGAAAATGCTTCCCATTTGAGGGATATTCTTAATCAGTGCTAGTCGCCAACCCTTGACCAATCAAAGGAGGTATTGAGGTAGTCATGACATGGGCCCCTCTGGGATGGGTTATAACAAATAAACTCTATTGGAACCATAAATATGAAGAGGAAATGTGACAACCAGAGGAATATTTGAAGGATAAGTACCCTCACATATTTTCACCTTATTATGTCAAATGAAATTTGGAGGGATAATTTCATAAGGGGGAAGAATGTAAGGACCCAATTTTTAATCGATGAAATTTTACTTATTATATATTTTTTTCATTTAGTATAAATATTACACATCATAGAGAGAAACCAACAGAAAATTACTCACTTAAATGAATAATTTCTTTTAGAAAATAATCCAATAAGTATGAAGAAATTACAATAAGGTAATAAATAGTAAATAATAGAAATAGAATAAGATAATTTGGATCTGGTCGATCCACCAGAATAACCACACTCACAAAAAATGCGGTAGAATAAAATATAATTCAAGTAATAAAATATTAATTTTGAAGATAAATGTTTGTAAATATTTTAGGGAAAATTGAATTTAATGTAGAATTAATGGAATAATAGGTATTTATATGAAGTAGTGAAGCCATATAAATATTGTAAATCTATCCATTGGAATTGTAATATGACCTTTGGAAAAGTAACATGAATGACATAATAGTACTGTTATTATTAGGAATATTAATATGAATGTTTGAATAGAAATCCCACCTATGGAAATGTAAAATAGTATTTGGGTATCATATAAAATGAAAATTAATTATATTTGAACCATAATACAATAAAATATTTTAAAAAATGATAAATTAAGTGTTTTTATTTTTAGAAAACATAAATGTTTTTAAACACAGATTTATAATAAAGATAACGATTTGAAAAAAAATTATTTAGAAAAAATGGATTCATATGTAAATATTAATTTTTATTAAGATGATATTATAATTATATGATACCCAAATTTACTATTTAAAGGGTTATAAAATTGATTCTGATATTAAAATCATTATTGTTAAATAAAAGATGATTTGATTTAAAAATTCAACTTCTCATATTTAAAAATTTATTATAGAAAAATGGCTTACATTTTTTATGTCTGCATCTAAAAAAATGTCTAGGGTAAATTTTTGAGATTTTTCTAAAATAATAGAATTATATGTGAATTGTGAAATACAATAATTTACGGTATTTCAAATTATATGCCAAATAGATAAATTTTTGAGTCTTTTATGATGTAAGCACCCATTAGTTAAAATTATCACACACCATTTTCTGTATATATTCACAATAATCAATACTATTGATAGTATTTATCCATAATAATAAACTAATGAATGTAATAATTAAAAAACTACTCTCATCCCCTTATAAATACCATTCATCACTAGCCCTTATAATCATACCTTAAAATACATTAATATATCCAAATATATGAAAAACACTCTCTTACCCAATATTAACACGTACAAGTTCGATAAGTTTCATTAAAATACCAATTCCAACTTCCCCAAGGGGTCATTCAATGAGGTGATATTCAAGAGGTAACATTCTAAAACTATCTCTTTTACTTTATTTTCTTCTTCTACATTCTCCTAACCCCATTCATTCAAGAAAGAATAAAAAATCTTGTATCATCTATATATTTTAATGTTATATTTCTAATGCCATATATTCTATCCATCCCTTTACACATCTCATCTTATTCAAACAAATGAAACAATTGTCTAAATTATCGGGGTTAACCATCTCTGTAGATAATGAGTTTTTGTTTTCCATTTGAACTTTAAAGGTAGTTGATAAAACTATTATTATGAAAAATAATATTTATTAATAATATTATAACTTATTTAATGTTTTGTAATTAATATATAGATATCATATTCAATATAAAAAAACTCATTTGAGATGGTTAGAAAAACTACCAAAATTAACTAACCATTTATCATTAATGTTTTATTGAATGAATCATGCACATGTCAGAAAAAATGATACATGGGAAAATTTTAACATATTTAATTTAATAAATACCATTTAATTTCACTTTTGGAGTTTCATTTCCATTTGAAAATAACTTACATAATTATACACAAGTGAACTGGCCATGATACCAAGAAACGAACATTCCCCTAAAAAAATTGAACCTTATAACTTCTCAAAATGAACACAAATGATATTAATAAAATTATAATATTGATTTTTGGAATAGGTTCTTAATTAATCAATTAATGAATATTATTTTCTAATCATACACATTTAGTGAACGTGAAGAACACATTTGGACATAATGTAAGGGATCTCTTCAAACCTCCATATTTAATATAGGTTGTCTTTTATCTCCATTTTCATCAATTTAACTCTTAATTATTCTTATATAAATTTCATATATTATATATATATGTTACAAAAATATATATCTCTCTTAATTTTTTGTTTCTTACCAATTTATTTTACACTCAATAAATTTTTTGAAGCCAACCATATTTTTTCAAAATAAATCATTTTATAATGATTTTTATATTTAATTTTTTTAATTAAATAATTCATCCTTTATCATCTTTAAAGAAACTTTATTCTTCTCTATAAAACTTCACTAAAGTGGTGAATTTCTAAAGATACATAAACCCAATTTTTAAAGTCTTAATTTAATATGGACATATTTATTCGTGATATATTATTATTTTTTACTTTATAATTGTCCAATAATTATTTAATCTTTTATTTAATTTATACCATTATGATACGTGATTTGGTTATTCCTTATGACAAGATTATGAAACCCATATCTTTCCATGGGTAACCCTTATGTTTATTCATTATGTTTGATTTATTTATGTGGAACCCATATGATTGTACATGTTATGATGTGTGTGACCATATATTTCTCTAATGTATTGGGAAATGTTTTATCATCTGATATGTTATTGATGTGAGAATGGTGTAACCTAATCGATTATGGAACTCTTTCCACCATGTGATATCATCTTGGAAGTATTCCTTGACTTTTGATTATGTCAGAACATATATTGATGAAACATTATTATATTTCCATGATCCTACGATTCCATGTTCTATATATTTTTCCTATGTATGTTTATTCATGATACATTCCTTTTATGTTATCCTATTATTCCCTCTGAGTGATGATACATGCTTCTTTTAATAAGTATTCCCATAATGGGATTTTTAGAAAATCCCTTTTGTCTATGAATGGACTTGGCTATCTTATACAATTATAGGATCAAAAATGGAGTTTGGATTTCATTATGGATATTAATAAAATGAGTTTTTATTCTAGTTTTATGAATTATAATTATGTACCTAGTCTTCCAAAGACACTAGTATTTTTTATCCTTGGTTTGAGTTTCATGGTTTATTATGCTTAAACTCATGTAAAAACATGTGAGAAAGATTAGGGTAACCTTATCCAACAACAAATAATCCATAAAAATCCACCACAAAGAGGTAAGGAATCTCCAAAATTCTCAAAGTGGAAACTCTTATGTCTAGATCCAAATTCCCCAAAGGAAGAATGAGATAAAAAGAGGTTCTTCAGGTAAAAAAATAAATTCAAAATAATTAATGGAGGTTTCATGGTTTGGTTGCATGTTTTTTCAAATAGTGCGGTAACTGTGTTCCCACTTCTGGGACACTAGAAGAGTTTCATGTTTTGGATGCATGGTTCAAAAATCCCTGAACCAACCATGCATGACCCAACTATCCTAAGACACACCGTTATAGGGGAAAGTCAGATGGTTTTGTTCTAACTATATGTCTAAAAACGTTACCTCCTTTAGGACTCCAACATATAGAACCCAATTTATTAGGTATACCCACAAGGTTTTTTCAAACCATGTAACAACCGTGCATGGGCTAGAAACCTCAAAAGACTCCCAAATTCACCCAAAAAATCCAGGATAAAACCCAAAAATACTCCAATGAAAAACGTTTTGGGTACTTAAAAGAAACATTAGGATGTGACAATTATCTTTACCATATTTCTTTATACACCCGAAAATCTATATCAATGAAGGTTAACTCCCAGAGAGTTGAGGCCAATACTCCCTCATAAAATACTCATTCTATTAATTCTCATTATAATTAGAACCATGATTAATCTTCACATGATCCAATGGTACGTAATTCCAACTTATAACTTTACTTGTGAATCAATAACTCTAAGAGGTCATTTTATCACGTACATTTCATGTTTCATATTAAGGTATTTCATGTTCAAAAATTTTTATGGGGGTCATTGATACTTTTTGAGTTGAGACACATGGAAAAAATAATTGATTGAAGACAACTATGGTGGTAAATCCATGAAAAAAGAAACCTTTCCAAGATATTACATGATCTCAAACATTCACACAAACCAAATAGTGATCCTTCCTTTAATTCTGAGTCAAGGTGTTTAACCGGGGAGATATTTTCAAGAACACATTATCGCTAACCTAAAACTATAAAGGATGAAGATGATAATATTCAAAAGTCTTTCTGTATATTTTTTCTATCAATAAACAATGATGAAAAAGTGGGATATCAATATTTTCTGCTAAACCTAACTTATTACAACCAATGAATCTTATACTCTATGAAACCCAAAAAAGTGGAGAGATATAGATAAAACCATAAAAAGATTCCAATGAATACATTCAAATGGTCCCTAAATGGATATCCTTAGAACCTTTAAAGTGGAATACACATGCACAGAGCATATCTTATGGAATCTGATTTCCAAATTCTATATACTCATCTATTTTAGAATGATATTCTATGATCAAAAAGTCATGAGTATTTATTTCCACTTAGATGTGCTTCCAAAAATGTGATGTAAACTAAAGTTCTCTATATAAGACACCAGCCATATGTTTCCAATGCATCCTTATATTCACATTCACATAAGTAATTCATAGGTAAAATACTTTATTGGGGTCACTTATCAGTTTAAATGAGATTAATTAGTCAACTAACTATCCACCACTCAAATAGAGTTCTTACATTGGGGAGTTCAGGGTACACCAACAATGATATCCATAAAAACTCAATTACACCTTCATGTCATCTTGGGAAGGGGCTGGAGTAAATCAATAGGATTATGGTTATCAATCTTGATCTATTTCCTTGTATAAAATTGATTCAAAATGTTTTCTCTGTCTCATTTTATGTCAGGCCACAAAAAAGAAAATTTCATTTCCTCAAACATCTTTGTAGTTATAGGTGGAAAGTCCACAAAGTGTAATGAAAATATCCAAAAAACTTTCTCACATAATAAGGGAAAATATATATTCTCTAGAAGCAATGGATTCCCATTCTGGAGAGATTCCACTCACTAAGGGGCTCCCCATCATTTAAAAAATCCATGATGCTCCAAAAATCATAATTTTTCCATTAACCCTGAATAATAATTTCAAGGAGATAGGATTTAACATGAACACTTTCCAAACAATTACATGACCCCTATTCCTTAAATCCGATGCGAATTTTTGAAAAGAGTCCCTTCAAGATCCACTCATCATTTTCCTTATTCATATCATGAGAGGTTAACTTCCGACTCAAAATGTTAGTTACTACATACCATTTGTAAATACCAGTGTTTTTTTAGCCTCCAATATTGAGAATTTTTTTTTCTTTCAAATGACCATGAGGGGAAAATGGTATATTTACCATAGTATATTATCTCAAATAATTTTTATGAACACTCCATTAGACTCAAAATAGGGTTCTTACCATATGATAGGAGTTTGGTGGAAATCTGAGACGTTTGGATTTTAGTGGAATAATCAATATATATGATTCAATAAATTAAATATTAAATTGTTCTCATAGGTTCGTTTGGATACAAATTTTGAATGGAGCATCATATTCAGATTATATATTTTTATATGATTATGGAATGTTGATTTTATCCTAGAAAACCAATAAACATGAGTTAGGAAATGAGGGATGGATTGGGGCCCTTATTCTATTTCATCATTTATTTATTTTATTTTTTTATTCTTGCTGCTTCTTGTATACTCCCCACAATGGGATCTTCCACCATGAGACCAAGAGAGGAGAGGTAAAATGGGAAATTAAGTGAGAGTGAAATATAGGTAGTAGCCATTGAAAACCTCTTGATGCACTTGATCGATGTATGAAAACCATGGACTATCAAATCAAGACAAGCTTTGGTGGTTTCTTCCCGAAGGTTGGCCAATTTATGTTTTCACCATATATCCTCATATATTTTTCCATTTTCTAAATATGAGTAGTAATTATTCTTGTATGAGGACCATAGTGTTCAGATCTTATTGATTGGGGGGGGGGTTAAAATGGGGGTTTTAGGCGATTTGAGGGTTTTACATTCGGGAAAACCAGGCTACATGGCATGCAGTCCGGAGTGACACGTTGTGTGTTCCTCCTATTTGGGGAAGATGAAGTTTAAGGGATTAAAATTCATATAATGATACTCAACCATGTAGTCGAGTATCTAACCAGGAGAACCTGTCTTGGGGAACATGGCCATGGAGAGTATATAGCCATACACTGTGGGGGTAACACGCTGTGTAGAAGTATATGAATTGGCCAAGTAGATGGCCAGAATGGTTGAGGGACACATGCACATACCCCATGTTGGGTAAATTCCATGTACCTATTTCACACACTATTTACCTGGGGATTTTACACACCAAATCCAGTGGGAGTAAATGCCGATGTGGCATGCTAGGAGTACACACAGTGCACTGAGGGTGACACGATGTGTACTACATTTTTTAACACATTAAGGGTTTTATGTTTTCTTACCTAGGAATTAGAATTGGACCTGATATTATTTACACATGAGTAGTTTTCCATGTAGATCATGGTGGTGAAACCTATGGAGTGATTAAAGGGCCCCGAATCAGTGTTTTGGGGATTCTTTCTATATAGAGAGGTTCTTCCTCCAGTAATAAGATTTAGTTGTCTTTTGAGAGAATTGGTGTGAATGATAGTTTGGTTTTTTAGACCAACCTAGTTGTGATCCTGATCCGATATGGTCTATGAGATCTCCCTTGTGACTAATGCCTTAGTGGCTTATCCTTTAATAACATCTCCCTGGTGAGTTGTTCCCCTTTGTCTAAAGAGGACTTTGGAAAAGTTGTAATGGAGGTTCCCATATAGAATTACTATATCATCTATTGAGTTATCAAGGATACCTTGATGTATGCCTTTGCTTATATAATGGTCTTGGGAGTCCCTTATAGGATCCCTTACCTATGTGCTGTTTCAAGGATCCCTTATTGGACGCCTCTGTTTTCTTTCCATTTGAGGATCCCATGTAAGATTCCTCCTCCACCTTTTATAGATAAGGATCCAAAAAAGGATACCTTCAATTTTGTTTAGACCAGAGGATCTAGAGTTGGATGCATTATTAATGTTTGTATTGAGGGACCCAGTGGGTTCCCTTTACTTGACCGACCTAGAGTTTTACATTAGGTATGGATAGATATGGTAGCGGGTGTCACCTTAGAACCAATGATGAAGTAGTAAGACCATGTGGATCTGGATGGAGTGTTGGGTTGGGTGTTCAGGTCAGCCTCAATCATTTGTTTATGCATTGACATGGTAATTTCTAATAGAACGATGGTTACTGGACGTTCTTCCTGGTTGGTGGCTGTTGAGCCAGAGCCCAGTAATGTTTCTTTCTTATGGGATTCCCAATCTTTCCTCAAGGGATCTTATTGCTTATTGGGATGACCAGACATGCTTACCAATGATTCAGCTTATTAGCCTTGTTATTTTGGATATTTAATGGTATTCCCATAGGTACTACCATGTATTTGGCTATTGAGGTTCGTTGTATATATATTGTGATATATATTTGGTTGCGATGACTAGAGAGTTTCTAGGTATCGAGATGTTGATACTTACATTTTGTTTAAGGTATACCCTGAGTGATACTTGGATTTCCATTATAGAAATTCATTGGAAGGACTCATAGAGCTGTTGACTGGTATGCCCCGAGTGATACATGGATTTCCTCTATATTTATTCCTTATATGGACTTAGTGGGATGTTGAATTGTACGCCTTGAGTGATACTTGGATTCCATGATGCATGAATTTCTTGGATGGGCCCATAGGTTGGTTGATTCTATAGATGCCTTAGATGTTTCTCCAAGGATATTTATGTGGTAGTGGATGCTCGGGATTGAGTATGCTCACTGGTTATTGAATTTTTGGGATTCCTTGGGAATTGCTACCCCTTTGAATCATCTTGGTTGGAATCACATAGAACATGTTCTATTGACATGCTCCCATGAATATAACCAGTGCCTTTACTGAGTTTCTAGTAAGATGATCGTAGGACTCAATGAGGATGCCGTGAATGAGTTACTTAGATTCAAACCTTCGTGGTCTAACATGTGATTTTATGATGTGGTCCTGATAGATGTTATACTTGTGATTACACGACGTAGGCTTATGTGGATGCCTTGGTCATTATACCGTGGATCCAGCCCTTGGGGTATGACATATTATTACTTAGACTAGGCCAAAGTTGGTTGAAGTTATCTTTACAAGATTGGCCATCATAATACAATATCCTTGTTTCAATGATTAGAGGTGAGTGCATATGAACCATGGTGTAGGACAGGTATCCCCTATGGTGTGGTATCTTTCCCAGATATATAATTATATCATCGGACGAGGTAGGTATCTATCGATGTGGATAACAGAACTATATATAGATTAAATGATACATGGCTTGAGTGGCATGGCATCCAACTTAATTTCCTTATAGAAGATGTCAAGGTGATTAAGAATTGGGACCCAAGGATTTACTTCAGATGTTGTTTCATGTTATTTGATTTACATACTCATGAATATTCATATTTATGTATATGTGAATAGGTATGGGACTATACATGTACACATACATAGATATGGACATCCATGGTAATAATTGCACAGTTGAATATGATTAGGGAGCCATGGTTTGACTATGATTTCATGTTGGGTTTTACTTACCTTTTTAGTTATGTCTCAGCTTGGTTGATTAGTGATTTTTCACACACTTATAGAATCATGTTTTATAGGTTCCTTGTTGAGGTGGCCTAATGAGATTATTGTTCACCCTTACAGGTGCACCTTAATGTACAAATAGACATTATGTATTCTTTTTCAAGTTGATTGTAGTTTCTTGGTGGATATATATGATACCTAAAGTGGCATGATCGAGCAAAGATACTCATGTGGTTTCTTCTGATAGGGATGGTACAGTTTGATAGTGTTTGGAGACCAAGTATGTGGTTCGGATCAAAGTTAGTAGTAGAGACCGATACTATTAATTTCAGTTTATTTTGTACTCCCATATCCATAAGGTCAGCCCAGTGGATGAATAGTGTTCTATTGTATGACATAGATCTTTATGATTTCACAACATTTCATTTATTCTTACAGCATGTTCTATTTTATTTTCTTTTCTACTTTCATACTCTGTTTGTTTACTACAATATATGATACTTAGCTATTTCATCTATTTTCTTCCTCTAATATGATAGAACAATCTCCCACTATCACACCCTAGTCCCTTACTACTAGTCAGCATCCTCTGGAATATGGGGAGGCACACATGAGGCCTTGTAAACCACTGACTCATAGCACTAGTTTAGTGGCTTCCAGTTTGGGTCATTACAAAGTGGTATCAGAGTTGTTCTTTTTTTGGCCTTTAATAATAGGGATATGGTACATATGAGTGTTAGGAATGTTTTAGAATCAAAGATGGATGTCATACTGGTATTTCAAGAACACTTGTTCTGGTAGGAAGTCCATGATACCAGGGTATGATATTATTATTCTGGTATGTGATGTTATAGTTGTATATTATTTTCTCCTTCAGTGATGCACATGTTGTGTGGTTGTTATGATTTACTATAGATCTTTAGATCATATCCATTTTAAAGAGGCTAGGGATGGATTTTGACTATTGGACAACAAAGGTAAGATGTGTCTCATTCTTCATACTAGGCGCATTAGATTCACATCATATAGGCTTACTAGTGTGTGATTATTACTGAGGATTAAGGACAATTTAGTGGGTATTATCCAATTTTATATATATTTCATTCAGACGGAAGGTTATGTGGATCTACATTGAGGTGTTTCTCTTTGAAACTCATGACTCAGTCTTCGTGCACAGGAGGTGCAGTGACCCTAGTAGGTCGATATGGCATGTAATTTTATTTTTGTTGTGCCTCTTACAGAGTGTTATTTTTTAGGTTTGTGGTTATCTAGTCAGATTTCTAGGTACGATTCCAATGGATACAAGGACTCATATTAGGAACTATACCTCCAATGGTGTTTTGGTATATGGATACCCGGAGCGTGCCAGCTCTGTTTCTCTTCTGTGTTGGTTTCATAACCTCCAAAGGGAAGTTTCTTATGAAGATGCTCAGTAAGGATCAAGCCCTTGAAGGCCATGTTTTCGATTTTGACCCCCATAGGTTGTTGTGATATTTAACGGCTTTGAGAGGTTTTGATCTTTTGGGATAGGTGGTTAGAACATGTGACCCACTTGTGAGAAGTTTTCAATAAGGCTATGTGGGATTCCTAGAGTCCCTTAGTTTTACTCCAAATAGTTTAGTTAATCATTCATTTTGTTTGAGGGTAGCTAGTGTGAGAGTTTATATAGTGTTTTCTGATGCCTTTTTTAGGATGTGAGCTTGGTTTTATGCTATTTTATTGATCAAGTCCTTTTAGGTTGTCGAGTTGTGTGTTATAGGCATGTTAATGCATCAAGATTTTGACGATGCACCTTAGGTTATTGTTTTTTGGGATTGGATTTGATGAGAAGTATTGTTTGGGTGTCTATCCTAGTTGACCAGTGTTTCCATTTTTGCTAATGTTTCCAGATCATGGGTATATGCTTGTGAATGGAACGACATCAGGTGATAGGAGTTTGTTGAATAAATCATGGCACATGTGAGGTGCTGGAATTTGAAGAGGCGTTCCAACAGAACTTATGGATTAATGATAACGACATTCCATGTAACATGATTAGCTAAGCCATGTGTTGGATGACTCATTGGATTAAAATTAAGGTGATAATGATTCACACAATTTTCATGTGGTGTCATTTGAATCTCAATCATTGAGTTTACAGGTGTGGGTTGAGGACCGAAGTTTCATGAAATGCTATGGGATTGGATTCTAAAAGTTGAGTTGGAATGTCCCTCCATGGTAGTGGTGACATTATGAAATGATGGGCTACTATGAGATGGTTGATCAGTGGCTAAATCCTGGATAGGTTTTGACAGTATTGTGAGTGTGGCTTGAAAGAATCTATACACACCCCTCGGTGGAATCTTAGTAAAATCCTATAAGATACGATCATTCTCTATATTGTTTCACATTATGTATGATGAGGGAGTGTCAGCCCTACATAGAGCTCTTTTTTTATAAATGTTCAACCCTAATGGGAAAATAACATGCTGAGGATGCACTCAAGGAGTGGTGTGAGGTAAGACATAAGGTAGGGAGTGCACCATTGGCAATTTGAGGGTTGTGACCCTCATTTTTAATTGAATTGGGGATTTTTTTGTGGGATTTTGAGGTCAAGGTTTACTTGTGAGATGACGATAATGGTATTCCAATGTTGGGGAGTACCATATTAGTTGTAGTTAAATGTCTTCCATGTAGAAGGTAGTTTTTAATGCTATGAGGCCGGTCATTGGAAAATCCAGATGGCTAGGTTGTGTAGATTCTTGGGTTTATAGAATGGATTAATGTATTTTCCCTAGTATTCTCAGAGATGATAAGGTTTATGGAGGGGAGTTTATAAGGACTCATGTTTTTTAGACTACAATTTTGAAAAAAAAGAATTTTGTCTTTTAGATGATCACGATGGGTAAAATGGTATTTCCCCCAAGACGATGTTCTTAGATATATTTTTTTCTAACCACTCCATTGGTCTTGGAGTAGGGTGTTTACACTAGGACATGAGTTCTGTGTAAATATGAACCGTTCGAATTTTAGAAGAATAATTAATATGGAATAATTAACAAATTAAATATTAAATTGTTCGCGTAGGTTCATTCAGCCATAAATTTTTAACGAAGAATTATATTGTGATTCATTCGTCACTTTTGACTCCAAAATATGAAGTTTATCCTTGGTGAGGAATAAACATGAGTTGGGTGTAGATGCTAGCCCATTCCCCTTTTTCCTTCTTTTCATTCTTTTCTTATTATTTCCTTCTTGTTTCTTCTTGCTGCCTCTTGGGTATGATCCTCCATGGTCTCCTTCACTATGTGACTAAGATAGGAGAAGTAAAAGGATAAATATAGGTAGATATTAATAGTGTGAGGGGCCATTATGAAGCTTTATATGCACTCGATCGACGTGTAGTAACTGTGGACAATCAAATCGAGCCATGCTTTGGTAGTTTCTGTCCAATGGTAGGATCATTTAATTTTTTGATGTATATCCCTATAGATTTTATATTTTATTAATTAAAATCTCTATAATGATTGTATGCGTCCCTTATTGGCCAGCTCTTTTGATTTGGGTGTGAAATCAGGGACTCAGGCGATCTGGGGGTTTTTTATTTGGGAAAACTAAGCTACACCGCATGTAGTCTTGGATGACACAGTTTGTGTTCCTTTTATTTGGGGAAGACAATGTTTTAAGGAGTACACTCCATATACAGGGGTGTACATGTAGTATAATGTTACTCATCCATGTATATGAGTATCCTTCCAGGCGAACCCGTGTAGGGGAACATGGCTATGTAGAGTACATTTCCAGACCCCATGCGGGTAACACATCGTGTAGAAGAACATGACATGGCCAAGTAGATTACCAAACTAGTTGAGGGGCATAGGCATGTACCCCGTGTTGGTTACACTCTATGTACCCTTTTTACACGACGTGTACTTGGGGATTTTACATACCCAGGATGACAATAGTAGATGCCCATGTGTCACGTTGGGAGTACACATTGTGTATCGAGGGTGACACAACGTGTACTACCACTTTTTAACCCTTTGAGGGTTTTTCTATGTCTTCATTCCCCTAGAGTTAGAATCATACCTGAACGTAGTCCCTTATGAGTTGTTTTCCATTTGGATCATGATAGTGAAACCCGTGGAGAGATCCGAGGACTCTTAATGCCTGTTTTGGGGATTATATCCATATAGAGATGTTCTTTCTCCAATAATCCAATTAAAGTGTCTTCAGAAAGATAGGCTTGGAATGATTGATTGGTTGGGTTTTCTAACCAACCTAGTTTAGATATTGACCCGATATGGGCTATGATTCATCTCTTGTGACTGAGGCCTCAGTGGATTATCCTTTGAGGACATATCTCTTGCGAGATGTGCGCTTCTAGACTAAGAGTTCATGAGAATATTTGTTATTGAGGATCCTGTGTAGGATGCCTCTATATTATATTTGGTTACCAAGGATACACTTAGGGATGCCTTTTCATATATTCTAATCTAGGGATTCCTTCACAGGATCCCTTGCCAATGTTCTCTTTTATGGAACCCTTATAGGATGCATCAGTTTTCTTGTCATTCGGGGATCCCATATAGGATTTATCCATCACATTTTGTAGCTAAGGATCTAGAGTAGGATGCCTTCAATTATGTTTAGACCAGAGGATCCTAATTAGGATGCATCTTCGGGGTTTATCTTGAGGGACCCAGCATGTTCCCATTATTTGACCGACCCTAATATATATGTCTGGATTTAGTATAGATTATAGAGGGTGTAACCACAGAACCCGTGCCAAACTGGTAATCCCATTGGGCTATGGATGGAGTGTTTGGTTTGGCATTCAGGCCACTCTCACTAGATTTTTATTCCATGACATGGTTATTTCTGATTCATCAATGGTTATTGGAGGTTCTTCCTAGTTGGTGTCTTTTGAGAGAGATGCGAGGCATATTTTTTCTTTTGGGATTCCCAAACATTCTTCATATGATCTGTATTACTTAGTAGGATTCACATACGTGGTTACCTTGGATTTGGATTCTATGCCATGTTATTTATGATATTTATTGGTATACCCAGAGGTACTACATGGGACATAGCTATTTACCCAGGTTGTATATATATTATTGTATATTTTTCGTTGGGATTACCATAGGTGTTTATCGGTATCTGGATGTGCTCGGGTGGGGTTTGCTCTTGTTTTCATTCAAGTTTTCACTCTCTTTGTCCTTCAGATGTGTTTGTACTAAGTTCATGTAGTCCATTGGGTTTCCCGATTCTTCTCTAAAAAGGGGATTTATCAATAATAAAAAATATTTGAAGGCCTTCGGGTCGTTGGATGGTATATGTATGTTGAGCCTTATATGATGATTGTGGTATTCCCTGAGTGATACTTGGATTTTTATTGTATGAATGATATGGATAGGCTCAGATGTTTGTTGAACGGTATGCCTAGAGTGATACTTGGATTCCCATTATAATAATTCCTTGGATAGACTCATAGGGTTGTTGACTTGTATACCATGAGTGATACTTGGATTCCCTAATGTCATAATTCCTTGGATGGAATCATAGGCTTGTTGATTCTATAGATTCCTTGAGTGTTGGTCCTTGGATATTGATGCAATAGTGGATGCCTTAGATTTAGTATGCTCCTCAAGTATTGATTCTTTAGGGTTCCTTGGTCCTTGCTACCCCTTTGATCAAGATTTCATGCACCCATGTGGGACATAATCTGTTGACATGAACCTAGGAATCCAACTAGTGCCTTTATAGAGTTTCTAATGAGATTATTTTGGGACTCAATGGGAATTAATTGGATGAGTTCCTTGGATCAAATCCATCATGGTCTGACACATTATTGTGTAAATACCTTATATATCAAATGATCTAACTAAAATTTTAACTTATTTAATATTTAAATATCCATATGGAAAGATAGCACTGATATTGGTTGAATGCCAGAAACTAAGTCAATTGATAACTCCACCTCTTACTCTATTGTTAAACTCAAGAAGTCCTGTGAGAAAAATTAAGAAATCAATAACTGACAGAGGACGTATGCCATTACGATATTCCAACTATACCATGGTTGTTGACAATAACATCAACATTCTACGATCTAGATGAAAAAACACACCTAACTAAACCTTATATCCCAATATCCTTGAAGCACACATGATCTCACATAAGAAACAATAAAAAAATGCATGTTAATGTTAACAATCCATCCCAGACTTGTGAGTGATCAAGTAATGAATACCTATAATAACATCAAAGAGGTATATGTTGAGAATCATGAGATATATATGAGCTCCGCATCACACATAATTAAAGTACATGATGGACAAAAAAGAACCCTTCTCCTTCTTCTTTCCCAAAGGTGCCCAAAATTCCATAATGAATGACATGATATCCATTGGGATTTTCATAATATCATTTACATGATTCTATAAAATGGACTGTGTGTAACCCAAATCCAATAGAGTAGTTACTAAGGTCGATGAAATATAAATGTGACCTATGACAACCATCATACCCACATCACATTTAGCCAGAAACCCATCAATGACATGTAAATACTTCATTTTAGAGACCAGTGGTAAGAAAAATATGGCCTATGAATCATTTTATTTCCCAAAAAATCCTCTACATGTGGATGAGGTAGTACCAGAGTGAGGTACATATAGATCATGAAAAAAATCAAGTGACCACGGTTGCCACAAGAGTTTCAAATCTTCTACTGTGTCATGAACAGACCCAATGGGGCCCACTTGACTAGTTGTAATCCAAATCTAACACCCCAATACAACCTCCAATAGGACATGGGTGGATACCAGTGATATGTAGTTAAATATCACTAATGGGAGGCCTTACCATAAGTACATGTACACCTGCACACTTCTCCAACACCTATAGAATTTTGAAAGGTAAATAAAAATGATTCTAATAATGTATATATAAAATCGTCATAGATAAGTGTATGAAAAAATAACAATAAGGCATATAAAGTCCAAATAAAAGCCCAAAAAACCATCAATAGAGTCCAAAATGATTAAAAATAGGGGTCTATTGTCAAATTCAACACATAGTACACCAACAGTCAGTCTTTCCCAAACTTTGCTCAAACTACTCCTATTCTTCCTAGGATACCATCAAATGGCCTATAATTTGAATGGAATCCAACATGTGAAGGAAAATTCCATACAGGTGTGACTATAATATCACCCTATAAACTCTCTAAAATATCCTAACCTAACCATCAAATGAGTTGTCATATCATCTTCACAAATTATTTCAATCATGATATGAGACATAACATTAAGAATAGTAAAAACCAAGAAATACTCATAACAGACTCCATGTATCAATGATGTTTCAACCATACATCCAAACACAGGATTCTGGTCAATACTTTGAGGCAACACTCATCTTGTAGAACTCACACCATGATCCATTATATCACCGAAGGTTCTCATTTGAGAGGTCATGCTTGTTAGAACTCATCAATAAGAACTCACATGATATATCAGATATCAACACTCAAATATAGGATCATACAAAAGTATCATGGTGGATACTATAAACATAATCTGGAATAACCCACTATGTATGAGATCATACAATCATGTAAAATGGGCACAACGATTCCACAAACACTAACTAGGGATGGTGATATGATAATGGAACCCAAACATGTATCATGAAGGGATTTAGTGAACACTATTCTAGACTAAAAATACCAAGGGGATAAAAATACTATATTGACGACGTAATTCCACACTATACCTTCATAGGAATGGACCAAGGGAATACAATCCGTGGATAATTTTCTAAACTGATGGGATGAAGGGACTCAACCTACCTTGGGAAATGTACATGACATGTATCAGGGGTAAACTATGTTTCTTTCCTACCCGTGGTCTATTTATGGCATGATGTATCCCACAACATGTATGTCTAAAAATACATGGTATGCCCACTATGGTTTAACAACACATAGGGGATGAGATGACACTTTTCATACCTCAAGCCAGTTCCCTTGTACATCTGGCCCTACCCATGTACTTTTGGTTGTGTTTGTGTACATAGACATGTCCAATTACTGGGCCATACTCATGAAATCTATATTTACCCATTGTACTATCCCTTTCCACTCATTTATACCCCAATAGAAAATACTAATCATCTATCACTAGGTCACATGGTTCATGATATTGTTCTCTATATAGAAACCCTATCCCCATGGAAAGAGGACTATATAATGTGTATTCTTAAGACAACATTACCTATAGTTAGGAATTTTATAGAAATTCTAAATTGTTCTATGTGAAATTTATGTTCGACCTCCATTTATGGATACAATTCTATTAATCAGATAATTGAAAATATGGTGTTGATCAGGCCTCATCATCACTGATTCTCACATTTTGACTTCTTATATTCCTTGAAACTAGTTCTTATTGAACCAGATTGATGTTGCGCACCAAACCATAATGGGAATCCCCAAATCCAAATCTAATCCCTCTATGATCATCTACCATTGCCCTTGAACCTCAATCAATCCATTTATTAAGAACCCTAATCCATGGTATGAATCCATTTTGCTGAAGAAAGGTCTCACAATGATTAAATACATGGTATTTTTAAAATCCATCGCCAAAAAGATTATTGGGGAAGAATGTGGGAAGAAAAATGGAATATATTCACAAATAAGAAAGGGGAATGAACCTTATCCATTTTTCATGTTGGACTTAAATTAATTTCCATTATAGTTATTAATGATGAACAATGAAATAAAAAATATCAATTCAGACATCCTGTGACGATAAACCTTACCCCGCAAGCATGAATGACATGTGAATACATATTTTTGTTGATTTGATTAACAATAATCATGTAATAGTCAATGGGTGAAATAAACAGATGAAAAATACAACTTCCCTAATGTTTATATTAATATCTATAGGAGAATGGTTCCATACGATTTTATTTGGAAAGAACCAAAATCTCAGTTGGTGAAAACATTCCTATGAGAATTGATCATGGGCCTAATTCTATTTTTGTTCACTAAGCTCTCATACAAAGACACAGACTTTCAATCCCCTGGATATGTGTATAAACCTTGGTATTTGGAATAACTACATTAATATAGAGGATTATTTGGTTAGGATTTTAATTAAAACAATTAAATAAATATATTTAATATATTTAATTATTTCGCAATGATGGTGATCAATCCCGACACATAACACCAAAAAATATTATGACCTTCCTAGGGTAAAACCTGAATTATAGATTCACCAATAGTCTCATATATCTTATTCGAGACTCTATTCAATAATTATTAAATTATTTCAAAAAGTTGTACAAATGGGATATAATATATTTAATATTTTAATTATATCATAATCAAACTTATCTAAGACTTAGAATCTCAATATGTCTCTATGACTTACTCTAAAAATGTTCCTTAATATATTTTAATGTATTAAAAGGGTAAAAGAGAAATTATAGCAAGCATGAATAAAAATAATTTCATGCATCCCATATGGTCACACTTGTAACATGTCATTCCACTTGTTGTTGATGTTGGAAAAAGGATAGAACTCTAAGAAACCCCACCACTATTTCCCCAAAAAACTTTTTTTTGAAACCTATAACCCTTCAATAGACTATTGGATCTATAATAGAAGGGAATAGAAACTTTGGTAAATTCAATCTTAACTTCCTGGTCACGATTTTCCATAAAGGCCTTATCAACCACTACAACATAGGTGGTTTTATTTTATATGAAGTTTTGAGATAGAATTTCACAATTAAAAACCATTTGAAACATCTGAGACTTTTTCTTATCATTAGAACAAACATTATAATAAAACCCTAATAGATTGATGAAGAAATTACAGTACTCCATCACTGACTGATTCCCTTGGTTGATTTTGAGAAACTCTATCGACTTCACCATTTTCTAGGATTATGGCTTGAAATACTTGATGAAAATTTCCTTGAACTATTTCCACTATAATCACTCATGGTTCTAATTCAATAAAACTAATACCCTCCATATTTTAGATAGACTTTCAATATTGATGATGGCACACTTAACATTGAAAAATGAAAGAGTCACTAGGAGTTGGAAAATCCTCTCGAGTTTTCCCAACCAATACTCCACCTCTTGAGGATCATTCATCCCCTTGAATGATGGAGGATTCTTGTGATATGATTCTTGAGCTCGATTCCCATCCTCCTACCTTCATGGCCCCTCTCCAGTTTAACTAGGGGATGGTTCTACACCTTTCTTCATAGCTAAAAACATGTACACAGCTTCTTTAATCAAGTTATAATCAACTAGAGGGTTTTCTTATTATGGTTCAGTGGCAAAAACCATAGGATGAATCACTAATAGTCTTCTAGGGGGCACAATAGTACATATTTTTAGACAAAGATAAATGAAAACATGTGATTATAGATAAATTCTAGTTTAGAATAACTAAAGTAAACTAGGATTATCTAGTGACAAAAAAAGTGACTAGGATTAAAATTGTCCAAATCTCAAAGACACATTTCCCAATAACCCAGGGTAACATAAGGTTCCTCATAATGATAACTCATTGGGAACTCACTGGCAATCAACCCCTCAAGTCTTCACATTCCAATCTCTTGTTTGTAAAGATAATGAAAAAATGAATACTGATAATGGAAACATAAAAACTACACCTTTAGACTTATTTTTAATGAACCAACTTGGAATATCAAAACCATCCATAACCCAAATCAGTCTAGACATGGCCCAAAAGGGCGTTCCAGAGCCCCATGGGTTAGAAACAAGAACCTAGGCATCAATAACTACCTTTGGGAATTATTTTTCAATAAAACATCTACAATAAGGAGATACATAAATACAATATGTCAATATTTAAAAACCAATAAATCATAATATAGGTACAATATACTACCAAAACATGTTTGAGGATACATAAAAAAATAACTAAAATAACCAAACTAGTAATTCCCAACTCTTTTTGATATGATGTCATCTCCAAACTCTCACACCTAGCTAATAAACAAACCCACTACCTCCCTACGATGCCTTTACCTTACCTACATCCGAAAAATGAGGAATACATACTAACTAATGTGTATGTAGAGTGTGAGTAAAATATCCTAGGATGATCCCATTGATTATTTTATAAATAAAATTAATAAAATAAACCAATTATGATTAGATAATTTAGAACAAGCCCTGAAATACAGTTTAACATAAAGCATGGATAAAATATTCATTCCACAATTTTACACATCATTTCAATAATTTTTTTAATAATTTCAGTATACATACCAATAAATCATTTAATATATAACCAATAGATGAAAAAAATTCTTTATGTATAAGAATGATCAGGTCAAAAAGGATCCTATATCCGTTATAATGCACAGTATGCCGCCTAGTAGGCACATTAACCTTGTAGAAAAGGTCTAGGGTGTGAGAATAATCTCTAGAGTGTGTCTTCTTTCAACAATTTAGACATCATAGAGCCCACATTAACCAAGGACCAGATGGATGGATCCCTTCCTCACCATCAATCACTTACAGGGTTTCCATAACAATTTCATTTCATGGAATTTAATATTGGAAATTAATTTATATCATGATTTAAAACCATTTAAATTAAATATACTAAGGGAAGATTCCATTTTCACAACCATATTAAAATCCATAATATTTCATAAAATCCATATCCCTACCTTAAAAAAATTTTAGAAATCCATTTAAAAGGGTAAGTAACGAAGGTTTATAGCACAAAGCCAAATCATGAACCCACCTACTTTCAAACACATAGAATTAAAAAAACCCATAGAACATAATAATATGAGATTATATGAGCTACTTAATAATCAAAAAGGGGTTATAAATCAATAATTCTTAAATAATAATCTCTAATTAATAATTGCTAAAATAACATGATAGAGATAAAACACATACCTTAGGGATTCCTGAAGAACAAACAATCAATGTAGATCTAAACAATGAATCCCAATTCCATTATTGAGATATTATAAACATAATTAAATTAAGACAAAAATAATAGGTATAACATCAACAACTCCAATCCAACGTTCTATTTGAGGAGAGATGAGAAGATCTAGAAGATCAATGGTGAATGATGAAGAATAATCACATATAACTGAAAGACTTGATAGAAAACCCAATGATCTATCTAAATCCACCTCCAAGAGGCATGAAATATAAAAAAATATTCAATTAATGTTTCCTAAGATGATATTAAAATTATATAGAGGAATAATGAGATAAAATATAGGTTTTTTGAGTCTAAAATGAAAAATTCAAAACAATTATTATTCCTGGCACAGTTTAGCCATACATTTTGTCAAATGGTGTACTATTCATGCACCAAATTATGGGAATATAGAATATATAAACATTTTCAAAATACCAACTAACAAACCCAAGATTCATGATTTTAGGTGTTGGCCACCCAGTTTGTTCTAACTGTGCACTAACTATGCACCCACCTCTAGGAGTCAAACATGAGACATGAGATTTCATTGTTAAACCCACAAATGTTTCTATAAATTTGAAGAATTTGTTCAAAGGCCCAGAAAAATCTAAAAAAAATCCAAAATTCACCCAAAAAACCTAAGAGAAGGAAAAACAAACTATGTTCAAAATTACAAGTTTTGTGTAGCTAAATTAAACCCTGAGATGTGATAATACTTGATCAAATAATATTTTAACTATAATTTTCAATAATTTTTGAATTGTTTTGGATGTTGAATTTTAAATTTCTAGAGTTACATGACATTATTATTTTTTAAATAATTTTATAGAACCATTGTTTATGAATTTTCAATGAAATCTAAAAATCCATGGACTAATTTGTTGAGGAATTTCATTTTAAATTTTAAATTTTCATTAATTCATATAAAATAATTTATGGTTTTATCATTCTTATAGTTGATTGAGTAATATGAATCCCATAAGATAAATAGGGAATCTCGTAGTAATATAATTCGGAATAATAAAATTTATAGCAAAAAAATATTATTTATGAAGATTTAGGATAATTTGGATAAACCTCATAAGTCAATTTCTATTATGAATCGTGGAATTTATTAATAAAGAAGAACTAACCAAGGACATGTAGGATGCTTTAAAATAATCTATAATTTGGAAAATCAATCCAAATACTCCAAAATTCTATTGACTAAAGTTGTTTCTTGAATATATCATTGATAAAGATAAATGATGTATAACCTTGAAAATAGACACTCAACCCCACTTGTTCACAACAAGAATACAACGGATTTTGAAGAATGGGGTTTGCCTATGTTTCATTTATTAATATTGATTCAAAATGGTTCAAAAAAAACATGGTATCCAATTTATGTTGGAAGTTGAGACAACTCAAGGTCACTTCAGCATGAAGAAAATGGAAGAATATGTTGAATATTCCAAACGATTCTCCTGTATCAATGAACTTATCAATATAACTCATGATAAACCTGATGCACTAATGTAAAATATGATGATGAACACACTAAATAATGGATGGGATTTCACACTAGGCTGAGTTATAATCAGCTAATATTTGTTCAGTATATAAAATATTACGAGTACCAATTATAGATTTTGTGTATGGAAATGGAACTGAAGATGGATATATATTTATATTAAAGAAAAAATGAGTCTTAAATTCTAGTAATTGTCTTATAGTTTTAGGATAAATAGGGCCTTGTAACTCCCCATTTTTATATTCATAATGTGAATGATAATTTCAACAAATGTGGTGATATTTCTCAGTGAGATTCTGGTAGATTTGATGATGTTTTCACACAATTTGGGTTCATTTTTATTGAGTCATTAAAAATGGGATTAGGTATGGAGATGAATTAATGAAGGAAACTGTCTTCCAAAAGATTATTGATTAAAGACAATAATATCAGAAGATAAATTTATTGATGAAGAATACATGTTGGTTTAACTATTATAGGGTGATGAACTTGTTGATTTTTATGAATACATGTTTGAAAATGGTGCATCGAATCCTCTTAAATGATTTCCAAACCGAGATGTGTCATTGTTTTGTGTTGATTTAAAATTTTATTCAAGGATTTTGATCTAGAAACTACTAGATAATTTGTGGATTTAAAACTGGGTTATTTTGGTGGTGAAAGATACTACTATCAGGTTGATGGAAAATTTATCGTTGGCACTATAACATGAGTCTGGAATTTTAGGGATTTAATAAAAATATAAAAATTATTAATACAATTGAGAGAGTAATTGGTATTATATATGAAATATATTAAATGATTTTGGAGGTTCTCATATGGGGCTATTAAAAGGCCATATTAATCCTGAAATGCATTAAGATTTATAATTCCTAGTTACGAAGAAAAATTCATGTCGGAATAGTGTCATTTTTGGAGGGAGTTTAGCTCATGTCACCTAGATAAGATAGTGTACTGTGAAGTATTATATATGTGGAACCTTACCTATCTATTTGTTTTGTATTATTATTTTTTATTTATATAGGGAATTGAGTACATGAAAATGTGATATTCCATTTTCCCCATTCCTAGGGGAAACACTCTCAATTGAATTTCAATTATGTTTCAAGTAATTTTTTTACTGATTACTTTTTGTTATTGAATCTTCAATATTAGGGCGATATATTGAATGTATATTATTGGGATGTGAATCGAGAATATACTGTAATATTTTATCTTCAAGATGATCATATCCCTTTTTCCCTCTTATATAATCATGATGATGAATTTGAGAGATATAGTGACACATTCACTCACATGAATTGTCTCATACTCCTAATCCCTTAATAAATTACCCCTTATTTTATTAGGTTACTAATTCTTATGTCTTAAAAGAGATTGTGTGTTTCATGATCTCATAATGATCAATTCAGTGTGGAAGATATTCCTGACCGAGGTGGTTTAGTTAATTTTTTTCACATTAGGGAGAGTTTTTATATATTAGAAGCCAATTTATACCTGAGTTGTAAATATATTTGGTAAGAGAGGGTTGTCAGTTGAGGCATAGACCATGTATGGTATTATATTATGAGTTGATTATTTAATGATTCATCATATCAATTATTGTTATCTAATGTGTGAATCGACATGTGATTGTACTTCCTACTTGCTGCATTTCTTTTCGTTTTTCTTACTACTATTTTTTCTAGGTTTCTTATTCTCATTTCACTTCCTATCAACTTATTTTTTATATCTATTATCATGTAGTGTTTACTAATCTAAAAATAAAAAATACCAAAGTATTTTAGAGTAATCACTTTTATAAACATACTTCCACCTTGAGATGACCTTGAGGTAATCCATTATACTATATCTATGGTGTATTAATTTATTTTTTCTCGGGCATATGATATCACTAGTCAAAATTTGTACCTTTGATGGAGATTCATGTTTTCCTAATTATTATTTTCTTTTTATATAATTATTTCAATCAATATTAATGGTATATAATTATTGTGAGTTTGGTCACTATTATAATTCTCATAGGATAAAAAACATAGATAAATCATTGCTTTCTTTCAAGATTGGATGAGTGGAAAACATGGTAAAGTTACCACTAACGAAGAATTACTCACAACCAGGAAAATATTGAACCTAATTTAATAAGAATAAAATTAAATTCTTGATGATTAATATAGAAGGTCATGATATCAACATGATTTTTATGATGAATTTGAACAACAAAGTGAAGAAAACCTAGAGAATCCCAAATTTGATCATGATATGCACCTAGATTCAAATAGAGAATTTTAGGTTTCGTATACAAGATAATATTTTGAGGGATGATAAGAGTTAGGACACACTAGGTTGGATGAAGATAGACTTATTTCGGAAGGTAAATTTTTTCTAATATTCATTAGAAAGATTTAAATTGCAATAATCATTCAAATGATTTTTCCATGGATGGACAAGTTGAGTATGCTAAAGAAAACCAATAATTTTCCATGGAAGATACCACATGTGATGAGTTGAAATTTCAAGATAGGATAGAAGATTAAAAATTCATATACCCAACCCTAAGAAAATACTCAGTAGAAATAACTATTTTTAAAGAAGAATAATATGGATTAATTCTCAGAGTTGGTCACTTTTTTGGAAGAAGCATTGCTTTTATTTGATTTGGTTTTAATGGAACTGATGTTGATCTAGAATCTCCCGGTGTAGTTTCTAATGAGTTGGATCAACATAAGGATTTATAAGAGTGGTTGTAGAAGGATGTTAATGCACCAGTTGAGAAACCTACGGTACTCCCCATTTATATTGAAGATTCAATTTTGAGAGTAGTTAAATTACTAGATGAGGTTTTGTAGTTGAGCACTAGTGAAAAAGAGGAATCTGAAACAAAATTCTTATTCAAAGAAATATTTTTTAATCACACTAAACTATAAGAAAACACACATCATAGAGTTCAATTCTGACAACTTATGCACACCACTCCTCAAGATAAAGAAGATGGAAGATACCCCTATATATTATTCCACCCTCTACAACTCCCTAGGAATTTTATTTCAAAAGAGGGGAAATTTAATAGGATTATCATAGAGAATATATATATATATATAGCGAGGGATATAAATCAATATATATGGAATAATGATATTATTTTGGATTCTATGTAATAAACTATAACACCCTCATATTTTGTGACATATTCATTTTTAAATAAATGTATTCACTTTGATAGTTTCTGATACATACATCCATTAGTCTATATAAGCCATAATATAGTATAAAATTATAACATGAAAAATTAAATTATAGGTATTAATTGGAATAAACATATTTTAATGAATATGTATGAAGGTTTTAAATAGTATTTTTTTAAAGTCTTTATATGTTTCAAAAAGATATGTTTTCCTTAAAATGGTTTTTATTTATATTCATGAGAGAAATAAAAAATTAATATTTTTAACTTTTAGGGGATTTATTTGAAAAAATGATCCTTATTTTTGAAATCAACATATAATAAGTATCTTAAATTTATTTTTTGATATTTCTCTAAAAGGATGAAATTTTTGATTCATAGTGAAAAATAATGATTTATATTAAAATTTGTATTTTCGTTCAAAGAAATTACGAAGATTAATTTTTTTTAAAAATGTATTAAAAATTAAATTATTTCAATTAATTAATTATTAATCCAATTTATGTGATTAAAATAAATTTTATGTTTCAGTTTTATATAAAATGTTTTTATACTTAAGAAAAAATATTCTTTCGAAAAAATATTCTGTCTAATTTACAGGTTTAATTTTAAATTAAATTATACCATTTTATTAAAATTAATTTATTAAAATAGAATCAATATTTTCAATAATTTTAATTAATATAATTTAATAATTTTAACCTAATGTTTTGTCATAATAAATAGTAAAAATAGTAAAAATTGGTTATCACGGTTAAGGTTAAAACATTTTTATTCTGGGTTAAAAAAAATAGATAAAAATTAAAATGACAAAAAACATGTCTAAATTAGATTAGATTGACATATTTAGACCCTATATCATATAATATAAAATGATCTATTTGAGATCTATTTTTTTATGAATATGAAATTAATAGATTTTATTCCTTTCAAAAATTTCAAGTGGGTCATCTCCCCCACATATAAAAGGACACCCACACCCCTCACCACTCCACACTTAAAGATCCATTTTTGTGATAAAATAACTTCCAAAAAACCTTAATTAAATACATATAAAAAAGTTATATTCGATTTATTGATCAAAAAATAATTGAATGATGGATTTAGTTATAAACCTAAATAGGTTGTCAGAAGAAGAGGTATTGTTCATAACCCGGAGTTTCTATTTTATTTCTTCTTAATACTCGATAAAATCTTATTCAACCTCTATAAAATAATAAAAAATTATATTACATGTACTATGATTTTATTATGTCAATAGAATATCCTATATCTATATCTTCTTCCTTAAAATGAGAAATGAAACCATTGACTGCGTGTATACCAACTCCCAAACTGATATAATTCGGTTTCCATTACTATATCTCCGAGATGGATATAATGATAGATTTAATATATATATATATATATATATATATATATTAATTTTATGAAATTATTATACTTATGAAATTATAATATCACACATTCTTTCTTACCTTCAAATTCTTTGGAAAACCTTAACATCGCTCATGAATATGTGTGGATTACCATCTCTATAAAGCAACATGATTCTTTTTTTATTTCCAGTTAACATGGATGGTAATAATGATGGAATTTTTGAATATATGTGATATGTATGATATAAAAATGATATTTTAAAATTGAAATGTTATTGAAATTTAGTTTTTTTCCATGCTTTGTAAAATGAAAAAAACGTTCATGCGTATGTACGACCTACAGTCTCCAAGAATGAAGTAATACATTTTTCTATCTAAATTTTTTCAGATGAATATAAATATGTATATAGTGAATATATATTATTTTTTATCATTATTTAAATTCTTAATATGATGAAATAATAATGAAATTACAAGTACCAAAACTACTAAACCAAAACATACATTAAAAATGAAACAATTATCACCAGAATCATTGATTTTAATTAAGAATTATTAATAAACGAGTGGTAAAAGGTTATAAGTAAGTCATATATGAAATGATATATATATGTGATTATTTCTCAAGAATATATTTATAATAAATATATATTCATTATATAGGATGTCTAAACATGGATGAATGAAGTTGAAGGGTTTTATGCTATAATCTCATTGTTTATCATGATTTTTTATGATTATATTACTGATAGTGAAAGTTCGGCATCATACTATTAATAATATTATTTATTTTTATTATCCTATGCTTTTTTAAATAGAATAATTTTTTTCCTTCCATTTATTACAATTTAATTACTCAAGAGAATGAAAGAAAGTTTTTAAGAAAAATTGACTTTATTTTTCTCTTCAATCAAAAATCCTTTTTATTCAATGTCCATATTTTCAATTAAATGTTTTCAAGAATGATTTAATATTATTATATTATATATAAATTAAATTTTAACCATAATTTAATATTACGAAGATGGATTAAAATGAATCTTCTTTTCATTTTCCAAATCAGGTAGTTTTTTACGTTTTAAGGAAAATGTGAAAGGAATATTTGTTTAACATACATGACCTAAAAAAATTAGTTTTAATGACCTCTCAATGATTTAAATATTTATTTAAAATTTTCCAATATTATTTTCAAATAAAATATATTACTTATATATTTATATTATTAAATTTAATAACTAATTTTAATTTGAAAAGTGTCTTTTCTTCTAGAAATGTTCCACATGATTTTTAAAGGCAATTTTAATCTAAGATAACATCCTTTAATGATTCTTATTCTTTATCATGGATATGATTCAATGATTAAATAATTATTATTTATATTGATGGTTTATTATTATTAGGAAAATATATTTATGAAACCCATTCCGTTTTCATGGTTTTATACAATGATGAATTAATGAAATGATTATGAAACCAGTTTCTTTTCTGTGGTTCATGCCATGAATTAAATATTATGAAAACCATTTATTTCTCATCGTATAAGATATTATGATTGTTTTATGATCTTTTGGAACAAATATTTATGATTTTTATTATGTGATAAGTGGTCCTAAAATTATATAGCTCTCCACTGGATTGGGTAAAAATAGATATATCATGAGATATATAGGACTAGATTAGGGATTGAAACCAGTTTAGTATGGGGTCAAATCCTCTATGATATTCATGTGAGTGAACATTGAATACTAAACTTTTTTGGGGATGAACCCAACACACTCTGATAGTCAAGGTGGTAATCCTTGAAAAATAAGGAAATGAATTATTGGGCATATGTTTATTCTATAAACTTATGTCTTATGCCAATGTTATGAACTCATGGATTATGTTCCTTGATTTTTAATGATTCATTTCATATTAACTACTAGGATTTATACCATGACTTAGTATTATGATCTATGATATATAGGGTATGGTTTTAAAATTTTATTCTCATGTTCTCAAACCATTTTACTATTTCTTATGTTTAAGTGTTCATTGATATCAGCCTTGATTACACTTACAAAGAATCTGGGATCACCATTCTATATTTTACCTTACCTAGGTTTTGAAGGAATATATTAGGTATGATATGTCTAATAAGGGTGGTAGTTATGAAGAACTTTGTGGGATATGATTTCGTTCACTTATTATCTAATTATTTATGTATCCATGTTTGTAAAGATATTAAACTTATATGATTTTGTCATGGTTCACTGTCTTATGTAATGAATATTCATCTAATAAGACATAATTTCTAGGAATGAAAACTATGATATTTAAACCATATACCTCATTATGTCGGGGATGGGCTAAAGTATATCTATTTATATAAAATTTAAATATATAAACCCATGGGGGGGGGGGGGTTGTCCCAATATTATCATGTTTTTAATTTTTCTTTATATTATTCATTTGTATTTTTCTATTTTTTAATTTTTTTAATTTTTTATTTTAGAAAGTAAAGAGGAAACTCATCTACATCCAATATATGTTTTAGTTACCTAGGATAATTTTTTTGACCCCATCCCTTTAAGTATATTATTGCTTATTTTATTCTAAAAACAAGAGTTTGTGTAAAGTTATAAAATTTTATTTTTTTTGTAATTTTAATGAATTACACTATTTTCATACTTAATGTGTGATATAATTGTTTATTACTCTTTATTTTTAAATATCACATTTATTCTAAACTAAAATCCTTTTTTTCTCTATTTCATTTAATGAATTGTATGATGAATTGGTAAATTTGATATTAAATTATTGAGTGTTATGATTTCATAATTTTTTTTGATGAAAAATATTTTGATACAAAATATAAATCATGTATTAGAACCTGAAAACATATTTATATTAGAAATAGTTTTTACATATATAAAAATACTGAACATGATACTTTCCTAGATAACATGAAAATTATTTTTTTCTATCAAGAAAACATACCAGCATGCAAATTATTATTTTTTAGATGTTTTATTAAGTAAATATTGAGTATAATTTAAAGTATAAAATGAATTGGTTTTAATGATGAATATATACTATATGTTAATGTAATTTGTACAGAGATTCCATAAATCTGAACATATAGTATTATTTTTTTCTAAGCCTTTATTTTTGGTATATAATGTTCATATATTTGTATTATAGGTGTGGAAATGGGAAACAAATGTCAATTTATCTAAGAAAATAATGGAGGTTTATTTAATATAATATCAAATAGTCAAATATTATATTATAGGAGTGATTATTTCTAATTTATCTCAATTACATGCTTTGAAAAAATATATTTATTTCTATTTAAGTGAGATTAATGATTTAAGGTTGGTTTTATAGTGTCATATCATGGTGAAATAAATATAAAAATAAACTTATTGTTTCTACTACAATTTTATATGTTCATTAATTCTGAAATTTTGTCTTATATTATTATTTCATAAATATTTTTTGGATTATTTTAAAATTCTAGGTTTAAGCATAAAAATTTATAAAAAATCATTACATTCAATTGAAAAGTCTAATTATTAAATATAAGAAACTCATTACATGATGTGAAATGAATCTGTAGTGTGCAATTCTTTTGGAACCACCTTGTAACCCTTTAAAATATTTTAGAATTATTGGGTGGAAAATTCATTTTGAATTGAATCTTTTTTAATTAATTCTTCCACATTTACATTCGTCATTATAGATAGTGTCTTGTTTGAAGGGTATGGGTGGGATTTTGTTAATGTGATAAACTATAATTCCTTAAGTTCTAGTCATATAACCTCTTATTTTTTATTTAAAAATTTTTATGTTTGAAAATTAATTTTATTACAAAGTGGTTTCTTTTTTTGATGTTTTATGCCTACTTGGTTACTTTGAGATTATAACATTTTTTGTTTCTCTATAAATTATTTTCATTAATTCTTCATTCAATTAATTGTTTTTACCTTGGTAAATATTTGATATTATGTTTTATAGTCACCATTGAATTTTAAATTTTTATGGAAACTAAAATAACAATATTTTCATCCAAATGGCATATGAAATAATCTTCTGATATTTGTAGTCTTTTTTTAATCTAAAATGGATGGATATGATAATTATTCATTATTTTTAATTCTAAAACTCAGTAATACATTCAATTGTGTATCATTATTCTTCGTTAAATTATTGTGAGTTTGTTAACATGGGGAAGAAGAGATATTTGGAAGAAAAAATAGAATATAAATGTGGGTTTATATTATTTATTTCAAAATATTAAATTTTATCATTTATATAAAATATGAAACCAAATTTTTACCGAATAATTTTATTTTAAAATAGAATTACTTTTTCCAACATGATAGATCTCTTAGGGGAAAATACCGTTGAAAACAAATTAATCATGGAACATTGATTTTTCATTCGTGAGTTTATATTTACTTTAATGAATTTGTATGTTTAACTTCTTGAATATATGAAATTAATTAAGTGTGGATGTGGGGGGGGGGGGTTATGTGCCCTCATTTTGATTCGATTTTACCACATCTATTTGATTAAATACTTGACTTTTTAATTCTTAAATAAAATTTTAATAGAATATAATTGAATATATATCATTGTGTTGTCATAACTTCAATTCCATGATTTTTTTGAAAAAATATCTATTTTCAGTGATTAATTGATTAATGTTTAGTTATTTAATTTTAATATTTTTTAGAATGGACTTTTTTAATGTTTTTATGGAAAAATATTTTAAATACAATTTCCTTTTGTTTTTGAAGTTTTTATGAAATTGATCATCAATTGTCCAAATATACATGATATTAATTTTTTAAAATATTTATATAGATCCAATATTTAATTATTTTCATTACATTTTAAAAATTTATCAATTATTTTTTTGGATATTCATATATATTTTTGAACACTTTTTATTTCATTATAATTAATTTACTATTTTATTTTTCAAGTGAAAAATTCCCATAAGATAAATAAATGTAAGATAATTATCATAATGGAAATGGACATAAGAGTTCTCACTTATCTGATTTTCCAGCTACATAATAGAATTTTGGAATTCTATGGTGTAATTTTTTGAAACCCCATAAGTCAATTTACATTTTTAATTTATGACATCCTGAAAAATAGAAAACCGAATGAGGATAGGAAGGATGTTTGTGAAGAATCAATCAATGAAAAATTTGACCATGATTCCCCCATATATTATTGGAAAATGCTATTTATTTAATCCATTATTGAGAAATAAAATTGATGGATGAACCTAAAAATAATCAGGAAAACCAATATGTTCATAGGGGAATCATATATCATCTAAAATAATAGGTTTTATACATGTTTTTAATTTGAATATTTAACCAAAATTATTATAAGTTTAATCTTGGTATCCAATTAAAGTTGGTAGTTGATATATATTAAAAGAACCTGATCAGGAAGGAGACATCAAACCAAGGAAAATATTACAAAAAATTATCTTGAATATGTTATCTTATTTAAATAACTCATGATAATTATCAGATAATGATGCAATATTTGAAAGAAATCATGATTAAGAAATAATGTGAGTTAAAACTAAGCTGAGTAATGATTAGATATGATTTGGTCAATACAGACAATATCATAAGTACTGATTAAATATTTTGAGCACGAAAATTCAGTTCTAGTAGATGATGTTTTGAAAATTAAGTATAGAGGAGTCTTCATTTTCATTCCCTAGATTTTTATTTCACATTCAATGTTTCCTTTTATCTCCTATATATTATGGTTGTAAAGATGAAGATGATTTCTCTACACATACTTGATGAAATGTATTAGTGATCTTGGGTTGGATATAATGAATTTTCTATGGATACTAAGTTAATTTTCATTAATACTTCCAGAATAGGATTGTGGTATTGGATCAATTACTTTTAGTTAACCGATATAAGAATTTGATTTTTTGAGTATAAATTCTTTTTAGGAGAAGTCGGTTAATAAAGAAGATGTGATAGTTCAATGATTTCAGGTAGATGAGCTTGTAAATTATTTTAGCTTCCAGTTTGGTAGTGGTTCTTCATAGTTTTCAGCATATTCCTACATAGAGCTACATAGATGTTCTATATGGATTGAAATTTATATTAGGTTTTGTTTGATTTGAAAAATAATAGTTTTTTTTCATTTTGAATAGGGTTCGTTTGGTGGTGTAAGCTGGTGACAAATGGGTGATGGAAAAAATTTAGTTGTTACTTTCATGTGAGAATTTATATTTTTCCAAAAAAAATAATAATTAAAATTAATGTTGTAAATAAAATATTTGTTTTATTTTTGGGAAGAAATTATCCAATTCTATAGGTTCTCATATGGGGATATTAATTGGGGGTATAAATTTGGAAAGGTATATAGATTTAGAATACTTGGAGTTGAATAAAAATGAATAATACTGAAACATCATATTCATTAGATGTTCAGTTTGCATCACCTGAACAATATAATTCATAGTATAGTCTTCCATATGAAGCTATCTACCTATACTTTTGTTTTATTTTATTATTTCATCATTAAATAAGGAATTGTGTAAATGAAAAGGAAATATTCTCCATTCCTCATTCTTTATGGGACACACTTTCCATAACCATTGTATTCTATTATCAATAAAATAATATTTTCATTTTAGTCTTCATTATCAGACCTTGAGCAATGGAGGGATGAATAGGATGTTTAGTATTAAGAATTTAAATTACAAGTTTCCCAAAGATTAAAAAATAGATATGATCATTATAATTTATTCACCCTTTGTCAGTTGTGGTGATGAAGTGGAGAGATACAATGACACATTTAGTGAAATGAAATATTTTTTTCTCTTCTTTCATTGATTTTTTTCAACATTTTTCTCATTTATTTTTATTATGGTGTCTTAGGAGAGGTTGTTTGTTTGATTATCTATTGAATATTTCTTCATGATGGAATATATTATTGAATGAGGTAGTTTTATTGAGTGTTTATTTCAATAGTAGGGATAGTTTTCATGAACTAAAATCCATTACATTCATGAAAGATCAATATTTGGGGTTATAGAACTGTGTAAGTCAACACATTAACCATGTACTAAATGATGTTGATAGTTGATGATTAAATCCTTTAGTAAATCCATGATAGATAGTTAATGTGTGAGTCTTCCTTGGTCCAACCATTCTTCTCACTGACTATTTATTTATTTTTCTTGACACTATTTCCATTTTTCATGTTTTAATTTCATTACCTTTCACATAATTTTCACATAATTATTTTCATGT